>CM019691.1:24117313-28934813 GCA_009760885.1 Achatina immaculata | reverse complement strand
ACCCAAAGGATTCAGAAACGGTAAAAGATGCAAAGAACGCAAACACAGCAAAAGATACAAAGAACTCAGAAACAGCAAAGGATACAAAGGACTCAAAAACAGACAGAAACGGAAATGACTCAGAGCCAGTCAAAAAGCAACGAAGTAGTACAAATATGGTAAATAAACAATCAAAAAAAGAGACAGTGGCGTCCGACAAAGGTAGAATATCAAAAGACACAGAGAAGCCTCAAATCGATGAGAAAGGCAAAAAAAGAAGACCAATAATACTCAACAGCGAGAACAGAGAAGTTGTACTTGATCCATCACAAATTAAATTCGTTGACTCTCCATCGGATATAAAAGACAACACTAAGCAAAGCAGTAAAAAGAAACCTACAGTAGCCAAAACAAACAGCAAAAGACAAGAACAAAAGAAGTCTAGCACTAAAGCAAACGTCGAGACAACCAGTAATGACGGTGGTCGAGGTAACAGTATGGATAATATTGACAACGTGATAGAAGAAGCCAAGAAATTTAATTCTACATACCAGAAGACTTTTACACCGAAAAAAATATTCGCCGACGGCCGAAGGATACCTCCAATGGAACTCTTGCATCAGAAAGAAAGTAACAGTAGCGTCAGGTAAGGTTGGTACTAGATTTGAGTGTTGTAAATTATTGTTTGTTGATAAATTATTTTATTCCAGATGGATAGTGCCATATTTGTAATATACACATATTATTATGTGATTTACAATACTCTTTTTTCCGTGTACACACCAAAAAATGGAAGGCTGTTTAGCTAAATAAAATGGCATTTGAACCAGAAGCGCTTCTTCTTGTGAATGGGAACGAAGCCTACATGCGAGAAAATTCATATGTCGTATGTCATGATTGTATTATTGACTGCTTGTGTTGACTGTTGCAGAGTAGTTTATCTGTTATACTGTGTGATCGAGGACTAGCTGTTACAGTCTCTCTCTCTCTCCCTCCCTCTCTCTCTCTCTCTTACACACACATCTGAATGAAAGAAATTAATAAGTGTCTCGTCAAGGATTTGTTTTATTGTTGAATCTGCGTGAACCTAAATAGTGACCGAACACAATCCAGGACATAGCAAACTGAGACGAGTGACGGAGGATAGTCCATGACATAGCAAACTCAGATGAGTGAATGAGGACAGTCCAGGAATAGCAAACTGAAATGAATGACTGAGGACAGTCTAGGAATAGCAAACTCACATGAATGACTGAGGACAGTCTAGAACATAGCAAACTCACATGAGTGACTGAGGACAGTCTAGGAATAGCAAACTCACATGAATGACTGAGGACAGTCTAGAACATAGCAAACTCACATGAGTGACTGAGGACAGTCTAGAACATAGCAAACTGAGACGAGTGACGGAGGATAGTCCATGACATAGCAAACTCAGATGAGTGAATGAGGACAGTCTAGGAATAGCAAACTCACATGAATGACTGAGGACAGTCTAGAACATAGCAAACTGAGACGAGTGACGGAGGATAGTCCATGACATAGCAAACTCAGATGAGTGAATGAGGACAGTCTAGGAATAGCAAACTCACATGAATGACTGAGGACAGTCTAGGAATAGCAAACTCACATGAATGACTGAGGACAGTCTAGAACATAGCAAACTCACATGAGTGACTGAGGACAGTCCAGGACATAGCAAATTCAGATGAGTGACTGAGTACAGTCCAATCCAGGACATAGGAAATTCAGATGAGTGACTGAGGACAGTCCAATCCAGGACATAGGAAACTCAGATGAGTGACTGAGGACAGTCCAATCCAGGACATAGGAAACTCAGATGAGTGACTGAGTACAGTCCAATCCAGGACATAGGAAACTCAGATGAGTGAATGAGGACAGTCCAGTCCAGGATATAGCAAACTTAGAAGAAAAATGTGATGATGCTCATGATTGACACAGTGAATGGCACAATGAACATGCAGGGGAAATAACTGAAAAACAAATGTAATGCCAAAGCAGTGAATTTCAATGGCAAGGAAAGATTCGGACAGTAGACACTATGCCATGTTGATGGTTTACTTTGTACTGAAGAAAGTTTTGACTTCTCATTTGTCACCTGATTTTTTTGTTTCCCACCTGAAACTGTGTTTATTCCCGACACTGTATGACAGATAACTCTGTCCTGTACTGACACTAGAATGCAACATTCTAATCAGATATTACTCACCATTGTGGACACGTCTTTGATCATGTTTAACATGGTGGCCTGGTGCAATGTTTTTTCAAACTATGTTTCATGACACTCTAGAGAACTAGAGGCATCCCACCAGATTTTGATAGTAAAAAAATATTTTTGTTAAAAATGCCTCTGTTTCTTTATTATGTAATTCTGTCTGTATAAAAACTTTACCTGGCCTAATGTTTATGCAATACTGGTTTATTTTGCAGCAGATTCTAAACCATGTGGGGTCACCATTATACCACTAGCTGCTACAACAATGATTACATCAAGACCATGGAATGTTTGGGTTAACATGGTTAGCATTAAGCATGCAGGTGTGAAAAGGGAATTAATAAATTTTGCGTTGCCAAGTGTGTCACAGTTAGGGTAGCCAGATTTCTGGCTTTCAGCCAGACAATACTGCATTTTAGCACACTATCCTCCATTTAGTGCCAGGTCAAGTGAGATGTTGATTTGTCCTTCCTGTGTAGGTTTGGCAGGATTCCAGAAAAGAAAAAAAAATTGCATTTAACTACAAATGGACTAGATAATTTCGATTAACTGCTAAAAGCAGAAAAGATGATTTCTTCGTTTTAGACTTGTCATTCAATAGGGGGCATTGTTGTATAGAATAGTAGTTTGTATTTATTGATCCAGCAAACATTATCATTATGTGCTTTGCTTTGGAAAGAATAATTAATTTGTTTCTTTATAAATAAGAATTTTTTTCAGTAAAACATATTTTAACATTCTCTCTCTCTCTCTCTCTCTGAGCCTTAAGTGCCCAGGGCTCATGGGGCTTCCGCAAGGGTTTTCCACAAATGCCTGTCCTTCGTCTTTTTTTCTGCTCTTGCACAGGTGAGCCCTCTATTGCTCAACATTCTTTCTGTTGTTCTTCTCCATGTCTCTTTTGGTCTACCTTTACTTCTGTTCCCCTGTGGTGTCCATCTTAGTGCTGTTTTTGGTAGTGAGTTATCAGTCATTCGGAGCACATGTCCCAACAATCACCAGCATCTTTCCTCAATAATTGTTGTCAGTGGCTTCATCTGCATTTCTGCCAACAAGATGTTATTTCTTATGGTGTTTGGCCAAAATATTTTTCTAACTCTTCATAAACATTTAGTCTGGAAAGAATTCAACTTGTTTTCCATGGTTTTGGTGATTTTCCAGCATTCACTTCCATAGAGTAGTACACTTAGAACATTACTCTTAAATATCCTGATTTTCGTATTTATGCTTAGTTTTTTTAGATTTTCATATAGTCTAACTGCAAAAGCCTGGTTTGCTCTAGTAAGTCTGCTGTTGATGTCCTCTGTGCTGTCTCCATTTTCTACTACTCTACTGCCAAGGTATACAAATTCATTGACCTCCTCCGCTAACTTGCTATCTGCTCTGAGTACATTTCTGTTCTTCACATTTTGCTTCATTAACTTTGTCTTTCCTACGTTGATCTTTAGTCCTAATTTTAACACTACCTGCATGCTATTAATTTTCACCATATGCCATGGTGTGATACATTATTAATTTTTATCTTTAAAAAAGTATTTTCTTTTGCGCTCAGTTTTTATTTTTCTTGTTATTATTCAGAGTATTTTTATTTGATGATTTCCTGTCCGAACAAGAGTGTGATGGACTAATTAGAGCCCATGACAATCATGTGAAGGCATTTGATAAACCACCAATCCTGTGCTTTGACAGCATTGGAACCTTGAGGAAACACCTCAAAGATGTTAAAAAGAACATCAATGTTACACCGAAAGATTTTACCAAAGGTTAGGAGAATATTTGGTAAATTATTTTTTTCTTTCAATGATCCTCTCATGCCCTTCTGTTTATTATGATCCTCTCATGCCCTTCTGTTTATTATGATCCTCTCATGTCCTTCTGTTTATTATGATCCTCTCATGCCCTTCTGTTCATTATGATCCTCTCATGCCCTTCTGTTCATTATCCTCTCATGCCCTTCTGTTCATTATCCTCTCATGCCCTTCTGTTCATTATCCTCTCATGCCCTTCTGTTTATTATGATCCTCTCATGCCCCTCTGTTTATTATGATCATCTCATGCCCCTCTGTTTATTATGATCCTCTCATGCTCTTCTGCTATGGATCTTTCTATGTCCTTTTCTCTGTTGTGATCCTTTTATGACTATTCAAGGTCTTCTCTAAATTTGCCTTTAACTGACTTTGAACTCAGTGGTCATCCTTAACACTGTTTTGCTACTGAACTGTCTGCTAATTATGAGCCCATCTCTAAAAGGATCTCTGATGAAAGTTAACTTCCATGAGTTTCTAAATGGTTAGCATGTTCTCTCACCCTTGGAACAGTGGTAAAGACTTCCTAAGTATTTCTTCCTCTGCTGTCTTCATCACCCTCACCCCCCCCCCCCTCCAGATTCTGCTTCTGTCAAAGCCTCTTTCTCACTGTAGTATCCTGGGCCTGGATTTTACTTCTGAAGCTAAGAATAGATCCACATCCTCCATCTGTGTGTCTCTTTGCCACTTGTGTTAGAGAAGAAAGGAAGTGGTTTTCAGCATGAGTTTCTCCCTTCCCAGACTGCAAACAAAAGAAAGATCTGGGCAGAAAACTTTATTAAAGAACAATATTTGAGCAGCTTCTGGACACAGATGGGTCAGCAATAAACACAACAACAGATGGGTCAGCAATAAACACTACAACAGATGAGTCAGCAATAAACACAACAACAGATGAGTCAGCAATAAACACAACAACAGATGAGTCAGCAGTAAACACAACAACAGATGAGTCAGCAATAAACACAACAACAGATGAGTCAGCAATAAATACAACAACAGATGGGGGCACTGGAGTCTTCCTGATGCTAAGCAGTGGTGAACATCTAGAACAGTATCAGCAGGAAAGTTCTCTGGCAACTTCACAGCTGAGACAGAAGCACTGACAACAGAAACTCTGATGGCAAAAGAGGTTCCAGGCAGTCAAGTTGTCCTGCTCACAGATGCTCTTTCAGTTATAACAGCACTGATGGGTAGGAAAAACCACAGAACTTTGAAAACTACATGAAGCCCTCTATAACATGACACACAATTTTACAGGAGTTGTTGTAAAATGGATACCATCTCACTGTAACATCCCAGGGAACAAGGAGGTCAACACATTGTCAGAGAGAGGTGGAGAGCTCCCCCAGGTTGATACAAGCCCATCATATGATGAATCCAAAACGCTGATAAAAGCCAAATACAAGAGCAAATGGGAAAGAGAACATCCAGGACATCAGAAGAATAATGCCTAATACTAACTCAGCAGAGAAGAACAAGTCAAGATCTTTAGGCTTAGAACAGGCCACAACAGAATTATACACCACATGTTTAACAGGCCCAAGATAGGCAACACCGATGAATGCACCTGTGGTTCCGACAGAATGACTGTCTATCACTTGTTACAAGACTGCCCTTCACTTGAAGAACTGAGACAATGCTTTTGGCCCATCACATCTATGACAAGCTGTATGGTGATATTAACTGCGTAAAACAAATGGCAACATTCATCAGAGATATCTAAGCTGACATCTGAAAGTATTCGATAAAGATTAAGAAGCTTTTCCTTGTAGAGGCTAAGGAGTTACAGAGAGAAGAAACCTCCAGCATCTTATCTCTAGAAGCTGTTGCTAGCTTTAGCATGCCAACAGGCCAGTGAAAATATCTGAACTAAAACCATGTTCCCCCTAGGCATCTCTGTGGCATGATAGAATTGCCTTTACTATTTTTTTCCATATATACATTGCTCTTCTTCTTCTTCAGCTTTCTGAGCCATTAAGGCTCATTGCTGCAGGTGAAGTTCACTTCCATTAATCTCAATACATTGCTCTATAAAGCCAATATTATTCTATGCTTGTGAGACATAGACAGTAAACAGCTGGAACAAAAATTGCCATCAACAGAGATGTAGATTAAGAGAAATGCAACTTGGACCTTGATTAACCAGGAAAACAAATGAAGTTCTCAGGAAAGTTTCACAAAATTATAAATCTAATTAAAACCATAAGAAAAAGACAGTCAATGTTTTTTTTTTTTTTGGAAAATTTATGAGAAAACAGAAGTTGGAAAACTTCATAATCATTGGAAAAAAAGGGAAGACCAAATATTTGAACAAATGTTAAATGGCACAAGAAAAGAAAGAGCTGACCTAATTAGGATAGGCAAAAACTACACAACAGAGAAACATTACCAAAACTTTATGAAGTGGCACATAATGAGGAAGTTCCTTGGTACAACTCTGCTTGTTATTAGGTTTAGACTGCTAGAGGTTGTGAAATTTATTCATGAATGCTGTAATAACAAATACAATATGATGAATCATTTTTAGGGTAAAAGAGCTAGTTTTTTACAGTACAAGAACTAAAGGCATGTACAGAATTAAATTTTAATATCACACCCTTTCTCATGCCTTCACTACATAATGCCATTCTCTTCCAAAAAAAAAAAGGCACAAAATGTGTCAATGCAAGCTTTTCTGAACAGCTCCAAACATGGATGAAAAGCAACTGGAGTTACAGCACAGCGTTCTATCCAGGAGAGAGCACCTTCTCCAAGGTAATGTGTTGTGGCAGCTTATTTTTATTCATACATTATGATCCCTTTGTTCATTGCTGAAAGTCACACGTATAAATATGACTGTCTTGGATTATCATTATCAGACTCACTGTCTGTTTAAAATTAAAGCAAAACATCTTTATTAATTAACAAGCAGAGAGTTGAAACATTTTGATTTACACTAACTCATTCACTTCCAAAACAGTACTAGCATTGTTGGTAGATCTAGCATGTCTGTGCAAATCAATTCTCCAAGTGATAGTTAAGCACATTCTAAATAAAGTAAAAGAGCATATTTCTAACCCAGCCTATATTTTCAAATTATAGAGTAACTTCCTTTCGGTTTCATTCTATCAGAATTTCTTATCATAATTTATTCTGTTATTTATATAAAAACATACAGGACAAAGAAATAAGGCTAGATTACCATTGTATTTCTCTCTCTCTCTCTTTCCCCCCCTCTCTCTCCCCCTCTCTCTCTGGAATAGAGTGAAAGATGTATGATAAAGGGCAGAATGTCAGATGGGCCTGCATGCCCAATTCTTGACCCTTTTGAAATAAAGATCAATCAGTCAATCAATCTATCTCTCTCTCTCTCCCTCTCTTTCTCCCCCTCTCCCTCACCCTCCTTCTCTCTCTCACTCTCTCTTTCCCCTTTCACTTTCTCCACCCCCTTTTTTGTACAAACCTGTCACACATCCCAAGTCTTTTAAACATTCACAATACTCTACCACTTGCACTCCTGGATGCAGCTTCTTACAATTCACAGTTAAGTGCTTCCTTTTTTTTTTCTAATTTTTTTTTTCTATTCCTGTTTGTTGTATAGCGTTCATGTAAATTTATATTTTATCTTCTTTCCTTATTTCTTTGTCCTGTATGTTTTTGTGTGATTAAAATGTAAAACTGAAATATCACAACTGTGTGCTTGTTAATTAGCTGTTCCTACTTTTGTTTTAAAAACAAGAAAGCAGTCGACGGTAAGGTTCGTTAGCCTTTCCACCATTTGACATCCCCAGAATCTCTGCTAATTTTTCAGATGTATTGACCTTGTCTTTCCTCTATAGCAGTCGTTAGTGCAATATGGGCAAGGCACTAGCTCTATTCCAGCTTTGCAGGCCAAGCAAGATACGCATGCAAACACAAGAAAACCAGGGCCTTCAAACACAAACATTGCATGTTGTCACCGTGGGTGACAGTGCAAGTCCAGCATATTCAGCCATGAGAAGGGCTATTCAGCAAGAAGATGCTCAATAGAGCATACAGAATCTAACATCAACAGCTTCAAGACCCATCTTCTGGAATGAAAGGTGTTAGTATTATGTCTTGAGTGAACTATGTTATTTCCTGCAGCTTCTGAAAAGGACCAGAGTTTATAAGTCAAGGTTTTTCCGTCAGAGCAGAGTGTAGTTTAGGGATGTGGACGTTCTGTAAAAGGTACATAGGCTATAATATCACTTCTAAATTATACAAGCATCTGGTCATAGAGTTAGTTGTGTCTCTCTTCTGATACAAAGGAAATAGCTGCTGCATGAATTTCTTCAGCAGCTTGGTATTTTGTATTGTTTTTTTTTCCACACCACAGCTTCAACACATCAGAGTTGAATGAAAGTGAATCAGCGTTGTAAGTTTCACGTCATTTTTTTTTTTTTTTTTAATATTTGCAGGTTGTAGCTTACCGGATCAGAGATGCTATGGGTCTTGATCCTGCCAGTGGCGGAAAATTCCAGATAACATCCTACCCTGAAGGAAAAGGTAAAGAGTTAGCTTCATCCTGTTTATAAAATGATGACATCTTCCCCTCAGACTCTAGAACAAAACTCAGGAAGATAAGTAATTTCTTGTCAACTGGTGGTCAGATTTGCAAAATGCATAAAACATCCATTGTCAGTGCATTCATGAAGTTGTAAGTTAAAATTATGTCAGTATGTCTGTGTGACCAAATCCTCTGCTGAAGGTCAGTACTGGCAACCTTACTCAGCATTGGTAAACTCCTCTGAATTGATAGTCTCTGTTGAGACAAATACCCACGTATCTTTCACACTTTGCCATGACATCATGAGTTGCAACTAATAACCAAGTCCAGTGCTGATGGTACGTACTAGACATTTAATGGGTGGAACCAGATGATGATGGTAACTTGATAAGTGATAGGTGCATTGAGTGATAAGTCAAAATACACAGCTTCAGCTCAGCCTTCTGATAAATCAGGCCATTGAACTGATAGTAAACTTTCCATTCATACGTCACAGGACAACAGAGTAGGACAAAACGTATCAAGGTTCCAAGCTTTCAGAAAACTCCACAGCTGACAATGACAAACATAACAACTGCATTGATCAAGCATCAGTCA
This sequence comes from Achatina immaculata, assembly GCA_009760885.1. NCBI lineage: Eukaryota > Metazoa > Mollusca > Gastropoda > Stylommatophora > Achatinidae > Lissachatina > Lissachatina immaculata. Next base: position 28,925,689 of record CM019691.1, on the reverse strand, counting down.
AGTACTCTCCCAACTTAATAACACTTCCAAGCAGTCCATGCTTACCCCCCCCCCCTTTCCCACCTTAGCCAGTCCCATGTTGTCTGTTTCACAGACTGACCAGTCACTCAAGTGAGCAACCCACTTGAACAAAACATAATGTGAGCATTAAATCATGGGTGTCGCCATCAGAAGTGTTATGGGGTTGACACCTGTAACATATACTGTCACATACATAACAGGTTATGATCAACTGATACGTTTAGTGCAAGAACTGTTTGAACAGTCTGGCCGCAGGTTCAAGTAGTTATTTTCTCATTTATAGAAAGCTGTCCAGAGATTGTGGCTGCACATTGATAAGTATCATCATCATGTGCCATTTTTTCCTTTTCATTTTTTTAAAAACTTTATACCATTTGTGCCTGGATGCTATTTTTTTTTTTTTTTTGGCAAAAGTTGTTCTGCCACAAGTGATCAGTTCTGAAAGGTACAGTTTAATTTATTTATATATAGGTTTTTACAAGCTCATTGTGCATGTTCCACATCTAGCATGAAGTCCTTTCTTTAATTTCTGCAAAGTTTTCAATCCTTAATAGTTGTTCTTTAACTCTTCCCGTGTCACAGAAAAAAATGCGGACATTCTGATCTGTTCCAGACAAAAAAACGCGGGTCTTGATATGCAATGGGGGTATAGTTGTAAAAGTGAATTAACAAATTATTTCCACGTTAAAAAGTGTACGTATTATGCATTAAAATACCTGTAAATGTAAAAAGATTTCATAAATGAAGAGGTTTTTTAGGGAAAAAAAAAGATGTAGTGCGATGATTTTAGCTGATAAATTGTGTATTACTGTCCATCGGTTAGGTCTAGGACTAGCATCGATCGACTGGCGATTGTGTAGATCGACTTTGTTTTATCCGATCTCGTCATGTGTTGCATGTTATGTTGCATGTTCACTAAAATAATGCCTGAAATAACCTTCTAACTACTTCTCCAGTCCATCTAATAGTCTAAATCTACTTGGAGTACTTTCACAAACAGTGGTCTAGTCATAGGGGGATATGTTTGCCTCTGAAGTCACACAAAAACTGATATTTTTGTCGATCGAAACGCTGTATTTTGACCCCTATCATGACGGTTTCAAATTGGTGACAAGGGTCACTAGACATGCGTACTAAACTGTTTACAATCAAAAGTTACACCGGGTTTCGAATGAAATGAAACTAGAGTCCCTATAGGGACCTTGGCAAAAACTGGACAAACCAGGCACGGGAAGAGTTAGTACCTGACTACTTATTTATGCCAAAACTACTCAGATCGCTTATAACCAAAGAGATTCAGATTCAGAAAAAAAATGTACTTGACTTAATTTGTAATGTATTAATTACATAATATATTAACTTGGCATAGCTATTTTATAATGGAATGAATTCAAGACTAAAGCAGAGAAAAGAGAAATGAATGTGCAGCAAATGGTCTGACAAAAGACGCTAAGATGATTTGATCAGACCCATTGATGAGATTGAGAAGCTCACCGAGACTATTCGAGGTACGCTGTGAGTCGTGTGCGACGCATGATGGCACAGTAAGATTGTAAGATGTAAGATAGCTATTATGTGATAATTATATGGCATATTAAACCAGCATATTTATTTTTTACTATGTTAATAGTATGTTAGCTTAGTATACTTATTTTTTTGTATATTATATGGTGTATTTATCTTCTCAGCATACAAGGAACATACTGACTGTACTTTAGGAGGGAAGGATGAGAGAGACCGTGTGGTTAGTGTTCTTATGTATCTGAGCAATGTTGAAGAGGGAGGAGAAACCACATTCCCAGGTAAGGGATATGTGAAGGAGACACACACACACATTCTGTAAGACCCAAGTGTTACTGTTATGTAGCTTTATGGACTTCAGCTGTAGCAGTTGTGATGCCATTAGAGCCCATTATGGTGGGTGAAAAGAGCTGCACCACACTTTTTTTTTTTTCACATTATGCCATAGGCTTGGCTAGTTGTTGATTGCCTTGTGAGTGGAAATTTCTGTTCTTTGTAGCCGGTCTATCATAAAGATCTTTACATACAAAGATATTGACTTGGGGTAGCATGGGGATACTATGACCTATTTCCTGAGTGGACCTTAGGTTTCTTCCCTGGTTCCTCTACAACACAAAGGTGTTGGTGTTGATCGGTTTCTCATTAATTAGGATCTAGGAACACTTCTTTATTTCCAAGAACACCTTGAGGAGGCAGTATAGGATCTTGTCCAGTTTAGATTTGCCAGTGCTGAAATTTAAAAATTCAGCCTGTTGTATCTTGCCTTGTATTATGCTATCTCCCTGTAACTGCGAGATGGTGTTCTTTGCAGCCAATGCTGTAGAGGTGTTGAGGAACAGCATCGTATCGGCGTGGGAGTGGGTTATGGTGGGTACTTTTTTGGTCCCGGAGTACAGCTAAAAAGCAGGGGGTGTGCAGTTCTTCTTTAACAGACTCCACCACCATGGGAACTGTGGCGATCCCTGCCCTGTTAGCCAGGTTTATGCCTGTTACTGGGGTACCAGTGAAGAGGTGGGACAGGGTCATGGTCAGCTATGGTTTGCTAACCCTGACACTAGCATATCAGCCATGGGTTGGTGATTGCCTGATTAGACAGTGTCTTCACACACACCCCCCTTTCCCGCCTGTTATATCCAGAAGAATGTTATTTACTTAACTCTTTCTGTGCCTGTCATCAGATATCTGATGCTTCCGGTTTCTCACGTGGACGCCAGTCGTCAAAGATTTGACGCTTGGTTTGTTTCATTAAAAAAACCGGTGTAACGTTTAGATTGTACACATTTCGTGCGCATGTCCGGTGACACTTTTCAAAGTGGCAAAAGAGTGCTTAGTTACAAGTGATGTCGAGCGAGAAAATAAACATCGAGAAATTTCAATTTTTGGTGATGTAGATAGGGGTATGGACATGGCCTGTGACCAGACACTGTTCTTGAATGTATCCCAAGTAGATCTAGACATATTAGATGACTGGAAAAGTAGTTAGGTTATTTCAGACATTATTTTGGCAATAATGCAACATAGAATCACAATACGAGACTGACAGGTAGATCTAGGCATCCCAGAAGGTAAATACTGTACATCTAGACCTAGCCGGTGGTAAGTTTGACATAATCATTGTCTAAAAACATCACATTACTTCTTTTTTTTCCTAAAAAAATTCTGCATTTATGAAATCTTCATTCATTTAGTTATATTTTGAAACATAATAAGTACATGGAAATACTGTTTTCATTCAATTTTACAAATATACCCCCTGTACATATCAAGACCCGTGCTTTTACTCCAGTACCAACTGAATGTCCGCGTTTCTTCCTGAGACATGGAAAGAGTTAAACTTGTCTTGTTTCCTTTTGAGTGCCTGAATATCGTAGTGTGTAAAGTGCAGAGGCTTGGCCAAAGGTGTCCCAGTCTCCCAGATATGGGTGTCAGGCTCTCTGATGGGGCTGAGGGAGGAAAGGCAGTCAGGCATGATGCTGACTATATCACCTAATGTGCCATCAGGTCAAGGAAAATATGGTCACTAACACCATATTAGACATAGACCAAAAGAGACAGTCTTAGGTGGCTTGACAAAATATCATGAGAGAAGCACAACAGAACTGATGGAAAACATGAAAGATTGGAAACTGTGGAGAGACATGGTTGCAGATGCCTCAAGGCATGGCACATGATGGTGATGGACACCATGTGGCATGATGGAATTACATTTTTTTGTGTGTTTCCTTTTATTGTGTTTTCTTTCTTCTCATCACACATGCCTATCTTTTGGCGAACATATACAGCTTTCTTTTACTTCTAAATGTATGGTGACAGATTTTTTAAACCTTAGTATTTGAGAATTATTATATCAGCCTACACAATAATTGGTGTATAAGTATACAACTATACACTAAACACTGCAGTAAAGCTGTGATACTAGAATGTATAAAATTGGAAAAAAGTAGGAGCAGCTTTATTACTTAACGATTACAAAGTTGTGACGTTTCGGCGTGAGCCTTAATCATACAAAAACATACAGGACGAAGAAATAGGGAGAGGAGATAAAGTATAGATTTACATGAATACTGTAAAAAAAAAAAAAAGTACTTAGCTGTAAATAAGGTGTGGCTTGTCTGGCGGTGTGTGTCAGGAATGGATCTGGTAGGACGTGGAAATTGTTTAAATAGAGACCTGTGACATGTGGTCGGTGGGTTGTAACTGGGAGTGGTGGATGGGGAACCGGGGAGGGGAGAGAGAGTGACGCACTACTGGCCTAGCTAGGAGAATTTGAAACAGGTGATTGGGGAAGAGGTGTTGCGGAGAAGAGGGGTTGCTGAGAAAATAGCGGGGTTGCAGAGTGATGCTGTGAGGAAGTTTGAAAAGTAAAAAGGGGTGGATTCTAGTATCACAGCTTTACTGCAGTGTTTAGTAAATCCACCCCTTTTAACTTTTCAAACTTCCTCACAGCATCACTCTGCAACCCCGCTATTTTCTCAGCAACCCCTCTTCTCTGCAACACCTCTTCCCCAATCACCTGTTTCAAATTCTCCTAGCTAGGCCAGTAGTGCGTCACTCTCTCTCCCCTCCCCGGTTCCCCATCCACCACTCCCAGTTACAACCCACCGACCACATGTCACAGGTCTCTATTTAAACAATTTCCACGTCCTACCAGATCCATTCCTGACACACACCGCCAGACAAGCCACACCTTATTTACAGCTAAGTACTTTTTTTTTTTTTTTACAGTATTCATGTAAATCTATACTTTATCTCCTCTCCCTATTTCTTCGTCCTGTATGTTTTTGTATGATTAAGGCTCACGCCGAAACGTCACAACTTTGTAATCGTTAAGTAATAAAGCTGCTCCTACTTTTTTCCAATTTTATACATTCTATTATATCAGCCTGTCCTTCCATTTCAGAACTAGGCATATGGGTGAGGCCAAAGAAGGGCAGGGCACTTGTGTGGAACAACATGAGTCCAGATGGAGTCTGTGAGGAGCACTCCAAACATGTTGCTTCCGTGGTCAAGAAAGGATCTAAATACATACTCATTCGATGGTAATATTGTTATTTTGGGATAGAGGAAATGTTTGATATTTACATTCAAGTCCCAGTGGTGGGATTTTTTTCTGGTCCACGCCAAAAAAAAAAAGGCCCAGGGTCCACCCAGCCTCTAAAAATGGGCACCAGAGAAATCTGGGAAAGTAAGTGTGGCCAGGCCTAATACTGATCGCATCAAACTTTCGTGAACTGATTGGTCTTGGAAATACAGGCCTAACACTGTATCCCTCCTTAGTGGCGTGGAAACTGGGATTTTACCTTTACCATTACACAGATAATATTTAGTTGTAAATTTATGATAATGCAGACCAGTGGTTCCAAAAAATTGGCATGCAGTTCCCCAGGGGGTGGTGAAGGATTCTGGAAGGCACAAGAGAAGAGGGGACAAAGAGGCATCAGAAGCATTTAACCTCTTTAATGATACATTGGAAGCAGCAGAAATGTGGTTTATTAGAAGAATGTTGTGAATTCCCTGGACAGCAAAAATAACTAATGGAGAGTGTTTGAGAAGAGCTGGAGATACCAAAAAATCTTGTCAAAAAAATAAGAGAAAGACAATGTACTTTTACAGGACATGCAATGAGAAGAGGGGGCATTGAAAATATTATAACAACAGGAAAAATAGAGGGAAGAAGTGCAAGGGGAAGACCAAGAGAAATGATACTGGATAGTCTGACGAGATGGTGTGAGAGGAGATCACCAACTAAGCCAATAGCCTGCGTGAAGGATCATGTACTCTGGAGAAGCATAATAGCCAATGCCAGTCGGTATGGCACCTGATGATGATGAATGATACATTTCTAGTGAAAACAAAGAGGCCAAAAACGTTGCTTAGATGGCAGTCATTAATTATAATTAAGGAGTTTCTGTAGTTATTTTTAGAAGCTTGAGCTCATTTCATTCACTTCATGGCAGCACAGTACTATCCCAAAATGTTATTCAGGGTTAATGCTGTCTATGATACAGGCTGACAATTTTAGCATGGAAAAACTTGGCTCATATAATGTATGGAATTAATGCCAAAGAGGTTAAATGAAAGTTTTTGGAACATTAAGGACGCAGTCTGGGAGGCAAGGGTTCAGCAGCTCAAAAAGTTTGGCATTTGCTGATTGCACAAAAATCTTGGCTCATTTACCTCAGGTGCATTTGAAATGCAGCTTTCTTGAATTAACACCCACTGGATGGAAACAGCTGGCCTGGAAAATAATGTGTTGTTCCAGAGCTTTCTAATTCATCAGAGGAACAAGAGTAAACTGCAGTGACAGAATTTGTCTTGTATTCCTAGTGGTCCTGTTAACAGAAGTGCTTGGCAACTGGTGCTAATGATGCGATCTGTTTTGATTGTTGTTATCTTCTTCATGTATATGTGCTCATCTTACTCTCTGCCACTCTTTTGTGTCCACTTTTTTCTTTTCCTAATAGACTTTGTATACTTGTATTGAATTGAGCAAAATAGGACTTGAAATTAACAAGGACAAAACAAAAATAATGAAACTTCCTATTAATCAAAATGAAAAAATACATATAGAAGGGACAGATATTGAAGAAATCAATCAATTTGCATACCTTGGCAGCTACATTGACCAGGATGGTGACACTAGAAAGGAAGCAGCATCAATCTTAAGGAATCTTGAGAACATATGGCATTCAAAAGTTATAAGCACAAAAACCAAGTTAATACTATTCAATTCAAATGTAATATCCACCCACATTTATGCATGCGAAAGCTGGAAAACAACTAAAGAAAGAGACAAGAAATTAGACTCTTTTGAAAACAAATGCCTAAGGAAAATACTTGGCATAAAGTGGAACAAATTCAAGAACAATGCAGGGGTAAGACAGATGACTGAACAACCTGACTCATGGGTGATCAGGAAAAGGAGATGTCATATGTTGGTCACATGATGAGAAGAAACATTCAGAGAATCCCAAAACAAGCTATCAAGTGGAACACAACAGGCCAGAGAAAAAGAGGCAGACCACGTGAAACTCTAAAGAGGACATTGTTATGAGAGGCCAAATTAATAGGCATAATATCCCTTGATGAGGTTGAAAGGCTCGCCGAAGACAGGAAAAATTAGCTAACTACCTTGCAAGCCCTATGTGACGTTTAATGGCATGGGAAGGATATAAGATTAAATCGAGTGTGGAGGAAGAATGAAAGATGAAGTGATGAAGGGCATAATGAAAGACGGGACTGCATGCCCAATTCTTTACCCATTAAAAATAAAGGTCATTCACTCATTCCACTCTCCTGATCCTTTCTGTTGTTTTTTTTTTTTTTTTGTAAAACTGAATCATCCACCCCAGTCTACCTTTGTAAGCTAGTACCAATTTTACCGCAGTTGTCACTTCTTTTATATGTTACCTGTCTGAATCTGACAGGTACTATTACAAGACTTTCTATTCTCTTGGACGACGACCTACACCTCCACATCTACCTGAGAGAGATCCTGATCAGCCAATGGTCAACTGTGATGAATATAACAGTGGCAGCTGCAGATGGTATGATGAATGGTCATATGAACCATTGCTGGAATACAATAAGAACAGGCTTACTTTAATCTGAGATTGATACCATCACGGGACAGTTTTTAGAATAGTTAGGCTTGTGCACAGCAGTTTGTTTACAGCAAAGTAGACAGGATTAGCCTGGAAAAAACTGTAGGCAAAGCACTTTAGCCTTGAGAGAAAAACCCAAGAATGTGATTGTTCAAAAGTCCTTGGTTGCATTCTCAGTAATGCTCCATTTTTCTTTCTCAGACCTGAACTGCTTTGCCTACAGTTTTTCAAAGCTAATCTTAAATAATTTACTGGATTATGAGAAGAGTGCAAATACTTAAGTTGGAGTTTTCAGCAGTCACTAAATTTCCCATCTTCATGAGAGTATTCACACAATACAACGGTGTGTTTTTTGTTTTGTTGTTGTCGAAGCAAGTTCATGTCACATCTTTTTTGTATGCAAATATTTATTTGGTCTCAGTATATTTGACAAGAGGATTACATGTACTGTTGTAAATGATGTGAATTTGTCTGTGCTCTTTAAATGCAGGTATTAACATGCTGATTATATTATATACTGTAATGTACTAGTTGCATCAAATTGTGTGTTGTTATTAACATAGTGGTTAAATGAAATCGTGTATATGTTGCCATAAGTAATGATTTGGCATATATCCAGGAAATCTTGCTGTGTATTGAAATTATATTTGAAGTACGTTATGTTTGAGGTCTCATGTGTGCAATGCAATAAATATTTTTCATGTATATCCAACTTGTTTTTATTTCAAATTCTTATTTTATAGCAGGAACTGTTGCCAATAGTATTTTTCTTTGCCATTTCATCAAGTACAGTTCAGTCTAAATGATTAGGTAAATGCAATCAGATTTTGCATGTGTTCCTAATATCTTTCAGATACCTCTTGTTTATAATTGCTAGAAAATAAAGGTTGATGAACTGAATGTACTTCCACTGATAACACATACTGACAGTTATAGTAATATTAACATCAGACTGAATATGAAGTAGTCATATCAATGATGAATGGAATGTTCATGCAGAGCCTTTGGACCGATGATCTGTTACCAGTACATTCCTGTTAACCCAGCACTAAAGAGTTGCTGGCACAAACCTTTACTGCCTCTAACATTTGAGAGGCTCAGCCTGCAGAAATGAGGTGTACTGGAAATGGCTGTTACAAGATTGAAGGATATGTTGTTTTAATATCAGCTTAATGCATGTAGAAACTATGACAGAAAAGAGCATGAAGGATATTTTATTCTGAATAACTGGTCCCATGCACATAGAAACTGACAGAGAAGAGTATGAAGGATGTACTCCTGAAATATCAGCTCCACACATACAGAAACTATGAATGAGCATAAAGTAGGCGTGTGCAAACAGAAAAAAAAAAATCAGACACAACAGAATTAATACTTATCAAGAGCATATGCAACCATGATAAGGTTAAAATGATATATTTATTTATTTATAACTAGCTTTCAACAACCAACCATAACAAACTGTTAACAAAAAGAAATCGTATGAGTGCAACAAACTCCTGAATGTTACGTTAGAAAAATTTCACATAATTCAAATAGAACATGATGTGAAGAATATTTTGGTCATTCCAAGAAAACAATGGAATGTGTCCAGTTTTTTTTCTTTCAAATTTCTAAAAATAGAAAAAAACATAAAAAAGACATTCTGAAAATTTCAGTAATTTTCTCCCCATAATTTTAGCTTCAGAATTTAAGCATAAACAAACACATAAGATGTAGAAAATGCTATTTAAAACTAACACTACACAAGACGTTCATTACTTTTAAAGATAAGAACAAATGTATGGACCTACTCAAAACAACAAATGCTGATAGACCTACATGATCACAAAAACTTTTAAAATATGGCATTAACACTAATATGAAGTCATCTTTGGCAAGAGCGGTGTATGCTGAATGCAAACTGCCATTTTCAAGGTTTGAAAACTATTGTTTAGTTTACTTAACAATTTTTCTTTAAACTTTGATTGTAAAAAAATTAGACACTTAGCCTAAGCCAGTAATGAAGACCTATTTTATGTTTCTGAACATAAAGGAAACAAAGCAATCATATCTTGGGTGGACATAAAACAGCCTGTCCAACTACCACATCTGAACACTGGACAGCACAATCCTATGAAACAATTCCTAGATCTCTGCTTTGTCTGTAATGATGAACCAAATTACTAAATATTCAAAATCCTGACTGATTAAAACATACATAAATGGACAAATCTAAGTTAAGGCAAAAACATCATTTCATCACTTAGCAATACATCATATGTTTTTGTATTCTCTTTCTATAGGCTTGTTTCTTTAAGAACTAATATAGCTGGTGGTCATTTCTGCTTCCAAATTCTACTAGTAAAAAAACAGCGTTTTAGGAACTGTTTTCAGTTTGTTTTTTTTTTTTAAATACATTTCATTTGCTACTCTTTCATGCAGCAGATCATCAATTTAGGCCATTTATAAAATGCTCATATTTTCTTCAAAACATTATATCTATTTTTTTTTTCTTTTTTTATTTTCAGTTAGCTTGGCTGTTAAGTGTCCAGCACTGCGAGCTCTTTAATCACTGACCACACTCAAATAACAGCACTGTGAGCTCTTTAATCACTGACCACACTCAAATAACAGCACTGTGAGCTCTTTAATCACTGACCACACTCAAATAACAGCACTGTGAGCTCTTTAATCACTGACCACACTCAAACGATAACAGCACTGTGAGCTCTTTAATCACTGACCACACTCAAATAACAGCACTGTGAGCTCTTTAATCACTGACCACACTCAAATAACAGCACTGTGAGCTCTTTAATCACTGACCACACTCAAATAACAGCACTGTGAGCTCTTTAATCACTGACCACACTCGAACGATAACAGCACTGTGAGCTCTTTAATCACTGACCACACTCAAATAACAGCACACTGTGAGCTCTTTAATCAGTAACCACACTCAAATGATAATGAAAACAGATGTAGCAAATAACTCTGAACTAGACAAACTGCACGACTAAAATCTAAAAGTAAAAAAAGGAAAAAAAATTAGCAGAATCAAACTGACAACTCAATTGAATATATAATGCCTGATATAGTCTCCGCACACAATGCTTATAGCTTACGTAAATAAGTGAGGGAAAAAAATATTACGAGGTTAGTACCACAAAGTGAAAACTTAACCCTTCTCAGGCCATTTTGAAATATGCAAAATCTGTTGCAGAAGTGAATTTATTAACAGCCTCTTCTTTTTCCAATTTCATTTGCTTTCGAACTGCAGTATGAAGTTTAGAAAAATGGTTTAATCCAAGCAATGATAGTCGCCTCAATTGGAGAATTTTTTTTTTTTTCTCAGACGTGAGCTACCAGTCACAGACAGTTCAGACACAGAATTGTAAGCCAAAATAGTTTGTCTAAACCTTTCACACAAAGACGTTTAAGGGTTTAAAACAAAAACAAACAAAAAAAAACACAAATTTCATCTGCTACTTTTGTATACAGTAGATCATCTCTGTTTTTTACACTGCAACACTCACGACTTTCATCTCAAGTAACAGTGCACCGGCTACATTCTGTCACAACAGAAATTATCTATCAACAGACAATCACCACATGTACTTTAAAAAAAAATTTTTTTATACAGTATATATGTCATTCTCTGACCAAAACACAATGTAATGTAAGCAAAGAACAGTTTTTTTTAAAAACAATTTATACTGTTATATGTGTTAACAAAAAAATGGAGTTAACTGGACGGTCATTTATGAAGGACAAAAAGGAGTGCCCTACACTTCATGAAAGCTCAAAACAATCGAGATATTAAGATTACAATTCATCAGCCAACTTAGTTAATTTGAACAAGCAAAAACTCTGCTCTCTAATAACGCAGGAACTAGCGATACTTCAGTTTTCTTCAGACCTGTGCACAGCAAAACATAATCCCTTCTAAGGCACAAAACTGCCTTCTCATGTGATTCACATGGTTTGTGCATGGTTCTAGCTTTAAACATTCTCTCTCCCTGGGCTGTGATAAACCCAAATTTCCATGAATGTGTATCATGCTGTCCATTAGTTTGTCTCAAATTTATTAAAGTCTGAAGACTTAGCATCACCTGCTGTTAAAGAAAAAAAAAAAAGACAGCGCTTACTGATACTGCAAAGTTAACCAGAGCCAGCAAACTAAACCTCACTTAGACTCTTTCATCTTGTGAAGCCCCTCAAAAAAAAATTAAGCTCAAGCCTACACAAGCTTGAAGTCCATGTGATGGCTGGGATTGCAGGGAAGCTTTGCTGCATTCACTCTGAAAACTCAAACAAGCCATTGCAACCCTGCCCCACTTCAACCACAAGTGTCACAAAGTCTATTCAATGGGAGACCAATAATGAATATTAGCTTTTCACCTGTGACAAAATCCTAAAATCCATACTTCTCTGGCACAGTCTGAAGTAGTTCCAAGCATATCAGAAAAACAGAATTAAGTTAGCTGAAAACAGTTCATATTTTGAAAATTATAAATGCAAATGAGTTTCTGTCCCTAAATAAACAGCCACCAAAGCTGAAAACACCAGCCAGAATGTGGAAAGTGGCATGAGGCATCAGATCATCTGATGGATTGTTTTCTTGATGAAACAGTCAACAGTCGTCAAACAAATCAATGCCTTTTCAAGCAATTTTTCACAAAATACGGAAATTTAAGTAATTTCATAAAATATGGAAATTTTAAAAAATTTTATACAAACAAAAATGATCTAAATGCTCATCTTCCATTTTTGTTCAAGAAAATGGAAACATTTACATAGTACGAAAGGTCAGGCCCAGCTTTGCTGAACAGAGGTCTGCTAAGCCACTATTTTTTTTTATTAAAAAAAAAAGACTTCCTTAAATGTTTATAAGGATAAACAAAAAAAAATCACTTAAAATATTTCAAGTGCAAGAAATGAGACATGAACACCAAACCGGGGCTAATCTGCAGAGTGCATAAAAACAAAACATTCAAGCCTGCACAATTCCTAACAGATAAACACTGCAGCTCTGAAGTATCAAAATATGTGAACACATTCAATTTGTGCTGACAGATTTCATTAACTACAATTGGTGAAGATACAGAACTGAAGTACAAGATACCCAGATAGAATAACACTTAAAACTTGGGCAGATGGATATTTGTACGAGTCGTGAAAGAAGTCGTGCAATTCATAAAAAAATAAGGAAACACATGCTAGAATTGAAAAATATTTCAAAGCTTAAAAATAAAAAGATTTAATTCCCTACTTTAGCCAAATAACTGAATCCATAAAGTGCCATTTAAATCTATCACATAAAAAAAGGAGTCAACAAGCACAGATGATTATATAAGATCTTGCATTTCTCACAAAATAGATTTGTCTGAAAGTAGATAGAGGTGGTTTTATAATTCGGTTATGTTGTGTGGTATTTCAACACTATAGCATTCATGATACTTTTCTTTAAGAGATAAGATTCTAGAGGTGAGGTGTACTTTGACTTTTCTGATTCCCGGGTTTACGAGTTTTCTCTTTTTCCTTTGTGTCAGATAATGAAATGTACAGGTCCTCTTCAGCTGTTCTACATCTCCATACAGAATGTCAATGATTGAGGAGTTTGGCGGTATCAAGTTCTTCCGAAGGTCCTTCAATGCACTGCAGTCCAGCAGATGGTGTTTAACAGTTTCTTCTTGTCCGCTGCAGTGCATGCAGTAAGGCGTGTGGTCAGCGGTCACTCTGTGTAAGAGCTTATTGAGGGTAATGTGTCCTGTTCACAATCTGAAAATTGTGCATTGGCCTCTACAACATAAGTTGTTTGATATGGTCTCTGAGGTTAGGTGAGGTGTAATGATATTTTGCTTTAAGAGATAAGATTCTAGAGATGAGGTGCCTTGTTTTCTGTATCACTACATTTGTTTCTAACAAGAAAGTCAGGATTGTCAGCCAGGCTGATCTGGAGTGTGCAGGCAAGAAGGCAGACTAGAACTTGTCAACTTATACTGTGCGAGACTGTTGCAGTCTGGAACGTTAAATAGTTGAAATAAAATCAAGTTGATATTTTTCAACATGCAAAAGATGCAGAATCTGTTTTAAAGAACAGTTATAAACTAACACAGCCAGTAATCCACCTGGAACGAAAGGAACAAAATATCAGCCATCACTTTAACACACAACAACAGGTACAGTGAAATATCATGCAAGGAGAAAACGTGGAGTAGATAAATATGAAGTAAACCACAGTATATTTTAGACCTTTCTGCAATGAAGAATACTTAAATATGTTAATACCATCCAAAAATTATCCATTCACTCCAAATGTATTTTAAATTAAAAATGTGGTTTACACTAAGCTCTCTCTCTCTCTCTCTCTCCCCTCCCCCCCCTCCCTCCCTCCTTCCCTCACTCACATACACACACAAATGAGAAATTTCTCTAAAGCTAAATGATACAATTATGATTTTCTTGAAGACAAGAGGTAGAATCTGTGCTGCCAGATTGGACTTACCAAGCCACCTCCCTACTAAAGGATTAAAATAACTGTATTTTTTTCTCTCTCCATTTTCCAACCATTTCTAAACAAATAAAAGCATGCACTGAAATCCAAACTAAATCAGTGATTCTTAAGCCTTTTCAGCTACAACCCCCTTGTCTTTTAGACAACATCCCCGGTGGCCTTCAAAACTTCTTTCAGTCATTTGGTTCTGATGTCACTTGCTGCTGCTTTAACCCCCACCCCCCAGCCTAGATTCCATGAGCTTTTCAACACCTCCGGTACTGTCCACTTTGAGAAATCACTAATCTACAACTTCACCCAGGCATGTCATGTCATTTAGCCACACACTTTTTTTTCTTCCTGCGTCATTCTGGTCGGTGTGTGATTTACATAAAAATAATTTTCAAAAATAAACTTTAAAAAACCCAGATGTCCAAGTTTATTTTCCTTGAAAGTATCTGAAGAATTAATTTTTTTATGAACCATTTGCCCGATAATGAAATGGAATGAATTTTACTGGTGTGTCTAAATAATGTTCAACAAAGGATACAAAGAGTCAACTTGCAAAATCTTTTTCACAGCTAAAACACTTGATATGAACAGTCAAACCTAATATAACTAACCTTCCAACTCTGTGTTATATTAAGACAACTAGCATCTTCAATGCTGCATCAGTGTAGTGGTTAGCATGCACACATGCTGATCAGAAGGTCACTTCTGAACTCGTATGGAATTTATTTGCTGGACTGGCAGGCACAAGGGTCAACCCAGCCTCCAGAAAATGACTACCTGGGGTTTCCCTAGGAAAGGACAAGGCAGCGAGGACAGGTGCTGGCATCCTTGCCTCAAATGCTGCACCGACTCTATGAATGTGAAGTCAAAGTCACTGACATTTCACACCCCGGGAACATGCAAATTCCATGAGTCATAGCACCTTCAAAGAGCTGTTTCTATAAAGGACAATATCAAATGTAGCATTTCTGCAAAGGGGAGTGCACTTTACTAAAAAGCATCTTAAAAAAAAAAAAGAAGCTTTGTTTAAAAAAAATAAACATAGCAAATATGACATGGCTTTATAAAATACATGCAAATACAGTTCATTTGGAAAAAAAAAACAAACAAAAAACCCAAATTAATATGCTAAATAAACTAGTTATGACTTAAAATTGATGAAATATGTGAACAGTTGGTACAAGACTCAAGGGAGATTATCTGAAATAAAAACATTGTGGGAAAGCAAATTCATTGAACAACACAGTGCGGGGGAAAAAAATCATAACAGGTGCTGAATATTACAAACTTTATGAAAGTTATTTTAAAAAAAAACAAAAACATCACACTGTCTAGTCTAACAAAAGTGCAGAGCAAAAATTCATGCAGCGCACAATGTGCAATACAAAAATATTGTATACTGTTATCACCAGATGAAAACCAAAAATTATAAACAGATTATGATGACTAATAAAGCAAAAAAAAATCAGCAGAACATAAGAGATGGACTTAAAGCCCATGTTAAAAGATCTGGACTTCCTAAGGTTAAACAACTGTACAATGAACACAGTAACACAACATACATAGACAGTAGTAAACTGTATAATTATCATTTGACTTCATACACCTGTCTTGTGCTTAGCATTTTGTAGATCTGAGACTGGAGCTAAATCATTACAACTGAGGCAAGCCTAGAGGTGCTGACCTGATTACAAAATGCCAGGTCAGTCCATGAAAAAAAAAATTGTGCTATTTTGAAATACAGACAGGCCCAAAATTCTGTAATTCTGTGAAAGGTTAACACATGAAAGGTCAGGCGGGAGTGAAATACAGGCCCAGTATATGATGAACCAAACACCACAACTAAAATGTCTTGGTCAAAACTGGAATCTGGAGAAAGCCATGAACTTCTTAGCTTGACCTGACTTCAGCTATAGCATGATTTACCATTTTAAACTGAAGCAAAAGCATAATCTGCATATTTTATACTTGTCATATAAGCATTTGAAAAAAAAAATTAATTTTTGATTCATTTATCAGTATTTTTCTATAAACCCTGTAAGCTACACATACTTATTAAAACCACTTCTTTCTGTCCCTGGATTACCCCCATGGTCTGCCAGTGGATAAAATGTCCAACTGCACAGAATCATGCAGCAGTGCAGCAAAACATAAATGTGCCAGAATACTGTAATCTAGTCATCAAGATTAGCAAAACTAACCCCATCTTTTTCTCCATCACATCTCTTATCTACAAACTGCTGCATTACTGGCCAATCAACACTGCCCCTGAGATGCTGGAATATGCCAGACAGCCCGCTTCTTCAGTTTCTCAGATAATTTTTTTAAAAAAAATCTGGCAAGCCAATACCCTATTTAACACAGTTCTTGAGTTTCAAAATCCATGCAACTTTATTTCACAGCTGGCATGAAAATGTTGATCAATCAACTATTCATGTTACAAAGTAAAATATACAAAGAGTGTACTTTATAGAGTTCCATCAATCTTCACATCACAACAAAAGATTTGTAAAGCAATAACAACAAGGATGAAGACAATATATTATATAAAGATGCCCATATTAGAAAGACAATTCTACTTTCGGAAACATCTGAACAATTTCAACATTTTATACCTGCATTTAGGGTTTTTGAAAAAAAAAAATGATGTCTTATGAGTGGAAGTGATTTGCTGGAGAGCACAGAAGTTCTGCATGTGTTTTGTAATAAAAAAAAAGAAACAAGAGAGAAAAAAAATACTAAAAATAAGTACATGACTAAATTTTTTTTAAAAGTTCAAAAATTTCCAGATTTGAGTAACATAGGAAATAATGCAAATCTCAGAACTACAGTAGTAACAAAAAGAAACAACGTGAATCTCAGAATTACACTAGTAAAATAGGAAATATTGAAAAATCTCAGAAATATACTCTCCATATTGGAAATATCTGTTTCAGAACTATACAAATTCATGAACATACTAAAACAGAACCTATGTGGATCTACTCATCAATGACGGTTGACAAGACAGGTGAGGCTGAGCCGTTACAGCCCAGCGGGAATTCATATCTTTTGGTGAGAGGGCAAAAAGCCGAGCTCTGACTTGGCTTGAAAATGAACTGATTTGGTTTGACTGGAGTGAAGAGCATTGGCTCCTTTATCTGTGGATGCCTGAAACCAAAAATTATAAATCAGCATAATGAAAATATATTTTAAGTCAGTTTTCATTCTTTTACAAAATGTAGAACAGAAATAAAAATAAGAGAGCACAGAGTTTTAATGTTTGGAAAAACAAGACAGAGGACACAGTGGTTAAATTCTCTGGATGGGCAACCTGACAGTCGATAAACTTTGATGGTCTTTACCTACAGGGTGTGTGTGGAGATGCCTGTCGGAAATGTGATGTAAAAGTTTACGATCTCTGCCACTACTGTTAAGTCTCTAGTGTCACAGTGGCTTGTCATGAATTATGCTGTCATCAGAACCAGCAAACTATAACCAGCCAAGACAATATCCTTATGCTGTCATCAGAACCAGCAAACTATAAACAGCCAAGACAACATCCTTATGCTGTCACCAGAACCAGCAAACTATAAACAGCCAAGATAATATCCTTATGCCGTCATCAGAACCAGCAAACTATAATCAGCCAAGACAACATCCTTATGCTGTCATTAGAACCAGCAAACTATAAACAGCCAAGACAACATCCTTATGCTGTCATTAGAACCAGCAAACTATAAACAGCCAAGACAACATCCTTATGCTGTCATTAGAACCAGCAAACTAAAACAGCCAAGACAACATCCTTATGCTGTCATTAGAACCAGCAAACTATAAACAGCCAAGACAACATCCTTATGCTGTCATCAGAACCAGCAAACTATAAACAGCCAAGACAACATCCTTATGCTGTCATTAGAACCAGCAAACTATAAACAGCCAAGACAATATCCTTATGCTGTCATCAGAACCAGCAAACTATAAACAGCCAAGACAACATCCTTATGCTGTCATCAGAACCAGCAAACTATAAACAGCCAAGACAACATCCTTATGCTGTCATCAGAACCAGCAAACTATAAACAGCCAAGACAACATCCTTATGCTATCATTAGAACCAGCAAACTATAAACAGCCAAGACAATATCCTTATGCTGTCATCAGAACCAGCAAACTATAAACAGCCAAGACAACATCCTTATGCTGTCATCAGAACCAGCAAACTATAACCAGCCAAGACAACATCCTTATGCTGTCATCAGAACCAGCAAACTATAACTAGCCAAGACAATATCCTTATGCTGTCATCAGAACCAGCAAACTATAATCAGCCAAGACAATATCCTTAAGCTGTCATTAGAACTAGCAAACTATAACCACCCAAGACAATATCCTTATGCTGTTATTAGAACTAGCAAACTATAACCAGCCAGGACTATATCCTTAAGCCATCATTATAACTAGCAAACTATAACCACCCAAGACAATATCCTTATGCCGTCATTAGAACTAGCAAACTATAACCAGCCAGGACTATATCCTTAAGCCGTCATTACAACTAGCAAACTATAACCAGCCAAGACAATATCTTTATGCCATTATACCCCCCCCCCCCTTTTTTTAAAAATTCTTTCAGCCTTGCCACCAGGGCAGTATTTAACATGTTCCAAAAGGTAGTGGAGCTTTCTGTAAGATCCACTTCTTAGATCTGCTCCTGGAGGCTAGGAAAGGTATCAAAGCAAATTCCCCCTTTCAAAGTTATTCTTGTTTTCAAGATCATCAAGATACTGGATGCAAAGGACAAAATAAAGCCACAAAAAAATGTTTTCTCTTTTTTAAAAATTAAATCCATTTTAACAAGCTTGTGGCAGTCAAGGTTAAAAAGCTAACTCCACCATTAAAAAAAGAGAGATCAAGGAAGATGTGTCAGTTACAATGAAGAAAAAGAAAGTTAAGTTTATCTACCAGGAATTTAACCTGTGCTCTTCAGTTAACCATTCAAACCTACACCAATAATGCTTATGTGGTATTTCATGATATATCTGTCTCTCTCTCTCTCTCTCTCTGAACCTTAAGTGCCCAGGGCACATGGGGCTTCCGCTAGGGTTTTCCACAAATGCCTGTCCTTCGCCTTTTTTTCTGCTCTTGCCCAGGTGAGCCCTCTATTGCTCAACATCCTTTCTGTTGTTCTTCTCCATGTCTCTTTTGGTCTACCCTTACTTCTGCTCCCCTGTGGTGTCCATCTTAGTGCTATTTTTGGTAGTGAGTTGTCAGTCATTCGGAGCACATGTCCCAACCATCGCCAGCGTCTTTCCTCAATAATTGTTGTCAGTGGTTTCATCTGCACTTCTGCTAATAAGATGTTATTTCTTATAGTGTCTGGCCAAAATATTTTTCTAATTCTTCGTAAACATTTAGTCTGGAAAGAATTCAACTTGTTTTCTATGGTTTTGGTGATTTTCCAGCATTCACTTCCATAGAGTAGTACACTTAGAACATTACTCTTAAATATCCTGATTTTCATATTTATGCTTAGTTTTTTGGATTTCCATATATTCTGCAGCATTGCAAAAGCCTGGTTTGCTCTAGTAAGTCTGCTGTTGATGTCCTCTGTACTGTTTCCATTTTCTACTACTCTGCTGCCAAGGTATACAAATTCGTTGACCTCCTCCACTAACTTGTTATCTACTCTGAGTACATTTCTGTTGTTCACATTTTGCTTCATTAACTTTGTCTTTCCTACGTTGATCTTTAGTCCTATGTTGTTTGCATTCTGAGTTAGCTTGTTTATTTTATCTTGCATATCTTTGTGACTGCTTGATAATAGACAAATGTCGTCCGCAAAGTCAAGGTCCTCCAGCACTGTGTCAAGGGTCCATTGTAATCCTCTGCGTTTGTCTGATGTTGCCTCCTTCATTAACCAGTCTACTGCCAAGATAAATAATGTTGGTGATAGTACACATCCCTGTTTCACTCCTGTTTGTACCCTAAAGCTGCTGGAGGTATGTTCTCCACAGATAACTTTGCACTGAAAACCCTCGTATAGGGCTTTGATTACATTAACTATTTTATGGGGGAGGCCATGCCATCTTAGGATTTTCCACAGTGCATCTCTGTTGACACTGTCAAAGGCTTTCTCAAAATCTATGAATAATGCATATGTTGTGCTATGCCACTCATTTTCCTGTTCTAATATTTGTCTAAGTACAAATATGTGGTCTATGCATGATCTTCCTTTCCTAAATCCTGCCTGCTCTTTCCGAAGTTTTTCCTCAAGTGTTGGTACAATTCTGTTGATGATTATTCTGCAAAATACTTTACTGGTGAGAAGCAGTAGGGTAATGCCTCTCCAGTTCCCGCAATCTCTGAGGTCACCCTTCTTTGGTAATTTTACTATAAGACCAGTTTTCCACTCCTCTGGGGCTTTTTCTAAATCCCAAATTTGTTGTAATATCCGGCAAAATTGTTTTGGTGTTTCTGTTTCTTCTGCTTTCAACATCTCCGCAGTCACTTCATCTTCACCTGGTGCCCTGTCTGATTTTAGCTTCTTTATCGCCTCCTTTACTTCATTTATTGTTATTGGTCCTGTATTGATGTTTAGTTCCGTTTTTGCTTCAGGTATGTCTATTGTTTGTGCTGCTTGTGTTCTGTTTAGTAGGGTGTTAAAGTGTTCCCTCCATTTTTCAATTTTTTCTCTTTCTCCACTGACCAGTTGTCCATTTTGTGTTCTTACTGCACTTTCACATCTTGTGTTGAAGTTACCTGTCATCTGCTTTGTGATTTTATATATGGTTTTCATGTCATTTGTATATGCTGCTTTCTCTGCTGTTTCTGCTAAGTTGTCATAATACTGACGTTTATCTTGACGGCATGATTCCTTCACTTCTTTGTCTTTTTGTGCATAATTACTTAAAACTCGTTCTTTAAGCTGTTGTGATTTGGTGTTCAGTAATTTTTTCTTGATTTCTTTTCTTTGCTCTATCTTTTCCCATGTGGTCTCGCTTATCAATTCCTCTTTTCTCCTTTTCCGATATCCCAGCACCTCTTTTGCTGTTTCCTGTAGTGTTTTATTGAACTCTAATATGGACATTTCTGCTTCGTCTTGTAGGACACTGAAGCGGTTCTTAAGTACTATTGAGAATTCATTTCTTGTTTGCTGGTCTATCAGTTTGCTTGTATCAAAATGTATCTTTCTGTGTTCTCCGATTTTGGCTTTCCTTAATTTTAGTTTTATTTTTTTGCTACCAGAAGGTTGTGATCACTTCCTACATCTGCTCCTTTCCTTGCTCGTACATCTTGTAGTGACCGTTTCCACTTGTTTATTAGTATGTGATCGATTTGGTTTTCTGTGGTTTTATCTGGTGACCTCCAAGTCACCTTATGGATGTTTTTGTGTTGGAAAATTGTCCCTCCGATGGTCATCATGTTTTCTTCACAGAAACTGCACAGTCTTTCTCCATTTTCATTTATTTCTCCAATTCCTTCTCTTCCCATGATTCTTCTTCTATCTTCATTTCCTTCACCTACTTTTGCATTGAAGTCGCCCAAGATGAGTAGCATATCATGCTTGGGTATTGTTTCTACTGTTGCTTGGAGGCTGTTGTAAAAATCTTTTAATTCCTCTTCATCTGCTTCTGTTGGTGCATAACAAACTATAATAGACAGCTTCGTGAATCTTGAGTTGAACCGTGCATATAATAATCTCTCATTTATTGGGGTCCATTTCAGCAATGCTCTTGATGCTTCTTTTGTTATAATCAATGCTACTCCTCCTTCATGAAGATCTTCTTTACCTGACCATATTATTGTATCTTCTGTGTGCTGTGTTGTTAATTTCCTTCTGCCTTGTCCTGTCCATCTTGCTTCTGGTATTCCTAGTATGTCTAGTTTGTATCTGTGCATTTCCTTGATGGTTTGTGCTAGTTTTCCAGTCTGTTTTAGTGTTCTTACATTCCAGCTGCCTATTTGCATCTTGAAAATCCTAAGATGGCATGGCCTCCCCCATAAAATAGTTAATGTAATCAAAGCCCTATACGAGGGTTTTCAGTGCAAAGTTATCTGTGGAGAACATACCTCCAGCAGCTTTAGGGTACAAACAGGAGTGAAACAGGGATGTGTACTATCACCAACATTATTTATCTTGGCAGTAGACTGGTTAATGAAGGAGGCAACATCAGACAAACGCAGAGGATTACAATGGACCCTTAACACAGTGCTGGAGGACCTTGACTTTGCGGACGACATTTGTCTATTATCAAGCAGTCACAAAGATATGCAAGATAAAATAAACAAGTTAACCCAGAATGCAAACAACATAGGACTAAAGATCAACGTAGGAAAGACAAAGTTAATGAAGCAAAATGTGAACAACAGAAATGTACTCAGAGTAGATAACAAGTTAGTGGAGGAGGTCAACGAATTTGTATACCTTGGCAGCAGAGTAATAGAAAATGGAGACAGCACAGAGGACATCAACAGCAGACTTACTAAAGCAAACCAGGCTTTTGCAATGCTGCAGAATATATGGAAATCAAATAAACTAAGCATAAATATGAAAATCAGGATATTTAAGAGTAATGTTCTAAGTGTACTACTCTATGGAAGTGAATGCTGGAAAATCACCAAAACCATAGAAAACAAGTTGAATTCTTTCCAGACTAAATGTTTACGTAGAATTAAAAAAATATTTTGGCCAAACACCATAAGAAATAACATCTTATTGGCAGAAATGCAGATGAAACCACTGACAACAATTATTGAGGAAAGACGATGGCGATGGTTGGGACATGTGCTCCGAATGACTGACAACTCACTACCAAAAATAGCACTAAGATGGACACCACAGGGGAACAGAAGTAAGGGTAGACCAAAAGAGACATGGAGAAGAACAACAGAAAGGATGTTGAGCAATAGAGGGCTCACCTGGGCAAGAGCAGAAAAAAAGGCGAAAGACAGGCATTTGTGGAAAACCCTTGCGGAAGCCCCATGTGCCCTGGGCACTTAAGGTTCAGAGAGAGAGAGAGATTTGCATCTTGTTCCAGGAGGTCTGCAGTCGGGCTGGGGACTTCCAGTGGCTGGCTTTCATCCACAACCTTCATGGGCTCAGTTTCCTGATACGCATTACTCCTTCCACCTGCATTTGGTTTTTCCCTTGCTTACGTTTCTGTAGCAGTCTGATAGTTTTTTTACCAGATAGGGTTGCTGGCCCTATGCTGAACCCTCCTTAGTCGCCTTTTACGATCATGCATGGTAGGGTACAGTGGTCCTATTCTTTGCAGATCCCGGGTACCACACGGGGGATATATCTGTCTAATGGCTTATAAATAACATGATTTTCCAAACTGCTTACAAAGGCTAAAGTTCAAGACAAATTATTCTTCATAACCTCTTGTCTTTACTACTAGGAGAAAATTAGTTTTGGGTAATGGCTTTATAACTAACTAGTAATGGAGATATAATGAGGGAAATTAAAAGGAGGACATCTATCGCTCTTCAGAAAGTAAAACAACTAAAGAATCTGTGGAGAAGAACAGAGAGAATTACAAAAATAAGATTTTTAAGGGCATGCATCTTTCCCATCGCAACATATGCCTGTGAGACCTGGACATTTAACAGGTGAGAAACACATAAATGTAAATGCTACAGAAGAGTTCTTCATATATCAGACACAAAAAAAGAACAAATATATCCATACTACAAGAACTTAATATTGAAGAAGGCTGGCTAGTAAAGAGGATTAAACAGAGAAAACTTAAATATTTTGGACACAATAAATGTCATGATAATTTAGAGAAGACCGCCTCAGAAGGGTACATAATGGGAAAAAGAAAGAGAGGAAGACCAAGGCGAAGATGGCTGCAAGACATCGTTGATGATCTGCAATTGGATGCATCAGCATCTTTCTCATAACTGAGAGGCCTACAGGAGTGCTGTTAGGGAGGCAAAGTTCCACAAGGGACATGCAGATGAATGAATGAATGAATGGATTTATAATTTTGTACCCCTTAAAAGCCAGAAATTCACTTTAGAAAGTTTGCCTCTTCCTGGTCAAAAGATTGTGTGTGTGTAAGATTTTTATGGAGATTAATCCACAGGTTGTCATTTCTATAACAGTGAAGGTTAACTGAGCTTTATTTTACAGATACAAACAAGCAGCAAACTATTTTCTCCCTATATGGAACAAAATGGATCCAACAAACATGCAAAAGAAGGTGCTCAGTACCTTGATTCTTCCACCACTGTGACTTTCTCACAACCATCAGGTGGTTCACGTACAAACGGGCAGGATTTCTCAAGCCTGGGACTTGGAAGGTGTGCAGTAGGATCTGGAGAAGTTTCTGCATCACCTGCTTCTTAGATGACAGGGGGGGGAGGACAAAGTTATAAAGATATTAATATTGACCATATTACGGCCGTTTCAAAAGTTCAACAAATACCTTATTTCCCACCATATAAGATGCACTAGCATATAAGATACACATATGAACTGGCAAGGAATATTTTAGAAAAATACTAAAAACTTCACATTTTCGGTGAACATAGCCCTCTCCTCAACAGGCTCTTGGTTCAAGACACTATGCTACTGAATATTCTCCTGCAGAACTTCTTAAGCAAAACATGCTGTTAACCTTATAAATACTGGCAGCGAGGACAGGTGCTGGCATTCTTACCTCAAATGCTGCACTGACCCTATAAATGTGAAGCCAAAGCTAAAAAATGTGAGCTAACTTGCTTGATATCTTTACTGATATCATATCACAAACCACAGTTCTGCTGAAGTAGTACAAGCCAATACATCAATCACTCATGAAACCTAATAACCTGGCTCACACTGATACTCAATTTACTTGGAATGCTGTTTTCTAATGTTATGTCTATGACCCAGACAGTTTAAAAGTTAGGGCGCGGCCTAAACTACCATAGGTCTACTTGTATTGGTAACCATACAACAACATTTGGCAGGGTAATGCAATAACAGTAGCAATTTTCAATAAATTCCAGTATGTTGTCTCTAATTTACCACTGATTACTATGGTAAATATCATAAGTAATGTACTGTTAGATGCTTACAACCAGACCACAAACAATGAACAAACAATAGGGAAATATAGCTCCAATGAACAAACAGGTGACTGTCACTAACTGGCAATGATACCATTCTTAATTTTTAAGATTATCAAGTAATATGCTTTTCATGATTTATAAAAAAAAAGTGAACAAATGTAAAAAAAAAAACATGTCATTAGTTTTTATATTTTAATACTATTTTGGTTTGTAAACATAAAATATTACTCACCCCCCCCCCAAATTTGTGTATTAACTCTTCCCGTGCCATGGGTCACTGTAGCGATCCTTCTGGTTTTTCGATTTGTGCCAATGGTCGGTATAAAGACT
This sequence comes from Achatina immaculata, assembly GCA_009760885.1. Classification (NCBI taxonomy): domain Eukaryota; kingdom Metazoa; phylum Mollusca; class Gastropoda; order Stylommatophora; family Achatinidae; genus Lissachatina; species Lissachatina immaculata. The sequence goes on along the minus strand of CM019691.1, from coordinate 28,900,177 downwards.
CTTGGTTTGTTTCAATAAAACAACTGGCGTAACATTTAGATTGTATATATTTTGTCCGCATTTCCGGTGACACTTTTCAAAATGGTGAAAGAGTCCTTAGATATGAGCGATGCCGAGCGAGAAAAAGGAAGAGAAACATCGAAAATTTTCAACTTTTGATGATGTAGATAGGAGTATGGATATGGCCTGTGACCACCCCACTGCTCTTGAATGTATCCCAAGTAGATCTAGACATATTTAGATGACTGGAGAAGTAGTTAGGAGTAGGAGGTTATTTCAGACATTAATTTAGCGAGAATGCAACACAGAATCACAATACGAGATCGACAAGTAGATCTAGACATCTCAGATGGTAAGTAGTGTAGATCTAGACCTAGCCGATGGTGATCTGGGCACAATTATTGTCTAAAAACATCACATTACTTCTTTTTTCCTAAAAAACTCTGCATTTATGAAATTTTCATACATTTTTTTATATTTTGAAACATAATAAGTACACGGAAGTACATGGAAATATTGTTTTCCATTCAATTTTACAACTATACCCCCTATACAGATCAAGACCCGCGCTTTTATTCCAGCACCCAACCGAACGTCTGCATTTCGTCCTGTGGCACGGGAAGAGTTAAAAAAAAGTATGAATGTGCAATAAAGTTTTGGTATAAAATGGACAAAATCTTGTTACTGCACTTGCATAACAATTCTCAAAGCTCCAACAAACTGAAACAGTGAAACTGAAAAAAAAAATATCTGACATACCTTTGCTAGATTTGCTCTCAGTGGAGTTTGATCTGCTTCTGGAGATCAGATGGGTGTCTGTACTACCTGGCCTGGGAGTGACAGCTGGACTGATGGAAGCAGACCTGCTCATTGTTATTAATGATGAACTGGTCAAAGTATGTTCCAGGTGGCTAGGTGTCTGTGTGTTCACGCTGCGGGTGCTACTCAGGCGCATCACTTCTGGTGGTGGTGCTCTGTGTCCATCTGGGATTTCCTGCCCGCAAACAACTTACATGTCAATGCTCAGCTCACCTCATGAAAATTACTAGATGCAAAAAAAAAAGGTGGTATGATGTAGCGTATGTGTGTGTATGCTTTGTTGTTTCTATTATTCACATTATAAATCATGCTTCAACAAGTCATAAAAAAATATGTTCAACATCCTCTCTGTTATTCTTCTCCATGTCTTCCCTGGTCTACCCTTACTCCTGTTCCCTTGAGGCGTTCATCTCAGTGCTATTTTTGGTAGTGAGTCACCAGTTATCCAGAGCACATGCCCCAACCATCACTGTTTTTCCTCAATAATCGAAGTCAAAATCCATATTCACCTACACATAATTTTACAATTTCTTACAACTTACTATATAACTTATCTAAAAAAAATAGAAAAATCTTACTTTGAAAACATCTCCATCATCACCATCAGCTGAAGATAAACCATAAAAAGTGGAAAGCTTTTCTATCTCCTGAAAAACATGCACAGGCAAAATACACCTTTTCAACAAATATGAAATGATGAGACCTGAACATAATAAAGTGATAGAACATAGCACTGTACTAGGCAAAATGTAAACATTCTTTATTTATAACTGAATAATGCAATAATGATGTTATTCTTACATATGGAAACTGAGAAACTCTGGGACTGGGAAATGAGCTTTCTGAGAAACTCACTTCTTCAAATCTAATTTGGGGGAAAAAGAAACACTGTAACTCAATCCTCATCTGATATGATGGTCATGTTATAAAATCTTCATGACACCAGCTGCACATATTCTTCTTCTTCGTACGCACACAATGGCGATTATGAATGGTACCCTGATTTTTGCCATGCGCCTTTTGGCTGGGTACCTCCGACTTCAGCAGCTTTCCTTGCTATGGCAGACTGTGGTCTTGCTACCACTGCCATGAAGACAGTGGTGTAGGCTGGCCTGGCCAAAACTTTGTTTTCCAGCCTCTGGTGGCTGTACTTAACCCTCTTCTCCATGTCAGATCCAGCATGTAATGCTGGCTGGTCAAATGACTTTGAGACAGTTCCACAGAGACAGTCTGACTTTGGGATGAGGAACCCAATGAGTGCCTGAATGATATCCATTCCCCACCATCTATGGTTTACTGGCTCTGTTTTGTTTACATCATTCTGATAGCCATTGTTGTAAAGACCCATAGGCTTGTCACGTCCTGGATTCATTGGTTTCACACCAGATTTTCCTCATCCCCACCAGTGATCTCCATGTCCCCATCTGTCCACCAACCTGACATTACATTTTACAAAAATAACAGTTACAATCAGTGTTGATTGCTGATTTCTGGGCTAGAGAAGTAGGTCAGAGTTTTTAAGCAAATAGATCTATGTTCCCTGTCTCACAAAGACTATGGTAAGATAAGTGTGTTCTTAACACAGCTGTTCCCAGGGGTATCAGCTGCCATGAACTTTAACTCTTTCGATGCCTCAGCTAAAAACCATGGGCCTTACTATGGTACTGACGCAGACATGACCGAGCAAGTGTTGTGATAGCAGGGGGGAGGGTCCCAGTGTAAAAGTCACTTAACAAATTAATTCTATCAGAATAAGTGGAAATGGATGCTGATTCCATAAATGAAGTTATTTGTCATAAATAAAAAAAAGAAAATAAAAGAAAAGAACTGGTATGAAAAGATGGAAACAGTTTTGGGTGCTAACAAAAAATTTCTTTTGGCTGAGAAAACCACCACTGTGTCATAATCCAATATGAAATATGTAGGTCAACAAGAAAACATTATTTGCATCAATGTTTGGGGATGTTTTTGACATCCAATAAATCTAACTGCCAGAAACACATGCAGTAAGATCGGTCAAGTTGGTCAGTGTGACCATTTTGCCTACCGATTTAAAACACCACTTAAAAATTATACTCGAATCGGTGAAATGGATGAATTTCAAAACTTACATTAACAGGCTTGACAGGAAGTTAAACTTTTGTTGGAGAAGAGCTCTGACTGATTAAATGAAAAGATACAGTGAGTTTTCAACGGGAAAAAAAAAACAGCCCTTACTGGGTCTATGGGGGGAAAGCGAAGACAGGAAGCAGTTGTAAAGGGCTGTGCAGTATTGAAAAAGTTAAGTTATTAATGAAAGGAACTATAATGCTTTTACACTGGGGCATATGCTAGAAAATGTGTTTTCCCTAAGAGCACTGAGAACTATTGTTTTCTTTGCTAAATCTTCCATTATTCCTCACATTAAACTGTAGTTTCCTCAGCTTCATGAATTTTACTGCTGTACAGCCCTCTCTAAAAAAAAAGTACTTTTCTTTACTGCTCAAGGGCATAAGGAAACTTTATACTCACAAACTCATTTGTCAGAAACAACTGTTTATCACACACACACACACACATTAACAAAAGAAACATGCCCACAAACTGAGTCTTACAGTATTTAAACCTTCCACACTATTCCTCTGGTATCTATTCATATTTTGCTTTGGTGTGTGCCCTGCTGAAAGAACAACTGTCTTGGTCTGCTGCAAACAAAGAGCCGGTGGGGCTGTCAGTGAGAGGGCCAAGTGATTGCCTGGAATGGGACTGGATCGCTGCTTTCCGTCAACATATCTGCTGCCTTCCTTTGATTTCTGTAAATGCTGCTTTATGAACTGAAGCTGCAGAAAAAGAAACAGGAAAAAAAAAAGGAATAATTTTAAAAATACAGTCACAATTAACACTTACATCTTGCCCAGTTGAGACACAGTGAAATCCCACAATGACGGACCCTGTCTATAACGGAGACTTGGCAATAATGGACCATGTCCACAGGTCCTGACTGCACTCATATGTACATATTTTACTCTGGATATAGTGGGCTATAGTGAGATATAGTTTGCCAATCCCCTTGAAGTCTGTTATAATGAGATTTTACTGTATAAAGCTGCTGCTGAAATTCTTTAATTGGGAGGGGGAGGTGGGAGATCATGGACTAAATCAGTAAACACCAAACTCATAAATCACAATTAGGCTGTGCATGAAATGCACTAAAACCCTTCTTTGCTTGAAAAGAATTTCCTTTATGTTGTGACAGAAAGTAGATGATAAATGCAAAATAAATGCTGAGAAGACCAAAGTTCTTATGGACAATGTTTCATCAGCTGTTAAAACTGGTGCAATCAGTTTTGATATAATAACAAACAACGGTAAAAGTTAAGTTTTCAAATCCCAGAGAGCTGGTAAAGTAAAAATTACACTTGTGAATATTGGTTCATATTGATATATTTCATGAAATACAACTGACAGAATTTCAAATTAATAGCACAGAGAAACTGCTCTGATTTTGTACTTCAAATTCAGATGACAAAAAAAAAAAAAAACTGAATTGTTGACAAAACTGTTGTTTTTTTGTGTGTGTGTGTGGGATCAGTAACATGCAGGCCTGTGATGCTTCTTCCAGTGCTTTAACATGTTTATAAAGAGAACAAACTTAACCTGAATAAAATGATATTAATGTCTGACGGTATATCAGTTGGGGAAGGTTACCTAACTTTAATAAACTCTGTGAAAGTGACTGGTCCTATTACTTCATTGCAAGCTCTTTCTTTTTTCTAAATTGGTAAAGATAAGGTAAAATCCCTGTCTCCATGTCACTAAGACATACTGGGGTTACGGTGTTAGGCCCGTATTTCCAAAACCTTCAGCACATGAAAGTGTAAAATGGTCAGTTTCACCCTTGGCTGCATTTACCGTCCCAGATTTCTCTGGCACCCATTTTTAAGAGGCTAGGTAGACCCCAGGGTCTTTTTGGTGTGTACTAGAAAAAAATCCCACTGCTGGAAATTGAAACCAGTACCACAGGATTAGTAAACAAAGTGCCTAACCACTTAGCCAACCAGCTCGGTCTACTAATCCTGCGGCATCAGATTCAAGTCCCAGCACTGGGGATTTATTTTTTCTAAAGCGATATGAAAGAAATATCTGACAAATTTTCTAGAATACTACATTACCACAATATGGCACTTCAGTTGGTGTCCAGAAATTAAGCCTTTTAAAAATATAATACTAGATCAACCAGAATAACTCATGACAGAACAATTACAACAGAATCAGAAGTTCAAATATTTGTCTGATTCAACTTTCTCAGAGAACGATGCAGTGGAAAATCAAATGGTAAAATATTATGTGTATACTTTTAAACAGAACTTACTTTCAACTGATCACCCTGACCATATGAAGCTGACCTTCTGTGTCCTCTCTTCTTTCTTTCTGCCTTTCCTTCCACCTCCAGTGTCTGAAAATAAAATTATATTGTGCCAAAAAACTGTACATGTCATATCCAAACACTGATATCTCAGCTTCCATTCAAAACACTTTAAAGGGTGTGAAGGATTTACTGTTACACCTCAGTGTAACGCTGCCCATATGAAGTGATTTTAATGTGAATAGTCATTGTCCTTTTAAATAATGACAGCCTAATGTCTTGATTTATGGGTATAAATCTCTACTATCAAATGCTAAACATGTGATTTCACCACTTAACAGATCAATGGAACCAGCCTAGAAAATAAGGATGTGTGAAAATTCAAATGCCTAGTGGGACCTCCACAGAAGACTTGAGATATCCCTTGGACACCTTTCAAAAATGGTGTTCCTTCTCTGTGGCCTAATGCTAGGTTATGCTAAATTCAGAACCCAGTTGCCCTGAAAAAGTCCAGCATTTTCTACAAGTTTTTGTGGAAGTCTTGTAGCTTGTGCCTCAAATCCAGACCCCATGAGCATGTACAGTTATACAGGTGTGCAAAGTTGAACACTTGTGGAGCATGTATTTCCAAAGTCTGTATCTGGCAAGGCAGCATTCACTTGTGAGGGATATCTTAAGCTGGTGGAGATGACTCAGCAGTCTGCCATGTTCTCAATAAAAAAAAAAAGGACTGCCTGTCTGCTAATACCTTTGCACCTAACTTAGATAAAAGCATTTACATCCAGTCTCTTTGACTACTGTCGTCTGCACAGACCCTGGCTCTTTGATTACTATTGTCTGTAGTGATTCTACATAATGGTTGCTGCCTCTGTAAAATTGACTGGATGGTTAAAAAATGGAAAACAGCACCAGAAAACAATTTTGCACACCAACCTGAGTGGACTTGTCACACATGAAAACGCCATCTGATTGATAGTGATGGTAACTGTTGATGTCTTTCGGCCACTGGCCAGTCAAGTAGGACGGTACTACAGTATCAACAGAACTTGCCCTTAGCTTTGCCCGTCCTGGACTGTGTCTCTGTCCCCTGCTTTTCTCTGTAATCAACAAATCAAAAATAAATACTGTTTCTGTACTGATTTACCTGCATAAAACACATATTAAAACAGCAAGCAAAAAAATCAGTTTTTGGAATTGAGGTACCTTACAAAACTGTTGGAATCTGAATACTAATACAACACTAATATTTTTTTCATTCAGAGCGGGAATGGCTGAATCAATATTGCACTAAACTGCAAGACCATCGGTTCTGCCGTAGCCCACTGCCACTTTCAGTAGCCAGGGTGTAACAGAGTACACGCACTGTGGCCAAATGAGAATGACACACATGAGAAGACTGACTTATGGAATTCACCGTGTAATGATAAAAACAAAAAAACCCTTTTAACATTTCTTTGCAGTCATGATAAATGGTAAGGAAGGCCAAAAATAGAAGTATAGGGGAAGCAATAGGTAAAAGGTAAGATAAAATTCTTGTTTCCATGCCATTAAGGCACATTGGGGATATAGTGTTAGGCCCGTATTTTCCATGACCTTCGGCACATGAAAGTGTGATGTGGTCAGTATCACACCTGGCCGCTTTATCTTCCCAGATTTCTCTGGTTTTGCTGGAAGCAATAGCACAAAAAAAAAACAAAACAAAAAAGAATCTTTACATAATTCAAGTACCTGAGACTTTAAACATACAGTACTGAAGTTGAATTAAATGGGACAAACTATTTTAATTTATATGTTCACATTAATACTACAAAACTGTGAAAGTGTGCAGATCTATTATTCCTCTGCATTTAGTTTTCCTGCTACTTCTGCCTACACAAGACATGAAACCATACAGAAATAGGTCAACACACACAATACATCAAAGAGAAAACACTTATTGCTAATATGGTTTGCTACACTGCCAAATGCACTTTGCACACTTGTATCTCCTCAGCCTGCCACATGCCCCCAAGTGTACTTGTACATGAAAAACAGGTCTTCAGACTCTAGTGCACATCCTGCAGTTCTGACCCCTCTTCTAAGAGGCCCAACTCCAGCTCTCCAACACAGGGGGGTCACAATGGAAGATAAACCCTGGGGCCCAAAGCATGATCTCAAAAGACAGTACAGTGTATCAGGACAATACTGATGTCTGAGGCCAGAACCATGGAATGCAGGAGAAGATATGCTTTGCTGCATGCTTACAAAAAAAAAAAAAAGTTCAAGCATGATTCTCTGTAGCAAGTGAGCTAGCAGTATGTGGATTAGAAAATGCAACTTTCTTGGAAGTTATTACAATCAAGCATGAGGCGGAGAGAGAAGTGAGAAATAAATCACAAACAGAAGATTTAATAAAGATGCACTGTTTCAATTACTATATGCATGTGACATTTACTTTTGCCGCTCTGACCTGACAGCGTGTTGTCTGAAGCTGTAAAGTTTTTTTCTTAGATAACAAAACAGCCTGGACAGATCCAGCAGTTATATTTACCCTTGTGGTTTAAGTTTGGACTCTGAGATTGTGATCCTGTAGGGTTGTCTGGTGAATGTTTATTGTCTGATGATCTTCCTGACCATAGCTTATGACTGTCTTTCGGTACTGGGGAAGACGAATTTCCACTCTGTCTCAAAGAGAATGCTTTGACGGCTTTTATTGGGCCTTGTTTCGTGGTTGATGGCGAGCCATTGCGCCTAACCGTTGTGGTGGTTGACTGGACATATCTGCCACACACACGTCTCTGCAAAAGATTAAAACAACTGCACAACTTAACTGATTGTGTCAGCCACGAGGTACTGTGATTTCCAAACCTAATCCTTGAATAACGTTAACTGTCAGTGTCAGACACGTAGGCTTATCTTTCCCAAACCTGATCCTCGAACTATCTGAATCTGGTAGATTCACCGCAACACACTGAAAAGGTCAAGGCAAGCCCACCTGCCTTCAAACCTGCTACATTATTTTATTGTAGGTCGTCATTAAAAGCTTGTTTCTATAATCAAGTCTACGGCAGAATGCGTGTGTATATTTTCATCACGTCAAACTTCTTATTTTCTTGAACAGCAGTTCGGTACTTCTCACAAAAATGTAGCACTTGGACACATCACGTGACACAAAACAAGCCATTTCATTGGTTGAAAAAATAACTTTCTCAGTACACTCAAGTCGACTTCGTGCTCTTTGTTTGTCAAAATTCAAAACTATAGATTTATCTGCACAGCCATTTGATGCACTTTGATATTAGGAGTTGTTCAGCACCGTACGAAATCAATTCAGAATGTGCTAAAGAAACTGTAAACTTTCTGTGTCGCTAGTCTCGCAGATGGTATTTTTTTTCCTTGCTTGTCTCCCCTTATACTTGACAACCAAATTACCACACTTCAATCACAGCGCAGAGTTTCAACATTCCACATAATTTTCCTTAAAATAAATGATCTAAAAGATTATTGTCGATTTTAGAAAAGTTCTCTCTGTTGATTTTTAAAATTTTAACGCAGGTGTTTTAATAATCTCGTATAAAACCAGTCAGTGCCGGTGAAATGATTGACTCCGCGTGCCTAACAACGCGTACCTATTTAATAAAGGGAGTAATCATTGAAATAATATCGTTTAATCTGAGGGTTTTGTATTCACGTTTTTTGTGTGTCAGTTCGTAGTGTTGTGTTGCATTCCATCATGTACAGTTCTGTAAAATAAGTCATGGCTCATATGTTTTCAGTTATGTTGTACACGAAGTTCAGTTCTAATTTCAAATTTGTACTGTATTCTGATACGCTACTAATCTTTAGACGTGAAATTTCCTAATGTTTGCTGTTCAAAAGTCCGGGACTGAAAACACCTGACTGTGCATTGCATCGCCAGAATCTTCTTTATTTTACACGCTGTTTTAGTCCACTCCTGTAGTGGAATCTTGAGGGTCCTTGTTTTTGGATCCAGCCTAAAAAAAATTAGTACATGGGCTTTCCCTAGGAATACAAAGGCAGCAAGGTGAGGTGCTGGCACCCCAGTCAGTAAGTCATTTGCGTGTCCCTTTTGGAACTTTGCCTCCCTAACAGCTCTCATGTAGGCCTCTTGGCAGTAATCAAGATGCCTTGCTGCTGATGCATCCATTCTCAGATCATCAACGATGACTTATTGCATCTTCGCCTTGGTCTTCTCTTTCTTTTTCCCATTATATACCCTTCAAATACTCTTCTCTAAATGCTCATGACATTTAATATGTCCAAAATACTTTAAGTTTTCTCTGTTTAATCTTCTTTACTAGCCAACCTTCTTCACTATTAAACTCTTGTAGTATGGATATTTTGTTCTTTTTTGTGTCCATGATATTTGAAGGACTCTTTTTGTAGCATTTACATTCAAAGGCATTTATGTGTTTCTCAGCTGTTTTGTTAAGTGTCCAGGTCTCACATACATCTGTTGCTAAGGAAAAGATGCATACCCTTAAGAATCTTATTTTTGTAGTTCTGCCTGTTCCTCTCCACAGCTTCTTTTGTTGTTTTATTTTCTGAAGAGCGATAGATGTTACCATTTTAATTTCCCTCATTTCTGGTATCTCAGACTCCAAAAATGGGTACCTGGGCTTTCCCTAGGAAAGCAAAGGCACAGAGGTGAGGTACTGGCATCCCTGCCTCAAATGCTACAGTGGCCTAGAAATATGAAGGCGCTAACACTTCACACACCTACAACATCCAAATGCTATGGGACTTACATATATATATATATATGATTTCTTTTCTTTCATTTATAAAATACATAATAATAGTACATATGTTCCTGTTTTTATTTTTTCTTTACTTTTGTTCTCAGAAATTACTGAAGGAGTTTACTTCTAGGTAATGTTTACTGCTGTATAACACAAGACAGATATTAATTCACACCTAATACTATCAGTATTATCTTGCAGGTATGCATATTCAGAAACAGTCTCTCCATCCACTCTATCTTGGGCATCTTCATATTGTTTTGCACACAAAAAAACCAACAAAACTTTTATCTATGATTTTTAATGTGTACAGTTGTCATGGCCAAAAACCCAAGTGCAGTTGTCATGGTCAGAGAGCCATGCACATTTGTCATGGCCAGAGACCTAGGTATTGATGTCAAGATAAGAAAGCTGTGTACAGTTGTCAGTCAGAGAGCCATGTATAAATGTCATGGCCAGAGATCCACATGAAAATGTCAAGAGCAGAAAGCTGTGTACAACTGTTATGACTAGAGACCCACATAAGCTTTTCAAGATTAGATAACCATGCACAACTGCCATGGCCAGATCCACATACAGATGTCAAAGTCTGTGAATCAAAGGCCTATATTATGTTCCTTGGAACATGTTATTTTAGCCTTGTCATTTGGGGGTGGGGTTTACATGATCCTTATGAAGTGGAAGTGTTTGAGGAGTGTACCTCACGTGACCGTTTCAGGAAGTTATGAAGGGTGATTGATAAGTTCTCAGCATAAGGTACAAATACTTGAAATGCACAGTTGACATTAGGTGCATCTGTAGATCAGGTAAGACTAAACACAAGTTTCAAGAAATTAACTGCAACCAATTTTTTTTTACTGGCTTCTGAAGTGATAAGAGGTGGCAGAAATTGAGAATGGATAACATTTCTCTTTGAGCAGTCACTTGCTACCTCTGCATCAAGGGCTTATCACTGAAGGAGATCCATGAGGATATGGTAGAGACTATAGGAGAGAGTGCCCCTTCTTACAGTACAGTGAAGAAATGGACAGCTCAATTTTCAAGGTAGAGTCTGGAAGATGATCCTGTCCAGGAAGACTAAGAATTGTAACCACCGGCAGAATCCATGACATGATAATGAAGGATCAATGACTAACTGAGCGGTACACTGCTACTGAGTTGGGCATCTCCCAGGAATATGTTCATGCCATTATTCACAATGATCTTCAAATGACAAAGGTCTCTGCTCGATGGGTCCCGAAACTTCTTGGAGCTGATCGCAAACAACAGCATCTCAACATGTCAAGAGACAATCTTGGCCATTTTTCTGCAGATCCTGAAAAGTTTCTTCAGCTTTGTGACTATGGATGAGACTTGGGTTCATCATTTTCAACCAGAAACCAAAGAACAGTCAAAGCAGTGGAAACATCATGGATCACCACCTCCAAAGAAAGCAAGGGTGGTTCTATTTGCAGGCAAATTTATGACTTCCAACTTGTGGGATTCAGAAGGTGTGCTATTGGTAGACTATCTTCAAAAGGCCAGAATGGTCACTGGGGCCTACTACACTAATCTTGTGAAGCAACCCCGGGTCACACTGAATGAAAAGCATCGAGGGAAATTGATGAGAGGAGTCATCTTTCTTCAAGACAATTCTCCAGTTCACAAGTTGGCGGGGTAATGGCTGCCATTCATGAATGTGGCTTCCAGATTCTTGAACATCTTCCTTATTCCCCAGATTTGGCCCCTTTGGACTATTACTTGTTTACCAAACTCAAAAAGAAGTTCAGTGGTCGCAAATTTGCTTCAGATGATGACATCATTCATGCTGTAGACCAATTTCTACTGGCACAAGATGCTGACTTTTACAAAGAAGGGATCCGTATGCTCCAGAATCACTGGACTAAGTGTATAAACTTACAAAGGGACTATGCTCAGAAATAACCAAAAAAAAGTTTTCCACAAATAATCATTGTACCTTGTGCTGAGAACTTATCAATCACCCCTCATATTAAGCCTGCCATAATCTGCTTCCATCTAATCTGATGTCTGTTTTCAAAATCATCACCAAAGCATTGGCATAAAAATCTTCCTGAAGACTGAAGTGTTGATATAAAAGGAAACCCATTAGTGTTCATTGTATAGTATAATAATTTGATAAATGCAGTTTATACTTTATTTCTTATATTTAGTTTATTCACTACCCATTGTTGATCATGTCACTTCATCTTGTGCAGTCTTTGGTTTTTCCCATTTGGTTTTCTGTAGCTCTTTACCTTCCATGAGACAGTGGGCAGCAACTGATGTGATCTGCACTGTTTACTTGAATATTCACAGCTAATCTCAATATCAAGAGGCTATTTTTTTCATCCACCACCTGATAAACTCATTTAGCAGATATTTCTTCATCAACCACTTGATAAACTGATCTAGCAGATATCTATCACCTGATGAACCCATCTAGCAGATATTTCTTCATCCACCACTTGATAAACTCATCTAACAGATATCCATTACCTGATAAACCCATCTAGCAGATATTTCTTCATCCACCACTTGATAAACTCATCTAACAGATATCTACCACCTGATAAACTCATCTAGCAGATACCTACCACCTAACAAACCCATCTAGCAGATATTTCTTCATCCACCACTTGATAAACTCATCTAGCAGATATTTCTTCATCCACCATTTGATAAACTCATCTAGCAAATATCTACCACCTGATAAAATCATCTAGCAGATATCTACCACCTGATAAACTCATCTAGCAAGTCACCGCCTGTTACTCATCTAGCAAGTCACCGCCTGTTACTCATCTAGCAGATATTTTTTTCATCTACTACCTGCCTAACTCATCTGGCAGAAGGAGGGTAACCTCATAATGCCTTTTCACTTAATGCTTTGTCAGTACAAATTCAGTTTCTCAGAAGAAGTCTCTCTCTCTCTGAACCTTAAGTGCCCAGGGCACATGGGGCTTCCAAAAGGGTTTTCCACAAATGCCTGTCCTTTGCCTTTTTTTCTGCTCTTGCCCAGGTGAGCCCTCTATTGCTCAACATCCTCTCTGTTGTTCTTCTCCACGTCTCTTTTGGTCTACCCTTACTTCTGTTCCCCTGTGGTGTCCATCTTAGTGCTGTTTTTGGTAGTGAGTTATTAGTCATTCGGAGCACACATCCCAGCCATCGCCAGCGTCTTTCCTCAATAACTGCTGTCAGTGGCTTCATCTGCATCTCTGCCAACAAGATGTTATTTCTTATGGTGTTTGGCCAAAATATTTGTCTAATTCTTTGTAAACATTTAGTCTGGAAAGAATTCAACTTGTTTTCTATGGTTTTGGTGATTTTCCAGCATTCACTTCCATAGAGTAGTACACTTAGAACATTACTCTTAAATATCCTGATTTTCATATTCATGCTTAGTTTTTTAGATTTCCATATAGTCTGCAGTACTGCAAAAGCCTGGTTTGCTCTAGTAAGTCTGCTGTTGATGTCCTCTGTGCTGTCTCCATTTTGTACTACTTTACTGCCAAGGTATACAAATTCATTGACTTCCTCCACTAACTTGCTATCTACTCTGAGTACATTTCTATTGTTCACATTTTGCTTCATTAACTTTGTCTTTCCAACGTTGATCTTTAGTCCTATGTTGTTTGCATTCTGAGTCAGCTTGTTTATTTTATCTTGCATTTCTTTGTGGCTGCTTGACAGTAGACAAATGTCGTCCGCAAAGTCAAGGTCCTCCAGCACTGTGTTGAGGATCCATTGTAATCCTCTGCGTTTGTCTGATGTTGCCTCCTTCATTAACCAGTCTATTGCCAAGATAAATAATGCTGGTGATAGTACACATCCCTGCTTCACTCCTGTTTGTACCCTAAAGCTGCTGGAGATATGTTCTCCACACATCACTTTGCACTGAAAACCCTCATATAGGGCTTTGATTACATTAACTATCTTATGGGGGAGGCCATGCCATCTTAGAATTTTCCACAGTGCATCTCTGTTGACACTGTCAAAGGCTTTCTCAAAATCTATAAATAATGCATATGTTGTGCTATGCCACTCATTTGCCTATTCTAATATTTGTCTAAGTACAAATATGTGGTCTATGCATGATCTTCCTTTCCTAAATCCTGCCTGCTCTTTACAAAGTTTTCCTTCAAGTGCTGGTACAATTCTGTTGATGATTACTCTGCAAAATACTTTACTGGTGAGCGGCAGGAGGGTAATGCCTCTCCAGTTCCCGCAATCTCTGAGGTCACCCTCTACTATAAGACCAGTTTTCCACTCCTCTGGAGCTTTTTCTAGATCCTAAATTTGTTGTAATATCTGGAAAAAGTTGTTTTGGTGTTTCTGTTTCATCTGCTTTCAACATCTCAGCAGTCACTTCATCTTCACCTGGTGCCCTGTCTAATTTTAGCTTCTTTACTGCCTCCTTTACTTCACTTATTGTTATTGGTCCTGTATTGATGTTTAGTTCCGTGTTTGCTTCAGGTATGTCTATTGTTTGTGCTGCTTGTGTTCTGTTTAGTAGGGTGTTAAAGTGTTCCCTCCATCTTTCAATTTTTTCTCTTTCTCCACTGACCAGTTGTCCCTTTAGTGTCCTTATTGCACTCTCACATCTTGTGCTGAAGTTACCTGTCATCTGCTTTGTGATTTTGTATATGGTTTTCATGTCATTTGCATATGCTGCTTTCTCTGCTGCTTCTGCTAAGTTGTCATAGTACTGACGTTTATCTTGACGGCATGATTCCGTCACTTCTTTGTCTTTTTGTGCATAATTACTTAAAACTTGTCTTTTAGCCTTTGTGATTTGGTGTTCAGTAATTTTTTCTTGATTTCTTTTCTTTGCTCTATCTTTTCCCATGTGTTCTTGGTTATCCATTCCTCTTTTCTCAGTTTCCAATATCCCAGCACCTCTTTTGCTGTTTCCTGTAGCGTTTTATTGAACTCTAGTATGGACATTTCTGCTTCATCTTGTAAGACACTGAAGCGGTTCTTAAGTACTATTGAGAATTCGTTCCCTGTTTGCTGGTCTTTCAGTTTTCCTGTATCAAAATGTATCTTTCAGTGTTCTCCGATTTTGGCTTTCTTTAATTTTAGTTTTATTTTTGCTACCAGAAGGTTGTGATCACTTCCTATATCTGCTCCTTTCCTTGCTTGCACATCTTGTAGTGACCGTTTCCACTTGTTATTTATTAGTATATGATTGATTTGGTTTTCTGTGGTTTTATCAGGGGACCTCCAAGTCACTTTATGGATGTTTTTATGTTGGAAAATTGTCCCTCCAATGGTCATCATGTTTTCTTCACAGAAACTGCACAGTTTTTCTCCATTTTCATTTATTTCTCCGGGTTCCTTCTTTTCCCATGATTCTTCTTCTATCTTCATTTCCTTCACCTACTTTTGCATTGAAGTCGCCCAAGATGAGCAGCATATCATGCTTGGGTATTGATTCTACTGTGGCTTGGAGGCTGTTGTAAAAATCTTTTAATTCCACTTCAGCTGCTTCTGTTGGTGCATAACAAACTATAATAGACAGCTTCGTGAATCTTGAGTTGAACCGTGCATATAATAATCTCTCATTTATAGGGGTCCATTTCAGCAATGCTCTTGATGCTTCTTTTGTTATAATCAATGCTACTCCTCCTTCATGAAGATCTTCTTTACCTGACCATATTATTGTATCTTCTGTGTGCTGTGTTGTTAATTTCCTTCTGCCTTGTCCTGTCCATCTTGATTCTTGTATTCCTAGTATGTCTAATTTGTATCTGTGCATTTCCTTGATGGTTTGTGGTAGTTTTCCAGTTTGGTTAAGTGTTCTTACATTACAGCTGCCTATTTGCATCTTGTTAGGTTCCAGGAGGTCTGCAGTCGGGCTGGGGACTTCCAGTTGCTGGCTTTCATCCACAACCTTCATGGGCTCAGTTTCCTGATAAGCATTTCTCCTTCCACCTGCATTTGTTTTTTCCCTTGCTTTTGTTTCTGTAGCTGTCTGATAGTTTTTTACCAGATAGGGTTGCTGGCCCTATGCTGAACCCTCCTTAGTTGCCTTTTACGATCATGCGTGGTAGGGTACAGTGGTCTTATTCTTTGCAGATCCCGGGTACCACACGGGGGTCAGAAGAAATACATATATATAAAATATTTTTCCTGGTGTAAATTGAAAGCAATGCTTCTCCCATGTTCATAAATGGGAACACTTACTTAGGACTTTCTATTATTTTTCTTTTCTTATTCTCTTCTTAGATGGCATCTTCTCATCTACGGACAAGTTCTTCAACCGTTTTTTTTTTTTGGTTCTCTCCAATATTTATTCTTCTTACTTTATTTCTATAGATTTTTTGACTCAACGAGTCTCTGCTCATCTCTTCCTGATAAGCATTTTGTGGAAGTAAAGATAAAACCCCCATTTTCATGCCTTTAAAGCATACCGGGGATAAGGTGTTAGGCCCATATTTTTCCAACACCATCAGCACATGAAACTGTTATGTGATCAGTATCGCACTTGGCCAGATTTACCATCCCAGATTTCTCTGATGCCCATTTTTTAAGAGTCTAGATGGACTCTGGAGCCTTTTTGGTGTGGTGGTACCAGATTAGAAGACCGAGCACCTAACCACTCAGCCAACCATGCCGACATTTTGTGGAAGTGCTCCGCTTACTTTTTTGTGTTTGTTCCGATACAGAGTTTAGCTTTTTTTTTTTTTTTGTTACCACTCTGTTATGCTACAAAAGCAAACTTAACCAACAAATTCTCTTGGTTATTTGATGTTACTGTTCCATCTTCCTGGAACTGTATGCAAATGTTCACTGTGGACAATGTGGTGATAGTGCTGAAGATCAACATGTCAAGTATGGAGATACTTACGGTGGCTATTTTTTGTGGACTCTGAATGGAGCTAAAACACAGGAAAATGTGAAAATCTTCAGCAGATTCCACCATTATGAGGACTATAGTGATCCCCGGCCCCTGTTAGCTAGGCTGAGTCTGTTGCTAGGGATACCATGGTTAACGATATGCCGTATACATTTTTCCTGGGTGTTATCACTTGAACTGTACCTGTTCATATAGTTTTTGCTTTTTACCTACTCATGTACCTCCCACTTTGGTAGCTACTGTTTTAAATCAAGGTTTTGAGGTCTTCATAATAATATGCTCGCATTTTATCTTCTGCACCTCACCTCTCACTTTGGTAACTACTGTTTTAAATCAAGGTTTTGAGGTCTTCATAACATGCTTGAATTGAAATGTTTGCTTTAAGAATATGAAAACAACATTAAAAAAAAAAAAAAAAGAATTCACAAACTTAGCATACTTATTGTCAACAATATTTAAATGTAACCTGTTAAAGTCTGTGCTCCTATAGATAACAAAGAAATCAAATTGTTGGGACTTAATATCTATTGAATGAAAAAAAAAAGGTGCAGTGCCTTAATCTTACATTCTTCTCGTGCTGTTAAACATCACATAGGGTCGCATGGTAGATTGCCAAGATTTCCTATTTTCAGCAAGCTTTTCAACCTCATCAAGGAATGTTATTCACACTAAGCTGGCCTCTCTTAACAATGTCTTCTTTAGAGTTTTGCGTGGTTTACCTCTTTTTCTTCGGCCTTGTGTGTTCCACTTGACATGTTGTTTTGGGATTCCCTGGTTGTTTCTTCTCAGCACATGACTGACATACATCCATCTTCTTTTTCTGATCACCTATGAGACAGGCTGTTGTTTTCTCATCTGTATTATCTCCTCTATGTTGTTCTTGAATTCGTCCAACTTAATACCGAATACTTTCCTGAGGCATTTGTTTCCGAAAGAGTCTAATTTCTTGTCTATTTCTTTAGTTGTTTACCAGCTTTCACATGCATAAATGAGGGTGGATATTACATTTGAATTGAATAATCTTAACTTGTTTTTTTTTGCTTATAACTTTTGAATGCTATATGTTCTCAAGATTCTTGAACGTCAATGCTGCTTTTGCAATTCAAATTCTAACTTCCTTTCTGGTGTCACCATCCTGGTCTATGTAGCTGCCAAGATATGCAAATTGGTTTACTTCTTCAATAGCTGTTCCTTCTATGTATATTTTTCCTTCTTGATTAATGAGAAGTTTCATTATTTTTGCTTTTTCCTTGTTAACTCAAGTCCTATTTTACTAGCCAGTGATAACAAGGTACACTAACAGAAAGAGCTCTACTTATGCTTCATTGATTACACCAAGGCATTTGACAAGGTGAAACATAATGAAATTATTAAAATGCTTGAAGACATCAATATAGACAGCAAAGACCTGAGGATTGTAAAACATCTATACTGGCAGCAAGAAGCAGCAGTTCGAGTGGAAAATAGAATTGGAAAATATCAACCTATAAAACAAGGGGTGCGACAAGGATGTGTACTATCTCCAGACCTTTTTTCTCTGTACAGCGAGAATATTCTAAGAGCAATCATCACAGAACCAGGCATAAAAATTGGAGGATACAATATTAACAACCTTCGGTATGCTGACGACACAGTACTGATAGCTGAGAACCAACAAGACCTGCAAAATCTCTTGGATAAAGTCGCCAAAGAAAGTGAACAGAAAGGCCTTACTTTGAACATCAAAAAGACAGAGACTATGGTTATATCTAAGAAACAGAATCCACCAGCATGCAGTATTAAATTAAACGGAACCATTCTAAAGCAGGTGCAGAAATTCAAATACCTTGGAATAGTAATAACTTCAGATGGGAAATCCAGAACAGAAATAAGGAACAGAATAGGCCAAGCAAAGAATGCATTTCAGAGAATGATAAACATATTATCCAACACATCTTTATCAATGAATGTTAGAAAACGAGTCCTAAAATGCTATATTGAACCTATCTTGTTATATGGAAGTGAATCATGGACAATAGGCAAGTCTGCACAAAAATCATTGGAAGCAGCAGAAATGTGGTTTATTAGAAGAATGTTGCGAATCCCCTGGACAGCAAAAATAACTAATGAAGAATGTATGAGAAGAGCTGGAGAGACAAAAAAACCTTGTCAAAAAGATAAGAGAGAGACAATGTACTTTCATAGGACATGCAATGAGAAGAGGGGGCACTGAAAATATTATAACAACAGAAAAAATAGAAGGAAGAAGATCAAGAGGAAGACCAAGAGAAATGATACTGGACAGTCTGACAGGATGGTGTGAGAGGAGATCACCAACTGAACTGATGGCCTGCATGAAGGATCGGGTACTCTGGAGAAGCATAATAGCCAACGCCAGTCGGCACAGCACCTGATTATGATGATAACAAGGTATCTGTTTTTTCTTGCATTGATTTCACATTGTCATTTGATAAGAATTATGTCATCTGCAAAATCAATATCATCTAGTTGGGACTCATGTACCCAATCAATGCCTGTTTTACCTATGCAGCAATTTTTCATTATGAAGTCTATGGCAGTTCCAAAAAGCAAGGGAGATAATATATATCATAGTTTCACTCCTGTTTCACTCTGGAACCATTCACTCATTCCTTCTTCTGTGTTGACTGTGCAAACATATCCATTGTAGAAGTCCCTAATGATGTTGACAATCTTTGATGGTATTCCATTCATTCATTCATTCATTTGCACATCACTTGCGGAACTTTGCCTCCATAACAGCACTTCTGTAGACCTCTTGTCTGAGCAAGATGGCCTGCTGCTGATGCATCCATTTGCAGATTATCAACTATGACTTGCAGCCATCTTCACCTTGGTCTTCCTCTCTTTCTTTTTCCCATTATGTACCCTTCCAAGACGGTCTTCTCTAGATTATCATGACATTTAATGTGTCCAAAATATTTAAGTTTTCTTTGTTTAATCCGCTTTACTAGTCAGCCCTCTTCAATATTAAGAAATAATATGGTATTCCATATATTCTTAAAATTCTCCACAATGAATCTCTGTGTATGCTATCAAATGCCTTTTTAAAGTCTATGAAGTTCAGGATTAATGGTTTTTACTTTTCAATATGTTCTTCAAGTATTATTCTCAGAGTAAAGATCTGGTCGAAACAGCTTCTCCCTTTTCGAAATCCTGCCTGTTATTCTCTCATTACAGCATCCACTATATCTTGAATTCTATTCAGAATAACTTTGCAAAATACTTTCAACACAACTGATAGTAAGGTTACTCCTCTCCAGTTATTGCAGTGCCTACAGATAACAAAAAGAAACAACTGACATGATTCCAGTGTCTACAGATAACAAAAAAGAGCCAAAAAAAAAATAAAACTGACAAAACAATTAAGTAATGATGCAGAACAGATAAAAAATCTGCAGATAACAGACAAAACATTTGATTTAGGCATCTACAGATAACAGGCAAAACATATGATTTAGGCATCTATAATTAACAGGCAAAACATCTGATTTAGGCATCTACAGATAACAAAATGTTTGGTTCAAGTATTCACAAAAAAGAAAGACAAGTGTCTGAAGGTAGCAGAAAGACAAAATACTTGGTTCAGGCATCCACAGATAACACAAAGATAAAAAGTGTAATCTAATTATAGCTCACAGAGGAACTCCAGCAAAAGTGTAATAAGCTGATAAAAAAAAAAACTGATATACTTTATAAAGATGGTGAAGCATACAATATTCAGCTTAAAGAAATCTGAATACAAGTAAGGAATTCATGTAAAATAAAAAATGTTTAAAAAAACCTTTTATTTGAAGGTGAAAAAAAAGCATGTATGTAATAAAAAAAAGCAAACAGCAAAGTAGCACAAGTAAATTAATTGTACAGGCTTTCTTTTTTAGATGGTACTGTAAATGCAATTGTAAAAATAAAATACATGCACCATAGCAATCAAGAGAAAAATAAACACATTAATGTAAAAGAATATTGCAAACAGAGTTAATAAATAAAATTATATTCCACTATAATGACTGTAACTATGGTTTTCATATAATTATAATATCACTAAAAAATAATTGCTAAGAATCACTCAGAAATATCAGTAAAAACTCTACGCCATAAAACATGCAAGTTAAAACTGACAAGCCAGAGTTTATAAAGTGTTAAAATACACACATCCACACAGCAAAAATTGCTGAAAATATCCAGTGTCCTATTACAAAATGTGGCTGAACAGTATTTGTGTTTGAAGGTTTTGGAAAATGGAGGAACCACAATCCTCTTTCATCTGTAAAAAATAGACTGAAGTACTGTATGTGAAAAAGAAAGCAAACTAATATTTAAAATAATCTTTTTTTTTTCTTTTTTGGTCAGCACATATATTTTTCTTAAAAAAAAAAAACCTCAACCAATGATGCAGACTGCAATAATCTCTCCTCACATACACAGTTCGGTTCATATTCAAGGATAGAAACTGCCAAGTTAATGGATATAAGTTGAAATATTTGTTATGAAAAAAGCACACAAAAAAGGGCATATGAAAAAAAACATTTGTATGGTTCTAAGGACTGTTATTGCCGGAAGTGGATATGCTCCAATGGCATGCATTTCAAATAGCCTCTGACAGTCAAGTCCAGCTCCTGGCCTTCTCGTGGCATAAGTGTTTAAACTGACAGGAGAAGGAGCGAAGGCGACTATTTGGCACCTGAAAACCAGATGTTTTCGGTAGATGAGAGTCATGTTTGGTAGCTCATCTACCGCTGCTGGCAAGATTCTTCAGCTGCTGTGCGTGGAGTAGGGCTCCTCCCGGCCAGTGAAGAAAGGTGTGATTATGGGTTGCCATGTGGCACTATGGAAAAGGTGAAAGAAAGGAGTAAGTGAAGTAATCAGTAATATGGAAGTCAGGACTGCTCAAATCATGGCACCTCTGCTCTGGAGGTTGGCCACATCCCATGTACACTCATACCAGGCAAATTGCCTGAACCACTTAACTCAGGGGTTAAGATACTGCTCGCGAGACTCTTCAGATGCTGCGGATGGTGTGAAACTCCTCCTGGCCAATGAAGAAAATGAGGAAAAGCAATCAGGGTTGTTGTGCGTTGCCGATGTGAAAAGATGATGGAAAGGATAAAGTGAAGCTTAATCGGTATGTCGAGTAGTCTCGCAGCGAGAGCAACTCATACCATGGCACCTCTGTTCTAGAGGCCAGCTACGTCTGTTCTACACCCATACTGGTGAAATATGCCTAAACCGGCTTAAACCAGGGGTGAAACTTGATGGCTACTCAAATCACTTTACCTCCACACTAGAGGTTGGTCACGTCCTAAACACGCCCATACTGGGATAATATGCCTAAACCGGCTCAACCCAGGGGTGAAACTCACTAGTGACAAGGATTGTCCTCCTGGACAAAACCTCCGTCCTGGTCACAACTAGGAAGGGTAGTGGCCGCAACCACAAAATGCTGATGTTGGAGACACTGGACCAGTGCAGTCTAGACAGGCAACCACCTCTCACCCAGTGGGGATGTATGCGTATCCTAATCACGCTGAGGTTTTCCAGTGAGAAAGTCCAACACTGGACTGGTTGGGCAACCACCTCTCACTCGGCGGGGATACACGGGTATACCAAAACATGTCGAGGTTTTCCAGTGAGAAAGTCCAACTCTATGCTAAATGGGCAACCACCTCTCACCCAGCGGGGATATACTCATATCCAAAACACGTTGAGGTTTTCCGGTGAGAAAGTCCAACTCTAGATTAAATTGGTGCAATGAAAACCACGGTGTCACACAATTCCGCTTCTGAGACCCACCAAGAATACAGGCTCAAGCCCTGTAATACTCTGAACCTCTTGTGATCCTCTCGGGGATCTCGTGTGGTCCCTTTTGGGACCACAGGACCTATTGAGGACCACGGGAGTGAATTCAGTAGGATCACAGGGCAGTAGAAGCGAACGAAGAAGAAGAAGAAGAAGATTTGTATAAGCAAAAACTGGTAATTCTAATGTATTCTTAAATGTGCTCAGTATTCAAAAGGACTGACTTAGAAGGTTAAGTGTTGTGATTATCATGTCTTGTGGAGACTGTGCAACATGGAAGGCCAATGTATATCCACATTTTCTCTTTTATTGGATTTGACTGTAGCAATGAACTAGGAAGCTCCTGGAGCTGAAGCCAGCTTGAAGAATTTGTACCCAGTCATCGTGCTGCAAGAGCGGTATGCCATATGGCTTTCCTTATTTTGATTGTACGCCCAATAAGCAAGTTTCTCCACATCTTGGAGAATATACCAACCCTGATCAGGCCTGTCGGTTCATAGCCTGACATCTGTAATCAGGAAAACCGAAATGAGTTTTGTTCTGCATTGCCTCGCTAGTTCTGATAAGAATCTTAGGCACAATCATTTCAAATCTCATGTGCTTATATTACAAGCCATATGCACATACATTCAGTATTTTACTTCTACAGAATAAACACAAACATTTTAGGCAGAATTTCAGTTTGAAGGAGGAATCACACCCCAAAAAAAAATGTTGGGGCATTCCTGAAATTTCCTTTGATGGGTTAGGATGAACAAACATATTCTAACCAATATGGTAGAATGACTGAATAAAGCAGACAGAAACATGGTTATGCTTATATAACATGAACATAGCTAAATACAGGAAAAGTTCATGAATAATATCAATTAAAATCTGTAATAATAGATCACGACAGTCAGTAACTGAAGGGCAACACAAAACAATAAAGGGGTTCCATAATTCTAGATTCTTCTATCCTGAATACCATCAAATGACAGACAAGTTCCTTCTGCTAGGCAAAACGATGGACACCAAGCATACTCCAAAGACAATATCAAAAGAGAGAATGAACTGCTATAACTCAGCTCAGATTTCACTTCAATATTTAAGTGCAGACATTAAACAAATAAACATCAGTGCAAGTCCTGACTTGGAAATAATTTTCTTTCTTATTGTAATAGGATTAAACACAACAGATTTCAGTTATTTACAAATCATAGTCAGTAACATATGCCTGTTTATCACAAACATATAAGCATTAAGACACTGGTGAGCTTTCTTTTGTCTCTCTGAGACCATTTTTATAATGACAACGAGCATCAATAAACACAAAGAGCACAGTTAAAACACTGGTGGTCCCATAAGACTGCACACAGTTAAAACACTGGTGGTCCCATAAGACTGCACAATCGTCACCATGGACAAAGACAGCTGGAAAGAGCCAGTCAGGAATACTAGTTACTCTGATCTGAAATAAAGAAATGGGAAAGGCAGGCACAGTGTCTGAGCTGGGCAGACCAAAGACACAGCTTATTACTAGAAGACCCCAGGAGGACAAAAGCTGGACATCATGATCAGGACAAAGACAATGACAATTCCCTGGGGCAAAGACTGTGAGACAGATTTCCTAGAGGGATAAATCTGCAGTCAAAATAAAACATGCACGATCAGTCACTTCATGCAGTACAGCCTACAGTACGGGTACCAGTGCCAATGGAAGATGACACCCCCACGGAAGATCTTTAACAACTTTCTTTCTCCCTTCAGGAGACAGAATTTCACAAGCAGCAGAGCTATGTAAGCAAATGCATTTATTTCATTTACTGATGAAACTTCACCCTGTAAACTTGCTTTGTCCATGATAATTCACTATTATATGGTTTCTAGAAACATGATCCAAGATGTGCACCTTTGTATTCATAATTAGTAATTTTCCCATGACAAAGACATTTTCTTAAACAAAATCACCAAAGTTAATACACATCCCTAGTGTATTTATTGTTTTTTTCACGAAAAAATGTTCTCTCTTGTTGGACCTCAAATTACAGCCCAATAACTATTTGATCATGGAGTTCATTTCTCATTGAATGCTGTCAGATCTACTGATTATCCCCCCCCCCACACACACACACACGGCGGTCTTGAAAGTTAATATATTCTTGATCTATCTTTAATGTGACCTATTTTTTTTGCCTTTGATCACTGACATGATGTAATTCAATGTATCAAACTCTGCAGACAGATGTTCTCTTTTTTAACTAGGAGTTTTCCTTGTGTGCCAAGTACTCAATGTACAGCTACATCTACAGGATGGTGCCAGTAGCGGTTCTCCTACTCATCCTCTGATAAGAAGATAATTCACTAAATCTTATATCATTTATGCCTCAGAGACATTATAATTCTATACTTTTTTTTTTTTTTAATACTTCACTGTACTGAAAATGGTCAAATTCTTACAACGAATTCCCCTCTGTTAAGAGCTACATGGCAAAGAAATGAGTGCAAACTAGGTCCAGAAACAATTTAAGCTACGGTTAATTTTTGCATAAATAAAAAAAAGCGATTTAGAAAATGCAGAAACACCTTTCAGAAAGGAGTAGACTACAATACATAATGAGTTCAGTTTCAAGACTACAGTAAAACTCTCATAAGGTTTCAATATGAAAAACAAAAAAACAAAACTGCTTTCCTAAATTGACATAAATGAAGATCAGTATCATGGAGCACAAAACTTCACTGGTTTTTACTAGAATTCAATATATTATGAAACATTCTTATGAACACTCCAAAAACTAAACAATGAAATATTAGCACAAAACAAAGAAACCCCCCCCCCCAAAAAAAAAACTTCAAGAATTAAGAAAATTCGGAGTCACAGATGTAAGAGTTTCACTGCAAAAATGTCAAAGTCTCAGTTCAGTGCAATGCCATGCATATTTCAAATGCTGCACTTTTAACAAGATTGGTGTCACATAAATCTGAAGAATGTTTCCTCAAAGCTCACCAAAAACTATAACCCGAATCCTGCAAGTAATCCGAATTGATGTCTGCACCACTGTGAAACCACCATGTGCATTATGCTCTTCCGTGATCATGTCAGATGGAGAGGCCTGAGTTGATGGCAAACTGCTTTCATCCATCTTGAGACGAGTCTGACAGCTGCTGCCTCATGTCCAGTCCTTCCAGACAGAAAAGTTATATGTACAGATCTATAACCATTTCATATCCTTTCTTATAATCATGTCATTTCCATAATGTTGCCTTATAATCATGTCACTTCCTTACCATTGCTTTACAATCTTGTCATTTCCTTAATGTTGCCTTATAATCATGTCATTTCTTTAATGTTGCCTTATAATCATGTCACTTCCTTACCATTGCCTTAGAATCATGTCATTTCTTTAACGTTGCCTTACAGTCATATCATTTCCTTACTGTTGCCTTACAATCATATCATTTTCTTCATGTTTTCTTCACAAGCAATTATGTTCTTCTTTGTCTCAAATTCTCAAACTAATCTACAAACGACTTCGATATTTAAATTTGAAAAAAAAAAAAAACCTGACAGAAAAAATGAACCAGAAAACATTTCAGCACAATTTATTTGCTAACAGGAAAACGAAAAAAGTGAAAAAAGACTATGTTACAGTGTAATCATTAACAATAATAACAATTTCATCCCATGAGTTCAATTCAGGTCAAGAGTTCTGGGTTGTGAATTAAAGAAACTGAAAATGTTAATGTAAAATATACTGTCTGACTAGCTCCACAAGCCATAAAAATATCTTAAATGGTTACATAAATACTAAATAGACATAAGTGGGATATGCATATAATTTACAGTTAAATAAAAATAAACATTTACTTTTCTAACTGGACAAACAGAACATATGGATAATCTTCGATAATTTATTCTTAGTGCTGCATAAGGAGTTTTCACTTTTCAAAAAAACTTAGTTTGATCAGCCTAGCACATCACTGATTTGAAGCTGGTCATTCCTACTGCCTTCCATGAGAACACAGGTGTGATGTAGGCCAAGACACTGAAAGTTCTTACCACTTCTAATAAATGCAAACAGTGTCCTTAGTGGATGTAACAAAACAAGACACACTATAAACAGACTTAAAAAAAAAAACAGGGACTAGTTGCATTCCTTCAGTGGCTCCCACCAGATGTGGTACTGCCTGCTAGCCTGGCACTTGCTGCTTCTGCAGGTACTGCTGGCACTTGCTCTACTCTTCCCTCTAGGGGTACATACTGGGAAGACGTGTCATTCTGAGATGGTGGAAATGGAGGTTGTGCAGGGCTAGGATAATATTCGGAGTAGGGTGGTGGCTGATTTGTTGCGTCTTGGTGAGGCAATACAGCTGATCCTGGTGGTGCAAATGCAAAACAACCATCTTCTGTCAAAGAAAAAAATATAAAATAATAAAATATTATCCAGATCAGCAACAACATTGTGACGGAAGCTGATGACAGGTAATCTGGGAATATCACAACTTACACTAAAGAACTCTGGTTGGAAAGATGAAGGTGTTACACATTTATGAGGTGCAGTTAAAAAAATACTGGGAATAAATTTCCTGCACTTGAATGGAGAGTAGTTAAGCTTCTGTCTTCTAGGATCATGACCCCAAATGCAGATTGACCAGTGTGCTGAAAATGGGCAACGGAAGAAACACAACTGTTTTTTTAAAACACATGTTAAGTGTTCTCTGGAAATTTGCAACATGGCAGATTTCTGTGAGCAGTTCATTTGCATCAAATTCTGTTTCAGCTTAGGAAAAATGGCTACAGAATGCTATCAAATGTTGAAGACGGCTTTTGAGGAACAGGTTATGGGTTGTTCCAAGACATGTGAGTGGTTTTCCCAGGTTTAAAGGGAGTAGAACTTTGGATGATGATGATAAGTGTCAAGGTTGACCAGTTCAATGCCAGAAATGATTAAGAGTTCACTCTATTTTATCCATGAAGACTGTCATCGAACCACTGATGAAGTCAGTGCAATAGTGGAAATCAGTCATGGAAGTTGTCATAGAACTGCAACAGAGGATTTGATCATGTGAAGCATTACATCAAAGTTTGCAGCCAGACTTCTGGGCACAGATCAAAAGCAGCAATGACTGGACATTTGTTCTGACCTCAAAGTGTCTGCTGCCAATGACCCCAGGTTTCTTTCAAATGTTATTATGGGTGACAAAACCTGGGTCTACGCCTACAACACAGAAACCAAATGACAATGCACCCAATGGATAAAGCTGCAATCACCTCAACCAAAGAAAGTGAGACAAGTCAAGAGCAACATCAAGTTCATGCTGATTTGTTGTTTTTTTTTTTATAACAAGGGAATACTTATTTCAGCTGCCTTGTTTTTTTTTATGACAACTGACAAAACAAACAAGGCAGCTGAAATAAGTATCAATAAGGAAAAACTGGAAGAAGTGGAGAGTTTTGAATACCTTGGATCACTACTAACTAGTAGTGGAGATGCAATGAGGGAAATTAAAAGGAGGACATCTATCACTCTTCAGAAAGTAAAACAAGTAAAGAATCTGTGGAGAGGAAGAGACAGAACTACAAAAATAAGATTTTTAAGGGCATGCATCTTTCCCATTGCAACAAATGCCTGTGAGACGTGGACACTTAAGAAAACAGCTGAGAAATGCATAAATGCCTTTGAATGTAAATGCTACAGAAGAGTATTTCAAATATCATGGACACAAAAAAGAACAAATATATCTATACTACAAGAACTTAATATTGAAGAAGGCTGGCTAGTAAAGAGGATTAAAGAGAGAAAACTTAAATATTTTTACACATTAAACGTCATGATAATTTAGAGAAGACCGTCTTGGAAGGATACATAATGGGAAAAAGAAAGAGAGGAAGACCAAGACGAAGATGGCTGCAAGACATCGTTGATGATCTGCAAATGGATGCATCAGCAGCAGGCCATCTTGCTCACAACCGAGAGGCCTACAGGAGCGCTGTTTGGGAGGCAAAGTTCCGCAGGGGACATGCAAATGAATGAATGAACAAAGGAATGTGATCCTCCTGGTCAAACAGTTAATTCTGCTTTCTGCATCAAGGTCTTGAGATGTCTAAGAGAGAATGAGAAGAAATTGACCTGACAAATGGTAGAACAAGACATAGCTTCTCTATTGTAACTATGCACCAGCCCATGCTGCCCTCCAGATTTGATGGTTTCTGACCAGTAACACAACTCTGGTACCCCATCCTCCCTATTCATCAGATCTTTCAAGCAGTCACAAACTGTTCTCATCACGTTGGGAGAAAATTACTTCCAGGAATGCTGAAAGTGGCAGCACCACTGGGATCATTGCCTAGGCTCAGACGAGGACTGCTTTGAGGGTGACGTTTAATGTATGCCTTTTTTTTTCTTTTTACATCTTCAGTACCAGTATACTTTATAGGGCCTCATATGTATATGTTTAACTTCCTAACTGATAAAGTTATGAACCAGTATGTATCTTTAGATGCTGTCAACCCATTTACATTGTTGTTACCTTCTTGCTCTTTTTATTTCAGTTCTTTCCTTAAGTGTGGTTTTCATTATTGTGTTCCACCTCTTGAACTGTTCATTTTAACTGTCTGCTTGTTAATGTTTTTCATTATTTCTCACTTCAATTTCAGTTCATTTAATGCTTATTTGTTTTATTTTCTATCTGTGAAATTCATCCCATTCTTCCCTATATCAATATTTCCAGGATCTCAATTTTCCTTCTCATTTTCTTATTTAATGTCCAAGCTTCTATACTTCAGATATGTGTTTAACATAAGTTGCATTTAACATGTCTCAGCTTCAACTGCTGTGTTGCATGTTTCAAAGTTAAAAAATCTTTCTCACACTGCTGAAGCTATATCTGGCCATCCCTATTCTATTAATTTCTATTTCATGCTTTCCATCTCTGTCATCGTGTCTCCAAAATATATGAAATGTGTCACTTGTTCTACTGTTTCTTTCTTTATGTTTACATATGGTTTTCATTCTCTCTGTTGAAATGGAAGCACATATTGAAGCAAATGCAACATAACCATATCACCACATTACTGACCTGGTTTATTATCTCCAGGATACGGAGGTAACTCCATCTTAGTGAAAGGATACTGACCTGGCTGATTTACAACCTGTAGTGAAAGCAAAAAAGGTAACTGAATTATAACGTCATGAAATGAGGCAAAGTTTAAGCTGAATCTTGAAACTAGAAATTAGCATCATCACACATGGTGCATACCCATACACAATCTGCTCTCTGTTTCAGTAACCACCAAAGAGCACGAACACTAACTGTGCCAGTCAGCTGTTGGTTCTGGCAACTTCGAATTCTACCATCCTACCGCTTGGCTCTTCTTTCCCCCTCTTCACACCTCCATCTTTCATCCTCTGTAGACATATATTATCAACACACGCCCTTTCCTCCTCCTGCATATTATCAATACATGCTCTTTCCTCCTCCTACATCATATATATTATCAACACATGCCCTTTCCTCCTCCTGCATCATATAAACACATGCCATTTCCTCCTCTTGCATCAGTTCCTCAGCCAATGACTTTAGTATATCCATCCTGTTCATTGGAACCATACCTGTTGCAATAACGTTACGGGCAACATGATCACCTACCTCATTGCCTCTCACTCCCACGTGCCCTGGGCAATATATCCATGTCAGCCTGGTGACACTGGATTTTCCCACGAGCTAAACCCACTCATGACATAGCAAACCCTTTTATATCTTGTGATCCATGCTTTGAGAATTTGTCACCACCACACTGTGAGTATCAACCTGCCAAACTAGCTTTGGTCACTGCCTCAATTTCCATCCACGTGCTCAATGTCGTCATACAGGAGGCTCCTGCATTGTGAGCCACCAATATGCCTCGCCTACAGGCAACAAAGCCCCATCCACTCTTTATGCCTCGCAGTGCTGAGCCATTCATAAAGATAACTAGGTCATATGATTGAAAGTTTAAGTTACTTATCTTATATCCTTCCTGTGCCGTTAAACATCACATAGGGCTCGCATTTTTCCTGTCTTCTGCAAGTCTTTCAACCTCATCAAGGGATTTTATGCCTATTAATTTGGCCTCTCTTAACAATGTCCTCTTCAGAGTTTCACGCTATCTGCCTCTTTTTCTTTGGCCTGTTGTGTTCCATTTTATAGCTTGTTTTGGGTTTCTCTGACTGTTTCTTCTCATCATGTGACCAACATATGTCCATCTCCTTTTCCTGATCACCCATGAGACTGGTTATTGTTCAGTCATCTGCCTTATCTCTGCATTGCTCTTGAATTCATTCCACTTGATGCAGAATATTTTCCTTAGGCATTTGTTTTCAAAAGAGTCTAATTTCTTGTCTATTTCTTTAGTTGATTTCCAGCTTTTACATGCATAAATGAGGGTGGATATTACATTTGAAATGAACACTCTTAACTTGGTTTTTGTGCTTATAACTTTTGAATGCCATGTTCTCAAGATTCTTGAAGATCGATGCTGGTTTTGCAATTCTAATTCTAACTACCTTTCTGGTGTCACCATCCTGGTCTATGTAGCTGCCAAGGTATGCAAATTGATTAAGTTACTGCTGAAGTATTAAGTGATTTAAGTAGTAAAAACACATTTAATTATATAATTATAGGACTCTGTGGAAGTCAAGGCTGGAAAACCACAAAAAACTACAGAAAACAAATACATTCCTTCCAGACTAAATGTTTATGCAGGATTAGATGAATATTTTGGCCAAATACCATAAGAAAGGTGGCTAGTAAAGAGGATTAAACAGAGAAAACTTAAATATTTGACTAAAATAACATCATGAGAATTTAAAGAAGACCATCTTGGAAGGGTACATAATGGGAAAAAGAAAGAGAGGAAGACCAAGGCAAAATGGCTGCAAAACACCGCTGATGATCTGTGAATGGACGCATCAGCAGCAGGGCATTTTGCTTACAACTGAGAGGCCTACAGGAGAGCTGTTAGGGAGGCAAAGTTCTGCAAGGGACATGCAAATGACCGACTGTAAGAAATAACACATTGCTGGCAGAAATGCAGGTGTGACCATTGACTTCAATTATTGAGGAAAGATGCTGGTAATGGTTGGGACATGTGTTCTGGTTGACTGGTGACTTAATTACCAAAAACAGCACTGAGACAAACATCTCAGGGGTACATGAGTAAAAGTTGATCAAAAGAGACATGGAGAAGAACAACAGAGAGGATGCTGAGTAATAGAAGGCTCACCTGGGGAAAAAAAAAAGCACAGGACAGGTGTTTGTGTAAAACCTCTGAGGAAGCCCCATGTGCCTTGGGTACTTAAAATGTTCAGAGAATGAGGTTATAAAAAGGGATAAAGAAAAGAAAGGTACAGCTGAACCCGCTTAATATCACATCGCTTTATGTCACAACCCAGATATTGTCACAGAAATTTGTATCCCCGGCCAACTACCATAAGTAATTTATGGGCTTTACTCTGGTTAATATCACCGCCACTTATCACAAATTGGTTAATGTCAACATATTTTTTCATGTGGAGGAGTTAAAGACTCCGCTTTGTATCACAAACTGGGTGGGTCCAAGCTATAAACATCCCACAAAGTGTTATCAGCTTCACAATTCATCAAAGAAGGCGCCGGCTGTTTGATCACCATGTACAATGCTTATCATCATCATCAGGTGCCGTGCTGGCTGACACTGGCTATTATGCTTCTCCAGAGTACACAATCCTTCATGCAGGCCATCAGCTCAGTTGGTGATCTCCTCTCACACCATCCCATCAGACTGTCCAGTATCATTTCTCTTGGTCTTCCTCTTGATCTTCTTCCCTCTATTTTTCCTGTTATAATATTTTCAATGCCCCCTCTTCTCATTGCATGTCCTATGAAAGTATACTGTCTCTCTCTTATTTTTTTTACAAGATTTTTTGTCTCTCTAGCTCTTCTCATACATTCTTCATTAGTTATTTTTGCTGTCCAGGGAATTCGCAACACTCTTTTAATAAAATACATTTCTGCAGCTTCCAATGATTTTTGTGCAGACCTGCCTATTGTCCATTTTTTCACTTCCATATAACAAGATAGGTTCAATATAGCATTTTAGGACTCGTTTTCTAACATTCATTGATAAAGATGTGTTGGATAATATGTTTATCATTCTCTGAAATGCAGTCTTGTTTGGCCTATTCTGTTCTGCATTTCCCATCTGAAGTTATTACTGCTCCAAGGTATTTGAATTTCTGCACCTGCTTTAGAATGGTTCCGTTTAATTTAATACTGCATGCTGGTGGATTCTGTTTCTTAGATATAACCATAGTCTCTGTCTTTTTGATGTTCAAAGTAAGGCCTTTCTGTTCACTTTCTTTGGCGACTTTATCCAAGAGATTTTGCAGGTATTGTTGGTTCTCAGCTATCAGTACTGTGTCATCAGCATACCAAAGGTTGTTAATATTGTATCCTCCAATTTTTATGCCTGGTTCTGTGATGATTGTTCTTAGAATATTCTCACTGAACAGAGGAAAAAAGGTCCAGAGATAGTACACATCCTTATCGCACCCCTTGTTTTATAGGTTGATATTTTCCAGTTCTATTTTCAACTCGAACTGCTGCTTCTTGCTGCCAGTATAGATGTTTTACGATCCTCAGGTCTTTGCCGTCTATATTGATGTCTTCAAGCATTTTAATAATTTCATTATGTTTCATCTTGTCGAATGCCTTGGTATAATTAATGAAGCATAAGTAGAGATCTTTCTGTACTTCTAAAGCTCCTTCTGTTAGTGTTCGTAAAGAATAATTGGCACTGTGTGTTCCCTTTCCTTCACAAATCCAAACTGTTCATCAGCTATTTCCATTTTTATCTTTTTCCTCGTTCTTCTCATAATGATTCTCAGAAGTAGCTTCGTTATGTGACATGAGAGAATCATAGTCGGTGGTCATCACATTCCTTTGCACCTGGCTTCTTTGGTAGTGCTATAAATGTGGATTTAAGCAAAGTCACTGGGCATATAACCACTGTTGTAAATGTCATTCAGTAATTTGGTTATTATTTGTATTCCTGTACAATGCTGAATCAACCTTCTGAACATGTGGGCACCAAAACTCTGGTGGTGTGAGTGAAAGGCTTATCACGGCCTCAAAAGATCACGATTAAAAACTGTGTTCTCTTTTGGTCATTGTTTGACCTCTTTATCAAGACATGGGTGGTGCTGTCTAATTTGCAATGCGAGTTGACAGTCAGTCATTCTCAAACACTGTACTGTGAATCATAAAGCCTGAAACTTCTCTCGGGTTCTCATTTTATCAGATAATGGCTACTAGACGCAAACATGTCCATCTGGATCTAAATGCTAAAATGGATATTCTGAAGCAAGCTAATGAAAAAGTTACGAGAAAGGACACTGCTGATAAATTTGAAATTAACGTTTCAGCTGTATCGAAACTTGTTAAAAACCAAGAAAAAAAAAACTGAATGAGACTTTCACTCATCGCTAGATGCAGTCAAAGCAAGGCAGACAGCAACACTGAGGATAATACTGATGACGTCAGCGAGTCCATCATGGACCAGATGCTCACCAAACCTGTTTCTTACGCTCAGTCTGTAAATGCATTTGAGACTGTGCTCATTCATTTACAGTATGCCTAAAATGGCGCAGGACGTTTTTAATATCGTAGCATGCTTAAATAATTTTTTAGTTGACAGACCACTTATTACACAATGCAGAATCACACTTTTTTTTTTTTTTTACTGCTTCTGCTGAAAAGTCAGATGTTGCTTGATTTTAATGTTACATATATTGTAATTTAATGACTAAGATTTATTGTATTTTGTGATTAATACATTTTGTGTCCCATAATGATAGCTTTGTTATGTGTTTAATGTGGCAAAAGTGTGACACCCATACACCAGTGAATTTAAAGCCCCTGTAATTGAACCTACTTAATGTCAACTCCGCTCAATGTCACCATATTCTGACAGTCCCACTGATGTGACATTAAGTGGGTTCGACTGTACCCTTCTTTGGTCATATTAAATGACATGACAGTGTACAGAAACCAATAACAGACAGAAAGGTTCCTGGGAAACACAATAAAGGGGGTGAAAGAGGAGATAATGAACCCAGAATATCTCTGGTACTTTAAACACTACACTCACTGAAGCAGGTTCTATAACTTCTGTCTTGTTATTACATGTCCACAGAATTTTGATTGTCTTTCTCCTTTAGGCTTCGATCAGTATTTGTTATTCTAAAATTTCTCTTTGAACATCACTTTTTTTAAAAATGAAATTCTCCCAGAAACATAACTCTTATGCTTCTAATTTCTGTTTCATCTGCTATATTATTTTCCAAATCTTACAAACACAGGGTAATATTGGCTTTACACAGCCAATTCCAAAGAGACCCCAGCAACATTGGGGACACCCAAAGGACACCTCAGGGAAAAAGAAAGAGAGGCTGACCAAAGGCTGCCTGGTGGAGAACTAAAGAAGCAGAAATTAGTAGCATGCAGCATAGGTGGGGCACAACACAAAGGCAGGCTGCAGACTGCGTGAGGTGGAAAGAATTTGTTGCTGCCCCGTAAGATGACATACAGCATTCTGGGTGGTGACTGGTTAGCCAAGCCAATACAAGAAGCAACCCAGAGACGAAAACAAAGATGAGACATTTGGAAAACATAATTCTGATGGAACTAAACATACTACAGCATGTAACATTAGAAATTGACAATACACAGTATACAGTATATATAACTGAAAGCATATTGAACAGCACCGATATATCACAACACCACGTGAAAAAAAAAAAAACCAGATAGCAAATCATTTCTATGACATTCAACATAAAAGGATCTGAATACAAAAATAAGTGATGATGAAAATCCAGAGTCTATATATAAAAAATGTACAGACCTCAGAGTATGCTGGTGGTAAGTTGGAAACAGGCTCTGGCAGACTGACACCTGGTCCAATGTAGGCAAAAAAATTGAAATGTCTGGCAGCTCCATCATTATTCCTGCCACGACATCCTCTGTGAACTGGCTCCAGCATTGTTGAGAATGACATTTGTGGAGGGTTTGAAGCTCGAGTGAGCATGGCCAAACGGCGACGTCTGTAGTATCCACATCCACCAAAACATGACATAATCATAAATATGATGAGAAACCTGCAAGATAAATAAAATATAGTACATCTGTATGGCAATATACAAAAGAGGTTAAATGTGAAATTTATTTTGTTTTCTGGAATAAAACCTATCAAAATATATTAATTTTAATGTTTGTTCTTCTTCCGTGACAGCATGAGTCATTTTCAGGGTGGGTGTACATATCAAGGCTGTCAAAGTTGAAGTAAGAAGCAATTTTAGGCAGTGTCAGAGTCAGTAGAATATGTAACAATCATGCCAGAGGTGAACAAAACAATAACAAAAAAACAGAAGTTACATCTGAATTTTGACACAGATTCCACACTACGTTTTTAATAAAAGTATGACTAATTTGTTTTAGAAATCATCATCATGTGTCTCCTTCAGAAAGAAAGTTGGCAGTAATGAATCTCAAGCTTCCTTACTCCCTCACCTTGATGGTGCATTTAGTCAGGCTGTGTCCTGTCCATTCTCATATGTTATCTTCCCATCTATACCCCTATCTACATCTTGCTCCTTTTCCTTCCATCTTTCCTTCTTGTACGGTCTTCAGTATGCTGTTATGTCTTTTGATATGGCCAAAATATATTTTTTTCATCCTTATTTCTTCGAGAAGTTCACATTGCACATGGAGCTATTATAAAACTTGCTTTAGACAGGGCAATCACAAAGTCCCTCCCTGTTTAAGAAAAATCATTATCTTACAAAAACAAAAAATAATGAGGAATATAGAGAGCTTGCCAGGAGTATCAGTTGGTGGGCACAACCATAACAACTTACTTATGCAGACGACACAGTTCTGATTGCTAAAAGTGAAGGGGAGCTACAGGCCCTTCTGGACGTCGTGGTTTGTGAAAGTAAAAGTAATGGTCTCAGCCTGAATAAAAAGACTAAAGTGAAGGTCATCTCAAAGAAAAGAATACCACCTAAATATAGCATTACCATCGATGGCACAAATCTGAAACAAGTTGATGGATTCAAGTACTTAGGAACGATTATAACAGCTGATGGGAAATGTCACAAAGAATAAAAACCAGACGTGCTCAGGCCAAGTTAGCATTCCAGAAAATGAGAAACATCTTGTGCAACAGATCCATATCAATGGAAACAAGATTCCAAGTACTTAAATGTTACATCGAGCCAATTTTGTTTTATGGATGTGAAGCATGATCCATGAATAAGAGAGTACAATGAGAAATGGAGGCCATGGAAATGTGTTCATAAGAAGGATGCTGAAGGTACCATGGACAGCCAAGAAAACAAACAAAGAAGTTTTAAGAGAGGCCGGAGTTAAAAGGTAAATTACAGCAAAGATCAGAGGCAGACAAGTGAGATTTGTAGGACATTTTCTGAGAAGAGGAAAAATGAAACACATTGTGGCAGCTGGAAAAATTGAGGGAAGAAGAGACAGAGGAAGACAGAGAGAGAAGTTACTGGATGGGCTGTCATGTGGCTAGGAAGAAAGTCACCGGAGGATCTCATAATCAAGTCTAAAGACAGGGAATTGTGGAGAGAAATGATCGCCTATGCCATGCGGCATGGCACTTTATTGATTGATTATCTTAAAACATATGCCAGACACAAACCTCAGTGCTGTGGCATTACATAGGTCTTAGTTTTTTTTTCCCGTACAGGTAGGTCTGCAATCACCAGCATCAAAATGGCGTCTATGAAGGAGATCTAAGTTTAGGACCTTTTGATCAGATTACAGATGACTACATAATAAAGCTGCATGGAAACTGCAATCACCAGCATCAAAATGGCATCTATGAAGGAGATCTAAGTTTAGGACCTTTTGATCAGATTACAGATGACTACATAATAAAGCTACCTGGAAAATGTAATCACCAGCATCAAAATGATATCTTTGAAAGAGAAACCCCAGGGTACTTTGTGGTATCATAAAACAAATTTGCCACAAAACAGTTAAAAAAAAGGTTTAGAAATAAATATAGATGAGAGCCACCAGATATTGGAGCTT
The DNA here is from genome assembly GCA_009760885.1 of Achatina immaculata. NCBI lineage: Eukaryota > Metazoa > Mollusca > Gastropoda > Stylommatophora > Achatinidae > Lissachatina > Lissachatina immaculata. The sequence goes on along the minus strand of CM019691.1, from coordinate 28,862,478 downwards.
TACAATGCAACTCAATTAGAAGACTTTTGACCTTAGAAGAGTTTTGACTACATAGGCTATTTTCTAACAAGATGGTGCATCACCAGACTGGGGTTTAGCTGCTCATTAGTTCTCTAATGCAAACTTTCCTGACCAATGGATTGGAAGGAATGATCCAACACCTTAGCCACCATGTTCTTCAGACATTACCACTCTTGACTTTTGTTTATGGAGGTACACTATGGACAAAGTGTTCGGTTCACCTGTTCCTGATACTAAAACTCTAAAGTCAAGGATAATAGATGATTTAGTGACAGTGACTACAAAAAAAAAAAGACGGTGGAGAACACATGGCAAGAAACTGAGCATCAGTGAGATTTTCTCAGGGCAACAAACAAAGCACACACTGAAATGCACGAATAAAGTTAAAAAAAAAAACAACAAAAAACAAACAAACCAAATGTCTGTACCTAGCACATTTTTTGTGTAATAAATGTTTGAAATCAAGGAAAAAACTTTATGCTCACCCAGTATATCACCCCTAAACCTTTGCTCATCAATTTCAAAAAAATAACTCACCAGAAGTACCACATATTCCATATTTGAAGACGAAAATGTCTATTGTTCTGTAGCATGCTGTCATAACAACAATCTTTCTTTGTTTCACAGCATTTGAACGGAGCATCACAGCTGAGGAATGAAAACAAAATTATTTTCAAAATGTTTCATGTGGTAGACTATCATAACTGGTGTGTCATGAAATGAGAGGCAGATTCATAAAGAGCAGTGTAATCAAGAGTGCCTTATGTTGTTAACATATATTCTCCATTTGCCATGACTGGGCATCTTACTTTATACTCAGCATTAAAAGGAGGATAAGACACTATTCAGGTGACAATGGCTTGTGCTGGAAAAAAGAAAACTCATTCATCTGGTGAGATCTAAGTTTAGGACCTTTTGATCAGATTACAGATGACTACATAATAAAGCTACCTGGAAACCCCATATCATATCTGCAATCATTACATGACCTCTACAAACCAAGTGCTGTATACTTCCATTCCTTTCCTAACTCTTTCAAGTTTCATTCAAACTTTTGCTCAGCTCTGTTTCTTATCCTGTTAGGCTATATATGTTTTCCACCTAACTTGCCCGTGATATTGACCTCTATCAAGAATTCAATCGAAACTAACTACTAATAATGATTTAAAATGACACAGAATAAAACTACTTACAATATGCGATCTCCACAATAGTCAGCAAATACCTGGCCAAAGAAATGAAAACAAAATATACAACTAATCAGGAAACCAAGCAAAACTAACTTCACTGTTAGGTACAAGAAAACTGGCATAACAAAGAAATGAAATGACATAAAATGTACTTTCACAGTGTAAAAAACAGGGCATGAACTCCACTGTAGATTCTGCATTTTCACCTTTCCACTTTCACTCTATCTATTCTGTTGCTTGCTTTCAACAGCAAGTTAACATAAAATAAATATATATATATATATATATATATATATATATATATTCCAGATACACATAGAGTTAGACATACTTCACCAGCTTATGCTTTACATTACTTGTGTCTGTTGCAATGCATTTTTTTCTGTTTGAAAAGATTAAACCAGATCTAGCCACTAACTAGCAAATCTAAAGTATCTAGCAAGGATTTCCACTAACATTCTAACTTTTCACAACTCAGTTGCAAATTTCATAGCTTTATTCTTAACTGTTGTTTCTAAAATACTTTTGAATGCTTAATACAAACATGTTTATAGCTGTATCTATTCAAGTTAGAAAAGAATAGATTCCAGAAGCCTCAAATTAGAATCAGAATCAAAACACATTAAAAAACAAAAAGTTACTTGACTTCTCTCATACAACAATAAATCCAAATACTGCATACTGCATTTCACAAAGACACACAAAATAATGTAATAGTACAATTTGAGGTGCAGAATATGTCTCATTAAAAATCAACTACATTTACAAAATATTTTAAATGGGGGGAAAAACCTAAATCTAGAAAAATCAAATAATGAAGAGCTAAAATCCAATCAGAAAATGCAAATTATAAAATTAAAAATAGAACAAAGAAATTCAGGCGCTGCCGACTTAAATGCTGTAATGTCACAAAAGTATTTCCCCACATCACAGTACAGTTAGTTTAAAACTGAACTCTCCTGGGCAAAATTCCAAAAGGAAAGCTGATGAAAGTAACATTTGGATAAGACACAAAATCAACATGAAATTCACTTACAGAATGATTATAAAAGTGCCTTCTTCTCAAACCAAAAAACATCATATGAAGATGATGAAGCTGCTGTAATGATGAATTCATGAAAATGTTTAGAAATGAATTTGCCCTCCCTTTCCTGGTGAATTGTTTAAAGGTTCCCCAGCCACAGTTTGTCAGAAATCGCACAAAATACTGCACAAGATGCAAGGATACAACATCAGAAAAAAAAACACTTTTTACACACTGCATCCAGGCATAAGCTTTCCTTATCTCCGATTATTGATTTAAAAATCCTGTATGTATAGTAATCGCCCACTTCGCGCAAGCCTGCAGCATGACCTCTTAAACGGTGACGGCAAAAAAAAAACATTTAAAGAAAAAAAAAAAAAATCAACAAATAATTGCTCTCACAATGATTTCTAGTGAAGAGTGAAGAATGCACGTGTAAATGCTTGCAGGCATAATCCGCATGTCGCTATGAGTTATGTCAACCTAAGGTAGGGAAATCAATAAAAACACTGACAGCAGTGAGAACTACCATTCTGTTCCTAAATCATGACACATGATCTTCTTTCCCCTTCAAAAATGCCACCCCAAAACTGGATAATTATTTAACAACTCAGATGTAATCATTCAGCAATTGATTTGGCTCAGAGTCAATGTGCTCAAAGAGGAGAACGTTACAGAACTGTGCTTAATAAATGTTAATTATAATTAGGATGATTAACACACAGTAAAATCAAGGTGTTTACACTCAGAAAATCCATAGATAAAAATTATTTCGTATTTGGAGAAAAATACCAAAAAAAAAAATTAATGATTAAGTTATTTTGATTTAAAATGTACCCAAATAATACTGAATGGAAAGTACATCTATATCCTATATCTTTGTACTGACTATAAAAAATGAAATGATCAGTGACACACAAGTGTGTGTGTGCATATGTACGTATGTATTACAAAAAAGGCAAAATCCCCATTTCCATGCCATTAAAGCATATTGTTAGGCCTGTATTTTCATGACTTTCACACATGAAAGTGTGATATGGTCAGCATTATGCCTGGCCACTTTATCATCCCAGATTTCTCTGGTATCCATTTTTTAGCACCTGGGCGGACCCTGGGACCTTTCTGATGTAGTGCTATCAGAAAAAATCTACACTGCAGGGACTAGAACCTGGTACCACTGGATTAGTAGACTGAGTGCCTAAACAAACAGCCAAGCAGGCCATTGCATGCGTGTTTGCATATATATATATATATAATATATATATGTATATGTGTGTATATATACATGTATGTGTGCGCGCGCGCACACACGCACGCACGCACACACATATATATATATAAGAAGGATGTTGAAGGTACCATGGGCAGCCAAGAAAACCAATGAAGAAGTCTTAAGATAGGCTGGAGTTAAAAAGCAAACTATACCAAAGATTAGAGGCAGACAAGCGAAATTTATAGGACATTGCCTGAGAAGAGGAAAATTGGAACACACTGTGGCAAGTGTAAAAACTGAGAGAAGAAGAGACAGATGAAGACAGAGAGAGAAGTTGCTGGATGGGCTGTCAGTGTGGCTAGGAAGAAAGTCACTGGCAGATCTCATAATCAATGCAAAAGACAGGGAACTGTGGAGAGAAATGATTGCCTACGCCACACAGTATGGCACTTAGAGACAGATGCATATATATACGAGGAGCATTCAGAAAGTAATGTACGTTTTTTTCAGCTAATAATGAAGATGGAAGCATGAAATTTTGTACACTTTAAATATGGCATGTGCCAATTGTGTGAACCAAATTGCACCACAATGGGCTAAAGAATATGGCTGCCCTAACCATTGAAATGGAGCATGTTAGCAGCTTGCATTATAAGCAGCGAATTGTGACAGTCTATGTGATGTGTATGTAGGTTTTGCAATCAAAATGAGTACAGTCAGTTGCTGGGTTAAGAGAATCAAAGAATCAATAAGTGGTGATAAGGAGTTGCATGATCGGCCACACTGTGGACGTCCTGCCACAGCCACCAAGGCAGAAATGTTAAAATGTACTGAGGGCATTATTCTTACTGATAGGCATATCACTACTCAACAACTGGCTTTAAAGCTGTCAGTCAGCAATGGTAGTGGAAATGCAGTTCTTCTTCTTCTTCTTCGTTCACTTCTACCACCAAAAACCGCACTGTGAACCTACTGAATTCACACATGTGGTCCTCGTTAGGTCCGGTGGTCCCCTGTGTGGTCCAAAATAGACCACATGAGTTCCACGAAGGACCACAAGGGGTTCAGAGTATCACAGTGCTTTAGCCTGTATTCTTGGTGGGTCTCGGAAGCGGGATTGCGTGACACCGTGGTTTTCATTGCACCAGTTTGGTCTAGGGTTGGACTTTCTCACCGGAAGACCTCGACGTGTTTGGAATATCAGTGCATCCCCGCTGGGTGAGAGGCGTTAGCCCACCCAGGACAGAGTTGGACTTTCTCACCGGAAAACCTCGACGTGTTATGAGATACCCGTGTATCACCGCCGGGTGAGAGGTGGTTGCCCATCCAGTCCAGGGTTGGACTTTCTCACCGGAAAACCTCAGCGTGATTAGGATACGCAGACATCCCCGCCGGGTGAGAGGTGGTTGCCTATCTAGACTTCCCTGGTCCAGTGTCTCCGACTTCAGCATTTTGCGGTCGTGGCCGCTACCCTTCCTAGTTGTGACCAGGATGGAGCTTTTGTCCAGGAGGACGAATCCTCGCCACTAGTGACTTCTACCCCTGGGTTGAGCCGGTTTAGGCATTTCCCAGTATGGGCATGTTTGGGACGGGACCGACCTCTAGGGCAGAGGTACTGTGACATTCATAGCCTTCAAGATTCACCCCTGGTATGAGCCGGTTTAGGCAAAATTCACCAGTATGGGTGTTTATCAGGCGTTACCGACCTCTAGAGCGGAGGTGGCATGACATGTCTAGCCATCGAGTTCCACCCCTGGTGTGTGCCGGTTTAGGCATATTTCACCAGTGTAGGTGTATTTCGGACGTAGGCGGCCTCTAGAGCAGAGGTGCCGTGGTATAGCTCTCGTAGCGATACTACTGGACATACCAGGTTAAACTTCACTTTCCACCACCTTTTCCCATCGGCGCCGCACAGCAACCTTTATTTCCGCATTTACTTCCTTAACCGGGAGGAGCTTCACTCCACGCGCGGCATTTGAAAAGTCAAGCCAGCAGTGACTTAACCTCTGGGACAAACCGGTTCATGCATTTCACACGATATGATTGCACTCAGGACGTGGCCGACCTCCAGACCAGAGGTGCCGTGATTTGACTGTTTGCTTCGCTTTATTCTTTCAACCACCTTTTCCGCAGTGATGCTGCGCGGCAACCTCATTTGCAAATTTCTTCATTGGCCGGGAAGAGCACCGCTCCACGCACGGCAGCTGAAGATCTCGCCAACAGCGGCAGATGAGCTACCAAACGTGACACTCATCTACCCTAAGTAACTGGTTTTCAGGCGCCAGATATTCGCCCTCGCCCCTTCTCCTGTCAGTTTAAACAGTTCTGCCACGGGAAGGCCAGGAGCTGGACTTGACTGCCAGAGGCTGTTTGTGGCGCGTTTGCAGTCCTTAGAACCGGAAATGCAGTTATAAAAGCTCTTGGATTTTCTAAGGTTTGTGCAAGATGGGTTCCTCAAAGTCTCACAAATGACCATCGATTACAAATTTCTTCTGAATTGTTGGGGCATTTCAATGCTGAGGGAGAGAACTTTTTGGCTACAATCATAACAGGTGATGAAACCTGGCCACGTCATTTTGAACCTAAGATAAAAAAAAAACAATCAATGAAGTGGCATCATTCGCAATCACCACGAATAAAGAAATTCAAGACAACTCCTTCAGCTGGAAAATCACTATTTTTGAGACATGATGGTGTGATTCTTGTGGAGAGACAATCAGTTCACAAGCTTATATTAAGACATTGAAAAAAACACAATCAACGTTTTTGCAGAGTTTGGCTGCCCAAGAATCCAGCAGACCTGCTTCTCCTTCACGACAATTCGTGCCCTCACACAAGTCTGGCACCACGGGAAGCAATCATCAAACTGGGTTGGACTGTGCTACCCCATCCATCCTGTAGTCCCGATTTGGTACCCTCTGATTTACATCTGTTTGGTCCACTTAAAAATGCACTCCGAGGGGTAAGATTTGAAGATGACAAAGGAGTGGTTCATGCAGCGAAGAAATGGCTATATAATCAAGAGAAAATCTGGTATGGGCTAGTAAAACATGTACTTGTTTTGCGCTGGCATAAAGCAGTACAAGTTGATGGGAATTATGTTGAATAATACTGATGTTTACATGACATATCCATGTATATTGTGTATAAATTCCATGCTTTCTGAATAAACAGCTCCTGACAAAAATGATGTGGTGCATTACTTTATGAATGCCCCTCGTATATACACAAGGTGTGTCTGGTAAATAATGAGACATTTTATTCAGCCAATCAGCAGGGCTGGGGCAGATTTTCCAGGCCTGAAGGTTAGTGAGGGATGTTAGGTAAAGGGTCAATATCTCGTCATTTGGCTCTGAACTTTTACAGAGTGCAGATCACCTGCAAGGTGGACAAGTGTTTAAGCATCACGTAAGGGTCAAAATGCTAAGGAGTGTCAAGCAGTGATAGTTTTGTGTTAAACTTGAAAAATCTGCAACCGAGATGCTTGTTATGATACAGAAAGCCTACAGAAAGGATGCTTTATTGAAAGTACAAATGTTTCAGTGGCACAAGACATTAAATGAAGGAAGAGAGAGCGCCAAGGATGAACAACGCACATTAACGTCTCATACTTCCGACAATGCTAATAAGGTGAAAGCTGTTTTGGACTCTGGCCGATGTCTGAGTCTTAGATGATAGCAGATCAAGTGGGACTTCCAAAATCCATTGTGCATGAAATTGTCATGAAAGAACTGCACATGAGTTACTTTACCATGACAATGTGCTGAGCCATGTGTCACTGCTAGTGAGAAAGTTTCTGGGGAAGCAAACCACGGCAATGCTGTACCAACCTCCCTACAGCCCGGACTTACCCCCAGCTGACTTCTTTTTATTTCCCTGGCTCAAATCAAGCTTGAAAGGCCACCATTTTGGGACTGTTATGCAAGCTGCCTGACGAGTGCTTCGAAGAAGATCCCCGTTCAAGATTTTCAGGCAAGCTATGACGCATGGCAGAACCTCTGGCAATGGTGTACTGATGTTCACGGATGTTATTTCAATGAATTTTAAGTATATGTAAGTATATCTTGAACAAATCGAATTTTATGGAATCAGTCTCATTACTTACTGGACACACCTTCTCCAGTGTCTCAGGACAGTTGCATCAAAGCAAATCTCATCTCAGATAGCCATCAAAACAAACCTTTTGTCAGACAATCTTAGAATAGCCATTCAAAGCAAATCTCCTTTCAGGTAACCTTACAACATTATTTCCTATTATAACCATTTCTCAAATTATTTCCCATAAAATGTGACATCTGATGTCATAAGCAGTGCATGAAGATGGGTTTTATGTGCTCAAGAACATCATAATCATGTGTTTTATAGGAAATACTGCATACAACTATAAAATTGAACTGACAGCTGCGTGAAGCACTTAGTGTTGTGGTAAAATGTGATCAGTGAGCAAAGGTTTGTGAGTACAATCTCAGAGAGGGTTAATTTAATTTTTAATATAAATCATTTCAAAGTTATTACTCCTATTCTATAATCAATTTCTGATCCAAAAGTTTCTAAATTTTTTTTTAATTTAAAAAGTTATTTATATTTTTAAAAAATTAATAAATAATAATAACTGATGTCTGATGCAGGGGCAGAATTTGCAATTTCAGAATTAGCAGACATAGAATTAAGATGTATTTGATCTACAAGTGTCTTGAATAGCAAGCAATATGTGACAGAATAAATTTTATGGCTCAATAATGCTCATATGGTTTTCATTCAGTCAAAAAAAAAAAATTCCTCTCCCATTAATTTTTAACAGTTTAATTACATGATAATTACTGGGCAACATATCTCAACTTTTAAGTTTGCTTCTTTGGTGAAAATCAATAATTTTAAGCATTTGGAATGAAAATTACAGCAAAATTGCTAGAGAGGTTCCAGATGTTTCAGGAATTGAGATATTTCAACTTACATCAACAATGCCAAACAGAACTATGAAAGCATGAAATTTCATAAAACCTTTACTTCTAATTTAACATTTATGAATACCAAGGAACTTTTCTCAAATGTTTCCACCCCATTGTATTGAAAAAGGTTGAGTATCTCAATGAACCTATGAAATCACAACAATACTAGCAAAGTTACTGGTTCAGCCCCCAAAGTAGACGGGACAAAAATAAATATTACACTAAATAAGGTACAATCTACCTGGCATGTCCAGTATGGAAAGTCAAAGGCTAATGAGAGAAAACCTAATAAAATGTAATTTGTTGCATTTAACCTGCAAAGATTCAAACTGAAAAAAAGATTTCTGGGACACCGTATGTATGTATGTGTAGGTTAAAATACAAAGTTCTACATTACAGTTCATCTTTAGGCTTACAAGCTAAATATGAAAAGAAAGAGGAAGAAAGAGAGAAAAAAGCAAGATACAATGAAAGACAAAACGAATGAGAAACTTAATTTGGAAAATGTGAAAGACTAAGCATGCATGCATTCAGCTCTTTATCACACGACCTTTCATTCTACTCCAAACATTCTACATCAATCAGTAGTTGTGTATAAAAAAAGTTGTGCATATAACAAAAATTAAAAAAACAAAAAACTGAAATAGATAAAAAGAAAGTGAGAGAGAACTATACAAAAAGAAGAGTGAGGTTTAGCAATTAAAGAGCCTGAAAGTGATGCAAATTTACAAAAGAGAAGAAATAAGAAGAGCTTCAGAAAGTCAACTCCATCAAGAATGCTAAACCATTCATTCATTTATCAAGCAGAGCTGTTCCTAAATGTCAAAATCTGTTTCTGATGCTGGTATACCCTAAAGACAATGGCCTGCTCAACATTTCTTGCACAGTGTTTAGAAGCTAATGAATCTGTCTGTGGTTAAACTAAATGCCAGTCGCACAAAACTACTTTAAAGCTAAGGCTGTACATTACAGCAAAATTGCTAGAGAGGTTCCAGATGTTTCAGGAATTGAGATATTTCAACTTACATCCACAATGCCAAACAGAACTATGAAAGCATGAAATTTCATAAAACCTTTACTTCTAATTTAACATTTATGAATACCAAGGAACTTTTCTCAAATGTTTCCACCCCATTGTATTGAAAAAGGTTGAGTATCTCAATGAACCTATGAAATCATAACAATAATAGCACAGTTACTGGTTCAGCCCCCAAAGTAGACAGGACAAAAATAAATATTACACTAAATAAGGTACAATCTACCTGGCATGTCCAGTATGGAAAGTCAAAGGCTAATGAGAGAAAACCTAATAAAATGTAATTTGTTGCATTTAACCTGCAAAAATTCAAACTGAAAAAAAAAAAAAAAAGATTTCTGGGACACCGTATGTATGTATGTGTAAGTTAAAATACAAAGTTCTACATTACAGTTCATCTTTAGGCTTACAAGCTAAATATGAAAAGAAAGAGGAAGAAAGAGAGAAAAAAGCAAGATACAATGAAAGACAAAACGAATGAGAAACTTCATTTGGAAAATGTAAAAGACTAAGCATGCATGCATTCAGCTCTTTATCACACGACCTTTCATTCTACTCCAAACATTCTACATCAATCAGTAGTTGTGCATAAAAAAAGTTGTGCATATAACAAAAATAAAAAAAAACAAAAAACTGAAATAGATAAAAAGAAAGTGAGAGAGAACTATACAAAAAGAAGAGTGAGGTTTAGCAATTAAAGAGCCTGAAAGTGATGCAAAATTACAAAAGAGAAGAAATAAGAAGAGCTTCAGAAAGTCAACTCCATCAAGAATGCTAAACCATTCATTCATTTATCAAGCAGAGCTGTTCCTAAATGTCAAAATCTGTTTCTGACGCTGGTATACCCTAAAGACAATGGCCTGCTCAACATTTCTTGCACAGTGTTTAGAAGCTAATGAATCTGTCTGTGGTTAAACTAAATGCCAGTCGCACAAAACTACTTTAAAGCTAAGGCTGTACATTATAGGTAAATGGAAGAAGCTCATTACTAGAACTATTTGCTGTGTAAAGCAGAGTGTTTATAACACTCCCAAAGTGCAGTTGCTGTTTGAAGAACGAAGTATTTAGCAAGGGTTCATCACTACAAACACACGTGGCTAGTATACCGCTATAAAACACTGGGACCTGACAAAAGGACAGCTGTAATGGTACAAGGCATGTCTAACGCACCTAAACACAGCTAATGCAGAGGATGAATACATGAGGATTAGGACTCGTGCAAACTGCAGCATGTGCTGCACGCCTAGTGAAGCCTAACAAGTGAACACTATACTATCCCAGGCTAACCATAACATGCTTAGCCTTCAAATGTGCCTTAGTCTGTATAGACTTAGAGTACACTATATCAATTTCCATCTCCTCTTAAAGGTTTTATCATTCTGTACTATCATACCACAACACTGGTAGCTCAGCAAAAACTAATTTTTCACCTAACAGCATTCACATGGTTTGGTTCTGTTCTGTCTCCTCATGCAAGCAAACAATTAATAACAGCATACTGTGAAGAATGGACTTCTAACATTTCAAAAAAAAAAAAACAAAAAAAACTTTAAAAAAAAAAACAACTAGTAATGTTGAATTTTGAAAGTGCATAATGAATAATATTAAAGACAATTATGTATCAGAAATGCAGCACATCAGAAACTAGTCCCTACAGGGCATACAGTACATGATATATTAAAGTGACCTTGTACAAAGATAAATTCTTACCTAGGTCAACATGCCACACAGTATACATTATACATTTTAAATGCAATAAAACTAAAGTATAATGGACAGTCCCTCATAATTAACTTTACTGCTAACTTTTCTGATTTCCAGCTTTAAAAAATGTACATGTCCTTTAACCCACAGGACATCAGATTACAATGTTGATTACACTGATATCTTTACATAAAATAATCTCACTTAAGAGGAGGAATATATATATATATATATATATCAAGGTCCCTGCTGACAGGCATATGGCATATGATATCATGTTCTTCCATAACCCTTGAACCTTTGTGCATCTGAATAGGCTTCTCACTGAGCATTACCCATGCCAGGATGCCAAACCATCAAACACCTTCTCTTTCTGTCTACCTCTATTTCTTATATATAAACAGTTGGAATGTATACAAGTTGGAGAAAACAAGGACAGTGACTTAAAGCACTTACCACTTGCATATTACACAAAATCAAACTAGCTGGCATCAGTAACTAAAAGTTAGCTTTTACTCAAAGTTAAAACACAAATTTCGAATGCCTGTGTTGGTCAATGTCAACAGTTTCCAAGGTGAAAACATGGGAGAGACAAGGACATATTTCATCAGCTTCCCACATTATCAAGGGCACAAATTAACAGAACTTTCTAAGAGGTAATGCATAGTTTTCTCTGTGAGGGAGGATTTAGATGTACCTGTGATGTAGCTTGCACATGCAAACATTCATCAACATATACGGGGTAAAACAAACAGTATCTGAATGTGGCAAACAAGTAGAACTAAAAATCAGCCTCAAGGAGACAGAAGTTATGATAGGCAATGTAGCAAACCCAATTCCTTTCACACTAGACAGAGCCAACCAAATGAACCTGAACAATACTTAAGTGCTCATAATTCAATAGAATAAAAACACCCACAAACATCCATCAAAGACACATATGAACATCCACATGATGAGGTATTAATCACACGTCACAAAAGGCACATGGAGCTTGCAGAATTTTGAACTAGCTAAAGTTGTTGTTTTCAAAATATGATTAAATTAGTAATGGTACTGTTTCACCTCATATGCTTATATATTTGCTAAAAGATTCTAAATCGAGCAGTAGGCAAAGTTAATATAGATATGTTAGGCCTTCCTTCTTTAGATAAATGTGCATGGAGGAATGTCAGCCACTTTGGAAATATTACATCAGAAAACCAGATCCAAGATGACCACTCTCTTAGATGCATCCACAAGAGAGGAACAACACACAGTTATTTCCTGTGGAGTGAGGGTGGGAAACCTTCAGATATTCACTTCAGAATGAGGATGTAGTACAGACACATGTGTGCCATTTTAACAGATGTATGTGTAGCACAGGAAGTTTAAAAGTGGGGTGTCAAAATCTTACTCATGCAGCTTGCTCTGGCAGCCTCACCCTATGAATATGCTGGACATTAACATTGAAATGGAACAAATGATATGGAGAGAAGAAGAAGAAGAAGAGAGAGAGAGAGAGAGAGAGAGAGAGAGGAAAACCTGTGAGTAACAGCCAATGTAGTGGCTGGAGAAGTGAAGAAGGCCATTGCTTAGTCTGCTACATCATCTGCAGCATGCTGCAATACCAAAATGTCTCTGCCACATGGGTACCAAAGCAACTCACTCCCAATCTGAAAGAACATTGTGAGGATGTTTATGAAACCCTTCTATGATGTTATGAAACTGAAGGAGATGTCCTTCTATGGCATACAGTCACTGGAGACAAATGCTGAGTACATTACTTCCAGCCAGAGACAAAGTGACTCGGAAGAAGTGGCAATATTCCTCCTTTGCCGAAACCAAAGAAGTTCTATACAACTTGGTCAGTTGAAAAACTGATGTACATGCTCTTCTGGAACAGTAAAGCCCCCATCAGGAAATATTACATGTCCAGAGAAACCACTATCAACAGTGAAGCATACTGTGATCTTCTTGAGAACCACATAAAACCTTTAATCAAGTCAAAATGTCATGGTTTGTTCAGTTCTAGTGGATCACAGCATGATAAAGCAGTCTCACATAGCTTGTGCAACAGCTCAACAAATTACTGATCAATGTCTGGCTTATCTTCCATATCCTGTATATTCACCCACCCTTGCACCATGTGATTATCACATGTTTTGATCCCTCAAGGAGATGCTAGGTGGGAAGAAGTTCAGTACAGACAATGAAATAAAAGAGGCAGTACACAGGTGGCTATGCAGTCTGTCAAAAGATTTTTCTTCCTCAAGGAATCCAGGCATTAGTGAAACAATGGCAGATATGAATTGAACATAGTGGGGACTATGTTTAAAAGTAATAATGAATTTTTATGTTCAAAAGTGATAAGGAATTTTCAGCCATATCTGTACATTTTAAGTCAATTTAAAAAAGATACTGCAGTTACTTTTTGACTCAGTCTCATGCAGTACAATATTTGAAAGTTTTTAATCTTGCCTTTATGAAAATTGATAAATATGTTCTAAAATGTATGTTACAGGTGCCAGAATACAGATCAAAATGCTTTACTAAAAGTGTATACAAAATAATGAGCTTTTACTAAAGTGTATACAAAGTAATGAGCTTTACCAAAGTGTATACAAAGTAATGAGCTTTACAAAAGTGTATAGAAAGTAATGAGCTTTTACTAAAGTGTATATATAAGGTAACAGCTTTAATGAAGTGTAAACGAAGTAGCAAGCTTTACTAAATTGTATACATACGAAGGGCATTCAGAAAGTAATCACCACATTGTTTTTTTTTCAGCTAATAATGAAGATGGAAGCATGAAATTTTGCACATTTTAAATATGGCATGTGCCAATTGTGTGAACCAAATTGCACCACAACTGGTCAAAGAATATGGCTGCCCTAACCGATGAAATGGAGCATGTTAGCAAATTGCAGTATAAGCAGCAAATTGTGATAGAATTTCTCATTGCAGAGAAGGAAACTGTTGTGAACATTCACAAGCGCTGATGTGTATGGAAGTTCTGCAGTCGATAGTAGTACAGTCAGTTGCTGGGTTCAGAGAATCAAAGAATCAATAAGTGGAGATAAGGAGTTGCATGATCGGCCGCACAGTGGACATCCTGCCACAGCCATCAAGGCAGAAATGTAGAAATGCGCTGAGAGCATTATTCTTACTGATAGGCGTATCACTACTCAATAACTACCTTAAAGTTGTCAGGCAGCAATGGTAGTGCAAATGCAGTTATAAAAGCTCTCGGATTTTCTAAGGTTTGTGCAAGATGGGTTCCTCAGAGTCTCACAAATGACCATCGATTACAAAGGAAAGCAGTTTCTTCTTCTGAATTGTTAGAGCATTTCAATGCTGAGGGAGAGAACTTTTTGGCTAAGATTATAACAGGTGATGAAACCTGGCCACGTCATTTTGAACCTGAGACAAAAAGACAGTCAATGGAGTGGCATCATCCACAATCACCACGAATAAAGAAATTCAAGACAACTCCTTCAGCTGGAAAGGTAATGATTACTGTCTGCTGGGACACTGAGGGTGTGATTCTTGTGGGTGTTATACCAAGACAATCAATTTGCAAGCTTAAATTAAGACACTGAAAAAACTCAAGCAATGTTTTTGCAGAGTTTGCACAAGAATCCAGCAGACCTGGATTCACAACAATGCGTGCCCTCACAAAAGTCTGGCAACATGGGAAGCAATCACCAAATTGGGCTGGACTGTACTAATATGAAAAAAAAAAAGGACAGATAGAATAGGAATCCTTGAAATGTTCAAAACTGCCTGTGATAATAATTATGTCAGTAAATTTTGTTTTTTTTTTAATCCATGGATAAAACACTTCCATGAATTCAATGACAGAAGTGCATATAGCATATAGCAAATTCACAGTTGAAATCAAGTAAAAAATAACAAAGGCAAAAAATCAGAATTGATTTTTTTTTTATATAATGAAGATACTAACAGCTAAGAGAACATGATTAAAAGTGAGAAAAAAGATTAACTACTCTCTGACACTGAGACTTTGACAATAAACAGATGCTTTACTGTAGAAACAACAGGTGTGATTTTCAAGCAAGATGCAACATACTGCATTGACAAGCAAATCATGACATTAGCTAAAAACTATAAGAGAATGACAACAACAAAAAAATCTCTGGACATATCATGAAAAAATAAAAGTTAGAGAGATTGATAACCACCGGGGATAATGAAGAGAAAAGAAAGAGAGGGATCAGAGAGAAAAAAAAATATCGTAATGAGCTTATCAAGTAGCACTGGACAGAAAACCCACCAAAAGGAAGGAAAATAATCACCACCAGCACATTATGAATGAGTGAAGCTAGTTGCTATTACCATGGCAACACAAACTACAATGAACTTTTTATTGATTAAATTGCACAAAAACATTCAACCTTGCTCAATGTCCAACAAGTTAGAAGCATTAGTGCAATGGTAAGATTACTGATGAAGACAAATTAATCTTCAGGCAAGACTTTTGCTCTATTCTATCACTGGACTATAATGCTCTCATTATCTGCAATCAATATATATTTAACAATCACCACATGGCAAACTGGGAAATAGTTTTAAATGGGAACAATACCTTGAATATAATCTTTCCTTTCAGTTCTAGTGTGTATAAAGCTCTGAAACACATTTAGATCTGCTGCTAAGAGTATGTATGAAAGCAATTTCTTACCTGTGAGAACACAGCCAACAGCAACATAAATATCAGCCACAGCTCCATAACAAACTTGGTGTTGTCTGCTTTTTTTCAAATAAAGCTGCTACAAAGCTGAAAGTAACAAGGTCAGAAAGGGTAAAAATAATGAATGTTGCATAACAGTTGTAAACATTATGATATAAAAGTCAACATTGCCAAAACAGAAACCATGAAAGTCAGCAGGAGTTCAAGCCCATTGAACATCTATACTGAGGACAACAAAATCCAACAAGTTGAATAAAAATTCAAGCATCTTGGATGTAATGTTTACAGAAGTAGGAAGCTTGACAAAGAAACTGATGTTAGAACACAAAGAGTAAATGCCATTACATACCAACTATCCCTGTTGTTTCTCAACATACCACTTTAAACTAAGAGACAACTAATTAATAGCATATTTATACCAATGTTGTGCTGCCAATGCCAAACATTCGCAATAACCAAGAAACAGCAAAATAAATTATCTACATGTAAAATGAGATGCCTTAGAAATGCTGCCAAGCGTCACCAGGAAGGATAAGTTCAGAAATGACGACATTGTCATAAGTGCTTTCTTGGCCACTTAATGAGAGTGACGCACATACAGCCAGGTGCCAGGGCCTTCAACCAAAGAACTACAGGACACAGATCAAGAGAAAGACTCCGAAAAAAGGATGGATAAATGAAGTTATAAGAAACACTCACGAATTACGGCATGAACATCACTGAAGCCAATCATATGGCCCAAAAACGCCAACTGCATCTCACCTCAACACCTCACAGTTAAGAGGAAGGATAAAGTAAAGTAAGTTGCCTGTGTCTTAGTTAAAAGCTTATATAAATATGAATATTTCGGAATCAAGTCTTCATTTGCATTTACAAGTAACATTATTCTGATGATGTAGTTGCTTTCTGTTTACCAATAAAACAATATTTACCTGTCTTCCTTGGGTTGACTTACTTCGCTTTCAAAACAACATCCTATGGTATTAGGTGGGGACTTGCCTGTTAAGGTTTGGTGTTGTGTGATAAAGGCTTTTGGTTCGCAAATAAATAGGACTTTACGGTTATTGTTCTGTTTAAATATCCAGTTTTTTCTTTTTATTATTTATAACGTGAAGACACTAATAATGAAGTTAAAAATGCAAGGCACTTGCCGGAAGTTTTTCATTTTTGGACGAAAGGTGATTTTTTTTTTGGGGGGTGGTGGTGGGTTGGGGTGAAGAATACAAGAAGAAGTGGTTGCGATCATTAACATTAAAACGCTAGTTTTTTATGAGTAGATATTATTTTTCACAAGGCAATGATTTGGCTCAGTCTTCCTTTCTAGATAAAGCAAGTTCTTAATAGTGTGTCACAATATTAGATCAAATGATCAATGCATGTGCGTGAGAAAAAAAAAGAAAGATTTTAGCTATAAATTCTGTTTTTTTCTGTGTTGGATGCGTCATTCTGCATTGGATTCCCTTACTTTCCGAAGCAGACCTAAGGAATATATTCTTCGGTTGTTTCCTCATCTGTTGGAGAGATTTGTTGGATAAACTGATCTCATCTTTATTTGTTGTACTATATCTGGACATCGAAATTATCAGGTGAAGATAAGGTATTGTCTAGTTTTTGCTCATTGGCTCTGGTAACCACGTTATCTCTTCACTGTGGCATGAGAGAATGTGTGTGTGTGCGTGAGAGAATGTGTGTGTGCGTGAGAGAATGTGTGTGTGCGTGAGAAAAAAAAAAGAGAGAGAGAGAGAGGAGAGAGAGAGAGAGAGAGAAATGTGGTCCGTGAAGCTGAACATCGGGGGGGGGGGGGGTTGAGGGCGAAGGAAGAGTCAATAAAAGATTCAGAAAAGAATATCGGTAATTAAATAACAATAAATAAATAAATATATAATACCAAAGAATATATTACAAACACTATAGAATGCAAGATTGATCAAAAGCATCAAATGTTTATAATTTGCTTCTAGACCTAAAAAAAATTGTTCAAATTTCGTTGTGTTTTGTCAGGCTACGAAATGTCAATTATTTTGCAGGAATAACAATAAATGTATAAAATATACAACTGCAGTGCTTAGTGTATAGTTGTATACTTATACACCAATTATTGTGTAACAATAAATGTATGTCTGGTTTTGTTGCTGTTTGGTGTGTACAACCTCAGCTCACCTGGTAAACTCCTCATCATGAAAGTGGGATAATCCATTCCCAGTATTTTTTCCTAATTATTTCCCCTGTTTTGTGGACGCAGGCTAGAATTTTTCGTTCTCCATTTCTGGTTGTCAGATGAACCTTCCACTGTACTTCCTGTGTTTTCACTGTGAAAATATCCATACATTAAATTCCTAGAAGTATATATGTATGATATATAATTGTTTGTACTCGTACATGTTAGAAATTTTCGAGAGCAGCATAAATTATTTTATTACCATATTTACTAAGTAATCATTTTGAATTATGTCTAGCTATTTCCATAAACACAGAAGGTAGGGTCCAGAAACCAGTGATTTTAGACAAGGTGAGATTTTTAGAAGCCATTTTTGTTTGTGACGTATTTGAACTGATGGAGGACCACAGATGGCTGCTGGAGGGATTATAAAGATGCTAGGGTCAGCATATTAGAACTAACCAGAGCTCTGTCCTATACCTTTGTAGTGCACGTAGAAACAGGGTGTTGTGGTGCTTTAGTCTGACAGTAGGGAGGGGGTAGGACTCAATGTGCAACCCACAGTGATGGAACCTGATGAGAAGCCTGGCCTTTTGATAAATTCCAGAGCTCATGAAAGCCCTGAAGTTGTAACAACTTCATGCCTTTTTAGTAGACCTATAGTCTAGTCATATACTGCTTGAAAAGAAAAAAAAAACTACACATTCAACTGTAGACATCGTATAACAGCTATGGTAATAAATTGATAATCTTCAGCATACAGACAGCACCAACACATGTTGATTTAATTTTTTGTTGTTTTTAAATTTTTAAGGAAAGTAATAACATCATATCCATCCATGTCCTTGGTTGCTGATCAGCTGAGTGGTCACTGCCCAGTATGCCTTGTGGCATCTTGCATGGCAGCAACATTCTATCCACTTCTCACTGTCTGTGGCCAGCCACTGTATTGTGGCCCAGCTGTGCTGCATGCGACTAATTTCTACTTCTACAGTAATCCGTGAAGTCTTTGGTAAGCCCCTTTTTTTACTGTTTCCCTCATCACATGGCTACTTTAGTGATGTTCCTGGGGTCCCTTTGGAACACATGACCAATCCATTTCTAGCATTTTTATTTTGTTGTTGTAATGCACGTATCTATTCATTCACTTTGGGCAAGTAGGTTTCTGTTATTATTGTCTGTGGGTATTCAGAAAACTCTGAGGCAAGTTGTGTGTTGCCCATTTCCTTTTCAACTGTTCACTAGCATTCTGCTCCATAGAAAAGTATGGAAGCACACAGCTTTAGTACAGTTTTATTTTAGTTTTAATACTCTACTGGGAGGACTCCGCAGATGTTCCTGAGGTTAATGAAAGAGTGCTGATTTAATTTGTTCCCTTTTTTTTTTTTTCTAGATACAGTGAATGTGTTCTGACTTCCAATGAAGAAAGCAATGTTTCACAAGTTCACCAACTTTATACAACAAGCTGTTGAAACGGTATATTAAACATTCATCGGTAATCATTAACCATTATCACATCCAGAACAGTCTCAGATATTTATTGTGCTGATGTATTGTGAAACTAATTTGCATACCTTGGAGGTCAGGATGGTGATACCAGAAAGGAAGTTAGAATTACAAAAGCAGCATTGACCTTTAAAAATCTTGACAAAATATGGCAATCAGAAGTTCTAAATGAAAAAAAAACAAAGCTAAGATTATTCAGTTAAAATGTAATATCCACCCTTATTTATGCATTCAAAAGCTGGAAAACAACTAAGGAAATAAAAAAAAACAAATTAGACTTTTGAAAAAAAATATTCAAGGAAAATACTCTGTATACAGTGAAATAAATTCAAGACCAATGCAGAAATAAGACAGATGAACCAACAAAACCTGCCTCATCAGTGATAAAAAAAAGGAGATGAACATATATCAGTCATTTGATAAGAAGAAACAATCAGTTAATCCCAAAACAAGCTATCAAGTGGGACACAATAGGCCAAAGAAGAAGAGATCAACCATGCGAAACTCTAAAGAGAACATTGTTGAGGGAGGCTAAATTAATGGGCATAAAATCCCTTGATGAGGTTGACAAATTTTCAGAAAACAGAAAACCTTGGCAGACTACATGCAAGCACTATGTGACGTTTAACGGCACAGAAAGGATGTAAAATTTAAGAAGATTGTGAAACTACCTTCTGTCTCCATTTCATAAATTTTAATACATTAAATTATTGTAGAACTGTTATTCTCAACAGGGAGGCAAGTGTCTCTCAGGGGAAAAATTACAAGTCTAAAGGAGGAATTTTTTTCCAATGAAATTTTCATAAATTTCCACTATAAAATAAATATATTAGTGAAAATCCATTATGAATGATGATTTAATATACAGGGTGCAATGAAAAAAAAATATAAAGTTTTCATTGATACTTTCATATACATAGGTGGTACATTTTCTTTCTTTTTTTTTTTGTCAGTTTGTACCAAATATTTCGCCACAAGAGGAATTCGTTTACCACTGGAAGTCTGTTACGAGTTATTTTGTGGACAACAAAGGTAAGCATTAAATGTATCTCAGGATTTATCAGATTTCATTATTAAATGCTTGTATTAATGCTGGCAGTTAAAAGGTTTTATCTTTATAATATTTAAAAGAAAAGAAGTTTATGTAATTTTTTAACAAAAAGGAAGTCTGTTTAATGATTTAGATATTCATTCATTCATTTGCATGTCCCTTGCGGAACTTTGCCTCCCTAACAGCTCTCCTGTAGGCCTCTCGGTTATGAGCAAGATGGCCTGCTGCTGATGCATCCATTTGCAGATCATCAACGATGACTTGCAGCCATCTTCGCTTTGGTCTTCATCTCTTTCTTTTTCCCATTATATACCCTTCCAAGGCGGTCTTCTCTAGATTATCATGATGTTTAATGTGTCCAAAATATTTAAGTTTTCTCTGTTTAATCCTCTTTACTAGCCAGCCTTCTTCAATATTAAGTTCTTGTAGTATGGATATATTTGTTCTTTTTTGTGTCCATGATATTTGAAGAACTCTTCTGTAGCATTTACATTCAAAGGCATTTGTGTGTTTCTCAGCTGTGTTGTTAAGTGTCCAGGTCTCAGAACCATATGTTGTGATGGGAAAGATGCATGCCCTTGAAAATCTTATTTTTGTGGTTCTGTCTGTTCCTCTTCACAGATTCTTTAGTTGTTTTACTTTCTGAAGAGCAATAGATGTCCTCCTTTTAATGTGATTTAGACAACATGCATTTATATTTATACCTGACAGGTTTAACATTTTAGATTCAGACAGCAAGGTTTCTGCTGAATTAATTTAGATGAAGGTTTTGGAACATTTTTCTGCTTAAGAGAGAGAGAGAGGAGAGGAGAAAGAGAGATAGATTGATTGATCTCTATTTCAAAAGGGTTAAGAAGGAGAGAGAGACATGCACACACTCTCTCTCTCTCTCACTGCCTACCTATCTACTTAGATGTTTACTCACATATCTACCTGCTTACCTATCTATCTGCTTGCCAGCCAGTCTACCTACTTACCTGCCTTTTTGCATTAAATTTTGTATACTACCTCTGTGGTATCTGTATGGAAAATGGGGTTGGTGATATATGATGTCTTTTTCAGACAGAAAAGAAATTACCACTTGAATAAAGAAGTTTGGATTGCGAGTTACAGAAATAAAATGTTCAAATAATTTATCTTAGTTTAGAGTTGTATTGAAAATTTGAAGCCAGATTTGTTGCATCTTAACCCACAGAGCTTTTTGAAGAAGCTCTGACTGATCTGTTTCAATTTTTGTTTTTGAAAACTTGGAAAATGAAAGATGGTGGCATGCGCATCGAAGAGACTGCTTTGCCAGAGCATCTCATGTCAATGCTGCGGATCATTCAAGAAGAAGAGTCCGATCTTGGGGAGGCTGGAACAACAGGAGTGTGTTTGGAGTACTTGCTTCAACACAGGCTTTTGGAGACACTTTACACACTTGGCCGAACTGATGTAAGTCAGTGTTTGCACCTTTGAAGGTAACTTTACAGCCTGCAGCTGGACTAAATAAAAAAAAGTCTCACACAAAAAAATTTTCAGAATGAAATATCCACTATGGTTCTGCAGGAAAATAACACAATGCCTGTTTTTACAGTAGTAAAAATTACGGATTCCCAACAGCAGAATAAACATATAATGATGGCACCGATTGTATTATTAACACTTCTTTTAAAAAAATTTTTTTTTTATAAAACCGTACACATGGCCAGTAATAAATAAAGAGTTAAATCTGTATAATTTTATTCTTTTAACATAAAGATAAAGGTAAAAAGGTAAAATCCCCATTTCCATGCTGTTAAGGGGTTAGGGTGTTAGGCTATATTTCCAAGACCTTCAGTGCATGAAAGTGTCATGTGGTCAGTGTCATGTCTGGCGGCATTTACCTTCCCAGATTTCACTGACTCTTTTAACATGGAGAGAATTCAGATCCTTTGAAATATATTTTAAGCCTGCATAAGTTATTATTTGAATGTATACAGAAGAACTCTTGGTACTTTGATAATATATTTTAAAATTTATGCTGTAATCAGAATTTTCTTGGTTATATTTTGATCATCAATCATCAGCCAGAACACAGGCTGCATGACAGCATCAGTTTGGACATGATTATATGAATACACTGGAAAATTCTAAGATGCATGGCCTCCCTCATAAGATAGTGAATGTCATCAAAGCCCTATACAAGAGTTTTCTGCGGAGAACACACCTCCAGCAACTTTAGGGTACAAACAGGCGTAAAGCAGGGATGTATACTGTCACCAGCATTATTTAATTTAGCAGTTATTTGGTTAATGAGGAGGCAACATCAGATAAATGCAGAGGATTACAATGGACCCTCGACACAGTGCTAGAGGACCTTGATTTTGCGGATGATATTTGTCTGCTGTCAAGCAGACACAAAGATATGCAAGATAGAATGAACAAGCCAACTCAGAATGCTAACAATATAGGATTAAAGATCAATGTAGGAAAGACAAATTTAATGAAGCAAAATGTGAACAACAGAAATGTACTGAGAGCAGATAACAAGCCAGTGGAGGAGGTCAACAAATTTGTATATATTGGTAGTAGAGTAGTAGAAGATGGAGACAGCACAGAGGACATCAACAACAGTCTTACTAGAGCAAACCAGGCTGCAGACTATGTGGAAATTTAAAAAACTAAGCACGAAGATGAAAATAATGATATTTAAGAGTCTTCTTCTGCATTCAAGGTTGTTGATCACATCAGATCCTGATCCCTGTTGACATAGCAAAGCCTGCAGTCCTCTCCAGATCCTGATAGGAGCCCCAAAGCTTGTGTCCTCTGGCCATGTCTCATGCCTTAGGTCTGCATGGTTTGGGCACTCTTGAAGGATATGTTTTGGAGTCTGGACTCCACTGCCACATGGACACTCATCTGTGTGAGACATTTTAAGTTGATTTTAAGAGTTCTAAGTGTACTACTCCATGGAAGTGAATGCTGGGAAGTCACCATAACTTTAAAAAACAAGCTGAATTCATTTCGGAATAAACGTTTACAAAGAATTAGAGGAATATTTTAACCAAACACCGTAAGAAATAACATCTTGTTGGCAGAAATACAGATGAAGCCACTGACAGCAGTTACTGAGGAAAGACGCTGGCATGATTGGGACATATGCTCCAGATGACTGATGACTCACCACCAAAAATAGCACTAAGATGGACACCTCAGGGGAACAGAAGAAAGGGTAGACCAAAGGAGACATGGAGAAGAACAACAGAGAGGATGTTGAGCAGTAGAGGGTTCACTTCAGCAAGAGCAGAAAAAAAGGCAACGGACAAGCGTTTGTGGAAAACCCTTGCGGAAGCCCCATGTTTTTGGGCACTTAAGGTTCAGAGAGAGAGAGAGAGAGCGATATGAATGCAGAAAACCCACTGAAACACTGTATATTCACCTGCCCAACCAACTTCTGTTGATGGTGCAACAGAAATGAATAAGCCTTAGAAATCTGAAGTAGTGTTTGTTTACTACTTGGGTGATTTTTGTCAGATGCAGTCTGTTTTGGCAATCAGCAAACTGCGGCTGACACACTGGCGTCAGGATTAGCAAACTATAGCTGACCAAAACTCTGTCCCACTTCTCCGTTGGTACCCACAGTAACAGATACCCCTCAGTAACAGGCTTAGCTCGGCTAATTGGGCAGGGATCGCCATAGTCCCCCTGGTGGTGGAGTCTACTAAAGAAGTATTGCACACTCCCTGCTTTTTAGCTGCACTCTGGGACTTAAAAAAAATAGCTGCCGTGACCTACTCTCAAGCTGGCACAATGCTGTGGCCCAACATCTTCACCATATCAGCTTCAAAGAACGTCAGCTTGCAGTTGCAGGGAGACTGGAGAAGAAGTGATTTTTTAATCTTTATGAAGATCTCATATGACCGTATACTACATATAAGTCTCAGTATAAAAAAAAGGTGAAGCTGGAACATATTTTTCAGTAGTTCCCTCTTTATTTATTTATTTTTTTGTTTATATTTTTGTTCAAAACTCAGCATCCTCCAGGTATGAAGCAAGTCGTACTGAGCTTTTTTACGAAACTTCTATCCAGGATTACTCATCCTCTGTTGCCTCATATCAATGTTCATCGTGCGGTGCAGGTCAGTACCATATGATTATTTGTTTAACATTTTTTTTTTCCGTATTTCGTTTTAATGAGAAGAATTTGCCCCTCCTTTTACTGTTTATTTGTGCAGAGTGGGTTGTTATTGTATGCTTTAGAAATTTTTAACAGTCTTTTCATGAAGATATTCTGCCTTTTAGTGATCCGTAAGAGGAACAGTTACATTTTCTCAAAAGAGTTAAAGACAGTTGTTCATTCATAATTCATAAGTGGTGAGTGTAATTGCTTGTTTGTGAGTGATAAGTGCTTATATATTACTGTGATTGTTGTTTGTTCATGAGTGGTAAGTGTTTATATATTACTGTGATTGTTGTTTGTTCATGAGTGGTGAGTGTTTATATATTACTGTGATTGTTGTTTGTTCATGAGTGGTAAGTGTTTATATATTACTGTGATTGTTGTTTGTTCATGAGTGGTGAGTGTTTATATATTACTGTGATTGTTGTTTGTTCATGAGTGGTACGTGTTTATATATTACTGTGATTGTTGTTTGTTCATGAGTGGTACGTGTTTATATATTACTATGATTGGTGTTTGTTCATGAGTGATGAGTGTTTATATATTACTGTGATTGTTGTTTGTTCATGAGTGGTGAGTGATTATATCTCTCTCTCTCGTACATGCCAGTCAGGTGTTGGTTATCATTGATTTCCACAACCATTTATCCTTTGGTCTTTTTGTAAGTTGCGTTTTGGACCATCTTCTGTGCCGCTCTTTTAGTCCATCAGGTATCTTGTTTCTTCATCTTCCTCTGTCCCTTTTTCCTTCCAGTTTTCCTGTTGTCACTAAGTGTTCCAGTTTGCCGCCTCTTAAAACATGTCCTACAAATCTGGAATTCTGAATTGTGCCATATTTTCTTTCTTTTGCTCAGCCTCCATTAGAACCTCTTCATTTGTTTTCTTGGCTGTCTATGATATTCTCATCATTTTTCTTAGGAACCACATCTCTGCTGCTTCCAGTAGATTTTGAGTGCTCTTTGTTACCATCCATGCTTCGCATCTGTATAATAATACAGGTTCAAGGTAACACTGAATAACTCTCTTTCTGGTGTTCATCAACAGAGTTCTGTTGCACAGTTTGTTTTTCATTTTCGTAAATGCAGACTTGGCCTGGGCTATTCTGCTCCTTATTTTGGTTTCTCATCTTCCTTCTTGTGTTATTATTGTTCCTAAATACTTGAATTTGTCTACTTGCTTTAATTCTATGCCTTTTACTTTGATGGTACATTTTCCAGGCATTTCTTTCTTGGATATGATCATGGCATCTGTTTTCTTTTTTTTTTTTAACTAAGTCCTTTCTTCTCGCTTCTTTCTATGAGTTTGCCTAACAGTGTTTGTGGCTCTTCTTTGCTTTAGGCTATCAGTACCATGTCGTTTGCATGTCTTAGATTGTTTAGGTTGCATCCTCTCACTGCTGTTCCAGGCATGTTTTCAATATGTCTCATAATCCGTTTACTATAGAGGGAGAAAAGGTCGGGATAAACGCATCTTTGTCGTACTTCTACTATTATATTCTGATACACTTCTGTTTGATTATCAATCCTGACTGCAGTTATTTGTTTCCAGTGTAACTTTTTTGAGGTCTCTTCCACCTATATTTATGTCTTTTAACATCTGTTTGATTTCTTTGTGTTTTACTTTATCAAAAGCAGAGCGATTATATGCTACTGTAATTATTGTTTGTTCATGAGTAGTGACTGATTGTATACTGCCTTAGCTGGCATATAAACATCATTACTACAGATGAGAGTTAGAATGTCAAAATCAATATCAAGTCGCCTCAGGGCAATGAAAATTTAAAGCAAAAGAAACAAGAGCTTAAAAAAAAATAAGGATAATGTTTTTTACATGACTTATCCAACAGGCCAAAGAAAAAGAGGTTGACCACGTGAAACTCTAAAGAGGACATTGTTAAGAGAAGCCAGTTTAGTGGGCATAGCATCCCTTGATGAAGTTGAAAGACTCACCAAGAACAGGAAAACTTGACAAACAACTATGCGAGCTCTATGTGACATTTAATGGCATGGGAAGGATGTAAGAAGATCCTTCAGAAGAATATTGCTCTCTTGAAAGGCAGTCTTATGAATGTCTCATATTCTGGTCAGGATGCCTGCTTCATTGATTGTGGTGTTTAGAGTGCAGTGATATCTTGAGTTCATTGTCTCTTCAATTAGATAGAAATCATACAGTAATAATGTGCAACTTAAATTATAGAGTCAGAAAAATTATGTACTTGATATGAATAAAAAAATCTGAGGTTGAGATCTCTAGGTCATCTTGAACACGGCACATGGTAATGCTAGTGATAGTTTTTAGCATTATGTTATACAGTGGTGAGTGTGATGTAACGAAATCCTGCTTCTGTAAGCCAGAATGAATGATAAATATACATGTGGATTTATCATCATACAGCGCTTAATAAAAGCTTGTGGGGAAACAAAAGCAGGACCAACAGAGAAGGAAGAAATTGAGTTTCTGTGTACAGTGTGTGCTAAGATCAAGACTGATCCGTATCTTGTGAATTTCTTCATTGAGGTAACTCTCTTGTGTTCAGTGGCTAGGTTTGTTTGTCATGATGTATCTGAGAGCTGAGATGATTATTTTGTTTTTTTTC
Source organism: Achatina immaculata (assembly GCA_009760885.1). Lineage (NCBI taxonomy): Eukaryota > Metazoa > Mollusca > Gastropoda > Stylommatophora > Achatinidae > Lissachatina > Lissachatina immaculata. Next base: position 28,835,197 of record CM019691.1, on the reverse strand, counting down.
ATTGTTTGATTTCCATGAAACTGCAAACAAGATGTTCTTAACAGCTGATGCTGTGAAGATGTTTGAGCACAACATTGTGCTAGATTGTGAGTGGAATGCAGTAGCTAGCGACTCCATCATCAAGGAGACCAGGGTGAGTCCCGCACCATTAGCCAGACTGGTCCTGCTAAAGGGAGCATCAGTGGAAAGGTGGGGTAGGATCTTGGCCAGCTCAGGTTTGCAGGTCTTTAATAACCATGCCATCACTTCATCCAGTACATGCAGCTTTGGTGTCACACATGATGCCTCTGGTTGCTGGGATGCATCAGTCTGGCCAACAAAGCAGGAGCTGACCCTGATAGCGTATTTTTTTGAATGATGAATCTGAGAAGCCGATTTTTAAGTCCACCCTGGGGATTTGGGAAAGTCCTTCTACATGGTGGGTTCTGTGTCCTTGTTCCAAGATCTTGATCACTGCATCACCTGGCACAGTAAATTACATTTATAGTTACAGCAGCACCTATCAGAAATGATGTTAAGAAAGCAAGAATAACAGATATTAAATAATAAAAATGTAAAATGTTAGACCAGGGTAAAAATAACAGCTGGTTGAGATTTGGGCAACATCACATTGTAACTAGAAAAGTATAACATGCTAGAGAAGTTTTAACAAAGAAGTGTTATGTATATCATGAAAGAGAAGAATTGTGAGACTTACGAGGGTCATACTGAAAGTTGTGAGCAAAATTTTATTTTTAAATCAGAATTTATATTTATATATAGAGAAAATATAAATGTATCACTTTAGTCTGCGTCCTTTTCTTCACTTTTCAGCATAATCTCCATTTCTCTGCACACATTTTTCTCATTGCTCTACACTTTTGAAAATACCCTACCGATAGAATTCCATTCCAGCTGACCGAAGGTACAGATGCACTGCTTTCTGGACGTTCTCTCCTGTGTCGTAGTGATGGCCTCACATTTGTTCTTTCACAAAACCAAAAAGATGGTAATCACTGGGTGCCAGACTGGGGCTATAGGCAGGGTGTGGAAGAATTTCCCAATCTATTTTCTGTAAATGCTACAGAAAAGTTCTTCAAATATCATGGACACAAAAAAAAAAGAACAAATATATCCATACTGCAAGAACTTAATATTGAAGAAGGCTGGCTAGTAAAGAGGATTAAACAGAGAGAACTTAAATATTTTGGACATATTAAACGTCATGATAATCTAAAGAAGACCATCTTGGAAGGGTAGATAATGGGAGAAGGAAAGAGAAGAAGACCAAGGTGAAGATGGCTGCAAGACATCGCTGATAATCTGCAGATAAATGCATTGGCAGCAGGGCATCTTGCTTACAACTGCGAGTCTACAGGAGTGCTGTTAGGGAGCCAAAGTTCCACAAGGGACATGCAAATGACTGACTGACTGATTTTTAAAATTTCCTCAGTTGTCCGGCGAGCAGAGTTTTTCTCACAGCTTTGTGATCTTCAGTCAACAAACGTGGGACCCAGTGGGCACAAACTTTTCTGTAGTCTAGGGTTTCAGTCATTTCCTGTACTGCATTGTGTCCTATTCCAAGATTTATAGCAATTTCAGATACTGTGACACATCTGTCTTGTTTAATGATGTCGTCAACCCTTTCCATGATGCATTCAGTGGAGGCAGTTCGAGGGCAACTGCTGCGAGGCATGTCTTGAATGCTTGTGTTTCCTTCTTTGAAATGTTTCACCTACCTCCTAACACTGCTAGCACCCATACACGCATATCCATAAGCAAGTTGAAGTCTTTGATGAATTTCAGCAGCGGGGATTTCCTCTTTAACGAGGAACTCAATAATAGCATGTTGACGAAATGAAACTTCACCACCCGCCATATTATTTCTGCTCCGCGTTGTCTCATGACATATGATAGTGACGTCATGTGACCTCTACATGAAGTGCAAAGGATGCAGATTAAGATGATACATTTATATTTTCTCAATCCTTAAATTCTGATTTTTAAAAAATTGTTGCTCATGACTTTCGTTACGACCCTCGTATTTCTGAGAAAATGTTTGATGCTGAGTCAGCAGTCAGTGCCTGACCTAATTTGATGTTTAATGTTTGATGTTGAATTGGCACTTATTACCATAATGTTGGTAATATTAGATCCATCACTTTTTAAACTTTCAGGTGCATTTGCTCTCTAACAGAAGGGGAAAAAAAAAAAAACAGATCAGGATTTCTTTATTTCAAACCAGTTAGCCACAGAAAGTGTCATTAATTTGGTCTCTTTTTTTTTTTCTCTCCCTAAAGAGTCCCAGGCAAGCCACTGACAAAAGAACACAGCCAGCTCAGGTTTTCAGTCTGGTCGATGCTCTTCTTACGTTGTCTTCCAGTGAGGTGGGTAGTAAGTTTAGTGAGAAGAGACCATCATATATATGCAGTGGACACATCCATGGGTATTCTGGTCTCCTGTTCAGTATCCCCTTTACAGTAACTAATTACACCCATCCCTTTGTTGACTGACAATCCTTCTGAGATTTTGATTAGTTGTTTGAACTTTGCCACACCAAGTTTCACCCTCCAGCTCCTTCATTCTTGACAACAGACTTGCTTGGCTGAGGTAGTCTTGAATGTTGACTTCCCAGGGCATCATTTCTGTTTGTGAACGGTGTGTTTGATAAGCAACAAGACTATCTGTGCTGTCTTAATTTACATAACATTGGGTGTATGAAGTTTATACTGCCATGTAGAGGGTGCTGTATACAACAGTAATTGCATGGTTATAATTACCATGCTTCATGTAGGCCATTAGGAACAACATTTGCACTGACAGCAGTAGATCATGGATTAATTTAAATACATTCAGCAGGTGATCAACTGTTTTTTTTTATGGACTCTGATAGCTTTAACCATCAGCCATTTTACCATTTGTTATGAAAATTTGTAATAGTGTATGATATAGAGATATATCATTTTACTTTGTTTTCACTGATGATGAAGTAATGGTGTTGCTATAGTGACCCCAAAGCCCATAAGTCAAGAGAAGAAACATGCTTCATCACAACCACTTTTAAAAAAAAATGTGTCTTTCTTTTATATCTGAAATAGGTTAGGTTTGTGCTCACATTTTTTTTTTTATATATATGAGAGGAGCTCTGTTAAGAAGGCTGCTACAGTGCTTCCCTCCAGTCCCATCTGATATGCACACATATTCTTCATCTTGGCATTACCTGCTAAGAGCTTCATGTTTACTGTTAGAAGGAAGATATTACAACAACTAATCTCAATACAGGCATAATTACTTGTATGTGCTAGCTGTTCAAATGAGTCTTCTACAACAGTTGTTGTTCTCAGAGATTAAATAGATTATAGTCCTTAATCAAGATGTGTTAGCTGTTCAGATGAGCCAGTTATGAAAATAGTTATTACTAGACAGAGGTTGAACAGATTTTAATCTTTACTCAAGATGTTCTAGCTAAGTAATGCTCTGATGCCCTGCAGATATCTTACAAAAATTTCACTTCTATTTTCTAAGTGAACTTTAATTCATTTGACATTTTTTTTTTTTTTAAAATGAGCTTCATCAAAAACATCTCTTCTAACATAAAACCATCATTACCCAGGATGCAAGAGTGTCTGTGAAAGCATGTGAAGGACTCATGTTGTGTGCTAGTCTGCCAGAAAAATCTGCATCAACAGCCTTGATTTCCCAGACGCAGTTTTGCCAGTCAATAGCTAACACTTTGTGTCATTTGTATGAGAAGCTACCAACTCTGGTCACCTCAGATGATATAGAAAGTGTGGAAGCAAAATGGGGGTAAGAAGAATGTAATAAATATTGTTTTCTTTATTTTTCGCACTCTTTGAAATTGTTATGAAAAAAAAAAGAACAAAATTTTATAGGGAGCGTATGAGAAAAAAAAAACAAAAACATTTCTTCTTTTTTTTTTTTTCAATGATAAACAAGGTTTCTGTATCGTTTCCTTCATCAAGTATGTTTCATTCCAAGGAGTTTTCAAACCTTGAACTTAAGATTTTTTGTTTTCAGTAAAATGTAATGATGTATAATTTTCAGTACATGCTTTACCCTTGTTCCCAAGAAGTTCTTGGGTGATAGCGTTATTTGAATGTTATTTGAAGGTTTCATTGTTCTGTTGCTGCAGATAATTTTGTATGGCATATTTCAATCTTCAGAAACAATTTTTTGTGCGTGTGCGTGCATGTGTGTGTGTGTGGGGGGGGGTGGGTGGGTCTGTGGGTGGGTGGTTTTTTTGTTGGTGTTATGAACTCATATTGGATTCATGGTTTCTGAAAATTCATTTTTACTTAAACACTTTCCGTGCCTTGGGTCACTATATCGACCCTTCCGGTTTCCCGATATGTGCCAGTTGTTGATATAGCGACTCTTGGTTTGTTTTATTAAAACAACCGGTGTAGCATTTAGATTGTACATATTTCGTCCGTGTTTCTGGTGACACTTTTCAAAATGGTGAAAGAGTGCTTAGTTACGAGTGATGCTGAGTGAGAAAAAGGAAGAGAAATATGGAAAATTTTCAATTTTTGATGATGTAGATAGGGGTATGGACATAGCCTGTGACCACTCCTCTGCTCTTGAATGTATCCCAAGTAGATCTAGACATATTAGATGACTGGCGAAATAGTTAGGAGGTTTAGACATTAATTTAGTGAGAATGCAACATAGAATCACAATACGAGATCAACAGTAGATCTAGACATCTCAGATGGTAAGTAGTGTAGATCTAGACCTAGCCGATGGTGAGCTGGGCACAATCATTGTCTAAAAACATCACATTGCTTCTTTTTTCCTAAAAAACTCTGCATTTATGAAATTTTCATACGTGTAGTTATATTTTGAAATATAATAAGTACACGGAAGTACATGGAAACATTGTTTTCCATTCCATTTTACAACTATACCCCCTAAACATATCAAGACCTGTGGTTTTATTTCGGCATCCAACTGAACGTCCGCATTTCTTCCTGCAGCACGGAAAGTGTTAATTTGATGGAAGCTATGTATTTAGTACATATAGGCTGGTGTGCCCTACCATGCAGGCAGATATGCTTATTTTCAGAGGACAATCAGATAGTTTGTTTTTTTTTTTTAAAGAAAAGAAAAAAGGAGGGGATAGCACCATAGACATAACCCCAGGTGCATGACAAGAAAAATTTCCTTATCGGAACAGAGTTGCATTGGGTTTTTAACCTGTGAGCTACACAGACTCTTGAGTCATGCTGTTCTTCTTAGTCATTATTTTCTTTATTATAATAAAGTGATAAAGCACAGTGTGTATGGTTAGCCTTGAAATATAGTGGACAAGCACTTTAGACATGAGAGAAGTAAAATTAGAAAGAAAATGACCATAGCTTGAATCACAGACAACAGCTGTCTGGTGGCAAGAGGACATTGTTCTGTCACCTTGGCCACCTGCATCCAGCTTGCTTTTCGGGGCAAAGACACTGTCCATTTCAGCAGTCAGTGACCTATAACAGATATGTCAGCATTAATGTTGGCAAACCATAGCTGACTAAGATCCTGCTCCGTTTCTTTGTTGGTACCCCTAGTAACAGGTCTAGCTTGGCTAAAGGAACAACGGTGGTGGAGTCTGCTGAAGAAGTACTGCACACCTACTTGCTTTTTAGCTGCACTCAGAGACTGAAAAAATAGCTGCCATAATCCTCTCCCAGATCAAGACAATGCTGTACCTCAGCACTTTCATATTGGCTGCCAATTCCAGGGAGATACAAGACAAGAAAAGACAGTGAACTCACATATAGCTATTTTTGTTATAAGTTGTACGTTAAATTTTGTTTTGTTGGTTTTTTTTTTTCCATTTACTAGGATGTTAACTTTTCCAACTTCATCTGTCAGTGTTTTGCCTTAGGTTCACACTGGTAATTAAAAATCAAAAGAAATTTGAACTTTTGAACTTTAGACATATGTACAGCTACCAGCTGATGTTGTAATCTTTAATTTTATAATTTTTCCAGGTTTGATGACATCATTGAAAGAAACAAGGATCAGAGTTTTGCTGGCAGATGTCAGGTGATCTCCTTTCTCTCCTGGCTGGACTACTGTGACCAGTTAATAGCGGTAGCCAATCCACAAGTCGGGGAGGCCCTTGCCGTAGAAATACATAGAACTTTGCTCACTGGCCAGCTATTGCCACAGCTTTTACAACCGTAAGAATCTGGCAATTTTTATACATGAGAAAATCATTTAATGAAGACTTTCAAAACAAAAATCACATAACAAATTAGGAAGAGGAATTGTACTAATTATGCAGTGAGGAAAACGAGATTATGCATGCATTAATCAGGTATTATATAGAGCTCACAGAGAGGGATATAAGTGTTTAAGCAGTTTGCTGAAATAAGAGATAATGTTGCTGAGATGACAGCTTTTCAGTACAAATTGAAGGCCATTCAGACTCCTCTCTGCACATATCAGAATCTCTCCTGACAGCAGGGCACATCTTGCAACCTGCTCTCTGTATGGAGATCTAAGAGACCAACTTGGCCCCAGTTAAAGAGCATAGATGAACAACAATGGAACACACATGAAGAATTCCTGCTGATAGTGGGAGTCATGGAGATAGGTCCATCTCTTTGTCTAGATGGCTGAGCATATGAAACTGAACACAGGAGACAGCTTTTCAGTTATTGTAACTCCTTTCCATCTGCATTTAAGTTGATGTTATTTTTGTGCTTTGATAGCTAAAATATGAATGTTCATACACTTTATATGATGGAAATTTCATTGGTTTGTATTAGGGCTGTTGATTGCCAGACACTGTATTTCATGGTGCTATCAGTAAAAGTTGGGTTTTTTTTTTTTCATCCAGTTCTGAATCTGGGGAGATTGTTGCAACAACTTACATCACTCGATGTCTCCGTACTGTCTGCTCTCCCACTCTTTTGCGAGGTAATTTTAGTCTGCTGAATTTTGTTCTGTTCAGCCTGTGTAAATTTATCACGACTTATGTCGCCCAAAGAGTGTCCAAAAATAGACAAAATGCAAATGCTGTGCTTGCTCTCTTAGGAACGATTGTGGTCCACTGGATCCCACCACACTGTGTTCTGTTGGGAAATGAAGGAGTGGAAAGACTTGCCAAATCTAGTAGCGCACAACCACAGCAGTAACACCTTGTCTCATACAGTGAAGCCAAAACTATTATCAAACATCAATACAGGAAGCAGTAGACCAGTAAGCATAGTCTATCATCTAATGACCAGATGCCACAATTCATTTTCAGACTACACACAGGACACCGCTAGTTGCAAGTACACCGTTACTGCCTCTTTCTGTCACACACCCCTGATTGCACATGTGAAACAAACATCTAGTCTTCAGAGCACATACTGCAGTTCTACCCTCAACCAAGAGGCCATAACCCAGCTCTGGCTTCAGGGAGCTACACTGGAAGTCAAATTTTGGGACACAAAGCATGACATTCAATGACTGGACAATAAATAAAGATCTCAGAGGCTAGAACCGTGGAACACAGAAGAAGAAGAAGAATCACCAATTTTTATGTCTGTAGAAAGAGCTTATGTTTTCTGTGTTGAAATTTTTATTAATTAAAAATTAAGAAAACAGTTGAACAAAAAGAACTTTGCATTATATGCTAGAAGCATTATTTAAGAATTAGAATTACTAGAGAATGGCACAGCAGTAATAAGGCCAGAAACAATTATGTATTTTAAATCAGTTTAAGCCAAAAAATGTAATTATTAAAGCAAAGTATATGTATTTGTGAATTTTACATTGGAGGAGACCAAAAAAAAAAAAGGGGCCAAGTGTTAATTCTTCATTGATTTTTCATGTTTTTATCTCTTGTGTTGTTTTTGTATGTGATCCTTGAAAAAGGCTTTGCCAAAGTATTGGATTGTTGTATGTTCATCATTCATATGTGCTACATCTTACTTTCTTGATTCTCCCCACTTTCCTCACGGTTTGTCTTTTTGTAAAGCTGAACCGTACACTTCTATCTACCTTCATTACTAGAACCAGTATTACCCCAGATGTCATTTCTCTTATCTGTCACAAAAATATATTAGCAGAGTAAAATAGTATATCTGTGACATGTCAAGTTGTGATTGTTAATCAGCTTTATTATGATAAAAACCATAATGATATTATGATCTTCTTTATTAAACTTTATACAAGCAAATGAGGAGTTGATTACAACTGCTGTACAACTTTTGTTCCACCTTGTAAAAGTTTATCTGGCGACATCATGGAAAGAGAAAGATAATATCCATGAGTAACTATAGCAAATGAATGAAATCTGTGTGCGCAAGTAAATTCACCCATAAATATTATCCAAAAATTTGTTGCGGCCAAGTTGTAAAACTTAATTTCAGGGAAAGTAATACAGGATGAAGTGGCCATGATTATCGATTGTTACTGGTTGGCAGAATAAAACATCATCAGACTTTGAGGCAGTGCAGAAGCTTATAGTAAATTCAACAATGTACTGGCTTATAGTAGCCTTTGATTTTATTGCTTTGTTTTCACTAAATATATTGAGAATATGCTTCAGTGTGGCTAGAATATGTGACTAGATGAGCATGCGTGTACATGTGAGGCAAATGTATGGCCAATCCAGCACACACACAAAAAAAATTAAATGTTATAATTCTTAAGCAGAAAACATTCATGCGGTGTTTAATTAAAGTTCTTTCATATGTGTAAGGTTATTTGATATCTAATAATTTGTTATTTCGGCATTATTTTTTGCCTGTATAAAATATAATAACATAAGCACTAAAGTTTTTTTAACTTTACCTATTTGGAGCAAGAATAATGGAGTACTTTCAGCACTGACAGAAAATAACAAATATTTTCCTTCTATCTTGTCAGAATTTTGCTACTTCTTGCTTGGGAGTGACAGAAACTTGGAGCTGAAGGACCACCCAGGGCACCCCTTGAAGAAACGGCTATTGGAGAGGTTCAATCATTTGTCAGAGGAGGTGATTTTGATGTGGAAATCATTATGGATATTTTTGCATGCCTATAAATTGTTAAGAAACTATATATATATATATATATTTTTTTTTTTTTTTTCTGAATATTCCTTCTTTTTTTTTTCAAATTATGCGTTAAGCATTCAATGCAATTGAAGAATACAGTAAATACTTTTGAGCTTGGATGCCACTGCATAATGAAATTAAAAAAACTAAATGTCAGTAATTGGAATCTGTTATTCATTCATTCATTTATTTATTTTTTTTTGTTGTTACTTAATTTAGTAAAGATGTTTCAAGCAGAAATCCCTCATTGAAGTTTCAAAGCATATCTTAGTTTATAATAAGCAGATTTATTGAATTAATGTATTGTACGCAGTAATTGGCAGTTTAGTTTTCCATATTATTGCAAAACAAATTTTGATAATCTCAAGGTAACGGGGAAATATGCTGAAGTACCCAAATAAACCCAAGTCTACAGCTATTTTTTGAATGATAGCTAAGACTTTGTACAGCTAGGAAAACGACTGGACAAAAGTTAAGGGGTTTTTTCAATTCTTACAAAAATAAAATCAACTGACTAACAAACAAGCCATTAGTACCAAAGAAAACAGCATTTAAAACTGAACAAATTCAATCATTTCATTTGCAAATCGGAATAGGAATACACATACAGCAAGCTGGTGAAATCACTCACCCCTCGACCAAACATTCACAAGAGTGGTCTTCAAACAACAAACATGTCAGTATCGCGTGTGGCCACCGTTTGCTACCAGACATTTGACGCACTGTTGCCTCATCGAGTTAACCAGGGTTGTTAGGACATTCTGTGGAATGGCCTGCCACTCTTAGATAAGTAAAAGGGTCAGCTGGGTGACATCAACAGGTGGAAGATGATTTGTCGAAACCCGTCTGCCTAGGATATCCCAATTGTGCTTAATGGGAGACCAAGCTGGCCAATTGATTCTAATGATCCTTTGCTGTTGAAGAAAATCTTCTACGATACAACCCAGATGTGGTCTTGCGTTATCGTCTTGTAGGATTGCCCAAGCACCCATGACTTGTGAGGTAGGCTGAACATTGGGTTGCAGAATTCCATTTCTGGGTGGTTAGGGTGCCATGAATGACATGGAGAGGAGTCCTGTTGTGCCTGCTAATGCCACCCCAGACCATGATTGATTCCCTCTCCGTAATGATCTACCTCTTGGATGGTGGTGTCATGGAACCGTTTCCCTGGCCTTTTCTAAACACGGATTCTGCCATCATTGAAGGACATACTGAAGTGGGATTCGTCCATGAAAAGAATTTCACCCTACTGACACCTCGTCCAACGGATGTGCTGCCAGCACCAGCAACTCTAGCTCTGAGGTGAGTTGGAGTAAGAGGTATTCTTATTGCTGGTCATCATGAAGCCAGGCCAGATTCTCTTAAATGCCTGTGAATTGTTCTGCCACTAACATTGACATTTGCTGTATTCATTAGCTGGTTTCTGAGAGTGGAAGATGTTACTGTCCAGTTGTGAAATATTGACAGCTGCAGGTATCTGTCATCTTGTCTGCTCATGCAACAAGGTTGGCCTGAACGATGCCTGTCTTCTACTCCTCTGTTGCACAGAATCACTCCAAATGCCTTTGGATGGTAGAATGGGACATCCCCGAATGCCGTGCAACTTCACGGCCAGATAAACCGCTTTCAACCAAGGCTATGACTCGATGATGCTCAAAGTGCTCACATGCCTTCGTGCTGGCATGGTGTTTTTCAAATGACAAAAATCCCCCTAAACTGCTTTAATAAAAATGATTGGAAGGTGAGAAGTGTTCACTAGGGATGCCTCTTGAACGTGCAGCACAAATCAGCACGATTTAATTACCTGCTGGGTCATGCTGACTCTTTTAAAAGTACCCTAACATTTTGTCTAGGACGATGCTACTGCACATGGTTTTTACACTTGTTGTGATGAACAGTTGGTGTTGTTTATGCCCCGTCTGCATTGAGGACTGCCTGAGAATGCAATTTAATCAAGATTCTACAATAAATTTATTTACAATATTAGTACAGCAATCAAAAATAAACATATGCTTGATATTAGTGACCTGCCCTTAACTTTTGTCCAGTAGCATATTTAGATGTTAGGGTGGGAATTATACTAACTTGTAGCATAAATTTGAATCTTCCCAGGTTTGTATTGCTACCCTGAAGCTCTTTGACACACTACTGCAGAAAGAGGATGAGCACATTTTTCACTGTCTGCTGCTTTGTAATCTTCTGGGACGAAGCTATCTGCGGGAAGTACCACCATCAGTTGAGAGCTCATATGCTACGTCTGTACAGATGAACATCAGTAAGGAGCCACCAAGTAGTCATGGTTGTCAGGAGTCCACAGTGCATTCTGGTATCCCCCAGATACCTGTAGATGCATCTGCTTCTGGTAATGGTGCTCAGCAGACTCCAAACAATTTCCAAAAAGAGCTTTCAGATGCACTTCCAGAAAAGGCTTCAGAATCCAGCCAGGATGCAGGTTCTGATCAGCAGGTGGATTCTGCCAAGAGCCATAGTGAAAACATAATGACAGTTAGTGCTAGTGATTCAGCTGAAAACGCATCATCATTTAACAGTCACCAAGCTCTGGATTTACTAACTGAAAATGAACAGACATCTGGTGCAGAAGTGTTGCCAGATAGTTGTGCTGTGTCTGCATCTCAAGCTGAAAATAAGAACAGTTCCTTATTGGAGACTGATCCCAGTTCAGCTGGCCAGTCATCCAGTCTGTCTAGTTCTAGTGCACCTGGCCAGTCTGCTAGTTCTGTTTCTTCAGGCCTATCCTCAGGTAAAGAGCTATTTTAAGGAGAGCAAGCATTTGATGATCCGTTTTATAGTGCTAGTGTGTTAAAAGTACACAATAAATACATTTTTTTAACAGTTCACAGTGTTTAAGAAGCAATAAACAACAGCTTATGCAGATGCCCCTGAACTTATGATGGTTCAGTTTACAATGTCTCAACTTCACAATAATGCAAAAGCAATAATCATTCATTAGTAACTGTACTTCAAATTTTGATCTTTCTCCTGGGTCTTTGATATGCAGTATGATGCTCTCTCTCAATTTTGGTGTCACCTTGGTGAGCATCATTAGTGTCACAAGCAATTTGTCTTCTAACCATTGTTTTCTAAATTTTAGTTAATGTTGCTTGAATTTAGGCATTTTAAGGGATTACAGCAAGTAAGAAATAATTCCAATATGCACATGCGCACCTATTTACATTGAGAACTTTACACTGTTGGTCTCGATCATGAGCATCCACACACACACACACACATGCATAATGTTTGTAAGCATGAGGAGAATGAGGGTCTTAAATGGTAACAGCAGGCCAGTATAATACTACCATTTTGTATTATTTTGAAGATTATTCATGCCCAGTGTGTTTTCAGCTGTGTGCGTTACTTGTGAGTGCCCATACAACCATGACTGTTTTTCACTTTCAGTACAATATTCAGTAAATAACATGAGATATTCAAAGCTTTATTATAAAGTAGGCTTTGTGTTGGATAATTTTTGTGTGTGTATTAACCGTGTTTAAGGAGGGATAAGATAAGCTATGTTGTTCACTAAGTTAGATGTTTTAATGCATTTTCAACAGGAAATACGAGTTGAAGCAAACAGGTTTGTTTTGTTTGTTTTTTTTTTTATAATAGATGGCAGACAGAAGTAAAATAAATAATTCAGCCAGAAAAAAGAAAAAGATTTATTCCTTTATGTAATCCCCTACATATGAAAGTCAGATGTAACCATGACAAAGAAGCTTTTTTTTTTAAAATGGCACAAAGAAAGGTCATCTTTACATGTAAAAATCTGATCATTGAAGGATGAAAACAGTGTTTCAGTGCTATACACTGGGGCTGTTATTCAACATTATAAAAAAAAATTGGGTCAATAAATGTACTAGCAAAGCAGTCTGTGATGGTCTTCAGTAGATTTTGTAATTGGCTCCAGTAATTTGAGTTATCATTTGTATAACTCCAGACTAGCATTGTGTGGTGTGCCCATTGGGTTTTTTTTTTCACTGACAGCTGGACTTAATAGACTTCCATTATAATGATAGAGACATTCTTCTTGTTATGTGTTAATCAATCAAGTACTGTGGCGTAGCAATAATTTCTTTCCACAATTCCCTGTCTTGAGACTTGATTATGAGATCTGCAGGTGACTTTCTTCCTAGCCACACTGACAGCCCATCCAGTAACTTCTCTCTCTGTCTTCCTCTGTTCTTGTTATATGTAAATTTAAAAAAAAAAAAAAAAACTCATCCTTGGCTATGACTGGCAATGCACAGTCTGGAAGTAATTCATTGCAGTGGCTACAAAACAATCAAAGGGATCTTCCTCTGCAAGTTTTCAAATGCAGATAAAGCAGTGGAAGATATATTCTTGTTTGTTTTCACATCCTGGATTATACTAGATCACGAGCCTTGTCAGCAGTATGAAGTTGACTGCTTTTGTTCTGGTGGTAACCTCATAACTTCTTCCTTGGATGCAGATAATTTTTGCTGGAGTGGATTGCACAGATCTGCGTTATCCAAGTGCATACTCTCCTAGAGTATATATTATAGATAGTGCACTGGAATCCTGTCTAGATATATAATGATGCTGTAATCTTATATCTTATATCCTTCCCGTGCCGTTAAACGTCACATAGGGTTCGCAAAGTAGTTCGCCAATTTTTTCCTGTCTTCGGCGAGTCTTTCAACCTCATCAAAGGATTTCATGCCTGTTAATTTGGCCTCTCTTAATAATGTCCTCTTCAGAGTTTCACGCGGTCTGCCTCTTTTTCTTCGGCCTGTTGTGTTCCACTTGATAGCTTGTTTTGGGATTCTCTGATCATTTCTTCTCATCAAGTGACCAACATACGTCCATCTCCTTTTCCTGATCACCCATGAGACTGGTTGTTGTTCAGTCGTCTGTCTTATCTCTGCATTGTTCTTGAATTCATTCTACTTGATGCAGAGTATTTTCCTTAGGCATTTGTTTTCAAAAGAGTCTAATTTCTTTTCTATTTCTTTAGTTGTTTTCCAGCTTTCGCATGTAAGGTGTAAGGGATGCTGTAAGGGGTACACATAAAATTCAAGAACAACGCAGAGATAAGACAGATGAGCAAACAACAGTCTGTCTCATGGGTGACGAGAAAAAGAAGATGGACATATGTAGGCCATGTGATGAGAAGAAACAATCAGAGAATATCAGATCAAGCTATCAAGTGGAGCACAGCAGGCTAAAAAAAGAGAGGTTGACCACGTGAGACTCTAAAGAGGACATTGTTAAGAAAAGCCAGTTTAGTTGGCATAACGTCTCTTGATGAAGTTGAGACTCGCCAAGAACAGAAAAACCTGGCAAACAACTATGCGAGCCTTATGTGACATTTAACGCCACGGGAAGGATGTAAGAAGGGGTACACCATCATCAGTTGTTACATGGATATATGCAGGAAATATTTCTGTTATATTCAGTCTTTGGTACTATATGTTTAATTTTTTGCTGTCTTTACCAGGTTACTTTGATTTGCTCATTCAGGAATTTTTCTTGTTCTATTTTTTTTTTTTTTTGCATGGAGTTTTTCTAGTGATTGTCAGATTCTCAAAATACTGTCTCCAGAAGACATCCTATAGAATTTTTATTCCCTCTCCCTTTAATACAATGTTAATTTTGTATGCTGTTCATCTTTTCAGAAACATTATTTATCTTTCTGGCTATGGAAGTTATACATCTTTACCCCAATACTGTATTTTGTGTTCTTCTGATGTCATTGTTCCGTCTGCTCATTTACTGCCCACATCTTACAGCGTTGAATAACGGCGGCTGTAGCTAAGGGAGTAGCACTCATTTCTCTCTGTTATAGATAGTTCTGCATTTGCAGAGATCTCCTTGTATGTCATTAAAGATCCATGTTATTGGCACTCAGCTTGTAAATGTAGGGAGTATATTAAAAAAAGTAAATCTGCCTTATTTTAACTGACTAGATTTGTGTTTTTTTGTTTTTTTTTACTACTGTATACCAACAGTTTATGCTGACTGCACTGTTTTGCATGCCATGCTAAAAGAACAACATTAACTGCATAATTTTTATCGAATGTTCTGGTAACATTATGAAGTACTGACACATGAATTAGGCTGCGTGATTTTCATTCCAGAATTTGCTTCCCCTGTATTTGTTCAGTCTGAAATTCACAAAGTGGTCAACTGTTTCTTGAGCTTGCTGCCTGAAGAGGCTAAGTCCTCCTTTCAGACACCGGACAGTGGATATGATATGTACCTCAGAGATGCACACAAACAGGTATGTAGGAATCAACACTTTTCTCCTCTTTTTTTTTTTATGATTTTGCTTCTGATATTTATGAAATAGAGATTAGTGTGCTAGTGTACTGACACATTCATCAAGGTGTTGTTTGTTTTCTGGTATCATTCACCGAACTCTTTAAACACTTTATATATGTATATATATATATATATATTGTCATTCATTGCCATAAAATAATTTTATCACAACTGACAGGAAAAAAATTATTGTGCTCATAAAGTACACTGTTCTGGATATGGCACTTTCAGTTTTTGGCATTAGCATCACTAGATAAATTGCGCCCATTAAATTTTCTTGTACAAATAGATAAAAATGAAAAATGGTTAAAATATTTTTCTCTAATTTCACATATATTCTGTTGTAGACTCAGGCATGTTTATATGTTGTTGATCTTCTAAGGCAGATCTTAATTTGTTTTAAAAATGCATTCATTGGTTGTTTTTCTGTGACAGTTTGCGATACAGGAGACAGTTTGCAAGGATTGGACATGGCCTAACAAACCAGTAATCCTTCCCGAATATATAATGGAGAAATTTTATGAAGGATCATTTCTACACATGTTGTTTGATAAGCTTCTTCACCTTTTAGATCAGGTCAGATGGGATTTAAAAAAAAAAAAAAGTTTCTACCATACTTTCTTAACAGTTTTCTTTTTTTTTTTAAATGAATGACATTTTGTTTTTAACATTAATCATTTCACATTAATAGAGAAACCTGAATGGAGCCTAGCAAAGTAAGAAGGGAATGTGTGAAGGGAGTGCATGAAATAAAATTCTAAAGAAGCTAAATAGTTTGTTTAATTCAGAATGGAAGCGAGCAAAGATGGCTCTGTTAGTGTGATAATATGGCTATCAGGGTCAGCAAAACCAGAGCTGGTTTTAGAGTTCCTAGTAACAGGCTCAAGTTACCAAATGGAGCAGGGCTCACTTAAACTGAAATGACACTCTGGTCTCCATACTATTCATTTTCTCTCTCTCTCTCTCTCCCCCCCCCCTCTCTCTCTCACGCATGCACACACAACTCTCCATTCCCCCCCCATCTAAATGCACTAAACACCTCCCCTTCGCCTTGTTTTCTGTTCTTGTCCAGGTGATCCCTCTCTTGCTCAGCATTTTTTCTGTTATTCTTCTCCATGTCTCATTTGACCTCCTGTTCCTCTGTAGTGTCCATCACAGTGCTATTTTTGGTAATGAGTTCTCATTTTTCTGGAGCACATGTCCCAACCATAACCATTGTCTTTCTTCAGTTACTGATGTCACTGACTTCATCTGCATTTATGCCAACAAGATGTTATTACATATGGGTTCATGCACTACATATACTAAAATTGAACAGATACTCTGGTCTCTGTGCTGTTTATACAGTCTTACTTTCTACATCCTTCCCATGCCGTTAAACGTCACATTGGACTTGCATGGTAGTTCCCTAAGTTTTCCTGTTTTCTGCGAGCTTTTTAACCTCATCAAGGGATGTTATCATCACTAATCTGGCCTCTCTTAACAATGTCCTCTTTGGAGTTTCACGTGTTCGACCTCTTTTTCTTCGGCCTGTTGTGTTCCACTTTATTGCTTGTTTTGGGATTCTCTGATTGTTTCTTCTCATCACATGGCCTACATATGACCATCTCCTTTTTTATGATCACCAGTGAGACAGGTTGTTGTTCGTTTATCTGCTTTATCTCTGTGTTGTTACTGGCACTAAATTAAACTTTACACTGTTTAAGCTCTGCTTTGCATTTTTAAGTTTGTTGATCTTTAGCTCATTTTTATAAGCACTGAAATCAGAATGGGTCTTCTTATGTTTTATTCCATCAGAGTTATTCAGTGAATTTACTGCTGACTGCACTGATTGCTAAGGTTGCCTTGGTTCCACACCCAAATCTCCATGAGTTTCTCCTTGATCCATTTCTGCCAGCTGTGGATGGAACTCGGACTCTGTACTCAGTACTAGTCAAGGTAAATGAAACCTGTTGAAGTAAATGAAATGATAGCAGGCTTGTCAGTTTGAAGCCCAGCTCATGAGAGTGTTGTATTAATAAAGGAACTCAGCATCATTCCTCTGAGGTTATAGTGTTAAGGCCCTTATTTTGCTTGACTGGTGGGAACACAAGAAGATGATGGCAGCGTCACGGTTAAAGAGCACTTCCTTTACTGGCACCAAGAAGATTCAGGTATCCATTTTTACGGTTGGGATGACTTGGTCGAACCATCAAACATTATTATGAGAATCAAATGCACTAACCAAGTAGCAACTCACTTTCTGCTAAGGATGTCTTAACATGTTCCAAGATTTATGTCTTAACACTTTCCAATATTTCTGCGCGTCTAGTGCTAAAAACTTATTACAACGTTCTGCTATTTACTACTCAAGACTGTAAACTACTGCAGTCATTTAACAACAGGGGAAAAATCACATTAGCTATTTTTAGTTATATGTGACCTAGTTTCAACAAGTGGGAGCTGTCATCAAGTCAATATCAATGTTATTTTTGCCTCATGAGAAAGGAAGGGTTATCAGTCATATTCATGTGTTTGTTGAGTTCCAGTTGGGAATATTATGCACTGCACTGGTATTTCATTAATCATCGAAGGAAGAAGGCCATTGAGAAAGTGGAAACATGTATGCAAAAGATAAAAGATGACAGGAAACAAGATATGTGCCCAAAGACTGATGTCACATACGTGTTACACCATGTTTTTTAAATATTTCACATGCAAAAACATTATTAAAAAAATATTTTGATCTTTTTTATGTAAAGCTCATTGAATGAAGCAGTTTTAGTCATCAAGAAGATAAATAGTAATACGTGACATGGTGAATGGGGGGAAAAAAATCACAGAGAGCTTCAATAACTCTTAGATTTTCAGACAACATAGAAAATATTCAGCACCGAGGGAAAGCTCGCAAGCAGAAGTATGTAGTACAGTGGGTCATGGCGCTCAAGATGAACATGGTAACAAAAGGGTTAAAGAAATATTCAGATGCTTTTAGAATTGAAACATTCACAATCCAGTCAAGCTTAAGATTTAAATTTTTTAATATGGATGTTCATAAAAGCTAGTACCCACTAAATAAAAATAATTAGTGTATAGATATAAAACTAAATATATAACTGTACGAAGAGTTCTTAAATATCATGGACACAAAATAAGAACAAATATATCCATACTACAAGAACTTAATATTGAAGAGGGTTGGCTAGTAAAGAGGATTAAACAGAGAAAACTTATACTTTAGACACATAATGAGAATTTAGAGAAGACCATCTTGAAAGGGTACATAATGGGAAAAAAGAAAGAGAGGAAGACAAAGGCGAAGATGGCTGCAAGACATTGTTGATAATCTGCAAATGGATGCACCAGCAGCA
Organism: Achatina immaculata; assembly: GCA_009760885.1. NCBI lineage: Eukaryota > Metazoa > Mollusca > Gastropoda > Stylommatophora > Achatinidae > Lissachatina > Lissachatina immaculata. The sequence goes on along the minus strand of CM019691.1, from coordinate 28,816,518 downwards.
GGCCATCTTGCTTACAACCGAGAGGGCTACAGGAGAGCTGTTAGGGAGGCAAAGTTCCGCAAAGGACATGCAAATGACTGATTGATATAACTATACACAAAACCACTGCAGTAACAAAATGATATAATTTTATGATGTCTGTGATAACAAAATATATAAACTAGGAAAAAAGTAGAAGCAGCTTTATTACTTCACAAGCACACAGTTGTGACATTTCGCTGTGAACCTTAATCATACAAAAACACACAGGATGAAAAGATAGAGAGAGAAGATAAAATATAAATTCGCATGAATGCTATGTAAAAATAAGAGTGAAAAAAACAGAATAAAATAAAATGTATGGAGCACTTAGCTGTGACTCGTAAGAGGCTGTGTTCAGAAGTGCGCATGGTGGAGTGTAGAAAATGTGTAAATGGAGACTCATGGTGTGTGATATTAGAATTTTTCTGTCGTCACCACTATCCAGAAAATATCCTTTGGAAAGCATTTAACCGTATCTAAAAAAGTTAACCAGGAAGAGGCATTCAGAAGAAAACCTGTTACCTCATCTGACAGAGTTAAATTAGCACTTCCTTTCCACCCACATGGTGGGTTAAGAAAATTCTTTATCCCCATCTGCCACTAATCCAACTCGACCCTGATATTCGCAACATCTCTGATCTACCCCTTTTAGCATACAGATGTGAGCCAAATCTTAAGGACATCTTCGTCCATAGCCACCTGAAGCAGAACTTTGCATATGTTGGCACCAGAAAATGTAACCACCCTTGCTGCGTTACCTGCCCTGTAGTCTGGGAAACAAAAATGATCACTTTTCCAAAAACTATTCTCATTCTTCATGAGGGATTCACCTGCGAATCGCGTAATGTGATATATACCATTGTATGCAAAAGATGCAGGACAACAAAAATTGATGAAACTGGTCTCAGATTAGGTGACCGCATGTAGAAACATCTTTATGATATCACCCAGCATGCTTTGAAACCAGTCCCTAATCATTTCAGTGGCCCCAACCACAGAGGCAAATCTGATTTTCTGGTAACAACCATCAATCAATGTCATGCTGATGACAGAAACCACTTAGCACTTGAGAACCGCTACATTCAGGAACATGGGACACTGGAACCACATGGTTTAATCTTGCAATTCAGCTACTCCTACCATTCCCCTCTTCCACAATTATATTCCCTCTGCGCTAAGTTCCACTCCTTTCTCACTTGTAACACATAGTTCAGAACCTCCTCACGGCATCAGTTTACAAACCCCCTGCCCCACCTGTAATCACCTATTCCACCTTCTCCTGGCTAGATTGCCATTGTATCACCCCTCCCCTTTCCATAGTCCCTCATTCCCCTCCCCTCACGACCCACTTATCACACATCACAAGTCTACATTTAAATATTCTCTACACTCCACCATGCACACTTCTGAACACTCTTACAAGTCACAGCAGTGCTCCATTTATTTTATCTTATTCTAATTTTTTTTCTATTCCTATTATTTTTACATAGAATTCACATGAATTTATATTTTATCCTCCTTAATCCTGTGTGTTTTTGAATGATTAAGGTTCACACTGAAATATCACAGCTGTCTGCTCGTTAAGTAATAAAGCTGTTCCCACTAAATAAGAAAGCTATTTGAGAGGATGAGTTCATTTATAAGTAAATGCGATTAAACAATTCTTCTTCTTCTTTTTCTGCTGTCTCCATAGAACTGCAAACTGATGTTTTTTTTGCAGTCAATATCATGTAGGTGTTGAGGTGTAGCATCGTGCTGGATTGGGAGTGGGTTATGGCAGCTGTTCTTTCAGTGCTTGAATGGGGCTAAAAAAAGCAGAGGATGTCCGATACTTCTTTAGCAGACTCCACCACCATGGGGCTATGGTGCTTCCTGCCCCACTAGCCAGGCTAGGCCCTGATCGATGTGGGACAGGGTCTTAGTCAGCTGTGGATCGCCAACCTTGATGCTAGCATATCAGCTATGGATCTCAGACTACCAAATTGAACAGTGTCTTCACTCCCGCTAGTAAACAGTAACACATTAATGTTTATTGTGACTGTCTTGGATGTTTAGAAAACATATTTCTCCAATGTGGTCTCCAATGATTCATGTTTCTCATAGGTGAGCAATGAAATCAAACACCATCAGAAATCTGATCCAACATTTTACCAGAAGTTAGTACTGGCCAGGAAACAGTTGTTGGGCATTGTGCCGACGATACACAGGTAGATTATGTCATAGAACAAATTGTTTGTAAATTAATTAGAACATCTTTCTCATAGAGCAAAAAAAATGTTGGAAAGTTAACTTAAGACACCTTTCTCACAGTGAATAGCATGATGCAGCAGGCAGTCAATGGAACGATGGCACTGGATATTGACAGAGTGCATAAACAGTTTATTTTCATGCTTTGATATATTTAAAGGAAGAGACATCACCATTAGCACTTGATAGAGAGCTGCTGCACTTACTGCTGACCTGCAACATAAATCAAGAACCAGCCTTCATGCTGCAAGAGGTGCCACTGTAAAATCTAGCAGACTGTGATTGATGGACTACGTAGAAGAAAAGACTGAAAGAGAAATGTCTTGCATACATGAGAAAGATGGAAGGAAGAATGTCGCGGCAAAGATGGAGTGATCATAGACTAACATCTAAGAGAGCTTATCACACGTATTATATATAATAGGTGTTGATTTAGACTTTCCCATCTTTTCCCACTTCTTCGTCCTATGTTTTTTTGTGTGAGGAAAGCATAAGTTGAAAAATCGTAAATGTGTACTCCACCGTTCCTGTTTTGTTTGTTTGTTTTTTTTTAATAAGAAAACTTAAAAGGAATCAACTATAGAGAGAAATAAAGAAAAAAAAAGACAGAACAGAGGAGAGAATGCAGTTTGTATCCATAACAAAATTCAAAATCAGCTGCATCTCAATAGATATTTTAGTGTTAATTTGCATTTTAGCTTTCTCTCTCTCTCTCACACACACACACACTCTCTCTCTCTCTCTCTCTCTTCAGTTATAATGCTTGATTATAAATGAGATTTATAAAATATATACGATTCATTAAAAATATGAGATAAGAAATTGTTTCTAAACAGATGTTTTATGAATTGTATTTGGATTTTTTTTCATAAACTATTGGAATAATAAATTTCCTGCATGTGAACTTTTCATACTTGACTTTCTAAACCCATGTTTTGTTTAACTAATAGCTTAAGGGCCAAACACCCCAGACTTGATACACAATGGTAAGTTTGTCCTCAGCTAATTCTAATTTTTAGCTATGCTTTCTTATTTTGCTGTACAGTTGTAGAAGCTTTCATTGACCAGATTTTTCCATTATCATTGGTGGTGGGTCAAAGAACAGATAGGTTAAAAAAATGAATTTAAGGTATCTTCTCCACTGAGTTAACATTAAATTTTTTTCCTTCAAAAAGTGACGGAGCAGGGTAAGTTTAATTAATGCCTTGAGGCATGAAGGTCTGAGCATGAGAGATAACTCTGACATGCAGTCCAAGCATGCATCATGAGTTTGAAATGTAAATTGAAGTAACTGTTAACCGTTTTCGTGTTGGCATTGCAGCATTTCATGTTCTGAAAAAGACAGAAGCTGTTGAATGTTGACTAGTTTGTAATTTATAGTTGAACTGTTTAAACTTTTATATTATGCTTGTTTTGAAGTGCCTCCATGAAGTGAATGGCATATTATTTTGCATCGAACTCGATATCTTTGTTTTTTGCATTGTATTCTTTCCCTTTCTGCATTTCAGATATGAGGGTTGACTGATAAGTTCTCGGCATAAGGTACAGTGGATTATTTGTGGACAACTTTTTTTAGTTATGTCTCAACATAGTCCCCTTGCAAGTTCATGCACTTAGTCCAGCGATCCTAGAGCATACAGATCCCTTCTTTGTAAATGTCAGCATCGTGTGCCGGTAGAAAGTGGTCTACAGCATGAATGACATCATCATCTGAAGCAAATTTGCGGCCACTTAGCTCCTTTTTGAGTTTGGTTAACAGGTAATAGTCCAAAGGGCCCAAATCTGGGGAATAAGGAGGATGTTCAAGAATCTGGAAGCCACATTCATGAATGGCAGCCATTGCCACCACCAGCTTGTGAACTGTCTTGCTGAAAGATGACTCCTCTTGTCAATTTCCCTCCATGCTTTTCCTTCAGTGTGACCCAGGGTTGCTTCACAAGATTAGTATAATAGCCCCCAGTGACCATTCTGGCCTTTTGAAGATAGTCTACCAATAGCACACCTTCTGAATCCCAAAAGATGGAAGCCATCACTTTGCCTGCAGACAGAACCACCCTTGCTTTCTTTGGAGGTGGGGATCCATGATGTTTCCACTGCTTTGACTGTTCTTCGGTTTCTGGTTGAAAATGATGAACCCAAGTCTCATCCATAGTCACAAATTGCTGAAGAAACTTTTCAGGATCTGCAGAAAAATGGCCAAGGCTGTCTCTTGACATGTTGAGACACTGTCTTTTGTGATCAGCTCCAAGAAGTTTCAGGACCCACCGAGCAGAGGCCTTTGTTATTTGAAGATCATTGTGAATAATGGCATGAACACGTTCCTGGGAGATGCCCAACTCAGTAGCAATATACCGCTCAGTTGTCGTCGATCCTCCATTGTCATGTCATGGATTCTGCTGGTGGTTTCATCAGTGGTTACCGTTCTTGGTCTTCCTGGATGGGATCATCTTCCAGACTCTCCATTCCATGTTTGAATTGAGCTGCCCATTTCTTCACTGTGCTGTAAGAGGGGGCACTCTCCCCTAGAGTCTCTACCATATCCTCATGGATCTCCTTTGATGATAAACCCTTGTTGCAGAGGTAGCGAATGACTGCTTGATGAAAATATTATCCATTTTCTCAATTTTTGCCACCCCTTACCAGTTCATTAGCCTGTAAAAAAAAAAATTGGTTGCAGTTAATTTCTTGAAACATGGTGTTTAATCTTCCATACCTGATCTACAAATGCACCTAATATCAACTGTGTGTTTCAAGTATTTGTACCTTATGCCGAGAACTTATCCATCATCCCTCGTATACACCTTCTTTTTTTTTTTAGTTTTATTTTTTCTTTTATTTTTGTTTAAACCATTGATTGTCAACCTTCTTGAACTAATCGCATACAGAACAAGGTGAAAAAATTAACATGGCGCACTATCAGTTGTTAAAGGGACATTTTATAATTTAAAATCCATTACAACTGCTCTTTTCGACCTTCCTTCAAACTTTTGCAGGCCACTCAGCAGAACTGTTACAGCACGCTGGTTGATGATCATTGGTTTATATAAGCCTCTATTTTAAATGAAGCATCTGTTGCAACATGTCTACAGTTTTAAATTGTTCAACATTATTGAATTACCTAGTGCTACGTATCTGCCCTTAGCTTTCCCTTGAACTCGTGGAAGCATGATGAAAACATGATGCTGTAGACACTAGGTGAAAGCTTGAAAAGCTGTCCTAGTACAAATAACAGTCATATCAGAATGAGTGCTTAAGAGCATATTTAAGAGAAAGGACAAATGAGAAAGGTAATATGCAGCCATTTAAAAAAAAACTGCCTATTTTATGTTGCTTATTTATTATTTCTGCTTCTATTCTCTGTGTGCTTGTGGTGTAATTTTGAGTGCTCTTACAACTTTATATTTACATATTACTCCAAGAACTTTGTTCTCGGTGTTCACATATTCAGTCAGTCATTTGCATGTCCCTTGCGGAACTTTGCTTCCCTAACAGCTCTTCTGTAGGCTCTCGGTTGTAAGCAAGATGCCCTGCTGCTGATGCATCCATTTTGCAGATTATCAACAGTGTCTTGCAGCCATCTTCGCCTTAGTCTTCCTCTCTTTCTTTTTTCCATTATGTATCCTTCCAATGTGTCCAAAATATTTAAGTTTTCTCTGTTTAATCCTGTTTACTAGCCAGCCTTCTTCAATATTAAGTTCTTGTAGTATGGATATATTTGTTCTTTTCTGCATCCATGATACTTGAAGAATTCTTCTGTAGCATTTACATTCAGGCATTTATGTGTTTCTCACCTGTCTTGTTAAGTGTCCAGGTCTCACAGGCATATGTTGCCATGGGAAAGATGCATGGCCTTAAAAATCTTATTTTTATAGTTCTGTCTGTTCCTCTTCACAGCTTCTTTAGTTGTTTTACTTTCTGAAGAGCAATAGATGTCCTCCTTTTAATTTCCCTCATTGTATCTCCATTATTAGTTAGTAATGATCCAGGATATTCAAAACTCTCCACTTCTTCCAATTTTTCCTCATTGATACATATTTCAGCTGCCTTATTTGTTTTGTCGTTGTCATCAATTTATTTTCTTCGCATTAAGATAGAGGTAATGCTCTTCGCTATTCTTACGGACTGACATAATTAGTTTTTCCATTCCTTTTTGTGTTGTGGACAGTAATACTGTGTCATCAGCATATCTAATCTCGGGTATTTTATAACCTCCAATGTTCACATATTGCATTTAATATTTTGTTGGTGTTCTTATGCTATATTTAATACTAAACACAGTGCTCTTGTATTCAATTTAATGCATTTATTATCTTTATGTCCTCTTGGGAAGAAAAAAAAAATCACTGTTTATACTATTTTCATTCCCCTCCTAGAACATTCCATTCCTGTGTGGTTAATTTTTTTCCTTAGTATGGGTGTGTGCGTGTGGGGGTTCTTTCTTGTTTCTTTTTATTTTTGTGTAAAATTGAAATCTTATGTTACAGAAATGGAGATATTTCCTTCTCTTTTGCCATATTGTGCTAACATCATATCCAGTTAACTTGTATGTAAGATATCATCATTTCTTTTCCCATATGTTATTGTGTAAAATTCTGCAGTATCTTTTACCTCCATTAATTTATGCATGTATCCTGTACCCCTTTATAGTTATTTATTGCATCACACTATATTATTTTCTTTCTTTCTTTTTTTTTTTTAAATCTGAATATGTCCTTGTATTTTTATAATTACTCTGGTAATGTCTGTTTCACATTATATAATAGTATTTGTTGATGCATTTAGATTTGCAGTTTTGTGCTGAAAAATGACAGTGCACTGTAAATTTGTACATTTAATGCATAAAAATTACTGAAAATATAATTGAAATTTATTGAAATTTATATTTCTTTGTTAAGCATTTACCTTTTTATTTGATCTGTGTCTAAAACAAAGAAGGCGGATGAGAAAATGCAGTACTAAATCTTACATCCTTCCCATGCCATTAAATGTCACATAGGGCTAGCATGGTAGTTCGCCAAATTTTCCTGTTTTAGGCGAGTTTTTCCAACCTCATCAAGAGATTTTATGCCTACTAATTTGGCCTCTCTTAACAATGTCCTCTTTAGAGTTTCACATGGTTGACCTCTTCCTAAGTGGAGAACCAAAAATGAAATGAAATGCATTTTGTGTAGTTTAATATAGAAACAGCGAGACTTGTGTACAGCAAAGTGTCTGAATAAAGCAGGTAGGATTCCTCTCATGAAATCATAGGCAGAGTACTTAAAGGGCTTTTCGAGATTAATCCTGTTAAATCACCTCACAGTATGGCAGTTCATATCAGAATTTTTTTTTTTAAGACTTAAGTTTACCGATAATAGTTTATTTCTAGACTTCATATTTCTTCATGATAGTGTAGCTTTTAGTTTTATTCTTATAAGTGTCTTCACTATGATAGTGTAACTGTTTTATTTTTATAAGTGTCTTCACTATGATAGTGTAACTGTTAGTTTTATTTTTATAAGTGTCTTCACTATGATAGTGTAACTGTTAGTTTTATTTTTATAAGTGTCTTCACTATGATAGTGTAACTGTTAGTTTTATGTTTATAAGTGTCTTCACTATGATAGTGTAGCTGTTGGTTTTATTTTTATAAGTGTTTTCACTAACTTTGTGCATGATACGTTTCCCCTTTTAAAAGTTGTTGATAGTATTTGAATTCCTTGTGCATGCCACTTCATCTCAGTCTTGCTCATGAAAATCCAGCACGTCTAGTGATATTTTGTATTTAATAGCATCTAGACTATTTATACATGAGTTGAGTGATGTATGTCGTAGACTGATTTAGCTGTTGTCTTGATTTAAGTAATGATGACACACTAGGAGAAATCACTACTACTTTTTGCACGAAGGAAATAACAACTCCAGTTAATATTAAACTTCACTGAACACTATGAAAATAAACTGCATGCACCACTAATGAGTAAAGCTGCTCCTTTCTTTTAAAAAATAAGTCTATTTGAATGAAAATCATTGAACTTTAATGCTTTTTTATATGTAGAGGTTTGTATTTATGAAAGTTTAAGAGAAGTGTTCATCATTATTGCATGGACCTTGTAATGACATATTGCACTGAGTCATAAATGGTGAACATGGAAGATGAGAGTGAGGACAGCACAGAAAAAGTTTTTCTTGGGGGATGTTCAGTTAGTTTTAACTAAAACGTATGCTGATATTAACTTAAAAAAGGTCGACTAGGAAAGAAAATGAATTATGTAGGAATCAACAGATTGACAGACAACTTTACTGGAACAAAATAAAGCTAAACCACTTTGTGACAAAAGTAAAAAATATCAGTGGTCAGAATGTGACAATGGAAGAGAATATGATGAGCAATCTAACATCAAAGAATAGAAGAAGATAAGATAGGGATTTTTAATAAACAACAAAATATTAAAAGGAAGAAATTTAATGTCTTATCTTTTGCAAAGCCTATGGAAGAAATTTATGACTTGAATTTAAAGTATAAATTTTGCTCATGCCATTAGTACTGCATATAAATACATATTTTCATTTCCTGTGGTTAATTGTTAAAGAGATTGCAGTTACATTTACAGTAGTTTTGTATCAGACAAAACATCAGTTCCTTTATCAATGTGTCTGTACTCCATTATATGATTAGATGGTCAGACACTTCATTAGAAAGAGTTGATTATCAAAAACTCTGATAACTGAAGTAATTATCATATGTTAATAATATTCATTAACTATGCACGTGCCTTACATGTATCAATATTCCATAGGTTTGAAGACCAGAGTCGGATGGAGGCTGTAATTGTCCTCGAAGAATTCTGCAAAGAGCTTTCAGCTATTACATTTGTGAAACACCATGCAGCTGTCACAAGATTTTAATGTTCCGCCAGCAGTTGTTTGATCTTAAAACATTAGTTTTGCATGTGTGCAAGACAGTAATTTAGATTTTAGTTAATCATGTTTGCCAGATTTTGAAATTATGAGTAGATAATGTGTCTGTAAAGCTGCGTAGCTTCCTGACATTTTTTTTTTTTCTTTCTTACAGTTTTATGTAGTTTTTTTGTTTTTTTTCATGTTATGGGAGCAGTATTTGTATTGTAGTCCATTACATATGTGGGACTTGGTGGTTTTTTTTTTTTTTTTGAGGGGAAAGTTTTTCTATTTTAGTTTAGATATTATGGACAAGAGAGAACAGTAATAAAGAGTATGGTTCTTGGAAAATGCGGAAGTGGGCTACAGAGTAGAGAAGGGCTAAAGTTATCACAGACACTCTAAATATGATACTAACTGAAGCAGGCATTTCGACCAGACAAATGAGGTGTTTTCAGAATGGGCTGTCAAGAGTGCAGTCTTCAGTGAAATATAAGCTGTATTGATGTATGCGTGATAGGGTTTTTGACTGCTGATTTTTATTGTGGCTGGACACATGCATAATAACAGCATTTCGGGCTAGATTCTCTTTCAGTTTGAGGCGTGCTATAATCAGATGAGCAGAAATAGGTACCTGACATTTGTATTTGGAAGCAGAACTGTTGAAGCTAAGAATGGGTACTTCATTTCTAGAAGCAAAGCTTGTGAAAAGTTAAGGATCAGACATTTTTTAAGAAATTCCCAGAGGCTTGTGAATACATGGGAAATGCACTGTATTATTTATCATTTTTTTATTTCTCCAGGTCTTTACTTGGCTCATTTTATTATTGATCTCGAGTGATACATTTTACATTTGATATTATGGATGATCTTTCATTATTTGAATTCCTCCCTTGATTGTAAGTTGATCCATTTAATTTTCCATAACTTTCAGATGGCAGTTTTTTTTTTTCTTTTTAAAATTTTGAGACAACCATTATCTTTACTGTATTCATGACTGCCTTTTTGGTTTATTGGATTTTACTGTTGTCTCGTGTTTCTTGTACAAATGTTTCAGTATTACCTCCTTTGTGATGTCACAGCAAATGTTGTTTGTGTTGTATTCTTCCACTTGTGTTCCTGGTTTATCTGTGATTGCCATGTCATTAGCATTACCTTGTGGATGTTGAAAAATATGTTAAATACTCACAGCATTACACAACAATATTTGTTTATATATATTATATATATTATTTTATTTTGCTTGCATGACATTACTTCCAATATTTTGCTTAAGTGCTACCACATTTTTGTGTAATTCTCTCAATATTATGCACTGTCATATAATTCATTTTTATTTTCATTATTTTGCATGGTTTTACAGTAACTGACATGAAATATTTTATTACTTTTAGTATAAAGGCTGTCTCCATTGCTGTCTTAATAATTGCTACAAGCATGCTTTAACAAAGCTTATAAAAGAAGAGAATCTGGGAAGAAAAATATTAAATGAATCACTTAAGTCTGTTACACTTTATAATCTTGGAAATTTTGACAAGGAATAGTTCTTTTTTGCTGTCGAAATGTGTTTATTTTAAATTATTTGAAACTTCTGGTCATTAATTATTAAAATTGTTGCAATCATATTATATATAAAGTAGATTTTAAAAATGAAGCATTTTATGTTCTCCTCCTTTCCTCTCCCCCAATCCCACCCCGGGATGTCCATAGTCACAAGAATAAAACAAAAACACATGGAAGACATTACAATGTAGAATTCATAATTAAACAAGAGTATCAAGTGTAAAGGCAGCTCTCTTTTCTATATTACAGTCTATACCCCCCCAAACTATATGTAAATATCTGCAGAGATGTGATTTGAGCAGAAGCATATAGACTGCTGTTTTATAGTTGTGAAAGCATGAATTAGAAAGGGACAGATAAAGCAAAGACTATAAGCAATGGTGATTTAGTTTTGGGGAGAAAAAAAATATATGCAAAACATGACATTTAGTGCAACAACAGCAGCAGATAAAGAACATCAGAGAGAAGCAGGTACATTAATTAACAGTGTTGGAGAATATTTAAACTTTGGTCACCTGGTCAGAAGTAAGCAGTTTTTAAAAAAAATCTAAGAGTAACTGGGAAATTTATTGGAAAAAAAAAAAGTGTGAAAAACTGGAGACAATAAGAACCATGCCTAAACATAGTGTAGAGAAAAGAGAAAGAAAAAATCTGCAGCGTATGGTTCATGATGTCAGATTTGGCAACAGCATTTAGAGAAACATTTTGACATGACCTTATGTGCGAAACCTGAGGATTAATGTGATCCATACCTTGTGCTATTGTATTTAACTGTTGATTTGGCATAAAGGTCAAATATATGCTCATAATTCTTTTAAGGGCCTTTTATTTTTAAAAAAACTGATTCAATCATATATATATTATTTTGTCTTCCCTTACATTTTACTGTTCTATATTTTCAACTTGCCACAAATGTGTGGGAGTTTACAGTGTTCTTCCTTATTTATAAATATGAAGCATTTGTTGGTCATTGTTCATTTATCTTGGCTTTCACAAGTAGAATTTCACATAGTCATTGCCCAGTTTAAAATGCATATTTTTTTACCATCTTCATGAAGAATGCATTTTTAATTACATTTTTGCATTCAAAGTGGGAAAAAAAATTTTTTTTTTTTGGGGTTTAATTTCCATTTTTTGGCCTTAATTATATTGTACAAGATGTTTCCTGTGTTCTTTATAAATTTTTTCTTGGATGTATTTATCACTTACCTTATTTTTATTTACTGTTTTCAACCTTCCTTATATGACAGGTTTTATCTTGTACATGGACAAGTACATAAACTTACTTCACAGTTTATATATTAGTGTCAAGTTTTCAGTGTATGTGAACATCAGGATTAATATTTCAACCAAATCATAAAACATAAGTGATTGTTTGGACTTGAGGGCTCTTGGATGATGATCTACGCAGATTAGTTGGACTACTCTTCTCAGATGGCAAGTACTTTCTTAGTCAAGACAGTTTCTAGCTGCAAAAAAACATGCAGAGTCTCTGACAGTTTCCACTGGAAGAAACATGAACTCCAACAGGCATATATCATGTACTTTAAGTCAGGCACAAAGTACCTGTGATACATAACAGTTCACAGCAGAGATAAAATTATCAATAGCATGGTTTTACATTACATGTTGATAGCTAAGTACAGGCAAGCTGAAAGAAAGTTCTGATTCAAGAAGGTTTTTTTTTTTTCCTTTTAGAAGACTGGGTCTCATACCCCCATCATTTGACCTTCACATCCCCATGAGGCTTTCATATTCTAGCTTAGGATCATCAGCTGCAGCACGAGATATTCTGGAAGTTACTTACATTTTGCCGTTCTTACTTTTGTAGAAATCAAATATCATAGGATAAAGCTTATTTTTTGTACTGTTAAAAAAAAAAAGTTCTTTTATCCCATGTTTGATCTTTGATTGATTGGAGGCATGAAATTTTTACTTATGGACAGTATCAATTGTTGTTTGTGATTTTCAAAATGGTTGGCCACATTAATCACTGAGAATACTACATTATTTACATTTTGGCTGTTTGTTTTGTAATCCGAGTTGTTTCTAGTCATTGATCAGAGATGCAAGTGGCAGTAACAACCTGCAGACATCCCAGAGTTCATTGCTTCCATTCTCCCTCCATTTCTTTGTTTTGTAATCTGAGTTGTTTCTAGTCATTGATCAGAGATGCAAGTGGCAGTAACAACCTGCAGACATCCCAGAGTTCATTGCTTCCATTCTCCCTTCATTTCTTTGTTTCACCTGCTTATCATTTGGCCTGGGGCAGATTGCTTTCATGCCCATTTAGCTGGTTGAGGTCTCATTCTTTCATGGATCAGGCCATGTGCTCATTGTTTTTTACATGGGCTGAGCACTCTACCTGCTCTCTCCTAAGGTTGACTCCTCCTCTGTGTATTTCCTCTTTTCTGTTCTGCAGTTACTTTCCCTTATATATAAGAAAACATACTTTCTTCATGTAGCTGCATTTGTCTTCTTACTAGTGACTTCAGGAAAGTGTAAAAGAACTTTTGAAACACCATATATATATATATATATATAGGGAATATATATATAGGGACTGGCTAGTGTAGTGGTTAGAGCCCTTGTCTAGCAACTGAATGGTCAAGGGTTTGAATCCCCAGCTGAGCAAGGGCAGGTGGGGGGGGGGGGTGTTTTCTGACCAGTACAGCCCTGGGGTTCACCCTGCTTTGGAAAATAGGTACCAGAGAAATCAGGAAGGTAAAGCGGCCAGGTGTGATACTGACCACATCACACTTTCATGTGGCGAAGATCATGGAAAATACAAGCCACTGTATTCCCCAATATGCCTTTATGGCATGGAAGCGAGAATTTTACCTTTTTGCCTTTATATATATATATATAGATATATTCCATTACCAGTGTTTTCCATTGATTGGTCTTTGATTGGCTGACAATTGGAAATCCTCCCTTACTATAAGATCACACTTATTCATTTCTTTAAACATTTTTTTAAAAAAACTAATGTGATATATATTATTCTCAAGGAATCACTCTGTATATTGTAAATACATTTTTCTTTGTTTTAACATTAGACTCGTTTTCATTCCTCATTTGATTCTTCATTTTGTTATATGCTCAGTTTCATATTCTGAACTGTTTTATAACAGCCTCCAATTCTTTTCTGTTTTCATCTTTGTTTTCTTATAAATACATATTATCTCATCTGGTTTCCAAACTTTTTTGTTTCTCTTTTATTCACCTTTATAGCTATGTCACATAGAGCAAGTTCTCAGCATACTACTTCTTTGCTTTGTCACAGTGCATGAATTAATGCATCTTGATTTGAATAGTGCAGTTTTGCTGTAAAACTAATCTTAATGTATGTATACGTGTTTTTTTGCACATTGTATTTTTCTTTTATCAGTTTAGCTTATAGTATAAGTGACCATGGCTTAACTGAGGTTCAGTTTTAAACTGCTTTTAACTGTAATGCACATAATCAGAGTATGAGTTTGCAGACTGAAATGATGGTTTGTTTCTTTTAATATTATTTTTGTAGAAACAGTTCAGCTGAGGGTAGTCATGTAATGGACACGTGCACGTTTATGAGATTTAATCAGATGTTCAGAGAAATGGCCTGCTTTCTGCTAAACATATACCTTGCACTGTCTGGCAAATGTCCATGTTTGTCATGTGATAGGAATATGTAAACCGTGGTATAGTCTGAGCCCATTATCTTTGTGTTGATCTTCAAGACAAGGAGTGTGGACATTGCAGCACAAACGTTGTTTACTGTTAACTGTGGCCAGATGTGAAGATCCAGTATTGGTAGAATCAGTGTGTAAAATGCTTCAGGTATACCTGTTTTAATGAAATTCTGTTCTGGCACTGTTAACTTGTGCACATTTCTGCTATTGTGTTTGCAGAATAGGAATTCTTCAACAGTAAAGTTAAATTTTGCTGTTGCATATTTAAACAGATAACTGATATTTCATTAGATATGCCAGCATTCATCTTTACGGAGAACAAAATAAATGCATATGTCAAGGTCAAGTGTATATAAAGATGTAATGTTGTGATGGAGTATGTCACACTTGCAGTAGTTTCTTGCTAAAAAAAAAAAACCACAGGAATGCATTGGACAGTTTTCTAATTACTCTCTCACTGCAGAAGTTGATAAAGCAGTTGTGATTAATAATTTGAACGTGATAAACATGGCCAAAGTGATTGTCATTTGCTCTGCTGAAGATGTGAATTTTCCTGATTTGATACAATGAAGCATCAAAACTCTGGGTGCAGTGAATGATCAGCATGGTGTAAATTATATGTTTAAATTCAGTGAATTTTCTGCTTTCATTGAAACACTTCAGGAACCAACGGTGCATATACATATATGGCAAGAGTAAGGCTTGGCCATAGTAGTGTGACAAAGAGAAGTCAGAACATAAGCAAGTACCCCCAAATGAGGTCAGACAGCAAGAAATGCCCAGTATAACATGGGTGTTCTGGTAGCGTGTCCAGTGTCATGGAGAGGTTAAAACCAGGACTCAAAAACCCCCCATTAGAGTTCAGAAGTGGGCTGAGGGGCTTTTCTTCTCTGATGGTTCGAGAGGTCGTGTAGTTGTTTCAGTCTCAGATTTTTCAGACAGTTTCAACTGCATATGCACAAGAGAAAATAATTTTCATTTGGCAAGAATGATGATTGTCATAGAGAGAAGACATAGTCAGCTGAGTGTCATATAAAGTAGGGATATAAATAAGTGGCAGATCCTACATGTCATCCATTTGGTATTCTGTTTCATATTTGCAAATAAAAATCATGGTAAAATCTGAGAACCACACTGCAGCTACAGTGCATTGAAGTACTAGAACATTCTCCAAAACAGAATGTGTGCTACAAATAAACTAAACTGATAAATTCTTATAGTGTTTTTTTTTCTTTGTCATGCTGTTTGGTGTTAATTGTTCATTAAAGTAATTCATACACAGCTGATCTATGTAACTTTTAGATTATTTTTTGTATCTCATTAATTTTGGCAGTGCCATTTGCATCAAGAGGAATATCAAGAGGAAGAACAAGAGGAAGACCAAGAGAAATGATACTGGACAGTCTGACGGGATGGTGTGAGAGGAGATCACCAACTGAGCTGATGGCCTGCATGAAGGATCGGATACTCTGGAGAAGCATAATAGCCAACGCCAGTCGGCACGGCACATGATGATGATGATGATGCCATTTGCATACTATAGGGGGTGTGAAGTGTTAGTGCTTTCACATTTCTAGGTCACTACAGTGTTTGAGGTAGGGGTACCAGCTCCTGTCCTCGCTGCCTTTGTTTTCCTAGGGAAACCCCAAGCACCCATTTTTTTTTTTGAGGCTAGGTTGACCCCGGTACTGGTCATTTCAAAAGAAGTCTACCAGAGTGTGAAGGGTCCTTATCATCAGCAGGTGAGTGCACTACCCATTACACCACCAGGGCACATATATTGATTTTCCATCTGTTTTCTGTGTTTTTATGTATTGTGTATGTGATCCTTGAAAGAGGCTTTCACCGAAATATTTGATGTTGTATGTTCTTAATTTATATGTGCTCATCTTCCTATCTGCCATTCATTTTTCTGCTCACTTTCCTCACTCTTTCTATCTTTTTTTTTGTTGTTGTTGTATAAATTGAAATATACACATGTTCTCAAGAACACCATGTAATGGTAAGAGTGTTCTGACTGACTGAACATGATCATCAGCGAGACTTGACCGACTATTGAGTGTCATTTTTAATACAGTAATCAGAGAGTCTTTACCAACAGACGACAGTGTCATCTTGAACATCATTATTCTGCTCACTTGTATACGTGTAAATTGATTATCCAGCTATAAAGCATTTTTGAACACTTTTAGTTATTTGCTTGCCGGTAACCCACTATTCACAAACACCGCAGGTGCAACGAAAACACAGAATAGAAAAAAAAAAAAGTAAAGAATTACAAACTTTTATTTTTTTGTTTTTCAATTTACATAACAAATCCAGCATAGTGCACTTGAATATATACTATTACGTGTTGTGTCTTGTTATTTACATTCACACTTCTCCATCCTCAGTTTTTATTCTTTTTGCACAAATTTATATTTCAACATTAACAAAATATTATAAAGTTAAAACACAAATATTTTTTTTTTTAACATACACAAAAAGTAAGAGGAAAAAAAGCTAAAGGAAAAGTGTGAACTGAATATCTTACTCCCTAAAGTAGACAGTCATATCATTATTGAATGCCACATCGATGATCTTTCTTTTCCATAAATCTTTATCTCTGATGATTTTATATGAGCTCGGTGATTTTCTCATACACCATCATGTTAGTTTGTTCACCATCTTCAGCCCTGCTTTACTCTTGCTTTACTGTTGCTACAATGTTTTCGAGTCTATAAAACAACTATTATGTTGTCATTTTTTTTCTTAGAGTTTGAATTAATTTTTTTTAAAATGATATTTCTCGTAAGTCATCTGTCAAAGGTACTTAGTATTCTTTTGATAAAACACTACTGAGATTCTCAATGTTAAAACTGTTTAAAACAAAAGTTGAAACAGCTTTATTAGCTAATAAGCACACACTTGTAATGGTTCAATTTACACCTTACTCATACAAAAACTTACAATTCACTGATAAGTGCTCCCTTTTTTTTTTTTTTTTTACAATTTTTTGTTGTTGTTGTATATCATTCATATGAATTTATATTTCATCTTCTTTCCGATTTCTTTGTCCTATATGTTTTTGCATGACCAAGGTGTAAACCGAAGTGTCACAACTATGTGCTTGTTAACCAATAAAGCTGTTCCAGCTTTTGTTTTAAATAGTTTTAATATTTTGTTATCACAGAAAAGAGGCAGACCACATGAAACTCTAAAGAGGATATTGATAAGAGAGGCCAAACTAATAGGCATAAAATCCCCTGATGAGGTTGAAAAGCTCGCCGAAAACAGGAACAATTGGCGAACTACCTTGCGAGCCCTATGTGACGTTTAACGACACGGGAAGTCTTATATACACTTATACCCAAAAAAAAAACTATTCTTATGAAGATTCTTAGACAATTAATTAGCCATCATCATCATCAGTTGCAGTGCCAACTGGCATTGGCTATTATGCTTATCCAGAGTACACAATCCTTCATGCAGGTCATCAGCTCAGTTGGTGATCTCCTCTCACACCATCCCGTCAGACTGTCCAGTATCATTTCTATTGGTCTTCCTCTTGATCTTCTTTCTATTTTTCCTGTTGTTATAATATTTTCAATGCCCCCTCTTCTCATTGCATGTCCTATGAAAGTACATTGTCTCTCTCTTAATTAGCCACCAGACATTAATACACAAAAACCACGAGATGTTTATAAGCAAACTTGACTACACATTAATATACAGACTCACCCACACATTAATACACAAACATCAAAATGCAGACTCAGCCTCACAATAATACACTAACTCCACCAGACATTGATGTACAGGCTCCACCAGACGTTAACACACAAACTGGCTTGGCTGTGACATAGTACATAGTTAATTCTCATTATCATTTTGTCAAATTTCTTACTCTTATAAACACTTTATTTTGATTTTTTTTTCAAAGTCTTTTCATACCCCCCCCCCCCCCCCCAAATTTTCAGGTGTTTTTAAAAATTTATTACTGACCATCCAGTTTCAGCTCTTTGTTACTGACCTCTTGTTTTCATTTGTTTGCTACTGTTTATAAGGAAATATAAAACATGTTTATTCACTGTTTATGATGTAAAAATATACATGCACACAGGACCCTATTAAGTCTTTTTATGAAGTATAATTAAATATACATGTACATGACTCTAAGACAAAAGACCAATAATTTTTTTTAAAAATCATCTTTGATTCTTTATGAAGACAACATGTAGAAAGCTAACTATGTATTTATTTATTTATGCTTTTACATTTCTTTTTGGTCTGCCGTTTTTTTTTTTCAACTGCTCAAGTGGTGAAGTGCTGTTAGGAAACTTATTTCCTGTTTTGAGTTCAGCGAGCTGCAAGGGATAGAAAACTGCTGTGTTTTATATTATGAAGGTTTTTCTGCCCCTCTGTGCATTCTTAAACGCAATTTTCAAAAATAGTTTTAGCAATAATGCTGTTATATGCTTACACTATCTGTGTTTATGTGTGTGGATTTGTTGTCTCTATTACAGTGCCTTCAGACTGGCAAATCTTTTGTTTTTGTATGTAAAAACAATAATTCGACATCCACTGCTGTTCTTATGGCGAGAATACTCAAAGAAGTAACAAAGCTTTATTTTCTTGCACATATCTTTTAAATGTGCAAACTAATATTTTCTATTTACATTTAAAAAAATGAAACCAACTGTTTACATCCAGAAAGACTAATCACTGGTTTTTTTTTGTTTTTTTTTTAAAACATTAACAAGCTTCAAAATAAACCAGCTTTTTTCCTGTAAGTTGTCTTCGTTGTTGACAAATGCCACTGGAAGACAGGTTTTTCCATATCACGTTTGTACACACTACAAAATTAACATGCTGAAGCAGAGACTGTTAGCAGCATCTGCAGACATATTACACTTTAAATAATGTGTTTCAAAAGATTCTGTTTGGTATAAAAGTCTGTGCTGACACAGTTCCATAAAACTTATGTTTTGTTCATCCATGGATTTATAAAGACAGGGTAGGGTATTTAAGCCTAACTGATCAACAGGTATTAACGGCAATCAGTGACTGCAGTACTTGTCTCCAAATAGCTCCAGAAATTTAACATTGGTCCAGTAAGCAGAACAATTTTTACAGTTTAAAAAAAAAGGTATATTTTGAACTGCAAATAAACCGTTAATTAAACAAAGTCAAAATCATTAAATTAAATGCATGAACATTTTATGTACATGAATATTTACATGCATATATTCACATTTCAGTGTCAACATTAATCTGTGGGAAATTTAAAAAACAAACAAAAAAAACCTATCTTCTAAGCAGAGTGCAACAAAGTTCACTCTAGTGTCATTTCATATTCTATTTGGCCTGCAAGCTAGTCAATGCTTTTTTTTGGTTGTCTCCCTTGTTTTATTCCTTGTTTTCCATAGACTGTTTAAATTCTCTCACTCCTGTTTTATCAGACAAGTCCAAAGAATTTGGAAAATATACTGTTAATATTTATTCATAATAATGCAGTAGAAGAACATTAAAAATTGGGCATTTGGGTTGGTACATTTTTTTTTAAAAAGCAAACAAAACAACAAAAATTATTTCCCAGTTTCAGAAGTATTCCTTACATAATAGCTAATACAGTAGGAACAACACAAAATACCAACAGTCATGAACGTGGTAATGATTTTTGTATCCAAAAGTTTTCAATGTGTGGGAAGATTTATAATGATCAACCATTTAAGTTAAATGGTCTAACAAAGTTAATGGAAAAAAAATGTTACTAATTTAATATTTGTTATAAAAAAAAATCAACAGCAAGGAATTGGCCGAGAAAGATCCTGGGTAATAAAAAATGTTGGAAGCAGGAATGGCTGATGAGCAACAAAATTTCCATAGACATTTAAAGTTACTGATATTTCAACAATTCAAAATAACTTCTAATCTGATAGTTTTTTTTGTTTTTTTTTTGTAATGTTAGAACTGTTCATGTTTTTGAACTGTTTGAATTGTCAGGATGTTCTTGGAAATAAGAAGTTTTTTTTAAAATGCATCGCAATTTACATGTACAATATGAAAAACTAAAGCAGTTTTAAAGGACCATGTGCATTGCTAGGTAAAATCTTTACTTAACCGCAATGTGGCTTAATGTATTTGACGATGCCAAAGAAGAGAATAAATTGATCATAACTTTGTGTCAAAACCTTTGTTGTCATAAGCTGGAGGCATCTCATGGTGGTCATCATTAATAAAGAATGACGCTTTACCTCCTTCAGCACTGGTGCTGCCATTATGAGATACTATGGAAGGTTTGTCTAGGGGGCTGTCACTGAGATCTTTGTTAGTTCCATTGAATTTGCCAAAGGGATTGTCTGCATCAATAACTGAAATCTGGCAAAGAGAAAGATTAGTTCAACAAACCATGTGAAAAAGTTCTTGACCCGATCATACATGTTAAAATTTCTCTTCATTACTTTTAAAAAGCTTATTGCTGATTAGATATTGTTATAGAACTTCCCTATAACCACATACATGAATTCTTTAAAGTCTATGCTATGAAAGTCTTACACACAGCAATGGGTATAAACTAGGAAAAAAGTAGGAAAAGCTTTGTTACTTAACAACTACAAAATTGTGACATTTCAGCATGAGCCTTAATCACACAGACACATACAGGACAAAAAATTAGAGATAGGAGATAAAGTATAGATTCACATGAATTCTATGTTAAAAAATAAATAAATAAAATGAATGGAGCACTTAGCTTGAATGAATATGTAGAATGGGTATAATGGAAATGAGTTACGAAGACTTATTTTAACTTCCAAAGAAGACACATGAAGCAGGACGTTCTACCACCTAAAGGAACTTGTGGAGATCTGCCCCATTTTTCAAGCTGAAGAAATGGAGCAGGCTATCTGCATCAGGTGAGAGATAGTATTGGCTATTTCAGTTTCCATGTTTAACTGTTAAATCATTATATCTTTACTTAAAAAAAACCGATTAGAAAGAAAAATCCATACCTTATCATCAGAAGACTCCTCTATTGATTTATCCTTGTCATGGTTTTTATTTTTCTTTGTTGATGGAAGAAGATCATCGAGGTATTTCAGCTCATACTGAGTGTACATGCATTCCAGAATTTTCCTCACCACTCCAGTAAACAATACCTGCCATTTGAAACAAACTCTAATCCAAGTATTTCTTCCTATTTTTTTTTCAAAGAATGATAGTAAAATCTTATCCATTTCATAAAAAAATAGAGGACTATAACAAAGTTGTCACCTTTAACTGAATTGACAATACTGATACTGAGAACTTACTGAGAATTTGTTCAAGAATTTATTACCATTCAGCAGGAGACTGCTGTAAAACTGAAGGATAACAGAGCAAACAACTCTGAATACATAAAGAGATTCCTTGATGGCATTTTCCATTTGCTGGTTGAATTTCTACCTTCATATCTCAAGGATATGATAGAACAATATGTGGGCTCCAGTCAGTCTTCCCAACTCATACTGTACAGAAACACAAGTGGCTAATGACATAAACAAAATAACTGATTTTTATTTTTCCTAGCTCAAGTCTCAAAGTAACAAAAATGATGTGAGAACTATTAACATAAAACTTCAAATATATTCTCCTTATCAAATGGCTCAGACACTTATTTTTAATCTGGCCTAGCACAAAAAAGATGTTGAAATCTGGCACCTGAACACTCTCTTCATCTAGAGTTCTAACCTTCAAGCTGACAAACAAATAGAAAAAAAAAACAAAAAACTTTTTTTCTTTTTCTCATTTTCCCCCTTTTATTCTTTCTTCTATGCCTGCCTGAACTTTTACATTTCCACTCTCATCCTGAGATCTTTCTACTCATTACATTATCAACAGTCCCTCGCATTGTTATAACAAATCTCACATTTTCTTAACTCAGTCTGACTCCCCTCCTAACTATTTCTTATAAATGTCTTCTTCCTTGTATATCTCTGTCATTCGCAATCAGTTCTGTGATTATTCTTCAACATAGCACCCAATCCTACTTTTTTAAAGACAGATATTCATATATGTTCTATTTAGGATAAGCTCATTCTCTTTTTTTAATTTTGTGGTGAAAATCAGCAAGAGATTAGCAAAACAAGCAACATGAATGAAGACTGAAATGTTTCAGCAGCACCTAAATTAAACCTCAAGCACATTTTATGAGATACTATACTACGATACTGGGAATGTTAAAACAAACAGGAAACTCAAAAGCATGCTCGGAATAAAACATGAAACAAAATAGTTTTTTGTGATTTATAAACTAGAAATAATCTTTGCGGATAAACACGGTCGGAGAATCTTAACTATACTGCTATATTCCCCCTGGGTCAGATTTAATGGTAAACTAACATCTTAGATACTTAGGTAGCGCTGTTCAGTTGTTGATCCTCTCTTCATTTTTCTTCTAAAAATCTTATATAATCATCCAAAATTTATGGTAAGTCAAAATTATTGTTTTTAATTTGATCTTCATCTTCTTTGACAATTAAGATTCCATTCACCTTCCTCTCTTGGTCTACATTACTTTCTTATTCCTTCCCAAATGACATTTCTCTAACATTTATTTCTGAATTATTTTGTACTTACCAATAATGGAAAGATAATGGAAATGCTCTTAATACTTTTCACAACCCACAGTCCAACCAAGCAAATTATCTGGATAAGTGTGAATATGTGTACCCTCCACAAGGGTACATGTCGCAAATATATGTGATCAGGCTGATATTTGACAGGCATGAAGATAAGCAGAATTCGGTCAATGAACTGAAAGTGAAAAAGCACATGTGAAAAATTCCTGCAGGGTGAAATCACTCAGTATTTTTTTTTTTTTAAATAGAAAAGAAGTATTTGTTTTCATGAAAATAAAAGTGCTGTGGATGACTCCTGAAGACCCATTTCAAATCATGTTTATAACAGAGTCTCCACTGATGTTTTCCCTCAGCCTGTTTTCAGGGTAATATTTTGGCATTTATTATCTTTCCTGTTGAAAATTTCTGTTAAATTTCCCGTTTTGTTTTTAATCATTTCCCAACCATCTCATCAGTGATTATGACAAAATATCTCTGAGATTCACTGAAAAACATACCATCCTGCATAATAATTATAAAAAAATAAATGCTAGTTTCAGTATTTATACCAGTTTCACAATGTTTGCTGGGAGGGCTACTCTGAAGTTGAGGATGGTCACTTTCCTAGACCAACAGAGTGAGCAGCCTGGGGTTTTAATTTTGCACCTTATAATTTTAAAACCCAGACCTGGCATTGATTCAAAACTCTATTTTTCTCAGATGAGAAGTTATTTGAATCCCACACAGTAACTTTTTATATTTATCAACAGCTCCACCTGCATTTCTATAGGTTAGATGTTTTACCTTACTCCTGTATTTGACATAAGTTTGGTTTAATCCCCTATGACAAACTGACCTTGAGGAATATGACGTAGATCACAGCACTGTGGGGCATCTGAGTGAAGTGGTTAGTGCACTAGTCTCTCATGGCAAAGGTCAAGAGTTCAAATCTGGCCAGAGGCGCCCCAGTCATCCAGCTGTGGAAATGGGTACCCAACTTCTTCTGGAGATGGGGAAGGAAAAGCTGCCAGCTGTGATACTGACCACATCACCCTCTAGTGTGCTGACAGATAGAGGAAAATATGAGCATTAACCTATCCTTCAAGGGATGACAAGGTTGCCTTTTGCCACAGCAATGTTGGTGATTTTCTAGACTAGCATTTTATAAAACAAAATGCCAATACCAAAAACATTCTCAGATGTTCCCAAGTCTCTTCAGTTGTATAAAAACAAGATTAATAACCTCATTAAGAGGTCCAATATCAATTTCCGGAGTGTACCATAAATCTGGTTTACAGAATAAGTTATGGAACATTTTGAATGACTGACAGAGGCTAGAAGTTAACTTCAAATTGGTTGGAAACTGAACTGAGGAAAGGAGCTGCAAGCAATCATGGGTTGAACTGGTCTCACTTCTTCCTTATCTCCTTCAGTGTACAGTAACTGACTACACCTGTTCTGTACTGACTGAGCATCCATCTGGAGCTATTTATTAGCTCTTCAATTTTTTTTTTGTTGCTACCCCAAGTTTCCCTCTTAGTTCCTTCATTCCTGACAATGCTGATTTACAATTGTCAGTGTAGTCTTTTGTCTGATCCATCTTCTCTTATAGCACTGGTGATGTCTACTCAGTCCACAGACTTACCTTCCTTTATGATAGCTGAGTTAGCAAAGCTCTGATCTGAACTTCAAAGATAAAATACAAAATATAATTACCTGCATGCCTCTCAAAGCAGAATACCCCATGTAGAAGAAAACACCATACAACACTGGCATGGGAATCACCTATAAAAGAGTAAATATAAACATAAATGGAGAATTACTTGAACAGGTGGAAAAGTTCAGGTATTTGTGACACATGATAACAGGATGGAAAATGTGAAATGCAGATTAACAGAAGAATAGGAATGGCAAAAAAAAACAACACCTTCAGCAGAATGAAGAAGATCCTTATATCAAAACAAATGTCATACCATAAAATGCTACATAATATTGAGTATATGTAGCATTTTATTTTATGGTGGAGAGGCCTGGACCTTGAATAAGACAACAGAAGAGAAAACTGAGGCACTTAAAATGTGGATATCTGCGAGAATAGGGCATATCCCATGGACAGAAAAGAAAACAAACAACGAAGTGCTAAAAACCAGCGAGAAGTGAAAAGAGAAATATTGAAAATCAGAAAAAAAAAGACATCTAAGATACTTCAGCCATGTCAAGAGACACAATACTAAACTGAAGACCCTTCTTGAGGGCAAGATTAAAGGGAGAAGAACAAGTGACAAAGATGGCTGGACAACATTGAGAGATGGACAGGAGCCAGCCTTGCAGAGTGCTTTACAAAGACAAGAAACAGAGCAGAGATTCATTGCAGCCAACATTCTGGGGGGAGATGGCACGAGATGATGAGATGATGATGATGATAAAAGGACCAAGATAATGTTAATTCAGGAATCTCATACACTCATTTTAAGAGGCAGTTCATTTATTTATATTTCTTGTATAAAAGCATTTATCAGTCATGTGTATGATCATCTGTAGTGAAAGTTCATCAGTAGGTGTTGTGGACCAGGGTAACCAACTCCATAAAAATTAGATAAGCATTCTTATTTACATTACTGAATTAGACATCTGTGGTGATACAGCACAATTTTAAGATACAATTATTATTCATATAAAACAGACTACCATAAAATCTTCAAGACAATATTTCAATATACCAAATACAAATAAAATAAATGTCATTAGATCAGAAAGTCATAAGTAACTTTAAAAACTGATACACGATAAAATAAGCTTACCTTCAGTATGTTTGTGATGAACACAGCAGCACCTGACAGTATAGCAACCAGCAAAGCTGTCACTCTTTGCTCTCTGAGGAGATTATGGATCAAAAGTTAATTATGGCTAATGAATGGTTTGCATAAAATTCTAATGATAAAATGGATAGTAGGTGGGTCCTAGAATGGTTTGCATAAAATTCTAATGATAAAATGGATAGTTGGTGGCTCCTAAAAGGCATTACCTATAGGAAATCAGTTGCCCCATGTGCAACAGAGGAATATCCTATAACAATAAGAAAAACAAGACAAACATCATGCTCCTTGAAACTCCAGAAACAAATGCATCAGACAGAAAAACATTTCACCAGATCCCTGTTTAAGTACACTGGACTGATGATGACAGACATTTTTATTTAAGAAAAGAATGTATAACTTCTGTATATTTTTCCATTCTTCTTAACTTTATGAACCTGTATTGCTTCATTCCCAACTTGGCTGTTTATTCCATATACTATGATAACTAATATTTTTCTTATGTGAACTACATATTCACTTACAATCTTATTTTTACAGTTTTTTTTCCTGTACAAATCTTGTTTCACTGTTTGTATTCTTTTACACCTCAGTCTCATTATTTTGGTGTCACGTGGATGGATATTTGCTGAAAGTCCTGCATTTCATACACATTTAGTTACTGAACAACTTTCTGCTTCCCATTACATTACTATGTTTATAATCTGCATACTTCTCACCTTCACATTCTGTTTTCTCTTATGATGTTTCTAGATTTGTGTTTCTTTAGTGATGGTTTTCCTTAGTCAAGATACCACAGCATTCATCTTTCAGCTTCTAAATGTGATTTCATTATTAGGTCATTTTTAATTTTAAAGAAAGGTACATATATGTATTTATATCTTATTTGTTGCGATTTATATATAAGGTTTAAAAATAATGTGGTGGCCTGGTTGGCTTAGTGGTTAGAGCTCAGTCTACTAATCCAATGGTAGCAGCAGTGGGTCCAGCAGTGTAGATTTTTTCTGGTACTGCTACATCAACAAGGCCCTGGGGCCCAGCCTCTAGAAATGAGTATCAGAGAAATCTGGGAAAGTTAATGCAGCCAGGTGTGATACTGACCACATCACACTTTCATGCACCTAAGGATATGGAAATACAGGCCTAACACCATATCTCCAAAATGCCTTAATGGCATGGAAACTGAGATTTTACCTTGTTATGCATAGCATATTCAGTATTTCTAACAGAAATGATAAAAGTGATCAAAGAGTTAATACTGAGCTTGTTAACTACCTGACTCCGAGGAAAGTAGGTCGTTCTCCTGGAGCTGTACATTCAGATTGTTTCTTGAGGGAATTGATATGAGCAATGGCAGATACAGTGGCTGCTACATACCAAGGCAGACCCAGAAGTGAATGTACGGCCACAAGGATAGCCAGCACAAGCAAGTCCAAGTGGTAGCCTTTGCCTTTCTGTGGTTGATAGATTATTTAATACTGTTTATGGTACACACAAGAATGTAACTGAGATGTGAAAATACTTAACTTTAAACCTACCATGAGCCATTTAAACAGCTTTTCAAATAATGAAAAATAAAATAAATGCAATCATATAGTTTTGTTCTGTAGTCCGGAGTTCATAATTTTAAAATGTCTTTATCTATCCAGTGCCATGCTGGTAATTATGCTTTTTCACAATTCTCTATTATGAGCTGGACTGGCACTCTTTCTCCATGCCACTTCATCAGTCCATCTATCATCTTCTCTCTTTATCCGTCTTATTCTCTTTTGCCCTCTATCATCTCTGTTGTTTACTCCAATCCACCTGATGTCTCCTATGAATATGGATTGTCTATTCCTGAATTTTGTTATTCCTTGTCTCTCTTCTTCTGCCTTATCCAGGATCTATTTGTTTGATCTCTTCGCTGTCCTGGGCATCTTTAGCGTTCTTCTAAGGAACCTCATTTCCATGGCCTCCAGGCGGTGATGTACTCCACTGGTGACTGCCCATGTTTCACATCCACAAAACAGGATTGGTTCAACATAACACTGCAGTACTCTTTTTCTCGCTTTCAGTGTCAGTGATTGATTAAAGAAAATATTTTTCATCCTACGAAACGTTATTTTAGCCTGTGTTATTCTGTTCATTACCTCCATTTCACATCTGTCTGAAGTTATTAATATCCCCAGATATTTGAACTTGTCTCCCTTGTTCAATGTTGTGTTGTAGACTTATTATACAACTAGGACTCACTTTCCTCTTAGAGTTGACCATGACTTTTCTTATCATTCAGGCTGAGCCCCCCCCCCCCTACCCTTTTTCACATATCATAACTACCCTATTTATCAGCTCCTGCAGTTCTTTTCCAATCTTTATGTAAAAGAGTTTTTTTTTAATGTCACAAAAGCTAAAAATAAGCATTGCCATTTTCTGATAGAACATCGCAGTGGTGATTTGTTTTTTTCATAAGAAGTTTCTGTGTATCATAAATGTTGCTTCATATGCTAAGAGCTAAAAATGAAATGGCTCTAGGTTCTTGACCTTTGACCAGTTCCATGTAGAGTAATCCCATGAACATTTCCAACTATTTGGTTGTTTTGTTAATTTACAGTCATTTTTTAAAATTTTTGTCGCTCAGGGCAAAGGGACAAAACTCTGACATTACAGAAGTCTATAAATTGAATTATACAGTGGCTTGTTGGTTTTTGCATTGTGTAGCAGTATGGAGAAAGATGAGTATTTATTCTGTTAACATGATTACTCAGTCCCATTGGTCATTTTCACGGTCTAAATATGGTGATCTGATCCTTTCAGTCTAAGCTGTTCATGTTATTGTTTGACTTGAGGCTTACTCTTCGAGAAATTTTCTCTGTGTTTCTCATGATTCACCTGCCTACCAGTTTCCCCATTGTTTATATGAATGATATTAGTGGATGTGCAGAATATTATGGTAATGGTAATTATCAAATTTCTTCTCTACAAACATATCTGTACTGGTGTGTTTGAATTTTTTTATATCTACAGTACATTATCAGTCTTATGGCAAAAGAGTTCAGATTCACAAGAGTGAAAATATGACTTATACTTAGTTTAAAAAAAAAAAAAAAAACATGGATCTATTTAAGATTTATATGTCCAATATGTTTTTGAGAAGACCAGGCAACATTTTATTACATTGTCAGAAAGGACTTACAAGTATTACTATTATAAACTAATATTGTTTTAAAAAAAAACTCCACTGACCGCTAGCTTGTTCTCTTTCCTGTTGACAATGACAGCTGTTATTTGCTGATCCATGAAAATGAGAATTGTGGCCAACAGGGCAGGGAGGCCAGCAGCCAAGGCAAGCCACCAAGGGTTTGAGCTTTCCACTGGATTCACCACCCAGCCTCTTGCATAGTATTTAGTTGGCTGTGGAACAACAGTCATCATTATGTCACAGTTTGTTTTTAATTAGTTTCCTTCCTTACATTCTGCATAAGTGATTTGGATTTCGCATGCAGTGCCAAAGACTGCTAATTTCAAAACGAAACAGTATGACTGTTGTAGGCGTATTTTATTTTGTAACTGACAAAGTGAACTTTATAAAATAATAAATAAATGATATCTCTCTGTATGTACATCTACTAAAAACATGAATGCTAAATTCCTGAAAACTGATAATGATTTGCATATATTTAAAACAAAAACATACACAAGTTTCTCAAATATTTTGCCACATTTGTGAATACATTCTTTATAATGGTACATAAATAACCCATACATGCATGCAGTCATACTGATTCTGTTGTTTAGTCTATGGAAAAACTGTGGAAAAATTTTTTGTCATGATCTTCTTTCTGTATGTTGCACATATCCTCTTTCATATATTCCCCACCCACCCTCCACCTTCAAGCATTAGGCCCCTTGTTCCTTGTATGGTGGGCCTGATATATTTTACTGAAGCTATCCATGGATCCTACACATCTTCTCCTTACATACCATCACACTATGTGTGGAAACTTTGGGGTGTGTATATGAACATATGCTCCTCTGTGTTGATGCAAAATGTAAAAATATAACCACTGTCTTCTTGTGTCATGCATCAAAAGGCAGCCTCACAAGGTTTACTCGCACATACTTCACTGCATCCTGTGTCAGGGAGACTTTGCTCAAGCTGTAAACAGGTAAAGAAAACAAAGAAAGCTTGTCTTGTCTTGTCATGTCTTGTCCTGTCCTTTCTTGTCTTGTCATGTCATGTCTTGTCTTGTCTTGTCATGTCTTGTCTTGTTTTGTCTTGTCATGTCTTGTTTTCTCTTGTCATATCTTGTTTTGTCATGTCTTGTCTTGTCATGTCATGTCTTGTCCTGTCCTGTCTTGTCATGTCTTGTATTGTCTTGTCATGTCTTGTCTTGTCTTGTTTTGTTTTATCATGTCTTGTCTTGTCCTGTCCTGTCCTGTCTTGTCATGTTATGTATTGTTTTGTCTTGTCATGTCCTGTCTTGTCATGTCTTGTCCTGTCCTGTCTTGTCATCCCACGTCTTGTCTTGTATTGTCATGTTTTGTTTTGTCTTGTTTTGTCTTGTCATGTCTTGTTTTGTCTTGTCATATATTGTCTTGTCATGTCTTGTCTTGTCCTGTCTTGCCTTGTCTTGTTCTGTCTTGTCTTGTCATGTCATGTTATGTCTTGTCCTGTCCTGTCTTGTCTTGTCCTGTATTGTCCTGTCCTGTCCTGTCCTGTCTTGTCTTGTCCTGTCCTGTCTTGTCTTGTCCTATCTTGTCTTGTCTTGTCCAGTCTAATCTTATCTTGTCTTGTTTTGTCCTATCTTGTCTTATCTTGTCTTGTCTCCTTTCTCATATAGCTGTCAGTGTCAAGGGGACAAATGTTTTGAAAGAGCGTGCCGATTTGCTTAATAAATTACAACCAGTTCTATGTATATGGTAAAGAACATAAATGTAATCGACTTATACCACAGCCGGTCCCTTCTGCTTCTAGAGGTGGTCCACCTTCCAGTCAGCCCTCCTCTTCTACTACACCTGATCAACAGACTTCTATTTCACTTGACCACAATACTGCTTTAACACCTCCTGACCAACCTTCCCAGATTACACTGCATATTTAAGTTCTCACAACCCCACCAGTAGATGATACCTCCTCTCCTACGTATCCTTCTCCTCCTCCAACCTCTAATGTAGTCTGTATTCCCCCCGACTTGCCCCCCCCCCCCAACTGCAAATCAATGGTGTTGCCATGGGAACGAAAATGGGTCCCAGTTATGCATGTCTATTTATGGGCTTTCTGGAAGCAAAATTATGGGAAACCTACATTGGCAGACTTCCAGAATTCTATAAAAGGTACATTGGAGTCACAAGTATGCCACAGGAAGAGCTAAAAACATTTATTGAATTCGCCTACTCACTCAACAATAACATAAAATTAACTTATGAAATTTCTGACAAGTCTGTCAACTTTTTTAGACATTAAAATTTCTGTTGGCACAAACAGGCTTGTCACCTCTGTATTTTACAAGCCTGCCGACAACCATACCTATATGCTTTACACCTTCTCCCATCCTGAAGCCTGTAAGAACTCTATCCCATACTCCCAACTCATCCGTCTTCGCCGCATATGTCAGGATAATTTGGACTTTATAGATCAGTTCAATAAGTTATTAGAATTTTTCCGTCATCGCCACTACCCAGAAAAGGTCCTTCGTGAAGCTTTCAACCGTATCTAGTGAGCCGCAAAGAAGTATTCAGGAAAAAGCCTGTTATTCCATCTGAGAGAGTTAAGTTAGTATTGACTTTCTACCCGCATGGTCAGATGGTTAGGAAAATTCTTTATCGTCATCTGCCACTAATCCAACTCGACCCCGACATTGTCTCTGATCTACCCCTGTTGGCATACAAACGTGAGCCAAACCTTAAGGACATCTTTGTCCACAGCCACTTGAAGCAGAGTCTTACATCGCCCAGCATGCTTCGAAACTAGTCCCAAATCATTTCAATGGCCCCAATCACAGAGGCAAATCTGATTTTCTGGTAACAGCCATCAAACAATGTCACACAGATGACACAAGCCGCCTGGCGCTCGAGAACCGCTGCATTCAAAATTATGGGACGCCGGATCCACACGGGTTAAACTCGCTGTTCAGCTACACTTAACATTCTCTTCAATCATCATAGTACCTCTCCACTAAGCTTCGCCCCCTTCTTACTTGTCACACACAGTCTAAAGCCTCCTCACAGCATCACTTTGCAACCCCTCTTCCCTAATCATCTATTTCACCTTCTCCTGGCTAGGTCAACACTGTGTCACTCTCCCTCCCTTCCACGGTTCCCCATCCACCACCCCCAGTTACAACCCAACGACCACATATTACAGGTCTCCATTTAAACAGTCCCCACGTTCTACTAAATCCATTCCTGACACACACCGCCGGACAAGCCACATCTTACAATTTATAGCTAAGTACTCTATTTAATTAATTAATTAATTAATTAATTTCTTTTTAGTAGTATTCATGTGAATCTATACTTTATCTCCTCTCTCTATTCCTTCGTCCTGTATGCTTTTGTCAAAACGTCACAACTTTGTAATCGTTAAGTAATAAAGCTGCTCCTACTTTTTATCCTAGTTTATACATGCTTAATATAATGGGATATAGATAAAGAAAGCTAAAGCACATAAAACATACAAGTGCAGAAATTTAGCAAATTGGAAACAATGACGCTTAAACACAGTAAAGACACAGAGCCTCCACGCAAAGCACCTTATTTGATACTTGCCATCTGCTTCAAAAGAGTAACTATCTCATATGCTTGTGATATCCAAAAAAAATTTTTTTTAATACGTTCATATGCAAAAAATACAGAAACACCAAACAGACTGTAAACATCAAATTATATGAATTTATTTCACCTTGAATTCTGACGGCACGATGAGTTTTGGAGTTCGAAGTCCAAGAGCTGCATCCACTCCAACCATGGACAAGATTGCAATAAGCACAGAAAAATCCCCAAGCAGATTACGAACCTGATGTTAAAAAGAAACAACTTCAGAGCACATGCCACACAGATGCTTCAACAAGCCATGAAATATTATGAATCATCATTATCATCAGGTGCCGTGCCGACTGGCGCTGGTTATTACGCTTCTCTAGAGTTCACGATCCTTCATGCAGGCCATTATTATGAATATTGAAAAAAAAGCAGATTTGAGTTATTTATAAGTATTGACCAATCAATACCCAAAAAAAAAAGAAATTGTCAAATAAGAAATTTTAAAAGGCATTCAAATAAATTAGTTGTTTTTTTCGCATTCTTTTTTTAAACAATGATTTTGCCAAAACTCATAGTTTGCATAATGTTTTACACATATAGAAAAAGTAGAACTTCACTTGTTAATTTGGCAGTTATACAACTAAAGCATTGATTATTTTCATTTATTTCGACAAATGCCTTTTTTTCAATATATCTGCAAATCTGAGCAGCAACAATAAAATAGTATTCTTACATAAAATCTTCATCACAAAGAGATTTTTAATAACTTATAAATATGAATTTGATACACAAAATATTTTTTCTAGCTTTTCCGGTAATGAAGTCCCCCCCCCCCCTCTTTTCCACCACATACACTAAATTTACCATATATAGATGTGTTCACTCAGACTCAAGTGTTTTGGTCACTCACGCTTGTGATATCTTAGGTTTGGCGTTCGTCAAACTGAAGTCTATGAGTAGCTGATGTTTGTGTCACTTTTACTTCCATCTTTTTTTTTCCCCTCAGCGAGTCACAACTTCCTAAGATTACTGGAAGCCACGAGTTTCTTCTAAGATTACTGCAAGTCACGAGTTTCTTCTAAGATTACTGCAAGTCACGAGTTTCTTCTAAGATTATTGCAAGTCACACGTTTCTTCTAAGATTACTGGAAGTAACAAGTTTCTTCTAAGACTACTGCAAGTCACAAGTTTCTTCTAAGATTACTGCAAGTCACAAGTTTCTTCTAAGATTACTGCAGGTCACAAGTTTCTACTTACAAAAGTAGGGAAGCATGGCCAGCTTCTAAAGTCCACCAAGAAAATCGCCACAAAGAAAGTGGCAGCAAAAATGATGCAGGAAAACAAGAAGCCGTCTGGAACGTAATGGGGTGGCTTGCACACCCAGCTGAGGGTGCCCTCCAACGTCGCATTGATCTTGCCGGCTTCCATAAAGCAGAAGGTCTGATTCAGGGTTGTGAAGGAATTGTTTTCAAGGGGCGCCGGACTTTGTGTGAAGTTCCATCCAACCGCTGGAAATGATTACACAATGTTGGATTTAAAAGACATAGTTGATGATGTAGATAAATAGAATACCCGCTCGCCCTTTTCAGAAAGTTGTACCTTACTTCATCTTGTAGTTAGTAAACCTGACCTTCACTTTTAAAACTTTAGTTAGATACTGAATGCTGGGAAACGAGGGGCAGATCTCTCTCTCTCTCTCTCTCTCTCTCTCTCTCTCTCTGAGGCTGCTAGCTTGCAACTTGAGCAGTTAGCTTCTCTCGCTGATCGTGTTGCTCATACAAATATTTGATCAACAGCGTCGAGCATACAAGGATCAAGGCACTCTTTTTGGGCGTGTGTTTATTCTGTTTTTATATATAAATGAGTGTGTAGCATCATCAGTGTAATGATTATTCAGCGTTCGGATCTAAAGCAGCATGGATCTTCAGTTAATTTGTCCCAGTTTGTTACAGATTTTTATCATTATCTGTTTTATTGTGTTTCTTTTTTTCACTTGTAATGACATGTGGAGGTCACGATTCTACTTTCCTCCGCAATGGCTGTTAATAAAGTTGTTTTTTTTTTCCCATGACCTGATGTTGCTTCGCTTATTTGAACATCCTCTTTGTCTGAACCATACATACATAAACTCACTTGTACTCGTATTATTTCCCTCGAGTCTGACTGGTTACAGGCATTATATATATATATATATATATATATATATATATATATATATATATATATATATATATCAGAATGATCCAGACTATATAAATGTTGGAGAGGTGATTATTAGGAAAGCAGAAACATACATTATCTAGGCACAGCCTTCAACAGAAGCAACGCAGTAAGCGCGAGGAAATTAAAATCAGATTACAGATAGGGAATAACATTTACTTCGCCTTGCAACACCTGTTAAAATTCAAAAACCTGTCCCAAAATAACAGTCTACAAAACTATAATAAG
The DNA here is from genome assembly GCA_009760885.1 of Achatina immaculata. NCBI lineage: Eukaryota > Metazoa > Mollusca > Gastropoda > Stylommatophora > Achatinidae > Lissachatina > Lissachatina immaculata. Next base: position 28,781,547 of record CM019691.1, on the reverse strand, counting down.
ACCAGCCGTCACGTGTGGATCAGAAACATGGAGTACAACAAAGGAAGATGAACAACAATTGCAGACCTTTGAGAACAAGATCCTAAGAAGAATCTTTGAGCCGATAAAGAATACCAACAGTGGAGAATGGAGAGCTAGAAAGAACACTGAACTGAACAGCTTATTTAAATCCCAACGAATTATAAATGTCTTGAAACTGAACAGACTACGCTGGATGGGGCATGTAGAATGAATGGAACAGAACAGACAAACGAAAATGATGTATGCACAAGGGAAACAAGGCCAAGGCGTAGACTAAGACAGAGGTGGAAAGACAACACAGAAAAGGATATAAACGGAATTGGTGTCACCAACTGGAGAGAGATGATTAGAAATAGATAGGAATGGAGGCAAACTTTATCTGCAGCAGCAGTGAGCCATAATGGCTTGGAAAGCTGAAGAAGATATATATATATATAATTTAATACAAATAGCGGCGTGGGTATGGTGGGGATTTAGATCGCTTACCCTTGAAAGCAGGGATAATATGCAGAGGTCCCCTGAAACAATGTAAGAACCACTTTCCCACGCCCCCCCCCCCCAATTAAACTTTTTTTATTGCATTGTGTCAGCTGCATAATCTTATCTTATATTTGAAAGAAATAGTTAAAACACACATACATACACATAAAATAAGACACATATCTGAAGTAAGAAGATAGTTAATTCCTAGCCCCCCCCCCCCCCCCCTCCGTTCACTCAAGTCAAGACGATAGCCTTTGGTGGTGGCCTAGTTTTCCGTCCATAACCGAATTTTTATTTTATGAATAACCTTTGTATCCTGGCTACACTTTTGCCGCGAACATTTCTATTTTGTATTATTTTCGTATGGGTAAAGTAGAACGCCGATATCGGTACTAAACTGGGACCAAGATGGTTCGGTTAATTAAAATAGTTCAGATAATTAAAAAATGCATGAACGTACCCAGTTTAAAACTAGTTAAGGCGTGTTCAGGCCAAGTCAGCATTCCAGAAAATGAGAAACATCTGTGCAACAGATCCATATCAATGGAAACAAGATTCAGAGTATTTAAATGTTACATCGAGTCAATTTTGTTTTATGGACAGCGAGAAATGGAGGCCATGGAAATGTGGTTCATAAGAAGGATGTTGAAGGTACCATGGACAGCTAAGAAAACCAACTAAGAAGTCTTAAAAGAGGCTGGAGTTAAAAGGCAAATTACAGCAAAGGTCAGAGGCAGACAAACGAGATTTGTGGGACATTTTCTGAGAAGAGGAAAACTGGAACACATTGTGGCAACTGGAAAAAATTGAGGGAAGAAGAGACAGAAGAAGACAGAGAGAGAAGTTACTGGATGGGCTGTCAGTGTGGCTAGGAAGAAAGTCACCGGTGGATCTCATAATCAAGTCTAAAGACAGGGAATTGTGGAGAGAAATGATCGCCTACGCCACGCGGCACGGCACTTGACTGATTGATTGTGCCACACAACAGACTGAGCCAAAGCTTAAAGAATGTTGAGAACTTTGCAACATTAGTATTTAAAGATTAGAACTCTTCTGAACTAAAAGATATAAATTTTTTTTGGACTCAAAGCTGCATTTTTTTTCTTTGTGCAGCAGTGGTTCGGATAACTGACGGTCCGAATGATTGACGTTCGGATAATCGATGTTCCACCGTATTTGCAAGCAAAAACAAACCCAAAAAATGGGTGGAAGGGTGAGGAAAGAGAGATACTGTCGTGGAAACTTTAAAAAAGACCTTTAGAAGAAGGAATTAAACGAATAAATATTTCCCCATTCGAGATAAGCGAAAGTATAGACACTAACACTGCGATGTAAGAGAATTATTTAAACTGCATTTTCCACCATAAACCAAACATGAGTCAGTGTTTAGCTCAGGTCACATTTACAGTCCATTGTTTCTCTCTTCACACTTCATTCTCACATATTCTTGAAAAGTGTATACAAAAATTCGTGCTGAATAGTTGCAGAAAAAGACTAAAACATATATGCTGAATAGTTTCACAAACAGACTACAAACATACGAGCCGAACAGTTGCAGAAAAAGACTAAAAACATAAATGCTGAACAGCTGCAGAAACAGACTACAAACATACGTGCTGAATAGTTGCAGAAACAGACCACAAACATACGTGCTGAACAGACTACAAACGTACGTGCTGAATAGTTGCAGAAACAGACTACAAACATACGTGCTGAACAGACTACAAACGTACGTGCTGAATAATTGCAGAAACAAACTACAAACATACGTGCTGAACAGACTACAAACGTAAGTGCTGAATAGTTGCAGAAACAGACTACAAACATACGTGCTGAACAGACTACAAACGTACGTGCTGAATAGTTGCAGAAACAGACTACAAACATACGAGCTGAACAGTTGCAGAAAAAGACTAAAAACATATAAGCTGAATAGCTGCAGAAACAGGCTACAAACATACGTGCTGAACAGACTACAAACATACGTGCTGAATAGTTGCAGAAACAGACTGGCTTGTCGGCATCTGGTCCAGGGTGTAGGTGGATGGGAGCATCGATCTTAGCGATCTCGAAGAGTTTAGCAAAAGCCTCGTAGATAAAGATGAGCGCGATCAAGGACGCGAAGCTTTCCTCGGTAAAGCGAGTGATGTATCGCACCAGTGCGCTGAGATCAAAGGCCACCATTATAAGCAGCATCCCTGTAGTCCAGATGCCTATCCAGAATCGGAAAGGAAGGAAGTCCCAATCGTTGTCTCTGTTGAAAAATAATAAATAGATAAATAATTTTATATTTGTGATATTTTTAAATCTTCGATTGACACAGCTGCACGAAATGTGTATTGTTGCAGAGCTAATGGGATGGGAGTGCAATCGGTAAAACTTTACGGGGGGGGGGGGGGCTAAATGATCTCTGATGCTCGGTTGGTTTCTCTGCGAGTTTCCGTACTGGAAAAATACACATAGAAGGGACAGATATTGAGGAAGTCAATCAATTTTGCATACCTTGGCAGCTACATAGACCAGGATGGTGACACCAGAAAGAAAGTTAGAATTAAAATTGCAAAAGGAGCATCGATCTTCATGAATCTTGAGAACATATGGAATTCAAAAGTTATAAGCACAAAAATCAAATTAAGACTATTCAGTTCAAATGTAATATCCACCCTCATTTATGCATGCGAAAGCTGGAAAACAACTAAAGAAAGAGACAAGAAATTAGACTCTTTTGAAAACAAATGCCTAAGGAAAATACTCCGCATCAAGTGGAACGAATTCAAGAACAATGCAGAGATAATACAGATGACTGAACAACAACCAGTCCCAATGGTGATCAGGAAAAGGAGATGGACATGTGCTGGTCACGTGATGAGAAGAAACGATCAGAGAATCCCAAAACAAGCTATAAAGTGGAACACAACAGGCCAAAGAAAAAGAGACAGACCGCGTGAAACTCTGAAGAGGACATTGTTAAGAGAGGCCAAATTAACAGGCATAAAATCCCTTGATGAGGTTGAAAGACTCGAAGACAGGAAAAATTGGCGAACTACCTTTCGAGCCCTATGTGACGTTTAACGGCACGGGAAGGATATAAGATATAAGATAAGAGTGATCTCGCAGTGGATGAAAACAGAATGGACAGTCAGTGTGGGTAAGAGGCCTCGGAACTATTTTTTGCAACAGTTTACAAAATTCCTCTCAATGGCTCTGCATTGTTGTGTCGATGCTTGAATATAAAGGAAGACTTGTGGGAGATGTAAAACCCATGGCAAATACGGGAACCTGCGGCAACTATATTTAACAAGTAAACACCGTTTTTGTCAAAGCCAGCAGCATAATTAAATTATTTCTTGCCTGTGATTTACAATACGTCTAAAAATGGCGTGCATATTTATCTTTTTCATGCTGCTTTAGCATCGAACAGAGATTGTATTATCATTTTCGCATTTAGTACCTTTTCGCGGAGATAGGAAAATTGTTACTGAATAGTCCCTAAAGGCCATTACGAATTTCTTGATTCATATTGTCTTAGACTGTCCTGTCCTGTCTCTCTCGTTACTACACTCTTGCTCTAACATACTGACACTGAGTGATCAGATATTGTTTTCATTATTTATACAGACCCTATTATCCTTCATCATTTATACAGACTCTCTTTTCCTTCATCATTTACGCAGACCCTCTTATCTTTCATCATTTATACATACCTTCTTATCCTATTTTTTTCCTTATCTAAAGGGTCTTTATTATGTTTCTAATGTATCGTTTCGTATCTGGAGGTGAAGACGCACTACTCAGGCTGAAACAGATGGCGGCCAGCCACCCATAGCAGACCTGCTAGCACCAGGGTTGGTGAACTATAGACCGCCAAGACCCTATTCTACCTCCCAGTGGTTCGCCTGAAAACAGACAGTAGTTTGACCCAGTGAAGGGAGATCGCAGTGTGAAGACGAAACCAGTTCTAAAAATGCTCCAAGCCGAAGTCGGATGTGTTGGGCCGAAAGGCCCGTAACTGTTACACATTGAAACCAAAGCCCTTTTGAGGGCGAACGACGAAGAACACGATTTGTTTTGCCTGCCATGTTGATGTTTCTAGGGTATTCCATTTTTTGTTAAAATTGTTGATTTTCGCATCATTTTGTTCGGCACGATTTAGTATACACATATGTCAAAATGAAACATATGCAGACAGACATAAGCATACTAGGGTCTATTAGAGAATAATAAGAGATTACATTTAGAGAAAGTTCATAAGATAACCCTAAGATGGAAATTAATAAAGAGAGGAGGGGAAGAAAAGCCGCCTTACTTGCAGAACTGGTAGATAATTTTCTCCAGTACCAGCATGGGCCCAGTGCTGCCTAGGATGTTTAGAGGCTGGCCTCCAAAGAGTGCGAATCCTACACCAGTCACAGCCGCCGCGAGAATACATTCCATCACGCCCTGAAATACCAGAATGCATCCGTAGCATAATAGCCACAAGAGTGACTTACAGTAGAAGAGTATTTTACAGAAGAGCGTTTTTACAGTAGAAATTGCCATATTGCTATGAGTCAGCTTAATGATGGGAGGCCTATACTCTCATCTTGGTGTGGTTGTTCCCTATTACAAGGATCAGGTGCTCATTTTTCACATCAGCTTCATTGAACATATCGAAAACAGAGTGCAGGGACCAGATCTCACGTGGTAGAAACCTAGTACTCAAGACATTTCAGCACTTTCGTACTTTCGCTTTTGCACTCACGGCATATGATAATTAAATAAAGTTACTAACTATACATCTCACATCGTATTTCCTTCCCGTGCCATTAAACGTCGGATAGGGTTCGCCCAAGTTTTCCTGTTTTCGGCGAGCATATCAACCTCATAAAGGGATTTTGTACCTACTAATTTGGCCTCTCTTAAAAATGTCCTCTTTAGAGTTTCACGTGGTCGACCTCTTTTTCTTCGGATTTTTGTATTCCACTTTGACAGCTTGTTTTGGGATTCTCTGACTCTTTCTTCTCATCACGTGACCGACCTATGTCCATCTCCTTTTTTCTGGTTGTTGTTAACTCATCTGCCTTATCTCTGAGTTGTTCTTGAATTCGTTCCACTTTATACCGAGCATTTTCCTTAAGCATTTGTTTTCAAAGTAGTCTTAACTATAAGTAACAAAAAATTTATGAAAAAATATAAATAAAACATTACTGTTACTCAAATTCGCTACTTTCTCCAACGAAAGTGTACATGCATTCTTAGGGCATTTTTGGTCGAATGAATTGTACTGTACGCTGTTGTGAACAACTCCACAAGTACTCTGATTTCTTCCTTAGAAGAAGTATCTCAGGATTTTCGCACCAACTCCTTAGCACCGATGAGAAGAGACCAGTAGATTCAGTCATAGAAGCTGCGTTGCTCTCAGTTTCATGCGTGATATTGTCTATCTGACAGGTTAGTAATAAAAACTAGATTCGAAAATATCATGAGTATCTATTAAATGACACTATAGTCTACATGTGTCACCTCAAGTTCCTTGTCATCTTTCTCTTTTTCATTTTCTCTTGATCTGACTGTTTACTGCCACATACTCAGCAACTCCCGTACGTCTTTACTCAGGTCCCTAAAACCTCTTTCATATTATAGTTCTTACCATGTACTGATCTGTTTCCTGTCCCAGCATACCACCGAAAGTCACGTTCGGGGTCAATGTGGCAAGGAAGATATACACAAAAGAGGCTAGACACTGGATATGTAAGGCATCCGTGAAGTCACTTATGAAGAACGGGATCTTTCTCTTGATGTCGCTGACCAGACCGCCAAAGAGGCTGTCGACAGAGAAAACTCGTAAAGCAGATCCGCCAAACAAGAATAAACCACCGGATCTTGATGAGAGTAAAACGTCAGGTAAATGACGGATCTTCATTTTTGCTAAGTTCTGTGAACAAACTCTTCATCTTTACTAAGAGCTATAAACAAAATCGTCATCTTTATTTAGTGCTACGAACAAAATAATCACCTTTACTAAGCTCTGTGAACAAAATCGTCTTTCCTAAGCTCTGTGAACAAAATCATCTCTACTAAGCTCTGTGAACAAAATCATAATTTTTACTAAACTCTGTGAACAGAATCGTCATATTTACTAAGCTCTGTGAACAGAATCGTCATATTTACTAAGCTCTGTGAACAAAAAGGGAGACTATGCCTAAAAGTTTTTCTGTTAAGATTTTCGAAAAAAGGCTAAAACTCTGTGCGTTTTGGAAGTCGGCGACCCATAGCTGATCAAGACTCTGTCCCACTTCTTCGTTGGTACTCCTGGAAACAGACCTAGCCTGGCCAGCGGGGCAGAGACCTGGAGTCTGCTAAAGAACTATTGCACACCCTTTGCTTTTTAGCTGCACTCAAAACAGTTGCTATAACCCGTTCCCAAAGTGATACGATGCAGTGCCTCAACACCTCACAGCATAGGATGCAAAAAAAAAAAACCACCAGCTCGTAGTTCAATTCCAGGTAGAAGAAGAATAAGAAGAAGAAGAAGAAGCAGACAGTAGACGGTTGAACAGACAGGGAACAGACAATTTTTGGGAGACCATGAATAGACGAGAACAAATGATCTCATGAGTCATAAGCAGACAACACGGAGTCTCGTGAATAGACAACAAACAAGAAGTCTCACGAGTAGACAACAAACACGGACTCTCACGAGAAGACAACAAACAAGGAGTCTCACGAGTAGGCAACAAACACGGACTCTCACGAGAAGACAACAAACACGGACTCTCACTAGAAGACAACAAACACGGACTCACACGAGAAGACAACAAACACGGACTCTCACGAGAAGACAACAAACAAGGAGTCTCGCGAGTAGACAACAAACAACGAATCTCACGAATAAACAACAAACAAGGAGTCTCACAAATAGACAAAAAAAAAACAGGGAATGTCATGAGCAGGCAACAAACAAGGAGTCTCAAGAGTAGACAACAAACAGGGATTCTCACGAGCAGACAACAGACAGCCTCTCGAGTAAACAACAGAAACTAGCGGGAAGACAACAAACAGAATCTATCGATTAGACTGTAAAGGTCTCGCAAGTAGAACAGGTTACCGAGCATGCAACATAGAATCTAGAGAGTAAACAATAGAGACCCAGGGAGTAGACAGCAACGTTCTCGCAAGTAGAACACGTTAGTGAGTATGCAACATAGAATCTAGCGAGTTTACAATAGAAACCCATGGAGTAGACAGCAAAGTTCTCGCAAGTAGAACACGTTAGTGAGTATGCAACATAGAATCTAGCGAGTAAACAACAGAGACCCAGGGAGTATACAGCAAAAGTTCTCGCAAGTAGAACACGTTAGTGAGTATGCAACATAGAATCTAGTGAGTAAACAACAGAGAGCGAGTGGTCAACGAAGAGAGTATACGAGTATACAAAAAATAGCCTAGCGAGTAAACAACAGATTTTAGCGAGTAGGCAAGAGTCTAGCGAGGATGCAACAGTCTAGCAAGTATACAATAGTATAACGAGTATACGACAGTTCAGCTAGTATGCAACAGAGTATGCACACAGAGTCTCGAGGGTAGACAGACACACAGGGGGAAGAGGACAAACAGCAACAGGAAACAATAATCTACCGGCCGCTGAAGACAAGATCTGGGTCGCAGTGACCTTCACCCTCTCCATGGCCACCATCTGCGTGATCTTTCGTCGGCATTTTCCTGAATTCCTGGAAATAGACAAAAAATGCTTTCACTTCATTTCGTTTAAAACAAAGATTCATTCTCAGTAACAGACTTAAAGAGTTGCTGTTGATCACCAAGCACAAGGTGTTTGGAACTAGCATATTTGACGCATAGTTCTTTGACAAGCTAAGCACAGGTACCTGGTCTAGCCAAAGCTAACGAGCTGGCTAATGGTCTGTAGAAATCTTATGTCCCGCAAATCATCACTAGTGCCTCCATCTGAGGTCTTGTAGTACCTGATTTTTCGTCGAACCTGTAGCACTTACCCTGAAAATACTTCAGTCTGCAGCCTGTACTGTACTAGACTTGCTGTTCAGCCAGTGCGTTTATATGCTGCACAAAGCAATAGATGAGCGTTCAGTGATGACTTTTACAAGACTTCCAGTCTCTGAATATCCGTAGTAGCGCTTAGACTTTTACTATTTAAAAAAAAATTCAGGTTTTCGTTTTTATGCATATCTTTATGATATGTTTTCAATATTTACTTTTTTGAGACTGTAGTTTTTATGTTGTTTTGAAGCTGTTATTTTTATGTTATTTTTCTGGGATTGATATTTCTATGTTATTTCTGGGCTGTTATTTTTATATATGGAACAAGATTTGGCTCAGGAATCTGTTAGAAAGCTCCCGTTATTATCTTTCTCTACCTCCTGATCTTTTGCTCAACTGATTCCTGCATAATCCGGACAACCCTGCGATAGATTCCATGGAAGTGGCAGGGAAAAGAAAACGCCATCACCACCATCATCAACCCTTTTCCCCCATGTGGTACATAAGGCTGGCATAGTCTTATAGTTAAACTTAAATTTTCCCGTCTATTTCTGAAGACGCTGGCTTTGTTGGGAGAGAAAAATGCGACAAAATTGTTTCTATTTTCTTCAGAATATCTCTGCAGTATTCGTTTGCCTCACCATTCCTGGGGGTTCTGCTCAGTTTGTTTATAAATAGCGAAGCGGTCAGTGCATTAGATTCTCCTGGTGAAAGTCGGTGGTTGGATCCAGGCTGAAGACATCCCAGTCAACTCAGCGGTAGAAATGCGTACTTGGCTCTTCCTATATCTGAAGAAAGCAAGACGGAAGGACCTGTTAATGATCACATCACACTCAAGTGTGCCGGCAGATCATGGAAAATTCGGGAACTAACATCATATCTTCTCTACGTCTCCAAGGCACGACAGTGTTGCAGTCACTCTATTTTTGTTTTAAACTTCCAAATATATGAAAAAAGAAACCTGTAGATGTGGAATTAATATAACCTTGAAGCTGTCTACAACAAATGTTGTAGTTCAAAGAACGTCCACGACATACCTGATCTGGGACTTTGTCTGGTGGCTCAATTCTGATTTTTGGATCCCATTCTCCAGGGGGAAGAACTGTCACCTGCTCTAAGAACTCGTCAATGCCAGCTACGATATCATCTCGATTACGGGCCTTGTAAGCAACTTCCCGGAAAACCTAAAAGAAATAATTCAGAATTTCTGGAAGAAGCTTTTTTTTTTTTAAACAAAGAATAATTTCTGCATATGCTCAGTTCTCTATACCTTAACTTTAGCTTTCAGACATGTATAAATATGAATGATGAGCCTTGAAATGCTCACACTGAACTGTTGTATTAGCTTTATCATTAATACTGAAAGACGCGGACGCCGTGAGACAAAATGTTAGGTTTAGCGTGATGGTTTAGCGTGCTAATGCTTGGCAAGGCAAATGCATTTTTCGCAAATATATAAACACCTTGAGCCGCCTCTACAGCTTCCAGCGTTTGCATGGGTCTTCGGCCAGAGCCGTGTCTTGTTTCCAGTGTAACAAGTTAAACTGAGTTCTGTCCCTTGTTAAAAAAAAATGCTGATCCATATGTGTTAACTGACATTATTTTGCTATTTACCAGTATCACTCAAATAATTTTCAGCATGTTACTGAGTATGGTAAAATATGGCAAAATACTTTAATCGCTTGTTTTTAATGTTTCTTAGATATTTTTTTAAAGAACCAGACATTATTCATAGTAATAATGAGAAGTATGAACAGTATTTGAATCCGTACGCAAGAATTGCCATATGGCTAATCTTACCATTTATTAACAGAATAAACATTTATACTTTTTGTGATTATAATCAGTTCTCTGTGTGTTTTTTTAAACACTACGTGGGGCGGTGAATCAGTTGGGCGCTAAATTATTTTCCTCCTAGTAGAGTGTACGTGGCCGGGTCAGGCTGTGTGGAAATACGCTGGAACATCATGAACGTTTTGGCGCAGTCTCTTTTTGGCGCTTCAGGACTTCGTGTCTTTAATATTAAAAAGTAAATAAATAAATAAAAACGGAAATGATCAGAAAATGGCGCTCTGACAGCGATCATTGTGGTAAGAGGAGATAAATGCTGAAGAAAGAAAAAAAAAACGACCAGACACCGGTGACTCATGTAAGACAGTCTTTGTAACAAGAATAAATATCGGGAATCACTTCGCAAGTGGTCGGTTGTTTACTCACATCGTCAACAAACATGGTAGACAGGCATCGTGCACTCTCCTGGTTGCCCTGGAGACTGCCTTTTGGTCCTAGCATCATGAAAACAAATCTGGAAAAAGAAATCAAAGGAAATTGTTTGGTTTTGAGGCATTTTTGGTGAAATTGCTGCTTGCTTTCTGGACGCTCTCAGAGTTGGCATCTCTCTTAATTTCTGGGCAATCTTCTTCATCTGGTTAGCTATCAAATTTCCGCCTTTCTTTTAATCTCCCTGTAGGAACATTTAAACAAGAATGTGACTAATGAGCAGCCATATACGGCAATGAACTTAATAGTTCAAATGGACTGAACTTTTCTGTAATCAAGTATATATCTGACTGTGATCTTTTATACTTTGTCAATTTTTTTCCCCACCAGTTCTGTTTTTGTTCTCTAAATTTTGTTTGTTTCGCTATTTTGCTAACTTGTTTCTGCTAAGAGTTCGAGTTTTCACACGCTCATTATCTAGCACAGACATGGTTTCCCAGTTTCTCGCTGCATCTGACTTTCTTATATAATTTTAGCGTTGTTGCGTATTTTTTCCCATGCCTTGTTACGTGAACAAGTCCATTTTCCCTTGCTACATGTTTCCCCATGTCAGATAACTCCTGTGTGTCAGTTACCAACACGACATTCTCTCCCATTTTCAACCACACAAACCCTATTCTTTGTTACAGCACGCAACCTTGTAATATAATTTTTTTTTTTCTCGTTGGAACTTCAAAGGGCGATACAAACAATTCATGTCATTGCTCTTCAGATTTCCATTTTAACCCTTCAGTTTTTTTGTTTGTTTGAACTTTCCAGTGTCCCATTTCACTCTTACTGTGCTCGCTCTAACTGTATTTTCCATTTCACTCTTACTTTGCTCGCTCTAACTGTATTTTCCATTTCACTCTTACTTTGCTCTCTCTAACTGTATTTTCCATTTCATGCTTACTTTGCTCGCTCTAACTGTATTTTCCATTTCACTCTTACTTTGCTCGCTCTAACTGTATTTTCCATTTCACTCTTACTTTGCTCTCTCTAACTGTATTTTCCATTTCACTCTTACTTTGCTCGCTCTAACTGTATTTTCCATTTCACTCTTACTTTCCTCGCTCTAACTGTATTTTCCATTTCACTCTTACTTTGCTCGCTCTAACTGTATTTTCCATTTCACTCTTACTTTGCTCGCTCTAACTGTATTTTCCATTTCACTCTTACTTTGCTCGCTCTAACTGTATTTTCCATTTCACTCTTACTTAGCTCGCTGTAAATGTAGTTTTCCGTTTTATGTCTTCTATACTCTGTTTTTAAATGCGTCACTCATGTGCTCCCCGTATACGTTGTCGGTAGCGGGTTTTCTTTTTTTAAACTTTATTTTATTGTACTGGGCTGTTCAAAGATATCTATCACACTTTAACAACAACAACAACAGCAGCAGCAACAACAACAACAAAACACCTGCACCAACCTTACTGGTAGGTTGACCTCAGCCATGTCCCCTATGACTCGAGCATCGTTGAGACGAAGAAGCCCGCAGAGTGTCGTGGAAAGCTCCTCAATCTCGCCCACCATCACGCTGGCTACTTCACTGCCTTTGGGAATCTTTCTCAGAAATCTGTCGTTGGACTTAATGAAGACAAAAATTTATTGATAATATACAAGTAACATCTGTTGGTTGGTGTGATTGCTTATAGTTAATACAGGTTTATGCGTACAGAGCACGGGTGATTAGTTCGCTGATACTTCGTCTTTTTTCATTTTGTACACAAATAGCAGAGAAGACAGTCATGGAAGGGTACATAATGGGAAAAAGAAAGAGAGGAAGACCAAGGCGAAGACGGCTCCAAGACATCGTTGATGATCTGTGAATGGGCGCATCAACTTCAGGGCATCTTCCTTACAACCGAGAGGGCTACAGGAGAGCTGTTAGGCAGGCAAAGTTCCGGAAGGGATATGCAAATGGCTGGCTGACTGACTGACACAAACAGCTAGAAGCTTGTTAACACGTTTTGTTCCAAAGCACGCCTGTGCACATCAACGCTGAGCGTGATATTCAGGCACAGTCTTTATAAAATGAAAATTAACACATTTCTAACCCATCCCATATTTTTAAATTATGCAGTAACTTCCTTCTAGTTTCTTTCTACCGTAATTTCTCAACAAAATGTATTCTGGCGCAGCATGGAAATTAATTCAGGAATGAAAGGGTTAAGGAAAAACTGGACATTCAAATCTAGTTCACTTCCCTACCTACGGGCCATAACTAGGTTTTGCGAACGAACAACAACAAAAAAAAGGTATCTTCATCTGTTGGCATTTACATTTAATTATTGCCATTTTAGTTACAGCTGTTTCAGTCTTCCATATGTTTTCTTTCTCTATGTTTCCATGTCGTCACCACCGGTTTGTAACATTTCTTCCAACAATTCTCGCTACATACCTGGGTCGTTACTGGGAAAACTGTTGCTTAATCCATGACGTACAAGACCTAATTTGTCTCCTGAAATCGATTTATTATTATTCTTAATACAAAACGGGATTTCTTATGCCCCTTCAAGAAAGCCATCACATTATTTGCTTTCAAGATAACAAACAGATATAATCATTATTAGACATGGTAATCTTTCTGCTGGAAATAGATCAATAAATAGGAAACATTAAATGATGCTGGATGTGTTTTTTTTAATATGGCGGGAAGCTGAGACAAAAACATTTTCTGAAAATAGATCACTGCAAAAAAGAAAACCAGGAAGTGACAGAATCAGATGAAAAAGAAATATAGTGGAGCACACTTTGAAAAGATCTCAAAGAGAAATAATTTTTTTTAATGAAAAAGAATAGAAGAAATGTGTCTAGAATTGCTATTGTAAACTCAGAGTCGAAAGAGCTTCTATAACAAACAACGGATAATGTAAACTCAGAATCGAAAGAGCTTCTATGACAAAAAAATGGATAAAAGAATGAGTGACAAACGTTCTATCTGAGAAAGAGAAATGATGCTACAAAATGTAGTTAGAAAAACACAAAGATCTATTCAGTAATAGGTAAACATAAACATTTCTGTATTAGTATTAACAACGAAGGGCTTCTAGTAAATATTTTTTTTATAAATTCCGTTCTAGTATTAAAAATGAAGGGCTTGCGGTAGAATTTTCCATAACTGAAACAGTTACAATGGGAATTATCATGATCACTCCTCGGCAATGAAAGTTAATAGCCCATTAAAACAGTTCTCAGTTTAGAAAGTTAACATTCCATAAACAGTTCTCAGTTTAGAAAGTTAAAATTCCATAAACAGTTCTCAGCTTAGAAAGTTAACATTCCATAAAAACAGGTCTCAGCTTAGATTTTAACCCTTTCTTATCCTTTGTCAAAGATGTATTAGGGAAGCGTCTGACATCACTCACTAAATTTTATTACCTGATCAACACAAAAGATATAGTTTGTTCAAGTTAACTACATCTTCGTGGATTAAATCTCGTTATAAATGTTAACTTTGACGCCAGTAAAGTGGGAAATTTTGCAACCAACTAAAAATAATAGCCAAATAAAAGCTGTAAACAAGCTTAAAGCATTCAGAATAGGAAACGGTTAATGCTACAAAGTAAATCAAAATCAGTCGCAAGGCGAAAGAAATGTCAAACGATGAAAAGCTAAAACATTATTTAGTTTGAGGATTATACATATCAATGAAGCTAACACCTTATGTGTGGCACTCGTACATGAAGATTTATAACTGTTCCTTTCAAGCTTTTAAAGTCAGGGATAAAATTACATTATTGCTGTTTCAAACACATTTCTAAAAGCACGTAAGTAGTTATACCTTTCTAACACATACACCACCATACCTCTCTAACACATACACCACCATACCTTTCTAACACATAGACCACCATACCTTTCTAACACATACACCACCATACCTCTCTAACATATAGACCACCATACCTTTCTAACACATACACCACCATACCTTTCTAACACATACACCACCATACCTCTCTAACACATACACCACCATACCTCTCTAACACATACACCACCATACCTCTCTAACACATACGCCACCATACCTTTCTAACACACACACACACACACACACACACACACACCACGGTGTGAAGGTATCATTTATATTTTGTCTCAGAGTGAGATGAGACGGCCTTCGCTTCTCTAATAATTTTCTCTGTATTTTTTTTTCGTTGTTTTTTTTTTTTTGCAAGTTCTCCTCTCGTTGTTCCATGCTGAGGAAACCCCAGCTGCCTGTTAATGTCTTTAAAAAACTGAGCTAAATTGCTCTTTGATTATCTATTTTCATGTATGTTTCATTAGCCACATTAGCCAACAAGCAACTTACTTTGCACCAGATAAATGACTGATTCTTATGCTGGTCAGCACAATGTCGTAGACTTAATTCCATAGAGAAAAACATATTTAATGCAGCTTTTTATAAATATTTTTAACATATGACTTGTTTTTTTACAGTACTGTGTAAACAGATAAATTCAGAAGAAAATGTTAGTAAAAAGAGCTAAATCATTAGAGAACTCAAATATTTCGATTCTTAAGATCTCTAAAACTCTAAATTAGGTAAGATTCCTAGAAATCTATAGAGATTGTACAGTTGGTCTCTCTCTCTCTCTCTCTCTCTCTTGTGCTAGGACTAAGGCAATAGAAAACGTTCATGAACATAAAACCCTAGGACTCATCATTGATCAGCATTTAACTTGGAATTTTCACGTACATAACCTAACAAATTTGATTGCGCAGAAAGTTTACCAATTAGCCAAAATTAAACACTTTATCGACAAAGACACAAGAAAAATATACTACATATCACACATACAAACACACTTAGATTACTGTTCCACAATCTGGGATGGATGCTCAGTCTCAAACACAAAAAGGCTCCACTCACTTCACAAGCAAGCATTAAATCTTATTTGTGACAAACACCCAGTACAGACTGTAGATCAACATAAACAACTCAAAATTCTACCCCTCAAAAACAGAATCATTTTTAACAAAGTTAAGTTTGTTCACAGAATTCTGTCGCACAATGCTCCGCCTTACTTGTGGTCACTGTTTACGTATAACACTAAACATAGCCAGCGTTTAAAAAACTGTCTTCTTCCTAAACCCAGGATTGATCTGTACAAGAAAAGCCTTGCATACTCTGCAGTACAGCTCTGGAACACCCTCCCCTACAATTTAAAATCCATTGGTAATACTTCATCCTTTAACTCAAACCTGTTTCATTATTTACTTGCTTGTAATTATATGCCTCCATAAAATAGCCAGCACTCTCTCAACACATGGCTCGTAAACCATCAAGTACTTCAATGACATAGTTAGAAAAGCAACTTGTTAGATACTGTTAGAAATTATTTTAATGTTTGTTAAAAAAACATATGTTAGAAGATGATTTACAATGTATTTTTATTTATATATATGTCTGCGTGTGTATGTGTGCGTGAGTGCTATTTTATTAGGTTAATGACTTCTTCTCTTTTACTTTGAATGTAATAGTTAAATCTTACACTTTTTGATATGTTTTTCCTAATTTAATTTGTATTTTTTTTACTAAATCAAGTGTGTGGGAAGAATGAAAGATGGAGTGATGAAGGGCAGAATGTAAGACGGGCCTGCGTGCCCAATTCTTTACCCTTGAAAAATAAAGATTATTCATTCATTCATTCATTCATTCATTCTCTCTCTCTCACTCTCTCTCTCTCTTTCTCTTCCCCCCCCCCCCCAAAAAAAAAAAACACCAACACACACACTCACATACACAGAAGCTGTATTGAATTAGTCAAATGAGTTTAATTTCGCCTTAAAAGAGACATATCTATTAGCAGTCTTGCCTACATATGCGACACAACCTGTTCCATTTATGCATTTTAAAACGAACCCTCTAGCTTTATATATTCATTAAAATTCAAAGTAATAAGTGTGTCATTACTGTTACTTATTACTTATTCTGCTAGTGATGGTGTAGATGGGGTGGGTGCTATTTAAAACTATGCGCCAGCCCCTTCCCCTCACCCTCTAAGATCACTACTGCTCCCCATTAACCAAGGCCTGCAACATCGACGGGCTGGCTGGTTGGTGTTATGAGAGCAAATACCACGGAATTAATGTTGCTGCTACTACTACTACCACTTTTACCACTTCTACTACTATTACTACTACTACTACTACTACCATCACCACTACTACTACTCCTACTACCATCACTAATAACACGACTATTACTATAACTGCTCTTGCTAGTACTACCACCACCACTACTACTACTACTATTACTACTCCTACTATTACTACTTCTACTACTATTACTACTACTACTACTGCTACTACTACTACTACTACTACTACTGCTGCTGCTGCTGCTACTACTATTTATATATCTTATATCATTCCCGTGTCTTCGGCGAGTCTTTCAACCTCATCAAGGGATTTTATGCCTTTTAATTTGGCCTCTCTTAACAATGCCCTCTTTACAGTTTCACGTGGTCTGCCTCTTTTTCTTTGGCTTGTTGTGTTCCACTTTATAGCTTGTTTTGGGATTATCTGATAGTTTCTTCTCATCACGTGACCAATATATGTCCATCTCCTTTTCCTGACCACCCATGAGACTGGTTGTTGATCAGTCATGTGTATTGTCTCTGCATTTTTCTTGAATTCGTTCCGCTTAATGCCGAGTATTTTCCTTAGGCATTTGTTTTCAAAAGAGTCTAATTTCTTTTCTATTTCTTTAGTTGTTTTCCAGCTTTCGCATGCATAAATGAGGGTAGATATTACATTTGAATTGAATAGTCTTAACTTGGTTTTTGTGGTTACAACTTTTGAATTCCACATGTTCTCGAGATTCTTGAAGATCGATGCTGCTTTTGCAATTCTAATTCTAACTTCCTTTCTGGTGTGATCATCCTGGTCTATGTAACTGCCAAGGTATGTAAAATGATTGACTTCTTCAATATCTGTCCCTTCTACGTGTATTTTTCCATTTTGATTAATAGGAATTTTCATTATCTTTGTTTTGTCTTTGTTAATTTCAAGTCCTAATTTGCTAGCCAGTGAAGGCTGTTTTTTTCTTGCATGGAATTCACATTGTTACCGATAAGAGTTATGTCATCAGCAAAATCAAGATCTTCTAGTTGGGTCCCATGGACCCAGTCAATACCTATGTTACCTGTGCAGCATTTTTTCATTATGAAGTCTAATGTGATTACAAAAAGCAAAGGAGACCGTATACGTCCTTGTTTCGCCCCTGTTTCACTACTACTACTACTACTACTACTACTACTACTACTACTTGATTAATCATATTCTGTTTTCACTATGTTTTCCTAATGTAGTTTGTGCCGCTGATGAAAGCGAACGAGAACGAGAGGATCGTAAAAGTACATACCTTTTTATTCGTGTCCTCCGCCATACTCTCCAGGCTAACATCGCTGTTCTCTCTCTCTATGTCGCTGCTCAGGCTGATAGCACTTGCCACTGTCTTCAGTTCTCCCACATCTGCAGGTGAGATCGGACGTTACGCTGATTTTATTGTGCAGGGGCAATAATTAGGACAAATGTTACACTCATTTAACGATCAGTTCTTACCGGTGAAAATGTTACTTTCGAACCCGTTTGATAGTACTTCGAATTTTGTAGACTGCTAAGACATTTCAATAGTTTTATAAGGATTCCATTTCGTAGATAAATGTATGCCATATTTGGCTGTAAAATACATATATGTATGTTTTTTTGCATGAGTGTAAAGCTAATGCATCATATAGGTAAGAAATCTTTGACACAAGATAGGTAAATGACTGTTGTGCCACAGAGACAACTGTACCAATATTTTCCTTGACCAGTTGGCACACTAGAAGGTCATGTTGTTAGCATCACCCCTGACTGACTTTACTTCCTCAGTTTCAGGAGATTCAAAAAAAAAAGAGATTCCAGACACCAGTTCTACAGCTGGGTTGACTGGGGCGTCTCCCTAAGAGATTCTAGACACCAGTTCTACAGCTGAGTTGACTGGGG
Source organism: Achatina immaculata (assembly GCA_009760885.1). NCBI lineage: Eukaryota > Metazoa > Mollusca > Gastropoda > Stylommatophora > Achatinidae > Lissachatina > Lissachatina immaculata. The sequence continues at coordinate 28,762,788 of CM019691.1, read as the reverse complement.
CGTCTCCCTAAGAGATTCCAGACACCAGTTCTACAGCTAGGTTGACTGGGGCGTCTCCCTAAGAGATTCTAGACATAAGTTCTACAGCTGGATTGACTGGGGGCCTCCCTAAGAGAATCCATGCCTCCTTAAGAGAATCCAGACACCAGTTCTACAGCTGGGTTGACTGAGGGCCTTCCTAAGAGAATCCCAGCACCAGTTCTACAGGTGACTGACTGGAATGCCTCCGGCCGACTTGAACCACCGACCTCACCGTGCGAGACTAGTGAATTAACTACTTCGCTACTGAGGCACATGGCACAGAAAATGGTTAAATAATACTTTATTTTAATGCTAGACCTCCATTCCGAATAGTAGTGCAAAGCACAGTACTATCCATTTGTACAAAACAGTTACCCAGTAACTTCGGTAGTGCTGAAACCGCCTAACTGCAGTGTAACACAGGTATAAATAAAAATGATCCATCCTTTCTTCTCTGCTCTCAGGAATTAGAAAAATGTGTTCTTCATAGCTGAAGACGTGAAGTTCATAAAGTATAGGAATTGTTTTGGATGCGGAGTAGGCTACAGAGTTTTTCTTTTTTTTAATCCAGCAGTGGAGCCAAGAAGCACGCAACTCCATCACCGCATGAATGAAGACACCACGTAGAGCTGGAACAGGGTCTGTTGGTGAAGACACCACGTAGAGCTGGAACAAGGTCTGTTGGTGAAGACACCACGTAGAGCTGGAACAGGGTCTGTTGGTGAAGACACCACGTAGAGCTGGAACAGGGTCTGTTGGTGAAGACACCACGTAGAGCTGGAACAGGGTCTGTTGGTGAAGACACCACGTAGAGCTGGAACAAGGTCTGTTGGTGAAGACACCACGTAGAGCTGGAACAGGGTCTGTTGGTGAAGACACCACGTAGAGCTGGAACAGGGTCTGTTGGTGAAGACACCACGTAGAGCTGGAACAGGGTCTTTTTGGCGAAGACACCACGTAGAGCTGGAACAGGGTCTTTTTGGCTGTTTCTTGTCCTTTCCAAAAATCTTGCCATCGGTCCTGGAACGATCATTTCTTGCACAGAAAGAAACTATGCCCGGTCATGAGAGAGAGGAAGAAAACATACATTACAATCAAAGCCATTGAGACGGGGGGGGGGGGGTTCAGATGGTGAATTGCTCCAGGGCCTGGAGGGTTTTATCTGGGCCTTGGGAATGTTTGGCGGGGGAGGGGGAGGTTCAGCTGGTGGATTGCTCCTAGGCCTGGAGGATTTCCCTGGGGCTTGGGAATGTTTGGCGGGGGGGGGGGGGGAGGTTCAGCTGGTGGATTGCTTCTAGGCCTGGAGGATTTTACCTGGGGCTTCAGAATGTTTGGCGGGAGGGGGGGGGAGGTTCAGCTAGTGGATTGCTCCTAGGCCTGGAGGATTTTACCTGGGGCTTCAGAATGTTTGGCGGGAGGGGGGGGGAGGTTCAGCTGGTGGATTGCTCCTAGGCCTGGAGGATTTTCCCTGGGATGTTTGGCGGGAGGGGGGGGGAGGTTCAGCTGGTGGATTGCTCCTAGGCCTGGAGGATTTTCCCTGGGATGTTTGGCTGGGGGGAGGTTCAGCTGGTGGATTGCTCCTAGGCCTGGAGGATTTTCCCTGGGATGTTTGGCTGGGGGGAGGTTCAGCTGGTGGATTGCTCCTAGGCCCGGAGGATTTTCCCTGGGATGTTTGGCTGGGGGGAGGTTCAGCTGGTGGATTGCTCCTAGGCCTGGAGGATTTTCCCTGGGATGTTTGGCTGGGGGGAGGTTCAGCTGGTGGATTGCTCCTAGGCCCGGAGGATTTTCCCTGGGGCTTGGGAATGTTTAGCGGGGGGGGGGGGGGGGGTCAGCTGGTGGATTGCTCCTAGGCCCGGAGGATTTTCCCTGGGGCTTGGGAATGTTTAGCGGGGGGGGGGGGTCAGCTGGTGGATTGCTCCTGGCCCCAGAGGGTTTTCCCTGAGGCTTGGGAAAGTTTGGGATATATATATATATCTACATATATATAACTCCAGTTCATACTGACTCCAAAACTGATGTGGCCACTACTCATTTACGAAGTAAGTACCAGCACAACAAGGCGGTCGAAAAAAAGATAAATAAAGCCATAAGAAAGTGGCTGGGCGTACCACCAGGATTAACTGATGTAGCATTGTACTGCAAGAAGAGCAAACTGCAGCTACCATTCAGATCTGTGGTCGAAGAATACAAGGTAGGAAAGACAAGGCTTGCAATGATGCTAGAAGAATCTACAGATCCGGTGGTACGAGAAATGAAGCCAACTCTTAAAACTGGACTAAAATGGAAAATAAGTGAGGAAGTGACCACAGCCTGGAAAACACAGGAGCTGAAAGAAGTAATAGGATACATTCAGACCAATAGAATGGGATTTGGTCATGGTGAAATCAAATGGTGGTCAAAGACCTCCTGTAAGGAAAGAAGGGATATGATCATCAGCGAAGTAAGGAATTCAGAGGATGACAAGCGGATCCAAAAGGCAGTCCAACAGGCATAGCAAGGTCAATGGACAACATGGGAAGAAGTCCTGCAGAGATCACTAACATGGAATGACAAATGGAAAATAGCACCCTTGAGCCTCAGTTTCATCATCAAAGCTACTACACAAAGTGCCTTCTCTGTAAGAAAAGCGAACATGTGCTGTCAGCATGCAGAGTATCATTAGGTCAAGGACGCTACACCTGGCAGCACAACAGAGTGCTGCAGGAACTAGTAGCCATTGAAGACAGGGCAAAAGATAAAGCAAATAATGGCAAAAGAGTTGAGATTCCATCTAAATACGTCATAGGTGCTGGTACGACATCGGATATTGAAATCAGGGACATTCCCTCACCATCACTGCTAGATGGTGGAAATGACTGGGATGTGGTAGCGGACTTACCAGGAGAAGAGAATACCCGACTGCCATCAAGAACACAGGAATGCGACCGGACATTGTAGTGTACTCCATAGAAAAACAGGAACTAATAAAGATCGAGCTTACGGTTCCGTACGAAACAATAATAGAGGAGCAGCAGGAGCAGCATCTATTCAAATGTGAGAAGTACAGTGATCTGGCCAAACAACTGAGGCAGGAGGCAGGGGGGAGGAGTCAGAGCAAAAGTGATAGCTGTAGAAGTGGAAGCGAGAGGATTCGTGGCAACATCAGCATACGACCTATGTAAGCAAATGGGCATAAAGGGACAAGCAAGAACAAGGACATTGAAAAGTCTTTCAGAAACAGCAGAAAAGGCCTCATTCTGGCTGTGGAGTATGCGAAACAAGCATTGAGAACATAAATAATTTCATTTGTCACAACCAATACCAGTCCTCCGTAGATAAATTGCTAAAGACAAACGCACTTCAAAGTGCAGTGCCAACTGGAAGATCACGGATTCAATCTCAGAACGAAAAAAAGCAACAACTCACAAGACCTCTGGGAGTCATGACCCAGAGGGGCCTACCCCCCTTTAGAGTGTTAGGAGTTTAATAGGGCCGAAACACTTGCCTAAATGGGGGGGAGAGAGGAGTACTTCCTCTGATGATCTGAAGAAGTTGTGTTGTTATTCCGCTCTCTACAGTAGAGAGCTTCCTGCATAGAAAGAATGAAGAAGATATGTATGTACGTGAATGATAAAACAGAAACCAAACTTTGCCGGATGACTTTTCTGTTTGCTTCTGTTTAGTCGAACGCAAACTGACACATATCTAAAACGACAACCCAAGCAGGCAATCTATATGCGAAGCATTCCCTGATAACCCTATTTCATAAACTATCCGCGCTGCAGCCTTGACAAGAATGCTTTACCATTATTTTCTTCTCAATATTTCTGAGTTACGTCGCAAGCAGTTTAGCTTGATATAAAAAAGACCCTGGCAATTTAGCGTGGCAGATTAATTGGACGCGAAGGTCGCAGTTCGAGTGGGTTGGACTGCGTTCCTGATGAGAGTCTATTTCTTGCTTAGTGAGGTCGCACACAAAACTGGGATTTGTGTAAGCGAACGAGTGCATGGGCATAATGTTTCAAATATTTCACTGATTGTTTCATTTGGGACCTCGCTATATTCTTTAATCCTTACATAAGTACACATTCAAAAGACATCCATATAACTATATATATATATATATAGTTATATCTTATATTCTTCCCGTGCCGTTAAACGTCACATAGAGCTCGCAAGGTAGTTCGCCAATTTTTCCTGTCTTCGGCGAGCCTTTCAACCTCATCAAGGGATTTTATGCCTTTTAATTTGGCCTCTCTTAACAATGTCCTCTTTAGGGTTTCACGCGGTCTGTCTCTTTTTCTTTGGCCTGTTGTGTTCCACTTTATAGCGTGTTTTGATATTCTCTGACTGTTTCTCCTCATCACGTGACCATTATATGTCCATCTCCTTTTCCTGATCACCCATGAGACTGGTTGTTGTTCAGTCATCTGTCTTATCTCTGCATTGTTCTTGAATTCGTTCCACTTGATGCGGAGTATTTTCCTTAGGCATTTGTTTTCAAAAGAGTCCAATTATTTTTTTAGTTGTTTTCCAGCTTTCGCAGGCATAAATTACTTACTTACACACAAACACACAAAAGCAAAAACAGCAGTGATCGTAAGAGATTTTTTTTCCATTATATCCACTAAGATTCATCTCTACTCTATAGCCATGTCTGATATCATATTGTTCGTTGTGTGGTATTGTTTTATTGTATATTGTCCAAAAAAAAAGAAACGCATAACTACTGATGACCCAATTTTAGCCATAACTTTGATATTCTGTAGCTTTTTAAATTGAATAAATAAAACGTTCAAATTGCATACAATAGTACCTAAGGGTTTAAACACTCACTTGACAGTTTCTTGCATCTGTGTAACGAGAATTTGTTAGTCCCAGGGGTTCTCAAGTTAGTATGGTGTGTGGCCTCCTCTTGCATTGATCAGCGATTGGCATCTCCTGGACATAGATGCGATCTGATGTGCGCCTGTAGGATGGCTACTCACTCTTCCTGGAGTGCCTGCCACAGATCACGACGATTGGTTGGAGAAACGTTTCGGCGACAAACACGTCTTTGCAGCTCATCCCATAGGTGCTGGATCGGATCCATGTCTGGAGACAGGGGTGCCAGTGAAAGGTGAGAATGTTGTTGGCAGTCAGGAACTGTGTGGTGAACTGTGTGGTGAACTGTGTGGTGAACCGTGCAGAATGGGGTCTGGCGTTGTCCTGTTGAAACACAGACCTTTGCGCAGCCAAAAACGGAAGGACATGAGGGCGAAGAATTTCAATGACGTATCGTTGCACATTCAAGCCTCTTTCAATCTGCACCAATGGACTCCTCCGTTGAAACTGATCATTCCCCATACCATTACACCTCCACCACCGTGCGGCGGAGCTTCATCAACGCAATTTTTGGCAAAACGTTCATTTGGCCTACGATAGACCCTTCTCTGCATATCATGGCGGTGCAACAAAAAGGAAGATTCGTCACTAACCAGACACGTCTCCACTGATTGTCATTTGTCCATGGCCGATGCTGGTTGGCCCAAACAAGTCGATTTTGGCGATGGCGTCTCGTTAAGACAGGACCTCGGTGAGGTCGTCGTGCCACCAGTCCAGCTTCATGTAGTCTATTCCGGACAGTTTGATCAGACACACGACGTCCTGCAAGCAATGACTGGGCACTTGAGGAAGCTGTTGTAAACTTGTTTCTGAGGTGATGAACCAGAATAAAGCGATCATCAGCTGCTTTCGTCCACTGCGGTGCCGGTCTTCAGCTGAGCCATTGGCTTGGAAACGGTGCCAAAGTCGACTGATGGTACTCTGCTGCACATTTAAATGCCTGGCAACCTGACTTTGACTTTCGCCTGCTTGCATGCGACCAACAGCAAATTTTCGTAAATTTTGCGATAGACGCGCCATAACTGTCTGCTTGAACATTAACTGAATTTGTTGGTGTAACCTCATCATTTTATAGGGTTTCATTTGCGTGGGAAGTGAGTTGTGCTCACCACAAAAATCACGACTTTTCCATAAACGCAACGTGAGTTATGGTAAAAAAAATGCGTGATTAGCAAGGGTTGCTATTGCGTTCTGACTATAAACGAGAATAGCAAAATTCACGCTAAATCATGGACCTAATATCTTGGTGACAATTTCTGGTTTGGTTTGAGATACCCGGGAAAAATGCTTTTGTCATAACATATAAAAAAATGAAGCTTATATAAGCTATGCGTTTCTTTTGTTTTTTTTTCTGGACAGTATATTAAACGTTTTTGATTCATTCGGTTGATGCGTTATATTCTTCCAGGTAAAGCTGTTACTTCGGCCATATTAAGAGACACAACAGCTTGGAGAGACTGATAGTAGAAGGCAAAGTGCCCGGCAAAAAAGAGAAAAGGGACGACCTCGCCGCGGGTGGACTCGGACATGATGGAAAGTCTGAGTGTGTCATTGCACAACGCCGGTCAACTTGCGCAAGACCGCATTGCATGCAGGGAGGCTGTGAGAGAGATAACGTTCTGGAAAGGACATGTCACATGAATGAATGAAAACAATTAGTGGCTCCATTGGAGGTATTGGTTTGGGTCCTCATTAATTTATTACAATTTCTTTTTCCTCCCTCATCTTCTGCCCAGTTTTGGGCTGGATTCTCCAGAACCACTCTTCATTCTCCTCGTGTTTTATTTCATGGCCCTGCTCTTTGTTTTGTTTTGTTTTCAGTTATTTAAATCTAGATTTTCATTGTTTTTATTAAACTATACGATAACTGAAAGCTTGCTACTCTTAATGAGAACTAAGGGAGTGTTTTGAAAACACTGCTTTGTCCATTATTAAGCACACCCCCCCCAAAAAAAAAAATGAATGTTGACAAGGGAAATGTGTTTAAAAGTTAACTTGTTCCATACTTCTAAAGTCACCTATGATCTACTGGAGCAACTCCCCCACTCCCGGCCTTTTTTTAGGTGTAGGATTTCAAAAGTTTGTTTATCTCTGCGTTAAGAATGTGGTACTAAATGTCATATTCCGTAAAAGTACATGTACACAGGGTTCAAGGTTCAACACGTGTCGCATTTGACCTTCTGACGAATGTCGTAAAATGTAACAATGCTGTTGGATATACATAAAAACTGCCATTTGTCGTGAAGTAATTAAGCTATTGTTGACAGAATATTGTATTTTCATGCTGTTACGCATTTGTTTCCCTTCTTTTTGCAGTTAACAATTTATATCTTTTTATTGGTTGGCCTCGGAAATGTATGGTCTATTCATAAAACACTTCTTTCAATGAAAGGAGAAAAATAATATAACAATGAATAAGAATAAACACAGGTCTTTATCATATAATAAGCCAGGTTAGCTATAACCAGCACACAAGTCTAGTCCCCTGGGACGGCAGGAGAAGTTTGAAACTACTTTCCACAGCCCCACAAAAATGACGGAAAAAGAAATGAAAATATTTATTTCAAACTGTCTATATCCGCCTTTCTTCTAATTCTACGAAACCAGCTAATTCTTCAATGTCTAAAACTTCTTGAGATAAACTAGCGCGGAGTTTTAATGCTATATTTTCTAGAAAGAAGAGGAATCTGTTATTTTCTTTTAAAAAATCTTAAGCATACATACATATGCACACACACACACACACAAGCAAGTTTCAACCAACCGAGAAAGAGAGAGAGAGAGAGAGAGAGAGAGAGAGAAGCAACAGCCATATACATAATTACCCCTGTTTAGGATTACATTTTCAACAAACGAAACCAAAATCTTAAGAAGAAAAATCGAATTTTTTTTTTTAAACTGAAATTACTGAACTTGTGATTAGACGTTTTATGCAATCTTTCCCTACAGACAAATGGACAGGGTTGCGAGACAAAACACCAAAGGAAAGAAAACTGAACGAAACTAAAAAAAAAAACTGTACGTGAAGGAAATGAAAATAGGCAGCGCTGATTTGATCATACACGATCAAATGAGAGATAAACATACGAGCCTTTCTTTGAAATCGGAACGATGACCCCCACCGACCTGCAGGTGGAATACCACAAGGGGTATCATAAAGGCCTTCTCTGATTAAGAAAAATGGTATCTGGGAAAGTACACTAAAGAAAAGTTAAACACTGTGGCAATCCTTTCCGAATCCCACCCTAATCTCTCTTTTTCTGCACAGGTAGGGCTGTTAGCCACCAGTATTATTAGCCGCTGTTTTATGAGGGATACTTTAGAGACGGTGACTTCAGAGATTTTGGAGAACACGTGGCAAGGAATCGAGTATCGCTTAGACCAGTGTTTCCCAGGTTTGATCGGGCTGCCGTCCCCTTCCCCTCCACCCCCCCCCCCCCCCAGGCCACATCCTTATATATACCTGTAAACCATACAGATGTATAGAAATGTGTAGACCATACAGATTTATACAAATGTGTAGACCATACAGAGTTGTAGAAATGTGTAGACCATACAGATTTATAGAAATGTGTAGACCATACAGATGTATAGAAATGTGTAGACCATACAGAGTTGTAGAAATGTGTAGACCATACAGATTTATAGAAATGTGTAGACCATACGGACTTGTAGAAATGTGTAGACCATACAGTTTTATACAAATGTGTAGACCATACAGACTTGTAGAAATGTGTAGACCATACAGTTTTATACAAATGTGTAGACCATACAGACTTGTAGAAATGTGTAGACCATACAGATTTATAGAAATGTATAGGCCATACATACTTGTAGAAATGTGTAGGCCATACAGACTTGTAGAAATGTGTAGACCATACAGACTTTTAGAAATGTGTAGACCATACAGATTTGTAGAAATGTGTAGACCATACAGACCTGTAGAAATGTGTAGACCATACAGACTTATAGAAATGTGTAGACCATACAGACTTGTAGAAATGTGTAGACCATACAGTTTTATACAAATGTGTAGACCATACAGACTTGTAGAAATGTGTAGACCATACAGATTTATAGAAATGTATAGGCCATACATACTTGTAGAAATGTGTAGGCCATACAGACTTGTAGAAATGTGTAGACCATACAGACTTTTAGAAATGTGTAGACCATACAGATTTGTAGAAATGTGTAGACCATACAGACCTGTAGAAATGTGTAGACCATACAGATTTGTAGAAATGTGTAGACCATACAGATTTGTAGAAATGTGTAGACCATACAGACCTGTAGAAATGTGTAGACCATACAGACCTGTAGAAATGTGCCAAGGTTTTTGATTTAACACCACGTGACAGAGGTGTGCAGGGAGTGATGGCGACTTATTATTTCTTTCATGTATCCCAGACCCGAAAAAAAGATTAGGAACTACTTTACTAGACTATGATTCTCTTTTGTCTTCATCATTGTTCTGAACCGTGACGGCATACTCTCTCTCTCTCTCTACCTCTCTCTCTCTCTACCTCTCTCTCTCTCTCTCTCTTTCTTCTGATTCGCTCCTCATTTATCAAAAGTTCCCTTGTCAACAGTGAAAATGTTCCAAATTTGTTATTTCATTCAACTTTGGCTCAATTTTAAGTTATATATAAAAATTCCGCAATGTTTGTGAGATTTAAAAATCTGTTGCCCCCCCTCCCCCACCTTAAAAAAACCTCGCCCCCTGAGCCAACATTCTGAATGGTGGGCTGGTTGGAAATGGTCTGGAAGATCCAGGTATGAATGGTGGGCTGGTTGGAAATGGTCTGGAAGATCCAAGTATGAATGGTGGGCTGGTTGGAAATGGTCTGGAAGATCCAAGTATGAATGGTGGGCTGGTTGGAAATGGTCTGGAAGATCCAAGTATGAATGGTGGGCTGGTTGGAAATGGTCTGGAAGATCCAAGTATGAATGGTGGGCTGGTTGGAAATGGTCTGGAAGATCCAGGTATGAATGGTGGGGTGGTTGGAAATGGTCTGGAAGATCCAGGTATGAATGGTGGGGTGGTTGGAAATGGTCTGGAATATCCAGGTATGAATGGTGGGGTGGTTGGAAATGATCTGGAAGATCCAGGTATGAATGGTGGGGTGGTTGGAAATGGTCTGGAAGATCCAGGTATGAATGGTGGGGTGGTTGGAAATGATCTGGAAGATCCAGGTATGAATGGTGGGGTGGTTGGAAATGATCTGGAAGATCCAGGTATGAATGGTGGGGTGGTTGGAAATGATCTGGAAGATCCAGGTATGAATGGTGGGGTGGTTGGAAATGATCTGGAAGATCCAGGTATGAATGGTGGGGTGGTTGGAAATGATCTGGAAGATCCCGGTATGAATGGTGGGGTGGTTGGAAATGGTCTGGAAGATCCAGGTATGAATGGTGGGCTGGTTGGAAATGATCTGGAAGATCCAGGTATGAATGGTGGGGTGGTTGGAAATGATCTGGAAAATCCCGGTATGAATGGTGGGCTGGTTGGAAATGATCTGGAAGATCCAGGTATGAATGGTGGGGTGGTTGGAAATGGTCTGGAAGATCCAGGTATGAATGGTGGGGTGGTTGGAAATGATCTGGAAGATCCAGGTATGAATGGTGGGGTGGTTGAAAATGATCTGGAAGATCCAGGTATGAATGGTGGGGTGGTTGGAAATGGTCTGGAAGATCCAGGTATGAAAGGTGGGGTGGTTGGAAATGATCTGGAAGATCCAGGTATGAATGGTGGGGTGGTTGAAAATGATCTGGAAGATCCAGGTATGAATGTGGGGTGGTTGGAAATGGTCTGGAAGATCCAGGTATGAAAGGTGGGGTGGTTGGAAATGGTCTGGAAGATCCAGGTATGAATGGTGGGCTGGTTGGAAATGATCTGGAAGATCCAGGTATGAATGGTGGGGTGGTTGGAAATGATCTGGAAGATCCAGGTATGAATGGTGGGGTGGTTGGAAATGATCTGGAAGATCCAGGTATGAATGGTGGGGTGGTTGGAAATGATCTGGAAGATCCAGGTATGAATGGTGGGGTGGTTGGAAATGATCTGGAAGATCCAGGTATGAATGGTGGGGTGGTTGGAAATGGTCTGGAAGATCCAGGTATGAATGGTGGGGTGGTTGGAAATGGTCTGGAAGATCCCGGTATGAATGGTGGGGTGGTTGGACATGATCTGGAAGATCCAGGTATGAATGGTGGGGTGGTTGGAAATGATCTGGAAGATCCAGGTATGAATGGTGGGGTGGTTGGAAATGATCTGGAAGATCCAGGTATGAATGGTAGGGCGGTTGGAAATGATCTGGAAGATCCAGGTATGAATGGTGGGGTGGTTGGAAATGATCTGGAAGATCCAGGTATGAATGGTGGGGTGGTTGGAAATGGTCTGGAAGATCCAGGTATGAATGGTAGGCTGGTTAGAAATGATCTGGAAGATCCAGGTATGAATGGTGGGGTGGTTGGAAATGATCTGGAAGATCCAGGTATGAATGGTGGGGCGGTTGGAAATGATCTGGAAAATCCAGGTATGAATGGTGGGGTGGTTGGAAATGATCTGGAAGATCCAGGTATGAATGGTAGGCTGGTTGGAAATGGTCTGGAACATCCCGGTATGAATGGTGGGCTGGTTGGAAATGATTTGGAAGATCCAGGTATGAATGGTGGGGTGGTTGGAAATGGTCTGGAAGATCCAGGTATGAATGGTGGGGTGGTTGGAAATGATCTGGAAGATCCAGGTATGAATGGTGGGGTGGTTGGAAATGGTCTGGAAGATCCAGGTATGACCCTGGAATCAGTTACTATTGAGCCCCTGTCAAAGCTGTAGGCGAAATGTTACAGTGGGTTTTTTTTCTGAATTTTGTGTAAATTTTTATAATAAAAGAAAGGGCGGGGAGGGAAGAAGAGGAGAGGGAAGCAAGGCTAACTCAACAGCCCAGACCCCCAAAAACCCCAGGGATACAACCCCGACCTCTTCTTCTTTATTCCACACCCACCAAACATAAGTTTGGAGGAACCACACGTTCATTCTCTTCCTGCTATACCTATCAAATTTCCACGTAGAGAGGGGAAACAATTCACGGTGACTTCACGGGAGCTAATCCCGTGAAGTCGCCGTGAATTGTTTCCCCTCTCTACGAAGGGGCCGGCGAGAGCGTGTAATGCAGCTGAGGGCAGGGACGTGCAGTAATTTTTACAGCAAAAGCATCGACATCATTAGCAACACGGGGGAATATTGTGTGTCCTTGGTGATATTTTGTGTGTGTGTGTGTGTGTTTCTGAGTTTCTGCCAGCAGGAGGTGAAGGTTCGACACTTATCGTACGTATACATCTGTGAAGTATTTTGTGGTATAATTTTGCAAATTATAATAATATTTCTAGCTTGAACTTTTTTTTTTTGCGCCTGTAGATTGTCGATAGAATCTTACAGGCCAGTGCATATTTTACGAGCGGAGACATGTTAAAACGCAGGATGTCAAGTGGTTATAGAAAGAATGAAACTGCTAGAGTAGCGCAGTGTAAAGACAGAAGGCAGTCTAAAGGGAAGATATTTTTCCACTGTAAAAGAAAATGCAGATGTAAAAATCTTTTCTGGGTGATGATTTAATGTATAGCGGAGGGTTCGAGGACAACCTGGGTTGAACAGGAAAGACTGGGGCCTGGAACATGGGACCCTACTTGCAGCTAGACGAAAAAAAAAAAAGTTTGCTGTTTCTTGCGTGTAAGTTTCTCACGAGGCACTGGACATCTGCAGTGTGTGTCTGGTCATGACAGTACATCATATCTGCAAAAATGTGCTCAAGGCGTCGGTTAATTTAAGGCCATTAAAAAATAATTAAATGTAGACACCTTGATTACTTTTCTGCCCATCAAGTCGCTCTAGCTAATAGTTTGTTGCATAAGATATGCTGGCCAATGGTTTGTTGTCCATGATGTGCTTGGTAGTGGTTTGCTGAATAAGATATAATAGTTTTGTGTGGCCTGTGTTCTGGCTAATAGTTGTGTGTGGCCTGTGTTCTGGCTAATAGTTTTGTGTGGCCTGTGTTCTGGCTACCAGTTTTGTGTGGCCTGTGTTCTGGCTAATAGTTTTGTGTGGCCTGTGTTCTGGCTAATAGTTTTGTGTGGCCTGTGTTCTGGCTAATAGTTTTGTGTGGCCTGTGTTCTGGCTAATAGTTTTGTGTGGCCTGTGTTCTGGCTAATAGTTTTGTGTGGCCTGTGTTCTGGCTACCAGTTTTGTGTGGCCTGTGTTCTGGCTACCAGTTTTGTGTGGCCTGTGTTCTGGCTAATAGTTTTGTGTGGCCTGTGTTCTGGCTAATAGTTTTGTGTGGCCTGTGTTCTGGCTAATAGTTTTGTGTGGCCTGTGTTCTGGCTAATAGTTTTGTGTGGCCTGTGTTCTGGCTAATAGTTTTGTGTGGCCTGTGTTCTGGCTAATAGTTTTGTGTGGCTGTGTTCTGGCTACCAGTTTTGTGTGGCCTGTGTTCTGGCTAATAGTTTTGTGTGGCCTGTGTTCTGGCTAATAGTTTTGTGTGGCCTGTGTTCTGGCTAATAGTTTTGTGTGGCCTGTGTTCTGGCTAATAGTTTTGTGTGGCCTGTGTTCTGGCTAATAGTTTTGTGTGGCCTGTGTTCTGGCTAATAGTTTTGTGTGGCCTGTGTTCTGGCTAATAGTTTTGTGTGGTCTGTGTTCTGGCTAATAGTTTTGTGTGGTCTGTGTTCTGGCTAATAGTTTTGTGTGGCCTGTGTTCTGGCTAATAGTTTTGTGTGGTCTGTGTTCTGGCTAATAATTGTGCATGGCGTGTGTCCCGGCTAATGGTTTACTACGCGAGATGTGTTGTCTAACATGCTTTACTGCAGCTTCATAAGGTACTAGCTGATATTCTGAGTTTTGATGTTTGACGTTTAAAAAATACCTTATATATATATATATATCCGACATACTGTTGACAGAAGATATTTTGACTGATATCGTGTTGTCTGGTATACTTTTGATAAAAGATGTTTTGGCTCACAGTTACGACTGAAGGTATAAAATACTCTGATATCTTCGTTTATTTCTTTTGTACTCGGTTGCTATCGTGCAAGAAGTTGTCTCTGCTCTAATACAACATTATCCTGCCAGACACTTCGTTATGTCTGAACTCTAAAGGAAATCTTTTATCCTGTGTACTCAGCCCTTTTCTGTGGCCTTGTTTGTTTCTTGTTACTTCCATTCTTGTGTTATATGCCCTGGTAGCTGCTCTGGTAGATTTGATTTCAGTGAGGGCATGTGTCCAAACTATTTCGTCCTGGTATTAAAAAAAAAAAGAAAGCTTGATACCACATATATAACACGAAAGCTGTACTGACTGTTTATATAAGACCGGAGATAACTAGTATTTTGAATGTCGTTTCATATATTGCGAGTCATTATTTAATCATGTGGCATGAAAATATATTTCAAGGTGTTGGTAATTACACACACAAACACACACACTCACGTCTTTTGGCTAAATTACGAGATGATGAGACGATATGGCGAAGTTATGCCATACACATAGGCAGAAACGTAAAGCCTGATTATACGAGAATATACAGCCCGCGAAGACAACCACTTAACCAGGCCGAGCGTGTAAAGAAGGGCTTGTTGAAAATTATCGAGAGAAACATAGTTTTGGTTGAGATACGTGCTGCAGGCCTGAGAGTTGTACGTTGGAGCACAGATGATAGTGATGTAGTGATAGGACGTTGGAGCACAGATGATAGTGATGTAGTGATAGGACGTTGGAGCACAGATGATAGTGATGTAGTGATAGGACGTTGGAGCACAGATGATAGTGATGTAGTGATAGGACGTTGGAGCACAGATGATAGTGATGTAGTGATAGGACGTTGGAGCACAGATGATAGTGATGTAGTGATAGGAGGAGCTTCGTAAATTGGCAGACTGAGCTTTTCAGATATCATATTAGAAGATTTTAAAAAATGAAAGGAGATAAAACTGATGGTTTATGAATAAACAATGAAAACTGTGAAGCGGCAGTAGTAGAAGTAGTAGTAGTAGTAGTAGTAGTAGTAGTAGTAGTAGTAGTGGTGGTGGTGGTGGTGGTAGTTGTAGTAGTATTAGTAGTAGCAGTGGTGATAGTAGTAATAGCAGTGGTGGTAGTAGTAGTAATAGTGGTAGTAGTAGAAGTAATAGTATTAGCAGTAGCAGTGGTGGTAGTAGTAGTAACAGTGGTGGTAGTAGTAATAATAATGGTAGTAGTAGTAGTAGTAGGGGTGGTAGTAGTAGTAATAGTAGTAGTAGTAGTAGTTATAGTGGTAGTAGTAGTAGTAGTTGTGATAGTAGTAGTAGTAGTAGTTGTAATAGTGGTAGTAGTAGTAGTATTAATAGGAGTGGTGGTGGTAGTAGTAGTAATAGTGGTGGTGGTAGTAGTAGTAGTAGTAGTGGTAATGGTAGTAGTAGTAGTAGTAGTGGTAATGATAGTAGTAATAATAGTGGTAGTAGAAGTAGTAGTAGTACTAATAGTAGTGGTAGTAGTAGAAGTATAGTAGCAGTTGTGGTGGTGAAGATACTAGCAACAGTAGCAGGAGTGATAGTTGAAGGAGCAGAAGGAGTAGTAGTAGCAGAGGCGGCAGTAGTAGTAGTTGTGATAGTAGTAGTAGTAGTAGTTGTTGTGATAGTAGTAATAGTAGTAGTAGTAGTAGTAGTAGTATGGACGGTAGTAGTGGTGGTTGTAACAGTAGTAGTAGTAGTAGTAGTAGTAGCAGCAGCAACAGCAGCAGCAGCGGGAGTATTTTTCATTTCACAAAACAGCTTTCGGCGTGCGTGGATCTCCGCTGTTTGTTGCTGCACGCTTGAGAATTCCCCCCCCCCCCCCCCCACGTTCAGCAGTGCCCCCAGCTGCTGATTTTGCCAATATCTGAGCGGCGGAACTGGACATAATAACAACATACCATACCTGCGTTGCCAAGGTTCTATCTCTTAACATCTGTGGTTTCTGCACTACAATGTGGCCCATTTATTGCGCTCAGATGGTCAACATCCCTGCGCTAAATAGCATTTCCACGAGGGCGCGATGTTCGCCATTTCTTCTCAGATCTCGTGACTGGCAAAAAGATTCGTAATGGAGGCCTTGCAGATATCTGTGTATCTGAGTTTTGGTATATCTCGTGTTCCTCTTCCCTTCAGAAGTTTTGCCTTATATTATTTGTTTGGCGGATACTGCTGTCGTCCACTTTTGTAACATTTTCCCCCGGTCACCTGAGTGTTTTAGCCGTGTAGGACTGGAGATTTCCAAAGTATGCTGCTCCCAGGATGTTCAAGAGGATAGAGATTTCGAGGGATAAGGCTGTTTATACAGCATTCACGCACTTCTGGGAAAGCACATAAGAAAACTGTGTCATTGGTTCCCAACAAAAAAGGAAGGAGGGCGGCTGTGGTGGAAAAGGGATATACTACTACTGTTATTACTGCTACTACTACTACTACTACTACTACTACTATTACTACTATTACTACCACTACTACTACTACTACAACAACAACTACTACTACTACTACTACTACTATTACTGCTGCTGCTTCTTCTTCTTCTTCTTCAGTCTACCTGGAACTGCAAGCCGATGAAGTGGAGATGTTTGAGGCACAGCATCGTCTCTGGTAAGGGGCGGGTCATGGGAGCTTTTTTTTTCCAGTCCCTGGGCTCAACAAAAAAGCAGGGAGTGTGCAGTACTTCTTTAGCAGACTCCATCACCATGGGGACTATGGCGATCCCTGCCCCGTTAGCCAGGCTAGACTTGTTACTGGGGGTACCAGCGGAGAAATGGGACAGGGTCTTGGTGAGCTATGGCCAGATGCCAGCATATTAGCTTTGGGTCCCTAATTGCCAAAACGGACAGCGTTTTTGCTCCCAAAAGGCAGATAAAGGGGGCATCAGAGCCAGCTGAGAAAAAAAATTTACAAATTTGGGGTAGGGGGTGGGGCGCTAGGGATGTGGTCAGGGTGACAAGAGAGGGGCAGGCAACTCAGTAAAGATGAGAACGAACCACGGTTCTATATGAAATCGAATCATAGTAGAAGTTAATAAAGCAGCATGAAGCATTCTCAGAAGTCAGGGGCCAAAGCATCGAAAAGAATACAGAAGATAATTAGGAAAAGCTGAGTATGGGAAATTCTTCAATCCATTGATGTACCTGAGAAAATGGCATAAACTCGTAGATCAGTCAGAAGAGTTTGAGGTGAAGTGGTCACGTGCTGTGAGCATTGGAAAGAACAGACTATTAAGGCAGATACTGCATTTGATTGCGCAAAGAACGAATAAACTTTATTTCAAATTGTAAAGAACTGAGAACATGTTGACCTGTCTGACATTTTGCCCTTAATCGTTAAACTGTTACTGAATTTCAGAGAAGGAAAGCGGGGGCAGATTCGGGGGGGGGGGGGGGTGGGGGGTGTATGAAGATGACCCTTTCAGATAAACACAAATTAAATGCGAGAAAATAGAATTGGGGTGGGGGGGGGGTAGAAGAAGAAGCTCATAAGAAGGTCCTATGAAGAGATTTCACTTGTTACTTGATGCGTCTAATGACACAGATTGACGGTAATGAAACTTGTTTATGTATGAGGCCGTGATATGTGAAAAACAAAAAATATGAAAAAAGCTTTAAAAGACTTCATTGAGTCCCTTGCAGGGTCGCGGTTTTTGTAGGCTTAACACAGTGGCAGACAGAGTGAGCACAATGTACTGGTGACAGATGTTAGTGTGCATAATGTAATGGTGACATATGTTAGTGGTAAATAGAGGTGTGTGGTGCAGTTTTACAAAATGAGGGAGAGAGTGAGTAAGGTGAGAAAAAACGAATAGAAAGTATGAGAATGTATAAATGAGAAACATACAACATCCGATATTTCGGCGTGAGCATTTCTGTTTTATACTTTTGGAGGAAGCCATATTCAGATAAGTTCTTCGTTTTTTAATTTTTATTTTTGCCTCGTGTGTGCATGTAATCCTCGAAAAAGGCTTCCGCCGAAATATCGGATGTTGTATGTTTCTCATTTATACATTCTCATACTTTCTATTCGTTTTTTCTCACCTTACACTCTCTCTCCCTCACTTTGTAAAACTGCACCATACACCTCTATTTACCTTTTTTAGACCAGTTTTACTGGAGTCGCCATCCCTTTTATCTGTCACATATGTTAGTGTACCTATTATTAGATTTGGGGAAAAAAAGCAGTGAAGACAAACGAGTATGAGTAAATCACGTTGTGTATCTGGTGGCAGCGTGTATAATATACACTACATCCTTCCTAGAACACACAAGTGTGTTTTACTACTATTTTTTTTTCTTTCAAACCAAGAACAGATAAAAACAGACATTCACACACTCCACTCCCCCTCCCCTCTCCCTTCCAATCATGTTTAATCGTAAGAACTCAGGTAAATATTTATTTCTTACAACACTCGGGTTCTGTGATCTTCCCTCACCGGTTTTCTCATCATGCATCACTTGGGCATAAAAACATCCCAGTTTTAAGTGGTCGGACGGCAGTTGAAAAGACCAGAGAGGCTTTGAGCCACAAGTCTCGGAACCGGTGTTTCTCGTTATCTTCTAACTGGGTCAGTTTGTTGTGAGCGCAGCACACCCTGTATCGCTAGTGTTTACATCTTGGATCGGGAAGTTGCGCACGCCAAACGCTGAACAATAATATCTTCAATGTGTTTTATCAGCCATATGGGAATAGTTATCTATCTATCTATCTATCTATCTATCTATCTATCTATCTATCTATCTATCTATCTGTCTGTCTGTCTGTCTGTCTGTCTGTCTGTCTATCTATCTATCTATCCGTCCTTCCGTAAGTTCGTCACAAACTGAATATAGATGTTTTGCTTTTATACTGACTTCTATTGCATCCTGGTTTGGTAAATATTCATCGATGTGTAAGACTGGGAGAGTAACTTTGTAACATGTACGTAGTTACTTCCTGTATTGAGCGTGTGAGTAAGAATGAAACGTAACAAGTCTGCCATTTAAGCTTTTTTCAGTCTAAATCATGCTTGTTATATGCATATCATATTTGTACTGTCTGATATAGAATGCATGGAATAGAGAGAAAGTTTCATGAGAAAGAGCGGAATATCAGACGGGCCTGCGTGCCCAAATCTTTACACTTTTGCAAATAAAGTTCATGTTGTCTATCTACCTGCCAGTTTCTCTACGGTCTGTCTATACGCGTGTGTGGTCGTGTGAGTGTCATGTGATAGAGTAAAAAGTAAGTAAAGGTAACCCTGTCATGCCTTAGAGGCACATAGGGATATGGTGTTAGTGCCCATATTTTCCTTGACCTGTCAGCACACTAGAGGGTGATACGGTCAGTATCATGTCTGGCTGCCTTTTCCTTCCCCAACTCCAGAAGAAGTCGGGCACCCATTTCTACAGCTGGGTGACTGGGGTGCCGCCGGCCGGATTCGAACCCCCGACCTTCGCCATGAGAGACATGTGATAGAGAGAGGATATTAAATAACTTCTTTCTTCGGTTGTGATCATGTGTGCGACACCTATAGGAGCACCCTCCCTGGAGAAGTACGTTAACAACATCCCGCTGGTCAGGACATCAGTCGGTCATTTGCATGTTCCTTGTGGAACTTTGTCTCCCTAACAGCTCTCCTGTAGGCCTCTCGGTTGTAAGCAAGATGCCCTGCTGCTGATTCATCCATCCGCAGATCATCAATGATGTCTTGCACCCATCTTCGCCTTGGTTACTTCCTCTCTTTCTTTTTCCCATTATGTATCCTTCCAAGACGATCTTATCAAAATTCTCGTGACGATACCGAAGATGGCAGCAAGACATCGCTGATAATCTGCAAATGGACGCATCAGCAGCAGGTCATTTTGCTTACAAACCAGAGGCCTACAGTGGAACTGTTATGGAGGCAAAGTTCCGCAAGTGACATGCAAATGACTGATCCTTGCAAAACTGTTTTCTCTAAATTCTCACGACGTTTAATATGTCCAAAATATTTAAGATTTCTCTGTTTAATCTTCTTTACTTTTGGTCAGAACACACAGCGTTGTTGAAGGCAAGGCGATGAAGACGGATAATAAACAAGTTCTCACGAAACATGATACCACTTCACTGGTAGATTCTTTTCTTTCAGGCATACTCCGCTGACATCACATTGATAAATGCAGCCATCATCACAGCTACATACTCCAGCCAGCTATCTTCTTACGTCATTTTTTTACGGGCCACTCACTCTCTAAGTCCTTCTCGCTCAGCTGACCACTTTCTTAAAACTTAACTTTTCCCTGTGTCTAGATCTTGAAACTACGCTCACTTGACTTAGTGACCGATACTCTATTTTTTTCTTTACCTGTCTTCGTTCGTTACGCTACGTTCATAACCGTACTGCATGCAACACACACAGCTGTACGAAAAAAGTGAATTCTGTATGTCTGACCGCTTGCCTGACTTCTTTCCTGCTTGTCTGCTGTCTGTTTACCTGTATTTCTGTCAAGTCTGTATTTATGCTCGTTTGTTCGCCTTCCTGTTTGCCTGTCTGGTCTGTATGACTGTCCGCCTATCTATTGACCGTCATGTCTGTCTGTATGTCTCTCTATCTAGTGTCCATCATATCTGTCTGTCTATTTGTCTGCCTGTCTATTGACTGTCATGTTTGTATGTTGTCTGTCTGTCTGTCTATCCATTGCCATGTCTGTATGTTGTTCGTCATGTCTCTATGTTTGTCAGTCTGCTCGTCTGCCAATCTATTATCTGTCATATCTGTCTATCTTATTTTCCGTCATGTCTCTACGTTTGTCTATCGGCCCGCCTGTCTGTCTAAACTGATTTTCTGTTTGTCTGTCCAGGAATCCAAGCACCTCTACACCTGTATATTTGTCCATAAGAGCGTAACAATACCACCATTCTCTTTTTCAAGAAAGAACAGTCCCGCGTTGAATTTCAGCTTCGTTTCACTTTCCGTGTGCTATTCACCCGTATCTCCATACCTCGCCTACACGATAGCGCTGGTCATACTTTTCGTTTTCAGAAAAACAAAATATTAACACGTGCTATATTTTTCTGCCCCTGCTTTCACGCAAATATCTCAACACTTGCCTCTTTGATCAAACATTCAAGCTCATTTCCAATAATTAAAGCACCCAGGCTATAAGACCAGTTCAGTGAGGCCCAGTATTAGTCATAAACTGAGCAATTTTTCCGGTTTTGCGAAAACGTTTATCTACGAAAATATCCGCTTTGCGGTGGCATTATTTATTCTGGGTCCGACAAGCGCTTGTGCACAATCTCCGACATTCTACAACAGGTTCATTTTAAAGCTAAATAGAGACTAAGGATATGTAAGTATAGTCTCCAGTGTAGACAGATCATTACATTTTGATTATACACTTATATAGTAGAAACGGGTAAATTATTCCGCTTTTTAAAAAAAAATTCAGCTTTTTAACTCTTTTTGTACAAATTAAAGTTTTCAACACTTTAACTGTTTCAAAATGTGAATAAGTTTCTTTTTGTTGTACTCTTGTATGTTTATAGCATGTGTGCAGGCGCGCGTTCTAAAAAAATGACGTTGGAAATTACAAGACGAAATCAAGAATTCGTTAACAACTGTGAATAGTTACAAGTATATCTGGTTACGTTTTGTTACTATATATGAAGTTACCTCTAAAAACACAGAGAGCAAGTCACTGAACTTTGTTTTCCAAGAGTGAAGAACTGGTCAAGCAGGCCTGTCTTGACTTCCTGCTTCTCACGAATCTCAGATATTGTGCGTCTGTTCAGTGTAAGCTGTTACCAGAGAGATGTGGGAGTGAAGGAGAGTAATACCTGGCTTTGTATGCGTATAACAGAATGGAAATGGCTACTTTCCATAATGAGATCATACAGATCCGATGAAGATCCTGGAGAAGATCAAGTTTGTACTCCCTGGGGTGCAGGTTGTTGAGGGAACGTGGCTTTTCTGTTTTTCTCCTCTTTTTCTTATTTCAGACTTGTTTGGTTAGAGGAGCCGGTAATAACTAAACCGTGGGGGCCCAACCAGGCTATCCACGGCCCCCGAAACCATAGAAGCATAACACACTGTAGCTCCGGCACGCCAAGACTGCGACAAAAAGGCACACACACACACGACCATGTCAGAGAAGTAACATAAAGAGAAACATTAGGGTACCCTGAGATGGGGGGGAGGGGGAAGGGAGACTCTGTAACAGAAAACAGACAGAGCGGTCTGTTCGCTACTACGCCTCTGCATCTCACAGAAATAAGACCTCCTTATGCACTGGAAGTTCATGGAACGGAAAACTAACGAGGAAAAAAAAACACCTCGTAGCAGGACAGGAAGTTTGCGAATTTGTTTCTAAAAATAACGTCAAGTTAAAGCGCGAAAAACGTTCGATAGCGATTTCTGCTCTGCAAACGATGATTCTAAAGCTGGCAGTTGAAACACAACGTGACCAACGTGACATCTGTAATCTACGTAATATTGATTGTAATATTCGAGTGTAAGCTTCGTGGTAACAGATTTGGAACACATCAAACAATCAATGAGGTTCACTTCCTTGCTGTAAACAGCCTGCCATAATTTGCCCTGAAAACTAAACTTTATGAGGTCTGATCTAATCACATGGAATATTTCGATAGCCCTAGATATGAGGGAATAATCCTGTTTGTTATATCCATTTTACCGATTTGCAGTTCTCGACCTGTGCAGTGGTTTTCACACTGTAAAAGACTGTTAATAGTTTTTCACATAGTAAAAAAAAAACAAAAAACAAAAACAAACTATACCACTAATAGCAATACTGTGGTTGATATAGTAGTATATGAGATAAGGAGACAGCAGTTATTTTGTCTTATGGAGAAAAGTCATTTACCTACGGAAAGCTTAATGATGTCAATTTATTATTCAATAATTTACCTGCGGAAAGCTTAATGATGTCAATTTATTATCAAACAAATGTTTGATTATACTAATTCTTGTTTATACAATTAAAATTAAAAAAGATCTAAAGTGCAAGAAAAATAACTCTTAAACTGCCCTGAGCTTTCCAAACAGTATTTTTAATAATTGAAAGAATCATGTGGTTCTGTTCCATAATTTGAAGTTCGTAACTGAAAACTGTTGTAGTTACTATTGTAATCTAACTATTGTAATCCCCTTGTAGCTAAACATAGGTATTATATCCTTTCTTGGCAAAACATGACGGTCGTGAAGCATGAAAACACAACGAAGCAAAAATGTTCGTGTACGATGGATGTTGTTTGGTGGTTTTAAAAATCTAATTGCAAAGTAATTATTAAGACATCCAGATACTTTCTGTGTATAGCCCCATTTGTATATGCCTTGTCAGTTAGATGTGATGTTGAGGGCGGGCGATGAAGAAACCTTAACCTTGTGGCTACCTTATTTTGATTTCTTCCACAGAAACATTACCATGGCTTCAGAAACTACGGCCGTGGAAAACGATAACGCAGAAGCCGTGTATAAGACAAAAGAAACGTGTCTGTTAGCCATGTGGAACAAATTTTACAAGAAGACCACCCCCTACTGCAGACCGGACTGGGATGAGTACTCGGATATGTGCTGGGAGCCCACGCCGGCTTCAGGAGTTGCCAAGCTCCCATGTCCAGATGACGGCTATCTGAACCCGAATAAGTTCGCTACCAGAATCTGCCTTCCTAATGCTACGTGGTATATTAACCACACATTTGACAACAGACCTTTCACCAATTTCACCAACTGCTTCCACCCAGTGGACTTGTCTGCAGAAGACGACCTGAAGAAGCTTGTGAACAGTAAGATCATATTTATGCTGAAATCTTTGGACGAGTACAAGAGTTTGTTCTTAATTGCTCACGCTGTGTCTGTCTTCCTCCTTGCCGTGGTCGTCATAATTAGCGGTGCTGCTGTCTCCAGGTTGCAACAAAGAAGGGCTTCAGCGTTTCCTTACCTCTCACTGGCCATAGGGGCTGCTGCTCTGCTCGTTAACAATATCGTGACCATGTCTGTGAGTGCTGTCGACGATGCCACGAACGTAATCAAGTGCCGCGCAGCAAAGTCCCTCGCCCTCTTCACAACAATTTTATTTTACGAATGCTTCTTTGCATACCTTTACGTGAACATTGTGAATATTCTACATCTCACCGTCAGACCACTTTTCACGAAGATATTCATAGCATCTGTTGTCACCTTGACAATTTCGTTGGTCTTCGCTGAAATGTTCGTCGAGACTCTCTCAAATCCAACCAAATATTGTGGCTTCGGAACACTGCAATCTTCTTTTCACTGGCTGACCACGACCCCTAGGATACTTCTGATACTGGTTCACATCTGCTTGAATTCTGTTACCATATTTGGAACCCTCTGTTTGAAGCATCCACATCTAGAGAAAAGAGGAGAGCTGACGCACATCCGCCAGAGATCCATTTCCGCCTTGGTTTTAGTGCTGTACAATGTTCTGGTGGAAATACTTCACGTTCTAGTTCATGCAGAAGCCTATATGCAGTACACAGACTTACCAATTGATGGCTACGTTCAGGCCTACTCTTTTGTCGTAGCTGCTCACGGTATTGTGTTCTCTCTGTTATTATGTTTCTGCGATCTGTACGTACTGACCATGTTAAAGTTCCCCCTGAAGTGCGCCCAGTACATCATTACAGAGAATGAAGGAACACCAAAAGCGGTTCCGATGTACTCTATGTCGAGTGGTCATTATCACGCGAGCAACAGTCCTATAAGTGACCCCGAGTACAATGCAATACCCCAGGCTGAGCTACCTTCTGCTAGCCACAAAACGGTGGATGCAGAGTATCAGATAGAGAGTGCAGAAGATCATTCAGTATCACCCAACAAGAGATACATTTCTGAACTTTATTTTGGATCACTGAAACAAACCCATATTTAAATTCTTCTTCTATTATTATTATTATTATTATTATTATTCATTTATTCTGTTTTACATCTAAACATTAAAATTTATACTAGCTTCAGCATGCTCATTTCCAGAATAGTTTCATGAGTGGGGATTCAATGTTCACTCCAAGCTGCGCGGCCGCGCACAAAATTTTATAAGCCGGCAGTTAAAAAAAATAAATATATAAAATAAAATTCTTACTTTTATTTTCTAGTTTCCTGATGTTATTCTCTGCTATATTAGCGTTGAAGAAAAATATGATAACGATAAATGAGTTTGTTTTCCTGATTTATTCGGATTTTAGTATTTTTTTTTCCTATCAGAACTTTAAATTGTACTTTGTAATCTGACATTACGACGTGTACTCATACGCTGTTCTTTGTTCTGAGAATATGTTTGCATACGGGTTAAAAGTTTTGCACACGAACCGCAAAACCTTCGGGGACACGTTGGCGTGCATTTAGATTTTGTTCCTGCCTTTCAAAAATAACATGTATAATCATTGGCAGTGCGTTTACTTACGAGAAGACAGAAGAAAGAAAGCTTGGTAATGACAGGAAGACAGAAGAAAGAAAGCTTGGTAATGACAGGAAGACAGAAGAAAGAAAGCTTGGTAATGACAGGATGACAGAAGAAAGAAAGCTTGGTAATGACAGGAAGACAGAAAGAAAGCTTGGTAATGACAGGAAGACAGAAGAAAGAAAGCTTGGTAATGACAGGAAGACAGAAGAAAGAAAGCTTGGTAATGACAGGAAGACAGAAGAAAGAAAGCTTGGTAATGACAGGAAGACAGAAGAAAGAAAGCTTGGTAATGACAGGAAGACAGAAGAAAGAAACTTGGTAATGACAGGAAGACAAAAGAAAGAAAGCTTGGTAATGACAGGAAGACAGAAGAAAGAAAGCTTGGTAATGACTGGTAATTCTAGAAGACAGCGGGGGGGGGGGGGGGGGGGGGAAGAGAGAAATAAACTATCTCAGAGGACTGACCAAGTGGCATGGAACAAAAAAAAAGCATTTGAATTGATTGCACGAGACGGAGAAACATGATTCTGCTTAGCACATAATGAATGAATGAATGAATGATTGAATGTACTTACGCGAAGAGGACACCTGCTTCCTCAGATCTCCAGCGGTGGCGTTGCGCTTCAAGTTCTTCTTCTTGTCCTCTGGCCTGCCCTTCTCATGCCTGTACCTGTGCTGCTTCAGGCAAAGAGTTCGGACATGTTGCCTCAGGACTGGATCCAGCGTTTTACTGGCAATCCAAGAATCTAAAAACTGCTCTGGAAAAAAAAAAATTACAAAGTGTTTCTTTACCAATCTGCTACTTCTAATTTGATGGTTACCAATAATTAATAATAAAAAAAAAACACTTCAAATAATTTTACAATGAAAATAAGCACAGTTGAGCTCATTTATTTGTTATTATTGATCTGGTTACTTTGGTACTGTAAATTTTTTTTCGAGTACTTTTAGTGCATATTTTTAACTTTAGATATGACTGACATTTAAAGCGCAAATGTCTTCTTTACTCTTCGCCCTGAAGTATAAGCATAGAACTGGAGGGGGGGGGGGGGGAGGGATTTATTTTGCTGAAATGTTTGTTCATTGTTTAAAGAATTTTTTTTTCAAATAGCTTTCACTAAAATGATGTTCGTTATA
Source organism: Achatina immaculata (assembly GCA_009760885.1). NCBI lineage: Eukaryota > Metazoa > Mollusca > Gastropoda > Stylommatophora > Achatinidae > Lissachatina > Lissachatina immaculata. The sequence goes on along the minus strand of CM019691.1, from coordinate 28,736,319 downwards.
ATAGCATTTCGTTTTTTGTTTTTTTTTTTTTTGGCCATTTTTCAAAATTGTGGACCATATTCCATGTCATTATATCCTGCTGAATTTCGTCTGCAACGATAAAGTACTCATGTTAGAATGAAAGCAGCACTAGCAACATAATTAAAAATTAAAACGACCAAAAAATGGAACACACATTTTTTTTCCCTCCAGGAGAATGTTTATAATCATAATCTGAGATATTCATCATTGAAAAAATGTACGTTTTTGCCTTTTTCGTTTCCTTTATGTAAATATAGCACTGAACAAAGACTTCAAGTCTTATTTCGTTTCTAGCCATTTCATTTATCTTCCCCCAAAAAATAAGACTTTGTAAGCGCTATTTACGCAGCGCCAAAATAATTGCACATCACCATCATCATAATCATCATCATCATCATCATGTGCCCTGCCAACTGGCGTTACCTATTATGCTTCTCCATAGTACTCGATCCTTCATGCAGGCTGTCAGTTCATTTCGTGATCTCATACCATCTCGTCTCTTCTTTTTCTTCTTCTTCTTCTTCTTTTTCTTCTTCTTCTTCTTCTTCGTTAGCTTCTACCACCAAGACCGCCCCGTGATCCTACTGAATTTATTCATGTGGTCCTCGATAGGTCCCGTGATCCCCCTGTGATCCCCGAAAGGACCACATGAGATCCACGAGAGGATCACAAGAGGTTAAGAGTATCGCAGGGCTTGAGCCTGTATTCTTGGTGGGTCTCAGAAGCGGGAATGCGTGACACCGTGGTTTTCGTTGCACCGGTTTAATCTATAGTTGGACTTTCTCACTGGAAAACCTCGACGTGTTTTGGGATACATGTGTATCTCCGCCGGGTGAGAGGTGGTTGCCCATCCAGTCCAGCGTTGGACTTTCTCACCGGAAAACCTAAGCGCGATTAGGATACGGGTGAGAGGTAGTTGCCTATCTAGACTGCACTGATCCAGTGTCTCCGACTTCAGCATTTTGTGGTCGTGGCCGCTACCCTTCCTAGTTGTGACCAGGACGGAGCTCTTGTCCAGGAGGACCAATCCTCGCCACTATTAAGTTTCACCCCTGGGTTGAGTCGGTTTAGGCATTTTATCCCAGTATGGGCGTGTTTAGGATGTGACCGATCTCTAGAGCGGAGGTACCGTGACATGCGTGGCCATCAAGTTTCACACCTGGTTTAAGCTGGTTTAGGCATATTTCACAAGTATGGGTGTATATCGGACGTGCCCGGCGTCTAGAGCAGAGGTGCCGTGGTATGTGTAGCTCTCGCCGCGAAACAACTGGACATACCGACTAAGCTTCACTTTATCCTTTCTATCACCTTTTCACATGGGCGCCACACGGCAACTCTAATTTCTTTTTCGCATTTTCTTCATTGGCCGGGAGGAGTTTCACTCCACGCGCGGCACCGAAGAATCTCGCCAGCAGTGTATACCATCTCGTCAAATTATCCATTATCATTTTGTTTTTCAGCCTTCCTCTGGCTCTTCTTCTCCCATCTTCCCGTTGCTACAATATTTTCAATATTCCCTCTTCTCATTACATGTCCTATGAAAGTATGTTGTATCTGTCGTATTTTTTTACAAGAATTTTTGTCTCTTACTCATACATTCTTCATCAGTAATCTTTGCTATCCAGGGAATTCACAACGTTCTTCTAATAAACTAAATTTCTACTACTTCCAGTTACACATTGTCTACACTTAATACGAAAGAGATATCGCTGTGTGCTCATGTTATTTTATTTCAAGCAAACTTTGTTGGATTTCTTTCCACTCATTTTCTTTCTGTAACAATGGCAGAAGCTAGGAATGGATCTAAACCACTAGCCAAGAAAAGCTGAGAAACCCTGAAGGTGCAATATATTTCACCTTATCATAAAGAAAATCCAAAGATAAATTTCAAAATTATTTCGTTTCAAAATAAGCGCTGCTTAAAATAAAGATAACTAAGGACAAATCAAACACATTTACTGAACTTTCTAGGAATACCATGAACTCAGGGGAATTTGTGATAGTTATAGCATCGCAAGTTTTCAGATATAAGTTAAAATTCCTTAAAATAATTAACTGTTCGTTATATATTTCTTATATATACACATTACTGTTAAAAGAAAGAAACGCAACACACTACTGTAGTCGTAATGGACTCCAAATTTCAAACTTGTATCAAATTTTATTTTACAGAATTAATGTTTCAATCTTGGCATGAAGAAACTTTAAGACTGTAACAACGAAATGATGATCAATAAATTTGATTTGGACTTTTATTCTTTGCGACTGAGGCCTCCGTTTCAGTAAGGTGTATGGCCTCCTCTGGCCTGTATTAGGGAACGACATCTCCTTGATAACGATCCGATTAGCCCTTGGATCTGTTGTTGTGGGATGGCTGCCCACTCTTCTCGCAGTGCAAGAGACAACTGTCGGAGATTGGTTTGCGCCACGTCTCGCTGCCGGACTTGTCTGTTGAGTTCATCCCATAAGTGTTCTATTGTGTTCATGTCTGATGACATGGACGGCCACGGGATGGTCTGTGCGTTGTTGTCAGCGAGGAACTGGGTGATGAGTTGTGTCACATGAGGTCGAGCGTTATCCTGCTGAAAAATCGACCCTGGTGCAGCCAGAAGTGGAAGGACGTGAGGACGAAGAATATCAACGACATATCGTTGGGCATGCAGGCGCCCTTCAGTTTTCACCAGGTCACTTCTTCCCATGAAGTTGATCGTCCCCTACACCAGTACACCTCCACCACCATATGGAGGAGCCTTATCCACTCAGTTCTGGGCGTAGCGCTCATGGACTCTGCTGTAAACTCTTCTCCGTCTATCGTGTCGCTGGAGCAGAAAGAATGATTCATCACTAAACCAAACCCTTCTCCATTCATTTGCAACGGTCCATTGACGATGCTGGTTCGCCCACTGGAGTCGGTTCTGGCGATGCCGATCCGCAAGAACAGAGCCTCTGTAGGGTCTTCTAGCCCAAAGACCAGCGTCGTGCAGCCGGTTCCTGACCGTTTGAGCTGCTGTCAGTGACTGGACTGTTGTGGACGCAGATGCAAATCGATTCCTGAGGTGACTCAGCCGTATGGAGCGGACATCGACAGGAGTTGTGACAATGGGTCTTCCACTGCCCGGCCGGTCTGCAACTGAGCCAGTTTCTTGAAATCGTCTCCAAAGGCGACTAATGGTGCTTCTAACCACATTAATTTGTCTGGCCACTACACATTGTGACTGTCCAGTCTGTGAACGTCCAGCGATAATGTGTCGTTGTTCTGTAGTAAGATGAGCCATCACTACGCATTGAATTTTCAAATGAATTGATTCGAGGAGCGTCAATCTTTTATAGGCATTCAATAACATGATCAGTGAGTTTTGTGTTCAATAAGTTTTATGAGGTTCGCGTGAACCTGTCATGAGTTATTGTCACAAATACTGTTTTGACTAGTGTCGCTATTCTATGCTCATGAATCATCTGCGGAGTAAAATTCAGGTCGGCACGTGAAGTTGATGTCCAGGTTAATGTTTCGGGCCATTTGCCCTTGTCTGATCAGCAAACTTCAGTTTAAATCGCAACATCGTATTTGTTGCGTTTATTTTTGAACAGTAATATATATATATATATATATATATATATATATATATATAGGTAAAATCCCCGTTTCCATGTCGTACTGTAGATACGGTGTTAGGCTCATATTTCAGAGACCATCGTCACATGAAAGTATGATGTTGTCCGTATCACGTCTGGCCGCGTTCACTGATCACACTCACTCTCATGTTTTAATGTGATATGTGATGTGAAGTTAAGGTACATGCAGGAGCGTAGAGATATTTAGGAGATATGATTTGCTCCCTGTGTTTTCCTTGTCCTGTCGGAACACTAGAGAATGATGAGGTCAACGTCATGCCTGGCCGACTGTCCCTCCCTTCAACTACAGAGGGAGTCCACCACCCATGTCTGCAGATGGTGGGTTGTATGAAACTTCACCAGCTGAACTGGAATCAATCTTCTTCATGAGAAGCGAGTTCTCTGACCACTTCGCTATTCAGGCGCCCGTATGTATGTATCAATTCTACGGACACTGATGTTCTCTACTTGAACTAATGGGTCCTTATTATTCTAGCATCTAGTGGGTCTTTGTTATGCTGGCATCTAATGGATCCTTATTATACTAGCATTTTAAATCTCACATCCTTTCCGTGCCGCTAAACGTCACATCGGGCACGCATGGTAGTTCGCCAAGTGTCTTCGGCGAGTTTTTCAGTCTCATCAAGGGATGTTATACCCACTGAACTGGTCTCTCTTAACAATGTCCTCTTTAGAGTTTCACGTGGTCGACCTATTTTTCTTCGGCCTGTTGTGTTCCACTTGATAGCTTGTTTGGGGATCCTCTGATTGTTTCTTCTCATCACATAACTGACATAAGTCGGTTTTCTTTTTCTAATCACCCATGAAACAGGTTGTTGTTGTTGTTGTTTGCTCATCTGTCTTATCTCTGTGTTGTTCTTGAATTCGTTCCACCTTATACCGAGTATTTTCCTTATGCATTTGTTTTCGAAAGAGTCTAATTTCTTATTTATTTCTTTAGTTGTTTTTCAGCTTTCACAAGGCAACTTTTACGGAAACTCGCAACAATTTCATTCGAGCTAGCATCTAATGGGTCCTTATTATGCTAGCATCTAATGGGTCCTTATTATCCTAGTATGGATTTTAAAATAAATGTTCTTTTGTGGATAGTTACAGTTTCTCATTATGAAAAACTCTTCTTACTTTTGGATATATTTGTTTATCTATATTTTCATGAATATATCTGTAAGTAAGAAGCAAAAGACAAAGAATTCATATACTGTTGTTTGTTTGTTTGTTTGCTTTTCAGTTTCCATATACGCAAACAACGGCAAGAATTTCAAATGCTGGTTTATTCTGAGACTGACCAATACACACTTTTCTTAATAACATTAGATAATGGATTCATTGCATTAGATTGGTTGAATTCCATTTTGTTACCAAGAACACCGCATACAGGAGTCTACAAAGAAAAAAAGACGGTTCTTAGTTTCCAAGGAAGTAACTTTCAACCCAGGCAGATTCTTACTCACTTTCTTACATCCTTCCTCCTGTACGGTAAAGTGTCGAGAGGATATGCAGTTGGCGTTTTGGGGTCAAATGAGGGGGTGGGGGTGGAGGCCTCAGCGACGGTCATGCCATAATTAGCGAGTGTCTCTCTGATACCATCTATCCGTCTCTTTCTGGGTCTTCCTCTTGATCTGTGTCCTGTAGTCCTTTGGTTGAAGGCTCTCGCCGCTGGCTGTGAGTTGTGGTCGAAACAATTGATTCTTTGCTTCTCTGTGTGTCGTAGAAATGACGTAGTTCCTACCATCTGTCTTGCGGTGTCATTTCTTAGTTTGTCAAACATGGTGACGTTTGCTGGCTTCCTAAGACATCTCATTTCACATGTCCTTATTTTATTCTATTGCTTCTTAGTTAAGTTCCCATGCCTGACATTGGTACCACGGCGCTGGTATGAATGTGCTATTAATTAGTTTTCTCTTAGTTTCAAATCTAGACTTCAGTCTAGTTCCTTCATTAAGCACCATCAGAAAGCCTAAAGTTTTTAGTCTGATGATTCTCACACTGCACTAAGAAAAAAAAAACCAATATTTTCTGGAATTGCAGGATCATAGAAGGTGAATCTGTTGCAATGACGTTTATTCTACAAGCTATGATCGCATTAACCGGCAATTACAGATTAAAACCGAGAAAAACCGAAACTTGTAGAGATCGTCAGTTACTGTAACCGGTTTATAATATAAAAAAATCGGTTAGAGGATAATCAGGTCAGTAGAATCATGATGCTGAGTTTGTGTGGAGGACGATCTGCCAGTGTTGTCTTTGATTTACCCTGCGAGCATTTTGTAAAGATTAAATCTCGCCGCTAAAAGGATGATAAAAAAAAACAAAGCTTCACATGAACATTTACTTTCCTCTGATGTTTGTAAAGTAAATTTAATTTTACATTAAAAAATGAATAAGATACCGAATGATGTTTCGAGAAAACTGGTATTTCGGAAAGTACTTCATGAAAGGTGGAAGACAAGTATAATTGTACTGGTTTGGAAAAATCTTAGCGCCATCATTGAATACATTTTTTCCCCTTCTATAAAGGAAAGCAGTACTGGTGTCTTGGGGGAGGTTTTACTGACAAAGAGTCCCTTTCTTTATTTGTTGCTTTAATGTGAATGAACGTTTCAAATCTCCACCGTATGGGTTTTTTTTCCTCCTCTGCCATTACTAAAAAATACTTGTATACGTTATTTCGCTCATGAATCTAGTCTGTTTCCTACGCTTAATATGACATTCTTCTTAGCATCATAGAGCATTGTGGTTTATGACGTCTAACTGCATCGCTGCCGTTATCGTAATTATAATCATCGTCAATGTTCTCTACAATAATATCACTGCTGTATTCATTCTAATGCGAGGCGCGTACCCGTAGGAGAATTTCTCCAAATTTTTATGCCTGGTATAATATTTCAACTTTGTTTCATTTTGGATTCCAGATTAGGACGGCTTATTTCATCTTGGATTCTAGTGTAGAAAAAAAAATGTTTCATTTTGGATTCTAGTGTAGGAAAAAAAAACATGTTTCATTTTGGGTTCCAGATTAGGACAGTTTGTTTCATTTTGGATTCTACTCTAGAAAAAAGTCTTCGATGTTGGATTATAGACAAGAAAAACTTGTTTCTTTTTAGATTCATTCTAGACTAGAAAAAAAAAACTCACCTACAACCTGGGAGATGGAGTAGCACTCCAAGTCAGTAAGGAAAACCCCGTCCAAGATCTGCCGTCTCAGCTCCATCACGTAATGCATGTTGAGGGAGGCCACGTGGGGCTTGGACCAGCGTTTTCCGCCATCCTCCACTTTCTCCTCGTACTTCACCCACCTGGTTTTTAATACATTCAGTGTTTTAAAACGGGGATTTTTTAATACATTTAGTGTTTTAAAACAAGGGTTCTTAATACATTCAGTATTTTAAAACAGAGGTAAAAATGTTTTTGACATTCCCCCCCCCCTCTTCCGGGTGCAATGCCTGATATGTTTCCATACCCCCCCCCCAATGCAGTGCCTAATATTTACCCATCGTTGGTGATCTGTAAATGGATGCGTCAGCAGCAGGCCACCTTGCTCACAACCGAGAGGCCTACAGGAGTGCTGTTAGGGAGGCAAAGTTCCGCAAGGGACATGCAAATGAATGATGATGATGATGATGAATATTTACCAGTACCACCACATGCAATACCTAATATGTCCCCATATCTCCTATGCAAAGCTTAATATGCACCTAGTACCCCTCTTTGTAATGCCTAATATGTTCCCACACCCCTATGCAATGCTTGCCTAATACACTCCCATACCCCCTATGAATTGTCCAAAATGCCCCTACCACCTCATACTTTACTATACTTTATAAACCATCGTCCTCATTGCTAGCTCTGTTATATCAAAATATATCACGGGTCTGGTTTTGCTTTACATAAGACAGCAGAAATAAAATTATTCCAATCTAGCAGCACTACAAAAAATTATTGAGTGATCGAATCTTATTCCCTTAACATTTGGTTTACCCTCTAGGGATATGGATACCACAGGTTGAGAACCCCTGATCTTAAAAGGAAAAATACATTAACATCGATTCCATTTGATTTGATGGCTTCGAATTCTGAGTCTTAAAAATATACCGCATTCTTTATTGTTACTATGGCTCTTTCATGATTAAGAAGCTTATTTGAAAAAAAAACATTTTTTAAAGAAATTAAAAATACATTCTTCGATGAAAAAGGCAAATGCACGGAAACTGTCAGTAATAAGGTCAGCATAGATGTATGGACTGGTTATGTGTTCTCTATCCTCTTCTTCTTATCTGAGCGGGTGGTGACTTCAGCAGCTTTCTGGGCCATTGAGGTTCACTGCTGTAGACAAGACACGCCTCCATTCCTCTCTGTTTGTGATCTGTTCTTGCCAATTATCAGCCCAAGAGCGCGTATATCTTGTCTCGCCGTCGCTGACTAAGCCTACCTCTTGGTCTATTCTCTTTCATCAGTTCTGGTTAGGCCATCCTTGTTTGTCTGTCCTCCTTCATTCTCTCTAAATGTCAAAGCGGCCCCAGTCTGTTGGTTTTTAAATGCTTTCTCTTTATGTAATATTAATGCTAAAGTTACAGGAGGCCTCATTTACGTTTTGAAACAAACTCTCACTTCTGGTGGACGAAAAGAGTGATCCTTGTTGGATGAAAAGAGTGATCCTTGTTGGATGAAAACAGTGATCCTTGTTGGACGAAAACAGTGATCCTTGTTGGATGAAAACAGTGATCGTTGTTGGACGAAAACAGTGATCCTTGTTGGATGAAAACAGTGATTCTTGTTGGATGAAAACAGTGATCCTTGTTGGATGAAAACAGTGATCCTTGTTGGATGAAAACAGTGATCCTTGTTGGATGAAAACAGTGATCCTTGTTGGATGAAAACAGTGGTCCTTGTTGGATGAAAACAGTGGTCCTTGTTGGATGAAAATAGTGATCCTTGTTAGACGAAAACAGTGATCCTTGTTGGATGAAAACAGTGGTCCTTGTTGGATGAAAACAGTTGTCCTTGTTGGACGAAAACAGTGATCCAAGGGCTGATTAGTTTTTAACTGCAACCACCAGCTTTTTTTTTCACTGACACGTTTCTGTTTATTTTAGTCTTAACAAATAATTTATTTATAAACGTGGATACAATTTTATTATGTATCTCTCTATGTATATGTTATCTGCAGCTCATAATTATCGTCGTGTTGTTGTTGTTGTCATGTGACGCCCCCTTTCCAGAATGCTGTCCCTTTCACTACATCTGAACGCATTGCGATCTTGAGCAATCTGACCAACATCTCGAGATGACATACTCAGACTTTCCGATACTTCCTGAGTCCACCTGCGGCCACGTCGCTCCTTTTTCTCTTTTGCCGGGCACTTCTGCATTCAGTCTCTCTAGACTATTATGTCTCTTGATGTGGCCGAAGTATCTCCTCTTTTTAACTTTGATGGTGTGTACAAGCCAGTTTTCTATGACACCTAATCGCGTCAATATCGCTTTATTTGATTTTCTTTCTATCCATGATATTCTAAGTGCCCTTCTATAGCATTTCGTTTAAAAAACAGTTATTCTCTTTTCTGGTGGTTTGTTAAGTGTCCACATTTCGCATGAGTATGTTGGCACCGGGAATGTTTAAGCTCTTAGTAAACACAGCTTTGTTTTCTTGTTGGTACCTTGCCACATATTCGTTATTTAAGCTAGTTTCAGTGGTGCAGCTATCGCCCAGAAAGAGCGGGAAATCACATTGTTAACAGGATGTTTCAAGCACCAGAGTTGATCAAGACTCTACATCTTCTCATGATGCACCTGGCCAATAGGGAAGAAATTTTGTCCTGAATGAGATGACGCCAGGTCGAAAAGCTGCCTTTTGGATCATTTTTTAAAAAAAATATGTTGAATGACATCATACTCACTCATCATCCCGTGTGCGTTCTATTTCAAAACCTTCACGCAACGTCTGATGAAGGCGAATCAAGCTGGCTATTACAAGGACACACTAACAGCTAAATATTAGTTGGATAGACTGGCCAGATATTATCATTACTGTTAGTTCTTCGAGTAACGCCGTATTGGCACTAATTGTAGCACACCTTCTACGAGTAACTCCGTACTGGCACTCTTTGTAGCACATCTTCTACGAGTAACTCCGTACTGGCACTCTTTGTAGCACATCTTCTACGAGTAACTCCGTACTGGCACTCTTTGTAGCACACCTTCTACGAGTAACTCCGTACTGGCACTCTTTGTAGCACATCTTCTACGAGTAACTCCGTACTGGCACTCTTTGTAGCACATCTTCTACGAGTAACTCCGTACTGGCACTCTTTGTAGCACATCTTCTACGAGTAACTCCGTACTGGCACTCTTTGTAGCACATCTTCTACGAGTAACTCCGTACTGGCACTCTTTGTAGCACATCTTCTCACATAGTGAAGCTCATCAAGGGTCGTTAAACTATTTTCTGTTGAAAGTTCTTCCTGTCATTTTTCGCTTCGATTGTACAGTTCCTCCAACATTATCGGTATGTACAACTACGTCAGGACAGTTTGTCCAACGATGTCAATATTTGCCGTTACGTCAGGATAGTTACTCCAAAATTGTGAATATCTACTGTCAGGTCACGATAGTTTATCCACCATTATCAGTATCTACTGATACGTCAGCATAATTTCTCCAACGTTATCTACCTCTCATGATAGTTTCTCCAACATTATCTACCTCTCATGATAGTTTCTCCAACATTATCAACATCTCATGATAGTTTCTCCAACATTATCAACATCTCATGATAGTTTCTCCAACATTATCAACATCTCATGATAATTTCTCCAACGTTATCAATATTTACCTCTACGTCAGAATAGTTCCTCCAGCATTATCAAGATTTACCTCTAGGTCAGGAACTAACTAACTACCACTAGCCTTCCTTTCCCATCAGCCACTGGTTACCAACCTCAGATCGCGATCCAAATTAGAGCTTAAGGTGGGGTAAACGTGGTGGATAATTGTGAACTGACATTTACGCATATTTTTTAGTGATTAGTAGCAAATTTATGTTGGGCGAAGACGCTGTGATTTGGCAGTGACTCGTAACTGACATGCTTTGTCACGGTTGGCGAACAATAGCTGTTCAAAACCCCCTCTTCGCTGGTGCTCCCATCAACGTGACTAGCCTGGGTACGGGAGCAGGGATCGCCACAGTTCCCAAGGTGGTGGAATCTGTTAAGGAAGTGCTATATACTCCCTGTTTTTTTAGATGAACTCGGGGACTGAAAAAATTAGCTGCCACGAAACCACTGTCCCAAGCCGACAAGTGGTGTGCCTCATCTTTACCTCATCGCCTGCAAAGAAAACTCGCTCGAAGTTTCAGAGAGAACAAGAAGAAGGACTTACGCCATGTTGAAGACACTAAATCGTAATATTTAATTTTTGTTGAATATTTCAGTATTTTCAAGCATCTTTTCCCTGAGCCGTGGGTCACTGAACGTTGTTGGTTCAGGGTCACGGATCATCTACGAGGGGTGATCTATGGTAGCGAGGAACGCACCATTGCTGGTTTAGGGCCTCGTTCAACAAAAGGTTGGGAACCACCGGCCTAAACCATGCCAAGATTTACCCCCAGTATGAAGCTCTCTTAACGATATCGATACCGAATGCTCTGTTTGTTGCTAGCAATACCACTGACAGCGCTCACAACATTATCGATTTGGCGAACACTTTCCATTCTTAAAATTCAGCGGATTACTCTCATTTATTAGTGTCAGTCTATACCACTCAGACATCATTACATCATCTTTGCTTACGTTGTCAGGATTCTTTTTTTTTCAAAATCATTACTTCCTACTTTGTCCTTTCGTTTTCTTAATCAATCAGTTGACGGTACACTATTAGAGTGGATACTATGAACTGGACACTTGTTCTTCTCTGCATACAGATGGTTATAAAAACTGTTATAACAAGTTTTATTTATGAGGGTCGAATCAAATGAAAGCTGGAAAATGTGAATAAAATTTCAGAAAGAACACATAAGTCCTTTAGTTATACCATCTGTAAGCGCCAAGCTCGGGGATGTCAGTAAAGGGCACTTCTGTCGCTAAGCAAGAATCCAAGAATAGCGGGGCATGTCAAGATGACGTCTACGTTGCAGAGATACTCCAAAGAAGAAGAAGTGCGTTCTGTCCTCCGATTCTTGTTTGCCATAAGGGCCTAAACTCTTCGGACACAACAATGCGAAATACCTGCTGTGTGCGGGCATGAGTGCATGTGCAAGGCTCGAATCCACAGCTAGGTTACGAAGTTTCAAGGCAGACATAACAAGTTTGCATGACGCCGGCCGTACTGGGCAAGACCGCAAGGGACGCGGTGCACCGGTGGGTGTAAAGTCGAAACAAATGTTGTTTTTTTTTCTTACTAGAATTTAGGCCCTGTTTCACAGATGGTGCAAATACACTGTAAGACAAGGGGGACTCTGTTGAAAAATATGAGTCTTTTTTTTTCTTGCACTAAAGTAAAAGTTTGTGTCGTTTGCATTTTCTAATTTTCATTTCAGTTACTTTCATATTTATCTCCAGATCTTGAATGTTTCAATAAAATTTACTGAAGAAATAATGAAGAGGTCATTCTTTTCAAAAGCCACTTTTAACCGAATGTATTATGATGAAATGAAGTCCAGGGATAAAATGGAGATCAAGCTTTTAATGTTAAAGGCAAGTGACTCTGGGAACGGGAAAATAAAGCAGCTAACACGTTAAACCAACGACTCGAGGGGAGGATAACGGGTGGGGGGGGGGGAGTTAGTGAAGAGTGAGGGGTGCAGGGTCCTCTAAAATGAATGGGACACTACCCAGTGCCATTCTTCTTCTTCTTCTTCTTCTTCTTCTTCTTCTTCCGCCTTCGAGTATTGGTTGGTCATGCTATACCTGCAGCCCCGTCGCTCTGACGAAGTCTTCCTTCTTCTCCAGACCTTGAGTGTGAGCACAGTTTCCACGTGCCCGGACAGAGGACATGGACGCCGTCAACGTTGTCCACCATCTTTTACAGGAAGTCACTCACAGGCATAATATTTTTACACCTTTTTTTCCTTCTTTTTTTTAAACATCGCTCATCCCCACCCCCTTCCCTCTCGTCTTCCTCTTCTCATCCTTTTCATCTACTCAGCATACTACTCCCCCCCCCTTCCTTTCCTTCTTACCTCCATAATTTCACTCCTCCCTCCTCTACCCCTAGAACTATTCCCTAAAAAAGAAAAGGCGTATTTCTTTGTCCTTGTTTAAACTTTCTCTCCACAAAATGCACACACAATTTTCGCCGCCGCTGATCAAACATTCCCAAATAACAACACCTCCCCCCCCCCCCTTCTCGTACCTGGCCCATTCTCTCCACTCGAAGTCTTCTCCTCTCTGTGTGAGAACGTCCATCTCCACGAAAAGGCGTCTAGTTCGATGCTTGGGGTCCCGTACTTGATTGATAAGCGTCTGCACTTTGTCTGCCGGGTCGTAGGTGGAACTTCCGAACGCCCTTAAGTTTGTGACTGAAAGAAGGGGGAGATAAGCATCTCAACGTCATTTTCGTTTTTCGTATTATTATTTTATCGACTAATTTATTATTATCATTGCACAGTTTAAGCGTCCTTTTTTGTTTGTTTGTTGCCTCTTCTCGTGTTTCTTTCTTGTGCTTCAAAATGTTTCTATCAATCCACGTATTCAACTCGTCATTTATAAATCGATCTAAACATTTGAATATTCATATTTATTTTCTCAAACCACTATTTGTGATGCACTTTCTTTCACTTTCTTTCTTTCTCCCAATTAGTCTTTTTTTCCTTCTTTCTAATAGTCTGGTTTTTTTTTTATTATTAACAATTTATCGTGTGTCCTTTATTTCACTGAAGATTTTTACTCAATACAATAAATTACGTGAGAATTAATGTCACTGAACTGTTGTTTTTTATTATTATATGTGCCTTGCCAGATAGCATTGGTCATCAGACTTCTCCATTTTGTACGGTCCTTGGTGTTCCAATCAATTTAAATGCTTCTCTTTTTCCATGCCACTTTGTTCGCAGATGTTTTTCTCTTGGCCTTCCTCTCTTCCTTTTTTCCTTCGAATTTTCAGGACATTAACAAGTTCTGTAATTTCTGTCTTCTCTTGACATGTCCAAGGCATTTTGATGGTCTCTTTTATTATTATTATTATTATTATTATTATTATTAACTAATTTTCTTTGTTTTCTGAAGCTTCTCCAAGAGCACTTTTCGTTTCTTTTCCTGTCTGTCCATGGTATTTGTTGCATCTTTTTTTCCAAAATCACACATATCTGTTTCTTCTCGTTTCTTTGTCATCCTTTTCTTATCTTGTTCTATGTAGCATCATAATACTCTTCTTCTCACTTGTGGGGACGTTTTCTTATTTGTTAGTTATCTTTTTCGTGTAAAATAAGCTGCTTTTGCCTTAACTGTTCGTGATTTTATTTCATTTGTGTACTTGCCATCAGCTGTTGTTGTTCCGAGGTAAGTGAATTTATTTACTTGTGTCTTCCTTTTTGAAAAGCTGCTGTACCTTGGTATATTCACTCTTATTGATGTGGTACATTCACTCTTTTTAATGTGGTATATTCACTCTTACTGATGTGGTATATTCACTCTTTCTGATGTGATGTGTTCACTCTTTTTGGTGTGGTATATTCACTGTTTTAATGTGATATATTCACTCCTTTTAACGGGTATATTCACTCATTTCGATGTGATATATTCACCCTTTTTTTATTAAAAAAAAACGTTGGTCAAGGATAAAAGCACAAACTTACCTCCAGGACCGGTCTCCATTAACTCAGCACAGATAGAGGGCCTTTGGTGTCGAAGCGGCATTCGTACGTTGAGGTATAGCGAGGAGCTCTTCTTAATGACTGAGGAGGCATTACCATTTCTTTAATGTTGGAAGTATCGATGATGATGATGATGATGATGATGATAAACCGTCATATGATATAGACGCATGTGAAACTATACTAGTTCGGAAAGGTTGATTAGTAGAAGTCATAGTGCCCGGCAAAAGAAAACAAAGGGCGACTTCGCCACAAGAGGACTCAGGACATCATAGAAAAGTCTAAATATGTCACGTCGAGACGCTGGACAGCTTGCACAAGACCGCAGTGAGAGGGACAACGTTCTGGAAAGGACATATCACATGATGATGATGATGATGATGATGATGATGATGCAGCTATAATAATGGCCACCCTCAAACAAACTTGGCATGCGGGAAATAAAAACGTTGGCTATGGTAAAGGTAATCGCGGTGATACCTCTAATAATAATAATGACGGGGTAATGATATTAATGGTAATAATAATCAAAACAGCAAAAGTGCTGAATAAGTGGCTTTTTAAAAGTGGCGATATTTTCTACCCTGAACTAAGCACAGTCGAGACTATGATCGTCATAATTGGGACGATAATTGTTCATTCCTTTTGCATTATTTGCGTGAAAAAAAAACCGACTTAATTCACTTACATTTTGGTGGCGCCCCATTGGCTTTCCAGTTCTGGTTTCTGTTCAGATCTGGCGAATCGCCTCCGTCGTCGTTAGACATGATGGCTGTTTGTCTTCAGACTTTAATCACGGTGCTGAAGACAGATGTTGTACATTAACAGTCGCTGGAGATGATTCAATAATAGGTGTACAATAACATAACAGGAATAATTTATGGAGGAGTAAAATAACAAGTGTACTATAACGGTTGTCCACAACACAAAAAGGAATGGAAAAATTAATTATATCAGTCCGTAAGAATAATGAAGAGCAAAACCTTTATCTTAATGCAAAGAAAACTAAATTGATGACAACAGACAAAACAAATAAGGCAGCTGGAAAATATATACTGGAAGAGGTGGAGAGTTTTTAATGTATTGGATCATTACTAATTAATAATGGAGAGACAAAGAGGGAAATTAAAAGGAGGGCATATATCGTTCTTTTAAAAAACAAATCAACTAAAGAAACCGTGGGGAGGAACAAGCAGAACAACAAAAATAAGATTTTTAAGAGCTTGCATCTTTCCCATCGCAACATATGCCTGTGAGACCTGGACACTTAAACAAAACAGCCGAGAAACACATAAATCCCTTTGTATGTAAGTGTTATAGAAAAGTTCTTCAAATATAATGGACACAAAAAAGAACAAATATATCCATACTACAAGAATTTAATATTGAAGAAGGTTTGCTAGTAAAGAGTATTAAATAGAAAAAAAAAACTTAAATATTTTGGACTTATTAAACGTTATGAGAACTTAGAGAAGACAGTTTTGGAAGGGTACATAATGGGGAAAAGAGAGAGGAAGACCAAGGCGAAGATGGCTGCAAGACATCGTTGACGATCTGTGAATGGATTCATCAGCAGCAGGGCATCTTGCTTACAACAGAGACATCAAAAGGAGAGTTTGTGATAGTATATTGTTCGGTTAGTATAAGGGAGATTATAAACTGTAATAGTAAAGGCACTTTATTGTGTCCTTTGTTGCAATATCGATTTTTTAGAATGAGTCATCTCACTTTCCAGGCGAAATGTTAGTCAGCTCAGGTAACTTTGACGGGTAGCGTGAATGTGCACCGGATATCTGAACTTAGTTAGGAAAAATTTTTAGGTGTCAACTTTACTAAATTTAGTAATAAAGACAGAGTTTTTGTTAAGGAAATTGTTTAAGAAACCAAAGTTTAGAAAAACGTGCAGTGAGCTTTCCTTCACGATAGAATATTCGGGAATCATGAGAAGATTTAGTACGGGATATTTTAGCTGGAGTAAGTTTTATTAGGGAGGAATTTTTTTGTAGTAGTTTTGCTCAGTAGTCATGTTTTCCATTTGAGAAGTTTACAAGTAGTCAGTGATGTATTATATTTCAGTTTCAGCATATTGTCTTTTAGTACACGTCTTTTCTTTGTTAGCGAAATCTAGGCTGCTAATAGTGTTGTCCTTATCGGGACAGAATTGTGTGTTCTGGAGATTTGTGTGGACGTTCACAAATTTGTAAGTACTGTAGTTCTTTATAATTGCTTATAGTCGTCACTAGTTTCTTCCCCATGGCGCTGACTACGCACCCGGGAAGCTCTTGTAATGTTTCTTGATTCAACCTGCCATGTTGGCAGCTCGTCTTCTTTTCTCATCTCCATTTTCATCGTTCATTTCTTCATTGAATAAATGTTTGATATGCATCTCTGTAGTTGAACTATTAATCCTTAATGGAGTTTCCTTGCTGTTAGTCCTGTCCAGTGAATGGGAAGTCTTGTCAAAGCTTTCGTACGTGACACTGTCGTTTTGTTTTTTTTTTTGTAGCAATTGCGAACCTGGCATTGTTGCTGTGTCACTCAGGGTATACCATAGTAACAAGACTGCCTTTTTGGTATAGTAGTGTTGCCAACTCTTACAGGTAACAACAACATGTAAGTCTATAAAGATACAGTTAAAGGCCACAAAATTCCATCTCTTGATGCCTTGGACCCGTCAGTAATACACTAATACTAGTTCAGTGGCGCCCTGCTGTCAAATCTGTACTTGTCCCCGGGGGGGATACGCTTTTAGTGTGCCGTGACCAGGAATGTTAGGAAGCAAATTTCCGCAAGGGACATGCAAATCATTGATTGATTGATTGATTGATTGATTGATTGATTGATTATTACGCTTAAAAACGCCACTCGAAAAGAGGGCTGTACAATACGAGTAGTTCTACGGATTTAGAAGTAATTTAGATGGAATATGAGCTCGGAATAGGCTAGAAATAGATTATTTTATGAAGAAGTTGGACAGCAGAAAGACTCAGATCTGCAAGAACCTTTGGGTGGAGTCGCGGTTGGAACTGGATGGTATTCCAGAAAAAAAGTATTCAGTAAAAACTGACGAATCATGGAGGAGGATTTGGCGGCTGGATTCACAGTCGTGCTAGAAAATCTAGGAAATACACGCGAAGATAAAGCGCGCAGTTTGAATATAATATTCCCAGGAAATAAACAGCCTTTGGTTGGAACAGATTCTATTATTAACGACATCCCAGAGATTAAGAGTTGGTAATGTATAAGAAACATTCTCTCTCGCTCTCTTTTATTCTCTCTCTCCCTTACTCTCTCTCTCTCTCTCTCTCTCTCTCAGTCTCTCGCGTTCTCTGCCACTCTCAAATGCAGCATATCAGGCGGACCCACGTGCCCAGTTATTCACCCTTTGCAAAACGAAATTTAATCTTTCGCACATTAACATCCTCTCTTTCTCTCTCTCTCTCTCTCTCTCTCTCTCTCTCTCTCAGTCATCTTCGAGCTTGGAAAAGATCTCCTAATGATCAGTTTACCTTTTAATGTGCCACCATTTCATGATGAAATTCATAAAATTAACTTGCAAAAATATGAGAATAACAACTCTCTCAAAAGAGGAAAGACGAATGAGGTAAAACTGGTTCTAGCAATAAAAACAGACAGAGGAGTATGGTTCAGTTTCACAAAAAGACAGAAAGAGTGAGGAAAATGGACAAGAACGAGAGTGGCAGAAAGTAAGATGAGTATGTATAAACGAGGAACATGCAACAAACCAATATTTCGACAAAAGCCTTTTTCAGGGACCATATTAAAAAAATAACACAACAAATAAAACCACGAAAAATAAACGAAAAAGTAAAGACTTAGCATTTGGTGCCCTTCTTTCTTACAAGGAGGATAGACTGCATATGCTCAAAATATTAATTATCTACGTACTTTATATACATATAATGCTTTGTTCTAGATATAGGAAACATCTTACAAGCGAAACTGCAAACATATGTTAAATAAAAGTCTGGTGTTGCAGATCTAACCGAATGTCGTGTTTTATATGTATATCTGAATGTATAGAAAAATTTATATTTTACTTTCGGTAATAACGTAACTGATTCTCATCTTTATGTGTGTGTGTGTGTGAGAGAGAGAGCGCGTGTGCGCATGTATGCGTGCGTGTATGTGTGTGTGTATGTATGTGTATATTGCTGGTATTCTCCTGACAAAGATATAGAGCGAAATATTGCGTTGTAGTTTTGTTGTAGGTAAATCTTTACCACATAGTTTTCTTGTCACTATTCTGTTGCAATTCAAACAACTATACAAATATAAAGGAGTACACATGTCGCTCTTTACAAAAAATAAAACAACTAAAGAAGCTGTGGAGAGGAATAGACTTGTTTACACAAATAAGATTTTTGGGCGTGCATCTTTCCATCTCAACATGAGACCCTGGACACTTAACAAAACAGCTGAGAAACACATAAATCCCTTTGAATGTAAATGCTACAGAAGAGTGTATTTTATAGAAGTGTAGAAGATCACAACAGAATGTGAATAAATGAAGAGAATAATATTCATCAAAGTTAACATACTGGTAATAAAAAGAAAACGTTGTTTGAACAGAGCATAAACATTCGTGCGTACATACTGAAAGCAGCATGGGAAAACGTGCCAGTGAACAAAACAAAAAGCAAGAGGATGTATATTTCGAAGAACAAACAACGACAGAAACATTATGGTACACACTAAAATAACAAAGAACAAACAAAGACAGAAACATTACGGTACACGCTAAAACAGCAAAGAACAAACAACGACACAAACATTACGGTACACACTAAAACAGCAAAGAACAAACAACGACACAAACATTACGGTACACACTAAAACAGCAAAGAACAAACAACGACACAAACATTACGGTACACACTAAAAACAGCAAAGAACAAACAACGACACAAACATTACGGTACACACTAAAACAGCAAAGAACAAACAACGACACAAACATTACGGTACACACTAAAACTGCAAAGAACAAACTAAAGGACAAACACACAGAAAAAAAAAACTGAAAAAAAAGACTAAAAAACAGTGACTAAATCTCAACAAACAGCGGTGGACTCGCAATTAACACTGGAGATTTGAGGTAAAAGTTAGCTGAGCTCAAATTGTCCATTATTCGCATTAACTCGTGCTTGCAGAATACCCGATTAAGAAAGTCTTCTAAGATTTTAAATGATACCTTGATAGCATGTTCCGGTATGCTTAATAAACTTGTTTCGAATATCTAGGCGTCCTCACATGTGATGGCTTGCACATATTATGACCCTTGTAGGAAAATGTCTTGCAAATAACAAATAACCTGGATGTTTGAAACCACTGGTTGGTTGTCTCGCAGCGGGGAATAAATAACACAACAGACAGAGGAAAAATGGAGGCAGTTTATATCCAAACCAATAGAAAACTTACTTTTATATGTGACCATTGTTTCTGCTCTGAATTTCCGGGGATGGCGAAAGAAATCGTGCCTGACTGACGGCCTCATTGTAATAATTCACAGTGGCATTGTAATAATGCACAGTGGCATTATAATAACGTAATGAAGAGATTTTGAAACTGCAGTTATTCAGAGTGAATGGAGCCTTTGACAAACACAAAAGGAACTGATCATGTTCGACAATGACAAGTACTTCCTTATACCCTGAGTCAAGTACTCGAGTACTTTCATGTGTCATGAACGCGACATGACTGTACTGCGTATAAATGCGCAGACGAAATCGACTGAAAACGGCATTGCCTTTTTAAATGATTGGCGCGAAGAGCGGGTTAGCTGAATGTTTGAGAACCGTCAGTTTTCCCCCAAATGGTTTGACTTCCAACTGGCACTTTTCCTTTGTTTTCCGCTGATTAGGCGAACAAATCTTATTAAGGGTTCATTGTGAGGAAAAGCAGACATTTTGACCTTTCGAGAGTTTTAGTGTTTGGAAAAAGGTCATGCCGCTGCGCTCAACAGCCTCCTCCTTGCCCTACACACACACACATGCAAACGCACACACAAACACACCTTCAAACACTAAAAGTATGGGGTATCGATTATTTGTAGCATTTTCCCCCACGTGGTATTTTTCCGCGCTCTCTTAAAGTAGAGGAAGTAAAAGCGACGACCTTCAAACCTTGAAGAGTTTCCGCTTTTACACTGGAAGTTTAGAAACACCAGAGGAAGGTGGGAGAGATGGGAAGTGTCGACGTTATTTACACAAGGTTCACTTAGCACTGAATGGAACTGTGGACACTATGAACACAACACACTCTCTCTCTCTCTCAAGGTCCCTACCGACAGGCGTAGAGTATCATGTCCTTCCATAACCCTCGAACCCTTATGCATCTCAACAGGCCTGTCACTGAGCACTTCCCGTGCCAGGATGCCAAAACATCGAACATTTTTTTTTTGTTCCCCTCTGTCTACCCTCTGTCTCTTCTACCTTCGAGCTTTCCTGTTCCCGCTAGGTTTATATATATATATAAACAGAACAAAGTATATATATATTCCTTTGCTTTATATATATATATATATATATATCAAAGATCAGAAAACAGCAATCTAAATGTATATATATATATTCCTTTGCTTTATATATATATATATATATATATATATATATATATATATATATATATATATGTCAAAGAGGCAGACCGCGTGAAACTCTGAAGAGGACATTGTTAAGAGAGGCCAAATTAACAGGCATAAAATCCTTTGATGAGGTTGAAAGACTTCGCCGAAGACAGGAACAATTGGCGAACTACTTTGCGAGCCCTATGTGATGTTTAACGGCACGGGAAGGATATAAGATATAAGATAAGATAAGATATATATGTCAAAGATCAGAAAACGGCAATATATATATATATATATGCCTCTTTTAGAATTTCTTTGTTCGATTTTCTCTCTGTCCATAGTACGTCAGCATTCTTCATAAGAACCACATTGCACATGATTCCAGCCTTCTTTATGGAAGACAACACTTAGAATGTGTCTAACACTAAACACGGTCTTATTTCACATCGACTTCCACCCCCCCCCCCCAAATGCACGCACACACACACACACACACACGCACGCACGCACGCACGCTAGTGTCATTTGACTGATTATTTTTAGAAACGTGAAAATATTTTCGAATGTTTCGAGACACGACTCAAAACATTCTAATACACCACAGACATTCCCGTTACAAATAATATTAAAAATTGTCGTGATTAATACTGAAATTTGCAGGGAAAGGTGGCATGAGTTCAAAGAATAAGTTATCTGATGAGAATATTTATCTTTTCTGTTCAGATGAATACCGCTCTGTACAGAGTAGCTGACCTCAGAGAGAGAGAAAGGCCTGATGGAAATAGAAGCGCATGAAGACCACCAGCTGATTATAAGATTAATAGAGGCGATTATTCTTCTTGATTAAACGTATGAGAAAATGAAGTTGAAAGAAGAAGAAGAAGAACAACAACAACAACAACAAGAAAGATGATGATGATGATGATGATGTTACAGAGCTGATTATGTGAAGGTCATGGCAATTGTGTTACTAGAATGGGAGTCTGACATGGAATCCTCATGGAAATTTTAAAAAAAACGAGGAAGACTTAGACTTACTTGGAGAAGAGAAATTATGACACTGCTCAGAGACAAGGGATACACATGGAAGGAAGCAGAGAATAATTCCAAGAACATGGTTGACCGGAGACCCTTTATCCTTTATGATGATGATGATGATGATTAGGAGTCACCCAGTGCGGTGTCAAACCATACCCCCCCCCCCCCCGGTCCCTTCCTCTGTACCCCCACTGAACCACCACTCATACTAGACTAATCAGAACACTTTGTATTGTTTTATAGGCAGTCATTTTGGTGTCATCTTGTCTGATAATGTCACCAGGTGGGATCTGCCCCCCTCCACCCACACCCCCAGCCGTCGTGACAACTCTGGTTAGTGGAGAGAAGGCAGAAAGAGAAAGAGGGACAGACAGAGAGAAAGAGAACGAACGAACATACTTTATTTTCAAAGTGTTAAGAATTGGGCACGCAGGCTCGTCTGACATTATGCCCTTCATCATACAGCTTTCACTCGGTCATAGTCATTCAGCGTTTGTTAGAGAGAGAGAAACAGAGACACGTAGAGAAAGGAAAACAGACTGATAGAAAGAGAGAGAAAGAAAAAAAGAGACGTGCACACAGAGAGAAATAAGAGAGAGGCAGAGACAGACAGATAGACAAACAGACAGAAACTGGCAACAGACAAACAGACAAACATACAAAGATAAAAAAGAGAGACAGACAGATAAAGAAAGAGTAAGACAAATAGATAGAGAGTGGGAAACAAATTGGCACAGAGACAGATAGAGAGAAAGGCAGAGAGAGGGAGAGAGAGAGAGAAGACGAATAGGCGAAAAGAGCAGAGATGAAATATGGTTGCTATCACACAGAAATTTGATTTCCTGTGTCCCCTTATTTACAGTATCAAAATCCAAAGTTAACAATGACTTCAAATGTTAACTTTTAACGTAAACTAATTGATTTGGGAGACAGCGGTAGCTTGGCTGCGTAGGACGAAAATTTAAATCTATTTTTACAAACTCTTTCAGGCGCAAAATAGAAACGGCCAGTGACTACAATCTTTAGTAGACTCTCCAGCATTTAAATTAATCTACATAATCATCCTGATTTCTCGTTAGAAGGCAGTGGGTTGGACAGAGCTAGAGTCAGCAAGCCTGTTTTATTTTTTAAAAAATACCTTGCATCCTTCATATTCTGGAAGCCACTTTAACAACGATCTGCCCAAAACAAAAACGAAAAAAAAAAACAGAGACATGCCAAAGCATAACGCAGGCATGCAGAAGCCAGTGCATTAAGAAAATAAAACAAGTATCATATTCGCGTCAAACATAGTCGCATATGACTCTGAGACACACGGCTGTAACACGGATGAAAGTCCTACATGTAACAACGACACAATCAACAATAATAAAATAGTAGTGACACATGTGACACTGGCCTGTGTGACAATGATCATGAGATGACAGATGACAGAGATGATTAAAATATAAATGCCAATGAAACGGATAATAGCGTTAGAATCGACAATGACGCGTGTGATAATAAGACATATGACAGCAACACATGTGACAGTAACACATATGACAATAAAATATATGACAGTAACAAATGACACTAATACATATAATAGAAACACATATCACAATAGCACACATGACAGTTAACACATATAATTAACACACATGACAATGATGTACATGGTAATAAGACATACGACAGCAACACATACAAAAATAACACATGTAGCAATAACACATAACAATAACATACATGCGATAAAACATATCACAGTAACACATATGACAATAACACATAACAATAATACATGTGCCATAAAATATATCACAGTATCACACATCACAATAATGCATATTATTTCACAGATGACAGTAACACATAAAAAATAATACCCTAGGCAATAATACCTATAACAGTAACACAGATGGCTCCTGCTTTAGGAGATGCTAACACACATTAACACACCATATATACATACGAAAGACACAATTACCAATGACATATAACACAGTGCTGCAGATGACACTACAGTATATATATATATATATATGAACATCAGCAAATTCTTTCCAGACAAAATGTTTACGAAGAATTATAAAATTATTTTGGCCAAACACCATAAGAAATAACATCTTGTTGGCAGAGATGCAGATGAAGCCACTGACAGCAATTATTGAGGAAAGACGCTGGCGATGGTTGGGACATGTGCTCCGGATGACTGACAACTCACTACCAAAAATAGCACTAAGATGGACACCACAGGGGAACAGAAGTAAGGACAGACCAAAAGAGGCATAGAGAAGAACAACAGAAAGGATGTTGAGCAATAGAGGGCTCACCTGGGCAAGAGCAGAAAAAAAAGGCAAAGGACAGGCATTTGTGGAAAACCCTTGCGGAAGCCCCATGTGCCATGGGCACTTAAGGTTCAGAGAGAGAGAGAGAGAGAGCATCAGCAAAGAAAAAACACACCAGGACTCATTCCTCTATTCAGCAGTGCTCTTTTGACCAGACTTTCTGAACACTACTCCCAGGTTAATGGATTCAGTGTTGGAAGTTCAATTTTCCTTTCAACATAAACAAAAATTAATTTGAACAAAGAACTCGTTTTTCCCCCCATTTCTTGTTACTAATAATAGACTAGCAAACGTTCACACAGTATAACATGTCACTGACTTTCAAAGTTGGTTTTTTTTTTCCCCACCTTCTTGCTTTATTAAAAGCCACGAAACTGGTTAGATTTCTTTTCCAATTAAGAAAGCTCATCATTTGTTTATATCGCATCACTATTTTTAGCTTTCCCGCCGACAACACGAAAAAGGTCGCAGATATAAGTCCTTGTGGTAAGTATCTTGCTCTACTGTCCTGGCACGTGCTGAAGTCAATACATCAACACAGGAAAACAGCGCGGATTTATTTTTAGAAGGGTATGAAGATACGGATGTAAGGGTACGGGCTGAGTTGATTCCTGGGAGCACGCTTGCTTTTAAAAGAAGATTGGGAAAAAAAAGGGGGGGGGGGTTGGGGAGGTGAGAAAAGGTGAAACAGATGCATAAGAGAAAAAAAAAGAGATAGAACGAATTTTATTTTCACAAACAGAATAGTTCATTACAGCGACCTTCTGAACTCGGCATTTGATCTTTCACCTTTGACACGTTCGGTATAAATATGGCACACGCCTACCGCACACGTAGTGAACAACAACACGTTTAAACTAATAATGTTCGTACATTCATGATCTCATTATTATATTCAGCCAGTGTGAAGCCAATAGCTGCACAGAGAGTGGAATTATTTTCCTCATTATCAAATATTAGTGCTTCAGAATTACCCTGCATAAAATGAAAGATCACAGACTAATAACAATATAAACAGTGCAGGCTTACGACAATATAAACAGTGCAGGCTTACAACAATATAAACAGTGCAGGCTTACAAAAATATAAACAGTGCAGGCTTACGACAATATAAACAGTACAGGCTTACAACAGTATAAACAGTACAGGCTTACAACAATATAAACAGTACAGGCTTACAACAATACAAACAGTACAGGCTTACAACAATATAAACAGTGCAGGCTTACGACAGTATAAACAGTGCAGGCTTACAACAATATAAACAGTGCAGGCTTACGACAATATAAACAGTGCAGGCTTACGACAATATAAACAGTGCAGGCTTACGACAATATAAACAGTGCAGGCTTACGACAAAATAAACAGTGCAGGCTTACGACAATATAAACAGTGCAGGTTTATGGATCGAAAAGAAAGAATCTATTAGAATGTTACATACTATTTAGATCACATCACGAGAAAATGTGAGTGAGTGAGTGAGTGAGTGAGTGAGTGAGTGAGTAATAAAAAGACAGAGAGGAAAAAAGGGGGGGGGGTGTGAATAACAACATTTTATAAACTAAACTGTTGATCATTTTTCTGGTGCCAGCGCTCAGGTCCAATGAGAGGGTAGGAGTGGGGGAAAGGAGGGGGCCCAATTTAGGCAGTGTTCCGAGTACTGGAAGGCTTCCTCTTTCCTATTTTTTTAAGGTGGGAAGGGGGAGTAACTTTCCCTCTTTTTTTTAAGAGGTACCAGCAGTGGATGAAAATAGAGTGACTAATCAATAAGACAGGGAGGAGGGGAGGGGGGAGTAATGAAAAATCTTCCTCTCTCAGAAGCGCTGTCAGAGTGACATCCATACCATCAGCTTCGTAGTCTTTAAGTAATAGAGCCGTTCCTACTTTTTTTTTCCCCTAGCTTATACATCATATTCCTGAGACGGTTATACGAAAATGCAAAACGTGCAGAAAACCTGGGATGAAACAGATTCTAGGGGACATTTTCCCTTCCATCTGCGAGGTTTCAGTTTCACATGCACTTATACGACGGAAATAAACCAAAGGAACATAAATATAAACCAGGCCCGACCACACGAACAAAAGAATGTAAGACGTGACTTCGCGTTCGACCGACAGATATTCCTGACACCGATTGCTGTGTGTTGCTTCTAATTTTCTTATTGTAAACATAGTTTATCTAATATCTTTTATCCAAAGAAGAATAACTCTTATTCTTACTTTAATTTTGTAGCAGACATTAGGCTGTGCCACAGCATGGCTGACACTGGTGAGATTTCTCTGAGTAGTTGGCACATTGTTCTGCCGTTATACATGGCGTGTATAAAAGGTTAAAAAAAAAAGGTAAAGGTAATCCTGTCATGCCTTAGAGGCACATAGGGATAAAGTGTTAGTGCCCATATTTTCCTTGATCTGTCAGAAGTATTCGGTATAGACGTCTCTTTACTACAGCAAATCTGCCATGCTAGTGCAGTGGTCCAGAATAAAAGGACCTATAACATACCATACCATACCGTACCATACCATACCATACCATACCATACCATACCATACCATACCATACCATGCCATACCATGCCATATCATACCATACCATACTATACTATACTATACTATACTATGCTATGCTATACTATACTATGCTATACTATACCACACTATACCGTACTATACAGTACTATGCTAACTATAGAATACTATACTATACTGTACCATACTATATCATATTATACTATACTATACAATGATATATTAACATTGATGACATTATTATTATTATTATTATTAGTAGTAGTAGTAGTAGTAGTAGTAGTATTGTTGTTATTGCTGTTGCTGTTTTTGTTGTTGCTGCTGTTGTTACTGTTGTTGTTTTTTTGTTGTTACTGTTGTTGTTGCTATTGTTGCTGTTGTTACTGTTGTTGTTGTTGTTTGAAAACCAGTGGGTGGTTATGATGAGTTAAAAGCATAATCTCTGTATTAATTATGAACATTAAGCAGTTCACTGCGAAGCTTTTTTAGCCAACTCATCCTCTCACGTCCTATACATCAACTCATCCTCTCACGTCTTATACATCAACTCATCCTCTCACGTCTTATACATCAACTCATTCTCTCACGTCTTATACATCAACTCATCCTCTCACGTCCTATACATCAACTCATCCTCTCACGTCTTATACATCAACTCATCCTCTCACGTCCTATACATCAACTCATCCTCTCACGTCTTATACATCAACTCATCCTCTCACGTCTTATTAACTCATCCTCTCACGTCTTATACATCAACTCATCCTCTCACGTCCTATAGATTCCTGCAATCGTGAATCTCGGCAAGCTTTGCTAGAAGAACTAATTCAGCTCGGGCTAAACACTTTCCCTAGACCAACTGCCAGACGAAATAGGAAACGAATTCAAATTAGAGTTCGTATTATATACTTTATTTTTACAGTGGTGTGCTGACAGGTCAAGGAAAAATATGGGCACTAACACCATATCCATATGTGCCTCTAAGGCATGACAGTGTTACCTTTACTTACTTTTTACTATTAATCTTTAAAAATAATGACAATAATACAGTATTGTTCACCCACGAACGATGCAGATGATGAGGTGAAAGACGATTTGTATCACCAATTACAACAAATCATCAACAAAGTCCCTAAACGCGATATCCTAATTGTTATGAGGGACTTTAACGCTAAGGTAGGGAAAGATAACACCGACGTAGAAAAAGTAATGGGGAAAGAAGGAACTGATATGGTAAATCAGAATGGAGAAAGATTAACTGAAATATGTCTAACAGAAGGCATGGTCATTGGAGGAACAATATTTCCATACAAAGAGACATACAAAGAGATACATAAACAACGTGGATATCTCCAGGTAACAAAACTAGAAACCAGGTAGATCATTTTTGTATTAGAAAGCAATACAAAACATCTTTGATAGATGTGAGGCCATATAGGGGTGCAGATGTCAACAGTGATCACAACTTGTGTATAGGGAAAATAAAACTGAAACTGAAAGCCAACACAAGAAATCAATACACAGAAAGATAAACGGCCACAGCCTACAAGAGGAGAATACTAACAGTAATTTCAATCAAGAACATGCCAATCATTCCACAACACTCAGTGAAGTAGAGGAGATAGGTATAGATGAATTATGGAATTCTTACAGCACAGCCATAATCACAGCAGCAAAAGCAAGCTCTGGACTGAAAAAAAACCAAATAGAAAAGCATGGATAAAAAAAAACACATGGAAGTACATACATGAAAGACGAGCAGCCAAATTAGATATGTTGAATGTAAAACATATAAAGAAATAGACAAGAAAGTAAAATGTTCAGCTAGAAGGGATAAAAGAGAATACATAGACAAAATGGCGAAAGAGACAAAGAAAGGAGCAAAAACAGAAGACAGCAAAACTTTATATAACATACAAAAGAGGTCAACAGGTACTATTACATCTAAAGAAAGACCAATCCTTAGCAAAACCGGAACCCTATTAACATCAAGTAAAGACCAAAAGCAAAGATGGGCTGAACACTTCAAAGAAATACTTAATCGACCACACCTAAAAGAATTGTTAAACCTTGAAACCGACTTACCAGCCCCACAACTAGATGTCAATCTAGATGAAATAACATTGCATGAAATTGAAACAGCAGTGAATTTAATAGCTAACAACAAAGCTGCAGGTGAAGATGAAATAACATCCGTACTGTTAAAAGCTATCAATAGTGACAACATGAGACAATTACAGAGAATGTTTAATAAGATTTGGAAAGAAGAAAAGGTCTCTTCTAAATGGAAAAAAGGCAACCTTAGTGACTGTAACAATTGGAGAGGAGTAACTTTAATATCAGTTGTGTCAAAAGTATTTTGTAACGTCATTTTCAATAGACTTAAAGATATAGTGGATACCGCAATGAGAGAAGAACAAGCAGGATTTCGAAAAGGGAGAAGCTGTCTCGACCAGATCTTTACTCTAAGAATAATACTTGAAGAACATATTGAAAAGCAGAAACCATTAATACTGAACTTCATAAACTTTAAAAAGGCATTTGATAGCATACACAGAGATTCATTGTGGAGAATTTTAAATCTATATGGAATACCATCTAAAACTGTCAGCATCATAAAGGACTTCTACAATGGATATGTTTGTGCAATCAAAATAGAAGAAGGGATGAGTAAATGGTTCCAGATTGAAACAAGGATGTATACTGTCTCCTTTGTTTTTTGGAATTACAATAGACTTCATAATGAAAAAAATGCTGCACAGGTAACACAGGTATTGACTGGGTATATGGGATCCAACTAGAAGACCTTGATTTTGCTGATGACATAACTCTTATCAGTAGCAATGCGAATTCCATGCAAGAAAAGAACAGTCTTCATTGGCTAGCAAAATAGGACTTGAAATTAACAAGGACAAAACAAAAATAATTAAACTTCCCTTTAATCAAAATGGGAAAATACACATAGAAGGGACAGATGTTGAAGAAGTCAATCATTTTGCATACCTTGGCAACTATATAGACCAGGATGGTGACACCAGAAAGGATGTTAGAATTAGAATAGCAAAAGCAGCATCGATCTTCAAGAATCTTGAGAACATATGGCACTCACAAAGTTATAGGCATAAAAACCAAGTTAAGACTATTCAATTCAAATGTAATATACACCCTCATTTATGCATGCTGGAAAACAACTAAAGAAACAGACAAGAAATTAGACTCTTTTGAAAACAAATGCCTAAGGAAAATACTCGCCATCGAGTGGAACGAATTCAAGAACAATGCAGAGATAAGACAGATGACTGAACAACAACCTGTCTCATGGGTGATCAGGAAAAGGAGATGGACATTTGTTGGTCACTTGATGAGAAGAAACAGTCAGAGGATCCCAAAACAAGCTATCAAGTGAAACACAACAGGCCAAAGAAAAGGAGGCAGACCGCGTGAAACTCTAAAGAGGACATTGTTAAGAGAGGCTAAATTAACAGGCATAGAGTCCCTTAATGAGGTTGAAAGGCTCTCCGAAGACAGGAAAAACTGGCGAACTACTTTGGCATGGGAAGGATATAAGATATAAGATTAATCTTTAAAGTAGCTAGGAATAAGCACGTAACAAACAACCTGAGCAGTGATCAAGAAAAGAAAATGGGCATATGTGGGTAACATAATGAGAAGAAACCGTCAGAGAAACACAAAGAAAGTCATCAAATTGGAAACATCTGCAAAAAGAAAGGATAAAAAAGGGCTGATCCGAGATAACCCTAAAGAGAACACTGACAAGAAAGGCTAAGATGATTGGCATATAAAAATCCCTTGATTAAATTCAAAAGCTCTCGGAGAATAGATACTCAATGCTACAAGCCTATGTGACGACAGATAGCACGGGAAGGATGTAAGATGTAAGATT
The DNA here is from genome assembly GCA_009760885.1 of Achatina immaculata. Taxonomy (NCBI): domain Eukaryota; kingdom Metazoa; phylum Mollusca; class Gastropoda; order Stylommatophora; family Achatinidae; genus Lissachatina; species Lissachatina immaculata. The sequence continues at coordinate 28,705,462 of CM019691.1, read as the reverse complement.
AAGAGTTTATCGAATATTGGTTTCACTGAATGTGAGATCTATAACACGGGTAAGTGATGTTGGCTGTTTCCTCACATTCCAGATTTGCATCTACTTTTATAGCATATTTTTAAAAATGGAAAGATTCATTACTGAATATAAGAAACGGAAAGATTCATTATTGAATATAAAATACAGAAAGCTTCATTACTGAATATAAAAAAACGGAAATATTCATTACTGAATATAAAAAGATTTGCATTACTGAATATAAAAAGATTTGCAGATCATCAACAATGATCTGCAAATGGATACATCAGCAGCAGACTATCTTGCTCACAACCTAGAGGCCTACAGGGGTGCTGTTAGGGAGGCAAAGTTCCGTAAGTGACATGCAAATGAATGAATGAATGAATATAAAAACGGAGATTCATTATTCAATATATAAATAACAGAAAGATTCATTATTGAACACACACACACACAAAACGGAAAGATTCATTATTGAATATAAAAAGTACCCTCCAGCCACCAAAATTCCAGGAAATTTTAAGTGTCATTAATTTACTTGATTATCATCATTATCAGGTGCCACGCCGGTAGGCGTTGGCGATCATACTTCTCTGTAAATCTGGTTCCTTGATATTTTTCATCATTTCACTTGGTTTTTGTTGTTGTTGTTGTTGTTGTTGTTTTGTGACATAATGTTAAACTGTCAATGATTTTTTTTTCTATTCGTCTATCCCTGCTCTCTTCCCATTTATCTTTCCTGTTGTTTCAATGTTTTCAAACCCTGTTCCCCCCCCCCCCCCTTCTCATTATATGTCCAATTTACTTCACCGTTTGGCATATTAACGGATAAAATTATCTAGATTATACCGACTCTTTCCCCAACACCTGTAGCAACCAGGTATCCTGTTCGACTTCTTGGCTGGCTGGACCACGTGAGTTTAGCGCTCGAACTCCAAACCACCGACTAGGTACATAAATCCACTAACCTCTTTACTACTCTCCTGCTCATAAATGTTGCGTTTTTAACTTTCATAAATGTACAGAACCAGGGCTTTCCTCCTTTTCACCTTCATGTGTAACACATTATAGGCTTGAAAAGACCCTTTTTTATGCCATTAGTTGAAACGGAAACGACTTTACTGAGACTAATCCGTGAAAACATCACGAGAAAAGAAACAGATAATAAGAAGAGCTGAATTCTATACATGGAAATGAAAAACAAACTAATTCTATATACGGAAATGAAAAACAAAATAATTCTATATACAGAAATGAAAACCAGACTCAAGTTACTATGAAGGAGCTTGAAGAACAACGTGTGTGTGTTGTGTGTGTAAGTGTGTGTGTGTGTGTGTGTTTTGTGCGCGTGCGCACGATCGCAATTTGCTGCAAACTTTGTACAAAAAATTTTACAGAGACACGGCAATTATTTAAACATGCTTACAGTGAGGACTGTGAGAGCCGAACGCAGTGCTATAAGTGGTTTAAGTATTTTAAAGAGGGGACAGAACCTCGGTAAGTGAAGATCCTTAAGCCTGAACAATCTTCCACATCAACAGACGACAACCATGTCAAGAGAGAGTGCTCGGTGTAATTCGTAGAAATCGTCGTTTAACTGTCCGAGAAGTTGCTGACGAAGTGGACATCAGCATAGGATCTTGCTATCAAATTTTAACTGATGAACATCGTCTGCGCCGCGTCTGTGCAGAAATCGTGCCCCAATTTGTCGACTGACGATCAGAAAAAAGAACCGTGTTGAAATCAGTCAAGAACTGCTTGCCAGTGCACACGGTCATGGCGACTTTCTTAAGAACATCATAAACGGAGATGAGACTTGGCTATGATGTTAAAATCAAGATGCATAGTCTTTGCAGTGGGTGGGGAAAGAGTCTCCTCGATTAACAAAAAACAAAAACGGATTAGCCTGTCGAAGATCAAAGTGTTTTTTTTTAATTGCACAAGCATTGTCCACTATGAATTTGTATCGTGTGATAAGATGGTAAACAAACAGCTGTACCGGGAAGTTTTCAGCGCGTTTGAGGGATGTTGTGCTCAAGAAGAGGCCTGAAATGTAGGTAAACCAGACTTGAATGTTGCACAACAACAATGCTCCAACTTATGCGTTGCTCCTCATCCGCAGTTATTTTTCACAACATCAGATTTCCTTTGTGCCCCATCCACCCTATTCTCCGGACTAAGTCACAGCAAACTTTTTTTTTTTTTGTTCACAAAACTTAAAACCACTTTGAAAAGACGCCGTTTCCAAACGAATGAGGAGATTCAGGAAAATGCGATAAGAGAATTGCGCGCCATCATATAAAGTGCCTTTCGGGAAGCATTCCAACAATGGTATAAACGTTGGGAACTGTATATCGGCAGGAGAGGGGATTACTTTGAAGGGGGCAGCGCTTAAAGGGTTCTCAGATGAGCACGTATATCTTTAAAGTAAAAGTTTGCTCTTTTTTAAAGACACCTTATATAAAGACTAGTAATTCACCCCGGGAAGGGTTAGTCAAGATAACCTTTTTACAGTTTTTTTTTTACAGCTTTATACAAGGTAGTAAAGAAAACCTGCAGTTGTCTTACGTTCAGAAGAAGAAGAAGAAAAAGAAGATGACGACGACGAATAAGAAGAAGAGGAGGAGCAGGAAGAAAACCATTACTAACGTTACCACAGCAAAATCAAAGCCAGGCTGGAAATCATCCACACGAACAAATTATGATCAACAAGCGCGGGTATTTTAAGGAAAAGCTGACTATTTATGTTATTGTGTATTTGTCAAACTTAGCCATGTTAGAGGCAAATGTTGGGGAATTTGATGAAAGCAGATGAGTAGGGAGGGGGAGCGTGATCATAAGTCCGCTGTTGAAGAAATATCACTCTTCTTCTCTTTGTCTTCATCTTGTTCGTCTTCGTCGCCGTCGTCATCTTCTTCTTCTTCGTCTTTGTCGTAGTCATCATCATCTTCTTCTTGTGTTCCCCCCCCCCTCGACGTCATTTCTTTAAACCTAGCACAACCACTTCGACATAGCTTTATCATCATCTTCTTCTTGTGTCCCCCCCTCTCGACGTCATTTCTTTAAACCTAGCACAACCATCTTCGACTTAGCTTTATTATCATCTTCTTCTTGTGTCCCCCCCTCTCGACGTCATTTCTTTAAACCTAGCACAACCGTCTTCGACTTAGCTTTATCATCATCTTCTTCTTGTGTCCCCCCCCCCCTCTCGACGTCTTTTGTTTAAACCTAGCACAACCGTCTTCGACTTAGCTTTATCATCATCTTCTTCTTGTGTTCCTCCCCCGCCCCCCCCCTTCAAAACGTCGTTTATTTAAACCTAGCACAACCACTTCGACATAGCTTTATCATCATCTTCTTCTTGTGTCCCCCCCTCTCGACGTCATTTCTTTAAACCTAGCACAACCATCTTCGACTTAGCTTTATTATCATCTTCTTGTGTCCCCCCCTCTCGACGTCATTCTTTAAACCTAGCACAACCGTCTTCGACTTAGCTTTATCATCATCTTCTTCTTGTGTCCCCCCCCCCCTCTCGACGTCTTTTGTTTAAACCTAGCACAACCGTCTTCGACTTAGCTTTATCATCATCTTCTTCTTGTGTCCCCCCCCCCCCTCTCGACGTCTTTTGTTTAAACCTAGCACAACCGTCTTCGACTTAGCTTTATCATCATCTTCTTCTTGTGTCCCCCCCCCCTCTCGACGTCTTTTGTTTAAACCTAGCACAACCGTCTTCGACTTAGCTTTATCATCATCTTCTTCTTGTGCCCCCCTCTGGACGTCATTTGTTTAAACCTAGCACAACCGTCTTCGACATAGCTTTATCATCATTTTCTTCTTGTGTCCCCCCCCCTCTGGACGTCATTTGTTTAAACCTAGCACAACCATCTTCGACATAGCTTTATCATCATCTTCTTCTTGTGCCCCCCTCTGGACGTCATTTGTTTAAACCTAGCACAACCGTCTTCGACATAGCTTTATCATCATTTTCTTCTTGTGTCCCCCCCTCTCGACGTCATTTGTTTAAACCTAGCACAACCGTCTTCGACATAGCTTTATCATCATCTTCTTCTTGTGTCCCCCCCCCCTCTCGACGTCATTTGTTTAAACCTAGCACAACCGTCTTCGACATAGCTTTATCTTTAGTAACGCGTTTGCACTCCCCGGTTCGATTCCTCTTCTCTTGGCCAGTCTTCTGTCAGTTGCCAGGAGACATTGCTTATAGGTAAAATGGGGAGGAGGGGGGTTTGAACAGTCGTGGTTCGTTAAACCCTGACGCATATGACTCGCCGACCACTATTTCATTCAGCATAAGTAATGCGTCTTCAGCTCTCCCCCTGCCACCCCCCCCCCCCACATCTACCCACCAAACCAGACGCACATACAGTACATATATGTCTGTACGAATAACCAGGACCTAATTAACGCGCGATGTCATTAAAGTAAACCATTTAACGATGACAAACTTGTAATTAATCTACTTCATGTTGTTACTGTCTTGAATGTTTTCGCACAGTAATGAGTAATCTACACGGGACTAAATATTCAAGTGCTGATTCTCCTGTCGGAATTTTGTGTTATAAATTAAAACCCAAACCTGGAATATGCACAAATATTTCTAATAAAAAAGTGAGACGTTTCGCCGTTGAAAGGCGGCTTTTGAAGCAGGTAGAAGCTATTTGTGGTAATGGCGGGGGCATCATTTTGGTGTAGAACATGTCTTAAGGCTGGTTGTTCCGGTTGTAGACTTCCGGGCTTTTTTTTTATAGCTAAAGAAGAAGAAGAAGAAGAAGAATGAATGAATGAATGATCTTTATTTTAAAATGGCGAAAAATTGGGCTCCCAGGCCTACCTTACATCCTGCCCTTTATCACTCCATCTTTCATAATTCCCATACACTCGACTTAAAAATGTATACGAAATTATATAAATATTATATATATAAAAACACATATTATACACAAACACACATATATATATACATACAAACACACACACCCACACATATATAAGGATGCCAGATGCAATTATATGAAATATAAATATACAGATTACATTTTTAAAAATCTAAGAGCGCAAGATGAAAATATTAATTTACAAATATGAGATAATGAGCTACACAGATAGCGCGCACACACACACACATGTACATACACACACAAATACATTTTCAATGGAGTTCTTCTGATATTCCGCTCTCGCATATTTACTAAGATAATTTCTAACAAAATCTCAGACGAAGAAAGAAGAAGAAGAAGAAGAAGAAGAACTGAAAGAAGATGAAATTTAAAAAGATGGAACGCAGTTTACTGAATACACCTCGTTTCATCTGACTCAAAGGAAGGACCTACATAAGTACCATGTAGAGAATATTAGAAAGACTTTGGAACTAGTAATGTTTATTGTTTATCATTTATAACTGTTTTGTCCTAGGTCACATGTCTTGAAAATGTATGTGTGAGTGTGTTTATTTGGCTACTAAATGAAGCTGATCTTTATCACTTGTACTATTAACCCTTAGAACGTCTTTTGACAGTTTGTTAACTCTTTCCTATAGGTAGGAAACTGATGGTGAGAGTACACTGAAACATCAATAGAAGTCCACAGAGTGGTACAAAATTATTTTCAGATCCTCCCTATCCTTTTAATTAGTCATTCTGTTTTCATATACTGCAAACTATCCCCCCCCCCCACCCTCTTTTAAAAAGGAGCAAGACCTCCGGTCTGCACCAAATGCATCCCGTCTCATTACGTCTGCTTTAGACAGCCAAAACTTTTACAGACTTCTCTTCCTTCTGTTACTTGTATTCCTTCTGTTACTTTTCTTCCTTCTGTTACTTGTATTCCTTCTGTTACTTTTATTCCTTCTGTTACTTTTATTCCTTTTGTTACTTTCTTCTTTCTGCTAATTTTATTCCTTCTGTTACTTCTTTCCTTCTGTCACTTCTTTTCCTTCTGTTACTTTTCTTCCTTCTGTTACTTTTATTCCTTCTGTTACGCTTTCTAGAAACTCTGCTGTTGACTTGTTTTCTTTTTATTATCCACTGCTCCAGAAAGTATTTTATCTTCTCTCTTGGCTTTCCTCTGCCTCTCTTTTCGCCTGTCTAACTCTTTAAATATTTATGTGCTCTTCTGATCTTGTCCTGTCTCTTTCCTCGTGCACCTATCAGCGTTGAAGAGACAGGCTTTTGATAGGGCTCGGGCGATTTGTTCATAAAATGGGATATTTGGGGTTTCTGTGATTTTTTCCCGCCATCTTTTCGTTGGAGACCTCTTCCTCGTATTTTCTTCAGTTCTTAGCATGAGATGTGTTATGTGCTACATTGCCTGGCTGTAGCCGTGTAATAGTGTCAGGTGTCAGGCCTAACCGCCGTTTACCTTCCCGAATTTCTCCGGAGGTCAGGTCGACTCCGGGGCCTTTTTTTTTTTGGTGTGGCAGTAGGGGTATGGAAACTTCCATTACTGAGACTTGAACCCAGTACCACCGGATTAATAGACCGAGCCTTTATACCCTGATATGATATGATATGATATGATATATACGATATGATATGATATGTATGTGTGTATTAGTAATTTCTGGGTGTCTGAGTGGCGAAGTGGTTAGTGCACTGGCCTCTCATGGCGAATGCCGGGGGGTTCGAATCCGGCCGGAGGCACACACGCCCCCCCCCCCAGACACCCAGCTGTAGAAATGGGTACCTGACTTCTTCTGAAGATGGGGAAGGAAAGGCGGCCAGGCGTGATACTGACCATATCACCCTCTAGTGCGCTGACAGATCAAGGAAAATATGGGCACTAACATCATATCCCTATGTGCCTCTAAGGCATCTAATGAGAGGATTATCTTTAGTGATTTCTACTCCTTCACTTCCTGCCCTACGTTATTAAATCTGAGTCCTAACTTGAACAAGATGAAAATCAGCGGTTCTTAACATTTTTTTTCCCTGGACCTCGTTTTCCAGGCGGAGGACATTTGTAGACCCCTCATTAAAAGCAAAGGCTATAAACATAACTCAGATGGTACTCATATTTTTTTTAGCAGAGTTAATCAATTTGCTGGTCGGTGGACTCCCTCAAGTCCTTCCGTGGACCTTCAAGGGATCCATCGACCCCCCAAGTTAAGAAACGTGGATGTAGATAACTAAACATAAGAAATGAAGTTTTAAAAAAAATTAAGGAACCAAGGAGTCTAATAACAAATAAATTCATAAATAAATAGCATTGGATGTTTCCTTCAGCAAATTTCTACAGAGAAAAAATGAGCAAATGTCTTGAAGACGAATGATCAGTAAGATCTGTTGCCGATGTTGAATATAAACCAAATGATTTTTTTTTTCAGATTTCTTTGACCGTCTGTATCTTCTGTATTGACCGATGTTTCGCAATTATGAGATGTGCAAGCACTTCATTAATATTTAGCATATTCACAACGCACTCTAACCAAGAGATAAATTCAGAGTATCATTACCGTGTGAATTTTAAAATACTTACGGTATCTCATCCAAGAATACATCAACCGGATACAGAGAACACTTGTTTTGTTCCTGGATGGTGGAGTGTTAGTTTTGTCCCAAGAAATAGCTACGGCGTGCGCATGATCGTTCATTATACCAAACCCCCCTTGCCTCTCGTCATCTATTTGTGCTTTCTCCAAGCAACATTGTCGTTTAAGTCCAAGAAACAAGTTGATGATGTATTCGCTAAAAGAAACCCAAACTAGTGTAAGAATTCCCTTTTGCTGTTAAGTCGATGCCAAAATGAAGGAAACAGGTGAGGTGTTGCTGAGCTTGAAGTCCCAGGGACTTGTCACACAAATTAGACAAGGCCGTGTGGGGGATTCGGCAACTGTCGCGGGCGGGGTTGCCTATGTTGTCAGGTGGAGGTGACTTCTGTGAGCCCGAGAATCGATGTTGTGACACGAAGACCAGACGAATGGCAGACTGGGGGAGAATATGAGAGAGAGAGAGGGGGGGGGAGGGATCTTGAATGAGTTCAGACTTGCATCTATTTGATCATTATTTTCTTCATTTTCGTCTCTTTCCTCTGCACAGTTATCAGAGATACTGTAAATTAAATACTTTTGTGTGCGAGAGAGAGAGAGAGAGAGACAGACAGACAGACAGACAGACAGGCAGACAGACAGACAGACAGACAGACAGGGAGACAGACATGCAAAAAGAAAGAAAGAAAGAAAAAGAACAAGCAACCGAACGAGTTCTCTTTCACGAATAATATAATGTTTACGGGGTCTATATTTTTCATTATTGTTAATTTCTTATTTTCCTGTTATTCATTTTCGCTCCACATACAAGTGTATGTCAAAATTTCTGCAAATGGATGCATCAGCAGCAGGGCATCTTGCTTACAACCGAAAGACCTACAGGAGAGCTGTTAGGGAGGCAAAGTTCCGCAAGAGACATGCAAATAACTGACTGGTATGTAAAAAATGTCAAAATATGTAAAGTGACACTGTGTATATATACTTGTGTGATAAAGAGCGAGAGAGAGAGAGACAGACAGAGAGAGGAATAGAGACATACACAGAAGATAGACAGAGAAAGAGAGAGAGGGAGAGAGAGAAACAAAGAGAGACAGAGAGTGACAGAGAGAGGAATAGAGGCATACACAGAAGATCGACAGAGAAAGAGAGAGAGGGAGAGAGAGAGACAAAGAGAGACAGAGAGTGACACAGACAGAGACAGAGAGATAGAGACAGAGAAAGGCAGCGTAACACACACAGAGGAGATAGATAAACAGACAGAGAAAGACAGACAGAGCCAGATAGAGACCAGAGAGAGACAGATAGATAAAGAGAGAGACAGAGAGAGATAGACAGACAGAGACAGATAGATAGATAGATAGATGGATGGATGGATGGATAGACAGACAGACAGACAGACAGATAGATAGATAGATAGATAGATAGATAGATAGATAGATAGATAGATAGATAGATAGATAGATAGATAGATAGATAGATAGATAGATAGATAGATAGATATAGGTAGATAGATAGATAGACAGAACAAAAACACTTTCTTAGTCGACTACGGGATTCTCCCATTTCTCAATTCTGATGTGAAAGGAAGACAAAAGCCTTACTTCCCTTCCCCGACACCCCTTCTTCCCACTCCATCACCTCCCTCCCCCCCCAAAAAAACACATACCCCTCCCCCCCCACACACACACACAAACACACCAGTGACAGGGAGGCTCAATAAAATTTTCTAGAAAAGGTATAACATATTAATTACGCAGTAATGTTTAATTTACCAAGCAGTTGCCTCCATGATGTCCTACAAGGAAACTAACACACAAATAAGAAAAGCAAAACTGTATAGACATTCTGTGTTCAACTGGATGCACGTACAAGAAAAACAGAAAACAGAATAACTCCCTACATCTAGAAATAAACAGATACACATGAACCAAATCTATGCTCCCAGAAAGTAAATTGGTACACAAGAATTAACTCTTCTTTTAGAATGACACCGGTACACAAAAGCTAACTCACTGCTTGTAGAAAGAAATTGGTACACACGAGCTAACTCGCTGATCATAGAAAGAAATTGGTGCACACGAGCTAACTCATTGCTTATAGAAAGAAATTGGTACACGCGAGCTAACTCGCTGATCATAGAAAGAAATTGGTGCACACGAGCTAACTCACTGCTTATAGAAAGAAATTGGTACAGAAGAACGAATGCACTGTACTTATGGAAAGAAACCAGTACACAAGAGCTAGCTCGCTACTTACAGAAAGAAATTTGTACAGAAGAACTCTGAATGGGCAATAATTAAATGGATATACGGGAACTAGTACGCTGGCGAACATTATCTATACAAAGGTACCCAATATGTTCCAATAACCTGAACTTTCCAAACGCATTTTGACATTTTTCGCAATTATCTTACCCCCTTTTGAACCTTACATTTTGTGCAAAAGCTCTAAACAGTCGAACTAAGTGTTTATTTCCCAAGAGTCAGGTAAACCTAAAAGGTCTGAATTTGTTCAGAGCAGTGGTTTTCAACCTGAGGAAAACGTGTCACCGGTGATACGCCCAGTTCTTCCAGACAGAACCAGGAAGAATGGATATCTCACTCAATCAGTCATTTGCATGTCCCTTGCGGAAATTTGCCTCTCTAACAGATCTCCTGTAGGCCTCTCAGTTGTAAGCAAGATGTCTTGCTGCTGATGCATCCATTTGCAGATTATCAACGATGTCTTGCAGCCATATTCGCCTTGGTCTTCCTCTCTTTCTTCTTCCCATTATGTGCCCTTCCAAGACGATATTCTCTAGATTATCATGATAAAAGGAATATCTAATATATTTTATTTTAAAACTTTTGAAAAACAAAGATTAGACATCATATTAGGTAGAATAGGCGAAAAAAGGGGGAGGGGCTGTTTATTAGGCTTAGCGATCTGTATTTGCAGTGGTAACTTGTACAGACAAGAACATGTGGAGATAACTGTCTTGTGAGAAGTGTGGTTTGAACCGATTGGAATTTGACACAATGTGTCAATTTAGTAACACATGTCTGTATGTCATACAGGCATTACATTTCTCACAGAGTGCAGTGCAGTTAAAACATGCGAGAGGGTCATCTTCATGATTGAGCAGAACTTACCAAACTGCTTGTCAACCTTTGCCGAATTGAAAACATATCAGAGATGTGGTATTAATAAAACATATCAGAGATGTGGTATTATTAAAACATATCAGAGATGTGGTATTATTAAAACATATCAGAGATGTGATATTATTCAAACATATCAGATATGATATTATTCAAACACATCATACGTGTGGCATTATTAAAACATATCAGAGATGTGTTGTTATTATTAAAACATATTAGAGGTATCGCATTATTAAAACATATTAGAGATATCGCGTTACTAAAACATATCAGAGATGTGGTATTATTAAAACATATCAGAGATGTGGTATTATTAAAACATATTAGAGATGTGTTGTTATTATTAAAACATATTAGATATGTGGTATTATTAAAACATATTAGAGATGTGGTATTATTAAAACATATCAGAGATGTATTGTTATTATTAAAACATATTAGAGATATCGCGTTATTAAAACATATCAGAGATGATATCGCGTTATTAAAACATATCAGAGATGTGTTGTTATTATTAAAACATATTAGAGATATCGCGTTATTAAAACATATCAGAGATGATATCGCGTTATTAAAACATATCAAAGATGTAGTATTATTAAAACATATCAGAGATGATATCGCGTTATTAAAACATATCAGAGATGTGGTATTATTAAAACATATCAGAGATGATATCGCGTTATTAAAACATATCAGAGATGATTTCGCGTTATTAAAACATATCAGAGATGTGTTGTTACTATTAAAACATATTAGAGATATCGCATTATTAAAACATATCAGAGATGTGGTATTATTAAAACATATCAGAGATGATATCGCGTTATTAAAACATATCAGATATATCATATTATTAAAACAAACATTCAATACCTCGGTTAGTTAAATTGAACACAATAACGATGACAATAATTTCCTAAAAATATCCACACAAAAAAGAAAAGAAAGAAAAAAAAAAAAAAAGAAAAGAAACCCCAGAACATTCGTAATTTGTATCCATCTTCATAAAAGCTCACACATAAGAACAGAAATAGCATGTGACATATAGAGATTCTGTTTCAACAACAGTACATAGCAGAACAAACTATAGATCTTTTTGTGCTTGTGTGACATTTAACTTTGAAAACCACTGATGGAAAAAAAAAGTCCACTGCACCTAAAGCCACTGTTTCGTAACTGAGCTTCAGTCAGCTGTAAAAAAGTTTCCTGTTATAAAATCAGATGTTATCTGTTATGGGTTTTTTTCATACGGAAAGTATTGTTTGTTATGGTAATGCACTGATACCGGAACATATTTTCATCGGCTAGAACCAGCATTGAAGAGGCTGTAATGATGGGGCATGGGTGGTTGATAGTGCATGTCTAATGCGTTCCATGTCCGATAGATACTTTGAGCATTGGTGCATCTTAGTGCTTATTGGTATATTTAGTGGTGCTGGGTGCTGGAAGGTGAACTCTGATATTTCTACTTCTGCTGTCTGCGCTCAAGGTTTTGTTAAGCAGACAGACAGACAGACAGGCAGACAGACAGACAGACAGATAGATAGATAGATAGATAGATAGATAGATAGATAGATAGATAGATAGATAGATGGATGGATGGATGGATGGATGGATGGATGGATGGATGGATGGATGGATGGATGGATGGATGGTTGGATAGATAGATAGATAGATAGATAGATAGATAGATAGATAGATAGATAGATAGATAGATAGATAGATAGATAGATAGATAGATAGATAGATAGATAGATAGATAGATAGATAGAAGTTCTTATTAGGACAAATTTCTAGATTCATTATCATCAGATGCCATTCTGACTGATGCTGACTATCATGTTTCTCCACAGTACCCGATCCTTCATGCTGGGCTTCAGTTCAGCTGGTGGTGTCCTCTCCTCTATCTCCTCTCCTGTATCTCCTCTATCTCTTCAGACTATCTAATATCATTTCTCTCGGCTTTCCCCCAAATATTTTTCCCTCTGTTTTTGCCTGTTCCTCATTGCATTCCTATGAAAGTACATGATAATTAACGTTGAAAGAACGAAATATCTCAGTTGTGTTATAGATTCAAAATAAGTTGACTAAGAAGTTGTCGAAGATAGTTGCCAGGTTTTCAAATAATGGGGAATATTACAAACAAGAAAGGAAGGGAAACTATTGAAATAATCTGTCCTGCATTTCTTTCCATTCACTCATTTACATGTCCCTTGCTGAACTTTGCCTCCATAACAGCTCTCCTGTATGCCTCTTGGTTGTGAGCAAGATGGCCTGCTGCTGATGCATCCATTTGCAGATCATCAATGATGTCTTGCAGCCATCTTCGCCTTGGTCTTCTTCTATTTCTTTTTCCCATTATGTATCTTTCCAAGACGGTCTTCTCTAGATTATCAAGACGTTTAATGTGTCCAAAATATTTAAGTTTTCTTTGTTTAATTCTCTTTACTAGCCAACCTTCTCCAATATTAAGTTCTTGTAGCATGGATATATTTGTTCTTTTATGTATCCATGATATCTGAAGAACTCTTCTGTAGCATATACATTCAAATGCATTTCTTTCTCTCCACGAGTAATAATTCAGTTTTACTTTCAAAGAAAGTTTCTTTTTCTTTCTGACTTTCCCTTAACGTTTTCCTTCTTTCTTTCCTTTGCTTTATTTTCGTGATAAGCGATTTCTGACGTTCTATTTATAAATTATCCTTCAACCTAAAACTAGCTCACTCCATTTTTTCCCCACTTTGTTTCGTAGTTATCTCTTCAGCCCAGCGATCGCGTTAACCTACAATTGCCGGTAAATTACCGATTAAAGAAGAGAAAAAAACCGAAACTTTAGAAGGTCGTCGGTTACTGTAACTGATTTATATTGTTTTGAAAGAAAAAAAAACTAGTCAAAAGCAACCAGCGAAATCAGTTTGGAAGATAATCCGGCCAGACGGATGATGATGATGATGATGCAGAATTTGCATAGTTCTGATTTTGGTTTAGTATGTGAGCGTTTTGTAAAGATAAAATCTTGCCTCAAATAAGAAGAAAAGGCACTTTCACACGAACATTTACTATTCGGTGTTGTTTGTAAAGTGTTTAATTTTACATTTAGAGAAGTGTAAAGTACGGCCTGGTGTACTGAGGAAAACCTGATATTTCGAAAAGTACTTCAAATATCATAGGCACACAAAAAACCCAAATATATCCATACTACAAGAACTTAATATTGAAGAAGGCTGGCTAGTAAAGAGGATTAAAGAGAGAAAACTGAAATATTTTGGACACATTAAACGTCATGATAATTTAGAGAAGACCGTCTTGGAAGGATACATAATGGGAAAAAGAAAGAGAGGAAGACCAAGGCGAAGATGGCTGCAAAACATCGTTGATAATCTGCAAGTGGGTGGTTACAACCGAAAGGCCTACAGGAGAGCTGTTAGTGAGGCAAAGTTCCTCAAGGGACATGCAAATGACTGACTGACTGACTGATTGACTGATGTAAGGTGAAAGAAAGGCGCGGTTGTACCGGTTTCAAGAAGTCCTAGCTCTATCACTGGTTTAGTCTGCTTATTCTCCTCATCTATACTTCCCCATTATTTGGATGAGGTTGTGGGGCTTGGGGGAGGGGTGGGGGAGGGGGATCTCTAGAACTTTAGAAGAGTTATGACTGAAGCAGCCGGAGAGAATTATGGGTGAAAATTTTACTATGTTTATGTATGGCACGGCACGGCACCTGGTGATGATGATGATGATGATGATGATGATGATGATGAAGATGTAAGTATGGCGCAGCTTTACGAAGGCAGGTAGGGAGAGAAAGAAATGAAGGGAGTGAATGAATGAATAAAAAACTAGCTGCTTCTCTCTCCACCTGTTTTCATATAACCACATACTACGCTTCCGTCTACTATTGCCAGTTTTACCGCAATTTTACTATCAGAGTAGCAGAATGTTGTGGAATTAACTGGGCTAAACTGTTCTCATTTATTTTATCGGCCAAGGCTCGTTGTCTCCTATTTGCTAACCAGGCATGTATACGTACATTTCATTGGTACATCTGAAGCCTATCCCAAAGATCTCTGCTTGTATATTTTGTGCTGTCCACGCTGATTCTAACCAGACTGGTTATCTTTTCCTGTCCATTGTACCCTCGGAGGATTAAGATACATTTCTCTCTCGGAGGATCAAGATACATTTCTCTCTCGGAGGATTAAGATACATTTCTCTCTCAGAGGATCAAGATATATTTCTAGTGGTCTCTCTCTCTCTCTCTCTCTCTCTCTCTCTCTCTCTTTTTCCGGTGATTGTTAAGGTTCCCTTAATCGGCCATTCCCAATTTTTTCAAATCCAGGGACCACTTTTCCAGCAAGTTTCGGATCACCAGCTTATGGAGATAGATAGATAGATAGATAGATAGATAGATAGATAGATAGATAGATAGATAGATAGATAGATAGATAGATAGATAGATAGATAGATAGATAGATAGATAGATAGATAGATGGATGGATGGATGGATGGATGGATGGATGGATGGATGGATGGAGGATGGATGGATGGATAGATAGATAGATAGTAGATAGATAGATAGATAGATAGATAGATAGAGATAGATAGATAGATGGATGGATGGATGGATGGATGGATGGATGGATGGATGGATGGATGGATGGATGGATAGATAGATAGATAGATAGATAGATAGATAGATAGATAGATAGATAGATAGATAGAGATAGATAGATAGATAGATAGATAGATAGATAGATCGGGCACTTCTGTACTAAGTTCAACCTAAGAACCTAAGCGGACACTGACAACGGTGGCGAATTCGCCTCTGATAAAAGTGGCCAAATAAAATCAAAACAATGAAATAAAATTCTAAATAACTTTAGTTATAGAGTTCTTTTTAATGGAATATGGGAAATCAAGTTAAGTGCTTTTCACCAGTAATGGCAACAGTTTGAAAACGATTACTCCCTCGAAATTATTGACTTACCGTACTTAATCTAATAAATCGTGTTCCAATAACGGCGAAACATGAGCAGAAGTACACGATAATAAAACCTACATTGACTGTGTTCACGCAATCCTGTCACGGATAACAACAACAACAAAAAGTCGAGTATTCACTAGCATACTCACATTACAGGAAAAAAACTGAAGGTTTCTGTTGAGGATTAGCACGCTGACAAACGGAGGTCTCATCTGTTTGGAAGTAGACAAAACATCCAAAGTTTGGAAATAGACAAAAACATCCGAAGACCTTTTTTCCGAGTGTGGAATCTCGGCAAGTCTTCCGTCAGTTAATGGGAAGTGCGTGCGTATGACAGGCATCTTCAAGGCCACTTTGGTCTTTTGTATGAACAGACGTAGAGCAAATATGAACAAGTCAGAAAGTCGACACGTGGTCTTTCCGGCGATAAAGCCTTAACTAAGGGAAAGTGGATTTTGTTAAAATGGAAAATTCCTCTTCGCTCGTAGCTTACACTGTCTGAACTAACATCTTCCAGAGAGAGAGTGCTGACGGGGGTCATTTGACTGCGAGACGGGTCACTCGTAAAATATAAATAAATATCCAGCAGTAACACCGAATATCATGTAAAAAAAATATGAAGTTACGTGTTGTTATCAAGTGCTACTGCTATATTTAGACTTAATCTGGTGTTTGTAATGAGAATTTATGTCTGTTTTTGAAGTCGATTATATTCCCTCTTAAGGCATGTACTTTCCTATTTGAATAACAATCAAAATGAGGTACGTAGTGGTATTAGTAATTCTAGTAATAATGGGTTATTTATAAGTTCGTGAAACATTTCAAACATTCGCAAAAAATAAACTACGTAATAGATCACGATTATTCTTACACCAAGAGAGAGAGGAGAGAGAGAGAGAGAGAGAGAGAGAGAGATTCTTCAAGTTTTTCTTTAAATAAGCCTACGTGGGGGCTTTCCTGGTAAGCTTCTCTAACACGATTCACAGTTTCTTCGCTTGGTCCTGAACGTCCCTGCCGAGGACCTATGCACAGACAGCCTTCGTCCCGGAATTTCGCATACAACTTCTTGATACTGCTGAAAGCAGGTGCTGCCTTCTGGAACTCCGCTCGAAATCGTCAACGAAGTCACAACGGACGAGGTTCTTCCTTATTTCAAAAAACAAAATGACTTCTCACGTTTATTTAACGCCATATTTGCTACTGCTGCCTCCTAGCGGCAAACCACGAGAGCTCTGCGCGAGGGTTTTATTTTTTAAAAACACTTGAGGAGTTTCTCTTTCTCTCCCACTTTCTCTCTCTCTCTCTCTCTCTCTCTCTCTCTCTCTCTCTCTCTCTCTCTCACTGATGGCATAAGAATAATCATGATCCGTTAGGTAGTTTATTCCCTGCGAATTTTTTAAATGCTTCGAAGACTTAAGAATAATCATGCATATTTTAAGTTGAGCGCCATTCTCACTTCATATTGTGTGTGTGAGTGTGTTGTGTGTGTGTTGTGTGTGTGTGGTGCGTGCGTGTGTGTGTGCGTGCGCGTTACCGTGTGCGTATGTGTGGGTGACACAATAATAATATCTCATGTATTTAAGTATGTCTGACATATTTTTGAAGGTACTGATCAAAATGTAAACGTTTCGTCATTGTAATTTGTTTCATCCTGTTTTTGGTGTATTTATTACTCTCTGTGCTAAACCAAACGTTTGTAATCTGAATGAAAGCCGTATAATGTATCAGACGGGCTTGAGTGCCAAACTGTTTTACAATTTGAAAATAAAGTTTATTATCTCCCCCCTCCTCTCTCTCTGTCTTCTCTTTCCCCCGCCCCCCCCCTCTCTCTCTCTCTCTCTAAGGGCAGAATGTCAGACGGGCCTGCGTGCCCAATTCTTAACCCTTTTGAAATAAAGATCAATCAATCAATCAATCAATCTCTCTCTCTTTCCCTCTATTTAACTCTATCTTTTATTGACACCTTTTACTCCCGTGCGACACGTAGTCTATTACATAATGGCTTCACTTCAACGCATTTATCACACACGTTTATTTAGCAAGCCCGTGTAATACACAGTCACGTGACATGCACATAATGCTCTTTGCTGCGAGATTTATGACAGCAGATTTTGCGATACCGTTTTGTGAGGATCGAACACGTCCACTGACTAGACAAGTAAATATGGGCAGTCATTCCAACACGTCTAGACCAGTTAAGCAAAGGATTTGTCTTTTAAATAAATAAATAAAGTCATCTTTTCTACCTGATAGCTTAGTATGAGATTGTTTTTTTTATTGTGGGGGGGGGGGGGGGTGCAATGAAAACTTGAAAGTGGTAGCAGTACGTCAGATGAAGGATCGCTTAGTAATACTGTTTAAATATCAATCGACATTTAAATCTCAGTCAACATCTGTAGTAGATGTATAATATCCTAAAGATAATAAGTTTAAACCTCAACACACAACTAAGGCAGATGTATCTTATACTGAGGATAACAAGTTTAAACCTCAGTAACCAACTGGGGCAGATGTTACTTATACTGAGGATAAAAAAGTTGAAACCTCAATGAACAACTGAGGTAAATGTATCTTATACAGAGGATACAAAGTTTAAACCTCATAATACGTACAACTCAGGTATGTGTTTCTTAAAACTAGGGATACAAAGTTTAAACCTCAATCCATATCTGAGTTATCTGTATCTTATACTGAGGATACAAAGTTTATACCTCAATCCACATCTAAGACAGGTATATCTTATAATGAGGATACAAAGTTTAAATCTGAATTCACATCTGAGATAGATGTATCTTATACTAAAGATGGAAAATTTAACCCTCAACAAATAAACCAGGTAGGTGGCACGTCACACTTTATCCCTAAACTGTAAAGTATGAGAACACAATTTTGTAGGATTAGACCTCGGAAAAATCGTAGACAAAGCACTTTAGTGAGACGTGAGAGAAAGAAAAATCACAAGAGAATTACTTGGGATTCGAACACGGACTCCGGTAGGACGAGCAGCCGTCTAGCCACGAGAGAGCAGCGTACTATCGACTTACCCAACTAGCACCCAAAAAAAGGTGTTTTATTGACATAGTCTTTAGTAACTGCTAAGGTATTCGTTCGTTTGTTATTGTTGTTCAAGTTTGCACCAGACATGGCAAGAGACCGCGTGTATGGTTGTCTAAAAAGTTGGTGCCTGCTAGAGAGACTGAATCTAATCTACGGAATTTCTGTGTCACGACCTCGTCTCTTTCCGGGTGTCACGATTCCTCATGTCTACAGAGGGATACTATTTTAATACTATTAAAAATATCCCTAAACTAGATACTTTAATAAAACGAATTCTGGGAAAGTAAGAACCAGGAACCATCTAAATCAGTGTTTCCCAAATTGGGCTATAGCGCCTCCCTGTGGACGTTGGAAAGGACCAGGGGGCGGTGAAAGACAAAGGGTCTGTGGTGGGGGGGGGGCGGTGAATGACAAAGGGCTGTAGAGGAGCAGTGAAAGACAAAAGCGCTGTTGGGGGCGGCGATAGACAAAGGGGCTGTGGGGGGGCAGTGGAAGACAAAGGAGCTGTAGGGTGGCAGTGAAAGACAAAACGGCTATAGGGGGGTGATGAAAGACAAAGGGGCTGTGGGGCGATACGGGGCTGTAGGGAGGGGTGAAAGACAAAGGGGCTGTGGGGGCGGTAAGAGACAACGGGGCTGTAGGGGGGTGGTGAAAGACAAAGGGGCTGTAGGGGGCAGTGGAAGACAAAGGGGCTGTAGGGAAGCAATGGAAGACAAAGGGGATGTAGGGGGCAGTGGAAGACAAAGGGGCTGTAGGGGGCAGTGGAAGACAAATGGGCTGTAGGGAAGCAATGGAAGACAAAGGGGATGTGGAGGGGGGAGTGGTGAAAGACAGAGAGGATGTAGGGGGCAGTGGAAGACAAAGGGGTTTAGGAGGTGGTGAAAGACAAAAGGGATGTGGGGGGTGATGAAAGACAAAGAGGCTGTGGGGGCGGTAAGAGACAACGGGGCTGTAGGGGGGTGGTGAAAGACAATGGGGCTGTAGGGGGCAGTGGAAGACAAAGGGGCTGTAGGGAAGCAATGGAAGACAAAGGGGATGTGGAGGGGGGAGTGGTGAAAGACAAAGGGGATGTAGGGGGCAGTGGAAGACAAAGGGGTTTAGGGGGTGGTGAAAGACAAAGGGGTTGTAGGGGGCGGTGAAAGACAAAGGGGCTCTAAGAGGCGGTGAAAGACAAAGAGGCTGTGGGGGGGGGAGTGGAAGACAAAAGGGTTGTAGGGGGGCGGTGAAAGACAATGGGGCTATATGGGAGGGGGGCAGTGGAAGAAAATTGGACACTAGGAGGCTGTAGATGAAAAACGAAAGCAGCAGACGGGGCAAGTAATATCTTCCTTCTCAGCACGTTTCAGGCTGATACTGAGAAACTTGTCTCCCTACACGAAACTCATCCATCACATTAAAAGTTGAGAAAATAATTCAGTAGGTGAGTTATAAATGTGCGTCTTCATATTGTTAAACAAACTGTTTTGCTAGCTGAACTTTTTAGTTTCGTAATGCATATCCTGGTTTTGTTATGTACTGCATATCCTAGTTTGCTACTACGACACATGGGGAGAGAGGCGTTGAGAATGTGGCCTATGAGAAAAGGAGGCGGCAACCCAAGTCAGCCTGTGAAACACTGCTCTAAATCTTCGCACAGAAAAGTGTGCATCGATAATGCCAAATATCAGTTTGATATTGGCTGCGAACGAGCAAGTGCTTGATTAACTCTAGTTAGCAACAAATGCAGCATACAAATTAGTTACATCTGTCACATAAAGCGAAATATAAATGCACAAGATGTCTCACTCTCCTATGAATGAGATTCCAAGATGTGTCTTGTCCATACGCAAACATGTCCTGTCTGTTGTAAAAATTGGGGTTTGCGATAGCACTCATGGAGATTATAAGACGCACGTGCAGGCACAGCACGATACTTCCTAAGAACAGCACACATGTCCCGGATTCTAAATGTCAGCTGGATCTCTCGAGTGTAAACAATATTATCTTGAGGAACTCGAATTTTCATGGAAGTAGCCACACTCGATTCTCTTCTAAATGCTTCTGAAACCGGAACAGGCTGTGTAAAGTGTGTGTGTGTGTGTATATATGAATTCAATGCAAGAAAAAACAGATATCCTGTCTTCACTGGCTAGCAAAATAGGACTTGAAATTAACGACGAGGAAAACAAAAATAATGAAACGTTCCATTCATGAAGCAGGAAAAATATACGTAGAAGGAACAGCTGTTGAAGAAGTCAGTCAATTTGCATACCTTGGCAGCTATATAGACCACGATGATGACAGCAGAAAGAAAGTTAGAACTGCAAAAGCAGCATCGATCTTCAAGAATCTTGAGAACGTATGGCACTCAGAAGTTATAAGCACAAAAACCAAGTTAAGATTATTCAATTCAAGTGTAATATCCACTCTCATTTATGCATTCGAAAGCTGGAAATCAACTAAAGAAATAGACAAGAAATTAGACTCTTTTGAAAACAAATGCCTAAGGAAAATACTCTGTATAAAGTGGAACGAATTCAAGAACAACGCAGAGATAAGACAGATGACTGAACAATAACCAGTCTCATGGGTGATCAGAAAAATGAGATGGACATATGTCGGTTACGTGATGAGAACAAACAGTCAGAGCATCGTAAAACAAGCTATCAAGTGGAACACAACAGGCCGAAGAAAAAGAGATCGACCACGTGAAACTCTAAAGAGGACATTGTTAAGAAAGCCCAGTTTAGTGGGCATAAAATCCCTTGATGAGGTTGAAAATCTCGCCGAAAAAAAGGAAAAGTTTGCGAACTACCTTTTCGAGCCTTTTGTGACGTTTTATTGGAACGTGAAGGATATGCGATATAATATATATATATATTGAGGGAGAGCTGGTTAGTATACATCTCATCCTCTCTTCCTCATCAGTACAAAATGAGGCGTAGGGGAGTGATTTTCAAGCAAAGGGATGAGTTTAAATGAGTGAGTGAATATTGAGTTATTCGCTGCCATTTGGTAAACTTTCTCTCCTCTTCTAAGCTATTTTTGTTTGAGTTGAGAGTATGTTGTGCTCATTGGTCAGGATGATAGCACTTCGTCCTCTTTGGTCAAGAAGATAGCACGTTGTCCTCTTTTGTCAAGATGATACCACGTTGTCCTCTTTGGTCAGGATGATAACACGTTGTCCTCTTTCGTCAAGTTTATAGTGCGTTATCCTGTGTGGTCGAGTTGATAGCGCATTATCCTCTTTGATCAGGATGATAGTGTGTTATCCTCTTTGATCAGGATGATATTGCGCTGGCCTGTTTGGTCGAGTTGATAGTACGTTGTCCTCTTTGGTCAAGTTTATAGTGCATTGTTCTGTTTGGTCGAGTTTAGAGCGTGTTGTCCTTTTTGGTCAAGATGAGAGTGCGTTGTCCACTTTAGTCAAGTTAACAGTACATTGTTCTCCCTTTCTTTCTCCTCCTGCCTCTCTCTCTCTCTTTCTCTCGTTCTCCGCTCTCTCTCTCTCTCCTTCTCTCTTTTTTTCTTTCTTCTTCTGCCTTTCTCTCTCTCTCTTACTATCTCTCTCTTTCTATTATTCACTAGTTTTCTACTCTCTTTTTTCTCTCCTGCCTCTTCCTCTCTCTTTCTACTCTCTCTCTCTCTCTATCTCTCTCTCTCTTTCTTTATCCTCCTGTCTTTCCCTCTCTCTTTCTACTCTCTCGTTCTCCTCCTGATTCTCCTCTCTCGTTCTACCCTTTGTCATTCTCCTCCTGTCTCTTCCTCTCTCTTTCTACTCTCGTTCTTTTCTCTCCTGCCCCTCCCCTTTCTTCTCTCTTTAATGCTGCGCGTTGCGTTCTAATTACTCCAGATCTTTTCTCATTTATATCTAAATGTCTTCTCCATGCATTTATGACCTGGAAGAGCGAAAGAGAACGCCGAAGCTGATTTCAAAGATGAAACCAAGAGGACAAAGGCAACGACTGAACAGCGTAGACTGTTAGATGTCGCAGATCTTTACTCATTAGCCCTGTTTTCTCAAATAACTACTTGTTATTTAGCTTTGATATTACGATATTTATTATTAAGATATTACAGTTTACCAGTCCCAGAGATTACTGCACAAAATAATGCTCATTAACTACAGCGACTAAAGAATTTTGACTGACAGCTCTTATTTATAAGGAGGGCAGAAACAGGGCTAAAGAGACCAATCTGATTAACTCTGGATATCAATAGTATGGGGGGGGGGAGGTTAATGAAACTCAGCGAATCACTCTCTTTTTTCACAATAACTTGAGATCACTGGTTAAAAGTTAGCCAACCAGCTGAACATAACACTAGTATAGAAAGATCAGTTCAGTTTTACAAAATAATAATAATAATAATTGAAGGAGTGAGAAAAGCGGCAGAAAATAAGATGAGTACGTATATATGAATACCACACAATAATCCAATATTTCGGCAAATGCCCTTCTTCAAGGACCATATTCCAAATGAAAACCCGCTGTGTTAGCAGTTACAGGAGACACGGCAACAAAGACAAACTTGCCTGTGACATTCAATGATCTTTATTAGTCTCCACCTGAGCAGACTTTGCAAATAATGAACAAACAAGCTAGAAATAAACCAGAGAATATTATTATTATTAATATTACTATTATTATTATTATTATGAAGATCAATAATCAGTCAACAAAAAGCAAGAAAATATCGTCACATCTCCAGACATAACAATCATTATTAAAATGTCCAGTTACCGAAGGTGCTTTAAATATCAAATATTTGCAGTAATTTCTGCTTTGATAAAAAGCATAATGCACTGTTAAAGTTTGCACCGCTTTGATGCACTGCATTTTTTTCCTTCCGTACAGAGCACAGGGTCTACAAAGAGTCAGTAATATTGAAATAGCCATCAAATTAAACAAATAATTATAATTCCGGACCCGGGCAGGGAGCAAAGGCCAATAATAGCTGTGATTCCAAAACTGAGAGTGAGGTAAGGGAGAGAATCAATGAGAAATAAATGATGCAGCTTTCAGCAGCAGCGGTTGTCAAACTGTGTTAGCTTGCCGAACATTTCCTTCTCTAGCATGACAATCAAACAAATGGGTTAGTTCACAACTAATGCAAAACCTCTGGCGCACACCTACGGACCGCTGTGGCACACCCGTTGATAATCGCTGCTATGTACCGGACTCCAAAGTGGAAGAAATACAGAACCGAAGACAGACTCAACGTTTTGTGTATATCTTAAGCATCTTTGGGAGTAGAGAGGGATAATGAGAGTTAATGGCATTGTTAATTCCACTAGCATTTGAAATTCACTAATATTTATCAGAAAATACAACTCCATGACACTAATGCAGATAAATTATTTCAGTGAAAATGCTCTCTCTCTCTCTCTCTCTCTCTCTCTCTCTCTCTCTTTGAACCGTAAGTGCCCAGGGCACATGGGGCTTCTGCAAGGGTTTTCCACAAATGCCTGTCCTTTGCCTTTTTTTCTGCTCTTGCCCAGGTGAGCCCTCTATTGCTCAACATCCTTTCTGTTGTTCTTCTCCATGTCTCTTTTAGTCTAACCTTACTTCCGTTCCCCTGTGGTGTCCATCTTAGTGCTATTTTAGGTAGTGAGTTGTCAGTCATTCGGCATGTCCCAACCATCGCCAGCGTCTTTCCTCAATAATTGCTGTCAGTGGCTTCATCAAGTGAAAAGTGTACAGTTATAATATGTCACGAGCGAAATAACAAAATTTAGAAGAAAGCGCAGCGTTGCCAATTCAGGAAAAAAGTCTTTTAAAACAAATTTATTTGCATAATTCATACACCTACACTTTGAATGTTGACATCCAACATGTCCACGACTTTCCTCCAATATTTGTAGCTTATTCTTTTCTCTTCAATATTAGTAGCTTACCCTCTTCTTGGTGTGAGAGGAGATCACCAACTGAACTGATGGCCTGCATGAAGGATCGGGTACTCTGGAGAAGCATAATAGTCAACGCCAGTCGGCACGGCACCTGATGATGATGATGACCCTCTTCCCTCCAATATTTGTAGCTTACTCTTTTCCCTCCAATATTAATAGCTTACCCTCTTCCCTCCAATATTTGTAGCTTACTCTTTTCCCTCCAATATTAATAGCTTACCCTCTTCCCTCCAATATTTGTAGCTTACCCTCTTCCCTCAAATATTTGTAGCTTACTCCTTTCCCTCCAATATTAGTAGCTTACCCTCTTCCCTCCAATATTTGTTGCATACTTTCTTCCCTCCAATATCTGTAGTCTACTCTCTTCCCTCCAATATTAGTAGCTTACTCTCTTCCCTCCAATATTATTAGCTTACTCTCTTCCCTCAAATATTTCTGGCTTACCCTCTTCAAGATATTTCTCTTTCTCAAGTATGGTTGTAGTATGTTGAATATACGATACTTGTTTCTAGTTACCTTAATCTTTAACTGCGGCCAGATTGGCTGAGTGGTTAGACCTTCGGTCCACTAAGCCAGCGATATCGGGTTCATGTCCCAGATGTGGGGATTTTTTTTTTCTGGCACGCACCAAAAAAAAAGGCCCCGGAGTTCATCCAGCCTAGAAAAGTGGATACCAGAGAAATCTGGAAAGATAACTACTCTCGTGTGTCTTATGTGTCTTACTGACCACATCATACTTTCATGTGCCGAAGGGTTTTGGAAATACGGTCCTAACACATTATCCCCTTATCCCCTATAAACAGAGATCAATCAATCAATCAATCAATCAATCAATCCCCGTATGCCTTAATAGCATAGAAACGGGGACTTTACCTTTACCTTCCTTTTTTCTTTTAATCTATAAGTAAGATTTTTTTATTCAGTTTTTTTGTTCATTCATTATGCCTCACTGGTGTCTATTGTCAAGCCTCTTGCCGCCATATTTTATATCTAAAGCAGTGCAGCTTTTCATCCTGTCCATCGATGTATAAGTCCCTTTTATCTAATTATTCCAGTGGTACTCCGGTGTTTATTCCTTCCTATATTTTTCCAACTCGTCTGAAGCATTATCTTTCACGAGCCAAAATGATTTTTTTTTTACGGTTTGGCTTCTTAATGTTGAAAATGGAATTGGAAAATACCAACCTATAAAACAAGGGGTGCGACAAGGATGTGTACTATCTCCAGACGTTTTTTCTCTGTACAGCGAGAATATTCTAAGAACAATCATCACAGAACCAGGCACAAAAATTGGAGGATACAATATTAACAACCTTCGGTATGCTGACGACACAGTACTGATAGCGGAGAACCAACAAGACCTGCAAAATCTCTTGGATAAAGTCGCCAAAGAAAGTGAACAGAAAGGCCTTACTTTGAACATCAAAAAGACAGAGACTATGGTTATATCTAAGAAACAGAATCCACCAGCATGCAGTATTCAATTAAACGGAACCATTCTAAAGCAGGTGCAGAAATTCAAATACCTTGGAGCAGTAATAACTTCAGATGGGAAATGCAGAACAGAAATTAGGAACAGAATAGGCCAAGCAAAGAATGCATTTCAGAGAATGAGAAACATATTAGTTAACACATCCTTATCAATGAATGTTAGAAAACGAGTCCTAAAATGCTATATTGAACCTATCTTGTTATATGGAAGTGAATCATGGACAATAGGCAAGTCTGCACAAAAATCATTGGAAGCAGCAGAAATGTGGTTTATTAGAAGAATGTTGCGAATCCCCTGGACAGCAAAAATAACTAATGAAGAATGTATGAGAAGAGCTGGAGAGACAAAAAACCTTGTCAGAAAGATAAGAGAGAGACAATGTACTTTCATAGGACATGCAATGAGAAGAGGGGGCATTGAAAATATTATAACAACAGGAAAAATAGAAGGAAGAAGATCAAGAGGAAAACCAAGAGAAATGATACTGGACAGTCTGACGGGATGGTGTGAGAGGAGATCACCAACTGAACTGATGGCCTGCATGAAGGATCGGGTACTCTGGAGAAGCATAATAGCCAACGCCAGTCGGCACGGCACCTGATGATGATGATGATGATTGGCTTCTTAAGTAAACAAATCTGCCTCTAATAATATTACACCCGTCGTACTGTCGACTCTTCAGAAAATAAAATACCTAAAGATGCTGTGGAGAGGATCAGACATAACTACAAAAATAAGATTTTTAAGGGCATGCATCTTTCCCATCGCAACATATGCCTGTGAGACCTGGACACTTAACAACACAGCTGAGAAACACATAAATGCCTTTGAATGTAAATGCTACAGAAGAGTTCTTCAAATACCATGGACACAAAAAAGAACAAAAATATCCATACTACAAGAACTTAATATTGAAGAAGACTGGTTAGTAAAGAAGATTAGAGAGAGAAAACTTAAATATTTTGTACACATTAAACGTCATGATAATGTAGAGAAAACCGTCTTGGAAGGGTACATAATGGGAAAAAGAAAGAGAGGAAGACCAAAGTGAAGATGGCTGCAAGACATCGTTGATGATCTGCAAATGGATGGATCAGCAGCAGGCCATCTTGCTCACAACCGAGAGGCCTACAGGAGAGCTGTTAGGGAGGCAAAGTTCCACAAGGGGCATGGAAATGATTGAATGAACTGTCGACTTCCGGCCAATCAAAAATTGCAGACAATAAAAGGAAGTCATTAACAGTGCCCTATCATACTGCGCAATCTTGAAGTTTGTTATGCTTAACAGGGCATAAAAAATCATAATAAACAGCACTGTGAAAAGTTCCCTATTGAGTTAAAGGAGAAAACAATTTGTTGGTTCATTTTCCGATTTCCACGTGTTATGTTATACTTAATGTACTCTGTGTACATGGACCGAGTCTAAAGTTTTTCCGTTATCCAAGAAGACCACATGAATCTCTCTCTATGAAATGAAACAACCCAACTGCTATTATGGTCGGCTATAAAAGCTGAT
Organism: Achatina immaculata; assembly: GCA_009760885.1. Classification (NCBI taxonomy): domain Eukaryota; kingdom Metazoa; phylum Mollusca; class Gastropoda; order Stylommatophora; family Achatinidae; genus Lissachatina; species Lissachatina immaculata. The sequence continues at coordinate 28,677,870 of CM019691.1, read as the reverse complement.
CTTCCTTCTAGTTTTACGCTAGAGATATGGGCACTTATTTCTTGGCGCAGGCTGATATTAATGGAAAACCTATCTATCTATCTATCTATCTATCTATCTATCTATCTATCTATCTATCTATCTGCCTGCCTGGCTGCCTGGCTGTCTGTCTGTCTGTCTGTCTGTCTGTCTGTCTGTCTGTTTGAATGCTGATATTCTATTTGTCTGTGTACCTGTTTATCTAACAATAGATGTGTTGGTACATAATCATATGTCGATCTGTACAGGGTAAAATAGCCACAGCCTGTCATGAAAGTAAGTACCTATAAGACATGGCATTAGTAATTACTTCCCTTCCCCAGCTTCCGATTGGTCCAAGTGCCCACGTCTAGAACTACGCAACCGAGATGCCTACAGCCAGAATCGAACCACTAAAAATAGACGAGTACACCAACCACTTCGGTACTCAGTTGCCCACATTTTTGTCTGTTGATCTATATTTATACCACTTCTCATTTTCAGCAAACAATCGTGACGTCGGATCTGTCTGTTAAACTATATTTACACCACTTCTCATTTTCAACAGTCATGACTTAGCTCTTTCCAAGACCTATTTTTTACCACTTACTTCTTCAAATATAACCTCTCTTTTGTTACCCCTGCAGTATAACTATCACCACAATAATCACTACAATCACTATAATCCAGCACACAAGCTTTTACTCTTCAGTGAATTTTATGAAGAAATCTTGATAAGAAATTGTGGTAGAAAGAACATATGAAACTGAAAGAAATTACTCTATAATTTAAACATATATGAGTTTGGTTAGAAACTAGCTACTTTTTCATTTTATTTAGACTGTCTGAATATCGCTCTGAGCATTGATTTGTATAGGTGTGCAAGATCTATCAACCCTGCTAGTGTTTTGAAGTGAAAGAGTTAGTTTCCTGACTAACAGTAAGTGATAGCAGCAATGCATTTTCTTGTTGTCTTATATTCATTCTTACCAGATGTATTATGTAGAATTTGTACAATGTTCCGCATTTTTAGCTTTACCACTCGTCACACTTTTGGGCGTCTGAGTAGCGAAGCTTATAGTGTTGTATTCTCTACGGGGGCAAAGACGAAATTCTGGCGCCCAGTCATCCAGCTGCAGAAATTCGTACCTGATTCCTTCTGGAATTAGTGTAAGGGAAGAGATAAGAACACAGCAAACATAGTTTGACTGACAACCCTAGCCTAAGAAATAATGAGTCAGCGACTGGTCAGCTCAGGAGTGCGCAATTCTGAGTGAGGTCAGTTCCCCGGACCCAGTATATAAAGAAATTGTTAGAGAATTTTAATCGGTCTGGATTTGTAAGCTGGGCACGTAGGAGGCCAGCGGATCTGGGGAGTCATGTTGTTCAAGCGCGAATGAGAATGTTTATTCGTCGAAGGAGAACCAGTGTATCTGTAGGCTAGTATTGGTGATATATGATGTGGATGCATGGAAGCTGTGAAGTCGACTCCTCCTGTCCAATCCCGATCCACTTAGGAATTGATTTAAATAATAGAAATAGAACATGTATAATCAAAATTATATTGTAACATAATTAATCTATGTAAGATATTAGTGTTTTAGTAACATGTGAAATGAGAGTTTATATGTGCACATAAATATGCATTTCTGAATTTTATGTATATGCATGTTGTACGCAATTAATACCTATTACTACCTCTGATTATATTCAGACACTTAATCATTTATTGATGAAGATTATAGATTTTGTATGAGACGATTGTTGTTAAATCAAAATAACACACATATGTGAGATTGTTTTGCTGTTTTCTGTTAATTTATTGTTGATTTAATTTTGTAGGAATCCAAAGGAATTATTGAAGGACATTGATTTGATTTTGTTGATAACAATATAACTGATGAATAATAACATAAATTGATTATCCTTTGATTTGTTAACTATGTAAACTGATTAATAACCGTAATATAATTGATGATCCTTTGAAGAAGAACTATTTGTGTTATCATTCATTTTTCTGTAATGTGTGAATGTGTAGTTTGTGCAATCTTCAATCCTCGTGTACCTAATAAGATAAGATACCAACAAATAAAAATACAGTATAACAACATATAAATGACAGACAGTTATTAGCCCATTTAAATCTTTTTTTTAAAAATTCTTACACTAGGAAAGGAAAGGTGGCCAAGGCTGATGTTGATCACATCTCCGACTAGTGTGTCGATGGTTGAAATCAAATATGAACACTAACACTATATCCCCTTTGTGCCTTTGTCTGTCTTTTACTTTTACCTTAGTTAGTACTCGGCGCTTAATTTGATTTATTTACTCGCTTGCTGCTCAGAAGCGTAGTAAATCACAGCCGGGGGCCGAAATAAGAAACCAGGCTATGACTCTTGTCCTTGCAGATTGCGTTAATCCTTGAGAGAATTCAAAGGCGTGCTCAGTCCAAGGTTTTGGCCTCCCTCAGTTTTTTTGTTGTTTTTTTTTATTGCTTGTATACAAATAGAAGTGGGTTTGTGGTACTGTTACGTGCATGATAGGCTCAAAGACGTTTCTGCCTTTTTTGTAGATTACCTCCTATTCTCTCTTTCAACAAATTTTTTTTCTCCATATACCAGATGAGTCTTTCTGAATAATGTCTAAATCATTATTCCTTCATGTGGGGGTAAAGTCTAATTCTTTATTTCTTTCTTTTGAGGTAAAGTCTAATTCTTTATTTCCTACCTTTCGGCGTAAAGTCTAATTCTTTATGCTTTCCTTTTCGGCATAAAGTCTATTCCTTATTTCTTTCTCAGCTTTTCTGTCATTCAGTTTCTTAATAGCGCGTTTCAAAAGTCTGTTACTTTTATACTTAACTCTTACAAGTCTATTCCTTTTATGCCCAATCCCATGTAGCCGACTTTTCAATGTCTCTGTATTAGTCGATATTCTCCATTCACTAATAACTCACTTGGCGCCCTTCATCAGCTTAAACAAAAGGAGAAGTTGATTATGTATAAAACAATAAAGTGAACTGATACACAATGTGTACAGATCATAAAAGCAGCCACTGAACTGCTGCAAGTAATAATATTTCATTATTTGTAGATTTTGCTCGTTTCCTTCTGTGAGACAGAAAGATGGCTTAACAAAGAGTATACATAATAAAATAAAATAACTACTTGTATATAGTTTTATCCTGGTTTTGTAGGTTCGAAGTCTGAACTATAATATAAGCTAAATGCAACATTGCATTACTTCCATATTTGAACAAAAATGGCGGATATGTTTATTACACAGTTTTTTATGTCGTCTTCGGATTTATGATCTGATAGTTTGGGAGTTAATACCTCAGCTATTGCGCTAGTTTGTATTTTTTCCTAACGCACACGTTGAATGGTCATGTCGTGGAGGATCTTAACGGGACCATAATGTACTGTACAACGCTCATCTCTCGTCTTTCCCCCCAAGATTTTTCTGAACTGGGAATCAGCATAAACCGGAAATTCGCTAGCTAAAATGAGACACCAAATACCACCAAAATGTAACATTACCATCGATAGCACAGAACTGAAACAAGTTGATAGATTCAAGTATTAGGAACAATTATAACAGACGATTGGAATGTAAATAAAAAGCAGATGTGCTCAGGCCAAGTCAGCAATCCAGAAAATGAGAAACATCTTGTGCAACAGATCCATATAAATGGAAACAAGATTCCGAGTATTTAAATGTTACATCGAGCCAATTTTGTTTTATGAGTGTGAAGCATGGTCCGTGAATAAGAGAGTACAGCGAGAAATGGAGGCCATGGAAATGTGGTTCATAAGAAGGATGCTGAAGGTACCATGGACAGCTAAGAAAACCAACGAAGAAGTCTTAAGAGAGGCTGGAATTAAAAGGCAAATTACAGCAAAAATCAGAGGCAGACAAGCGAGATTTGTAGGACATTTTATGGGAAGAGGAAAATTGGAACACACTGTGGCAACTGGAAAAACTGAGGGAAGAAGAGACAGAAAAAGACAGACAGAGAAGCTACTGGATAGGCTGTCAGTGTGGTTAGGAAGAAAGTCACTGGCGGATCTCATAATCATGTGTAAAGACAGGGAAATATGGAGAGAAATGATCGCCTACGCCGCGCGGCACGGCACTTGATTGATTGATTGATTGAAAAGGAGACACAGTGTTAGTAATAGGATGTGGCAATAAAATGTGCCCAAATTATTCTCCGCTCTGTACATTAAACTGTAAAGCCAGAGTACTTAAACTGGAGAGAAATTGCCCCTTTATGTATCCAACATTATTTCCCGCGTACGTAGATGCCCATACACACATTTACATACACAAACAAACTGTATCACACAGGTGGGCAGTAGAGTGGAACTTTGAACCCCACAAGACATTAACGGAAAGATATGCCTAAAAGGGTCCCAGCTTACGGGAGAGAATATAATTACTGATTATTTCAGAACAGGGAGGAAACGGACTGAAACGAATATTCAGTTTCAGAATAATGCATGAAAAATACTATGAATATCAAAACATCTCAACATTTTATACGGATTTCTAGAAAGATTTTTATTTGTTATTAAGAGGGAGAGAATAAAAAAAAAAAATAAAGGCAATTTGAAAATCACTCGGTGACCACAGCGAATGGAAGCTGACGCAATACAATACATTTCGCATTGACTGATAGTAGTTCGAACACGCTCTGCCCTTAGTCTAGCTGAAGCCACGATCGAATAAACATGGACGCTCCGCTGTTGGATTGCACAACTGTTGAGCAACGCACCATAGTGAGATTTATTTAGACAGGAGTGATATCAGCTGAAATTCGCCACTGTATATTGGCTTTTTTACGGAAGTGAAAACAACATGACTGAACAAAAAAGTTTATGAAAAGTCAGAAAAGTTTAAAGCAGGACGGACATATGTAACTGCCGAAGCTTATATCTGGTCGGTCATCAATATAGTCCATGCAAACTCAAACTGACAATGCAACAGCTGTAGTTTGTATGTCTTCCTCGCCTCGTCTCTCTAATAGCCCTGTTCTGTCTTCTGTCCATTTAAAGGGAGAACAAAGAAAAAGGAAGTTTCAGCACTGCGTCCTTGGCTGTCCCTTTCCTGTTTTCCGTTGTCTTGCCAATGGAGAACTTTTTACTTCTGATATTTAATTTTTCATTAAATCTACAGCATTATGGTCTCTAAACAAGGTTTGTTGTTGTTGTTGTTGTTGTTTTGGCGAGTACAGAATATATGCATGTGGTTGTGTATACTGTATGTATGAGCTCATTTTTGTATGTCACTGAAAACTTACTACAGTATGACTCTGTATTTAATATGTTGTGATTCACATTTTGTGATTAATTTACGCACAGTTACTGTGCTAATCTGCATTCTGTTAGTATTTTAAAGTAATTTGTGAACATGACCTTTCATCTTATAACAAGTTAACGTAGTAAATTGTTCTGTGTATCATCTCCCTCTATAACGATCGACATACGGCCAGATCGACTTACGGCTGAATAGCTGGTCCAAAATGCCAGTTTTCTTTTGAAGATGGAAGTTGTCTCTCATCATATAACAGATACAGAGAGAGAGAGAGAGAGAGAGAGAGAGAGAGAGGGAGAGTGATTTCACCACTGATATGCTGTTCAAAGGTCCAAAATCATATTCTAGCGTCACTACATTCAGGACAGCCTCATAAATGCTCCACCGCATACTGCAGCATCCCATCCAAGAGTATGTTTGCTAACAGTTCCCATCAACTGTTGGTTCTTTACAATACATTTTTTGCTACACAGTTCAGTTTTCCTTCCAGCACCCTTAATTTGTCATTGATATGTTGACCAGTATATAACAGTGCTATTGAAAGCTGCATTCGTTATTTAACAGAAGGAAGACAAATCTATTGTTCAATATTTGCCACAGAAGCCGTTCTGACTTTAAAAACATTTAAGCCCATTTGCATATCAAAACACCTTGGAACAAAAGCACCATGTGAACTGGCCTTGGTAACAAGGTGGCGCTGACGTATAATACAACAAGGTCCTTGAAAAACATTAAATAAAAGGGCAGCTTACAGTAAGATGAAAATAAGTTCAATGCCTTAAACCGATACTTTCTGAAAAAGAAGTACAGGAAAGAAACGGGCTACACGCCATACGGCACAACGAGATGAAAACGGATAATGAATCTCCCATCTTAGTTTCAGGGCATAAGCTCTGGATGAAACTTATCGGAGTTCAAAATCCACTTAATCTTCTACTGTATTCGCACACCGTAGTTTCTCTTTGTCCTGACCTCTATACTGAAGGTAACAGCGCATGTTTAACTGAAATATTATGCTTATATATATATATATATATACCAAGGAAGTGAACATCACTATGTTAGCGTGAAGGCACAATGGTCGGGAACAGAGAGCTACAGCTGGTCAAGACCATGCCGCAATAGTAGGCTTACCCTGAATAAACGGGGCAGGAATCCATATGGTCCGCAGGGCGGTGGAGTCTGTTAAAGAAGCATAGCACTCCCCCCTGCATTTTAGCTTCATTTTAGTCACCATAACCCACTCTTCATTCGACACCATGCTTTCGCTTCAACATCATCACGGCATCGGCTCCAAAGAACACCCTGTTCGCAGTTTCAGTGAGGTAGAACAAGACACAAAACAAGATATACGAGCCCTGCCTCTCCTACCTCGTATGTCAAGACATACTCTCTCTTGTCTCCTCAAGACAAACTTATGGTTTAAATCTTTGTTAACGATGCGTCTTTTCTCAATGTTGATGAATACAATAGACTTAATTGATCCATGCGTGATCTTACTTTACTTCACTTTACTTTATCCTTCCTCTTTTACTGTGAAGTGTGAAGGGTAAATGCTATTGGTGTTTTGGGGACCAAATGGGTGGCCTCACTGACGGTCATGCCATAATTAGCGAGTGTCTCTCTGATACCATCTATCGGTCTCTTTCTGTGTCTTCTTCTTGATCTGTGTTCTGTAGTTCCTTGTTTGAAGGCTCTCATGGTTGGCTGTGAGTGTGTCATTCTCATCAAGGAGCGTATTATATACTTGATTCTTTGCTTCTCTGTGTCGTAGACCTGATATAGCCCCTACCATATGTCTTACCGTGTCATTATAAAGAAGCATTGCACTTTTTTTCAGATTCATTTCTTCGGGTAAGATCGTGCTTGTCAAACATGGTGACCTTTGCTGCTTCCCTAGGACATCTCCTTTCACTTGGGTTTGTCTTATTCTTTTGTTTCTTGGCAAGTGTCCATGTTTGGTATTAGTAGAACAGCATTGTTATGAACATGTTATAAATTAGTTTTCTCTTATTTTCAAGTTTCATGCATGATCGAACACGATTTTTTTAAAGAAGAGTATTAAACTGTTTAGATTTCAACAGCAGTTCTTTAAAACAGCGCATATCTCCTTTATAGTTATTAAGAAATCGTTAGAACACCTAATACACTAATTTCTTCACGTTAAATTCCTCTCTGATATGTATTTAAAAAATACTTGACGTTAAATTCCTCTGATATGTATAAAAAATACTTGACGTTAAAAACTGATACTCGTCTAATTATTTCATATTAAATATCTCTCAGGTACGCCAGCAGATTACAGAAAGCCGACGGCAGGCAGTACTTGAATTTATATCCCCCCTCCCCCCTTTCCACATCCCAGATTCTCACCAGAAATGAATCTTAGCGGGGGTCTTAATTTTTTTTCATACCTTCAAGTGTCTGTAGCTTTCGAGGTTAGCAAAGGCGTAATATTGTTTCTACACTCATGTAGTAATGAAAACTCAAAAGACCTATATATTCATGCATAACTGCTTCACATTGAACCAAAAAAAATGCTTTTGCAAAATTAATCCTTAGCTTAAGAAAGAATATATTTTTAAACAATACTTGGCTTACCAGTTTTTATTCCTGAAAAACATTTCAACAGCTGTCTTTACAAAACTGCCTTTTTATAAACATGTTGCTGTATTTATATTAGCATAAAATTTTATATAAGCATACCTGCAGAAGCTGGAGTTCTATAGCAGAATACGAAGGTTCGTAATCTTCAGGGAACCTTTGGCGTGGATCTTTAAGAAACCAGCTTCGCTGTCTGTATCCCCTTCAAGGACAGCTCCGATGGACAGCTGTCCGTGCTTGAAATATCTAGTTCCGCTTCCAACTGATTACAAGCTCCAGATTTCTCAGTCTTCAAGTTTTCTGCCCGTCTGAGTTCAGTTTTATTATTGTAATGATTTGTTACTGTCTGAAACTGTCAGTGATTGTACAAGCCGTTGCATGAAACGTGCTCTTTTTGTCCCCACAACATCGGTCCGTTTCTTGTGTCTTTCAAGATATTGACCAGCTCTGCCGAAGAACGTCCCTCCAACTGAACGACCTCTGTTGTCCTTCTGGCAGCTTATAGTAAAGGACGAAAGATCACAGAAATTTGAATTCTTGGTTTTATATCCCAGTAGTTCGTGTCGTTACTCGGCAAGGCTTCGGGGGGAGAAAACGAGGACGAGGGGGATCGTAGAGGGTTTGCGAAGTTGCGGGAAGTGACGTCAGATACGCCACTGTAGGAACTGCTACGGCGAAAACAAGAGCTGTGACTTTCATTTAATATATGTACTTTCCGGAAATGTAAATTTATTTTGAAATAGGTGAGCTGGAAATTTTCGTAATTTAATTCATGGTTAGTGGCTCATAAGGTCATTTTACGAACCTTGATTCTAAACCAGTGTCTGAAACAAATGTTTCAAATGTTACCATATATCTGCCTCATTTTTTTTTCAAGCATAATCTGAGACAATTTCTTACTCAAAATATCCTCTCTAGATGCTTCGTTTTTTTTTCCTGTGTGTCTTCTCCTAGAGCAGGAGTCTCAATACAGGCTGGTGGGGTGCATGCGGCCCTCAAATTGGCCCGCGTCCTGGCAGTGAACCTGGCTCTATGTGAACACTGCATAGCTCTTTCAGTTCGCCATGATAAACTGAGTAATGTTAACAAAGTCAAATGTAATTCATTTATAACAGGATAATTAAAAACTTTTTTTTGTATTTCTAGCAAGTAATTTATAAATTATTTGTTATACTTAAGGGGGTCGAAAGTTATTTTTCTCTTTTACTTACGATTATTAATTACTTGCTAAATGTATTTTGCAAGGTCATATAGATAGCTTGGATATTCATGAAAACATAGCTCAGTAGCAAGTCTAGAGATTCGGCAACGAGTCAGATGGGATATCTATGAAAACATAGTAAACCAGGTCAACATATTCTAATGTGTGTTTTCTGTTTCCGTTTAATCTGACCGATGTGTTTTTATACTGTACATCACGACACGCGTAAACACATTGAAAGCTCCGAGAAAGTAGAAGAAAAACACTGTTCTCGAGACTTCCCTTTTCCCTAACACTGGATGAGTGTTTTCAATTTTATATTGATCGTCCATGATTCTGCCACGATCAGTGTCCCCTGGCGGGAAATAAGGCGTTTACATGAAGGTCTCATTATTGTGCAAGATTTTTTTGGGGTAAATATTTTCGTTTAAAAAAAAAATCCGCTTTAACGCTTTTGTCGTCAGAATCGGTGGTTTTCAAACTTTTCTCAAGTTCAGACCACTAAAATCAATGATAATTCTCCCCCCCCCCCTCTCTCTCTCTCTCTCTCTCTCTCTCTCTCTCATTGGTGTGAGAATCTTTCTTGTAGTTACTTCTGCACTGAGTGCATGGGTAAGAGTGAAACGTAAATGTCGTATTTTGTGCTGCTATGTTTCTGGGCTTTTCAATGACAATTATGTTTAGTAGGTGGCGCAGCATGTTTGTAGGTTTCTGGAACAGAGCGAAATTCGCGTGATAAAAGGCGGGCTGTCTGACAAGCCTGCGTGCCCAATTCTTAATCCTTTGGAAATAAAGATCAATCAGTCAATCAGTCAAACAATCTCTCTCTTTCGTTATCTCTCTCTCTCTCTCTCTCCTCTCTCTCTCTCTCTCTGGTTCATTCCTATCAGGCGTTGGTTGTCGATGATTTTCACAACCATCTGTCCTTTGCTCTTCTCATAAGACGAGTGCCGGGCAAAGCTCCATGGCACTCCGTTGATTCGTCAAGTATCTTGTTTCTTTGTCTTCATCTGTCGCTTTCTTCCTCCAGTTTTTCCGTTGTCACTAGCTGTTCCAGTTTGCCTGTTGTTAAAACATGTCCTACAAATCTGGATTGTTGTGTTCTGAGTTTTTCCATCATTTCTCTTTTGCTTCTAATAAACCTCAACAGAATTCAGAACTTTCACATATTTCAAGTATTCTACATCAGTTGGTACCAACCAACAAATGCAAGAACAAATTTTCCAGCTATTTTTCTTATACGAAATATGGCGTTGTCCTTAATTGTTCTTAATTCAGTGGATAATACCAGATCGATAGGGCAGTAGCAGACCAGGTGATAATGCTTCCAGAATCCCAGTTCAGACTGGGAACCACTGTTCTACATAATCTAAATTTGCTACATTGACCTCACATGACCCCTTTGCTGACGCCAAGTTGAGAACCGTTATTTGTACTAAATTTTATCACTGTCTACCAGGAAAGAGAGACCACTGTTATAAAGGGACATAATTCACTACTGACTGAAGTGTTTCGAGATTTTTTTTTTCATTTGACCGCTTTTAAACACGAGGGAAGTTCCTTATTTATGGAGCTGAACTTCACCTGATTTTATATTTTCCTTCATGTGAAGTGTGCTCAGAGCCGTGTACCTCACCCTGCATGCGAGATATTCTTTGCCTTGGACTGCCAGTGTTTTCAGTAAACAGACTAATATAGTGCTGCCATCTCACAGCGGGAGTATGTACTGTTATTGCTTCCCGCTGTTGTTAAAAGCCCCTCCCCCTGCACTTCAGATCATGATCTGAAAGTTAAAGATCAACATTGTTGATCATTCTCTACGTAAGTGGCACAACCGCCACCATAGTTTTAGTTGCCATGTGTTTAAAGTAGTCTATTACATGGACGCTCCATAACACCCACCAGTTATAGTAATCATTATCTGTACTCCCAGTGGAGCCTAAGGCATCAACAAAGGTTCCCCCCCAGCCAATCCTGTCTTGGGCAACTCGGGATAGCTCAAACTATGTCTATCTCGTTTCCTTTGGATCATCTTGTATTGTGCGTCTCCATGTTTCCAACAACCTGCCCCTCTTTGTTTTTTTTTCTTGTGGTGTTCAACTCAAGGCGGTATAGGGGTGTCTTGTTTTTTTTTTCCATTCGTAGTATACGGTACTGTCGGTTATAGTAAATACTTACTATTATTATAGCGATTTACGAGGTGTGTTCAAAAAGTTCGGCGAATGGTAAGATATCTAAACGGCAACATGGAGTGGATGCGTGGCCATTCACATGGCCATCCAGAGACGCGTCGAGAAGCACCACCTAGCGTGGAGTACACGTGACAGACAAGGCAAACCTGTTGCGGGCAGTCGAACGTAGTCAGTGTGAGAGGTAAGGTCACACTGCAATGGACCAAAGAGTGAACATCGAAGTTCTGTTACAAATTGGGGAAAACGGCGACGGAGATGTATGAAATGTTGGTGCAAGTGTCTGGGACGGAAGCCGTGAGCAGAAAATGTGTTTACGACTGGTTCAAACAGGTAAGCGGAAGATCTGTTTCTGGTTTGTGCCGCACAAGCTGGAAGACGAACAGAAAGCAAAAATTAGTTAGCGTTATTTTTGTTATGAGTGCCTGGGGTGAGCTTGGCTTTCTACAATACTACGATAAGCAGCATGACCAGCCCCTGTCACACCCATTGCCTTATGGATAGTCCATGGAGGGTCAGAGGCTACAGGAGTGAACTCCGAAAGAAAAATCTGGAGGAAGCGACCCTAAGACAGTTGATGGTGTGGTTATTTAGTCTACCCACTGTCTAGAAATCATTAGGGGAAACAGAGATGTGGTTTCTTAGAAGAATGTTAAGAATACCACGGACAGCTAAGATGAAGAACAGGGAATGCCTGACAAAAGCAAATTAAATCTATAAGAAAACGACAGCCATCATTCATTGGATATATAAGGAGAAGAGGGCGCCTTGAAAACATAACAACAGGCAAAATAATTAGAAAGAGATGCGGGGACGACCGAGAGGAAAAAAATTCATGAAAAATTTAACGCGACAGCGCAAAAAAAAACAACAACAACAACTGAGCTAATTAAAATATCACGGAAAGAGATCTGTAGAAAACATGGCCGCCAACGCCTTCCACAACATGGCACCTAATGATGATCATCATCATCTGACATCCTTGCAGCTCTGTTGGATTCTCAGTTGTATAAACCATGTTCCTTCGTCTGCAGCTGATTGGCAGATTCCAGAGAGTTAAAGCTGAACATGGGCAAGGCTCTCTCTCTCACTCTCTCTGTCTCTCTATGTCTCTCTCTCTCTCTCTCTCTCTACACCAGCCACCCAAACAAAATAGGACTTGTATTCAATGGAAATGAGACATCTGTCTGGCAGACGAAAAATGCCAGTATATTTTTTCTTTATCTCCTCTTTCTCTCTCTTTTTCTCTGTTTTTTCTTTCTCTCTCTTTCTCTCTTTTTTTCTCTCTCTCTCTCTCTCTTTCTCATTTTCTCTCTTTCTCTTTCTATCTCTTTCTCTCTCTTTATCTCTCTTTCTTTCTCTGTCTCTGCCTCTGTCTGTCTGTCTCTCTCTCCCTCACACACACACACACACACACACACACACTATCCCTGCTGGCAGGCGTAGGATATCATGTCCTTCCATAACCCTTGATACCTTGTGCAACTCAACAGGCTTGTCACTGAGTATTTCCCGTGCCAGGGTGCCAAAACATCAAACATCTTTTCTTCTTTCTATCTGATTTTGTCCCTTCTATGACATTTATAGGCCACTACAGCGTTTGAGATAGAGATGTCACCGCCTGCTCTTTTATCATCTCGGTTTTTGTTTTTCTTGGAAAACCCCACTCCCTCCCTCCCCCACCCTCCTTTTAGAAAAGAAAAAAAATTCTGCCCGAAAGAGAAATCTAACCAGGGACCGTCTGATCGGCAGGCGAACGCACTAACCACTGCACCACCGAGACTACCAAGCTAGACTGAATGACATTGTTTTAAAAAAAATTTAGTTATATCATGTTCCATACATGAATTACAAAAAACAGTGAAATTTATCCAAGAGACAGGACTGCAGGTATAGACAGACAATGCGAACGAAGAAGAAGAAGAAGAAGTCCCTTCTATTTTCGATCTTCCCTTTTTTGCCGTTGGGTGCTCTCCTCTCCTCCAAATATGCCCCACAAATTTTGATTGTCGTTTTCTGATCTTCCGTTTTCCTAGTTTCTTGTACATTTCTCAGAGCTTCCTCGCCCGATTTTCTCTCTGTCCATGATGCCTTCAGCATTCTTCTTAAGAGCTACATTTCAGTTGATTCCAGCCTTCTTTATATACCTCTACTGACCGTCCACGCTTCGTATCCATAGACCAGGATTGGTTCAACGTAACACTGCACGCCTTTCTTCCTGACTCTCATAGATAGTGACTTATTGCAAAGTATGGATTTCAGCTTTTTGAAAGGTCTTGCCTTGTGTGATTCTGTTTTTCATTTCGGTGATACTGCAAAAGCTTAATATTGAAGAAGGCTGGCTGGTAAAGAGGATTAAAGAGAGAAAACTTAAATATTTTGGACACATTAAACGTCATGAGAATTTAGAGAAGACCGTATTGGAAGGATACATAATGGGAAAAAGAAAAAGAGGAAGACCAAAACGAAGATTGCTGCAAGACATCGTTGACGATCTGCAAATGGATGCATCAGCAGCAGGCCATCTTGCTCACAACCGAGAGGCCTACAGGAGTGCTGTTTGGGAGGCAAAGTTCCGCAAGGGACATGCAAATGAATGAATGAATGATACGTCTTCCATATCATGTTAGCAAGATGCCTATGTACTTAAGCCTGTCAGCTTAGCTTAACTGTGTGCCTTTTGCCTTCGTGGATGGGGGTAGGGGTGGGGTGTGTGTTTTGGCTTTTGAGATGACCAGTTTTTTTGTTAATGCTCGGGTGAATGCTGATGTGCAACGCGAATAAAATTAATTGTCGAGACCTTACGTAAGTAACAACTATTACTGCAAAACGATTATGAAGGTAAACATTCTTGAGGTGACGTTAATCATATATTACTTCCTTTGTCTGCTTGCTACTTACTTCCCTTGTTTGCTTGCTTCTTACTTCTCTTGTTTGCACGCTTCTTATTTCCCTTGTTTGCTTGCTTCTTACTTCCCTTGTTTGCTTGCTTCTCTGCATCTACAAGATCTAGATGACCCACTATGTCCCCCCCCCCCCACTTCTTTTGTCATGTAAAGTATCAGTGTCGTCTCAGAAGGGCTCCAAGAGTGCTGAAATTGCGTTGCATTCATTCAAGCACTGAACACACGAGCAGGTAATCTTATTTTCGTAAAGTAATTAACAGTAAAGGAGCTAGAGTTTCACTGGCAGTGACTGCGGATAGTCTGAAGTCACGAGTGGAAGTATTGCTCATTATATCCCTTTTTTTCTTCTCTCATTGTTTCTTGCATTCTATGCGTCACTTCATTTTAATTGTTTCGTGTCATGCTGCTCATATTTTTACGGTTAAATTTTATGCTCTGTTTCTCACATATTTACACAACTTAGTGTAAAGTTTTATTTTATCTCTGGAGTTTTGCACAACAGGGCATTAGATCAGATTACAGGACGCAGCATGTGTGGCTGACGTGTAGAATTTAAATGTTTTTTTTAAGTACAACTCTGGACAGTTGCAACAGAAGTGATATGTTTATGTTTTCTTGATGTAATTCTTCATTACGCTATCTATCTATCTATCTATCTATATATCTATCTATCTATCTATCTATCTATCTATCTATCTATCTATCTATCTATCTGCCTGCCTGCCTGTCTGTCTGTCTCCCTCTCTCTCTCTCTCTCTCTCCCCTCTCTCTCTCTCTCTCTTGGAGGAATCACTGTGCAATTTTTCAGTATTAAAAAGCATTTGTAGGGAGGGAAAAAAAAACAACACATTTTTGAAACGTGTGTTAAGTACACACATTGTCCGTTTTGCTTCACTACGAAGTACGTGTCGTGCACAAACTTCTACATGTCCCTTGAGCTGAAATTCTAAAAGTCATTTGAACGAAACTATGTCCCGTGGCATTTGCATGCTGTAGGGGGTGTGAAGTGTTAGCGCCTTCACATTTATAGGCCACTACAGCGTTTGAGATAGAGATGTCACCGCCTGCTCTTTTATTATCCCAGTTTTTTTGTTTTTCTTGGAAAACCTCACTCCCTCCCCCCCCCTCCCCCACCCTCCTTTTAGAAAAGGAAAAAAAATTCTGCCCGAAAGAGAAATCTAACCAGGGGCCGTCTGATCAGCAGGCGAACGCACTAACCACTGCACCACCGAGACTACCAAGCTAGACTGAATGACATTGTTTAAACAAAAAAAATTAGCTATATCATGTAAATGTAAAGGTACACGAGCTGGTAAGAAAATAAAGATCGTTTATGTAATTCATGTAAATGTAAACTAAAAAAAAAAAAGCAACAAAAAACAGTTATGGCCAAGATACCTGCACAGCTCTGAAATTAACTATCTGCAGGATACAATTATGAGTAAAATTACATGATTACCGGCAAGTCCGGTTTACACGTTCAAACGCGTCTGTCATCCATAAACTTGTATCCTTACCAAGGTATTTCGTTTCCCTAAATCATGTTTTAACTTTCTGCACTATCAGACTATCAGTGAAGGTTGGATCAGAACATTATCAGACCAGTTACAATATTTTGTGTACATGGAGAAGTTGAACACAGACAGACAGACAGACAGATAGATAGATAGATAGATAGATAGATAGATAGATAGATAGATAGATAGATAGATAGATAGATAGATAGATAGATAGATAGATAGATAGATAGATAGATAGGTGGGTGGGTGGGTGGATAGATAGAAAGATAGATAGATAGATAGATAGATAGATAGATAGATAGATAGATAGATAGATAGATAGATAGATAGATAGATAGATAGATAGATAGATAGATAGGGTGGGTGGGTGGGTGGATAGATAGATAGATAGATAGATAGATAGATAGATAGATAGATAGATAGATAGATAGATAGATAGATAGATAGATAGATAGATAGATAGATAGATGGATGGATGGATGGATGGATAGATGGATGGGTGGGTGGGTTGGTGTATGGATGGATGGGTGGGTTGATGTATGGATGGATGGATAGATGGATGGATGGATGGGTGGGAGGGTGGGTTGATGGATGGAATGTAACCAGTTTTCGACATGGAGGATGCACATTCATGTGATAATGATGATGATGACTTTTAACAAAAAACCTCAAAATATAATAACAACAAAACTGGGGCAGATGATGACCAAAAACAAAACAAAAAAGTCTTGAGATGTTTCAAATGTTAGCGCTTCCCGTGGCAGCTGTATTTCTAGACCAGTACAGTTTCAGATGGAAGTGAAAAAGAATGATTACCTGACGGTTAGAAATGATGATGATGTGATGATGATGATGATGATGGTAGTACTGAATTTATCAAGCAGGTATCTCTGTGTGAGTGGCTTATCTAATTCCACCCTCTCACTTCTTTGTGCAGTCCTGCTAGCTTCTTCTAAACGTTTGTCCCTAATCTTTTGACGATATCATCCAACCACGTTCCACGTGACCTTCATTCTCATACTTGCTCGTGTGCCTTACGCGAGGGGAAATGATGGAAAGAAGTGTTTTGTATTCAGCGTGCCCGTACTTTAAGCAGAATGACAACTCTTTGATCCTGACACTTTACACCAGGTGTTGGCAACTTTTTTTTATGTTTGTTCGGAGGGCCAATAAAGACTTTTCCCATCTCCTGGATCATGAACTCCTGCAAAACGCACGTTGGTTGGTTGGTCATTTTTTCAAAAGGGTAAAGAATTGGGCACGCAGGCCCGTCTGATATTCTGCCTTTTATCATACAACTTTCACTCTGTTCCAGACATTCTACAAATATGCTGCTCATATAACCAACATAACTAACATTGGAAAGCTGAGAGACATCAAATAAAATATAACATAACGTTTACGTTTACGTTTACGTTCCTCACAGCGAGAGAGAAAGAGAGAGAGAGAGAGAGAAAGAGAGAGATTACAAAGTCAGGCAATTGTAATTTTGCAATATAAAATAAACTACCTATAATTGGCTGTGAGCTACAGACTTGTCCCGTGCCAAATGTGGCTCGATGGCCAAGGATTGCCCATATGTGATTTACTCGGAAGAGTCAGTCGAAAGATCTTTTCCATCAGCGGTGCAGGTACTTTACATAGAAGTACTATGAAAATAATTACATTTTAGTCAAGGCAATTGATACATATGTGTTGTGAGAAGAACTAACGTGTATTCCCTAGTACTTTACACAGAAGTATTGTGAAACCTACTTTTTACTATGGGTACTTAATGCAGAAGTATTATGAATATTACTAATTTGTTTTCCCAGACACTTCACCCTGGAGTATTAAGGAATTATTTTTTATCCAAGGAACTGTCAAATTTTGAAGACAAAAAAATTGTTTAAAACCGTAATGATTGCAAAATATTAGTTTAGTTATATCGTTTACAATTTTATCGTCTCTAAGTTACGTTCTGGTCCACAATCACAATTTCCGAGGTCACCTTGCACGTTAATTCTAAAAGACAACCAAATCTTAAGAAAGTCTTAAGATGCGTAGGATTATAATAGTTTAGGCAGAGAAAGCCTTGATGATTTGATTATGGGCTAGACCATAGGACGCATCAAAGAAATGGAAATAACTGTTGGCTGATCGCAACTTGAGATGACCTCATTTCCATTTTCATGTCCCCATCTTCAACTTTTATTTTATCTTCATTTTCAAACCTAACTTCCAGCAGTTTATTTCCTGACATTGGCTTGGCTAAGTCTGACGACCCTCTACTGTAACTAATCAAATTATCTAAGTGAGGAGTAGGGGGAGGGGGGGGTAGTGTAGGTAGAACGAATCGGGACAAACTTTTAATAACACGCACCACGTATCTCACACGTGACCTTGTAAATACATCGTAGACCAGCGATTTGAAAAGAAAAAAAAGTCAAAAGTAAAACTTTTGATTGATTTAATAATTTCCTTAAATTCTTTATCCATAAAATATGAACCACTAATTTCTAAATAATGTGTATATGAACTGGTTGAAAGGTAATTTTTATTGATACTTTGCGGGCTGTTGATCTGTGTAAATCAGTGGTTCCCAACTGCTGGTCTGTGGACCCCTGGAGGGGTCGGCGTAACCTGCCGCGAGGGTCCGTGAAAAAAACTCAAGGTCCTTTTTTACTATTATTTTAACTTTGAAATGTTTAACAACCGACGTGGAAGAGATTGTTCAGAATAAAAATAGGCATGATTTCTCTCGCCACATTTAGCTTGGTTTGCTGTCACACATTTCATATTCTGTTCATTTATCAGAACAAATAGGAGTGTTAATTGCTGCCTAATTTTTCTTAACTACATCATTGTCATTTTGAAAATTCACACCACGTTTGAGCTCTGTTTTTTTTTTAGCATAGTGTAGCGTTTACCCATTTGAGGTCACCCACATTTTATTTTTAAAATTATTATTCTGCATTTAAAGCACAAAGGTAACACATAGATATGAGAATGTTCCCAAAGCCTGAGAGTCCGTGGCTTGGATTTTGAAACAGCAGGGGGTCCGCGGACTTTTGTTAATTGGGAACCACTGGTCTAAATACTTTCAGTAGTAAAGTATCAGCTTAACCCTTTCACTCTTGAATTAGTTTCTATACTCTGTCAGAATACATATTTTGATGACAAATTTTAGCAGAAAGAAACTGGAAGGAAGTTACTCTATAATGTAAAAATATGGACTGAGTTAAAATTGGTTACTTTTGATTTTATTTAAACTTTGTCTTAAGGTTGATTCGCATATATACAAGATCTACCAACAGTGCCAATATTGTTTTTGGGCGAAAGAGTTTTTTTAAGGGTAGCAGTGCCTCAAAGTAGAGACTTGCCCAAAGATTGTGTCAGACAAAATTCGCCCTCCCACTGATGATTATGTATAGGTAGGCAGTAATGGGCTTCTTTGTGCCTTTGACAAGTTAAAAAAGTTTTTGGGTGGTTATATGCTATGTTTTATGTGCTCTTTAACCCCTGCAGAGTAGTGCAAACTCCCGGCGCTGGAAGAGGATCGTGGCCAGATTTTAAAAACATACGTACATTAAGCCAGTGGTTCACAACCCGTGCTCTGCGGACCACATGTTGTCCGTGGCTCACCATCAGGTGGTTAGTGGTTATGTTACAAATTTGGTATAAGCGCCATCTATGGAATAAAAAAAATTATTAAGGTTTATAACATTGTGATACCGTATATAGATGATGGTTCTCGTCTTTCATGTAGCTGGAAAGGTGGTAATTGCTGGTATGAAGGTTGGGAACTACTGCGTGTAGTCAATATACAACAAGAACTGTTTATTTTGTTTTAGAGTACTGTTAAGAATCCCATGTATTGTTTTAACATGCGAAATTTATGAATTACTTAAAAGAAATATGTCATAAAACTGTAAATACTATAGGGACAAGTGAAGAAAATGATTTATAGTTTTTTTAAAGGCTTTACTCATGATAATTTTCAGACTTGTCTTGTCTTGTCTTTTCTATCTCCCTGTCACTGCTAGCTAGTGTTCTTTGCAGCCGATGTTGTGAAGATGTTGGGGCAAAGCACATATCGGCATGGGAGCGGGGTTATAATGGCTATCTTTTCAGTCCCGGAGTACAGCTAAAAAGCAGGGGGTGTGCAATACTTCTTTAGCAGACTCCACCACCATGGGGGCTATGGCTATCCCTGCCCCGTTAGCCAGGCTAGGACTGTTACTGGGGGTACCACGGAGAGGTGGGACAGGGTCTTGGTCAGCTATGGTTCGCTAACCCTGACTTTGGCATATCAGCTATGGGGCGCTGATTTGATTCATCTGACAGGCGTCTTCACTCCTAGTTCTCAGAACAGGAACATTTCAGCCTGTAATATCATCTTGTGAGGAGACGTAATACAGGGTCTTGTGAGGAGACGTAATACAGGGTCTTTTGAGGAGACGTAATACAGGGTTTTGTGAGGAGACGTAATACAGGGTTTTGTGAGGAGACGTAATACAGGGTTTTGTGAGGAGACGTAATACAGGGTTTTGTGAGGAGACGTAATACAGGGTTTTGTGAGGAGACGTAATACAGGGTTTTGTGAGGAGACGTAATACAGGGTTTTGTGAGGAGACGTAATACAGGGTTTTGTGAGGAGACGTAATACAGGGTTTTGTGAGGAGACGTAATACAGGGTTTGGCATAAAGCATCGCTGGATTTTTAAAATGGAAAATAAATAAGCGCTATACATGTTTTGGTTAAAAAAAAAAAAGAAGTTAAATGAAACTCAGAAATGTGGGTATTTTTTATTATTACTGACAATCATATTTAAGTTTCGAAAATTACACCGGTTAGGTGACCGCCATTACATTTAATACATTCAGCTAGGCGTCTGGAAAATTCCTGCATAACATCATTTAACATGTTCAAAGGGATATTTTGAATGCAGTGTCGGATTCGATCCTTTAGGTCTGCAATTGAATGTGGTCGATTAGCATACACCGTGTTCTTGAGGTACCCCCATAAAAAGAAATCTGCGGCCCATAAATCTGGTGACCTTGCCGGCCAATGAATATCCCCAAGTCTGGAAATAAGATGACTGGGAAATGCTTGTCGCAGCATGGCCACGGACTGACGGGCTGTGTGAGCAGTTGTTCCATATGAGCCAATAACGCCGAATTGTGCAACGCCACAGCACACTGTTACTCGTTCACTATGGAGCGGTTTCTCATGCAGTAATTGTGCCGAAATTCTGCTTGTTCACAATTCCTGACAACTCAAAATGTGCTTCATCAGACATTATGAGGTTATTTAGCAAATTCGGATTTTCTTCAATGCTTGCTAGAAAATCGGTAGCAAAGTCAAGTCTGTACATTTTTTTCCAAATCATTCAGTTGGTGCACAACTTGCAGCTTGTAAGGGTGGAAATGTAGATGATTATGAATGATGCGAAGTAGCGAGCGATCCGACATACCAAGTGCCAAAGCATGCCTAACAGCTGATCGCCGAGGGCTACGAAGCAATGCGTTCCGGACTTCTTGAATTCGTTTAAGTGTCTGTTCAGTTCTTGGACGACCAGTAGACTTGTTATAAAGGCAGTTAGCGGTTTCTTTAATTTTTTTTTTTTTACCCAACTCAAAATTGTCCTCCGATCAGGAACATTATCACGGGGATGCATCTCAAAATGGCCACGAAACTTTCATTGTACAGGAGAAGACGATTCTCCGCTTTTAAAATAAGTTTCAGCAGTGAATGCTCGATGTTCTGTTTGCCAAGAAGCCATTGTTAAAAATGGCCGTTTGTCTGTTTCGTCTCTGACGTCATTGGGTTTTTTTCACACGTATTCAGTTTCTGCGCACTACGTCAGTTAAATCCGGCTATGCTTTATGCCGGACCCTGTATTAGACTTGCTCGCCTGTCCCTGTACCAGCTCACCGCTACAGCCAGGTACCTGCTGCACCGTCACGTCTGCGTATTAGGTGTACTTAACAGCTCGGGAGACCACAATAGAGGTCACATTTGAAACTAGATTAACTGGTCTGAGAAATAATATAGAGTAACTGGTCTGAGAAATAATATAGAGTAACTGGTCTGAGAAATAATACAGAGTAACTGGTCTGAGAAATAATATAGAGTAACTGTCTGAGAAACAATATAGAGTAACTGGTCTGAGAAATAATATAGAGTTGCTGGTCTGAGAAATAATATAGAGTAGCTGGTCTGAGAAATAATACAGAGTAACTGGTCTGAGAAATAATATAGAGTAACTGTCTGAGAAACAATATAGAGTAACTGGTCTGAGAAATAATATAGAGTAGCTGGTTTGAAAAATAGTATAGAGTAACTGGTCTGAGAAATAATATAGAGTAGCTGGTTTGAGAAATAATATAGAGTAACTGGTCTGAGAAATAATATAGCGTAACTGGTCTGAAAAATAATATAGAGTAATTGTCTGTGAAATAATATAGAGTAACTGTCTGGGAAATAATATAGAGTAATTGTCTGAGAAATAATATAGAGTAACTGTCTGAGAAATAATGCGCATAAGAAAAAAGAAATTGAAACTGGTTTCTTAAGTAAGCGTTTTATTAGTAGTAGAAAAAATATACGTTAAAATTATGGTCTGTAGCATTTGCGTGCCGTAGTTAGTTTCTTCAGATTTCTAGACCACCACAGCGTTTACGGTAGAGACGCCAGCACCTGTCCTCACTGTTTTTGTTTTCCTACGGAAGTCCTGGCTACCCCATTTCTTGGGGATGGCTTGATTTTAGTGCCGGTCAATCCGATAAAAATTCCGCCCCAGTGCGAAATCGAACCAGAGACCTTCTGGTCCAGCAAGTGAGTGCATTAACCACTACACCACCGCAGCTCATTTTTACATTCATCATCATCTTCTTCTTCTTCGACCTCCCTGGACCTGCGAGATGGTTTTCTTTGCAGTCGATGCAATGAGGATTTTGAGGTGCAGCATTGTGTTGGATTGTGAGAGGGTCACGGAAGCTGTTTTCTGTTCCTGAGTGGAAAATAAAAGATGCATATATCAGGCGGTGTGCAATACTTCTTTATCAGGCTCCACCACAGCGAAGGCTATGGCGATCCCTGCTGCGTTAGCCAGCCTAGATCTGTTACTGGGGGTACCTTCAGAGAGGTAGGACATGGTATTGGTCAGCTATGGTTCGCCAACCTTGACGCTAACATGTCATCCATGGGTCATTGATTGTCAAATGGGACAGAACCTTCGCCCTCTCCTTGTACATTAAGTACATTTACTTTTCTGCCAGGTGATGTGTATGTCAAACTTTCATTCATCCAGACTGATCATTTATGTAATCAAGATATGTCTTATCGCGTGTTTCACATCCAGTAAAAAAAAGGAAGCCAGATTAGATTACTTGTAGGTTTATGTTCTACGGATGCTTGTAAGCAAGAAATAATTAGTTTTAGCTCGCTAAAGAAACGCTCACAGCTGATCACAGAAATGGAAATCAATAGAAGAATTTAGAGCGCTCAAAGTCTGATAACTCATTTCCGTCATCTTGCTCTTTCACTGCGGCGAGCGAGGCCAGCCGGCAGCCACTGCCACCGAAGAGGTTGAAAAATCTCATGGACATGAGAAAGAAAACTTGAAATTCACTGGCTGAGAATAAAACCTCGTACTTCAGGGAATCAATATTGCGTCTGTATTTTACCAGACTCTCGTATTTTTGTCACACTCCCCCCCCCCCCATTTTACTCTATATTTTCTAGTTATTGGCACTATTAATGTTTGAATAAGAGAGATGACGTGTGCATCTGTGCAACTAACCAGACTTAGGCAAAAACTAGGCCACATAAATGAATGCCAACAATAGCATCGTCAGTTAATGCTGCACACGTTATCTGGGACAATCATTTCAATCATTAAAAAAAATAGCTTATGACGTGGTGATTTTCTGCCGTGCCAGACGTATAAAACTATCCTTTATATTGTCTACTTGCTTTGTTATGTTTCTTTTTCTGATGTATCTTGTTGATTTGTTGCTCTAAATTTTTCTTCTCATGATAAATACCATAAGCATTTTCACATGTTTTTCCCCACACACATGAACAGCTTACTTTCAAGACGTTTTTTTTTAAAATAGTTTTTAGGCACACTTTGAAAAACAAAAAAACAACACGCTTACTGTTTGCCAATTTTTGTTTAATCTTGATGACAGCTGTGGTCAAATGTCGCTCAGTAGGAAGATTTCTAAAAAAAAAAAAAAACTACAAACAGAGCTGATGCTACAATTCAGTCAACTAGGCACAGACCATGGGGGGGGGGGGGGGGGGGGGGGGCCGGGGTGGAATGTTTTAATGAACTTTGAAAGACACAGTTTTATACAGACTAGCTGGTATTACTACTACTGTATGAAACAGAATGGCCCCTATCTTGTATATTAAAAAATGATTACCAACGGGGAGACAACTTTTCTGCAGTTTCATACTGCGGTATTAAATGTACTTCAGTGTTACAGGAAAGCCTAAACTTCAGGTAGAGTAAGGTGACGTCTAGTACACATTAAACTTCACTTACTAGTATACTAAATTCTGTGAATGATCATTTACAGGAAATGTGACTTCTCAGTGTCAGATGGCTGATATTAAAAGATATCATTCTAATGTCCAGATTAATCATCAGTAGAAGAGTAGAGCGAAAAACGAGGAGGTCAAAATGCGGCCTATATTTTTTAAATCCATTTTGCGTGTTTTTATTTGTTGTGTTGTTTGTGTTTGTGATCCTTGAATAAGGCTTTTGTCGAAATATTGGACTGTTGTATGACCTTCATTTATATGGACTTATCTTGCTTTCTGCCATGCTTGTTTTTACCTGCTTTCCTCACTCTTTCTTCCGTTTTGTAAAACTGAACCACACACTTATCTATTTTCAGTAGCAGTAGTAGCAGCAGCAGCAGCAATAGTACTAGCGGTAGCAGCAGTAGTAATAGTAGTAGTAGTAGTAATTGTAGTAATAGTAGTAGTTGTAGTAGTAGTAGTAGTAGTAGTTGTTGTTGTTGTTGTTGTTGTAGCGGTAGTAGTAGTATTAGTAGTTGTAGTAGTAGCAGTAGTAGTAGTAGTAGTTGTTGTTGTTGTTGTTGTTGTTGTTTTAGTAGTAGTATTAGTAGTAGTAGTAGCAGTAGTAGTAGTAGTAGTAGTTGTTGTTGTTGATGTAATTAGTAGTAGCAGTAGAAATAACTATAATATTATTAGAAGCACATATATGTCGACTGCTGTGAGAAGTAAGACAAATACATCGCTGAATAGAGTATAAATGAAGAATGTAATGCAGAAAAGGAAGGTATACGTGGAGAATATATTGCAGAAAAAAAAAAAACTATACCTGGAGAATACAATCACTGAAAAGGATGCTATACATGGAGAATATAATCTCAGAAAATTATGTGGGGAAAAATATCGCAAAAAAGGAAGGTATATTTGGATAGCACATCTCTTAACGAGAAATGTATTTGCTTGAGGTATGTAGTAAACGATTTAACTTGAAGTAAACAAATTGCGTGACTAGCAATGTACCCGTTTAATATTACACTATTTCGCGTCCACGAGGCTATGACGCATGTACTTACATATTCTATCTTCTGTTTTTTCCTCGAGACTTGCTTCTCATTAGCCACGTAAGAAAAACGCATATTGTCTATTGCCACCCAAACGTGCTCTTGACCACCTTCCTCCGTAGAAGATTCCCCCTCTCGGTTTGATATTAAGTCTGAAGGTGACTTTCAAAGCTTCATGCCCTGTAGGCTACACTGTGTCATGTGATCTGCCGCCATTACATACTCCACGGGCTTTTCTAATCAAGGTCCTGCAAAATGTTATCATGAAAGTCATCTTTGTTTCAATTTGCATTATAAAGTATCAAGTTTTGGGTATTTTGCGCCATTTTTGCATAAATCTTTCAGTTTACTTTTTCTACGTAGCATAAACATTCATTGGCGTTCCACATTTTTCTCTTTAGCTGAAAACTTGTCCTCTTATTCTTCTCCTTCGTCATTGTACTCTGTAAAATTCATATTTTATCGTGCTCAAAAATATGGCAAGCCACCTAAATTTTCATTCGTCTTAGTGCTGTTAGAAAGAGCCATCATATGTGACAGTTCGGACACGTCCATATGTACTCTGATCTCCTCTTCGTTGTCTGCTTAAGCCTGCAATGACTGATAGCACCTGCTCTGTATTTGGCACACCGTCCTTTTGATGCTTTTAATTGGTCGTTCATTTTTTGCATACATTTTTTGGATAATCAGATTTACACCCCCCCCCCCCCCCAGATCCTTCATTGTTGACAAAATTGCTGTTTCACAGTTGTCAGTGAAGAAGAAGAA
Organism: Achatina immaculata; assembly: GCA_009760885.1. Lineage (NCBI taxonomy): Eukaryota > Metazoa > Mollusca > Gastropoda > Stylommatophora > Achatinidae > Lissachatina > Lissachatina immaculata. Next base: position 28,651,799 of record CM019691.1, on the reverse strand, counting down.
GAAGAAGAAGAAGAAGACATATTTAAAATAAAACTGAATAAGAAACAGAAGAAATAGAAATAGAAAAAAAATGTTTTTTTTTAAATCTCGCAGTCTGTTTACTTCAAATCATAGCATGTCATTTATGCTATCTCGAAATCAGATTCAATGAAAAACTTCTAATAGATGAGCTTTCATGACATCTAAAACTGAATTTTCAGCTATAATAAAACAAAAGAAAAACCTGAACGCCCGTGTAACCTTGTTTCTGTGACAGGTTTGCTGACACAGTCTACCAACTTAAGAGTATGTGATCCCGGACACCAATGCTCAGCACCAACAGAGTCACGGATGGTGTTAGAGAGAAAGCAGTATTTAAGAAATATTGAATTATACCTGCTCCACTTTACCGAACAGAGAGGTTAAGACGTGAAGGTCAATGTCACCTTCAAAGTGCGCCAACCTGGTAATACGCAGAAATGCGTTAAATATGAAAGTTGTAGGTCTTGCTCGAATGTCCAAGTTGAGGATCACGTGTGATCAGACCGTTGTCTTACCATGTCTTTCGGTGCCCTTGGCAGTTCTAATATCTTCTTTTTCTTTCATTTTCGCTGCTGGAGTGGATTTTCGTTGCTAATTCCTGTTTCATCAGTACCATCATCATCATCATCATCATCGTTCCTGGGAAGGTTAGCTACAAATGGATCTCCAGCTTCCTTCGTTTCTTATTTTTACCACATCCTCCGTCAAACTGTTTCTTCACATCCTTTGCTGTTGTTTACCCATCTGAACCGTTGTCCCTTTGCTATTGATCACCTATCTGAACCGTTGTCCCTTTGTTGTTGTTCACCAATCTGAACCACTGTCCCTTTGCTATTGTTCACCAATCTGAACCTTTGTCCCTTTGCCATTGTTCACCAGTCTGAACCGTTATCCCTTTGCCATTGTTCACCTGTCTGAACCGTTGTTCCTTTGCTATTGTTCACCTATCTGAACCGTTGTCCTTTTGTTATTGTTCACTTATCTGAATCGTTGTCCCTTTGCTATTGTTCATCTATCTGAACCGTTGTCCCTTTGTTGTTGTTCACCAATCTGAACCACTGTCCCTTTGCTATTGTTCACCAATCTGAACCTTTGTCCCTTTGCCATTGTTCACCAATCTGAACCGTTATCCCTTTGCCATTGTTCACCTGTCTGAACCGTTGTTCCTTTGCTATTGTTCACCTATCTGAACCGTTGTCCTTTTGCTATTGTTCACTTATCTGAATCGTTTTCCCTTTGCTATTGTTCATCTGTCTGAGCCCTTGTCCCTTTGCTATTGTTCACCTATCTGTACAGTTGTCCCTTTACTGTTGTTCACCCATCTGTGTCTTCATCGCTCTCTTGCTCAGTTTCTTTTAGCTTTTCTATCGTGCGTGATTTCATTTGTATTATCATGCCTCTTCATATTGTAAAAATGTTTTGAATTGTAGTTTTCTATTACTATTACTATTATTATTATTATTATTTTAGACTTCTTTTAGATTTCAGCCACTGTAACACATCTTTGAATTTTCTTTTCTGTCCAAGAAAGACGCTTTGCTGTTCTTCAAAGGCTTTCATTCTTTCACTACTGAATTAGTTTCTGTGCTGTGCCAAAGTAAACTTAGTTGAGAAATTTCAGGAGAAAGCTGCTCTGTAATTTTAAAACATAGGTTGGGTTAGAAATGTGCTACTTTTAATTTTATTTAGACGTTCTCTAAATATCACCCTGAGCACTGATTTGCATAAAAGCGTGCAAGAACTGATGACCCTCTTACCTTTTGTTTCAGAGTAAAAGAGTTAATTTTGCTTTTCCGTTTCTTTTTGCTTGTTTTTGTTTCATGAAGACTCTTCCCTATATATCATCGTAGCCTGGCTTTTACATACAGCTTTTGATTGACAGCTGTCAAATTTATTTAGTACATTCTTGGTTTGGCGATAACGATTATTAGTGAATTCTAATTTTCATGTATTTTTTGATACTGCCAGGAAGGATAAGTTAGATTTAACCACACTATTTCGGTTGTTACATAATTATATTTTAACACCATTTTTCATGTATTACTTGGCCCTAATCAAAATCAAGAAAAACTCAAGTTACTTTAAAGAAAAAAACAAAGCACATCTAACACAAAATCATCAAAAAACTAGGTTCGGAATAATCAGACAAAACGAAAGACATAAGCAGGCAACAATGTCTTGCTTATAGTCAAACAAAATTAGAGATAATCGGTTGTAATTTACATCAGAAATCTAATTTTGACGTTAAGGTATAACGCAGCAAATAAGATGTCCAAAAGCCAAAGATATTCCATCTTTGTTATGAACATGTTATTCTAACTATCCAGTGCCATGCCAACAGGCGTTGGTGATCATGCTTTCCCACGGTTCTCTATTCCGAGTGTTGAGCGGGTCTGGTGTTCTTTCTTCATGCCACTTCATCAGTCCACCTATCATCTTCTCTCTTTGTCTGCCTCGGTCTTTTTTGCCCTCTATCATTTCTTTTGTTTTCACATATTCCAATCCACCTGCCCTCATGACGTGGCTTTTGAATTTGGATTATTATTGCTTGTCTCTCTTCTTCTGTCTCTTTCAGGACCTCTTCATTTTTTAGCTGTCCATGATCTTCTTCTTCTTCTTCTTCGTTCGCTTCTACCACCAAAAACCGCACTGTGATCCTACTGAATTTACGCCTGTGGTCCTCGTTAGGTCCCGTGGTCTCCTGTGTGGTCCCCGAAAGGACCACACGAGATCCACGAGAGGACCACAAGGGGTTCAGAGTATCACAGGGCTTTAGCCTGTATTCTTGGTGGGTCTCAGAAGCGGGATTGCGTGACACCGTGGTTTTCATTGCACCAGTTTAGTCTAGGGTTGGACTTTCTCACTGGAAGACCTCGACGTGTTTAGGATATCAGTGCATCCCCGCTGGGTGATAGGCGGTAGCCCACCCAGGCCAGAGTTGAACCTTCTCACCGGAAAACCTCGACGTGTTTTGAGATACCCGTGTATCACCGCCGGGTGAGAGGTGGTTGCCCATCCAGTCCAGAGTTGGACTTTCTTACCAGAAAACCTCAGCGTGATTAGGATACGCAAACATCCCCGCCGGGTGAAGGTGGTTGCCTATCTAGACTGCCCTGGTCCAGTGTCTCCGACTTCAGCAATTTGCGGTCGTGGCCGCTACCCTTCCTAGTTGTGACCAGGATGGAGCTTTTGTCCAGGAGGACGAATCCTCGCCACTAGTGACTTCCATCCCTGGGTTGAGCCGGTTTAGGCATATTATCCCAGTATGGGCGTGTTTGGGACATGACCGACCTCTAGAGCAGAGGTACTGTGACATGCATAGCCTTCAAGATTCACCCCTGGTGTGAGCCGGTTTAGGCAAAATTCACCAGTATGGGTGTATATCAGGCGTGACCGACCTCTAGAGCAGAGGTGGCATGACATGTCTAGTCATCAAGTTCCACCCCTGGTGTGTGCCGGTTTAGGCATATTTCACCAGTGTAGGTGTATTTCGGACGTGACCGGCCTCTAGAGCAGAGGTGCTGTGGTATGTATAGCTCTCGTAGCGATAGTACTGGACATAGCGATTAAACTTCAGTTTATCCTTTCACATCGGCGCCGCACAGCAACTTTTATTTCTCTTCCGCATTTTCTTCCTTGACCGGGAGGAGCTTCGCTCCACGCGCGGCATTTGAAGAGTCTCGCCAGCAGTGTGCTGTCCTTGATAACTTCAGCATTCTTCTAAGAAACCATATTTCCGATATATTTAACATCATTCTAAGGAACCATATTTCCCATATCTTTAGCATTCTTGTAATGAACCACATTTCCCATATCTTTAGCATTCTTCTAATGAACCACATTTCCCATATCTTTAGCATTCTTCTAATCAATCAGGTGCCGTGCCGTGTGGCATAGGCGATCATTTCTCTCCACAATTCCCTGTCTTTAGACTTGATTATGAGATCCTCGGGTGACTTTCTTCCTAGCCACACTGACAGCCCATCCAGTAACTTCTCTTTCTCTCTCTCTGTCTCTCTCTCTCTCTCTCTCTCTCTCTCTCTCTCTCTCTCTCTCTCTCTGTCTTCTTCTGTCTCTTTTTCCCTCAATTAATCCAGTTGCCACAATGTGTTCCAGTTTTATCTTCTCAGAAAATGTCCTACAAATCTTGTTTGTCTGTCTCTGATCTTTGCTGTAATTTGCCTTTAACTCCAGCCTCTCTTAAGACTTCTTCGTTGGTTTTCTTAGCTGTCAATGGTATCTTCAACATTCTTCTTATGAACCACATTTCCATGACCTCCATTTCTCGCTGTACTATCTTATTCGTGGACCATGCTTCACATCCATACAACAAAATTGGCTCGATGTAACATTTAAGTACTCGGAATTTTGTTTCCTTTGATATGGATCTGTTGCACAAGGAACCACATTTTCTATATCTTTATCATTCTTCTAAAGAACCACATTTCCCATATCTTTATCATTCTTCTAAGGAACCACATTTCCCATATCTTTATCATTCTTCTAAGGAACCACATTTCCACTGCCTCCAGATTCTAACTGAGTTTTAATTTGAACTGACGCAAGTGCTATTAAAAAAAAATTCCCGTTTCCATCCCGTTAAGGTACTTTATATTAGGGATACAGTGCTAGGTCCGTATTTCCCGTGACTTTCGCCACATGAAAGTGTGATATGGTCAGTATCATAAAAATAGCAATTACTTATTCATTCATTCATTCATTCAACTTTCCAAGCCATTGTGGCTCATTGCTGCAGACAAGACTTATCTCCACTCCTCTCTGTTCTTAGTCTTCTTCTGCCATTTGTCTCCTTTCCTCTCTGTTCTTAGTCTTCTTCTGCCATTTGTCTCCTTTCCTCTCTGTTCTTAGTCTTCTTCTGCCATTTGTCCACTCCTCTCTGTTCTTAGTCTTCTTCTGCCTTTTGTCTCCTTTCCTCTCTGTTCTTAGTCTTCTTCTGCCATTTGTCCACTCCTCTCTGTTCTTAGTCTTCTTCTGCCATTTGTCCACTCCTCTCTGTTCTTAGTCTTCTTCTGCCATTTGTCCACTCCAATGGCTCGCAGGTCTACTTCCAAGTATAAGCAATTATATATGGTGGTTTAAAAAGAAAATATGGAGAATTAGTGTCTGATATAAAGAGAGAGATTAACTGATTGATTGACTGGTTGATCTTTATCTGATATAAAGAGAGAGATTAACTGATTGATTGACTGATTGATCTTTATTTCAAAAGAGTTAAGAACTGGGCAAGCAGGCCCGTCTGACATTCTGCCCTTTATCATATATCTTTCACTCTATTCCAGACATTCTAAAAATATGCTCTTCGTGTAACAAACATAATTAGCATTGAAGCTGAGAGACATAAAATAAAATATAACATTTACGTTTCGCTCTTATCCATTCACTCAGTACAGCAGTAACTACATACATATGACTATCTACTAAATAAAAATTTCGGGACTATTCAGAATAAAAAAAATTACAATAACTATATTCGGTGTCTGTAAAAGCAGTCTAAAATAGCTTTTAAGTTTTATGATCCATAGAGGCATGTAGTCGACATCATATAGATAATGGGAAAGTTTGTAGTTGTAGGAAGGTGTATAATTTATATTTTTATGCAGGATGGGAGGGTATTCCAAAGATGAGCAGCAGAATAACTAAAGCATTTTCTTGTAAAGATCAAGTCTAGGTTTTGGAAGAAGCGTTGGCTGCTCTTTTTGGCTAAATTTAAACAGGTTCCATAGATAAGGCGGGGCATACCGTGAAAGAATTTGATGTACTAATTTGGCTTTGTTGAAGAGGAACCTGTTCTTAAGAGGCAGTATTTTGATACGTTTGTGCTGATCTTTGTCACTAATAAGCTTTACTGCTCGCTTCTGAAGTGAGCAAAGCCTCTTTGTATTTGACACTGAGCAACCATCTTAGATTGCTGAGCAATAGTCTAAATGTGTTTGTATATGTGATATGTAGTATGAGAGAGAGAGAGAGAGAGAGAGAGAGAGAGCAAAACAAAAGAACACGAAGAGTTTGAGAGAGGGTTAATGGATGGCAAATACTAAAGAAAGGGTTAAGAGAATAAACGGCAACACGGAACTTTAGACAATAATTAGTGGCAAACAGAAGAGAACGGATAACCGTTTGTTCCTGTCCTCAACGCCGTTGACGTAACAGACGGTTTCAAAATACGCAAATTTACACGACAGCTTATGCTATCTCATTTCAGCTGAAATATCACACTCGTGTTTGGGGCGGTCGTTATCTCCAGAAAAGTTCAGGGCAACGCATTTATCTCTTCAGATGGACCGGTCCATCAGTGTTCTCAGTAAAGCGGACAGCCTGCTGGGAAAATAACTGTTTATATTCCTTTTGCCAGTACCTGTACACCAATACTGTGGTGACAATGAACAGGTTAAGAGAACCGCTAGTCCAGTTAAAAAGGGCCGTGACGAAGAGAGAGCACCAAAGAAAATATGCAATTTTTTTCAGTTGATTGTCGGCCTTACTGTTTGACCATATTATAATAATAATAATATAGGTGAAAATTGTCACAACCGGTTTTTTTAAAGATATTATTCGTGATTGTTATTTATTTAAATGTGTTATCTTTCCCCTTCAGAATATATTAATCCCGTTTGTTTCCTTTCATTTCAAAGTTTCATTCTCTAATTTCTGTAAAGTTGCTTATATAGGATATGTTCAGTCTTACGTTTAGCAGAATTTTTTAATAGAAGGAAGGCGAGGTAGAGAGAGAGAGAGTGAGAGAGAGAGAGAGAGAGAGAGAGAGAAGTGGAGGGTGTTATTTTGTGGTTGCTTGTACTTTTATAAATGACCTCTCCCTCCCCTACAACAGTTAAAGACGAACGCAACAGCTATCACGATATAAATTAACATACATTCAGAAATGGGGGTGAAATAGATTAGATTACCAGATTGCACTAACTATAGATTAACGTCAACAGCCTGCTGGTTATAGGGGAGTAAGGCGACTGTGATGAGTCTCCTCGCATGGAGGATCTTTCCCGGTACAACAACGATTAATGAGCCTCCTTGCATGAAGGAGATCTTTCCGGTACAACGATTCCGTTTTAAGGGAGGAGCGCTTTACCTCTTTTAAGGGGAGGAGGTCCGGGGGGCTTTCCCTGTTTTAAGGTGGAAAGGGTCAGGAGAGTTGTTTTCCCTGTTTTAGGGGAAGCAGGTCTAGAGTGCTTTCCCTGTTTAGGGGGGAGGGGTACGGAGGGGTTTCACTGTTTTAGAGGGAGGGATCCGAAAGCTTTCCCTGTTTTAAGAAGGAAGGGTCCGGAGAGTTGTTTTGGGGGAAGGTATCCTAGTGGTTTTCACGGGGGGGGGGGGCGTTGTTTACCTTAAGGTGAGCCCCGTTGGGGGGTGGGGGTGGTAGAAATAATTCTCCATCACCTTAGCAAACTCTTCTCGGAGGCCCAGCTCTCTGAACAACACAAACTGGGAAGGCTAAGTCTTGTAACTGAAAACAACGTACACGTTTTTAGAATGATGTAAATAATACGGATGATAATCCGGAAACCAAATACAAGGTATCAAAACAAAGTTTTGGCGCTTGTTACTTTGAGGTGGTGAGCATGGATTTAGCATCGCATTACACCTGACCTGGTGTCGCCTACAACAATGATCAAGTGAACTCTCAAGGTCAGTGTTCCTCTCGTGCCGCTTAAAACTAGGTCACTCTCATCAACGCCGTGATTCATTGCAGCCAGTAAAAAAAGTTTTAGCCATGAGCATTTTAACTTGTATGCGGCTGTTAGTGAAAAGAAGGCGAATAATGTGACACACCAGTTTTCATAAGGCGAAAATTGTGACGCAAAAGATGTTTGTAGAGCGTTCATGTGAAGATCATGTCACACTGAAGGTATGCAAGAAGAGCTGGGAGACCATGTCACATTGAGAGTATGCAAGAACTGGGCAAGCAGGCCCGTCTGACATTCTGCCCTTTATCATATATCTTTCACTCTATTCCAGACATTCTAAAAATATGCTCTTCGTGTAACAAACATAATTAGCATTGAAGCTGAGAGACATAAAATAAAATATAACATTTACGTTTCGCTCTTATCCATTCACTCAGTACAGCAGTAACTACATACATATCACTATCTACTAAATAAAAATTTCGGGACTATTCAGAATAAAAAAATTACAGTAACTATATTCGGTGTCTGTAAAAGCAGTCTAAAATAGCTTTTAAGTTTTATGATCCATAGAGGCATGTAGTCGACATCATATAGATAATGGGAAAGTTTGTAGTTGTAGGAAGGTGTATAATTTATATTTTTATGCAGGATGGGAGGGTATTCCAAAGATGAGCAGCAGAATAACTAAAGCATTTTCTTGTAAAGATCAAGTCTAGGTTTTGGAAGAAGCGTTGGCTGCTCTTTTTGGCTAAATTTAAACAGGTTCCATAGATAAGGCGGGGCATACCGTGAAAGAATTTGATGTACTAATTTGGCTTTGTTGAAGAGGAACCTGTTCTTAAGAGGCAGTATTTTGATACGTTTGTGCTGATCTTTGTCACTAATAAGCTTTACTGCTCGCTTCTGAAGTGAGCAAAGCCTCTTTGTATTTGACACTGAGCAACCATCTTAGATTGCTGAGCAATAGTCTAAATGTGTTTGTATATGTGATATGTAGTATGAGAGAGAGAGAGAGAGAGAGAGAGAGAGAGCAAAACAAAAGAACACGAAGAGTTTGAGAGAGGGTTAATGGATGGCAAATACTAAAGAAAGGGTTAAGAGAATAAACGGCAACACGGAACTTTAGACAATAATTAGTGGCAAACAAGAAGAGAACGGATAACCGTTTGTTCCTGTCCTCAACGCCGTTGACGTAACAGACGGTTTCAAAATACGCAAATTTACACGACAGCTTATGCTATCTCATTTCAGCTGAAATATCACACTCGTGTTTGGGGCGGTCGTTATCTCCAGAAAAGTTCAGGGCAACGCATTTATCTCTTCAGATGGACCGGTCCATCAGTGTTCTCAGTAAAGCGGACAGCCTGCTGGGAAAATAACTGTTTATATTCCTTTTGCCAGTACCTGTACACCAATACTGTGGTGACAATGAACAGGTTAAGAGAACCGCTAGTCCAGTTAAAAAGGGCCGTGACGAAGAGAGAGCACCAAAGAAAATATGCAATTTTTTTCAGTTGATTGTCGGCCTTACTGTTTGACCATATTATAATAATAATAATAATAGGTGAAAATTGTCACAACCGGTTTTTTTAAAGATATTATTCGTGATTGTTATTTATTTAAAGTTATCTTTCCCCTTCAGAATATATTAAACCCGTTTGTTTCCTTTCATTTCAAAGTTTCATTCTCTAATTTCTGTAAAGTTGCTTATATAGGATATGTTCAGTCTTACGTTTAGCAGAATTTTTTAATAGGAAGGAAGGCGAGGTAGAGAGAGAGAGAGTGAGAGAGAGAGAGAGAGAGAGAGAGAGAGAAGTGGAGGGTGTTATTTTGTGGTTGCTTGTACTTTTATAAATGACCTCTCCCTCCCCTACAACAGTTAAAGACGAACGCAACAGCTATCACGATATAAATTAACATACATTCAGAAATGGGGGTGAAATAGATTAGATTACCAGATTGCACTAACTATAGATTAACGTCAACAGCCTGCTGGTTATAGGGGAGTAAGGCGACTGTGATGAGTCTCCTCGCATGGAGGAGATCTTTCCCGGTACAACAACGATTAATGAGCCTCCTTGCATGAAGGAGATCTTTCCGGTACAACGATTCCGTTTTAAGGGAGGAGCGCTTTACCTCTTTTAAGGGGAGGAGGTCCGGGGGGCTTTCCCTGTTTTAAGGTGGAAAGGGTCAGGAGAGTTGTTTTCCCTGTTTTAGGGGAAGCAGGTCTAGAGTGCTTTCCCTGTTTAGGGGGGAGGGGTACGGAGGGGTTTCACTGTTTTAGAGGGAGGGATCCGAAAGCTTTCCCTGTTTTAAGAAGGAAGGGTCCGGAGAGTTGTTTTGGGGGAAGGTATCCTAGTGGTTTTCACGGGGGGGGGGGGCGTTGTTTACCTTAAGGTGAGCCCCGTTGGGGGGTGGGGGTGGTAGAAATAATTCTCCATCACCTTAGCAAACTCTTCTCGGAGGCCCAGCTCTCTGAACAACACAAACTGGGAAGGCTAAGTCTTGTAACTGAAAACAACGTACACGTTTTAGAATGATGTAAATAATACGGATGATAATCCGGAACCAAATACAAGGTATCAAACAAAGTTTTGGCGCTTGTTCTTAGTCTTCTTCTGCCATTTGTCCACTCCTCTCTGTTCTTAGTCTTCTTCTGCCATTTGTCCACTCCTCTCTGTTCTTAGTCTTCTTCTGCCATTTGTCCACTCCTCTCTGTTCTTAGTCTTCTTCTGCCATTTGTCCACTCCTCTCTGTTCTTAGTCTTCTTCTGCCATTTGTCCACTCCTCTCTGTTCTTAGTCTTCTTCTGCCATTTGTCCACTCCTCTCTGTTCTTAGTCTTCTTCTGACATTTGTCCACTCCAATGGCTCGCAGGTCTACTTCCAAGTATAAGCGATTATATATGGTGGTTTAAAAAGAAAATATGGAGAATTAGTGTCTGATATAAAGAGAGAGATTAACTGATTGATTGACTGATTGATCTTTATTTCAAAAGAGTTAAGAACTGGGCAAGCAGGCCCGTCTGACATTCTGCCCTTTATCATATATCTTTCACTCTATTCCAGACATTCTAAAAATATGCTCTTCGTGTAACAAACATAATTAGCATTGAAGCTGAGAGACATAAAATAAAATATAACATTTACGTTTCGCTCTTATCCATTCACTCAGTACAGCAGTAACTACATACATATCACTATCTACTAAATAAAAATTTCGGGACTATTCAGAATAAAAAAATTACAGTAACTATATTCGGTGTCTGTAAAAGCAGTCTAAAATAGCTTTTAAGTTTTATGATCCATAGAGGCATGTAGTCGACATCATATAGATAATGGGAAAGTTTGTAGTTGTAGGAAGGTGTATAATTTATATTTTTATGCAGGATGGGAGGGTATTCCAAAGATGAGCAGCAGAATAACTAAAGCATTTTCTTGTAAAGATCAAGTCTAGGTTTTGGAAGAAGCGTTGGCTGCTCTTTTTGGCTAAATTTAAACAGGTTCCATAGATAAGGCGGGGCATACCGTGAAAGAATTTGATGTACTAATTTGGCTTTGTTGAAGAGGAACCTGTTCTTAAGAGGCAGTATTTTGATACGTTTGTGCTGATCTTTGTCACTAATAAGCTTTACTGCTCGCTTCTGAAGTGAGCAAAGCCTCTTTGTATTTGACACTGAGCAACCATCTTAGATTGTTGAGCAATAGTCTAAATGTGTTTGTATATGTGATATGTAGTATGAGAGAGAGAGAGAGAGAGAACAAAACAAAAGAACACGAAGAGTTTGAGAGAGGGTTAATGGATGGCAAATACTAAAGAAAGGGTTAAGAGAATAAACGGCAACACGGAACTTTAGACAATAATTAGTGGCAAACAAGAAGAGAACGGATAACCGTTTGTTCCTGTCCTCAACGCCGTTGACGTAACAGACGGTTTCAAAATACGCAAATTTACACGACAGCTTATGCTATCTCATTTCAGCTGAAATATCACACTCGTGTTTGGGGCGGTCGTTATCTCCAGAAAAGTTCAGGGCAACGCATTTATCTCTTCAGATGGACCGGTCCATCAGTGTTCTCAGTAAAGCGGACAGCCTGCTGGGAAAATAACTGTTTATATTCCTTTTGCCAGTACCTGTAACACCAATACTGTGGTGACAATGAGCAGGTTAAGAGAACCGCTAGTCCAGTTAAAAAGGGCCGTGACGAAGAGAGAGCACCAAAGAAAATATGCAATTTTTTTCAGTTGATTGTCGGCCTTACTGTTTGACCATATTATAATAATAATAATAATAGGTGAAAATTGTCACAACCGGTTTTTTTTTAGATATTATTCGTGATTGTTATTTTATTTAAATGTGTTATCTTTCCCTTCAGAATATATTAATCCCGTTTGTTTCCTTTCATTTCAAAGTTTCATTCTCTAATTTCTGTAAAGTTGCTTATATAGGATATGTTCAGTCTTACGTTTAGCAGAATTTTTTAATGGGAAGGAAGGCGAGGTAGAGAGAGAGAGAGAGTGAGAGAGAGAGAGAGAGAGAGTGAGAGAGAGAGAGAAGTGGAGGGTGTTATTTTGTGGTTGCTTGTACTTTTATAAATGACCTCTCCCTCCCCTACAACAGTTAAAGACGAACGCAACAGCTATCACGATATAAATTAACATACATTCAGAAATGGGGGTGAAATAGATTAGATTACCAGATTGCACTAACTATAGATTAACGTTAACAGCCTGCTGGTTATAGGGGAGTAAGGCGACTGTGATGAGTCTCCCCGCATGGAGGAGATCTTTCCCGGTACAACAACGATTAATGAGCCTCCTTGCATGAAGGAGATCTTTCCGGTACAACGATTCCCTGTTTTAAGGAGGAGCGCTTTACCTCTTTTAAGGGGAGGAGGTCGGGGGGGGGGCTTTCCCTGTTTTAAGGTGGAAAGGGTCAGGAGAGTTGTTTTCCCTGTTTTAGGGGAAGCAGGTCTAGAGTGCTTTCCCTGTTTAGGGGGGAGGGGTACGGAGGGGTTTCACTGTTTTAGAGGGAGGGATCCGAAAGCTTTCCCTGTTTTAAGAAGGAAGGGTCCGGAGAGTTGTTTTGGGGGAAGGTATCCTAGTGGTTTTCACGGGGGGGGGGCGTTGTTTACCATTTGTCCACTCCTCTCTGTTCTTAGTCTTCTTCTGCCATTTGTCCACTCCTCTCTGTTCTTAGTCTTCTTCTGCCATTTGTCCACTCCTCTCTGTTCTTAGTCTTCTTCTGCCATTTGTCCACTCCTCTCTGTTCTTAGTCTTCTTCTGACATTTGTCCACTCCAATGGCTCGCAGGTCTACTTCCAAGTATAAGCGATTATATATGGTGGTTTAAAAAGAAAATATGGAGAATTAGTGTCTGATATAAAGAGAGAGATTAACTGATTGATTGACTGATTGATCTTTATTTCAAAAGAGTTAAGAACTGGGCAAGCAGGCCCGTCTGACATTCTGCCCTTTATCATATATCTTTCACTCTATTCCAGACATTCTAAAAATATGCTCTTCGTGTAACAAACATAATTAGCATTGAAGCTGAGAGACATAAAATAAAATATAACATTTACGTTTCGCTCTTATCCATTCACTCAGTACAGCAGTAACTACATACATATCACTATCTACTAAATAAAATTTCGGGACTATTCAGAATAAAAAAATTACAGTAACTATTCGGTGTCTGTAAAAGCAGTCTAAAATAGCTTTTAAGTTTTATGATCCATAGAGGCATGTAGTCGACATCATATAGATAATGGGAAAGTTTGTAGTTGTAGGAAGGTGTATAATTTATTTTTATGCAGGATGGGAGGGTATTCCAAAGATGAGCAGCAGAATAACTAAAGCATTTTCTTGTAAAGATCAAGTCTAGGTTTTGGAAGAAGCGTTGGCTGCTCTTTTTGGCTAAATTTAAACAGGTTCCATAGATAAGGCGGGGCATACCGTGAAAGAATTTGATGTACTAATTTGGCTTTGTTGAAGAGGAACCTGTTCTTAAGAGGCAGTATTTTGATACGTTTGTGCTGATCTTTGTCACTAATAAGCTTTACTGCTCGCTTCTGAAGTGAGCAAAGCCTCTTTGTATTTGACACTGAGCAACCATCTTAGATTGTTGAGCAATAGTCTAAATGTGTTTGTATATGTGATATGTAGTATGAGAGAGAGAGAGAGAGAGAACAAAACAAAAGAACACGAAGAGTTTGAGAGAGGGTTAATGGATGGCAAATACTAAAGAAAGGGTTAAGAGAATAAACGGCAACACGGAACTTTAGACAATAATTAGTGGCAAACAAGAAGAGAACGGATAACCGTTTGTTCCTGTCCTCAACGCCGTTGACGTAACAGACGGTTTCAAAATACGCAAATTTACACGACAGCTTATGCTATCTCATTTCAGCTGAAATATCACACTCGTGTTTGGGGCGGTCGTTATCTCCAGAAAAGTTCAGGGCAACGCATTTATCTCTTCAGATGGACCGGTCCATCAGTGTTCTCAGTAAAGCGGACAGCCTGCTGGGAAAATAACTGTTTATATTCCTTTTGCCAGTACCTGTAACACCAATACTGTGGTGACAATGAACAGGTTAAGAGAACCGCTAGTCCAGTTAAAAAGGGCCGTGACGAAGAGAGAGCACCAAAGAAAATATGCAATTTTTTTCAGTTGATTGTCGGCCTTACTGTTTGACCATATTATAATAATAATAATAATAGGTGAAAATTGTCACAACCGGTTTTTTTTTAGATATTATTCGTGATTGTTATTTTATTTAAATGTGTTATCTTTCCCTTCAGAATATATTAATCCCGTTTGTTTCCTTTCATTTCAAAGTTTCATTCTCTAATTTCTGTAAAGTTGCTTATATAGGATATGTTCAGTCTTACGTTTAGCAGAATTTTTTAATGGGAAGGAAGGCGAGGTAGAGAGAGAGAGAGAGTGAGAGAGAGAGAGAGAGAGAGAGAGAGAGAGAGAAGTGGAGGGTGTTATTTTGTGGTTGCTTGTACTTTTATAAATGACCTCTCCCTCCCCTACAACAGTTAAAGACGAACGCAACAGCTATCACGATATAAATTAACATACATTCAGAAATGGGGGTGAAATAGATTAGATTACCAGATTGCACTAACTATAGATTAACGTTAACAGCCTGCTGGTTATAGGGGAGTAAGGCGACTGTGATGAGTCTCCCCGCATGGAGGAGATCTTTCCCGGTACAACAACGATTAATGAGCCTCCTTGCATGAAGGAGATCTTTCCGGTACAACGATTCCCTGTTTTAAGGGGAGGAGCGCTTTACCTCTTTTAAGGGGAGGAGGTCGGGGGGGGGCTTTCCCTGTTTTAAGGTGGAAAGGGTCAGGAGAGTTGTTTTCCCTGTTTTAGGGGAAGCAGGCCCGTCTGACATTCTGCCCTTTATCATATATCTTTCACTCTATTCCAGACATTCTAAAAATATGCTCTTCGTGTAACAAACATAATTAGCATTGAAGCTGAGAGACATAAAATAAAATATAACATTTACGTTTCGCTCTTATCCATTCACTCAGTACAGCAGTAACTACATACATATCACTATCTACTAAATAAAATTTCGGGACTATTCAGAATAAAAAAATTACAGTAACTATTCGGTGTCTGTAAAAGCAGTCTAAAATAGCTTTTAAGTTTTATGATCCATAGAGGCATGTAGTCGACATCATATAGATAATGGGAAAGTTTGTAGTTGTAGGAAGGTGTATAATTTATATTTTTATGCAGGATGGGAGGGTATTCCAAAGATGAGCAGCAGAATAACTAAAGCATTTTCTTGTAAAGATCAAGTCTAGGTTTTGGAAGAAGCGTTGGCTGCTCTTTTTGGCTAAATTTAAACAGGTTCCATAGATAAGGCGGGGCATACCGTGAAAGAATTTGATGTACTAATTTGGCTTTGTTGAAGAGGAACCTGTTCTTAAGAGGCAGTATTTTGATACGTTTGTGCTGATCTTTGTCACTAATAAGCTTTACTGCTCGCTTCTGAAGTGAGCAAAGCCTCTTTGTATTTGACACTGAGCAACCATCTTAGATTGTTGAGCAATAGTCTAAATGTGTTTGTATATGTGATATGTAGTATGAGAGAGAGAGAGAGAGAGAACAAAACAAAAGAACACGAAGAGTTTGAGAGAGGGTTAATGGATGGCAAATACTAAAGAAAGGGTTAAGAGAATAAACGGCAACACGGAACTTTAGACAATAATTAGTGGCAAACAAGAAGAGAACGGATAACCGTTTGTTCCTGTCCTCAACGCCGTTGACGTAACAGACGGTTTCAAAATACGCAAATTTACACGACAGCTTATGCTATCTCATTTCAGCTGAAATATCACACTCGTGTTTGGGGCGGTCGTTATCTCCAGAAAAGTTCAGGGCAACGCATTTATCTCTTCAGATGGACCGGTCCATCAGTGTTCTCAGTAAAGCGGACAGCCTGCTGGGAAAATAACTGTTTATATTCCTTTTGCCAGTACCTGTAACACCAATACTGTGGTGACAATGAGCAGGTTAAGAGAACCGCTAGTCCAGTTAAAAAGGGCCGTGACGAAGAGAGAGCACCAAAGAAAATATGCAATTTTTTTCAGTTGATTGTCGGCCTTACTGTTTGACCATATTATAATAATAATAATAATAGGTGAAAATTGTCACAACCGGTTTTTTTTTAGATATTATTCGTGATTGTTATTTTATTTAAATGTGTTATCTTTCCCCTTCAGAATATATTAATCCCGTTTGTTTCCTTTCATTTCAAAGTTTCATTCTCTAATTTCTGTAAAGTTGCTTATATAGGATATGTTCAGTCTTACGTTTAGCAGAATTTTTTAATGGGAAGGAAGGCGAGGTAGAGAGAGAGAGAGAGTGAGAGAGAGAGAGAGAGAGAGAGAGAGAGAAGTGGAGGGTGTTATTTTGTGGTTGCTTGTACTTTTATAAATGACCTCTCCCTCCCCTACAACAGTTAAAGACGAACGCAACAGCTATCACGATATAAATTAACATACATTCAGAAATGGGGGTGAAATAGATTAGATTACCAGATTGCACTAACTATAGATTAACGTTAACAGCCTGCTGGTTATAGGGGAGTAAGGCGACTGTGATGAGTCTCCCCGCATGGAGGAGATCTTTCCCGGTACAACAACGATTAATGAGCCTCCTTGCATGAAGGAGATCTTTCCGGTACAACGATTCCCTGTTTTAAGGGGAGGAGCGCTTTACCTCTTTTAAGGGGAGGAGGTCGGGGGGGGGCTTTCCCTGTTTTAAGGTGGAAAGGGTCAGGAGAGTTGTTTTCCCTGTTTTAGGGGAAGCAGGTCTAGTGAAAAGAAGGCGAATAATGTGACACACCAGTTTTCATAAGGCGAAAATTGTGACGCAAAAGATGTTTGTAGAGCGTTCATGTGAAGATCATGTCACACTGAAGGTATGCAAGAAGAGCTGGGAGACCATGTCACATTGAGACTATGCAAGAACTTAGAAGACCATATCACATTGAGAGTGTGCAAGGAGAGCCAGGAGACCATGTCACATTGAGAGTATGCAAGAACTGTCCAGAAGACCATGTCACATTGAGAGTATGCAAGAACTGTCAGAAGACCATGTCACATTGAGAGTATGCAAGAACTGTCGGAAGACCATGTCACATTGAGAGTATGCAAGAACTGTCCAGAAGACCATGTCACATTGAGAATATATGCACGAGGGAAGTGAACTTTCTGACCAAGAAAAAGAATTTACATTTGAAGACAGATGAAGCACGGGTAACAAACAAACAAACAAACAAACAAACAAACAAACAAACAAAACCCCTGTTTTGCAGTATGCACACGCATGCTGTTGTAACGGTGGGCCATGTTGCCAGTCAAATTTTAGAAGAGTAAAGTTATGACCGAAAATACTCATCAAGATAACACTTGGCAGTTACTAATGGTAGCTGATATAATATATGTCTCTTCTCAAAACTACATTTTAAGTAAAAAGGAACGATAATCTTATTGTTCACGTTTGTCTCTGTACTTCCTGTTGCTGCAACAACGGTACATGTACTACCAACACTGTAGTTACAACTCTGTAGTAATTCAGTAATGTTCATATTTGTTGCTGGTTTTATTGTTGATGACAGTTCAGACTTTAATCATTTTTGTAACAGTGTGAATACGTACCACTTCAAATATGCGAGGGCGAGTACAAAAAGTAACCGCAAATCAAGGTACGTACCGCTGAAATATATATGGCCGGACCTTTTCTCATAGGGCCTAGTTTAAGAAGAAGAAGAAGAAGAAGACATTATGGGAGTCTGATATCAAACACTTCCTACTTCGCCGCCCCATCTCTCTCTGCTCTTTCCTCTCTCTCTCTCTTCATTTCTCCTCCGTTGCCGCTATGTGGTAATAAAACAGAGTTTAACCAAATTATGTTTAATTAATCTATATTAGTTACCTTTCAGTCACCGTCGAATTACAGAATTGCCGTGCTAAATAATGATAAACAGTGTTTTTGTGAACTAGGAAACTTTGCCAGCGTCATGACGCTGATAACATTACTAAAGAGTTCATAAGACGAAGATAGAAATGGCTGGGCCAAATACTACGCATGGGAAAAAAAACAATACCCCTCCCCAACCCACCCATTCCGCTTTAACTTGAATACCACAAGGAACAGGAAAGAGGGGCGGGCCGTTAGGAACATGGAGACACACTGTACAGGAAGAACTAAAGGAAGCGGGGAAGATGTGGCTTGAGATATTCCCACTAGCTCAAGACAGCTTTGGTTGGGGCACCTTTGTCGATGACTTATGTCTCCATCGGGTGTCCGAGTGGCGAAGTGGTTAGTGCACTGGTCTCTCATGGCGAAGGTCGGGGAGTACAGAGATGATGATGATGATGTCACGTTAGTTGTGGGCGAAGGCGCTGTCCGATTTAGCAATGAGCGACCCATTAAAAGCCGTCAGGGTTAGCGAACCATAGCTGACCAAGACCCTGTCCCACCTCTCTCTTGGTTCCCCCAGTAATAGGCCTAGCCTGGATAACGAGGCAGGGATCGCCACAGTCACTATGGTGGTGGATCTGCTAAAGAAGTACTGCACACACCCTGCATTTTTAGCTCCACTCAGGGACTGAAGAAATAGCCGCTATAACTCGCTCTCAATCCGACATGATGTTGTGCCACAACATCATGACAGCATCGGCTGCAGTTTCAGGGAGACTGAAGAAGAAGAATGATGATGATGATGATAATGATGATGATGTGGTCTATATTATGCGACCGTCTTTCTACAGAGATTGCACTGTCTCTGATATTTCTAAGACAAATCTAGGACAAATGCTAGCAGAGGATGAGACATTTGATAGGGGGGAGGGGGGAGAGAGAGGGAGGGAGAGAGAGAGAGAGAGAGGAAAATAAACTGCACACATTTGACAAAACTGACGACAGTGCTATTATACAGAAGTCTATCCATAAAAACACAAACGAGATTTGTAAAATGCTGTATCTGTTCTGCACTACTGTAGCAGGACCCTAGACGCAGGAGAAAAGTCCGAGAGAATTATAAACGCTGCAGAAATACTGTCTACATGAAAGTAGGTCATATATCGTAGGCAAAAAATAGAACAAATGTGCAAGTTTTAGAATAACTGCAAGCGGGACTCATTAATGACTTTGAATGTAAATGCTACAGAAGAGTTCTTCGAATGGCATGGACAAAAAAAAAAAAAGAACCAATATATCCGTACTACAAGAACTTAATATTGAAGAAGGTTGGTTAGTAAAGAGGATTAAACAGAGAAAACTTAAATATTTTAGACACATTAAACGTCATGAGAATTTAGAGAAGACCATCTTGGTCTTTTTCCTATACGTGGTAGGAAAAAGAAAGAGAGGAAGACCAAGACATCTCTGATAATCTGCAAATGGATGCATCAGCAGCAGGGCACCTTGCTTACGACTGGGAGGCCTGCAGGAGAGCTGTTATGGAGGCAAAGTTACGCAAAAGAACATGCAAATGACTGAATGACTGACAAGCGCAATGCGAGCTTCTACAAAATAATAATAATAAGGATCAAGAAAGCAAAATACTTTGGCCATATCAAAAAGACATAATAATAAGCTGAACACCATATTGGAGTGAAAGACTGGGTGAAAAAGAAGGGAGAGATATACAGGGATGTAGATGGGAAGATAACAGATGAGAGTATATAGGATACAATCTGGCTGAGTTGCACCATCAAAGAGAGGAAGACATGACGCCGGAGATTCATTACCGTCAGCCTTCGTACAAAACACGGCACACAACAGCGATGATGAAGATGTTTCCAGTACAACTTGTAATTGTATTATCTCATTCTGTTTGGTCATTCGTTCAGTCCAACCGTAGTAAAGTTGCACTTCTTTTCATTTTATTCCAAACATATACTAGTTTCCAACTAGTTTGGTCACGTTCTGCTGTTCGCTTGTTACATATCTACACAACAGAGAAATCTCTATGCTCCATATGCATGCCGTAGAGGTATGAAGTGTTTGTGCCTTTACATTTCTAGGCCGCTACAGCATTTGAGATAATGATGACAGCACTGTCTTCGCTGCCTTTGGTTTTTCTAGGAAATACCAGGTACCAATATTTTGCTGCTGAGCTCAAAGTAACGCAATGCATAGTGTAGATTTACACTAGAAAGTTCATATGCATTTTGGATGTGAGAGAAAGGAAAACGACTGATAGCAGAACCCCAGTCTCTTCCAAAAGGAAAAACCGTTAACGTCTATATTCTGAGGGAGACAATTTCTTCCCTAACAATTCATTGTTCATTATGAATTATTTCCCCACTTAATCAAAATTAATAGAGTAATCGCCCTTAATTAACCATAGATACCAGAGACGCGACTCAAGTCTTCCATTTTTTTCGAACAAAGAAGACTGCGTATAGTTTGAATCTGTCAAACAGAAATGCCAGTACAGCACGTTAGCAAGTTCTCAAAGAGTAAAAAGAAAGAGGACGTTTCACATAAGGTGAATATATTGTGTGAAGTGCATGCCAATAGGATTAATTACTAGGATCATTCATTTGCATGTCCCTTGCGGAACTTTGCCTCCCAAACAGCACTCCTGTAGGCCTCTCGGTTGTGAGCAAGATGGCCTGCCGCTGATGCATCCATTTGCAGATCGTCAATGATGTCTTGCAGCCATCTTCGTTTTGGTCTTCCTGTCTTTCATTTTCCCATTATGTATCCTTACTAGGATATACATTAATATACATTAGTTCGCTTACAGCATCTACAGGTAGCCACTATGCAGGATCTCAATCGCTGAGATGAGTTAGAGAACGAAGAAATAATTTTTGGAATGTGTAAATGCAGACAGTATTTACTATCACATAATCTGGAAATCTCGAACATTCAATGAAAACGGTGCATCAGCCAACCGTTCTGTCATATTTTTTCCCACTCCCGGTTTGTCCTTTCTCATTGAAGATTTAGCCTTTTCGTGTCCACTTAATCCAACAAGACATTTACCTGTTTCTTTTTTATTAGTTCATTTATCCATTTATTTCACTAAGATTTTTAACAATTCTCTGCATTCTGGTTACCAGATAAAATGTATCAGATAAAATGGACGATTTATTGTGAAGGTAAATGTAAAACTCTTGTTTCCATGCCATTAGGCATATTAGGGAATATAGGCCCTTATTTTCCATGAATTTAGACACATAAAAGTGTGGTGATTTATTGTCCCTAGTAATAATAAAATGTGCCTTTGGAAATAAACCACTTGTCCATGAATACTGTGACATAAAGCTGGGATGGCAGTGCTAGTTTGTATAAAAATCATTAACACAGACTGGGCTGTCATTAACCTAAGTTACTTGTCATATACATTTTCTTCTCACTAAAATGATTTTTTAAAATCAGCATGATTTAATTATTTAACTTTGCTTTAAATAAGCAGGTGTCTGAGTGGAGAAGTGGTCAGTGCACTGGTCTTTCATGGCGAAGGTTGGGGATTTGAATCCGGCCGGAGGCACCCCAGTCACCCAGCTGTAGAAATGGGTACCCGACTTCATCTGAAGTTGGGGAAGGAAAGGCGGCCACGTGTGATACTGACCATATCACCCTCTAGTGTGCTGACAGGTCAAGGAAAATGTGGGCACTAACACCATATCCTTATGTGCCTCTAAGGCATGACAGGATCACCTTTACCTTTTTAAATAAGCAGATTAGATACTATATAGTAATTTTTTAAAAGTGACTGCATTATTCTTCTTAATTTGCCCTCAGACAGGTAGTGGTTGTTTTGTATTGCAATTATGCGCCTATTTCCCAACACATCTGACTTCTTGCTTGATGCATCTTTAGGACTGAGTTCATCTTCACACTGTGATCCCTATTCACTCAGCCAGACTCCTGTCTGTTTCCAGGGACCCCACTGGGAGGTAGAGTAAGGTCTTGGACAGCTATGGTTTACTAACACTGACACAGACAGGTAGCTATGAGTTGCAGACTACTATGATTTACTAACCCTGATGCAAGCAGTTAGCTAAGGGTCGCAGATTACTATCTCATTCAGCTCAAGTAGTGTGTCTTCACCCCCAGGTTACATTCAACTATGGCTCTGTTAAACAAGAATTTAGTGAGAGTTTTTAACTGATAGTATCAGATTTTTGTTGTTGTTGTTATTTTTTTAATAGTTCTGTTTTTCATTAATGAACTATAAGCACTGTCATGGCTGATTAAATTTTACACTGCTTCTTCTCTGCTCATTGTATTTGTTCTGCATTTATTTTTTCTTAGCTTTTGTTGTTTTCATTTTCTAATGAAGATGGAAGATAAGATTTTGCATTGTTGTCTTGTCAAGTCAGAGCTTGCATCTACCATCTTATGATAACTTGATGGTTTCTTATAAAGAACTTCTTGTTGTCTGAATTGTTTTCCTAATTTTGTTCCCCTTTCTTTCAATGATTGCTACTAAGGTTTTCAGTCTCAGTGTGTGGCAACATTATTATGTATGTGTTTTTGCTCTAGTTATTATAAGATTTTATTTCTCTCTGTCTGTCTGTCTGTCTGTCTCTCTCTCTCTCTCTCTCTCTCTCTCTCTCCTGAACCTTAAGTGCCTAAGGCTCATATGGCTTCCACAAGGGTTTTCCACAAATGCCTGCCCTTTGCCTTTTTTTTTTTTTCACTCTTGCCCAAGTGACCCCTCTATAAGAACTTTAAAATGCTCTCTTATGGATTTTAAAATGAAACTGTCATGTGTCAGAATCAGAAACTAATCCTCTTTGTTTATCTAGATAGATACTTCTAATGATATAGCTCCATTATTGCAGTCATATATGTCATTTATATTTCTTATACTTTGAGAAAATCTATAAAAATGTAATATATTTTTCTTCTCACATACAAACCAGATTCAAGAAATAAAGCAGAGGCAACAGAACTGGCTTAAGCAAAGAGAAAAAAGTAAACAGGAGGAAGCAAATGAAAGTAAGGCATAAAACATCCTTCACTTGCCTTTAAATTATGAATTAGTGTCTTTAAGAAATCATATGCTATTACATTCATCTCATTAGTTGATTTTTTTGTTTTTTTAACTAAACTGAGGAAAACAATTTGTAACAGTTTAACTCTGTCAATCTGAGAGCAGCTGTTAAAACTTTGTTTGTATTTTTAGCTCTTTTTTTTTTGGTCCTTCTGAAACAAGATCTCTTTGCAAGGTTGAAGAATTTTTTTTTTTTAACTGAGCTCTGGAAGAGTGGAGAGAAGTTGCTAAAAATGTATTCCTTCCCTGTGGGGAAAGGGGAGACCACTGTTGCTGAAAGCAATAAAATTCATTTTTCATTCTTTCTTTTTTGTTAATGAGACTAAGAAATGTTCTTTTCATTTGTTCCTTCATTCAAAATGTACTGTTCATTCCAAGTTTGTCTAGTAATGTATTTGTTTTTGTGAATTTTATCTGCAGAGTCAAAGACGGCACCGGTTGCCCACAGCAAGCCACCTGTAAACAGGAGGTCTGAGGAGCAGAACTCTGAACACGGAACAAGAAAGAATGTAATTGTCCAGGAAAATAGCAATGTAAGTCACTGAAGAGTATTTTTATACAATTTTAATACAGACTAAATGCATGAAATTTTAAAATATGATGATGATAATGAAGATAACAGGAATAATGAAGATGAAAAAAAGTATAGAGAAAATGAGATTAGTAACTAATTGAACAGAAGTTTTAGAAACATTGTGTACATGAAAGTGTCTTCATAAACTTTTGTCACAGGTGCGTGAGAAGTTCAGGCATTGGATTGATGCCAGAAATGCATCGCTTTCACTGGAAGAAGACATTCCTGATGTAGACAGCAACAGTTTTGGAAGTGCAGCTGAAAGTGAACTAGAAAGGCTGGTTTCCCCAGAGCAATACTCAGTCTCTCAGCCAGTGGCTGAGGAAGATTTTGATTACCTGGCTGAAAAAATTGCTAATAGAGTTAAAGAAGATCTGGGAATTCCTCTGTCCAGTGCTCCTCTTGAAGGTACACCATCAACACTGACTAGTTTGAAGGACAGCAGAAAACCTACTTGGGATTCAGATCGTGGCAGAACTTTCACACAGGAAGAACCTACATTTCTTCATAATGGCACACCTACATTTAGAAGTCACAGCTGCACAGTTTGTCAAAAGCTGATGGTATGTTCTATTTTCTTGTTATGTTTTCACTACTTTGTTTCATTATGTGCTTTACAGATGATTTCCATATCATGAATTTATGTACAGGATCTTCAAGTATTTAGCCTTTGAACACTGACACCTTTAAAGAACTCTTTATTACAACAGCTGGTGGTTTTTATAATTTCATATCCTCTACTTTTTCATTTTGCAGGATGACTGCAATAGATCTTCAGCCTGCTTTGTTCCTCACCAAGACAGCATAGTTACACAAGCTGCTTCAAGATGATTTCTTTATATTATCTATCAGTGTAGGAGGGAGAGTTTAAGAAAATTAATTGCAAATCAAGGGATAATATATGATATTGAAAATATATGAAAAGACTCCAAAGTCAAAAAGTTTTTCCATATATACTGTCAGTCACTTGCTCATCCTGTACTTTTCCTTTCCAAGATGTCTTATGCAAGATGTTATCTTTCGATGAATCTAAAATTATGCACTTGCTTGTTGCAGTGTTTCATCATTTCAGTTTCTATTTTTAAGTTATTCTAATACATTTTTATGTGTATTACTTTCTCTCCATTACATTTTCCCAGGTGTTTCTTAATTTCAGCATTTCTAATATTACATATTTTTCTCACGAGCTTATAAGTTCTTACTATACTTTGTCAAAGATTTCTTATATAATTTTGTGTAAAAGTTGCCTTTATGAAGTTGTTGAGATTTTTGTAAAATACTCATAAAACATGAAAAGTATGCCATACTTCAGGCTAATTATACTTAATTGTTTTTGAAGTACTTCTTTATCAGAAAGGCATGTCAAATAAAGACTATGAGAAATGGAAAGGTCAAATGAATATATTTTTAAAAAAAAAACAGTTTCTACGGCACTTTTACTCTTGCTGGTTAGTTGCTTATTATATATAACGATCTCCTTTTAATTATGAACTTAAGTTGTTGGCAGATGAAACCCTTGATAGTATGTGATTTACTGATATTCACAGAATAAACCAATTTAAAAAAAAAACTTTCTGCTGCTTTTGGAGTCTATCAATCACAAAACATTTGATCATACTAAAGTAGAAAACTAGCTTATTTTAAGAAGAATCTGAGAAAAGTAGGATAGATCTTAACTAACTGAGGTTTTCTAGGCCTGTGACAACCATCTCCTGAAGACAATCATCTCCACTCATTTCCTATCATTGGCTTACCTGGACTGTATGAAGAAAAAATCTTTCTTATTTTTTATTTTAACTTATTATTTGTTTAATTTTTTAAAATTTAGTGCTTTATTATTGTTATTATTAAACTAATATATTTTCCAATTTTAACCTAATATATATCGTGGTATTTGTTATTAAAAATATGGTGGACGTGTCTATTTATAATAACGTTGTCGTTTTGTCCTTGTGATTTTTGGTTTGGCAACCTAAAAGTTGTTTCCTTTATTAGAAACTTTGAAAATTAATCATTTATAACATTTGATGACCAAACCAGCTTTCATCAAAGAACATTCCAACAATGGTGATCCCATGTGGCCACAACTTCTGTCGGTCCTGTCTTGAAGGGAAGAAGGTATGTCCTTCCTGCAACTGTCCGGTGCTGTCTCTTACTGTGAACATTATGCTGCAGCAAGTAATACAGGAATATCACTCCAATGTAACACCTTCTGATTTCACATCTGTGCATTTAGAAAGCACTGGATCATCTAACAGTAGCATTCAGTTCCAGACACGACATATTGAAGGTAACCAGTACTGTTCTGTACTTTCACAAATTAGAGAAGCATTCATTGTTTTCTGTTTTATGTTTGACTCTTCATGAACCTTTCAGAATTGAGGAGGAAGACAGATTTCTTGATAGGGCTGGTCAGTTCAAAATTTAACAAAATGACAAAATCAATTAACATTCTTATCCCTTGTTAATGTTTTCAGAGATAATCAACTTGGGACTGATTTTATCATGAAAATTTATCAGATATGACAACTCAGTTGGGTGGTGGTGAGGTGATGGGAAGATAACTTAATTCTAGCAACAGAAATCCAGATTTTGCATGACCATGTACTTAAAAACTGAAAAATAAGAAGAAATCCTTCATGGTATGTCAAGCTTTTGCAATGCTCCTTCATTATGATATACTTATAATTTCATTCTACATGTGTTTTAATGAAATGCTTCATTCTAGATATTCTTTACATTTTCTCTGACTTTCTTCATATCCTACATATCTCGTACCTTAAGTTTATGTAGAGATGCAGGATTTGTAACATCTTTATTCTATGACTCAAGTGTAATATTTCATTTGATTCTAATCAGATTTGTACACTACAACATTTTATTTTCAGATAACCATGGAAATCATAAGGACCATTATAAAACAAGACTGGAAAACTTACAAATGAGACAGGAGATCTTAGTAACAGAGCAAAATATTTTGTTAACTAAGCAAAACCAGGTCACTAAGCGTCTTCAGCAAGAACACGCACAATCACTGAACATCAAGAGACAGGAAGATGAAATAGAAAAGTCTATATCAGATTTACAAGTCAGGCTGAAAGGTTTAAAGGAACTCAGGTGGGTGATTCTGTCATTAAGTTCAGCTAAGCTGGAAAACTTAAACTTAAGACATTTGTTAAAAAATTTTAACTACTCCTTTATTTCATTTAATGGCACGGGAAGGATGTAAGATGTAAGAAATTCTGCCTTATTTGAAAATTGTTTAAATGTTAAAAATTTGATTTTCCTTAATGAAAAAAAATTGCTTGTCTTCAGAACTGATACAGTTCAATGTAGCAAAAGTATTGATGTTGTGATAGTAATATTTTCTAGATTTCAAATATAGGTGATAAAACATCAGATGTAAAAAAAGGTAAAATTCCTTGTTTCCACGCCATTAAAGCATATTGGGGATACAGTGTTAGGTCCATTATTTCCACAACTTCAAAACATGAAAGTGTGATGCAGTCAGCATCATGCCTGCTGCATTTACCTTCCCAGATTTCTCTGTACCCTTCTTCTTCTTCTTCGTTCGCTTCTACCACCAAGACCGCCCTGTGATCCTGCTGAATTTACGCCTGTGGTCCTCATTAAGTCCAGTGGTCCCCTGTGTGATACCCCGAAAGGACCACACGAGATCCCCTGAGAGGACCACAAGAGGTTCAGAGTATCTCAGGGCTTGAGCCTGTATTCTTGGTAGGTCTCAGAAGCAGGATTGCGTGACACCATGGTTTTCATTGCATCAGTTTAGTCTAGAGTTGGACTTTCTCACTGGAAGACCTCAACATGTTTAGGATATCAGTGCATCCCCGCTGGGTGAGAGGTGGTAGCCCACCCAGGGTAGAGTTGGACTTTCTCACCGGAAAACCTCGACGTGTTTTGAGATACCCATGTATCACTGCCGGGTGAGAGGTGGTTGCCCATCCAGTCCAGTGTTGGACTTTCTCACCAGAAAACCTCAGCGTGATTAGGATACGCATACATCCCCGCTGGGTGAGAAGTGGTTGCCTATCTAGACTGCCCTGGTCCAGTGTCTCTGACTTCAGCATTTTGTGATCATGGCCGCTACCTTTCCTAGTTGTGACCATGATGGAGCTTTGTCCAAGAGGACGAATCCTCGCCACTAGTGACTTCCACCCCTGGGTTGAGCCACTTTAGGCATATTATCCCAGTATGGGCGTGTTTGGGACATGACCGACCTCTAGAGCAGAGGTACCGCGACTTGCGTAGCCTTCAAGTTTCACCCCTAATATGAGCTGGTTTAGGCATATTTCACCAGTATGGGTGTATATCGGGCGTGACTGACCTCTAGAGCGGAAGTGGCGTGACATGCCTGGCCATCAAGTTTCACCCCTGGTGTGTGCCGGTTTAGGCATATTTCACCAGTGTAGGTGTATTTCGGACGTGGCCGGCCTCTAGAACAGAGGCGCCGTGGTATGTGTAGCTCTCACAGTGACACTACTAGACATACCGATTAAATTTCACTTTATCCTTTCCTTCACCTTTTCACATCAGCGCCGCACAGCAACCTTTATTTCTTTTCCGCATTTTCTTCCTTGACCAGGAGGAGCTTCACTCCATGCACGGCATTTGAAGAATCTTGCCAGCAGTGTCTTAACCTCTTGGTTAAGCCGGTTCATGCATTTCACCCGATATGACTGCACTCAGGACGTGGCCGACCTCCAGACCAGAGGTGCCGTGATTTGACTGTTTGCTTCGCTTTATCCTTTCTACCACCTTTTCCGCAGTGGTGCCGTGCGGCAACCCCATTTGCACCTTTCTTCATTGGCCGGGAGGAGCACCACTCCACGCACGGCAGCTGAAGAATCTCGCCAGCAGCGTCTCTGTACCCATTTTTAGAGGCTGGGTGGACCCTGGGCCTTTTTAGTGTATACCAGAAAAAAAAATCCCACTTCTGAGACTTGAATAAAACTACAGTGAGGTCATGTTAAATGATAGTTTTGTGACATGACAAGGATGATCACTTTCACAAAACAGATTTGTAGCTGATGTAGGCTCTATTATCCAAGATCTATCTCTCTCTCTCTCTGAACCTTAAGTGCCCAGGGCACATGGGGCTTCCGCAAGGGTCCTCCACAAATGCCTGTCCTTCGCCTTTTTTTCTGCTCTTGCCCAGGTGAGCCCTCTATTGCTCAACATCCTTTCTGTTGTTCTTCTCCATGTCTATTTTGGTCTACCCTTAATCCAAGATCTATAGTAATATATATTTTGTAATAATATTATTTACAATGCATATTTTAATTTTTTATCTTTTATTAATTGTTGATATCTTTATTCATGCAAATGTTGGTTGGGAAAATTTGCTGAAATTTGTTGGTAAATTTATTAAGTAAATGAATTTTCAGAAAGCAATGTGAATACCATCTTGTGGAAGTAAAAGAGGAGAAAACTCAGATTGAGGACAAGATTACATTGATCTCAACAACGCTTGCTTCATTGGTCAAGGAAATAGAAAAGGTATTTTGAGATGTGTAACATGACTGAATGCATGAAAGAGTTTAATTTAGATAATAACTTAGATTATTTAGCAGTTTTACTAGCAGTGAAAAGCTACTGCGTGGTCTGATGCACACTACAGAATGCCCACTGTCAGAAAAAGTGAATTTATAAAAAAAAAAGGTATACAATGTCTGATTGTTTGTTTATCCATTATGCTTCTTCCTCTTCTTCTTCTTCGTTCGCATATCCATTATGCAGAAAAGATCTTCAAAGATATTAGTGAAATACCTGGATCAACTACTTTGCACTGATGGCAAAAATCCAGAAGAGTTACAGGATCTTGAAAACAAAAATAAACAATGTGAGCCACAGATGCTGAATGATAATAAATAAAAGGGAAATGATTTTAGAACTAAAAAATTTGAAAATATAAAAACAAATGGGGAAACATTTGAAAAAAAGAAGTCATGTATCTGAGACAATTAAAATAGAGGGTAGATGGTCTGTGGTTCAGTTTTACAAAAAGATAGAAAGAGTGAGGAAAGTGGACAGAAACAGAAATGGCAGAAAGTGTGATGAGAACTCATAAATGAAGAATAAACAACAATCCAATATTTTGGCACAAGCCTTTTTCAAGGATCACATAACAAAAACAGCACAACAGATAAAAACATGAAAAAGAAATGAAAAATTAAACACTTAGCTTTTTGGTTTTCTCCTTGTAAGAAAGACAAGCACAAAATGCCTGGATTTTGACACATTATAATATACAACAATGGAAATATGAAAGAAGCAGTTACTTGTAATTTACTTAAAATACTATTACTTCATAATCAGTTTTAACATTGCCATTAACAAAAGTTTAAAGTGACCACTAAAGTTGTTCCAAACACATGCAAATCAATCAGTCAGTCGTTTGCATGTCCCTTGTTGAACTTTGCCTCCATAACAGCTCTCCTGTAGGCCTCGAAGTTGTAAGCAAGATGCCCTGCTGCTGATGCATCCATTCACAGATCATCAACGATGTCTTGCAGCCATCTTCACCTTGGTCTTCCTCTCTTTCTTTTTCCCATTATATACCCTTCCAAGACTGTCTTCTCTAAATTCTCATTTGGATGTTTAATATGTCAAAAATATTTAAGTTTTCTCTATTTAATCTTCCTTACTAGCCAACCTTCTTCAATATTAACTTATTGTAGTATGGATATATTTGTTATTTTTTTGTGTCCATATTTGAAGGACTCTTCTGTAGCATTTACGTTCAAAAGCATTTATGTGTTTCTCAGCTGTTTCGTTAAGTGTCCAGGTCTCACAGGCATATGTTGCGATGGGAAAGATGCATGCCCTTAAAAATCTTATTTTTGTAGTTCTGTCTGTTCCTCTCCACAACTTTTTTAGTTGTTTTATTTTTTTAAGACAAACAAGGCAGCTGATATATGTATCAATGAGGAAAAACTGGAAAAAGTGGAGAGTTTTGAATGTCTTGGATCACTGCTAACTAATAATGGAGATACAATGAGGGAAATTAAAAGGACATCTATCACTCTTACTGGCTGCATGATGCTCGTCTTTGGGCTAGAAGACCCTACAGAAGTCCTGTTCTTACAGACCGGCATCACCAGAACTGACTGCAGTGGGTGAACCAGCATTGTCAATGGACCGTTGCGAATGATTGGAGAAGGATTTGGTTCAATGATGAATCATTCTTTCTGCTCCAGTGACACAATAGATAGAGAAGAGTTTACCACAGAGTCCATGAGCGCTACGCCCAGAACTGAGTGGATGAGGCTCCTCCACATGGTGATGGAGGTGTTCTGGTGTGGGGAATGATCAGCTTCATGGGAAGAAGTGAACTGGTACAAATTGAAGAACGCCTGAATGCCTGACTATATGTCACTGAAATTCTTCATCCTCTCGCCCTTCCACTTCTGGCTGTGCCAGGGTCAGTTTTTTCAGCAGGATAATGCTCAACTTCATGTGGCACAAATCACCACCCAGTTCCTCACTGACAACAATGTCCAGACCATTCCATGGCCATCCATGCAATCAGACATGAACCCAATAGAACACTTATGGGATGAACTCAAAAGACAAGTCCAACAGTGAGACGTGGTGCCAACCAATCTCCAACAGTTGTCTCTTGCACTGCGGGAAGAGTGGGCAGCCATCCCATAACAACAGATCCAACGGCTAATCGGATCCATGTCAAGGTGATGTCATTCTCTGATACAGACCAGAGGAGGCCATACACCTTACTGAAATGGAGGCCTCAGTCACAAAGAATAAAAGTCCAAACCAAATTTAATGAACATCATTTCATTGTTAAAGTCTTAAAGTGTTTTCATGCCAAAATTGAAACATTAATTCTGTAAAATAAAATTTTGATACAAGTTTGAAATTTGGTGTCCATTACAACTACAGTAGTTTTACATTTCTTTTTTTGAACAGTACATATTTCAACTACCTTATTTGTTTTGTCTGTTGTCATCAATTTAGTTTTCTTTGCATTAAGATAACGGTTTTTATCTTCACTGTTCTTACGAATGGACACAATTAGTTTTTCCATTCCTTTTTGCATTGCGGACAGTAATACTGTGTCATCAGCATATCCAGTCTCTGGTATTTCATAACTTCCAATTGTTATGGCATTATAATATTCTTTGTCTATAACTTCTCTGGTATTGATATTCATCAAGTAATGACTGGGTACATGAGACCTAGCTAGATGATCTTGATTTTGCTGATGACATAACTCATATCGGTAACAATGCGAATTTCATACAAGAAAAAACAGATATCCTGTCTTCACTGGCTAAAATAGGACTTGAAATTAACTAGAACAAAACAAAAATAATTAAACTTCTCATTAATCAAAATGGAAAAATAGACATAGAAGGGACAGATGTTGAAGAAGTCAAATCAATTTGCATTCCTTGGCAGCTACATAGATCAGGATGGTGACACCAGAAAGGAATTTAGAATCAGAATTGCAAAAGCAGCATCGATCTTCAAGAATCTTTAGAACATATGACATTCAAAAGTTATAAGCACAAAAACCAAGTTAAGACTATTCAATTCAAATGTAATATACACCTTCATTTATGCATGCGAAAGCTGGAAAACAACTAAAGAAATAGACAATAAATTAGATTCTTTTGAAAACAAATGCCTAAGGAAAATACTCTGCATCAAGTGGAACGAATTCAAGAAAAATGCAGAGATAAGACAGATGAGTGAACAACAACCAGTCTCATGGGTGATCAGGAAAAGGAGATGGACATTTGTTGGTCACATGATGAGAAAAAACGATCAGAGAATCCCAAAACAAGCTATCAAGTGGAACACAACAGGCCGAAGAAAAAAGAGGCAGACCACAGGAAACTCTAAAGAGGACATTGTTAAGAGAGGCCAAATTAATAGGTATAAAATCCCTTGATGAGATTGAAAATCTCGCTGAAAACAGGAAAAATTGGTGAACTATCGTGTGAGTCCTATGTGACGTTTAACGGCACAGAAAGGATATAAGATATAAGACATCTTCTCTAACATTCCTCATTATATTTTCAGTATACAAGTTAAATAAGTAAGGTGACAGTATGCAATCCTGATGGACCCCTTGTTTTATGTCAAAGCAAATTGTTGTTTCACCATTTATTCTTACTGCTGCCTGTTGTCCTAGATACAGCAGTGATCTTAATTGTGTCATATGTGTTGGAAATCCCTTTTTTTTTACTATTTCCCAAAGTTTCTAGTGGTGTACACAATCAAATGCTTTTGAATAGTCTATAAAAGATAAATATTACACATTAAATCCTCTGCATTTCTCTATTATTAATCTTATGTTGAAAATATGATCTCTTGTTCCTCTTCCTCATCTAAAACCAGTTTGGACCATATTGATTTCTCTTTCTATTTTCTTATGAAGTCTGCTCATTATGATTTTTAATAGAATTTTACTGGCACGACTAATCAGGGCAACAGTTCTGTAGTATGTGTATAATTTCAAGTTACCCTTTTTTTTTGGCAATGGTATGAATACAGTTCTTTTCCATTCTTTTGGCCAAATACCTGAATACCATATCTTTTTACATAGTACATGATATTTTGTAGCACAGTTCTTTCATCCTGCCTTAATGAGTTTAGCTGTTATCTCATCATGTCCCAGTGATTTACCTTCTTCTTCTTCGTACATATTGTCTGTCTATATCTGCAGTCCTATCTCTTTGATAAATTTCATTGTTTTTTGTAATTCATTTATGGAACCATAAAGCTTATCTTCTTTGGTGGCTTCATTGGGTCAGTAATTACTTCTCAGTGTCTCGTAGTTGGAACAGTTTTGGAGGATATATTCCACAGCTTTGGGCACTTGGGCGCATGTACAAAGAGCAGTAGTACCAACCTTAAACTTTGTATACATATGACTTCGGAGTCAACTGTGTCCTGTTCTGAGACAGAAAATGGTGACTTGTTCCTATCTATTTAGCATGTGATAGTCATCAGCTGTGTCCTGTTTGGAGACAGAAGATGGTGACTTGTTCCTATCTATTTAACATGTGATAGTCATCATATGGTGGTGTTTGTGGCTTTCTGTAGGTTTTTATCGTCCTTTTCTTCTGATTATAGGTGACTGGTATGTCTGGTTGCTCCATTTCAGTGCCCTCTTTGGCCAGATGGTCAGCTTTCTCATTGCCTGGTATCCCATGGTAGGAAGGAATCCACTGCAAGGTGACTCCATGTTGTAAGCCAATTTTTGACAAGGCATCCTTAAGATCTTGTAGTTTGTTGCACTAAAGAGCTTCCAGTACTGATCTTGCATCTGTGAGAATTACCACGGGTCATGTATCAATTCTGGAGTCTGATAGTTTTTCAACTGCAGCAATAATTGCCATAACTTCTGCATCATAGTTGTTTCAGTATTTTCCAGTGGGTATGGAAATCTTGTCAGTGGTGTTGTTTAGATATTCAATATGTGCTCCTGCCCCTCCATTCTTTATGGTATTGTGTGCAGATCCATCTGTATACACACATATCTAGGTGTCACATGGATATTTGTCATCTAGAACACTAAGTGTGGCTGTTGATCTTACAAGACTGCTTTGCATCTCACTATTCTGCACATCTTTCACTTCTGTTTTGAATAGTTATTTGTGTACAATCTGCTTCTTTCCATGGTGTATACTCTGGTACAGATGATAATGGAGCGACTACAGTTGGAAGGTCTGGTATCAGCTTACGCATACGCTTGGCCTGATGAATAAAGCTGCTTCTTTTAAGCCGTCTTAGTGCCAAGTTATTGAATCTCTCCTTCAGAGGATGGCTTACAGAGCTGAGGAATTTCTCTCCCAAGGTCATGACTTTTGTGTCTCTGCTTTCTTTTAGTGCTTGAACATCAACTATTTTCTGCATTTCTACTATTGGTGTGGATCTCATGGCACCTGTGATAATCCGTAGTGACTGATTTTGTACCTTGTCTAGATTATGCAGTGTAGTGTTTGATGCTGGGCACCAGGCTGTTGAGCCATATTCTAAATGCGGTAGAATACTTTGCTGATATACATTCTTGAGAATTCTTTCACTAGCTCCCCATGTGGATCCACTCAGTTTTCTTAATATGGATAGTTTTCTTCTGGCTTTTGCTTCTGCACTGCTGATGTGTTGCTTCCACGTCAGTTTTGTGTCAAGAGCCATTCCTAAGTAAGTGGGTTGGTTCTCCATTCTTAAGGATATTTCATTTACAAAGATCTTTCCACAACAAGCAGGATTTAGGCAGTACTACAGTACGGAAGATCAACTGTCCTATCTCTCTCAAGAGATTGAGGATGCATTCCAAGAGAAAAACCTTGTACTAGCAGCGTGGATAGACCTGAAGAAAGCCTTTGATAAAGTATGGAAAAAAGGTCTGCTGTGGAAACTAAGAAACTGCAATGTGAATGGAAGACTATACAACTGGATAAAGTCCTATTTACACAATAGAAGAGCTAGAGTAGTAATGGATGGTCACAAAAGCCAGAAAGTACTTCTGTGACACGGTGTACCACAAGGAGGAGTCCTTTCGCCTACACTATTCCTGGTATTCATTAATGACTTGGTCAAGGAACTTCCCTATGGAATCAAAGCGGCACTGTATGCAGATGATCTGGTCATGTGGTGTACAGATGAATATGCGACAATTGCTACACAGAGACTCCAAAGAGCAGCAGACATCTTGACATCATGGACAAACAAATGGTGTGTAAGTATCAACACAGAGAAATCAAGTACCACTCTGTTCACCCTCTCATCTAAACAGAAAGCAGGTAAGATCTTTGTAAATGAAATACCCTTAAGGATGGACAACCAACCCACTTACTTAGGAGTGACTCTTGACTCAAAACTGACGTGGAAGCAACACATCAACAGTGCAGAAGCAAAAGCCAGAAGAAAACTAGCCATATTAAGAAAATTGAGTGGAACCACATGGGGAGATAGTGAAAGAATCCTCAAGAATGTATATCAGCAAAGTATTCTACCACATTTAGAATACGGCTCAACATCTTGGTGCACAGCATCAAACACTATGTTGCATAATCTAGACAAGGTTCAAAATCAGTCACTACGGATTATCACAGGTGTCATGAGGTCCACATCAATAGTAGAAATGCAGAAAATAGTTGGTGTTCAAGTGCTAAAGGAACGTAGAGACACAAAGGTCATGACCATGGGAGAAAAATTCCTTAGCTCTGTAAGCCATCCCCTGAAGGAGAGATTCAATAACTTGGCATTAGGACGGCTTAAAAGAAGCAGCTTCATTCATCAGGCCAAGCGTATGCGTAAGCTGATACCTGACCTTCCAACTGTAGTCGCTCCATTATCATCTGTACCAGAGCATACACCATGGAAAGAAGCAGATTATACACAAATAACTATTCAGACTGAAGTGAAAGGTGTGCAGAATGGTGAGATGCAGAGCAGTCTTGTAAGATCAACAGCCACACTTAGTGTTCTAGATGACAAATATCCATGTGACACCTAGATATGTGTGTATACAGACGGATCTGCACATAATGCTGTAAAGAATGGAGGGGCAGGAGCATATATTGAATATCTAAACAACACTATTGACAAGATTTCCATACCCACTGGTAAATACTGCAACAACTTTGATGCAGAAGTTAGGGCAATTATTGCTGCAGTTGAAAAACTATCAGACTCCAGAATTGATACATGTCCTGTAGTAATTCTCACAGATGCAAGATCAGTACTGGAAGCTCTTCAGAGCAACAAACTACCAGACCTTAAGGATGCCTTGTCAAAAATTGGCTTACAACATGGAGTCACTTTGCAATGGATTCCTTCCCACTGTGGGATACCAGGCAATGAGAAAGCTGACCATCTGGCCAAAGAGGGCACTGAAATGGAGCAACCAGACATACCAATCACCTATAATCAGAAGAAAAGCATGATAAAAACCTACAGGAAGCCACAAACACCACCACATGATGACTATCACATGCTAAACAGAAAGGAACAAGTCACCATCTTCCGTCTCCGAACAGGACACAGCCGACTCCGAAGTCATATGTATACAAAGTTTAAGGTTGGTACTACTAATCTATGTACATGTGCCCAGGTGCCCCAAACTGTGGAACATATCCTCCAGAACTGCACCAACTACAAGACACTGAGAAATAATTACTGGCCCAGTGAAACCACTAAAGAAGATAAGCTCTACGGTTCCATACATGAGTTACAAAAAACAGTGAAATTTATCCAAGAGACAGGACTGCAGATATAGACAGACAATGCGAATGAAGAAGAAGAAGAAGACAAAGATCTTACTTGCTTTCTGTTTGGATGAGAGAGTGAACAGAGTGGTACTGATTTCTCTATGTTTGTCCATAATTTCAAGATGTCTGTTGTTCTTTGGAGTCTCTGTGTAACAACTGTTGCATATTCATCTGTAAACCACATGACCAGATCATCTGCATATAGTGCAGCTTTGATTCCATAGGGAAGTTCCTTGACCAGGTCATTAATGAATACCAGGAATAGTGTAGGCGAAAGGACTCCTCCTTGTGGTACACCGTGTCGCAGAAGTTCTTTCTGGCTTTTATGTTCGTCCATTACTGCTCTAGCTCTTCTATTGTGTAAATAGGACTTTATCCAGTTGTACAGTCTTCCATTCACATTGCAGTTTCTTAGTTTCCACAGCAGACCTTTTTTCCATACTTTATCAAAAGCTTTCTTCAGGTCTACCCATGCTGCTAATACAAGGTTTTTCTCTTGGAATGCATCCTCAGTCTCTTAAGAGAGATAGGTCACTTGATCTTCTGTACTGTAGTACTGCCTACATCCTGCTTGTTTTGGAACAAGAAGGTTTTCACTTTCTAGGTACCATTTTAGCCTCAGGTCAATGATGCGTTCCATCATTTTGCATAGGCAGCTAGTGAGACTGATTGGCCTGTAATTGGAGGCCATATCACTGTTTTTACCTGGCTTTAGCAGTGGTACCATGCTTGCTTCCTTCCAGATTTGAGGTAACTTACCTGTGCTCTGGCACATATTGAAAATATCCAACAGCTGCTATTTCCAGGTTCTTGATCACTTCATTGGACACTCCATCTGGTCCCGGTGATTTCCTTGGTTTCAGTTTACTGACTGCTAGGTCTAACTCGCTGCATGTGACTGGTGCATTCATGACCTCCACTATTCTGCCTTGTTCCTCTTCTTTCTGTGGGTCAGTGCGCATTGTATGCTCTTTCTCTGGATGGATATCACTATTGCAGTCCTGTGCAAACATGCGAGTGAAGTGATCTGCTACCTGCTTACCTGTAAGAGTTTTCCCATCCTCTATTAGTGTAATCTTTGTGCTTCTTCCAGTACTCTCATCGTTTAACTGTTTGATTAGTTTCCACACTTTCCTTCCATCCTTTTCAAAGTTTAGGGACTCTGTTTTCTCTCTCCAACTTTCTCATCTGGCTTGCAGCTTGGCTTTCTGAAATTTGACCTTAGCATGTTGGTAATTATTGTGGTGTTCTTGGCACAATCTATTTTCTGCTTGCTTTCGAGCTTTTTCCATGCAATCACGGAATTTTCCCAGCTCACTAGACCATAGTCCCTACGAGCTCCTCTAGGAATGGTTTCATGGGCTACCTGAAGGATACAAGCATTAAATTCCTTCACTGTACTGTTAATATCCTTACCTTCTATGGGCAGCTGTCCTATCAGGATACCTGTATGATGTCTGTACATTGTCCAGTTTGCTTTTTTATAACTCCACCGGGGAGAAGCTGCTGGTGTTAAGGAGTTCATTTTCTATTGTCAGGAAGACTGGTCGATGGTTGCTACTTCCAAGTTGTTTCCAACTTCACGTGTATGTTCCACTTCAGGTCTGGAGAGTGGAATGCCAGATCTGGTGCTGAGGTTGTATGCCAAGCCCTTGAGTAAAATGTTGGGGGATCCATTGACTGGTTTATCAGAAGTCCGTTATCATCCTGCCAGTTCCTCTCCTCTCTTGTCTATGTGGTCATAGCCCCAGCTCTGGGAATGGCTGTTAAAATCTCCACAGACCATCTCTTTTTGTGTAGGATTGTTTCTAGAGCAAGTGAGCGGTCATTAGGACAGTAATAGTTAAGGAGGTGGAAATCTGTATTACTGGTTTTTAGACAGATCACCTGGTATTCGGCTCCTTCCATGTACACTCCCACCTGACATGCGCTGATGTTATTCTTAACAAGTGTGAGTACACTTCCTTTTCTTCTGTCCTGTCGGTCTGATCTAAAACACTGGTAGCCACTGATTTTAAAGGCAGCATCTTTGGTTAGGTGTGTCTCCTGTGCGCAGCATATACTTACCTGCTCTGCAAAGAGTATGTTCTCTAGTTCCACATTATTACTATAGCCATCTCTACCACTGATGACACCCTTAGCATTCCACTGCATTATATTAAGTTCTTGCTTTATGACAGTTTTCTGCTGTTATATTTTATGGCCAGTAGCTCTACTCTCATGTCTCCTGGCTCCACAAGACGAACTGAGAGGACCTCCAATAGCATTGGGTGGACCCTTTTGAGCAGGGGGCCCGGCACTGCACCTGCCTGGTTAGTTTTCACAGGGCGAGCACCATGTTTAAAAACTGCAGATGGAGACATTTCATTAGTGATAATGCATGGTACCAGGATTTTTGCAATGCGCCTTTTGGCTAGGTACCTCCGACTTCAGCACCTTTCTTGCTAGGGCAGATTGTGGTCTTGCTCAGACTGCCATGAAGACAGTGGTGTAGGCTGGCCTGGCCAAAACTTTGTTTTCCAGCCTCTGGTGGCTGTACTTAAGCTCATTCTGCAAGTCAGATCCAGCGTGCAATGCTGACTGGCCAGATGGCTTTGAGACATTTCCACAGAGACAGAGACACTCTGACTTTGGGATGAGGAACCTAATGAGTGCCTCAACAATATCCATTCCCCGCCACCTATAGTCTGCTAGCTCTGTTTTGTTTATATTATTCTAATACCCATTGTTGTAAAGACCCATAGGGTTGTCGCGTCCTGGATTCATTGGTTTTCACACCAGATTTTCCTCATTCCCGCCAGCGATCTCCATGTCCCCATCCATCCCCAACCTGACATTACATTTTACAAAAATAATAATTGCAATTAGTGTTGATTGCTACAGGTTTCTGGGCTGCAGAAGTAGGTCAGATTTTTTTAAGCAAACAGATCTGTGTTCCTTGTCTTACAAAGACTATGTTAAAATAAGTGTGTTCTTAACACCTTTGTTCTGGGGGGGGGGGGGGGTGATTTACCATTTTTAAGACTCTTTATTGCTCATAAAACTTCTTCAGTTGTCAGGTTGGGCTCTTTCTCCTCCAATAATAATTCACTGTTGATTTTTGCCTTCACATTCAGTTGTATAATACATTCCTCTGCAATATTCCTTCCACCTTTGTAGAATCTCCTCTGTCTCTGTCAAGGTCTTTCTCATCTAGTCACAAATTTTATTTAGTTTAGGTGTGATGCTTCTTGTCAATGTCTTCATTTCTTTAAACATTTCACTATCTCTTCCACACTTCTGATGTCCTTCTATTCTTTCACAACAATCCTGTATCTATTGTTTTTTTGTCTCTTTTTATGTTTCTTCTTATTTATTTTGTTAAAGATTTCTTCATCATCATCATCATCATTGCCTTTCACTCCCTTGAGAGCATCGGTCACAGATAAAGGCTCTCCCATCATCCCTGTTCTTGGAATTATTCTTGCTTCCTTCCATGTGCATCCTTGTCTCTGAACGCTGTCATAATTTCTCTTATCCAAGTAAGTCTAGGTCTTCCTCATTTTCTGTTTCCTTGTGGATTCCATGTCAGTGCCTGTCTTGCTATGTTGTGTCAGGTTTTCTCAGAGTGTGGCCAATCCACCTCCACTTCCTAGACATGATTTGTAGGTTCATAGGTTCTTGTCCTGCCCTTTCCCAGACCTCCTCGTTTCTCATCTTGTCCTGCCATTTAATGTTTAAAATCCTTCTAAAGCAGTAGTTCATAAAATTTATATTCCTCCCTGCTGTTATTTGTCAGTTTCCATTTCATCTTCATTTCTCTATTGTTTTATTAGTTCTAATGTGCCTTCTGTAACCCATTCATTCTTTTGTGTTTTCTTTAATGGAACCATATCTTTAGCTGCAGTTATTAAGATATCTCTGGCCTGTGTAGCCAGTTCACCAGATGTCATCTCCTCCTGTACAGCCATCAGTGTCCCAAAATGGTTCTTCATTTCTATACTGTATTGTTCTGGTATTTTTGTAAGATTAAAGCATAGTGCTCTTGATCCCCTGTCTTTTTTATCTTTATCTTCATGTCTGCTATTAATAACTCATGGCCTTGTCACAGTCAGCATCTGGTAATTTTTGGTGAAGTTATACTTGATCTCCACCTTCTTTGCACTAAAATATAATCTGTTTGATTCTTGGTGATGTCTATGTGTAGTCTTCTTGGATGTTGTCTAAAAAATGTGTCTGGACAGCGTTTCTTCCAGCATCAAACAGATGTGACGTACATAAAAATATGGCATCGGTTTTGAAGTGCGACACCAGCATTTTTCAGACCGTGTTGCTGAAATGAGTAGTTTTACAATATAATTTTAGAGAACAGTCGGCGTAGATTCTGCAAGAGAGCAGAGGTGAAATATAATTCTCAGCAATTGTATTTTAGTTTAAAAATCATATTTCGTTGGCTTGAGAGGTGCTATTCGGTCTTGGTGCCGTGTGTGATTCGTATTGGATTAATCAACAGATTCCAGTTACCCACATAGTGATTGTGGAGACTTTTCAGATAGTCTTTTTTATTGTTTAAACTTTAAAACTTTAGGCAAAAATTGGACAAACTGATAGTAGTGGCAGCAAAAGTCAGCATGATCGAGACAACATTAACACTGATACTTGTAAGAAAACAAAATACGCTTGAAAATATGACGTGGAGTATATTAAGCACGCTTTCGTTCCATCAACAAATGACCAAAATCTGCCACAGTGTATATGTTTGCAAATCCTCTCTAATGAGGCAATGAAGTCGACAAAATTGCGTCGCCATCTAATTACAAGACATCCAGATCTACAGAATAAAACCAAATAATTTTTCGAACGTAAAGCTGAGGAATATAGTAAACAGAAGACAGTGTTGAAAACAAGGGCCACTCTCAAAGAAAAAGCTCTTAAAGCATCGTACCTGATTGCCCAGAGAATAGCAAAATCAAAGAAACCGCACACGATTTGAGAAGATCTTATCATGCCAGCCACTTTTGAGATTTGTGACCTATTGTTCAGCTCAGAATATGCTACAAAACTGAAAAGTATTCCCATCTGGAACGATACTGTCCGCAGAAGAATATCTGAAATGTCAAAGGACATTGTCGCACAGCTAACAGGACGATTACAATCTACTAAGTTTGCTATTCAGTTAGATGAGTCAAATGACATCGCCAGTGAGTGGTGCTTGTTTATGTTCGCTATTGTTTGCAATATAGTACGCAAAAGGAATTTTTTTTTTTTTTGCAAGTCAATGTCAACGAGAACGACGGCTGATGAAATATTTAGTGTTTTAAATGAGTTTTTCACAACTTTTGGACTGCAGTGGATGAATTGCATCGGTGTTTGCACCGACAGTGCTGTCGCAGTGACT
This sequence comes from Achatina immaculata, assembly GCA_009760885.1. Lineage (NCBI taxonomy): Eukaryota > Metazoa > Mollusca > Gastropoda > Stylommatophora > Achatinidae > Lissachatina > Lissachatina immaculata. The sequence continues at coordinate 28,609,339 of CM019691.1, read as the reverse complement.
GGCCGCAACAGTGGTGTTGTAACTCACATAAAGCAAGTGTCACCCAAGATTGTAGGCACCCATTGCATGATCCATCGTGAGACACTCGCTTCAAAGAAGATGAATGAAACTCTGGGATCTGTACTTTAAGACCGTGTTCGGATTGTAAACTTCATAAAAACAAGAACAGTGAACAGTCGGTTATTTGCTCAATTTTGTATTGATTCAGATGCAGAACACAAGCATCTCCTATTGCACGCGGCTGTGCATTGGCTGTCCAGGGGGAAAGTTCTTGCAAGGATATTTGAGCTTCGTTTAGAATTGTAGTTTTTTACAGAACACAATCTCGACCTGGCAGGTAAGATTGCTGATATTGAGTGGCTTGCCATGCTGGCATACCTTGCTGACATTTTTAGCCTTTTGAACAGTTTGAACATATCACTGCAGGGTAAAGATGCCAGTATACTCAAGACATACGACAAAGTTGCAGCCTTTAAGAAGAAACTACGACTTTGGCGCACACAACTCGAGAACAAATCACAAGACATGTTTCACTTGTTCTGTGAATTTATAGAGAGCAGTGAAGTTAATGGCGAGACTCTGGAAGGGGTCACTGGTGTAATAAAAGGGCATCTAACATCTCTTGGTGAATATTTTGACAAATACTTCATGCCCGAAGACATTAAAGAGTGCGATTGGATTCATAATCCTTTTCAGTGTGCATTCTCTGAATTAACCGGTCATGCACAAGAAAAATTAACGGAACTGTCTAATGATCGCACATTATAAATCAAATTTAATGACCTCGCTGTGGATATCTCATCCTTTTGGTGCACTGCTCCGCTGGAATATCCGTTTTTGTCAGCCCTAGCGATGAAAGTTCTTCTACCTTTTTCAACATCTTATTTATGTGAAGTTTCATTTTCTGCATTGACTGCCATGAAAACCAAATATCTTTCAAGAATGAACACGGAGGATTATCTTCGAGTTTGTTTATAACAAATTCCAGCCAGAATAGACATGCTATCCAACCAGAAACAGTGCCATCTTTAAGGTAAATGAAAAGAACTTTTGTGTAGCAATGAATATGCAGTTAAACGTGTAGAGAAAATATTACATAATACTTTATAAAATTAGATTTATACTTTGCAAATATAAAGCACTTTATTAGTGGGCCGCAAAAATATTTGACTTTTAAATGCGGGCCATGCAGCAAAAGGGTCTGAGAACCACTGGTTTAGACCAAGGGTGATGGAGAAAACTATATTCAAACTAAACAGAAGGCATAGGGAAAGCATTGATGTAATTTCACTCCCCTGTTAAATCATGCTTTACCAATTTACGAATCAAAGTAACAGCCTAAAGGGTCCTCCAATGGAGCAGCTACACCTGGTAGAGTGTGTCATGTATGCCATATGATACCCGATTGTCACCAGGTTGATGTATGCTAAAGAAAGAACAGTGTCAGAAGTTATACTAAGAACAGCGTCAGAACTTATACTAGTAATCATACATGACCTGGTCCAGTCAATTGTCTTTTGGATTAGAATGTAATAAGCTCTTATTTAATTATATATATTTTTTTTTAATTTACAGGTGAGGCTGCTTTCAGAAAGTGAGGGCAGAGAAAACAATTCCTAGGCAACATGATACACTGACACAGAGAATTTATTGCCACATATTTCATTCTATGCTTATTTTTTTTTTATTTTAATGGAGGAGAATGGAGTTATCGTTACTTTAAGATATTTTGATCATGTTCTATAAATGTTTGGCTACTTAATTAATTACTAGTGTACTGAGTCTAAGGTAGATGCATCTATAAAATACATTTTTGGAATTATTATAATACTCAAAAGCACTACTCATTTCTGTAAATTAAGATAACATCTTTACTTTCTTAAATTAAACTTAGCACTTTGTATCCCTCCACCCCTCACCCTCACCCACACATACACACACACTCACTCACAAACTCTCTCTCTCTCTCTCTCTCTTCATCCTGAATATGATGGCCTCCAGTTCAGTATTTTATTTTGATACAGCAGATTGGAGTGGATGACTAAAATGGAATATAAATTTTAAATACTGAAGAATATTTTTTTAAGAATAGGACAAAAAACAGAAAGAGACATCCAACTGGTTTGTGTTTATTTTGCACAAAATAAAGGTCTTTATTCCTGTTAGATCTTCCTTAATAATGTGGATTTTGCACGTGTGTGTGTTTCTAACCATTACAGTGTTCCTAAAAGTTTGCAGTAAGGGTCCTGGTAACACTGGTAATCAAACTGAGTAAGTAAAACAACTGTTCAGAGCTGGAATTCTTGCAAAGATTAACCAGAGTTGACCAAGTCATTTGTAGTGATTTTAATCATTCAGACAACTCTGCAGTATGTGCATGACAAGAACTGTAAATTTGTTATGATTTATTTACAATTTTTACAGAATTTTAAAATTTAGCCATTTACCTCTATTTTGTTACAACTTTAGGATTTGGCATCCTGGTAACTTCATTATACATTATTTACAACACTTTTTATACCTTTACACTAAAATGATATTATAATTAGGACAGTTCTCATTTAGACAAGTTAGAAAAAAAATATATCTGCAGTTCTCTCAGTTTAATAAACATTACAATGACATGGACGTTTGCCACTAACAGACCACAGTTCTACTGTAAGTCTTTTGTGTTGAGGAAGCACACACAAATTGACCATCTGTTTTCTGACTCCCTCATCTTCTGATCCTAGCAAGTTTAATAAAGATTTTGTAGAATTAAAGGAGTTCAAGTTATTTTTTTTTAAAAATAGAATGTATAGAAAGTCCTCAACTTATGTAAGTGGATTGTTCCACAAAATAATGCATTTGATTTTTATGCAACTTCAAGCTGTTTTTTTTAAATATAACTATAGGTGGCATTTTACATTACCAGTCTGTTCCATAAAATTCTAAATCTTTTTTGCACACATCAAAATTTTTTTACATGTCAGAACTACACATGTTAGGGTCATGCAGTTACGTTAGAATTTTTGTAATAAATAAGAATGAGCACAAAATATTAAGAGAAGATGTTTCAAAATTATATTTTTGTGTCACTTCATAGTTAATGTTTATCATATAAACAATTATAATTTTTATTTCTGTGTTGGCAAACTTTAAAAATAGCATTTTTTTTACTTTGTTTTTCAGAGGCCAACACAGTGTTGTAATTAACTTTGTAAAATATTTACAATGCTTACAAAAAATATTAAAGAAATTTTAGAAAATTTATAAGTATCTAATTTTGCATATATATATCTTATCTTATATCTTATATCCTTCCCGTGCCGTTAGACGTCACATAGGGCTCGCAAAGTAGTTCGCCAATTTTTCCTGTCTTCGGCGAGTCTTTCAACCTCATCAAAGGATGTTATGCCTGTTAACTTGGCCTCTCTTAATAATGTCCTCTTTAGAGTTTCACGCGGTCTGCCCCTTTTTCTTCGGCCTGTTGTGTTCCACTTGATAGCTTGTTTTGGGATTCTCTGATCATTTCTTCTCATCAAGTGACCAACATATGTCCATCTCCTTTTCCTGATCACCCGTGAGACTGGTTGTTGTTCAGTCATCTGTCTTATCTCTGCATTGTTCTTGAATTCATTCCACTTGATGCCGAGTATTTTCCTTAGGCATTTGTTTTCAAAAGAGTCTAATTTCTTTTCTATTTCTTTAGTTGTTTTCCAGCTTTCGCATGCATAAATGAGGGTGGATATTACATTTGAATTGAATAGTCTTAACTTGGTTTTTGTGCTTATAACTTTTGAATTCCATATGTTCTCAAGATTCTTGAAGATTGATGCTGCTTTTGCAATTCTGATCCTAACTTCCTTTCTAGTGTCACCATCCTTGTCTATGTAGCTGCCAAGGTATGCAAATTGATTGACTTCTTCAATATCTGTCCCTTCTATGTGTATTTTTCCATTTTGATTGATGGGAATTTTCATTATCTTTGTTTTGTCCTTGTTAATTTCAAGTCCTATTTTGCTAGCCAGTGAAGATAGGCTATCTGTTTTTTCTTGCATGGAATTCACATTATTACTGATAAGAGTTATGTCATCAGCAAAATCAAGATCTTCTAGTTGGGTCCCATGTACCCAGTCAATACCTGTGTTACCTGTGCAGCATTTTGTCATTATGAAGTCTATTGTAATCCCAAAAAGTAAAGGAGACAGTATACATCCTTGTTTCACGCCTGTTTCAATCTGGAACCATTCACTCATCCCTTCTTCTGTCTTGACTGCACAACCATATCCATTGTATAAGTCCTTAATGATGTTGACAATTTCATATATATATAAAGGTAAAATATCCCTGTTTCCATGCTATTAAGACATATTGGGGATACAGTGTTAGGCCCGTATTTCCAAGACATGAAAGTGTGATGTGGTCAGTATCATGCCTAGCCACATTTAACTTCCCAGATTTCTTTGGTACCAATTTTTAGAGTCTGGGAGGGCCCCAGGGTCTTTTTGGTGAGTACCAGAAAAAAATCCCACTGCTAGGATTTGAACCTGGTACCACCAGATTGGTAAATTGAGTGCTTAACTACTCACTCAGCTATATACCAGCACTGTTGAGTAAAGCATATGTTTGTTGAATTTCTGAAATGCATATAAAGCTTCATACATGGCAATAAAAAATAACCTTTTTTGCCCATTTTTATGAAATGTTTATGTATAATACTGCAATATATATTTTGTACAATTTCCTTTACTTTTACTACTGTATTGACAGTGAACTAGAGACAAAATGAATAAATGATGAAGCTGAAGAATAAAACTATTAAGGATAATAAATGTACAAGTATATAGTAATTTTGTGTAACCTTACATTCTTTTGTTCAGATAATTTCTACATTTAATTGTTATCCAGTAATATGTCCCTTCGTTATCCTCAAAATAAGCATCACTTCAAATAGTTGTATGCTTTTTTCTGTAACTGCAAACCAAAGTCCTTTGTAACTAACACTGTGGTGATAATCTTCACGAACAAGTATAACAATGAAAGGGTGATAGGATATGGTGGCTTTCCTAACTTGCCAGAGAAGGCTTCTCCATAAACTCTGTCAAACTATGAAAAGAACACATCTGATCCCAGTCTGCTGGGCCAGCTAAAGTAACCTAACAGCTTCTTCCAGTAGCTCAAAGGGAGATTACTGCAGAATGTTTAGGTCACCTACAGTTCACCACACTTGAAAACTGCTATCCCTACACTTCATTGCACTTGATAACCGTTTTCCCCCTTACACTGTCAGATTCAGTATCTCTTATCACTGAACATTTGTATTGTAGACAGAGAGTGGGATTTATAACTGTTGTTACATTTAAAAATGTTTCAGGATCATCATTTCATCTCGAAGAAGTTCACGTTCATACATGCATTGTCCTTTCAACCTTAACACAAATAATGCATGTGCTCCATAACACCAGACGGAATCCTAACTGACTGGAGGGTCCCGAATTATCTAAATATGTTATAAGAAAAATACAATAATAAAACAGTATAGTAATATCTTACATATTATATCCTTCCCGTGCCGTTAAACCTCACATAGGGCTCGCATGGTAGTTCGCCAATCTTATTTTCTGCGAACTTTTCAATCTCATCAAGGGATGTTATTCTCACTAAACTGGCCTCTCTAGAATGTCCCCTTTAGAGTTTCGCGTGGTTGGCCTCTTTTTCTTCGGCCTCTTGTGCTCCACTTGATAGCTTGTTTTGGGATTCTCTGACTATTTCTTCTCATCACATGATCGACATATGGTCATCTCCTTTTTCTGATCAAATAAGACAGGTTGTTGTTGCTGTTGTTTGCTTATCTGTCTTATCTCTGCGTTGTTTTTTAATTCGTTCCACTTTATACCGAATATTTTCCTTAGGCATTTGTTTTCAAAAGAGTCTAATTTCTTGTCTATTTCTTTAGTTGTTTTCTAGATTTCGCATGCATAAATGAGGATGGATATTACATTTGAATTGAATAATCTTAACTTAGTTTTTGTGCTTATAACTTTTGAATGCCAAATGTTCTCAAGATTTTTGAAGGTCAATACTGCTTTTGCAATTCGAATTCTAACTTCCTTTCTGGTGTCACCATCCTGGTCGATGTAGCTGCCAACGTATACAAGTAGATTTACTTCTTCAACGGCTGTTCCTTCTACGTATATTTTTCCTTCGTGATTAATGAGAAGTATCATTATTTTTGTTTTTTTCCTTATTAATTTCAAGTCCTATTTTGCTAGGCAGTGAAGACAAGATATCTGTTTTTTCTTGCATCGAATTCACATTGTCATCTGCAAAATCAAGATCTTCTAGTTGGGTATAGTAATAAGATTACATTAATTAATATTAAATACAGTATAAGTACAACTTCTTACCCCATCGGTCAATGCATGTGATGACTGAAGAATCTGATTGCATTATGATAGAGAGAATAAACTCGGGTCATTAACTTGGAGGTGAAATAGTAATGAAAATCTTGCCCTATGTATGTAAGCTCACAATATCTAGAACAATCTTTATGGCCATGAGATGACTGGCTGATTGAAGTATTATACAGATAGATGAATGTTAAAAAAAAGTATTAGGAACTAATGTAAACTGCGCACAAATATTTGATTATAGTCTGCTAATCATATCTGCTTTTTGGGGTCTTTTCTAATGAGGTTCTGATTCATGTTCAGTAGGTTTCGGTATCACAGCAAACGAGAATATCCCATAATTGCTCCGCTGCCTGTGCCAGTGACATCTCTTGGAATGCGCAAGAACCATTCCCACGACATGTCCATGCACAATGACGAAAAGTGAAATGTGCACAATGAATGCGTACATCTCCGCAAATGTCCACAGTAGAGAGGAACTCACACCCAGCTCTAAGCAGCTATACGGCACCAACCAAAGAGCATGGCGGAATGCATCAGCCATGTTTATCAATGACCAATCACTGGCGGGGAAATCCATGCACCACTGAAAGTCACAGCTCACAGTGATGCCCCGAGCACTTAACCCCAAACTTTTTTTCTAATAAAGTGACTTTTAATGTCTCTGAACCCCTTTTGAAAGGATATTATTGGCTAATATGCCCCCCCCCCTCTTTTTCCTCTCCTGCCCCAACCCCACCTCACCTTCACCTAGTTTACTGTCCATCACTAGATCCTACTGTTCTCATCGCTAGATCCTGCTGTTCTCATCACTAGATCCTGCTGCTCTCATCACTAGATCCTGCTGTTCTCATCGCTAGGTCCTGGTGTTCTCATCACATCACTAGATCATGCTGTTCTCATCGCTAGGTCCTGGTGTTCTCATCACATCACTAGATCATGCTGTTCTCATCGCTAGGTCCTGGTGTTCTCATCACATCACTAGATCATGCTGTTCTCATCACTAGGTCCTGGTGTTCTCATCACATCACTAGATCATGCTGTTCTCATCACTAGGTCCTGGTGTTCTCATCACATCACTAGATCCTGCTGTTCTCATCGCTAGGTCCTGGTGTTCTCATCACATCACTAGATCATGCTGTTCTCATCGCTAGGTCCTGGTGTTCTCATCACATCACTAGATCATGCTGTTCTCATCACTTGAATTACTGGGGAAATGGTATTATTCTGTTGAATAATAAATACTACACAGAGCACATTTTATCTCATAGGATGAGAAGAAATAAAAAGTCCCACTTACATAAAAATGTTGATGATGGTGTTCACAAAGATCTATTGTGAAAGTTATAAGAACAATACTAAAAAAGTGCATAGCTTTCAATTTTAGTATGTGTAATATACTTAAACACGTTTAGACGTCACAAACAAATATGCAATATATACATATATATGCGATGTTTAAATGAGAGAAAAACAGTTTCTTCGTCAACAAAATTTACGCTTAACCGCTTACTAATATATCAGTCATGGCCTTCTTATCTCTTAAACTAGATTCGTGTTTACAACCTCGGATGTCAAGCCATACGACTGTTTGATTGGAGGAAGACGTGTCGCATATTAAGTGTGAACAACGTGATGTGTGTTAGGCTGTATCCGTTAAAATCACTGTACAGTAAATGCGGGAGTGGATGTCCATGAATTTCATCTGTGTTAGGCTGTATCCGTTAAAATAATTGTACAGTAAATGCGGGAGTGGATGTTCATGAATTTGATGTGGCAGCTGTGACGTAGACTGACCATAAAGTACAGGCCCTTAGGTAGGTATGATTTCACATCTTCAACGTTCATTATAGGCTTGAAAAAAAAAGGTCGTAGTTTTCTTTAAGTTCTGTTGACAGCCTTCTTTAGATTTTTTTGGCAGCCTCGTGGCTTCTGGCCAGTTCAAGTCTCATGTAGGAAAGCGTACTTTGGACACATTATGAACATATGTTTTTAAGTGTTTTTTTTCAGTAGTGACAGAAATGTTAATATAATGTATGAACATGTGGCAAGATGTGCCTGAATGATTGATATGTGCATTGTCTACAAGCAAAGTAAGTATGCATTATTAACCTTGAAAAATCGTACACTAGACACTTCTGACGCAAGACAAAGGAAAATAGTAAGAGAACGACAGTGAACCATCTGGTTCCATTTGGACAAACAACCGCCTAGCCGAAAGAGATCAATGTTATTGTCAGCTCAGCAGCGAAGCATCTGGACAAACTATATGTAATATTTGCCATACATACTTAATGAGAACCAGAACTTTATGGTCAGTAAAATATGCACCGTGTGATATCCTGTCCCTAAAGTGAGACTTCTGTTCTGTACCTGTGAAAATTTACATGCAGTACCTTTTCTTTCTGTCATTTAAAAAAAAAATTGAGATCCTAAAGTCGAAATAGGTGAAGCATTTCAAATACATAGTACAGTATCATCATCGGGGAAAATCGATGACAATAAAGAAACGATAAAGCAAACATGTCATTGGACAAGTGACACCATTACTGAAAAATATATTTGTATTTTCATTTAAACAATAGAGCTTTGTACAACGCAGTTCTCCTCACTCTGTGCTATCAATGTCAAATATGGACACTAAAAGCCAGAAACAAAAGGAAATCATATAACGTTAGAAATGACATGTTTGAAGGAGAATACTACATGTAACCAAGAAGAGACCAAATCAGAAACTACACCAGGGCAAGGGTTTGAGTTACACTAGTGCTACGCTGTATCCAGAAACAAGTCAGATGATTTGGCCACATTACACGACTACAGCAAGACAGTATAGCACAGAAAGCATTTACTCAAAGAAATTTAGGAAACATGGTGAGCCGCCCGCACAAGAGGCAGAATAAAGAAATTACAGAAATTTTAAATATTCAACTACATGAAACAAATCGCCTGTACTGAAAGGTATATGAGAGAGGACATAAGACCAAAAAAAAAAAAAACTGAAACATTTTTAGACATGGATACTTCCTACAGTGGTTTGGAAAGTTGTGCCGTTGTTTCGCATTCGACTTCGTGGTCCACTTTTTCGACCGATTTCGTCCATCTTCTACACAGTTCGGCTGTGATCACCCAGACAAACTGGACTTGGCGCCATCAGTTTATTTTCAAAAGTTGTTTTGACTTGATCTATTGTGTTCATGATATATATATATATATATATATATATATATATATATATGTGCGTTTGCAATATTTTTAGATTTGTATTAATAATCTCTATTTTTATAGATCAAAACTTCTATCGTAATGCGAAGAAAACTCAGTTGATGACAACTGACAAAACAAATAAGGCAATTGAAATATTTATCAATGAGGAAAAATTGGAAGATCATTACTAACTAATAATGGAGATACAATGAAGGAAATTAAAAGGAAGACATCTATCGCTCTTCAGAAGGTAAAACAACTAAAGAATCTGTGGAGATTGATTGATTGATTGATTGATCTTTATTTCAAAAGGGTTAGGAACAGGCAGAACTACAAAAATAAGATTTTTAAGGGCATGCATTTTTTCCCATCGCAACATATGCTTGTGAGACCTGGACACTTAACAAAACAGCTGAGAAACACATAAATGGCTTTGAATGTAAATGCTACAGAAGAGTTATTCATATACCATGGACACAAAAAAATAATAAATATATCCATACTACAAGAACTTAATATTGAAGAAGGCTGGCTAGTAAAGAGTATTAAACAGAGAAAACTTAAATATTTTGGACACATTAAACGTCATGATAATCTAGAGAAGACTGTCTTGGAAGGGTATATAATGGGAAAAAGAAAGAGAGGAAGACCAAGGTGAAGATGGCTGCAAGACATCGTTGATGATCGCAAATGGATGCATCAGCAGCTGGGCATTTTGCTTACAACCGAGAGGCCTACAGGAGAGCGTTAGGGAGGCAAAGTTTCGCAAGGGACATGCAAATGAGTGACTGAATTTGTATTTATAATGCCGCCTAATAAAGCTAAAAAAAAAAAAAAGCCACAAAACATACGGTTCTCAGTTTGCAGGACAAACTAGAACTATCTTAATGACCCAGGCATGACCCGTGATGATACAGATCACAAGCTATGCATACCTCGTTCAACAGTTAGTACAATTTTTAAAGTTAAATCTATTCAGAGTAATAGAGGAAATTAAAAACGCTACGCCAGTACGTTCTAAAGTATTTAGAAAGCGGGACAATTTATTATTGTTTAGTTATCGTTAACTTGTATTTGCAGGTGCTATAGTGTGTTATATAAGTTTTTCGGCAACCAAAAATACAACTGCAAGCTAAAATTAGACTGGGTTCGACCGTACTCTTTTCCCTAGCCAGTCTAGCGAGCGGGCAACGCCTGTGCGTTCTCGTGTGTACTTGTCAGTACTGTAGGAGCAAGGACTTTAAAACAGGAGAATAGAAAATAAAAATTAGGCTCCTGAAATGTGGATATACAAGGACTGTAAACGACGAATGTTCTCGTATGGAACAATGGATTGAATTCCTTGTGTACCCGTTTGCCTCTCGTATATGTAGGGCGTGATTTAGTGCTGGGAGAATGTATGTGTAATAACTCATATTGTAAACAGTAATACAGCTCAACATACAGCAATATTCAAACAAACGAACATTTCATGTTGGCTATGACCACGACTCAGGAACGACTTCTACATTGAAGACCAGGTCCAAGCACAAGTCCGACCTGAAGATCTCACATGTACAGTATAATCATTTTCTCAGCACACATGTAGACAGATAAAGACTGTGCATAGTTCCATTCTCTTGCTTTCACGCAGCCGTTTTCCAAAAGTTTCTCCCAAAGCCCCTCTCGTTACCAAATTCAGTAACAACTCAATCACATGACCAACACCTCGTCACTTGCTTTTAAATTAAACATGTGTTGCAGTAAGGCCTGAACAATCACGACACATCTAGTATCACATATACTGCTATACTCCAACAGAAAGGAAACTAGACAAAAATCTACAGAAAGAAAAAAGAAGAAGAATAAAAGATATGAGAAAAAAGACAGTTAAAATATTTTGGCAGTCATGAGGCACAATGCCATAATGATAGCAGTGCTTGAAGGAAAAACCAAAGAGAAAAGAAGAGCAACAGTAGGACAAGATCAAGAGATGGGTATGAATCCGGCTGTTTGAATGTACTGTATGAGCAAGGCACAGGGATGGGCGAAGAGAGACACAGGGATGGGCGAAGAGAATAAGACAAACGACAACGGGGGTAAAACTGGTTCTGGTAATGAAGTAGATGGGGGTGTATGATTCACCTTTACAAGAAGATAGAAAGAGTGAGGAAAGTGGGCAGAAACAAGAATGGCAAGAGGTAAGATGAGCACGTATAAATGAAGAACATCGGTAATCCAATATTTCGACAAAATACAGTTATACATTCAGCTTTACCTTTTGGTAGCCTCCTTGCCAGAAAGACTTTTTGTTTATCTACGTATATCTGGGCGCATTGGGGGTGAAGACGCCAGATGAGGCAATCAGCGACCTATAGCTCATATGCCAGAGTCAGGATTACCGACCCATAGTTGACTAAGACCCTGTCCCACCTCTCCGTGGTACCCCCAGTAACAGGCATAACCTGGCCAACGGGACAGGGATCGCCATAGTCCCCATGGTGGTACAGTCTGCTAAAGAAACATTGCACACCCCCTGATTTTTAGCTGTACTCCGGGACTGAAAAAGTAGCCACCATAACCCATCCCCACACCGATACGATGATGTGTCTCAACATCTCCACAGCATCGGCTGGAAAGAACAACCGCTCGCAGTTACAGGGAGTTTGTACAAGTACAAATCTGGGCGCATTTTACGCCGTTTAATTTTTCATCTATTTTTTCGTGTTATTTTGTGTCAGGTGTCTGAGTGACGAATTGGTTAGTGCACTGGTCTCTCATGACGAAGGTCGGGGGTTCGAAACCGGCCGAAGGCATCCCAGTCACCCAGCTGTAGAAATTGGTACCCGACTTCAACTGGAGTTGGGGAGGGAAAGGCGGCTAGGTGTGATACTAACCACATCACCCTCTAGTGTGCTGACAGGTCAAGGAAAATATGGGTACTAGCATCATATCCCTAAGTGCCTCTAAAGCACGACAGGATTGCCTTTACCTTTATTTTGTGTGTGATCCTTGAAAAAAGCTTTTACCAAAATACTGGGTTGTTGATGTTCATTTATACATGCTTATCTTGCTTTTTTTGCCCATTCTTATTTCTGCCCATTTTCCGCACTCTTTCTTTTTGTAAAACTAAACCATACACTTCTACTAGAAAGATGAATACTCACTCCGGCCAACATTCTTGTAGGAGATGGCTTAAAATGACGATTGTTGTTATTGTTATCTGTTATTCTAATTTAACGTCCAAATTTCTTAGCCTTGAAACACCACTTAACGTATCTCAGTTTTAATCACTGCGATGTCTGGATGTAGAATTATTTTATGTTACATTTAAAGCGTACTTAATGGTTCTTTCTGCCATGAGGCAGGCAACTGTTACAGAGAGCGGAACAACTCTGATCGTCGGATTACTCTCCCCCCCCCCCCCCCCCCCCCAAGGCAAACGTTTCGGTCCTTTAAATTTCTAACCTCGTGGAAGGAGGGGGGGGGCGTCTGGGCCATGACTCCCAGTGGTGTATGTTAATGTGACTAAGCAGAAAATTATGTCGCAGATCAACCATATACCATCAGAGAAGCACACACATAAACCCCCTTCCACACCAGGGAAGCGTTTCATCTTTTTAAAAAGTTTCTGGTGCAAGTGGCTGTTACTATTATGAGAATGTATTTACATGTTCGTGATACCTTTATTGTGTGGGCATCATATTACATAAACTTATGGGGGAATTTTGTAGACAAGATCAGAATTTTGTAGCTAAGTGAAGCGATGGATGGAGGAAGAAATGGTTCAATAATTCGTTTCCGGTGAATCCATACACAATAGATCGTTTCAAAAAGTGGGTCACTACGTAGTACATTTTTTTAAACTTAGAGGCCCTCCATACACTTTTCCACCAGCAAACCTACCATCAAATTTGTTTTCTTTCAGTCGAATGATCTGATACTACAGATTACACTGATACGTGAGCATATCCAAGGCATAGTGAATATAGCTTGAACTGATAAAGAAACTTGCCCTTCCACGTTTAAAGAAAGAAAAGGAGAGCTTTAATTTGAAGTGGATTCAGACAGCTCAGGTATGTTCCTGTTTTGTTGACGCGCAGATCTTGTGTGTGAGTGTTTGTTTGGACTGATCGTGCAGCCGTTGGTGAGGTCTGTGAACTGTTTACTGACTCAACAATTTTGAACTGAGCATGATTATAATAGTTTTGTAAAGCTAGCACAGGATGTCCTGCGGAGGATGTTTTCGCATTAGGGAAGGGGTCAATAATGAAAGAAGTCGATGTTTGCGTTTCGCCGGAGTCTGATTTCGTCATGTTTGGCCGCTCGGTTCTGTCGTGACTTGTATTAAAACAGAGAGTTCGTGTTTATGGTTAATCTATATAATGTGAACGTTAACTGTAGTCTAGTTGTAAAGGCACAAGAGTTTTCAGCGTTAGACTATCATGGACGTAGCAACGGAAACATTAGCAGGTAGGAACACAAATTCTGCTTATTTCAAAATTTCCTAAGTATTGTTTTCACATTATTATTGTAATCTACACAGTCGTTTGTTAAACAACAGATATGATAAAGATAAAAGGAGACTGGTCGTCTTTGCATATATTTATTAAATAATATAGGCATGAGGCTGGTCATCTAGGCAGTTATTTATTAAATAACATCATTTAGGATGATATATCTGAGAGGAATGGTCAGTTATTTATTAAATAACATAAGATATGAACTATCAGAGAAGACTGGTCATCAGAGTAATTATGTATTAAGTAACATAAGATGTAATGATGTATCAGAGGTGTCTGGTTATCTAGGCAGTCATTTTACCAAAAAGCACACAGTGATGATGAATATTAAAGATAGAGACAGATATTTCCCAAAGATTAGGAACTAAATGTTGATAATAAGCATATGAAACTATGGTACATTGTTTTCACATCATTTGAAAATTCTTTAAACTTTATCCTCACAGGATTATTTGATTGAAGTTCTGAAAAGAAAGGTTTTTAAAATACATATTAAAGATGATAACAATTCAGAATGTTAGCATGCTTTAGTAAGATTAAATGTGAAATTAAATGAAAGCAAGGGACTCTTTGAGAATTTAGTCAATGTATACAGATGTTGGAGGTAGTAAAATGTGCTAGAAAATGACTACTTATATGTTGGAGGTAGAAGTATGGCTAGAAAAGGACAGTACATTGATGTGAAATATTGAAAAGTGACTAAAAATGGCAGTATTTAGGGGTGAGAGGGGGAAAAAAGTGGCTAGAAAATGATAGTATATAGATCATATAATGTGAGAAAATGACAGAAGTGTCTGGTTTAGATAAATTACATTGTAAAATTAAAATATGGACCTCAGTCTACCTGTATTCCACTAGTGCCAGTTTTACCACAGTCTTCATCACACTTCTCTGAGAAATTGCCAATGAATAGATATGTGAGATGTAGAAAAGTGACTAGAAAATGGTACTACAAGATGTGAAAGGTAGGAGTGTGGCTAGAAAATGACAGTACACAAGTGTGAAATGTAGAAAAGTGACTAGAGAATGACAGCACACAAGTGTGACAGGTAGGAAAGTGGCAATAAATGATAGCACACAGATGTGAAAAATGGTAAAGTGGTTAGAAAATAAAAATACATAAATGTGAGAGATTGAAAAATAGCTGCAAAATAATTACATAAATTAGGAAATGGACTGCCCTCTTGGTTGAGTGGTTGTGTATCCTTTTTGAGTTTGGAATTTTAATGACTGTTGCAGTTTTTCACTTTTCTGATTAGTCATGGTATCCTCAGCCACCTTAATGCTTGATCTTCTAAACTTGACCCTGCATAAATCTGGTGATATATATATATCCTTGTTAACTCTTTATACACACCAGGTCTTAGCCTGATCATGAGTACAGGTGAACCACAAGAACCAGTGCTTCTAGCCAATGGTCACGCGAACAATGGCACAGATGCAAGCTTAAAAGTATTCAAACGTGAACCAAAGCACAGGTATATTGACCTTAATCTAATCTTGGGACTTTCATAACGTACGTGCTAGTTCAAGAAGACTTAATTAGCTACGAGTTTTAACAAACGGGTTCACCTGTATATGGCCATTCCTTAAAGAGATAAAAACACATTATAGACGTATAAATGTTTTATTGCCAACTATTTAACAAATGTCAAGAGGGGTATTAAATATGTAAAAAAAAAAAAAGAATGTAAATAGGAGGTGATAATACCTAGCAAAGATATACCCAAATGCTGACTATGCTTGAATGTACATTAACATAGATAACAAGGGGTTCTCAAGTTATGAGCATTTATTTTAAAAGCTCCATGATGGTAAAAAAAGACTGAGAAATGCTGTGATAAAGGGTAGAAATGATTATGCAACATCATGATATAAACAGGAAGATCATTTATAAAAGCTCTCAGATTTTGCTTAAAAAAAAAAGTGTAATAAACAGTGGGAATGTCATCAGGTTTGAATGACACTCCCATAATTTTCTGGGTTTAAAATACACCTCCTCCCCCCCACCCCCCCCTGAATTCTATTTTTGATTCTGTGCACCAGTTGTTTCCACACTTCTGATTTTCTAGGTCACTGACATAGATTTTTTCTAAAAATAGCTTTGAGGAAGGAGAGGAGTTCACTCAGTTTTGTGCCTGTGTGTATGATAATTAGTCATATATCGAGTAAGAACTGGGAAGGCTATGAAAGAGAGAGACATCTGAGAAAGGCAGCTGATAAGTTGTAGAGAGACCTGATAAGAAATAAAAAGATCATAGTCCTTGCTAGTAATGAGCTAATGAAAGAAAATACTGTTAGGCAAAGGATACAGATGTTTTTGAATGGGGGTTCTTAACCTTTGTACGAGCACAGTCTCTCGGGAATTGACCAACGTGTCACCATGCCATCTTTGCCAGCATGTCATAATCATCACCATCACTAGTCCTGCTACAAAAAAAAATTGTTCAAAGTATAGTTCCATACCCACATCATTTCATTCCTATATCCCCAGGGGTATGAATGGTGCTGCTTAAGAACCTTTGCTTCTGAGGATGTAAATGAAACTGATATACCAGCAGTGTGAGTCATGGCAATAGAATACAGAGTGCCAGCAAGGGGAAAAAAGCCAAAAACAATGACCAGAGAGAATATGATTGAAGATGGTAGAAAGCACTAAAAAAATATAATATGCGAGGTGTATTGGAAGAGTTGAATCTGAAATCAATGTAAAGTTCTTCTGTTACACAGAGAAGTTGTTTTTTTTTTTTTAACTTGAATTTTTTAGATATTTCCCAGTGACATAGTGAAAGTTTAGTAGTTGTACTGTTATCTTTAGTTTTTATAAAGTAATACCAATGTATTTCAGAATTTTTGTTAATCGAGGTCTACACCTTGATAAAATCAAGTTCTATGGATTTGACATGGACTATACACTTGCTGGTGAGAATTGTCATATATATTTCTTTTAAATTGATACTACATTTTTATAATTTGTACTAATTATTCCTATATGCAAGGATGAATCAAATGAACGTTAGTTAATGGTAAATAAAATTTCCAAAGAAGCAGATAGAAGTCCCTTAGTGGTACCATCTGTTAGCATCAAGGTCAGCAACACCAATAACCTGATCGTGCTACCGTCAGTAAGCAGCAAGCTGAGAATACCATGTCATAACGGCAACTACAATCCAGACATACTCGAAAGAAGAAGTGCATTCTTTCTTCTAATTCTAATCCAGCAAAGCTTGTTATGCTTTATGTTTGTCTTGAATTTGTAACCCAGTTGTAGACTTGAGCCCTCAACACTGTACACCACAGATATTTCATGGTATATGTTTGAGGATGTTGAGTAATAGAGGGCTCACCTGGACAAGAGCAGAAAAAAAGGCAAAGGACAGGCATTTATGGGGAAAGCCCCATGTGTCTTGGGCATTTAAAGGTTCAAAGAGATACCTGAGGGTTTCGGACCTTTAACAGACAAAAATAAGATGACAGAACACCCTTTTTTTCCCATAGAGCATGTCTGCTTTGTAGTCACCATTTTTACATGAGCTGTTATCGACTTGGTACTTGGTGATGGTAGCACTTTCTGCTTACTGTTGTCACTGATCTTGCTGCTAAGAGATGGCTGTACTAAGGGATTTCTGTCTATTCTTTTGGAAATTTTATTTTCATTTTCTAACTTTTGTTTGATTCGCTGTTGTATTTTGTCTGGCATTTCTTGTTTCATGCCTTTCTAACTTTCATTTTATAAAAGTATTCTCTTCAACCTTTCAGAATTTACAGCTCAGAATGTGCTTTAATTTAAAATAGAGTAATAGACAGCATAGTCATCCCACGATTCATGCATCATATACTTAATTGTATACTTAATTGCATTTTGAACGTATTCTTACTTTTAATGACTGATTCTAATGTCCTCTCCTCTGCTTAATTCATTATTTATTCTGTCTTTGAGAGAGAAATAACTATGCGGCTGTTCAGATCACCAAAGGGCATGATCCACCCTCTAACAAGTATTTTTGTTGTTGTGATTCTTTTACACTCAGAAAATAAATTGTAATTTGCAAAAAAACTTACAGTTCAGAGAAATAAGAAAAGGGAAAGTCTAAATTTACATATGTGATATATAACAAAAAGCAATGAGAAAAGAAGTAGAGCACTTACCTTGTGACTTTTATGAAGCTAAATTTTCTTTAATTTCCAAGAGTGGCTTTGTGCATATGTGTGTATTTAGTTTCATGTACTAATGTCCAAAGTTTTTAACATTTTGAAAAACGTAGTGGGGGGGGGGGGGTGTGATAAAAGGAAGGAAGACAAGATAGATTAATTTATAAACTAGGAAAAAGTAGGAACAGCTTTATTACTTAATGAGCACACACAATGAATAATGTGTGTTCATTAAGTAATAAAGCTGTTCCTACTTTTTCCTAGTTTATACAATTTGTTATCACAGCTTTGCTGCAGTGGCTTCGTGTACAGTTATATACTTACACACTAATTATTCATTTGTCACTGAGATAGATTCATTAGTCTTTTCTTCCAGTTTTGGAGCTAAAATGTTGTTTACATGCCACTTGATGCTACATTGTTACTCACTCAACCAGTCAAAACTGATGCAGATAGTAACAATTTAAGCTTTTTAAATTTAACAAAGATGTGAATGTAACCAGTAATTAACATTAACAGAGTATATCTGTGGTATTAACTGTGGATTTTTTTTTACTCTGTAATTTAAACCACTAAATGATGTCTTATAAATGTGACCACAGAATTCTCTTTAAAAAAATTGTAGCCCTGCCATGCCATAGAGGCGGCACTTCTGGGGTGTGATGCTAGTGCCCAAATGTGACATGACAGGGTGACGTAGTCACATGTTTAGGGGTGACGTAGTCAGCATCATGTTTAGGGGTGACATAGTCAGCATCATGTTTAGTTGCCATTCCTTCTCTTGATGGAACTGAGCACCCATTTCTACAACTAGGTCACCGGGACACCTTGTTCCAGACTTAAATCACCTATTTCATGATGAGAGATGAACACACTACCCACTGTGCTGTTCAGTTGAACGAAATTTTCTTTAGATATGCCACAATCTTTCAAGTGACCTATAACATCTGTTAGAACATTCACCAGAATCTTGTAGATGACCTTTAACATTCATGAAACATTTGTCAGAATCTATTAGGTGACTTATAATATTTGATGAGACATCTGCCACAGCTGTCTTTCAAGAGACCTGCAGCATTCTTTGACACATCTGCCAGAATATTTGAAGTGATCTATGACATTCATTTGAACATTTGTCGAATCATCTGCCAGAATCTTTGAAATGAGTACTCTTTAGTGTCCTGGTACCCTGGTGATGAAAAATGTTAGTGCTAGAATTGCAGTTCTTTTGATTCCTTTGATAAAGTATGCTACAGAGTTAATAGATGCTCTGTGTTTCAGAAATAGTTAGATTGTTTTTTAAAAGAGTGTAATATATTTTGCTTCTCACTTCCATGACGAAGAAATGCATTTATTTACTTATTATTATTATTTTTTTTTTAGTGTATAAATCTCCAGATTATGAGGCAATGGGGTTTAACCTTCTTAAGGAGAGGCTGATACAGATTGGTTACCCTGAGGCAATCGGGCAATTTGAATATGATCCATCTTTCCCAGTGAGGTGAGTGCCAGGTATTTGGGAAATTATAATGGTCATGAGGTTAGAGTATGAAGATTCAAGAAATTAATTTTGATGCGTTTAATTTGAATTTTGTTTGTCTTTCAAAATGTACCAATTTTCATCAGAACTGCTTCAAACCTATCAGCTGAAGCTGCTTCAAGACATGCCAGCGTTTTCCAGAAGTGATTCCAATCCTGACAGTAGCAGTGCAGATATTTTGTTCTGTGTTTATTTACACTCAGGTATTTTATTCTCATATGTTTGAAATACTTAGAGTTTAGGAAATTTGAGCAGTGTCTGTGCTGTTGGGTCATAATTTATGTAGGCGTGCAATATAAATATGTAGATATCTAATTCAGAATTTTTAGAGCAATGTTTGCTTCAACTGCTGATTGTCATTAGAACAGTTTTTCAGTGGGAGCCATATAAGGCGTCTCCTTTCGTTGGGAAGCTGTGTTGAAATTCTGAGGGTCACAGTTAGAAGACATAAATATTTTTATAAAGTAACACATATATATATATATATATATATCATCCCATTAGAGGGTAGTTGGGGTAAAAGTACTTGGAGCCTTTCTTGAGGAGGAAAAATCTGTACAAAACTGATCACTGACTTCTGATGTGAAAAGACCTCAGCAAAGACATTTTTACAAAGACCTAAAAACATATACATTTTAAAAAATCATTTCACCCTTGCAGAATAATTTTCAGAAGTCTAGGCTCTGTTCCCACCAACATAAGGGCATACACTTATGTCATTTTATTCCTCTAAACAGCATTACATTTCCCTCTCTTAAAAAAATGTGCTAATAAAGTTGAACTGTGATTTTCATTTATCATCTGTTATGAACCCTAATATAGTCTCTCTTGTTCATGGGATAGATTTTTTTATGTGCTTTCACTTAATGTATTGACATGTGAGTAGCATTATATCCATGTGTCCCTTATCTTGCAGGCAGATATATGCAGTTTCAGAGGTGGCCTCCTCCCTTACACATTTGTGTCAGACATAGATTTTTACAGTTGCGTTGATTGGAGTGTGAAGGTAGTAGTCTGGAACTTGCTGCCGTTGCTTGCAAAGACAGTTAACTATTAACTGCAGTACTCTAGCTTTTAGTGCATGACACCATGTGTGTTACTTCTTAGTGTTGTATAATTTCAGGGGTCTGTGGTTTGACAAGACATATGGAAACTTGCTGAAGGTGGATTCTCATGGCAATATACTTGTCTGTGTACATGGGTTTCAGTTCCTGAAGCCGTAAGTACACTTTATTTTTTTCTTTTATGATGCTTGCACATTTTTTTTTTTTGCTTAACTGTGCACTGATGGTCTGACCAGCTAAAACATATGGTTAATTGTTGTCCAGGTAACTGGTGTATATAAAAATATTTCTCACATTCTAGGTAAGGGATGATTCTTTGATTTCTTCAGTTGCCTTTTTTTTTTTTAAAGAATAAATTATGGGTTTGGTTTGTTAATTATAATTGCAATTATGTTCAAATTTTTAAAAGTGACGGACATTGACAACTGGTGCAGAAAAAGTAGGAGATACTCTCTTTGTCTTCTTTCGGAAGTCCACGACATGGACTGACAATTGTTTTTGTTCTGTCTATCTAGAACTATGAGCAGGGTGTTCTTTGACAGTAATTGATTTATTGTTTTTGTTCTGTCTGTCTAGAACTTATGACACAGTATTACTGTCCACAACATAAAAAGGAATGGAAAAACTAATTATGTCGGTCCGTAAGAATAGTGAAGAGCAGAACCTCTATCTTAATGCAAAGAAAACTAAGTTGATGACAACTGACAGAACAAACAAGGCAGCTGAAATATGTATCAATGAGGAAAAACTGGAAGAAGTGGAGAGTTTTGAATACCTTGGATATCTGCTAACTAATAATGGAGATACAATGAGGGAAATTAAAAGGAGGACATCTGTCGCTCTTCAGAAAGTAAAACAACTAAAGAATCTGTGGAGAGGAGCAGACAGAACTACAAAAATAAGATTTTTAAGGGCATGCACTTTTCCCATTGCAGCATATGCTTGTGAGACCTGGACACTTAACAAAACAGCTGAGAAACACATAAATGCCTTTAAATGTAAATGCAACAGAAGACTTCTTCAGATATCATGGACACAAAAAAATAATAAATATATCCATACTACAAGAACTTAATATTGAAGAAGGCTGGCTAGTAAAGAGTATTAAACAGAGAAAACTTAAATATTTTGGACACATTAAACGTCATGATAATCTAGAGAAGACTGTCTTGGAAGGGTATATAATGGGAAAAAGAAAGAGAGGAAGACCAAGGTGAAGATGGCTGCAAGACATCGTTGATGATCTGCAAATGGATGCATCAGCAGCAGGCCATCTTACTCACAACCAAGAGGCCTACAAGAGTGCTTGTTAGGGAGGCAAAATTCCACAAGGGACATGCAAATGAATGAATGAATGAATGAATCTAAAACTATGAGCAGGGGGTTCTTTGTGAAGTGATTGATTTATTGTTTTTGTTCTGTCTCCCTGGAACTGTGAGATGGGGGTTCTTTGTGAAGTGAAGTGAAGTGAAGTGAAGATGTTGAGGCACAGCGTAATGTTGAATGGGGAATGAATTACAGTGACTGCTTTTTTGTAAACTGGAGTGTAGTTAAAAAGGAGAGAGGTGCAATGCTTGTTTAGCAGACTCTGTCATATATAAAAGGTAAAGGTAACACTGTCGTACCTAAGAGGCACATAGGGGATACAGTATTATTGGTCATATTTTCCTTGACCTGTAGGTACATTAGAGGATGATGTGATCAGCATCACTGACTGCCGTTCATATCCCAACTCCTGAAGTCGAGTACCCATTTCTACAGCTGGGTGACTGGGGCACCACTGGCAAATTCGAACCCCCAACCTTTGCCATGAGAGACTAGTATACTAACCACTTCGCCACTCAGATGCTTTCCATCATATGTGGACTGCAGCAATCCCTGCCCTGTTACTGGGAGTATTAGTGGAAGGGCAAGGTCAGCTATGATTGGCTAACCCTGAACAAAGCAGTCAGTTACATGTGGCTGACTGATACCTTGGATTGTGTCTTCACACCTTCCCCCCTCACCTCCTTATTGTGGTTTAAATGGCTATGAAATATCCTAGCAATTTGCAAAACACAACTCCTGAACGTAAAACAGATGATTTGGTATCATAATTCATCATCAAATCGACCACCGTAAATTCAGTAAAGATGAGTGGTAGTGTGCTCATAAATGCTTTGAAGAATATGATATAAATGGTGTTATTAAAAAAAAGACATGAGCAGATGACAGTTTTCAGATTTGAAGCCAGACATGCAGACTGATTTAAGCCAGACATGCAGATTGATTGAAATTAGACATGCAGACGGATTGAAACTAGACATGCAGACTGATTGAAACTAGGTGCATGTGTTGCATAAATTTGTATGATGCACTTCCAGAGTCAACCCTTATCTGACCTTTATTTTGACAGGCATGAGGTCACTGAGTTGTATCCCAACAAGTACATTCACTTGGATGATAAGAGATGTTACGTTCTGAACACACTCTTTAACATACCAGGTACAGTCAGATAAGGGTTTGAGCCAGCACTGTTTTGTTCATAGACCTTTCTGCTTACCATTCTGCTGTGGTAGTTAGTTGAGAAACAAACAAAAAGGAATATATTACAACTTCCAGGTTGTGTTCTTACTTTTGTCACCATCATGATGTGCTGGCCCATGCTGTATTCAACTTACACAAACATGTGAACAAACAAACAACAACAAAAAATGGGCTAAAAACCATATATAAAGACAAAAGGATAAAACAAGACAACACCCTACAGCAAAAACAAATGATGAGTGCTATAAATTCAAGAAAAGACTAATGATAATATTCCAGATGAGATCAGGACATTGCAGGCTGAGACACCATCTATACCAGACGATAAAAATTAGCACAACAGGCCTACGTGCTTGTGGCAAAGAACAACAAACACCACATCGCATCCTCCAAAGTTGCCAGCTACACAGTTCACTCAGACAAAGGACCTGGCCAGACCCCAGGGCCCCCCCCCCCCCCCCCCAAAAGAGAAGCTCTTATGTTGATGCTGAAAACTTGAGATTAACTGCCACATTTGTGAGATTGGTGTCAATGTCTGAGCAAAGTACTGAAAAGAAATATTCAGCTTAACCAAAGATATCAGTCATTGATGTTTTTTCAGCATGTGTTTTTACGAGTATATTCTTTCAAAATCCAGTGCCACAAGTTCACTGAATTTTCTGTGAGTTTTGGTGCTGTTTTCTTCTTATGTTACAGTGTTTTTGAGAGCTTCTGATATCTAGCACATGTGGTTTAAGAATGTCTTTCTTATCTTTCAGTGAGTGATACAGTTTCTCTCCATATTTATACCTTATCTCAAGCATCTTTCAATAGCTTTCTTTTTCTCACCTGTAGAGCTGTTAACATTCTTGTGATAAACCACTTGGCTTCTTGTCAATAAGAACTTATCTTCTCTGCAATGAAATATCATTACTGATTTTCTCTTACAGTTGTTGATAAGAATTTATCATTAAAAATGCATCATTTAAAGAAAATTTAAGAATGACTTGGTACATAATTTATTTTCAGATACGCAGAAAACATGTACCTTCAGCTATTTGTTAACCTGCTCTGTCCACTCTTCTGATTTAAATTCATAGGTTACTGTTGCAGAATGGAATAATAAAACTACTACAGATTATTTCTAAAAAGGATAAGTAAGAGTTTTTTTTTTTTTTTAAAGGGGTTAAGGAGAAAGTTTTGTGATTTAAAAAAAAAAAATTAAAAAGGAACAATTCTGCCAGTGTCAGAATAAGTTTACTGCAGACATCTTGTCTTGTCTTGTATCTCCTGAAACTGTGAGCCGGTATTCTTTGTAGTTGATGCTGTAAAGATGTTGAGGCACAGCACCATATCAACTTGGGATTGGGTTATGGCAGCTCTTGTTTTAGTCCCAGAGTGCAGCTGAAAAGCAGGGGGTGTACAGTACTTCTTAAGCAGACTCCACTGCCATGGGGACTATGGCATTCTCTGCCCCATTACCTGGGCTAGACCTGTTAATAGGGGAACCACTGGGGATGTGGGACGGGGTCTTGGTCAGCTATGTTTTACCAATCCTGCTGCCAACGTGTTGGCTATGGTTCACTGATTACCAAGCAGACAGCATATTTGCTGCCCATTTACTGAAGATGAAAACAATTTACTGGAATGTCCTTTGCCAGAAATGTTCACTGTAATATTTTGCCAGTTTTTCAGCAGCTGAAGTGGAAAATGCATGAAAAAAATTTTGTTGGTTATTTTTGTTATCCACAGAAACTTACATGTTGGCTTGTGTCATTGACTTCTTCGCTGGCAACAAGGAATATACTAAGTATGTTTACAGCACTCTGAAATACTATATGAATAAGTATGGTTTTAAAAGGTGTTTTTTTTTGCTATATGTATAGATAGCAAAAGAAACTCATTTTCTTTTTATTTACTTCAGTTTATATTAGTAAAATAAACTGTGGTTACTGAAGTGAACAACATCAAAATAGCTACAGGACTTGGCTTAGCGTGAAGATCAAGGTCACTGCCATGTCATAAGTTTAAATCAGTGGTTCTCAAAATGGGCTGTGCCCTCTCCACCCAGAGACAGTGGGAAGATTCAGGGAGGTAGTAATGGAATGGTTTGCAGGTGAGAGGATCTGCTTCAGCAGAACGATAAATTTTGGGGAAGGGAGGGACATTAGGGATGTTGTCTGTGAGGTGGGGTGGCATCCCAAGAAAGTTTGGGAACCACTGGCTTATATTGTGAGCAGAATTCTGAAAGTCAGAAATAACTGTTTCTCATTGCACATAACTAAACACACCATAAATAAAGAACTTTAGTATTTCCAAATTGTGACAGTCATATAAACAGCTTGCTATGCTCTCACAGGCAACAGATTCAGGAGGATCAGTCCTCTCAGGACATCATCATGTAAGCTCTGTTGGATATTTAAATAAAAAAGGGGAGAGGAAGAGGAGAGTGGAAGCTTTTCACCAGTTTCTGTACTGTCAGTATATGAAGCTTAAACTTTATTAAAAAAAAAAAAAGGTTCATACAAAAGGAAGCAAGCAGGGCCTGCTTTATAAAATGAACTCACATATAAGAACTTAGGCTGAAAGAATTCAGCATACAAGGCGTAAGGACTCCTATGCTGTCTTTAATGAGAAGGAAAGATATTGAATCCTAACCACAAAACAGTGCGGGAACCATTGAAAGAGATGGAAAATCATGGGGCATGCATTCCTGCTAATGGAGGGGACCTGTGTACTTGTTTAGATGGCCCAGCATAGGAAACTGAATAGAAATAGATAAAGACAATGATGGAACAGTCAGTCTTTCAAAGTCAGACATTTCAAATACAGAAGATGATCAGATAAAACAGCAAAGAACAGTACAGGTAGCTACTAGAGCAAGTTTTACACTATCTTAATTAGCACAAGAGCAAGTTTTATGCTGTCTTAATTAGACAGCACAAGACCAAGTTCTGTAGTATCTTAATTAGACAGCACAAACCATAAAATGAACATTACATTTAGAAAAATTAAAACAGTGCTGCATGACATGATAAGTGTTATCGGTGAAATTATATTAAACCTTGGCCCAGATGCCAAGACTCTGCTCCTAATGAACAAGAAACCACGGCCCGACAGCAAACATCAGAATAACCAGTAAACAGCTGAAAACCCAAGACTGATCTTAGTAAGCGCTGCCATTAGCAGATGTATGAAGAAATAGTTAATCCAGGTTATATTTGTGCCTGGGAACAGCAAGACTGACAGTAGCAATGCAGATAAAGGAGAGGCTTCAGAACAAGTGTCTAGCTCTTTCTTGTGATGGAGAAAACCCTAGATCAGGAGGACGCTGAACCTATGGGATGTGTGTGTCATAAGTGGTGCTAAAGCAAAATTTTTGGCCATGCAGAAACCAAAAAAAAAATTTTGCTCTTCAGAATGTAAAAATTCTTGGTGGTGCAGAGTTTTTTTGTGTTTGTTTGTTTGCTGTTCAAATCAATGTAGACAGTTTTGGCACGCAGTCACAAAAAGGTTCACCTCTCCTGCCCTATCGTTTCAAGAAGGCAGACATGCTGTAGGCATTGTTTAGCACTTTATCACAGCAGATTCCATATCATTCTACCAAACAGCCGTGAACACATATAGATTCTCCATCTTGACATTGGCTAAAGAACAACAGGTGCAACAGCTCTATTTTTAACTGTAGGTACAGGCTGAAAGTTACCCTGTATATTCAGTAGTCATATCTCCATCTCCTGCTGTGCAAGTTCAGCCTTGAATAAGAAAAGCATTTATTATGGATGAAGAAGTGTTTAAAGTGTTGGCAATATAATTTTTTGATATTGAAGTTTGTTGGATTCATTTCTACCATTTGGAGAATGAGAGTATAGAGTTACATATATTTTTATTATGTCTGTTCCTGAATTCCTTTTTTTTCTTTTCTTAATGTTTAGTTTTAACAACTTTCTGCAGTAAAAATTAGCACATTCAGAAATTAGCAATGAAATTGTTATCATTTTGGTTTTTCTGTTATGTAAAGTGTACTTACATTATAGATTTGACAGCTTATAAACACAGACATTTTTTTGTTGTTGGTTACTTTGTAAATAATCATATACTGTCTCCAGCAGCATCATCATAAAGTCATGAAATATATTCTTATTTCAAACAATGCAGAATCTATGTACTTCAAGTTACCAGTTTCTTCTATTGATTGTTTTAGGTATGCACAACAATCATTCCCTTGTTAAAGATTCATTCTTTTCTTGTAAAAAAAGTAGTTATGTCCCTTGTTGAAAACAAAGTGGGAATTTTATGGTTTTCATTTTTTTAGCTGATCCTTTGGAAGTTGTTATCAATGGGATAACTCTTCATGTTATATCCTGTCACTGATGTCACAAATATGTGTTCCGTTTAGTCTGATGTGCCTTGCTGTGAAAGCAAGATATTCTCGCTTGATTTTCAGAAGCAAATAAGACTTTCATAAATTTTTACTTGGCTGGAAGTTTTTGTTTTTTTTTTAATTGCACCCATTGTTATGATAAATTATGTTCATTATAAAAATAGATCTGCTCAACAGAAAAATCTACATTGAACTTCTTGTAAAATTTCTGAGTTATCTAAATTATTTGTACATTAATGCATTTTTTTTTTTGGCAGTGTCCATTTTTCATAATGCCAAGTATTTGAGTCTGTTCATATTTTGTAGAACCAAAACTGGGATTTCAATGGGAAGCATCCACATATCATATAGGTCAATTTTCCAAGATGTCAGAGGGGCTTTGGATTGGCTTCATCTGCATGTAAGCAGTGGTTTTTCTTGGTTTACCATCTCATCTATTCTATTAGAGATACAAGAGATGATGACTATAGTAAAACTGGTTCTAGTAATAAAGGTAAATAGAGGTGTAGGGTTCGGATTTTAAAAAAAGACACCATTTTAATTAGTTCATTAAGAGCCTCTCTGACTGGTAAACAGGCTCTTAATTAGTTCATTAAGAGCCTCTCTGACCGGTAAACAGGCTGATTATTAAGCTGTATTGTATACATTTTTTTTGTTTGTTGGTATATTTCTTTTAGTGATATAGTTGTTTCCGAATGTAGTGTATTACTGGTGATACTGTAATAACAGCAGTATTATACTACATCCATAAACAGAAGTCATATGGTTTGGCCTCATTACAAGACTGCTGCCAAAGGGAAAACACTTTATTACAAGACTACTGTCAAAGGGACAACACTTTATTACAAGACTACTGCCAAAGGGAAAACATTTTATTACAAGACTACTGCCAAAGGGAAAACATTTTATTACAAGACTACCGCCAAAGGGAAAACATTTTATTACAAGACTACTGCCAAAGGGAAAACATTTTATTACAAGACTACCGCCAAAGGGAAAACATTTTATTACAAGACTACTGCCAAAGGGAAAACATTTTATTACAAGACTACCGCTAAAGGCAAAACACTTTATTACAAGACTACTGCCAAAGAGAAAACATTCATGCAGAGAATTGTTGGAAACAGGAAGAGGCCACCTACATAAGAGTTGGAGGGAAGAAATTGGAGAAACATTAAATATCCCATTATATAAAGGAAATAACCAACTCATGTCAGGATGTGTGTTTGCCCCCTCAACACTGAAGGATATATGAGGAAGGAGACAAGAATATATGTTCATTAAGCCTCATATTCCCATTCATATAATAAAAGAGGTTTGTATATTATTTTTACCTGCCCAATTATGTGTCTACCAGATTCAAGAGGAATGTCTAACAAAACCCAGTAAAAAAAAGAATGGTAGTGAAAACTATAAGAGAAAAACATTCATTATAAATGTAGCAAGAAGGAAAGGACTTGAATATATAACAACAATGTCAGAGAGATAATAAGAAGGCAGGCAAAGAGAGAAAGATGATAGACAATATAACAGTGGCTTGATGAAAATAATCAGATAGGCAACAAATGCAACAAAAGATTACAGTCTGTGAAAAAGAATGATTGCCCATTATGTCACTCAGCATCAAAGATCCATGGATCCATCTTGACCTGTTACTGGGAGTATCAAGGAGAGGCGGGGCTGGGGCTTGGTTGGCTAAGGTTCACCAGTCCTGACATATGTCACATATATAAACCCAAAATTTTCCCATTTCATTAACATTTGAAATTGATCAGATGAGCCATATTTTAAGATTCTTGATGTATTGTTGTTAAAAAAAGGACATTATAATAATTAGTTTTAAAAAATTACCAAAGACAGATTTTGCAAGAGCTGAGATATGTGGTTCTGCCTGCAGTGTGAAATTATTTGATAATCTTGATGTGTTTGTCTACAGGGTGACTTGAAAAAGTCAACTTTGTCTAATCTGGACAAATTTGTCCATCGAGATGAAAAGCTTCCAATCCTCCTTGACAGGTAAGTTCATGACAAACTCTGATAGGCCTGAGCATTTTAATTTGAATCCTTATTGGTTTTGGTTTTATGGCATCATTTTGGTTTCACTGATATCTTTGAGCAAATACAACTTATTTCAGATTTTAATGCTTAAGTACACACCACATACAAAGAGGGCTGGAACAAGATGAAATGTGGTTCTTAAGAAGGTACCGTGGACAGCAAGAATTGGACAAGGAATTGTACTAGCTGAAGTACATTTAGAATATGGCTCAACATCTTGGTGCACAGCATCAAACACTACTCTGCATAATCTAGACAAGGTTCAAAATCAGTCACTACAGATTATCACAGGTGCCATGAGGTCCACACCAATAGTAGAAATGCAGAAAATGGTGTTCAACCGCTAAAGGAACGTAGAGACACAAAGGTCATGACCATGGGAGAAAAATTCCTTAGCTCTGTAAGCCATCCCCTGAAGGAGAGATTCAATAACTTGGCATTAGGATGGCTTAAAAGAAGCAGCTTCATTCATCAGGCCAAGCGTATGCGTAAGCTGATACCTGACCTTCCAACTGTAGTCCCTCCATTATCATCTGTACCAGAGCATACACCATGGAAAGAAGCAGATTATACACAAATAACTATTCAGACTGAAGTGAAAGGTGTGCAGAATGGTGAGATGCAGAGCAGTCTTGTAAGATCAACAGCCACACTTAGTGTTCTAGATGACAAATATCCATGTGACACCTGGATACGTGTGTATACAGATGGATCTGCACATAATGCCATAAAGAATGGAGGGGCAGGAGCATATATTGAATATCCAAACAACACCAATGACAAGATTTCCATACCCACTGGTAAATACTGCAACAACTTTGATGCAGAAGTTAGGGCAATTATTGCTGCAGTTGAAAAACTATCAGACTCAAGAATTGATACATGTCCTGTAGTAATTCTCACAGATGCAAGATCAGTACTGGAAGCTCTTCAGTGCAACAAACTACCAGACCTTAAAGATGCCTTGTCAAAAATTGGCTTACAACATGGAGTCACTTTGCAATGGATTCCTTCCCACTGTGGGATACCAGGCAATGAGAAAGCTGACCATCTGGCCAAAGAGGGCACTGAAATGGAGCAACCAGACATACCAATCACCTATAATCAGAAGAAAAGCATGATAAAAACCTACAGGAAGCCACAAACACCACCACATGATGACTATCACATGCTAAACAGAAAGGAACAAGTCACCATCTTCCGTCTCCAAACAGGACACAGCCGACTCCGAAGTCATATGTATACAAAGTTTAAGGTTGGTACTACTAATCTATGTACATGTGCCCAGGTGCCCCAAACTGTGGAACATATCCTCCAGAACTGCATCAACTACGAGACACTGAGAAATAATTACTGGCCCAGTGAAAACACTAAAGAAGATAAGCTCTACGGTTCCATACATGAGTTATAAAAAACAGTGAAATTTATCCAAGAGACAGGACTGCAGATATAGACAGACAATGCGAATGAAGAAGAAGAAGTACTAGCTGAAGTGGAAGATTTTGTGATAAAGATTTTGTGTGTGTGTGTGGGGAACCCTGTATTTTAAATAATGAAATAAAATTCTATACTTTGCAGGATCAAGCAAGTAGGGGCAAAAACTGTACTTATTACCAACAGTGGATATGAGTACACAAATGTAAGTGCAGAAATTCTGATTGTTAATGAAACAAAATTTTTCATTTCCTTTAAAAATTGTTATGTGAGATATCAGAAATAGAAAAATTTTTAAGTTAAATATACTTTTTTTTAAAGATAACAACCATCATGTTTTGTTTTTTTTTTTGTTTTTTGTTTTTTTTGTGAAGAAATTTTTTTAAAAAATGTTTAGAAAATTGTAATACAATTTCAAAAAAGCAAAATGTTTTAAAAATGTATATGTATGCATCATAGCAATTTTCATTTTTGTACTAGTGCATATCCAGTGTCAGGTGTCACAAGCTTCTTTCCGCTGATACCATGTTGAGGCTTGGTTTGGACATGCGGACAGCATCATACTGTCAGTGAGAACTGTCAGCAGCCTGTGTTTGTGTATACCTTTTTTTTTCCTGTTGCCGAGTTAGGAATGCTAGGCCAGAAAAGTGCAGCAGTCCTGGACTGTGAACAGAAAGTTGAGCAGTGTATTTGTGGCATCACATAGTTAGTGACTGATAGAAGTCTTGCACTCAGTCGTGGGAGGTTGTTCTCAGTTGCAAAGGTTTCTGATTTCATTGAAATGATAATTGTGTGTGAAGCTTTTGGGAGCAGATTAAAACAACCTATCTTTTATTTTTATTTTAGGTTTTTTTACTAACAGTAATATAGAAATGTAGTTTAGTTGAGAAATAAAACATTTTTTTTTTTTTGGTGAAAATTTACAAGAGAATAAGTTGCCAGTTTTTCATTTTGTGAAATGTGGAAGATAATTTTTGAATTCTTAATTGCTGATTAAATGTGTTCAGTCTATGCTCAGTGTAATTTTGCATTTGCTTTTACATGCACTAGACATAATAGGCTTATAATATATGGCATATTATATACAAAGCATATGTTCTGTTTTTTTTAAAATAAAAATTAATAAGTTCGTACATTTTTTTTAGAGGGGGGGGGGTGAGTCAGGTTTTTATTTTTGATATGGGAAGAATACCATATAAAATGATCCTGCTGCAGTAACACAAATAAAGAAGTAAGTAACAGCCAATCATAGTACAGAGAGCACAATGAACTGAAGATAAAATATTGGTGTGCTTTCTGCTCTCTTTATTTGAAAGAAAAAAAACTTAGAACAAAATACTGCATATGCACACTAAATTAGAATTTACTGTTTACAGAACCCTTTCTCCCTCTAAAATGCAGTATCTGCACTGTTCTTTCATTAGCATCTATCTTACTGTCTTTTTAGCATCTATCTTGTCTTTATAGCATCTGTCTTCTTGACTTTTCAGCATCTGTCTAGTTGTCTTTTCAACATCTGTCTTGTTGTCTTTTCAGCATCTTTCTTGTTGTCTTTTCAGCATCTTTCTTGTTGTCTTTTCAGCATCTTTCTTGTTGTCTTTTCAGCATCTTTCTTGTTGTCTTTTCAGCATATCTTGTCTTTTCATATCTATCCTGTTCTGTTTTCAGCATCTATCAGGCTCAGTCAATAACAAATCCTGGAGCAGAAATTGAAGTGGGAAGAAACAGACGTGCCCTGAATTTAAATTTGTAACCAACCTTTTTTTAATGTCCTTTGTAATAATTAACAATGGCAAATTGAATCAAATTTAACAGTAGCATAAGCATATATCAGACACAAACCTGTGGAGCTACCTTACATTAATCAAACATCTTGTGCAGGAAATAAAAATGCCTAAGGCAAAAAAAGTGCAGTTTACATATTTGTTAATAATTTAAAGGTGTATTTACTGAGCAGATATATTTTTCTAGTCGGCTATCAAGATATTTGCTTTCCCTGTGCAGTGTCTGTGTTACAAGATATTTATAAAAGTTATAGTTCTTTATAGATAACTACAAATTCACATCTTTATGAGAAAGTGTGTTTCAAATACTTACATGAAACCTTTTTATTTATACTCAGTAGTTAGATTTATTTTAAAAAGGTAGGAACATCTTTATCCTTTAACCTCGCACATAGTTATAATTCTTCGACTGTCACTGTTTTCATATAGAAACATACAAGAGGAAGAAAATGGCTAAATTTACATGTATAATATATAACACGTTGGGGAGAGGGGGGGGGGGTTACTTGTGATTCATTTGATGATGTGTCAGAAAGTGTGTTTGGGAAAAGATGTAAATGTTGTGTGAAGACCTGGGAACTGGGAGCAGTAATTGTGTTTTATTTTACATGTGTACTCAAGAAACTTCCAATAGCTGGACAAAGGAAACTTTTTTCATCTTTTGCTTTAGCCAGCATCATGAGGTAGAAATATTTAAGAATCAGATACATACACACACATGCACACACAGAGAGAGCTTTACAGTATGGTTCATTGTAAAAGATTTTATATTAGGCTGCTCACATAGATTCTTCATGACATTTATGTTAGCCCAACATGTTGATTCCTCATGACATTATATTAGCCCTCACACCTGAATTCCCCATGACATTTATATTAGCCCTCTCGCATGGATTCATCATGACGTTTATATTAGCCCTCACACATGAATTCCTCATGACATATATGTTAGCCCTCTCACATGGATTCATCATGACATGTATATTAGCCCTCACACATGAATTCCTCATGACGTTTACATTAGCCCTTACACATGGATTCATCATGACATTTATATTAGCCCTCACACATGAATTCCCCATAATATTTATATTAGCCCTCACATATGGGTTCATCATGACATTTATATTAGCCCTCTCACATGGATTCATCATGACATTATATTAGCCCTCACATATGGGTTCATCAAGACATATTAGCTCTCTCACATGGATTCATCATGACATTTATATTAGCCCTCACACATGAATTCCCCATGACATTTATATTAGCCTTTACACATGGATTCATCGTGACATTTATATTAGCCCTCACACATGAATTCCCCATAACATTTATATTAGCCCTCACATATGGGTTCATCATGGCATTTATATTAGCCCTCACACATGTATTCATCATGGCATTTATGTAAACCCACACAAATGGATTCCTCAGGACGTTTATATTAAGCTGCTTACATGGATTCCTTTGGGCATTCATATTAGGCAGCACACATGAATTCCTAATAACATTTATGTTAGGCCACACACATGGACTCCTCATGACAGAGTAGCATTTAAGTTCTAATACTGTGTATACTGTCAATACATTTTGATTCAGTCTCACAAGTGTGAGCTTCCAAGTGAACCATATTAAAGAGCTATAACCTACACTCAGTCTCACAAGTGTGAGCTTCCAAGTGAACCAGATTAAAGAGCTATAACCTACACTCAGTCTCACAAGTGTGAGCTTCCGAGTGAACCATATTAAAGAGCTATAACCTATACATTAAAATTATATATGTGTTTCTGGATACAAAGAAAATAATGTTCCTGTAATTCTGCACTAGTTTTTTTTTCTATGTAATGTAACCATCACTCATTTATTGTTTTGTGTGTTATTTTAAACGTACATTAATAATTTCACTCTCAACATTTCTCTTTTTATAGTTTAGTGGGATTTTTTTTTCCATATACTATTCCAGCTATGGATT
This sequence comes from Achatina immaculata, assembly GCA_009760885.1. Lineage (NCBI taxonomy): Eukaryota > Metazoa > Mollusca > Gastropoda > Stylommatophora > Achatinidae > Lissachatina > Lissachatina immaculata. The sequence continues at coordinate 28,574,342 of CM019691.1, read as the reverse complement.
CAATAACAGATTAAGATTGAGTAAATTTGATATTTTGGAAAGTGGGGTGGTTTTCTAAATTAGTTCATTTTTCTAAACACTTTCCATAACTAAAGGAATAAAACATACAGCTGTCATGAAGTGTTTAAAGATTTTTAAAATTAATATATTCTATAAATAAAAGATTTTTACACAAAATATAGCTTATGCTGATACCATGTGCCAGTTTGTTTGAGAGCATTTTGCCAGCCAATAAAATTGTTTCTTACAGTGACTTTTTTTTTTCTCCAGAAAATAATGGAATACTTGTTGGATTTCCCAGAAACGGTAAGAAATTGTGGGGTTTTTTTGGTTCATTACTTTCAGAGAATAGCTTCTGTTGCCTTATTTATCACCCACTGATAAGTAGATTCATTGGTCTTGTGAGAATTTTGTTCAAATGTTTTATGCGTAATTAAAAGTTTGGGTTGAATAAATCAGATAAAATGTGTTTTTCCTTATTCTCCTCGTCTTTTAAAATAAAAATTAGCCAGACCATAATGTTTGAATCAGTCTTTTATAACAGAAAAATTCACTGAAATGTCCTGATGAAATTAAGCCCATATGAAAGAGGCATATGCACATATTTGTGGCATGAAAGTTTGACATCCAGAAATCATTATTTTCAACAAACATGTTTTCCATGCCTTTCCCAGTGTTCTTAGAAAAGTGACTTCTTTAGTGGCTTCACGTCATATGCAAGTATGAAACATTTTATAATACAAATATATATTACAAGATTTAAAAAATAATATGTAAAAGAAAATTTTTTTTACAGCAGGGGCAAAGACACTGGACCAGCTATTGGGACTGTGTGGTTGTTGATGCGGAGAAGCCATTATTCTTTGAGGATGGGACTATTTTGAGACGAGTTGATACTGTAAGTTTGTGTTTTTTTCTTGATTATTCTTAGACAGTGATCCCTGGATTTTCCCCACCAGCCCCAGGGGGGGCTGGACTCTCACTTTGAGAACCACTGCTTTAGGGCTAAATGAAACTAGAAAAGGTAATTTCCTTCTCCCCCCCCCCCCCCAAAACAGAGTTTTGCTGATAATGATTAATGTCTAAAATTGTACTGAAAGAAGTTTCATCTAAAACCAAGTGGAAGTTGAGCATCTCTTATCTGGAATGCTTGGGACCAGAAATGTTTTTAGATTTTGGATTTGGGAATATTTGCATATACATAATGAGGCATCTTTGGGATGGGACCCAAGTTTAAACACTGAATTCATGTATGCTTCATGTACACATTTATACACATAAACTGAAGGTAATTATATACATTTTTAATAATTTTGTGCAGGAAACAAAGTTTGTATATGTTGAACCATCAGAAAGCAAAGGTGTCAGTTTCTCAGCCACTGACATGGAGGATCTGTGGTTGTGTGACATCACCATCATTCTAGACTCTGAATTTATATCTTATGTCTTATATCCTTCCCGTGCCGTTAGACGTCACATAGGGCTCGCAAAGTAGTTCGCCAATTTTTCCTGTCTTCGGCGAGTCTTTCAACCTCATCAAAGGATGTTATGCCTGTTAACTTGGCCTCTCTTAATAATGTCCTCTTTAGAGTTTCACGCGGTCTGCCCCTTTTTCTTCGGCCTGTTGTGTTCCACTTGATAGCTTGTTTTGGGATTCTCTGATCATTTCTTCTCATCAAGTGACCAACATATGTCCATCTCCTTTTCCTGATCACCCGTGAGACTGGTTGTTGTTCAGTCATCTGTCTTATCTCTGCATTGTTCTTGAATTCATTCCACTTGATGCCGAGTATTTTCCTTAGGCATTTGTTTTCAAAAGAGTCTAATTTCTTTTCTATTTCTTTAGTTGTTTTCCAGCTTTCACATGCATAAATGAGGGTGGATATTACATTTGAATTGAATAGTCTTAACTTGGTTTTGTGCTTATAACTTTTGAATTCCATATGTTCTCAAGATTCTTGAAGATTGATGCTGCTTTTGCAATTCTGATCCTAACTTCCTTTCTAGTGTCACCATCCTGGTCTATGTAGCTGCCAAGGTATGCAAATTGATTGACTTCTTCAATATCTGTCCCTTCAATGTGTATTTTTCCATTTTGATTGATGGGAATTTTCATTATTTTTGTTTTGTCCTTGTTAATTTCAAGTCCTATTTTGCTAGCCAGTGAAGATAGGCTATCTGTTTTTTCTTGCATGGAATTCACATTATTACTGATAAGAGTTATGTCATCAGCAAAATCAAGATCTTCTAGTTGGGTCCCATGTACCCAGTCAATACCTGTGTTACCTGTGCAGCATTTTGTCATTATGAAGTCTATTGTAATCCCAAAAAGTAAAGGAGACAGTATACATCCTTGTTTCACGCCTGTTTCAATCTGGAACCATTCACTCATCCCTTCTTCTGTCTTGACTGCACAACCATATCCATTGTATAAGTCCTTAATGATGTTGACAATTTTAGATGGTATTCCATATAGACATAAAATTCTCCATAATGAATCTCTGTGTATGCTATCAAATGCCTTCTTAAAATCTATGAAATTCAGTATTAATGGTTTTTGCTTTTCAATATGTTCTTCAAGTATTATTCTGAGAGTAAAGATCTGGTCGAGACAGCTTCTCCCTTTTCGAAATCCTGCTTGTTCTTCTCTCATTGCAGTATCCACTATATCTTTGAGTCTATTCAAAATGACCTTGCAAAATACTTTTGACACAACTGATATTAAGGTTACTCCTCTCCAGTTGTTACAGTCACTAAGGTTGCCCTTTTTTGGTATTTTAACAATGATTCCCTTCTTCCAATTAGAAGGGACCTTTTCTTCTTTCCAAATCTTGTTAAACATTCTCTGTAGTTGTCTCATGTTGTCACTATTGATAGCTTTTAGCATCTCGGCTGTTATTTCATCTTCACCTGCAGCTTTGTTGTTAGCCATTAAATTCACTGCTGCTTCAATTTCATGCAATTTAATTTCATCTAGATTGACATTTAGTTGTGGGGCTGGTAAGTCAGTTTCAAGGTTTAACAATTCTTTTGGGTGTGGTCGATTGAGTATTTCTTGGAAGTGTTCAGCCCATCTTTGCTTTTGGTCTTTATTTGATGTTAATAGTGTTCCAGTTTTGCTAAGGATTGGTCTTTCTTTAGATGTAATAGTACCTGTTAGCCTCTTTTGTATGTTATATAAAGTTTTGCTGTCTCCTGTTTTTGCTGCTTTTTCTGCCTCTTTCGCCATATTGTCTATGTATTCTCTTTTATCCCTTCTAGCTGAACTTTTTACTTTCCTGTCTATGTCTTTGTATTTTGCTTTTGACGAATCTCTTTCATGATCTGCTTTTGCATTCAACATGTTTAATTTGGCTGCTCGTCTTTCATGTATATACTTCCATGTTTTATTTATGAATTTATATGCACTAAATAAAAAGGCATTTTCTTAGATTTGTACATTTATTCACTCTTCCCTTGGCAGACCATAGCACATGTATGTGATTGAATATTTAGGCATGCTAAAAATAAACTGTCTGTTGTGTTTTTGTGTTTTGACTGCAGTCCTCACACCTCACATGAGATTAAGTGTGGAATTTTCTACTTGTGTCATGTCAGAGTTCAAAAGTTTCCAGATTTCGGAGCATTCCAGGTTTGGGATTTTCGGATAAGGGATGTTGAACCCATATATTGTCTTCAAATCCTGCACTTTTAGTCACTAAAGGTCATTTAAATTCAGACGTAAGCATTTTTCAACAGCCTTAACTGCATAAGAAAGAATTGTTTTAGACTTACGATTTCAAGAACTGTTTCAGAAATTTTGTTTAGATGAATGTTGTACATATGACTCTTTACAGGTTACTGGGTCTTTAAGCCTTGGTCGACATTTGGGCCCCATCAAAAGTGGAGAAATTTACTCGGGAGGTGAGAGTGGAGAATTTCTAAGCTATTGTTTCATATCCTGTTATGTGACAATTTTAAATGCTACATCCATTCTTTTTTTAAGGTTAGTTACTCTTTTGTCATTGTTTTGCTTGTTTTGTTTTTTTGTTTCCAACTGCAGTCACCATCCTTATCCTGTGGCTTGCCACTGTAATTCTCATCTGGTTTTTTTTTTTTTTTTTGCACTTCAAAGTTCTAATAGAATTGTTAGTCTCTTGTGATGTTAGGATTCACCTTGCCATTTTTTCCCCCCATGTAGAGTTCAGAACATGGCTTGTCAACGATCATCTGTTCTTGTTTAATATCTTGCATATGGATATTTCTGCTTCTATTTCCTTTGTTTTAAAAATCAAGATATATGCAGTTTATCTTGTAATCTTCTTCAATCATTCTCAGACATCAACTTGTATACTTCTAAAGTAATTGATGGTCCGCTGGAGTGGTGTACATCTCCATAAAGCTTCTCTTGAACCGATATAAATGTTGACCACATCAGTTTTCTCTGCACCTCATGTGTTGGGCACTTCTGCAGAATATGTAATATGATCTATCTTTTAATAATGTACAATTGGCCTGTCATATGCTTTTCAGTAGTCACGTTTACCGTCAAAGGGATTTTCGAAATTATCCTTACAAAGTGCTTTTGCTGTTGCTCACAGCAGTCCTCAAAATTTCTTTATCCGTTATCAAAGACACTTCACCTTGCAGTGAAATAGATGTGAATTTCTTTCATGTGTTAACACTGTTTTATTTTCTGGAACAGTTTTTATAAAAATTGATTTGTATTGACGTGTAACATTTCTCAGGATCATGTGAAGTTGTGTCCCGACTTCTGGGGGCTAAAGGCAGTGATGTCCTGTACGTGGGAGATCACATTTTTGGTGACATCCTCAAGTCCAAGAAAATAAGAAGCTGGAGAACATTTCTTATCATCCCAGAATTGACCACAGAACTTCAGGTGTGGACTGAGAAGAGGCAACTCTTTGATAACCTCACAAGGATTGAAATTGCTCTTTCTGATATATACAGGTACATTTTTCACAAGATTCCTTCATTATACACCTTCTCTTTTTGCAGTTTTGTCTTCTTTTTTTTTTGGATTGCTGAACATCCCTTTTTTAGGTGGTTTTTATGTTCTGTTTGAACTCCGCAATTTAAATTTCTACAAAAGATAGATTGGATAAATGTTTCCTTTTTCTGTAAACCATTGCAGCTTCAATGAATTAACACCAGCTCTCTAAGTAGCATGACTTTACAGTTGTAATCAGTAAATTGTTATGCTCTGTTTATATGAAAGTACCCTTTAATTTGGAATTCAGAGTCTTAAGATTGATCTCAGATTGCTGTTCTAGCAATCTCTATTAATTTGCATGAAAGCACAGGGTTTAAGGTCTGGCTGAAGTATCGCCGTTGGTTTACAGAATTAAGTTCCCTTCATCCATACAAGATGGAAAGAAATATATACATTTTCCAGTCACTAAGGCAGCAGCTTAGTTAAATTCATCATCATCACTACCAGTTCTCATCATGCCCGAATATGAAAAAAAAAAAACCAGTAAAGACAAAGCTTTTTTTTTTTTAACTGGGTCTGTTCTTGTTTCCACATCGTCTTTTTCATGCACATTACAGTGTCATGTGAAAGGTTTGTTTCCAGTTACTTTTTGAGTCCCTCCTGTCCTTACTCTTCTATCAGAATCAAGTCTATAACTTGCCTGGATCACATGTTCCTTTATTTTTATTTTTTAAAATTTATTAATGCACAGTATATAATCAATCCATCACTGTTCTTGCTTGGTGTAAGTAACTTCTCATTTTATTCACGGTATTTTTCTGTTTTCCGCCCTCAGAACTTCTGAGCATGATTTCTGTTTCATGTAAGTTTTCCCACATTTTTACTCTGTATACAAGAACTGTTCTCACACAGTCTTTTCCATTAATTCAGCTGAAGTTGAATTAAAAATAGCATACGGGCATATCAGTGATCATGGAATGAAAAGATAGTGAACAAAAAATGTGCAGTAGTGAACAAAAAATGTGCAGTAAAGTTCTCTTAGTACAAAAAATATAGTACAGACTGACCTGTTTGTGATAATCAGGAGACAGACAGATTAGATTAACCGACATTGCCTATTCAGAAAGTGACTGTTGAAGAATGGGCTTGAAAATTTTAATGGTTTTTTAAATGTAAGTTTTCTTAGTGGCAATGTTAAATAGGGGGTAATTGTAAGGAAAAAAAGTGTAATAACTTAGCATAGTAGAACTTAAGAGTGAAGGTACTATATCAAGCTATAAACTAGGAAAAAAGTAGGAACAGCTTTATTATTTAATGAATGCAAGGTCGTGACGTTTCGGCGTGAGCCTTAATCATACAAACACACTCAGGACGAAGAATTGGAGAGAGGAGATAAAGTATAGGTGTACTGGAAGAACAAAAGAGAGTTAAGGCGTACAAAAGTGTTTGTCGCAGTGAAAATAACTTCGTAGAAGAATCAAGAGAGAGGAGACAAAGTATAGGATCACATAAAACTATGTTAATGAACTAACAACAAAAAATGAAAAAAATTAATCAAGAAATATAATTAGAACAAAACTTATCTGAATATTTTAGACGGCTTTCAAATAATTCTTGGTTTGCACAATCAACGTGAACAAGAAGTGGCTGTTACCAGGGTGATGGCGCATATGTTCTGAAAAGTGTAAAATAGTGCATGATTAAGTGTAAGAAATGTTGAGAGAAAGGGATGCACAGAGAAAGAGCAGAGAATTCTACAAAGAACAAGTATGATCAGAGAGTCAGTAACCATGGACTATGCTCTTAAGGGAGGGAAAAACAGTATTACATAGTCGTGAATAGATAGGGAATTGTAATGTTAGATAGTTGGCGATGGAAGGGAAAGGATGGTAGTCTATATAGGAGAAGGTGAAATGAATGATTATGGTTGTGGTAGAGGAGTAGCAATGTGATGGTGCATGAGGAGTCTAAACAAAGTGCAACAAATGAGAATGAGTATGATTATGGAAGATTATGTGTAGCTAAATAATGAGTTCAAACCATGTGGTTCCAGTGTCCCATAATCCTGAATGTAGCGGTTCTCAAGTGCTACGCGGTTTTTGTCATCAGCGTGACATCGTTTGATGGCCATTACCAGAAAATCAGATTTACCTCTATGGTTGGGGCCATTAAAATGATTAGGGACAGGTTTCGAAGCATGCTGGGTATATTGTATAGATGTTTCTGTATGCAGTCCCCTAGTTTAAGGCCAGTTTCACCAATATGTCATGCTAGATCAGTGGTTCCCACACTTTGTTAGACTGCCTGCCCCGTGCATTCCAGCCCATGTTCCTAGTACTGCCATAATTTTTTTGGTGTTTTTTTTTTTTTTCTCACTCAGAAGGTTCTGCTTCCCCTTGATGCTGCCTTTTCCCCCTCACCACACCTAGGATCTTCGCACACTTTTGTAGGGTGGGGAAAGAAATACTGGTCACTTTGGTAATCACTGAGCTGTACTGTTCTGATGAAAGTGCACCAGTTTGATCAGAGGCTGCCTTTGTGCTGTCTTCAGTTTTTCTTTTTCTTGTGATCTCTCTCTCCCTTTCTGTATACTTTTTGTTTATTTCTCCTGCATACATTTGTCTTTTGTCAGTAACTGTCTAATATTACAAGTGGCGTTCAGAAAATAATGCACCACATAGTTTTTTTCAGCTAATAATGAAGATAGAAGCCTGAAATTTTGCACACTTTAAATATGGCATGTGCCAGTTATGTGAACCAAATTACACCACAACCGGCCAAAGAATATTGCTGCAATAAACGTTGAAATGGAGCGTGTTAGCAGCTTGCGGTATAGCAGCAAATTGTGATAGAATTTCTCGTTGCAGAGAAGGAAACTGTTGTGAACATTCACAAGCATCTGTGTGATGTGTATGGAAGTTTTGCAGTCGACAGGAGTACAGTCAGTCGCTGGGTTCAGAGTTGCATGATTGACCGCGCTGTGGACATCCTGCCACAGCCACCAAGGCTGAAATGTTGAAATGTGCAGAGAGCGTTATTCTTACTGATATGTGCATCACCACTCAACAATTCGTCTTACAGCTATCAGTCAGCAATGGTAGTGCAAATGCAGTTATAAAAGCTCTTGGATTTTCTAAGGCTTACGCAAGATGGGTTCCTCGAAGTGTCACAAATTACCATCGATTGCATAGGAAAGCAATTTCTTCTGAATTATTGGAGCATTTCAGTGCTGAGGGAGAGAACTTTTTGGCTAAGATCATAACAGGTGATGAAACCTTGGCACATTATTTTTAACCTGATGCAAAAAGACAGTCAGTGGAGTAGCGTCATCTGCAATCATCAAGAAGAAAGAAATTCAAGACAGCTCCTTCAGCTGGAAAGGTCATGATCACTGTGTTTTGGGACATTGAAGGTGTGGTTCTTGTGGATGTTATGCCAAGAGGAGAGACAATCAATTCGCAAGCTTACATTCTATCTATCTATGCCTCTGACCCCTCATGGAGCATAGGCCACCAACAAGAGCTCGCCAGGCAGTTCGGTCCTGGGCCACTCTTTCCAACTGTCTCCATGTCGGGTTCATTATTTTTATCAGAATAATAAAGCTTACATTAAGACATTGAAAAAAAAACTCAGTCAGTGTTTTCACAGAGTTCAGCTGCAAAAGAATCTAGCAGACCTGGTTCTCCTTCATGACAGCGCATGCCCTCACACAAGTCTGGCAACATAGGAAGCAATCATCAAACTGGGTTGGACTGTACTACCCCATCCACCCTATAGTTCCAATTTGGCACCCTCTGATTTCCATCTATTTGGTCCATTAAAGATGCACTCCGAGGGGTAAGATTTGAAGATGACAAAAGAGTGATTCATGCAGTGAAGAAATGGCTACATAATCAAGAGAAAATCTGGTACAGGCTAGGAATACATGCACTTGTTTTGCATTGGCATAAAGCTGTACAAGTTGATGGGGATTATGTTGAATAATACTGATGTTTACATGACATATCCATTTGTATTGTTTATAAATTTCATGCTTTTTGAATAAACAGCTCCTGAAAAAAATTATGTGGTGCATTACTTTCTGAACACCCCTCATACTTGACAGATATTACACAGCTTTGATTTTTAATCATATACATTTGACATCTCTTTTTTGCATTTTTTTTCAGTTTATTCTCCTGTTACAGATTTATTTCTAACATTAATGAAGTAATGCAGGGTGATTCATATAAAACTGAACTATATTTCCGTATGCTCGCTTTCTTTAAGGCCCTCTTACATGTTCTGTAAGAATATCCTTTTAATATTACTTAATCAGAGCAACAACTTATTGAGACGGTGGATGAAATATTAAGCATCAAATGTAATGCAGCTAAACATGATACTTCACATCATGCCATGATGACCACACCATTGAATGAAGGCACAAGCCCTCTGTTGCTCTCAGTACCTCCATCATATGAGCAGTCTTAACTCGGAGAGAAGTACAGGAGGACACTCAGCAGCACACTAGGGTGATAATGTGTGTGTTTAGAGGCAAGTGAAGTAGAAGAAGAAGTAACTGGACACCGCCCACTTAGTGCCCAACTGTCTTGTGCATTATAACATCTCGTGTGTGGGAAAAAAATAACAATTCCGTTAAGACACAAGGCCATCCTTTACTGTACATAGACCCTCAGTGTTTCAAAAATACTGGTTACAGTCAAATGTTTACCTATGTTCTTCCTCATCACTTGAGCTTAACTAGACTTAACTAGGCATCAGGACAGTAGCACAGATCAGAGACCTGGCACATCTAATGCATTATGACACTCTCATGTGTGGGGAAAAATTATCACAACTTTCTTAACTCTTTCCATGCGTATGGTCGAATTTTTGACATTTCCGGTTGTCCCAAGCGTGTGTATGGTCAAAAATTCGACATTGTTTGTTTCATTAAAACAAGTGGTGTAACATTTAGATTGTACATATTTCGTCCGCGATTCCGGTGACACTTTCAAAATGGAGAATGCGTGCCTAGTTACGAGCGATGCCGAGCGAGAACAAGGACGCGAAGCATGGAAATTTTTCAATTTTTGACGATGTAGATAGGGGTATGGACATAGCCTATGGCCACCCCGCTGCTCTTGAATGTTTTCTAAGTAGATCTATACATATTTAGATGACTGGAGAAGTAGTTAGGAGTAGTTAGGAGGTTAGTTCAGACATTCATTCAGCGAGAATGCAATACGGATTCACAATACGAGATCGACAAGTAGATCTACACATTTTAGATGGTAGGTAGCGCGAATCTAGACCTAGCCGATGGTGAGCTGGCCACAGTCAGTGTCTAAAAACATCACATTACTTCTTTTTTCCTAAAAAACTCTGCATTTATGAAATTTTCATTCATTTAGCTATACTTTGACACATATTACGTATATGGAAGTACATGGAAATATTGTTTTCCATTCCATTTTACAACTATACCCCCTTACAGTCAAGACCCGCATTTTTACTCCCGCACACACTGACACGTCCGTGTTTTTCCTCCCACAGGAGAAGAGTTAAGGCATGAGGCCATCATTTACTGTGCACAAAGCATCAGTGTTTCAAAATGCTGATTATATTAAAATGTTTACTGTGGTTTTCTCATTACTTGAGCTTTTTCCTGTATTTTTCTTCACTAGACATCTGGACAGTAGCACAAATCAGAGACCTGACACATCTCACATCAGCCATTCACTCAGGGTAAGATGGATAAGTACTACCATAATTATCAGAACTTTCATACGTCTTAGAGAAGGATGCTAGTGCAGCATGTGGAGTACATGTCTGTTGTTGTTTGATCTCCCAGGAACCATTAGCAGGATGTTCTTAACAGTCAGTGCTGTGAAGATGGTGAAACACATGCATGGTGTCAGATTGGTAGTAGATTATGGTACCTAGCTACAAGACCTCAGCGGACCAGAAACCAAGTTACTCGACATACCACATCATCATGTGGAAAGCCTCCCTCGATAGTCTGGCTGAGCATGTTACGAAAGCACGAACAAAAAAGATGGGACAGGGTCTTGGTCAGCTCTGGTTTGCCAGGGCTCATAGCCATTCTGTCACACTAGAAGAGTCACCATTGCTCCTAGGGCACTGGTTTAATAAGATGAAGAATTCAGTTTTAGCCTGGCCCTGTCGCCAGTTGAAGATGAGTGCCTGACACTTGTTTTAGGGAACAGAAGTATTGAGGCTGGAAGTGTTTGTATGATTACACTTTCTCTTTGTCTTTTTTTTATTTTTAAATTCAATGGTTTTGAAATTATTACTGCTGGATGGCTCATGCAGAAATATTTGGTTTCTTGGGGTAAAAAAAAATCACTATGTGACTGTGTTCCTTGAATGCCAGCATCAGGCAACATGTGTTCATATCATAGTAAGATTTGAGTGGGGGGGGGGGTATTCTGTCTAGAGCTGAAATTAAAAACCCAGCCACCAAACTTCAAGGCAGACTCTAATTGGAAAACTTTTTTACACGCTAAGGAACCAGTAAATATTCTGTAAATGACAGCAATATCATCATCATCATCGTTTTAGTTTAGGCTTTTCATTTCAAAGCTCTGATTACTACATCTTTCTGTTTGTGTGTCAAGTGTACATACACTTTATTTCTAGTTTGAATTGTATGTATTTAAATATTTGAATAGATCCATTACAAATTTTTGCCAAAGACAGATGGCTGGCTCAGCTGTAATGGAGGAAAAGGATCAAGCAGAGCAGACATCATTCATGCTATAAGAGAAGCTGGTTGAACAAAGTACTTCACTGTCAACTGTGAATCAGTGTCATTGTTAAGAGTGAAGAAGTTGGGGATGAAATGTGGGGTGGTGAAAAATGAGTGATTCATCAAGAGCTCCAGAGTTATGGTCAATCAACAAAAGAACAGGCATCATCAGTTACTGTATACTGAAGGAATTATTGAAGAAGAGATTGGAGCACCTATGGATGTGTCCGGAGTGCGTGGATGATAATCGTTCCTAAATAACTACTTAGATGGTTTTGTCTTCTTCAGTGTTCAAAAGTTTATGGGAGGTCAAAAGATGAAGATAGAAATGGCTGTTCACTATGAATGGAAAAAAACTAGACACCCCTGTACCACCTTGACGTGGACACTTCAAGGGAAAAGAAAGAGGGGAAGACCATTGGGGACATGGAGATACACAATACAGGAAGAACTAAAGGAAGCCAGAAAGACATGGTTTGAGGTATCACGACTTGCTCAGGACAGGATTGGCTGGAGAACCTTTGTTGATGCTTTTATGTTCCATTGGGAGTAAAGGGGCTAATCATGATGAAACTTTATAGAATATAACGTTAGAAAAGATAATTAGATATCTAGCTTTCATCACCTGCTGTTTTATTTTTGCTACAGTCTGTTGTTCATGAACTGGATATGTCCTATGGAATGCTAGGGAGCCTGTTTAGAAGTGGTAAGTAGATTTTCAGTTGTAATAAGTGATAAATAAAATAAAGTAACCAATTTTGAAGTGCTAACTAACTCTAAAGAGCCTGTCTAAAAGAGGCAAGTGAAGAAAACAGTCACAGATGCTTCATTATTTCCATTAATTAACATTTTGGTGTTTATCAGTCATTGGTATTTGATAGATGTAAACTGCTGTTAAAATAATCATTCTTTCTGTATGCTATTATTGGATATGAGAAGCCGATTTCAGCATTATATACACAGTTGTCAAAAACTGCAAGGCTAGGATGGTTTTCAAAAAGAAAATGTAATGCTATGGGGATTAGTTTCTATACTGTGGTAAATGGTTAAGGACCTATTGTTTTAAAATATCATCACATTAATTTTCTTGATTTTGGCTGACTGTAGGTTCCAGGCAAACATTCTTTGCATCTCAAGTGAGAAGATATGCTGACATCTATGCTGCTTCCATTCTAAACCTGCTGCATTACCCATTCTGCTACATGTTCAGAGCGCCACCTATGCTAGTAAGTGTGCACAATTTGTTGTTGTTGCTGTTATTGTTGTTGTTCTGAAGTAGTTGTCAGTTTTGCAATGAACACTTTTGCAGTAGCTCACCCAGAGCTTCTCATTTTCCTGCTCATTCTTCAGGAGCAGGAGCAGAGCAGTGAATTCTGAGCTGGCTTCACAAGGTAAGGCAGGTGAGTTGACAGTCAGCTTGCTGGCTGAATCTTGTCCTCATTGATTCAGCTGTTAAAATAGCTACTTACTGCAGCACCATACTCTAGTTGGCCCAGTTGTAAAAATGGGTACCTAACAGTTTTGCTAAGGAAAATATCTCTGAAAATAAAGAATACCTGACTTTAAAGCAAGACACTTTTACTTACATATCTCATTGTGTTAATGGTGGAAAAAAAAACATAAAATTAGTTTCATGTAAATGAAACAGTACACAAATTGTGAGTAAGTAGAAATAAAAATTTTGATTTGTTATGTCATGTTATGTTGTAGATGGATCATCATGACTGCACTCCGGACATGTCCATAGGTGGTCCGATCTCCTCCTCAGCATACAGCAGCTAAGTGTGCCAGTTTTGACTGAAGATTCCTCTCACACGTGTGAATACTGCTCAGTCCTTGTGATAATTCCTCACTATCAGCTCATACATCTGAGACAATGATGTCAAGTTTTACATTCCTGCTAGAGTGGTGAAATGATTTGTATCTTTATGAAAAGCAGAAAAGCCTTTAGCACTGTGCAGAAATAATGAATTTTTCTTAATTTCTCATGTTTTTGTTTGTTTTTTTTAACGCTCGACAAAATAAGTTATGAAAGTAAACATTGCAAGTTCTGATTTCATTTTTTATTAACAGGTCTAGCAGTTCATGACCGCATTGTAACAGAATTGTTTGTTTTCATGTTTAATGTTTTAAGGGAAAGGCTTAACTTAAGAAAAATATAATTTAAACCAACAGATGCCCCATGAGGCAACAGTTGATCATCATTCAAGCCTTGAACCTGAACCACAACCAGTGGTCAACCGCAGCCGTTCTTCCTCGGATGCAGCCTGTGAAGCTCCTCCGAGCAAACGTCCACGAGCCCCTGCAGGCCTGCCTCATTGCTTCGCAGAGACACCACGCCAGGTTGTCCACGTACATGATGATGGTGACTCAGAAGAGGAGAGATCTGAATGTTCTTACACCACCAGCAGCCCAGACACTGAAGATAAAGAGCACATGGCTTAATCTTCCAGTTGCTGAATGTAGTAACAGTCTCTTCTTAGTCTATACACATTATATTTTACACATACTTTTTGGCATAGCTGAAGCCAATAAACTTTACCAAAGCCACATTATGATCTTATATATTTATATTATTTTTGGAAGGACAGTAGAGTTTGAAAAAGATTTTTTTTTCTTTGTCATAAAGAATATGCATTGTAATAGTTCACTGCTTTTTTTTTCATTATTGTAACAGCTTTGAAAATAGGTTATAACTATTATTTTTGCAAGATAGACCATATAGAAATTTGAAAATGTGCTGCCATACCACAATCATATGAAATATTCAACGAATACTTTATATATTTCTTAATATATTATCAATAAATGCCTTATAATGCATGCGGCAAGAGCAACTATGCATGAAATAATGAGTTATGATGCATACATACAGCATAAAACTAATAATTTACTCCTGTGACATAACTCCAGTATATTTGTTGTGTTTTTTGTTTTTTTTATGTGTGAAACCATTGATCTTAAAACCGCCAGGTATTGTATGTAGTTTAGCCATGGGTTTTATTTGACATTAAAATCTGGAAGAAGTAGTAAGACATTAATACCTGGAAGAAGAAGAGAAAGTAGGTCTGAGCATGAAATGATACTTCTGATTTGACTTGTACTTGTATGAACTCCCTGTAACTGTGAGCTGTTGTTCTTTGCAGCCGATGCTGCAGAGATGTTGAAGCACAGCATTGCATCGGCGTGGGAGCGGGTTATGGCGGCTACTTTTTCATTCCCAGAGTACAGTTAAAAAGCATGGGGTGTGCAATATTTCTTTAGCAGACTCCTCAACCATAGGGACTGTGGCGATCCCTGCCCCGTTAGCCAGGCTGTGCCTGTTACTGGGGGTACCACGAAGAGGTGGGACAGAGTCTTGGTCAGCTATGGGTCTCTAACCCTGATGCTGACATGTCAGCTATGGGTTGCTGATTATCTTATCGGGCGTCTTGACCCCGATCTGATTTGACTATGAAAGCCAGTTTGAAAGGTGAGGCTTTCAGCTGAAAAATTAGAAAGAGAAAAAAAAGTCTTGAAATCTTTTTATGTTTGACACATTAATTGAGAGCCGCTGCTGGAATTTCTAACATTACAGTTAGAAATTTAAAGTTTTTTTTCCACCTTTTTTGAAACATAGAGGCTTGGGCTTATTATATCTAGTGAAAGCTAGTGCTTTTGGATTAGTTGGGTCAGAAGCATTATTTCTCATAATGCTAGTGTATGATGCTACCAATTTAAAATTATATTTTTTTTACACCTAGAGTTTTGCTGTTCGGCATCAGTAGTGGCCTAAGATTGCCAGTTAAGAAACATCACTGTTGTAAGAGAAAGCAACTAATACTAAAATGTTGACAGTCGGAGATAAAAATGTTTGGAGCAAGCTTTATTGCTGTGATCCGTCTGTAAATATATTTATTCTGTGTTTCAGACATTGAAGTCTTTTAATTACAGTTTTTGGATTGTATTCTGTAGCAGAGCTATGAGAAACTAAGGAAGAAGATTTAGAAATTTTGTAATCCTATGTTAAATATAGAATTTGTTGCCTTCAAGGGCCAACCCAAGTACTAGATAAATGTTAAAATCACTCATCAAATCCAGATGGTGGTTACAGTAATTAGTTAATTAGATACACATTCCAGACAAGGTAGATATTAGAATATCCTTGCCTAGTTTCTGATTTCATGAACAGCATGAACTGTTGCAGAGTCAATCAGTATGTGTAACACATACACTTTACTACATCTTACATCCTTCCCGTGCCGTTAAATGTCACATAGGGCTCGCATAGTTGTTTGCCAAGTTTTCCTGTTCTTGGCGAGTCTTTCAACCTCAAGAGATGTTATGCCCACTAAACTGGCTTCTCTTAACAATGTCCTCTTTAGAGTTTCATGTGGTCGACCTCTTTTTCTTCTGCCTGTTGTGCTCCACTTGATAGCTTGTTTTGGTATTCTCTGATTGTTTTTTCTCATCACATGGCCTACATATGTCCATTTTCTTTTTCTGATCACCTATGAGACAGGTTGTTGTTTGCTCATCTGTCTTATCTCTGCGTTGTTCTTGAATTTGTTCCACTTTATACCAAGTATTTTCCTGAGGCATTTGCTTTCAAAATAGTCTAATTTCTTGTTTATTTCTTTAGTTGATTTCCAGCTTTCACATGCATAAATGAGGGTGGATATCACATTTGAACTGAATAATCTTAACTTGGTTTTTGTGCTTATAACTTTTTAGTTCCATGTTCTCAAGATTTTTGAAGGACAATGCTACAGCAGCATGTAAAATGGAAGTCTGACTGCAGAGATTCTGCTGTTGAATCCAAGGTTCCATCTGTGTTGTTAACATACATGCTGAAATAAACAAAGTTAACACTTAATAACCAGTTTTATATCTGCTTTATGTATAATTTTTACTTTTTATATTTCTATTTCTGAAATTTATTTAGTTATTATATAGGTTTTATTTTCTAGAATAACTAAATTTAGAAATCCTAGTCTTTTTTTTTTTTTTCAGATTAATTTTTGCATTTATTAAGATTAGATATACATGCTGTCATTGGGGCTGGATATAATCTAAAACGTGATGTAATGTGATAAAATAAAGTAATGTGAAAACATCAAAGTGTCATCACAAGTTATTTTACTACTTTGTTTTGCTTGATCTGTTACACTTTTGAGGTTTTTTTTTAATTTAAATTTTATTTCTGTATTTGTAATTTCTGATTTGAAAAAATAAGCTTGTTTGATATATTTGTGAGTTATATGGAGCCATGTTTATAGCAATTATTTTAAGATGTTGTTATTATCTTGTTTAGTTTGATGATATTCATTTTCCAGCCAATATTGTATCAGTGACGTAATGCTACAAAATAAGCATGCAGTCAGTGATTTGCCAGTTTGTAACTGTGGTTGAAGGTACCAGTTCTGAACTTTGAAAAGCAACTTCTGTGCTACTGCTTGATGTGATGTATATAATTTATCATATGTGAAAAGTGTAATTTGCATAACTTTTACTTCACTGAACACAATAACTTTACAAGGTTAAAAGTAGTTTACAAGGCCAAAGGCCAAATTGTCTTCTTAAAATGCATTTGAAATTAACTAGTTTTTTTGTGTGTTTTGGACTAAAAGCTTTGATTGTTAAGTAAATGTAAAATACTGCTAGCCAGAAGCAAATCCCTTAAAACCACAATTTGCATTTCAGTTTAGCCACGTCTACAATGTTTTTTTTCTTAACTAGGCCAGTAGCCTCACTTCAGCATGATAGTTCTTTCATGTTCTAATATTCCTTTTATAAATGGTCTTTTTTAGATGTGTAACTGTTTTAATAGGTTACTATAATTTTTTTTTTAAGTGGTTATAAGGGTTTATGAGGGACTTTTCATGTCTCACTTTAATTTAGTTGCTTCAAATTTTACTTTAATTATTGACGCCATATTTACTATATTTTTTTTTTTTTGTGTTCAGATTTGGAGAATCTGTGATAAATTACTCATTTGAGTTTTTGCTGTTTTCATGCATTCAGTACTTGGTATAAAATTTATTTTTAAAAAAAATGAATCATGAAAAAAAAAACCCAATTATTTACGAACATTTTTAACCTCAAACTTAATTTGTCTGAAGCAGTGGCTCCCCAAACACCCACACATCCACATCTGTTCTCTCCAGCTGTGGTTAGGCAAAAATAAAGCAGAATCAGAGCTAATTAAATGAAAAAAGTTTTGGAACAGCGCTAGCTAAGGGCCAGGAGAGGACGACAGTTATTAGTTAGTATTTGCTGCTGACACTGAACAGTTGCCATGGTGATCATGATATATGCATAATCATCTTTTTTTTTTATAAACTTTCTATTGTCTTCTCAGTATTGACTTAGGGGAAAAAAAAAATCACCTTTCAGTATTCTATCATCATCAGGTGCCGTGCCGACTGACTTTGGCTATTATGCTTCTCCAGAGTACATGATCCTTCATGCAGGCCATCAGTTCAGTTGGTGATCTCCTCTCACACCATCCCGTCAGACTGTCCAGTATCATTTCTCTTGGCTTCCTCTTGATCTTCTTCCTTCTGTTTTTCCTATTGTTATATTTTCAATGCCCCCTCTTCTCATTGCATGTCCTATGAAAGTACATTGTCCTTCTCTTATCTTTTTGACAAGATTTTTTTCTCTCTCCAGCTCTTCTCATACATTCTTCATTAATTATTTTTGCTGTCCATGAGATTCGCAACATTCATCTAATAAACTACATTTCTGCTGCTTCCAATGATTTTTGTGAAGACTTGCCTATTGTCCATGATTCACTTCCGTATAACAAGATAGGTTCAATATAGCATTTTAGGACTCGTTTTCTAACATTCATTGATAAGGATGTGTTGGCTAATATGTTTGTCATTCTCTGAAATGCAGTCTTTGCTTGGCCTATTGTGTTCCTAATTTCTGTTCTGCATTTCCCATCTGTAGTTATTACTGCTCCAAGGTATTTGAATTTCTGCACCTGCTTTAGAATAGTTCCGTCTCTTTCCGTGCTGGAGGAAGAAACACGGACGTGTCTTGGGGTGCGGGAGTAAAAACGTGGGTCTTGTCTGTAAGGGGGTCTAGTTGTAAAATGGAATGGAAAACAGTAGATCCATGTACTTCCAAATACTTAATATGTTTCAAAGTATAGCTAAATGAATGAAAATTTCATAAATGCAGAGTTTTTTAGGAAAAAAGAAGTAATGTGATGTTTTTAGACACTGATTGTGGCCAGCTCACCATCGGCTATGTCTAGATTCGCACTACTTACCCCTACTTACCATCTGAGACGTGTAGATCTACTTGTCGATCTCGTATTGTGAATCCGTATTGCATTCTCGCTGAATGAATTCTGAACTAACCTCCTAACTACTCCTCCAATCATCTAAATATGTCTAGATCTACTTAGAAAACATTCAAGAGCAGCGGGGTGGCCATAGGCTATGTCCATACCCCTATCTACATCGTCAAAAATTGAAAAATTTCCATACTTCGCGTCCTTGTTCTCGCTCGACATCGCTCATAACTAGGCACGCATTCTCCATTTTGAAAGTGTCACTGGAATCTCGGACAAAATATGTACAATCTAAATGTTACACTGGTTGTTTTATTGAAACAATGTCACTATATCGACCATAGGGTAGCTTAGGGACACTTCCGGTGTCGATATATCGACCATACGCACGGAAAGAGTTAATTTTGTACTGCATGCTGGTGGATTCTGTTTCTTAGATATAACCATAGTTTGTCTTTTTGATGTTCAAAGTAAGGCCTTTCAGTATTCTATATTTTTTAAAAAACCCAGTTTTTAGATGGATATCTTTGCATGAATGGATGAATTTTATGAACTGCTATGAGCAGCTTGATGTCTGTGCATAGGAAACCTGAATTTTTCAGTACAGCCAGTAAGTCTTTAACAGTTTTTCTGTATAACAAGTAAAAGTTTCTTTCTGTACTGTTAGTAGTAGTCTTTGGTTCCTTTTTTTTTTTTCTTTTTCCTATACTATAAGTAGAAATCTTTGCTTTCCACTGCTGTATAACTAGCTTTATTTTATAATTAAGTAGTCTCAATTTCTCATATTATGAACTTTAAAGACCAGACCTAGATATCTTACTCATTGACCATAGATTTCAACACAAATTTTGGTTCGTTAGTTAGAAAGTTTTTGTGAATTTATATGTAAGAAATTGACATTTTTTTTTCCTTATTAAAATTTGCCTATACCTGGGCCAATCAGATTTGTGCATAGAGTGTATTTATCGCTCATGAAGTCTTACAGTGAGTTGCAGAAGTTCACTCATTTAATTTATTTTCTTCATGTGGGGTAGGAGAAATAAGATATCTGAAAGTTGGTTGAACTGTCATTCCATGAACTTAAGTGCAGAGTAAATTAGAAGTATCTTTTATACTTTAGCTGTCAGGTAGAGCACAACAGGCCAAAGTAAAAGATATCAACCATGTAAAACTTTAAAGAGGACATTGTTAAAAGAGAGGCCAAATTATTAGGCATAAAATCCCTTGATGGGGTTGAAAAACTCGCCAAAAACAGGAAAATTTGGCGAACTACCATATGAGCCATATGTGACGTTTAATGGCACAGGAAGGATGTAAGGGCATTTATAAAAATATTCTTCTGTACCATCAAAATATAATCTCTGTAGCTTCATTTTTATATTTGGAATTTGCAGTTTAATTTCAAAATGCTTTAAAGTTATTCATGTGTTGCAGCAATTTGGAACAGAAGTAAGCCACCTTAGGCAAATATTCTTGAGAATCCTTATTATTCTTTAATTGATTGCCTTCTTTTAGTTTTTGCATTAATGCATGAGTGAGATCGTTTACTAAGCAAAATGCTGTTCATATTTTGACATTTTAAAAAAATATGCTTGTCTCTCATGGCTTTATGTAGCCAATGACATTCTGTTCTGTGTGTAACTGGGCTGTGAATTTTGTAAAATACCGTTCTATAACCTGCTTTTATTATTTCGTGGATTCATAGTTTAATAGTGATGGTGGGAGTTTGCGTATCATTGGTTGAATTATTTTTGGCTTTGTTTTTCTGTAGCATGCTTCTTGGTTGCTGTTTATTGAACTTTGTAGAAAATCCATGCCGATGCTCACAGTGGTCTGATTTTGTTTGTTCTTTTTAATTTGCATGGGGTTTTTTTCTCTCTCTCTCTCTTTTTTTTCAGAAATAGAAAAAAAGAGGTAGAAGATTTTTATTTATTTAGGAGATAATATTTTGTGATTTTTATTATTTTTGAGCAATTGCATTGAATGCTTAAGCAGACTCACTTGTTCAAAATTAACTGGGCTTTGATTATGGTTGTCTGTGTGAATCTAGATTGTCAAGTTGCATCCGTGTGAACAGGAGTATAAATCCTGTGCCCGATTCATGTTTTGGGAATAACTTACATATTTTATACAGAATAACTTTCAGTGACCTGCATTTATGTGGATTAAAGAAAGTATCAGATTTCAGTGACTGATGTAAATTTTTGATTGTTGCTTTTTTTTACACTCCACAGGGCTTGTGTTATTATTGCCTTAGTATTTGAACAGGGCTTATGTTTATTATTGTCTTAATATTTGAACAGTGCTTGGGAGTATTAATTAGATTTTTGAAAATGCTAACATATTACATATCACCTCTATCCATTGTTACAGAGTATGCTAACATTGTTTGCTTTATATTAATTTAATGTGTAATTAAATGTAAGATTTTGTTGTTTTTAAGGTTAAGTAATGTGGTATACTTGCTGCAATGCTAAAAGAAACTGTTCTTCCAGTTTCAGCTTTGTATTTTATAATATGTGTATGTTTTGTACAGAATAAAGTATGGCATTATAAATGTATGTATAGGCTTACTTTTTTTTTTTGGTTAAGGCATTATGTTGAGCTCAGAATCATTGTCCTGCATGTACTGGAGTTTCAGACTCATTAGAGCTGTAATTTCGTTTACAAGTGTTTTAGAGTGTAATTGCTGCATTTATTGCCATTTAGCAAAAGTAACTTGGGAGTATTAATTGGATAAGAGTTACTCATCTGAATTCTTATCATAAGTTGATGCATATTTTGACATCACAGAAGGTGAATGCACGTCTTGACATTTCAGATAGTTATTGCTTCTTTGTGTATTCATTTTAGATGTGGAGCTGTCTGACCAGGATGAAGTGTATGTATCAAGCTTAGCTGTACTTTGATTTGAAGATGAGCAGGCAGTATAGGATGTGGTCATTGTGAGCGTCATTGGTGTGAGAAAGCAGGTCAGCTACATGCTCCTTGTCAAGAGAGAAAAACTGTAGGAATGAGCAAAGTCTGAGAAGGAAAGTGGTCTTTATAAGGGAGATAAATCTGATTTGATTGCGATGTCAACAAAGAGATGGGCTTAGCACATGAAGAGTCTTGAAATATTTTTCTGTGCCTCAAATTTATGCACATATTTGTTAAGTTGCCTGTCTTTTTCTACATGTTCTGTGGTCTTGTTAAAATGTGTAGCAGGGATGATTGTAATGCTAGATGATATGAACATATCTGATATACACTGACAGTGCCTTCTCACTTTCTTAAGCACAGGGAAATTTAAAGAATGTTCATAGAAAAATTTTCTCTAAGTGTAGTCTTCACTAAGGCCGTTCAAAGTGTAGTTCTGCACTCTGTCGGCCTTTTGGCTAAGATCAAAGTGGCTGAGGTCAAAGTGTCCTCTTAGCAGGTACCCTGATCAACATGCCCTTTGGTTAAACAAAAGCGTCATTATTTTTTAACTAAACGAGATGCCCGAGGCCTGCCCTGCACATTGAATGCCGGGGGTATGGTCCACATCTCGTTACGGGTGGACCCGGTTTGCAGTACCACCGGGTCACGGCCTGTTGTTTTCGTTGTCCTAAAAAAAAAAAAAAAAGTTCTGCGCTCTGTAGAATGTACACTTTGTTATTTTGGAACCAACGAGGTGTTTGAGGCCACCCTGCACATTGACTGCCAGGGGTAAGGTCCGCATCTCGTTACAGGTGGACCCGGTTTGCAGTACCACCGGGTCACAGCCTGTTGTTTTCGTTGTCTCAAAAAAAAAAATTTATGTGGGATTATTTCCATTTTTTTTTTCAGTTTCTTGGATTCATCATTTTACTTTATTGTTCTTTTATCCTCCCATGTTTTTTTTTTTTTTTTGGGTCTCTCTTTCATTCCGACACTGAAGGGTTTTTTTGTGCTTTGTATCTCAAACGCATGTCTTATGTGTATATTTATGTATGTTTTCTTTCTTTTTTTCTCTGTCAGAATAGCTGTAAACTGGTAATAGACTGGCAAGAACACCTTTTTAGTAGTCATTTATTTTCTGTTCATTTTGGCAAGAAAATCTTTACAGTAGCTGTTTTCTGTCCTTTTCTGCAAGATGACTTCAGTGGTAGCCATTTTCTATCCATGTTATTCAACACAGTTTTTATCACTAGTCACTAGCTCATCAACTTTCCTAATTTGTTTTAGTTGTTACATGTATCCTAGAATAACTTTCTCTTAATACAAGGCTTCCCATGGGGTTTATGTCTGTGGTAATTGGTCTTTAGTCTTAGCTGTACATTGATATAATTCTTGTAGATTTTCTTTTAAATAAAAGATAACTAATTCAAATTTCAACAGATGTACTGGTTAACGTTAAATAATTAACTGTTTGTGCATTGTAACACATTCCACGGTTATGTGAAGTGCGTGGAATTCATGGTTTTCAGAGTAAATATTTCCTGTATTTGGAACTCTTTTCATGAAGTTTACTAAAATATATGTATGGGAAAAATTATTGCAATGGTCAGTTTTTTTCAAGACTGAGATAAGAACTACTCATGGTTTTAAATTACTTTTCCCAACTCCATTTCTATGATTACCATAGTTTTTAATTTTTCCATGTAAGCTCACTGGCTTTATGAAAAACTTTGCCTCCTACATCTTGCAAGAGCTGATGTCTTGTACTTTATTCTTTCTCTTTGGGAAATTGTTTTTTGTCATGTTTAATTTTATATATATATATATTTTTTTTAAAAAAAAACGCAGATCATGAAAAAAAACCTTGGAAAAATAGTTTGGAGGTTTGTAAGATTCAGATGAGATAAAACTGTTGACTTCTAATTCTTATCAAAGCAAACGGAGCACAAAGTTTGTTCATGCCACATATTGAAGTAAAAATGATTTACAGTGTATTTTAACAGAAGTATTGCACATTTTTTGTTTCCATTTCACGCTACCTTCCTTGGGGTTCATCATTGCACAGAATATAGATGCATCTTGTGTGAAAATCATTTTTCTCTTAAATTGTTTTTTGTTTGTCCATATTCAGCTGATTTTCTGGGCATTTTAAAAAAAAATGTACATAGCTTTGGCTTTTTTTTTTTTGTTTGTCCTTGACATTCACTTCAAATGAGACCATGCACACTGAAGTGCTTGAGCCTGTGACAGCATTTTGTGCTCATCTCTGAATATTTTTCATTGTCCTAAGCGCTATATTTAGGGGGTCAAATCGGAACTCTGATTCCAGCATTGTCCAAGATGGCACTGAATTTTCCCAGTGATAACCATCAGAGTTGTCGTTCTTGTTACTGGGTATTCAGTTTTTTTTTTTGGAAGACATGACCACAAAGGGTGACAGATTTGATAAAGCTGAGAACCAAGAGAGTCATGTAGATGTTCTGGTAAATTCAGTGCAATTAGATGTAATCATGTAGCATATGCAGAAAACATTTCCTGTATGAGCCATACCCTTGTTTACACAAGTCAGTGTTTATCAGAGTAAGTTTCTTTTGATAAAAATTCCCATCTTCCACATCATACTAAGTTACTTCTTCTTCTTCAGCAGCTTTCCAAGCCATTAAGGCTCATTGCTGCAGATAAAGTTTGCCTCAGTTCCTAATCTTCTCTCTCCAGTTGGTGACACCAGTTTCCTTTGTATCCTCTCTTCTATGTTGTCTTTTCATCTCCGTCTTGGTCTACCTCCTGGTCTTGTTTCCTTCATCTCTTATACATACATCATTTTCACTTGTTCTCTTCCCATTCCTTCTAAACGACCCAACCAGCGTAATTTATAATTAGTTGGGATTTAAATAAGTAATATTAAATTAACTGCAAGAAAAAAATATTTCTACATAATTTGATGGGCTTTGTGCAATTTAAAGACTTAAACTTTACTTAAGTTTATGGAGTGGAAAAAAAATATGGACATGACAATAAGACTCAAACACTTCAACATAAAGAAAAATATAAAGTTTCAACTTATAAAATTACATTCAGTGGCATTTCTGTGATCTTCAGATTAACTTGATGTGGTCCCCTTATACCAGTGCTACTTCAGGAGACATATGGTCTGTGTCGACATTTTGTTCAACCATAAAAATATAACTTAACATTTTGTTCTTTTTCAAATGTGACTGTGCAAAGCATTTAATGTAAGCTGATGTATGAACCTGCAGTAACCATAGTTAACCTTGTATTTACAATATTTAAATAGCCAATATATAAATGCTTTATTTCTCACAAGTTTAATTTCCCCATTAATATTTTATACATCTTCAACATAAATGTTCCTGCTATAGCGAGTTACATTGAAATGTGTGCTTAGTTTGAATATATACAACACATCTAGAAATATAAGCTACAGATTTTTTTTTTAAAAAGTGAAAACCATGTAACAATAAAAGTGTTAGAGCACAGCATGTATGATTAACCTTGGAAAAATAGTGGACAAAGGACTTCAGGGATGGGAGAAAGAAAAATATGAAGATGATGACTGTTGAGTTGAACCATGGACTTGCAGTGAGAAGACCTACTGCCGCATCAGGAAGCTGTGTAGTATATATATATATATACACACACACATGAGTGATTGCTGCTGAAAGTCTTTTTTTTTTTTTAGCTTTCACATGTCCTGTGCTGATCTTAGATGTGATTTTTTTTTTTTAACCAGTTAATAAACACAAAATGACCAGTGTTGTGCAAGTTTTACACCTGTCTCAGAAGGAGGCCAGTTATTTTTTTTTTAAAAATAAATATTTTTGACATTTTCATTTATTTTTCAGCTATTACTTGTGAGTGATGAGATGTGTGACAAGCATCTGGAAGGCAGAATGTATGTGACAGTTTTTATGGGCTTTTTATATCAATTCTGGGAATGTTGCCAGATTTCTGTAAATTAATATATGTGGTTTTTCTTTTCCCTCAAAACACGCACACAACACTTATCCATTTTAAACAAATTGTTTTTAAATGGCAGGTTTGTGCGTTGAGGTTTCCCCCCCCCCCCCCCCCAAACTTACTACCGCTCATAGATATATGCTTTTAGTTGGAAATCCACACTTTCTATTTAGTTAACATTTCACTTTAATTTCTTATATATAATCACAGAGGACATATGTTTATGCTTTAGCTACATTCTTCTTCTTCAGCTTTCTGGGCCATTAAGGCTCATTGCTGCAGATAAAGTTCACCTCCATTCCTCTCTGTTCCTAATCTCTCTCCAGTTGGTGACACCAGTTTCTTTTATATCCTCTTCTATGTTGTCTTTCCATCTCTGTCTTAGTCTTGTTTCCCTCCCTCATCTCTTGTGCATACATCATTTTCGTTTGTTCTCTTCCATTCTTTCTACATGCCCCCGCCAGCGTAGTTTGTTCAGTTTGGCTTTGTGCTTTGGCTACATTGGCATTAAAAAAAACACCTCGGTCCTTTATGTTATCAAAATAGTCGTTAATATGTGGTTATTTTCAATTCATTCAGTATTGTACGCTTTTTAGTATGAGAATACAGTTTGGTAAACTAATTAGAAATAATGGTATTTCAATTGTCATATTTATAAAGTATAATAAACATGTGCTGAAAAAAAAAATGAATTGATCTGATTGTGGAAGACTGTATGATTTTCATGAACAGGTAGACAAACTCAAGATATAATTGATTGTAAGTCCTGAAAATGAGGCAATAATTCTTTTGTTTGGCATACTCATATAATTGAATGAGCAGGTAGACAAACTCGAACTATAACTGATTGAAGTCCTGAAAATGAGGCAAGAATTCTTTCGTTTAGCATGATGGAGATAAGTGAATAAATTTACTGATGAAAGAATACTTCACATTTTTAAACTACTGCTAGGACCTGAAATGGTTTCTAAGTCTATACATATAGACAAATTATTGATGATATTTCAGTGCTCTGTTGTTTTGTTTCCATTTTTTTTCAACCTGGAAATCTCTCATATTTTGAGCAACTGTTTGCATGTTTGTCTATTCTTTCACCAGCTTATGTTTCTTCTAGAAGAAGAAACTTTTTAATGTGATATTTTGTGTGAAAACTATGATCAGCTCTTGAAGTTCTGAACTGCTTTTAGCACTCTTTACTTCTAGTGTTGTGTGATATCCCTTGTAATTTACTTAGAACTTAACGAACCAGTTTCAATTTTTTTTTTTGGGGGGGGGGGGGATATTATTAATTACAGTTTAATGACGATAACTCGCAGAACTGAATTGCCATACAGAGCACAAAATCCCAAAATATATATTCTAGAAGGCTCCAGTACATGCAAAACTGGCATGAGACAGCTCTGGGGCTGAGACTATGGGATGCACTGCCAGAACCTGTAGAAAAATTGTAAACTTCATCCTGATGAGATGGCTCCAGATCAAGCACAGCCTAGCACTTGGAACACTGAGCAATACAATTTATTCTACAATGTTTATTAGATGTCTCTGCAATATCTGTAGCCACGGCAACCTGCTAGGGCTGCACTCAGACATACAAAAGCAGAAGGAAAACATTCATGATTTCCTGTATTGTTTCACACTGAAATGCTGCGCTGTGTTACAAACACATGAATGTCACACTAAAATGCTGCACTGCGTTACAACTACATGAATATCTTCACAAACACAGATATAAAACTCAAAGATACATTCCCATTATTCATGTATGAAATATCTATCAAACAGGAATAAGATATCCATGTCTCATGCCACAACAAATACAGCATCAAATTTTCTTGGTAGTAACGAGTATAAGAGTATAACCGTAACTCAAAAAATATCCAAAACTAAAAAAAAAAATCCCCATATAAATGTCATTATTAATAAAAAAATAAATAACTTAAATGTCGCTGAGCTTGTTTTATAGAAATTGTGGATGATGAAAAGACTAAGACTTCTGATTAAATGGAAAGATCATACAATAATCAATTATAAATAGAATTTCATTATAACTGCGAGAAAAAAGGGAAATCACAACTAGATAGTGAAGCAGAGCAAGGCTGACAGATGAAAAAAAACACATTATGTGCTATATCACACAGTGTTAGTAATATCTTAACAAAAATGACTTGAGACCAGTAGACTGACATAACTGCCCATGCCATCCGGCACATCACCTGAGGAAGATAATGACTGTAAGTTTGGACTACAAATCATTACTTGTCATTCAGTCAGTGTTTCAAAGACCCTGACAAATGAATTTTTTTTTTTTACTGGGTGCCTTCAATATTTTTGCAAAACATTCCTTCTTTAATGAGAAATTTATAAGCTCTGTACTTTCATCACAGAAATAATGATTTTATGTATTATCAGTCACTTTCATTTCACAATTATTATACATGGGTTTATCGAGCTACATTTTCACTTCAGTCACTGCTATCAAGGACCCTCTTTTCTCCTGAGTCGCAGATTTCAAGTTAAGTAAAAATAATAAGTGTAATATACAGTTAGCACACAGAGGAGATGAACAAATGGCATCAATAGGTTTAACTCTTTCCCTGCCATCGGCCTTGTCACAGGCTGCATCCGTTTTCCATGCTCCTGCCTTGGGTCTTTGGATAGGTCTCTGGTTTGTTTCATGTAAAATCGGTTGAATTTTTAGATCGCATTTTATGTGTACATGTCACATTTACCCAGCATTCTTTTCGCAAAGCATTCTTAACAACGGGGATCAAATTCAATGTTTTCAACCGAAGCTTTCAGATTTTTTGTGACTTCGGAGGAAAACATGTCCCCCTACGACTAAAGCACTGTTCTTGAATGTATCCTAAGTAGATCTAGACATATTAGATGACTGGAGAAGTAGTTAGAAGGTTATTTCAGACATTATTTTAGGGATTTTTGGCACATATAATCACAATACGACATAGAAAAGTCGATCTAGACATCTCAGATGATATTTAATGTCGATCTAGGCCTATGTGATGTTAAGTAGGACACAATTATTGTCTAAAAACATCACATTACTTCTTTTTTTCCTAAAAAACTCTGCATTTATGAAATCTTCATACATATTTTGTTATTTTGAAACATATTAAGTACACTTTTTCACATGGAAAAACTGTGTTTCATTCGCTTTTACTAATATGCCCCTATACATATCAAGACCCGTGCTTTTACTCTGGCACGCACTAGAACGTCTGCGTTTTCTTTCTGTGGCACGGGAAGAGTTAATGTTAACAAAGCACTTTAGCTATACAGCTATGGTATATGATGATATTAAAGGGACATAATATACAAGGAACCAGTGTTGGGGGGAGGACAACATAAAGAAATGAGAGACAGCTTGTCTAGGTGTATTAGCTGATGAATCCAATATCAGTCGGGGAAGAAATACAGGATAATGATGATGGTTACATAATTATGATATCCTTTATTAAATGCAGACAAAAAAACATGCATAACAAATCATTTCTCCCTCATTTGATATCCTATATTTAAGCCGTACCAAAATGTCTACTACAAAGATATTATAAGAATTCACACAACCACTTCTGACTTGAAATTAACAGAGGGTCCCCCCCCATCAATTTCTTTGACACAGGATGAAACTTCATTTTCAAAGAGCTGAGAACAAGGCACACAAGTCCATTAATGTTCAGCAGAGTGACCATTCTTTACTTTCACACTTATCCTTCAGACACATTTTAATCACCAACATCATATTCAAATATACACATGCATAAACATACACACACAGAGGTGATCTCTGCTGATTTTAATATATGCCATCATCATCATCACACATCTGGCATATTTACATTACACAAGCTGATATCTGACAAACAGTATCATGCATATATGAGTTGAACGAGTACCACAATAAATATATATATGCAAATATAATACAACGTCATTCAGGAGTAATGACTGCTGCTTCATCTCCCTAAAACTACAAAGCAGACCTCAGAATTTGAGGACTGGTTGGAGGACTTTGAATAAAAAAAACAAAACATAAACAGTCACATTGTAAATTTTTTCGTGAGCAAGATCCCTTAATCAGCAGGCCAAGATTCTTCATGTCTCATATTGCCAAAATTCTAACGTGAAAACTAAAGCTAAATTTTATTAAGCCTTCATCACTCATACTACAGAAATTAGCTTTACAAAAAAGAAAAAAAAACAATGCAAGGAATTAAACGAAGTGGGAAGATCCGAGCCTTGGCAAAAAAAAAAAAATACATAAAAGCACACATAAATGGAGAAAAGAAAGAAATTACAAAGGAACAACCAAGAATAAAACATCAGGCTCATGTTTCTACAGTAACTGTTTAGCCACAAGAAGGCGGTGCTTCAATCTCTCATATCTTCTGCTTATTTTATTTGAAGGCTCCTCCTACATAATTCTTCTACTCTACCATGTACAAACCTTGCTGTTTTGAAATATTTATTTCAATATCGTTTTAAAACACAGGCTTTAAGTATTACAGATCTTCTTAAAATTTTGTAATCTCAAGACTGATCTGAAAAAAAAAAAAATTGTATTCTGAAACATCAGAATGTTTAATATTTGAAATTCACACTTAGGTACCCTGGGTAAACATGATGTTGAAGGTACAAGAACTGTCATCAATTCATCAAGAACATTCATCAGTAATAATCAGACATTCACAATATTAAGCATATTTGGATTATGCAAATAAGATGGAAAGATAAGGGAGATAGAATTCTGAAGGATACAAAATAATGAGGTAACAAACATGAGCATGAGTAGCAGTCATTTTGGATAAAGAGACAGCAGGGTCAATTCTGCAGAAATGGAAGATGCTATATGCCATATGAAAAACAACAAAGCACCAGTACCACATACCAGAACAAAAGACAAAAAAGAAGCATTAGGAGAGTTTATGACAGAAATAATAACAGAACAGCTCAATGACATTCACAATAGTGGATATGTTCCAGATGACTTTCTAACATCAGTATTTATAGCCTTCCCAAATAAAACAGGAACAAGAGAGAGTGAAGATCACAGAACTATCAGTCTTATGAGTCACATAACAAAAAATTTTGCTTTTGCTTCGCATAATCAAGAGGAGAATTAGGACCAGGTAAGACCAGAAATTGCAGAAGAACAGTGAAGATTCAGTGAAAGAAAAGGCACAAATAATGCAATATATGTCATAAGAACCCTAACAGAACGTGCCATAAAAGTGAAAGAATGATCTGTGCCTACGTTTTATAGATTACTGCTAGGCATTTGATAAAACACAAAGAAATCAAACAGATGTTAAAAGACATAAATATAGATGGAAAAGACCTGAGAATCATAAAACAGTTATATTGGAAACAAACAGCTGTAACCAGGATTGATAATCAAATAGGAGTGTATCAGAACATTAAAATAGTAGGAGTACAGCAGGGATGTGTTTTATCCCCTGACTTTTTTCCCTCAATAGCAAAAGGAATATGAGACACGTTGAAAACTTGCCTGGAATAGCAGTGACAGGATACAACCTAAGCAATCTAAGATATGAAGGTGACTTGGTACTGACAGCCCAAAGTAAAGAATAGCTACACGCACTATTGGACACAATCGTAGAAAAAATACAAAAAAGAAAGAACTTAGTTTAAATAAAAAGATGACAGAGGTCAAGGTCATATCCAAGAAAGAAACACCAGCAAAATGTCGCATCAAAAGTAAAAGGCACAGAATAAACGCAAGTGGACAAATTCAAGTATTTAGGAACAATAATAACACAAAACAGAATATGCAAAACCAAAATAAAAAGCATATTAGTCCAAGTCAGGTCAGCATTTATGAAAAAGAAAAAAACATACTGTACAACAAAGCTCTGTCAATGAACACCAGAAAGAGAATTATTCAATGTTACATCAAACTTGTATTATATGGATGCGAAGCTTGGCTTGTAACAAAGAGCGCTCAAAATCTACTGGAAGCAGCAGAGATGTGGTTTCTAAGAAAAATGACGAGAATACCATGGACAACCAAGAAAACTAAGAGATTTTAACGGAGGTTGGGCAAAGGAGAGAAATTATGGCAAAATTCAGAACACGACAATCCAGATTTACAGGACATGTTTTAAGAATAGGCAAACTGGAACACCTAGTGACAACAGGAAAACTGGATGGAAAAAAGGACAGAGGAAGACAAACGAGATACTTGATGGACTAAAAGAGTGGTCTAGAGCACATCTTATAGAAATAGCAAAGTGATGACCAATGCCCTGTCAAGTATAGACACTGATGAATTCTGTCAATAATTCTGTCAAGTATAGACACTGATAAATTCTGTCAATAACTGTCAAGTATAGACACTGATAAATTCTGTCAATAACTGTCAAGTATAGACACTGATAAATTCTGTCAATAACTGTCAAGTATAGACACTGATAAATTCTGTCAATATCTCTGTCAGGTACAGACACTGATAAATTCTGACAATAACTCTGTTAAGCCTTAACATTTTCAAATATATGCAATAATTAACTAGATATGCATTGGCCTTGATACTTATCAACAAAATATTAATTAGTCTTGTTTTACTTGACCAGCAGGTAACCCTGCTGTCCAACGACTGAGGTAGACTTGACACATCATCAAAAGTAGATCTGCCTTGTGTCTGTTGTTAGCATCTCCACTGGACAGTATGGGCACTTAAATCTGTAAGGAAAATAAAGTGAAACAAACAAAACAGTCATCTTTTGCAGTAAAA
Organism: Achatina immaculata; assembly: GCA_009760885.1. Classification (NCBI taxonomy): domain Eukaryota; kingdom Metazoa; phylum Mollusca; class Gastropoda; order Stylommatophora; family Achatinidae; genus Lissachatina; species Lissachatina immaculata. Next base: position 28,541,716 of record CM019691.1, on the reverse strand, counting down.
TATTCACAAAGACTGTCATTTTATACCAAAAGGTGATAAGTATTCATATCAAAAGGTGATAAATATTCATAGCAAAAGGTGATAAATAGGCTGTAGATGATGACTTCAAAATAATGAAAAGATCAAGGACATCATATTAAAAAGCAGGAAAGTAGTAAATGTAGATAATATACCAAAAAAAGTAATCAGACATCATATTCTTAAAAATGTGAAAGCCATAAATATAGATAATATACCAACAGAAGTAATCAGACATCATAGTAAAAAAATGTGAAAGCAGTAAATGTAGATAATATACAAAGAGAAGTCATCAGACATCATATTAGAAAATGTGAAAGCATTAGATGTAGATAATATACAAAGAGAAAAGATTAACCCATAGATAATAAGCACCTTGACTGATAGCAACACCAAAGTATTTCCTGCACTAAACAATATACCAAACCACACAGAAAGAGTTGAAAGGCATCTCCACTCTGAGAGACTGTGAAGTGACTTCTATTCTATCAATCCATGTTATTTAAATATCAAAGACACACTAATACTTCTACTCTATCAGTCCATGTTATTTAAATATCAAAGACACACTAATACTTCTACTCTATCAATCCATGTTATTTAAATATCAAAGACACTAATACTTCTACTCTATCAATCCATGTTATTTAAATATCAAAGACACACTAATACTTCTACTCTATCAGTCCATGTTATTTAAATATCAAAGACACACTAATACTTCTACTCTATCAATCCATGTTATTTAAATATCAAAGACACACTAATACTTCTACTCTATCAATCCATGTTATTTAAATATCAAAGACACACTAATACTTCTACTCTATCAATCCATGTTATTTAAATATCAAAGACACACTAATACTTCTACTCTATCAATCCATGTTATTTAAATATCAAAGACACACTAATACTTCTACTCTATCAATCCATGTTATTGAAATATCAAAGACACACTAATAACAAATGGTAGGAAACCCTTTTTTTTTGTGTCATACCTATTACTGCTTGCAATGACAAGCTTATGCAAGGCATCTTTTGATATCACATGACCACAGACAAGCCGCATGGGAGGGTTCTGCTCTGTGCTTTGCTGCCTCAGGATTGGACAAGCAAAAACTGAGTGAAATCTGTATTCTTTACCCAAGTCAATTTCAACCTAAAATTTTTTTTTAAAAATGTTTTCATTTTTTCCAAATTACAGATTATCATTAACACTATTTGAGAGTACTATATAAAAGTAGGCTAAACTCAGTGCTAAATAGCCTTTTTTTTTTTAACAGAACCATGTATCGTTATCAAATTTTATTTACTACATGTGATAACTTATATGACCTTCATAAACACAGAACGTGGATCATTGTTTCTTCTTTTTTTTTTTTTTTGCTCAAGAATATCTGGATTGCACTATATTATATTATACAAGAGAAATGGTCAGTCAGTCATTTTCATGTCCCTTGCGGAACTTTGCCTCCCTAACAGTACTCCTGTAGGCCTCTTGGTTGTGAGCAAGATCCCCTACTGGTGATACTTCCATTTGCAGATTATCAACGATGTCTTGCAGCCATCTTCGCCTTGGTCTTCCTCTCTTTCTTTTTCCTATTATTATCCAAGACGGTCTTCTCTAAATTCTCATTCTTTCATTCATTTCCATGTCCCTTGTGGAACTTTGCCTCTCTAACAGCACTCTTGTAGGCCTCTTGGTTGTGATCAAAATGGCCTGCTGCTGATGCATCCATTTGCAGATCATCAACGATGTCTTGCAGCCATCTTCGCCTTATGTACCCTTCCACGATTGTCTTCTCTAAATTATCACGACGTTTAATGTGTCAAAAATATTTAAGTTTTCTTTGTTTAATCCTCTTTACTAGCCAGCCTTCGTCAATATTAAGTTCTTCTAGTATGGATATATTTGTTCTTCTCTGTGTACATGATATTTGAAGAACTCTACTGTAGCATTTACATTCAAAGGCATTTATATGTTTCTCAGCTGTTTTGTAAAGTGTCCAGGTCTCACAGGCATATGTTGCTATGGTAAAGATGCATGCCCTCATAAATCTTATTTTTGTAGTTCTGTCTGTTCCTCTCCACAGCTTCTTTAGTTGTTTTACTTTGTGAAGAGCGATAGATGTCCTCCTTTTAATTTCCCTCATTGTATCTCCATTATTAGTTAGTAGTGATCCAAGATATTCAAAACTCTCCACTTCTTCCAGTTTTCCTCATTGGTAAATATTTCAGCTGCCTTGTTTGTTTTGTCAGTTGTCATCAATTTAGTTTTCTTCGCATTAAGACAGAAGTTTTGGTAGAAAACTGAAACAGTGCTAGTCAACCTATTTCTTTTACCTCAAGATAGAAAGAATAAAAAAAAGAAAATCTGACACTTCCGGCCACAATCATTTATTATGTAGAGTAGTCCCCACTTATCTGTGTTTTCATTTACTGCAGTTTCAGTTACCCACAGTCTGAAAATATTTTTTTAAATTCCAAAAATTAGAAATTCATCAGTCTGAATTCACAAACTTCACCTGGCCCATCTTCCTGCCTTTTCCAGTCTCCCACTCACAGGATAGTTACGCTATAGCATTCATAGTGTAAACTTCTTCATACACACACTGGCGATGATGCGTAGTACCCTGATTTTTGTGACGTGCCTTTTGGCTGGGTACCTCTGACTTCAGCACCTTCTCCATGTCAGATCCAGCATGCAGTGCTTTGAGACAGTTCCACAAAGACACTCTGACTTTGGGATGAGAAATCCGATGAGTGGCTCAATGATATCCATTCCCCGCCACCTATAGTCTGCTGGCTTTGTTTTGTTTACATCGTTCTGACAGGCATTGTTGTAAAGACCCATAGGCTTGTCACATCCTGGATTCATTGGTCTCACACCAGATTTTCCTCACCTCCGCCGGCAATCCCCATGTCTCCATCCGTCCACCAACCTGACATTACATTTTACAAAAATAACAATTACAATTAGTGTTGATTGCTACAGGTTTCTTGGCTACAGAAATAGGTCAGAGTTTTTAAGCAAACAGATCTATGTTCCCTGTCTCACAAACACTATGTTAAGATAAGTGTGCTCTTAACACAGTTGTTCCCAGAGGGTACCATAGTGCAAACAATATCCATGTTCATATTACCACTTTAACAAATGTACAAAGATTTGTATAATTTATTTGGCTTAATATGGCCCCAAAGCACAAAAGCTGTGATGCTGGCACTTCTGCTAAGCCAAATAATAGCTTTTATAATTTTTACATTAAACTGTATAGCAGCCATATGTTAAAAAATGTATATTATATAGGATTCAGTATTATCCACCTTTTAACTCTTTCCCTGCCATTGTCGTGATAGTGAGAACTTCCTGTTGGTCCAGTGTCTGCCATTGTGTGACATCATATAGTGATACTGTTTCATTGCAACGTAAAGCTATTGTAAAACTTTTTATTGTACACGATTTATCTGCGCATGTCTGGTGACCTTTCATAGTTCAATCAAAAAGCGTGGTTAACAACCAAGTGAATGTGATGAATTAACGGAGAAATTTCAGTATTTACTGTGATTATGGAGACATAAGGACATGTCCTATGACCAAACCACTGTTCCTGAATGTACCCCAAGTACATCTAGACCTATTAAATGGACTGCAGAAGTAGTTAGAAGGTTATTTCAGACATTATTTTGGTGAGAATGCCACCACACGACGAGATCGGACGAAAATTTAAGTAGATGTGGAAATCGCCGATGGTAAACATTGTACATCTAGGCATCGCAGATGGTAAGCAATACACAATTATCAGCTAAAATCATCACACTACTTCTTTTTTCCTAAAAAAACTCGTCATTTATGAATCTTCTTACATTTACAACTATTTTCATGCATAATATGTATACTTTTAAAGTGGAAATACTCTGTATATTCACTTTTACAACTATACCCCCTATACATATCAAGACCCGCGCTTAGTGCCGTGGCAAACACATGAACGTCCGCATTTTTTTCTGTGGCCTGGGAAGAGTTAAAGCATCCACAGTAAGACTTGGGAACTAATAACCATGGATGCAGGTGGGGTGTGTGTGTGTGTGTGTGTGTGTGTGGGTGGGTGGGGGGAGGGCGGAAGAAGAACTACTGTAAAATGGTGATATGTGTTGAAAATTAATATTTTCTATTTTATGTGGTCCCTGGTCTCCAATCAGTTCTGCTACCTTTCCATCCTACACCATCTTGTCAGCCATTCAAGATATTTTTCTTTGACCTCTCTTGAGTTTTTCAGTGACTATTGATTTCTCTAACTTTCAACTTCTCATAACGGCCTTTAGAATTTTGAGGAGGTTTTTTTTCCTATATAGTTTTAACTAAATTTCGATATTGTGAAACTTTCCTGAGAACTTCTGTTTTTATGGCTGCCTAAGACGTGTGTTGCAGCTTTACTCCACAACCAAACGTTGGGTGGTTTTGTCGTTTCCTTTATCCTGTTTATTGTCCGAGCCTCACATGCCTAAAGTGATATATTTCCTTCTTCCTGCGCAATGAACTAAACTCAATTATAAATTCTGTTAAACTGATGCTGATATAACTGCCTTACTGGAAGTTCCTCTGTGCTGCTCCAGATGCCCGCTACGTGCTTTGATTGCATAATTTGTCTGATAGACAGTAAAGGTGGCAATGCTTTGCAGCCTGCATTAATCCTGAGAGATAAAGTTCAGAACAGCATTTTACAAATACACTTGAAGTTTTTTTTTTTTTTTTAAGGCTTAAATTTATTTTAATTAAGATCCTAACAAAGCTGAAAAAAAAAACAGGAAAGAAATATTATATTCATCCACTTCCACTAAATATTTTATCTAAATAAACATAATTATGATCCTGTCTGTATTCATGCTCTGAATTCTGAGATAACATTTAACAGCTGATGCTGGAAAATAAAACTAACTTATCTACAGGGGGTGAAGATGATGTCCATTTTAGCAATCAGTGAACCATAGCTGACATGCCAGTATCAGGACTGGCAAAACCATAACTGACCAAGACCTTGCCTTGCCTCTCCGTTGTTGCCCCCAGTAACAGGCCTAGCCTAGATAACAGGGCACAGACTGCCACAATCCCTTTGGTGGTTGAGTACTGCACATCATTTTTAGCTCCACTCACAGAAGACACAATCTTGGGGCAATAGCTATGGGGCTCCTATCAGGATCTGAAGAGGACTGCGACAGGGATCAGGATCTGATGTGACCAACAACCTCAAACGAAGAAGAAGCTCCACTCGGGGGCTAAAAAAAAATGGCTGCTATGACCCGCTCCAAAGCCAACATGATGCTGTGCCTCAATATCTTCACAACATTGGCTGCAAAGATCACCAGTTTGCAGTTCAAGGGAGATTAAAGAAGGACTGAATCTGTTACTTGTACTTGTACAAACTCCCTGTAACTGCAAGCCGGTGTTCTTTGCAGTCAATGCTGTAGAGGTGTTGAGGAACAGCATCATATCAGCATGGGAGTGGGTTATGGGAGCTACTTTTTCAGTCCCAGAGTACACCTCAAAAGCAAAGGGTGTGCAATGCCACATGCCACCACCATGAGGACTATGGCGATCCCTGCCCTGTTAGCCAGGCTAGGCCTGTTCCTAGGGGTACCAATGGAGAGGTGGGACAGGCTCTTGGTCAGCTATGGTTCACTAACCCTGATGCTGGCTTATCAGCTATGGGTTGCTGATTGCCTCATCTGACAGGGGTCTTCACCCCCACTGAACCTGCTAATAAATAAACTAAAATCATCAAAGAGCTACTCAAGCCATGCAAACTGATAATTTTAAGTATAACGATGGCAGGATATAAAAAAAATCTTCTCTCTCTCTGAACCTTAAATGCCCAGGGCACATGGGGCTTCTGCAAAGGTTTTCCACAAATGCCTGTCCTTTGCCTTTTTTTCTGCTCTTGCCCAGGTGAGCCCTCTATTGCTTAATATCCTCTCTGTTGTTCTTCTCCATGTCTCTTTTGGTCTACCCTTATTTCTGTTCCCCTGTGGTGTCCATCTTAGTGCTATTTTTGGTAGTGAGTTGTCAGTCATTCGGAGCACGTCCCAACCATTGCCAGTGTCTTTCTTCAATAATTGCTGTCAGTGGCTTCATTTACATTTCTGCCAACAAAATGTTATGTCTTATGGTGTTTGGCCAAAATATTTGTCTAATTCTTCATAAACATTTAGTTTGGAAAGAATTCAACTTGTTTTCTATGGTTCTGGTGATTTTCCAGCATTCACTTCCATAGAACATTACTCTTAAATATCCTGATTTTCATCTTCATGCTTAGTTTTTTAGATTTCCATATAGTCTGCAGCATTGCAAAAGCCTGGTTTGCTCTAGTAAGTCTGCTGTTGATGTCCTCTGTGCTGTCTCCATCTTCTACTACTCTACTGCCAAGGTATACAAATTCATTGACTTCCTCCGCTAACTTGCTATCTACTCCGAGTACATTTCTGTTGTTCACATTTTGCTTCATTAACTTTGTCTTTTCTACGCTGATCTTTAGTCCTATGTTGTTTGCATTCTGAGTTAGTTTGTTTATTTTATCTTGAATATCTTTATGGCTGCTTGATAGCAGACAAATGTCATTCGCAAAGTCAAGGTCCTCCAGCACTGTATCAAGGGTCCATTGTAATCCTCTTTGTTTGTCTGATGTTGCCTCCTACATTAACCAGTCTACTGCCAAGATAAATAATGTTGGTGATAGTACACATCCCTGTTTCACTCCTGTTTGTACCCTAAAGCTGCTGGAGGTATGTTCTCCAAAGATTACTTTGCACTGAAAAATCTTATGGGGGAAGCCATGCCATCTTAGGATTTTCCATGGTGCATCTCTGTTGACATTGTCAAAGGCTTTCTCAAAATCTATAAACAATGCATATGTTGTGCTATGCCACTCATTTGCCTGTTCTAATATTTGTCTAAGTACAAATAAGTGGTCTATGCATGATCTTCCTTTCCTAACCCCTGCCTGCTCTTTCCAAAGTTTTCCCTCAAGTGCTGGTACAATTCTGTTGATGATTATTCTGCAAAATATTTTACTTATGAGTGGCAAGAGGGCAATGCCTCTCCAGTTCCTGCAATCTCTGATGTCACCCTTCTTTGGTAGTTTTACTATAAGGCCAGTTTTCCACTCCTCTGGAGCTTTTTCTAGATCCCAAATTTGTTGTAGTATCCGGCAGAGTTGTTTTGGCATTTCTGTTTCTTCTGCTTTCAACATCTCACCGGTCACTTCATCTTCACCTGGTGCCCTGTCTAATTTTAGCTTCTTTATTGCCTCCTTTACTTCACTTATTGTTATTGGTCCTGTATTGATGCTTAGTTTTGTTTGTGCTGCTTGTGTTCTGTTTAGTAGGGTGTTAAAGTGTTCCCTCCATCTTTCAATTTTTTCTCTTTCTCCACTGACCAGTTGTCCCTTATGTGTCCTTATTGTACTCTCACATCTTGTGTTGAAGTTACCTGTTATCTGCTTTGTGATTCTGCATCTGGTTTTCATGTCATTTGCATATGCTGCTTTCTCTGCTGCTTCTGCTAAGTTGTCATAGTATTGACGTTTATCTTGACTGCATGATTCCTTCACTTCTTTTTGTGCATAATTACTTAAAACTTGTTATTTTAGCCTTTGTCTTCTTCTTCTTCTTTCGCATTGTCTGTCTATATCTGCAGTCCTGTTTCCTTGACAAATTTCACTGTTTTTTGTAATTCATGTATGGAACCATAGAGCTTATCTTTAGTGGTTTCGCTGGGCCAGTCATTATTTCTCAGTGTCTCATAGTTGATGCAGTTTTGGAGGATATGTTCCACAGTTTGGGGCACCTGGGCACATGTACATAGATTAGAAGTACCAACTTTAAACTTTGTATACATATGACTTTGGAGTTGGCTGTGTCCTGTCTGGAGACAGAAAATGGTGACCTGCTCCTTTCTGTTTAGCATGTGATAGTCATCATGTGGTGGTGTTTGTGGCTTCCTGTAGGTTTTTATCATGCTTTTCTTCTGATTATAGGTGACTGGTATGACTGGTTGCTCCATTTCAGTGCCCTCTTTGGCTAGATGGTCAGCTTTCTCATTGCCTGGTATTCCACAGTGGGAGGGAATCCATTGCAAAGTGACTCTGTGTTGTAAGCCAATTTTTGATAAGGAATCCTCAAGGTCTTGTAGTTTGTTGCACTGAAGAGCTTCCAGTATTGATCTTGCATCTGTGAGAATTACTACAGGGCACATATCTATTCTGGAGTCTGAAAGTTTTTCAACAGCAGCAATAATTGCCCTAACTTCTGCATCATAGTTGTTGCAGTATTTTCCAGTGGGTATGGAAACCTTGTCAGTGGTGTTCTTTGAATATTCAATATGTGCTCCTGCCCCTCTATTCTTTATGGTATTGTGTGCAAATCCGTCTGTATACACACATATCCAGGTTTCACATGGATATTCGTCATCTAGAACACAGTGTGGGTGTTGATCTTACAAGACTGCTCTGCATGCCTTTCACTTCAGTCTGAATAGTTATTTGTGTATAATCTGGCTCTTTCCATGGTGTATGCTCTGATACAGATGATAATGGAGCGACTACAGTTGGAAGGACAGGTATCAGCTTACGCATACGCTTGGCCTGATGAATGAAGCTAGCCTTTGTGATTTGGTGTTCAGTAATTTTTTTCTTGATTTCCTTTCTTTGCTCTATCTTTTCCCATGTGGTCTTGCTTATCCATTCCTCTTTACTCCGTTTCCGATATCCCAGAGCCTCTTTTGCTGTTTCCTGTAATGTTTTATTTAACTCTAGTATTGGACATTTCTGGTTCGTCTTGTAGGACACTGAAACGGTTTTTAAGTACTACTGAGAATTTATTTCTTGTCTGCTGGTCTTTCAATTTTGCTGTATCAAAGGTGCCTTTCTGTGTTCTCCAATTTTGGCTTTCCTTAGTTTTATTTGTGCTACCAGAAGGTTGTGATCACTTCCTATATCTGCTCCTTTCCTTACTCTCACATCTTGTAGTGACTGTTTCCATTTGTTGTTTATTAGTATGTGATCGATTTCGTTTTCTGTGGTTTTACCTGGGGACTTCCAAGTCACCTTATGGATGTTTTTATGTTGGAAAACTGTCCCTCCATTGGTCATCATGTTTTCTTCACAGAAACTGTAGTCTTTCTCCATTTTCATTTATTTCTCCAGTTCCTTCTCTTCCCATGCTCCTTCTTCTATCTTCATTTCACTCATTTTTGCATTGAAGTCCCCCAAGATGAGTAGCAAATCATGATTGGGTATTGTTTCTACTGTGGCTTGGAGGGTGTTGTAAAAATCTTCTTTTAATTCCTCTTCAGCTGCTTCTGTTGGTGCATAACAAACTATAATAGACAGCCTCATGAATCTTGAGTTGAAGCGTGCATATAATAATCTCTCATTTATAGGGGTCCATTTCAGCAATGCTCTTGATGCTTCTTTTGTTATAATCAAAGCTACTCCTCCTTCATGATGATCTTCTTTACCTGACTATATTACTGTATCTTCTGTGTGCTGTGTTGTTAATTTTCTTCTATCTTGCCCTGTCCATCTTGCCTCTTGTACTTCTAATATGTCTAGTTTGTGCATTTCCTTGATGGTTTGTGCTAGTTTTCCAGTCTGATTAAGTGCTCTTACATTCCAGCTGTCTATTTGCATCTTGTGTTTAGGTTCCAGGAGGTCTGCAGTCAGGCTGGGGACTTCCAGTGGCTGGCTTTCATCCACAACCTTCATGGGCTCAGTTTCCTGATAAGCATTTCTCCTTCCACCTGTATTTGTTTTTTCCCTTGCTTCTGTTTCTGTAGCAGTCTGATAGTTTTTTTTACCAGAGGGGGTTGCTGGCCCTATGCCGAACCCTCCTTACTCGCCTTTTACGATCATGCGTGGTAGGATACAGTGGTCCTATTCTTTGTAGATTCCGCATGGGGGAAAAATATATATATTTATATAAATAACCAGGCTGCTAGGACAATCATGCTGAAAATTTAAAGATACACTGATGCTCAACTTTCAATAATGGAGATGCATCTACCAAAAAAATAAAAAAAACCACAGTGGAATGTGGAAAGAATAGTTATTTGTGTGCTCCGCATACTTCACTGAATGCTTGCTCTTAGAATCCCACTGTCAGATGCAGCACACTGGAGTGCTGCTGATTTTTAAAAAAAATCAAAGCTGGTAATGTTTGACCAGTTTCTTTGTCACAAGTCCTGAAGATCTTTGCATTGCTGCTGGATGCATGCCAGTTAGAGTTTACATAGACTGACACAATCTCATTCTGAAATCCTACACTTTTTTCATCTTCTGTAAACAAGTCATTGTTAGATGGCTCAACATTCTCAGTAATATCACCATTTACTATCTAAATAAAAGTATGTATACGACATCTGCTTAGGACCATGTTTGTAGCAACTCAGAAGTACATAGATGTTATCCAATTAAGACTATACTTTTAACAAAAGAGAATATTAAAAGAAAAAAAAAAAAAGCTCATCACAAAAAAAAAATCATAACATAACTTATGCCCCAGAGAATTTATATTTTTAATGCTTTATATTTTGCAGAAGCATATTCAAATGTGTTATCGCAAAATCATAACTATGACTCAGTGAGCATACATAATTCTTCACTTACCCAACGCTAAGTGGACTTTCAACAGAAAAACCGAGAAGGTGACATGCATCACGGGTAAAAATGTCATTTATTTCTGCCCAGCTTGATTCCTCAAACAGGAAAGAGTATGTTGACGTCTCAATTCCTTGCTTCAGATATAACAAGGAGCCCATCAGCAACTGCATATCTAATTCACAGAAAGTAATTTTAATTTGTCAGATACACATGTAAAAACACTACATAAAAATTACATACATGGAACTTGATATCCCAATGCTAACTGTTGTACAACAGAAGTCATCCATTTTTTGTGTTCTTCAAATAAATGAATATTTAAAGTTACCAAAGTACTGTACCACAAAAATTAATGATGAATATACGAAATAAACTTGCAAGCGCATACTGAAAACTAACACTTCTTATATTTTTTTTAAATAGAAAACATGAGCAAGATATCAAAATAAAACCTAAACTAATAACCATGAGTGAGTTTTATTTTTGTCTTTAAAAATTACTGTACCTTGCCATATTACTTCCCCATGGTAGCCCGAACACTTCTACCAAAATAACACAAGCTTCAAAGTACCATCACAACAGAGCCACAAATAATGCTTGTAAGTCAAAAAAATATGCAGAGTGGAGAGAAGAAAAAGAAACAATTCTCTAACAGCATTAAAACTTCAAATGCAATTAAAAAAGAACTACAGCAGCAGTTTAAGAAAGAAGTCTGTATAAATACAGACACTGCAATTCAGCACTCAGGCAGCACTTATCTAGTCATTTCTAAAGCATTTTTAACCAAGGAATGAATAAGCAGCACATAACAGAAAAGATCATGAAGTCAGACAAGAAATCTCAAGGGTTAAAACAGTTGGTTAAAACTAAAAGGAAAAACAGGACAGCAAAAAAATTACCATTTATGTCAAGAACAGTACATAAAATGACTCCCTAAAAATTATAGAACAGATGTTCAAAGGAAGAATATAAAACACTGAAAGTTATTTTTCTGTATAACAGAACAGATTTTAATCAGATTTATCAATGTTCTTTCCTCACTCATTTATTATTCATGCATAAATGATGACCTTTTGTGTGCGTATCAGCAAATGGTGCTAGTTTGCGGGCATATTCCAGAACCTCTCTTTGCTTGGAGGGTCCACATTTGATCAGCTCAATAAACTGAAGTCTGTGTAATTTAAACTCCAGGGGAGAATTTCTTCTCTTCAGCTCAACTCTGTTTCGTTCAGCCCATCTAAAAATTAGGGAGAAAAGTTGTATTCTCATTAACATTGCAATCTGGCAATGCAGTTTTGGTATCACCAACTTCACAGCACTGAGGTCAGTCTAAACTCTATCATCCCATGGAGATATATGATACCTACACCCCACCTGACAGCACGCGATACACCTGGCCATCACCCTACTTTCTCAAGCTCCAGAATGTCCTTATTTCCACAGATGGATGTTTTGGGGTGAATCTGCCTGCACCTGATCTAATGAAAAATGAGTAAAAAAAAAACCCACTATGCACTCAGGCACCCTCTAAACCATGAGACTGTTATTAATGCAGTCTATCTTCGCTTACTAGTGGCTTGATGGTTCACAGAAATTATGAGATCATTTTAAAAACTTCAAAGCAAGAGCAAAATATACTTAATTTGATCATTCCAAGATCCCAACTTCTTTTTTTTTTTTGACTGATATAATAAAAAATTTGTTGGGATTTGTGTGTGTGTGCCTGTTGTGGATCTATATATTATAAAAATACCTATTGTCATGTGTACAGTTCACTTTAGCCTAACTTTCTTTTTTAGGCACATGCCATCAGAAGCAGTATCCAGTCTCTTCTACTCACCTCTTCTACTACTGTCAGGAACAGACATAACACAATAAAGGGATGTTCAGATTTATACAAAAATAACAGGCACATGACACAATGTGAACCTAGTACCCCAGTATGCAAAATGGCTAAAAACCACTGGGCTGTTGAGACTCAGCTGTTTACTATCATCATGTGGAAGTGAAGCTTAAAAACTGTACCACCTCTAATCAGTCACTCTAACAATGCCATGAATAAATATGAACTGTGCAATTTCACTGCACGTTATTTATACATTTAGGGGGATGCTGTGGTTTCTCATTCTTGAAAGCACAAGCTTGAATAACTGTGAAGCATAGGATTTTTTTTTTTTTTTCTGTCAAAGACAAAATTAAAAACTGCCAGCACACTCCCTAAAAGTCAAATCACCTACAGCAGAGACATTCAGGTGCAGAAGAAACACTTAATTTTACTTTAAAACTGAGCAGAAATCACTCACTCCAGTGCTGGGTCTAAATTACGCTGCCTCAGCGCTTCAAGAATTCTGTGCAACTCCAAAAATGGCTCCTTTCTCTCACATGATAACCGTAAGTGTGCATCCTATGTATAATAAAGAAATGTAAGTTTAGGAACAAATATGATGAATGAGTGTGATTATATAATTTTCATGACAGTATATCCCCACATATTACTCAAATGTTTGGGACACTCAGAAGAAAAAGGAACAGGTTAATAATATCAAAAATCCTGAAACTTCTATTTAAAACTATTTCTTTTGTTTATTCATTCAGATCTAAACAACAATCTCTCTCACAAATGCAGCAGTTTGTCTTTGGTTCTCCATGCTGCCGTTTATATTCTTCTGCAGGAAGCTGAAGTCTGGCCAGGTCCTTTAACTGAGTGGGTTGTGTTGCTGACATGTCTGGAGGATATCTTGTGCTATCTGTGACTCTTTTCTGCAGGGACATAAGTCTTACTGAGTCAATTTTCAGCTTGTACATAGATGGCATCTCAACCTGCAGTATTCTGCTCTGTCAGAAGGCCATTTCTTCTGCATTGTAGTATTTTCGTCGTCTATTATTTTTTTCGCATTTGGGTGCTGTTCCAGTCATTCAGTTTTGAATATGAATAATGAAAACAAATGTTTCCATGAGAAAAAAAAAACAGAAGAAGAGGAGATTAAATGCTCATTTCATAAACTGTGGCAGGTTATGATATCTGTGACATATAGTCTTAAATTACTTTGCTTTTGAACACCCACAGCCACCAACACAATTTCAGTTACAGATGATATATTCATTTTTACCTACTAAAATGTTTGTGCAGGTTGTGAAGGTAGCAGTGGATCCCCTTATGGCTACCAATTATAAAATAAAAATCATGCAGCCTGATGGGATGGTTAAGAAACCAGCTGTCTCATACAGGTTGTGGCAAACACATGTTAACGCAGGTGGAATAAATACTGCAAGGAAATGTCTGAAGTAACAAACCTGAATTCTAGTTCAGTGAGGATCTGTCTAAGCCACAAGAGTATGAGCAGTGAGACAGATTAGCCACCACCCAGGCCATGGGCTAAATTTAATATGGACCCGCCTCACACCTATAATGTTGTCTGCTGATATAAAATTCATAAAACAATAATCTATATTTGCATTTTTGCCATATGTTCAGCCCCCTGCTCTTCTGGATCACTAGGATTAAACTTGTTTAGCATAATAAGTAATCCACCACACAGTATGAATGTCTGGTTATGAAAAAATATGAAAATTCCAACAGCAAGTTCAAAATAGTATCAACACATATGAAAAAAAATTGTGTAAATATGTAGTACTATTTTATGGAACAAAGTAAAGACAGAGAAATCTCACCTCGCTCAGACAGTCAGCAATATCTAGCATGCCCTGTCGCAAAAAATGCTCACAGATGACTTCGTTTAACAACTGCTGACACCTTTCTCCTTCAAAGGCACCTTCTGTTACAACTGAAGAGAAATCAGATGTGAAGTTCTGAAAAAGCAAAATGAAAAGTAAACAAAACATCAACTCTCAACATCACATATAAACAGTTATGTCTACATTAATTATACTAACTGAACTCACTTTATGCAACAAATAAAACTCAGGAACAATATACAAAACTATCCACCATCATATTCAGAAAGAAACCTGCTTATAATCCACGACACAAAAAAATTGAAATAATGGATTTAATATCTATAAGTAAGATTATGAAAACATAACAGATAAAAAATATCTATGTGTAAAGTTATAACACCTTGGTGCCTCTAGAGTTTGCAAAACTTATTTTACAAGAAATCCTACAGAGAAATAATGCCTGAATCATAAATAAACATTTCTCATGCTGATTTTGTGTGCATTATGGCTATAGAGATGCTTATAACTAAAGAAAATACTTGATCTATTTTCCTTTTTTTTCTATCCTTATACACATACACACACTATTTTCACTGGATAAGGAATTCATAAAATGCAACTCCAAAATGCACATGCATATACTAAATCATAATTAAAACCATCGTAACTATTAGTATCTGTTTTCTTAGAAAAATGTAAGCTCATGAAAATTAAGAACCAACAAACTACAGACAATCTACTGATATCACCAGTTCAATCTAGGTGACTACACTTAGTTAAGCATTAGATTGGGCAGTCAAGCATTTAGACTGGACATTAGACACTGGAAAATTAAGCATTTAGGCTGGACATTAAACACTGATTGGACATTAAACATAATAAAATCTAACCTTATCTATGCACTTGCCCAGCTTAGATATTGGCCCATGAAGATCCTTGTGAGCTGTACTCACTCCTTCAGAAGCTAATCTAGACTGGATCACTAGTTCGGATACAGATTCTTTTATTCCATCAGAAACCAGCTCATCATGAGACCCTGGAATAAAATGTGATACTGTAGCTCTCCTCTGAACTTTGTTTCATAAGGAACTAAGTCTGGTTCCGCAAGACATCTACTGAAGTAAACACAGGGCCTTGTGCCCTCTTCATATTTTGCTTTAAAGAAATGGGACTTCTCAAACATGAGTCCTCTCACTAAGATGAAGTTCACTGGCTTATCCCAGTATCAGATGGTAACCTACATCTTCTAAAACATGTACAGATTTCCTGGCCTATTCTGGTTATATATGCTAGTATAGACTGTCACTCTTTCCCATCGCAACATATGCCTGTGAGACCTGGAGACTTAATAAAACAGCTGAGAAACACATAAAATGCCTTTAAATGTAAATGCTACAGAAGAGTTCTTCAAATATCATGGACACAAAAAAGAACAAATGTATCCATACTACAAGAACTTAATATTAAAGAAGGTTGGCTAGAAAGAAGATCAAACAGAGAAAACTTAAATATTTTGGACACATTAAACATCATGATAATCTAGAGAAGACTGTCTTGGAAGGATACATAATGGGAAAAAGAAGAAGAGGAAGACCAAGGCGAAGATGGCTGCAAGACATCGTTGATCTGCAAATGTATGTATCAGCAGCAGGCCATCTTGCTCACAACCAAGAGGCCTACAGGAGTGCTGTTAGGGAGTCAAAGTTCCACAAGGGACATGCAAATGAATGAATGAGACTGTCACTCATAGAATATATTCTTTTGTTTTTTCACACCGGCAAGAATGCTGATGGAGATACTGGTGCTGAATAACTTGAATCTGTATAACTGAAGCAATACTGTACCATTCATACACATCCACTATCTTTCCTGCTAGAAATTTCTTCAAGGGGATTTGGTGTCCATTAAAAAAAAGATATAACTGATAATAGTTTTCTGTGATACATTTTTCTATGCACTGTGCAATAGAGAATAATCTTTATAACATAATTTAATCTTAGAATATATCACATGAAAGTGACAGTCCCATTTCCTGTTCTCACTAACTTCCAATTACTGGTGCAGTTGTTTGTTTTCTTTACCCCAACAATGTTATTCAAGCATGATTTCACTATGATTCTCTGGGACAACATGATTTTATTTAGATTCTCCACAGACCTTTCTGTCACTTGGGTCTGGGAGTGTCATAATAAGATAAAAGTGACAGTTTCTCTATTTCTTTCTGCACTGTTTCTTTTGTATATAGCACTAGAACATCTTTAAGAGAACACTGATTTTAAATGAATTTATGTTTCAACTTATTTTAAAGAGGACATGCAAGTAAAAGCACTGCAAAAAGACTGGCATGTACTTGGAAAAGACCCCTCAACATTACCGCTGCTTCTTCTTCTTCAATCTCCTTTGAGCTGTGAGCTGGTGTTCTTTGCAGATGATGTGGTGAATATGTTGAGGACAGCATCATGATGGTCTGGGAATGGACCATGGCAGCTATTTTCTTCTGTCCCCAAATGCAGCTAAAAAGAAGGGTGTGCAATAAAAGCAGGCTCCACCACCATGGAAATTATAATGACTCTTGCCCCATTTGCCAAGCTAGGCCTGTTACTGGAGGTACAAATGGAGAGGTGGGACAGGGTCTTGGTCACCTATAGTTCACCAACCCTAATGCCAGCAAGTCAGCTATAGTCCGCCAACTCTGATGCCAGCATGCCAGCTATAGTTCGCCAATCCCGATGTCAGCATGTCACCTATAGTTCACCAACCCTGATGCCAGCATGTCAGCTATAGTTCACCAACCCTGATGCCAGCATGTCAGCTATAGTTTGCCAACCCTGATGCCAGCATGTTGGTCATAGTTTGCCAACCCTGATGCCAGCATGTCAGTCATAGTTTGTCAACCCTGATGCCAGAATGTCGGCTATATTTCACCAACCCTGATGCCAGCATGTCAGCTATAGTTTGCCAACCCTGATGCCAGTATTCAGCTATAGTTTGCCAACCCTGATGCCAGCATGTGAGTTACAGTTCGCCAACCCTGATACTAGCATGTGAACTATGGATCACTGATTGCCTAATCAGACATTGTCTTTGCCCACCCCCGCCTCACTGCCCCAACATTATCACTAGAACACCCATTACAATACACACCGGGAGGTAAGTTCTAAGGAGACTGACCAAAGATAACCTGATAAAAAATGTGGTGAAGTCTGAACTGACTGCATGTAACACAGATGTGACATCAGTAAACTCTGGTTGTTGACCATGAAACTTATTACCTGTCAACAAGACACCACAAACAAAGATCAATTGTCTTCTTCTTTAAACCTGTCACCTCAAGTGGCAGCCCTAGGCCTTAAAAGCCATGCTATCATAGTTATTATACAGGATCCAGCATAAAGTATCGCTGGATTTTAAAAATGGAAAATAAATAAGCGCTATACACGTTTTCGGTAAAAAAAAAGTGAAATGAAACTCAGAAATGTGGGTATTTTTATTATTGCTGACAATCATATTTAGGTTTTGAAAATTATGCTGAAATTATGGAAAATTCCTGTGTAACACCGTTTAACATGTTCAAAGGGATATTTTGAATGCAGCGTCGGATTTGATCTTTTAAGTCTCCAACTAACTGTGGTCGACTAGCATACACTGTGTTCTTGAGATACCCCCACAAAAATAAGTCTGTGGCCTATAAATCTGGTGACCAATGAATATCCCCAAATCTGGAAATAAGACGATTGGGAAATGCTTGTCACAGCATGGCCATGGACTGACGGGCTGTGTGGGCAGTTGCTCCATCTTGTTGAAACCATATTAGTCTCTTATTTCTATTGGCCAAGTCTGGAATGAAGTATTCAGTTAGATCTGCACATAAAGATCACTATTAACAGTAAGAGGATGCCAGGTGCCAAAGCGTTCCTAACAGCTGATCGCTGCTCAGCAATGCGCTGCAGACTTTTTTAATTCATTCAGGTGCCTGTTGAGTTCTTGGATGACCAGTAGACTTGTTATTAAGGCAATTAGCGGTTTCCTTAAATTTTTTGATCCACCTCAAAATTGTTTTGTCCTCCATGGGGATGCAACTCAAAATAGCAACAAAACTTTCATTGTACAGTAATAGACGATTCTCCACTTTTAAAATAAGTTTCAACGGTGAATGCACGATGTTGTGTTTGCCAAGAAGCCATTGTTAAAAATGACCGTTTGTCTGCTTCATCTCTGATGTCATGCTTTTTATTCAGTTTCTGCGCACTATGTCAGTTAAATCCAGCTATGCTTTATGCTGGACCCTGTATATGCTTTTGTTCCAAAAGATATATATTTGAATGTTCATCAGCTTCATAATACTACTCTTATCAAAGATGATGTAATGAGTTCATTACTGGAGCACTCCATAATAAAAAACATTACATTTTAACTATATCATTACTTACTGGCAAACACTTGGGTTTTTTTAATATTATATTTATATTTTTTGTGTGTGTTGGTTTCAGAATTTTCCATCTGCTGAACAAGAGGAAATGGATTTACAACTATGTCTATCATTAAGTATTTGCCCATTTCAGTAAAGCAGTGGAAACAAAGACTGTTGTTGAAAAGATATCTGCTTATTTTGTAGTAAAATAAAGTCACAATAACAATTTTCATTGATCTCTTAAACATATTTTTTTTAAGTTCACAGATAACATGGATGATTATTGACATTGTGTTTTTGAGGCTGTGTTAAATTAAAAAGAAATTAATTAACTACTAATTAAGATAAATGATGTTATGCCCTTCTCATAGCACTGAAATGAGTTTTCATCAACCGGCTCTCTTATTTTTGTTCTCTTATTCTTATCTATTATTAAGTGACGAAGACGAGTTTTGAAACGTACAAATGTATTTTGTTTAAAATAATAATATAGCCGCGTATGTCCTTTTAAAACTATTTGCCTCTTGCAAACCATGTAAAATCAACCTAAACAGTTTTATATTAAGATTTCTTTATCCGGTAAAGAAGCGACTTGTCGGGTAAAAACAGGTGGTTTTAAAATACTATAGCAGTGGTCAGGTGCAATTTGTACTGTTACCATACTGCCATCTTGATCACTTACTTTCGAGCAGCTTTGAGATGAAGGTCTCTAGCGTGATTATAAACTCATCAATAGCTTTTTGCTCCTGATCAGTGAGGGACTTGTACTTTTCGGATATTTTTCCAACTCTCTATCCACCATCCAACAAGCATCCATCTTCTTCCAATGTTTTGATTTATAAATCTAGGTCGTGCCAGACAATCGTCACATGGAGAAGTCAAAATGGCCATTAGCGGGTTGTCCTGAACGTGTCGAATTAAGAACCAAAGATTGTCAGTTCTTCCATATGTATATATAAGTTAACAATCCAGTATTTCAGCAAATGCCTTTGTCAGAGTCACATACAAAAGCAACACAACAAATACACGAAAAATTAAAGAAACATGAAAACTAAGCTCTATGGTATCCTCCTCGTGAGAAAGTCGGGTCCAAAATGATTACCTGATAGCTAAGTTTCAAATCTTGTAAATTTATTTTTCAAGTATTTATCTGTTGCGGTATTTTGTAATGTGACACTTGACAAAAGCATTTGCCGAAATACGGGATTGCCATATGTTCGGCATGCATCTTTCCCATCGCAACATATGCCCGTGAGACCTGGACACTTAACAACAGCTGAGAAACACATGCCTTGAATGTAAATGCTACAGAAGAGTTCTTTAAATATCATTGACACAAAAAAGAACATATATAATGAACATACTACAAGAACTTAAAATATTGAAGAAGATGGCTAATAAAGAGGACTAAACAGACACATTACGTCATGAGAAGACCGTCTTGGAATGGTACATAATGGGAAAAAGAGAGGAAGACCAAGGCGAAGAAGGCTGCAAGACATTGTTGATGATCTGCAAATGGATGCATCAGCAGCTGGGCATTTTGCTTACAGCCGAGAGGCCTACGGGAGAGCTGTTAGAGAATCAAAGTTCCACAAGGGACATCCATATGACTGATTTATCAACAACCATTAGCAGTGAGAATAAATGGGGAAAGACAGGTGACATACTGGGGAACTACTCTTTGAGGGGGCGCGTCGCTGTTTGAGACTGAAAAGGGGCTGAAAACTGAATGGAGGCTGCAAACACGGAGACAGGGCCGTGCAACACAAAACATGACTTGTTGTGGCTGCGTCAATCAAATATTGGTGAATCATCCATGAGATATGACAGTCATAAACATTTCAAGCTTTTATAAAAGCGAACAGAGATGTTGACAATATATACAGGAGATGATAAAAATTGTTACCATAACTTGCGTTACAATACAATGTATCTTCCACCCCCGTCCCCACGCCTCCTTTTTAGAGAACTAAGACTATTTTTTTTCTCAAAATTTCAAACACATTGACAGAATTTTATTTTCAAGTTATGTAACAGCCACGCTACAGCTTAAAAAAAAACTCATTGGCATTAGTGACAAGGTGAAGGAAACTAGCGAAGGATTCGCCGTGTCTACATCAGGTTTACACAATACTGTACTGTGCCTTATGATGCTATTTGGGTCAAGTCTTATCGCTCTAAATGTAGTGACTACAACGCTGAAAGTGGATTAGTTCCTAGACTTTCAGGATCGCTGTTAATAGTAAACATGTCGGACACAAATCTAGTGGCTGTTGCTCATGCAAAGAATGATCTGCGTCTGGTAAGTGTTTACCACAACAAAAAAACTTTTTTTTCATAACTACAGTAGACGCATGGTTTTGGAATCATGTTATGGACTTATATGCTTTGTGTGTGCAGATTAACTTTCTTCATTTTATTCAGTGTGTCCTTTTCTTTACGACTAAAACATAAAACAGCTCCCAGGACTGCATTTGCAGGTTGACTGGTCAGTTCCTATTTCACTCTGTACTTCTTCGCCCTGGATTTCCACTGAATTGTAAACTTGTGTTCTTTCCGGCAGACCCAATAAATATAATGAAACACACCCACTGCGTCCGGTGGAAAACAGTTTATAGTAGATTCCAAGTGGGCTTGAAGTGAAATCAAGAAGTAGACTTCCTGAAAGATTCCACCGCCATGAGGAAAAAATGCAGGCCTTGCTCCACTAGTAAGCTGAAGGATTGCAATAGTCTGTTTACTAGAAGTACAACTAAAAGGTGAAGCAGGGTCTTTGCTAGTAACTTTCACTGTTCTACTAGTCCAATCATCTTGACCCAAATTATATTTGTTAAGATGTAGCATACACCCAGGTTTAGTTAGAACTTCATCTTGTCTTGCCAGCTGGAACCAGTCAAAGCTATTATCATCCACACTGCATATAAGACACATTGATGTAACATAAAAACATAAACGATATTGCAATAGAAAGGAAACAGAATATAAGCTATCTCACCCCTGCAGCAGCTCATTACCTTTTTAATGCCATTCTTGACACAAAGAATTTTAGTGTGAATGTACTGATGTTGATAATGCAGAATTATTCCCTACACAATAGCCTTCACATCATTACAAAGAATCGCACATAAACCTAGTGCACTATAGTTAGTTTTTTTCAAATGTGATTGTATATTGGAGGTTAAAAATGAAGGGAGTCAAAATAGTTGATGAAAATATCTAAAATATAGACATCCTCTCAAAGAGAACCAGTTACAAAGATCTGAGAATTACCTTAAATTAGGATTGACTTATTAAATAAAGATGCACATAACAGCAATAGTCATTTAAATGGAAAAAGCCGTCAACAAAAAAAGATACTACTATTTACAGCAGTACTGAGTACAAGGAGATAGTTAATTACTATATAAAATATAAGAAGAAAAAAGTTTTGAAGAGACATTTGTCATACTCATAAACCTGTTGTTGTAAGATTTTGTGAAGACGGCAGAAAACAACCTATGATATTTTTTTCAGCTCAAAACAGTAATGGTTCTCCACTTGATAAGGTATAAGAGATCTGTCTGTGGCTTCTGGTCTGTCAAGATCACAGATTTTATATTTCACATGCAAATTAAAGTGCAACACTCCATGAAAGTGTTATCTTATCATGTTTATGATAAGGATTTTTAAAAAAGTCCCAGTTTACAAAAGATGAACAGAGAATGACACGTTACATATAATGTACAGTTTCAAGAATATTTGCAAATGTTCTTTGAGATTTAAAAAAGAAACTTGGGAAAAAATAAAAAAACAAATCACCAGTCCAAATGCAGAAATATCTGGTACAGTTAAATATGTCCCCCGTGTGGTACCCGGGATCTGCAAAGAATAGGACCACTGTACCCTACCACGCATGATCATAAAAGGCGACTAAGGAGGGTTCAGCATAGGGCCAGCAACCCTATCTGGTAAAAAAAACTATCAGACTGCTACAGAAACGGAAGCAAGGGAAAAAATAAATGCAGGTGGAAGGAGAAATGCGTATCAGGAAACTGAGCCCATGAAGGTTGTGGATGAAAGCCAGCCACTGGAAGTCCCCAGCCCGACTGCAGACCTCCTGGAACCTAAACACAAGATGCAAATAGGCAGTTGGAATGTAAGAACACTAAACCAGACCAGAAAACTAGCACAAACCATCAAGGAAATGCACAGATACAAACTAGACATACTAGGAATACAAGAAGCAAGATGGACAGGACAAGGCAGAAGGAAATTAACAACACAGCACACACAAGATACAATAATATGGTCAGGTAAAGAAGATCTTCATGAAGGAGGAGTAGCATTGATTATAACAAAAGAAGCATCAAGAGCATTGCTGAAATGGACCCCAATAAATGAGAGATTATTATATGCACGATTCAACTCAAGATTCACGAAGCTGTCTATTATAGTTTGTTATGCACCAACAGAAGCAGCTGAAGAGGAATTAAAAGAAGATTTTTACAACAGCCTCCAAGCAACAGTAGAAACAATACCCAAACATGATATGCTACTCATCTTGGGCAACTTCAATGCAAAAGTAGGTGAAGGAAATGAAGATAGAAGAAGAATCATGGGAAGAGAAGGAATCAGAGAAATAAATGAAAATGGAGAAAGACTGTGCAGTTTCTGTGAAGAAAACATGATGACCATTGTAGGGACAATTTTCCAACACAAAAACATCCATAAGGTGACTTGGAGGTCACCAGATAAAACCACAGAAAACCAAATCGATCACATACTAATAAATAACAAGTGGAAACGGTCACTACAAGATGTGCAAGCAAGGAAAGGAGCAGATGTAGGAAGTGATCACAACCTTCTGGTAGCAAAAATAAAACTAAAATTAAGGAAAGCCAAAATCAGAGAACACAGAAAGATACATTTTGATACAAGAAAACTGATAGACCAGCAAACAAGAAATGAATTCTCAATAGTACTTAAGAACCGCTTCAGTGTCCTACAAGACGAAGCAGAAATGTCCATATTAGAGTTCAATAAAACACTACAGGAAACAGCAAAAGAGGTGCTGGGATATCGAAAAAGGAGAAAAGAGGAATGGATAAGCGAGACCACATGGGAAAAGATAGAGCAAAGAAAAGAAATCAAGAAAGAATTACTGAACACCAAATCACAACGGCTTAAAGAACGAGTTTTAAGTAATTATGCACAAAAAGACAAAGAAGTGAAGGAATCATGCCGTCAAGATAAACGTCAATATTATGACAACTTAGCAGAAACAGCAGAGAAAGCAGCATATACAAATGACATGAAAACCATATATAAAATCACAAAGCAGATGACAGGTAACTTCAACACAAGATGTGAAAGTGCAGTAAGAACACAAAATGGACAACTGGTCAGTGGAGAAAGAGAAAAAATTGAAAGATGGAGGGAACACTTTAACACCCTACTAAACAGAACACAAGCAGCACAAACAATAGACATACCTGAAGCAAAAACGGAACTAAACATCAATACAGGACCAATAACAATAAATGAAGTAAAGGAGGCGATAAAGAAGCTAAAATCAGACAGGGCACCAGGTGAAGATGAAGTGACTGCTGAGATGTTGAAAGCAGAAGAAACAGAAGCACCAAAACAACTTTGCCGGATATTACAACAAATTTGGGATCTAGAAAAAGCCCCAGAGGAGTGGAAAACT
Source organism: Achatina immaculata (assembly GCA_009760885.1). Taxonomy (NCBI): domain Eukaryota; kingdom Metazoa; phylum Mollusca; class Gastropoda; order Stylommatophora; family Achatinidae; genus Lissachatina; species Lissachatina immaculata. The sequence goes on along the minus strand of CM019691.1, from coordinate 28,517,265 downwards.
GGGCTTATAGTAAAACTACCAAAGAAGGGTGACCTCAGAGATTGCAGGAACTGGAGAGGCATTACCCTACTGCCACTCACCAGTAAAGTATTTTGCAGAATAATCATCAACAGAATTGTACCAACACTTGAGGAAAAACTTCGGAAAGAGCAGGCAGGATTTAGGAAAGGAAGATCATGCGTAGACCACATATTTGTAGTTAGACAAATATTAGAACAGGCAAATGAGTGGCATAGCACAACATATGCATTATTCATAGATTTTGAGAAAGCCTTTGACAATGTCAACAGAGATGCACCATGGAAAATCCTAAGATGGCATGGCTTCCCCCATAAGATTTTGAATGTAATCAAAGCCCTATATGAGGGTTTTCAGTGCAAAGTGATCTTTGGAGAAAGATCCAGCAGCTTTAGGGTACAAACAGGAGTGAAGCAGGGATGTGTACTATCACCAACATTATTTATCTTGGCAGTAAACTGGTTAATGAAGGAGGCAACATCAGACAAATGCAGAGGATTACAATGGACCCTTGACACAGTGCTGGAGGACCTTGACTTTGCGGACGACATTTGTCTATTATCAAGCAGTCACAAAGATATGCAAGATAAAGTAAACAAGCTAACTCAGAATGCAAACAACATAGGACTAAAGATCAACGTAGGAAAGACAAAGTTAATGAAGTAAAATGTGAACAACAGAAATGTATCAGAGTAGATAACAAGTTAGTGGAGGAGGTCAACGAATTTGTATACCTTGGCAGCAGAGTAGTAGAAAATGGAGACAGTACAGAGGACATCAACAGCAGACTTACTAGAGCAAACCAGGCTTTTGCAATGCTGCAGACTATATGGAAATAAAAAAAACTAAGCATAAATATGAAAATCAGGATATTTAAGAGTAATGTTCTAAGTGTACTACTCTATGGACGTGAATGCTGGAAAATCACCAAAACCATAGAAAACAAGTTGAATTCTTTCCAGACTAAATGTTTATGAAGAATTAGAAAAATATTTTGGCCAAACACCAGGAGAAATAACATCTTATTGGCAGAAATGCAGATGAAACCACTGACAACAATTATTGAGGAAAGACGCTGGCGATGGTTGGGACATGTGCTCCGAATGACTGACAAATCACTACCAGAAATAGCACTAAGATGGACACCACAGGGGAACAGAAGTAAAGGTAGACCAAAAGAGACATGGAGAAGAACAACAGAAAGGATGTTGAGCAATAGAAGGCTCACCTGGGCAAGAGCAGAAAAAAGGCGAAGGACAGGCATTTGTGGAAAACCCTTGCGGAAGCCACATGTGCCCTGGGCACTTAAGGTTCAGAGAGAGAGAGAGAGTTAAATATGTAACAGAGTAAACTCTGTTTTTAAAAAAAGTCCATAAATTAGCCTTTTTTTATATTTCAAGAACTTTGTGTGGATTTTTGAGCACTCCCGTTGCCACCTATTCATGTCATTCAAAGACACTTTATAAGAAATTTTATGCACAAAGTACAGATAAATCATATTGCAATATACAGACATCTATGAAGTAGTTTAAAAATGTTAATGAGAAAAACCAGTAACATATTAATGAGAAAGATCATGATGGATTATTGGACTGAAACAGGCTTAAACCTAAGGGTCTAGAAGTGAAGGAGGTGAAGGGGGCATGGTGTCTAGAGGAATGTAAAAACTTTGCTTTATAAATAATTTACAGATTTTTATATAGATGGGATTGTGGTGGGGTGCACTTTTTATGTTTAGCCTAGAGTCTTGGGTGGTGGTTAATCCTCCCCAGGAGAAAGATGATTGCATTCAGTGTCATCTGTAGTAATTTTACATCATATTCTGAAGTGGTGTTTCTTATGAAAAGACTTTCACAGTCTTTAGCCTGGTGGTGGTGTAGAAAAAATAATAGAGACATGGTGAAGGAATTTGTTTTTGATTTTTGCTCCAGGAGTGAATGAATGAATGAATGAATGAATAATCTTTATTTTTCAAGGGTAAAGAATTGGGCACGCGGGCCCGTCTTACATTCTGCCCTTCATCACTCCATCTTTTATTCATCCTGAAGAAAGAAACTGCAGCCCATTCCCTTTTCAGTCTGAGATGTCTGCTTCAGCATCTTCAAACTGTCAAGAATTTATCTTGTTTAAAACAAAAGCAAGAACTGCCATCAATATTATGTGAAACATACTCTTGGATCAATGCTGCGGCATGCAGTGGAGCATATATGGGGTTGTCCCGAATCCAGTGAAGTCGGAGTCTGAATTTTAAACTTAGAACCTTTGTTTAGTGACAATCACAAGGCACAGTTTAAAACTAGATACATTACAGTTTAAAGGAAAGTTTATTTTACAGTTTAGATGTGGAGTAATGATTTTGATGTTACAACTCAAAATAGACCTTCCTGGAATTGCATAATCTAACATATAAATGTTCAATGTGCATTAGTTTATGAAAATGCTTTTGGAGTCTGGAATGATAAGAAGTTTTGTGAATAAAAAAAAACAAGTACAGCACAATCCGGTAGCTTGACAAAAGGCAAACTTGTGATTTACAACAGCACAAATAAAAAAAATATGCAGAAAATAAATTATCTTCTAAATCTGCTGAGGATGAACATTTTTTTTGTACATGATACTTTTTTTTTTAAAACCAATTTTGTAACATTTACCCAGTCCTTGGTTTTTTTTTTTTTTGTATAGTGTCTCCAGTTCAGTGATAATTCTACAATATCATCAAGTCTTCACTTAAAGATATCTTCACTTACATATTACACGTGAATAATTTCAACATAACCCATTTTTTTTAGCCACACTTGCACAAAATAATTTGTTTTTTAACTTTATGTAATTATTTTATTATCCACAGGAACACAGACCAATACCTGAACCGGGCCCAGGACGTAAGTGATGAATACAATTCATGCTTATTAATCAGACATAGCCGTTAGGTGAATATAAGTTAATTAGAAGCTGTCAGTTGGCATAAGAATAAAAGAAGAAATATTGGGGTCAGTATAAAATGTAATATACCAAGCACATTTGAAAATAGATTAAGGAAAATGTGAAAGTGATATAAAAAAAAAAAGCACAGCAGTGGCAAAAACATCTTCAACAAAATGAGACAGTTCTTACTACTAAACCTTCATCATAGCATATGAAAATGAAAGTTACCAAATTCTCTGTAAAGTCAGCTGTGGTGATACGGAAACATGAACATTAAGTAAGAAAACTGAAAAAAAGTGATGGTTTAGAAATGAGAGTCTACACAAGAATAGGATACATATCACTGGGGAAAAAAGGTGCTAAAAAAGGTTAAAAAAAAAAAAAAAAGGTAAAAGTAATCCTGTCATGCCTTAGAGGCACATAAGGATATGGTGTTCTTATCTTATATCCTTCTCGTGCTATTAAACATCACATAGGGCTCGCAAGGTGGTTTGCCAATTTTTCCTCTCTTCGGCAAGTCTTTCAACCTCATCAAGGGATTTTATGCCTGTTAATTTGGCCTCTCTTAACATTGTCCTCTTCAGAGTTTCAGGCAGTCTGCCTCTTTTTCTTTGGCCTGTTGTGTTCCATTTGATAGCTTGTTTTGGGATTCTATGATCATTTCTTCTCATCACATGGCCAGCATATGTTCATCTCCTTTTCCTGATCACCCATGAGACTGGTTGTTGTTCAGTCATCTGTCTTATCTCTGCATTGTTCTTGAATTTATTCCACTTGATGCCGAGTATTTTCCTTAGGCATTTGTTTTCAAAAGAGTCTAATTTCTTGTCTATTTCTTTAGTTGTTTTCCAGCTTTCGCATGCATAAATGAGGGTGGATATTACATTTGAATTCAATAGTCTTAACTTATGGTTTTAGTGCCAATCATTTCCTTGACCTATCAGCACACTAGAGGGTGATATGGTCGGTATCACGCCTGGCCGCCTTTCCTTTCACAACTCAAGAAGAAGTCGGGCACCCATTTCTACAGCTGGGTGACTGGAGTGCCTCTAGCCAGATTCAAACCCCAGCCTTCACCATGAGAGACCATTGCACTAACTACTTCATCACTCAGACACCCAGAAATATATATTTGCTAAAAAAGGCAGTGTTGAAACAAAAAAAAAGGCACTGAAGTTCATGAAAATCAAACAATTTGCACACTAAGTAACATAACATTGTATTAAATAACCTTGTTAAATTTGATATTCATGCCACCGAGCATGTCTGTTTTCTTTTTAAAAGTTACATTTCCTTTGGGCAAGAGCAATTGCAGACTTTCTACATTTTTCATTCTAGACATTGCCTAATAGGTCATACTCAAAAGGTGCTGTAAAGTATTTTAGTCTTTATATTCATCTGCTTTGGATTTTTGGTGAAGATACCTATTTTTCACCTTTTGTGAATAAAGTTCACTCATTTGACTGACTTGTGCTTGGGTCTTATTTTCCATCATTTCGCTAACAGTTATGTATGAAGTGAAATCCTGCATGCTTCACTATGCAAATAATTCAGCCATTAAGTCTGTTGTCTCCAGCACTAGTATGTCAAGTAGCCATTTTATACAGCCAACTCGAATGGGGGGCAGTATTGAACTGACAATATTCTTGGTGTGAGAAAATGTCACAGCTGACTAGCCTGATTAATGCCTTCAACTTATAGACTACATCAAAGGATATTTTATTAATCTTTTTCTGCATTTGATCCAGAGGTGCTGCTGGAAATGCAGCAGGTTGGGATCTGTGGGTCTGATGTTCATTTCTTGACCAAAGGATGCATCGGTGACTTTGTTGTCAAAGCTCCAATGGTCCTAGGCCATGAAGCCAGTGGGTTAGTCAGCAAACTTGGTCCAGGTGTTACAAGTCTCAAAGTTGGTAAGGAAATAGAGCTAGAAAGACATATTGTTCAAGGATGCATGAGTTCTAAAAAGAATTGACTTTTCTGATATGAGAAATAAGTTATTCATGCCTGGATATCCGTATTTTAATGTTGCTTTCATTTACGTTGAAATAAGGTGTGGCAAAGAACTACCATGTTGTTCACAACTTTGTCATAAACCTTGCACATTTTGATTTAGTTAAAGTAAAAGATCAAACTCATTTCACTGCTCCAGTAATTACAGCTTGAGTAATGTTATTGGAGAGAAGCAGAACCAAGGACAGAAAAAAGCAGAGGTTTAAAAGAAAACACAGGTGGCTGTTATGAGATACAATATAATTGAGTTTTTAAGAAAAATTCATTCATTCATGTGACATGTCCTTTTCAGAATGTTGTCCCTCTCACAGGCTCCCTGAATGCAATACAGTCTTGCACATGTTGACCGGCATCTTGCAGTGACATATTCAGACTTTCAATGACATCCTGAGTCCATCTGCGGCGAGGTCATCCCTTTTCTCTTTTGCCAGGCACTATGCCTTCTGCTATGAACCTATCTAAGTTGTTGTGTCTCTTGATGTAGTTGAAGTATCTCAGCTTTCTAATTTTTATGGTGTTAATGAGCCAGTTTTCTGTAACACCTAATCCTATCAGTATCTCTTTTTTTGAATATCATTCTATCCATAATATTCTAAGTGCCATTCTGTAACATTTCATTTCAAATGCTGTTATTTGTTAAGTGATTTATTAAGTGTCCATGTTTCACATCCATATGTTGCCACTGGGAATATGTAAGCTCTTAGTAAACATAACTTTTGTTTTCATGTTGGTACTTTGCCACTTACTCTTCATTTGTGCTAGTTTCTGTGATGCAACTGCAATTCTTTTGATTTCCACTGTGCAGTTGTCATTGGTGGTGATAATTGAACCTAGATGTTCAAATTTATTTATGTTTTCAAGCTCTTGATGGTCCAGTGTAATTTTGAGTCTGCTTCTCATTTTGTCAATTATCATTACTTTGGTAATTATTCAAGAATATTTAAGTCATTATTTTCTACACATTCAGATATGTAGTGGTAATATACAGTTCCACAAAGTTTCATTTTCTCAAGATTCATGAAGCATGTGCTCCAACCTGCTTCTTCTAGGAACTGCATGGTAGAAGCACAGGCATCAACTCTGATATATCTAACCATCCAGAAACACTATCTCTTTTACTTCATGGAGATAAGCAGTGTCACAACTGCATGACAAAAAAAAAAAAAGGGATTAATGTGATATTTCTTATGGTCATAATTATTGAGACTGCAGTTAGTTATAGGCAAACTGGCCAGGTTTTTTATGTATTTCATTAGAGTCAAGAAACAGTGGCAGTCTGTTATTATCATCAGCGTCATTTAACATATTCATAATATTAAGAACAAAAGAGTCAGCATGAATGAATAATAAAATACAAATTTTAATTAGTGGGGAAAAAAAGGGAAAAAAATATAACTGAGCAGCATCTGACAAGTTTCTGTTTCAGTCAACATTTTCTATAAATAAGTGTTCTGTGATGGAATATAATAAGGCCATTAATACTGAACTTCATAGATTTTAAAAAGGCATTTGATAGCATACACAGAGATTCATTATGGAGAATTTTATGTCTATATGGAATACCATCTAAAATTGTCAACATCATTAAGGACTTATACAATGGATATGTTTGTGCAGTCAAGACAGAAGAAGGGATGAGTGAATGGTTCCAGATTGAAACAGGTGTCTTCTTCTTCTTCTTCTTCTTCGTTCACTTCTACCACCAAAAACCGCACTGTGAACCTACTGAATTCATACATGTGGTCCTCGTTAGGTCCGGTGGTCCCCTGTGTGGTCCAAAATAGACCACATGAGTTCCACGAAGGACCACAAGGGGTTCAGAGTATCACAGTGCTTTAGCCTGTATTCTTGGTGGGTCTCGGAAGCGGGATTGCGTGACACCGTGGTTTTCATTGCACCAGTTTGGTCTAGGGTTGGACTTTCTCACCGGAAGACCTCGACGTGTTTGGAATATCAGTGCATCCCCGCTGGGTGAGAGGCGTTAGCCCACCCAGGCCAGAGTTGGACTTTCTCACCGGAAAACCTCGACGTGTTATGAGATACCCGTGTGTCACCGCCGGGTGAGAGGTGGTTGCCCATCCAGTCCAGGGTTGGACTTTCTCACCGGAAAACCTCAGCGTGATTAGGATACGCAGACATCCCCGCCGGGTGAGAGGTGGTTGCCTATCTAGACTTCCCTGGTCCAGTGTCTCCGACTTCAGCATTTTGCGGTCGTGGCCGCTACCCTTCCTAGTTGTGACCAGGATGGAGCTTTTGTCCAGGAGGACGAATCCTCGCCACTAGTGACTTCTACCCCTGGGTTGAGCCGGTTTAGGCATTTCCCAGTATGGGCATGTTTGGGACGGGACCGACCTCTAGGGCAGAGGTACTGTGACATTCATAGCCTTCAAGATTCACCCCTGGTATGAGCCGGTTTAGGCAAAATTCACCAGTATGGGTGTTTATCAGGCGTTACCGACCTCTAGAGCGGAGGTGGCATGACATGTCTAGCCATCGAGTTCCACCACTGGTGTGTGCCGGTTTAGGCATATTTCACCAGTGTAGGTGTATTTCGGACGTAGGCGGCCTCTAGAGCAGAGGTGCCGTGGTATGGCTCTCGTAGCGATACTACTGGACATACCAGGTTAAACTTCACTTTCCACCACCTTTTCCCATCGGCGCCGCACAGCAACCTTTATTTCCGCATTTACTTCCTTAACCGGGAGGAGCTTCACTCCACGCGCGGCATTTGAAAAGTCAAGCCAGCAGTGACTTAACCTCTGGGACAAACCGGTTCATGCATTTCACACGATATGACTGCACTCAGGACGTGGCCAACCTCCAGACCAGAGGTGCCGTGATTTGACTGTTTGCTTCGCTTTATTCTTTCAACCACCTTTTCCGCAGTGATGCTGCGCGGCAACCTCATTTGCAAATTTCTTCATTGGCCGGGAAGAGCACCGCTCCACGCACGGCAGCTGAAGATCTCGCCAACAGTGGGAAACAGGTGTGAAACAAGGATGCATACTGTCTCCTTTACTTGTTGGGATTACAATAGACTTCATAATGAAAAAAATGCTGCACAGGTAACACAGGTATTGACTGGGTACATGGGACCCAACTAGAAGATCTTGATTTTGCTGATGACATAACTCTTATCAGTAATAATGTGAATTCCATGCAAGAAAAAACAGAAAGCCTGTCTTCACTGGCTAGCAAAATAGGACTTGAAATTAACAAGGAAAAAACAAAAATAATGAAAATTCCCATCAATCAAATTGGAAAAATACACATAGAAGGGACAGATATTGAAGAAGTCAATCAATTTGCATACCTTGGCAGCTACATAGACCAGGATGGTGACACTAGAAAGGAAGTTAGGATCAGAATTGCAAAAGCAGCATCAATCTTCAAGAATCTTGAGAACATATGGAATTCAAAAGTTATAAGCACAAAAACCAAGTTAAGACTATTCAATTCAAATGTAATATCCACCCTCATTTATGCATGCGAAAGCTGGAAAACAACTAAAGAAATAGAAAAGAAATTAGACTCTTTTGAAAACAAATGCCTAAGGAAAATACTCGGCATCAAGTGGAATGAATTCAAGAACAATGCAGAGATAAGACAGATGACTGAACAACAACCAGTTTCATGGGTGATCAGGAAAAGGAGATGGACATATGTTGGTCACTTGATGAGAAGAAATGATCATAGAATCCCAAAACAAGCTATCAAGTGGAACACAACAGGCCGAAGAAAAAGAGGCAGACCGCGTGAAACTCTGAAGAGGACATTATTAAGAGAGCCCAAATTAACAGGCATAAAATCCCTTGATGAGGTTGAAAGACTCGCCGAAGACAGGAAAAATTGGCGAACTACTTTGCGAGCCCTATGTGACGTTTAACGGCACGGGAAGGATATAAGATATAAGATAAGATGGAATACCTGTTTTGATGGATATTTCCTTTTTTCCCAAGGGGACAGGGTTGCTATAGAGCCAGGTGTTTCCTGCCGTACATGTAATGTTTGTAAATCTGGAAGATATAATCTGTGTAAGGATGTCAGATTTTGTGCCACTCCTCCGGATGATGGCAACCTGTCTCGCTATTTTGTCCATGATGCTGACTTTTGCTTCAAGTTAGTACTGGTTTTACTTTATGTGGTGATTTTGTGTACTCTGGCAATGTTAGGCAGTTGGTATTTAGATTAAAAGTTTGTGGGTTATCCATGTTCCTCTTGTATGTTTTTTATTTTAAAATAAATGACTTAAAATATCAGCATTATAACCTGTATAAGATATTTTTTGGATGTACAACAAGGCCTAATGTTTGGAAAGAATGTCAGTTTTGCCTAAAAGGTGGATAATTTAGAAGGTCAATTATTTAAATTGTGACTTATATAAGTTTTGAAACTTATGTAGTAATTGTAAACTGTTTGAAAGCAGATCATTGTTTGCTTCAAACATATATGAAATTATGTCTAAAAATGTTCCTAAGAAGAAGTATAAAGATTCTTGCAGGCAACAGAGTTTGTTTATAAAAGACACAAATAACTTATTGAATTTATTGTCAAATGATGTATCTTCAAAAAATAAAATCTAATATAAAAATAATATGTTAATAACTATTTTTTTATTTACTTTGTTGCAATTATAGGCTTCCAGATCATGTGTCATTTGAGGAAGGTGCCTTACTGGAACCATTGGCAGTAGCTGTGCATGCGACAAATAGAGCTGGTGTTAAATTAGGACACACAGTGTTAGTCTGTGGAGCAGGTTCACTATATACTGTGGTCTGTTTATTTAGTGTTTCAGTTTGCGTGAAGTATAAGTCTTCATTCAATTCTCACCAAACTTTCCTGTCCCAGGAAGACCCATAAGTCCATTCCATTATTTTTGTCAACTAGTTTTTCTTTCTTTACTCTTTTCCTTTTGTGCGTGTGTGTGTTTTAGAGTTTTTCTGTCACATTAATTCAGTGAGAATTACAGAATGCTGGTAATTAAATACCACCTTCTTTCAGTGGAACACTTTGTCAAGATCATGGTTGTTTGTTCTTTGTTAAATGTTTTGTTTTAGTCATTCAGTACTATAATTTATTACTATTAATTACTGTAATTATTGTGCTGCTTTTATTTTAGATGCAAGTGAAGGAAATTTTCTGTAGCTGTGCATTTTATTTTGTTTTGGCCATCTTTATCTATCTGCAAATGTTTTAGTATCTGTTTAATTGTTAGTTTTAATTCTCCACAATCTTTTAAATTTTTCTTGATGATCCTAATGCTATAATGCTTGTTTGTTTTTTTTTTAATTGTCTCATTTCTTTCACTGGAGGACTTTCAGATTTGTATAATCTGAATTTTGTTGTTTAATTTTTAATTGATTGTTTTAATTGATACCAAGCACACAACAAACATACTTTAGATCAGAAGTTACAGAGGGGCTGAATGCAGCACTGACCACCTTCTTGTGGGAGCTGAACTAAAATTCAGACTGAAAAAAATTCTTATGATAGATTAAATAAAAGCTCAATAATAAATAGAGATGCTTTAAAAAGAGAAGAAACTAAAGAAAAATTCAGAAAAGAGCTAAACCATAAAATAAACACAAGAGAGAATGAAGAAAATAAAAGCATTAATAACAGATGGGAAGATAAACCATTATAAAGAACACAGTGGAAGAATGCCTGTGAGTCAAGACCATAAATAAAAGAGAGAACTGGTTTGATGAAGTCTGCAGAGAGGCAGTCATAAAGAAAAGAACAGTGAGACAGATATGGTTGAATAACATGGACAACAAAATAAATGATAAGTACCACACACAGTGTAAAGAAATTTTAAAAGTTATTCGCCAACAAAAACAACGGTAAGTGAGATGCAGGCATATCATCAGCATAAGAAAAGCAGGGAATTCTATAAAGAACTGTGAACAGTAAAGCAAGGATATAAACGACCTCTACAGAGCTTGAAGGATGTATTGGAAACATGATAAATAATGAAGAGAAAATCTGTATCAAATGGAAAGAATATTTTGAAAAACTACTAAACTGTGAAGAGCCTGTAAACACGTTACCATGCAAAGAAGTACAGATTTGTGAACTTGAAATAGAGGGACCAGACTTAGAAGAGGTTATCTACAGTATCATGCTTCTATGAAACAACAAAGCAACAGGTTCAGATGGAATTGATGCAAAACTGATTAAGGAAGGAGATCTAAATCTACATGAACAGATATGTGCACTAATACAACAAATATTGAGAGATAAAAATTCCCTAGTGAATGGAGAGAATCATTACCGTTACAAGTATTCAAAAAAGGTGATAAGAGCAAGTATGAAAACTACAGAGGAATATCCTTACTACAAACAAGCTACAAAATACCATCTATTATACTTTTGAACAGATTAAAACCGTACAGTGAGAACATACTGGGAAACTATCAAGCAGGTTTTAGGAAGAATAGATCAACTGTAGACCTTTATCTATGTCAAAGAGCAGAAAAGTACAGGGAATATGGAAAAGAAGTACATAATATCTTCATTGACTTCAAGAAAGCTTATGACAACATAGATAGTGGCAGCTTATGGAAAATTATGAAAGAATTTGAGATACCCAATAAATTAATCAGTTTGACCAGAATATGTACGGAATATGCACAAAATATAGAAATATATAAAGGAAGAAAGTCAGAACCCTTCTATATAAGAACTGGGTTGAAACAAAGTGATACCTTATTTCTATTACTATTCTTCTTCTTCTTCTTTGTTAGCTTTTACAAACAAGACCACCTTGTGATCCTACTGAATTTACACCTGTGGTCCTCGATAGGTCCAGTGGCTACCCATGTGAAAGGACCACACGAGATTCCCCCAGAGGACCACAAGGGGTTCAGAGTATCACAAGGCTTGAGCCTGTATTCTTGGTGGGTCTCAGAAGTGGGATTGTATGACACCATGGTTTTTGTTGCACCAGTTTAGTCTAGAGTTGGACTTTCTCACTGGAAAACCTTGACGTGTTTTGGATACGAGTATATCCCCGCTGGGTGAGAGGTGGTAGCCCATCCAGGTTAGAGTTGGACTTTCTCACCGGAAAACCTCAGCGTGATTAGGATATGCATACATCCCTGCCTGGTGAGAGGTGGTTGCCTATCTAGACTGCCCTGGTCCAGTGTCTCTTTACTTCAACATTTTGTGATCATGGCGACTCCCCTTCCTAGTTGTGACCAGGATGGAGCTTTTGTCCAGGAGGACGAATCCTCGCCACTAGTGACTTCCACCCCTGAGTTGAGCTGGTTTAGGCATATTATCCCAGTATGGACGTGTTTAAGACATGGCTGACCTCTAGAGTGGAGGTACCGTGACATGCGTAGCCATCAAGTTTCACCCCTGGTGTGAAGCTGGTTTATGCATATTTCACCAGTATGGGTGTATATTGGACGTGACCGACCTCTAGAGCAGAGGTGCCGTGGTATGAGTAGCTCTCGCCGCAATACTACTGGACATACTGATTAAGCTTCACTTTATCCTTTCCATCACCTTTTCACATCGGCGCCACACAGCAACCGCATTTTTTTCCTTGGCCGGGAGGAGCTTCACTCCACACGCAGCATCTGAAGAATATCCTCAGCAGTGTCTTAATCTCTGGGTTAAGCTGGTTCAGGCATTTCGCCCGATATGAGTGCACTTAGGATGTGGCCGTCCTCCAGACCAGAGGTGCCATGATTAGACTACTGCTTACTTCGCTTAGTCCTTTCTTTCAACTTTTTCGCAGTGGTGCCACGTGGTAATCCCATTCATACCTTTCTTCACTGGCCAGGAGGAGCCCCACTCCATGCATGGCAGCTGAAGAATCTCGCCAGCAGCGGTAGATGAGCTACCAAACATGACTCTCATCTACCTGAAGCATCTGGTTTTCAGGCGCCAGATATTTGCCTTAACCTCTTCTCCTGTCAGTTTAAACAGTTCTGCCATGAGAAGGCCAGGAGCTGGACTTGACTGTCAGAGGTTATTTGAGATGCATGCCATTTGGAGTTGAGAGTGTATCCTCCACCTCATCTCCAGCAATAACAGTCCTTGGAACCCCATTACTATTCAGCCTAGTACTAGAAAAGATAATCAGAAAAGTGAAAGAAGAAAGCAGTACAGGAGAACAAGCTAAAATACTATGATACGCTGACAACATCAACCCAGTGGGGGAAACTATGCAAGAAGTAATCAATACCTGCATACACCTGAGAGATATTGCACTAAAAGTAGACTTGACCATTAACCAAGATTAAACAGAATATATGAAGATACAAAGAGACCAGAGGCTGAATGATCCAGATTATATAAATGTTGGAGATATGATTATTAGGAAAGCAGAAATATACAAATATCTAGGCACAACCTTCAACAGAAGCAACATAGTAAGTGAGGTAATTAAAAGCAGCATACAGATAGCAAATAAAATTTACTTCATCTTACAACACCTGTTAAAATCCAAAATTCTGTCCCAAAACACCAAAATAATAATCTCAATCACTCAGTCATTTGCATGTCCCTTGCAGAACTTTGCTTCCCTAACAGCTCTCCTGTAGGCCTCTCAGTTGTAAGCAAGATGCCCTGATGCTGATGCATCCATTTGCATATTATCAACGATGTCTTGCAGCCTTCTTCTCTTTGTCTTCCTCTCCCTTTTTTTCCCATTATGTACCCTTTCAAGACTGTCTTCTCTAAATTATCATGATGTGTCCAAAATATTTAAGTTTTCTCTCTTTAATCCTCTTTACTAGCCAACCTTCAGTGTTAAATTCTTGTAGTATGGATATATTAATACTTTCTGCATCCATTATATTTGAAAAACGCTTCTGTAGCATTTACAATCAAAGACATTTATGTGTTTCTCAGCTGTTTTGTTAAGTGTCCAGGTCTCACAGACATATGTTGTGATGGGAAAGATGCATGCCCTTAAAAATCTTACTTTTGTAGTTCTGTCTGTTCCTCTCCACAGCTTCTCTAGTTGTTTTACTTTCTGAAGAGCGATAAAGCTGTCCTCCTTTTAATTTCCCTCACTGTATCTCCATTATTAGTTAGTAATGATCCAAGATATTAAAAACTCTCCATCTCTTCCAATTTTTCCTCCTTGATACATATTTCAGCTGCTGTATTTGTTTTGTCATTTGTCATCAATTTAGTTTTCTTCACATTAAGTTAGAGGTTTTCCACTTTGCTGTTTTTACAGACTGACATAATTAGTTTTTCCATTCCTTTTTGTGTTGTAGATAGTAATACTTTTTATTACTATACTATTGCTGTACGGGTACTCCACCATATCCATACTACAAGAATTTAATATTGAGGAAGGTTAGCTAGTAAGGAAGATTAAACAGAGAAAACTTAAATATTTTGGACATATTAAACATCATGATAATTTAGAGAAGACAAATATGTACCCTTGGAAGGTACATAATGGAGAAAAGAAAGAGAGGAAGACTAAAGCGAAGATGGCTGAAAGACATCATTGATAATCTGCAAATGGATGCATCAGCAGCAGAATGTTTAAAGTAGGAAAAAAGTAGGAACAGCTTTATTACTTAACGACTACAAAGAAAATTCATATTCTTTCAAGGCATTTCTGAATGAGTGTCAGAAAATCTATATATTCTTTCAAGCTAAGTGCTCTATTCATTTTATTTATTTATTTGTTTTAACATAGGATTCATGTGAATCTATACTTTATCTCCTCTCTCTAATTCTTCGTCCTGTATGTGTTTGTATGATTAAGGCTCACACCGAAATGTCACACCTTTGTAATCATTAAGTAATAAAGCTGTTCCTACTTTTTTTCTAGTTTATACATTTTGATATCACAGCTGTACTGCAGTGCTTCGTGTATAGTTGTAAACTTATACACTAATTATTGTGTGCACAAGCAGCAGGCCATCTTGCTTAACTAAGAGGCCCACGGGAGAGCTGTTAGGGAGACAAAATTCCGCAAGGGACATGCAAATGACTAACTTACAGGAGAATTATTTGCAGGTTACTATAATTGCTTGCTTGGTCACTTCCTTAGGTCCTATTGGCTTAGTGCACATTCTAACATGCAAAGCTAAAGGTGCTTCAGTTGTGTGTGTTACAGGTGAGTTTCATTACTAAGATATCATGCACTGTGTCTGTGCATGTATGTAACTGGTCATTGTTTAATTAAACTATTAATAATGTTTACTGTGCTATAGGTCTAAATTATAGAGTGAGCTTCCAGACGGCTTTATCAGACAATTTTTTCATTACATTTCCTCAGCATTTCTTAATATTTGCTTATCTTGTTGAACAAACAATATATATATATATATATATATATAAACCAAAGCCCTAAATTATCTTGGGTAATGATGGGAGGATGGTCACTGGCAATGCGCAGCCATTGTTAATATAGAACTAGTTGAAATTATGGATATTCTGAATTTTCAATTCAAATTCTTATTCAGTATAAATGGCAACAAGATTTAAATATTCATATTCAACAGAAAATTCATCTTCACTGTCTAGTAAAATTTTCATTATTTAAACAAACATTTCTCATGGATTGACCAACACTAGCACAAATTAATAGTTTAATAAGATTAGATATAATCATTATCTTTACAAAACTTTACGAGAGTACAAGACTGTTTATAAGAAAGTACTTTTAAATTTAATGTCAAATTTCAAGTAATAATAACTATAGCATCACTTTCATATTCATGCTTTCAGCAAGTAGTGGTTTATTCTTGAATCTGCTGTTCAACTTCATATTCTTGTTGCTACATCCCCACCCCCTCAAAAAAAAAAATATTTGTATTTGAGTGAATACTTAAATTTGCTATTCGGTATATCTCTAGCTAAAATTTCTTGCAAATTGTTTTAAGCACATACTTGTGTCCCTGAAAAGTGCATATTGTTTGTTAGCACTAATCTTTAAGTGATAATATAATTTGTCCTAATTTATCCATTAAAATTTGCTCTTAATGTTTTTTTTTTCTTTACTGAGAACATTTTTTTTTCAAATTCTAGGACAAAAACTGTGACTTCTTGAATTAGCGAACTATTTTCTTAGCCTCCATGTAGGCATCTAAATGAGTGAATGCATTACTTATATCAATTCAGCTGGTATTCCTTTCATTTTCATTTGTGCTCATGGTGAAAGTTATCTATAACATAAGCTTCCTTTCTATACACCCTTTCTTATGAGTTCCTGTACACGTATGTTTGTTCTTCACAGACATTAATGAGTCTAGACTTAAAGTGGCCAAAGAACTTGGTGCAGACTATGTTGTAAAAGTAACAACCAGGGATCCACAGGCCATAGCAAAGGCCATTGAAGATGCAGTAGGAGACAAAGTAGACATAAGCATGGAATGCAGTGGTGTGCTGAATAGCCAACAAGCAGCTGTTTATGTTAGTAAAGTATCTCATTCATTATGCATAAGTTATCATGCTTAAGCTACTGAGACAATCTGCATTTTCTAATACTTTGACCCATTTAATATAAATAAGCATTCAGTCTTTCCAGATATAGTGATGTTAGCTTTGTGGCATGTTTTTAACAAGCCTATTTTCTATGACTTCACAAACAAAAAAGAAACCAGGCCTTTTATTCTGATCTACTTGGAACTCTTACATAAATCCTTTGTAGCCAGTGTCATGATACTGTTGAAGTATTAGGTTTGTTTACCCTTTCACTAGTATGGACATGTTTAGATGTTTTGCTGTATTACTTCTAAGAACAGTTTAACGTGTTTCAAGATTTCTGCACCTATGGTGCTAATGATGTGTTAACATGTTCTGCAGCATACTAGTTGATACTATAAACTACTATGGTTGTTCAACAATCACAGTAGCTATTTTTAGTTATATGTGGCCTGGTTTCAATAAGTGGGACTTGTCAATGAGTTGGTACCTATGTTACAGTAATTTTGCTCGTGAGGCAGGAGGAACTGTCAGTACTGTACATGTGTTTATTGCTTTCCAGCGCTCATCTTATGTTATGCGCTACACTGGTCATTTTATGGTCATGTTCTATTCAATATATTATAAAATATATATTTTACTATGACTAGAAAATGAATTTATATAGAAACTGTTAGAATTTCACACAAAGAGCAACAGTGAAGATGAAAATGAAATATGTAATTCTGACAGTGAACAAGATAATCAGAGCGCTTATGCCTATCCATGAACATTGACTGACTGCAAGAAGGAAAAAAAGCTGAAAATAAGTGAATACTTTGTGAAAAATTTTTTGCTTCAATCACCTGTGTTTGATGGAATTATGTCCTGGGACAGCTTTTTAATACTTTTCAGAATGTTGCATTTTTCAGACAGTGGCACTGATACCTGAGGCAATCAACTTTTCAGATACATCTCCCATCAACAGAATCATCAACATGGAAAAGGACCAATTAAGAAAGTGTGTTGTGTGTGCAATAAATATGACAGGAAACAAGATATATGTCCTCAGATTGTGATGTCACTTTGTTGTTGAACCTTATTTTAGAACATTTCACACAAATAACATTATTGAAAAATGAAGTTTTTTTTTTTTTTTTAAATTTATGTACATAATTTTATGAAATTTTACCCATCAAAAAAAAAAAAAAGAAATGAACAGAGAAAAAAGTAATCAAAATGAGTTGCGATAAGACTTTGATTTTCAGATGACATAAAAAAAGTGTTCAGCACTGGGGGGAAAGCCTGCAAGCAGAAAAATGTAGTGCAATGGGTCATGACACACAAGATGAATGTAGCAGCAAAAACGTTAATCTTAAAAAATTCTAAGATAATTTTTCTTTTCATCAATTCTGGCAGCTCAGCTTTACTTGCTTTGATTCTTTACTTATAAAATAAACAATTATTTCTTTCTTTGACTATGCCAGAAAATATATACATTTGAATGGCAGTCACTTATAGAATATTGACTAATTTAAGAAAAAAAACAGATATTTGACCAGTCTCATGAGATTTCACAATCTGTATTGAATTATTTCATGTAGAATAATTTATAATGTTCTGTGGAAACTTTTGGCCAGTAAAACTGTCCTTGAAAAACCCCAGTATTAAGCCAGCTACTCAGATTACTCTCCAGGAGTGGCACCGAGTACAGGGAGAAGCATTGCCTAATCATCTGCTTGAAACCAAAATATGAACAAGAGAAATAAAAAATTTAAATTTTTTATACAGCTTTTGTTTATAAGTTCTGTTTTTTTCTGCCTTTTGCCAGGCCACTAATCTGGAGGCACAGTTGTCACTGTAGGTTATGGTCATGCAGAGGCTGAGCTCCCAATTGTAAATGCTTGTGTGAGGGAAGTTGATATTAAAGGGACACACAGATATGCCAACTGGTAAACATCTCTGTTTCTCCATGTTTCCATTATTTTATCTAGTATATGTCTATATTTTTATATTTCAAAGATATCCAAACAAAATGATAAGTTTCAGTTTAAATCTGGTTTGGACAAATAATAGATGAGCAGATTCAGTAAAATAATGATTGACTGGTTCACCAGACTATGGACTGAAAGAGTTGCAGATACTAGGTAGAATATACCACAATGCATGTTTCACTATTTGTTGGATTGATACTGATTTAACTAACTTGCTACAATGTTTAAAGAGAGCAAATCTTGGAGGAGAATAACCCCTATTATATGAAAATCAAAGTTGTTTTCCTCTTGTTAAAATTAAAAAAAAAAAAAAATTCGGTAAAGTTTTACTAAAAAATAAATAAATAAACATTTACTAAAGACATAAACAATGAATAACTATTTCTTTGCTAACTTTTCTGTATTTACAATGGTAAGATACAGTCAGAAGGAAACATTATGATGAAAACTTTGGAACATTCGTTAGTCAAAGTCACCATTTTTCAAACATTTGTGCCCTGGTACATTGGTGTATCGCAAGGCAGCCAGAGATATGCCACCACATTGTGGTTGTAAAAATATCTTCCTTCAAATTACACCTCACTCAGTGTAATGTAAAAAGTAAAATACCATTAATATACACTTAATATGAACATAGGTGTGCTGCAACAGAATTTGCATTGTCAATGTGTCAAAGTTTCTAAAAGTTTGAGGAGTACTGATCTCAGTAAATGTTTAAAAGTTACTATGAGTGAAAAGACTATTCTTTGTTTCAGCTACCCAACAGCTTTGGCTATGGTGGCTTCTGAAAAAGTCAATGTCAAACCACTGGTGACTCACCGCTTCAGCCTTGAGGAATCCATTGAGGCTTTTGAAACAGCAAAAAGGGGTGAAGGCATCAAAGTCATGATTAAATGTAGCCGTGGTTGAAGTAAACATACAGTGATACTTCAACACCAGAGGTTATGGATTTAGTCAGTTATTGTAATCGGCATCCAATTATTTAACCAGCATTCAATCAAATAATACAATAAAATGCATGTAAACTTGTTGTTATAAACTGATAAGGAATGATGAAAAGTTTTGAAGCTTTACTTGCAGGTGATTTTGATTTATATGGTCTTTCATTTTGTGAGAGATGTAGTGGTAAGTATATGCTGTTTTGGATACACATTGTGGTATACAAAGAGTGTTGAATGTGCTGTCCTAGAAGTTGATCTTTCTTAGGATATCTTCTTCTAGCTTGGAGTATTGGGAGTATCTGAGTTTTGAAAAAAGGGCAGTTGTTTATAATTTTGTAGCATAATGTTTTTGTTTTATATATTTACAAGAAATAGTCAGAGTATACGATGGAGAATGACAAAAAAAAAAAAAAGAAAGATATGAGAAAATGTGCAATACTTGTACTGGTTTAAAACAGTTAGTTATTTTTCTCACATTCAAAATGTGTACTGAATATCCATCAGTCTTCAGGTATACATAATCTGTATTCATATGCTATATCTCTCTCCCTCTCCATATGTGTGAGTATGTGCACACATGCACACCTAAATGACTGCAGTGTAAAGGAGAAAATTAGTCTCACTGACATTTGTGATGTTAAATGTCCTAACAGTTATTAAAAATTATCAGACAACCTTAGATCTCATTTTTTTCCCCCGAAGAAAAAGAGGGGAAGTATGTGGCAATGCAAATGACTGTATGAATAAAAATCTATTCTCTGTAGTCAAAATAGAAGAGATATAGATTCAAGTCAATCAACTAGGACTCTAGTGCTAGTTTAAAGAATTGACTTGATGGTAAAGAATAACAACTCAGGCTCGCTATGCAGCCTGACATTTTATAATCAGTGGACTCACCAGCTTTAGCTCAGCATGGTATTAGTAAGACAACACATGCTTCACTGAAACAATTGCCTAATTTGAATCTGTGACCTTTTTTTTTCTCATGTGAATCTGATTATTACATAATAATCTGTTTATTTTAGACAGAGTAATGGCATCAAGGGCAAGAAAGGTACACACAGCACATAAAGCAGAGTAGACAGGTCCTACAAACTAAAGGATTTATATGACCAGCTCCTGGCATGTCACTAACATCTTTGTCTTATTACATGTATCTCGTAGAAAGAGAAAGATGGTTTAAGTTTTCGAGAGATGATTTAAGTCTGGATTTGTGTAATGACTTTCAAAATAAAGGAGTGTCCATGTGGTTCTATCCTTATAAACAAAGAGAATTTTTTTAAAAATCAACTTACAAACTAAAATCCAATCTAATGGAAGCTGATGTTATACTAAAGTAGATTTTATTACTGTTTTACTACTGTGTAAAATCATAAATGAGTTGTAGTAAATTGCTGCTGAGATATTTGATACAGTGAAGAATAAAGTATATATAGTCTCTTTTATTTATTTGATGTTACTTTCTTCATTTTCACAACTTACAATTCCTTTTACATGCTATTATAAATCACTGATTTGGTAAACAGAATCAGCAGTCATACTGAACTTTGACTAACAATTTGAAACTGGACTTTGACACTTGACTTGAGACTTGAAAGTGACCTAAGACTCAATTTGCAACTTGAAGATAAGTGACTTGTACTGCTGAAAAAAAAAAAGAAGAAAATGTGCATAATTATAGTAAAAAGGAAAATCCTCAATACTGTTGCAAGGACAGCCAAGTGATGGAAATCAGGAGGAAAGAAAAGGAGAGGCTGATCTAAGACAATCTGGCAAAGAACTGTTTAAAGTAACACAAACAGCGTGTTCCCCAGCTGGGGTTAGCATATATGGCTACAGACCATGATAAATGGAGAGCACGTGTTGTTTTACAAGACCGCATGGAGCATACTGGACTGTGACTTTTTGACAATAACCACCCAAGAGTGTAAAATATGAGTGTGAGTGTACAAAAAAATAATTTCTTTGCTGCATTCCACTGAAAGCAAGTATACTGTATTGTTTTTTTCTTTGTATTAATTTTAACTGCCTGCTGTAACTATCCATAAACCTATATTGTATATTCACTTATCACCAAACTACTCACCATGTAACAAATTTCACAGAACTGAAATCTTTATTTTAAAATTAGTAGCAATTTTTTCTGAAGTAACAACTAATGTGGTGGTTCCTTGAAGTACAATACAAAAGTCAAGATATTAGGGGAAAGACAAATGGATCTAAAATTGTACGTAGCATGCCTTCTGCCTGGTGTGATAGGCTAGACACCTCCATACTGAAGAATTTAACTAACAAGTCCCTGATACAACACAACTACAGCTATTTTCAGAAGCATCTTGTTAGGACTGGCGAGGCAATTTAGAATGTGATTTGTTCAAATAACCAAGATGTGGAGAAGTAAAAGAGAGCAGCAGATGGTGTGGAATCATCAGAGAATTGATTTTAAAAAATCAGGGTTATGGTGACTGTTTATTCCTGGCAGATAGCAAGGAAGCCTGCCAATCTGAGAAGAATCATCAAAATCTTTGAACAAGACCAATTTCTATTGTAAGAAGTGAAATGTATTGGTCAGAATTTGAAAATTTCATTGGCAAAGACACAGAAGTTTGCTTGCAAATCTCAGATGGATTTGACTGGGCATGCTTAAGTTGAACTGCTAACTTCTATTGTTTAAGAAGTGTGCCTCTAAAGCATGACAGGATTGCCTTTACATTTACCTTATCCACACTCTAGCTTACTTAACATAATCAGTTTTAAAATGTAAGTGTTATTTCAAGAACTGGGTTAGGCAGCAAGGCATATCATTGCACAAGGAAGCAAAATTTCTAAGGCTGGAGCCGTTTGTAACTTGTAAAAATGACAGGAGAAGGAATGAAATGTGTTCTTTCTTTTCAATTTAAACTATGCACAGAACATTAACAGTGCCTGTAATCCATACATAAACAAAATAGGTGAGAAATGTCTGAAAATTCTCAGTAACTCATTTCAGAGAAGTTATCTTTCGCGATTTAATACTTTACATATTTAAACTGTAAAAATTCTCTTCACTCTAGTGTAGTTTTACAATTCAGGGTAAAGAAGTGATGATGGTGAGAGAATTTACAACCAGCTGCTACAAATGTTTGTTTCCAACTAGATTGAAATAAATTAGTCTTCGCAAAATTTTGGTAATGACACACCTAATATCTGAGGACACAATTTCACATGATAGTTTCAATGTGAAAAAAATTTCACATTCTTAGGGTTCAAGTTTTATAATCCTGTGAATTTTATCCATCAGATCACTTATGTTAACGTCAAAGATATACTTCTTAAATTTCACTTGTAACGTGTATTCTCTCGCTCTCACCAACATAGGACAGCTGGGATTTTTAAAAAAATAATTTCCACATTTTAAAGTTGGAATATCTAGAGAGAAATTGTACAAACTGCCAAAGCAAATTTCACTTCAGCAAGTCAAAGTAATCTTTCAAATATTTTAAACCAGTTTTTACAGCAGCTAGCAATTTTACAAATCATCTTTATCATGATAATGATGATGATGTCAACTACAGTTATGATGATGGCAAATTTACAGTTTATCTTATGTTCTGTTCCCCATTATTTTATAAATTGTTATTAACGCTATTTAAAATTAATGACAGAGTATGTTAAAGCTTAAAATATACTTTGCCTTGCAACACCTGCTAAAATCCAAAATCCTGTCACAAAACATCAAAATAGCAATCTACAAAATTATAATAAGACCAGCCGTCATGTATGGATCAGAAACATGGAGTACAACAAAGATGAACAACAATGCAGATCTTTATGAACAAGATCCTAAGAAGAATCTTTGGCCCAATAAAGGATTTCAACAGTGGAGAATGGAGAGCTAGAAAGAACACTGAACTGAGCAGCTTATTTAAATCACAGTAAATTATAAATGACTTGAAACTAAAAAGACTATGGTGGCAGGGGCATGTAGAAAGAATAGAAGAGAACAAACAAAAATGATGTATGCACAAGAGATGAGGGAAACAAGACCAAGATGTAGACCAAGACAGAGATGGAAAGACAACATAGAAGAGATTTCAGATGCCTTGTTGTTTTGTCAGTTGTCATCAATTTAGTTTTCTTTGCATTACAATAGAGGTTTTGCTCTTCATTGTTCTTACGGACTAACATAATTATTTTTTAAAATTCCTTTTTGTGTTGTGGACAGTAATACTGTGTCATCAGCATATCTAATCTCTGGTATTTCATAACCTCTTATTGTTATGGCATTGTACTATTCTTTGTCTACATCTTCTCTAACATTCTTCATTATATTTTCAGTATACAAGTAAGGCGACAATATGCACACCTGACGGACCCCTTGTTTTATGTCAAACTAACTTGTTGTTTCACCATTTATTCTTACTGTTTCCTGTTGGTCTAGATACAGCAGTGATGTTAATTATATCAAATGTGTTGGAAATCCCATTTTTTCCATTATTTTCCAAAGTTTCTGGTGTTGTACACAGTCAAATGCATTTGAGTAGTCTATAAAAGATAAATATAGATTCACATTAAACTCTCTGCATTTCTCTATTATTAATCTTATATTGAAAATATGATCTCTTGATCCTCGTCCTTGCCTGAAACCAGCTTGGACCATATTGACATCTTCTTCTATTTTCTTACGAAGTCTACCCATTATGATTTTTAACAGAATTTTACTGGCATGACTAATCATGGTAACAGTTCTGTAGTTTGTGCATAATTTCAGGTTACCTTTTTTTTTTTTTTTGCAGACAGTTCTTTTCCACTCTTTTGGCCAAATTATAGAAGATGATATAAAAAGAAATTGGTGTCACCAACTGGAGAGAGAAGATTAAGAACAGAGAGGAATGGAGGTGAGCTTTTTCTGCAGCAATAAGCCTT
Organism: Achatina immaculata; assembly: GCA_009760885.1. Taxonomy (NCBI): domain Eukaryota; kingdom Metazoa; phylum Mollusca; class Gastropoda; order Stylommatophora; family Achatinidae; genus Lissachatina; species Lissachatina immaculata. The sequence continues at coordinate 28,493,084 of CM019691.1, read as the reverse complement.
AATGGCTCGGAATGCAGAAGAAGAATTAACCTTCCACACTCCGCAAGTTGTTTTTATCTCCCAGCTGAAGGTCAAATTAATCGCTATGATTGGCTTTACTGCCAGTCGTGTGCACAACATGAACTTTGGCCTTTGACCTCATAGTGAAACCTCCACTTTTCATTACCGCGAGCATTTTCACTCCTGCTTGTCGTCGGTCTATAACTGCAAAGAAATGTCAGACATCAATTTAACAGCAATTTTATATAAAAAAGATGATTTGCGGCTGGTAAGTTTCTGTCTTTGTGTACAAACCTAACAAAAAGTATAGCAATAGATTTAAACCATGTCGGTAGTATTCGTATTGGAAGATCGCAACAGAAACAATGGACCACATAATAGCAGACGTGGACTGGGGAATAAATGTATAAACTAGGGGGAAAAGTAGGAACAGCTTATTTAACGAACACAAAGTCGTGACGTTTCGGCGTGAGCCTCTCTCTAATTCTTCGTTCTGTATGTGTTTGTATGATTAAGTCTTTTTTCCCCCTAGTGTATACATTTTGATATCACAGCTTTACTGCAGTGCTTTGTGTATAGTTGTATACTTATACACTATTTATCGTGGGGAATAAATGGGTCAGGTGTATATGCAGAACGAAGTGTAAAATTAAAAATTATGGCGATGAATAAGTCGTATTCATTGCACTGTGACTCCATCCCTGCTCTAGTCATCAAAGAAGAGTTCGACGAATATGGTGCAGTTTTACAGAAAAGATACAAAGATGAAAGAACGGACGAAAATTAGCAGTAGGTGATAAGAACAGTGAAATGGTTATGAAAAACATGATCTCACTATTTCGGCAAAACAGGTTTTTTTCAGGAACAGCTAAAACTAGATAACTACACGCAACAGAGAAGCTGTCTATGTGTTTTAAAACGGACACAGTCTGCTCATTTTTCACTGTTCTTATAACTTATTGCCAGTTTCCCTCAATTTCTTTATCTTTGTCTCCCTTCAAAATGCACTGCTTACCTTTGTCTGATCTACTAGGACCTGTTTTAATGTACCTGTTATCATATTTATCCTCAATGATGGAAGAGATAAGAGACCTATAAAGCAAGCTAGATATACTCAGCAGCTTAGACCAAGTAAAGGAAGTTTTTTTTTTAAGTAGAATATCTCTATCTTTAGATTGAAAGAAAGATTTAAAACTGGCCTGTTGAGTAAATATAGAAAGCTGACAGAAACAAATACATTAGATCACTACCCAAGACATACAATAATGAGAACATGAAAAGCCTTTATTCTAGGACTGTGTTTAAGCATTGCCAGTGTTGTGACATTTATACCAGAAAAGACTGTTTTATGTGTTTTCAGTAGTGCTTCTGTGTAAACCAGGCTGTTGTGGTACTACTGGCAGGCCAACAGAATAGGGATAAGGAGTGTTCCCTGATTGTGAAGCTTATCAAGAAGGCATGTGTCTTAGATCCTCTCTGGAAATCACAGTTTTTGTTACCATTCCTGGCTAGTGCATAATGGTATTACTCAGAGTGTTTGAATTTTAAATATAAGGTTATTATTGTTATGTTATTACCCATAACATGAGATAGTAGAAGTGTTGATAAATAACAGGTAAAGACTCTGAACAGTAGCTGTATTTTCATATTTCTCTCTTTTTTTATTACAGGAAGACCAGCCAATACCAGAGCCTGGCCCAGGACGTAAGTATTGAAAATGAATACATGGTAGAGGTGAAAGAGAAAATGTGAGAGATACAAGAAATGGTGACTGCAGTAAAACTGGTTCTAGTAATGAAAGTAGATGGAGGTGTATTGTTCAGTTTTACAAAAAGGTAAAGAATGAGGAAAGTGGCCAAAGCAAAAATGGCAGAAAGTAAGATGAGCACATACAAATGAAGAACATACAACAATTCAGTATTTCGGCAAAAGACTCTTTTAAGGATAAAAAATATTTGTCAGCAAAAGATCACTATTTATTTAGTTTACATTTGATTTGGTTCAGTAGAACAGCAAACAACTCAAATGCCAGTTGGAGTCATGACCATTGAAAACGCTTTGTTAGAACATCAGGAGGATAGAGGGCTGAAATGTTTTGCCCGAGGATGCTCTGATGGTTTGAGGAGCTGTGTGGCTGTTTTGTTATCTGTGACTAAGACTTTCCTGTCAGTGTACAGAGGATTTTAAGACTAACAGTCTGGGCCTATCATGCAATAGAAGCACCTAGAAATATGGTGTTAGTTCTTATGTCTTCCTTGACCTGTTGGAATACGACAGGGCGATATGGTCAGTATCACACTAGGCAGCCTTTCTATTTCCAGCTCTAGAAGGAGTCGGGTACTCATTTCTACAACTGGATGGCTGGGGCATCTTGGGTCAGACTTGAACCACTAACTTTCCATGAAAGATGGACGCTGTAATCAACACACTACTTCCTCCTTCTTCTTCGTCCTTTACTCAGGCGTCAGTTTCAGTCCCTCTCACAGATGTGCACTTCATCTCAGGTTTTCAGCATCGCCATAAAGCTTCTATTGTAGGAGGCTGGGGTCTGGCTAGGTCCTTTGCCTGAATTGATTGTGTAGCTGGCTGTTCTGGAGAATGTGATTTGTCTTCTTCTTCTTCTTCGTTCGCACTGTCTGTCTATATCTGCAGTCCTGTCTCTTGGATAAATTTCACTGTTTTTTGTAATTCATGTATGGAACCGTAGAGCTTATCTTCTTTAGTGGTTTCACTGGGCCAGTAATTATTTCTCAGTGTCTCGTAGTTGATGCAGTTCTGGAGGATATGTTCCACAGTTTGGGGCACCTGGGCACATGTACATAGATTAGTAGTACCAACCTTAAACTTTGTATACATATGACTTCGGAGTCGGCTGTGTCCTGTTCGGAGACGGAAGATGGTGACTTGTTCCTTTCTGTTTAGCATGTGATAGTCATCATGTGGTGGTGTTTGTGGCTTCCTGTAGGTTTTTATCATGCTTTTCTTCTGATTATAAGTGATTGGTATGTCTGGTTGCTCCATTTCAGTGCCCTCTTTGGCCAGATGGTCAGCTTTCTCATTGCCTGGTATCCCACAGTGGGAGGGAATCCATTGCAAAGTGACTCCATGTTGTAAGCCAATTTTTGACAAGGCATCCTTAAGGTCTGGTAGTTTGTTGCACTGAAGAGCCTCCAGTACTGATCTTGCATCTGTGAGAATTACTACAGGACATATCAATTCTGGAGTCTGATAGTTTTTCAACTGCAGCAATAATTGCCCTAACTTCTGCATCAAAGTTGTTGCAGTATTTACCAGTGGGTATGGAAATCTTGTCAATGGTGTTGTTTGGATATTCAATATATGCTCCTGCCCCTCCATTCTTTATGGCATTATGTGCAGATCCATCTGTATACACACGTATCCAGGTGTCACATGGATATTTGTCATCTAGAACACTAAGTGTGGCTGTTGATCTTACAAGACTGCTCTGCATCTCACCATTCTGCACACCTTTCACTTCAGTTTGAATAGTTATTTGTGTATAATCTGCTTCTTTCCATGGTGTATGCTCTGGTACAGATGATAATGGAGCGACTACAGTTGGAAGGTCAGGTATCAGCTTACGCATACGCTTTGCCTGATGAATGAAGCTGCTTCTTTTAAGCCGTCCTAAAGCCAAGTTATTGAATCTCTCCTTCAGGGGATGGCTTACAGAGCTAAGGAATTTTTCTCCCATGGTCATGACCTTTGTGTCTCTACGTTCCTTTAGCGCTTGAACACCAACTATTTTCTGCATTTCTACTATTGGTGTGGACCTCATGGCACCTGTGATAATCCGTAGTGACTGATTTTTAACCTTGTCTAGATTATACAGCGTAGTGTTTGATGCTGTGCACCAAGATGTTGAGCCATATTCTAAATGTGGTAGTATACTTTGCTGATATACATTCTTGAGGATTCTTTCACTAGCTCCCCATGTGGTTCCACTCAGTTTTCTTAATATGGCTAGTTTTCTTCTGGCTTTTGCTTCTGCACTGTTGATGTGTTGCTTCCACGTCAGTTTTGAGTCAAGAGTCACTCCTAAGTAAGTGGGTTGGTTGTCCATCCTTAAGGGTATTTCATTTACAAAGATCTTACCTGCTTTCTGTTTAGATGAGAGGGTGAACAGAGTGGTACTTGATTTCTCTGTGTTGATACTTACACACCATTTGGAGTCTCTGTGTAGCAACTGTCGCATATTCATCTGTACACCACATGACCAGATCATGTGCATACAGTGCCGCTTTGATTCCATAGGGAAGTTCCTTGACCAGGTCATTAATGAATACAAGGAATAGTGTAGGCGAAAGGACTCCTCCTTGTGGTACACCGTGTCGCAGAAGTACTTTCTGGCTTTTGTGTCCATCCATTACTACTCTAGCTCTTCTATTGTGTAAATAGGACTTTATCCAGTTGTACAGTCTTCCATTCACATTACAGTTTCTTAGTTTCCACAGCAGACCTTTTTTCCATACTTTATCAAAGGCTTTCTTCAGGTCTATCCATGCTGCTAGTACAAGGTTTTTCTCTTGGAATGCATCCTCAATCTCTTGAGAGAGATAAGTCACTTGATCTTCCGTACTGTAGTACTGCCTAAATCCTGCTTGTTGTGGAACGAGAAGGTTTTCACTTTCTAGGTACCATTTTAGCCTCAGGTCAATGATGCGTTCCATCGTTTTGCATAGGCAGCTAGTGAAACTGATTGGCCTGTAGCTGGAGGCAGTATCACTGTTTTTCCCTGGTTTTAGCAGTGGTACCATGCTTGCTTCCTTCCAGATTTGAGGTAACTTACCTGTGCTCCAGCATATATTGAAAATATCCAACAGCTTTCCCCTTGCTGCCATTCCCAGGTTCTTGATCATTTCATTGGACACTCCATCTGGTCCTGGTGATTTCCTTGGTTTCAGTTTACTAACTGCTAGGTCTAACTCACTGCGTGTGATTGGTGCATCCATGACCTCCACTTTTCTGACTTGTTCCTCCTCTTTCTGTGGCTCGATGCGCACTGTACGCTCCTTCTCTGGATGGATATCAATGTTGCAGTCCTGTGCAAACATGCGAGCAAAGTGATCTGCTACCTGCTTACCTGTAAGAGTTTTCCCATCCTCTATTAGTGTAACCTTTGTACTTCTTCCAGTACTCTCATCATTTAACTGTTTGATTAGTTTCCACAGTTTCCTTCCATCCTTTTCAAAGTTTAGGGACTGTTTTCTCTCTCCAACTTTCCCGTCTGGCTTGCAGCTTTGCTCTCTGAAATTTGGCCTTAGAATGTTGGTAATTATTGTGGTGTTCTTGGCATGGTCTATTTTCTGCTTGCTTTCGAGCTGCTTCCACGTCATCATGGAGTTTTCCCAGCTCACTAGACCAGTATGGTTTATAGTCCCTGCGAGCTCCTCTGGGAATGGTTTCATGAGCGGCCTGAAGGATACAAGCATTGAATTCCTTCACTATGCTGTTAATATCCTTACCTTCTATAGACAGCTGTCCCACCAGGATACCTGTACGATGTCTGTACATTGTCCAGTTTGCTTTTTTATAGTTCCATCTGGGGAGAGGGTTACTGGTGTTAAGGAGTTCATTTTCTATTGTCAGGAAGACTGGTCGATGGTCGCTACCTCCAAGTTGTTTTCCAACTTCACGTGTAATGTTCCACTTCAGATCTGGAGTGTGGAATGCCAGATCTGGTGTTGATTTTGTATGCCACGCCCTTGAGTAAAATGTTGGGGCATCCATTGGCTGGTTGATCAGGAGAAGTCCATTATCATCCTGCCAGCTCTCAACTTCCTCTCCTCTCTTGTCTATGTGGTCATAGCCCCAGCTCTGGGAATGACTGTTAAAATCACCACAGACCATCAGTCTCTCTTTGTGTGGGATTGTTCCTAAAGCAAGTGGGCGGTCATTAGGACAGTAATAGTTAAGGAGGTGGAAATCTGTATTACTACTTTTTAGATGGATCATCTGGTATTCGGCTCCTTCCATGTACACTCCCACCTGACATGCGCTGATGTTATTCTTAACAAGTGTGAGTACTCCTCCTTTTCTTCTGTCCTGTCGGTCTGATCTAAAACACTGGTAGCCTCTGATTTTAAAGGCGGCATCTTTGGTTAGGTGTGTCTCCTGTATGCAGCATATACTTACCTGCTCTGCAAAAAGTATGTTCTCTAGTTCCACCTTTTTGCTATAGCCATCTCTAACACTGCTGACACCCTCAGCATTCCACTGCATTATTTTAAGTTCTTGCTTTTTGGCTGTTTTCTTCTGTTGTATTTTTTGGCCAGTAGCTCTACTCTCATGTCTCCTGACTCCACAAGACGAACTGAGAGGACCTCCAGTAGCATTGGGTGGACCCTTTCGAGGCAGGGGGCCCGGCACTGCACCTGCCTGGTTAGTCTTCACAGGGCGAGCACCATGTTTGAAAACTACAGATAGACATTTCATTAGCGATAATGCGTGTTACCCTGATTTTTGCGATGCGCCTTTTGGCTGGGTAACTCCGACTTCAGCACCTTTCCTTGCTAGGGCAGACTGTGGTCTTGCTCGGACTGCCATGAAGACAGTGTGGCTGGCCTGGCCAAAACTTTGTTTTCCAGCCTCTGGTGGCTGTACTTAAGCCCCTTCTCCATGTCAGATGGTTTTGAGACAGTTCCACAAAGACACTCTGACTTTGAGATGAGGAATCTGATGAGTGCTTCAACGATATCCATTCCCCGCCACCCATAGTCTACTGGCTCTGTTTTGTTTACATCATTCTGATAGCCATTGTTGTAAAGACCCATAGGCTTGTCAATTCCTGGATTCATTGGTTTCACACCAGACTTCCCCCATCCCCGCCAGAGATCTCCATGTCCCCATCTGTCCACCAACCTGACATTACATTTTGCAAAAATAACAATTACAATTAGTGTTGATTGCTACAAGTTTCTGGGCTACAGAGGTAGGTCAGATTTTTAAGCAAACAGATCTATGTTCCCTGTCTCACAAACACTATGTTAAGATAAGTGTGCTCTTAACACAGTTGTTCCCAGGGGGAAATGTGATGTGGAATCTGTTGCTCTTTGCTACAGGCACTTAGGTCTGTTGAGCTAATTTTCAGCAACACCCTTTTTCAGAACTGCCCTTTACTAAACTCACATATTCTGAACAATCCAGGGTAAAAGAGAATCACCTAAGTAAGAGTGAACTTTACTTTGAGAATATGTGAGTTTAATAAAGAGCAATTATTTGAAATGCCACACAGGGTTTTTTTTGGGCATGTAAAGTGAAATAGTCATGACAGAAAGATGTGAAATGTATGAACCAGAAGGACAAGAAAGAAAGCATGAGAAAAAAGAACAGTGCTACTCTAATACTACTTCAGAAAAATTATCTTTATATTCTTCTCACATTTAAAATATATGGTAAGAAATTTTCAGCTTTCAGATGTAGTTTGCATTTATTTGTCAGTATCTCATCCTATCCACTCCAAATTCTCACAGCCCCTTTCCTGTGTTGCCTTATCTCACATAGGCTGAAAGCCAGTGACTCTCAACCGTGGTCTGTGGACTATTATAGACCTGTTGATAACATCATTTCCAGCATGTGTGATGAGCTTGTAGAATTTTTTTTTTTAAACAAGAGAGAAAGGATACTTCATGCTCTGGTTGACTAACTGTCCAAAATATCCACAACCTGTTGTCATTTAGAAACCAAATAGAGAATTTTCAAATACTGTACATGAGAATTTTGAAGTACTATATATACAATAATCTCAGTTTTCCACATCCATATCTGTGTTCCTCTCTTCTTATTGTTATAAAAATGAAGTCAGTTAACAGTGTGATTTACAATTTATTTGTTAATAATTCTGATTGGCATGTAAAGTAATACTAATGATCATGCTAGGATTTTTTGGAAATCGGTACATTTGTGCCTGACTTTCACCTTCCGTGAAGTACATTTCAAAATATCAGTTTTTTTGTTTTTTTTCAGTACAACATTCAGTACCTTAGACATTGTTTTAAATGTAAAATTAAACATACTTTACAAACATCAGCAGGAATTACATGTTTTGCATGAAATTTTTGTTATCATCTTATTTTGCAGTGAGATTTAATTTTTACAGAATTCTCACATGCTGAATCAAAAGTCAAAACTGACAGATACTCCTCCATGCAAACTGAGCATCATCATCATACTGGCTTGTTTATCCTCCAATCAATTTCACTGGTTGCTTTTTTACTAGGTTTTTAATAATATAAACTGGTTACAGTAATCGACAACCTTCAAAAGTTTCTGTTTTTCTCTTTTTAAATTGATACTTGCCAGTTAGCATTATCACATAGTATTTCAGTTTTTAAAAAAAGTTTTTAATTAGAAGTTTTTTGTAATGTTGTTACTAATATTACTTTACATCTCACTATTCATGCCTCTTGTTTTTTTTAACACAGGCTGAAGGTGGTAGCATGTCCTAGTTTATTTAGGGAAAACACCTGATATGGCACCTAAATAATTTTAAAAGCACTGCTGTTGGTCTCTTATCTATCATATCTGTTGTGTTTGCAGTTTGGTTTCCATGCCGTAGTCTTTCTTAACCCATTTTAAAATTATGATAACCGTATTTCCTTCAGCATTAAACAAATTTGGTGAGAATTGAAACATTGGTCATCATCATCCTGTGCCTTCTTTACTGGCAAAATTTATAAATTTAAATATAACACTCCTCATTTTCACTCATAGACTAAACAACAGATGGATGAAGAGGTAGTTTTCCAGAAAGTAGGAAAACTAAAGGAGAAATTCCAATCAAATTGAACAAAAAAAGTGTGGTATTTTACCAAATAACTTTATTCAGGGACAGTGAAGTAATAAATCTTCTTACATCTTACATCCTTCCTGTGCCGTTAAATATCACATAGGGCTCGCATGGTAGTTTGCCAAGTTTTCCAGTTTTCTTTGAGTGTTTCAACCTCCTCAAAAGATTTTATGCTTACTAATTTGGCCTCTCTTAACAATGTCCTCTTTTGAATTTCATATGGTCAACCTCTTTTTCTTTGGCCTGTTGTGTTGATAGTTTGTTCTGGGATTCTCTGATTGTTTCTTCTCATCTCATCTCTCTCTCTCTCTCTCTCTCTGCCCAGGGCACATGAGGCTTCCACAAGGGTTTTCCACAAATGCCTGTCATTTGCCTTTTTTTCTGCTCTTGCCCAGGTGAGCCCTTTCTTGCTCAACATCATCTGTTGTTCTTCTCCATGTCTCTTTTGGTCTACCCTTACATCTGTTTCCCTGTGGGGTCCATTTTAGTGCTATTTTTGGTAGTGAGTTGTCAGTCATTCAGAAGCACCTAGAAATATCATCATATGACCAGTATATGTCCATCTTCTTTTTCTGATTCATTTGAATTGAATAATCTTAGCTTGGTTTTTTTGTGCTTATAACTTTTGAATGCCATATGTTCTCAAGATTCTTGAAGGTCAATGCTGGTTTTGCAATTCTTATTCTAACTATGTAGCTGCTGAGGTATGTGCAAATTGGTTTACTTCTTCAATAGCTGTTTCTTCTATGTATATTTTCCCTTCTTGATTAATGGAAGTTTAATTATTTTTGTGTGTTTTCTTGTTAATTTCAAGTCCTGTTTTGTTAGCTAGTGAAGACAGGGTATCTTTTTTTTCTTGCATCAAATTCACGTTGTCATTGATAAAAGTTATGTCATCTGCAAAATCAAGATCTTCTAGTTGGGTCCCATGTACCCAGTCAATGCCCATTTTACCTGTGCAGCATTTTTTCATTATGAAGTCTATGGCAATTTTAAACAATCAAGGGAAATTGTATACATCCTTGTTTCATGCCTATTTCAATCTGGAATCATTCATTCATTCCTTCTTCTGTGTTGACTGCACAGAAATATCTTTTGTAGAGATCCTTAATGATTTTGACAATTTTAGATGGTATTCCATATAGTCTCAAAATTCTTCACATTGACTCTGAAGCAATAGTTTTTGTAGTGGAGAGAGAAGATTAGGAATAGAGAGGAATGGAGGTGAACTTTATCTGCAGCAATGAGCCTTAATGGCTCGGAAAGCTGAAGAAGAAGAAGGCTCTGAAGTAATAATACAACAAAGACAAAGTGCTTATGTCAACTTCACTGGAGTTAGGCACAAATGTGCTCATTTCTAATCAACCAAATGTTAATGATTCAGTATCAAGAGGGTAAACTTCACTGTTTTTTAGCTTTCAGTGAGCTGAGATGTATCCATTCTAGGGATCATGGTCACCAGATACTTTTTTTTTTATGTCATAATTTAACTAATGGACTATGTGTCAAGGTTGTAAGGGCAAACTCATAAAATGAGACCAAAGTACACTTATCAGTAGTAAGTGCTGGAACAAACATGCCAGAGAGGGTTGTTTTTTAGTCACGGGATTGTTCAGTGATGATAAAACTGTATTACTATAATTAGTGGAAGCTGATTTCCATAGCTTCAAGCAAATATGAGAGAAATTTACAAAATCTTCTCATGCTTTTTTATCCTCAACATGCTCCTAAAAAGTTGTAATTTAGCATGCACAAAAAGATTTGGACCTGACAACATAGACATGGTTTGTTGTAAATGTGGCTAATTATTGGCAGAACATGCTTAGCAATTTCCATAAACAGCTAACATCCACCCACTTCAAAGCTGTCTTCTAAGATGAAAAGAACTACAGTTAGTGTGCAGAATATTTACTCTGTATGAGAGATTAATTGCTTATAATTAAGAAAGCACAAGGGTAAACCCTAAAGTAAAGGCTCAAATTGGTGTTAGTAAAGCAGCTTAGTTGTTTCAACATAATTTTAACAAATCTTGCAATGTTACTGACATTCTGCTGTATAAGCTGCAGACTACCTTGAACTCTGTCAGTCAAATGGAGGGATAAGCCTGCTGCAAAAAGACAACATCTTACTCCAAATGTAGCAGGCACCCTGGACTCACTAAGACCTTTACAGGTGGTGAAATGATTGACGAAAATAACAGTCACACTCATGACAAACAATACAACTTCCTGTACATTATACATGTGACAGAGTTCAGGTTTGACATCTCACAGCTGAACTACATGTAGCTGAGCAAACACGGCTCATCAGAGCCTAAAGGAAAGCCACTTTAATCATGGAACAGGGTGGTGATGATGCTCGTTGATGATAGATAAAATGTCGATTCATACATCTCAAAATGTTGGTGGAAAAACAAAGCATACAAATAGCACTGGCAACAGCAACACTAGCCAGTGAGTTCCATATCCAACACATTCTTTATAAATTTAAATTTAGGAGATGAGTCTGGTGTAAATGGGACATAACCAGATATAACACAGTTTACATAATTAAATCATTTCATATAATATATATATATATATATATATATATATATATATATATATAATCAGCCAAATCCACTAGATTCCTCAGTGCACATACAGTTTATGGGCAGAAAAAATCCCCAGCACAATTATGATTTTTAATCCATAACATATTTTAATTGTGACCATTAAAACATATTTTATATTTGTTTTGATTTAAAGAATGGGAACTCTTCAGTTTTAGTTTTTGTTTTACCTTTTCATGAGTTTGTCATAAAAAAAAAATCTTGTAAATTTTAGAGGTGCAGCTGCAGATGCAGCAGGTTGGAATCTGTGGTTCTGATGTTCATTACTGGACTCATGGAAATATTGGTGACTTCATTGTAAAAGCTCCTATGGTATTGGGCCATGAAGCCAGTGCTGTGGTCAGCAAGGTTGGACCAGGTGTTAAAAGTCTCAAAGTTGGTAAGGAGATACTTCAGAAATTTCATTAGAGAATGCACTGAATGGTAGTTGAGCTGCTATAAGCAAGATAAAAATTCACCTTTATGTGCATGTAAATAAATTTATCCTAAATATATGGTTTGATAGACTGCAGTCAGAGCATGCAGAAAAGTAATCAATTATTCACCATCATTCACATCAAGCAGAGACAAAAACTTATTTATATGACTCAGCTTTAGACATTTTTGTGTACTGTGTTGTTTTTATTCTTAGAGAGTGACAGTGCAGATGAACTGAGAGATCTAGTAGAATTGTTTTCTTGGGTTTCATCCTTTTTTTTTTCAGTATATAGCTCATGATAAATCCATTTTTTTTTCAAGATAATATGACATCAGATCATTAATGTTCTTTGGGAATTTCTTGTCTTTTAACTCATTTTTCACCCCATGCGATTACCAGTTTTTTTTCTTAATGCTTTGCCTTCAGAACCTCTCTGAATGCTTGATATTTTCTTATCAGTTTCCAGTTTTTATATTTTTTTTTTACAGATAGCAAATTAAGGCAGCAGGAAAAAAACTCATTTATTATGTCCCAGCAGAATTTTAAAATACATTTAATCTTATAGTAACCAATGGCTTCATAGAAGAGATTGTAAAATATAAATAAAAGTTTTGATTGGAAATTTCTTTCACTGTATAATATTTTTCTTTTGTTTGACATGCCTCACAAAACATTTTAAAAACAATTTCTGCAGATTCATTGTTCAGTAATTTTGTTTAAAGAATACTGAGAACATGTTTATTTACTGTTTTAAAATATTCACGATTTGTAAATTTCAGTAAAATTGAATCATAAAATTGGCTTGGTATCTAAAAAACTGAATTAGAGATTTGATTGTTGGCTTAAAAAAAAATTCCTTGCTCTAGTGTCAGGACTGACAAACCATAGCCAACCAAGACTCCGTCACACCTCTCTGATGGTAACCCCCAGTAACAGGCCTGTCTTGGCTAATGGGGCAGGAACCAGCATAGGCAAGAGGCTGGCGAAGTCTAGCAAAGAATTATTGCACTCTCCGCTTTCTAGCCCCACGCAGGGACTGCAAAAAATAGCCGCTGTAACCTGCTCCCAAACCAGCATGGCACTTTGCCTCAACATCTTCACTGGTTTGGCCTCAGGAAACACCAGCTATGCAGTTCTAGGGAGATAAAAGAAGAAGAAATAAAAAGATGTCAAATGTGAAAAAAAAAAAAAAAATGTCTAACAAATGTAGAGAGTAGTCATAAGAGTTTTTCAGACTTCATTTCAGTTGAACAAATATGCAGTAAGATGATGTTATATGGCATGCATTAACTGATCTACGTAGTTAAAAATGCAGAGAAAGGGAGAAGCCAGTCATGCAAAAGATAGATAGTTGGAATATCCTGAATATTGATAGATAGATGGAGTAACCATATGAAACAAAGCACAGAACTCCATCAAAAGTCTCATTAGTCCATAGCACCATGAGTATCTAAGAAATGAGACAAGACAAAGCAGGTTAAAAGCCCAATTGTGGCAGTTATACCAATTTTCGCCAGTTGATTTTTTTTTATTAGAAGAATATATCTTGAGATATGACTTTTTCTTATAAACTTTCACAAAATTAAAAAACCAAGTAATATTTTTTTTATCCTAAAGTAGGTTGCTCTAAATCGTTGTTTTATTGTTGCCAGTATCATGGCATGGAGTACTTTCAGATACTGTACTTACATGAAAAAGCAACAGTTTATTTATTTTTACCCTATAACTTGTATGTTTTAATTGTATTAGGGTCATAATTTTTTTTTCATCACACATTTGTAGGAGACAGAGTGGCCATAGAGCCTGGTGTAGCATGTCGTGTGTGCCAGTACTGTAAGACGGGGAGATATAATTTGTGTCTTGACATGAAATTTTGTGCAACCCCTCCATACCATGGAAATCTGGCTCGTTATTATGTACATGATGCTGACTTTTGTTTCAAGTGAGAACTATGAAGACTTTATTTTGATAAAAACTTAATATATTTTGTTTTAAATCTGTGATGACAATTGAAAAGAAAAAGTTTAATGTAACTTACCAGACCAGAAGTTTAATATTTTTTTTTATAAATAAGTAATTTTTCTTACTGTTTATGTCTCTTCTGTTATTTCATAATAAAGTTTTTATTTTTTTTTTTTTTTAGGGCTGAAATATTGATTATTTTGCCCCATATTGGAGTACTTCTCTTTCTTTTCCATTTTACTGCTGTGTGTAAATCTGTACTGCATACATTTGTAAATCTGTTCCACACACCTTTGTCCATGTTTCCATCTTTACTTTGATCATAGAAGACAATTTTCATTATCTGCAACAGTATTGTCACTGTTAAACACTGAATAAAAGAGAAATAAAGGAAAAAAGTGAATCAGTTTTCAGTTCCAGTGGCACACTGACCATTTATAAGCTTGCAGAGTGTAGGAGCTTGTGAAATTTCAGGACCTCAGTTTCTGACAAAGAGGTCCACTATTGGTCACAGTGCCAGATACATGTTTTCAGCTGTATTTTATTAGAGAACCCTGGGAAATTGTCTTGAACAGTTTTAACTGGTTAAAAGTATAAGAGAAGGTAAATACTTGATATTCTTATTGTTTCTGTTATGTTGCCATCTGTATCTAATGCTGTTTTAGTGCTGAGTAGATGCATGATGTAAATAGGTTTTTAAAAAAATTAACAAAACAGGAAATCAAGAACACTCCATCAGGAGAGAGAGAACAGGACAAATCAAGAAACATAAGGGGACAGTCTATTCAGATAGATCTTCAAGTGCAGAAAAATAAGATGGAAAAATAGGCACAAGATGAGATCAGATAGGAAAGTTTTTTTTATTTTTAGCCTTCATCACATGTACTTATGAGCATCTCTCTCTCTCTGAACCTTAAGTGCCCAGGGCATATGGGGCTTCTGCAAAGGTTTTCCACAAATGCCTATCCTTTGCCTTTTTTTTCTGCTCTTGCCCAGGTGAGCCCTCTATTGCTCAACATCCTCTCTGTTGTTCTTCTCCATGTCTCCTTTGGTCTACCCCTACTTCTGCTCCCCTGTGGTGTCCATCTTAGTGCTGTTTTTAGTAGTGAGTTGTCAGTCATTCAGAGCACATGTCCCAACCATCGCCAGCATATTTCCTCAATAATTGCTGTCAGTGGCTTCATCTGCATTTCTGCCAACAAGATGTTATTTCTTATGGTGTTTGGCCAAAATATTCTTCTAATTCTTTGTAAACATTTAGTCTGGAAAGAATTCAGCTTGTTTTCTATGGTTTTGGTGATTTTCCAGTGTTCATTTCCATAGAGTAGTACACTTAGAACATTACTCTTAAATATCCTGATTTTCTTCTTCATACTTAGTTTTTTTTTTTTTTTTTTACATTTCCATATAGTCTACAGAGCATGATGAGGATTAATGCTGCTGGAGTAAATTGGTGGATAGTGATAGTGATGATAATATGTCTCCATAAAATCCAAGATATTTAACATTCAGTGATTAACCAGTAATGAAACATATAATATCTTTTCATGAATTAGGCTTCCAGACCATGTGTCATTTGAAGAAGGAGCATTACTGGAACCATTGTCAGTGGGAGTCCATGCCACAAACAGAGCTGGTGTTGGATTAGGACACACTGTGTTGGTGTGTGGGGCAGGTGAATATATATGCTATGTAATATTTCTGTTCTCATTAGTACATGCAGGATGACAGTAATTGTGAATAAGCTAAACTTTTCTTGTGACTGTGAACTGTTTGAATAAATCAGAAGTGTTTTTTTTAAAGTTTTTAATAAAACCATTTTTTTGTGATATCTATTCATATCTTAATTAATGCAGATCAGACAAATGACTGTTCATGTAACAATGAAATGCTGTACATTGTGACCGGTGTTGAATATAAATGAATTCTTTCTTTACTTTGGCTGTTTTGGTTAACAGAACATGGCTTCAGAAAATGAGGATAAATTTGTACATATATTGGTTTATGTTAAAAGTTTGTATCAGGTGAACTAAAACCTTAAAGCTAGTGCATATTATTGCATATAAGATTTAAAGACATTGTACATTGTAAGCAATTTAAGAGTCATAAAGAGTGACAGTCTTACATGGCAGTGTTCACAACAATAGCAGAGGTTGAGATCTTTCACTTTAATGTCTTGTGTTAACTTTTATGGCTAACAAAGGTGTCTATTATTTATTCAGGTCCCATTGGTTTGGTGAACATTCTTACTGCAAAAGCCAAAGGAGCATCTGTTGTATGTGTCACAGGTAGAGCTTGTTATATTAATGGACAACAAAGATGATTACATGTTTAATGAAACACTGGAAGTATTTTGTCACATTGAAAAAAATCACAATGGAAATCTTCCATAAATATGAATAATTTAGGTACATGTATATATAAAACTACCTAATTATACACCATAATTATATGTACCATGTTTATATAAAACTCTCATCGCAACATATGCCTATGAGATCTGGATACTTAATAGCTGAGAAATACATAAATGCCTTTGAATGTAAATGGTACAGAAGAGTCCTTCAAATATCATGGACACAAAAAAGAACAAATGTATCTATACTACAAGAACTTAATATTGACGAAGGCTGGCTAGTAAGGAGAGGAACAGAGAAAACTTAAACATTTTGAACATATTAAACGTCATGATAATTTAGAGAAGACAGTCTTAGAAAGGTACATAATGGGAAAAAGAAAGAGAGGAAGACCAAGGCGAAGATGGCTGCAAGACATTGTTGATGATCTGCAAATGGATGCATCAGTAGCAGGCCATCTTGCTTACAACTGAGAGGCCTACAGGACTGCTATTATTCAGGCAGAGTTCTGCAAAGGACATGCAGATGACTGACTGATATATAAAACTAAATATGTAAATATACACAAAAGCCACTGCAGTAAAACTGTGATAGGACAATGTTAAAAGTATTTAAAACAGAAATAGGAACAGCTTTATTAATTAATGACCACACAGTTGTGATGTTTCAGTTAACACCTTAATTACACACAAACATACAGGACAAAGAAATAGACAGTAAAATATAAATTCACACAAATGCTATACAACATATAGGAATGGAAAAAGTTAGAAAAAAGGAGCACTTAGCTGTGACTTTGTAGGAAGCTGTGACCAAGAGTGAAGCTGTGACCAAGAGTGAACCTGTGACCAAGAGTGAACATGATAAGAGAATTGTGAGTGTTTAAATGGGGACTTGGGATGTGTGACAGTTTGGTTAAAAAGAGAGGGGTTGGAAAAGCAGAATGATACAACAATAATCTAGCCAAGAAAAGGGTGGGTGGAGTAGATGAATGTGGTAGGCATGGAGGGTTTGTAATTTAGTGCAGTGAGGGGGCTCTTGAATATAAGTTGCAGGTGAGGAAAGAGTAAAACTTAGTAGAGAGGGAATATGATTGTGGAGAAAGGGAATGTTGAGTGTAACTGAATTTCAACTTCAAACTGTGTTAAAAAAAAACATGTTATTTTATACTGATGATGATGGGGGGGGGGGAGGAGGTGAAGACGCCTGTCTGATGAGGCAATCAATGACCCATAGCTTATATGCTTTCATTATGATTAGCTGACCAAGACTCTGTCTCACTTCTCCATGGTACCCCCCCCCCCCATCCGTAACAGGCCTAGCCTGGGTAATGAGACCAGGATTGCTGTAGTCCTCATGGTAATGGAGTTTGTTTAAGAAGCATTGCACACCCCCTGCTTTTTAGCTGTACTCTGGGTCTGCAAAAGTAGCTGTCATAACTAGCTCCCAAGTCGATACGATGCTGTGCCTCAACACCTCTACAGCATCGGCTGCAAAGAACAACAGCTCGCAGTTACAGGGAGTTCGTACAAGTATGAATAATAATATGATGATGATGAAATATGTACTATATTTTTCATAGTTTCATTTTTTTTTAAAATCAGACATTGATGAGAACAGATTGACAGTAGCCAAACAGATTGGTGCTGACCATGTGGTGAAGGTAACCAGCAGAGATCCGAAGGTTACAGCTCAGGCTATAGAAGATGCATTGGGTGACAAAGCAGACATTACCATAGAGTGCAGTGGTGCTGCTCCAAGCATCCAGACAGCAGTTTATGTTAGTATGAACTGCTTTTGTACTTACACACTGCAAGAAATGTTCAGTGTAACCAGTATAATGAATTATATAATGTGTTAGAAAATATTTTTTTAAAAATGAACTAGTTTATTGGAATTTTTTTTTAAAAAAAGCACATGATGGTGAAATGGATGGAACCTCAGTCTTATACCTTTGCAAGATTTATGAGAATTATTTTTTATGTGGCAGCATGCTTGCATTAGTTCTGCAGTAATCTAGTTCAATAAACCAATTATAAGTATAAACCAAATACATGTTGTTTTCAAGGACAACAGAAATAGCAACAAATAAATAAACACTGGAAAAATCACTAAGAGGTGGAGATTAAAAATACAATACCATAAGCCAAAGAACATAAGCTGGAGTGAAATCTGAAGAATTGAGAAGAAAAAAAAATGCGGTAATACATACAGCACAATTAGTACAAGTTTCAACCAGCATGCCACAAAGACCCCACAGTTGTGTGATGGATTTTGAAGAGCTCATTTATTATTATTAAAATTCATTTTCCAACTACTGAGCCGGACACATGTACTACAGGTTAAAATCTGTTATACCTGTGTTCTGTGAGCTCAAAATGGTTAAGAGCCAATGCTGTAGGATGTCACATATATAAACTCTTATATCAGAAATTTACTTATTTTTTCTTCCCCTACAATGTCAAGTAGTCTGGCAAGAAGTAATACTTATAATTGCTGCATTAATTAATTGCAACCCTTACAGATTATTTTTCCTATATATTAACAAGTGAAATAAGAAATGAAAAAGTCTGGACATTGAGTTCTGGACAGATCAGCCAGTAATATATCTTATCTTATATCCTCCCCGTGCTGTTAAACATCACAGAGGGCTCGCATGGTAGTTCACTAATTTTTCCTGTCTTCGGCGAATTTTCTAAAGAAAATGTTCAACCTCATCAAGGGATTTTATGCCGGTTAATTTGGTCTCTCTTAACAATGTCCTCTTCAGAGTTTCACATGGTCTGCCTCTTTTTCTTTGGCTTGTTGTGTTCCATTTGATAGCTTGTTTTGGGATTCTCTGATCATTTCTTCTCATCAACTGACCAACATATGTCCATTTCCTTTTACTGATCACCCATGAAACTGGTTGTTGTTCAGTCATCTGTCTTATCTCTGCATTATTCTTAAATTCGTTCCACTTGATGCAGAGTATTTTCCTTAAGCATTTGTTTTCAAAAGAGTCTAATTTCTTGTCTATTTCTTTAGTTGTTTTCCAGCTTTTGCATGCATAAATGAGGGTGGATATTACATTTGAATTGAATAGTCTTAACTTGGTTTTTGCGCTTATAACTTTTGAATTTCATATGTTCTCAAGATTCATGAAGATCGATGCTGCTTTTGCAATTCTAACTTCCTTTCTGGTCTCACCATCCTGGTCTATGTAGCTGCCAAGTATGCAAATTGATTGACTTCTTCAATATCTGTCCCTTCTACATGTATTTTTCCATCTTGATTAATGGGAATTTTCATTATTTTGTTTTGTCCTTGTTAATTTAAAGTCCTATTTTGCTAACCAGTGAAGACAGGATATCTGTTTTTTCTTGCATGGAATTCACATTGTTACTGATAAGAGTTATGTCATCAGCAAAATCAAGATCTTCTAGTTGGGTCCCATGTACCCAGTCAATACCTGTGTTGCCTGTGCAGCATTTTTTCATTATGAAGTCTATTGTAATTCCAAAAAGCAAAGGAGACAGTATACATCCTTGTTTCACACCTGTTTCAATCCGGAACCATTCACTCATCCCTTCTTCTGTCTTGACTGCACAAACATATCCATTGTAGAAGTCCTTAATGATGTTGACAATTTTAGATGGTATTCCATATAGTCTTAAAATTCTCCATAATGAATCTCTGTGTATGCTATCAAATGCCTTTTTAAAGTCTATGAAGTTCAGTATTAATGGTTTCTGCTTTTCAATATGTTCTTCAAGTATTATTCTTAGAGTAAAGATCTGGTCAAGACAGCTTCTCCCTTTTTGAAATCCTGCTTGTTCTTCTCTCATTGCTGAATCCACTATATCTTTTAAGTCTATTCAGAATGACCTTGCAAAATACTTTTGACACAACTGATATTAAGCGTACTCCTCTCCAATTGTTACAGTCACTAAAGTTACCTTTTTTGATATTTTAACAATGATTCCTTTTTTCCATTTAGAAGGGAGCTTTTCTTCTTTCCAAATCTTATTAAACATTCTCTGTAGTTGTCTCATGTTGTCACTATTGATAGCTTTAAGCATTTTGGGTGTTATTTCATCTTCACCTGCAGCTTTGTTGTTAGCCATTAGATTCACTGCTGTTTCAATTTCATGCAATTTAATTTCATTAGGTTGACATTTAGTTGTGGGGCTGGTAAGTCAGTTTCAAATCAAATAATATGATATATAGCAGTATAACTAAAACTTATTAATAAGGAAGACACCCCCCTCCCTCAAAGATGTAGACAGATCTGGGAGTAGCACTTTAATGTAATATTGCAGCCATGACTTCTGTCTCCCTGGAACTACAGGCTGATGTTCTTTGCAGTTGATTCTGTGAAGCTGTTAAGGTACAGTATCATGCTGGCTTTAGAGCAGGTTATTTTTTCATTTCCTGAGCAGAGCTAAAAGGCAGTATGTATGCAATACATTTTTACCAGATTCAAAGCCATGGGGACTATGATGATCACTGCCTTGTTAGCTAGACAAGCTCTGTTACTGGGAGTACCAGTGAATAGGCTGTTCAGGGTCTTGGTCAGCTATAATTCACCAGCCCTAATGCCAGCATTTTGGATATATTAAATGTAATGAGAATTTAGAGAAGACAGTTTTGAAAAGGCACATAATGGGAAAAAGAAAGAGACCAAGGTGAAGATGGCTGCAAAACATTGTTGATGATCTATGAATGGACGCATCAGCAGCAGGACATCTTGCTTACAACCAAGAGACCTACAGAGAGCTGTTAAAGAGCCAAAGTTCCGCAAGGGACATGCAAATGACTGACTGAATGCCAGTTATGGGTCGCTGATTACTAAAACGGAATAACATGGCACCATGCTAGATTGTAATGCATAATGATGACTTATATATGTATTTGCGTGACTTAAATAATCACTTATCTTTTTTTTTTAATGAAAAACAGCAGAAAAAATGATTTACACAATCACTGATATTTTTTTAATGAAAAACAGCCAAAAAAAAACCCCAAGAAAGAAAATGCATGAAGTATAACATTTATATCAGACAGGGGTTTAAATGATCTGTCAGATTTTGAGACTCTAGAAAGCTGAAGTTACAACATGGAGAGAAATGATGTAATTATAACTATAACCTAATAATTTTTTTTAGAATGACAAATATCAATGTTTTAAATGATATGTGTGATGTTATGATATGTGGAAATAATTCTAATCATAGATTTTGTTTAAAATGTAATTCAGGCTACAAAATCAGGAGGCGTGGTTGTTCTGGTGGGCCTTGGTCAGGAAATGGTGGAGATACCCGTGGTGAATGCTGGTGTGCGGGAGGTGGACATTAGGGGTATTTTCAGATATGTCAACTGGTGAGTAGACACTTAACTCAGATAATCCCTGTGATACTATGAACCTATTGTGGTCCTCTCGGGGATCTCGTGTGGTCCTTTCGGGGACCACGGGACTTAACGAGGACCACAGGCGTAAATTCAGTAGGATCAAGGGCGGTCTTGGTGGTAGAAGCGAACGAAGAAGAAGAAGAAGAACTCAAATAATAATGTTTGTAAATGTAAAGCATAGAGTGTTATTTTCACATAATTTCCAGACATTTTATTACCTCAGTGAGTCTTTGTCAGTCTTTAGTTAACATGTGATAGAAAGAAATAAGAAGAAAAGAAATGTGATTAATAATTTTCAGGTAACATGATAAGAAAGCATATAAAATGAATGTATCTACATGATTTATTATTTTGTCTTTTGTATTAACCCTGGTTAGATCTTAATGCCAAGACACTGCAAATTACCAGAGTATAATGTTGATGGTTTTGTAAAGAGTTAAATAGCTTTGTGAAATGAGGTTCAGACATTACTTAAAACCTAAGTATACTGGCATGTGTAATATTGTCTTGTGTTGCAGTTATCCAACAGCTCTGGCCATGGTTGCTTCAGGAAGAGTCAATGTCAAGCCTCTAATCACACATCGCTTTAAGCTTGAGATTCCATTAAAGCTTTTGAGGCAGCAAAGAGGGGTGAAGGCATAAAAATTATGATTAGCTGCAGCCAGACATAAATGAAATAAAATTTGGACACTTTGTAAAATGTGAAGCAGTGTTCAGTTTTATATTCTTATCTCATTCCTCCTGGAACAGTTTTTCCCTGTTTAATTTAATTACATTGTAGCAAGCAGTCATATTTATGAAAAATGTAGCCATATCATGAAACACACAGGTCTGAAATTTGGACTGACTAAAAACAGAACAGTACTGAAGTTTTGCTGTTTGAAATTTCTGTGGCATCTTTTTTTTTTTTTTTCAAACAATGATTTTCATAGGTTGTAAGACATGTCACATAGCAGATTAAAAATTAGAAGAGGCTACGAGGATTAATTGCTTTCCTGCTTTTAATTAGAAAATTAATTAGGTCTCTTTCAGGACTGAAGTTGTGCCATGATGCGATGTTTATTGTGGCAAAAATATTTTTAGAAAATGTCTAATTTCAGTTTTTATATTTTCTCCTCCAGTTTTTCAGATAGCATAAGGTTAATTGTAATATTGCTTCTTTAGGGGTGTTTTTGGTTTGTCAGTATTTTTTCCAAGGTATTTTTTAGTGGAAAATTGGGACAAAAAGTCAGCTACTAGTAAACAAGCTAACCTGGATTTATGGTTAAGTGATCAGCCAGATTTGTTTTTTTCATTTCTCATACTTCAAAGGGAGAATAATTAGTTATAAAATGTTATGAGTTGTCCAGTGATACCATTGTCATGGTATTTTCTTTGAAAACTATTGTCAACAAAAAAAAATTCATGAATTTCACAGATCTTCAGTTTAGTTTGAATTGTGGTGAAGATATGTTGTTATAGTTTAGAAAAAATATTCAGTGGTTGAAGAAGTGTATCAGTTCTGCTCAGCAGGTCACTATCATCATTTAGCATCCCATTTATTTCGCATACCACCATAAAGTGTTTGGCAAGCCATAATTCAAATTTTACTGTTTCAAAATTTAAAATTTTTTATGTAGTTTATCATTTTATTTATACTTGTTATGTTCATCACATAAGTCTGATCAGATCTACTTTTGTCATTACATATGTAGTAATTCTTAATACAGTGCCAGGAAATGGTGGCTAACATAATTTTAATGCATATTATCACTGGAATTATGATTTGTAGCATAGGTTGTCATTTTGTGGTGCCACTGTTAAGCATAAGCTATGTCACCCTGTGTTACCTCCCATACGTGGGTATTACATTTGGTTTCATGCACATTTTTAAATAGAATGGTTTAAGACTTATATTTTATGTGATTTAAGAATAATTGCGATATGTGTCTGCACAGATGTAACTGGCCTGAAGTTATGGAAAGTAACTTTAGTGTAAGAAATGGTAGGAGCAAGCTTGATTTATAATAGGAAGACAGACAATTAGACTGATACATTAGAGCCAGATACATTTTACACATCTTTATTTACTTTATTTTCTGTGGTTTGCCAAAGCCAAAATATCATTTTTTAAAATATTTCTGTATGTAATATTTGTTTCTAGCATTTGTTTTTTTACATCTAAGGCAGATATAATTATTGACCATTAACATATATTCAATTGTTTTTATAGTCACACACATGCACACAGACCCACCCACTTACTCATATGCAAGTATTTTATATTTTTTAAATAAGAATGATTTTTATTTCTGTAAATTCGGTTAGCCGAGTGGTTAGGAGCTCGGATTACTTATCTGGTGGTACCAGTTCTGGACACACCAAAAAAAAAAAAAAGGCCCAGGGGTCGACCCAGCCTCTAAAAATGGATACCAGAGAAATCTGAGAAGGTAAATGCAGCCAGGCGTGATACTGACCACATCACACTTTCATGTGCCAAAGGCGATGGAAAATATGGGCCTAACACCATATCCCTAATATGCCTTAATGACATGGAAACAGGAATTTTACCTTACTTTACATTATTTGCCTTACCTTAAATTTACAAATGCAGATAGCTTCTGTTTCTAAATTTTTAGATAAACATTTGTTGTTTCTATTATTATAATCGAAATTACTACATTGAACTGAATTTATTGAAAAGATCACTACATTGAACTGAATTTTTTGGAGATTTAATGGTAAATTTTTATTACTGTTATTTTTTTTTCCTAAGGCAGCAAGATCATTTGATCATTTTATTTTTCTTATCTCAAATGCTATTTCTCACTTTATTTGAGGTTTTAAGTCTCCATTTTCTAAACTGCACCAGTGGTTTTAAAAATCAGATATTTCATGTGTCAGATGTGTTCGGGACTTTTTTTAAAATTACCATAATTAGTGTATCTTTTTCTAGATTGGTATTTCATACTGGTGAAAGACAGGTGTGTGTGGAAAATCCTAGAGGAAGCCCAGTATGTCTTGGGCACTTAAGGTTCAGATATATTCCATACTGGGTCGGAATTTTTTCGGACACTGGTACCAGAGTTGACCCAGCCTCAAGAAACAGGTAACCAGGGATTTCCTTGGGGAAAATAAGAACAAGGACAGGTGCTGACCTCCCAGCCACACGGCGCTGTAGTGGCCTAGAAATGTGAAGATACTAACACTTCACACCCTGCTGCATTCAAATGCCATAGGATATAGTTTTTCTTTCTTAATTTTTTTTTTTTTTTTATGAACTGCTTGGATGTTTCTTTCAAAATCAAATTTTTCACATGTTGTCTTGTTTGAATGTTGCTTTACTGTTGGCATTTGTGTTGAGGCAGTCAAGACTGTACAGTTTCAGCCTGTCATTCAGAGTAATAACCAGTTAAGTGTTGAATAACTTTTATGATTTTGATGTAGCTCACCATACAGTCAAGTCTGTCTAAGTGTGTTATACAGTGTGTCTAGTATAGTATGTGTGGATTAGGATTTTTTTGTGTAAACACTATTGTAATTTTGATTCTGTAGAAGATAAGAAACAGTCTGCAAACTTCATCCAGTATAAATTTTGTATAGATGTGGACAAAAACAGTCACTGCCTTTTCTGATAGTTTATTTTCTTAAAATTAGTCATTCATTCATTCATTTGCATGTCCCTTGTGGAATTTTGCCTCCCTAACAGCACTCCTGTAGGCCTCTCGGTTGTGAGAAAGATGGCCTGCTGCTGATGCATCCATATGCAGATCATCAACGATGTCTTGCAGCCATCTTGCCTTGGTCTTCCTCTCTTTTTCCCCCCATTATGTACCCTTCCAAGACGATCTTCTCTAAATTATCATGATGTTTAATGTGTCCAAAATATTTAAGTTTTCTCTGTTTAATACTCTTTACTAGCCAGCCTTCTTCATATTAAGTTCTTGTAGTATGGATATATTTGTTCTTTTTTGTGTCCATGATATAAAAAAAAAAGAACAAATATGTTCATACTATTTAGTCAGCTCATTGTTAATTTACAGTCTGTACTAGAAATGATGGAATGTTTGTCAGCCTTTCATTACATCCCTCCCACAAAAAGAGTAATATGGCTTTCCTTGCCTGCTTCAGGTCCAGAGTTTTTTACCTTTTTTCTGCACAAGGATCTGATGAGGAGAGTAAAAATACACTACAAATTATTTTGTGTTCTCTTTTGTTATCTAAATCAGAAGTTGTAATTTAAGCTCTGATAGTTCATGTAATTTGAAGTGTGAAAGACAATTTCAAATTCACAGTTGCTTTTGTTTTTAATTAATTCTTCTGTTTGTTTTTTTTTCCTCTTTTGTCTACTTCTATCCCAGGAAACATTGCAGTATGTTAAGATTTGTTTCTAGTACATGGTGAGATATACTGGCTGGAGTGCTGTCATATCTGAACTCTTTGGAATCTCACTTGCTTCACCTGTTCTCTTTATTCTGGATGTTCTCAGCTTCTACTTTATTCCATTACAGAGTATAGGCCCCTTGCAGCTCATTAACATTAACTTCATTCTTGTCAAGTGTCCAGAGTGTATAGCTAGCTTGGCGTGACTCTGCAGCACGTGTAGCTAGTTTGGCATGACAGCAAAGTGTGTAACTAGTTTGGCATGGCTGACAAATGTGTAGCTAGCTTGGCAATGACTCTTCTACACATGTAGCTAGCTTAGATGATTTGCAAAGTGTGTAGCTAACTTTGCATTACAGCCAGCATTGTTTAAGTCAGTGAGCTTTTTTTTTAAGTGAAAAATGAGATCATTTGCTGATAATCACTGTACACACAGGTCAAAACATTATCATCAAGGAATGATCTAGTAAACCGCTGCCATAAGGACTGAGGTGCATGGGACTTACCTTTATTTCCTCCAGGCCAGTTTTTGCCCAGAGATCATGTTAAGCCCAGCAGACCCATGGTCTATTGTATATTGCTTGTAGCCTTTTATTTTATTTTCAATAAAGATAATAGTCAGAATTTGTTTTAGGTATATGTATCTATACCGGATGAATTATAAAAATTATGTGGTATCTTATATCCTTCCTGTGCCGTTAAACATCACATAGGGCTCGCAAAGTAGTTCGCCAATTTTTCCTGTCTTCAGCGAGTCTGTCAACCTCATCAAGGGATTTTATGCCTGTTAATTTGGCCTCTCTTAACAATGACCTCTTCAGAGCTTCACGTGGTCTGCCTCTTTCTCTTTGGCCTGTTGTGATCCACTTGATAGCTTGTTTTGGGATTCTCTGATCATTTCTTCTCATCAAGTGACCAACATATGTCTATCTCCTTTTCCTGATCACCCATGAGACTGGTTGTTGTTCAGTCATCTGTCTTATCTCTGCATTATTCTTAAATTTCGTTCCACTTGATGCCGAGTATTTTTCTTAGGCATTTGTTTTCAAAGGAGTCTAATTTCTTGTCTGTTTCTTTAGTTGTTTTCCAGCTTTCGCATGCATAAATGAGAGTGGATATTACATTTGATTTGAATAGGCTTAACTTGGTTTTTGTGCTTATAACTTTTGAACTCCAAATGTTCTCAAGGTTCTTGAAGATCGATGCTGCCTTTGCAATTCTAACTCCCTTTCTAGTGTCACCATCCTGGACTATGTAGCTGCCAAAGTATGCAAATTGATTGACTTCTTCAATATCTGTCCTTTCTACATGTATTTTTCCATTTTGATTAATGGGAATTTTCATTATTTTTGTTTTGTCCTTGTTAATTTCAATTATATACCACAAAATTATGTAGTATACATCAATATTAAACATATTGGAGCTAAAAGCAACTTAAATGCACTCTTGTTTTGCTGTGTATGGAACAGTGAATGGATATGCTGCAGTCTTTCAGTCAAATTAATTGCACACACACCGTATATTTCATCCATTTTCAAAATCCACACCAGTTTGGTTTAATGTTTTAAAATAGTTCATTGTAATATTTCCGCAGTGCCTGCAGAATATTTTGCTTTGTTTCATCAGCATCACAGGCTGCATGGCTTATAATAGTGATCACACTAGGAGTTTTTTTTAAACCAGAACAATTGGACCTGTCTTTCACCTTGCATGATGTACTTTCCAAATACCGATTTTCTCAATAGAACATTCTATACTTTATACTTTTTTAAAAAAATATAACTTTAAACACACTTCTAACATCAGCAGAAAGTAAAAATTCATGAACATTTTTCTTCTTACCTCATTTGTGGCAAGATTTACTCTTCACAAAATGCTCACATGCTGAACCATGTCAAAACTGATTGACTTTTCTCCGTGAAAAATTTACCATCAGCCTACTGGCCCAATTATCCCTCAAATGAATCTGCTGGTTGCTTTTTTACTAGATTTTTTAATAATATAGACCAGTTACAGTAACCAACGATCTCCAAAATTTTTGGGTTTTTTTTTCTCTTTTTTAATCGGCAGTTTCTGGTACTTGCCAGTTAATGCAATCACTCCTCAATGTCAGTATTATCTTTTTCCATTATAGAAAATAACTACATACAGTGAGTGTCCCAGAAAGTCCAGGAATATCTGTATTTTTCTTCTGGTAAGGGCTAATGACTTGAAGCTTCGCTTACACATGCTGAAGATCAGTGTATTATGATGTTAAAAGTTGGCTGCAGTTGGGAGATTTATCACTTTGGCCATGGAAGAAGCCAGATAATTCATTAAGGCAATTAGGTTGAGCTAACAAGTTCAAATGATTATGACGATAGAAAAGGAACCCAAAAGTCTGCATTTCTGCAATGGTGTCCTCTGTTAACTCATTTTAGATATAAAAATGTCACATACATAGGAATGGAATGTAAAGTGAAAATATAATCTAGCACAGGATTAGGACTTTACTACATTTTTAAAATTTACAAGAGGACTTATATTACTGCATTTTTAACATCTACAATTAATAGATTATCTGTATATAGTATTATCCTCCTCTTAGAAATAACTCGGATTACATTTGTAAGCCATTAGATATTAATTTCATATAATTTGATGAAATAGCGTCTTTTCTGTGTTTAACTTTAAGCAAAAGCACATCAGATTGTAAAATAAAACAATTAAGCTATAAAAAAGGATGATTTTTCATAACATTTAAATTCATGCTAAAAGCAATCTGTTTTATGCGTTAATTAAAGTAATAAATTTCTATTTAATGTACCTTAACACATGAATTTTTAATAACATTATAACAACATTCATAATAATGAATAATCCAACACCATGGAATATACTAAATTAACTCTAGATCTATCCAAAAAAAAATTTTTTTTTCTAAATTAAGACAACAAATGCTTTATTTTTTCTGGAAATGAAATGCTTATTTTTAACATTTATGGCATAAGGAAATTAAGAACTTCCAATTACGGAGCAAAAACACATGTCTAAAATTATTTTATTTCTAATTTTTTTTTAAAACACCCTTTTAAACAGCTTAGGGTGAGTTAAGAGTTTTTAAAAAATTGACATAAAACATGAAAATGTAAATAACTGTACTCTGGTAAAATCCATAGGAGAAAGAGGAAACATGGAAAATGACTTCTAAATAAATTATATTATACCCAATTTCAAGAGCTTTCATTCTATTTTTCATCACAAATACACAAGCATACCCTTAAAAATATTTAACAAAATACTCAAATAATGATTAGCCACACAAGAGTCAGTGGTTGTGTATTATGCTGGTTAGATTGAATATGGGAAACTATGGCATATATGCCTACATGGCAAATTTAAGCATATTAAAAACAAATAACAGTTATATGCTGAAAAAAAAATTTCTCAGTCATATACAAGGATGCTTCTTGAAAAAAAAAACCTGTCAATTCTGTAAGTTGCCCTCAAAAAATGGTTTGTCACCCCTGAGTTACCGAAGTAGACTCTTTAGGGAATATGTCAAATAGGTCAAATACAAAGCACAAGATTAATTAGTGAGGGAAGACAAAATGAGACTGAATCTGGAGTAATGGCTTAAAAGAGGACAAGGTGGCAGTCTGCATTATTTTAAAATGTCTCTGTTATTGTTATCTAGAAGCTCTTAGCAAGTAATGCCATGGTGACCATCAGATCAAGTAGGCAGTGGACTCTCTGCTTCCCAAAACAATCTATGAAACAAACTCTTCCATCATGTGAAATATCAGTTATTACCACCATGAACAACCTGTAACATCAACAGAAATTTACTGTGTAAATCTAAGCACATTTTAACTAAATTCAGTTTGCTGCCTTTGATGACAGCGAAATCTGTGACAGTCATCTTGGTTTGTGATTTATGAGGAAATGAAAGGACTTAAAGCCAAAAAAAAAAAAAAGTTCTATGTAAAGAATGTTGGTCATTTCTAATAAAGAAAGCTCAAATGAAAGAGACTTGAATGGCTGGACTATGCTACTGATATGCTAAAAGAGAAACAAAAATTATCAACATGGCACGATTATTACAAAACAAAGAGGACAGCCAAAAATAAGAATAATGGATAAATAAAAATGTGAATTAAAAACTTTATAAAAAATCACAAAATAAAAGAGGGAGATTTATCACAAAGGCAACGAAAAATAACAGCAATAAAAAGCCTGAGCTCTAATTCTGTATGTAGAACAAAACTAAAAATAACACCATGTTGCCACAGATTTTAAAGACATTTTCACTCATTCACACATCTAATAAAAATATGCATTAGAAACATCAAGCAAATAATATTATGAAATAATCAACAAACATAAAAAAGTGTTTGGCAATTCCTTGAAAATAACATACCTGCTGTCCATTTATACCTGCTCTCTCATCTTCTTGCTCGCAGCAGATTCTTAAGGTCTCTCGTGACTCTCTTTATGTTTTTACTTTTTTTGTCGTTTGGCTTCCTTCCAAAAACAAATGAGAATTTAATTGAAAAACCCCTTATACCCCTCACCAAATAGTCTTTCCTTTTCCAGATGCTACCCAGAGTAAATGATTACTGATTTTAAATCTTGCATCTCCTGTATCAATTTATTCTACTGATTATATATGTACATCACCTATAAGTTTTAATTATAAACAACCAGTCACTGTTTCATGTGACAAATAGCCATTTATACCCTCAGTTAGCTTATACTCTCCATTCTTCTTCTCATATAATATTTTTAACTACCTGCAAAAACTTTTCTTATCTGATGCTTCCACTTTCATCATGTGATATACTTCTTTTAGTCTGTGTCAGTATTCTCTTCCTTATTCAAATTCTTGGATGTTAAATTAAGGAAGTTTTAAGCAAAAAGAGGCAAATTAAGTGTTAGCTTGTTAAAATCCTATAAAATTTTATTAGGAACTAGTAACGATGACAGCTACTTATCCTTAACCTCCTCAATGTTATGTTTCCAGCAGAGAAAAAAAAACATGTTGAAACTGTTGCTTACACGCCATAGTGGCTCACTTATCAATATTAATTAAGGAGTTCCCTAATTATTTTATGATGCTTGACCTCATTTCATTCACTACATGGCAGCATAGTACTACCTTGAACATTATTATTGCTCAGACTTAATGCTGTGTATGGGGAATGGGTGGGGTGGGGGTGTCAAAACCAGGTCAGCCCATTTAACATGGGGGGGGGGGGGGCCTAACAATTTTAGCTTGGAAAACATGACCCATATAATATATGGGGTTAATGCTAAGGAATTGAGATGTTTCTCAAATATTTAGTACATCTGCAACAATAATCTTACTGTCATTTTTTTTTTTTTATTTGTGAACAAAACCTACCTTTTTTTTTCTGAAATCTTGTGTTTCTTGTTAAACAAGCAATACTTAGGTGTGTTACCTTGACATGTTAAGGCCTAAGTGAAGTCTAAAAGAAAGCCACTCACTCTTTTCTGTAAGTGAAATCCACAGAATGCCTCTCTTTCTTATCTACAGTGAAATCCATAGAATGCCTCTCTTTCTTATCTACAGTGAAATCCACTCACTCTAATAACAGGAATCTCATTAAGATAACTAAGATGCTCACTGTCACACCAGTTCTTGATCTGCTCCTGTCAAATCCTTAGCCTTTTCATATTACACATATCATAAGTGCTCTTAATAAGCACTCACAAATTCTAATCTGCCTTTCTGTTTTTGCTTTTTCCTTTAAGAACAGTTAATATACCTAAACTGATATTAAGAAAAATATGCTTGGTCTGTTTAATTCTTATATAAACGATCTTTGTAAGAAAGGTAAGTAAAACTGGTAACAACAGCAAAATAATCTGCACCACTCAGATTCTCCAACCCAATTCAGGGAAATAATGAATGAGGATCACATCTCTTATGACAATGTAATACTGGCTGAGAATACTGCGACCACTGTTTATACTGGTCCTATCTGGTATAACAGAATTATCGTTGTTGATATTTTCTGTGTTGCCGTTTACTTCTCCTTCTTGACTGGGCCGTGGCAAATCTGATCGGCTGACAATATCATCAATATCATTAGTGTTAGCTGTATGACTTATGCCGTCAGCAATTAAAATATTGTTGGGTGTGCCTATTAATGTGATGGTCTCTCTTTGATTAGTGTTATATGACTCATATAAAGTCATATTATCATTAACTTCTCTGTGAATGGAAAATTCTGAAGTGTGCTTTTCTAAGCTTCCTGTGGATGACTGGATGTCTTGTAATTCACAATTCATTGATAATACATTCACTCTGCTACTGTCAGAATCTCCAACTTGCCCGCATAATGCATCAGTAATTTCTGCAAAGTATTCTTCGGTCTCAGCATTCCTATTTGGTGAATGATCGGGTTTATCATCCTTAAATGTTACTGGTTCACCTTCCATTTTTAAAGAGAGGTAATCATTACTGAACTCAGTCTGGCTTGTACTACCATTAGATGGCTCTTGCTCAGTAATATTGTTTAACATTCCAGTAGCTACTTTTATTTCTTTATGCTGCGTTTGCTCTGACTCTGTTTTATCAAAATCTGCTGAAGACAGGGTGCCCTCATTAATGTTTATGTAAGTGCTTTCATCATGTAACTGGACTGACTTTGGACTAGCAACGATGTTATTCCCTGCTATTGTTTTAACAACTGTTCCATCACCGCCAAAAATGCATGTTTCATCGGAATTACTTTCTCTATTTGTATCAGTCTGAATGTTACTAGCAACATACTCGGAAGTTTCTTTGACAACCGATGATTTTAACAATTTGTTTTTTTTCGGTTTTCTCACTCTACTCCCTTCAGTCAAGCTGACCCCAGCCTTGAATTTTTCTATGTCTTCTTGACACTGAATGCCACTCAAAGGATTTGAAAGTGCATTGAACTTAACCTCTGAAGCTTCTGCAGGACTATTACTCTGTATTTCTTTGGGCTCAGTTCTCTGTTGATTTTCACTTTCCAGTTTTTCTCTTTCAGATCCCTGTGCTGTCTCCTCAAAATGAACAGCCTGACAAATAGGTTCCTTGAGATCTTCAATTTCATGTGTGGGAGCAGGTTCTAATTCTTCTTCATCCGATGATGTCAAATAGTAAGATGCTGATGACCCATAGTCACTTTCAAAAGGTGGTGCATTCTCCTGTGATACTGGCTGTGGCTGGCTAGTGATTTCATTTTTATCTGCATCACTAGCATTTTGTTTTTCTGCAGGTATATCTAAGTCAGTTTTTGAATGCAATACTTCAGATCCGGTGCCAGCTGCTCTTTCAAAATTAGCACTAAAGTTATCTCTACTTTTAGCATCATTATTTTCAATTTTCGGTGCAACTGTCATTTTAATACCACAAGATGTCTTTTTAACAAGACTGTGCATGTCCATATTATTAGGATCATAAAAAGGGTCTTCAGTTGGACGTTTGTGGTTATGTTTATTTTGTGATGTAGACTCAATCTTCTTTTCATTTTCATTTTCGTGTGTATGAATTTGTATATTGTTTTCACAAATAGTATTTCTACTTTCACAATGGTCAGCAGCATGCTCTCTATTGAGATGAACAGGACATGGACACTGCTCTACTGTTTCAGTATTTAATAATGGAGAGTCCGTACCACCCACCACACCTTCCACTGTTTCATGACAAACATCTCCCTCATTTATAACTTCATTCACACCATTACCACCACTCTCATCTGCAGCTGTTATCTGTCTTTCAGACACTTCCTCTCTTCTGGCCTCAGATACATTTGTTTCTGACAACATAGCAATTAAAAATGCTTGACTGTCCCAGGTCTTCTGGCTACTACTGTTACTTTCCTTAGGAACATCATGATGTTCATGTTCAGGAGTCTTATCATTTCCTTGTGTCTGATGACCTTGGTGACCATTTCTAGGGGAACCTTGGTTATCATTACCTGCAGGAACAAAATTACAACATTTTTAAAATTAAGAGTAAATCTTATTGTATTTAATTACAGCAGCTTATATCCTACATAACTGTATCTACTCTGGGCAATATGTTAAAGATATGTTTCATATATATGTCATTAACTAGATGTCCACCCACAGATGATGCGGGGGGAACAGTAACTTTTTAAAAGGAAAAAAAAGGGGGGGGGGGTCCAGAAATATGCTTTCAATAACCTAATTTACTATGAATCTTTTATATATAAAATCTGTACTTTTATTGTTGAAATCTGTACTCATATTTTCATAAATGAAAGAGGTTACTGCAAACATGAAAGAGAATTCAAATGTAACTATTTTCATTGTATAATCACAATTACAATTCTACTTTTATGGCACTGTTATAATATTACTGTTTTATTTTTATACTTTCGTAACTCAGATTTAAAAAAAATATTCCATCATTCATAGCAAAAAAAAAACAAAATTAATAAAAAATATTGTTTGATGCAGAATACTTAAGTTTGCAGAAAGTTGGCTTTCAATGAAGCAGCATACAGACATATCTTTCTAACAGAGATGAAGACAGGAGATGACCAACTTTGTTTCTCCTCTGAGTAGTGGACTCACAATAATGTGCTTCCCACCATATAAAACAATATTATTCTCTCAGATTTTTGCCATCAATATTTATTCCTTTAACATTTTCACTATTTTATCATGTTTCACTTTATCAAATGCTCTGGTATAGCCAATTTGGATTTGCAAAAGAAACACATAATGCCACATATGCACTAAGAATTCTGATAGAATGAACTTTAGAAGTACAGAAAGTCAGACTTTCTGTACTTCTAAAGTTCATTCTATCAGACTTTCTGTACTTCTAAAGTTCATTCTATCAGAATTCTTAGTGCATATGTAGCATTATGTGTTCCTTTTGCAAATCCAAATTGGTCATCTCCTGTCTTCATCTCTATTAGAAAGATATGTCTGTATGCTTCATTGACTATTGCAAAGCGTTTGATAAAGTGAAACATGATGAAAGTGAAAATGTTAAAGGAATAAATACTGACAGCAAAGATCTGAGAATAATGAAAAAATACCTACTGGAATCAAGAAGCAGCCATCAGGGTAGAAAATGAAATATGACAGGCAAATATCAACCAATAAAGCAAAGATTATGGCAAAGTTGTGTTTGTTCTCAACATATAGTGAAAATACCATGAGAGGGAAAAAAAAAACAAACTGAGGAATATTCAAATTGGAGGCTATAAAGTAAACAACTTATAAGCAGGTGATACAACACTAACAGCTAAAATGAAAAGAGCCTAAAGAACTTACTACATACAGTAGTAAAAGAAAGCAAAAAGAAAGGACTCACCCTAAACAGCAAGAAAAAAAGAAACAATGGTTATATCACGGAAGAAGAATCCACCTAAAAGCAATGCTAAAGTATATGGAACAACACTGAGACATGTGCATACTTGTACATTTAAATATCTGGGCACTCTAATGAAACTCAAGATGGAAAATGTACCTCTGATATCAAGAATAGAACATGCCAGGCCAAAACAGCTTTCAAACAAATGAGAAACATGTTTTATCTCTGAACATTAGAAAAAGAATTCTAAAATGCTGCTGCACTGAACCTATCTTACTCTAAGAAAGTGTGTCATAGACAAAACAGATCAATGCAAAGAGAGAGGCAACAGAGATGTGGTTTCTTAGAAGAATGTTAAGAATACCACAGACAGCTAAAAGGAATGTCTATCAAAAATGCAGAAAGGAACCTAAATCCATAAGAAAACAACAGCCATCATTCACTGGACATATAATGAAAAGGTAGGGCTTGAAAAAATAATAACAGGAAAGAAAAATGGGAAGAGAGGCAGGGGAAGGCCAAGAGAAAGAATCATGGATAGTCAACTGATCCAACTGATCTGATGGAAAATTAATAACACATAGCAAAAACAGTTGAAAGTGTTTCAAAAGTGGGAATACAAATCTGACTACCTGGTCCTCCTAGACTTACATTACAAAAAAAAACAAAAACAAAAAAATATCACTGATCAAGATCTGTGGAGAAGCATGAATGCCTGCCAGGATGGCACCTAATAATAACAACGATGATCTCCACAGCCTGGCTCTTCATGGTGATGATAGAAGAGAACAGCATCTATCCATCAAGCTTCATTTCATGTCTATTGAAGAGGAAGAAGGAAGGAACAGAAGCATACAGAAGGAAGAAGTATAGGATTTAAATTATTTACAAGATAAAAAGAAATATGCATCATAAGTATGATGTATACCTTGGCTGTGTCGTCTTCGGATGCCACCATGAATCCTATCATACTCCGCCAGACCTGGAAGAAAAGTATATCTAAAAAATTACAGAACTCAATGACAAAGTTCTTTTTCTCTCTTTTTCAAAATCCCCATGCCGTTAGAGGGAGACAACTCTGCTCTATTAGATTTACTACTGATGACATTGGTAAGATAATTTCAACAATAATACTTCAAATTCCCATAGCTAAGAAACAGTATATCCTGCATCAACAAGAATTTTTAATTATCATAATCATCCTGTTTCATCTAAACCTATAAGAAGGCAGTGATTTCTAGAAACACACAATAATTAGTGTGTAAGTATATAGCTATACATGAAGTCACTGCAGTAAAACTGTGATACCAAAATGTATAAACTAGGAAAAAAGGAGGAATAGTTTTATTACTTAACGACTACAAAGTTGTGACATTTCGGTGTAAGCCTTAAACATACAAACACACACAGGACAAAGAATTAGAGAGAGGAGATAAAGTATAGCTTTACATGAATCCTATGTTAAAAAATAAATAAATAAAATGAATAGAGCACTTTGCTATAACTTGAAAGAATATGTAGCTTTCCCAAAGTTCTTCAGAAATGCCCGTTCAAAATGTGCTCATTCAGAAATGTACAGAAATGCGCATGGTGGAGCATAGAGAATGTTTAAATAAAGACTTGTGATATGTGACAGGTGGATCATAAATGAGGGTGGTGGGTGGGGAAACTGTTGAGGGCAGAGAGAGTGATACAATGGTAACCTAGCCAGGAGAAGGTGAAATAAATGATTACAGTTGGAGTAATAGGCAGGTCTGCACAAAAATCATTGGAAGCAGCAGAAATGTGGTTTATTAGAAGAATGTTGCGAATTCCCTGGACAGCAAAAATAACTAATGAAGAATGTATGAGAAGAGCTGGAGAGACAAAAAAAATCTTGTCAAAAAATTAAGAGAGAGACAATGAATTTTCATAGGACATGCAATGAGAAGAGGGGGCACTGAAAATATTATAACAACAGGAAAAATAGAGAGAAGAAGATCAAGAGGAAGACCAAGAAAAATGATACTGGACAGTCTGACGGGATGGTGTGAGAGGAGATCTCCAACTGAGCTAATGGCCTGCATGAAGGATCGTATACTCTGGAGAAGCATAATAGCCAACGCCAGTCGGCACAGCACCTGATGATGATGATTATGGTTGGGGTAGAGGGGATTAATGCAATGATGTGAGGAGGTTCCGAACTATGTGTAACAAGTGAGAAGAGAATGGAGCTTAGTGGAGAGGGATTATGATTGTGGAAGAGGAGAATGTTATGTGTAGCTGAATAACAAGTTCAAACCGTGTGGTTCCAGCATCCCATATTCCTGAATGTAGTGATTCTCAAGTGCTAGGTGGCTTGTGTCATCAGTGTGCCACTGTTTGATGGCTGTTACCAGAAAATTAGATTTGCCTCTGTGGCTGGGGCAATTGAAATGATTCAATGATGGGTGATATCATGCAGATGTTTCTGCATACAGTCCCTAGTCTGTGGCCAGTTTCACCAATATAAGTTATCCTGCATCTTTTGCATACGATGACATATATTACATTACGGGACTCGCATGTGAATCCCTCATGAAGAGTGAGGATAGTTTTAGGAAAGGTGATTGTTTTCATTTCCCAGACTACAGGACAGGTAGCACAGTGAAGGCGGTTACATTTTCTGGTGCCAACATATGCAAGGTTCCGCTTCAAGTGGCTGTGGACAAGGATGTCCTTAAGATTTCGCTCATGCTTGTATGCTAACAGGGGTGGATCTGAGAAAATGTCGCAGGTGTCAGGGTCGACTTGGATTAGTAGCAGATGACGATAAAGAATTTTCTTAACCATCTGACCATGCAGGTGAAAACGCAGTACTAACTTAACTCTGTCAGATGAGGTAACAGGCTTTTTTCTGAATGCTTCTTTGCAGCTCACTAGCTGGATACGGTTGAAGGCTTCACAAAGGACATTTTCTGGGTAGTGGCGATGATGGAAAAATTCAAATAAATTGTTGGACTGATCTATAAAGTCCAAGTTATCCTGACATATGCGACGAAGATGGAGGAGTTGGGAGTATGGGATGGAGTTCTTACAGGCTTCAGGATGGGAGGAGGTGTAAAGAAAATAGGTGTGGCTGTCGGTAGGCTTGTAAAATACAGAGGTAACAAGCCTGCTTGTGTCAATAGATATTTTAATGTCTAAAAAGTTGACAGACTTGTCAGAAATTTTATAAGTGAATTTTATGTTATTATTAAGTGAGTACCTAAACACAAAATGCAAATAGGCAGCTGGAATGTAAGAACACTAAACCAGACTGGAAAACTAGCACAAACCATCAAGGAAAAGCACAGATACAAACTAGACATACTAGGAATACAAGAAGCAAGATGGACAGGACAAGGCAGAAGGAAATTAACAACACAGCACACAGAAGATACAATAATATGGTCAGGTAAAGAAGATCATCATGAAGGAGGAGTAGCATTGATTATAACAAAAGAAGTATCAAGAGCATTGCTGAAATGGACCCCTATAAATGAGATTATTATATGCATGGTTCAACTCAAGATTCATGAAGCTGTCTATTATAGTTTGTTATGCACCAACAGAAGCAGCTGAAGAGGAATTAAAAGAAGACTTTTACAACAGCCTCCAAGCCACAGTAGAAACAATACCCAAGCATGATATACTACTCATCTTGGGCGACTTCAATGCAAAAGTAGGTGAAGGAAATGAAGATAGAAGAAGAATCATGGGAAGAGAAGGAATCGGAGAAATAAATGAAAATGGAGAAAGACTGTGCAGTTTCTGTGAAGAAAACATGATGACCATCAGAGGGACAATTTTCCAACATAAAAACATCCATAAAGTGACTTGAAGGTCCCCAGATAAAACCACAGAAAACCAAATCAATCACATACTAATAACAAGTGGAAACGGTCACTACAAGATGTGCGAGCAAGGAAAGGAGCAGATGTAGGAAGTGATCACAACCTTCTGGCAGCAAAAATAAAACTAAAATTAAGGAGAGCCAAAATTGGAGAACACAGAAAGATACATTTTGATACAAGAAAACTGAAAGACCAGCAAACAAGAAATGATTTCTCAATTGTACTTGAGAACCGCTTCAGTGTCCTACAAGACGAAGCAGACATATCCATATAGAGTTCAATAAAACACTACAGGAAACAGCAAAAGAGGTGCTGGGATATCAGAAACGGAGAAAAGAGGAATGGATAAGCAAGACCACATGGGAAAAGATAGAGCAAAGAAAAGAAATCAAGAAAAAATTACTGAACACCAAATCACAACGGCTTAAAGAACAAGTTTTAAGTAATTATGTACAAAAAGACAAAGAAGTGAAGGAATCAAGCCGTCAAGATAAACGTCAATACTATGACAACTTAGCAGAAGCAGCAGAGAAAGTAGCATATACAAATGACATGAAAACCATATACAAAATCACAAAGCAGATGACAGGTAACTTCAGCACAAGATGTGAGAGTGCAGTAAGGACACATAATGGACAGCTGGTCAGTGGAGAAAGAGAAAAAAATTGAAAGATGGAGGGAACACTTTAACACCCTACTAAACAGAACACGAGCAGCACAAACAATAGACATACCTGAAGCAAAAAACGGAACTAAACATCAATACAAGACCAATAACAATAAGTGAAGTAAAGGAGGCGATAAAGAAGCCACAATTAGACAGGGCATCAGGTTGAAATGTTGAAAGCAGAAGAAACATAAACACCAAAACAACTTTGCCGGATATTACAACAAATTTGGAATTTAGAAAAAAGCTCCAGAGGAGTGGAAAACTGGCCTTATAGTAAAACTACCAAAGAAAGGTGACCTCAGAGATTGTGGGAACTGGACAGGTATTACCCTACTGCCACTCACCAGTAAAGTATTTTGCAGAATAATCATCAACAGAATTGTACCAGCACTTGAGGGAAAACTTCAGAAAGAGCAGGCAGGATTTAGGAAAGGAAGATCATGCATAGACCACATATTTGTACTTAGACAAATATCAGAACAGGCAAATGAGTGGCATAGTGCAACATATGCACTGTTTATAGATTTTGAGAAAGGCTTTGACAGTGTCAACAGAGATGCACTGTGGAAAATCCTAAGATGGCATGGCCTCCCCAATAAGATAGTGAATGTAATCAAAGTCCTATACGAGGGTTTTCAGTGCAAAGTGATCTGTGGAGAACACACCTCCAGCAGCTTTCAGGTACAAACAGGAGTGAAGCAGGGATGTGTACTATCACCAACATTATTTATCTTGGCAGTAGACTGGTTAATGAAGGAGGCAACATCAGACAAACGCAGAGGATTACAATGAACCCTTGACACAATGCTGGAGGACCTTGACTTTGCGGATGACATTTGTCTACTATCAAGCAGCCACAAAGATATGTAAGATAAAATAAACAAGCTAACTCAGAATGCAAACAACATAGGACTAAAGATCAACGTAGGAAATACAAAGTTAATGAAGCAAAATGTGAACAACAAAATTGTACTCAGAGTAGATAGCAAGTTAGTGAAGGAGGTCAATGAATTTGTATACCTTGGCAGTAAAGTAGTAGAAAATGGAGACAGCACAGAGGACATCAACAGCAGACTTACTAGAGCAAACCAGGCTTTTGCAATGCTGCAGACTATATGGAAATCTAAAAAACTAAGTATAAATACGAAAATCAGGATATTTAAGAGTAATATTCTAAGTGTACTACTCTATGGAAGTGAATGCTGGAAAATCACCAAAACCATAGAAAACAAGTTGAATTCTTTCCAGACTAAATGTTTACGAAGAATTAGAAAAATATTTTGGCCAAACACCATAAGAAATAACATCTTGTTGGCAGAGATGCAGATGAAGCCACTGACAACAATTATTGACGAAAGACGCTGGCAATGGTTGGGACATGTACTCCGAATGACTGACAACTCACTAGCAAAAATAGCACTAAGATGGACACCACAGGAGAACAGAAGTAAGGGTAGACCAAAAGAGACATGGAAAAGAACAACAGAAAGGATGTTGAGCAATAGAGGGCTCACCTGGGCAAGAGCAGAAAAAAAGGCAAATGACAGGCATTTGTGGAAAACCCTTGCGAAAGCCCCATGTGCCCTGGGCACTTAAGGTTCAGAGAGAGAAAGAGAGATTAATTGAGTTGATGAATTCAATAATTTTTTTACCTCGTCCTATGGCATACCGGTGACTCCAATGCCATCATCCTTTTATAGAATTCTGGAAGTCTGCCAGTGCAGGTTTCCCATAATTTGACTTCCATAAAGCCCATAAATAAACATGCATAACTGGGACTCATTTTCGTTCCCATGGCGATACCACCGATTTGCTCAAAGTATTCACCATTGAATTTGAAAGAATGGGATGGTGCTATGTGAGTCTGGTTAGCTGAGTGGTTAGTCACTCAGTTTATTAATCTGGTGGTACTAGGTTCAGTCCCAGCAGTGGGATTTTTTCTGGTACACATCGAAAAAGGCCCCGGGGTTCACCCAGCCTCTAAAAATGGGTACCAGAGAAATCTGGGAAAGTAAAACAGCCAGGCATGATACTGACCACATCAGACTTTCATGTGCCGAAGGTCATGGAAAATACAGGCCTAACACCGTATTCCCCATTATGCCTTAATGGCATGGAAACGGGAATTTTACCTTTTACCTTTTACCAGCTGTGTGAGTCTTATTATGGTATCAGCTTTAATGGGTCTTTGTCGTGAAAATAGCAGAGTGCTAAGAGTCCATCCTCATGGGGGATAGAGGTGTTTAGGAAGCAGACAACAAGGAGAAAGAAGAAAGAAGTGATAGAAGTGGTGTTGAAAGAGTGTGATCGCATCAAAAGTTGTTAAGGCGTGGTTGGTATCTTTCAAATAAGAAGGCAGTTTGTATACTAGTGGCTGGAAGATGCAGGAAAATGCTGGAAAATCTCCAGAAAGAGCTGGAAAAATGCTGGAAAACGCTGGAAAATCTCCAGAAAGAGCTAGCAATTATAGTGATGGATGTAAAACTTTGATTGGTAGAAGGCAGAATCAACATTAGCACCATTTTATTTCTAACTGGATGCCTAGTTGCAGGAAAAATCCAGAAACTCTGTAAAAAAATCCAAAAACTCTGTAGGCTGAATGTCATAGTGTTTTCATGAATTAAGAAAGAAGGGGAAAACTCTATCAACAGTCCATGTCCCATGGGTACAATCCTGGCATTTGTAGGGCCTGCCTACTTCAAGAGAACCATGAAAACAGACAATTGGTACATATCATTACCAAAATCTATTTATAACAAGTATAGAGCTCCTTGTGACCAGGTAAGTAACAAGGTCTTAGTCTTGCCATTCTTGGGCAATTCATTTCTTCCTTTGATGTTCTGTTTATTTATATTTTATTGTTAGTTCTTTTATGCCCACATCAGCCTTAAGCTTCCATTTCTATAATGTTATTCTATTTTTATGGGTGTCTGAGTGGCGAAGTGGTTAGTGCACTGGTCTCTCATGGTGAAGGTCGGGGGTTCAAATCTGGCCAGAGGCACCCCAGTCACCCAGTTGTAGAAATGGGTACCCGACTTCTTCTGGAGTTGGGGAAGGAAAGGCAGCCAGGCGTGATACTGACCATATCACCCTCTAGTGTGCTGACAGGTCAAGGAAAATATGAGCACTAACACCATATCCCTATGTGCCTCTAAGGCACGACAGGATTACCTTTACCTTTACCTTATTCTATTTTTATAAAAATCAGCTCTGATTCTGGGTTTCAATAAACAAATTATTTGTATAGCTGCTACAAATCAACTGAAATACATAGAGAACATTTTTTTTAAATTTATCAGATTTGATTAGATAGTGCTATGCTGGTAGGCACAGGCTCCATCTTGCGTGTCTCGAAGCAAGTCGATTGCTATTTTTCTGTCAAACCATGCAATCAGTCCATCAAGGTATTTCTATCATCACACTATTTGTTTTTTTGCCATTTATCTCTCTAGTCATGAGCAATTTTTTGAGACCTTCATACCTGTTGATGTGTCCAAGAAACTTTGATTGTCTTTTTTCTTAGGCATGGCACTAGTCTGAGGTATTCCTTTCAGTCAGTCATTTGCATGTT
Organism: Achatina immaculata; assembly: GCA_009760885.1. Classification (NCBI taxonomy): domain Eukaryota; kingdom Metazoa; phylum Mollusca; class Gastropoda; order Stylommatophora; family Achatinidae; genus Lissachatina; species Lissachatina immaculata. The sequence goes on along the minus strand of CM019691.1, from coordinate 28,449,751 downwards.
CTTTTGCAGAACTTTGCCTCCCTAACAGCTCCCCTGTAGACCTCTCGGTTGTAAGTAAGATGCCCTGCTGCTGATGCATCCATTTGCAGATTATCAACGATGTCCTGCAGCCATCTTTGCCTTCGTCTTCCTCTCTTTCTTTTTCCCATTATGTACCCTTTCAATGTGGTCTTCTCTAAATTATCATAACATTTAATGTGTCCAAAATATTTAAGTTTTCTCTGTTTAATCCTCTTTACTAGCCAGTCTTCTTCAATATTAAGTTCTTGTAGTACAGATATATTTGTTCTTTTTTGTGCCCATGACAACTGAAGAACTCTTCTGTAGCATTTACATTCAAAGGCATTTATGTGTTTCTCAGCTGCTTTGTTAAGTGTCCAGATCTCACAGGCATATGTTGCAATGAGAAAGATGCATGCCTTAAAAATCTTAATTTGTAGTTCTGTCTGTTCTCCACAAATTCTTTAGTTGTTTTACTTTCTGAAGAGCAACAGATGTCCTCCTTTTAAATTCCATCATTGTATCTCCATTATTAGTTAGTAATGATCTAAGATATTAAAAATTCTCCGTCTCTTCCAATTTTTCCTCACTGATATATATTTCAGCTGCCTTATTTGTTTTGTCAGTTGTCATCAGTTTAGTTTTCTTCGTATTAAGATAGAGGTTTTGCTCTTCGCTGTTTTTACAGACTGACATAATTAGTTTTTCTATTTCTTTTTGTATTGTGGACAGTAATACTGTGTCATCAGCATATCTAATCTCTGGTAACCTCCAATTTTTATGGCATCGTAATGCTCTGTCTGCATCTTCTTTAATACTCCTCATTATATTTTCAGTATACAAGTTAAATAAGTAAGGTGACAATATGCAACCCTGGCGGACCCCTTGTTTTATGTCAAACCAAGTTGTCGTTTTTCCATTTATTCTCACTGCTGCCTATTGGTCTAGATACAGCAGTGATATTAATTGTATCAAATGTGTTGGAAATCCCATTTTTTTCCATTATTTCCCAAAGTTTCTGGTGTTGTACACAATCAAATGCCTTTGAATAGTCTATAAAATATAAATACAGATTCACATTATATTATATATTCGTTTACCTGCTATAATATTTCTTCATTTGAATTTAACAATTCTTTTTAAAAATGACTAGTTCAAAACCAATGTTTCATCTGTTCCCATTAAAAAAAACTAAGTTTTTTTTTCATGCATCCTCATTTATTTCAATGCATCACTTCCACTGCAATCTAAATTTTAAAAAAAAACAGTTAATAGCCAGATATATATAAATAAACCTACCTTCTTGAATAATGTGTGAAAGCTTAGGGTTACATTCATATTCTTCACAGAAATCAATAAACAATGTAGGAAAATCATCAGTCCTTATAATACCATCAAGCAGTTCACTATTGGCATGAAATGAACCTCTCTGAGTCAACGTGCATGACACTTTTTCCTGAAAAAAGTGTTTAAATTCCAGTTCTATAGTGTACTGTTGTCAAGCATAGAGTTATGGAAAAAAGCAAATTAACATGTCTCACTAATGATCCATGATAAAATTGATTTAGCTTCTGTTTTTTTTTTCTTTCTTAGCTCTGAGTTTTAAGTAAAGATTAATCTGAAACTCTGTCACAGAGAAAAGTCTACAGAATACTCCAAGCCTCAGTGTTATTTTGCTTCTGCATCAAGTCCATCTCTTCTGATCCAGTATTGTAACAAAGTTGTATGTGTGCTTAACACATTTTGTTCTAGAGTTCAGATTCAAGTCCCACAAACTTTATTTTGTGAGATATTTTGAGTTAGAGTATATATATATATATTTATTTATTTATTTATTTATTTATTTATGAAGCTTAAGTGCCCAGGGCACATAGGGCTTCCACAAGGGTTTTCCACACACGCCTGTCCTTTGCCTTTTTTTCTGCTCTTGCCCAGGTGAGCCCTCTATTGCTCGACATCCTTTCTATTGTTCTTCTCTATGTCTCTTTTGGTCTATCCTTACTTCTGTTCCCCTGTGGTGTTCATCTTAGTGCTATTTTTGGTAGTGAGTTGTCAGTCATTCGGAGCACATGTCCCAACCATCGCATATATATCACATATCCCAATCATATATATATATATTTACTGTTTACTTCAAGTTCTCTTAAGTCTTCTTTCATTTTGTCTTTCTATCTCTGCCTTAGTTAGGCCCTTCTATTTCTTGTACAAATGTAAGTTTGATTCAACAAAAACAAAAAATAAAAATGTTAAAACCTTATAAAATAATAATTAACACATTATCAGACACATCAAACAATATCTGAATATTACAGTTTTTAAATACTCACTAATTTTAATATTACCATTCATATAATCCACATCATCAATTTCATGCTGGTAATAGAGGAAAATTAAATTCAACTGGTCATGCCATAAGATGGTTTTCAAACATCACTCTTTGGGCTATATCAGTCAGCAAACAGTATTTTACAGGTTTCTAGTGTGATTGTAAAAAAATATTGAAAGTCTCCCTCTTTTTTTTTCCTATAAGTTCTACAGCAATTGTTAGATTCTCTAACTTCTATCTTTCTACAAAAGTTTTTTTTAAGATTTTGATTATTTATTTTGATTAGTTTTCATGTTCTAAAACTTTTTCAACGGTTTTATGGCTTTCCAAGGTACAGTTCATACCTTTCTCCAAAACCACATTTTTGTTTCTTCTAATTTATGCTTCCTAAAGTTACTGACTCAAAGAAAGCAATACTGGTTAATACTAGTCATTTCTGTTTATTATGGAAACTGGGGGGTGTCATCAGCTCCAGCATATCAAAGCCAGTCAAGATCTTCTCTTAGCACCTGGCAGTGCTCCTTGTTTTATCACCCAGTGCTCTTTGTTTTATCACACAGTGCTCCTTGTTTTATCACCCTGTACCTGTAAACAGGATGTTCTTAGCAGCTGATGTAATGAAAGTGTTGGTGTGACAGCACTGTGCAGTAAGGGGAGTGAGTGGTTACTTTTGCAGATCCAGAATGAAGCTGAAAAGCAGAAAAAGCTGCAATGCTTCTTTATCAGACTCCACTGCCATGGGGACCACAGTGATCCCTGCTCTGTTGGTCTGGTTGAGCCTGTTATTGGTAGCACTTGCAGAGAGGGTCTTGACCAGCTGGTCCTAACAAATGTGCTGCCACTCTTAACACTGTCACCTTCACTTCCAGTGCTCTTGGTAACAGGATGTTTATTTCAGCCTGAAAAAACGTGGCAGAAATTGACATTTCCTGCAATGGCAGCATCTGACACAGAAAAATGTTAAGTAGTAACTGATGCTTCCACTAATATCGCCATATATAATATACCATAATACTGACAAACAAACAAAAAGTTTTTAGAAAAAAAAACTTCATATAGCACCCGCTTCTGTAATTATCCTACCTACTTACATGAACAAGAAAGGCATAAAATTCACACTTATCAAGATTTGTCTTTGTAGGTAATGAACCTGCTGCTGTTAGGAATGTCTGACTTTCCCCAGACTGACTCAGAATATGTTATTTTGTATCAATATTGATTAAGTCAGCAGATGGACTATAAATTTTGATACATTGATATGTGTAAGATAAATGACAAAGCATAAAAGCCTTGTGAATTTATAGAAAATTACTAACTCTTGTGGATTTATGAAGTTTCGGAAATCCTTCCATGAAGAGTTCTGTCATTAAGGCTTCCAAAAATTTTACTCTGTGTCTGTTGATGTACCTCCGCATCCACTGGTCCCTATCTGACATTTTGTGTGAATAGTATATGCAACAGGTTCTATATGTATTTGTCTAGCTATTTGTGAGTTAGTATGGCAAGTTGACTATATACTCATTATTTTCACTGAGGTAGTGCTAAACATTGTTCAGCTAATAAAAAAAAGAAGATATAAACGAACAAAATCTATATAGCACTGATTCTGTCATAATGTTACGATGTCTCCTTAATTACTCTCAGATTAATAACTGAACACAGATAAGCCAGGCTGGAGTATAGTAGCTTCCTTGTGAAAAGTTTCGAGCATTTGGAAACGAAACCGAACTGCGTGGGCTGATCCGGAACCGAATTAGTAAAAGCGGGTACCCGGTTCTTACAAACCAATTCCGCATACATACCGATTCCTAAACCGAGTAGTACCCAATTGAAACTGCTTTAGAAACCAGAAACCAAATCGGTTCCAAATTTGAGTAGAACAGTTTTGTGAGTTTGTGAATACAACAGTTGCAACGGCGTAGGAGGGCTTGTATGGAGTGGAAGGAGAATTAGTTTGAAAGTCGTGACATCAAAACAAACCGTCATCGTGCCGTGTCACTCCGCAGCTGCACTTTCCTCATGCTCCTTTCCTGGATGGGTGAGTCTGAGGATACAATAATGTCTGTGTGCGATCTAGATGAGGTGCCTGATTGGGTACGGGTACAGGACCGACTCAGATAACAAAGGTTAACTGTAACTGTAAAAACGGGTCTAGCTCTGTTGCCGGTCCTGGGGAGCGGCATCATTACACTCGAGGTATGCCCATACGTGCTCGTCCTTTGACATCAGGATTTCCTTCAGTGTTTTTAGGGAGATGACTCCAACGTTGTGGTGGTTGTGTGTTGCCCGTGATCTAGCGTTTAGTTGGGATTTACAACCACTGCTCTTGGCTACATTGAGCCGTAAGTGATAGATACTTTGGAGAAAGTTGCCTTGCATTTGTTCATCGAGGTGTTGCTTTATGGCTTTGTATAGGTCCGATTTGTCCATTTTAATGGAGCCCTCTGGTTTGGCCCTTGTTGCTAGGTGGTCGGTTTTGTTGTTTCCGTCAACCCCGGCGTGCCCTGGGCAGTATATCCATGTGATGTGTTTGATGTGGGGTTTATTAGTTTCTTGCCTTTCATTTCCAATTACTTTTTCTTCCACTTTCCTTAATAAATTTTGAAAGTCGGTAATGATGGTGATGTCGTGTGTTTTCTGTATCACTACCTATTTTAATGCTTGTGTGATGGCCTCAAAATATCGTGGACACAAAAAAGAACAAATATATCTATACTACAAGAGCTTAATATTGAAGAAGGCTGGCTAGTAAAGAGGATTAAAGAGAGAAAACTTAAATATTTTGGACATATTAAACGTCACTATAATTTAGAGAAGACCATATTGGAAGGATACATAATAGGAAAAAGAGGAAGACCAAAACGAAGATGGCTGCAAGAAATCGTTGACGATCTGCAAATGGACGCAGCAGCAGCAGGCCATCTTGCTCACAACCGAGAGGCCTACAGGAGTGCTGTTTGGGAGGCAAAGTTCCGCAAGGGACATGCAAATGAATGAATGAATGATGATGGCCTCTATTTCCATGAGCATACTTGAACAGGTGTTTGTGTAAGCTCCAGCCATGAGTCTGAATGTCTTACCTCCTCGGTATGCTGCATAAGCTCAACCACTTCTTGTTCCCCTGTTCACTGATCCGTCAGTATAAATGATTATGTCATCAGGAGTTTATGTTTGTTAATGAGTTCGTTTATTTCCTCTTGTGTTTTCCATTCCGCCCATTTTCGATATTTTCTTGTAAGGTTTATGTGTACTTTAGTGAGATTTTGGTGGGCCTCGCTGCAAATAATCCATTCAGTTTCGGTTGAGGCGTGTTGTGGATCAGTACCTTTGCTTATTAGGTCTTCTGCTTCACCCATACAGGATTTGCCTCTTCTTGACCCTTTGATCATGTGAAGGTTGTTATTGAGTGGGTGTGTTTTACTGTTGCTGATTTTTCAGATATTCCTTTACTCGGGCACATTTGTGGCGGGTTTGTAGATCAGGAAGATTTAATATGTATCTCACTGCCGCCGTGGATGTATCTTTGGTGCAGACCAAAATGAATCCCATTTCTTCGTTTTTTTGTTTTTTTTTTTTACATCCAAATAACCAATGATTTCAACCAAAGTGCCAATACATGCAAAATACCGGACGATTGGCAATATAGTCATCTCATCGCTAACAAAGGTTATTGTGGAGAAGGGCCGCGAATGTAGAGAATGAGCACTGGGAGCAGTTGAACTTTGGCACCACTGCATCACTGTGGGTCTTCCGACACGGTAATATATACAAATGGCTCAGTGGCTCAGAACAGCAGAAGTGGTTATGGTTTTGTTGTCTACCGAAATGGAAGACCAGCGGCACAGGGTTTGGTAGCCTTTGAAGTCACCACTTCAAGCATGCTAATGGAAAACGAGGCTGTGTCGGCGGCAATGGGATGGCTAATTGCTCATGATGTAGTTAATGGCGTAACTGTGACAGATTTACAGAGTATGCTTCGTTAAATTTGGGGGCCGGCTAGCGTAGTGGTTAGAGCACTCGTCTAGCAACCAAATGGTCGAGGGTTCGAATCCCCAGCTGAGCGGGACTTTTTTCCGACCAATACGGCCCTGAGGTCGACCCAGCCTCGTAAAATGGGTACCAGAGAAAATCTGGGAAGTAAAGGCAGCGAGGAAAGGAACTGGTCACCCTACCTCATACGCTGATGACCCAGCATAATGAGGTCTCTAACGCTTCACCCCCTACGGCATTTGAAATGCTATGGGACTATCTTTACTTACTTTACTTTCGTTAAATTGAGAAACAATTGCTTTGAAAAGAATGGGTTCATCTGTTCAGCCAGTCAAATGTGACAAGCATAACGTGGCTTTATTGTCCAGGGCATGCAGGAGTACATGGCAGTGATGTGACAGATAGGCTTGCTGGTCATGCTAAAATAAATGACAGACTGAAAATGAAAAAGGGTGACATTGCTAAAGCCGTATTGGAAAGACTGCGGGAAAATGAAGAGCGGGGATGAAAGAACAATGTAACTGTGAAGTGACTGCTGGAGCTAGGACAAAGTAAGAGTGCTAGTAGGAAATCTGAACTGTGTGACAGAAAACACATCGTAAAAAAAAACCAACAGTTGTTATGAACTATTAGCAAACATACTCTTGGATGGATGATGCGCCATGCGGCTGTTCTGAATGCAACGACGCCGGAGTCTGGTTTTGAACCTTTGAAAGAACGTGTTAACATTTCCTTCCCGCACAATGATATTCTTTCTCTACTAGGTTCTACTTTTTTCCCCTCACTTACCAGTGACTAATATCCCAGAACCCTCATTCTACTAGATTCCAAGCCCTCTACCCAACCACATTCATCTGTTCCACCAACCTTTTTTTCTCGGCTTGATTATCATTATATCCCTCACTCTACTTTCCTCTTTCCCCGCCCCCTACTAACTCATCCAAATCTTCACACAACTCCACCACGCGCACTGTCGGACTCAGCTTTTAAGCAAGTCACAGCTATCTGCTCCACTTTTTTCCCACTCTTATTCGTTACATATCATTCGTGCGAATTTATATTTTTATTTTCTTTCTCAATTTCTTTATCCTGTATGTTTTTGTAATGAGTAAGGCGTAAACCGAAGCGTTACAACTGTGTGCTCGTTAACTAGTAAAGCTGTTTCTATTGTTTTATTTTTCACAATTACCATTAAACGTCATGATAATTTAGAGAAGACCGTATTGGAAGGATACATAATGGGAAAAAGAAAAAGAGGAAGACCGAAACGAAGATGGCTGCAAGACATCGTTGACGATCTGGAAATGGATGCAGCAGCAGCAGGCCATCTTGCTCACAACCGAGAGGCCTACAGGAGTGCTGTTTGGGAGGCAAAGTTCCGCAAGGGACATGCAAAGGAATGATGATGATGACCATGGGCCGATTATCAATCGGCCAATTATCATGGAACCGATTACTCGAGTAATCGGTTCCATGAACCGATTTCACCAGTACTTATTAAACAGGTAACTGAATGATTCGGTTCCTTGAAAACCAAGTAGTGCAAAGTTATACTTCCGCACCGATGCATAGAATTCTAAATTTAGACGCGGGCCATTCCAAGAAATTCTTGGAGAATCCATTTTTCCCAATCTGTATTTTTTGAAAAAATCGATTACACAATCTACAGGTAAAATCCATTCCATATGATCAATATAAGCATAATTAATAATGGTGTTTTCTACATGAAAGATGTTTTTTAAGCAGGAAATTGTTATTTCCAGGTTAACAAGACCGATCTTACTGAACAGCTCCCCCCAATGTTGTATTCACTTTTTTTTTTACTTAGCAACCTAAGTCGATAGTAAGCTGTTCTCTCGTGGCTAGACGGCTGCTCGTCCTACCGGAGTCCGTGTTCGAATCCCAGGTAATTCTCTTGTGATTTTTCTTTCTCTCACGTCTCACTAAAGTGCTTTGTCTATGATTTTTTCGAGGTCCAATCATACAAAATTTGTTCTCTTACTTTACTATACCAAAGCCTCGTAGTTTCCTATTTATAAAAAATTATAAACAATACGAGATCGACAAGTAGATCTAGACATCTCAGATGGTAAGTAGTGCATATCTAGACGTAGCCGATGGTGAGCTGGGCACAATCATTGTCTAAAATCATCACATTACTTCTTTTTTCCTAAAAAAAATCTGCATTTATGAAATTTTCACATTTAGTTATACTTTGAAACATAAGTACACGGAAGTACATGGAAATACTGTTTTCCATCCATTTACAACTACACTCCCTATACAGATCAGGACCCATGTTTTTATCCCGGCACCCAACTGAACGTCCGCGTTTCTTCCTCTGACACAGAAAGAGTTAATCACTGCATGCTTAGAAAACCCTTTTTTTCTTTTAGTTTTTAGAAAGGGAACACACAATACCATTTATGCTTACGAACACTAACGGAAAGAGCTTTAGAAGTACAGAAAGATCTCTACTTATGTTTCATTGATTACACCAAGGCGTTCGACAAAGTGAAACATAATGAAATTATTAAAATGCTTGAAGAAATTAATATAGACAGCAAAGACCTGAGGATTGTAAAACATCTATACTGGCACCAAGAAGCAGCAATTTGAGTTGAAAATATCAACCTATAAAACAAGGGGTGCGACAAGGATGTGTACTATCTCTAGACCTTTTTTCTCTGTACAGCAAGAATATTCTAAGAACAATCATCACAGAACCAGGCATAAAAACTGGAGGATATAATATTAACAACCTTCGGTATGCTAATGACACAGTACTGATAGCTGAGAACCAACAAGACCTGCAAAATCTCTTGGATAAAGTTGTCAAAGAAAGTGAACAGAAAGGCCTTACTTTGAACATCAGAAAGACAGAGACTATTGTTTTATCTAAGAAATAGAATCCACCAGCATGCAGTATAAAATTAAACGGAACTATTCTAAGGCAGGTATTCAAATACCTTGGAGCAGTAATAATTTCAGATGGGAAATGCAGAACAGAAATTAGGAACAGAATAGGCCAAACAAAGACTGCATTTCAGAGAATTAGAAACATATTATCCAACACATCCTTATCAATAAATATTAGAATACAAGTCCTAAAATGCTATATTGAACCTATCTTGTTATATGGAAGTGAATCATGGACAATAGGCAAGTCTGCACAAAAATCATTGGAAGCAGCAGAAATGTTGTTTATTAGAAGAATGTTGCGAACCATTAACAGAGCCTCTATCATTGTATCAATCAAATGTTTAGGTAGTATTTTGTCCTTCTTTCTTATACTTCACTACTTCTTTGTCAGTTTTATAAAATTGATCACAAACTTGCAATAGTTCATCCATTTTTATGCCAAATATGCTGAAAGCTTTTTAAAATTTTCTTCTGTTTTTGCACAGAAATGGATATTTACAAGTATGTATGTTTATTTTTCAGTCAAAAATTCAGTCTCTGTCACTAAAAGAGGCCAAGTCAAAGAAAGTGTAATGCAGCAACCATCAAAGAAACCAGTTTCTCTGAAGCTGAACAGCTGTTTGTTAGTGAGATAAGCACTTCTGATGGGTGTGTTTTGTGGCAATTACAAGAACAGATTGCCAGTTTTTTGTGAAATAATATGCTACAAACAGAAGAACCATTATAACAAACAAAAAGACAAACAAACAAAAATGGATTGCTGGAAAAATTATAAACCAAATAACTTATGGTTTAAAGATAACATCAAGAAACTTTGGTGACTTTTACCATTAGTTCAGAAGCTATCTATCTATCTATGCCTCTGACCCCTCGTGGAGCATAGGCCGCCAACAAGAGCTCGCCAGGCAGTTCGGTCCTGGGCCACTCTTTCCAACTGTCTCCATGTCTGGTTCATTATTTTGATGTCCGTGTCCAGACTTCGGCGCCAGGAGTTCCTTGGTCTCCCTCTCCTCCTTTTACCCTGTGGGTTCCATGTTAGAGCTTGCCTCGTAGTGCTGGATGTGGATTTCCGTAGGGTATGTCCGATCCATCCCCATCTTCTTCGTAGGATGTCGTCTTCCACTGGTTGCTGGCCTGTTCGCTGCTGCAGTTCTTGGTTACTTATGGTATCTGGCCATCGTATTTGTAGAATCCTTCTAAGGCATGTGTTAATAAATGTCTGGATTCGTTTCATGATCGTAACAGTAGTTCTCCACGTTTCTGAACCGTATAGCAGAATGAGCTTTATCATGGTGTTAAATACTCTGATCTTCAATTTAATTGACAAGGCTGAAGTTCCCCATATTTTCTTCATCTGATGGAATTTTACTCTTGCCTTGCCCATTCTTGCTTTTACATCAGCTTCTGTTCCTCCCTAGTTCAGAAGCAGAGGAAGACAAATGCCAAAATCACAGCTGAACAATAGAGTGATGGCTGAGAATAATTCTTAAGATTATAATCAATGTAGTTGTAGATCAATATAGATGTTGATCAGTGTAGAGATGTTACCCACTGGAAGACAGATTTTAAATATAAAATTAGAATGATATTGAAGAGGTTATGGAATAGATTAAAAGTTTAGAAGATAATAAACCTGCAAATGGAGATTAGATCCAGACAGAAAAGTTGAAGATAGAGAATATCTGCAATTGATCAAGATGGCTGGTTTCAGAAATGTGTCAATAAAGGTAGTCTGTGTTTACAGGTCCATAAAGAGTTAAAGTTCTGTGATGTTCACATCTCAGTATTCTAGCTCTCAGAACATAATCTGGTTCTTAGTTTTAATGTGATAAAGTAGCAATAGTCCAGATGTGCTTAACAATTATAGAAACCACAGAAATGTAGAACTCTGTGCTTGTAAAATACTTTTATGAAGTTTCTTTTTTGGTTTTTTTTTAACTTTACCCACTTTGAGGTGTAGGGAGAAAGATAAAAGACCAAAGAACTGACATGGCCATCAAGAGGGAGATTTACAAAGGCATCAAGAAGATGAAATGACTTTTTTTTTTGCCAACTCTGTTTATGTAGACAACTCTAATGACACTGCTACTATTTTGTACTACAAAAAAATCTGAGATTCTATGTATCAAAAATGAGCAATGCTCTATGGTCATATATTATTTCACAAGAACAAATTTCTCAAAATGTGAATGAGACAATGATGATGATTTTATTGTCACCAACAGTACTGGGTGTGGGGGGTGGGGGGTGGAGGTGAAGATACTGTCCAGTTTGGCAGTCAGCAAACCATAGCTTACATGCTAACATCAGGGTTGGCAAATCATAGCTGACCAAGACCTCACCCCACCTCTCCACTGATAGCCCCAGTAACAGGCCCAGCCTGGCTAACTGGGCGGAGGTCACCATAGTCCCCATGGTGGTGGAGTCTGTTAAAGAAGCACTGCACACTCCCTGCTTTTAGCTCCACCCAGTGACTGAAAAAAAAGCCACAGTCATAATCCGCTTCCACGTCAACATGATGCTGTGCCTTAACATCTTGAAGAACATATTAAAAAGTGGAAACCATTAATCCTAAACTGCACAGACTTTTAAAAAGCATTTGATAGCATACACAGAGATTCATTGTGGAGAATTTTAAGACTATATGGAATACCATCTAAAATTGTCAGCATCATTAGAGATCTCTACAATGGATATGTTTGTGCAGTCAAGACAGAAGAAGGAATCAGCGAATGGTTTCAGATTGAAACAGGCGTGAAACATGGATGTATATTATCTCCATTGCTTTTTGGAATTGCCATAGACTTTATAATGAAAAGATACTGTACAGGTAAAACCGGAATTGATTGGGTATATGGGACCCAAATAGAAGATCTTGATTTTGCAGATGACATAACTCTTATCAGTGACAATGTGAAATCGATGCAGGAAAAAACAGATTCCCTGTCTTCCTTGGCTACCAAAATAGGTCTTGAAAGAAAAAAAGAACACTCATGTAAAAATATTTTAAAATGTATTTTCAAACAAACAATTTTATAAACACAACATAACTCATGTTCTCTGGCATAAACAATAAATATCCCTGAGAAATACTGCCAGCTAATTTCTGCCAGAGGGTACTCTCCCTGCAAATAGTTACTTTGGAGTAACACCTGCTTCTTTGCCAAGAGCATTCATTTCTTCTGAAAACAGCAAGATATACAAATGTCACACACAGTATATATCACAACTAAACAAACTCCAAAACCCGACTATAATCCTACAATAGCTCCCTTCACATTGTGGAATAAAGGGAAATGAAAAGGCAGATACTCTCACCAAGGCAGGGAGAAAATGAAACAGATTAACCACCCAGTAACATATCAAGAAGCAAAAACCATCATCCACAATAAACCACTAGCTGGAAAACAAAAATGAAAATAGAATCAAAACAAGATACCATTCATCAACTACGGAGATACCAGCAAACTACAATCTTTCGACTAAGAACAGACACTGCAGACTTCCAAGTCATCTCTACTGCCTCAAAATATCACACACAAATGAATGTCCCTGTGGCTTTGTATCCAAACACCAGAACACAACCTGCAAACCTGTCCAACCCACTCACACCTCCAACCACAGATTTGGTCTAAGGGAGAGGAACTGAAAGAAAACCTATTGGGCTCACGCTCAAGCCTGGTGAAGATGGCGGACTCTATCAGGGCGACAATACTGCAGATTTAGCGTCACACGCATACACAAATTTTATTTACATTAACCTTTTTTTATCATGTGCCTAAGATTTCTTTGATAAGTGAAAAGATAAAGCTGACCCTGTTATGCCATGGAGGCACTAAGGTGATATGGCGTTTGTGTCCATATTTTCCTTGACCTGTCAGCCTACAAGAAGATGATGTGGTCAGCATCATGCCTGGCCACCTTTCCTTCCCTAGCTCCAGAAGAAGCCAGATGGGTGACTACAGCTGAGGTGCATCTGGTCAAATCTGAACCCCCAACTTTTGCCATGACAGACTATAGCACTAACCACTCCACCACTCAGGCACATATCTTAGACAGGTGGCTCATTTAAAATTAATATTTTAATAGTAGAGTTATGCATTTATTGAAACTCAATGGGAAAGGGATGAGTAGGCTCAAAGAGACTGACCTTGTAAGACGAATCTGATGTCTTATATGTGGCTGACTCAGTTAGTTAATCAAATATTTTACGTTAGCAGGGTGTTGGAAGTTAGCAGAAATGTACCATTTACGAATGCATCACTCTTTCATGTGCCGAAGGTTGTGGAAGTACGGGCCTAACACCATATCCCCAGTATGCCTTAATAGCATAGAAACAGGAATTTTACTTTTACATTTACGAAGGAGTTTACAGTCACGCAGTCGAAAAATAGAGAAATCAGTGTCCAAGGTTTGAGATATGAACTTCACATCTCATATAACGCATACATACTCTCACTCCCATTTTCAATATTCCAATTTCCATTTAATTAACAGCAAAACAAACACATACACACACATAAAAGTATATTTTCCCTTATTTTTAAAAAGGAAGAAAGAAAGAAAAACCTTCAGAATAATTTAGAGTTATCTGGAAATATTTAAGCTATATTATACTGATACTGGGCTAGCCTGCATGACAGAATCACTACGTATAGTGTGATGGTGAATGGTAATGGGACACTTATGTGGTAGCTGTCCTAATAACTGTCACTTGAAATAGGACACCTATGATTAACTACAAATATTTGTATCATGCAATTTCTCTGTTTTCCAAACAGATGCACTTTAAAGAAAGATATTTTAATCTAGCAGCAAAGAAACTCTCAGCAAAATATTTTATCAAATATATCAGTACACTGTGTGTGATTAGAACTTGAATATTGTTTTGAAAAAAAAAAAAAAACAACCATTTTCTTTTTCTTCCTGGTACTTATAAAAGAAGCAACCTTCCATCGTAAGTATGGTCTAGCTTTCTAGAATGTTTAATTCTAAATATTTTAGAGTATAAATCTTTAAAAAAAAAAAATACACATTTACCTGCTTCTTTCTCTTTCTTTTTCTGCTCCATTTTAATTCTGTGCTTCTCTTTGATCTCCTTCTCACGTATCTGAATTCCTATTTCACGTCTTGCTAAGTATTCTATGTGAGAGAAAACAAAAAATACTGCCAACATTTCTTTTGCACTTTGATTTCTCTTATCCTACAAAATGACCAACACAGAAAAGATTTTGGTGAAAGATGCAACATATACCCTGGATGGCCAGAATAACAAAATAATGTGAACTATTTTTTCAAAGTTCACCCTCAAAACAGTGTTAGTTGCTGTTTATAAGTTCATGCTCAAAACAGTGTTGGTTGCTATTTATAAGTTCACCCTCAAAACAGAGTTGGCTGCTGTTTATTTCCTTTTCAACCTGACACATCTGATTTCAGGCTGGTTATATTTTAGGACTGGGCTCACTTTCCCATTGTGATCTTTATTCAATGGCCAGACTACTGTTTCTTTCCAGGAACATGCTGGGAGGTATAACAAGGTCTTGGTCACCTATGCTTAACTAACTCTGATGCAAGCAGTCATTAATGAGCCACTGACCATTCAGCTTGAGTAGTCTTCTTCTTCGTTCGCTTCTATCACCAAGACCGCCCCATGATCCTACTGAATTTACACCTGTGGTCCTCGTTAAGTCCCATGGTCCTCCGTGTGGTCCACAAGAGCTTCAGAGTATCGCAGGGCTTGTGCCTGTATTCTTGATGGGTCTCAGAAGTGGGATTGCGTGACACCATGGTTTTCATTGCACCAGTTTAGTCTAGAGTTGGACTTTCTCACCGGAAGACCTCGAGTGTTTTTGATATCAGTATATCCCCGCTGGGTGAGAGGTGGTAGCCCACCCAGATCAACATATTGAAGACCATACTAGAAGGAAAGGTGGAAGGAAAAAAGAGCAAAAGATCTTCTTCTTCTTCTTCGTTCGCTTCTACCACCAAAACCGCACTGTTATCCTACTGAATTTACGCCTTTGGTCCTCGTTAGGTCCCGTGGTCTCCTGTGTGGTCCCCGAAAGGACCACGTGAGATCCACAAGGGGTTCAGAGTATCACAGGGCTTTAGCCTGTATTCTTGGTGGGTCTCAGAAGCGGGATTGCGTGACACCGTGGTTTTCATTGCACCAGTTTAGTCTAGGGTTGGACTTTCTCACCAGAAGACCTTGACGTATTTAGGATATCAGTGCATCCCCGCTGGGTGAGAGGCGGTAGCCCACCCAGGCCAGAGTTGGACCTTCTCACCGGAAAACCTCGACATGTTTTGAGATACCCGTGTATCACCGCCGGGTGAGAGGTGGTTGCCCATCCAGTCCAGAGTTGGACTTTCTCACCGGAAAACCTCAGCGTGATTAGGATACGCAAACATCCCCACCGGGTGAGAGGTGGTTGCCTATCTAGACTGCCCTGGTCCAGTGTCTCAGACCATCAATTTGCGGTCGTGGCCGCTACCCTTCCTAGTTGTGACCAGGATGGAGCTTTTGTCTAGGAGGACGAATCCTCGCCACTAGTGACTTTCACCCCTGGGTTGAGCCGGTTTAGGCATATTATCCCAGTATGGGTGTGTTTGGGATGTGACCGACCTCTAGAGCAGAGGTACTGTGACATGCATAGCCTTCAAGATTCACCCTTGGTGTGAGCCGGTTTAGGCAAAATTCACCAGTATGGGTGTATATCAAGCGTGACCGACCTCTAGAGCGGAGGTGGCATGACATGTCTAGCCATCAAGTTTCACCCCTGGTGTGTGCCGGTTTAGGCATATTTCACCAGTGTAGGTGTATTTCGGGCGTGACCGGCCTCTAGAGCAGAGGTGCCGTGGTATGTATAGCTCTTGTAGCGATACTACTGGACATACCAATTAAACTTCACTTTATCCTTTCCACCACCTTTCCCATCGGCAACGCACAACAACCTTTATTTCTTTTCCGCATTTCTTCCTTGACCGGGAGGAGCTTCACTCTAGCGCGGCATTTGAAGAGTCTCGCCAGCAGCGTCCCAACCTTTGGGACAAGCCGGTTCATGCATTTCACCCGATATGACTGCACTCAGGACATGGCCGACCTCCAGACCAGAGCTGCCGTGATTTGACTGTTTGCTTTGCTTTATCCTTTCTATCACCCTTTCCACAGTGATGCTGCGCGGCAACCTCATTGCACTTTCTTCATTGGCCGGGAGGAGCACCGCTCCAAGCACG
Organism: Achatina immaculata; assembly: GCA_009760885.1. Taxonomy (NCBI): domain Eukaryota; kingdom Metazoa; phylum Mollusca; class Gastropoda; order Stylommatophora; family Achatinidae; genus Lissachatina; species Lissachatina immaculata. Next base: position 28,433,277 of record CM019691.1, on the reverse strand, counting down.
GCAACTGAAAAATCTCGCCAACAGCGGCAGATGAGCTACCAAACGTGCCACTCATCTACCCTAAGTATCTGGTTTTCAGGCACCAGATATTCGCCCTCGCCCCTTCTCCTGTCAGTTTAAACAGTTCTGCCACGGGAAGGCCAGGAGCTGGACTTGATTGCCAGAGGCTGAGAGCAAGAGATAAACAGAGGTGTAGATGGGAAGATAACATATGAGAATGGACAGGACACAGCCTGACTGAATGCACCATCAAGGTAAGGGAGCGAGGAATCAAGAGATTCATTCCTTCAACCTTCATTCTGAAGAAAGCACAAGATGATGATGATCCTAATGTACAAAGATTATAACACACAAACACCACCATCAAAACTAGGGAAACATGATCACTCATGTCTGCTAAGTATGACTCTTGATTTTGATGATCATGAATCAGTAAACAAATATTAAGGAAAATCTTAAACAGTTTAATCTAAGCACAACAACAAATCATTTATTGCACGGAGACTTCAGCATTAACAACCATTTCTTCTTCACATTTATAAAAACCATTCACTTTTTTATCTATCAGCTTTGACAATATAATAATCCGGCAAATCATTTTTTTTTCAAAATCACCTTTTATATAAACTGAGAAAGCTGATAGTGATGTGCTGTTAGAATGATGAGGTATTGCTTGTTTTGGGTTTTTTTTTACTCAAATGATGTAAATATCTTGAAACACAAGGAGTGAGTTAATAACACTGATGTGCTTTGGTTTCAGAAAACGAATTGAGTCAGGCAGTCAGTAACTTTTTTAATTCCAGAAAGTGAACTGAGTCTGTGGTAACGAATCCAAAAGAAGCAAGGTTCTAGATAAATTCCATCACGCTAGAAAAAAAAAAGTTCTTCCTTGTTGTAACACAGACCTGTTTCTGGAAGAGTTACAAAGAAACAGTCCAGGGTCTTGGCCTGCATTAGCTTGCTGGTTCTGGTAACTGCACTGTCTGTTCTAGCAGTCATTTAGTCACTTTTTGCTTCCACCAATTTGCTCACACACACACACACACACAAATAATATACAAAGTATAATCCATTAGTCAATCTCATCAAATAACAGTAATCAAAATATTGTCTACACATATCAAAAATTATAACTACAGCTAACAAACGGTAATAAAGAACCTGTGGTTAAGTGGGCATGATGGCCGAGACATGTGCTTTGGATGATTCACTACCTAAAACAGCACTGAACTGGACACCACAGAGGAACAGGAGTAAGGGTAGACCCCAAAGGAAACATGGAGAAGAACAACAGAGAGGATGTTGAGCAACAAAGGGCTAACCTGGGCATGAGTGGAAAAACAGGCAAAGGACAGGAATTTGTGGAAAACCCTTGTGGAAACCCCATGTGCCTTGGCATTTAAAGTTGAGAGAGAGAGAGAGAATAAGGGGGCACTTAGGGTTCATATATATATATATATATATATATATAGCCTGTCTTCAATGGCTAGCAAAATAGGACTTGAAATTAACAAGGACAAAACAAAAATAATGAAAATTCCCATTAATCAAAATGGAAAAATACACATAGAAGGGACAGGTATTGAAGAAGTCAATCAATTTACATACCTTGGCAGCTACATAGACCAGGATGGTGACACTAGAAAGGAAGTTAGGATCAGAATTGCAAAAGCAGCATCAATCTTCAAGAATCTTGAGAACATATGGAATTCAAAAGTTATAAGCACAAAAATCAAGTTAAGACTATTCAATTCAAATGTAATATCCGCCCTCATTTGTGCATGTGAAAGCTGGAAAACAACTAAAGAAATAGAAAAGAAAGTAGACTCTTTTGAAAACAAATGCATAAGGAAAATACTTGGCATCAAGTGGAACGAATTCAAGAACAATGCACAGATAAGACAGATGACTGAACAACAACCAGGGGTGATCAGTAAAAGGAGATGGACATATGTTGGTCACGTGATGAGAAGAAATGATCAGAGAATCCCAAAACAAGCTATCAAGTGGAACACAACAGGCCACAGAAAAAGAGGCAGACCGCGTGAAACTCTGAAGAGGATATTGTTAAGAGAGGCCAAATTAACAGGCATAAAATCCTTTGAAGAGGTTGAAAGACTCGCCGAAGACAGGAAAAATTGGCGAACTACTTTGCGAGCCCTATGTGACTTTTAACGGCACGGGAAGGATATAAGATAAGATATATATATATATATATATATATATATTAAGTGAGCACTTAAGGTTTAGAGAGAGAGAGATTAAATGACATTTGACTTACTATATCGTACAGTACCATACAAGATTCCGACAAAAAGTGCTGTCCATCTGGCAGCCTGAAATTAACATCACAGAATAAAACATTGCAAACTGGCACACATCATACCGTGCAAGACCTCTCTTTGTCTTCTTTTATCTAATTTCTTAGCTCTGGTGATTGGTTGTGGATTCTGAAAAGGAAATGTTTATGTCCTAAAGAATACCTTTAGTAAAACTTTGAGATCTTGGTTTGTTTTGTTTTGTTTTTTTTTTTCACTATAAAAGGTACTGTTATGTTTTTTTTAAACGCATTATCATATTCTGAAGATAAGATGCATGAGAGATTCAAAGTAAAGTTGAGGTTACCATGTAAAACCACTCCATTTCCCAGCCTTCGTGCTTCTTCTTTCTAACTTCCTTCAGACAGGAGCAGGAATGACCAAACTTATGTCTTGTCTTCTCTCTCCCAGGAATGGATGCTGTGATATTGTTGAGGCACATTATTACACTGGCTTGGAAGCAGGTTATGGCCGTTATTACACTGGCTTGGAAGAGGGTTATGGCCGTTATTTTTTCAGTCCCTGACTAGAGCTAAAAAGCAGGGGGTGTGCAATGCTTCTTTAGCAGACTCCACCGCCATGGGGACTATAGCAACTCTGCCCTGTTAGCCAGGCTAGGCCTGTTACCCGGGGTACTAACTGTTAGCCATGCTAGGCCTGTTACTCGGGGTACAAACTGGGAAGTAGGACTGGGTCTTGGTGAGCTATGGTTTAGCGTGTCATCTTTGGGTCGCAGATTGCCAAATCTTCGTCACTGACGAATCAATATAAAGCTAACGGGGTAACGTCGTAGGTTTAGTCACGACCGCCACCTTTCGTCAGGGTTCTCGCTTATGCTTTGAACAATATATTTCGTGCTGATATCCTCCTTCACATAAAAATGACCTTTCTGAGGTGCAATGACGGTAACCATTTAGCATTTTCATTAGTAAACTCAGTATACAGCGTAACATTCGTGTCTTAGTTTAGCACGTCTTCGTTCACATTATTAATCATGGTTAACGTAACCATTATTTAATTATCACGCTGAGCATACAAATACATTTATTTTGCTTTAATTTATGTGCACTAAATTACCCGAATAAGCGGCGAAATATTCTGATTCGGTTCAGGAAAAACACCTGCCATCCTGTAGGTGTCAAATACACCGTTTGAATGCGGAGCTAATTTGTGGACGATTAGGTCCGCTCTGTTCAGTTCTTGTTCAGAATGCTATTTGACCTTGCTCCTCTGATCTATCTCTCTCTCTCTCTCTCTCTCTCTCTCTAATAAATAAATATCAATCAATCAATCTCTCACACCCTGTTCTGAAAGTAACTTTACTGTAACGTAGTATTGATTCAGTTATCATAGTATTTGCGATGTCTAGGTTTGCATAAAAGGGATGGCGACTGTAATAAAACTGGTTCAAATAGTAAAGATAGATAGAGGTGTATGGTGCAGTTTTACAAGGTGACAGAGGGAGTGAGTCACGTGAGAAAAAAAACAAATAGAAAGTATGAGAGTGAGATGAGAATGTATAACTGAAAAACATACAACATCCGATATTTCGGCGTGAGCCTTTTTCGAGTATTACATACACAAACGAGACAAAAAACTAAACGAAAAAGCTCTATTCTATGCTTCGTCTAGTGGACACACATTTCTGTGGTTCCCTACTTTTGGAGGATGTCACATTAAGATTAGTTTTTTCGTTTAGTTTTTTTTTTTTGTCTCTTTTGTATATGTAATCCTCGAAAAAGGCTCACGTCGAAATATCGGATGTATGTTTTTCATTTATATATTCTCATCTCACTCTCACACTTTCTATTTGTTTTTTTTTTCTCATTTGACTCACTCCCTCTGCCACCTTGTACAACTGCATCATACACCTCTATCTACCTAGGTTAGCATACGCCGGTCATGCATGCTGGTGAGTAAAATATTATGTGATGAGTTAATCAGGCACATACTTTATAGCATATGGTGAAAGTGGTCTCCCAGAGCGTCCAAACACGCTTGTACACGGTTTAGTTTTGCTTGCAAACACCTCGTGTAAATCAGCTTGAGATATTTTTATGTAAGCATTTATTGTATTTTTTAATTCGTTAATTAAAGAGAAAAAAAAACTAATATTTTGAACACATTAAACGTCATGAGAAGACCGTCTTGGAAGTAAACATAATGGGAAAAAGAAAGTGAGGAAGACTGAGATGAAGATGATTGCAAAACATCGATGATAATCTGCAAATGGTAGTACCAGCAGCAGGGCATCTTGCTTACAAAGAGCTTAGCAGTGTCAGGGATGCAACGTTCCGTACGGGATATGCAAAATGACTGACTAAGTGTGATCATGATACACTGCAGATTTTGCTGCTCCACACAGATAAAAATCTGTTGGATTTAGATCTGGCGACCGAGGGGACCTTAAATTGTTGGAGATGATACGTTATCCGAAAAACTCGTCCATACGCTTCATAGATCTAACAGATGTACGCACAGTATCGCCATCTTGCTGGAAAAGGAGAAACAAATCTCGTCCAATTCAAGCAGTCAATAAAATAGTGAATTATTTAACAGTCGTGTTTACTATCCACCGTCTCTTCAAAGAATATAGGACCAACAATCGCGTCGCCTGAGAATTGCAAACCACACTCAACTTTCTAATATTTAGTATATAAGTATATAACCCTAAGTACAGTCGAACCCGCTTAATTAATGTCACATCGGCGGGACCGTCAAAAAAAATTGTGATATTAAGCGGAATTAACTGAGATAAAGCAACTTTAATCGTTGACTGACTGACGCTATTCCATGCAGCATGCATACAATTATTCGCTATCCTGATGTCGATCTCGGCGACATGCTTTTGTTCCACAGCATGCAGCACATGATGCACTATTCTATAATGTTGCTTGAAGGCGTAGATGATACCTTGGTCGCATGGCTGCAGCATGCTGGTTGTGTTAGGTGGCAGGGAAACAATCTTTGCAGCCATCAGATTGGTAACGTCAGTGTGTGCCGAACAGTTATCAACAAGCAACAAAACTTCTCTGTTAGTTCGGTTCATTTTGTTGTCAAAAGAAATGATCCAGTCCTCAGTTCACTTGTCATCCAAGCACGCTGGTTGGCCTTGTAAGTGACGGGCAAGCTCTTTACGTTTTTGAAGCACCGCGGATTTCGTGACTTTCCGATAACAAGGAGCTGAATCATCTCAGTGCCAGACATGTTACAGCACACGACAGCTGTTAAGCGATCTTTAGCTTGTTTGCCACGGTGGCACTTCTCATCACGAAAGCACAGTGTCCTGTTCGGTAGCAGTTTATAAAATACGCCTGTTTCATCCGTGTTAAAAATGTCATCTGGGTTGTACGCATCCAAAATTTTTGGCAAACACGAAATCCAATCATTAACGACATCGATGTTAACTTCGGCCTCATCACCTGATGCGACCTTAATTAAATGTTATGTTGTGGCATTTCTTAGCGCACAAGAAAGCCTTTTGAACACTTCCAGTCAGGCATGTCCATTTCTTTCGCAAAACATTCAGCAATTTCCGCCAACATAGGACAGCATATATGCAACTGTGCAGAACGTGTCTGCTTGAACCATTTCAGTAGAGCACACTCAATACCCATGTAAGAATTCGCACGCTTTCGTTTAAAGTTTGACCTAACTAAAGACGAGTGAAAGTCTCCTTCAATTTTGTCTCAGTTTTTAACATGTTTCCATACAGCTGAAACGTCAATTTAAAATTTATCCGCTATGTCCTTCTCGCAACTTTTTCATCAACCTGCTATAGAATATCCATTTTAGTGCTCAAATCCTGATAAAGACGTTTGTGCTTAGTAGCTATTATCTATCACAACGAAAACCAGAGAGAACTTCCCGGCTATACGATTCATAGTATACAGTTCAAGACTGACCAATTATCAACTCACGTTGCCAACTTAACATTGCCTACATCTCGATAAAGGAGCCAATGACCGAAAGAATTAGATTTTAATCACGAATTGTCGGCCGTGGTAAGCCTTTCATTCACACTATGTGAGTTTTGATGCACACATATTCAAAAGGTTGATGCGGCAGGCAGTTGGTGATCAAACGGCCGGCCCTTCTTTGATGAGATTTTATAGCTTGTACTTGCCCAATGTGTGATACAAAACGGAGTCTTTAACTCCTCCGGGTGCAAAAATACTGTGGCATTAACCAATTTGTGCCAATAAGCGGGGTGATATTAGCCGGAGTAAAGCCCATTAATTACTTATGGGAGTTGGCTGGGGATACAAATTTCTGTGACAATATCCAGGTTGTGATATAAAGCGATGTGATATTAAGTGGGTTCGACTGTATATAACTATACATGAAGCCACTGCAGGAAAGCTGTGATAACATTCATTCATTTATTTGCATGTCCCTTGCGGAACTTTGCCTCCATAACAGCACTCATGTAGGCCTCTAGGTTGTGAGCAAGATGGCCTGCTGCTGATGCATCCATTTGCAGATCATCAATTATGTCTTGCAGCCATCTTTGCCTTGGTCTTCCTCTATTTCTTTTTCCCATTATGTACCCTTCCAAGATGGTTTTCTCTAGATTATCATGACGTTTAATGTGTCAAAATATTTAAGTTTTCTCTCTTTAATTCTCTTTACTAGCCAGCCTTCTTCAATATTAAGTTCTTGTAGTATGGATATATTTGTTCTTTTTTGTGTCTATGATATTTGAAGAACTCTTCTGTAGCATTTACATTCAAAGGCATTTATGTGTTTCTCAGCTGTTATGTTAAGTATCCAGGTCTCATAGACATATGTTGCGATGGGAAAGATGCCTTAAAAATCTTATTTTTGTAGTTCTGTCTGTTCCTCTCCACAGACTCTTTAGTTGTTTTACTTTCTGAAGAGTGACAGATGTCCTCCTTTTAATTTTCCTCATTGTATCTCCATTATTAGCTAGCAGTGATCCAAGATATTCAAAACTGTGATAACAAAATGTATAAACTAGGAAAAAAGGTAGGAACCGCTTTATTAATGAGTACACAGTTGTGATGTTTCAGTGTGAACCTTAATCATACAAAAACACATAGGATGAAGAAATAGGGAGAGAAGATAAAATATAAATTTATATGAATGGTATGTAAAAAACAGGAATGGAAACAATTAGAATAAAATAAAATGAATGGAGCACTTAGCTGTGACTTGTAAGAAGCTGTGGCTTGCAAGCCTCTCATGCACAAGCCTAACTCACCTACCAATTGGTGAACCCTGTTATACTCAGCAATCTGCCCAAGCTGGGCCACAAACATCAGCAAAAGAGTATACATGCATCTATTAGATGGATCACATGCCCTCCCTCCAAAAAAAAAAAAAAGACTCTTGATGGCAACAGATTTTTTTATAGTTTCATTATGCAATACTACTCCAAATTAGTTAGCTTTTCTGTGCAGGACAAATGCGGCATTGGACAATATCACCCACTGATGTTAAATCCACTGCCTTACAGTTAGCTTAGGAGAGTCAAAGACTGGAGCAATAAATGCTGATGAAAAAAATACCATGGAAGGACCTTAAGGCAGCTGATGATGGCTCTCTTTCCTTTTGATCTTCTGGCTTTCTTTAAGATGACTGGCATCAATGGCATCTCACTTTCAGAGAACCCCGACCTTCCTCTGAAGCTAATCAGCCAAGTCAAGACAGAATTAGTATAACTTGGGCAAGTCAGCTTCTTATACTAACTGTCCAGGTGAAGAATGAAGCAATAAAGAGGTCAAACTCCACCCCTTCTCATAGTTCAGAGAGCTTATTGTAAACACAACAAAACATGTGACAGATAAGGATGTCTCACATCCTGATACACTGTTATATCACTAAATGGTAAGGACATGACAGGATTTTTTAAAAAAAAAGAAATTGGGGCTTTGTTAAGTGGAGCAGCAAAACAAGATGGCAAGGGTTGGGTCAGTTTTCAAAACTACAAATATGCATTTGCAGCGACCTAATAGTTGCCTCGATGGCAGAAAAGGAGTATGAACCATTTTTATTTTTCTTAGGTCTTCCATATCTTCTTCTTCTTCTTCTTCTTCGTTCGCATTGTCTGTCTATATCTGCAGTCCTGTCTCTTGGATAAATTTCACTGTTTTTTGTAACTCATGTATGGAACCGTAGAGCTTATCTTCTTTAGTGGTTTCACTGGGCCAGTAATTATTTCTCAGTGTCTCGTAGTTGATGCAGTTCTGGAGGATATGTTCCACAGTTTGGGGCACCTGGGCACATGTACATAGATTAGTAGTACCAACCTTAAACTTTGTATACATATGATTTCAGAGTCGGGGTCTTCCATATAAATCAATAAAGAAATTTCATAGAGATTTCAAAACTGTTTGACTAGATAAATTATGTGTTGCATGGGACTCTGTTCTCAAGTAAGATTACTTCTCCCCACCTCCTTCCAAATTCACCCAGATACAAGTTATAGAATAGTGCACACTAAACTGGGAGAGTTCCATCAGAGTAACATCAATATTTTCAAATGTTCTGCATAACAGACTGTTAGTAGAAGAGGAACAAAATCCAACAATATTAGCTGAATTAGAAATATGAAAATGGTGAGGATGAAAACCAAAATGGCTGAAAATAGGAGGACAAAAAAAGTAAAGTTAATACAGCATATGAGGGGATAAAATTTGTTAAAACACCACTCTGGCCAAACCTTTTTTAAACTCATTTCAATACTAACTTGAAGAGCACAGTGCAAAAGAAATAAGCTAACACTTGTCCTATAAAGATATGTTTTTTTTCTTCTAAACAAAATCTTCTCCATACAAAAATATGCCATGAATATGCCTGTCTAAGGACTGCATCCAGAAAATAACCTGCCATAAATTTCATTAGAAAGCAACTAAGGCAAGAAAATAATTTATGACTCATACAGTAACAATACATACTTGCAGTACATGAATTAATAAAATACAAATTATGAAACAGAAGTTAATTCTTGAAGAAAAGGAACAAAAATGGCCACAAAAAACAAACTTTTTCAGTTCAATAAAATATATGTGGGCGTTTTAGTGACATTGGTACAAACGAGTAGAATGGAAGCTAAGAGGAATGTCAGCTCTGCAAGCTTTCACTTACATGATAGTTCTATTTCGTATTTAATAACTAAGTATACACAAAGAGGAAGGAAGATATATAAGCATTTATGTTATATATAAAATATTTAATGGAATACTGACTTTGTGTTTTTACTTATTCTACAATAATACTAATCTTAATTATATTATTTTATGCATTTGTATTTTTAACCTGAAAATGATGATATGATCATATGTCGAGGTATTGAACTTCCAAAAACAAATGAATGAGTTTCAGGTGATAAATGTGCTGTTAAATATGTATTAAATCAAAACTTTGAAATGAAAATAAGAGTTAAATACATTTTATTGCAACCAATGTGCCCCTGTGTAAACTGGAAAGTTTTATAAATGTAGGCTTCATTAATTCTCTGCATATTAGGTTTCTTTAGATCACATGTGGCTTAAAGTGAACCATATAAAGTGTAGAACATGCATTATTCTGCATAATCTTTAAAATTATTATTCAGAATTCACTGGTTTCATACATTACATATTATATTTATGATGGCTGTCTATCATAAAATAAGAAACATTAATATACTTGTCATAAAATATGAAAGATTAAACAAGATCAGGGTTCTGTAACCTATCTGAAGCCTAGGGGCCCTTTAAAAAAACTGTAGAGCTCTTTTCTGAAAGGATCTTTTTATATTTAATATAGTTTACCAGCCATGTTCATAATTCAGGAAAAAGAGTTCCAAATTTGTCCTGGTTTCATTTTCTTATTTTGTAATAATTACAGATCATGACTTGTATTGGTTTTATGAATGTTTCTGGAGTCTACATGACATTTAAAAAAAAAAAACTTTGTTGTAAGATCTGCACAAATTTCTGCAGGTATAACAATATTTTAAAAATCAAAATAGGTAGCACTATGTCATAGAGACATATAGACAATGTAGGTTTTGCATTTGTGCCTTATTTTTCTTGATCTGTTGACAAGGCAAAGGGCAATGTAGTATCAAGGCTGCCTGCATTTTGTTTCCCAGCTGCAGGAGGAGGCAAATGCCAAGTAGCTATTCTTACAGTTGAGCTAACTGGGGCACCTCTGGCTGGGACTGATGACACATAACTACATTAATCACCTTAATATTCAGGCAACTAAAAGCCATAGCAGAGGGAAAAAAGTTGAATGGAAAGTCTAAAAGGAAAACAACAATACAGATGGAGAAGAAGGAACTTGATGAGATGCATTCTGAAAGACATGGCAAAATGAAGATTCACTGCAGTTAGCCTTCTCTAGCTTGATGGTCTAGAATGATGATGGCAAGCCAAAGCAATGAACAAAATTAATACTGACATTGCAGAAGGATCAATGCATAGAATATAATATTGTTTTTTTAATCTATCAAATAAATGTAGAAAATGTACAAATACTTAAAGTAAAAAAAAACATGTATCACAGTAAAATTATCTTCAAAATAGATCTCTCAAGAAAAAACCCCAGGGAATTAAAATGTACAAGTGTCAAAAGAAATGTTGAATTTTATTTACAACAAAAAGCACCCACAAAATCACACCAATCAAAATTGTTATATATGACTATATGCAGAAAACATAAACCAAGCAAAAGATTATTATCTATGACCAATTGTAAAACCACAAAGACAGCAAAATTTAACAGCATCCAGGTGAACTTGAACACAGCAGTGTTAGCTGTACGAAGTCTTATGAAGCAGATATCAGTTATAAATGACTTAAACTTTTTCAATAAAACTGAAAATTGGGCCAAACTCCTTCACCAGAAGATTAGTATAAATATATATCAAAGCAAATTATAAATATTTTGTAAGCAAATTATATATATTTAGAGCAAACAAAATAAAATCGACAAATTTTTGCAAGACTGATTTTTGCTCTCTTTTGCAAGAAAACATTATTTTTTAATAATAACTCAATATTTTCTTACCAATTTACAGAGAAAATATGAACACTGTTTTCAAAGTCACTAAAAAGGAATTCTGGATTTATTATTAAACTGACTCATATTCTCGTTGCCATGCTGCATATTTTTCTTTCATTGTTTTGGCTGAAGGCTTTGTTCTTTCCAAAGCTGATAAAACATCACTAGTATGTATCTTGTCCAAATGTATATGGAGCTCCTCTCCTGCAAAACAAGCAGGTAAGTGTTTTTTATAAAATTAAATGAATGCATAAAATAAACAGACATCAAAACAATGGGGAGCAACTATGGCTGGAGTAAAAGGTAAATACTGAGAAATATACAAAACATGTTTTAACTGAAGCTTCAACAAATGTAAAATACAAATACAAGTATAGATTTCAACAAAGACTGTGCATCAGAACACAAAAGTATTAACACTTAGAGAAGAACATGTTGGTTATTTATAAATGTTAATTTTCAAAAGTTTCAGAAAGATAATGGCCAACACTGCAAAAGCTAACTTACAATGAAGGCAAATAATATTTCAGAATCATTATAGCTGCAGTATGCAGTTTTGTACCACATTGTGGTGAAGTGGATGCAAACTGCTGAATATTTCTACGTCACTGTTATGACAACCTAATACTCCTGCATAATATTACAGTAAAGTGAATACAAACAAATGTTGAATATTTATATGCCACAGCCAAACCTTCTGTATGGTGTTCCAGAGCATAAAAAATCTTTCTAACAGGCCTCATGGCAGCTTCTTTACACAAAAGTTTGATATCCGACCCTGAATAGCCATCAGTTTTCTGAGAAAAAGAGAAAAAATTGCTTCCTGTGTCACAGCTCATCTTTACCAGAACTGTAATGACAGAAAGTTAAGTTTTCCCATAAAGTGCTTTATGCAACTGTTGATCTTACAGCATTGAGGATTTGGAAATGGGTATGTTAGAATTTCAGTATACTTATTCTCAGCTTCTTGTTTGCATAGGCAAACTTCTTATATTAAAATCTACAACAGGTCAGCACATTCCAGGTTTTCATCATCTTTACTGTTTCTATTTTCTGAAGTTCTCCAGAACTTCTTTCATTAAACATTTCTATCAAAACTACTTAAGGGTCCATGGTATTTGCTTTCTTACAGTGGGTGCTAGCCACTCGCACCTTAATTTCATGTTATTATTAATTTTTGTTTATTCTTGAAAAAAATTTCTGTCAGGTATGAAAAGAATTCTCTCTCAGGTACTGGTTTTAAAAACCTTTCACATGACCTACAGTATCATCCTTTTGATTTCTAAAGGTGTATTGTAGAAATATTTTGAAATATTTAAAAATTTTAAAAAGTTACCTTCTATATTTTTACAATCATGGAATGATTTTAAAAATGGCCTGAGCCAACACTAAAAATATGTTAATTTCTCTTCAGTGATGGTCAGCTGCATTTTTTGTTCTTTAAATGCCTAAGGAAAATACTCAGTATAAAATTCAAGAACAATGCACAGATAAGACAGATGAGCAAACAACTTGTGTCATGGGTGATCAGAAAAAGAAGATAGACATACGAGGGGTGGTTGATAAGTTCTTGACATAAGATACAATGGATTATTTGTGGACACCTTTTTTGGGTTATTTCTCAACACAGTCCTCTTGCAAGTTCATGCACTTAGTCCAGCTATCTTGGAACAAATGGATCCTTTCTTTGTAAAAGTCAGCATCTTGTGCCAGTAAAAGTGGTCTACAGCATGAATGACATCATCATCTGAAGCAAATCTGTGACCAAAGAGCTCCTTTTTTGAGTTTGGTAAACAGGTAATAGTCTGAAGGGGCCAAATCTGGGGAATGAGGAGGATGTTCAAGAAACTGGAAGCCGCATTCATGAATGGCAGCCATTGCCACCACCAAATTGTGAAATGGAGCATTGTTTTGATGAAAGATGACTCCTCTTTGTCAATTTCCCACAAAGCTTTTCCTTCAGTTTGACCCGCAGTTGCTTCACAAGATTAGTGTAATAGGCCCTGGTGAACATTCTGCCTTTTTGAAGATAGTCTACCAATAGCAGACCTTCTGAATCCCAAAAGATGGAAGCCATCACTTTGCCTGCAGACAGAACCACCCTTGCTTTCTTTGGAGGTGGGGATCCATGATGTTTCCACTGCTTTGACTGTTCTTTGGTTTCTGGTTGAAAATGATGAACTCAAGTCTCATCCACAGTCACAAATTGCTGAAGAAACTTTTCAGTATCTGCAGAAAAATGGCCAAGATTGTCTCTTGACATGTTGAGACGCTGTTGTTTGTGATCAGCTCCAAGAAGTTTTGGGACCCATCAAACAGAGACCTTTGTCATTTGAAGATCATTATGAATATTGGCATGAACACGCTCCTAGGAGATGCTCAACTCAGTAGCAATGTACCGCTCAGTTAGTCATTGATCCTCCATTATCATGTCATGGATTCTGCCAGTGGTTTCATCGGTGATTACCGTTCTTGGTTTTCCTGGATGGGGATCATCTTCCAGATTCTCTCTTCCATGTTTGAATTGAGCTGCCCATTTCTTCACTGTGCTGTAAGAAGGGCACTCTCCCCTAGAGTCTCTACCATATCCTCATGGATCTCCTTTGATGATAAGCCCTTGATACAGAGGTAGCAAATGACTGCTCGATGAGAAATTTTATCCATTTTCTCAATTTCTGCCACCTCTTGCCACTTCAGCAGCCTGTAAAAAAAAAAAAAATTGGTTGCAGTTAATTTCTTGAAATTCTGTGTTTAATCTTACATTAACCTGATCTACAAATGCACTAATATTAACTGCGCATTTCAAGTATATGTACCTTATGCAGAGAACTAATCAATCACCCCTCGTATGTCGGTCATGTGATGAGAAGAAACAATCAAAGGATCCCCAAACAGGCTATCAAATGGAACACAAAAGGCCGAAGAATAAGAGGTCGACCATGTGAAACTCTAAAGAGGACATTAAGAGAGGCCAGTTTAGTGAATTGAATTGAGTTTAGTGGGCATAACATCCCTTGATGATATTGAAAAACTTGCCAAAGACAGGAAATCATGGCGAACTACCATGAAGGCCCTATGTAACATTTAGTGGCATGGGAAGGATATAAGATGTAAGATGGTTAGCTGAGTGGTTAGGCACTTGGTTTACTAATCTGGTTGTGCCGGGTTCAGTCCCAGCAGTGGAATTATTTTGTAGGTACACACCAAAAAAGGCCTCGGGGTTGACCCAGCCTCTAAAAATGAGTACCAGAGAATTCTGGGATGGTAAAGCAGCCAGGCGTGATACTGACCACATCACACTTTCATGTGCTGAAGGTATGGAAAATACACGCCTAAAACCATATTCCCCCAATATGCCTTAATGGCACGGAAATGAGAATTTTACCTTTACCTTACATCTTCAGTGATGGTAAGCACATCTATTTATCATGTAATATGTTATAGAAGTAAAATTTACTTAATGTCCGGCCTCACTTTATGGTAATGACATTCAGTCTTTCACTTGCATGTCCCTTGCAGAACTTTGCCTCCACAACAGCACTCCTGCAGGCTTCTCAGTTATGAGCAAGATGGCCTGCTGTTGATACATCCATTTGCAGATCATCAATGATGTCTTGCAGCCATCTTCGCCTTGGTCTTCCTCTCTTTTTTTTTCCCATTATGCACCCTTCCAAGATAGATAGTAACTGACACATAAGAAAAATTTTGATTTAAGACATTAATAACAGCAGTTACTCATGACAATGTCATCATCTTTGATGTTCCTCATGTCATAATAATATGCTGTACTTAAAATGCCACTGTGCTGCAGTAGGTAAGATGATTATCATTTTTTCCTGTAGCTGAAGGGGCTCAGCAAAGGCCTTTTTATCAAGGTCCTTGAAGTCTTGCAGTATATGGAAAGGAGAAAGGATAGTCATATGCTTGAACACTAGTGACTTTCATTTTGTACTGACATACCCTCACTTGGCAATGTTCTGCTATAATACAAAATACTGTTGTCAGATCCCTCCAGAGAGAAGGCTCATATTGTCTGTTTAAAATCTATATTCTTTATAATTTTATTTTAACTCCACTAAAGGACTTTAGCCTTTAAATTAAAAAAAATAAATAAAAAACTAACAAAAATATATAAATTTTATATATAAAATATATAAAAAATAATATAAAATAAAAATAAAATAAAATAATATAAAATAAAATAAAATAAAAAAAAATAAAAAAATATATAAATATATAAAAATATAAATTAAATAAAAAAAGAACAAACATATCCATACTACAAGAACATAATATTGAAGAAGGCTGGCTAGTAAAGAGGATTAAAGAGAGAAAACTTAAATATTTTAGACACATTAAATGTCATGATAATCTAAAGAAGACCGTCTTGGAAGGGTACATAATGGGAAAAAGAAAGAGAGGAAGTCCAAGACAAAGATGGCTGCAAGACATCATTGATGATCTGCAAATGGATGCATCAGTGACCTGCCATCTTGCTCACAACCTAGAGACCTACAGGAGTGCTGTTAGGGAAGCAGAGTTCTGTAAGAGACATGCAATTAATGAACGAATGAAAATACTTTACTTTGCTATATGCTATGATGGTGTAAATCCTGAGATATTTCAATGTATCTACTTTTTCCAGTTTTGTTTTCTCAACTTTAATTACCTTTTCATATTTGATTATCTTTGTATCATATACAAAGATAGGCTTTTCTTTGTTAATGCATTATAAGCATAGTACAGTAAGAGACTATAGATATGGACAATCACGCTGCTTCTCTTGACATTAACACTTTCCCTGCCATCTTCCGGTTTGACTGCCATCCACGTTATAGCGGGGTTTGTTTCATTGCAGCATAAAACCATTGTAACTTTTTATTGTACACGATTTATCTGTGCATGTCTGGTGACTTTTCATAGTTCAATCCAAAGCGTGGCTAACAACCGAGTGAAATCGATGTTTTTAACTGAGAAATTTCAATATTTATTGTGATTTTGGAGGCATAAGGACATGCCTAAATATTTTGACAAATTAAACATCATGATAATCTAGAGAAAACCATCTTGGAAGGGTACATAATGGGAAAAAGAAAGAGAGGAAGACCAAGGCGAAGATGGCTGCAAGACATCGTTGATGATCTGCAAATGGATGCATCAGCAGCAGGCCATCTTGCTCACAACCGAGAGGCCTACAGGAGTGCTGTTAGGGAGGCAAAGTTCTGCAAGGGACATGCAAATTAATGAATGAATGAATGAAAGACATGTCTTATGACAAGAACAATGTTCCTGAATGTACCTCAAGTACATCTAGACCTATTAAATGGACTGGAGAAGTAATTAGACGGTTATTTCAGACATTATTTTAGTGAGAATGCCATCACACGACGAGATCAGATGAAAATTTAAGTAAATCTGGAAATCGCTGATGGTAAACATTGTACATCTAGGCATCGCCAATGATAAGCACTACACAATTATCAGCTAAAATCATCACACTATTTCTTTTTTCCTAAAAAAACTCTTCATTTATGAAATATTCTTATATTTACAACTATTTTCATGCATAATATGTATATTTTTAAAGTGGAAATACTTTGTACATTCACTTTTACAACTATACCCCCCTATACATATCAAGATCCACGTTTTTTGTGTGGCATGGATGGGAACTTTGCGTTTTTTTTCTGTAGCACGGGAAGAGTTAAACAACTAACTTGTAAATAGTAGCTACTGTCCCTTCAAACTTCTATAATTGCACAAGACTGAGAAATAATTAAATTTAGTATCAGTTTCAGTTGCTTTGTCATTTAAGTATCCAGCTAAATATTAAACTCTTATTTTTATGTGGATGTGTGTAAGAGAGAGGAAGGGAGAGAGAGAGGGAGAGAAAGCACAGGATTACAGCAATTACTCATATATAAAAATCACTATACCTGGGCAACCAAATCATAATCAAGCTCAGCAAGAAGCTCTAGGCCACCTTCCTTAGGGGACACCACTGGTGGTAAATGATGTCTGAACATGGCTCTCCGTGCTTCAAGTGTTGGCAAGTCAACTAAAATCCTCTTTTCTAGTCGTCTCAACATTGCATGGTCCAGTTCCCTGTGCAATTCAATCAAATGTAATTCATGTGAATAATGGAACTTTTGTATCTTTGTGTACATGTTTTAAGACAGATTTCAGGAAAAAAAATTTCATTATGACATTATGACTTTAATCATCAATCCTCTAAGGAAACAATGACTGCCCTCTCACATGAAAGTCTGTGACATCATGACCTGTATAGATGCTTCTAGTCAACCCAGCTGTAAAAACTGGTGGCCACCACTAAAGGTGGGATAAACAATCTCTGAAGACAGAGGGAATCTGCCTGTATGGTGGGAAACAGTAGACTGCACAGCACACATAGCAGAATGCAGGGGAAAATAGGATACTGCATGAAGGTAAGGCATACAAATATATAACTTAGCCTGAGTAAGCAATAGATGTAGGCATCAAAAAAAAAACATCAACTCTAAAAAAAAAAACTTCAGGAGATTATCCACTTAACTTTATTTTTAACTAGTAGGCAGTGATCCTGTTAGAGTTTTTTTAAACTGGTCCAATTATACCTGTCTTCCACTTTGCATGAAATACTTTCTACAAGGGGAAGTCACTAAGTAACTCGCAAATGCCTGTTACAAAAAAACTAAATGCGACAGTAATTTGAAAACTTAATTTTTTAACCTACATTATTCCCCTATTTCTCAACGTAATCGCCACCAACATTGATACATTTGTCCCATCGTGTAATCAGTGATGCAATACCCATGGCATAAAAATTGGGAGTCTAATTTCTGAACCATTTTTTTACTTCTGTTTCCACCTCTTCGTCACTCGACAATCTTCTCCCACGAAGGTGATTTTCAATGGACCAAACAGGTGAAAATCACTTGGAGCTAAGTCAGGACTATAGGGTGGATGTTCAAGAACTTCCCAACCCAACTGGCTAATTTTCTCTTGGGTTAACTGAGCTGTATGTGGTCTGGCATTGTCATGAAGGAGAAGCACACCTCTAGTCATCAGACCAGGACGTTTTCTTTGAATTGCATCCCATAGCATCAAAAGAACTTCACAGTATGATACAGACTTCACACTGTCACCATACTTCTGGAACTTGGTTAACAACACTCCTTGATAATCTCAGAACACTGTCAGCATAAACTTCCCCACAGAAGGCGTAATCTTGAATTTTTTTGCGCATGGCGATGACGGGTGTTTCCATTGCATTGAGGCACGTTTTGATTCAGGTTGGTAGTGGTGCACCCAAGATTTGTCTCCAGTAATAATCCTTTGGAGCATGTCTTCACCTTCATATGCATAATGACAGAGATGCTGCAATGACAAACCAAATCAGTTCGTTTTATGTTCATCATTCAGATCTCTGGGTACCCAGCGTGAGCAAACTTTCCGAAAATTCAATTGCTCATGCATTATTCTGTAGGCTATGCCATGTGAACATTTGATTGCACTTGCTACACTGTTTATTGTTACTTCTCTATCAGGTCTGATAACCTCATTCACACGTTGCACAGTCGCTTCTGTTGCAATCTGAACAGGACGGCCAAGTCGGACTTTGTCAATAATTTCGGTGCGTCCCTGAGAAAATTATTTTACCCAGTTATAGACCGCTTTACGTGATAAACACTTTTCAGCATGAACTGTAATCATTTCATTATGAATGTCCTCAACTGAATGTCCTTTAGCCCACAAAAATCGCACTACATTTCTCTGTTCTTCTTTGGTACACACTAACAGTTGGGTAGCCATTTTGTTATTGATTTGCACATGTGCACGTAACTCCCAGCACCCCCTACATACAACTATTATAAAGTTGGATGATGGTACTATTAAGGATATATTTAAATACTACCTGATAACTGCCACTGATAAAATATTTAAATTTGCGAGTTACTTAGTGATTTCCCCTCATAAAACACTGGTTTTCTCAATACAAAATTAGATACTTTATACTTTTTTAAATGTAAAATTAAACATGCTTTACAAACATCAGTGTAAAATTTTTGTGTGAACTTTTTTCTTACTTATTAACAGCACTAAGATTTGATCTTTACAAAATGCTCTTATGTTGAACTAGAGTCAAAACTTATTGATTCTCTTCATGCAAATTCAGCATCATCATTCTGCTTGTCCAATTATCCTACAACTGATTTCACTAGTTGCTTTTGACTAGGTTTTTTTATATGAGTAAACCAGTTACAGTAACCAACTTTGTCCAAAAGTTTCAGTTTTTTTGTTGTTGTTTTTAACTGGTAATTTACCAGTAATTGCCAATTAACGTGATCACTGATTAGTAAGATACTAAAGTGATGCATTGAGTATCCTACTGTATGGAAGTAAATCTCAATGATAAATGGATCAATGCAAACATCACTAGGGATGTAGCATCCATAATGACTGTCAGGAATTCACTGAAAGCTGAGAGAAAAGCAAATTTTAAAAAAAAAAGGAATTTAATAGCAACAGTAATAAGAAAAATGGGACTAAAGGCTGAGAAGAGATGGGGGGAAATGACAGCTTGAAATGCTGGCATGATAGAAAAATCTACAAATAATCATCAATGATTAAAGATTTTGTGGCATCAATCATTCAGCACAACACCTGCTGATGATAATATATCCAAGAAAAGAAAAACAGAATGTGAAAAATACAGAGACAGAAAATCTAGTAATGAAAATTATGATGCCTCGGGAAATGGTCTAGATTTAAGATAATTGCTTATCAGCAATTACGTTCTTCTAAAATGAGCCATAACTGGAGTTAAGTCTACAACTACATGCTGTTCACAAACCTGGGACATGAATAACCATATCCAATACTATTTGGAAAATAAGAAAATACAGAAAAATGCGTAAGATCAGAAAAAGGATTGACAATACACCTACATTTATACATATGATGAACCAACAGACAGTATATGCTTCTCTGAACTGATTATGCTAGAGGAATGATGAATGCAAATTGGGAAAATAAAAATCAACTACTGAAAGTATAGCTGTAAAAAGAAATGCATAATAATTCAACAAGAACCTCACACTGAAGACAAATGATGTACAGTCTGAAATTAAATTAAAAACTGAATAGTCTATAATGGCCATGATAAATAGAAAATTCATTATTTTATAACAGAAAAATGATGAAGAATTATGTTAAAATATAAAGTAATATTTAAAAAAACAGTTTGATACAACACATGTAAATATTAGAAATGTAAACCTGAATGTTACTTGAGCTAACCATCAAGATTTGTGCATCAAAATAATTGGAAAATATAAGAAAGCATGAATTTTAATCATAAAAATTTCACAATCTTTCTTTCTCAAGAAAATAGCTAATGCATCATTTTCTCCAAATTCTCTAATATTTTTTT
This sequence comes from Achatina immaculata, assembly GCA_009760885.1. Classification (NCBI taxonomy): domain Eukaryota; kingdom Metazoa; phylum Mollusca; class Gastropoda; order Stylommatophora; family Achatinidae; genus Lissachatina; species Lissachatina immaculata. Next base: position 28,412,511 of record CM019691.1, on the reverse strand, counting down.
TTGAAAACTCAGGAAAAAAAGACATATGCATCACAGACAAGAAATCCATTAAAAATTATTTGTGATGCTTTTTTTAAATCATTATTTTGAAACATTTCTGTATTCATGGTTGCTTTTCAACCCAAGGAATTCTTGGCCTTTGGACACTATCTAAATCATAATAGTTTTTAATATGAACTCTCTTTTCATGGAGTTATATTAAATCAGCACCAAAGATTTTAATAAATGTTGATGCTGTTGCATCTGACATACTGATCTGTTTCACTGTTTACATCAAGTCTTTTTAATCATTGCAGTCTGTACAGATTTTATACAATGGTTTTTACCTCTCCATTCTTGAATGAGTGATTTCAAATGAGAACTAGGTGTTGCAAACTACTGACCCCATTTTAAAATCAGTGTTTTATAGATAACTGACTTACCAAGGCAAATTTGATGCTGCCAAAAGAAACACCAAATCATCAGTTTTGGAAAGCCCATCCATTTGAACAAGAAGCTCTGTCTTCATTCTTCTGCTGCCTTCATGCTCACTAGAAATTATTTTCAAAATAATCATCTAAATATTTCACACACTTATATATATATATATATATATATATATATATATATATATGGGTGTCTGAGTGGTTAGTGCACTGGTCTCTCATGGCGAAGTTCAGGGGTTCGAATCCAGCTGGGGGCACCCCCAGTCACCCAGCTGTAGAAATGGGTACCCGACTTCTTCTGGAGTTGGGGAAGGAAAGCACCAGGCGTGATGCTGACCACATCATCCTCTAGTTTGCTGACAGGTCAAGGAAAATATGGGCACTAACACTATATCCCTATGTGCCTCTAAGGCATGACAGGATTACCTTTACATTTATATATATAAAGTAATCCTGTCATGCCTTAGTGGCACATAGGAATATAGTGTTGGTGCTCATATTTTCCTTGACCTGTCGGCAAACTAGAGGGTGATGCATATACTGTATATGAAAAAATAGATATGCTAATTTTAAAGGATATTTTGAATAAACTGAAAAAGACGAGGAAATTTTTGTGAGAGACAAGGTGAGATAGAAAAAGAAATGGACAAATACATATAAATGTATCATATTTTTCACCTAATACACATTTTACACTGTGTCTTCAAAAGCAGACTCGACTTTAACAAATTTTAAAAGATAGGATACTACTACAGAGAGTGAAAAACAAATAAAGAACCAAAAAATATGGAGTCATTGCTATGAAGATATAGAGGAAAATAAAAACTTGGCCTACAGCTTTTATCAATGAACAAGAATAAAAATTTACACAGAAAATGAAACCTAAGTAGGAAAAGAATTTTGAAACACATGACTAACCTAATACACAAAACGTATGATAGATGGCCTGTCTATGGATGACCAAAACTATAAGGGTGATTTTTTCGAGGGAGTTTTGTTAATAGTGCACAGGTGATTTCCTTCAAGAAAACTAATCTTATTAGCATCTCTTAGATGCTTTATACAATTACCTGTTCACGGGTCATTCAGAAGTTTCAGTCAATTTTAAGAATTTTTTTCACATTGTGAGTGTGTACAAGATAATATGGTGATAATTTCATTCAAAACTTTTGTCATCAGAAACAAAGTGGCCTTGACCAAAATGTTAATTTGTAAGATGGTCAAAGAATTACTATGAAGTGAGAAATTAAACCTCTCAGTAAGCATGATTCTGTTCTCTTTCTCTCACACACATACACACAAGGCACATGCATGTACATACATTCATACATGTGTGTTATATATGTGTGCATGTTAAATCTATTCATTTTTTCAAGGAAAACATTTTGGATTTTCAAAAATTTGTGTTTACATATACGTGACTTTATCTTATATCTTATATCCTTCCCGTGCTGTTAAACGTCACATAGGGCTCACAAGGTAGTTCACCAATTTATCCTGTTTTTGGCAAGTCTTTCAACCTCATCAAGGGATTTTATGCCTATTAATTTGGCCTCTCTTAACAATGTCCTCTTCAGAGTTTCACGTAGTCTGCCTCTTTTTCTTCAGCCTGTTGTGTTCCACTTGGTAGCTTGTTTTGGGATTTTCTGATTGTTTTTTCTCATCACGTGACCAACATATATCCATCTCCTTTTACTGATCACCCATGAGACTGGTTGTTGTCCAGTCATCTGTCTTATCTCTGCATTGTTCTTGAATTTGTTCCACTTGATGCCGAGTATTTTCTTTAAGCATTTGTTTTCAAAAGAGTCTAATTTCTTGTCTATTTCTTTAGTTGTTTTCCAGCATTTGCATGCATAAATGAGGGTGGATATTACATGTGAATTGAATAGTCTTAACTTGATTTTTGTGCTTATAACTTTTGAATGCCATATGTTCTCAATATTTTTGAAGATCGACACCGCTTTTGCAGTTCTAATTTCCTTTCTGGTGTCACCATCCTGGTCTACGTAGCTGCCAAGGTATACAGATTGACTGACTTCTTCAACATCTGTCCCTTCTACGTGTATTTTTCCATTTTTATTAATGGGAAGTTTCATTATTTTTGTTTTGTCCTTGTTAATTTCAATTCCTATTTTTCTAGCCAGTGAAGACAGGGTATCTGTTTTTTCTTGCATGGAATTCACATTGTTACTGATAAAAGTAAAAGATCAGCAAAATTAAGATCTTCTAGTTGGTTCCTATGTACCCAGTCAATACCTGTGTTACCTGTGCAGCATTTTTTCATTATGAAGTCTATTGTAATTCCAACAAGCAAAGGAGATAGTATACATCCTTGTTTCACGCCTATTTCAATCTGGAACCACTCACTCATCCCTTCTTCTGTTTTGACTGCACAAACATATCCATTGTAGAGGTCCTTAATGATGTTGACAATTTTAGATGGTATTCAATATAGACTTAAAATTCTCCATAATGAATCTCTATGTATGCTATCAAATGCCTTTTTAAAGTCTATGAAGTTCAGTATTAAAGATTTCTGCTTTTCAATATGTTCTTTAAGTATTATTCTTAGAGTAAAGATCTGGTCGAGCCAGCTTCTCGCTTTTCGAAATCCTGCTTGTTCTTCTCTCATTGCAGTATCCACTATATCTTTGAGTCTATTCAAAATGACCTTGCAAAATACTTTTGACACAACTGATATTAAGGTTACTCCTCTTCAGTTGTTACAGTCACTAAGGTTGCCCTTTTTTGGTATTTTAACAATGATTCCCTTCTTCCAATTAGAAGGGACCTTTTCTTCTTTCCAAATCTTGTTAAACATTCTCTGTAGTTGTCTCATGTTGTCACTATTGATAGCTTTTAACATTTTGTGCGTTATTCACCTGCAGCTTTGTTGTTTAGCCATTAAATTCACTGCTGTTTCAATTTCATGCAATGTAATTTCATCTAGGTTGACATTTAGTTGTGGAGTTGGTAGGTCAGTTTCAAGGTTTATCAATTCTTTTGGGTGTGGTCAATTAAGTATTCAGCCCATCTTTGCTTTTGGCCTTAACTTAATGTTAATAGGGTTCCAGTATTGCTAAGGACTGGTCTTTCTTTAGATGTAATAGTACCTGTCAGCCTCTTTTGTATGTTATATAAAGTTTTGCTGTCTCCTGTTTTTGCTGCTTGCTCTGCCTCTTTCACATTGTCTATATATTCACTTTTATCTCTTCTAGCTGAACTTTTTACTTACTTTGGCTGTTTCTTTGTATGTCACTTTACACTCACTATGTCTAATTTGGCTGCTCATCTTTCAAGTATGTATTTCCATGTGTTTTCTGGTATCCATGCTTTTCTATTTGTTTTTTTCAGTCCAGTGCTTGCTTTTGCTGCTGTGATTATGGCTGTGCTCTAAGAATTCCATAATTCATCTATACCTATCTCCTCTACTTCACTGAGTGTTGTGGAATGACTGGCAAGTTTCTGATTGAAATTAGTAATTCTTTAGTATTCTCTTCTTGTAGGCTGTGGCTATTTATCTTTCTGTGTATTGATTTCTTGTGTTGGCTTTTCAGTTTTAGTTTTTATTTTCCCTATACACAAGTTGTGATCACTGTTGACATCTGCCCCCCTATATGCCCTTACATTTATCAGAGATATTCTATATTGCTTTCTAATACAGAAATGATATATCTGGTTTCATATGCATGTAATATACATAAAAATATGATTATCTTCAAACATTCTGATATTTTAAAATAATTAAATGTTGAAATATACAGCAGTTTATATGTATATTCATTTGGCACTGGAATGTGAAGTATCCACTGTAAACAGAACAGTATAAAATAGAAAAATTATAAATTGTACCTCCCACCACCTTGTGATCCTCGCTGGCTCATAAGTGACTCGAGTTCATCTAAGAAAATTGTTGAAGGGGCATAGAATCTGGCAAGTTCAAACAGCACCTGGTGCCAAAACCAGAAGAAGAGAGAAACAAAAAACATTACAGATTATACTTCTTGTTTATTTTACAAAGCTTAATAACAAAAATAATCCCTATAACTTCGCTCTCATGTTACTTTTCTCATCATTACAGATATGAAACTGCTAGAATTAAATATTTAGGAATCCATCTCAAGAAACACTCTTATATTACTTATCTCACTGTTACATCCACCTTAAGAAACACTCTTATATTACTTATCTCACTGTTACATCCACCTTAAGAAACACTTTTATATTACTTATCTCACTGTTACATCCACCTTAAGAAACACTCTTATATTACTTATCTCACTGTTACATCCACCTTAAGAAACACTCTTATATTACTTATCTCACTGTTACATCCACCTTAAGAAACACTCTCATATTACTTATCTCACTGTTACATCCACCTTAAGAAACACTTTTATATTACTTATCTCACTGTTACATCCACCTTAAGAAACACTCTTATATTACTTATCTCACTGTTACATCCACCTTAAGAAACACTCTTATATTACTTATCTCACTGTTACATCCACCTTAAGAAACACTCTTTTTACTTATCTCACTGTTACATCCACCTTAAGAAACACTCTTTTTACTTATCTCACTGTTACATCCACCTTAAGAAACACTCTTATATTACTTATCTCACTGTTACATCCACCTTAAGAAACACTCTTGTTACTTATCTCACTGATACATCTGCCCTAAGAAACACTCTTATATTACATATCTCACTTTTGCATTTCTGAAACTATTATAATTAAATATTTTAGGAATCCACCTTTAAGAATCAACATTTTATTTAACAGAATTTGTGTTCTGTTCATTCACTGTGAGTTTTCAAGAAAGGGTCATATAACTCTATGAGTGAATGCTGGGAGACAGCAAATACTGAAGAGAACATGGTTAGCCACTATATTTTGTGGAATTTGGTTGTGGTTAATGTCTTTTTTTGTTTAATATCTTCATCCCACCAGAAGGTGTAACTACAGTGTAATCTGGTGTTCTTGCACATATACTGATATTCTCTATTTCCTAAGGGAAACTATCCTCAGCACAGTGTACTGAGTACCCATTCATGCAGCTTAAATGACAGGAGGGTGAAAGCAGTGGGAGTTTATCTCACTGCCTTCAGCACCAGACTAATCATGAGACAGTATCCTTATCAGGTAAGCAAATCACACCAGTAATAATGAGCACACAAAAAAAAAGTTCACTGCTTGATTTGTTACCATACTGAAAATTTTTGTATATAACACTGATAACAATGTTGAAAAAGAAGACGCACATAAGAAAAATATTATATATGACTTCCTGAACAGGCATATGGATGACAATGTTAGTAAGATGACACATTAACCTTGAATAGTCAAAGTCCTTTATTCAGTTTTCAGGTGACTATGGCCAAAATCAATATGATTTACCTGGTAGAACACAGCAGAGTGATATGATTCCATTCCAAGATTTTTTAAAAACATCACCAATGCTCACTCAGTACCCAGTATGACAATCCTTTTGTGTGATCTTGCAACATCTTGCAAAAGTTTCATGTTCAGATTTTCAAGAAGAAACAGGTACAGCAATGACAATAAGACTACCATTCCTTGAAGATAAAATTCATAACTGATTTGGAAAGATAAGCTGTAATAAAACTGCATTAACAGTAAAGTCATGACCATTTATTTTACATTTAAAGTATAACTGAGAAAACTCAAGGTTGCATAGAGTGTAGGATTACCCTAACAGGTTTATAGTGTAGCCCTTACTCTAACAAGTATTAGGATGTAGTACTTACTCTAACAAGTTTTTCTGAATCACCTCTCCATTTGCTAACTATACTGGAAGCTGATATATTGAAAAATGTTGTGTTGCACTCTGTTGCCACAGCCTTAGCAAGCAAAGTCTTTCCTGTACCTAAATGTAAGAAAATGGCTCATTTACTGCAGTAATAACTAATTATGTGACTCAAAAAAGAAGGAAAAACAAAACAGACAGGAAGAGTGAGAGAATGAGACAAAAAGACACACACATACACAGTGTGTTATAGACAGAGATTAACACTGAGAAGAAAAGAGAGAGAGAGAGAGCTTGTTTGTCTCAAAAACCTTATATATAATTCTGCAATTATAATAAATATTTGGGTATAAAGTAGCACAGAACTATCTTCTTGTGAAAAAAAAATCTGTGGGTTGGAACCTACTATCAGTGTGCTCCAGTCAATCCACCTGTAAAACTGGGTACCTGACAAGACAAATTTTTAATGACCTAACAGCCTCTTCATTTTCATGCAATAGGGCTATGCCAAAGGGCTCAGTGTATGAAGGGAAAAAAATGATATCAAATAAAAATGAGTCCTATGAAAATGAAATTCTGTTTCTGCTCAAGTTTAATAGAGGTTAAGGGAAAATTTTTTTTAAAAAAAAAAAAAAGGTACATATAGAATCCAATAATAAAACAGTAAAATTTATTCAAGTCATAAATGAGCTACAGACAGTTAAAGCATATTTAAATAAAGAAACTAATAAGAATAAATTTGGAGAATTCAAAGATTGAAAATCAGACTCTGGCATCACTGCATGCCACAGTATCCATCCAAAAGCATATCTACTAATAGTTCCCATCAAGTGTTGGTTGTTTACAATGCGTTTTCTGCCAGATAGTTCAGATTTCCTGAAATGTGTCCTAGCTCCAGTAATCTCTTCACAACTACATTGTTCTTCCATTCCTGCTCATTCATTTTCCCTGCAGTCTTTCCAATATGGCTTTAGTATTGTCATCCTTTCCCATTCTCACCTTGCCATTTATTTTAGTCTGTCCAGCAAGTCTATCTATCACTTTATTGCCATGTACTCCCACGTGCCCTGGACAATAAAGCCACATTAGGCTTGTCACAGTTGACTGGCCTAAAAGATGAACCCATTCTTTTTGAAGCAATTTTTTTCTCAATCTTACAAAGCATACTCTCTGAATCAGAGTTTAATTTAACTTAATTTAATTTAATTTAAATTTTAATTTGGAGAATTGGGAGGAGAATCTATCTCATAAACTTGATTTGATGTAAGTAAGCCTTAGAAACATCAGCAATATAAAGATGTCATCCACTCTCTGACTGACAGAACATATACTGTATGCATACATTAGTCACAGAAATTTGTTTAAAAAAAATTAATCTGGTCCATTCAATCTACCATAGAAAAAGTCTGCATTATGATGCAGAAGCAACTAAAAATGTAATATTTACTTACCAGGAGGACCATAAAGCAGAAGGCCTTTCCATGGGGACAGTATTCCTTGAAAAAGCTGGGGATACTAATATAAAAGGAAAAATAACATTATTCAAAAGTAATTACTAATGAAAAATAATTTGTCACTTAGATTCAAAACATATATGTTACTAACTGTGACTTTGATTTTTCCGATCCCTGAGTTTACGAGTTTTCACTCTTTTTCTCTTGTGTCAGATAATGAAACATACAGGTCCTCTTCAGCTGTTCTACATCTCCATACAGAATGTCAGTGATTGAGGAGTTTGGTATATGTTACTAAATAAAACTGTGTGTCAAATGAATTCAAAGTTTAAAGACAAACTTGTAGATAATAAAACCAAATTGAGAATAAAATTCTGAGACTATTGCAAGTGATTTTTAAAACTTCATTTGTTATGAACCCAGACATGGTCATAAATATATCTTACTGTGATCATTCATGTTTACATAAATGCATGTCAGAGTGCAGTCTGATATGACTTGTCTTGCTTACAAGATTTAAAAGGCAAGCATCTAGTAAATAATAGTGACATAAAGGATCTAGTTTAACAATCATAGTATAACAATTAAGTATAGTAGAATGCTTAAGTTATGATGGCAAGAAAATGATCTAGAATAGTCTGCAATGATCAGTAACAGTGAAAAAAACAAAAAAATCAACAGAAGTTGCACACACACCCAAGAAGAAATGAAGTGTCTTCTGTACAGAACAAATTACTAAACTTCTTAGATGATAACAGCCATCATTACCTGTCACTACTAAAGTCAATAAAACTGAAATCACTACTTAAAGAGATGACTGATTAATGTTAGGAAGTGTTAATATGATAACTATGTGCTGCAAGTATCTCAAACGATTGTGATGAACACTTTTAACATAAATTTATAAGAATTAGTCATTTGAACATTTTCATGTACATGTTTTCTACATTTGCAGAAAGTTTCAAACTAAGTTATGGAAAAGTTTTGATAATTTTACAAGCTAATTTAAGCCAGTGGATCAAGTGGCTGACACTTCTTTGCTATTGCAAGACAGCAATGAGTTCAGTGTATTATCATGTGGTGAATGTATTTGAATGAAATGATCTTTTTTAATTGCTGAACAGTGATTTTCAAACTTTTTTTTTAACTCAGGACTACTTGGTAATGTGCATTTCTACCCTGGCACACCTGTGTTGTTATTATGAGTTGTCATGTAATTAACCATAATTTATCCCATTTTATTATTTACATTACATTGATTATAGTCAAATTCTATTACAACTAAAACCTGCCTACCGAAAAACCATCTTCTACAATGAAGAATGCCACTACATTTTTATAGCAATCTAGGGCAAAGTGAAAAATTCAAGACAGGATTTTCATTTTTCTTGTGCAATTGCCCTGTTTCCAATAAAAACCATGAGCCTGCTAGGAGACCCTGATCCTCTTGATTCATGGAGGAATGGTGCACAAATGCACTTTTAGTTCATATTACATAAGTATCATATTGGCAAAACGTTCTCATGCAAATATAACTGTACAAAGGGCAAAAGTGCACTGCAGTTTTAATTAAAATATTTTCAAAATTTGGCAGCAGTATGCTGTAGCATACCACCTGGCAAACACTGGTCTGAGACATTATTGATACATCATGCGTGCAGGAAACTCTCTACTTTAGACAACAAAATAGCTATACATCAGAAGAGGTCCTGTTCACCTCCCCCCCCCCCCAGACCTCACCATCTCCAACAAAGGTAAAAGGTTAGAGGTTTTTTTTTTCACCATTACTTTCCTCACTGTTAGTAAGTCTTCATTCTCATTCATGGTTATTTCTTCTTCTTCTTCTTCGTTCGCATTGTCTGTCTTATACCTGCAGTCCTGTCTCTTGGATAAATTTCACTGTTTTTTGTAATTCATGTATGAAACCGTAGAGCTTATCTTCTTTAGTGGTTTCACTGGGCCAGTAATTATTTCTCAGTGTTTCATAGTTGGTGCAGTTCTGGAGGATATGTTCCACAGTTTGGGGCACCTGGGCACATGTACATAGATTAGTAGTACCAACCTTAAACTTTGTATACATATGACTTCGGAGTCAGGTGTGTCCTGTTCGGAGACGGAAGATGGTGACTTGTTCCTTTCTGTTCAGCATGTGATAGTCATCATGTGGTGGTGTTTGTGGCTTCCTGTAGGTTTTTATCATGCTTTTCTTCTGATTATAGGTGATTGGTATGTCTGGTTGCTCCATTTCAGTGCCCTCTTTGGCCAGATGGTCAGCTTTCTCATTGCCTGGTATCCCACAGTGGGAGGGAATCCATTGCAAAGTGACTCCATGTTGTAAGCCAATTTTTGACAAGGCATCCTTAAGGTCTGGTAGTTTGTTGCACTGAAGAGCTTCCAGTACTGATCTTGCATCTGTGAGAATTACTACAGGACATGTATCAGTTCTGGAGTCTGATAGTTTTTCAACTGCAGCAATAATTGCCCTAACTTCTGCATCAAAGTTGTTGCAGTATTTTCCAGTGGGTATGGAAATCTTGTCAGTGGTGTTGTTTGGATATTCAATATGTGCTCCTGCCCCTCCATTCTTTATGGCATTGTGTGCAGATCCGTCTGTATACACACGTATCCAGGTGTCACATGGATATTTGTCATCTAGCACACTAAGTGTGGCTGTTGATCTTACAAGGCTGCTTTGCATCTCACCATTCTGCACACCTTTCACTTCAGTCTGAATAGTTATTTGTGTATAATCTGCTTCTTTCCATGGTGTATGCTCTGGTACAGATGACAATGGGGCGACTACAGTTGGAAGAGAACACCAACTATTTTCTGCATTTCTACTATTGGTGTGGACCTCATGGCACCTGTGATAATCCGTAGTGACTGATTTTGTACTGTGTTTAGATTATGCAGCGTAGTGTTTGATGCTGTGCACCAAGCTGTTGAGCCATATTCTAAATGTGGTAGAATACTTTGCTGATATACATTCTTGAGGATTCTTTCACTAGCTCCCCATGTGGTTCCACTCAATTTTCTTAATATGGCTAGTTTTCTTCTGGCTTTTGCTTCTGCACTGTTGATGTGTTGCTTCTACATCAGTTTTGAGTCAAGAGTCACTCCTAAGTAAGTGGGTTGGTTGTCCATCCTTAAGGGTATTTCATTTACAAAGATCTTACCTGCTTTCTGTTTAGATGAGAGGGTGAACAGAGTGGTACTTGATTTCTCTGTGTTGATACTTACACACCATTTGTTTGTCCATGTTGTCAAGATGTCTGCTGCTCTTTGGAGTCTCTGTGTAGCAACTGTCGCATATTCATCTGTACACCACATGACCAGATCATCTGCATACAGTGCTGCTTTGATTCCATAGGGAAGTTCCTTGACCAGGTCATTAATGAATACAAGGAATAGTGTAGGCGAAAGGACTCCTCCTTGTGGTACACTGTGTCGTAGAAGTACTTTCTGGCTTTTGTGTCCATCCATTACTACTCTAGCTCTTCTATTGTGTAAATAGGACTTTATCCAGTTGTACAGTCTTCCATTCACTTTGCAGTTTCTTAGTTTCCACAGCAGACCTTTTTTCCATACTTTATCAAAGGCTTTCTTTCTATCCACGCTTCTAGTACAAGGTTTTTCTCTTGGAATGCATCCTCAGTCTCTTGAGAGAGATAGGTCACTTGATCTTCCGTACTGTAGTACTGCCTAAATCCTGCTTGTTGCGGAACGAGAAGGTTTTCACTTTCTAGGTACCATTTTAGCCTCAGGTCAATGATGTGATACATTGTTTTGCATAGGCAGCTAGTGAGACTGATTGGCCTGTAGCTGGAGGCAGTATCACTGTTTTTCCCTGGCTTTAGCAGTGGTACCATGCTTGCTTCCTTCCAGATTTGAGGTAACTTACCTGTGCTCCAGCACATATTGAAAATATCCAACAGCTTTCCCATTGCTGCCATTCCCAGATTCTTGATCATTTCATTGGACACTCCATCTGGTCCTGGTGATTTCCTTGGTTTCAGTTTACTGACTGCTAGGTCTAACTCGCTGCGTGTGATTGGTGCATCCATGACCTCCACTTTTCTGACTTGCTCCTCTTCTTTCTGTGGGTCAATGTCCACTGTATGCTCTTTCTCTGGATGGATATCAATGTTGCAGTCCTGTGCAAACATGCGAGCAAAGTGATCTGCTACATGCTTACCTGTAAGAGTTTTCCCATCCTCTATTAGTGTAATGTTTGTACTTCTTCCAGTACTCTCATCATTTAACTGTTTGATTAGTTTCCACAGTTTCCTTCCATCCTTTTCAAAGTTTAGGAACTCTGTTTTCTCTCTCCAACTTTCCCGTCTGGCTTGCAGCTTGGCTGTCTGAAATTTGGCCTTAGAATGTTGGTAATTATTGTGGTGTTCTTGGCATGGTCTATTTTCTGCTTGCTTTCGAGCTGCTTCCACATCATCATGGAGGTTTCCCAGCTCACTAGACCAGTATGGTTTATAGTCCCTGCGAGCTCCTCTGGGAATGGTTTCACGAGCGGCCTGAAGGATACAAGCATTGAATTCCTTCACTATGCTGTTAATATCCTTACCTTCTATTGACCGCTGTCCCACCAGGATACCTGTACGATGTCTATACATTGTCCAGTTTGCTTTTTTATAGTTCCATCTGGGGATAGGGCTACTGATGTTAAGGAATTTATTTTCTATTGTCAGGAAGACTGGTCGATGGTCGCTACCTCCAAGTTGTTTTCCAACTTCACGTGTAATGTTCCACTTCAGATCTGGAGAATGGAATGCCAGATCTGGTGTTGAGGTTGTACGCCAAGCCCTTGAGTAAAATGTTGGGGGATCCACTGGCTGGTTGATCAGGAGAAGTCCATTATCATCCTGCCAGCTCTCAACTTCCTCTCCTCTCTTGTCTATGTGGTCATAGCCCCAGCTCTGGGAATGGCTGTTAAAATCGCCACAGACCATCAGTCTCTCTTTGTGTGGGATTGTTTCTAAAGCAAGTGGGCGGTCATTAGGATAGTAATAGTTAAGGAGGTGGAAATCTGTATTACTACTTTTTAGATGGATCATCTGATATTCGGCTCCTTCCATGAACACTCCCACCTGACATGCGCTGATGTTATTCTTAACAAGTGTGAGTACTCCTCCTTTTCTTCTGTCCTGTCGGTCTGATCTAAAACACTGGTAGCCTCTGATTTTAAAGGCGGCATCTTTGGTTAGGTGTGTCTCCTGTATGCAGCATATACTTACCTGCTCTGCAAAAAGTATGTTCTCTAGTTCCACCTTTTTGCTATAGCCATCTCTAACACTGCTGACACCCTCAGCATTCCACTGCATTATTTTAAGTTCTTGCTTTTTGGCTGTTTTCTTCTGTTGTATTTTTTGGCCAGTAGCTCTACTCTCATGTTGCCTGACTCCACAAGACGAACTGAGAGGACCTCCAGTAGCATTGGGTGGACCCTTTCGAGGCAGGGGCCCGGCACTGCACCTGCCTGGTTAGTCTTCACAGGGCGAGCACCATGTTTGAATACTGCAGATAGAGACATTTCATTAGCGATAATGCGTGTTACCCTGATTTTTGTGATGCGCCTTTTGGCTGGGTAACTCCGACTTCAGCACCTTTCCTTGCTAGGGCAGACTGTGGTCTTGCTCGGACTGCCATGAAGACAGTGTGGCTGGCCTGGCCAAAACTTTGTTTTCCAGCCTCTGGTGGCTGTATGTAAGTCCCTTCTCCATGTCAGATGGTTTGGAGACAGTTCCACAAAGACACTCTGACTTTGAGATGAGGAACCTGATGAGTGCTTCAACGATATCCATTCCCCGCCACCTATAGTTTGCTGGCTCTGTTTTGTTTACATCATTCTGATAGCCATTGTTTTAAAGACCTATAGGCTTGTCACGTCCTGGATTCATTGGTTTCACACCAGACCTCCCTCATCCCCGCCAGAGATCTCCATGTCCCCATCTGTCCACCAATCTGACATTACATTTTACAAAAATAACAATTACAATTAGTGTTGATTGCTACAAGTTTCTGGGCTACAGAAGTAGGTCAGAGTTTTTAAGCAAACAGATCTATGTTCCCTGTCTCACAAACACTATGTTAAGATAAATGTGCTCTTAACACAGTTGTTCCCATGGAGGTTCATGGTTATTATAAATTTTACTGTTTTTATTTTTATCACTGGTACAGGAGAAACTGGAATTACCACACTAGACATGAGATACTAGACAACCATAAATCTTCACGTTCCTGTTACTTTTTCCACAGTAATTAGTATCATGGTCAATTTAATTATTTTTAATACATACCTTTATAGGATATACAACAGCTTCTTTAACTAATCGTTTTGCTTCCTCAAGACCAATTATATCATCCCATTTTACATCTGGATTTTGAGAATAAATATCCTGCAGAATAATATAAACATAATAAAATTTGTTCACTCAGCCAAAATCTGTATAATAAATTTGATGAAATTCTAAAACACATAAGAACTGAAATATAAAACATATGACATTCAGTTTTACATATCCATTTCAAGTCATTTTTCTTCTTCATGTTCAAGTATTGGTTGGTCATGCTATGTCTGCAGTCCCATCATCCTGATGAAGTCTGCTGTCTTCTCCAGGCTTGAGTGGGAGCCCTATAGCTGTTTTTTCAGATCCTTTCCCTCGGACCAGATCTGTGCTCAGAAGTCTGAGCAGGTTAGACAGTTCTGAAGAATATGTTCTGGCATCTGGATACCAAAGCCGGAGGAACATTCGTTTGTCTGTGATATGTTAAGATGACACAGGCATTTTATCTCAGTCTTTCCAAAACAAAGTAATTTGTTACAAAACTTAAACAGAAAGGAACAAGTCACCATCTTCCGTCTCCGAACAGGACACAGCCGACTCCGAAGTCATATGTATACAAAGTTTAAGGTTGGTACTACTAATCTGTGTACATGTGCCCAGGTGCCCCAAACTGTGGAACATATCCTCCAGAACTGCATCAACTACAAGTCACTGAGAAATAATTACTGGCCCAGTGAAACCACTAAAGAAGATAAGCTCTATGGTTCCATACATGAATTACAAAAAACTGTGAAATTTATCCAAGAGACAGGACTGCAGATATAGACAGACAGTGCGAACGAAGAAGAAGAAGAAGAAGAAGTTACAAAACTAACATCCCAAAAGTGAATGAAAATAAATTACAGGAGAGAAATTTAAACTTGATAAATCTTGATTTTTACCCGACTTATAACTTGTGCCAGTTCCCGCCATTCACTGTTGTATCCCAGATAGCCACCTAATGGTTTTAAAAGGCGATCCTGAAAAAAAAAAAGACATGTAACAGGACTTCCATGTTCCTCTTTTATGAACTCTCCTATTAATCACTGCTGTTCCTTCAGTGCTTTAATGTATCTCTTTGTATACTGAGATTTGGTGGCGTGGATGATTAAGCACACAATAAATGAGAATACAACAAAGTAAAGTGAGATACTGTGAATCATTTTATTTTCTTTAATGTTTGTCCACTTTCAGCTCAGACAACACAACTGATTTTTATGGAAAAAAAAAAATTCCTTTACTTCATTGACAGTCGTCTGTACAGTGCAATGTCCTTTGTCACTTATGAGGGTATTATCCATTGTAATGGGCAATTTTTCCATAGCACAATGAATGTCAGCTTTTTGCTTTTACAGCTGAATGAATGGGGTGCAGTAGTGTTAGTCATAAGAAGTCAATATTTTACTGACTGAACTACTGCTATGCTTTTAAGTAGTCATTTTTCAGGTGATTTATATGATGTAGAAATTTTAACTGGGAAAATAAACAAGGTTAAGCATTCTCTGAATTAACAAAAGTTGAGGGTTTTAGTTCTGAAAATCAGCTTATTATGTCAGTTGTTACAATGGGAGGAGGGGGGGGGGTGTCAGACATTAAGTAGAGTTTACTACTATAACTTGTTTTTTTAAGATGAACAGACATTTACCATCACTTTAAAATACCAAAAGAACACAAATTAGCACACTAACTACATGAATCACAAAATATTAAATAAAGAATCAATAACACACAAAAATGTACATACAGAAACTCACGTGCTTATATCTTCTATTCACCAAAGGATGATGCAATATACTTGTGCATATCCTCTTTTTTTGTAGTGAATTTATGTAGAACAGCAAATATTTGTGAATAAAGTGGATCAACACACTAAAGTATCTGATGGAATCTCTGCCATAACTACAAACAACCTAACTCAATCAGTCGTAAGGTGCATGACTGTATATGTAAAACAATGCTTTAACTCTTAACCTACCATGACTTGTTTTAATGGCTTTTCAAAATATTAAAAATAAAATAACTAAAGTTCTATGGTTTGTTCTGTAGGTGGTAGTTCATAATTTTAAACTGCCACAAATGCTACAATGGGCACTGTATCATTTTCTGATGAAACAGGGATAAGCAATTTTGTATTACAAAAAAATATTTGTGTGTCATGGATATTATCTGGTAGGCTGAGAGTTAGCATATGAACAAACTTGTTATCTTTTTGCTGCTGAAGTGAATGCTGAACTTAAAAAATATGAATACTTACTGGTCCCGTGGAATCGCTACCTTCTTCAACATTTAACTTTGTAGCTTCATTGATCATAGTGCGAATGTCAATGATCTGTCCAAACTGTTCAATACAAAATGAAAAAAAAAAATTTCATGTTTTTTTAAAATTATAAAACATGTAAAGATGTATGGACAAACATTCACATTTTCCCACAAGTATAAAGTGCATCAAATGAAATCTATTTACTGAACTATTTTTATATCTTTTCTCCTCTTCTGTCTATATTTTGACATCTGTTTCTTCTTCTTCTTCATTCACTTCTACCACCAAGACAGCCCCATGATCCTACTGAATTTACTCCTGTGGTCCTCAATAGGTCCCATGGTCCCCCTGTGGTCCCCAAAAGGACCACACAAGATTCACAAGAGGACCACAAGAGGTTCAGAGTATCGCAGGGCTTGAGCCTGTATTCTTGGTGGGTATCAGAAGTGGGAACGCGTGACACCATGGTTTTCATTGCACCAGTTTAATCTAGAGCTGGACTTTCTCACCGGAAAACCTAGACGTGTTTTGGGATACATGTGTATCCCCGCCGGGTGAAAGGTGGTTGCCCATCCAGTCCAGAGTTGGACTTTCTCACCAGAAAAGCTCAGCGTGATTAGGATACGCATACATCCCCATTGGGTGAGAGGTGGTTGCCCATCTAGACTGCACTGGTCCAGTGTCTCTGATTTCAGCATTTTGTGGTTGTGGCCACTACCCTTCCTAGTTGTGACCAGGATACAGCTTTTGTCCAGAAAACGAATCCTCACCACTAGTACGTTACACCCTGGGGTTGAGCCGGTTTAGGCATATTATCCCAATATGGGCATGTTTAGGAAGTGAACGACCTCTAGAGCAGAGGTACCGTGACATGAGTAGCCATCAAGTTTCACCCCTGGGTTAAGCCGGTTTAGGCATATTTCACCAGTATGGGTGTATATCGGACGTAGCCGGCCTCTAGAGCAGAGGTGCCGTGGTATGAGTAGCTCTCGCCACGAGACCACTGGACATACCAACTAAGCTTCACTTTATCCTTTCCATCACCTTTTCACATTGGCGCCGCATGGCAACCCTAATTTCTTTTTCATATTTTCTTCATTGGCCGGGAGGAGTTTCACTCCATGCACAGCATCTGAAGAATCTTACCAGCAGTGTCTTAACCTCTGGGTTAAGCCAGTTCAGGCATTTCACCCGATATGAGTGCACATAGGATGTAGCCAACCTCCAGACCAGAGGTGCCGTGATCTGACTATTGTTTATTTCGCTTAATCCTTTCTTTCACATTTTCCACAGCTGTGCCATGCAGCAACCCCATTTGCACCTTTCTTCATTGGCCGGGAGGAGCCCTACTCCACACACGGCAGCTGAAGAATCTCGCCAGCAGTGGTAGATGAGCTACCAAACATGACATTCATCTATCCAAAGCGTCTGGTTTTCAGGCACCAGATAATCGCCTTTGCCGCTTCTCCTGTCAGTTTGAACAGTTTTGCCACGAGAAGGCCAGGAGCTGGACTTGACTGTCAGAGGCTATTTGAGATGCACGCCATTGGAGTGGAGAACCTAACCCCCACCCCACACCACCTCTGGCTAATACATCTGATTTTTAAAAAAAATATATTTTTGCAGTTTTAGCTTTCATTACATAGACACTCCTCCTAATATTTCTTTCTGATGTTTTAAAAACCTTTACTCCATGAATGTAATCATCATTTTACTTAAATGAATCATTCTCTTGGCAGTCTTTCCACAGTGTTTGAGATTGTTACCATCACTATTTATTTTTACTCTCACTGCTACTCAACATCCCAAAATAAAAATGTCACAAAGTAGGATTGGCTGAACTGATAGGCACTTGGTCTTTCAGTTAATCTCAGACTTTGGGTGTAGGGCTGAATTCCAACTGCAGCCTCCAATTCATCAAGGTTCTTGCCTGTGCTATGAAGCATATCCACCATATTAAGATCCCCCTCTACAGGAAGAGACAGAACACTCATGGACTTGTCACTGGTACAGGGGTCATAACTCTTTAAAATTCTGACCTCTTTGTCTTGGTTACAATTTTCATTCCCACTATCACTTTCCTTACTATTACAAGTCTTGGTTCTCATTATATTTTTCCCATTCATATCTTTACTTGTCCATTTTAACTTGACCATAGTGTCAGGTGATCCAGATCTTTTAATTTTAACAATGTGCTAATCTTTATATAGAAAACTTGTGCAAACAGTTTTGTTTGCTTGTGTATGTGTGTGTGAATACATTGGTGCGTATCATTTCACATCATATTACTTGGCAAATACCTCCTAAATAACATATTAAATGAATAATGATTTAATCTTTCTCTATGTCAATCTCCCAGCTCATTCTCATCAAATTCTTTCCTTCTACCAACCAGCCACTCACACTGATGAAGCAAATTTATTGTTTAAAACAGAATTTTATATAAATTTTAACTTAGCCAATTTTCACTATGTAATTTATTTAATGAAATACAGAAATCAGATTCATTTAATTTACATAACACAAAATCCACATGACACTCAAAGAAATGACAACCATGTTCGATCACAATTTTTTATAACAATTTTTGTTGTTGTTACCAAGCTTTCCATAGCAATTCTCCTTACCCTCTGTCTCTGTTTTGGGACAGATGTAGATGGTTCAGCTGCACCATTATTTCCATTCACCATCTGGCCTTGCAAGCACAGGGCATCTAAACTTCCATTGGCTGCACCAACCTCTTTTACCTATGCATAAATATGTATACATCTAAATCCTATAATAGTCAATGTGTGTGTATGTGTGTGCATGTGCGCTTGTGCACGCAGCCCATTTTTTAAAATAAAACAAATCCATCAAATGTTTGGTTATTAAAGTTTTATAAATGCAAATATATAAACATAGCATACACCTGACAACATCTGACACTGACTATTTAAAAATATGTTTCTCACATTTAAAATTGAGAAAAAAAAATTACTTGGTTTCACTATGGGCACAGTTTCATAACCTGTATATCAGATAGTTCTTTCAATATGTATATGCATCACCTGTGTATTTCCATTCATAGAAGATGGTGGTGCAGATTTTCGTGTTGATGATGATGTGTTGCGTCTGCTTCTGTGTGTCCCAGAAGCTGGCCTTTGGGGTGGTGTTGGAGGCTGGGAGTTCTGAGGGATACTGGGAAGGGATGGAGTACTTGATTTTAAACTGTAGGTTGAAATGGATGGGAAAAAAAATGTAAATTTGCAAAAGGTAGCCATTACTACTAGCAAAGGAACAAAAAATGTGCAATACAACAATATTTGTATAAAATGCAAATAAAAAAAACAATACAACATATAGCAGATGTCAATATTAAAGCAAAAGGAAAAATGAGAAAGCAAAAAATATGTATAGTTTAAATTTCTAATTCACTATGACTAATAAGATGACAAGCTGATAAACAAGGACAGTGTAACTGGCCTAGCTTTGCTGTATCTTGTAAATGGAGTGTCCTGTGTCTTGAACTACTATGACACAGTAACATGTTATAGATTATATTGATTAAGAGAGGAAAATTCAGTGCACATAACAAAACATTTGATTTGGATTTTTTTCCCACTATGACAACCAGATAACTATATCATCAAGTGTTTGATGCTAAAAGGTGACAGGAAAAGTACGGCTGAACAAGAGACATGTCATCAGAAACTGGCAAAAGAGTGCAAGAAAGACAGCAAATGAAATAAGATATTATGAATGAGTCAGTTGTGTACATCAAGGTAAAAGTAACAACATCATTGGGTTTCATCAGGAAAAAAGTAAAAAAAACTAGAGAAATTTTGCCAAGAGGTGCACAAGTATCCCAGAGTTCTATAAAACTGATCGAACACAGCATAAAATGTATGAAAATTGAAAAAGTGAATAATTTTTTTTCCATATTTTTGAGAAGACAGAAGGAAATAGCTAAATAACTTGCAGTTTAATCTGTAATGTAATTTTAGATCTTGAACATGATGAAAATTTTTTATCATACAGAGCAAAATCAAAAATACATTAAGCAAATAAAGAAAAACAGCTTTAGGTGGAGATTATGTCCAACATAACAACGTTAATAAATTGGTACACTTCTAAATTTAAGAGCTGTATGGAGAATACAGTCACAGCATTCAGTGTGGTATGACTGTTGAAGATTAAATGCACAGATACTTATTATCATTGTCCAATGATGGTAAGAACATTGCAAAGAGAGAATACAATAAGTACAGTACAAAATGCTACTGGCAAGCTACTAAAACAGTGGCAAGGAAACTGGCAATTATGTATGAGATTAACTATAAATCATCATAGAAATTGTATTATCATTTGTCTTTACGCCAACAGATATGTTAAGGAGATGCTTGAAGTGCCTATGGCCTTGTCTTGAAAGCCAGAATGATGAACTCAACATATTTTTTGGGGAAGACTGCGATACGTTTAACACATAAAATTTCTGTGATTTCTGTACAATACTACATAGCTGGAAGAAGACTTTAAAGCCAGTCCGTCATAAAATCTTCTGCTACATCTACAATGGATTTTAATTTATTTAATCTCTTTTATGCTATATCTCTTACAGCCTTACATTTTTGTAAAGATCACATTTATAATTTGTCTACATTTAAAACAGATTTCCATTAACAAAATGCATATACACAAATTTTCCTGTTCCAAAATTGCCTTGAAAATGGTTCTTTTATAAGTACAATAAATGCAAATGTTCTTGTTAAACTATACAATTATCATTGTTTTGTGGTTATGGTTCTTAAGTTTTGACTTGTCATTTTTAATTACTGTATATATATGTCATTAAAATCATAATCATTATAATTATCTATATGTCATGCAAGGATGTTGAATCTAGAATAAACAAGACCTGGGAAGTGTTCATACAATATAAAATATAACCAAGACCAGGCCCACATTACAGCTTTACAACACAGTTGTGAAAATTGTGTTACCCTGTGGCATAAAAACATAGAAAATGATAAAGAAAACACAGCAATAGATGCAGACATTTGTAAACAACTGCCTGAGAAGGATCATTAAGATTTAATGGCAGGACAAAACCAGCAATAAGATTTGGAGTCACATAGAACAAGAACAAATCAATGTACAGATCGTAACTTGAAAATAGAAGTGGACTGGACCACTGTTCCCCCTAAGCTGTGTGGCCAAACACAAAAAAATCATACAGCGCACAAAATTTTTGGAGCCAAGCAACAAAAAAAAAAATGAAATCGCTACTTTTATTTTCCAGCTTTCAGATGTTACTCCGAGCTATAATTGCGATCAAGAAAAATTCAATGATGTTACATGTTTTTCCTTTACTATTTCTTTCCTGTTGAGAAATGACTTTTGGATTGGATATTTCAACTGGTCTTTTATCGCGTAGTTTCAGTAGTACTGTAACTGAATCGTGACGATGCAAGTGGGCACACAGAGAATAGAGGGTAATTAAAATAAAAGGGCAAATGAATTCCCACTGTTATTAAATGTACAAACCTTTACAGTGTGTGCATATATATATATATATATGTATATACACGTTACTACGCACATTTGCACACACAATATTTTTTGCACATGAGCTGAACATTTTGCACACAGACTGCAAACCCTTAGAGGGAACACTGGACTGGACATACACAGAGAAAGCAGAGAAACAGCAAAGCAAGACAGGCTTTGACATGGAGCCATCAAGGAAACTAAAAGCAGGGAAAATCAAAGAATACATGGAGAAGGGATACATTAAGGGTTCCATGAAGTCTGCAGAGAGGCAGTCATAAAGAAAAGAACAGCAAGACAGATAGGGTTGAATGACATGAACAACACAATAAATGAGAAGTACCACACAGTATAAAGAAACTCAAAAAAGTTATTTGGCAACAAAAACGACAATACATAAAAGACATGGTAAACACGATGCAGACATGCTATCAAAATAAGAAAACTAGGAAACTCCATAAAGAACTGCAAACAGTAAAGCAAGGGTATAAACAACCTCTACAGAGCTTGAAGGATAGTAATGGAAACATGAAAAATAATGAAGAGAAAATCTATATCAGATAGAAAAAGTATTTTGAAAAACTACTAAACTGTGTAGAGCCTATAAACACATTACTATGTGAAGAAATACAGACTTGTGGACCTGAAATAGGGGAACCAGAATTAGAAGAAGTCATGGTTCTAAGGACTGTTACTGCCGGAGATGGGGTGGAGAATTTTGCTCTCCGCTCCAATGGCATGTGTCTCAAATAGCCTCTGTCAGTCAAGTCCAGCTACTGGCCTTCTCGTGGCAGAACTGTTCAAACTGACAGGAGAAGGGGCAAAGGCGATTTTATCTCGTGCCTGAAAACCAGACACTTAGGGTAGATGAGAGGCACGTTTGGTAGCTCATCTACCGCTGCTGGCAAGATTCTTCAGCTGCCGTGCGTGGAGCGGTGCTCTTCCCAGCCAGTGAAGAAAGGTGCAAATGGGGTTGCCGCGTGGCACCATTGTGGAAAAGATGGTAGAAAGGAAAAAGCGAAGCAAACAGTCAAATCACAGCGCCTCTGGTCTGGAGGTCGGCCACGTCCTAAGTGCACTCATATCGGGTGAAATGCCTGAACTGGCTTAACCCAGAGGTTAAGACACTGCTGGCGAGATTCTTCCGATGCCGTGCATGGAGTGAAGCTCCTCCCAGTCAAGGAAGAAACTGTGGAAAAGAAATAAGGGTTGTTGTGCTGCGCCGATGTGAAAAGGTGAAGGAAAGGATAAAGTGAAGTTTAATCGGTATGTCCAGTAGTAATGCTGCGAGATCTACACATACCATGGCACCTCTGTTCTAGAGGCCGGCCATGTCCGAAATACACCTACACTGGTGAAATATGCCTAAACCAGCATACACCAGGGGTGAAAATTGATGGCTAGGCATGTCACGCCATGTCTGCTCTAGAGGTCGGTCATGCCTGATATATACCCATACTGGTGAAATATGCCTAAAACGGCTCACACCAGGGGTGAAACTTGAAGACTACACATGTCACGGTACCTCTGCTCTAGCGGTCGGTCACATCCCAAACATGCCCATACTGGGACAATAGCCTAAACTGGCTCAACCCAGGGGTGGAAGTCACTAGTGGCGAGGACTCATCCTCCTGGACAAGAGCTCCATCCTGGTCACAACTAGGAAGGGTAACGGCCACAACCACAAAATGCTGAAGTCGGAGACACTGGACCAGGGCAGACTAGATAGGCAACCACCTCTCACCTGGCAGGGATGTATGCGTACCCTAATCACGCTGAGGTTTTCCGGTGAGAAAGCCCAACACTGGACTGGATGGGCAACCACTTCTCACCCAGCGGTGATACACGGGTATCTCAAAACACGTCTAGGTTTTCCGGTGAGAAAGTTCAACTCTGGCCTAGGTGGGCTACCACCTCTCACCCAGCGGGGATATACTGATATCCAAAACACGTTGAGGTTTTCTGGTGAGAAAGTCCAACTCTAGACTAAACTGATGCAACGAAAACCACGGTGTCACGCAATCCCGTTTATGAGACCCACCAAGAATACAGGCTCAAGCCACACGATACTCTGAACCTCTTGTGGTCCTCTCGGGGATCTCGTGTGGTCCTTTTGGGGACCACATGGGGGACCACAGGACTTAATGAGGACCACAAGCGTAAATTCAGTGGGATCACAGGGCGGTCTTGGTGGTAGAAGCGAATGAAGAAAAAGAAGAACAAGAAGAAGAAGAAGTCATCTACAGTATCATGCTTTTACAAAACAACAAAGCAACGAGTTCAGGTGAAATTGCTGCAGAACTGATTAAGGAAGGAGGTCTAAATCTACATGAACAGATATGTGCACTAATACAACAAATATGGAGAGAATTAAAAACTCCCTAGTGAATGGAGAGAATCATTACTGATTCCAGTATTCAAAAAAAGGCGATAAGAACAGGCGTGAAAACTTCAGAGGAATATCCTTACTACAAACAAGCTACAAAATACTATTATACTTTTAAATAGATTAAAACCACACAGTAAGAACATATTGGGAGACTGTAAAGCAGATTTTAAGAAGAACAGATCAACTGTAGACCAAATATTTATTTACGTCAAAGAGCAGAAAAGTACTGGAAATGTAGAAAAGAAGTATAAAATATCTTCACCGACTTCAAGAAAGCTTATGACAAAATAGATAGAACAGCTTATGGAAAACTATAAAAGAATTTGAGATAAATTAACTAATTTAACCAGAATATGCATGGAGGATGCACAAAATACAGTAATATATAAAGGAAGAAAGTCAGAACCCTTCTACATGAGAACTGGTTTAAAACAAGGTGTTACATTATCTCCATTACTATTCAGCCTAGTGCTAGAAAAGGTAATCAGAAAAATAAAAGAAGAAAACAGTACAGAAGAACAACCTAAAATACTAGGATGCGCTGATGGCATCGACCTAGTGGGGGAAACTTTGCAAGAAGTCACCAATATCTGTATACATCTGAGAGATATGGCATTACAAGTGGGCTTGACCATTAACTAAGACAGGACAGAGTATATATCAAGAGACCAGGGGCAGAATGATCCAGATTATATAAATGTTGAAGATATGATCATTATGAAAGCAGAAACATACAAATATCTAGGCACAACCTTCAACAGAAGCAACATAGTAAGCAAGGAAATTAAAAGTAGAGTACAGAAAAAGAATAAAATATACTTCGCCGTACAACACTTGTTAAAATAAAAAATCCTGTCCCAAAACACGAAATAACATTCTACAAAAGTATAATAAAACTACCCGTCATGTATGGATCAGAAATTAGAGTACAACAAAGAAATATGAACAACTGCAGATCTTTGAGAACAAGATCCTAAGAAGAATCTTTGGGTCCATAAAGGATACTAACAGTGGAGAATGGAGAGCTAGAAAGAACACTTATATAAATCCCAACGAATTATAAATGTCTTGAAACTGAACAGACTACACTGGTTGGGCCATGTAGAAAGAATGGAAGAGAACAGACAAATGAAAATTATGTATGCACAAGAGATGAGGGAAACATGACCAAGGTGTAGACCAAGACAGATGGAAAGACAACACAGAAGAGGGCATACAAGAAGTTGGTGTCACCAACTGAAGAGAGAAAATTAGGAATAGAGAGGAATGGAGGTGAACTTTATCTGCAGCAATGAGTCTTAATGGCTCAGAAAGCTAAAGAAGAAGAAGAAAAAGATGATGTTATAATTAAAATACTCAGATACCTTTGGGATGAAAGTGAAAAATGTGAGCACATTATCTTAAACGAAGCCCTATAAAAATCAGATTTCTGTCTTTTATTTAGACAGCACAATGGGGCATAAGAATACTTCCTTATGACTAAAATAAATATTTATTCTAGGCTGTTTTGAAACAAGTGAACCAATATTGTGTTAAAAAGAAACTACACATATACAAATACATATATGCAATCATGCGCATATGTATGTGTTCACACATGCTTAAACATACATGTACACACATTTTTTATTAGCATGAAAGTTAAAACAAACAGGTTTGTTTCTATAATAGTTTTATTTCTTATCCTATGAATCTGCTGTTATATTTTTAAAAAAAACTAAATATAGCACATGTCATATTCTTGTTTAAAATAATGAGCAGGCTTTCAGCTTATGGATTATTGTCAGAACAATAATTATGACACTGTTATGCACATTTCCAAACATATATAGAAAAATTTAAATATATATAAAACAACATCTGAATTTAGCAAGATGATGAGGCAAGAATAGTAACATATACCAAATACACATAATTGATGTTGAAACAAAGGAAGAAAAAAGAAACAGCCATGGATTTAGCTTGTACATGTCATAAAGACATGTTGCTACTTTTTAACCTTTCTAAATCATAAGACTCCTGTTAATATTTACAACTGGTAACTATAAAATGTAAGTACTTATGTGTTATGTAAGTGGAAATTGCACAGACTGTCTGGTTTCATTTAATGCATAGCAAATATAAGACTAACCAATTTATTTATAAAGCAGAATTCACATTTGATGGATCACTGAAAGAGATGATGAAACATCACAAGAAGAAGGAATATGATATTTTTCCATGATTTCTCTTACCTGTTTGTTCGACTGAGTTTAGTATGACGTCTCTTCTCAACTGCTCCAGCTTGAGATTGAAGAAAGTAAAATGACATGTAAGATTATATTTTCAGTTGTTAAATTTCACATAAATCTGATGTACCTAATTTTTAAAGTAAACAACTACAAGAAAAATTAGCACTAAAATCAATAAGAAATTAAACTGGTAATAAAACCAACACTAACTTCCCTCTCTATTCACCATCATAAGGGCATTTGTTGTGTTGTGCTGCAGCTGTGTGTCTTTTGGCCCAACACATCTAACTTCAGCATCTTTGAAACTGTGTTCATCTTTCCACTGCAATCCCTTCTCACTTGGCTAGACTACTACCTGCTTCCAGTGGCATCACTGGGAGGTAGAATAGGGACAGCTATGGTCTGCCAGCTGTGACACTGATCACTGTCTCATTCAGCTAGAGTAATGCACCTTCACTCCCGAGCACTGACTACATCTGTTGATTATACGGTGGTATAATGAAAAAAGGGGGGGGGGACTCAGAGAGGGGAGATAGAAACTCAGTCTGAATGAGATAGCAGTCAGGGACGACAAGTTTATGGGGATAATTATTTATCTTGTGCACAGATATTTAGTGCTATTCATGATTCAAAAGTGGTGTGGAAATGATTACAAAGGCAACTGGACATGGACGCCCAATTTCAGTTCGTAATGAGGAACTCATTACAAAAGTCAGAGAACGGATACAAGAAGATCATTGTTTGACTGTGAGGATGATGGCAGATGAATTTGGTGTTAACCAAAAGACCATTCATAAAATTTAAGTGGAAGGTTTGCCCAAGAAAAAAGTTGCTTGCAGGTCTGTACCACATTCATTGTCTGATGACCAAAAACATCAGTGTTTTGAGTACGCAAAAGACATCATCAAAACATGTCACAGAAATAAACATTTATTTTTAATTTGATTGTTGCAGAGGATGAAATATGGATTTTCTGCTATGATCCCACAACTAAACACCAAAGTACTCAGTGGATGTCATCATCATCACCAAAAGGAAAAAAAATTAATCTTCAAAAGTCGAAAGTGAAGATAATGTTGGTATGCTTCTACAACAGCAAAGGAGTTATTCACAAAGAATTTATTCCAGAGGGACAGACTGTCACTGCCAAAGTTTATTTAAGTATTTTGAAACACCTATTGAAAAGGATTCTTCAAGTCTGGCCCGAGTATTCAACACCTGGCAGTTTTTCCTTCTTCATGATAATGCACCGGCTCACTGGGCGGTAGTTGTACAGGAATTTTTGGCCCAAAAACAAGTGTGTGTTCTCAACCATCACCCTATTCCCCAGATTTGTCTCCCTGTGATTATTTTCTATTCCCAGAATAGATGCTGAAAGGATGCTTCTTTGACAATACTGATGACATCCAAAGGGCCATAACATTGAGTTTAAGGGCCATACCAACAGAAGAACTGCAGGTCGTTCCAGTGTTAGTTAGATCATGCCACTAGCTTTATCAATGCACAAGGGGCTTACTTTGAATAAAATACAGGTTATATCTTCAACTGTTGTTTATTTTATTTTTTGTGTAATTAGTCTCATTACTTAATTGTCGGACCTTGTAGGATATTAAATATTGGCAGGACAAGATCAGGAATGAGGAGATCTGGGAAAGGGCAGGACAGGAACCTATGAACCTACAAATCATGTCTAGGAAGTGGAGGTGGATTGGCCACACTCTGAGGAAATCTGACACCAGCATAGCAAGACAGGCACTGACATGGAATCTTCAAGGAAGTAAAAACGAGGAAGACCTAGACTTACTTGGAGAAGAGAAATTATGACAGTGCTCAGAGACAAAGGATACACATGGAAGGAAGCAGAGAATAATTCCAAGAACAGGGATGACTGGAGAGCCTTTATCTGTGGCCTATGCTCTCATGGGAGTGAAAGGCAATGATGATGATTATGATGATGAAATTGAATATGTAATAATTATTTAACAGAAATTATGCATATTGACACAAAAATAATTTTTTAAAAATTGATTAAAACTGATGACATTACAAGTAATATATATGTGAAGAAAATGTGAAGAAAATACTAGTTTCATCATTTTTTTAAAAAACTTTTTCATTATTTTCTGATGTATAAGATTTTAAAATCATCTTAAATGCATTTTGCAAAATACACTTTTAAAAAAAACTGATCCATATAAAGTAACAATTTTGGTATTGACACATGCAAATAGCAAATACTCACTCCTTGTGTATGGTATGTGATTTTTTTCCCCCAAACGTTTCTGACATAGCTTTTCTGATCATGTTCTATTCAGCATATTTTTTCTCACATCCCAATGTGGATGTGTTATCTTGATATAAGAAAAATTTTCTAACCCAGAATTAAAACTGTTTTACTAAGCAAAAAATCTTTTTTATGATACCAATTAATCTTTTTCCTCTGATTCATGATTTAAGGCTTAATTTGTAATGTTGTATCAGATCTGCACAATTACTTTCAGCACTCAGTAAAACTGATTTTTTTAATATGTTTCATGGTTTTACATAATAAAGCAACTATATGTTTGCATTTGCCATATGTATGCCACTCCACTACATTCACATACATTATTTATATGCATAAATAAACAAAATAACAGCTTAGAATACATATACTTCCTCAATCCAAAGCAGAAAGTGTAAATGAAGCAAGATGGATCAAGCAATGAAGCAAAGTCATATGGAAAAAACCCTACCAAAATTTAAACACAGAAAAGTAACTCTAATCAATTACTTCAATACATTAATGCCAACTCTTGAATGAAGAGAAGAGTAATTATATTAACTGTATTAATAACCATATTTTTTTTATTGTATCGGTGTTATGAGTCACATTTTTGTCCTTTCTCTTACACTGTTTTTTGAAAAAAATTATCCTTATTAATAAAATGTGTAACTTTCAATTGTTTGGTAGTTGTTTTCTTTACTTTTTAAAGTAGATATTGTAATGCCATAAAGGTGTGCAGCCTCATATTTTTTGTTGATTCATACACTGTAGCTGGACTGGCTGGAAGTAGGTATTCCACAACATTTAGAGTGTGAGCATTCAGCATAATGTTAGTTCATTAGATTTATAATATGCTTGTTTACACCAGCATATACTGTTTCACATTCCCATTCAATTGTGATTGAAGCATAAATGAGATATTGTGTTTGGTTGGGGGGGGGGGCGGAGCTATGAGAATAAATGGCTTGTGCTCAATTTCATTTTTGCTCATTTATAGAGGGCACCAAAATTTAGCAGGCCTTTTGGAAAATCAAGGGGAGTTAAAGAAAGAATAATGTATGAAGCTTAACACTGTACCTGTTGCACCTGTGTATGAAAATAATGTAATAACATACAAAATGTTGAAACATGGGAATCTTTTCTTTCATGAAAAGTTGAGGATTAATGGTTTTTATAATGCTGAATAACAAACAATAAATTTGCTATAAATCATAATAAGCGCAAAATCTATAAATAATTATGTGTTAAACTACATGAGCATACAGGTGTTGAAAAAAAGCTTTCTAAAGGCTTAACCTTGGATCAGCTAGACCAAAGCATTACTTCAGAATTTACACAGCAGGCTATTTTTTCATTTTTCATGTGCCCATCTTTCTCATGTAAGAGAAACTTTGTTGCCCTTACTTCTTAATATAATTTCTAGCTGACAAATCTGGCTGGGTTGATTGAATTTAATCAGTGGCCACGCTAGAGTCCTGTTCACAGCCTTTGATAAGATGCCTGTTTAAATGCTGTGCTACTCTGATAAATATGTCTGATCAATATAACAGAAAATGCTCAGTCAAATGATTCGTCACAATTATAAATTTTCTTTATTACTGGAGATGAAGCAAAACATGATTAGAGCGTCAGAGACTGGCAAACTGGAGCTGGTCAAGACCTTCTGTTAGTGTTCCTAGTAACGAGCTTATACTGGTTAAGTCAGTCCATGGGACTTACAGTGGTCTCCAGTGTGTAGGAAGAATCTGCCATGAAGCTCACTTTTTAGGTACACTCTGGATCTACATGGAGGTCAAAGTAATCCACTCCCAATCTGATGTGATGCCTGTATTCCAACATCTTCACAGAGTTGACTGATAAGATTATGTAGCTCACAGTTCAGGGGAGATAAACTAACAACAATATTACTGGAGCATTAACAGAAGTTATCATCATCATCATGTGTCACACTATTGCAATCTTATTACACACCTCTACATTTGGATTTTGTTGTTCATTACCTTGGTTTTTTTTTTAAATGGTGCTACTTTTCTCATTTATTATAACATCTCTAAAGAATCTTTTTGTGAATAAATATTTAAAGAAAATTAAATCTTTCATCAACTTTTTAAAACTGCTTTTTACTATCATTTAATTTTCCATTTTTGGTAACTTCCTGCAAGCATTTTAAACTAGCCATTTAGTGTAAGTAGAATTAAACAATCAAGAAACTAATGGGCTCTTACCACTTTGGGTTGAAAGCTTCTTTGTGATTTTGGATATCTGGCAAACTTGACAAAGTAATATGATTCATATTCCATGAGAATTGTTTCAAGGTCAATGTTATCACAGACTTCATATCGACGGACGTCAATGTTGGTTTCTCTTGAAAGACTTGTTGCTGAATCAACATAGCTGGGAAAGGAAGAAAAATAACTTGTAATGTTTGTTTGCACTGTATAAGTAATAAACTCACAAGATCTGAATTCCAATTTCTCCCCTACCTTCATATTCACATTTCATCATTTATGTGTAGATTTTTCTGACAATACCTAAGAAGAAACTTAACTCACCCTTGTTCATTAAGATAATTTAACACAAGAATAAGAAGGTTCTTCTTTCTAGAATCTGTACGTAACTCATCCTGCAGAGAAAAGTAAAATGTATATGTTGCCTGATTTTGTCAAACATGACAAGTAAATTTCACATTATTAAGTTATTATGTACTGAGCTGTAATATGACAGTTTCCTGAAAGTGAAAACTAACTTAACTCCAAAATCAATTTTCTGGCATGCACTGAATTGCTTGATTGTAGGTCATTTGTTTGTAAATATTTAACATTCCATTTTTTTCTGCTTCCTGAAATGTATGGAAATAACATTAAAGCAATTAATATGCATGATATTTTTTATCTAATTGTTTTAATTTAACCTTTGACTTTTGACTTTATATCCCTGGATTTATTAGTTTTCACTCTTTTTTCCCTTGTGCCAGATAGTGAAACGTACAAGTCATTTTCAACTGCTCTTTATCTCTGTAAAGAGTATCAGTGATGGAGGAGTTTGGTGGTATCAAGTTCTTTTGAAGAACTTTCAATCTTTCCAGCAAGTGATGCTTAATGGTTTCTTCTTCTTGTCTGTTGCAATGCATGCAGTATGATGTGTGGTCAATGGTCACTCTGTGTAAGCATTTATTGAGGGTGATGCGTCCTGTTCACACCTGAAGATTGTGCACTGGTCTCTACAACATCAGCTGTTGATGTGCTCTCCAGGATTAGGCTTTGGCAGGCTTTTGATAGGGATCTTCCAGTTGGGTTGCTGGCCCAGCTGTCCATCCACTGTTGCCTGCAGTCATTGTGTGTAATGTGTTTAACTAGTTTTATTTTAAAATATAAATTCACAACTGGACTGAAGTTACAGTATTTCAATCCAGAAATGAGATTTTCAAAACTGGATTATAATTGTATTTCTTATCCTTCATCTCTGTTATAATTGTATTTCTTATCCTTCATCTCTGTTTTTATTCTTGTGTAACAAAATCAGTTTTTCTCATAAAAGTGATAATCTAACCCTATTTCCTCTGATCACCTTACAGCTTTTCTCTCAGGTTGGTTTACATAAGCCAGGAGATGATCTGCATCCCTCTTTTTTTTCTAAAGAAAATGATTATCAAGTCTCTTATATGCAAAAGTAGATGTTCTGTATATGCTTCTAAATACTGATCAATTTTGAAATTCAGTTATAGAAAAATAAATCTTGCTAGTATTAGCTTTTTAAACAGTAATTTTTAAAATACAAAGTATATTATGATGTTCAACTCAGTCATTGGTGATGTGAAAAAAAAAGAACATTATAAAACAGAGATTAAAATGTTTCATGTATGTGAGAGAACAAAAGTGTGTGTATATGTAGTTGTTTTCATTGTTCATTATTTATTAGTTATGTGAGGCTCTGAAAAAAAAACTGCTTAGATAGCTTGTCTGTAATTAGTGGATCAATTTTGTATATATATATATTCTATATTTTTTAAAAAAACATAATAAAGCTTTGTATGCTAATTTTCTTAGAAAAACTGATCATACCCAATTTTTCTTTAGATTACCAGAAATGAATCTGAATCTTGTCCTACAGATAATGCTCTGCAAGCTTTATATTTAAACATTAAAAATCTTTTCATTAGTGTTTTGCTTCATTCAAAATTCCACTGCCAGACAAACTAATAAATTTTTGAGGTGTTACATTTCCCCTGACAATGAAAAAGAAAAGTCCTTTGCATATAAAACTTTTACATATTTTGAGTTTGCCTCCACTCCTCTCTATTCCTAATCTTCTCTCCAGTTGGTGACACCAATTTCCTTTATATCCTCTTCTATGTTGTCTTTCCATCCCTGTCTTGGTCTACCCCCTTGGTCTTGTTTTCCTCATCTCTTGTGCATACATAATTTTCATTTGTCTGTTCTCTTCCATTCTTTTTACATGGCCCAACCAGTGTAGTCTGTTCATTTTCAACACATTTATAATTCATTGGGATTTAAATAAGCTGTTCAGTTCAGTGTTCTTTCTAGCTCTCCATTCTCCACTGTTGGTATCCTTTATGGGCCCAAAGATTCTTCTTAGGATCTTGTTCTCAAAGATCTGCATTTGTTGTTCATCTTCCTTTGTTGTACTCCATGCTTCTGATCCATACATGGTGGCTGGTCTTATTATAGTTTTGTAGATTGTTATTTTGGTGTTTTGAGACAGGATTTAGGATTTTATATATGCAGGTATTGATGACTTCTTGCATAGTTTCCCCCCCTCAGTTGATGTTATCAGTGTATCCTATTATTTTAGCTTGTTCTTCTGTACTGCTTTCTTCTTTCACTTTTCTGATTACCTCTTCTAGTATTAGGCTGAATAG
Organism: Achatina immaculata; assembly: GCA_009760885.1. Classification (NCBI taxonomy): domain Eukaryota; kingdom Metazoa; phylum Mollusca; class Gastropoda; order Stylommatophora; family Achatinidae; genus Lissachatina; species Lissachatina immaculata. Next base: position 28,378,962 of record CM019691.1, on the reverse strand, counting down.
TAATGGAGATAATGTAACACCTTGTTTTAAACTAGTCCTTATATAGAAGGGTTCTGACTTTCTTCCTATATATATATATATAACTATATATTTATGCATCCTCCATGCATATTCTTATCAAATTGATTAATTTTATTACACATCTCAAATTCTTTCATAATTTTCCATAAGTTGCTCCTGTCTATGCTGTCATAAGCTGTCTTGAAGTAAATGAAGATATTATGCAGTTCCTTTCCATTTTTCTAGTATTTCTTTTCCATTTTCCTAGTATTTTTCTGCTCTTTGGTATAGATAAATATTTGGTCTACAGTTGATCTATTCTTTCTAAAACCTGCTTGATAGTCTCCCAGTATGTTCTCGCTGAATAGGTTTAACCTATATCTTTAATTTAATCTAATTTAATTTAATAATGAAGAGAAAATATTTATCAGATGGAAAGAATACAGTGGTACCTCAGGTCACGAATGCCTCTAGTCATGAACAAATCAGCCTACAAACACAATTTCCGAACAAATTTTGACTCGGCCCACGAACAATGCCTCGACGAACAAACACGGCTTTGGCACCATACCATATTTTCAGCTCGCAAACAGCATCAGTTGTACTCAGGTTTGTGCACTGCGAACAATGTTTGTTGTTGTGTTGTTCTTGATACAATTTTTTTTATGCTTTTTTCATTAAATTAACCCTTACTATGGCTCCCAAGAAAGTGAAAAGTGTTAATGACAGTGGTGTAAAGAAGCCTAAGCATATTACAGTAGAAACGAAGAAGGAAATAATAACTAAACATGAGAATGGTGTTCATGATTCTGATCTCGCCAAGCAGTACGACATTGTTAAATCTACGATCTGTACAATCTTAAAGAACAAAGATGCACCCTAACAAAAACTGTGACCAGCAGAGCAGTGGACATTTTAAATGACAATGTGATGTCCCATGTTCAGAAAATTATCCAACAAAGAAAAAAACAAATGTCTCTTATCTTTTGAAAACACCAGCCACTGAGCCAGCAATCGAACCACTTCCCAGGATACAAACAAGAGAAAAAACACCACAAACAGCTACACAGTTGCCTGACGTTATTATGGAATGGGACTCTCCTTCACAGGAGTAGTCTTCCTCCTCTTCCTCCTCTACCATCCACCTGTGCCAGCAACTATCAACCATAAAGGTAAAGTTATACTGTATATTTTATATTATATATTTTTTGCCATACATTAATCCATAAAAAAAAGTAAAAAAAACAAATGGAATAATTGGATTTGGATTAATTTCAGTGGGAAAAATTGTTTCGGTTCGCAAACATTTCGGTTCGCGAACGGAGTCAAAGAACGAATTAAGTTCGTGACCTGAGGTACCACTGCATTTTGAAAAACTACTAAAATGTGAAGAGTCTGTAAACACATTACCATGTGAAAAAAATACAGACTTCTGAACCTTAAAAAGAGGAGTCAGACTTAGAAGAAGTCATCTGCAGTATCATGCTTCTACAAAACAACAAAGCAACCAGTTCAGATGGAATTACTGCAGAATTCAGGAAGGAGGTATAAGCCTACATGAACAGATATGTGCATTAATACAACAAATATGGAAAGAGAAAAAAAACCACCCTAGTAAATGGTGAGAATCATTACTGATCCCAGTATTTAAAAAAGTCAATAACATCAAGTGTGAAAACTACAGAGGAATATCCTTACCACAAACAAGCTACAAAATACTATCTATTACACTTTTGTGTACATTAAAGTACTAAATCAATCAATTTTATTTTAGAAAAAAGTCTTTGAATGTAAATGTTAAAGACGAGTTTTTCAAATATCATGGACACAAAAAAGAGCAAATATATCCATACTACAAGAACTTAATTAATACTGAAGAAGGCTGGCTAGTAAAGAAGATTAAAGAGAGAAAACTTAAATATTTTGGACATATTAAACGTCATGAGAATTTAGAGAAAACTGTCTTGGAAGGATACATAATGGGAAAAAGAAAGAGAGGAAGACCAAGACAAAGATGACTGCAAGACATCGTTGATAATCTGCAAATGGACGCATCAGCAGCAGGGCATTTTGCTTACAACCGAGAGGCCTACAGGAGTGCTGTTAGGGAGGCAAAGTTCGGCAAGGTACATGCAAATAACTGACTGACTGAATAATAAGTCTGGAAGATATAATGTTATAATAATAATAATAACAACCAGAAACAGATTCGAATTTCTGACAGGTTCATATAAAATACAGCTATTTTAACAGTTTTTGATCGTGTTAGTAGTTTTAGATCCCTTCTTATTAATTAGAATAAGCAAATGGAATATCGCTGTTGACATGTACGATTTCTAGAAATACGATTCGAACACTTAAAATAACAAAATGCACACATTAATTAGATTTATTAATAATCTTTCATGAAAGAGATTACGAGGCTAAAACTAGTTTAAAGATTTATTACAGCTTCTCGTGCTTGATTAGCAGTTCTGATGGAGTGGTAACTAAGTTCCATCACTTCTCATTCCTGTGGCGTCGTTGGTTGCGAAGACACACAAATATGGCGGACAAGAACTCCCTGAGTAACATAAAAGAAATATATTCAGTTACACTTATATGTCAAGAAAGTATTAAAATTGCATTTGAGTACTATTATATTTTTATAATATATTTTTAAAAATTGAGGATATTTTATTTCTTAGAAATTCTAATATTTTTATGTAATATTTATGACATGAAATAAACGTTAATATTTCTATACTCCACCTTATATGCCAAGGCGTATGACAGTTCAACTGTAACAGTTTTTCAACTTTTCTACCAAATAGGTCATTATTTTAATAACTCGGGATCCTAAGAAAAAATTACTACTTTGGGAGAGATATTAAGGAAAGTTATTTAGTTATCTTTAATTAAGAATGCCACTATAATTTAGTTTGACCACCGCGAACATAATTCGGAACACCTGGCACCATCATCTATAGTCGCGGTCAGTTCCAAATCTGGAGATTTAAAAGAAACTTTCGAGAGCTAAATTGTTGTCGTGCTTTGTAAACTAAAATTTAAAATGTTATCAGCACTAATAGTTTTCTTGTCAACAAAAAAAAAAGAAGAAGAAACAGTGCTGGACCTGAGAATAACTCCAGACGGCCAACATTCAGTTTCAGCAAGGTCCTAAGTTCTTGGAAAAAGTGCGTAGAAATAAGACACTGGTCTGTATATCTGAAAAGGACATCTCAAGACAATTAATAAAATGTACGACGTGCACAAAAAAAAAAAAAAAATCAGAAACTTGAAATGACCAGTGATATCTATAAATTTAGAACTTCCGTTTAGATCTCACAAGAAAATACTTTACAGCTGCAGGTGTTCAAGATAGAACATGGAAAATGGAAGTGAGCAGTTACCTATACTAGAGATGCCGAATATGTAATATGCGGATACTCTTTCAGTGTCGTATCCATTGAATATACCACCTATTATACGTTTGTGGCACTATGATACTGCATGTAAACTGATGATCTGTAGTTGGAATGGCCATTCGATGTAAAAAAAAAAAAAAGGAAAAAAAAAGTTGAGGACCACTGAGCTAAAGGAAATTACGCTGAGATGTTAATTTTAAGTAAAAATTCCCGTTCCTATTCCTTTAAGGCATATTGAGGAATACAGTGCTAGGCCCGTACTTACAAGACCATTGACACATGAAAGTGTGATGTAGTCAGTATCACGCCTGGCCGCTTTACCTTCCCGCCTTCCCAGATTTCTCAGGTACCCATTTTCAGGGACTGAGTCAACCCCGGGTTTTTGGTGTGAACGAGAACAAAATCCCACTTCTGGGACTGAACCCTGTACCCCCGGATTACCAAACCGCTCGGCTAACGAGGCCGCCGTTAACTTTAAGTAGAGATTAATTTTTAGGAGTCTTCTTCTTCGTTCGCATTGTCTGTCTATATCTGCAGTCCTGTCTCTTGGATAAATTTCACTGGTTTTTTTTAAATTCATGTATGGAACCATAGAGCTTATCTTCTTTAGTGGTTTCACTGGGCCAGTAATCATTTTTCAGTGTCTCGTAGTTAGTGCATTTCTGTAGGATATGTTCCACAGTTTGTGGTACCTGGGCACATGTACATAGATTAGTAGTACCAAACCTTAAACTTTGTATACATATGACTTCGGAGTCGATTGTGTCCTGTTCGGAGACTGAAAATGGTGACCTGTTCCTTTCTGTTTAGCATGTGATAGTCATCATGTGGTGGTGTTTGTGGCTTCCTGTAGTTTTTTTATCGTGCTTTTCTTCTGATTATAGGTGATTGGTATGTCTGGTTGCTCCATTTCAGTGCCCTTTTTGACCAGAGGGTCAGCTTTCTCATTGCCTGGTATCCAACAGTGGGAGGGAATCCACTGCAAAGTGACTCCGTATTGTAAGCCAGTTTTTGACAAGGGATCCTTAAGGTCTGATAGTTTGTTGCACTGAAGAGCTTCCAGTACTGATCTTGCATCTGTGAGAATTACTACAGGGCACGTATCAATTCTGGAGTCTGATAGTTTTTCATCTGCAGCAATAATTGCCCTAACTTCTGCATCAAAGTTGTTGCAGTATTTTCCAGTGGGTATGGAAACCTTATCAGTGGTGTTGTTTGGATATTCAGTGTGTGCTCCTGCCCCTCCATTCTTTATGGCATTATGTGCAGATCCATCTGTATACACACGTATCCAGGTATCACATGGATATTTGTCATCTAGCAAACTAAGTGTGGCCGTTTATATTACAAGACTGCTTTTCATCTCACCATTCTGCACACCTTTCACTTCAGCCTGAATAGTTATTTGTGTATAATCTGTTTCTTTCCATGGTGTATGCTCTGGAATAATTGATAACGGAGAGACTACAGTTGGAAGGTCAGGTATTAGCTTACGCATACGTTTGACCTGATGAATGAAGCTGCTTCATTTAATCCGCCTTGGTGCCAAGTTATTGGATCTCTCCTTCAGGGGATGACTTAGAGATTTTTAGGAGTAAAGGCAGTCGCTAAACAGACATTGAGGGGATTGGTCACTCATAATATTTACATTAACTGCTCTCTTACTTGCTAAGAATGAAGAGAGAGAGGTAGTAGTAGTAGTAGTAGTAGTAGTAGTAGTAGTAGTAGTAGTAGTAGTAGTAGTAGTAGTAGTAGTAGCAGCAGCAGAAGCAGAAGCAACAGCAGCAGCAGTAGTAGCAGTAGCAGCAGTATTTTAGAAATGCCCGATTTAATGGTCCAAAATATTTTGTTAAACTTACGACAACGAAAGGTTATGATACCAAATGTATCTGCTCGGGTTCGCCTACTACGGCATGACAGAAAAAGTTAGACCGGATCCTATCAAGTCAACTAGTTTGGGATAGTCAAAAGCTAGGGTAGTAAACCTCTAAAGAGAAATGAAGGGACAGGCAGTCGATGGCAGCCGTCACTCTTCATTCTTTTGCCTACACATCTGTTGGCATTTCCTGCAACTCTACTAGATGTTCAAACATGACTCTTGTCTTTTCTGTGGGTAATAATTGGCAGGTTTTGATGGAGAAAACACGATTAAACTAGGAAAAAGTAGGAACAGCTTTATTAATTAACGAGCACACAGTTGTGAAGTTCCGATTTGAACCTTAATCATACAAAAACACACAGGACAAAGAAACAGAGAAAGAAGATAAAATATAAATTCACATGAATGCTATGTAACAAGTCGGAACGGAACAAAAATAGAACAAAATAAAATAAACTTGAATTGAATTGAAAATAAACGGAGCACTTACCTGTGACTTGTAAGAAGCTGTGTCCAAAAATGGGCATGGTGGAGTGTTGAGAATGTTTAAATGGAGAATTGTAATGTGTGATAGGTGATTGGTAAGGGTGGGGGGGAGACTGCAGAAAGGGGAGAGAGTGATATAATGGTAATCTAGCCGGGAGAAGGTGGAATAAATGATTGCAGTTGAGGTAGAGGGGTTGTAATCTGATTCCATGAGGAGGTTTTGAATTATGTGTAGCAAGTGAGAAAAGAGTGGAACTTAGTACAGAGGAATATGATTGTGGGAGAGGGAAATGTTAGGTATAACTTGAATTGCGGGTTCAACCCATGTGGTTCCAGCGTCCGGTATTCCTGAAAGTAGCGGTTCTCGAGCGTTAGGCGGATTCTGTCATCAGTGTGACATTGTTTGATGGCTGTTACCAGAAAATCAGATTTGCCTCTGTGGTTAGGGACATTGAAATGATTAGGGACTGGTTTCGAAGCATGCTGGGTGATATACAGATTTTTGGCATGCGGTCACTTCTTCTTCTTCTTCGTTCGCTTCTACCACCAAGATCGCCCGTGATCCTACTGAATTTACTCCTGTGGTCCTTGATTGGTCCTGTGGTCCCCCTGTAGTTCCCGTGAGAGCCACAAGAGATCCCCGAGAGGACCATATGAAGTTCAGAGTATCGCAGAGCTTGGGCCTGTATTCTCGGTGGGTCGCAGAAGCGGGATTGCGTGACACCGTGGTTTTCGTTGCACCAGTTTAATCTAGAGTTGAACTTTCTCACCGGAAAACCTCGACGTATTTTGGATATCCGTATATCCCCGTCGGGTGAGAGGTGGTTGCCCACCCAGTCTGGCGTTGGACTTTCTCATCGGAAAACCTCAGCGTGATTAAGATACGCATATACCCCCATCGGATGAGAGGTGGTTGTCAGTCTAGACTGCACTGATCCAGTGTCTCCGACTTCAGCGTTTTCTGGTGGCCACTACCCTTTCTAGTTGTCTTCTTCTTCTCCTTCTTCTTCTTCTTCGTTCTCTTCTACCACCAAGATCGCCATGTGATCATACTGAATTTACGCTTGTGGCCCTCATTAAGTACCATGGTCCCCCATATGGTCCCCGAAAGGACCACACGAGATCCCCGAGAGGACCACAAAAGGTTCAGAGTATCGTAGGGCTTGAGCCTGTATTCATGGTGGGTCTCAGAAACGGGATTGCGTGACACCGTGGTTTTCGTTGCACCAGTTTAGTATAGAGTTTGACTTTATCACCGGAAAACCTCAACGTGTTTTGGATATCATTACATGCGAACGAAGAAGAAGAAGAAGGATATCAGTATATCCCCGCTGGGTGAGAGGTGGTAGCCCACCCAGACCAGAGTTGGACTTTCTCACCAGAAAACTTCGACGTATTTTGAGATACCCGTGTATCACCGCCAGGTGAGAGGTGGTTGGCCATCCAGTCTTGTGTTGGACTTTCTCACCGGAAAACCTCAGCGTGATTAGGATATGCATATATCCCCTCCGGGTGAGAGGTGGTTGCCCATCTAGACTGCCCTGGTCCAGTGTCTCCGACTTCAGCATTTTGTGGTCGTGGCCGCTACCCTTCCTAGTTGTGACCAGGATGGAGCTTTGGTCCAGGAGGATGAATCCTCACCGCTAATGACTTCCACCACTGGTTTGAGCCGGTTTAGGCATATTATCCCAGTATGGGCGTGTTTGGGACGTGACCGACCTCTAGAGCAGAGGTACTGTGACATGTGTAGCCTTCAAGTTTCACCCTTGGTGTGAGCCGGTTTAGCCATATTTCACCAGTATGAGTGTATATGGGATTTCCAACACATTTGATACAATTAACATCACTGCTGTATCTAGACCAACAAGCAGCAGTAAGAATAAATGGTGAAACAACAACTTGGTTTGACATAAAACAAGGGGTCCGTCAGGGGTGCATATTGTCACCCTACTTATTTAACTTGTATACTGAAAATATAATGAGGAATGTTAGAGAAGATGTAGACAAAGAATATTACGATGCCATAACAGTTGGAGATTATGAAATACCAGAGATTAGATATGCTGATGACACAGTATTCCTGTCGACAACACAAAAAGGAATGGAAAAACTAATTATGTCAGTCCGCAAGAACAGCGAAGAGCAGAACCTCTATCTTAATGCAAAGAAAACTAAATTGATGACAACTGACAAAACAAACAAGGCAACTGAAATATGTATCAATGAGGAAAAACTGGAAGAAGTGGAGAGTTTTGAATATCTTGGATCGCTACTAACTAATAATGGAGATACAATGAGGGAAATTAAAAGGAGAACATATATTGCTCTTCAGAAAGTAAAACAAATAAAGAATCTGTGGAGAGGAGCAGACAGAACCACAAAAATAAGATTTTTAAGGGCATGCATCTTTCCCATAGCAACATATGCCTGTGAGACCTGGACACTTAACAAAACAGCTGAGAAACACATAAATGCCTTTGAATGTAAATGCTACAGAAGAGTTCTCCAAATATCATGGACACAAAAAAGAACAAATATATCTATACTACAAGAGCTTAATATTGAAGAAGGCTGGCTAGTGAAGAGGATTAAAGAGAGAAAACTGAAATATTTTGGACACATTAAACGTCATGATAATTTAGAGAAGACCGTATTGGAAGGATACATAATGGGAAAAAGAAAAAGAGGAAGACCAAGACGAAGATGGCTGCAAGACATCGTTGACGATCTGGAAATGGATGCAACAGCAGCAGGCCATCTTGCTCACAACCTAGAGGCCTACAGGAGTGCTGTTTGGGAGGCAAAGTTCCGCAAGGGACATGGAAATGAATGAATGAATGAGTGTATATCGGGCGTGACCGACCTCTAGAGCGGAGGTAGTGTGACATGCCTAGCCATCAAGTTTCACCCCTGGTGTATGCCGGTTTAGGCGTATTTCACCAGTGTAGGTGTATTTCGGACATGGCCGGCCTCTAGAGCAGAAGCGCCGTGGTATGTGTAGCTCTCGCAGCGTTATTACTGGACATACCGATTAAACTTCACTTTATATTTTCCTTCACCTTTTCACGTCGGCGCCGCACAGCAACCCTTATTTCTTTTCCGCAGTTTCTTCCTTGACCGGGAGGAGCTTCACTCCACGCGCGGCATCGGAAGAATCTCACCAGCAGTGTCTTAACCTCTGGGTTAAGCTAGTTCAGGCATTTCACCCGATATGAGAGCACTTAGGACGTGGCCGACCTCCAGAACAGAGGCGCCGTGATTTGACTGTTTGGTTCGCTTTATCCTTTCTACCACCTTTTCCGCAGTGGTGCCACGCGGCAACCCCATTTGCACCTTTCTTCACTGTCCGGGAAGAGCACCGCTCTAAGCACGGCAGCTGAAGAATCTCGCCAGCAGCGGTTTCCTAGTTGTGACCAGGACGGAGCTTGTGTCCAGGAGGACGAATCTTTGCCACTAGTAGATTTCACCCCTGGGTTAAGCCGGTTTAGGCATATTATCCCAGTATGGGCGAGTTCGGGACGTGTATATTTTTCGACCTCTAGAGCGGAGATACCATGACATGAGTAGTCATCAAGTTTAACCCCTGGGTTAAGCCGGTTTAGGCATATTTCACCAGTATGGATGTATATCGGACGCGGCCGGCCTCTAGAGAGGAGGTGCCGTGGTATGAGTAGCTCTCGTCGCGAGACTGCTGGACATACTGATTAATCTTCACTTTATCCTTTCCATCACCTTTTCACAGCGGCCCACTCGGCAAGCCTTTTCGCATTTTCTTCATTGGCCAGGAGGAATTTCACTTCACGCGCGGCATCCGAAGAATCCGGTATGGGTGCATATAGGTCGTGGCCGACCTTCAGAGCAGGGGTACAGTGATTTGAGTAGTCCTGACCTCGAGTACTGATTACTTCACTTAATCCGTTCTTTCACCTTTTCGACGGTGGTGTTGCGCGGCAACCCATTCGCACATTTCTTCACTGGCCGAAAGGAGCTCTACTCCACGCACGGCAGCTGAAGAATCTCGCCAGCAGCGGGTTTTAAATCAAAGTTTTCCTTCTTTCAGATGAGCTACCAAACAAGACTCTCATCTATCCGCGAAACGTCTAGTTTTCAGACCCCAGATATTCGCCTTCGCCCCTTCTCCTGTCAGTTTTAACAGTTCTGCCACGAGAAGGCTAGGGGCTGGACTTGACTGTCAGAGGCTATTTGAGACGCACGCCTTAGAGACATTTAATTGGAGTGGAGAGTGTATCCTCCAACCCACCTCCGGTTATGACAGTCCTTAGAACCGCACGCGGTCATCAAATCTGAGACCACTTTCACCAATATAAATTATCCTGCATCTTTTTACATGCGATGGCATGTATCACTTTAAGGGACTTACATGTGAATCCCTCATGGAAAGTGCACATAGTTTTTGGAAATGTGATAGTTTTCCTTTCTCAAACTACAAGGTAGGTAACACAGTGAAGGTGATTACATTTTCTTGTGCCAACAAGATTCCTCTTAAGGTGGCTGTGGACGAGGATGTCCTTAAGATCTGGTTCCAATTTGTATGCTAATAGGGGTAGATCAGAGAATATGCTGCGAGTATCGGGGTAGAGCTGGCGATAAAGAATTTTCTTAACCATCTTACCATGTGGGTGAAATGGAAGTACTAATTTGATTCTGTCGGATGAAGTAACGGATTTTTCTTTCTGAAAATCTCTTCACGGCTCACTTTTTGGATACAGTTAAATGCTTTCCGCAGGGCATTTTCTGGATAGTGGCGGTGATGAAAAAATTATAATAATTTGTTGAACTGATCCATAAAGTCCAAGTTATCCTGAAACAGCCCGCGAAGACGGAGGAGTTGGGAGTATGGGATGGAGTTCTTACAAGCTTCAGGATGGGAGGAGGTGTAGCGTAAATACGTGTGGCTGTTGGTGGGCTTATAAAATACAGAGGTGACGTGGCTGTTGGTGAGCTTGTAAAATTACAGAGGTGACAAGACTGTTCGTGCCAATAGATATTTTGATGTCTAAAAAGTTGACAGACTAGAGAATTGGCAAATTCAATAAAATTTGTAGTTCGTCCTTTGGTATACTGGTGACTCCAATGCCATCATCAATGTACCTTTCATAGAATTTTGGAAGCCATCCAGTATAGGTTTCCCTCGTTAATTAATAAAGATGTTCCTACCTTTTCTCTAGTTTATACATTTTGTTATCACAGATTTACTGCAGTGGCTTCGTGTATAGTTATATACTTAGTTGTGTATACTTATACACTAATTACTCTAGATGGAGAAAGTACAACGTGGACATGGAATAGCAACTGCATAGACAGAGCATAATGCATAATGGCAACAACAACAACAATAACAACAACAACCAACAATTATAATAATTAACAATAATTAATCATAATAATACGGTTTCAAAACTGTCTTATTAGACAAGAAACACCATTACGATACGAAGTGATTTTGTTATTACTGTTAATATGTGTAACTGCAGCTGTTGTGATTGACTTTCAGTGTTCATATCCTATTATCGTATTCTAAAATCAGTCAGACAATGCCCGTAGCCATCATCCGGAGCATAAGTCACATATAAAAGCCTTCCAGTCATTTCTGTTGTTGACCTTGTTCTCCAAGTCACTCATGTGAGTCCTTCTACTTTTATAGCTTTCACTGTACCTGTTCTCCGTGTATTCTTTAGTCTTCCCTGCTTTCGTTTCCTCTAGAGACTTCATGTTAAAGCCTGTCTTGCTATGCAGTGTTTCTGCTTTTGTCAGTGCATGTCTAATCAACCTCCTTTTTCTACTTGTAGTCTGTACGTTGATAGGTTTTGTTCTGATTGTCTCCTCTTCGCCCTGAAAGAACGTTTGTTGCGTTGTATCACAGTTATGCGCCCAACTCATCCAAATTAAGCTGAACACATTTTAAAGACTAGGTTCGACTTCTCACTGCGATCCCTTTTCACTTGGCCAGACTACTGTTTGCTACCAGGGGCACCAACGGGAGGTAGAACACGGTGTTGGTCGACTATGGTTCGCCAACCCTGATGCAGACAGCTATGGGTCGCGGACCTCTATCTCATACAGCTGGAGTAGTGCGAGCCCCCCCCCCCCCCCCCCAATTTCCACACCTCTGATCTTGTTTTGGCATATATTGTATGTCAGTTCTTCCTCTCCTTTGGTTTCCCCAGTAACAAGCCTAGCCTGGCTAACGGGGCTGAGATCTTCATTGTACCCATGGCGGTGGAGTCTGTTAAAGATGCATTGCACACCCCCTGCTTTTTAACTCCACTCAGGGATAAAAAAAAAAACAACAGCAACAGCCGCCATAATCTGCTACCAAGTCGACATGAAGCTGTACTTCAACATCCTCAGCGGAAATTGAAGAAAAAGATTAGATAGACGAATATACACAAAGTCACTGCAGTGAAGCTGCGATAACAAATTGTTAAGACTATTCAAAACAAAAAAGTAACTGTGTGCTCGTTAATTATTACAGCTGTTCCTACTTTTGTTTTAAATGTTCTTAACATTTTGGTTGCAAATCAGTACTGCAAGTTTCTAAACCGGGCGTGTGCAGCTCTTCAAGGATGAAAGATAAATTTCGACATTGACCAATTTTGTTCTTCGTAACAAGTGATCGATAAGAAACCACACGTGAAGGAATTAAAAGCTCTACATTGAAACTCGTTTTACCACAGCTAGTGAGAATGCATAATATATAATCTTATATTTGTAGATCATAAAATGCCAAAATTTCGCTTACTGGGAGACGTAACTATTTATTAAAGGGAAGAACAAAATACAGATCACTTTAATTATGCTTTCCCATCATACAATCTAACGCTACTGGTCTCTTCAAGATTCATTTAGTGCCTATGTCTTTGTTTTAGCAGTAATTTACATGTTATAGTCAAATTACTTAAAAAAAATAAAGATAGTAGGATCCATAGTAGTGGTTTTAGTTAGTATGCCAGGGTGAGAAAGACATACGTAAGTGTTAAATAAGAGCTTTGTTTTCTTTTTTTTTTGTGCTGCCTAGTAATTTTTTTACTGGTTTCTAAAAAAATCTAAAAAACTGAATATAAGATTGTGTATGTGTGATTTTTTTTATTGTTAATCTAGAGCAGGGGTTAGTAGCCTTCCTATTAAAAGCATGAAAATGAAACGGGACCTAGCCACTATTTGTTCGACAGGAGTGACTAGGTCAGCAGTCTTTTTCTAAAAGGAGTTATTTGTCACCTATGTGAATGGCCAGCGGGCACATTCATGGCTACACTTGAGAAATGAAAATAATAATATTATAAAACCATGAGTAATTGTTATTTCATGTATGTAATATTATGTAATAATGGCACCATAATTAGTGTGATGTGGTCCTTGAGCTGCAGGTCCCCAACCCCCAGATCTAGAGCAAAATTTTTTGGATTATTTAAATGATATTTAAAATTATATGGACCTTTTTCTGGCCTCTGATAGTTGATGAAATGAAATTAGATGATAACTTTATCATTCATTTCACAGTACAGGACACTGGTGACTTGGTAGAGCAAGGAGAGTCTGTGGACCCCTGATTTATTGTCCTGCTTCTTCAGATCCTGTTGCTTCCTCTTTACAACATGGTTAAATTTATTGGATCCCAAGGCCTGGATCATAATGATTCTTCAGTGTATTATAATAATATATACAATTTACTTTAAGGTAATAAAATTGATTTATATATCTTTTCTATTCTTGTTTACTGTTTTTTTTTTTTTTAAAGAAGTCACATAATGGCAAAGATGAAAAGCAAAAAAGGTCTTTCTGACAAAGTGCGAAACAAACAGAAGCTGAAATCCCATCAACCACCAAATCCTTTTGAAGTGAAAGTAAACAAGATCAAGCACTCGGTGGTGAACAGAAAGGTTCAGAAATGGGAGAAAGGTGTTCCTGGTGTCTCTCGTTCAAAGGCAGTGAAGAAGGTAAGTTCATGTTGCGCGTGTAAGATAATCTTGGCAGATGGACAGGCTTGAATACAAAACACAGTTTAGATGTGTGTAAGGGTGTTAACACAAAGGTGGTACATAAAAAAGTTATGTGTTAAAAATAAATAATGGCACTATTACTAAGTTTTTTGCAAAACTCTTTTGGGTTGTCAGTGAAGGGTGAAATCATGCTGGCAAACCATATCCGGCCAACACTTTATGTCACTACTAGGAAAAGCTTCCTGGAAATTGCTGATGAACAAGTTAAATTTTACATCCTTCCAGTGCCGTTAAAATGTCACATAGGGCTTGCATTGTAGTTTGTCATGTTTTTCTGTTTTCTATGAGTTTTTCAGCATCATCAAGGGATCTTGAGCTCACTAATTTAGCCTCTCTCAGAGTTTTATGTGGTTGGCCTCTTCCTTTGTCCAGTTGTGTCCCATCTGGTAGCTTGTTTTGAGATTCTCTGATTGTTGATAAACAAGTTAAGAGGCTGATTTAATCCCAAGCATAGTGAAGCTTATTGTATTATATACTGGTCAAAAAAAGAAACACAAAACTACTGTAGTCATAATGGACACCAAATTTCAAACTTTTATCAAAACTTTATTTTATGGAATCAATGCTTCAATCTTGGCATGAAGAAACTTTAAGACTTTAACAATGAAATGATGTTCATTAAATCTGGTTTGGACTTTTCTTCTTTGTGACTGAGGCCTCATTTCAGTAAGGTGTATGGCCTCCTCTGGCCTGTATCAGAGAACGACATTTCCTTGACATGGATCCGATTAGCCGTTGGATCTGTTGTAGTATGGCTGCCCACTCTTCCCGCAGTGCAAGAGACAACTGTCAGAGATTGGTTGGTGCCATGTCTCGCTGGCAGACTTGTCTGTTGAATTCATCCCATAAGTGTTCTATTGGGTTTATGTCTGATGACATGGATGGCCACGGAATGGTCTGGATGTTGTTGTCAGCGAGGAACTGGGTGGTGAGTTGTACCACATGAGGTTGAGCGTTATCCTGCTGAAAAAATCGACCTTGGTGCAACCAGAAGCGGAAGGACATGAAGACAAAGAATTTCAGCGACATATCATTGGGCATTCAGGTGTCCTTCAATTTGCATTAGGTCACTTTTTCCCATGAAGTTGATCATCCCCTACACCAGTACACCTCCACCACCATGTGGAGGACCCCATCCACGCAGTTCTGGATGTAGCACTCATGGACTCTGCAGTAAATTCTTCTCCATCTATTGTGTCGCCGGAGCAGAAAGAATGATTCATCACTAAACCAAACCCTTCTCCAATCACTCGCAAAGGTCCATTGACAATGCTGGTTTGCTCCCTGCAGTCAGTTCTGGTGATGCCAGTCCATAAGAACAGGACCTCTGTAGGGTCTTCTAGCCCAAAGACCAGCATTATGCAGCAGGTTCCTGACAGTTTGATCTGAAAGTTGACAGGCTGCTGTCATTGACTGGACTGTTGAGGACGCAGATGCAAATCGATTCCTGAGGTGAAGCAGTCTTCGGCAGGAGTTGTGGCTATGGGTCTTCCACTGCACGGCCGATCTGCAACTGAGTCAGTTTCTTAAAATCGTCTCTAAAGGCGACTAGTGGTGCTTCCAACCACATTAAGTTGTCTGGCCACTACACTTTGTGACTGTCCAGTCTGTAAACATCCAATGATGATGAGTCGTTGTTCTGTAGTGAGATTAACCATAGTTGCGGATTAAATTTTCAGATGAATTTATTTGAGGAGCATCAGTCTTTTATAGGCATTCACTAACATGGTCAGTGAGTTTTGTGTTCAGTAAGTTTCACAGGATTTTCGTGAACATGTCATGAGTTATTGTAAAAAATGCTGTTTTGACTAGTGTCACTTTTCTTTGCTCATGAATCATCTACTGAGTACAATTCAGGTCAGCACGTGAAGTTGATGTCCAAGTGAATGTTTCAGGCAATTTGCCCTTGTCATATCAGCAAACTTCAGTTTAAAACCCAGCATCTTATTTGTTGCATTTCTTTTTTTGAACAGTATAGATTAGATACTCTTCCTAATGTGTGTGCCCTGGGTATCAGAAGACCATAGTAGCATGCTTTTACTGTCATCATCATCATCATCATTGGGTGTAGAGACCTCAAGTCTCATAGTAGCTGAAACAAGAACAAGTCAAAGGAATTTTTTATTAGCACCAATGTGTAACATGCACATCATTAGCTCTTAGACACATTTAAATAATGGATGATTTTACTTTGTGTGTTCATGGGCAGTTGCTACATGTTACAGCAAGCCTCTTCATATGTTTTAATATCAGTTTTTATATAATGATATAATGCAGATAAATCTATGTTTTGTTGCTGCAGCTGGGGTATCAAAGATAAGTGCCAGTGGCTGTTGCATTCT
The DNA here is from genome assembly GCA_009760885.1 of Achatina immaculata. Classification (NCBI taxonomy): domain Eukaryota; kingdom Metazoa; phylum Mollusca; class Gastropoda; order Stylommatophora; family Achatinidae; genus Lissachatina; species Lissachatina immaculata. Next base: position 28,362,827 of record CM019691.1, on the reverse strand, counting down.
GGATATGAGTCTGCTGATAAACCTGGCATTGCAACTAGCTAGGAGAGCCCTCAGCTCACCATCTGCTAACCTGAGAAATCAAAGTCATAGATTCAGTGAAATTTAACAACTGATAGTGAAGCAGCATCATTTGTAGATAGATGTGCATATTTGACACTTCTAGACTCTGTGGATGTTCTTGTGGATGTACAACCATGCTATCTTCTGCCATTTAAAAAAAAAAACACATAATACTTTATTCTAGTTCCTAGTTCAGGAATCTTAAACTTTGTTCACTACATGTGCAGCTCCCTGCATACAGAAATTAATCATGTAAGTAAAAATTGTATAATGTCATTTATGTGTCTAAATCATGACCATCACAAGAGTAGACACACCAATAAACTTTACACTGGAAAACCATACTATGAAGCAAGTAACACATTTCAAATACTTCGCAAGTATTTTCTCAACAAAAAGAAAAATAGACATAGAGATTGAAAACAGATGCAACAAAGCGAACCAACTTATCTGGCAAATGGCTCCCATACTAAACAACAAGCATGTCTCACTGGAAATCAAAAGAACTATCTATAAGACAATCTTCATACCAACTTTGTGTTACCAATGCCAGGCGTGGACGCTGACAGCAAAAGACAAATGAAAAATTACAACTGAAATGAGATTCTTGAGAATTCTTGGAATATCAAAAATGGACAGAATCAGAAATGATGTCATAAATTAGAGTTGAGCCCGTTCTGAACTATATTCAAAAACAGCAAATAAAATGGTTCGGTCATGTATCATGACTACCAACAGAACGTGTACCACAGAGAGCAATGTTTTACAGACCACACAAAGTCAGAGGAAGGGGCCGCCCATGCAAACGATGGACCGATGGTATAGCAGAGTCCCTGAACATCTCAGTGTATGAAGCCAACAGACGATCTATTGGAGACAATTGCACTTCACCTCTACACCTAGCAGTAAATGAGGAAGGACAAGACAAGACAAGAGTGCCTAAATCATGGGTATAATGAAAATTGCAATTGTTTCCCCCCTCTGATGATTCTAGATCCTTCTTCCCTTAGTCATTATTGTGATCTCTCTCAGTTTATGTTTAGCCTTCCATATCGTGTGGTTCCATTATTGTAAATTTCTTGTATGCTACAGAGAAGAGACACTCTCCTCAAGGAATTGCACCACATGAAGAAAGCAAACTCATTGTTAGACAAACGGTTTGGAGAGAATGATTCAACACTAACTGCAGATGAGAAGATGGTACAGAGATTTGCTGTGGAGAAGAAGGTAATGTTTTCTTTTATTTCGGCTGATACATTATATCTTTTAAGTATATGTTTGTAACTGGTGATATTTACTCAGTGATCATGTTAACCGACAATTACTGATAAGTTACCGATTAAAAAATAGAAAAACCGAAACTTGTGGGAGTCGCTGGTTACTGTAACCAGTTTATATTATCAGAAAACCTAGTAAAAAAACAAACAACGAAATCAGTACAAGGATTATTGGGCCATAGACTGTTGAAAGAAGGCAAAGGACAGGTATTTGTGGTAAACCCTTGTGGAAGCCCTATGTGCCCTGGGCACTTAAGGTTCAGAGATAGAGAGACTGATGATGCTCTATTTACATGGAGGAGAATCAGCCAGTTTTGACTTTAATCAGCATGAGGATTTTATAAAGATTAAATCTCACTGAAAATAAGAACTTAAAAATTTCACATGAAGATTTATTTTCTGCTGATGTTTGTTAAGTGTATTTAATTTTACATTAAAATAAAAAGTATAAAGTATGGAATGTTGTATTGACAAAGCCAGTATTTCAGAAAGTACTTCATGCAAGGTGGAAAACGGGCACAATTGTATCAGTTTCAAAAAATCCTAACATGATCACTTATTTACTTATAAATTTTTCAGTGCTTTTTTTTTTTCAAACTTTGCACTTTGATAAGACAGGAAAAGCATTTTCCTTATGATGTAATGTATTTGATTTTAAATTGATGAATATCTGAGCAACAAAACATTTCTCTCTCTACCTCTCTCTCTCTCTATATATATATATATATATATATATATACTTCTTTAATGATACTCTCCTTATATCTCTTGTATAAAATTTGGTCATTTCTCATGTACATTAAATTTCAGTAGAGAAGTGATGTTGAATTTAGCCATGTAAGAAATTATTCTTATTATATGAATGTCTGTGTTGGTAATATTCCAAAATGGCATGATAGGATATAAGCAAATTTGAACTGTTTTGTTGCGTATACTGTTAGCAGTTCTTTTCTTATATGTATTCTCAATTCTAGAGACAAATGAAAAAGCGTGACTTTAGTCTGAATGAAGAGGAAGAGGTATTGACTCATTATGGACAGTCCCTTGCTGAAAATCTTCAAGACACTGTAGGCACAGATTCAGAAGAAGAAGGCAGCGATGGCAAGATGAAAACAGGTAACATCTTTGGATAAAATGTTAAGTCTTTGATTGATTGATTCATTCATTCATTCATTTGCATGTCCCTTTGCAGAACTTGCCTTCCTAACAGCATTCCTGTAGGCCTCTCGGCTGTGAGCAAGATGGCCTGCTGCTGATTCATCCATTTGAAGATCATCAATGATGTCTTGCAGCCATCTTCACCTTGGTCTTTCTCCCTTTCTCCTTCCTATTATGTACCATTCCAAGACGGTCTTCTTTAGATTATCATGACATTTAATGTGTCCATAATATTTAAGTTTTCTTTGTTTAATCCTCTTTACTAGCCAGCCTTCTTCAGTATTAAGTTCTTGTAGTATGGATATGTTTGTTCTTTGCTAGTGGAGGTAAATTTTAAATTTATGCACACACTTTGGTAATCCTGGAAAGCAACGTTTTGTTATGTGAACGTATCAAACAGTCATAACCAAGGTCTCTGCTTGGATGTTTTAAATTTGAAAAATTTCCAACAGTTTTATTCAGTTCTATCAAGTAAACTGAATTTCATTTTATTTTAGTTACTTCAAGTTACTCTTGCTTCAGAAATTTTTCACAAGTATTTTTCTTTTGTTTTTCATTTAGGAGATCTTCAGTTCGGTGGGTTTTCAAAAGAGGGTGATGAACTCTCCTGGAAAGATAAAATGAAGAAGTAATCGCAGACTCCAAAAAGCAGAAGGTATTGAAGTCATATTTTAATTTATATTTCAGCCTGATTGCTATTTGTATTGTGTACATTTAAAAAAAAAAATTTGCTGGCAGTACTTTGACCATTAGATCCTCATAATGTTCTTGACAACTTCAAGTTCACAAGAAATCATTTTCATTTTGTGCTTATGTTGTTTTTCGGATCCAGTAGAAAATACAGGTATTTCCCCTTTGTTAAATATAAAAATTTGATACATAATTCTGTCCTTATCTTATCTTATATTCTTTCTGTGCCATTAAATGTCACATAGGGCTCATAAGGTATTTCGCCAATTTTTCCTGTTTTCGGCAAGCTTTTCAGCCTCATCAAGGGATTTTATGCCTATTAATCTGGCCTCTTGTAACAATGTCCTTTTTAAAGTTTCACATGGTCTGCCTCTTTTTCTTTGGCCTGTTGTGTTCCACTTGATAGCTTGTTTTGGGATTCTCTGACTGTTTCTTCTCATCATGTGACAAACATATGTCCATCTCCTTTTCCTGATCACCCATGAGACTGGTTGTTGTTCAGTCATCTGTCTTATCTCTGCATTGTTCTTGAATTCGTTCCACTTGATGCAGATTATTTTCCTTAAGCATTTGTTTTCAAAAGAGTCTAATTTATTGTCTATTTCTTTAGTGTTTTCCAGCTTTCGCATGCATAAATGAGGGTGGATATTACATTTCATTGAATAGTCTTAACTTGGTTTTGTGCTTATAACTTTTGAATGCCATATGTTCTCAAGATTCTTGAAGATTGATGCTGCTTTTGCAATTCTAATTCTAACTTCCTTTCTGGTGTCACCTTCCTGGTCTATGTAGCTGCCAAGCTATGCAGATTAATTGACTTCTTCAATATCTGTCCCTTCCTCATGTATTTTTCCATTTTGATTAATTTTTTAATTATTTTGTTTTGTCCTTGTTAATTTCAAGTCCTGTTTTGCTAGCCAGTGAAGACAGGCTATATTTTTTCTTGCATGGAATTCACATTGTTACTGATAAGAGTTATGTCATCAGCAAAATCAAGATCTTTTGGTTTGGTCCCATGTACCCAGTCAATAACTGTGTTACCTGTGCAGCATTTTTTCATTATGAAGTCTATTGCAATTCCAAAAAGCAAAGGAGACAGTATACATCCTTGTTTCACGCCTGTTTCAATCTGGAGCCATTCACTCATCCCTTCTTCTGTTTTGACTGCACAAACATATCCATTGTAGAAGTCCTTAATGGTATTGACAGATTTAAATGGTTTTCCATATAGACTTAAAATTCTCCACAATGGATCTCTGTGTATGCTATCAAATGCCTTTTTAAAGTCTTTGAAGTTCAATATTAATGGTTTCTGCTTTTCAGTATGTTCTTCAAGTATTATTCTTAGAGTAAAGATTCTGTCCTACTTGTGAATAAATTGTGAACAATTTTCAGAACATTCTGCTTCCTTCAGAACTATTTAGTACATATTTGTGGTATCATTTGTTCATATGGTCTTTAGAATCATACACATTATATCTTATTCTCAGAAGGTTTCATAGTTATTGGAAAGTGAAGTATTACTTTAAACATGTGGTATTTTCAGCTCACCACTTGAATACATGTTTAAAAAAAATATTTTCAGTATGAAAGACAAGCAGAGAAAGAGAAAACCCTGGAGGCAACAAAAGAACTGGACAGCACTTGGAAAGCTTTGGCTTCCAACTTCAAGCCAGTGGTTAGTTAAGTTTGTATGATTTTGTCAGCAGTTTATGCAGCAGGGTGTATGGATAATATGCATAGTTAGTGAAAAGTGTGATAGAGATGTATTAATAGTTGAATAGAAATTATGATAGAATGGATAGTACAAGATGAGTCACAAGTGACCATATAGATATCAGTCCAGCGAAATGCAGTGAGATTGTAGTATGTCTGCAAGACTAGATTTGTTAATATAGGTTCACTGACAATGGAAGAGCCACATCCTGATGCATTTTCATTTCATTTTTATGCAATATAAAGCGATCATTTATGCTGTTGAACCATCCTGTAGCATAAGGGGGCGGCCTAGTTAACTGAGTGGTTAGGTGCTGGATTTACTAATCCAGTGGTATTGGGTTCAAGTCCCAGCTGCAGGATTTTTTTCTGGTACACAAAGTTGGTGCTATAAATTTATGGTAACAGCATTCAAAAAAGAAGATAATCCAACATATTTGGGAGTAACAGTGGACAGGCAACTCCAAAAACACGTCCAAAAATTAAAAGAAAAAGTCTGTTACATATTAAAACCGTTAAAAAGACTTGCTAGTTCCTTGTGGGGAGCAGATAAAAACACACTAAGACAGCTCTATGTAGGCTACATGCTGTCAGTACTTCTTCTGTGTTCGAGGTTGTTGGTCACTTCAGATCCTGATCCTTGTCAACATGGCAAAGCCCGCAGTCGTCTCCAGATCCCAAAGCTTTTGTCCCAAGCTTTTGTCCTCTGGCCATGTCTCACGCCTCAGGTCTGCATTGTTTGGGCACTCTTGTAGGATATGTTCTGGAGTCTGGACTCCACTGCCACACGGACACTTGTCTGTGTGAGACATTTTGAGTCGATGTAGGTGGCTCAGTAGTCTGCAGTGGCCTGTCCTTAGGCGAAAGAGGATGGTTTGCTGATGTCTTTGTAGTTGGTGTATTGGATCTAGTTCATTGTTGCATTTCAGTTTCTTTTTCCATTCAGATCTGCACTGGTTACGGATTATGGTTTTCGCCTCTTGGTAGGTTACTGGATGATTGTCAGTGCTGAAATATAGTCAGGCACTGCAAATAACATGCAGCAAAATAACTCAAAACACACTGGATAAAGTACAAAACCAAGCAGTACATTTTATCACAGGAGGCATGAGATCCACCTCTACAGCAATGTGTGAAATTCATGCCAACATAGAACCTTTAAGATTAAGAAGAGAAGCAGCAGTTGTGGAAATGATGGAAAGATACAAGAGACTGGACATAAAACATCCTAACAGAATACTGGTGGAAAAGTGGAGGCCTTGAAATAGACTGAAGAAAAAATCTATGTTAGAGTAGCAACAAAGCTTTACAAGAAACACCATATGCCAAAGAATAGAAGAAAGTCAAGTAGTACTGAACAAAGTACCACGAATCTGAAGCTGATGAACCCAGAAATAAAAACATCATTAATCCAGAAGACAAGAAAGAAAGATGTAGACCCATTAGAACTAATGACCATAGTACAAAGAACTATCCAGAAGATAGAAATATCCAGAAGAATGGATACATGGAGCAAATAATGCAGGATATAGAATACAGGGAGAATGTGAAGAACTATATGAGGCATGTGGTGATTATTGTACAAACTATGAGGCATAGGGTGATTATTGTACAAACTATGAGGCATAGGGTGATTATTGTACAAACTATGAGGCATGTGATTATTGTACAAACTATGAGGCATGTGATTATTGTACAGACTATGAGGCATGTGGTGATTATTGTACAAACTATGAGGCATAGGGTGATTTTTGTACAAACTATGAGGCATGTGGTGATTATTGTACAAATTATGAGGCATGTGGTGATTATTGTACAAACTATGAGGCATGTGGTGATTATTGTACAAACTATGAGGCATGTGGTGATTATTGTACAAACTATGAGGCATGTGGTGATTATTGTACAAACTATGAGGCATGTGGTGATTATTGTACAAACTATGAGGCATGTGGTGATTACTGTACAAACTATGAGGCATGTGGTGATTACTGTACAAACTATGAGGCATGTGGTGATTATTGTACAAACTATGAGGCATGTGGTGATTATTGTACAAACTATGAGGCAGAGGCCAATGCCATTGAGGCAGCTGCTGAAAACTATTTTTATACAAAATCCTCAGAAAGCCAAGATTGCTGTCATCTTCACTGATTGCTAAATCAGTATGGGAAGCATTAGATCACTCAGACTGGAAAGGCAAGATATGTCAGTCAGTCATGTAAGATCAGCTGCTTAATAGTAACACACAATATTAAAATAAAACTACAGTGGATACCAGGACACATCAGCATTCAAGGAAATGAGAGCAGATAGACTGGCACAAAAAGGAGGGACAGGGAACCAGCTCAGTAATCCAGTCTCTTTACAAACAGTAAAACAAATAATAAGAAATAACAAGGAAGAGTAATGGTTAAATGAATGGGCATTGGGAAACACAGATATAGCAGTTTTCCAATACATGACCACTCTGAATGTGAAAGATGCCATAAACATACTAAATAGGCGAGAGCAGACCATGATTTTTCAATTAAGAACAAGGCATATACCCCATAATGCAAACATGCACCAGTTAAAGCCCGGTGAAACGACCAAATGCCCATTGTGTGATAATAACCAAGATAAAGTCACACACCATCTACTAGAATGTCCAACGCTCAAAGATTTACAACAGGAATACCTACCTGAACATCCAGATGTTGAAAATACATTATATACAAACCCAGCACAGTTAAAAGAAGACCTACAGATACTTTGCCATCACATTGAACAGAAGAACAAAACTCAAATGGCTGCTGGATTGGAGAAATGAAGTGAGAATTTCTGGTACACACCAGAGAAGCAGCATAGTCTATCCAGCCGGTACCAGAGAAATCTGGGAAGGTAAATGCAGCCATACCGACCACATCACCCTTGCATGTGCCGATGGTCTTATAATTTAATTTAAGCCTGACACAATATCCCCAATGTGCCTTAATGGCACGGAAATAGGGACTTACCTATAATGTAAGGGGTTTTCAACATACTGTAAGATTTAAAAGATTTCACTCTTTTAATTTGGTGCTCTGTAAATTTTACGCTTCTATCTTGTGTTCACTCACATTTGCACATATTTATTTTTTATTCATTAAAAAAAAAAAAAAGAACCACTTATTTAGATTTAGAACTTTAAATGTGCAAATTAACTTTGTGAACACACAAACTCTTAAAATGCAAACATTGCCAACCTGGCAATGTGGAACAAAGGACAAGCATTCAAATATTAAAATATAATAATAAAATACAAATTCCTGTGGCCAGTTGGTGGTTTTTATTCTCATGATAATGAAATTGTTCTCAGAAGCTTAATGAGTTTTTTAACACAGGTGTTTGATGTAGGTGGCGTCTGTTAGTGATCGAGAGCATCCGAGATGCAGATATACTTGCATATGGGAATTTATAAGCTTTAGTATATTTTAACTAAACACAACATCCTAATTGCTATGGGGGACTTCAATGCTAAGGTAGGGAAGGATAATACCGACGTTGAAAAAGTGATGGGGAAAGAAGGAATTGACATGGTTAATGAGAATGGAGAAAGATTAATTGAAATATGTCTAACAGAGGGCATGGTCATTGGAGGCACAATATTCCCACACAAAGAGATACATAAAACAACGTGGATATCTCCAGATGATAGAACTAGAAACCAGATAGACCATTTTTGTATTAGAAAGCAATACAGAACATCTCTCATGGATGTAAGGGCTTATAGGGGTGCAGATGTCAACAGTGATCACAACCTGTGCATAGGGAAAATAAAACTAAAATTGAAAAGTCAACACAAGAAATCAGTACACAGAAAGATAAACATCCACAGCCTACAAGAAGAAAATACTAACATTAATTTCAATCAGGAACTTGCCAATCATTCCAAAACACCAGTGAAGTTGAGGAGATAGGTATAGATGAGTTATGGAATTCGTACAGCACAGCCATAATCACAGCAGCAAAAGTAAGCGCTGGATTGGAAAAACCAAATAGAAAAGCATGGATATCAGATAAAACATGGAAGTATATACATGAAAGACAAGCAGCCAAATTAAACATGTTGAATGCAAAAGCAGATCATGAAAGAGATTCGGCAAAAGCAAAATACAAAGACATAGACAGGAAAGTAAAAAGTTCAGCTAGAAGGGATAAAAGAGAATACATAGACAATATGGCGAAAGAGGCAGAAAAAGCAGCAAAAACAGGAGACAGCAAAACTTTATATAACATACAAAAGAGGCTAACAGGTACTATTACATCTAAAGAAAGACCAATCCTTAGCAAAACTGGAACACTATTAACATCAAATAAAGACCAAAAGCAAAGATGGGCTGAACACTTCCAAGAAATACTCAGTCGACCACACCCAAAAGAATTGTTAAACCTTGAAACTGACTTACCAGCCCCACAACTAAATGTCAATCTAGATTAAATTAAATTGCATGAAATTGAAGCAGCAGTGAATTTAATGGCTAACAACAAAGCTGCAGGTGAAGATGAAATAACAGCTGAGATGCTAAAAGCTATCAATAGTGACAACATGAGACAACTACAGAGAATGTTTAACAAGATTTGGAAAGAAGAAAAGGTCCCTTCTAATTGGAAGAAGGGAATCATTGTTAAAATACCAAAAAAGGGCAACCTTAGTGACTGTAACAACTGGAGAGGAGTAACCTTAATATCAGTTGTGTCAAAAGTATTTTGCAAGGTCATTTTGAATAGACTCAAAGATATAGTGGATACTGCAATGAGAGAAGAACAAAACTCAAATGGCTGCTGGATTGGAGAAATGAAGTGAGAATTTCTGGTACACACCAGAGAAGCAGCATAGTCTATCCAGCCGGTACCAGAGAAATCTGGGAAGGTAAATGCAGCCATACTGACCACATCACCCTTGCATGTGCCGATGGTCTTATAATTTAATTTAAGCCTGACACAATATCCCCAATGTGCCTTAATGGCACGGAAATAGGGACTTACCTATAATGTAAGGGGTTTTCAACATACAGTAAGATTTAAAAGATTTCACTCTTTTAATTTGGTGCTCTGTAAATTTTACGCTTCTATCTTGTGTTCACTCACATTTGCACATATTTATTTTTTATTCATTAAAAAAAAAAAAAAGAACCACTTATTTAGATTTAGAACTTTAAATGTGCAAATTAACTTTGTGAACACACAAACTCTTAAAATGCAAACATTGCCAACCTGGCAATGTGGAACAAAGGACAAGCATTCAAATATTAAAATATAATAATAAAATACAAATTCCTGTGGCCAGTTGGTGGTTTTTATTCTCATGATAATGAAATTGTTCTCAGAAGCTTAATGAGTTTTTTAACACAGGTGTTTGATGTAGGTGGCGTCTGTTAGTGATCGAGAGCGTCCGAGATGCAGATATACTTGCATATGGGAATTTAGAAGTTTTAGTATATTTTAAAAGTTTTGCTCTGCTGTTTGAAAGAATTTTGTAAAAAAAAGTAACTTATAGTAGCATAAAATGTTAAAAAATAAATTATTCCTTTATGTACCTAGTGTTTTATTTTTGTATGTACCTAAGGAAGGAAAAACATGAAATGCAGTTCAGCTTTGTCAGTCTATTAATGTCTGTGAATCTCAAAAGTTCTTTCTATGAGAAAAAAATAGAATCACAGTCATTCATTCTGCTTTTGTTAGATTTATCCTTTTTTTTTTGCTATTTCTGTCCACTTATGTGTGAACTAAAGGTTTTCATTTCAGTGCTGCAGCTTATGTAAAATTTTGAAATAGTGGAGAGAGATTCCATTGTACATTCTTTCTCACTGTCCTTCTTCCTCTGACTCTGTGTGTGTGTAGGTGCTTGTCTGGGTGGGCAGGCGTGGTGTGGTGTGATGTGGGATTGGTTGGTTGGTTGATTTGGAGAGGTGTAGGGTTTGCACATAAGTAAATGCATGTGTATATATGTAACAAAAATATACATAATAAAAATATTTTTTCAGCGTGACAGTCTAGCCGGCAAGAAAGTGTCCAGCTACATGCAGCTGTTCCACAATCTAGTCCTGGAACAGAAATCAGCAGGGGTAACTTGACTGTGTTGTCCCTGTAAACATTGTACCATAAGGATCCTAAAAAATAATAGTATGAGTTGGTTCTTTCTCCTCTCCCAACATTTGTTTCAAGAACTGCTGTAGAGGCTGCCTATATCTCTGTAACAGTAAGGAACAAGTTTGTTGCCAGTGTTGACACAGACTTGTTGTCATCTAATATTGCTCTCAGAAATAACATGTGTATTGTAATTTATATATTTCTTGTTTGTATTGATAAAGTAAATTTCAGTAAATATATTTTTTTGAAATGTTAGTTTTGTGTTTATATACTTTTAGTTTATTAATTCATTTTTTTAAGAAGTTAGGCTTGTGTTTGTGTACTTTTAGTTTATTAATTCATCTTTTAAAACCAGTGTACAGAATATTTATGTACATTATGGAAAGTCTGATGCATAATAGCTTTTGTAAGTAACCTGGTTATAAATGTACAGTTTATAGTAATATTCATGATTATCTCAATTACTTTTTAAAAAGTGTCTGTATTTTTTTTTAAAACAAATCAGGCTACAGATAAACTCAAAACAGAAGAGGAAAAAGCTAAAGAAGAAGCTGAAAGATTGAATCAGCTAGAGGTATGTTCTTCTAAAAATAGTGAAAAGTCAGACTGGCTTGCTACATTAGCCAGGTGCAAGTAGGCTGGTCCAGAGTGACCTGTTTTCACACCTAAAGGTTTGAGTTTTGCTGCCAGCACTCCCCAGTCACTTAGCTGTCGAAATGAGTTGCTTTTTTAAGAATATCTGCATCCAGGGTGAGGCACACGTTTGTAATTAAACAGGTTTTAGTGAATGAGAGAAGGGTGGAATATCACACTAAGTTCAGTCTTGCAAATAAAAGACTTTGTTCAGGTCCAAAGTAAGTGAATGAAAAAGAAAATAGAAAAAGAGATATCAAAATATGACATTTTTAAAATTGCATAATGACTTAATTTTGTAATTCATGTCATTTTAAGTGTGTTTTGTCCAATATTGAGCTGTAATCTACTAAACAGAGAAGGTGACATCAAGGTCTCGTAATTTTAGAATAATATTGAATGTTTCAAAAGAGATGAAGATGCAGAACTCAGGCTGCTGCTTGTGTCAGAGTTAAAGAACCAAACTGACCAAGATTCCATTCTGCCTCCACGTTGATGTCTGTTAATGGATGGTAATATATCCAGATGAATAGGAAGGCAAACCTGATCCAAAAAAAAATATCATGTGGAATACGGTTGTGTCATGATTGAAAGGTGCAGACATCACACCCTAGCTACAAACTGTGACAATGTGCAGCCAATACTCTTTCTAGGGTTAAAACAGAAGTCCTTCATAGTTTTAAACACTGTGATCCTATGGTGAATGTGCGGATACAAAGTGTGTGATATTTATTTTTATGCTTGTTATGTAATAATTAAATATTATTGTAATGTTTAAAAATGTTAGATTTCAACATTTTCTTTTAACAAAAATTGCTTACATGGCTAATAAGTTGTTTATTTTCTCTGTGCTGATCACATTATCTATAAGTTGCTGTTTATATTTCTGCTTAACCATTGGTTGCTGGTGGAGGCTATACTGATATGTCAGCCAGTGGTTTCTCCCCATGAATTGTGGACAGTCACTGATTTTTTTGTGATGGGTTGTTAGCCCAGTGTCATTTTGTTTCAGACTTTATTTTCACGCAAGACAGTTTGCAGTCATTACCATTGTGTATTATGTGACACAAGTTCTTGCATGTACTTTTTGTGTTGAGAGTTTTTCATCTGTAGGTGTCATCACAGGTGCCCACGATCACTGATGCCATATTTAGTTTGTTATACCCATATGACAGAATGAATATAAAGATAACAGGTCTCAGGAATGAGTTCTGCTGGCATGTACTTGTGATGAAGTTACAGAAAGTGTATTTAAGCTGTGACAGTAGTTTACTTCAATCAGATTGTTTTCCTTTGCCAGGCTGAGAGATTGAAAAGAATGAAAGGAGTTGCAGAAGCACCAGCAAACACACATACCTCAGCTGATGATTTAAATGACGGGTAAGTATATCTATTTTTTACTTTTTTAAGTATATCTGTAGTATCTGTGGGAGTCTTGTTCCAAGTAATGTTTGAATCGTGAATAGCAAACGATATTTTCATTTGTGAAGAAAGCATGTGGAGTTACAGATATTATATTTCAGGATGTCTGTCATATATGTGTTGCAACTAGGCTGAGCAAATAAAGACAAAAAGATATCTTAAGAGAAATATCCATAGCATACTGGGTATTATATTTGGGGATGGAGGAGGAGAATGTAAATTGTCATGCTGTGCCCTGGATAAGATTTGTGAACTGGATTAAATAGAAAACAGCTAAAGTAGGTTGGCCCTGATAATGTCATTACAGCCTGTTTATCTTCATTCACTGCACAATATACTATGTCTTGATTTTAGAACTAAAACAGTATATTTGTTACTATATTGTTCTCTTTGCAGTTGCATAAAAGCCAGTGTATTATGCCAGGAAAGAGAAGCTGCACCAGTCATAGCCATATTAATCTTTTACTTGGATCATTATTAAATAATAATTAAATTATAAATGAAAATAATCAAATTAGAATCAGTTATATAACCCTTGTTTATTTCAGATTTATTCTTGATCAAGGCAACCGTAAAGTGACCTTTGCAGAACCATCACAGCTAGCAGAAAAACCAGATGAAGAGAAAGACATCCAAGATAAAGATGAAGAAAGTGAAAGTGATGGAGAGGAGTCTGATGGCAGTGACGATGAGGATGATGAGAGTGAGGATGATGAGGATGACTATTCAGATCTGGCATCTGAACATGGGAGTGAAAATGATGAGGAGCCATCAAAACCATCAGAGAAGAGGGCAGCTGAACACAGGGAGGAGGTTGCCAAGCCAAAGAGCATTATCAAAAAATCTGGGAAGAACATGGTGAGCTACCAGAGTACAGAGTATATACTTACATTGGGTGCTGTGCCAGATAGCACTGGCAGTCATGTTTCTCCATCTTGTGTGATCCTCGATGTTTCCAATCAGTTCAAATGCTTTTCGTTTTTTTCCAGGCCACTTTGTCAGTACCATTCCCTCTTCTTCTATTTTGCTTGAATTTTCCAGTCATTACAAACTTCTGTCTTCTCGTGAAATGTCCAAGAAATTTTGACTATAATTAGTTTTTTGTGTTCTGAAACTTTTCTGAGAAAAGTCTTCATTTGCTAATCAGATTTGGAAATGAGATTTTTATTCAATTTTTAATGCATTCATTGGATTAGTTCTGCAATATTTTACAAAGGTTCGACTTACTACTAATCCAGTGGTACCAGGTTAGGTCCCGGCAGTGGGATTTTTTCTCGTACACACCAGAAAAGGTTCGGGGTTGACCCAGCCTCTAAAAATGGGTACTAGATAAATCTGGGAAGGTAAATGCGGCCAGGCGTGATACTGACCACATCACCCTTTCATGTGCTGAAGGTCGTGGAAATACTGGCTTAACACTGTATCTGGAGCATGCCTTAATGGCATGGAAATGGGAATTTTACCTTTTACCTTTGACTTATTGAGGTCTAATCTTTCAGCTTCTGATGAATGACTTTGTTCAGTAATGGCCTTTCTTCATGTCATCTGTCTTATTACCAGTGTGTTCTGACCACATATTCTTCTATAGACCAGTTTACCATGCATACTGTACTAAGCTTTAGATGCTCATCTTATATCCTTCCTGTGCCAATAAACATCACATAGGGCTCGCAAGGTAGTTCGCCAATTTTTCTTCTCTTCGGCAAGCCTTTCAACCTGATCAAGGGATTTTATGCCTATTAATTTGGCCTCTCTTAACAATGTCCTCTTCAGAGTTTCACGCGGTCTGCCTCTTTTTCTTTGGCCTGTTGTGTTCCACTTTATAGCTTGTTTTGGGATTCTCTGACTGTTTCTTCTCATCATGTGACCAACATATGTCCATCTCCTTTTCCTGATCACCCATGAGATTGGTTGTTGTTCAGTCATCAGTCTTATCTCTGCATTGTTCTTGAATTCGTTCCACTTGATGCCAAGTATTTTCCTTAAGCAGTTGTTTTCAAATGAGTAATTTCTTTTCTCTTTCTTCTATTTTGTTCATGCAAGAAGTAAACTGCCTACCACATGGAGGTTACAGTGTGATCTATATGAAAGCCTTGAATTTTTTCCCTGTAACGTTTTGATGCAAAACTGTCATATAACTGCATCATTTTTCTGCAGTTTCCATTCCCTCTCATGCTTACAAAGTGTATGGTTTCTGTATTTAAAAACATCTTTTGGTTGAATGCATAGCCACTCATGCACTGTCTGTTGCACATCTTCCGACCTTAAAATTTTTCTGCCTGTTGCCTCTTTGAATGGTCCAGAGGTGTGGTAATCATTTGGGGCAAGGTCTGGTGAGTATGGCGGATGTGAAAGATGCTCAAAGTGCAGGTCTGTAATGGTTTAAACTGTTGCATGGGTAGCATGAGGCCAAGAATTTTCATGTTGCAACAAGACACCTGTACTCGTAAGTCCATATTGTTTGGATTTGATTGCAGGTCAGAGATGATTTTTTAGAAGATCTGAATATGTTGAGATGGTGAATTTTAATAGGTTTCACTCCGTCACTGTGCAAAATAGTGGATAACAATGCTATTCCACTTTCGTTCATGTCTCTAGAGGAGCAGTTATCTTTGCACTGCTACAGTGACATATAGCTTGTTGGCACCATGTCACCACCTGCAACACATTTCTTACATCTTTGATAATGATACTGTCAACTTGCATGGCAATAAGGATGGTGCTTAAAACTTACATAGATGTTGCTTAAAACTTATAGGGATGTTGTTTAAAACTTAGAGGGATGGTGCTTAAAACTTACATAGATGTTGCTTAAAACTTATAGGGATGTTGCTTAAAACTTATAGGGATGTTGCTTAAAACTTATAGGGATGTTGCTTAAAACTTAGAGGGATGGTGCTTAAAACTTATAGGGATGTTGCTTAAAACTTAGAGGGATGGTGCTTAAAACTTACATAGATGTTGCTTAAAACTTATAGGGATGGTGCTTAGAACTTACAGGGATGTTGCTCAGAGCTTTAAGGTTTTCATTTGGATGCAGTTAGAGATTAAAAGCTTAACTCTTTGTCTCCTGGGGGTGTTTCCCTCAAAAGACCAAGGGGGGTAAATTTCACAATGTGAAAAGGGATGGTTGTCACATTTAAAAGAATAACAAAGGCATAATCTGATCTGTAGTATGAAGTATTATACCTTATTTTGAAGAAGAAAAAATGTATTTTGTTTTTCTAATAACATTTTTAACATTTTGTTAGTATACAACAAAAAAAGAGCTAAGAACTGAGAAGAAAGAATGGAAGATAAAGGAAATAAAAGAATTTTTTTTTCACTTACCCATCAAGTTAATCCACTGTAGTTGGTCATATAATTCCATAATGAATAAAAATGAACACAAACACCTTTTCTTCACACATCCTCCAAAATTTACATGAAAATATACACTAATTATGCATTTACAGCAAACTAAAAACACCAAGTGGGTGGGTAATATTTACATGAAAACAAGTGGGCGGTCGTTGACTAATATTTACCAGAAAACAGGCCATTGTCTTTTGGTTTTTGCTTTTTTTTTAATTTGAAGCATTCTACAACATTTAATTTTTTAAATTACACAATCTCCAGCATTACTTATTGTGATATTACAGCTAGTACTAGCAAAAAGCTGAGAAGTAGTATCACCAGCTACCCTTCTAACACATTTTGCTGCTGGAGCAAAAATAAAACAATAGATCCTTTCAATCCGCGCCACGTGGGTGAAAATTCACAATCTCTACTACTGCATTCTCTACACCACAGTCTAGACATTTTAAAATTAAATTCTGAGCTTGTAATGCAGAAATATGCTGCTCTGGACGAAAGAAACCAGCAATGGAAGCCATATTTGTTGATAAACAAAGGCCTAGCAACGATAAACTTTGAAATTCTCGCTTTAAATAAAGACAGAATCTCTCTCTCTCAACGCTCTCTTTGTTCAAGTTCCACGCGGCCGGAAGGAAGTCAACTGCTGGTTTTAAGATACTTTGATTATTTTCAAAATTAAAGAGCTACAAACCATCATCGCACTGCGCGTCTGTAAGTGTATAGTAACAGGGATACAGCCACGCAGGACGCGTGCCAAAATAGACAAAGAGTTAATAAGCATCCAGTGGGCTGCAGTTTGAAAGAAAATCAGGAGTGATGTAAAACACTTTCATTATAATCTTATATCTCATTGTTTTTTATTCTGTAGTGATGTGTGGTGTAATTTATCTTTTGAAAAGAAAGTTTGTAAAGTTTGTGTGAATGAAACAGGTCAAGCTGTGGCTAGTTTTCCTGACTTTCAACATTCCTTTTCAGCGTAGCTTTTCACCATTTGTGGTATATATATGTATATATATATCTATTTTGCAGGCTGATGTCAGTGACAGTAAGAAGGTGGTTAGTACAAGTCTGCCTTACATTTTCACAGGTACCGGAAAATAAATGCCATGTATAGTAGTTTTGTGTTTTGAAACTTTTGTCTTCAGATAAAGGTAATCTGAGTCAAAGGAAACTTTTATAACATAATTTATGCTCAGATACTATAGTTCTGTGAACAGTTACATCACATAAGACACAGATATGAAAAGATAGCAGCTGTGACACATGATACCAGTGTTAAATATTTAGTGATCTCTGGTAAAATTTCAGAGATTCCTTATTATTTTTTAATGCAGACTGATATTTGAATTACAAAGATATCTATAAAATGTAATGGGACAGGAAATATTTTTTTACTTTAAATTATGCAAACATTATTAAACAGGAATGTTTCTGTTATCATTGCATTCTGTGTAACATGGTAAACAAACCAGGATTTGTCAGTAAGCTTGGTGCATTACACATGCCTTTAATAGCACTCATGATTGTAAATGATGTAGCTTTTGTGTGCTGACCTCTTGCTGAAAGAAAACAAATGCATAAATCTATAAACAGAAAATTTTAGCTATTGTTGCCACCATCATTTCCAAGAATATCATCACTATTAGGCATAGGAGTGGAAAACATATTCTGCAGGGGTACCCAGCATGCAAGGTACAGAGAAGACAGATGTTGCCAACACTTATATCAGTTCAAGAGAAGCTTTATGGGGATGTACACCAACTTCTATTGACCACCGATTACTTCAAAAGTATACAAGTTGATGTCTGAGAATGATCAAAGAAGAAAAATAAGACACAAGACTAAAACACTATTAGGAGTCAAAAAAAGAAAAAATCATTTTGTAAAATGACAGTCATTTTTCCATTTTTAACTTCCCTACAGTTTTGGTGATGGTTGTAATAGACAGTAGATTTCTGAAAATTATGTTGTTTGGTCAGGAATAGCTAATTTCTTAAAATGTTTTTGTTTTTTAATCCACTAGCACCTGGCAGCTATGAGGAGCTAAGATCCCTTTTGCATGGCCACAGTGCAGAAGAACAAGCCACAATACTGTCTCGGCTCCGCAAGTGCCATCACCCCAGTCTGGCTGAGGGCAACAAAGATAAGCTGGAGGTAAATGTAATTTTGATGTATATAACATTACGTTTTTATATTTATTTTTTATATGATGCACAGAATTAAAGGCAGCCCATGCAGAAACGCCGTAGTTATTAGTTTAAGACAAATTTTTCTGTACATTATTATTAACTTTGGGCCGGCTGCATGATCAGAAAACAAAATCTCTGTCATAAAGCTTGAAAGTGAGCATATCCTCTACAGTATTTCCAGAAAATACGATGATTCT
Source organism: Achatina immaculata (assembly GCA_009760885.1). Classification (NCBI taxonomy): domain Eukaryota; kingdom Metazoa; phylum Mollusca; class Gastropoda; order Stylommatophora; family Achatinidae; genus Lissachatina; species Lissachatina immaculata. The sequence goes on along the minus strand of CM019691.1, from coordinate 28,344,014 downwards.
CATTTTCAGCTTTTGCTGTAGTTTAACAATTATAAATACTGCATAGTCTTCTTCTTCTTCTTCTTCGTTCGCATTGTCTGTCTATATCTGCAGTCCTGTCTCTTGGATAAATTTCACTGTTTTTTGTAATTCATGTATGGAACCATAGAGCTTATCTTCTTTAGTGGTTTCACTGGGCCAGTAATTATTTCTCAGTGACTCGTAGTTGATGCAGTTCTGGAGGATATGTTCCACAGTTTGGGGCACCTGGGCACATGTACACAGATTAGTAGTACCAACCTTAAACTTTGTATACATATGACTTCGGAGTCGGCTGTGTCCTGTTCGGAGACGGAAGATGGTGACTTGTTCCTTTCTGTTTAGCATGTGATAGTCATCATGTGGTGGTGTTTGTGGCTTCCTGTAGGTTTTTATCATGCTTTTCTTCTGATTATAAGTGATTGGTATGTCTGGCTGCTCCATTTCAGTGCCCTCTTTGGCCAGATGGTCAGCTTTCTCATTGCCTGGTATCCCACAGTGGGAGGGAATCCATTGCAAAGTGACTCCATGTTGTAAGCCAATTTTTGACAAGGCATCCTTAAGGTCTGGTAGTTTGTTGCACTGAAGAGCCTCCAGTACTGATCTTGCATCTGTGAGAATTACTACAGGACATGTATCAATTCTGGAGTCTGATAGTTTTTCAACTGCAGCAATAATTGCCCTAACTTCTGCATCAAAGTTGTTGCAGTATTTACCAGTGGGTATGGAAATCTTGTCAGTGGTGTTGTTTGGATATTCAATATATGCTCCTGCCCCTCCATTCTTTATGGCATTATGTGCAGATCCATCTGTATACACACGTATCCAGGTGTCACATGGATATTTGTCATCTAGAACACTAAGTGTGGCTGTTGATCTTACAAGACTGCTCTGCATCTCACCATTCTGCACACCTTTCACTTCAGTCTGAATAGTTATTTGTGTATAATCTGCTTCTTTCCATGGTGTATGCTCTGGTACAGATGATAATGGAGCGACTACAGTTGGAAGGTCAGGTATCAGCTTACGCATACGCTTGGCCTGATGAATGAAGCTGCTTCTTTTAAGCCGTCCTAATGCCAAGTTATTGAATCTCTCCTTCAGGGGATGGCTTACAGAGCTAAGGAATTTTTCTCCCATGGTCATGACCTTTGTGTCTCTACGTTCCTTTAGCGCTTGAACACCAACTATTTTCTGCATTTCTACTATTGGTGTGGACCTCATGGCACCTGTGATAATCCGTAGTGACTGATTTTGAACCTTGTCTAGATTATGCAGCGTAGTGTTTGATGCTGTGCACCAAGATGTTGAGCCATATTCTAAATGTAGTAGAATACTTTGCTGATATACATTCTTGAGGATTCTTTCACTAGCTCCCCATGTGGTTCCACTCAATTTTCTTAATATGGCTAGTTTTCTTCTGGCTTTTGCTTCTGCACTGTTGATGTGTTGCTTCCACGTCAATTTTGAGTCAAGAGTCACTCCTAAGTAAGTGGGTTGGTTGTCCATCCTTAAGAGTATTTCATTTACAAAGATCTTACCTGCTTTCTGTTTAGATGAGAGGGTGAACAGAGTGGTACTTGATTTCTCTGTGTTGATACTTACACACCATTTGTTTGTCCATGATGTCAAGATGTCTGCTGCTCTTTGGAGTCTCTGTGTAGCAACTGTCGCATATTCATCTGTACACCACATGACCAGATCATCTGCATACAGTGCCGCTTTGATTCCATAGGGAAGTTCCTTGACCAGGTCATTAATGAATACAAGGAATAGTGTAGGTGAAAGGACTCCTCCTTGTGGTACACCGTGTCGCAGAAGTACTTTCTGGCTGTTGTGTCCATCCATTACTACTCTAGCTCTTCTATTGTGTAAATAGGACTTTATCCAGTTGTACAGTCTTCCATTCACATTGCAGTTTCTTAGTTTCCACAGCAGACCTTTTTTCCATACTTTATCAAAGGCTTTCTTCAGGTCTATCCACGCTGCTAGTACAAGGTTTTTCTCTTGGAATGCATCCTCAATCTCTTGAGAGAGATAGGTCACTTGATCTTCCGTACTGTAGTACTGCCTAAATCCTGCTTGTTGTGGAACGAGAAGGTTTTCACTTTCTAGGTACCATTTTAGCCTCAGGTCAATGATGCGTTCCATCGTTTTGCATAGGCAGCTAGTGAGACTGATTGGCCTGTAGCTGGAGGCAGTATCACTGTTTTTCCCTGGTTTTAGCAGTGGTACCATGCTTGCTTCCTTCCAGATTTGAGGTAACTTACCTGTGCTCCAGCACATATTGAAAATATCCAACAGCTTTCCCATTGCTGCCATTCCCAGGTTCTTGATCATTTCATTGGACACTCCATCTGGTCCTGGTGATTTCCTTGGTTTCAGTTTACTAACTGCTAGGTCTAACTCACTGCGTGTGATTGGTGCATCCATGACCTCCACTTTTCTGACTTGTTCCTCCTCTTTCTGTGGCTCGATGCGCACTGTACGCTCCTTCTCTGGATGGATATCAATGTTGCAGTCCTGTGCAAAAATGAGAGCAAAGTGATCTGCTACCTGCTTACCTGTAAGAGTTTTCCCATCCTCTATTAGTGTAACCTTTGTACTTCTTCCAGTACTCTCATCATTTAACTGTTTGATTAGTTTCCACAGTTTCCTTCCATCCTTTTCAAAGTTTAGGGACTCTGTTTTCTCTCTCCAACTTTCCCGTCTGGCTTGCAGCTTTGCTCTCTGAAATTTGGCCTTAGAATGTTGGTAATTATTGTGATGTTCTTGGCATGGTCTATTTTCTGCTTGCTTTCGAGCTGCTTCCACGTTATCATGGAGTTTTCCCAGCTCACTAGACCAGTATGGTTTATAGTCCCTGCGAGCTCCTCTGGGAATGGTTTCACATACTGCATAGTGAAACAAATATTAATGGTGGTGATTTCATTTTTAATTTTTTGCAAACCAATCAAACAGCTGATAGAAAGCTAAGAATCAATGAAAAAGTAAAAAGTAAAGGTAATGTCTTGGCTTAGAGGCACATATGGTGTTAGTGCCCATATTTTCCATCAGTGACTGGTGTACAAAACCAAGAATACTATATTCTGGTGAGACAAGCAACTGTCCAGCCACGAGATGAAGGCCCACAGTGTTTTTATTATATATTATTATATCGGGTACAATATGATTTTGTTACTATCATGGCTGTAATAACTCCTTTTGTTGTTCTCAATATCAGAAAATCCAGTTATACCTCCTTCAGTACTTTGGTGAGATTATAAAGCAACAGCCTATAGATAGGAAGCTTGTTGATCATGTGACAACAAATCTGTGGGAGATGGCCCAGATTTTTCAGGTGTCGACTGCCACAGCACTTCAGAATCTTATTGTAGAACATCAGAAGGCATACGCTGCAGAAACACAAAGGAAGGGTGGAAGAGGAACATACCCAGATATTGATACCGTAAGTCAGTGCTGTTATGTTAACTTGTTGGCAGTAGCTCGGTATGTTATAATTTTCAAATTTGGAACAAAAATAAAACGTGGTTAAGCAAACAGAAATGGGTTATCCTTTTGCCATTGTCGGCAGCTGTTCATTGTGTTTAAACGATTAACAGAATGCATTCAGACCTGTTGTGGCAAGGTGGTGGTGTCTTCTTCTTCTTCGTTCGCTTCTACCACCAAGACAACCCTGTGATCCTACTGAATTTACGCCTGTGGTTCTCGTTAAGTCCCGTGGTCTCCTGTGTGGTCCCCAAGAGGACCACAAGAGGTTCAGAGTATCGCAGGGCTTGAGCCTGTATTCTTGGTGGGTCTCAGAAGCGGGATTGCGTGACACCATGGTTTCCGTTGCACCAGTTTAAGGTGGTGTTGTCATTGTGCCATTGCTGGTTCAACCCATCATCATTCATTTTACATTTTTTTTCTTCTCTCTCCCATATGCTGTATGTATCAGCAGGTGTAGCTGCTCATGCTCTATATACTCTAGTTTTTCTGTATCAGAAGACATGTAACATGTAGTTTTGTAGTCGTTCATCAATAATTTCATCTGTCGTGCTTCCAGCTAACATGCTTGCAGCTTGTGGATTGTCTTCATTCCCCTATTTGCTATATGTTTCAGCAGGTGTAGCTGCTCAGGTTCCAAATGCTCTAGTTTTTCTGTATCAGTGTAACATATAGTTTTATAATCGTTCATTGATGATTTAATCTGTTATACTTCCAGCTAATGTACTTGCGACTTGTGGACTGCATTTTTCCAACATCAGATTTTCGACACCCTGTCACAACTCCTGCAATTCACTTCATAACCCAGATGATGTCAGAGGTATGTTAGAAATCAAGTTTTGGCAGTAAATAATAAATCTTGATCAATCTGGCAAATTTAGTTGCATGAAGGTTAAGATGCAGTTGTACAAAAGTTTCCATCTGGATGAAACATGTAACCTTAAAATAAGCAAAAAGTTGGCATATTATTTCTATAGTAGCATATATATATTAACCACAAATGTTAGTAATATTGCCTTTAATTATTAACAGATGTTTATGATAACATTTTAGAAGTATTTTTTATCTTTTGTTCTATTGCTGTAATAGGGTATTATGCATTTTCAAAAGTTGTGATGATCTTTAGTGTAATTATAGAATTCAGGATCAAATACAGAATTATCTTTTCAATTGATCTGTTGCAGTGTGCTTTGAGAAATAATAAAGATGTGGCCACTGGTCTCTTTTTGTGCTCCTTAGCACTGAAGGTGAGTGGTAGATGCGTGGTACATGAGAAGGTGTTCCATTATAGTCCACAAATGTAGACCATTGTGAAATAAAAACTGTTTTGATGACACAGAGGTTTGTAATGGTTTACAGTGTTCTTTGTAGTAATAGATGTAATGCATGCATCAAGAATTGGCAACTTCGAGGCATAGATGATTCTGTTAAAAAGATTATGTGATCATTGGGCTACCTATCTCTGACAGGCCAGGAAACCCCCCCCCCCCCCCCCCCCCCCCCCCAAAAAAAAATTGCTACAGGAATCAGTACGTATGTTTCTTCTGCCTGGCCAGAAGGTTAAGAATTATGTGTTCCCAATGATGGTGGAAGTTGATGAGAACTAAAGAAAGCTACCAAAGCATATTTCACATCCGGTGGTGTCTGCGTTCCAGTACAATTCACCTCAGCAGCTGTGAGCCTAGAGTTAAGTATGTATACAGTAAAATCTCATTATTACAGACTTGAAGCTGTATTCAAAATTCTCACTAAAATTAAAGTATATTAAAGGGGATTGGCAAGTTATTATATCTGAAGACTGCTATACCCAGAATATATATATAATAGTGTGGCTGGGACCTGCGAAACTGAGGCTCCACTATAAATGGGGTCTGTTATAACACCTGTGCTCTTAACCACTTTTTAAAAAAAAATTTTAATCCAAATTTATTGTAGTTTACCAGAGATGTGAAACCTGAATTACATGTTTGTTTTATCATATAATAGTATTATTGTTGTTTGCAGTTTGTTGGCTTATCAAAACGCTTTGTACCTGAGGTTGTCACTTTCCTTCATGGCTTGCTGTGTCTGGGAGTTGGAAAAGTGTTCCGCTCAGGTACGCTGACCTTATAATACAGTGGTATATTGAGTATACAAACTGTCGTGAAATAATACATCTGTAGTTGTGAGACTGAGTGATGAAGTGGTTAGTGCAATAGTCTCATGGCGAAGGTCAGGGGTTCAAATCCAGTCATAGAAATGGGTACCTGACTTCTTCTAGGGTTCGAGAAGGAAAGGTGGCCAGGCATGATACTGACCATATGCTGTAAAAATGGGTACCTGCATTTAGATTTATGGCAAAGTTTGAATATATATGAATAAATGATATGTGATGCTTCATATCTAGAAAATAAGGTGATAAAGAAATGATTTTCAACAGAAAACATTTGGATCAGATCACTGAATGCTAAATATTTTTTTCAAGGGATATAAATAAGCACTCTTGTCATTACAAAACTGAACTGAGTCCAGTTAATCTTACTGATTCTGTCAGTTTTGAGCTGTAGGTTCAAGTAAAATCCTGAAAAGGTGGCTGAGAATATAGTTTCACTTGTAAACATCAGGACACACATTCAGATTTTATCAGCATAATTTGAGTTTGTGTAAACAGTTACTTGGAAAATGCATTTTTTCATTGAAATGCTGTGCTGGCATGGCTGTTAATAGATTAAAATTAATTCAGATTTTCTTTAAAAAAAAAAAAAGACATAAATATTTTGTGATGACATAATGAACATAATGATGGCAGATATATCATAGTTAAGACATATCACCAAACTATATGTGTATGACAACATATCATCATCATCAGGTGCCATGCCGACTGGCGTTGGCTATTATGCTTCTCCAGAGTACCCAATCCTTCATACAGGCCATCAGTTCATTTGGTGATCTCCTCTCACACCATCCCGTCAGACTGTCCAGTATCATTTCTCTTGGTCTTCCTCTTGATCTTCTTCCTTCTATTTTTCCTGTTGTTATAATATTTTCAATGCCCCCTCTTCTCATTGCATGTCCTATGAAAGTACATTGTCTCTCTCTTATCTTTTCGACAAGGTTTTTTTTCTCTCCAGCTCTTCTCATACATTCTTCATTAGTTATTTTTGCTGTCCAGGGGATTCACAACATTCTTCTAATAAACCACATTTCTGCTGCTTCCAATGATTTTTGTGCAGACTTGCCTATTGTCCATGATTCACTTCCATATAACAAGATAGGTTCAATATAGCATTTTAGGACTCGTTTTCTAACATTCATTGATAAAGATGTGTTAACTAATATGTTTCTCATTCTCTGAAATGCAGTCTTTGCTTGGCCTATTCTGTTCCTAATTTCTGTTCTGCATTTCCCATCTGAAGTTATTACTGCTCCAAGGTATTTGAATTTCTGCACCTGTTTTAGAATAGTTCCGTTTAATTTAATACTGCATGCTGGTGGATTCTGTTTCTTAGATATAACCATAGTCTCTGTCTTTTTGATGTTCAAAGTAAGGCCTTTCTGTTCACCTTCTTTGGTGACTTTATCCAAGAGATTTTGCAGGTCTTGTTGGTTCTCAGCTATCAGTACTGTGTCATCAGCATACCGAAGGTTGTTAATATTGTATCCTCCAATTTTTATGCCTGGTTCTGTGATGATTGTTCTTAGAATATTCTCGCTATACAGAGAAAAAAGGTCTGAAGATAGTACACATCCTTGTTTTATAGGTTGATATTTTCCAATTCTATTTTCAACTCGAACTGTTGCTTCTTGCTGCCAGTATAGATGTTTTACAATCCTCAGGTCTTTGCCATCTATACTGATGTCTTCAAGCATTTTAATAATTTCATTATATTTCACCTTGTCAAATGCCTTGGTGTAATCAATGAAGCATAAGTAGAGATCTTTCTGTACTTCTAAAGCTCTTTCTGTTAGTGTTCGTAAAGCATAAATGGCATTGTGTGTTCCCTTTCCTTCAACAAATCCAAACTGTTCATCTGCTATTTCCATTTTTATCTTTTTCCTTGACAACATATACTGTGTAAAATATCACACTTTCATGTGCCAAAGGTCTTGGAAATTCAGGCCTAACACTGTATCCCAATATTCCTTAATGGCATGAAAACAAGGATTTTACCTTTTATCTTTTTTTAATACTTTGTATAGGAATATCTTATAGTCTTAAATTTTTAAACAGAGATAATGAAACTGAGATAGGATTTTATTTGTGGTGGCCATTCTTCTCACTCCTGCAAACTTTCATAACACAAAAGTTGGCCTTGTTGTCTAGTCATGTGACAGAGAAGCTAAAGAAGAAAAATAATTATTTATTTCAGATATCAAGGTATACCCACCCCTCAGAATAGGTGGTAAAGCAGCTGACCTGTGTGCTAGTCAAAAGTGGTAGGTGATTCAGAGATTTCAGAATAAGTGAATCCAGTTTGAGTTTAATTAGCAACTAATCATGCAATCCTGCTTCTGCAACCCATCGAGATACTCTGAACCTATTGTGGTCCTCTCTGGAACCTCAGGACCTATCGAGAACCACAGGAGTAAATTCAGTAGAATCACGGGGCGATATTGGTGGTAGAAGCGAATGAAGTAGAAGAAGAAGATAAGCAACTAAAAGTCGCAGATTGAAGCGGAGGCTGCAGAGAAGTTTGACGCCAGCAGCAAAACTAGACTGACCCCATAGTCTCTTCCAAGCCCATGGTTTCTTCCAGACACTGCATCATGAGTCTTACAGAATTTTAGACTTGATGGTCATAAAACTGGACTGTCAAAGCTAGGCAAAAGAGCTTATTGCTTGTAGCCATGACATTGACTGTCAGCCTCATAGTTATAAAATAACCAGAATGGCTGAGATTATGTGCTGTAGAGAAGTGCAGTTGTTAAAACATTCAGTATTAACTAAGACACTTCCTAAAGAATTTGTTCCCCTAGGAATTATCTCAGACATGACCTTGTCCCGCTACAGGGGAAGTAACTGTGGGCATGCTAAAACTGCTTCCTCTGTTACACCAGTTTGCATCTAGTGTTTTTCTATTCATATTGACTATAAGCGTAGGAGTAGCACAGTGAGTGGAGATTCACTTCCCATGTTAAATGACTGGGTTGAAGACCATCTGCATTTGCATTAGGTAGTTCAGGGAGGTACCTTTTAGTTATGTTAGGAAATATAGATAGTGAAACTGACAGAGGATACCTCATTCCCAGAAGTTTTGAAAATTGAAGGCTTTAACAATTACATTTTTGGTGGCAGTAGATGTGGCAAGGGATCTTATTTTACTTTTGGTGATCACAAAATGTAATGTTGCCACTATAGTGTGACAAAAGATTTTTTTTTTTTTTTGTAAAATACATGATTTCTGCCAAAAACAGGAAAACTTGGCGAACTACTATGTGAGCCCTTTGTGACAGTTAACAAATAAATATATATATATTGTAAATTGTGCATGTATAAATGTTTCAGAAACTTAACATTATTTTCAGCTCGGCACAGCTGGAGGAATGGTCTATATCAGAAATACTTAGCCAGGAACCAGAACTTCTGAATACTGACCAGTTTAGGTGAGATGATTCATCAGAACAAATGAGTGTAAATGTCACTCTTAGCTTGCAAATTGTTGATTCATTTGATAAAAACAGGAACATGCTTTACTTAGTAACATACCAACAGTGTGATATTTTGGCTGTAAGGGAGTATGGAAGATTCTGTGAGTAATTAGAGAAATATCACGAAGTTTAAAAATGTAATTTAGAATGTTCGAATAAGTTAGCAGGCATGTTACATTTGTTATTTATATTTGAACACAAAATATTAATTAAATGAATGTGATTTTATGATTTCAGACTATATTCAGATTTTTTTAAAAGTTAGTGTGAATTTTCATTATCGCGCCTTGTATTAAACTTTTTATTAATTTGCCATCTCTAGATGTGGTGCCATTGACAGATGTCTTGACCTTCTTCTTGACTGTATCACATTGTGGGAGGACCTACCTTGCATTGCACACATCATGGAACCATTGTCAGAACCTCTAGTGTTGTTACCAAAACATTTGTATCCACCAGATGTTGAAGTAATGGTTTATGTTTCTTGCTTCTTTTTTTTTTTTTAATCTTTTTTTTTTTCAGTTTTCTAAAAATTGACTAAAACTATGCAGTAATTTATCCATTTTATGCTGAACACACAGTTCGATTCTTTTGCTGTGCGTGCAGAAATAGTGTGTGTATATAGAGGTGAAGATGCTGCCTGGTTGGCAATCAGCAACCCATAACTGACAAGCTAGTGTCGCGGTTGGCGAACCATAGCTGACCAAGATCCTGTCGAGGCTAGCCAGATCTCCTTCTCTTAGTCCACGTTATCAGTTCAGGAGGGCTTCACCTGCACTTCATGCAATGTTATTTATGCTATTATGTGCAAACGTTGTGATATGAAATATATAGGGAAGACCAGTTTACGCTTAGGAGATCATTTTCTTCAACATCTTAATGACATTTCTAAGAGGGCTTTGACACCTATGGCTAAACACAGGGGAAAACAGTACATTTCTGTTAGTGTGATTCGCTCTTGTTCTACTGATGTACGATCTCAGAGAGTCCTAGAACAGTGCCTTATTTTCCAGGCTGGCTGTCACTACCCAGCTGGAATTAACAATGTCTTCAGCTTCCTTTAAATTCTTTAGTTTTCCACCTTTTTTCTGTGATTTATACTCTACTTTCTTGTTTCTTTCTCCTAGCTTCCCTCCTCCTTACCACCACCTTTTCTTCTTCTCTGCTAGTTTATATGGTGTTTTTGCCCCTCCAGGTCTTGTCCTATTCACCAGTTTCATTTTATCTCTCTGCTAATTGACATACTCAGTGCAGTAAACCAACTCGCCACCTATGACATCAAGACCACTCTACAGTGGATACCAGGGCACATGGATATCAGAGGAATTGAACGTGCTGACAGACTGGCAAAGAGTGGAGCAACCATGTCACAGACCCACATATCCACCAACATGAGAACAGCTAAACACATTATACACAACTGCAAGCAGCAGTGAATGGACATCTGGGGCAGTAATTCAACTGGAAGATCCCTATATACACACCTGCCAAAACCGAACCCCAGAGACCACATCAACAACTTATGTTGTAGAGACCAATGCACAATTTACAGTTTTCAGGTCGAGAAAAGGACACATCACCCTCAATAAGCTCTTACACAGAGTGACCACTGACCACACACCATACTGCATGCACTGCAACAGACAAGAAGAGGAACTGTAAAACACCATCTGCTGGACTGCAGTGCACTGAAGGACCTTTGGAAGAACTTGATACCACCGACATTCTGTATGGAGATGTAGAACAGCTGAGGAGGACCTGTACGTTTCATTATCTGACACAAGGGAAAAAGTGAAAACTTGTAAACCCGCCCAGGGATCGGAAAAGTCAGGCAAGTATTTCCCTGTTCTTCCCCCCCCCCCCCAAAAAAAAAACACCTGCTTCTCTAGTGGGTTACAGGTGTCTGTTGCCCTTCCCCTTTTTCTCCACCTCTTCTTTCTGATTAGCATCCTCTGCCCCCCCCCCAAATCTGTATGCCTCATCTGTGAGACATGCATTCTTGTGTTTCCTGCTTTCTAGATGATGCCACTAAGATAAGTTTTTTTGTTTAGTTATGTTTTGTCTTGTTGTGTATGTAATGCTCAAAAAAGGCTCATGTCGAAATATTGGATATTGTATGCTTTTCATTTATACATTCTCATCTTACTCTCATACTTTCTATTTTTATTTTCTCACTTACTCCTTCTGCTGCCTTGTAAAACAGCACCATACACCTCTATCTACCTTTACTAAGATCCTGTCCCACCTCTTCATTAGTACCCCCAGTAACAGGCCTAGCCTGGTCAACAGAGAGGGATCACCATAGTCCCTGTGGTGGTTGAATCTGCTAGAGAAGCTTTGCGCACTCCCTGCTTTATAGCTCCACTCAGACACTGAAAAAATAGCCACTGTAACCCACTCAAAGTCCAGCACAGTGCTGTGCCTCGACATCATCATGTTGGCTAGAGAGAACATAGGCTTGCAATTTCAGGGAGATAGAAGTGCATCTGTTTGTGCATATATCTTACATCCTTCCCGTGCTGCTAAACATCACATATGGCCCACATAGTAGTTCACCAAGATTTCCTGTCTTCAGCGAGTTTTTCAATCTCATCAAGGGGTTATGCCCACTGAATTGGCCTCTCTTAACAATGTCCTCTTTAGAGTTTCATGTGGTCGACCTCTTTTTCTTCGGCCTGTTGTGTTCCGCTTGGTATCTTGTTTGGGGATCCTCTGATTGTTTCTTTTCATCACATGACCGACATATGTCCATCTTCTTTTTCTGATCACCCATGAGACAGGTTGTTGTTCAGTCATCTGTCTTATCTCTGCGTTGGTCTTGAATTCATTCCACTTTATATCGAGTATTTTCCTTAAGCATTTGTTTTTGAAAAAGTCTAATTTCTTGTCTATTTCTTTAGTTGTTTTTCAGCTTTCACATGTGTAGATGAGGGTGGATATTACATTTGAATTGAATAATCTTAACTTGGTTTTTGTGCTTATAACTTTTGAATACCATTTATTCTCGAGATGTGTTAAAAAAGTATATATATATATATAGACTTTTTTTTTCGCCAGTTAAAAATTCAGTCTCTGTCACAAAAATTTCAAGAGGCCAAGTCAAAGAAACTGAGAGTAATGCAGCAACCATCCAAGAAACCAGTTCCCTTGAAGCTGTTTGAACCAGAAGTCCTTGAATTGTGAGTAAGATAAGCACCTTTGATGGCTGTTTTGTGCGAGTTACAAGAACAGATTACCAGCTTTTTGCACAAACTGAAATATGTTGTCTTCTTCTTTATAAGATCTGCACAAATGCCTCTGGACTGTGCTAAATTTGACAGAGCTGTTGCCAGGATAAAGTTCAGTTTTCTTGAAGCAGTTCCATAGCTTCTGTCTCAAATCCCTACTCTCTGGCCAGATTTGGTCTACGTGAATGAAAATGGGGGTCAGGAACATTACTCTGTCCATTTAGCTGGGAAATATCTCGGCATTTCATATGTTCTTTTATAGAGATGAAATGAGTATTTATTTTGAATTCTGTTTGGCCTAATAATACTGAAATTCAGATATCTGTATTGAAAAGAAAAATGACAGTAGTAAAGTATAACATTTTTAAATGGATATTATTTCTTATGGATCACATAGTACTGGTGCCAAATTAATTCATATTTCAGTATATAAAGATTAGTGAGAAATTGAAATGTTAAACTACAAATTTGTAATAGCTATCTGCCATATTTGTAGACTTATAAAGTAGTGTAAGATTGTATATATACAAAAATAATTCTAATTTTATATAAAATTTCTATGAATGCATCATTTTTGTAGTTTTCATGAGTATTTCTTTGGCCATGAATCTGCTGTTTGTATTCAGAACTGAGATATTTACATTCAGCAGAATACTTAACTCTGTATTCAGTACATCCTGATAAGTGCACACAATCTCTATATATCAAAACTGCACCAAGAAGAGTGTAGTACAGCAAGCAGTATGTCAGTCAATGGCCTTCTATGATCACAACAGCTTGAAAGAACACATAATTTTAAAAACTAAGGTGTCCGATGAAGTGAACATACATGTTTAAGAAAGACTAGGATCATGAGAACAAAGTTTTTGATAGTTTCCTAAACTTTTTTTTTTAGTGCACTTACACATTGGACATTGATTAGCTTTTGAAATTGACTGTGATTTTTCAATCTTTTTGGTCTGTAAAAAGTCTGGGGCATTGTGACTTTCTCCCTTTTATAGAATTTATGTTGTATATTTTTGTGAGCATGTCCAGCGTAATACTTCTCTCATTTTTTTTTTCCTATTTCCTATGTTTGGTCTCGTTGAAAAGGGTGTTGTAGTCTTTTCAGCAGGTGCAAACTAGAAGTCTTGATGGTTGGTACCGTGAAGACTTTTTAATAAAAACATCATACTAGATTGGGAGCTAGTGTGTCTCTGAGCCTGGACCCTTGTAATTCTGTTGTTGAGACACTGGCTGATCCACGTATGCAATTTCCCACATATCTAGCGTCTTTTTTTTCATTTTACTCTTAGCCCATCCCTTTGTCAAAGGCTTTTTCCAAGTCCACCCAAACAGCAAGAGTGTGTTCTTTCTCTTGGAAGGCATCTTCAATCACCTGAGCAGTGTGGGTTACCTGATCTTCTGAGGATGTATTTTGTCTGAATCCCACCAGTAGTTGTTTGCCCTCCAGATGCCACATCAGTCTGTTATTCATAATTTGTTCCTTCAGCTCTCCCACACAGTTCAGAAGACTGATGGGTCTGTTGCCATCAGGATTAGTCAGATCTTTATCCTTCTTTGGGATTGGTATATGTAAGGCATCTTTCCACAGCTGAGGTATGATGTCACTCTTCTAGCTGTGGTTTAGGATGTCAAGTAATTTCTGATTTGCTGTCTTGCCCAGTCTCATCAGCATTTGGGAGTGCTTTATGCTGACTTTATTGCTTGCTGAAGTACACCATCAAAAAACGCTTCACAGCAAATCCTACTTCCATGAGAGCACATTAATCACATCACATTGGTATATCTGTAATATCATGAAGTTATATATCCACAAGCCATGCTTGTGAATAGATTCAGTCTTCACCTCCATAACCTTGTCAGCATGAAGTTTTATGATTTTACTTTAGTCCAAATTAAGTTTCACCACAAAACATAATTACCTTTTCTTTTTTAAAGCTGGTCTGGCAAACGAAAGAAGGGGGGACCTAACAAAGAAGTAAATGAACGTCAGCGACTGAATCACAAATACAAAAGAGAAATGAAGGCAGCCATCAGGGAGATTAAGAGGGACAATGAAGTTCTGGCTAGACACCAGCTGGACACTGTTTTGCAAAAGTTAGTGTGCCTTCATTTTGTATGAATATGATCTTGCTTTGCCATTTAGCAAGTTTAAAATGTGGATTGATATAGGTAGGCTGTAAACATCTTGAAGTGAAAAGATTTGATTATATTTCATACATATTTAATACAACTGTTTTTGTTGACATAGGTCTAGTTTTTGAAAGAAAAGAAAAACACAGTTGTGAAGGAGTACAAAATATTAAATGTGGTTGCTATTTTAATTATATAGATCTGAAGGTATTTTTCGAATGAAAAATAAAACTGAGCTCATTTTTGACAAATTACCTTGTAAACCACGCTGTGGAGAATTGGTAAAAAGTAGATATTTGTGCTTATAAAATACATTTATGAAATGTTTTAAAAAAAAACATCTTTACTTACACAGAGATGCAGAGAGAAAGAGAAAGACCAAGGAGCTGATGCACAACCTGGCCAGTCAAGAAGGAGATTACAAGGCCATCAAAAAGATGAAAAAATAATTGTTCTTTGTCTGGTATGTTTGTTTATGAAGACATCTTTAATGAACTGTTATGGTTTTGTTCAAGAAAAAAGAGGGAGAGAGATTCTGTGTATTAAAAAATTTCTGTGCTGGAGGTTCACATGAATGATTCTGCACGAAATGACTGAGACAGTGAAGATAACTTTATTTTTGTTGAGAGTATGAGGTATTTTGCTGAACCTGCTGAGAATCTTTATTATAATAAATAAATAAATTTGGTGGACATCTCTTTCAGTGTCTGGTTATTTAAACATCTTGTGTTGAAGTTATAATAGACGGTAAGAGATGATAGGATATTTCTGTGAAATTTTTCACCAGTTTTATTTTTGTATCAGTTGTCTTTCACATGGATACTTTTACGCACCTTGGCAGCCTACTAACACATCATGGAGGAACACATAAAGACAAAATGTAGAATAAACAAAGAGAGAACAGCTTTCATTAATCTTAGAAACATTTGGAAGTCCTCCCAGTACAGTACTAGAACCAAAATAAAACTCTACCAAAGTTGTGTGTTATCCATATTCTTCTGTGGAGCAGAATGCAGGAAAACAACTGAAAAGGAAATGGGGAAATTCCACACAGCCTGCTTCAGAAAGATTTGAAATATATACTGGCCACAGACAATAAATAGCAAAAAAAAAAAAAAACATGAAACGGATTGGTCATGTGCTCTGAAGAGACCCCAGCAACATTGCTAAAACAGCCATGCGATGGACACCTGGCAAAGAACTGTAGAAGCAGAAGAGTAGCACGCAGCACAGCGAGGGCACAAAACAAAGCAATGGCTGCCCACAGACGAGATGGAGAGAATTTGTTGCTCCTTGCAAAATGCCACAGGGTGTACTAGGCGGTGATTGCCAACCAAGGACATGGTTGGACATCTTTCAAGTAAAATGGGTTTTTTTTTTCTTCTTGTCAGTGTCAAAGATGATGTCAAAAAGACACCTGCTGTAGTTTAAAATAAATTATATTAATCTGGACAGAGAAAACTGCAGGGGAAGAAGTTCAATCATTCATTTTTTTCAAAACCCACAATCACATATTAAAATTAATTTAGGCCGGCAGCCCCTTATATTACTGGACTGAACAGTAAGTTTTCATTATACAAACCAAACTTCAAGACAAAGAACACTCATACAGGGTGAAAGTGTTCTAGAATTGTATTACAAAATTTATTACAACAGAAATATTTATTTTTTAAACAAAACAGAACTCATTTACTCCAGCTTAAAGTGCAGATATCCCTGAGAAATATTACCAGCTAATTTTTGTACAGAAAGTACAACACGCCAAATGCATTCATGAAAACTTGTTGAACAAAACATTTCTCAGATTCTCTATGATACAAAGAACACAAAAATCACCAGCCTCCTCTGTTAATGATACACTGCTTGGAAATACGAAAAACTTTTAAAATGCCATGTACATTGCACTATCTGGCACAAAAGAAAAAGAGTTAAATCAGAAAAGCCAGAGTCAAAGAACATACAGTATATACCTGCACAATGTTAGCTAATTTCTTTAGATAAAGTATGAACTCTTTGTGGAAATGGATACCTGGGAATGACACTAGTTTTTGTTTTTTTTTAAATTTTTATTAAGTGCATTCATTTCCTCTGAAAGAAAGAAGACATGGGTTCCACACAAACAAACAAAAATTTAAACTACACTGACCTTCTCGCATTTGGTGGCTCAGATTTCTTAGACAAATTTCAGAAATGTATTTCATTATTACAATAAATCATTAACAAAGTCCCTAAATACAGCATCCTAATTGCTAAGGTAGGGAAAGATAACACCAACGTAGAAAAGTAATGGGGAAAGAAGGAATTGACATGGTAAATCAGAACAGAGAAAGATTAATTGAAATATGTCTGACAGAAGGCATGGTCTTTGGAGGAACAATATTTCCACACAAAGAAATACATAAAACAATATGGATATCTCCAGGTAATAGAACTAGAAACCGGATAGATCATTTTTGTATTAGAAAGCAATACAGAACATCTTGATAGATGTAAGGGCATATAAGGATGCAGATGTCAACAGCAATCACAATCTTTGTATAGGGAAAATAAAACTAAAACTGAAAAGCCAACACAGTAAATCAGTACACAGAAAGATAAACAGCCACAGCCTACAAGAAGAGAATACTAACATTAATTTCAATCAGGAACTTGCAATCATTCCACAACACTCAGTGAAGTAGAGGAGATAGGTATAGATGAATTATGGAATTCTTACAGCACAGCCATAATCACAGCAGCAACAGCAAGCGCTGGACTGAAAAAAACAAATAGAAAAGCATGGATATCAGAAAACACATGAAAGTACATAACATAAAAGATGAGCAGCCAAATTAGACATGTTGAATGTAAAGACAGATCTTGGAAAAGAAAGAAATAGACAAGAAAGTAAAAAGTTCAGCTAGAGGAATAAAAGAGAATGCATAGACAATATGGCGAAAGAGGTAGAGAAAGCAACAAAACAGGAGACAGCAAAACTTTACATAACATACAAAAGAGGCTAGCAAGTATTATTACATTTAAAGAAAGACCAATCCTTAGCAAAACTGGAACCCTATTAACATCATGTAAAGACCAAAAGCAAAGATGGGTTGAACTCTTCCAAGAAATACTTAATCGACCACAGCCAAAAGAATTGATAAACCTTGAAACCGAATTACCAACCCCACAACTAAATGTCAACCTAGATGAAATTACATTGCATGAAATTGAAACAGCAGTGAATTTAATGGCTAACAACAAAGCTGCAGGTGAAGATGAAATAACATCCGAAATGTTAAAAGCTATCAATAGTGACAACTACAGAGAATGTTTAATAAGATTTGGAAAGAAGAAAAGGTCCCTTCTAATTGGAGAGGAGTATGACCAGAAGAGACAAAATAAGAAATGACACCAACAGTGCACATGTTGGAGAAACATGTTTCTTATCAAGAAACAGCAATCCAAATGATTTGGCCAGATTACATGGTTTCCGCCAGACAATATACAAGATTTATTGGTAACAGAGGTAGAGGTCGCCTACGCAAGAAAAAGGGGGAGGAAATGACAAAAACATGAAGTCGCGGAAACCTTTAATATCTCATTATATGAAGCAAGTTCTGAGCCTTATCAAGGCGTCTATTTGCCCTTCAACATTGAAGAGTATGTTACGAAGGATACGATATTTTTTTTAAAGGGTTCATGTGGTTGCCAGGGTTGGCTAACCATAGTCCTGTCCTTGGCTAACCATAGTCCTGTCCTTGGCTAACCATAATGTATAAACTAGGAACAAAGTAGGAACAGCTTTATTAATGAACGAGTACACAGTTGTGATGAGTACACAATAGTGGCGAGTACAGTAAGTTCCACTCCCTTCTCACTTGTTACACATAGTTCAGAACCTCCTAACAGTATCACATTACAACCCCTCTACCCCATCTATAATCACCTATTTCACCTTGTCCCGGCTAGATTAACATTGTATCACTCTCTCTCCCCTCTACGGTTTCCCTACCCACCACCCTCAGTTACGATCCACCTATCATACATCCCAAGTCTCCATTTAAATACTCTCTACCATGAGCATTTCTGACACACAGCGTCGGACAAGCAACAGCTTCTTACAAGTTACATCTAAGTTTTAAAAAAAAACTCTTATCACACGAATCCTTGATTTGGAAGAACAAATAACGAATTAAAAAACAAAAAAAACGAACAAACACACACACACACAAAGTATCACTTGATGACAGCGACAAACATCACTCTGATGAGTTTTTTTAAGTTGTACAGTTCAAGGTCTTGACAGACGAATCACTGAGTCTGAGACACTTTAAAAAAAAAGAAAGAAAAACGTTATATCTAAGTGTTCTTTTCATTCTATTTTTTTTTTTCATATAGCATTCATGTGAATTTATACTTTATCTCCTCTCTCTATTTCTTCGTTCTCTGTGTGTGTGTGTGCGTGCGCGTGTGAGAGTGTGAGTGAGTGAGTGAGTGAGGCTCACGCTGAAACGTCACAACTGTGTACCCGTTAGTAATAAAGCTGTTCCTACTTTTTTCCCCTAGTTTACATAATTTTGCATCAGAGCTTTACTGCAGTGGCTCCGTGTATGGTCATATACTCATACACTAATTATTGTTGGCTAACCATATCCTTTCCCACCTCTCCGTAGCACGTAGCCTGCAGTTTCTTCGGGATAATCGTGATACACACCTTCTTCTTCCTCTGCTTTCCAAGCCATTAGGCTCAATGCTGTAGATACAGTTCTCCATTCTATTTCTAATCGTCTGTCTCCAGTTAGTGACACTAATTTCCTCTATAAAGGAAATGGAAACACATATGGAAACAATGATATCACTCTTAATCGATTCATACGTGATAGGCTTATAACGTTTATTTTATTCACTATTTTTTAGCGAGAAGCTAAAGCAAAATCTTGAAAGATGAACGTTTAATGTTTGTTTGGGTTTCACTCTTCCTCGCCCGAAACTGTCACTGTTTCCCCCCCCCCCCCCCTTTCTTTTCACCTTTCCTGCCCCAGAGTATCCCGAAGGGCCGCCTCTGGTGTCACTGAAATCCAGTGGGAGCAGCGGATCAGCCAATCGTTTTATCTATGATCTTCTTGTGGTACCCGCGGTAACTTGAATCATTTTGTTTCGAGAACGGATTGATGTGTCATGTCTGGCAGCCTGAAGAATGCAGAATGATCAATTCAACAAGGCAGATAGGTGTATTCGCATATGCATGTGAAGGATAAAGGATATTATAAAGCGGCTTCTGATAGCTTCAGAACTTCGTATACAAAGTTTTAGACAAGAAAATAGTCTAGCGTAGTTATATGAGTAGTTAATAATAATAACATCAAAATAGTTATGTGGTCTGTGCTAACCATAATGAACTTGGAGCATGCCGGGGATTTTTAATGAAACTTCGGTAATTGGAACCTTTCATAAACTTTTCGAATGTTTAGTTCTTTCTTCATATTTACGTACTGTGTATTTCTTTTTATTGAAAGTATAGTTATCGATAAAACATTTATTACTCAAAGCTACGCCAGGCACCTCAGATAAAGAAAACTTTAGCGTGTGCTATGTTTGTTGCCCGTAGAACGCCCGTGCGAAACTCGATTTCATGCCGTGCTCTCCAACATCTCTTTAGTCTACTTCTTCTTCCTTCTTCGTCCTTCTTCCTTATTCTTATTGTCTGTTCTTCCATCTTTGGGCTCTCTCCTCTGTCTCTTCTTCCTCCTCGTTCCCCTATGTTCTCGGTTCCTCCGTCTTCGGGGCCCCCTCCTCTGTCGCCTCTCCTCTACTTCTTCTTCCTTCTTCGTCCTTCTTCCTTGTTCTTATTGTCTGTTCTTCCGTCTTCGGGCTCCCTCCTCTGTCTCTTCTTCTTCCTCTTTCTCCCTACTTGGTTCATCTTCATTCTCTCCGCTCACCTTTTTATCTTCAAGTCCAGCTTGACGGATTAACCAATAAGTATTTTGACTCCACCCTTCAGATATCCATTGGTTCCCATGAGCGTTCTGACTGTCCATCATTCAAACTGCCCCGTGACTTATATGTCGTAAAGTCAATTGTCCAATAGTCCACGCCTCTAAATATTTAATTTGTCAGCTGGCCGAGTTGGTAACTCCTTTATTTAAAACAGGTATGCAATCGTGTCACCTAACAGGTGTCAAGTGTCAACTCCGTCTATATAATTGTTATTTACCTAAGTCATTATCGTGCTCTTTCCTGTCGGAGATTTTATTGTGTCCTCGCTTTTCACTGTGTCTGCCTTTTCTATTCGTCTTTTCTATTTTGTTTACTCGTGTCAACGTCCAGTCACTGCTTTGTTATCACTGGACTATCCTACTTTCTGGTGTCCTTCTTTTGTATTTCTATATATCAGCGTCACTGAGTCTCGTCTTTTTCTATTCACTGTTTCCACTGTTTACTTTTGTCCGCGTCTTGTTCTAATGTCACGGAAGTTCTATACCTTTCGCTTCCTTTCATCTCCATTTTTCTCTGTCGCTATTCGATGTTACTATTTTCTTTACAATATGTTTTCATAATCATATTCATTAATAATAATAATCATAACAACAACATTTGTTACTTACAAGGTCATGCTACACGGACCACCCCCCCCCCCAAAAAAAAAAAAGTTTCATACAGTAAAATTATTCTTTTCGTCATCAAGATTTTGACGAGTTCACATCATTAAAAGTTGTTCACATTTTGTCATCACGTCACATAAACATTGCTTTCTTAATTATATCGCGTTTCTGTCTAGATGTATTTTATCGTTGCAGCCTGTGTGTTAAAACAGCGTATCGGTTTGTACGAAATTATACAAGTTTCATTTTAGTTTTCATCTTAGGACAATAATGTGGTGTCATTTAATATTACATACAAGCCACGAAACCATGGGAGAGCATTAGGTTATTAGATATTGAAGAAAGCTTATTCCATTGACAAGCGTTTCAGTGGGAACCAACGTTAACTTTGAGTGCGACCATGTTTTTAAAAAAAAATTAAACCGTCGCATGATTGGATCAGCTTCAAAGTTTTTAAATGACATTAAAAAATTACAGTAATTCTCAGCAGTCAAAGCAGATTTAAGTGGTTGGAAAGCATACATTATTAAATATCTATTCCTTTCCAGACTCTGTATCTCTATCTATCCCACTGTTCCTTTTCAGACTGTATCTTTTTTCTGATATATGTTTTATCTCACTCACCTGTTATCATCTCTTCATTCATCTCCTTTTTTCATCCCTTCTGTGCTTGTTAGGCTAGTCTCTACTCTCCCGTTATTCGATATCCCTTCTCGTCATCATGATTTCTTTAAATCGCATCGCCAAATCTCTCAAATCTTTTATTACCATCTCTTTCAGTCTTTTGCCACCTCTCCTTTCCCGCACCGCCACTGACCTCGCTTATACCACGTACAAGAAGACGCACTTCACCTCCCACGTTAATTTTCTTAACAACTGTCTTCGCCTGAAGGTTATTCCTAAAGGTTTTACTTCTAAGTTTTCACCTGCCGTGAGCACTCTCCACCTTAAGATGTCCACCGTTTCCACCGCAGACTGCGTTTGAAGTTCATTTCCAAGACGCGGCCCAACCTTCATCATCCCTATCTGCTTCTGATGATGATCATTTCTCTTGCTTCTTTAAACAACCATTCACCTGGACACCTTTTGCAGGAGCGTCTCGTTCCTTGGACATCTACATTGATCACACTCTCCATGAAATCCTCAAGCTTTGCCTTCCCCGTGTACGACACTCCAACCTGACCCACGGGGAGCAGCGCGCACTTTCACAACTTCAGCGCAGACGACATATCGTGATCAAGAGTGCAGACAAGGAAGGGGCCATTGTTTGTTGGAAGAAAGAATTGTACATCCAAGAGGCCATGTGCCAGCTAAGCAACACTGAATTCTATGCCTCTCGTCCTCAATATCCGACTCTGGCCAACAATCATCATGTTCGTGACACGATCAACGAATTCATCCACAAGACTGGTCTTTCTTCCTCTGCTACTCATCTACATATCCGAATCAGCTGCTTAGGAGAGCCATCCTTTTTATCTACTCCCTAAGATACACAAACCAGGCAACACCGGAAGGCCCATAGTTTCAGCTTCTTCCTGTCCTACAGAACAAATCTCTGACTTTCTGGACAATATCTTTTAACCTCTTGTCACTGGTCTGCCCACTTATCTTAAGGACACGAATCACACTCTCACTACTTTTGAGACCCTTACACTCCTGCCTGGTCACACCTGCCGTATCTTCACTCTTGAGTGTCCTTATACACATCCATCCCGCATGATCAGGGACTTCAGGCCGTCAAGTTCTTTCTGAACAAAATACGCCATCCCTCTATTTCCACGTCTACTATTTTGCGCCTTACACGACTTGTCCTCCAACTCAATTCAATTTGAATTCAATGGACTGTACTTCGACCAGATTAATGGTGTAGCCATGGGTACCAAAATGGGCCCCAGCTAAGCATGTCTGTTCATTGCCCACTTCGAACATAAGGTTTTGAGAGCCTTTTGAGGCCCTTTTCCAGCCTCCTATAGACGCTACATAGATGACGGTATTGGGTTCACATCATGCCAGAGGAAGACCTTAACAATTTCATCAGTTTTGTTAAGGAGTACAATTCTGTCATTTCTTTCACCTCCCATGTCTCTACTACTTCTGCTAACTTTCTCGACATTGCCATTACTATCTGCCCTCCCGAGCTTACTACTTCTGTCCACTATAAACCTACAGACTCTCACAGCTATCTCTTGTACTCTTCCCCCCCCCCCCCCCCCATCCCGGATCGTGTAAGGACTCTATTCTTTTTTCTCATATTCTTAGGTTGCGACGTTTGTGTACTGAAAATGTTGATTTCCATGATCAAGCCCATATAATGCTAGATTTCTTCCGCCAACGCGGCTATCTAGAACATGTTCTCTCGTCGTCTTGGAACCGCATCAGCCATATATCGTGGCAACAAGCCCTCATTCCTAAACCGCACTGTAGCTCAGACAGAGTTAAACTGGTACTCACGCACCACCTTGAGGATTTTACAAGCACTTCATGCAATGTTATTTATGCTATTATATACAAACGTTGTGATATGAAGCATATAGAGGAGACCGGTTTATGCTTAGGAGATCGTTTTCGTCAACATCTCAACGACATTTCTAAGAGGGCGTGGACATCTGTGGCTAAACACTTTTGCCTTAGCAGCCACAGGGGAAAACAGGACATTTCTGTTAGTGCGATCCGTTCTTGTTCTGCTGATGTACGACATCAGAGGGTCCTAGAACAGCGCCTTATTTTCCAGGCTGGCTGTCTCCACCCAGCTGAAATTAACAATGTCTTCAGATTCCTTTAAGTTCTTTAGTTTTCCACTTTTTTTTCTGCTATTTTTACTCAACTTTCTTGTTTCTCTCTCCTAGCTTCCCTCCCTCTCCCAATCTTCTCTTCTTCTCTGGTGGCTTATAAGCGTTTATTGCCCCTCCGGGTCTTGTCCTTCATTCACCAGTTTCATATTATCTCCCTCACGATTTGGTCTCTAGCGGCCTACATGTGTTTATCTGTTCGTTCTTTATTCATTACCTCTCCGCTTCCCCTCCCCTCCCCGACACCTGCTTCTCTAGCGACCTACAGGTGTCTATTGCCCTTTTCTCCCCCCCCCCCACCTGTTTCTCTCCCTTTTCCCGTCTCTTATTTCCGATTGACTTAATCTGCTATCCTTTGTGCCCCCCGCCCCCCCCCCCCGCCACCGTAGTCTCTATGCCCCGCAATGAGACACGCTTAGGAGGATGCCACTAAGATAAGTTTTTCGTTTAGTTATATGTCGTTAAGCAGATGACAGGTAACTTCAATACAAGATGTGAAAGTGCAGTAAGAACACAAAATGGACAACTGGTCAGTGGAGAAAGAGAAAAAATTGAAAGATGGAGGGAACACTTTAACACCCTACTAAACAGAACACAAGCAGCACAAGCAATAGATATACCTGAAGCAAAAGTGGAACTAAACATCAATACAGGACCAATAACAATAAATGAAGTAAAAGAGGCGATAAAGATGCTAAAATCAGACAGGGCACCAGGTGAAGATGAAGTGACTGCTGAGATGTTGAAAGCAGAAGAAACAGAAACACCAAAACAACTTTGCCGGATATTACAACAAATTTGGGATTTAGAAAAAGCCCCAGAGGAGTGGAAAACTGGTCTTATAGTAAAACTACCAAAGAAGGGTGACCTCAGAGATTGCGGGAACTGGAGAGGCATTACCCTACTGCCACTCACTAGTAAAGTATTTTGCAGAATAATCATCAACAGAATTGTACCAACACTTGAGGAAAAACTTCGGAAAGAGCAGGCAGGATTTAGGAAAGGAAGATCATGCATAGACCATATATTTGTACTTAGACAAATATTAGAACAGGCAAATGAGTGGCATAGCACAACATATGCATTATTCATAGATTTTGAGAAAGCCTTTGACAGTGTCAACAGAGATGCACTGTGGAAAATCCTAAGATGGCATGGCCTCCCCCATAAAATAGTTAATGTAATCAAAGCCCTATACGAGGGTTTTCAGTGCAAAGTTATCTGTGGAGAACATACCTCCAGCAGCTTTAGGGTACAAACAGGAGTGAAACAGGGATGTGTACTATCACCAACATTATTTATCTTGGCAGTAGACTGGTTAATGAAGGAGGCAACATCAGACAAACGCAGAGGATTACAATGGACCCTTGACACAGTGCTGGAGGACCTTGACTTTGCGGACGACATTTGTCTATTATCAAGCAGTCACAAAGATATGCAAGATAAAATAAACAAGTTAACCCAGAATGCAAACAACATAGGACTAAAGATCAATGTAGGAAAGACAAAGTTAATGAAGCAAAATGTGAACAACAGAAATGTACTCAGAGTAGATAACAAGTTAGTGGAGGAGGTCAACGAATTTGTATACCTTGGCAGCAGAGTAGTAGAAAATGGAGACAGCACAGAGGACATCAACAGCAGACTTACTAGAGCAAACCAGGCTTTTGCAATGCTACAGAATATATGGAAATCAAATAAACTAAGCATAAATATGAAAATCAGGATATTTAAGAGTAATGTTCTAAGTGTGCTACTCTATGGAAGTGAATGCTGGAAAATCACCAAAACCATAGAAAACAAGTTGAATTCTTTCCAGACTAAATGTTTACGTAGAATTAAAAAAATATTTTGGCCAAACACCATAAGAAATAACATTTTATTGGCAGAAATGCAGATGAAACCACTGACAACAATTATTGAGGAAAGACGCTGGCGATGGTTGGGACATGTGCTCCGAATGACTGACAACTCACTACCAAAAATAGCACTAAGATGGACACCACAGGGGAGCAGAAGTAAGGGTAGACCAAAAGAGACATGGAGAAGAACAACAGAAAGGATGTTGAGCAATAGAGGGCTCACCTGGGCAAGAGCAGAAAAAAAGGCGAAAGACAGGCATTTGTGGAAAACCCTTGCGGAAGCCCCATGTGCCCTGGGCACTTAAGGTTCAGAGAGAGAGAGATATGTCGTTAGTTATATATACCACATTCGATGCCGGGGGTAAGGTCCACATCTCGTTACGGCTAGGCCCGGTTTACAGTAGCACCGAGTCCATGGCCTGTTGTTTTCGTTGTCTTAAAAAAAAATCTGTTCTTATTGTTTCTTACCACGGCGTCATGGTGACCCAGATGAAATTCATTTATAACGAAAAAGAAGATATGGAAGAATGGAAGAGGGCCAATACCATCCACCATAGTCGCTGGTTATCACCACAGGAGGGCCAAATGCAAGTAAGATGTTTTACAGCTATATGTATAGCATTCTTGCCGGGCCCGCCGGTGTAGGCCCTAGTGAAGTTTAAACCCTAAGCAGGTTCGAGAAGAAAAATAACTGATACGCCACCTTGACACAGGCTGCCAACATCGCCCATTACAAGACTATGAACGGGAAACATTTTGTCCCAGACGGCAAAAAAAAAAAAAAAACTATCATGACTGAGCACATGGACAAGGAAAGAGCCAAAGGCACTTTGCAATGGCTACCACCTACTGCCAAGGCATAGATGGTTAAACGGTTGGTCACCTTTCTGACCGGTAATGAGGAAGATGAAGCTTCTAGGGTGGAGAAAGCCCACGATAAGTGGTCTGCTTTACGCAGACCCAAACTGGAAGCACCACACTTCACCTTCATTAGAAAATCGGCTGCAGCCAAGGAGCACAAAATCTTCATTCTTCAAGGACAGAAGCCACCGTGCCCGATCTGCCAAAGTAACACGCGCTGGGCCAACAAATGTCCACGTAAACACACATCAGCAACCAAGACCTCAAGCAGACAAACCACACGGCAAGCAGAAGAACTCATCGAGCTAGAGAGAACTTCCACGGTGAAGAAAACAAGCGTCCCAGTTTCAGCTTCACCTGATAAGAACCCACCTTCCGAAGCCGTCGACGATAACTTTCAGCTGGTGGACTACAGTAGAAAAAGGAGGCGACCTATACGATCTCTTACAAGCCGGCACAAATACATAGATCAGATAAAAATATGCTATCAAGTAGAACACAACAGGCCAAAGAAAAAGAGGCAGACCACGTGAAACTCTAAAGAGAGGCCAAATTAATAGGCATAAAATCTATTGATGAGGTTGAAAAGCTCGCCGAAAACAGGGAAAATTGGTGAAATACCTTGCGAGCCCTATGTGACGTTTAATGGCACGGGAAGGATATAAGAAATTTACAACGTGACACCCACCACGCAGATAGAAGCACACAGATCCAAACAGACAGCGGCATGTCAACTGTGCAAAAGCAACGGGCAGGAAACAGAAGAGTACATATTTTACACATGCAGCACAATCACACCCAGTATAGCAACATTACAGAACATAACAGAAACACACACAGCACAAAAGATAGAGATATACAAAGCAATCGTGCTAAATATTATCCCTATGACTCAGCCGGAATACACACACCAAGTTACTGGCCCTGCTTGCAGAGTTCAGGTACTTGTGTGGACGTGCAGGAACAAAGCCAAATTTAAGTTCGGCACGTTTAATCCGAGAATTGTCAAAGATCTGTTTCGGCAATGTGAACTAAAAATTATGATCTGCTGTGCTTCTGTCAGTAATTAAGCGTTGACAAGAATAAGCGAGAGAGAGAGAGAGAGAGAGAGAGAGAGAGAGGGGGGAGCAAAAGGGAGAGAATGTGTGATTTATGGATGTCCTCAGTGGAAAACAGCGGTTCTCTTTAATTTTTGTTTATTCGCAATATTTACTGCCTACAAAACTATTGTCGCCAACAGCGATGCACACCGGGTTGTGGTCTCATGTGTATGCATTTGTTTTTCACTTCACATAACAACCCGACCAGACAACGACCGTCCGACACAATTACCTTTGACCTACACAGCAGACCAGACGACACTCCTACCCTCGTCCCGAGAAACTGCAAGTAATTATCTTCATCACACGTCACTGTCATCTCATGAATTGTAAAACCCCACCATCTCATTGATTCAACTCACGGGCAATCACCCCCCCCCCAGTTCATATCACTTCATTAGTCCTTGTAACAGTTGATTCTTGCAAATAAAGTTTGTAAAAAAAAAAAAATGTTCTTATCACAAGTTCTACCTGGCACGGAATGTACCATGATCAACAAGGTGGTCTTTCCGGAAAGGCTAAGATTTTAATCCAACTCCCCCCCCCCACCCACCACTGCGAGGTGGCACATCTGTCTGGCAGGCACCCTTGTGGTGTATTAGAAGAACTACAAAAATCTTTTTTTTAAATCTGTTCTTATCAACTTATCTGATACACGACCCATTGGGTTGATACGATATTAATTGATTTTTGGAACGAGACGAGATGCCGGGTCGACCCGGTATTGCAGTCCTTCCAGGAATACCCAAATAAACACAAATGTACGATTAATTAAATCAGAATTAGAAGTGTATCCAACGTTTATTAAAACAGTAAGCTGTATGTTTTACTGTAGTTCGTATATAAACAAAAAACTAAAGATCGAAATGTTTCTTATTAGACGTGTTATATTCGATATATCAGTTCACACTGGTGAGATTGTATGTGAATATTTGTTTGTCATTCATAGCGATGGAGTCTGCAAAAGAAGCATTGCACACACACCCCCCCCCCCCCTGGTTTTCAGCTTCACTCGGGAGCTGAAAATATAGCCACTGTAACCCACTCCTAATCCAGTACATTGCTTTACCTCAGTATCTTCACCGCATCAGCTGCACAAATCATCAGAGTTGTAGGTGCTGGCAATATTCCCTATTGTGTGTACAAATGTGCTACATAAATACATATATACATACGCAAACATACCATACGTACATATACGCACATGCCTACACGCACATATTGAAATCAGGGACATTCTCTTACCATCACTGCTAGATGGTGGAAATGACTGGGATGTGGCAGCGGACTTATCAGGAAGAAGAGAATACTCGACTCCCATCAAGAACACAAGAATGCGACCGGACATTGTAGTGTACTCCATAGAAAAACAGGAATTAATAAGATCGAGCTTAAGGTTCCGTGCGAAACAAGAATAGAGGAGCATCATTTATTCAAATGTGAGAACTACAATGATCTGGTCAAGCAACTGAGGCAAGGGCAGGAATCAGGGCAAAAATGATAGATGTAGAAGTGGGATCGAGAGGATTCGTAGCAACACCAGCATACGACCTGTGTAAGCAATTGGGCATAAGGGGACAAGCAAGAGCAAGGGCATTGAAAAGCATTTCAGAAACACCGGAAAAGGCCTCATGCTGGCTGTGAATTATGCGTACCAAGCATTAAGAACATAAATAATTTCATTTGTCACAACCCCTCCGTAGCTAAATCGCTAAAGACACACTTCAAAGTGCATTGCCAACTGGAAGATCATGGGTTCAATACCTGGAAAAAAAAAAAAGCAACTCACAAGAACTCTGGGAGTCATGACCCAGAGGTGTCCACCCCCCCCCCTTAGAGTGTCAGGAGTTTAATAGGGCCAAAACACTTGTCTGGGGGGGGGGTACTTCCTCTGATGATCTGAAGGAGTTGTGTTGTTGTTCTGCTCTGTATAGTAGAGAGTTTCCTGTATATATATATATAAACACATACATAATACATACATACACGCGCGCACACACCCAAACACGCATGCACGCACACACACTGTAAAGGCCTGTACATGATAAACCTGCTGCACTTTTCAGTTACTGGTATTTAGTTAACTGCAATGATGATTTCTTTGTTTACATTCAGTGACAGTAGTTATGTATTTACACAGTTGTTTATCCTATCAATTCGACTTACTATGGGTTCACTGAAACATAATCCATTGTATGCCGAGTCTGTAAGAATTCAATGGACTATAGTTCCAACAATAGGAATAATATACTATGGAATAATCACCTCCAGAAGTTAGCTTGCAGCACAGTGTGAACGTAGACTCTAGATTCTACTTCCACTCTTGTCTGCCAACATCTCTATTGCAAATCTGACAGCCCATTTGAACTTTGAACTCATTTGATACTCACCTCCCTACTTGCTTCCCTCTCTCCTGAAATACCCTTCTAGAACAAGAAAGCTCTTGAACAGAGAAATTCTGGACGTCCTGGTTGTCTAAAGTTCGGTTTATCCTATCAAGAATAATTTACAGAGACTTTTAAAAAAGGCATCAGTTTACCAAACAATAGAAGATTAAATTAGTGGTAACACGACAGACCTAATATCCCAGTTCCACACTTTGCTGTCTGGCCATCTAAGTATGGGTTAAGAACAGAGTTACTTTCACTTTTGAAGGTGACATTCTCATTAAAACCTCTAGCCACGTAAATTTATGCTTGAACAGTATAGGGCACAGGATGCAGAAGTCTTTGTCAGTACCAGTATGAGCACTACAAAAACACATACTTGAGTTCCACACAGTTTTGCACATTTCCACAGCGATAGTAAAACTACTGCAAAAAAAAAAAAAAACGGCTATAATGTTGGTAGTCACGACGTTTGGTGCTAATTACCAAGATCAGTTTGCATACTTGAAACGACGCAGTGGAAATTCATCTGCCCGTTTATTTTAATTACCCTCTATTCTCTGTGTGCCCACTTGCCTCGTCACGATTCGGCTACAGTACTACCAAAACTACACTTTAAAAGACCAACTGAAACATCCGATCCGAAAGTCATTTCTCAACAAGAAAGAAACAGTAAAGGAAAAACATCTACTATCATTGTATTTTTCTTGATCGCAATTATAGCACTGGAAACTGGAAAATAAAAGTTGCAGTTTCTTTTTGCGTGGCTCCAAAAAATTTGTGCGCGGTATGATTTGTTTCTGTGTGCGGCCGCGCAACTTAGAGGGAACAGTAGTAACAATACTATTGCTTAGAAGTATAATGACAGTTAAACACTTCGCACCCCAACGGTATGCGTAATTTTATTTGTTCATGCGTATTATTTTTGGAAATCTTATACGAACATTAGAAGAATATTTACTAATAATATTTCAATAAAGAAACGACGAAAGTAAAATTATTTTAAGAGTTATTACAGCTTTTCGTGCTTGGTTAGCCGTTATAATGGATTGATAGCCGAGTTCCACACGAGTAACTAATTACTTTATATAAGTATATAAAACTAAGTATATAACTATACACGAAGCCACTGCAGTAAATCTGTGATGACAAAATGTGTAAACTAGGGAAAAAGTACGAACAGCTTTACGAGCACACAGTTGATAACGGAGTTACATCATTTCTTATTTCTTAGGCGTCGTTGGTTGCGAAGACATACAAATATGGCGGGCAAAAGCCCCTCAAAATGTTTCGTTTAAAATGTATACAATTGTGTTAAATTACATTAACAATATTTTATATCATTTAATTCTACTTATATTTAATAGTATTTTGTAAAAGATTAATATATATTATTTCTCAGAGATGTAAGAATAATGTAAAAAATATCTGAAATAAAAGTAACTTTTCTAAAAATACTCCACTTTCTATGCCAATTTGTATAATATGCCAGTGCTATGATGTTTTTACATATTCCCCATCATTAAATGATTATTTAAATAACCGTATACAAAGATTAGTACACTTACAATAAATATTAGAAAATTTCGTCACTTTATCTTCACTGAGCATTTTCCAAAAACATTTTGTAGTTTAGTCCCATGTGAACGTCAACTGGATCACCTGGCATTGCACCTGCAGCAACACACAGAGGATAATATAGACAACACATCTAAAGAATAAAACCCCAAATTCGCTTTAATTTCTAAACAAATTCAAAGCCACTTACTATAAGCGTTTCTCTGATTTGTATTCCTAGACAGGGTGTTGTTAGCGTGAGACTGCACTGTTTTCATCATCATGTAAGTTGAGTACGCAGAATGTATACAGAAATGTAAACGCGATGACATAATGCGGGAACACCAGTCATACAAGATCAATAACAAGCAGAGGATTGTGATGACTGTGACATATGGCAAGTTTTAATAACAGCCGTATTTGAGGTCATATTTCAGGAGGGAAGGAGGTTGAATAAAAAAAAAATATAAGAATATAGTCGTATGTCACTCTTGAAATATTTCTTCAGTATCTGCGACAGTAGGGAAGAACTAGAAAAAAGCTTTCCAAAATGGAAAGTCGCTTAGCATCGTTTTGAGGAGAAAATGGACAAACAGTGAATGGAAGCTAGACCATAAAACAAAAACATGGTTTCATGCTATTGTAGTCCAGTATCAGTAATACTGAAAAAAAAATCAGAAGACTAGTGCGGCTTTGTTGCTGGAAAGGGAACAGCAAATGCTATCTTCACTTTAAGAATATTGGCAGAAAGTGCAGTAGAAGTTAAAACATACCTATTTTTATACTTCTTTGACTACTGTAAAGTTTTTGATAAGTTAAACATACCAGAAACAAAGATAGGCTGAACACTTCCAAGAAATAACCACACCCAAAAGATATACCTTGAAATGAACTTCCCAATCCCACAACTAAATGTAAACCTAGATGAAATTACATTGAAGGAAATTGAAACAGCAGTGAACCTAATGGTTAGCAACAAAGCTGCAGGTGAAGATGAAATAACGGCCAAAATGTTAAAAGCTATTAACATTGACAATATGAGTCAAATACAGAGGAGTAACCTTACTATCAGTTGTGTTAAAAGTATTTTGCAAAGTTATTCTGAATAGAATTAAAGATATAGTGGATACTGCAATGAGAGAAGAAGAACGAGCAGGATTTCAAAAAGGGAGAAACTGTCTTGACTAGATCTTTACTAGAAGAATAATACTTGAAGAACGTTGAAAAGCAAAAACCATTAATCCTAAACTTCATAGATTTTAAAAAGGCATTTGATAGCATACACAGAGATTCATTGTGGAGGATTTTAAGAATGCCATCTAAAATTGTCAGCATCATTAAGAATCTCTACTGCAACGAATATGTTTGTGCAGTCAGCACAGACTAAGGAATGAGCGAATGATTCCAGTTTGAAACAGGCATGAAACAGTGATCTACCTTGCTTTTTGGAATTGCCATAAACTTCATAATGAAAAAATGTTGCACAAGTAAAAAGGGTATTGATTGGGTACATGGGACCCAACTAGAAGATCTTGATTTTGCAGTTGACGTAACTATTATCAGTGGCAATGTTAAAATCGATGCAAGAAAAAATAGATACATTGTCTTCACTGGCTAGCAAAATAGGACTTGAAATTAACAAGCACAAAACAAAAATAATGAAACTTCCTGTTAATCAAGAAGGAAAATGTACGTAGAAGGAATAGCTGTTGAAGAAGTACGCCAATTTGCATACCTCGGCAGCTACATAGATCAGGATGGTGACACCAGAAAGGAAATTAGAATTGCAAAAACAGCATTGACCTTCAAGAATCTTGAGAACATATGATACTCTAAAGCTCTAAGCACAAAAACAAGCTAAGATTATTCATTCAGATGTAATATCCACCATCATTTATGCATGCGAAAGCTGGAAAATAACTAAAGAAGTAAAGAACAAATTGGACTCTTTTGAAAACTAATGCCTAAGGAAAATATTTGGTATAAAGTGGAACGAATTCAAGAACAAAGCAGAGATAAGGCAGATGAGTGAACAACAACCTGTCTCACGGGTGATCAGAAAAAGAAGATGGACATATGTCGGTCATGTGATGAGAAGAAACTGTCAGAGAATCCTAGAACAAGCTATCAAGTGGAACATAGCAGGCCAAAAAAAAAAGGACTTTGTTAAGAGAGGCCAAATTAGTAGGCATAAAATCCCTTTATGAGGTTGAAAAGCTTGCTGAAAACAGGAAAACTTGGTGAGATACCATGCGAGCCCTATGGAAGGTCAGATTACATCTGGTTTGTTTTTTAAAACTAGTTTGACCTTGTTACAGCAAAAAATAATACAATGTATGAAAATTATAAAACGGCTGCATTTACTGAAAAAAGCATATTGAAACATGAGTGCACTACATGTCAACATGCATATGAGTAATAAGAATCAGTTAGAAAAAAAAAAAACAAACTGGACTGCTGTATTTGTTCTAATACTATCAAACATTGGTGTGTGGGGTTACACAAATTTTAATGCAAATGTCATTACACAGAGGATTACATTTGGCAATGTTTTATAACATGTTGAAAGTTAAAGCTACAGTCATAACCCTTATTTGTTTTCAGTTTCTCAGAGATCAGCGTGAAAAGATCTAAAAATTACCCACACTTCTACAGTTTCAAAATGATGGAAGAGACAAATGATGAGCAGCCAGAGATGGTGAGTCATGAAGAAGCTGTGCTTGCGGAGAGGGAGGCGACACAGAATTTGTCTTCGCCAGTAGCAGCTGGTAAATGATGTTCTTATAATTTCATTTGAAACATTTTTTTTTTCTTCAGATACATTTTTTGCTTATTCATAGTTTTGAACAGTTTTTAGTGAAACCGTGAATAAGACAACAGAAAAGAAAATTGAGGCTCGTGAAATGTGGATGTACAGAGGAATGGGGCATATCCTGTGGGCAGAGAAGAAAATGCCAGTTCTAAAAAAGTTGAAACTGAAAAGAGAAATATTGAAAATCATAAGAACAAGACAACTGAGTTACTTTGGACATGTCAGGAGACATAATACTATACTGAAAACACTACTTGAGGGAAAAATCGAAGGGAAGAGAACAAGAGGACAACAATGACATATGAGTGGACAGTATCAAGAGATGGAAAGAAACCAGCATGGCAGAAAGCACTGTGAAGGCAAGAAACAGAGCAGACTGGAAATTCATTGCATCTAACCTTTTGTGAGGAGACAGTATGAGATGATGATGAGTGAAACCATGTCTATATCTAACCTTCAAAGATAAACCACTTTTGACACTGCCTGTGTGGCAATTTTCTTAGACAAATTGTGTAACCAACTGAAAGGCTGTCATTACCTGAGTAGTTTATTTACAGGTTTGTCACCATCCTATGCCCAGTTACATAGAACAGTGTCAGCACCTTCACCTCTGCCAGCATTTCTCAACAAGGATTTGCCATCTAAGGTACTTTAAATAAGATGATAAACTTTAAGATTGTAAGAACTGAGCCATGTTTATTGTGAGTGAGCGGCACAAGGGAGATTGCATTGTTAATGAAACAAGACATTTTTTATCGTTAGAGAGTAGTTAGCCTGCAGAAATTGGATATATACTACTATAAGAGAGTGACAGTAGCCATGGCTTTCACAGATAGAGGCAGTTACTCATAGTTTAGGTTAAAATATCTTGTTTTGTGGAAGCATTTTTGTGAATATCAAATCACTGAAATTGTTCAGAATAATTCAGGTCAGATTCTGAATTTCACTGTTGCTCATGGAAAAACTGTTTTCTTCTTCTTGATCACTCCCAGACGTTGACTTATATAAAAAGTGGTCAGTTGGAGTTGATGTACATTCCCATATAGCTTCTCTTGAACTGATAATAGGTGTTGACCACATCTGTCTTCTGTGCATCACATATGTTGGACACTCCTGCAAAATATGTTCTTCCATCATCTTACCTGGCCACATGTGCACATGCTGGTTGGGCCAATCTTGAGCTTGTTGAAAAGATGGTACTCCAGTCTACCTTGACCAGTGTGGAACCAAAGCATGATCATTTGCTCTTCTTCTGCCAAGTGGTAACAAGCATCATTTTTCTGATAGCCAGGGTGTTCTTTTGCCTGTTTGAGTGTTATTTTTATCACAAATTTAGCTTCCTCATATGTCATGCTTGTACTTGTTTGTGGTAATCTGCTGTCACCTTCTTCTGCTAGGATATCAGTTGTTTTGTTATGTGGTATACAACAGTGGGATGAAAAGCTTAACAGAAAGGCTGTTTTGAATCTATACTGAATTTTTAATAAGGAAAAATGCATTATATTCTGCTAGTTCAAGTTAATGAATGTTTCTAACTATTCTTATGCCCTTAATTATTGCATTGAGTGCATAGCATATATTAAAAACTGAGTTAATTTTGTTAGTTCATGGTACACAGTATCCAAGGACACTTGTATTTGTGTATTTATCTTATTTTTATAAGAATGAATGAAAACAACTCACACAGATGGCACACTGTAACATTTTCAGCATAACTTCAGTGTATTTACTAGCTAGCAGTTTTATATTTGTATGATGATATTCTAAGTTCTGTGTTGATTGTTGTGTAGATGTGAACTAGGTGTTCATGGCAATGAAGAGTTTGGCAGCAGATGCCATGATGAAGATACTGGCAGCAAATGCCATGGTGAAAAACATATTGTAAATGCATCACATCATATCTTCAGTGTTGAGTGGCTTCCTTTACTTCCTGAAGTGGACCTGAGAAGCAGACCTGTCAAGAAACTCCATCATCATGGGAAAAAACATTGATCTTTACCACTTCCACCATACTGTAACATCACAACACCTTTTTTTTTTATCAGGAACACCAGTAATAGTTACCATGATAGATCTTGACCAGACCAGCCCACAAGACCTGCAGAAGCTGCCTCAACATATATATATGATTTGTTTAACCGGCCACAGTAACAGCAGGCATTGTTTTTGTTTCAAGGTCCAGTGTCCTTGCACATACATCTTCTTGTTTTCTTACGTGAAAACATTTCTGCAGAGTTACTCTCCATGCAATCCTTGTCTTTCACAAGATCTTCACAAACCTCACTGCTAATAGAAATGTACCTTACATTAATGACTTACAGGTATCTTTGTATCTTAGTTTTGGTCAGCCTTGTGGCCTCTTCCACAAGTTGTTATTGTTCATAATGGTTCTTTTATTTGTTATTACCTAGACAACAGCTCCACCTGTGTCAGGTTCTACACCATATTTGCCTTCACCCAGTTTAGAGTATGCAGCTGCTTCGACAAAGGCTCCAGGTATGTGGAAAAATACTGAGAAGCAACAAATACTATGAAATAGTAGTTAATACTGAGTACTGCCTTCTTCTTTATCATTTTGCCAGACATCAACACCAATCTTTATGCCTTGTAGTCTCTTCTTTTGCTTCTTTGTTTGTTGTGCTGTTACATTCTTCCTCCTCTTTTTGCCAGTCTTCTTCATTTCCTTGATTGTTACTGTGGGCGGGTATCACACAATAATTAGTGTTCAGCTCTTTTGTTACCAGAGCTAAACGCAGGCCTTCCTGTTTGTACCGACGCGGACATTACATGGCCGAGCGGGTGTATTGATATCAGGGGGTCCCTTCATAAAAGTCATTGTAACAGACAAACTCCTTTACCAACACGTGTGTATCTCATATTAAAATAAGTGGAAATGAAAGAAGATTCCATAAATGAAGTTATTTGTCATAAAAAAAACAGAAAAGAAAAAAAAACAACTGGTATGAAAAGATGGAACGATTTTTGGGTGCTAAAAATATTTTTTTAGGACTGAGCACTAAATCAAAGTTGTACATACTTTAAATGTGTCAGAATCCAATGCAAAATATGTAGGTCAGTACAGAAGCATTGATATTTGGGGATGCTTTTGATATCCAGTAAATCTAACAGGTCTACAGCTGTGAGAAACACATTTAGTAAGATAGGTCTAGTCAGTCAGTATGACCATTCCACCAACCGATCTCGAAAAAACTTGAAAATTACACTCCAGTCCATCCATTTCAAGATTTCCTTCATCATCTGGCATGACAGGATGCTAAACACTAGTTTAACTTGGATTCAGAAGATCTCTGACTGGTTAAATGAGAAGTTATATCAAGTTTTCAACGAAAAAAATTGGAAGCCTTATAGGGTGGCCTGGGTGCAACGCATAAACAGCAAGCAACCCTTTAGGGCAGCCTTGTAGCAGAAGAGATAAGTATACAACTATACACGAAGTAATGCAGTAAAGCACTCACCACCCTCAGTTATGATCCACATATCACACGTCACAGGTCTCTAAACATTCTCTACACTCCACCATGCGCATTTCTGTACATTTCTGAACAAGCACATTTTGAACATAGCACATTTTGAACAGGCGCATTTCTGAACGAGCTTTGGAAAAGCCACATATTCTTTCAAGTTATAGCTAAGTGCTCTATTCATGTTATTTATTTATTTTTTTAACATAGGATTCATGTGAATCTATACTTCATCTCCTCTCTCTAATTCTTCTTCCTGTGTGTGTTTGTATGATTAAGGGTCACACTGAAATGTCACAACTTTGTAGTCGTTAAGTAATAAAGGTGTTCCTACTTTTTTTCCTAGTTTATACATTGTGGGCGGATATACACTGTTTGACTGCTTTGTTGATTATTATGCTTGCTAGTGTTAGGGTTTGTGTCAGATCTTTAACTCTTCCCATACCAGGGGGACACAACGTGGAGGTTCAGTTTTTGCTATGTTAAGAGTGCAGGTCTTGATATATATAGGGGTATAGTTGCAAAATTGAATGAAAAACAGTATTTCCGTGTACCTGTTATGTTTCAAAATATAACTAAATGTATGAAGAGTTCATAAATTTAGAGTTTTTTTAGGAAAAAAGAAGTAATGTGATGTTTTTAGACAATAATTGTGTCTTACTTACCATTGGGTAGGTCTAGATCTAGAGTACTTACCATCTGAGATGCCTAGAACTACCTGTCAAAGTTGTCTTGTTTTGATATGTTGCATTCTCGCTAAAATATTGTCTGAAATAACCTTCTGACTACTTCTTCAGTCGTCTAATATATCTAGATCTACTTGGGATACATTCAAGAACAGTGGTCTGGTCACAGGCCATGTCCATACCCCTATCTACATCACGAAAAATTGAAATTTCTCTATGTTTCTCTTCGTTTTTCTTGCTCTAATCAGTTGTAACTAAGCATTCTTCTGCCATTTTGTAAAGGGACATAAGCAGTTAACGTGCGAACCAAAATGAGAATTACCGTTATACGAAACAAAACATATAGGAATATAAGGACCAAAGGCCCGGAAGTCAGAATCGACTTTGGGTTTTACATGACCCACTGGCACGGAAAGAGTTAATCTTTTGTATTTCTATGCCTGTATCATGGATTGTGAGTCTGTTAAAATACTGCTCATAGATTTATGACAGGAATACCTACCTGAACATCCAGACATTGAAAATACATTATGTACAAATTCAATACAATTAAAAAAGACCTGCAGATACTTTACCATCACTTTGAGCAGAAGAGCACAAGCTCAGTGGCTGCTCTCTCTCTCTCTGAACCTTAAGTGCCCAGGGCACATGGGGCTTCCACAAGGGTTTTCCACAAATGCCTGTCCTTCACCTTTTTTCTGCTCTTGCCCAGGTGAGCGCTATTGCTCAACATCCTTTCTGTTGTTCTTCTCCATGTCTCTTTTGGTCTAGTGGCTGCTAGACTGGAGAAATTAAAATGAAAAATACTATTTTCCTCTCACTGTATTACATTATTTTCATTGCTGGAGTTTTTATTGCTACTGCCTGTGCTATGTAGTTATTGGAGTAGCACCTGTTGGTATAGTCATCTGTGTAGTTATTGGAGTAGCACCTGTTGGTATAGTCATCTATGTAGTTATTGGAGTAGCACCTGTTGGTATAGTCATCTGTGTAGTTTGCTCATGTTATAGTTTTATAAATACGCCTCCACTTCTGTTTTCTGTAGCATTTGTAGTTGATCCGTATGTGTATATATGTGTCCAATACTTTTTGGATAGTTTTTTGTTTGTTTGTATGTAATCTGTTGCTATCATCACTTGTTTTTCTTTTACTGTTTGGGTTCATTTTTTCTGAATGCCTGGAAGTTGATCTCACAGTTTTGGGAATTTTTTGGTTTTTCATTGTGGGAATTTGCGGTATGACTTTAGAGGCTTGCTTTGTGTGTATGTGGGGTTGTTGGGCCGTCTTGCAGGAGTTTCTTTGCTCTGTGGATGAAGTTTGTTCTGTTTAGCCTTCCTTTGCCTTTGTTGTGCATATGATCATGTATGGGGTGTTCTTTTAATCTTTTTTAATTTCTCTTGTAATAATGTTTTCAGTTCTAGATGTTGTATTTGTGTTAGGCTCTTCAGTTCTTTTATTGGTTTTCTTTGCACCTGTTATGATTCTCATTGCCTGATTTTGTACTTTGTCTAATTTGTTAAGGTTGGTTTTGACTGCAGATGTTCACGCTGTTAACACTATATTCCAGTTTTGGCCTCGCTCTTCCGGTTTACATACTTTTTCTGTATGTCGTGGCATGCTGCCCAGGTACTTCCTGCTAATTTCTTCATTATTTCACTGAATACTATGAATTAAGCTATAAACCTTTCCACTAGTGTAATTTATTTTTCATGCATTTCATGATTCACCAGTAACATGCAAGATGTGCCTACATTCTCTATGCCTTGTCATTCATGACCCAAGAAATCTTTTTTGTAAATGCACCTTGTAAAGTTTTGTCTTTCCCTTGGTTGCTTGTTTATTTATACTTAGTTTCTTCATATTATACTTTTAGCTGGTTAACTCCATTCTCAACTTCAGTATGAGTCGGACTTTATCACAAATAAGTAGATTTTTTGTTTTTTTCCGTTTTGTCCTAAAAAGAAGCTTATGGCTTAAATATTGGTAATTGTTGTGGCATTTTATATTTTTTTCTCTCTTTTTATCTTTGAATCTTCTACTTCTTTTATGAAAAGACTTTAAAAAATCATGCTGTATTTTGTTAATAGTTAGTTTTTAACATGAAATGCTTGAATTATCAAGCCAGAAATCACTTAAATATATTTAAACTCTTTTTCTTGATATGTGAAAGTTTTACTTAAAAAAAAAATATTTTAGTACTTCAGTAGATGAATAAAATTATTTAGAATAATATTCAGTATGAAGATAGCACTGTGCTTGACATGAGGCTGTGTGTAATTTGAAGCATTTGATTAATGAAGAAGCAGTCTTTTAGTTCATACATATCATGTTTGTGCAGAATCTCCACAGATTCCTCATGAAGGCAAAACAAAAAGCCCTGAGCCAAGTGCTGAATCTCATACTTCTGCAAGTGGCAGTGGTTATGGGTTGTTTGGCTGGATTTCTGGAAGCAGCTTAGTTAACAAAGTTGTAGAAAAAACAAAGGTCAGTCATGCTAAAAAAAGCAAGTTTGATTTCAGTTTTGAAGTGTCAGTTTGCTAAATATAAATGTCCGCACTGTGTTCTGTAAGACTGATAGGATCATGTGTAACAAGGAGTGGGTCATTCTGTTCACAAGACTCAGGTTACAGGCCTTACATGGATCCACCATCCTGGGCATGCAGGAGTTCATGATAATGAGCAGGCTGACTGACTGACTAGAAGGGCCTTCATGCATGGTGTACCAAGACTGGACAAGGCAACATCTCAAAGACTGTTATGGACAGATTTGGTGGGGATGAAGAGCTAGAGTGGGAGCCTTACATCCACAGAACAAAGGAACTAAGGCCAAGGAAAGAATAAGCTCCCCCAGAAGTGATGAACATGTGGCAGGTATGTTCAGTGCATACACTTTATGTTGTTTACCAGAATGGACAGTGAAGCAGATATGGGAATGTCCTGAGTGCAGTGACGTTGTCCCATGAAATGAATCATTTGTGGCAGACATGGAGTGCCATATTAGAGGAATAATGTTGTTCGACCCTGCCAATGTTCTTAGGTTGAATCCAGTTCTATTCAGTTCTAAAAAAAATTTTTCCTCATCAGAATATTTTAATACATAAATAGTTTGAAGCCCTTTGCCTTATCATTGAAACCTGAACAGTAGAAATTGGAAATAACAAGACGATTTCTCTTTTACAGTTGTTCAGAATTCTTTAATATTTAAAATTGTCCTCCCCCCCCCCCCCCCTTTCTAAAATTAATTGGAATAACTGAAGCATCAGAATTGTTGGTTAACTCTTTTATGTTAGAGAGGAGGGATTTGGATAACACACTGGTTAAGCATCCTCCTACTGAGAAAAGAGCCATGGATGGCATTTTTCCATCAAGGAAATACCATGGTGTCCAGTATTTCGTATTCAGTGAGATCATATCCCAGCTTTTAGACAATACACCAGAGGATACAAACATTCATGAACTACTGCTTGAGGAGGATTTTAAACATTAAATGGCAGGACAAGATCAGGAACAAGGAGGTCTGGGAAAAGGCAAGACAAGAACCTATGAACCTACAAATCATGTCTAGGAAATGGAGGTGGATTGGCCACAGTCTGAGGAAAGCCAACAGCAGCATAGCAAGACATGCACTGACATGGAATCTTCAAGGAAAAACAAGGAAGACCTAGACTTACTTGGAGAAGAGAAATTATGACAGTGCTCAGAAGCAAGGGATACACATGGAAGGAAGCAGAGAATAATTCCAAGAACAGGGATGACTGGAAAGCCTTTATCTGTGGCCTGTGCTCTCAAGGGAGTGAAAGGCGACAGTGATGATAAAATCCCAGCTTTTGAAAACAAAATATCAACCAGCAAGGTGAGACGCACCAAGATGTTAGTGTATTGAGGATAAATGCAAAAAAAAAATCTGCACATGATTATGGAATCCCACATATATTTAAGCATAGCCAGTGAATGTTATTGTGTACACAATAGTAACAGGAGATACTTGTTTGTTAACTTCTGTGTTCGTAGTTTGTTTTTTTTTTTCCACTTAATTTCAGAGTTCAATGGAAACTGTCATAACAACATTAGATCCAGGAATGAAGGAACTTATTTGTAAGTACTGCAGTTAATCATTCCTTAAATTCTTTTTTTCTCTTTTTTTGGGTGCATGCATTAGAATCTCAATCACATTACTGATTTACCTTAAGAAAGTCAACGAAAACCACGGTGTCACGCAATCCTGCTTCCGGAACCCATCAAGAGTACAGGCTCAAGCCCTATGATACTCTGAACCCCATGTAGTCTTCTCGGGGATCCCGTGTGGTCCTTTCGGGGACCACAGGACGTAACGTGGACCACAGGCGTAAATTCAGTAGGATCGCGGGGCGGTCTTGGTGGTAGAAGCGAACGAAGAAGAAGAAGAAGGAGACCTTAAGAAAGTGTCTATATATAGGACTCAGCACTGCCAGTAGTTTTAACCATTTGCTGCTTTTATTAACTGCATCTTTTTTTTAAAATGGCCTTGAAATTTTTCAAATCATATACTATATATAAGCAAATAACTATACTTTTCTTGATAAATAGATAGCAGATGTCAAGTTAGACAAGAGGTCAAGTTTAAATAATAGAAAGTAACCAGATTCATGAAATATATCGACAAAATCTGTGCAGATTTTGTGAATGTTCTGTATTAGGAGCTTGTTTTCCCATTTGTTGCCTGACAAAGCTCAGTAATACATGTTATGAAAACAGACTGGCCTGCTTTAACCCGATTAGGGTTTTTAAATTTTGTAAAATTGTGTTGCTCGTCCGGTGACGAATTATTTTCACAC
Source organism: Achatina immaculata (assembly GCA_009760885.1). Taxonomy (NCBI): domain Eukaryota; kingdom Metazoa; phylum Mollusca; class Gastropoda; order Stylommatophora; family Achatinidae; genus Lissachatina; species Lissachatina immaculata. Next base: position 28,300,582 of record CM019691.1, on the reverse strand, counting down.
ACACAAAAAAAAGTAGAAATCACAGTAGTTATAAAAGATGAAGTAAGGATGTATTATGTCAGAAATTAACATTTCTTGACATAGTCTGATAATGATGGTGAAAATGGTGGTCATGATGATGATGGTGGTGTGATGATGATGAGAATAAAGGTAGTTGCAGATGATAATGACTATGCTTGTTGTCATGACAGTTATAATGATGATGATGATAATGATAATAATAGTGATTGTGTTGTGATGATGATGATGATAATGATGGTGATGATGATAATGATGGTTTGTTGTTGATGATGGTGGTAATGATGATAATGATGGTGTGTTGTTGATGATGGTGGTAATGATGATGTCCAAATTAACTGTTTTTCTTTGTGTGATAAACTCCAAAAATACATGTACAAGAACTGTAATGACCTGTAAAGATTTATTATGCCAGAAATAAAAATAGCATTTCTTGACATGGGCTCATGATAATGATGAAAGTGCTAGCAATGATGATCTTTCTCTCACTCTCTCTGAACCTTAAGTACCCATATGTAAATATGACTCGAATAAGTAGTTAATATGGGAAGGAATAAGAACAAATAGTAGTATTCTGTTTGCTTTCAAGGTATTTGCTACAGCATCAGCATAAAAAAAAATTAAAGTTACATTCATGAAAAGATGTTTCACTCATTTATTTAGAATGTTGTGTAATAAAGAGTGATTTAAATGTCAGTGAACATGAACTTAATCTGAAACCATTTTATTCACAAGGAGCTAATTTTCTTGCAGACTCTGGAGGAGATATAAATATTGCCGTGACATCCACGAAAGACAACAAAGTTGTTCCCGTGAGAGAAGCATTTCTGAAGGTCTTTAAGAAAGCCACTGTGGTTGGCAAGGTTAGCATGAGTGATTACCTCCTCATATTATGTGCATCATGTTTGTAAAGTTGTGGAATGAGCTAACTAAAATGATTAATTCTGGCTGAGTGTAGGTGATGAAAGAAAATATTTACACCAGCTGACCAAGCGTCTAGTGACAACTTATGAACTAAATTTATCCATAGGTACACCAGAAAGCTGGGAATGCTGAAAAGAGGAGAGACACTGAAGAAGAAATAATGCTGAGTGAACTGCCAACTAGTCCAATAAATCCTGAGTTTCAAACCTATGTGACCTGCAGATTGTTACTTTATTATCATCTGAGACGGGGAGTTATTCTTCACTGAGTTTTATGTCTGAAGTAATTGTTTCCCTGTCTTGTAGTGAACTGAACATAATATTTGGTACAGCTCCAGTTTTCTCTGTGACATGAAATTGTTAACGAATGCTTTCCAAAGCTAGTGAATCAGTTCCTTACCTATGATTCAAGTTTTTCTTTCTCTCTCGTTTTCCATTCATTTTAATGAATTTGATCATTCATTTTTTCCCCCTGTATTTGGAGACAAAAAGAAAATTGTGTAAATCTGTACATTTGTTTTCTGCATTTAACCTGTGATGAATCTCTCTCTCTCTGAACCTTAAGTGCCCAGGGCACATGGGGCTTCCGCAAGGGTTTTCCACAAATGCGTCTTTCGCCTTTTTTTCTGCTCTTGCCCAGGTGAGCCCTCTATTGCTGAACATCCTTTCTGTTGTTCTTCTCCATGTCTCTTTTGGTCTACCCTTACTTCTGCTCCCCTGTGGTGTCCATCTTAGTGCTATTTTTGGTAGTGAGTTGTCAGTCATTCGGAGCACATGTCCCAACCATCGCCAGCGTCTTTCCTCAATAATTATTGTCAGTGGTTTGATCTGCATTTCTGTGATGAATATTGTCCATTAATCTTGGAATTTTGGTGTTAAAAATGCCCTACAAAAGGAGGCAGCAGGAATTTTTAAATTATAAATTTTTGTTTGTTTGTGTACAGTTATCATATGAACCACAATTTTTTAATAGTTTTTTTAAAACATTTTTTATAGGAAAGCCAAGCAACAACAGCTGCTCAGCCAGTGGGATTCACTGCTGGGCTGAAAGGCGCAGAAGAAAGGATTGCTAACTTAAGAAAAAGTTCCAGCATCCTAGAAGACCAGACAGTTGTGTCTGTAGAGGGCTTCATCGTGGAGATTTTGCCTGATAGTGAGAATTTGTTCTCTTTAATAGGATAGCATTCAAAACGTTCTAAAAGAGTGGTAGTTAATTATTGTTTACAGGCATTATGAATATTGCCTTTTTTATGATCTCATATCCAGTCTTGTCATTCATATCCTTTCTTTTGTTTGACTGTCTCACTTTTATTTTCCAAATGACTTTCTTTAAATCTTAAAGCAAGCTTCCTAACTTTCACACAAAACCACAAAAATAAGGTTTTTAAGGACATGCATCTTTCCCATCACACCATAAACCTGTGAGACCTGTACACTTAACAAAACAGCTGAGAAACACATAAGTGCCTTTGAATGTAAATGCTGTGGAAGAGCAGATATGATTGACACAGAAAAAAAAAATCCATATACTACAAGAATTTAATATTGAAGGAGTTTGTTTAGTAAAGATGACTAAACAGAGAAAACTTAAGTATGTTGGGCATAATAAATATGATGAGTTTGGAGAAGGCAGTCATGGAAGGGTACATAATGGGAAATAGAAAGAGAGGAAGACCAAGGTGAAGATGGCAACAAGATGTTGATTTGCAAATGAATATATCAGCAGCAGGGCATCTTGCTTACAACCGAGAGGCCTTCAAGAGAGCTGTTAGGGAGGCAGAGCTCAGCAAGGTACATACAAATGAATGAATGAATTTCTTTACCTCCCTTTCTTATTTTCTGTGATAAAAGTTGAAAGCACAACACTTGAACTCTGTGTCTTGTTTCAGTAGCACTATACTTTTCCTTGTTGACCTTGTCAGTTGGTCTGTGTTCATCTTCAAAACTAGACGATTTCTGTTTAAATTTTGAACATTCTGTAGCAGCTATGCATTCATTTTCTGTGTTTGTGATTTTCTTTTTTTCACATTTCATAATTTTTTTTATGTGTAAAATACCATATGGATGAAATCTATTCAGATGGTTCGAGCTAAGCTGTCTGCTGCTTAAAGATCCCGCCCATGGAATTGAACTGCAGACATTCACACAGCCAACACTGATTCCAACAGAGTATGTCCTTACAGCACAGGACAGAACTCCATCAGATTATCCTCTAAGGTGAGGCAAAGCATTACCTCTTCATAATCTCGGGCACCAGTGAGGACAGAAGTTTTGTGTGTGTGTGTGCACTTTGAGAAGTTTTTCAGCTTTTCAGCATGTTATCACCAAAGCAAAGAGACAGAGAAAGTAGTTGAAATAGTATGATAGAAAAATCACCAAATTGATTGACAGAAACAGTTATATCATTTAGTTCTACATTGTTTTTGCAACAACTGATTTTTATCTCTTAGAATAAATTTATGTATGTGTGTATGTCAGGCTGTCTGTGTGTATGTCAGGTTGTCTGTTTTGGAGAAAGAATTTTAGCAGAAAGTATTTATTTTCAGTGGAAAATTTTGAATTTGCCTTATCCCTTCTGAAACTGTATTGTGTACCCTCATTTTAGTGAAAAAAGCCCAGAACAAATAGGTGTGGACCATAATAAACTGCCTTTAAGTAGTGGCACACAAAAGCTGAACTTATAGTATCATTAAATTAGACTTCCTACAGACAGCTATGGAAAAGGGAACAGCAACAACTGTGAAGTGACTAGACATTGACAACAGTAAAAAAAAAAGAAGCCTGTATGCTACCAGGGTGTGGTAGATAAGGAATTAACAGGCAGTCAAAAAAAAAAAGAAAGTGGCCCAGATGTAGCTGATGGGAACTCAAAATGTCATTCTGAGAGGGAAGAATAAATTGTGCTAGAGTGATGGCTAAAAAAGACATAATTATAAATAAATAAAACTAAAATTAAGGAAAGCCAGAATCGGAGAACACAGAAAGATACATTTTGATACAAGAAAACTGATAGACCAGCAAACAAGAAATGAATTCTCAATAATACTTAAGAACCGTTTCAGTGTCCTACAAGACGAAGCAGAAATGTCCATATTAGAGTTCAATAAAACACTACAGGAAACAGCAAAAGAGGTGCTGGGATATCGGAAAAGGAGAAAAGAGGAATGGATAAGTGAGACCACATGGGAAAAGATAGAGCAAAGAAAAGAAATCAAGAAAAAATTACTGAACACCAAATCACAACGGCTTAAAGAACGAGTTTTAAGTAATTATGCACAAAAAGACAAAGAAGTGAAGGAATCATGCCGTCAAGATAAACGTCAGTATTATGACAACTTAGCAGAGACAGCAGAGAAAGCAGCATATACAAATAACATGAAAACCATATATAAAATCACAAAGCAGATGACAGGTAACTTCAATACAAGATGTGAAAGTGCAGTAAGAACACAAAATGGACAACTGGTCAGTGGAGAAAGAGAAAAAATTGAAAGATGGAGGGAACACTTTAACACCCTACTAAACAGAACACAAGCAGCACAAGCAATAGATATACCTGAAGCAAAAGCGGAACTAAACATCAATACAGGACCAATAACAATAAATGAAGTAAAAGAGGCGATAAAGATGCTAAAATCAGACAGGGCACCAGGTGAAGATGAAGTGACTGCTGAGATGTTGAAAGCAGAAGAAACAGAAACACCAAAACAACTTTGCCGGATATTACAACAAATCTGGGATTTAGAAAAAGCCCCAGAGGAGTGGAAAACTGGTCTTATAGTAAAACTACCAAAGAAGGGTAACCTCAGAGATTGCGGGAACTGGAGAGGCATTACCCTACTGCCACTCACTAGTAAAGTATTTTGCAGAATAATCATCAACAGAATTGTACCAACACTTGAAGAAAAACTTCGGAAAGAGCAGGCAGGATTTAGGAAAGGAAGATCATGCATAGACCATATATTTGTACTTAGACAAATATTAGAACAGGCAAATGAATGGCATAGCACAACATATGCATTATTCATAGATTTTGAGAAAGCCTTCGACAGTGTCAACAGAGATGCACTGTGGAAAATCCTAAGATGGCATGGCCTCCCCCATAAAATAGTTAATGTAATCAAAGCCCTATACGAGGGTTTTCAGTGCAAAGTTATCTGTGGAGAACATACCTCCAGCAGCTTTAGGGTACAAACAGGAGTGAAACAGGGATGTGTACTATCACCAACATTATTTATCTTGGCAGTAGACTGGTTAATGAAGGAGGCAACATCAGACAAACGCAGAGGATTACAATGGACCCTTAACACAGTGCTGGAGGACCTTGACTTTGCGGACGACATTTGTCTATTATCAAGCAGTCACAAAGATATGCAAGATAAAATAAACAAGTTAACCCAGAATGCAAACAACATAGGACTAAAGATCAACGTAGGAAAGACAAAGTTAATGAAGCAAAATGTGAACAACAGAAATGTACTCAGAGTAGATAACAAGTTAGTGGAGGAGGTCAACGAATTTGTATACCTTGGCAGCAGAGTAGTAGAAAATGGAGACAGCACAGAGGACATCAACAGCAGACTTACTAGAGCAAAACAGGCTTTTGCAATGCTACAGAATATATGGAAATCAAATAAACTAAGCATAAATATGAAAATCAGGATATTTAAGAGTAATGTTCTAAGTGTACTACTCTATGGAAGTGAATGCTGGAAAATCACCAAAACCATAGAAAACAAGTTGAATTCTTTCCAGACTAAATGTTTACGTAGAATTAAAAAAATATTTTGGCCAAACACCATAAGAAATAACATCTTATTGGCAGAAATGCAGATGAAACCACTGACAACAATTATTGAGGAAAGACGCTGGCGATGGTTGGGACATGTGCTCCGAATGACTGACAACTCACTACCAAAAATAGCACTAAGATGGACACCACAGGGGAGCAGAAGTAAGGGTAGACCAAAAGAGACATGGAGAAGAACAACAGAAAGGATGTTGAGCAATAGAGGGCTCACCTGGGCAAGAGCAGAAAAAAAGGCGAAAGACAGGCATTTGTGGAAAACCCTTGCAGAAGCCCCATGTGCCCTGGGCACTTAAGGTTCAGAGAGAGAGAGAAGTAGTGGCACACAAAAGCTGAACTTATAGTATCATTAAATTAGACTTCCTACAGACAGCTATGGAAAAGGGAACAGCAACAACTGTGAAGTGACTAGACATTGACAACAGTAAAAAAAAAAGAAGCCTGTATGCTACCAGGGTGTGGTAGATAAGGAATTAACAGGCAGTCAAAAAAAAAAAGAAAGTGGCCCAGATGTAGCTGATGGGAACTCAAAATGTCATTCTGAGAGGGAAGAATAAATTGTGCTAGAGTGATGGCTAAAAAAGACATAATAATTTAACCTAAAATATCATGTATAGCAGTCATTGTAAAAAAGACATAATAATTTAACCTAAAATATCATGTATAGCAGTCATTGCTAGTTGAAAATATATGAGGTATTCCATGCCAAACAGGCAGAAATACCAACTTTATTTTGGTGTATTTGCTTGTCTGGTACGGAATGCCTCATATAATTGTGTCATAGGGAAAACCATATGATTATAAAGAAATTATTCTGTAAGGGGACCTGCCATTGCTGTTAACATGCATAATTTCAAGAAATGTAAAATCACGGAGAGCTACCACCAATACTCAGAGAAACAAAGTCATTAAGAATTGTTCATTAACAGCCTTAGAAGTATAAATATGTAAATTAAGAAACAAAGCGAATTGTCGATTATTATTATTATGTGCCATGCTGGATAGCATTGGCTATAATGCTTCTCCATCTTGTACAGTCTTTAACTCTTCCCGTGCCATGCTCGCTAAAGCGAGAACTTCTGGTTACCGAGTTGCATGCCATGCACATTGTAGTGATTTTTCATTTGTTTCAGAGTAAAACACGATTCAAATTTTGGCACGCATGTTATCTGCACATGTCAAAATTACCCTGCATCCTTTTCACTTCACGTCACCGGCCAGTAGCCATTTTTTCTTACATTTCTGTTCAATTTAGTGCATATTTTTGTAACTTTAGTCGAGAACGGACACGCCCTCAGACAAGACAAATGTTACTGGATGTTCCCTACTTAGATCTCAACCAGAAAGAAGGACTAAAACAGGTTCTAGACAGTTTTTTCTGGCATATTGTGGTAAGAAATCTTCTGACATTGTTTCCGACTATGCTTTTGACCGGCAATCTGACATTGGTTCTGATAGTTCGTCTGACAGTGTTTCAGACCATGAAAATGATTCAGACAAATCTTCTGATAGTACAAATTTGGCTGCAATTAGTGATAGTGACAGTGAAAGTGACTGTCGTCCCTCGACAAGTACTGTTGCTCCTGTCTCTTCTGCTCCTCCACCTGCCAGACGGGCAAAGAGGAGTATTTCTGTGGCTCGAACATTCGCTGTTGGAGCCGCAGAAACAGATTCGACATGGAGTGCAGCACAGACAGATGAAGACGTAGGTAATGCTACTGATGATGATGATAGCAGTGGTATCTTGCTGAGTTTGGAAATGATAGGACACCTATGGCGTTTTTCCTGGCACTGTTCACAGAAACTATTTTGGTCAGTCTCATTAGTAGCATAAATGATTATGCTGCTAAGAAACTTAGCCAAACTGCTAGTCTCAAAAAGTGCAGTAGACTACATCAGTGGGTTACCTGTTGGTCGTTATGAAATGTAAAAATTTCTGTCAACACTCATAGCCATGAGCATTCAGCCTAAACCCAAAGTCAGTAATTATTGGAGCACCATACCTGTTTTACACACTCCATTTTTTAGCCAGATGTTTTCAAGGAATCAGTTTCAACTGATATACAATACCATGTTGCATGTCAGTGAAGCTGATAGCGAAGGCAAGTCCAAAATTGAGCCATTTGTCAATCAGTTGTTGTCATCATTTCAGGCAGCCTCTTACCCGTTCAGTGATCTGAGTCTTGATGAAATGGTAATTGGCTACAAGGACCCTGGAGACACAGGCAGTATAATGCCAGGAAGCCATCTAAATATCACATCAATACCTACGGCCTTTGTGACTCCCTCACAGGTTATGTTTTCAACCTGTTGGTTTATTTTGGGGAAAGCACCTCTTACACCTCTACCAGTGGTGACACTTCTACTCATGCTGAGAAAGTGTTTGAGACTGCTGCAGCCAATCAGATCTTCACATCATATTTCTGCAGACAGGTATTACATCAATCTTCCACTTATTGAATATTTGCAGTCCAAAGGCCACAATTACACTGGCACAGTGAATGTCAACTGTAGAGGTTTTCTTCCTGAGCTAAAAAATAAAAATATAGCTAAAAAAAACCCATCTACTATATGAAATATGGTGAGAATAAAATTCTCTTGTCTCCTGGAAAGAAAAGCGTACAAAGAAACCTGTACATGTTGTGACAACATGTGGACAAGCCATCGCAACTCTTGTTGTCCAAGAACAGGAACAGGAGGAGTTTGAAAAGCCCATCATCATTCACACTTATAACAAGTCTATGAATGGATGTGACAGGATTGACAAAATGGTGTCATATTATGGCTTGCATTCAAGAAAAACAGTGAAATGGTGGAAGAAGATATTCACTTGGACTTTGGAAGTTGCACAGGTGAATGCGCAGATATTATATATATTATCTCACAAGGAGATTCTTGCCAGGGAACGGTCATCTCTAGCCTGGTTCAGGATACAACTTCATGAAGCCCTGAGAGCCCTTACAACTAGTAGCAGCACCATTCCTGGTGTTAGTATGTTAGCTCCCAGGTCATTGGGAAGGAGAGCTAATGCTCCAGTAGATCTTAGGTTCCAAGATGCTCACTTTGTGAACATGGAAAAGAGCTTGAGGAACTGTGTCCATTGTTCCAGACATGATAAGATCGTCTGCTCAAAGTACTGCTGCACAACATGCCTAGACAGACCCCATCTGTGTCCCAAAGAGTGTTTTGAGAAATATCATAAGCAATCTTCAGCATGATGCTACTGCTTCAACTTCATTTGTCTGTGCCGTCTTATTTTCTGTTTGGACCAACTCTTGCTTCTTTGTATTTACCCCATTCTTGTTCATTATCTTTATTTCTTATACACTTCTTGGGCTGGAGATAGTAGATGACAGTGTGTTGTACAGTGTTCACATGTTGTACATATACTCTGTACATAACGTTTTTTTCTTTTTTTTTTCACTTTTCATGTCATGTATATATTTTCTGTACATGTTTTTATGCCCATTTAATACATAGCAAATGTATACTGCATTGTGGTTTTTTTGTTGTGTTTTTTTTGGCTGGCTGCGAGATGAAAAGTTTTCTGAAGTTCAGGAAAAGTTGTGAGAATATTTTATATGAGGAATTCAGTTTACCATCACAGTCACCGAGTTGTGTATGCAAGAACAGGAAAAGTGCTGATTTCAAGTTCATGATATGGAACTTTACAATATTCAATTTATTCTGGTGATCATGCTGCATAGTTTATGGAATATTTATGAAAAGTTGTGCCAAAATTTTGAACATTCTATAAGAGGAATTCCATTTACCATCAACAACATTTTGGACAGTTTGTGCAATAGAGCCTTCACCCCAGCCAACAGCTCCTCTTTCACGGCCCTTTTCAGGGCCACCCAAAATTTCAGGTTATTCAACCACTGGATCCTAGCAGAGTTCTAAATGTTTTCTGTTGTGTGTTTGTGTTTTTGTTTGTGTGCAAATTTGTGCACAAAATGATTACATTTCATGTGAGGATTTCCATTTATCATCGATTTGTGATATCCAAGTGGATATTTACAGCTCTAATGGTAAGTAGAAATCAATTTCATTTTTTTTTGTGTCATAAATTTTTTTTTCCTTGGGGGGCTGAAAATGTTGTATTTTCTCACCAGTTATTTTTTTCTAAACAAACTCTGCATTTATGGAATCTTCATTCATTTTTATTTTTTTTTATGTATAATTATACTTGTGTAAGATGGAAATAATTTGTTAAATCACTTTTTCAACTATACCCAAAAAATGTCGCAACACTTGCGTATTTTTCTTGGCACCAACATGATGTCCGCGTTTTTTCCCCCCTGGCACGGGAAGAGTTAATGTTTCCGATTAATCCAGACATTTTTCTTACCACTTGTTCAGTCAACTGGTATATTTTTCTCTTGGCCTTCCTCTCTCACTGGAATTTTCCAGTCATTACTAAGTTCTCCAATTTCTGTCTGCTCATTACATATCCAAGAAATTTTGACTGTCTTTTCCTTGTCATTTTAACTATTTTTTTCATTGTTCTGAAACTTATTTGAGGACCTCTTTGTTTTTCTGTCTGTTCAGGGTATTTGTGAATTGTCACTGGTGAAACAAAAATCTGTGTTAATACTAAAGCTCCTCAGTCAGTCATTTGCATGTCCCTTGTGGAACTTTGCTTCCCTAACAGCTCTCCTGTAGGCCTCTCGGTTGTAAGTAAGATGCCTTGCTGCATCCAGCAGATTATCCATGATGCCTTGGTCTTCCACTCTTTCTTTTCCCATTATGTATCCTTTCAGGATGGTCTTCTCTAGATTCTCATGACATTTAATATGTCCAAAATATTTAAGTTTACTCTATTTACTAGCCAGCCTTCTTCAGTATTAAGTTCTTGTAATATGGATATATCTAAAGCTCCTCAAGCATGGAGAAGTAAGTTATAATCAGAAGCTGTGATAATCATTCAGCTTTGCTGCATTCTCTTTCAGGTGGTCAGGTCTGGCTGTGACTATTGGAGAAGTGATTGAAACAGCCCAGCCTCATATTGGTCATGCTGACTGGCAGATGGCATTGTCAGGTGTCTCACGCCGCCAGTCTCTCCAGCTGGCAGCACAGAGTCTGGCATATATGTACAAACAGAAGCTGCCAGCATGTTTTATTTCATGATTCCTGGCAGTGTCAGATGTTTGATATTTTATTTCATTGAAGTGGGATGTCATGAATAAGCAATGTATCTTTTCTCTTTAACTCAAATCCCATTGTCACTGGATTGTGCTGTCTTGTAGGAAAATAGAAGGAAAACAAAAATTCAGCTCTGAAGTGATTTGTAAAGATATAAGCTTGAAAACTGGGGTCTAAATATTTCCGGTGATGAAGTATGCCTATCTGTACTGATAGGAAATTTGTGACACCTCTGATTGGTGCACTAATTGCATCAGGAAATTTAACAGTTCAGTTGAGTCAGTTTTGAACAGGTGACTTTAAAGAAAAGGTTGATAAAATTCTGTGAGTATTATTAACTCTTTGTGTACTGGGGGTTTTTCCCTCAAATAACCAATGGTCATCTCAGTGGGGTAAATTTCTTAACGTGGAATGGGATGGTTGTCACATTTAGAAGGATCACAGAGGCATAGTCCGATTTGCAGTATGGTATATTATACATTTTTTTTAAATAGGAAAAGTTGTATATTGTTTTTCTAATAACATTTGTATTAATATATTAGTATATAACAGAAAAAAATGAGCTAAGAATTGAGGAGAGTTGAGAGAAAAAATCGAAAATTATGATGAAAAATGTTCTCTCTTACTCCGCTCAAATTTCTTCTGTAGTGGGTTCAGTGATAACCAAATTGAATAGAATTTTACACAAACACCATTTCCTCACATAAAATATACATTAACCATTTATTTGCAGTTTAAAATACACTAATAACAAGGCAACACCACAGGTGTTGGCCCATAAGCTTAGAAAAACAATATAAAAATTAATTTTTGTATCACAACATGGCTCTCAATTCACACATGGGACCTCGTGTTGACGCTTGTATCATGCCAGAACTGATTTCTACAACCGGTTTTGGCCAGATTTTAAGCATTGTATGATTAAATTCACTTTTAGAGCCCAACTCATTACCAGCACATGACGTATACACAAGGCAAAAAGTGTCAGCCGGATCGTCACACAGTTTGTCGTGAAGTATAGAGAGTTAGTTTTTAAAACAAAAGTTTTTTTTTGTTTTGTATCTAAAATTCAATCCAGTTAAAAAAAAAAATTATTTTCTGTAAATTCCACATACGAGTTTCTCAGATTCCATCAAATATTGGTTTATTGTATTTTCTCCCTGAAATTAATTGCCATTTTAGAAGAAAATGAAACAAATAAATGTACTTTATGTGCAAGAGAAAAAAATTATTTTGCCATTTGAACATAATGTATATTTGTTCTGCACTTAAATGAACTGATTTTTAGAAAAAAAATTTTCTTCTTCTTTTGGTTCTTTTCTGGGAAGACTTTTTTTTTTTTTAATATCTCTTAAGGGACTTTAGGTTGGTGATTTTTTTTTCTTGTACAGTTTGCCCTATCATTGGTGAATTCTGTTGATGTGATATATATTTTTCTTCATGTCTTCATAGATGAGAATAATGTGGTTATGATTGATGCAATTCATATTTGTGTTTACTTTAAGTAATGACCACTGGCATGCTTTCTATTATTCTGTTTCTCATTTCATTTCATTTAATGGATCTTTATGATTAAATAAACCCAGAAATTAACTTATATCTTACAAAACAACACCCAAGACCAGATGAATATTTTTGTAATCCTAACACAGCTGCCATGTTTTACTACAAAATGACATGACACCTATTTGTTTAACATTTACAGCAGTTATAAAGACAACAGAAAAGAAAATAATAGTATTGTTTTCCATAGTTTCCAAACATAGGAAGGTGGTATCTCAGCAGGCTTCACCTCAATGCTATGAGGAGCATCACAATCCCTGCCACTGCAGCATCAGAGCAGTCTGTTATCAGTGTATCACATGGACTTGGGAAAGAGTCTTCACTATCTAGTTCAGTGGCCCTGGTGACATTTCCATCTGTGATGCAGTCTCAACTTCCAAACCAGAGCATGACAGGACAGAAGTAATTTGCCAAAATCTGTTCATTGCACAATTAACTCTCATCCAAGAGACATTTAAAGGATGCTTTAGAGCAGGATGGTTGATTTAATGTTCAGAGTGTCCCAGTTTGATGAATAGACACCAACACAGAGCAAGCATTAAGTATAAATTACACATAAGCATCATATCTTATATCCTTCCTGTGCCGTTAAACCTCACATAGGGCTCGAAAGTAGTTCGCCAATTTTTCCAGTCTTCTGCGAGTTTTCAACCTCATCAGGGGATTTTATGCCTGTTAATTTGGCCCCTCTTAACAATGTCATCTTCAGAGTTTCACGCGGTCTGCCTATTTTCCTTTGGCCTGTTGTGTTCCACTTGATAGCTTGTTTTGGGATTCTCTAATCATTTCTTCTCATCAAGTGACCAACATATGTCCATCTCCTTCTCCTGATCAGAGACTGGTTGTTGTTCAGTCATCTGTCTTATCTCTGCATTGTTCTTGAATTCATTCCACTTGATGCCGAGTATGGGACACTGAATATTTAAAAACCTTCAAATAGCAGTTCATTAGAAACGCTTGGTTTTCTGTCCATTCTGAAAAATATCTTTTAATCTTCTGATAAGCCAGTGACAATCTATTTCAGTCACTAGGCTGAAGGACATGCTGTTCAGACCTGCACTGTTTGAAAAGGCAGAATGCTAGAGCTAACAGAATCTTTTCATTGTTGGTAAATTTAATAAACATTTTGTGACATTTGTCAGAAATTTGAATTTCCCCACAGTTGCAGTTTGAGGTAGTTTACCCTTTGTATATTGAATTTTCTACCCATAAACAGTGTTTATTTGCTAAAGTGAGGTAGTGGAATATTTTATATATTTCGTGACCATGACCTTAAAGCCATGATTTAACTTTTTCCGTGCCTCACGAAGAAACGGGGCATTAAGTTGGTGCTGGAGTAAAAGCACGTGTCTTGATATGTATAGGGGGTATAGTAAAATTGAATAAAAACAGTATTTCCATGTACTTCCGTGTACTTATTATGTTTCAAAATATAAACTAAATGTATGAAGATTTCATAAATGCAGGTAATGTCATATTTTTAGACAATTGTGTCCAACTTACCATCAGAAAGGCATAGAGGTACAATACGTACCATCTGAGATGCATAGATCTACCTGTTGACGTCATATTGTGATTCAGTGTTGCATTATCGGTAGAATAATATCTGAAATAACCTTCTGACTACTTCTCCAGTCGTCTAATATGTCTAGATCTACTTGGAATACATTCAAGAACAGTGGTCTGGTCACAGGCCATGTCTATACCCCCATCTACATCACCAAAAATTGAAATTTCTCTATGTTTCTCTTCGTTTTTCTCACTCGACATCGCTCATAGCTAAGTACTCTTTCGCCATTTTGAAAAGTGTTACCAGACACGCGCATGAATGTGTACAGTCGTTTAGATTAGTTTTTTAATGAAACAAACTAAGTGTAAAATTTTTGACGACTGGCATCCACGTGAGAAACCGTAAGCGTCCGATATCTGACGACAGGCACGGAAAGTGTTAACTATATTTACGGGGATTTTTATTGCATGTAAAATGCATACATGAAACACAGTACTGAATGTGTAGCTCTAATAGCTTGTGTGTGTGTGTTGCATATGTTTTTAATTTAAAATATGGTGGAGAAACTTGAAAAAGTTAATGTCATGAATATTTATGATTGTTCAGTGTAATTATGCTGCATGTTTCCCTCCCCCCCCCCCCCCCCCAATTCACTGTTTAAATGTGTGTGTATTTTCACACCTGAACGGCCAGTCTCTCATCATTTATCATAAAGATACTAAATGAACTAATAACATAAGTTAACCTAGTTGATGATTTCTGTATAATCATGAACTAAAGTTGATGATTTCTGTATAATCATGAACTAAACTTCCTGCAGGCTCCCATGGTGAAGATCCTGAAGTTGTCAGCACTTGTTGATCAGCTGAACTAATAATAAAATAGTAACCTTTTACTACAGCAGTCATAATGCACATACTTTTACATATCTAATTCCCTGTTGTTGATGAATAAAAGTTAAGAAATAATTCATTCATATTCTTCCCAGTATCCTTCCACCCCATTTGATTCTGTCTTGCTATTAAATTTTGGTGTTTCTATTAAGTTTCATATATGGTCAACAGATTTGTCTGTATCTGTTTTGAAGTATGTTATTCCCTAATAAACTGACAGCTTTCAGTGTACCTCATCTTGCAGGTAGACACTCTCAAGTTTCAGAGGCATTTCCCTAAGCTAGGCATTCTTTAATTTTAGAGGCAGTTTCTTAACATAAGCATGTCATATGCTATTACAAGGTGTCCCACTCCTACATTTAGTTAACAGACAATGTTCCTCACACATGAAGTCTTACATGAAGTTTTTATTGTTGGTAATCATCATCATTATTTTATTATATTTTTTTATTCTGCCTTACTTGCCATAACAGTTTCAGAATATTTCTATATTAGAGGTGCGTTCATTTATAAAAGAGTATGGGAAAACCTAACCCTATGATTTGTTGACATAATTATAAAATAAATAAAACAAGCGAATGTAAAATAATATGTTCTAACGACTACAGACATTACTCTCCTACTTCTAATACCAGTAGAAATTGTTTATTATGTTTAATGTACTTTATGCTTAAATTAGGTTTCTTGTATATGATCAGTTACATTCATTCATTCATTTGCCTGTTCCTTGCGGAACTTTGCCTCCATAACAGCACTCCTGTAGGCCTCTAGGTTGTGAGCAAGATGGCCTGCTGCTAATGCATCCATTTGCAGATCATCAATGATGTCTTGCAGACATCTTCGCTTTGGTCTTCCTCTCTTTCTTTTTCCCATTGTGTACCCTTCCAAGACGGTTTTCTCTACATTTCTCTCTCTCTCTCTCTGAACCTTAAGTGCCCAGGGCACATGGGGCTTCCGCAAGGGTTTTCCACAAATGCCTGTCTTTCGCCTTTTTTTCTGCTCTTGCCCATGTGAGCCTTCATGGGCTCAGTTTCCTGATACGCATTTCTCCTTCCACCTGCATTTGCTTTTTCCCTTGCTTCTGTTTCTGTAGCAGTCTGATAGTTTTTTACCAGATAGGGTTGCTGGCCCTATGCTGAACCCTCCTTAGTCGCCTTTTACGATCATGCATGGTAGGGTACAGTGGTCCTATTCTTTGCAGATCCCGGGTACCACACGGGGGTTTCTCTACATTATCATGACGTTTAATGTGTCCAAAATATTTTAAGTTTTCTCTCTTTAATCTTCTTTACTAGCCAACCTTCTTCAATATTAAGTTCTTGTAGTATGGATATAATTGTTCTTTTTTTGTGTCCATGATATTTGAAGAACTCTTGATCAGTTACATACTGTGTCATTATTGATAAAACTGTGTTTGCCTGTTCTGATCGCTTACTACATCTTACATCCTTCCTGTGCTGTTAAATGTCACATAGGGCTTGCATGGTAGTTGCCAAGTTTTCCTGTTTTTGGTGAGTTTTTCAACCTCATCAAGGGATTTTATGCTTACTTATTTGGCCTCTCTTAACAATGTCCCTCCTTAGAATTCCACATGGTCGACCTCTTTCTTTGGCCTGTTGTGTTCCACTTGATAACTTGTTTTGGGATTCTCTGTTTCTTCTCATCATGTGACTGACATATGTCCATCTCCTTTTTCTGATCACCCATGAGACAGCTTGTTCACTCATCCATCTTATCTCTGCATTGTTCTTGAATTTGTTCCACCTTATACTGTGTATTTTCCTTAGGCATTTATTTTCAAGAGTCTAATTTGTTGTTTATTTCTTTAGTTGTTTTCCAGCTTTCACATGCATAAATGAGGGTGAATATTACATTTGAATTGAATAATCTTAGCTTGGTTTTTGTGCTTATAAGATTCTTGAAGGTCATTGCTGCTTTTTTTCTGTTCTAACTTCCTTTCGTGTCACCATCCTGGTCTATATAGCTGCCAGGGTATGCAAATGCTTACTACAATGTGAAAATTTCATGATTTTTCTGTGATATAGTCTTTGTATTATAATGACATCTATCAAATATTTTTTCTTTCATTTTTAGTAACATAAAATAAACATAATAATAAGAACACAAACAAACAGCTACTGATATCTATTGTACTGTACTATACTGTACTGTACTTGTCATTATCCTTAAATTTCAACTACATACATCTCTCTCTCTCTACCACCACCACACTACTGGATGCTCAGTGTAATTAAAATCATTGCAGTGTAGGAAAAAAAAAAGGGGGGAGGGAAATTGTAAGAATAATTCATGTCATTATATAATATACATTTAATAACATCAAAAATGCAATACTGTACATGAATTTTTTTTAAAAAGACAAGAATAAAAGTTAAAAATAACTGTAAAAAGTAGCTTTGAACAATACACAGTACTGTCACAACTGTAGCTCACAGACTGAATGTGAAAACAAGAAGTAGCAGGATCAAAGTTACCAAATATCAGTGGTGTGGAACAACTCATATAATGTGTTTTTTTGTACATTATAATCCTGTCACCATAAGGCTAAAGTCAGAGAATCATAAGTCAAGAATCACATGTATTTGTTTTTTCAGCTATACAAACCATTTTAGTTCCATACTACACAGTCTCTGTTCAGCCTCGCTGCAGTTTAATAAACTTAGTTTTTTTTTTTTTTTTTCAGATCTATTCCTCTGTTCTACCCATCATTTTGAGTATCCTCTTACTCCATTGTCTTGTGCTTCATGTGAACTACCATTAATACATTGTCCATTCTGTTTTATGATACTTGTTTTCAGTTAGCAATCTGTCAGCTGGTAATGTAGCAAAACAGTTTCTTTATCAGTTCTACTTTTATATTTGTGTAAACCTCATTACTACTATGAGGACGAGAAGCAAGGTTTCTTCTTTTTTATATATTAAAGCAATAAATAAGATTGGTCATCTGGTTGATCCATTCACTATATAACTTGTGATTCATTACTAGCTTTCATCATTTCTGGGGACACAGCTGATGTCGCAACTCAAAATGAAGAAAAAAATTGAAGTGACGTAAAATGTTATCATGTAACAAAGGAATGTGGCAGAACATGAAGCCAACAAGCAAATTATCTTCACTGCACAAAACAAGGTTGCATGTTGAACTATTCTTGTTAATGTTTAGATTTTGTTCTGCTAAATGTGTGCAGACAATGGCTCAACAAAGGTCAATGTCAATCCTACTTCTAACAAATTACTTAAATGATTATTAAAAGTCTGATTTTTAAAAAAAATTATGTTCATTTACACGCTTAGTATAAAAAAACTGCAAAGTGTCAGAGTATTTTATAAAGTTCAGCTTTTGGACATGGCATTGTCCCTCTCAACATTTCTTTACTGTTACTGATGCCAGATGCTCATTTTCAGCTGAGTTGACAGAGCATGCTGATGGGCACTCTACAAACTATTAATCTATATGCCAGGCCTCTAATCACAATGCTACTGGAGGCTAAAATGCAACCAAAAAAAAAAAAAAATCTGAAATTACACCAAAAAATGCAAAACAGGCACTGGAAAATCACAGAGTTGTTTTAGAATAATAAATCAAACCAAACTGACTTTTCAAAGGAGCTGTAACACCGTTATAACTTTCCTCCAGTTTTTTTTATGATTTCAAATATGTCTAGTGCATCACCTGAAGAAAAAATGTTTCAAAGTTATTAGCATAAAACCCAATAATATTTAGAACAGTTGTGTATGTAAGAATTTTTGAAAATAGTAATGCCTATGAATTTTTAGCTGCTGGAATAACAGTGAACAGACATGGGAAAAATAATAATCTGTTGATAGTTTTTCTTACTTAGTAATCATGGAATTCTCAATATATGATATAAAAATGTTATGAAAGTAACTACATTTTAATTTCTTTTAGTGTGCAAGAGTATATACTGTCCAGTATTTGGCAGCAGTTTCAGTTTACACATTTAAACACTGTTACAAGCTACAGTTTGATGAATGTGCAATAGGCTGCTTTTGACAGGCCTTGGCGAATATATCACTACTTCACACTCTTACAGCACATGCTCAACTAAAAAAAAGTACTGTTTTTATCTTTATGATTTTACTGTCACTGTATGATCATCTGGAAACATGCACTAGAAGGTTCTTGACATCCCTTGCTGCAGTGAAGAACTGGTACCACATCTTACATCCTTCCTGTGCCATTAAATGTCACACAGGGCTCGCATGATAGTTGGCCAGATTTACTACATGCACACTGAAAAATAAAGCTCACATTAAAAACTGATACCTGGAGGAATGGAATATCCCTGATGCAGACCATGTGGATTGGAAGGTGTGACACAGTCCATGAACACTTCTTTACGGAGACAGGTATCAATATCAACAGCACTGAAGAATGCCACAGACTTTGAAAATATAGAACAAAATCACAGCATAAGTCTGAAGGTTATGTCTGGCTGAGTCTTTTCTAATAAATATTTTATTTTCAGAGACAGGTGTCAATATCAAGAGCACTGAAGAATGCCACAGACTTTGAAAATATAGAACAAAATCACAGCATAAGTCTGAAGGTTATGTCTGGTTGAGTATTTTCTAATAAATCTTTTATTTTCAACAAAATTGATCACAGCCAAGGCTTTTGGTATCGGTGAAAAAAAAAATGTATGTCTCTTCATCATCATTATTTTTCAATTTGATATCTGTCATAAACCTTCTGTCCTCTTCATATTTTCCTGTCACTGATATAATAATACTTTCTGTCCAGATTTATTCTGTGTGTTGTTTTGGGGTCTTCAGTGATTAAATTTATTAAGTTTATCTAGGAGGTAGAAGAAAGCTGAGTCACTGATTGACATTTCTGATTGGCATTTATTCTGGCTGCAATGCAGGATGTTCAGTTAAATGAAGTTTACATCATGAGCACTGACCCTGGTATTAAAAAAAAATACACCACCCTACTGGAATTTCACAAACTTTGTCATAAAATTAATCTTTTTAATTACCTGTGGTAAATCATTCATGCCCAGTTTGTAGGAAAACATGCAACGAGTAAGAAGGTTTGTGATCTGCAGAGCCAGGGCAGCCCTGTAACAATCAGAACTCTTCACCAAGTAGCGAACCTCATCATGGATACTGATACAGAATCGGCCCTTTATGTTATAGGCTGACAGCAGCCAGCGCATGCAGACCAACATGAGGTGCAGGTAGTCGACAGCTGAACTCTGTACAACCCAGTTTACACGAGATGTAAGAAACTGAGAAGGTAAAAAAAACAAAAAAAACACATTGATAGTTTTTACTGAAGAAAGATATCTTAATATTGTAAACATTTAAAGACGAAGTATGATTATAACTGAATAAAGCAGTGTTAAACATAAGATTAATATATAAACAGTTAATCTTTCCTCATTTTCTTAGGCATTTTAACTACTAAATATGCTAAAACTGAAACCTTGTCACCAAGTTCAAAGATTTTCTCAGACTTTGCAGCAGTAGATGTTCTAGACAGATCTAGTAGCTAAATATTTGAGGGCTGGACTTTCTTGCAGCATTTATTTTGGATGTGTTGGATATTTTCTACTTTTTTGTAACTCATGGATCATTCTTCATTAATATCAGTGATAATTATTTTTCTATACTGATACTCCTGTAGCAGAGAGACTTTAATTTTCCCAATGAAAGTCAACAGAGAAATTAAGAATACAAATATACAGAGTCACAGCTATACTGTTGTTCCAAAAGGTAGGAGACCAAGCTCACTTGTCCTTCCAGCCGGTGTTGATAATGGAGACAATAGATGATACTGATAATAATCTGCCATGGCTTTCCTTATTTTCTGCAGGATCCTTAAGATGATATTCTCCCAGAGAGCTGCAATACCAGTCTTCTCTGTAAGCTCCAGCACAATGGAAATCATGTTTGTTACTCCTTGAGTTTTTGGACATCTGCAACAAGGAGAGGACTTAAGCCTGAGCATCAGAGCAGGAACCTCTTCCTCTCCAGTTTTCTTTATTGTTCACTCAGACATCAACACCAATCTTCCTCAAAAATGCGGTGGTTCATATATCAGGTTTTCAGCATCACCGTAGAGCTAAATGAAGTGAACAAGTCTAAAAATGTGTTTTAAAATGTACACTGCAATAAGCTTCATCTTACATCATCCAAGACAAAATGAGGCTCCAAAGCTTTGCTGATGCAGCATCCAAGCACTGGTGTCTTAGGCTTTTCTGAGCAAGCAACTGACTCCAGGGCATTAAACATGTAGCTCTCTCTGTGGACAAAAATGTGCGATAATAAGGTCATTCTGATACTTCATAAAAACAAGTTATGTTCTAGAAAGAAGTAGAAACAAAATATCAGACATGCATTCATGAAATGTCACATAACAAATGTGTAAATATTTAGATATTATTTATGTGATAAATATATTTACAAATGATCGCAAGGAAATAAACTTTTGATCCATTTCAGTTTTGTTACATTTAGAAAAGTTGCCTGCTAGACAATCTTCTTTAGTTCAAAATTAGTCAGATCAAGAAGAAATATGAAAGGCATTTCGTACTTTGCCCAAAAATAAGTTTTTCTGGCACCACTTAAGACAGTCAAACAGGTGAACCATAACCAACTAATATGAAATATTTTTAAAAAAAAAAAAAAACCTAAAAAAACAATATACTTACGTTCCACCAATCCACTGTCTCTGTGCACTGTAAAAAAAATTTTCAAAATTAGTATTTACCCTAGACATTAAACTCATGATAACTTCGTGCTTTATTTTGATGCTGTGGAAAAAAAAAAGTTGGGCTTATTTTAGTCAGACAGGATATGAACCCAAATAATTTTTAAGCTATAGGTCACAACTGTTCTTGCAGATTTGATCATTACAATAATAAAATCAATCACAGCAAATTCACATGCATGTGAATGTGTCTTCATCAGGGATGCAACATTTAACAGGAAAACAGGTTCTAAGGACTGTAATAGCTGGAGGTGGGGTGAGGGATACGCTCTCCACTCCAATTAAATGTCTCCATGGCGTGCATCTCAAATAGCCTCTGACAGTCCAAGTCCAGCTCCTGGGCTTCTTGTGGCGGAACTATTTAAATGACAGGAGAAGGGGTGAAAGGTGAATATCTGGCACCTGAAAACCAGATGCTTTTGGGTAGATGAGACTTGTTAGTAGCTCATCTAGGAGAAGGAAACCTCCTGCTTGCTGCTGGCATGATTCTTCAGCTGCCGTGTGTGGGGTGAAACTCCTCCCAGCCAATGAAAAAAATGAAATTAGGGCTGCAGCGTGGTGCCATCGTGGAAAAGGTGTTGGAAAGGATTAAGTGAAGTAGTCAGTAGTCTCGCGCTCAGGGTTACTCATATCACAGCACCTCTGCCCTAGAGGCCAGCCACGTCCTATACACACCCATACTGGCTCAAATGCCTAAACCGGCTTAACCCAGGGGTTAAACTAAGACTGCTGGCGAGATTCTTTGGCGGATGCATGTGGGGTGAAATTCCTCCTGGCCAATGAAGAAAAATGCGATTAGGGTTGCAGCTGTGAAAAAGGTGATGGAAAAGATTAACTGAAGCTTAATTGGTATGGCCAGTAGACTCGCAGTGATGGCTACTCATACCGTGGCACCTCTGCTCTAGAGGCCGACCACGTCCTATTTACACCCATTCTAGGATGATAAACTGGCTTAACCCAGTGGTGAAACTCACTAGTGGCAAGGATTCGTCCTCAACAAAAGCTCCATCCTGGTCACCACCAGAAAGGGTAGTGGCCATGACCACAAAATGCTGAAGTCGGAGACAATGGACCAGTGCAGTCTAGACAGGCAACCACCTCTCACCCAACAGGGATATATTATATCCAAATCATGTTGAGGTTTTCCGGTGAGAAAGTCCAACTCTGGTCTGGATGGGCAACCACCTCTCACCCGGCGGGGATATACTGATATCCAAAACATGTCGAGGTTTTCCGGTGAGAAAGTTCAACTCTAGACTAAACTGGTACAACGAAAACCACAGTGTCATGCAATGTCACTTCTGTGACCCACCAAAAATACAGGCCCAAGCCCCATGATGCTCTGAGCCTTCATCCTAAATGAGACTCTGATGAGAACCACAGGAGTGAATTCAGCAGGATCACTGGGCAATCTTGGTGGTAGAAACGAATGAAGAAGAAGAAGAAACAGGAAAACAGAGGCAACAGTATAAAAGATTCTGCCGTCAGCAGCCTGAACTACTTCTCAACAGTGACATGGCATACAGCATGCAACAAATAAATATCTTTATAAAAGTTATGTATTTTCAGATATGTACACTTTACAAAAGTGTAATAAAAAACAATGAATGAAAAATCAAACTGGAAAGAAAAGAAATGCATATCAACAGGAGAATAATGAGAAAACATGCTGTCTCATAATCTTGCTTATGCAAAGGTAAGTAAAATAAGTAACCACAATTTTGATTGAAAAATTTAAAAAGTAGTAGATAGTTGCAGTAAAGATATGCCATAGCCTCCCTATTTAGATACAATGTGTGAAGGCATGTCAGTCATTCTGGAAATATGATGTCAACAAACCAGATCCAAGATGACAGCTCCTTTGGAAGCACACATGAGACTGGAACAACATGCAGTTACTTGTTTCTTGGGTAGTGACGGTTGGAAACATGTAGACATTCATTGTAGATGGAATAGGCAGTATGGAGACACATGTCTGCCACTTCAGCAGGTATATGAGTGGCACAGGAAGTTCAAAAATAGGGTGTCAGGTTTGATGCAACTTGCCTGCTCCAGTTGACCTCACACCGCAAATATGCTTGACACTAACAGTGAAGTGGAACAAATTACACAGGAAAACTGGCAGGTAACAATCAATGACGTGACTGGGGAAGATTAATCTGAAGATTAGTCATGGCTCAATGTACTGCATCATTCATGACATCTGCAGTATCAAAAAGTCTCTGTCAGGTAGATACCCAAAATAAGTCACTACAGATATGAACATTGTTTGGATGTTTGTGAAGCTCTTTCATGTTATGAAACTGAAGAGGTGCCTTTCTATGATGTATAATCAATGGTGACAGATGCTGGGTACAGTTAAGGAGTTGCAACATTCTCCCTTGTTGAATCAGAAGTAGTTCTAAACAATTTGGTCAGCCAGAAAATTCTCTTGTTCTTCTGGGACTGTAAAGGCCCAGTCCTGAAACACTGCATGCCTAGATAAACCACCATCAACAGCGAAACATGTTGTAGTCTGCTTGAAAACCTCTTGAAACCTTTATCAGGTCAAAAAGTTGCAATCTGCTCAGTTTTGGGTATGTTGTTACATAATGTGCAGCCTCACACAGCTTGTGCAACAGGTTAACAAATTGCTTATCTGTGTTTGGACCTTTCAGAAGGTGCTAGGTGGGAAAAGGTTCAGTACAGATGATGAGATAAAAGAGGCAAATGCACAGGCTGTTACACAGTCAACCAGAAGATTTCTTTTTCTCAGTGAATCCAGACATTAGTGAAGCAGTGGGAGATTGCTTCAACATACTAGGGATTATGCTGAAAAACAAATTATGTTAACAAAAAACTGCATTAGTTTTTGACTCATCCTCACATATGATACAGAAAATCATGATAAAAATATCTGACCAACCAGTGAGAGCAAAAAAAAAAACAAAACACATATGCTCTCTAAAAGAAGATAAGAAAAACAGAAAATCTTAATACAGACATCAAATAAGATAAATGATACTGAATAACCAAATGTACACTCCAAAGATAAAACAAGACAAGAGTAGCTGATACATGAAAGACTAGTGATATCAAAGTTGAAAAGCTGCACACAAATCTTATCATTTCCCCATATTTTTGGAAATTATCTTTGTGTAAAACTGTTTAATCGTTACTATTGTCCAAAGTTCAAAATTCAGACTCCGGCTTCAATACATTTGGGACAACTCCTTATATGCTCTGCTGCATGCCACAGCATCCATCCAAGATTATGTTTGCTAATAGTTCCTGTCAAATATTGGTCATTTACAATACATTTTCTCCCACACAGTTCGGAATTCCTGCCTGCACCTTTAATTTGTCATAGCTCCAGCAGTCTCCTCTTAGCCACATTGTTTGTCTATTCCTGCTCTTCATACTGTCTAGTATGCACTCAACATTTTGTAGGATGTATGCATGTTTGTGTACAAGTTGGTACTTGATATAGCTTGATTTCTAGTGACAGAATTCCTGTGCTTACAGTCTCATTTCCTTTCCAGGTGTCACAGGATCAGATGTTTGATAACTTAAGCAGTTTCTTTTAGAGATGCTTCATTGCCAAGATGATAGTGAGTTAACCTCTCATGGCCAGTATTTCTTCTGGAGTCTGGGGTTTAATCTACAGTCACTCTCTTCTTTTCATTCTCTCACATCTAAAGTGATTTATCTAAAACTTTCAAGGTCCGACATACCTACTTTACTGTCACGCCATGCAAAGCCTAACGAAGCACACAAACAAGTCTCACAATAATTTCACCTAAATAAGACTATAAAATTGTGGAGGAATGTATGATGTAACTGATGTGAAGGTGAAAATCAACAGTGTGAATTATTATTAGAGGAGAAATAACCCGAACCAACAATTGAAGAAATTTTTTGGGCAATAAAAAAAATGTCTGAAAAATGGTAAATCATCAAGATGTGATGCTGAACTCATTAAGGCAGGAGGAAAGGAATGTGCTACAATATATCATGCGCTGTGTAAAAAGATATGGCATTCAGGTATTTGGCCAAAACAATGAAAAATAATTGTATTCATATCACTGCTGAAAAAGGGTAACTTGAAATTATGCACAAACTACAAAACTGTTGCCCTGATTAGCCATGCCAATAAAATTCTATTAAAAATGGGTAGACTTCGAAAGAAAATAGAAGCAGAAATCAATATGGTCCAAGTTGGTTTTAGACAAGGAAGAGGAACAAGAGATCATATTTTCAACATAAGATTAATAATAGAGAAAAGTACAGAATTTAATGTGAATCTATATTTATCTTTTATAGACTATTCAAAAGCATTTGATTGTGTACAACACCAGAAACTTTTGGAAATAATGAAAAAATTTTCCAACACATGTGACACAATTAATATCACTGCTGTTTCTAGGCCAAAAGGCAGCAATAAGAATAAATGGTGAAACAACTTGGTTTGACATAAAACATGGGGTCCGTCAGGGCTGCATACTGTCGCCTACTTACTTAACGTGTATACTGAAAATACAAGTATAATGAGGAATGCTGGAGAAGATGTAGACAAAGAATATTACGATGCCATAACAATTGGAGGTCATGAATTACCAGAGATTAGATATGCTGATGACACAGTATTACTATCCACAATACAAAAAGGAATGGGAAAAACTATGTCAGTCCGTAAGAACAGCGAAGAGAAAAACCTCTATCTTAATGCGAAGAAAACTAAATTGATGACAACTGACAAAACAAATAAGGCAGCTGAAATATATATCAATGAGGAAAAATTAGAAGAGGTGGAGAGTTTTGAATATCTTGGATCATTACTAACTAATAATGGAGATACAATGAAGGTATTAAAAGGAGGACATCTATCACTCTTCAAAAAATAAAACAACTAAAGAAGCTGTGAGGAGAAACAGACAGAACTACAAAAATAAGATTTTTAAGGGCATGCATATTTCCCATCACAACATATGCCTATGAGACCAGAACACTAATCAAGACAGCTGAGAAACACATAATGCCTCTGAATGTAAATGATACATAAGAGTCCTTCAAATATCATGGACACAAAAAAGAAGAAATATATCCATACTACAGGAACTTAATATTGAAGCAGGTTGGCTAATAAGAAAGGTTAAATAGAGAAAATTTAAATATTTTGGACATATTAAAATGTCATGATATTTTAGAGAAGACCTTCTTGGAAGGGTACATAATGGGAAAAGGAAGACCAAGGTGAAGATTGCTGCAAGACATTGCTGATGATCTGTGAATGGACACATCAGCAGCAGGGTATCTTGCTTACAACCGAGAGGCCTACAGGAGGGCAGTTAGGGAGGCAAAGTTTCACAAGGGACATACAAATGACTGACTGACTGAAGACTATAAATGCACATTAAGATAAACAGTCACACAATAATTTCACCCAAATAAGACTATAAATGCACATTAAGGTAAACACTACCAATGAAAAAATCATAACAAAAAACTAACTTTCTTTGTCCTTTGGTCTGCTTATACATGTTTGCAGCTTTTGTCTTTGCTTCTTGAGCACTGAGCTGAGGGTTAAATTGCATAAGCAGTTTTTCTGCAAAAGTTACACCAGCTCCATATATACGTCCATAGTTCATCACCTATCAAAGAGAATTTATATAATAATTTCACCACAGTTATTTCCTATATGAAAATGAAATCTATGTGAATGTTATCTTAAATGGTTTGCTCAGTCAACAGTACTTGTCTATAGTAATCATTAGTTAAACCAAAAAATTTCCAGATGAATAACAAAAGAAGTCTTAATTTCATACAAATACCGTCGCCAAAATTACTAGCGATTTATGGCCACCAATGCTGTAAAATGCTTTTCTATGAGAAGATCATGAGCTCAATTTGAGGAATATTAAAAAAAAAAAAACAAACTTGAATGGATGTGAAAATTAAATTACTGAAATAGAAAACATCATTAAAAGTAGTAATAAACAAATTTTATTACTTTGGAAAGTGCATCTATGTATGCCATGGTGAAATTTTTATGAGAAAATGGACTCAGTCAGATAATGAAAAGCTTGTATAATGTTTACTGAATGAAAATCACAAATTGTAAAATGTATTTTGTGTCACGGAGTCCAAGATGATACAAAATAATAACAAGTTTTCACACAAACTTTTGCATGATCCCTGCTGATGCTGGCAATCTGAGCTGTTTTGCTATGCAGATCTGTCTTGTCTGTTTTGTTCCCTTGCAAAGTCATCCAGCCTAGTGCAGTGCAGCCTGTACAAGCAGATAAGATTGTTAACAAAAGCAGAATATAGTCTGTCTGTTATAGTCATTATATGAGATACAGGTATTGTTAGTAATATTCTTTAGATTCTGTTTATAGAGATTTTCACAAAGTTCTACCTTTCTACTGTTGAGGAGTGTGAGTTGAGTCTTTCAGGATTTTTCAAAAGAGAATTCCATTTGTTCTAATGATGAATTTCTTTTACTTTTCTCTGTGAATTATATATTTAACCTCTGCTTTGTTTTTTAAGCAATGAAGCAATCAATGTCTGGGAAAAAATCAAAATATTTATATTATATAAAATGCATTCTTCACCAGAGTAGGCAAACATTACTTTATGCCTACTCAGGTGAAGAATGCATTTTAAGAGTAAATTTGATATTACCATTCAGATAAAATACCGGAAATCCTAAATGAAATTCTAACAAAAAAAAAGGTAACAAACTTGAAAATTAAAAGACTGCAACAAACTTGATTTGAAAACTAAATCAACATGAATAATCTTTAGCAGAAAATCATTTACTCACATATGAATAATTATGTGTAATATAGAAGAGCTGACTATGTCACCTGACAGTCTAAGTTTGTATATTTTCTGTGAGGTGAGCTTTTATTGCATTTATATGCAAGCACTTATAAAATTTTACACATATTTTTCCAGTAGAAATAAAAGCTGTTTACCATGTTCCTTCATAAAGTATGCATCTCCTAGAACAGCAGCAATCCACAGTTCTTGCGAGTCAACATCAGCTCCTACAAAATGGTAGCCTGGTGGTGATCTAATTATTGCCTTCAGCTCACTGCCGACCCTATCTTTCTATGTAGAAACAGAAGCAAAATCATTAAATAGGTATCCAGCATGCATTTACAAAACATCTGTCAGTCAAATCTGTGCTTTACTACTTTCACGGCTCCTCTACTTTCTTCATTTTCACTCTTTACTTTCATTAATCTCTCTCTCTCTCTCTCTGAACCTTAAGCGCCCAGGGCACATAGGGCTTCCGCAAGGGTTTTCCACACTTTCATTAATAATGTAAAATAAATACTGTCATCATCAGCTTGTGCCATCTCCCTACGGAAGGTTGTCTGCAATGGATCTCCACTCTGTTCTATTTCTTGTCTTCATAGAGTACTTGAGCAAACTTGTCCCTGTTCATCTCTTGATGTTTGTCCACCCATCTATGTAGCTGTCACCCTCTTGTTCTTTTCCCTTCGATCTTGCCCTCATGAAAGGTCTTCAATATAGTATTGTGTCTTTTGACATGTCCAAATTATCTTAGCTGTCTTGTTTTTATAATTTTAAATATTTCTCTTTTCATTTCTAGCTGGTTTAGCATTTCATTGTTTTTTTTCTTTGCTGTCCATGAGATTATGTCCTATTCTTCTATACTGATCTAAAAAAACACAAACCAATAAATCATAAGAAATCTAAAACTTACATAGGCATTGCTGGCTGTGAGCCAAGTTGGCTCCACAGCTCTTCTTGTGATGGTTCCTGCAGTGATAATACGTGGTACAATAGCTCCATATAAACCTTCATTTTCATAATCTTCATGCCTGTTAAAAATAAATAATATATAAGACAGTAACAATGATGACTGCTGAACAAAAGTTTTATTGAAATATAGGATGGTAAAGGTGTTTAATGCTGCTTTATAGAAGTAAGAAACTTTACATGAAAAATAAGAAGACAGAGAAAGAAAATGAAATAATAGGTAACTAAATAAATATTTTGGCAAAAAGTACTTCTTCTGGGACAAAAAAAAACTCCACAGAAACACCAAGCAATACTCTTAAAAGAAGCACACCAAGTAATACTCCTAAAGCAAAAACACTAGGTATATAGTCCTGAAGGAAGCAGAATAAAAATACCAGATTAGCATTTATGAAATAGTCAGAAATATTTACTCTCACAAAATTTGATCTCAGCTTTAAATAGGTCAGAATGTGAGGCAAAAAAAAAAAAACCTAGATAAAACCAGAACCATCTAGAAAAACAAGGAAATCAAAGCACAAGACACTGGCATATAAATAATGAATAAGCATGACTGATGTCTACAATGTTGGATAATGAAGTAAAGAATAGCCAAAAAAAATTGAATGAGATATTTGAGCCACGTGGATGTAGACGGTGAGCTTGAAAACAAACAAAACTGAGAAACCCTGTGTCTTCTTTACTGTCACCAAAATGCTACATCATGATAATTAAAATATGGTTCAAATGTGCTTTTGCTCAACAGCCTCTCTCTTTTGTGCGTTGTATACACAGTCATGTACGTATGTGCATCTTTTTTTTTCCAAAACTAATGATGGATCTTTTTGTTTTTGAAAATAATTTTGAAGAATGCACATAACAGCTGATTGCTAAATTAATTTTATCAAGGAGCTTCACTCCTGAATGATTCTAGCAGTATTTGTTGATAACTTTGCAAACAATATTTTTGTTCAGGGTTCCATCTCTGTCTTCTGTACTTGCAGAATTTATGCCATTAAAATTAATTTTATATTCTGTAACAACAGTGTCCCATCTAAGCACCATTTTGTACTTAATTTGAACTTATGTACATGATCATCATCAGTTCTGTCTTGTCCAGATGGGCAAAAGGCATGGAAAACTCTCCATCTGCCAAGATTTTGAGCCGCCTTTTAATTCCCTCTTTGGTTATAAGGACTATCATAGCCGGAGGTGGGGTGGAGGATGTCCTCTCCATTCCAATTAAATGTCTCCAAGGCGTGCGTCTCAAACAGCCTCTGACAGTCAAGTCCACCTCCTGGCCTTTTCGTGGCAGCACTGTTTAAACTGATAGGAGACGGGGTGAAGGCGAATATCTGGAGCCTGAAAGCCAGACATTTCGGGTAGATGAGTCTTGTTTGGTAGCTCATCTGAGAGAAGGAAAACTCCGATTTAAAATCCACTGCTGGTGAAATTCTTCAGCTGCCATGGGTGGAGTGGGGCCCCTCCCTGGCAATGAAGAAAGGTGCAAATGGGGTTGCGGCACCACAGCGGAAAATGTGAAAGAAAGGATTAAGTGAAGTAATCAGTAGTCTCGAGGTCAGGACTGCTCAAATCATGGCACCTCTGCTCTGGAGGTCGGCCATGTCCTATGTACACTCATACCGGATGAATAGCCTGAACCGGCTTAACCCATGGGTTAAACTATGACACTGCTGGCGAGATTCTTTGGATGCCGCGTGTGGAGTGAAACTCCTCCTGGCCAATGAAGAAAATGCAAAAAAAGCAATTAGGGTTGCCAATGTGAAAAAGGTGATGGAAAGGATAAAGTGAAGCTTAATCAGTATGTCCAGTTGTCTTGCGGCAAGAGCTACTCATATCATGGCACCTCTGCTCTAGAGGCCGGCCACATCCGATATACACCCTTACTGGTGAAATATGCCTAAACCGGCTTAAACCAGGGGTGAAACTTAATGGCTACTCATGTCACAGTACCTCTGCTCTAGAGGTTGGTTATGTCCTAAACACGCCCATACTGGGATAATATGCCTAAACCAGCTCAACCCAAGGGTGAAACTTAATTGTGGCAGGGATTCGTTGTCCTGGACAGAAGCTCTGTCCTGGTCACAACTAGGAAGGGTAGCGGCCACAGCCACAAAATGCTGAAGTCGAAAACAATGGACCAGCGCAGTCTAGATAAGCAACCACCTCTCACCCGGCAGGGATGTATGCGTATCCTAATCACACTGAGGTTTTCTGGTGAGAAAATCCAATGCTGGACTGGATGGGCAACCACCTCTCACCTGGCGGGGATATGCTGATATCCAAACCACACCGAGGTTTTCCGGTGAGAAAGTACAACTCTAGATTAAACTGGTGCAACAAAAACCAGTGTCACGCTCTTGTGATCCTCTCAGGGATCTCTTGTGGGCCTCTTGGGGAACACGGGATACATCGAGGACCACAGGAGTAAATTCAGCAGGATCACGGGGCGATCTTGGTGGTAGAAGTGAACAAAAAAGAAGAAAAATTCCTTCTTTCTTGCATTCTGGAGTTCTTTCTGAAAGATTAAACTTTTGTGCACTATTAAATGGGGGGGGGTGAGATGCTGTTCAATTTGCCAATCACTGACCTATAGCTGACATACTAGTGTCACAGCTGACCAAGACCCTGTCCACCTCTCCGTTAGTACCCCTAGTAACAGGTCTAGCTTGGCTAACATCTCCATGGTTGTGGGTTAGGCTGAAGAATCACAGCTGACCAAGACCCTGTCCCACCTCTCCATTAGTACCCCTAGTAACAGGTCTAGCTTGGCTAACATCTCCATGGTAAGAATCACAGAAACTGCACACCTCTTGCTTTTCAGCTCCACTCATGGACTGGAAAAATAGCTGCCATAACTTGTTCCTAAGCCAACACAAAGATGTGCCTCAACATCTTCACTGCATTAGCTGCAAAGAACACCAGTGCAGTTCCATAGAGATTGAAGAAGAATAAACACACTATTAACATGAACACCAATTAAACTGAAGACTTTCACTCACAAAACACATTTTAATTACACTTCTTTTCTGCCTCCCCTTAATTCGTTGCATCTTCAAATTATTTCCTATACTTCACAAACATCCATAATAATTTTTAACCCACTAAATATTCCATTAAATGAATCAGAATTTATACAGCCCACCGAGTAATGGTCTTGTCCAGTTCTGATTTCTTCAGCCATACTGACATCTGACCCCTGCAAAAACCAGATAGATATTAGCTCCATA
This sequence comes from Achatina immaculata, assembly GCA_009760885.1. NCBI lineage: Eukaryota > Metazoa > Mollusca > Gastropoda > Stylommatophora > Achatinidae > Lissachatina > Lissachatina immaculata. The sequence goes on along the minus strand of CM019691.1, from coordinate 28,267,960 downwards.
TATTTAACTGACATATCCAATCAATGACAGAAAACTGTGGTTGTGGTTTTATTTTTAAAAACTAGAAGGCCTAAACTGAGTGAAGAAAGTTCTACACATCAAAAAACAGTTCAGTGAGAAAATGCTGTAAAGTTCATTGCAAATGAAGATGTGAAATAAAATTAAACAGAGTAAAGGAAGAAATCAAAAATGAAATAAAAACAGTCAAATAAATAGGAAAACAGGATGGTTTATTAACAGCCTTTGAGGGGTTTGAAACTATAACAGTTCTAGCTGTAATCCACCAAAATATGATGGGAAAAGAAATAAATGTAAGAATTTATTCTAATTCCTTAATTTCTCCACTCATATACTCAAGTTAATTAAGACCTGAGCCCCTATACCACGTCCCAGACAGCTCCACAGAACTCAAAATTTTGAATTTCTGAATATTATAAAAATATGCCCTCTTAAATATACACACATAAATTTCATCTAAAAATAAATAAGATTAGTCCTGTCAAGCACTGAACTTGTAACACAGTCAAAACAAAATTTCAAGACTAACAAACCGAATCACTTAAAAAAAAAAAAAGAAAAAAGGGAGCATTACTGCAGTTTCCAAATGAATGAGTAGCCATTTTACTGGCTATTCTTCTTTGTTCACTTAAAAACACTGAAAGACAAAAGAAATTATATACAGGTTTCCTAAATAAACAAAAACTACATTAAAACTATGTTTCGTACTTTTCTCATTTGCTCACAGATGCTGCACAGTCATACTGCATACATCAGAGTACACTGTTTATAAAGCTGAACAATTAGGTTTCTTACATAATACGCTTCTGGTTGTTTTTCCAATAGGAACACATTCTGCCAAGGAGAAGTGCACGATCAGCATGTGCCCCAGTGCTAGCTGATAATGTGCCATCTTCTGCTCGTACAAGATAATCTCGAGCCAGTGGGTTACCAACCCTGTTTTGTCCTCCATCCTGTCAAGGATTAAGAAAAAAAAAATAATGAAAAAAAAAACAAAATAAAACTATGCTGAAAATACAGTTCTGATTTAAAAAACAGTACCACTAAACTGTGCTAAAATAATGTAATGTTGCAATCTTTTGGAAAAAAAAAAACAAACACATTGTAGCTACATATGGTGCAAGAAATTCAAATGAAACTGGGACAAGATCATGGAACAATTCATCCATTGTATTTAAAAAGAAAATATGATAAATTGTCATGTTTGAAAAATTCAGCTACTGAAATAATACATGATCTATGAAATCTTATTATCTGACACATGAAAAGTCCAATAGCCAAAGCCATACATGTAATGAAGGTTATACAACAAACTGGTTAATATTATACTTTTCTTACACAGGTTAGTGATCATCTCACAAACAAATATCATTACAAGGTGTTTTATTCAACTGCAGAAAGCTCTAAAGCAGATTAAAAGAAATTAATGAACAGTAGGATGAGCTGAAAAAGAATAATATATCATCACTACAAAACCAGATATAACATGTGGACTTATGCTAAATCAAAGGTTCAAAATCAAACTCCGGTATTACTGCATTCAGGACAGCCTCACATATGCTCCATTGCAAGACACAGCATCCATCCAAGAGTATGTCTGCTAACAGTTCCCATCAAGTGTTGGTTCTTTACGATGCATTTTTTGCCATGCAGTTCAGATTTCATTCCAGCACCCTTAATTTGTCCTAGCTCCAGCAACCACTTCAGAATTACAAGTTCTTCCATTCCCACTCTTCATTTTCCTGCAGTCTTTCCAATATGAGTTTAGCCATGTCACCCTTGTCCATTCTCAGCCTGCCATTTATTTTAGCCTGTCTAGCAAGCCTATCTGCCACTTCAATGCACAATATAGTATGTACAGAGTCATCATCATGAAAAGCATGGATGGCCAAAAATTATGAATGTGGATCTCGCTGAAGATTTAAAACTCAATGGGAAAGCAGTATCAAGCAGTTCTTTACATAGCACAGATTATACTAAATTAATTCAGAGAGAAGACAAATTAGTAGGCATAAAATCCCTTAATGAGGTTGAAAAGCTTACTGAAAACAGAAAAACCTGGTGAACTACCATCCGAGCCCTATGTGATGTGTAATGGCACAGGAAGGATGTAAGATGTCAGAGAATAATGTAAAAGAACAGGCTACAAGATCTATACAAATTCAGGGGAGAAAAATAGTGTTATTTGTGCACAGCAAGGACTGAAAGTGTTTTTAAAAGTTAAGATGAGACCTACTGTTAGTGTTAAAAAATCACCAACAGCATTTTCTGAAAATGTACAACTTTAAATTTTACTTGACTACAATACAGTAGAAAGAATTATTCATGCATATAGAATGACACCATTTTCCAGTCTTTCATATAAGAATCCATTATAATCAAATAAATTCATTCATAAAATGTTGATGTTTATTACTTTTTTAAAATCTTCCTTTATGATGCTGGCTACAGACAAATGTCCAAGTGAAAACTGAATGATTTTAGAAATTATTAAATACATTTCTAAAATATTAAAACATGCTCTGAATTCTATACCTGGTCAATATTTTTAATTAAAAAAATTGCACAAGTCTATGCAATTTTGTATTTCTTAGTGGACAGACTATCACTGTCTTTTTATGTGATGAAGACAGAAACCAAGAGGACATCTGGAGGAATTAAAGGCATTTTATATTTAATTTCAATTTTCCACAATTTTCCAAGTAAAAAATTTAAATACAGTTTTAACAATATTTATGACGTAACCTTATGAGGAATTTTGTAGAATTGAACACCTGGTATGTCAACATCAAAGGGTCCTTCACCAACATGCTCTGATACAACTGTCTGTGAAAACAATATCAATATCTGAAATAGAGGCTGATGAAAAACAAACATAAAAAACATAACTGCTATTTCATAAGAATGTATATGGAGTCATGACCCAGAGGGGCCCACCCCCTTAGAGTGTCAGGAGTTTAATCGGGCCAAAACACTTGTCTGAGAGGGGTACTTCCTCTGATGATCTGAAGGAGTTGTGTTGTTGTTCCGCTCTCTACAGTAAAGTTTCCTACATACATTTGCTAATCCTATTTTTCTGAATTCTTATATATCTGTACTATTCCACGTTTGACAAAAAGAAGTGCAATAATCATATGATGGAATAAGTAGAATATTATACTTGGTTTAGAAGTAGGTAGCTTTTGATTAAGAATCTGAGATCAGTGTGATTTATTTGACTTAAGAGAGCCATGTATTATCTTTTATACATCTCCTAGGATCATCCAGATTTAAGATCTAGGTAAAATATGACCCTCTCATGTTCATGGAGTTAAAATTTCTGTGAAAATAAAAATAGTCATAATCTCTAAGTTTTCACATACTAGAGATGTGAAACTACTTATTGCTACCATCATAATCTTTCTAGCAGTTACAATACCTCTTTGCACTGTATATTTTTGTAATTGCACCAATGTAACAGAATAACAATTCTGTACAGAGTGTAGTGTGTGTGTAACCCTGTAGTTGTGGTCTGGTAGACCACAACTCATCACCGTGTGCCAAGCACGTGGTTCGAGAAAATTCAAAGTCACGTGGTTGAGTTGAGCGGGAGGTATGCATGGGCTGAGAAAGTGAGTCTTTGGTCAGAATGTGTTAAAGAAAGGTTGTGTGATTGACTTGTTTGTTGTAGTAGGAGTTTATTTGGTTTGTGATGTAGGAAGAATTTTAGTAGTTTTATTGCAGATTGGAATCTCGTTTAGGAGAGTTTCTACCATTGGCAATTTAGTGGTAGTGAGATGGAAGAATTAGTTTTTCCCTGTGTTGGTTGAGGTTTTGTTGATAATGTAGTAAGTACTGATTTTTTGTGTATAGTACATTGTAAGGTTTTCGCTCATATGGCGTAGAGTTCGCTCACGCCGGGCACTGTTAATGTAATTCTTGTTCAGCCTGATGGCTATGTTTCCATCATTCATGATTTCACCCTCATTTTGTCCATTAATAAATGTGTGTTGTCTGATGATATACTACACCAATTGGCTTTGTTGGAATTCTCATTGTTGACCAGTTGATTTGGTTGGAAGACTGCCAAGTTATGTTAAGCTGTTGTATTTGTATTAGTTTGTGGAGTTGGAAGCCTGGGTGTCTTGTTGTATTTTCTCAGTGTATAATATAGAAAATTAGGTGATTGTTAGAACACCAACAACAAGAAGAAATGTATAAGTTCAAACTGTACTCCACAAGTAGACGATCAAACCAGTAGAAAAATCATTTCAGTTGGCGCCAATACTGTTTCTGTGGTGCCTTAAAAATTATAAATAGCCAAACTATTACACCAACTACAAATAGTGCAGGTTTTAAAACCAACTGCTACCTTTCTATCATTCACAGCTTCCCAGAGAGGCATTTTCTCTTCCAGTTCCATGGCATTTTCTTCAAAACCTCTGCCCAGTAACTCCATGGCATCACTGGACCCCACTATACTGTTTGCACTTGGCAAAAAATGGTATATCTCTGGCTTACTGTCACGGACAAATGCTAGGAACGATCTGTGAGCGAACAAAAAAGCTAAGAGTTATTTTTTATAAGGAACTACAAGTAAGTAGCCAATGATGAATTTAATTACAGAAGATCATCTTGACACAGTACTCTTGGGTGTAAATCTATATATCTAAAATTTACTGAAAAAGGCATTAATATGTTTGGCACAATGATGATTGCATTTGTTGTGTTATTGTTTTGCTTTTACTCTTCTTTATTTTCCTTTCTCATCTTATTTCTCTTACTTTTTTTTTTTTTAAATAAAACTGCACCATATTCTTTCAACCATGTTTACAATGACAATGCCTGAAATGCATCAGCAATCCTCCAGAGTTCCATGATTTTCTACAACCTTACTGCAATTAATGCTTTTCTTATTCACTTATTCATAATGTGTGAGTGTGTGTGTGTGTGTATATATATATATATATATTAGAGAACTCTATGAGGACAATAGAAGTGAAATAGATATATGAAATAATAATGAAGGGCCTCATATATTAAAAGCAGAAGTGGAAGAAGCCATCAAACACATGAAGAACAACAAAGCACCAGGACCAGATAAAATCACCGAGGAAGAATTGAAAGCATTAGGAGAGCTTGGCATAGAAATAATTACCAGATTGCTGAATGACATCTATAACAGTAACTATGTCCCATCAGACCTTTTGCAATCAGTTTTCATTGCTCTACCAAAGAAACAATGTGCAGCTGAATGTGAAGACAACTGAACCATTAGTCTTATGAGCCATGTTACCAAAATCCTGCTTTGTATTGTCATGAGAAGAGTCAGGGGCAAAATAAAACCAGAAATTGCTGAAGAACAGCACGACTTTGTCGAAGGAAAAGGTACAAGTAATGCTATATATATAATGAGAACACTGATGGAGAGATCAATAGAAGTAAAGATGGACATATACTTATGCTTCATAGACTACTGTAAAGCATTTGATAAAGTGAAACACGCAAAAATTATAAGAATGCTGGAAGACATCAATATAGAATGGAAAGATATGAAACTCATCAAAAACATATATTGGCAGCAATCAGTAGCAATGAGGGTTGAGAACCAAATAGGAGCATTCTAAACATAAAATTGGGAGTGAAACAAGGATGTGTTCAATCTCCTGACCTCTTTTCCTTACACAGGGAAAACATTATGAGAAATATAGAGAACATGCCAGGAAAATCAATTGGCAGGTACAACCGTAACAACTTAAGACAAGCAGATGACACAGGCCTGGTTGGTAAAAGTGAAGGGGAGCTACAGGCTCTTCTGGACATCGTGGTTCTTGAAAGTAAAAATAAAGGTCTCAGCCTGAACAAAAAGAAGACTGAAGTGATGGTCATCTCAAAGAAAAGAATACCACCAAAATGTAGCATTATCATCAATGGCATAAATATGAAAAAAATTGACAGATTCAAGTACTTAGGAACGATTATAACAAATTTTGGGAAATATCACAATGAAATAAAGAACAGATGTGCTCAGGTCAAGTCAGCAATCCAGAAAATGAGACACATCTTGTGCAACAGATCCATATCAATAGAAACAAGATTCCAAGTACTTAAACGTTACATTGAGCCAATTTTGTTTTATGTGCATGAAGCATGGTCTATGAATAAGAGAGTACAGCGAGAAATGGAGGCCATGGAAATGTGGTTTATAAAAAGGATGTTGAAGGTACCACGGACAGCCAAGAAAACCAATGAAGAAGTCTTAAGAGAGACTGGAGTTAAAAAGCAAATTATAGCAAAGATCAGAGGCAGACAACTGAGATTTATAGGACATTTCCTGAGAACAGGAAAATTGGAACACACTGTGGTAACTGGAAAAATTGAGGAAAGATGAGACAGAGGAAGACAGAGAGAGTGAAGTTACTGGATGGGCTGTCAGTGTGGTTAGGAAGAAAACCACCAGCGGATCAACACAAAATACAGGGAATTGTGTAGAGAAATGATCACCTACGTCATGCAGCATGGCACTTAGATAGTTATATATCTTATATATCTGATACATACTTACTGGAGTGGAAAACTATGATGCTCTTTATGCTCCCCCTCCTGGCGTCTAAGCTCAGCTTCAACTGGGGTCAGCTCTTCATGATGAGGCACCAAATATCCCCACCCATATTTCTCATCATAATGAACTGGAAATCCTGTCAATCAAGTTAGCAATTTTTTTTTGCTCATCAGTTTCTAAACAGTAGACACCACAGTATATAACTGCACAAAGCACACACTTTCAATAATGTGCAAAACTTACTAAAAAACTTGGATCAAATTAATAGTCTTATTACAAGACTTTTTTTTCTGATACAGGACCTGATGCGATTTATAAAGAGCTCGCTTTCATAAGATGAAAGTCCTGCATTTATAAAGAAATGTAGACAATTTGTAACTTTTCTTTTCTTGGAAAGAGTTAAAATTTTAAAAAAGTATGAATGAGCATTATGTTCTATTTAAAATATTGATCACTTTTACCAATGATGATGAGATGACTTGCAGATATTAACAATGTGAAGAGCTGATTATTTCAGTTCATGAATGTTCACTTCTCATACTTCAAAAGTAGAGCTAACTGAACTCAACAATGTTGGCTGCAGTGCCAGACAAAAGAAGAAAAACAAAAGAAGTAAGAAATATTGTCAACTAATGCTGGTCATCACATACACAGAAAGACAAAGAACTGAATGGCTTGGACTCCTGACCAGAATGAGGCAAGATTAACCATCTGTAAGGAGCTTTAACATCAGAATAGAAGCAACCAGAACACCTCATAATAAGGAGATGGATGGGGCAAAAGACAGCCCAGATACGTAAACTATAATGACATGTCAAGCAGCATGCCTTGAATAAGATCAGAGACAAATCATTATAAACTGCAAACTTTCCTAGCATCAGTAGTGAAAAAGGAAAGAAAGAATGAACAAACAAAGATAGTTACAGAGCAGACTCTGACACACATTCAGGCAGTAGCTACATCACTGACTTATCACAAATAGGCTAGCAAAGTCAGTGAAGTGTGAAATATTAAGAACATGAAAACTAACGCTACCACAAAATAATTATTTAAAAATTCCTAAAGCTGGGATCTATATTTATCTTTTATAGACTACTCAAAGGCATATGATTGTGTACAATACCAGAAACTTTCGGAAATAATGGAAAAAATGGGACTTATCTGATACAATTAATATCACTGCTGTATCTGGACCAACAGGCAGTAGTAAGAATAAATGGTGAAACAACAACTTGGTCTGACATAAAACAAGGGGCCTGTCAGGTATGCATACTGTCACCTTACTTATTTAATTTGTATACTGAAAATATAATGAGGAATGTCAGAGAAGATGTAGACAAAGAATATTATGATGCCATAACAATAGGAGGTTATGAAATACCAGAGATGAGATAGGCTGATGACACAGTATTACTGTCCACAACACAAAAAGGGATGGAAAAAATAATTATGTCAGCCCATAAGAATAGTCAAGATCAAAACCTCTATCTTAATGCGAAGAAAACTAAATTGATGACAACTGACAAAACAAATAAGGCAGCTGAAATATGCATCAATGAGGATAAATTGGAAGAGGTGGATCATTACTAACTAAAAATGGAGATACAATGAGGGAAATTAAAAGGAGGACATCTATTGCTCTTCAAAAAGTAAAACAACTAAAGAAGCTGTGGAGAGGAACAGACAGAACTACAAAATTAAGATTTTTAAGGGCATACATCTTTCCCATCTCAACATATGCCTGTGAGATCTGGACACTTGGCAGGGAGGCTGAGAAACACATGAGAAAAGCCTTTGAATGTAAATGTTACAGAAGAGTTCTTCAAATATCATGGACATAAAAAAGAACAAATATATCCATACTACAGGAACTTAATACTGAAGAAGCCTGGCTAGTAAAGAGGATTAAAGAGAGAAAACTTAAATATTTTGGACACATTAAACATCATGATAATCTATAGAAGACAGTCTTGGAAGGGTACATAATGGGAAAAAGAAAGAAGACCAAGGCAAAGATGGCTGCAAGACATCACTGATGATCTGCATATGGATGCATTAGCAGCAGGCCATCTTGCTCACAACCGAGAAGCCTACAGGAGTGCTGTCAGGGAGGCAAAATTCCATAAGGGACATGCAAATAAATGAATGGAAGAATGAAAGCTGGGTTACAGAAATAATGTGCTTTCAGAGACGTAGAGAATTCTTTATAGATCTCAGCTTACCATCCCATGTTAAGCGCATAAGCTTAGGTGTGACCCTGCACTGTGTACTTATGCGAGAGGGACCAGGGTAGAAATCTTCATCTTTTGGACGAGGACATAGTTCTTTGTACCATCTGACAGAAATTTAAGACCACATTTTTATTACAGTAATGTTTAGTCTTCACTGGCTATAAAAATAGGACTTGAAATTAACAAGGAGAAAACAAAAATAATGAAACTTCCCATTAATCACAAACGAAAAATATATGTGGAAGGAAAATACCTTCAAGAAGTACACCAATTTGCATACCTTGGCAACTACATAGACTAGGATGGTGACACTAGAAAGGAAGTTAGAATTACAGTTGCAAAAGCAGCACTGACCTTCAAGAATCTTAGGAACATATGGCACTCTAAAGTTAAAAGCACAAAAACCAAGCAAAGATTATTTAATTCAAATGTAATAACCATCATCATTTATGCATGTGAAAGCTGGAAAACAACTAAAGAAATAGACAACAACTTAGACTCTCTTGAAAACAAAAGCCTAAGAAAAATACTTGGTATAAAGTGGAACGAACTCAAGAACAAAGCAGAGATAAGGCTGATGAGTGAACAACAACCTGACTCATGGGTGATCAGAAAAAGGAGATGGACATATGTTGGTCACATGATGAGAAGAAACAATCAGAATCCCAAAACAAGCTTTCAAGTGGAACACAACAGCCTAAATAAAAAGAGGTTGACCATGTGAAACTCTAAAGAGGACATTGTTAAGAGAGGCCAAATTAGAAGGCATAAAATCCTTTGATAAGGATGAAAAGCTTGCTGAAAACAGGAAAAATTGGCAAACTACCATGCGAATCCTATGTGACGTTTAATGGCACAGGAAGGATGTAAGATGTAAGAAGAAGTAAAAATGTTTAAGAATACCAAAATTGTGGGAATTCCTGTATCACAAGCATAAATAATTTTCAGGAGTAAAATATATTAAGATTTTTATTTTCAGTCTTTGTTATCTTTGTCTTCCTACTCTATCATACTGTCAGATGCAGTTATCAAACTTCCACCAAAGGAAAATCAAGAACAACTGTTGTTTCAATGACATTTGAAAAGTCCAACTTAAATATGCCTTACTGCTGATCTGTCACTTTTACAGTTTATGTAATCTTATTTTTCTCCATTACATAATGCATTTATCATCACTGCAGTGGGTACTGGTTCAAAGGAGCGACATAACAATGAAATTAAATTTTAAAAAAGAAAAAAAATCAAACATTAATATCAATGGAGAGATATAAATACTGTCATAATGAAGCTGTGATGTGTCCTGTATTAATCTAAAATTAGATGATTACAGACATAATTTGATTGTTTACTGCATACAAACAAGGAAAACCATTATGAAATTAACTGCATTAGGGTTAAAGATTAACCAATGACAGACTGAGATGGTGTCTTTCATAATCACTTTTAAATGTTACTTATTTGATTTTTCACTTTTTAAATTTTTTAATAAAGAGAAACAAGCATTTATGGAATCACTATAATACTCAATATTATAGGAAAAGTTTTTTTTTAAATAATAAAACTTCCCATTAATAAATGATAAAACAAGTGCTATGTATCATAAAAAATTTCATGAACAGACTTACTGAAAATGGAAAGTTTACAAGAACAACAAAAATAAACATGAGCATGCATATTGAAAGGTTGTCAAAAAATTTACCAGATGAAAGATGTGGAATACAAGGGGGGAAAAGAAAAAAGAGAAAAAAAGTAACACAGTATCAGAAGATATAAAACCCACATTGGATATCCTGGCATAAAGGTTGGATTTTTTGGTACCCTTGCAGCAGTGGCATACACTCTTCTGATCAATTTCTTGTACTCCTCAACTGCCTTCTCACCCTGGTGGAAAACAAAAAAAACCCCAACATTTTAACTTGTTTTTATGTTCTTATACCTAAATTAAGATCAGTTATACATTTCAGTCTTATAATCATTTACATCAATGACTTAATTTGTATGAACAGTGTGAAGGAGCAGTAAGACAAAGATAATGTATGACCACAGCTCACCACGTCGGCAACTCTTAGAAATAAGAATAGAATATAAGAAAATGACATGGAGATAATTTGTCAATGGATATAAGTTATTGGGTATGCAGAAGTAGCTTGTCATTTATGAAGCAGATTTGGCTAGACATTCACAGAGCTGAACGAAAATGGCTAGACAATGAGTAAAGGACAGGACTAGATTATCACCTATGAAATAATTATACACAAACTGGAATTCACATTTAACTAATTAAACCTGATGAATCAGTCAAGTTGGAGTTGAATATACTAGTGGAAGGTTTGTACAGCTATTTTCATTCAAGCATTTCATTCAGCATAGAGCTACATATTTTGGTCCCAAAGATACATTAGAATAATGCAAAACTGTGGAAATATGACATAAATTAATCAATTAATAACAAACTTTCATATTAAACTGAATATATTAACTGAAATATTAATTATACACCTAACTTACCTCTTCATATGCCAAGCGATTTGGATATATTTTATCATCTTCATCCTCTTTCTCAAAGGGATCAATTATATTCTCTGGATTGCTGCCAGTCTTGTTAAGACGATATGGAGATGTAGACCAGTCTAGATCCCAAAGCCAGGGATCATTTTTGTACCTTACATAGGAGCATTACCAGATAAGTTGATTCAAACTTTCGAAAACAATAAACACCTAACTTGGCAAATCCTTAAATAGATCTGGTTGCAACAAATGTTTTTTTTTTAAATTCTGAAATTCATTTGCTTCTTCACTCACTCTTCTGCTGTTGCAATGTTTAACTCACATCCTATTGTAAGCCATATAAATTATCGCAGTTGGCTGTGTATAAATAAAGTTCTGTTTGTAATTTTAAACTATCCTACAAACTAAACACTGGCATCATGACTCTCTGTGTGAGCAAATGGCTGATGTATTATTATAGAACAAACATGGAAAGAATGAACTTAGATTTTATTATTAATAAAAAATATTTTATTGGACATGTCAATGAAAATGCCCCCTAATTCTTCCAAACTATTGCATGCATCTTCATGTAAGATTTAAAAGTAATTTAGTAGTAATTTGTAATGCTGCAAGTGAAATAGTTATAGGCCAGACATCCTTTGCTTTTTGTGACTTGGACATTTAGTTTACTGGTATGTAATCTAGGACATGTTTTTAAATAATAGCCACTAGACATCATGAAATCTTTTGAAAACAAATGCCTAAGGAAAATACTTGATATAAAGTGGAATGAATTCAAGAACAATGCAGAGATAAGACAGGTGAGCAAACAACAACCTGTCTCATGGGTGATCAGAAAAGGAAGATGGACATATGTAGGCCATGTGATGAGAAGAGAACCCCAAAAACAAGCTATCAAGTGAAGCACAACAGGCTGAAGAAAAAGAGGTCGACCACGTGAAACTCTAAAGAGGATACTGTTAAGAGAAGCCAGTTTAATGGGCATATCACTCCTTGATGAAGTTGAAAGACTCGCCAAGAACAGGAAAACTTGGCAAACAATTATGCGAGCCTTGTGTGACGTTTAACGACACGGGAAGGATGTAAGATGTAAGATATCATGATGGAAATTCAAAGTCATACAGTTGTTCAATGCATTAAAGGCCATCTTCTGCTTCTTAGTCTTATATCATTACTGTCATGACAAACATGTTAATTATAGCTAACAAGAATTTTTCAAATTTCATGACACAGTATTTACTATATGAATCTAATTATGAGAGGTGCTATCACTGGTTGATCCTCAACATGTTTTCTGCCACTTTACTCCAAAATTGATATCACATGAAAGAGATAATAGAACATGAGAAATATACCTCTTAGGACTTGTGTAATTCATACACATACATTAACATATTACATAAGCAGGTTAATAAAAATATTACAAGCTCATTGATGCCAAAAGTAGACATCTAACAATTAGAATAAAAATGTACATTTACTCTTCATTTTGAAGGAGAAGACAAGCATCATCAGCAAGTGCCATAAGCAGCTTTTTAAGCTCCATTTCCAGCTCATCAAATGTACTGTTGGAATGTTGAATGTATCTTGGCCACGCATCATTTATGGGAAGGTAAGCTGAACCCATCTCAAGCATTCCAGCCAGAGTTACAGGATGGGGAAATCTGACAAGCACCACAACATTATATACATTTTATATTACTCTTTTGAGTGTTAAAGATTTACCACAAATTTATTTTTTGAAATATAAATTTTCAACATTCACCTGATAATTCTGTTCATCTATCCATAGATGTGAAAATTTCCAACTTTGCTATAGAAATAAAAATCTGTAGATTAATCTCCATAAAAAATTTTGCACATTTGACCCTCTTCACTAGGAAGATATTTTAGCTAATGTTCAGATACACACATACCTGTTGTGTGTCTCAAATATTTAACATGCATTTTTTTTCCTTGCTATTTATAAAAATGGTGCCGCAGTTGTGAAGTGATTAGTGCACTCACCTGCCAATAAGAAAGTTCCTGGTTCGATTTTGCTTTTTTTTTTGGACCGACCGGCATTGGGGTCAACCCAGCCTAAAAAAATGGGTACCTGGGGTTCTCCTAGGAAACAAAGGCATCAAGGCAACCTGCTGGCATCCCTACCTCAAATGCTGTAATGGCCTAGAAATGTAAAGGTACTAACACTTCACACTCCTACAGCATAAATGCGGGGAGGTGGGGGGGGGGGGTTGATTAGATCAGACTAGATTCACAAAAAAATGAAGTGTAAAAGTAGATTTAGGTATGAACATATTATGTTAATCTATATGGAAATCTAAATGAATTTAACTAAATAGCACTGTCCATATAAAAGCATTGTCATTTAACTCACAAAAATATGGTAAATTTAACACTACCTCTCCTTAAATTGTGGCCAAAGTTTTAAAAATATTTCATGTGTTGCCTGAACATCACCAGCACAGTATGTCATCAGATCCTAGAACAGAACAGATACCACATATCAGAATGATGACATCAAACATCTAAACCTTTTACAGTCTGTTTTTTTTTTCTATTTTTATACATAACTTTACCCAGGCACCTGGAAGTACAATTGTTCCATGCTCTGTAGGAACCCAGCAACACCACAACAGCCATGCAGTTTACACATGATGGAAAGAGAGAGAGAGAGAGAGAGGCAGACCAAAGACAGCCTGGAAAAGAACTGTAGAAGAAGATAATGAATGGCATACAGCACAGCTGGGGCATCATACCAAGGCCAGTTGCAGACTATGAGAAGTGGAAAGAATTTGTTCCTGCCCTGCAAGATGCCAAAGTGCACTGCTGATAAACACTTAGTCTATCACCAACTGTGCATATGGATGGAAGATGAAATTTTATCCAACAATTCAGAACAAAGATAAAGATAAAGTTATGCATCTTAAAGCATTTACACATCTGCTAACCATCAAGTGTTAAGTGTTAACAATCAGTGAAGTAGAGGAGATAGGTATAGATGAATTATAGAATTCTTACAGCACAGTCATAATCACAGCAGCAAAAGCAAGTGCTGGACTGAAAAAACCAAACAGAAAAGCATGGATATCAGAAAAGACATGGAAGTACATACATGAAGGATGAGCAACCAAATTAGACATGGTGGAAGCAACATACAAAGAAATAGACAAGAAAGTAAAAAGTTCAGCTAAAAGGGATAAAAGAGAATACATAGACAATATGGCAAAAGAGGTGGAGAAAGCAGCAAAAACAAGAGACAGCAAAACTTTATATAACATATAAAAGAGGCTAACAGGTACTATTACATCTAAAGAAACTGGAACCCTATTAACATCAAGTAAAGACCAAAAGCAAAGATGGTTTGAACACTTCCAAGAAATACTTAATCAACCACACCCAAAAGAATTGTTAAACCTTGAAACCAACTTACCAGCCCCACAATTAAATGTCAACCTAGATGAAATTAAATTGCATGAAATTGAAACAGCAGTGAATTTAATGGCTAACAACAAAGCTGCAGGTGAAGATGAAATAAGAGAACAAATTTTGTATGATTAGACCTCGAAAAAATCGTAGACAAAGCACTTTAGTGAGACGTGAGAGAAAGAAAAATCACAAGAGAATTACCTGGGATTCGAACACGGACTCCGGTAGGACGAGCAGCCGTCTAGCCACGAGAGAACAGCTTACTATCGACTTAGCCACTTGGGGTGCTAGTTGGCTAAGTCGATAGTAGGCTGTTCTCTCGTGGCTAGACGGCTGCTCGTCCTACCGGAGTCCGTGTTCGAATCCCAGGTAATTCTCTTGTGATTTTTCTTTCTCTCACGTCTCACTAAAGTGCTTTGTCTACAATTTTTTCGAGGTCTAATCATACAAAATTTGTTCTCTTACTTTACTGTACCAAAGCCTCGTAGTTTCCTATTTATAAAAAATTATAAAAAAAAGATGAAATAACACTCGAAATGTTAAAAGCTATCAATAATGACAACATGAGACAATTACAGAGAATGTTTAATAAGATTTGGAAAGAAGAAAAGGTCCTTTCTAAATGGAAAAAAAGAAACATTGTTAAAATACCAAAAAAAAAGGCAACAGTGACTGTAACAATTGGAGAGGAGTAACCTTAATATCAGTTGTGTCAAAAGTATTTTGCAAGGTCATTTTGAACAGACTTAAAGATATAGTGGATACAGCAATGACAGAAGAACAAGCAGGATTTCGAAAAGGGAAAAGCTGTCTCGACCAGATCTTTACTCTAAGAATAACACTTGAAGGACATACTGAAAAGCAGAAACCATTAATACTGAACTTCATAGACTTCAAAAAGGCATTTGATAGCATCCACAGACATTCACTGTGGAGAATTTTAAGTCTATATTGAATATCATCTAAAACTGTCAACATCATTAAGGATTTCTACAATGGATATGTTTGTGCCGTAAAAACAGAAGAAGGGATGCGTGAACGGTTCCAGGTTGAAACAAGCGTGAAACAAGGATGTACAGTCTCCTTTACTTTTTGGAATCACAATAGACTTCGTAATGAAAAAATGCTGCACAGGTAACAATGGTATTGACTGGGTACATGGGACCCAACTAGAAGATCTTGATTTTGCTGATGACATAACTCTTATCAGTAACAATGTGATTTCTATGCAAGAAAAAATAGATAACCTGTCTTCACTGGCTAGCAAAATAGGACTTGAAATTAACAAGGACAAAACAAAAATAATGAAACTTCCCATTAATCAAAATGGAAAAATACATGTAGAAGGGACAGATACTGAAGAAGTCAATCAATTTGCATACCTTGGCAGTTACATAAATCAGGATGGTGACACCAGAAAGGAAGTTAGAATTAGAACTGCAACAGCAGCATCGATCTTCAAGAATCTTGAGAACATATGGAATTCAAAAGTTATAAGCACAAAAACCAAGTTAAGACTATTCAATTCAAATGTAATATCCACCCTCATTTATGCATGCAAAAGCTGGAAAACAACTAAAGAAACAGACAAAAAATTAGACTCTTTTGAAAACAAATGCCCAAGGAAAATACTCAACATCAAGTGGAACGAATTCAAGAACAATGCAGAGATAAGACAGATGACTGAACAACAACCAATCTCATGGGTGATCAGGACAAAAGAGATGGACATATGCTGATCACGTGATGAGAAGAAACAGTTAGAGAATCCCAAAATAAGCTATCAAGTGGAACACAACAGACTAAAAAAAAAGAAGCAGACCACATGAAACTCTGAAGAGGACATTGTTATGAGAACCCAAATTAATAGGCATAAAATCCCTTGATGAGGTTGAAAGGCTTGCCAAAGACAGGAAAAATTGGCAAACTACCAACGTTTAACAGCACGGGAAGGATATAAGATATAAGATAACCATCAAGTGAAAAAATGAAATGATCATTAAAAAAAATTAAATGGTCAAGCATTACTTTTGATATTCTGAAATTTTTAATCACAGTAATACTAATTAAAACAAACAGCACAAATCAAGCTTGATTAAAGTTTTAGATACGAGGGGTGATTGATAGGTTCCTGGCATAAGGTACAAATACTTGAAACACACAGTTGATATTAGGTGCATTTGTAGATCAGGTTAATGTAAGATTAAACACAAAGTTAGTTTCAAGAAATTAACTGTAACCAATTTTTTTTACAGGCTACTGAAGTGGTAAGGGGTGGCAGAAATTGAGAAAATGGATAAAATTTCTCACTCAGCAGTCATTCGCTACCTCTGTATCAAGGGCTTATCATCAAAGGAGATCCATGAGGATATGGTAGAGACTCTACAGAAGAGTGCCCCTTCTTACAGCACACTGAGGAAATGGGCAGCTCAATTCAAACATGGAAGGGAGAGTCTGGAAGATGATCCCCATCCAAGAAGACCAAGAATGGTAACCACAGATGAAACCACCGGCAGAATCCATGACATGATAATGGAGGATCGACGACTAACTGAGCTGTACATTGCTACTGAGTTGGGAATCTCCCAGGAATGTGTTAATGCCATTATTCACAATGATCTTCAAATGATAAAGGTCTACGCTCAATGGGTCCTGAAACTTCTTGGAGCTGATCACAAACGACAGCATCTCAACATGTCAAGAGACAATCTTGGCCATTTTTCTGCACATCCTGAAAAGTTTCTTCAGTAATTTGTGACTATGGATGAGACTTGGGTTCATCATTTTCAACCAGAAACCAAAGAACAGTCAAAGCAGTGGAAACATCATGGATCCCCACCTCCAAAGAAACCAAGGGTGGTTTTGTCTGCAAGAAAAGTGATGGCTTCCATCTTTTGGGATTCAGAAAGTGTGCTAATGGTAGACTATCTTCAAAAGGCAGAACGGTCACCGGGGCCTATTACGCTAATCTTGTGAAGCAACTGCGGGTCAAACTGAAGGAAATGCATGGCGGGAAATTGACAAGAGGAGTCATCTTTCAGCAAGACAATGTTACAGTTCACAAGTCGGTAGCAGCAATGGCTGCCATCCATGAATGTGGCTTCCAGCTTCTTAAACATCCTCCTTTTTCCCCAGATTTGGCCCCTTCGGACTATTACCTGTTTGCCAAACTCAAAAAGGAGCTCAGTGGTCACAAATCTGCTTCAGATGATGACGTCATTCATGATGTAAACCACTTTCTACTGGCACAAGATGCTGACTTTTACAAAGAAGGGATCTGTATGCTCCAGGATCACTGGACTAAATGCATAAACTTGCAAGGGGACTATGTTGAGAAATAATCCAAAAAAAGTTGTCCACAAATAATCCGTTGTACCTTATGCCAAGAACTTATCAATCACCCCTGTAACACAGCAATGCTCAGACTTTTTTCCAATGTTAAATTAAATTTTCTCTTATTTCAAGCTCTTGTTATTTAAAAAAATAGAAATTCAAGACTGAAACATCTTGATATTTTAAAAACATGCATTTATGTTTATCTATTAGATAAAATTAATTCAAATATCCTGTATTAAGTCTGTAATGTTTCATCAAACTTATTTTTAAATCAAATAACTAAACCAGATTTCTTTCACTGTGTAATAATCGTCAGGCCCTCTCCCCAACCTTTCCACACACACTGAATGGTTATGCAAATTTTTCTTAACTGAACACAATTAAATTATTAATTTTCTTTCACAAAGAACTCCAACCTGAAACTGTTCTCTGACATCTGTCATATTACCCTCTACGAAAACATCCCTCTTGGCTTTCTCTATGGGTTTCCCTCCACAGTGTAGTCTGTGCACATCCCTGAGGCTGTTCATACTGCTGATTTTCTTCCATTCTTCACTCTAAAAAGCATACATCATATACAATAAATATAACCTGAACAGGATTTTTTAAAAATGTATTCACTTGTGAGCTCAAGCTAAGTCCCATATACACAGAGATAATTTTTAAACAGTTGAGGTTTTTTCCCATTAATGTGCTGACAGCGTACTTGTTTGCCTCATCTTGCCATGGTTTTCAGAGACAGTATCCCCAACGCAAGTGTGCCCAAGTGTGTCAGGCAAGAATTTTTACACCTAGACTGACTGGTACATGACTACAGCATTCTCAAACCCACTGTCCTCTCATAGGAAGCTTGTTTATTGGTGAATCATACTGTAACATAGTCAGCCTACATGACAAACTATGGTTCATATATTACATTTGTGTTATGTCCTGCGGCATTTGCATGGTGAGGTGGGGGTGGGGGTGAGGGGGGTGGTGAGGTGTTAGTGCCTTCACATTTCTAGGCCATTATAGCAATTGAGGTAGGGATGTGAACATCTTTTTTTCTGTCCTTCCTGACTTTGTTTTCCAAGGGTAATGTATCGCATACCTAAAGCATTGCATTGTTTTCTCAAGTACCTATTTCTTAAGTCTAGGTTGACTCTAATGTCTGAAAATAATCAGCCCTGGTGCAAAACTGAATTAGGAACCTTCTGTCCACTAAACACTACACCACTGATGCTTCATATTATTATATTTGAGATGTAATAATTACTCATATCAGCATAACCAACAATGAAAATAAACTGTAATGTTCTACTTACAGAAAGATGGAAGGAATATTGAACAGAAATGTATGAAACAACTGATTGTGAGGGCAGAAATTAACAGTGTGAATTATTATTGGAGGAGAAAGAACCCGAACTGACAATAGAAGAAGTTTTATGAGCAATAAAGAATCTGAAAAATGGTAAATCACCAGGATGTGATGAGATAACAGCTGAACTTATTAAAGCAGGAGGAAAGGAATTTGCAACAATCTATCATGCACTATGTAAAAAGATATGGCATTCAGGTATTTGGCCAAAAGAATGGAAAAGAACTGTATTCATACCACTGCCAAAAAAGGGTAACTTGAAATTATGCACAAACTACAGAACTGTTGCCCTTATTTGTTATGCCAGTAAAATTCTGTCAAGAATTATAATGGATAGACTTCATAAGAAAATAGAAGAAGTCAACATGGTCCAAGCAAGTTTTAGACAAGGAAAGGGATCAAGAGATCATATATTCAATATAAGATTAATAATAGAGAAATGCAGACAATTTAATATGAATCTATGTTTATCTTTCATAGACTATTCAAAAGCATTTGATTGTGTACAACACCATAAACTTTGGGAAATAATGGAAAAAATGGGACTTCCAATGTATCTGATACAATTAATATCACTGCTGTATCTAGACCAACAGGCAGCAGTAAGAATAAATGGTGAAAAAACAAACTGGTCTGACATAAAACAAAGGGCCTGTCAGGGCTGCATACTGTCACCTTACTTATTTAATTTGTATACTGAAAATATAATGAGGAATGTTAGAGAAGATGTAGACAAAGAATATTATGATGCCATAACAATTGGACATTATGAAATACCAGAGATGAGATAGGCTGATGACACAGTATTACTTTCCACAACACAAAAAGGGATGGAAAAAAATAATTATGTCAGCCCATAAGAATAGTCAAGAGCAAAACCTCTATCTTAATGCGAAGAAAACTAAATTGATGACAACTGACAAAACAAATAAGGCAGCTGAAATATGCATCAATGAGGATAACTTGGAAGAGGTGGAGAGTTTTTAATATCTTGGATCATTACTAACTAAAAATGGAGATACAATGAGGGAAATTAAAAGGAGGACATCTATTGCTCTTCAAAAAGTAAAACAACTAAAGAATCTGTGGAAAGGAACAGACAGAACTACAAAATTAAGATTTTTAAGGGCATACATCTTTCCCATCTCAACATATGCCTGTGAGATCTGGACACTTGGCAGGGAGGCTGAGAAACACATGAGAAAAGCCTTTGAATGTAAATGCTATAGAAGAGTTCTTCAAATATCATGGACATAAAAAAAGAACAAATTATATCCATATTACAAGAACTTAATATTGAAGAAGGCTGGCTAGTAAAGAAGATTAAACACATAAAACTTAAATATTTTGGACATATTAAATGTCATGAGAATTTAGAGAAGACCACCATGGAAGGGCACATAATGGGAAAAAGAAAGAGAGGAAGACCAAGGTAAAGATGGCTGCAAGACATCACTGATAATCTGCAAACAGATGAATCAGCAGCAGGGAATCTTGCTTACAACCAAGAGGCCTAAAGGAGAGCTGTTAGGAAGGCAAAGTTCCGCAAGGGACATGCAAATGACTGAATGACTGACTGTTCTACTTACTGAAGCTCTGTTGAACATCTTCTGTCGGTTAGCATGCTCAACAACTTCCTTTCTGTGACTGTCCTTACCACTTGCATTGTGAAGTAGTCTTTGGAAACTGCTCAAGCCACAGACAGCAATGTGTATTGACATTGTGTCCAGGAACCGTAAATTAGTGCCCTACATTTATTTAACACAAGGAATTAACAACACATACAAAAATACTACAAATATTATTTCCAAATAATGAAAAAGTAACAGTACAATGTCTTCAACACAGTGATGATGAGAATGCAGATATCTATCCACAGCTTTAATGAAACAAAGATTCTGATTTTAACATGTAAATTTCACCCATCGTATACAATAAACAGTAATTTTAAAAATTTAAACAGTAGTGCTTTTCCCCCTTAATGCACTGACAGTGTACTTGTTTCTTACATCTTACATCCTTCCCATGTCGTTAAATGTTACATAGGGCTCGCATAGTTGTTTGCCAAGTTTTCCTGTTTCTAGTGAGTTTTTCAATTTCATCAAGTGATGTTATGCCCACTAAACTGGCTTCTTTTAACAATGTCCTCTTTAGAGTTTCACGTGGTCAACCTTTTTTTCTTCGTCCTGTTGTGCTTCACTTGATAGATTGTTTTGGTATTCTCTGACTGTTTCTTCTCATCACATGGCCTACATATGTCCATCTTTTTTTTATGATCACCCATGAGACAGGTTGTTGTTTGCTCATCTGTCTTATCTCTGTGTTGTTCTTAAATTCATTCCATTTTATACCAAGTATTTTCCTGAGGCATTTGTTTTCAAATGAGTCTAATTTCTTGTCTAATTCTTTAGTTGATTTCCAGCTTTCACATGCATAAATGAGGGTGGATGTCACATTTGAATTGAATAATCTTAACTTGGTTTTGTGCTTACTTGTAACTTTTGAATGCCATATATGTTCTCAAGATTCTTGAAGGACAATGCTGCTTTTGCAATTCTAATTTTAACTTCCTTCCTGGTCTATGTAGCTGCCAAGGTATGCAAATTGGTTTACTTCATCAACAGCTGTTCCTTCTACATATATTTTTCCTTCTTGATTAATAAGAAATTTCATAATTTCAAGACCTATTTTGCCAGACAAGGAAGACAGGGAATCTTGCTTTTTTTTCCTGCATCGATTTCACATCGTGTACTTGTTTGCCCACACAAAATTAGCAATTTTTAATAAAAAATAAAACTAAAATAAAAATATGACTTAGAATCCCCCAGACTTAAACAACTATTTCAAAACTGGATCATATCTTTTCTTGCTGTATTCATCAACTATTAACCCCATAACAGCTTCATATTACTAGGGCTGATTAATGGCATTGAAAAAACATCTGTTTTCCATTAAATGCTGACAGATATAATGCATTCTGAGGGAAGGTGATGAACAAAAGCAGACTTCTCAGCAAGCTACACTTAATGTGAGGAACAAACTAATCCCTGTCCCATTACTCAAATAACATTAATACTTGTTTCCAAAATGCAGCACAGAGCTGAGATATGGCTTCAGTCATCTCTGGTTAGCTAGACTGATAACTGCATCATCCTAATAGTAGACATATTTCTCTCTCTCTCTCTCTGACCCTTAACTCTTCCCGTGAGTAGGACGAAAAGCGGACGTATGGGTACGAACGGGACTAAAAACACGGGTCTTGGTCTGTAAGGGGGTATAGTTGTAAAATGGAACAGAAAACAGTATTTCCATGTACTTCTGTATACTTAATATGTTTCAAAGTATAGCTAAATGAATGAAAATTTCATAAATGCAGAGTTTTTTAGGAAAAAAGAAGTAATGTGATGTTTCTAGAAACTGATTGTGGCCAGCTCACCATTGGCTAGGTCTAGATCTACATTACTTACCATCTGAGATGTGTAGATCTACTTGTTGATCTCGTATTGTGATTCTGTGTTGCATTCTCACTGAATGAATGTCTGAACTAACCTCCTAACTACTCCTAACTACTTCTCCAGTCGTCTAAATATGTCTAGATCTACTTAGAAAACATTCAAGAGCAGAGGGGTGGCCATAGGCTATGTCCATACCCCTATCTACATCGTCAAAAATTGAAAAATTTCCATGCTTCTCATCCTTTTTCTCACTCGGCATCACCCGTAACTAGGCACTCTTTCGCCATTTTGAAAAGTGTCACCGGAATCGCGGACGAAATATGTACAATCTAAATGTTACACCGGTTGTTTTATTGAGACAAACAATTGTCACTATAATTACCATACGGAAGAATCGGGATACTGGAAGTGTCACTATAATGACCAAACGCACGGAAAGTGTTAAGTGCCCAGGGCTCATGGGGCTTCTGCAAGGGTTTTCCACAAATGCCTGTCCTTTGCCTTTTTTTTCCTCTTTTGTCCAGGTGACCCCTCTATTGCTCAACATCCTCTCTGCTCTTCTCCATGTCCCTTTTGGTCTGCCCTTACTTCTTTTCCCCTGTGGTATCCATCTGAGTGCTATTTTTGGTAGTGAGTTGACAGTCATTCAGAGCACATGTCCCAACCATCGTCAGCATCTTTCCTTAATAATTGCTGTCAGTGGCTTCATCTGCATTTCTGCCAACAAGATGTTACTTCTTATGGTGTTTGGCCAAAATATTTTTCTAATTCTTCATAAACATTCAGTCTGGAAAGAATTCAACTTGTTTTCTATGGTTTTGGTGATTTTCTAGCATTCACTTCCGTAGAGTAGTACACTTAGAACATTACTCTTAAATATCCTGATTTTCACCTTCATGCTTAGTTTTTTAGATTTCCATATAGTCTGCATTAGAAAATGTAAAGATGGAAATGGAAAGGATGAAGATCAACATATTAGGAATGAGTGAAGTTAGATGGACAGGTGCAGGGAAGATAAACTCAGATAAATATACAATAATATATTCAGGAAGTGAGAAACATGAACGAGGAGTAGGAATTATATTTGATGAACAAACGGCAAGGACAACTGTAGGATATTTGAACATCTCGGACAGAGTCCTGCTAGCCCAACTGAAAGGACAACCAATAAACATAAATATTATACAAGTGTACGCACCAACATCTGAAAGCTCTGAAGAAGATTTACAGCTATTTTACAATGACATAGAGACAGCACTAAAACACACAAAGTCACATGAAGTTACCATAGTCATGGGAGATTTTAATGCCAAAGTTGATAAAGGAAGAACTTCAGACATCGTTGGTGACTATGGACTGGGGGAGAGGAATGACAGAGGTTATAAATTAATTGAATGGGCAAGAATACACAGCATGGTTGTAGGAAACACCTGGTTTAAACAACATCCTCGAAGACTGGCAACGTGGTGCAGTCCAGACAAAAAGACTTTTAACCAGATAGACTACATATTAATCAACAAACGATTCTGCAATGCATTACTGACAACAAAAACCATGCCAGGAGCTGACTGCAATAGTGACCATGATCCACTCTGTGGAAAAGTTAGAATAAAACTAAAGAAAGCAGGCAGAAAAGTGAGAAACATCAAACTGAATACAGAACTTCTTAAAAATGACCAAGAACTGAGAGAACAATACAAAGTTATTATAACAAATAGATACAATGCAATAGCAAAGATAAATAGTATAGATGAACAATGGGAAATGTTAAGAGATTCTATCCACCAAACTGCACCAAAAAAAGAAGCCCCTAAAAATAAATGGATGACAGACGACATCTTAGGACTGATGGACAAGAGGAGGAAGAGTAAAAATAACGAGAAAAAATATAACAAGATAAATAAAGAAATAAGACGCAAATGCAGAGAAGCAAAAGAAGTGTGGTTAAATGAGCAGTGCAGACAGATAGAGGACTCTCATATTAAAGACAGCAAAAACATGCACAAACGAATTAATGAACTCACAGGCAGGAAAACAAAATATACCACAGGATGCCTGAAATCGAAAGAAGGTAAAATGTTAATGAGAAAAGAAGACATTGTGGACAGGTGGACAGAGTATATCGGTGAGCTATATGGAGGAGAAAGACCAGAATTAACACCAGATACTGAAAACTGTGAGGGACCACCAATACTTGAAGATGAAATCATAGATGCCATCAAACACATGAAGAAAGGAAAAGCGACTGGGGCTGATAATATAACAATAGAAGAAATAGAGGCACTAGAGGAGACAGGAATAAAAATAATAACCAAGTTACTGAATGACATTTACAACAGTGATTATATTCCCAGTGACCTGATTAAATCCACGTTTATAGCACTACCAAAGAAACCAGCTGCAAAGGAATGTGACGACCACCGGACTATCAGCCTCTCATGTCACATAACGAAGCTACTTCTGAGAATAATTATGAGATGAACAAGGAAAAAGATAAAAATGGAAATAGCAGATGAACAGTTTGGATTTGTTGAAGGAAAGGGAACACACAATGCCATTTTTGCTTTACGAACACTAACAGAAAGAGCTTTAGAAGTACAGAAAGATCTCTACTTATGCTTCATTGATTACACCAAGGCATTTGACAAGGTGAAACATAATGAAATTATTAAAATGCTTGAAGACATCAATATAGACGGCAAAGACCTGAGGATTGTAAAACATCTATACTGGCAGCAAGAAGCAGCAGTTCGAGTTGAAAATAGAATTGGAAAATATCAACCGATAAAACAAGGGGTGCAACAAGGATGTGTACTATCTCCAGACCTTTTTTCTCTGTATAGCGAGAATATTCTAAGAACAATCATCACAGAACCAGGCATAAAAATTGGAGGATACAATATTAACAACCTTCGGTATGCTGACGACACAGTACTGATAGCAGAGAACCAACAAGACCTGCAAAATCTCTTGGATAAAGTCGCCAAAGAAAGTGAACAGAAAGGCCTTACTTTGAACATCAAAAAGACAGAGACTATGGTTATATCTAAGAAACAGAATCCACCAGCATGCAGTATTAAATTAAACGGAACTGTTCTAAAGCAGGTGCAGAAATTCAAATACCTTGGAGCAGTAATAACTTCAGATGGGAAATGCAGAACAGAAATTAGGAACAGAATAGGCCAAGCAAAGACTGCATTTCAGAGAATGAGAAACATATTGACCAACACATCCTTATCAATGAATGTTAGAAAACGAGTCCTAAAATGCTATATTGAACCTATCTTGTTATATGGAAGTGAATCATGGACAATAGGCAAGTCTGCACAAAAATCATTGGATGCAGCAGAAATGTGGTTTATTAGAAGAATGTTGCGAATCCCCTGGACAGTAAAAATAACTAATGAAGAATGTATGAGAAGAGCTGGAGAGACAAAAAACCTTGTCAAAAAGATAAGAGAGAGACAATGTACTTTCATAGGACATGCAATGAGAAGAGGGGGCATTGAAAATATTATAACAACAGGAAAAATAGAAGGAAGAAGATCAAGAGGAAGACCAAGAGAAATGATACTGGACAGTCTGATGGGATGGTGTGAGAGGAGATCACCAACTGAGCTGATGGCATGCATGAAGGATCGCGTACTCTGGAGAAGCATAATAGCCAACGCCAGTCGGCACGGCACATGATGATGATGATGATAATCTGCAGCATTGCAAAAGCCCGGTTTGTTCTAGTAAGTCTCCTGTTGATGTCCTCTGTGCTGTCTCCATTTTCTACTACTTTATTGCCAAAATATAAAAATATGTTGACCTTCTCCACTAACTTGCTATCTACTCTGAGTACACTTCTGTTGTTCACATTTTGCTTCATTAACTTTGTCTTTCCTATGTTGATCTTTAATCCTATGTTGTTTGCATTTTGAGTTAGCTTGTTTATTTTATCTTGCATATCTTAGTGGCTGCTTGATAGTAGACAAATATTGTCCGCAAAGTCAAGGTCCTCCAGCACTGTGTCAAGGGTCCACTGTAATCCTCTGCATTTGTCTGATGTTGCCTCCTTCATTAACCAGTCTATTGCCAAGATAAATAATGTTGGTGATAGTACACATCCCTGCTTCACTCCTGTTTGTACCCTAAAGCTGCTGGAGGTATGTTCTCCACAGATCACTTTGCACTGAAAATCCTCATATAGGGCTTTGATTACATTCGCTATCTTATGGTAGAATTTTCCACAGTGCATCAGTAGACATATCTGCTGTCTTTAAAATAACCACTTGCTGAAAATGCTTGGTACAACAGTAAACTGTCTTCTCAACCAAAAAGCATTATGTCTATGATAGGCTACCAATGTCTTTCAGTCGACACGTGTAAAAACAATTACCCCAACACATTAGTGCTTGGTTAAAAACAGTCTCAGAAAATGGAGAAAATCTGCCTGCAAGGAAAGGTACATGGAAAGCATTGCATACACAGGTGTCTTTGAATGAAAGGAAAACAGGATATCACATAAAGATCCATCTCTCACCTGAAAGTAAGTCCACTGCCTAAAAAAAAAAAATCCACTTTGATAGATGTCTTTATGAAACCCAAACCTGAACTAAGTATTGCTCCTTCACAAATGATCGATCAAAACCAACATTATGGCCTATAACAAGCCGTGGCTGCCATTTTCCACCAGGGGGAGCTACTGATCCTGGTTTAGTTTCAAGGGGTATAAGATCTCTCAGCTGAGGTGTATTTGTCCATCGAAACTTGTCTTCAAGGACATAGTCACTCACCCAGGAATACCTTTTAAAAAAAGGAGTGAGGGGAAAGAAAAAAAAATAATAATAATAAAGAAGTGTCACAAACTTGCACTTTTTCAATAACTAGCCACTCTTCTGTACAAATACTCTGTAGAAGTTAAGGACCATTGCCTCTGGACTCTGAACACAACTATGTGTTGTAAATCTCCTCTTCAATGTCTCCATCAAACTAACAATGACTGATAACACATGTTCTATACTGATCAACATAATGTACTTGAATTTAACCCTTATTATTCCATTTCAAACTAAAAAACGAATATTTTAAAATCTACTTTTTCATCTTTTTTTTTAAAAACTACATATGATTTATTTTAAAGATTATTTTTTTTTAATTCTTAAATTTCAACTGCCATACAACATATACCACATATATTCCCAATAACTAATAACTAAACTCAACATATTTTTATTTTCTGGTATAATTTCAGTACTTTTTAATTATTGTTAATGACAAACTATGATGCAGGACAGGCAAAATAAAATTAGACTATGAAATTTTTTATAAAGAAGCTTATCTTGTTGTGTCTTCTTCCTCATATGCCTCTAGATGTTGAGTGACCAAATAGATGTCTTGATAGGGCTTGGTGGTGTTACATACTTTCTCTGTTACATACAAATCTTAGTGTGAATGTTTCTTGTGGTATATTGTCTGGTGGTAACATGGCCAAACCACTGACTTGCTGTTTCTGGATGTAATGTAATACTGATGTTATTCCATCCTTTGCCCTGACGGTGTCATTTCTTATTTGTCTCTTCTTGTCACATTTAGTATTCTCCTTAAATATCTCATTTCTGTCATGATGATTCTCATTTTGTTTTTGGCTGTTAGTGTCTATGTCTGACACTGATAGCTCAGAGTTGGGATGAATAACAATCATCATGATGAAACAACTCCACAAGGAAGTTTGGCTGCATGGATCTCTAGTCTGCTCTATTTCTTGTTTCCACAGCGCACCTGCCCATCCTAATTCCTGACTCTCTTGATGTCCTAGTCATCTTTTATTACAGCAGCCCAAAGCCAGTCATGGGACTATGGGAGAAAGCCTCAAATTATAAGCTCCATGATGCAGTTAAAGAAACAGTGTCATGTATTCTGTCTCAGTTATTACACCATCAAATGAAGGCACAAGCCCCCCCCCCCACCAACACCACCCCCACTCCATCTAACCTCTGTCCTATATCAGACCTGATTACAGAAGAAAACTCAGTAGTATGGTAATGTGATTGTGGTGTAATAAGATGCACATTAATAAGATCTTCACCATTATTGTCCTCTTGTCCTGCTTACAAAAGCTTTACCTACTAGTTTGTTTTCTGTACATTATGCCACTAGACACAGCAAAAGTACTTTAGTTCTCTAGCTCTTACATGTTTTTTCTTTATCAGGTTCCTATATCATTTTTCAATACTTCTGTTTTAATTTATGCTGTTTAGTCTTCTTTCTGCAGATGACGTAACCTTCCATTCCCTCCACCCACACACCATCTTTTTTTTTGTCTGCATGAGGTATCATGATCGTATTTATTGAAACCATATAAACAAACAAATATACATTTGAACTCCCCCTAGCTCTCCTCATCAAATTTTACTTACCAGTGTTTAGAGGATACTGCAGTTGCTAATGTTGGGTAATTTCCCTCTGATAGAAGACACTCTATATCAAATATAAGACCTTTATCATCAGGAAATGGAACAGTCTCACATCTGCCATTCTCCAAATATTTTGTCCATCCTGGTGCTTTTTGCCATGTCTCTGGCATTTGTGGTAGCGGAGATGACACTAATTCATCAATCAGTAATCTGTAATCTGCCAACTGCTTGTTAGCTATATGAATAAAGTGTTCATCTATGGTTGTTCCATACAGTGGGGGAAGTTTCAGATCTACATCAGGTAAAATTGATGTCGCTTTTCCAGTTAGTTCATGTTTCCGGAGATGTGCTTGAACGGCCTTCAAAGACTCCTCATTAAGTTTTGATTCTGGAGCATTTTTGAATACCTGTTTATGCAGAGATTCGGTTAACATCTGAATATTCACAGAGTTGAAGCGCTGCTGTGAGGAGATATGCCTCAGAAAGCACCTGCACGGTTGGTACCAATTCTGGTTATACAAGGTCCCCGTTGAATAAACTTTAGAAGCAAACATTCTTGTCACTGACTTCTGTTTGCAGTTATCGTGGACTAAACGAATGAAAGAATATGCAAAAATAGAAATAAATAGTGATTACACCTTAGTTTGCATCTATTACACTATAATAACTTGTTTAAATTGTTACTGTTAATTTTTCAGTAAGTATCATGATGTAACAGACGTTTTTCTGAAGCCCATGATTGAAGAAAGAAGTGCCATTGCACGCACTTTCTCATTCACTTTTGGTAAGACTTTCAGAAGAGTTGTTTCCCTTCATTTTCAAAATGGCTGCGTCCTTAGTCAAGTCAATGTCTCGTAAGTACAGTCAAGTGAAATATTTACTTTTTTTTTTTTTTGCAGATACTATAAATCTATATGGTTGTGTGCATTTTACATTTTGATGTGTGCTGGATTTTTGCAGAGATTTTTAAATTGTATAGTCATGAAACACTGCGAATTATTATCGGTTTTCGAGCCTCACTCGGAATAAATGGTAAGCTCAGTGCTACATTTGGTCTTTCTATGTTGTAGATATATGCCTTTATTTTTCACTTTCAAATGCACTATTTCAGTGCTTATAAAGCTTAATCGCAAGTACTCCATCAAAAATTCTCGCATAACGTTATTACGCCAGCCAGATTTCATCCCGGTATGTAAAATTTGTAATTTATGGTTTGTATCAGCAGTACTAAGCCAATTTGACCAGTTAGCTTGGTTGTTTAGCCTCTTCTTAAAGACTTTCACAATAGTTTTTCCATTAATTTTGATATCTCAACGTGTCACTATAAAAAGTAAAATGTAAAAAAAGAAAGGTTCAAAATCTCTGCAAAAGTGTTACTTACATTCCAAGGTGTTACTTACATTTCAATTAACTTGAATTCCACTGCCAGTGAAGTTAGAAGTATAAAAGCATAGTTTGGATTATTTTTGTGAAATGATCTGAGCTGAAGGTTGAAAGAACTGTTATCTGCTGAGGGTGTAGAGTAAGACTTCAAGTCAGAAGCAATTTTGGATGGAGTTGGAAGTCAGTAGAAACGTATCATTTTTTTAGTAATTTTGGATGGATTTGGGAGTCAGTAGAAGTGTACCATTTTTAGTAATTTTGAATGGAATTGGGAGCCAGTAGAAGTGTGCTATTTTTAGCAGTTTTGGGTGGAATTGTGAGTCAGTAGAAGCGCACCATTTTTTAAGGAATCAGAAACAGGAGAAAATAGAAGAGCCAGAATTTGAAGTAATTTTGAGTGGATTTAGTGTTGGGGCAGTAATTTAGTTAACTGGCAATTGCTAGTAAATTCTTATCTTATATCCTTCCTGTGCCGTTAAACGTCACATAGGGCTCGCAAGGTAGTTCGCCAATTTTTCCTGTCTTCGGTGAGTCTTTCAACCTCATCAGGGGATTTTATGCCTGTTAATTTAACCTCTCTTAACAGTGTCCTCTTTAGAGTTTCACATGGTCTGCCTCTTTTTCTTCGGCCTGTTGTGTTCCACTTGATAGCTTATTTTGGGATCGTGTCTTCTCATCACGTGACTAGCATATGTCCATCTCCTTTTCCTGATCGCCCATGAGACTGGTTGTTATTCAGTCATTTGTCTTATATCTGCATTGTTCTTGAATTCATTCTACTTGATGCCGAGTATTTTCCTTAGGCATTTGTTTTCAAAAGAGTCTAATTTCTTGTCTCTTTCTTTAGTTGTTTTCCAGCTTTTGCATGCATAAATGAGGGTGGATATTACATTTTAATTGAATAGCCTTAACTTGGTTTTTATGCTTATAATTTTTGAATTCCATATGTTCTCAAGATTCTTGAAGATCGATGCTGCTTTTACAATTCTAATTCTAACTTCCTTTCTAGTGTCACCATCCTGGTCTGTGTAGCCGCCAAGGTATGCAGATTGATTGACCTCTTCAATATCTGTCCCTTCTACGTGTATTTTTCCATTTTGATTAATGGGAAGTTTCATTATTTTTGTTTTGTCCTTGTTAATTTCAAGTCCTATTTTGCTAGCCAGTGAAGACAGGTTATCTATTTTTTCTTGCATGGAATTCACATTGTTACTGATAAGAGTTATGTCATCAGCAAAATCAAGATCTTCTAGTTGGGTCCCATGTACCCAGTCAATACCATTGTTACCTGTGCAGCATTTTTTCATTATGAAGTCTACTGTAATTCCAAAAAGCAAAGGAAACAGTATACATTCTTGTTTCACACCTGTTTCAATCTGGAACCATTCACTCATCCCTTCTTCTGTCTTGACTGCACAAACATTTGTAGAAGTCCTTAATGATGTTGACAGTTTTAGATGGTATTCCATATAGACTTAAAATTCTCCACAATGAATCTCTGTGTGTGCTATCAAATGCTGTTTTAAAGTCTATGAAGTTCAGGATTAATGGTTTCTGCTTTTCAATATGTTCTTCAAGTATTATTCTTAGAGTAAAGATCTGGTTGAGACAGCTTCTCCCTTTTCAAAATCCTGCTAGTTCTTTTCTCATTGCAGTATCCACTACATCTTTAAGTCTATTCAAAATGACCTTGCAAAATACTTTTGACACAACTGATATTAAGGTTACTCCTCTCCAATTGTTACAGTCACTAAGGTTGCCTTTTTTTTGTTGGTATTTTAACAATGATTCCTTTTTTCCATTTAGAAGGGACCTTTTCTTCTTTCCAAATCTTGTTAAACATTCTCTGTAATTGTCTCATGTTGTCACTATTGATAGCTTTTAGCATTTCGGGTGTTATTTCATCTTCACCTGCAGCTTTGTTGTTAGCCATTAAATCCACTGCTGTTTCAATTTCATGCAATTTAATTTCAACTAAGTTGACATTTAGTTGTGGGGGTGGTAAGTTGGTTTCAAGGTTTAACAATTCTTTTGGGTGTGGTTGATTAAGTATTTCTTGGAAGTGTTCAGCCCATCTTTGCTTTTGGTCTTTACTTGATGTTAATAGGGTTCCAGTTTTGCTAAGTATTGGTCTTTCTTTAGATGTAATAGTACCTGTTAGCCTCTTTTATATGTTATATAAAGTTTTGCTGTCTCCTGTTTTTGCTGCTTTCTCTGCCTCTTTCGCCATATTGTCTATGCATTCATAGTAAATTACCAATTAAAAAAGAGAAACACAAACTTTTGCAGATTGTCGGTTACTATAACTAGTTATTAAAAGCCTAGTAAAAAATCAGCCAACAAAATCAGGTGGAGGATAATCAGGCCAGTAGATTGATGATGCTCAGTTTGTATGGAGGAGAATTAGTCAGTTTTGACTTTGTTTCAGCATGTGAGCATTTTGTAAAGATTAAATCTTGCAGCAAATGAGATAAGAAAAACATTTCAGACAAATATTTAATTCCCGCAAGTGTTTGTAAAAAAGTGTGTTTAACTTTACAGTACATAAATGTATAAAGTACCAAATGTTGTAAAAATATGTTCATTAGTACATTAGTGACTGAAATAATTTTGGAAAGGAAAATGAAATTTATTATTTTTTTTAGAAAATTAAATTTTATTGGTGATGCTTCCTGTATATGCAGTTAGTCTACATTTAATGTGCAAAATGTAGATATTGTTTTGTCCACAGCTTCATCAAATGTTGTTAGTTTATCACTTATTAAAAATGATTTTCTTTTTTTTAAATCACCATATTTCAGTGTTTGTTGGTTAAAAGTCACCACAGTTGTCTTTCATAACTGCCTCCAACTTTTACTTCTTCTTCTTCTTGTTAGAAATTGTTTTAATGTTTGTTAAAAAAAATATATGTTAAGAGATCTGTACTGAAAATGTTAATAACTTAAGATATGCAGATGACACAGTTCTGATTGCTAAAAGTGAAGGGGAGCTACAGGCTCTTCTGGACGTCGTGGTTTGTAAAAGTAAAGGTCTCAATCTGAACAAAAAGAAGACTGAAGTGATAGTCATCTCAAAGAAAAGAATACCACCAAAATATAACATTACCATCAGTGGCACAGAACTGAAACAAGTTGATAGATTCACGTACTTAGGAACAATTATAACAGCTGATGGGAAATGTCACAACGAAATAAAAAGCAGACATGCTCAGACCGAGTCAGCATTCCAGAAAATGAGAAACATCTTGTGCAACAGATCCATATCAATGAAAACAAGATTCCAAGTACTTAAATGTTACATTGAGCCAGTTTTGTTGTATGGATGTGAAGCATGTTCCATGAATAAGAGAGTACAGTGAGAAATGGAGGCCATAGAAATGTGGTTCATAAGAAGGATGTTGAAGGTACCATAGACAGCTAAGAAAACCAACAAAGAAGTCTTAAGAGAGGCTGGAGTTAAAAGGCAAATTACAGCAAAGATCAGAGGCAGACAAGTGAGATTTGAAGGACATTTTCTGAGAAGAGGAAAATTAGAACACATTGTGGCAACTGGAAAAATTGAGGGAAGAAGAGACAGAGGAAGACAGAGAATTTACTGGATGGGCTGAAGTGTGGCTAGGAAGAAAGTCACCGACGGATCTCATAATCACGTCTAAAGACAGGGAATTGTGGAGAGAAATGATTGCCTGCACCACACTGCACGGCACTTGATTGATTGATTGACTGAAAATGTATTTTTGTATATGTCTGTGTGTGTGTTAGTGTGTGAGAGCTATTTTATTATAAAACTTCTCTTTTGCTTTGAATGTAATAGTTTAATCTTACACTCTTTTGATATGTTTTTTTCCCTAATATGTATACTTGTATTAACTCGAGTGTGTGGGAAAAATGAAAGATGGAGTGATGAAGGGAAGAACATAAGACACGCCTGCATGCCCAATTCTTTACCCTTTAAAAATAAAGATCATTCATTCATTCTTTCCTAGCAATTAAGGCTTATTGCTGCAGATAAAGTTTGCCTCCATTCCTCTCTATTCCTAATCTTCTCTCTCCACTTAGTGACACCAATTTCTTTCATATCTTCTTCTGTGTTGTCTTTCCATCTCTGTCTTGGTCAACCCTTTGGTCTCGTTTCCCTCGTCTCTTGTGTATACATCAGTTTCATATGTCTGTTCTCTTCCATTCTTTCTACATGCTCCAGCCATCGTAGTCTGTTCAGTTTCAAGACATTTATAATTCTTTGGAATTTAAATAAGCTGTTCAGTTCAGTGTTCTTTCTAGCTCTCCATTCTCCACTGTTGGTATCCTTTATTGGCCCAAAGATTCTTCTTAGGATCTCGTTCTCAAAGATCTGCAATTGTTGTTTATCTTTCTTTGTTGTACTCCATATTTCTGATCCATACGTAACAGCTGGTCTTATTATAGTTTTGTATATTGTTATTTTGGTGTTTTGGGACAGGATTTTTTTTTAAAATCTAGCAAATGCAGGTAAATTTACTTGTACTCTAGTAATGGCTGTGTACAATAAAAACAGCCTGGAAAAAAATGACACATATAAGGCTATAAATTTAAAAGAAGATGTCATCCTATCTTGAGCAAGTCGGGATACCTGAGATCATGTCTTTCTTACTTCCTTTAGTTCTTCCTGTGCAAACAGTGTGTTAAAATGTATCAGAATTTTTGGAAATCATAATGTTTTATATCCACAGAGCTGTTCATCCATGTGCAGAAAGTTCCACAGCTGATAGCCTTACAGAAAGTTAGACTAAATACCCCAGTTCAGCATCTCTTATCTTGTAGAAATCAATCAACATTGCTGACCAGCAAGCAAAATGTCCTTCCTGCAGTGAAAATAAGGTGATGCTTCATACAGCTGGTCCTTCTTCACTCTGTCTTAAAAATTAACCTGTCATGTGATGTTTAAATGGCTTCTCAAAAAAACGTTTTAAATAGTTCATAATTTTAAATTGCTGGAAATGCTAAAAAGAGGCATAGGATTTATTCCTGATAAAATGTTGGGGTGGTGATTCTTTAATTTTAAAACATGTTTGTGTGTCATAGATGCCACCCTGTTTCCTCCAGGACCACAACCCTACTGCTTCCCTAATTTTTTTTTTCCCCTAATTTGATTCCTGTGGTTTCCTTTTCCCTCACCACCTCCCACTCCCCCAGTATTCCCATAGTCTCTAGAGGAAAAGTACCATGACTGAGAACAACTGATATCATCGTCATCATCGCTTTTCACTCCCTTGAGAGCATACCACAGATAAAGGTTCTCCAGTCATCCCTGTTCTTGGAATTATTCTCTGCTTCCTTCTATGTGTATCCCTTGTCTCTGAGCACTGTCATAATTTCTCTTCTTCAAGTAAGTCAAGGTCTTCCTCGTTTTCTATGTCTCAAAGGATTCCATTCAGTGCCTGTCTTGCTATGTTGGTGTCGGGTTTCCTCAGAGTGTGGCCAGTCCACCTCCACTTCCTAGACATGATTTGTAGGTTCATAGGTTCTTGTCCTGCGCTTTACCAGACCTCCTCGTTCCTGATCTTGTTCTGCTGTTTAATGTTTAAAATCTTCCTCAAGCAGTAGTTCATGAGTGTTTGTATCCTCTGTTGTATTGTCTTGGTCATAACCCATGTCTCTGAACCATATAGTAGGACGGTCTTTACGTTTGTATTGAAAAGCCTAAGTTTGGTTCTTGTTTTGATGTTCTTAGATGACCATATTTTGTGAAGTTGGATAAATCCTTTTCAGTAGGTGTTTCAAAATACTTAAATAAACTTTAGCAGTGACAGTCTGTCTCTCTGGAATAAATTCTGTGTAAATACTCCTTTGCTGTTGTAGAAGCACACCAACATTGTCTTGAGTTTCAACTTTTGAAGACAAATTTTTTTTCCTTTTGATGATGATGATGACGACTTCCACTGAGCACTTTGGTATTTAGTTGTGGGATCATAGCAGAAAATCAATATTTCATCCTCTGCAACAATCAAATTTAAGAAATGTGTAGGTTCTAAGGACTGTTATAGCCGGAGATGGGGTGGGGGATATGCTCTCCACTCCAATGGCGTGCGTCTCACATAGCCTCTGACAGGAGAAGGGGTGAAGGCTAATATCTGGCGCCTGAAAACCATACGCTTCTGGTAGATGAGAGTCATGTTTGGTAGCTCATATACCGCTGCTGGCAAGATTCTTCAGCTGCCGTACGTGGAGTGGGGCTTCTCCTGGCCAGTGAAGAAAGGTGCAAATGAGGTTGCCGTGCAGCACCACTGTGAAAAAGGTGAAAGAAAGGATTAAGTGAAGTAAACAATAGTCAAATTATGGCACCTCTGGTCTGCAGGTTGGCCACATCCTATGCGCACTCATATCAGGTGAAATGCCTGAACCGGCTTAACCCAAAGGTTAAGACACTGCTGGCAAGATTCTTCGGATGCCACACGTGGAGTGAAACTCCTCCAGGCCAATGAAGAAAATGCGAAAAAACAACTAGGGTTGCTGTGCGGCGCCGACATGAAAAGGTGATGGAAAAGATCAAGCGAAGCTTAGTCGGTATATCCAGTGGTCTCGCAGCGAGAGCTACTCATACATAGACACCTCTGCTCTAGAGGCCGGCCACGTCTGATATACACCCATACTGGTGAAATATGCCTAAACCAGCTTAAACCAGGGGTGAAACTTGATGGCTACACATGTCATGGTACCTCCGCTCTAGAGCTCGGTCACATCCTAAACACGCCCATAAACTGGCTCAACCCAAGAGTGAAACTTACTAGTGGCGATGATTCGCCCTCCTGGACAAAAGCTCCATCCTGGTCACAACTAGGAAGGGTAGCAGCCATGACCACAAAATGCTGAAGTCAGAGACACTAGACCAGTGCAGTCTAGATATGCAACCACCTCTCACCCAGCGGGGATGTATGCGTATCCTAATCGCGCTTAGGTTTTCCGGTGAGAAAGTCCAACGCTGGACTGGATGGGCAGCAACCTCTCACCCAGTGGGGATACACATGTATCCCAAAACACGTCAAGGTTTTCCAATGAGAACTCTAGGCTGGATGGGCAACCACTTCTCACCCAGCAGGGATACACTGATATCCAAAACACGTCGAGGTTTTCCAGTGAGAAAGTCCAACTCTAGATTAAACTGGTGCAACGAAAACCATGGTATCACACATTCCTGCTTCTGATACCCACCAAGAATACAGGCTCAAGCCCTGCGATACTCTGAACCTCTTGTGGATCTCATGTGGTCCCTTCAGGGGGAACCATGGGACCTATAGAGGACCACAGGAGTAAATTCAGGAGGATCATGGGGCGGTCTTGGTGGTAGAAGCGAACAAAGAAGAAGAAATGTTTATTTCTGTGACACGTTTTGATGATGTCTTTTGCGTACTCAGCATGCTGTTTTTTGTCATCAGACAAAACATGTGGTACAAACCAGCAAGCAACTTTTTTCTTGCCAAAATCTTCCGCAAAAATTTTATGAATGATGTCTCAGCTAACACCAAATTCATCTCCCATCATCCTCACAGTCACACAATAGTCTTCTTGTATCTGTTTTCTGACTTTTGCACTGAGTCCCTCATTATGAACAGAAGTTGGGCATCCATGTCTAGTTGCATTTGTAATTGTTTTCATACCACTTTTGAATCATGAATACCACCTGAATATCTGTGCACGAGATAAACAATTATCCCCATAAACTTGTCGCATCAATTCAACTGGCACAAAGGCACTTTTTCTGACTTTTAAACAGAATTTAACGTTAGCTTTTTTGTTCCATGCAGATTACGTGACAATGCACCTCTAACTAGGTCAACAAAATGCTGGCTTATTTGTTGCCTGCTTATCGGGCAATGATTAAAAGTTGTCAGATCATAGATGAAGGTTGCCTCTTTGGATTCTATGCTTTGCTTCATAGATGGCATTTTTGTCTTGGCCATAATAAAATCAGTCTCATTACTTAATTGTTGGACCGTGTATCTCTAGAGTGAATATTGTTTGGAACTGATAATAATTTTTATATTGAGAAATAATGTGAACAGGTTTTACTTTTGCTATATCCAGCTATTCAGTATTAAATAGATTTAAAACTATTTTCAGTAATAAATTGTTTCAGCTCCAGTCAAGATAAATTTCTG
The DNA here is from genome assembly GCA_009760885.1 of Achatina immaculata. NCBI lineage: Eukaryota > Metazoa > Mollusca > Gastropoda > Stylommatophora > Achatinidae > Lissachatina > Lissachatina immaculata. The sequence continues at coordinate 28,229,164 of CM019691.1, read as the reverse complement.
CTAATTTTTTTATTTGCCAAAAATTATATATATATTTCCATTATTTATATAAAATTTATTAGATTTTTTTTTTTTCTGCAGCTCAGCATTGGTAAATCAACGCTTACTGCACACAACACCAGTATGTGCAACAACATATGAGCGAAAACTATGGCGCGAGCCTAGGGTGATTGATCGTTTCTACAGACTGCACTGGGGAGGATGGATCCGTTGCCGTGGTGGAAGAAATAAAGGTTTATACAAGAAAACAAGCAAGCAGCGATGGGCACTAAAACAACATATTTTCTGCAATAGAAAACAGTGCAAGCTACTGGACACATTAGTTACAGAGCACTGGAGAATGCCAAAATATTTTGTAGAAACACCATATGATCCATATCAGCAAAGAACTAATTGCTATGATTTTCCTACTCACAGAAAGTTTTATCCATAGTTTGAGAAGAGACATGGGTGGATAGGAGGAAATACGGTGTTCCCATATATCTATAATAAATCTTTTTAGAGTCTTAAGAGTCATTTATTTGTATAAAATTAATTAATGCAGGATGTCCAGTTGCACTTTAAACTGATCATCGTAAGAAAGATTCATTTCAGAGCCCATTATGCGTTAGTGTGGCATTTTATGATATGGATTATATGCATTTCATCAAGTCACTTCAAGAAAGTTTAGACATGCTTTTAATTCCTGTAGTTATTCAGTGACGATATTTTGTGTTGGTTGAGTAGAAGTACAGTAGTGATAGCTCAAGATGTGAGAGTGTCTCAAGGGCTGGTAAACTGTTTCAAGATCTTATTTCCAAGTAATAAATATCTGGCGTGACATGATATCATGGCCTACAGGATATAGATTGATGTGTTCCACTTGCTAGCAGAGTTTTGTGAAAAATAAGTTTCTCAGATCTTGTAAAGAAGTTAATGAAAGCCATTGTAACTCACTAACCATTTGATGAAACGACTGAGTTGCAAGATCTTTACCACAGCATCAGTTGCCTAGAGCAGTGATTGTCAAAATTTTTCAGACTGTGGCACACTTGGCAATGCAGATTTCTGTCTCAACATCCTTGTGTTTTTAATACTGGACTTTCGTTTAATTAACTGTAGGTTTTAACTGTAGACTTATAGTTTGCGCTATAATTAATTAATTCCATTGCCATAAATATTTTTATAGTAGGAGAGCACAGATGAAACATTTGAAAGAGAATTTAAAATTATAGAAATGCCATGTTAAACTCATGTTACATAAACTTTAGACAGATGAAAGTTATACAAATGCAGTTATATTAAGTAAAGAGAAGTGTAATTTGAACAACAATATTTCTTACTACAAAAATTTGGCTCTCTTGTGGCATACCAGTGTGCCATGACACCTTTCAAGAACATTGGCATAGAGTTTTACAGTGAATGAGAAATATAGTGACCAGTAAGAGTAGACCATTTAAACTGAGTCTCATATATTGCTCATGTCATTACTACTTAATTTATCCATAGCAGTCATTTTTCTTGCCCTTTTTTTTTTAATATTCTGGACAGCAAAGATTACTGATGAAGAATGTATAAGAACAGCAGGACAGACAAAAATTCTTGTCAAAAAAATATGAGAGGGACAGTGTACTTTCACAGGACATGCAGTGAGAAGAGGGGGCATTGAAAATATTATAATAACAGGAAAAATAGGAAGAAGAGCCAGAGGAAGGCCAAGAGAAATGATGCTGGATAGTTTGATGAGATGGTGTGAGAGGAAATCACCATCTGAACTGATGGTCTGCAATTCCATATCGAGTACTATAAAAAAAACATAATAGCTAACGCCAGTCACACAGCACTGATGATTATGATGATGGTGGTGGTGATGATCTGCACCTTACTGCGTATAAATTATGAGAAGGTTACTTTCAAGAACATCTTGTGGAATTTAAATGAACAGTAATATAAACAGACCAGTTAGCCGTTGAGAGTAACTCACTTTCTAGCACTTTTTCTTTTCTAGTACATGACATTCATGGATCTAGGCAGCTCAGTGAGTTACTGTCATGGTCATATTCCATTTACACAAATCACAGTAGACAACTATGACTGGGAATGTTAAGCTAAGCCAGGAGATAGAAGGTTCACTTGACTAGCCACATTGGTGCTTGACAAATGAATCCAGTGTTTAGATTGATGTTGCTTCACTTGCACAACAGCTTGTGATAGCCACCACATTCTAGCATTGTATTCGAGAGTTAAAAACAGTCTAAATATTTATGTTTTTGTTAGTCTCTACACTTAGACTTCAGCTTTCACTAACCTTCCATTTTCAAGTGATTTTTCTTCATCAAACACAAGCATTATGTGTGCACAAGAGATGAGAGAAACAAGACCAAGGGGTAGACCAACACAGAGATGGTAAGACAACATAGAAGAGAATATAAAAGAAATTGGTGTCACCAAGTGGAGAGAGAAGATTAGGAACAGGGTAGAATGTAGGTGAACTTTATCTGCAGCAATGAGCCTTAATGGTTTGGAAAGCTTAAGAAGAAACACAAGCATTAAGCTTACACCAAGGGTGAAGATGCCTGTCTGATGAGGCAATCAGAGACCCATAGCTGATATGCCAGCGTCAATGTTAGCAAACTATAGCTGACCAAGACCCTGTCCTACCTCTCCGTTGGTACCCCTAGGAACAGGCCTAGCCTGGCTAACCGGGCAGGGATCACCATAGTCCACATGGTGGTGGAGTCTGCTAAAGAAGCATTGCACACCCCCTGCTTTTTAGCTATACTCCGGGACTGAAAAAGTAGCTGCCATAACCTGCTTCCACACTGATACGATGCTGTGCCTCAACACCTCTACAGCATCGGCTGCAAATAACAACAGCTCGCAGTTACAGGGAGTTCATACAAGTACAAGCAAGCTTACACCACTTTTCATAATGAAGGCACCCTTTCATGCCACTGAGGCATCTCAGCAAATGAACGAACAATCTTATTTTAAAAGGTGAAAAATTTGGTACACAGGCCAGCCTGAGATTCTACCCTTCATCATTTATCTTTCATTCTTATTACACATTCAGTTTTGTACAAGTATACAAATTACATAAAGAATATATCAAAGAATTTAAAAAATAAACTACTACATTCACAAATATAAGATAATGAACTACATGAAAATTAACTAATATAATAATATAGTTTAGGAATGAGGGCTTGTTGTCTTGTAGTCAGCCTAATGCAGTTCCAGTATGAAGTGAGAGCATGTTCTGGATAGCTGCATTGATGAAGGAAATCCAACATTCTGTGGGGCTGATCATGGAAATCAAGATCTTCAGCACATAAGCATTGCAAATGAAGTAGCTGAGAAAAAAAAAAGGAATAGAGTCGATGCATGATTGGGGTGAGAGGAGAAATACTAGAGATAACTATGACAATCAGTGGATTTATAGTATAACTAAGTGGCAAGTCCTGAAGGACAGATAGTGATGGCAATTCCATGAGTGTTCACATAATTAGTAGAGATGTGAAATCACAGGATTAATATCCTTAACAAAACTGATGAAGTTGTCAAGGTCCTTCTCTGGCACAGATGTGATGCCAGTGCCATCATCCATGTAGTGACTACAGACGGCTGGAAAAGGTCCTCTATAAGATTCCATGACCCCGTTTTGGAAATGACTCATAAACAAACATGCATAGCTAGGACCCATTTTGGTGCCCTTGACCACATTTTTTTTTCACAAAACAGATGTTCTTCTTTAAAAATAGTAAAACTATGATGTTATTATATAAAATGGCTACCAGCAAGGTGAGAAATGCCATATGACTTAGTATATTAATGGAGAATAGATGTTCAAGTAAAAATCAGTTCTGTCTCCCATGTTTTACACTATACCCCAGCTGAGAACAAGAAAAATTTTAAAATGCAAACCTCAGCTCATTAACTACCAGGTGCTGCTTTACATTACAGTATAATAAACTGAAGATCAAGAATACATGAAATGAAATAATTAAATATAATTGGGTGAATGGAATTCTGGAAAGAGGAAAATAGGATAACACATGCAACTCAGTTTCATAGCAGACACTCTCTCCCTACCAACTCATTACCATCTGAAATCACACTTTACTTGTACCCTGGATCCATCACGCTTATTTATTACATTAATTTGTTCTGTCAGTCTTTAACCAACAACCTTTTTTTTTTTGGTCCCCAACACCTCTTTCCAGTCCTCAACTGCCACCCTTTTTTTTTTATATAAAATTTATTTACGTTCAACAAGCAACAATTACAAAGTCAGTTGAAATGATGTGAACTGGGGATAATTCCGCATGAGGTGAAATAATGAAATGATGAGCTTTTATAGCTTATGAGGTGATAGTGATTTGTATGATAAATTTAACAGAGGTACATCTCAATTGAACATTTTGACAACAAATGGAGTTACACAAATTTCATAACTATCTCTCTCTCTCTCTCTCTCTCTCTCTCTCTCTCATACAATTGCTACAGTCAAGGTTTTGTTTCTTGCAGCGGACAGAGGTAATCAAAGGTGTCGTCGGTTATTGTTTTCTCTATTGTCATGTCACTGTCTGAGTTCTACCTGGTTTATCTTCAAATAAAAACTATACAATACTATAAAAACAGCCAGCTAGTCAGATTTTTGTGTTACCTTTCAAAGGTCGACACACAATTTACAATTTTGTCTATACACAATTTCTGACATGGAAGGAGACAAGCTATGTTTTTTTTTTTTTTTAATTTGTACCAAACATGTCTTCAAGACTGAGAATATTTTCTTGTATGAATAAGACAAAAGCTGAAATGTCACACTCTGACAAGTGAAAAGATAACACAGACGTCGAAAAAGTAATGGGGAAAGAAGGAACTGATACAATAAATCAGAATGGAGAAAGATTAATTAAATTATGTCTAACAGAGGGCGTGGTCATTGGAGGAACAATATTTCTACACAAAGAAATACATAAAACAACATGGGTATCTCCAGATGATAGAACCAGAAACCAGACAGATCATTTTTGTATTAGAAAACAATTCAGAACATCTCTGATAGATGTAAGAGCATATAGCAGTGCAGATGTCAACAGTGATCACAACCTGTGTATAGGGAGGATAAGACTTAAACTGAAAAGCCAACACAAGAAATCAATACTCAGAAAGATAAACAGTCATACCTACAAGAAGAAAATACCAACAGTGATTTCAATCTGGAACTTATCAAACATTTTGCAGCACTCAAAGAGGTAGATGAGACAGATATAGATGAATTATGGAATTCATACAGCACAGTCATAATCATGGCAGCAAAAGCAAGTGCTGGACTGCAATCAACAAGTAGAAAAGCATGGATATCGGATAACACATGGAAAAACACATGAAAGAAGAGCAGCCAGATTAGCCATGTTGAATGTAAAGACAGATCTTTGAAAAGTTTTGGCAAAAGCAACATACAAAGAACTAGACAAAAAGTAAAAAGTTAGGTAGAAGAGACAAAATAGAATATATGGACAATATGGCAAAAGAAGCAGAAAATGCAGCAAAAACATGAGACAGCAAAACTTTGTATAACATACAGAAGAAGCTAACAGGTGATATTACCTCCAGAGAAAAACCAGTCTTTAGCAAAACAGGCAACCTATTAATATCAAGTAAAGACCCAAAAGCAAAGATTGGCCGAACACTTCCGAGAACTTAATTGACCACACCAAATGAATTAATAAATCTTGAAACCGATCTACCAGTCCCACAACTAAATTTCAACTTAGATGATGTTACACTCACTGAGTGACATTGAAACAGCAGGTGAAGATGAAATAACAGTCGAAATGTTAAAAGCTATTAACAATGACAACATGAGCCAACTACAAAGAATGTTTAATAAAATTTGGAAAGAAGAAAAAGTCCCTTCTAAATGAAAAAAGGGAATCATTGTTAAAATACAACCACAAAAAAGGCAACCTCAGTGACTGCAATATCTGGAGGGGTGTAACCTTACTATCAGTTGTGTCAAAGGTGTTTTGTAAAGTGATTCTGAATAGAATTAAGGATGTAGTGGATACTGCAATGAGAGAAGAACAGGCAAGATTTCAAAAAGGGAGAAGCTGTCTTGACTAGATCTTTACTCTGAGAATACTACTTGAAGAACATATTGAAAAGCAGAAACCATTAATCCTGAACTTCATAGACTTTAAAAAGGCATTTGATAGCATACACAGAGATTCATTGTGGAAAATTTTAAAACTGTATGGAATACCATCTAAAACTCTCAACATTATTAGAGATCTCTACAAAGGATATGTTTGTACAGTCAAGACAGAAGAAGGAATGAGTGAATGGTTTCAGATTGAAACAGGTGTGAAATGATGATGCTCTTTGGAGTTGCCATAGACTTTATAATGAAAAGATACTGTAGAGGTAAAAGTGGCATTGACTGGGTACATGGTACCCATATAGAAGATCTTGATTTTGCAGATAACATAACTTATTAGTGACAATGTGAAATCGATGCAGGAAAAAACAGATTCCCTGTCTTCCTTGGCTACCAAAATAGGTCTTGAAATTAACAAAGACAAAACAAAAATTATGAAATTTCTCATTAATCAAGAAGGAAAAATATATGTAGAAGGAACAGCTGTTGATGAAGTAAACCAATTTGCATACCTTGGCAGCTACATAGACCAGGATAGTGACACCAGGAAGAAAGTTAGAATTAGAATTGCAAAAGCAGCATTGTCCTTCAAAAATCTTGAGAACATATGGTATTCAAAAGTTACAAGTAAGCACAAAAACCAAGTTAAGATTATTCAATTAAAATGTGATATCCACCCTTATTTATGCATGTGAAAGCTGGAAGTCAACTAAAGAAATTAGACTCTTTTGAAAACAAATGCCTTGGGGAAAATAGTTGGTATTAAGTGGAATGAATTTAAGAACAACACAGAGATAAGACAGATGGGCAAACAACAACCTGTCTCATGAGTGATCAGAAAAAGAAGATGGACATATGTAGGCCATGTGATGAGAAGAAACAATCAGAAAATACCAAAACAAGCTATCAAGTGGAGCACAACAGGCTGAAGAAAAAGAGGTCAACAACATGAAACTCTAAAGAGGACATTGTTAAGAGAAGCCAGTTTAGTGGGCATAACATCCCTTGATGAAGTTTAAAAACTCGCCGGAAACAGGAAAACTTGACAAACAACTGTGTGACGTTTAACGGCACGGGAAGGATGTAAGACTGTTAATTAATTGAGCTGTTTTAAAATTACCTAGTAGTTTATCATAGCTTTGCTATACCTCCTTGTGCATAGTCACACACATTTATACACAAAAACTATTTTTGTCATTTAACTCCCCCGCCAGCAGAGCCAGTTAATTATCTGGCTTTGGTGCCCCAGTAGTTTTACAATTTTCCATGTTCCTCTTACACATGTACAGTTTATGATAATGAAGAAAGGAAAAAAAAAAACTGTAAAAGTTCGTGGTTTCGTGCAACGAACCTCTGGATTATGGGCCTAGCACGCTTCCATTGCGCCAAGAGGATTGTTACAAAGTTTTAAATAGCTAGATCGACAGTTTATGAGAGCGTTTCATCCACTGCTCTTCTGAGCAAGGGTGGAATTATTCTTAAATCACATACTCTTCATTTTAGTCCGAATGAGGTATCTTCGTCACTACGAGGGTCATACCGAAAGTCGTGAGCAAAAATCTTTTACAAATCAGAATTTACAGATAGAGAAAATATAAATTTATCATCTTAATCTGCATCCTTTTCTTCATCTTTCAACACAATCTCTATTTCTCTCCACACATTTCCCCCATCGCTCTGCAAGTTTGAAGATACACTCCGGGTAGAATTCCGTTCCAGCTGACCGAGGGCACAGACGCACCGCTTTCTGGACGTTCTTACCTGTGGGAACCACCGGGCACAAACTTTTCTGCAGCCTAGGATTTCAATCATTTCCTGTACTGCATTGTGTCCTATTCCAAGATTTACAGTGATTTCGGATACTGTGACATGTCTGATGTCGTCAACCCTTTCCACGTTGCGTTCAGTGGGGCCAGTTCGAGGGCGACAGCTGTGAGGCATATCTTGGATGCTCGTGTTTCCATCTTTGAAATGTGTCACCCACCTCCTAACACTGCTAGCACCCATACACACATCTCCATAAGCACGTTGAAGTCTTTGGTGAATTTCAGCAGCTCTTTAACGAGAAACTCAATAACAGCACGTTGACGAAACGAAACCAGCACCCGCCATTTTATTTATGATCCGCGTGGTCATATGACACATGATGGTGACGTCATGTGACCTCTACATGAAGTGCAGACTACATGAAGTGTAAAGTATTCAGACTAAGGTGATACATTTCTATTTTCTCTGTCTACAAATTTTAAAAAAAATTTTCCTCCCGACTTTCGGTATGACTCTCGTATATTAATTCTGAACACATCTGCTTTTTATTTCGTTGTGACATTTCCCATCAACTGCTATAATTGTTCCTAAGTACTTGAATCTATCAACTTGTTTCAGTTCTGTGCCATCGATGGTAGCATATGGTAATTCTACATTTTGGTGGTATTCTTTTCTTTGAGATGACCATCACTTCAGTCTTCTTTTTATTCAGGCTGAGACCTTTACTTTTACTTTCACGAACCACGATGTCCAGAAAAGCCTGTAGCTCCCCTTCACTTTTAGCAATCAGGACTGTGTCGTCTGCATATCTTAAGTTGTTAAGGTTGCACCCGCCAGTTGATATTTCTGGAAAGCTCTCAATATTTCTCATTATGTTTTCGCTGTACAAGGAGAAGAGGTCAGGAGATAGAACACATCCTTGTCTCACTCTCAATTTTATGTATTGGAATGCTCATACTGTATTTGGTTCTCAACCTTCATTGCTGCCAGTATATGTTTTTGATGAGTTTCAGATCTTTCCCATCCATGTTGATGTCTTTCAACATTCTTATAATTTCTGTGTGTCTCACTTTATCGAATGCTCTACAGTAGTCTATGAAGCATAAGTATAGGTCAAAGTGCAGTGCCAACTCAATCCCGGGACGAAAAAAGCAACAACTCACAAGACCTCTGGGAGTCATGACCTAGAGGGGCCCCCCCCCCTTAGAGTGTCAGGAGTTTAATAGGGCCAAAACACTTGTCTGGGGGGGGGGGTGTATTTCCTCCGATGATCTGAAGGAGCTGTGTTGTTGTTCCGTTCTCTACAGTAGAGAGTTTCCTGCATATAAAGCATAAGTATAGGTCCGTCTTTACTTCTATTGATCTTTCCATCAATGTTCTCAATATATAGATAGTATTACTTGTGCCTTTTCCTTCAACGAAGCCACACTGTTCCTCAGCGATTTCTGGTTTCTCCAAGCCAGCATTCCAGAAAATGAGTAACATCTTGTGCAACAGATCCATATCAATGGAAACAAAATTCCAAGTACTGAAATGTTACATCGAGCCAATTTTGTTTTATGGATGTGAAGCATGGTCCATGAATAAGAGAGTGCAGTGAGAAATGGAGGCCATGGAAATGTGGTTCATAAGAAGGATGTTGAAGGTACCATGGATAGCCAAGAAAACCAACGAAGAAGTCTTAAGAGAGGCTGGAGTTAAAAGGCAAATTATAGCAAAGATCAGAGGCAGACAAGAGAGATTTGTAGAACACTTTCTGAGAAGAGGAAAATTAGAACACATTGTGGCAACTGGAAAAATTGAGGGAAGAAGATAGAGAGAGAATTTACTGGATGGGCTGCCAGTGTGGTAGGAAGAAAGTCACCGACGGATCTCATAATCAAGTCTAAAGACAGGGAATTGTGGAGAGAAATGATTGCTTACGCCACGCGGCACGCCACTTGATTGAATGATAATAATTCTAAATGTAAAACTGCATCTTATACACTCAAGACTACGAACGAATCACCAAAGAGAAAATATATTTACAATGCTGTTGCAGTTATCAAATAATCAATTATTTTACACAGTAACAATAAATTAATAATTACTTTCTCTTCTGTATCGCTTATGGTGTAAAATAAAAATAAAAAAAATTAAAGCACGTAATAATGTTTGTTCTGTTAAATAATCCATCTTTTTTCCCAAGTAACCAGTATAAACATGGCGCAGACATACTTCTAGAATATGCAAATATCGTAGCGAACAATACACTTTAGACACAAGTAAGGGTGCTATTGTGTCATTTAATTTTTTTTTTTAATTTGGGTTCTTTAATTGTAATACGCATATAACCAGACATGGCTCTACGATATTAAAATGTAATGGACAGTCGCTCTTTGTAATATAACGTGGTGCTTTTAATTTGTGGCAAAAATTTCTTACAGAACGGGTACGTCGTTGCTTTTCTTTTTGGTGTTGTTGCTGATCATCCTTGCAGGAGCTCTGATGCGAATACTCGCAATATAACAACTATCTACATAAGAAGCAGTGTAGTGTAATCTGGGATGCAGTGAGAGCAAGTAGAGCAAAGTAAACTCTCGTTCTTTTCATTAAAAAAGTCTCGGGTTTTCCTTTTTTTTTTTTTAAAGTAGGCGGAAACATTTTAGCACAGACCAACAAAGTGAATTACGTGCATACAATTTCCAAAAATTGTCCCTGTTACTGTATTTATGTCAAAGTGATACATTTAGAAGCATGCCGTGGCTTGTTGCGGTGCAGCGTATCATAGTGAATATAAAGCTACTTAACGTGTGAAAAATCAGTCTTGTTCATAAATCTTAATTTCAACTATAAAAGGACTGACGTTAACAATAGCTGCAATTTGTTCTTCATATCAGCAGTTTAGTTCAGAGGGATATGCTTTCCTATTAGTATTTCAATTTTGGAGGCTTCTTCCTGGAATTGCAAGCATGGTGTTCTTTGCAACCAGTGTGATGAAGGTGTTGATGCACAGCATTGTGTTGGATTGGCAGGAGATTATGGTGGCTTTTTTTTCAGTACCTGAGTAGAGTTCTTTTGAATTCAATGGCCTTTACTTTGACCAGATTAGTGGTGTGGCCATGGGTACCAAAATGGGCCCCAGCTGCGCATGTCTGTTCATGGGCCACTTCAGACACAAGGTTCTAAGAACCTTTAGAGGCCCCTTTCCTGCCTTCTGTAGACGCTACAAAGATGACACCATTGGGGTAATATCAATGCCAGAGGAAGATCTTGACAACTTTATCAGTTTTGTTAAGGAGTACAATCCTGTCATTTCTTTCACCTCCCATGTCTCTGCTACTTCTGCTAACTTTCTCAACATTGCTCTGCCCTACCAGGCTAACTACTTCTGTGCAATATAAACCTACAGACTCTCACAGCTATCTCTTGTACTCTTCCTCCCATCCCAGATCATGTAAGGACAATTCCTTTTTCATAGCTTCTTAGATTGCGACGTTTGTGTAATAAGGATTTAGATTTCCAGGATAAAGGCCATAAAATGCTAGATTTCTTCTGAAAACGCGACTGTCCAGAACATGTTCTCTCGTCATCTTGGAACTGCATCAGCCATATATCGCCGCAATAAGCCCTCACTCCTAAACCGCATTGTAGCTCGTACAGAGTTAAACTGGTACTCACGCACCACCCTCATAGGTTGGCAGTTATAAACAAACTGTTTTGCCATCTCCGTCTCCTCCAGACTGAGCCTGTTACACATGAACTTTTTGGGGAACCCCCATTGGTGGCCTACAGACAGGACAAGAACCTCAGGGACCTTTTAGTTTGTAGTCGCCTTAAGACAGATGACACTTTCTATGGTGCCAGACGTTGCAGACGTCGTAGATGCAACGCTTGTCCGTTTGTTGTCGAGGCTAGCCAGATCTCCTTCCCTAAGTCCACATTATCAGTTCAGGAGGGTTTCACCTGCACTTCACGCAATGTTATTTATGCTATTATGTGCAAACATTGTGGTATGAAGTACATAGGGGAGACTGGTTTATGCTTAGAAGATTGTTTTTGCCAACATCTTAATGATATTTTTAAGAAGGCCTGGACACCTGTGGCTAAACATTTTTGCCATAGCAACCACAGGGAAAATAGGACATTTCTGTTAGTGCAATCTGCTCTTGTTCTGCTGATGTATGATCTCGGAGGGTCCTAGAATAGCGCCTTATTTTCCAGGTGGCTGTCTCCACCCAGCTGGAATTAACAATGTCTTCAGCTCTCTGTAACTTCTTTAGTTTTCCACCCTTTTTTTTTTTTTTAACTCTACTTTCTTTCTCCTAGCTACCCCTCCCTACCGCCACCCTCTTGTCTTCTCTGGCGACCTGTAGGTGTTTATAGGGTCTTGTCCTATTCATCATTTTCACATTTTCTCCCTGCAGGTGTTTATGTTCTTCATTCATTATCTCTCCCGTCCCCCCCCCAAACACCTTCTCCTCTAGCAGCTATCATGTTTCTATTGCCCTCCCCCCTCAACCACCTGTTTCCCTCCTCTCTCTCCACCTCTTCTTTATGATTGGCTCTATCGGCTTATCCTTTGTGTGGCCCACATGGTCTCTATGCATATTCTAGTGGACATGCATTTCTCTGTTTCCTACTTCTGGAGGAGGCCATATTAAGATAAGTTCTTCATTTAGTTATTTGTTTTTGTCTCATTTGTGAATGTAATCCTCGAAAAAGGCTCACGGCAAAATATTGGATGTTGTACGTTTTTCATTTCTACATTCTCGTACTTTCTATTCATTTTTTTCTCACTTTACTCACTCCCTCTGCCACTTTATAAATTTGTAAAACTACACCATACACTTCTATCTACCTTTATTATTTAAACCAGTTTTACTGCAGTCACCATCCCTTTTATCTGAATAGAGTGGAAAAATACCTTTGAATGTAAATGCTACAGAAGAGTTCTTCAAATATTATGGACACAGAAATGAACAAATATATCCATACTGCAAGAACTTAATATTGAAGAAGTTAGGCTAGTAAGGAAGTTTAAACAGAGAAAACTTAAATATTTTGGAGATATTAAACATGATAATATTTCAGAGAAGACAGACTTGGAAGGGTACATAATGGGAAAAAGAAAGAGAGGAAGACCAAGGCGAAGATGGCTTCAAGAAATCATTGATGATCTGTGAATGGACGCATCAGCAGCAGGGCATTTTGCTTACAACCAAGAGGCCTACAGGAGAGCTGTTAGGGAGGCAAAGTTCTGCAAGGAACGTGCAAATGACTGACTGACTGAATAGAGCAGGCAACCTGGTTAGCTGAGTGGTTAAACACTCAGTTTACTAATTTGGTGGTTCTGAAGGTTCAGTCTCCACTGTGGGATTTTTTTCTGGTACACACTGATATAGGTCCTGGGGTTCACCCAGCCTCTAAAATGGGATACCAGAGAAATCTGGGAAGGTAAAGTGATACTGACCATATCACACTTTCATGTGCTGAAGTTCATGGAAAATACGGGCCTAACACTGTATTCCCCAATATGCCTTAATGGCATGGAAACGGGTATTTTACCTTTATCCTAATTAGAGCTAAAAAGCAGTGGTTGTGCAGTACTTCTTTAGCAGACTCCACCGCCATGGGGACTGGGACAGTTTCTGCCCCATTAGCAAGGCTAAACCTGGTGCTGGGGGTACCAGCAGAGAAGTGGAACTTGGTCAAGGCTGACTGTGGTTGTTCACCAGCTTTGACACTGTTGAGTCACCTAGGGGTCACTGACTGCTAGATAGGACAGCTTCTTTGCCCCCAGCATTTAAATGTTTGGCATTATCTTTTTTCATTCTGTGTTGGTGCAAGCACACTGATCATATGTGTTGGATCTTCCACTTTCAGTGTATACGTTTTTTTTTTTGACTAATTCTTTCAGTTGTGGTAATGAAGTCTGCCATATTGTTTTCTTCACCACAGATCCTTCCCCTGTTCATGTTCATTTTGATGGTTTCTTCTGTATCCTGTAATCATCCTCTCTTCCTCTTTTATCTCTTCTCCAGGCCAGCTTATCTTCTCTTCCTCTTTTATCTCGTCTTCAGGCAAGCTTATCTTCTCTTCCTCTTTTATCTCTTCTCCAGGCAAGCTTATCTTCTCTTCCTCTTTTATCTCTTCTCCAGGCAAGCTTATCTTCTCTTTCACTTTTAATCTCTTCTCCAGTCCAGCTTGTCTTCTGTATCACTGTGATTGACTTTTTGATACTTCTTCAGTTCTTGCATCAGCTTTTTTAGAAGCACCTGTTCTGTTTAAAACTCTATATGCTCTGTGTGGCACATTTTAAAAGCTTTTTTTTTTATGTTCTTGATCCATAATCCATTTTTATCTGTCCAGCTGGAAGCCTTGTATATTTGTTCCATAATGTGTGCATTATTTTTTAAGAGACTGGGTTGTGAATTCCAGACCCAGTCTTCAACTTGGAAAACAAGCCTATCAGACCAGACATGTACATAGAAGATAATGATAAATAGACATGTGCAAGAAGATTAAGAGAACTTTGAGTAAACAGCTGGAGAGAAATAGCCGGGAACAGAGATTAATGGAGAAGGAGAGAGAGATTTTATAGTCGTCAGTATTATTTTTAATTTTCTTCTGGGCAAACATTAGTTTTTTTTTGTCAGACATAATTTATTTTAACATTTATTTAAATTATTATGTTTTCTGTTAGACATAATTTATTTTACTATTTATTTTACTTTACTTTATCTTCCCTATTTAAGATTTGTTGGTAGCTGTCTTCTTTGTCGTTCACCCAGACGTCAACACCAATCTCTCTCACAAATGCGGCAGTTTATCTCAGGTTTTCAGCATCACCTTAGAGGTTCTCTTGTAGGGAGCTGGGGTCTTGCCAGGTCCTTTGCCAGAGTGTGTTGTGTAGCTTGGCACTCTGGAGGATGGGATGTGGTGTCTGTTGTTCTTTGCCACAGGCACATAGGTCTGTTGTGCCAGTTTTCAGCTTCTGGTAAAGATGGTGTCTCAGCCTGCTGTGTCCTGTTTTCATTTGGAAGATTATCACTTGGTCATTTCTTGAGAGTTTGTAGTATTCATCATCTTTTTTTTTGCTGTGAAGTGTTTTGTTCATTTGTCTTTATATATGCCTTTTAGTCTTTTGTTTGTTTGTTTGTTTGTTCATATATTGTGCTTTTGCCAGTCTACTGCATTATTCCTCTTTTGCCAGTCTGTCTGCCTCTTTATTTCCTTGGATGTTGCTGTGGATGGGTGTCCATTGTATGACTGCTTTATTGAATATTGTGCTTGCTAGTGATAGAGTTTCTGTCAAGTTGTCCAGGTCTTTAAATTGGTAGGTATTATTTATGGTCTTGTGGGGCAGAATGGTGTTTCATGTCTTTGTTGAAGACTATGAGCATTATCTGACCATCATCTTGAACACTGTCTTGGTCTGACATCAGATATTGTACTGTTCACAACCTGTGCTGAAAACTTATGTTAAACATGTAACTTTCAGATGGGGTAGGATTGAAAATGATGTTTTACTCCATTTGATCTTTTGCCTCTTGACATGTTTGGTGCATGCTGTGTATAGTTCTTGCCATTTCATTGTGGTGTTTTATTATATCATGGAGTTGTGATTCTGCATCAGACCATTAAAGTAGAGATCATTATGTAACCCACAGCATAGGGCTTTAGACTGCATTTTAGGTCTGCTCCAGGATGAAAGAACAGCCACCATAAAATTCTCCCCATTGAAAATGATGTTTTACTCCATGATTATCACTACTGCATCAGCTGCCAAGAACATCTGGGTTAACACTGAAATCCAAAAACACTGGAGACTTGACTTATTGTAGCTTGTGGGTTCCAAAAAAGCCTTATGCTGTGTGTGTAAGGATAAACCCTTTCTGCTAGCAACAGTAATCAAAAGAGGCTGGAAATAAAGTATGATCCAAAGACTGTCTGCATTGTATGTACATGAACATTCTTTCAGAGTATTTTGTTTTGAATCAGCAATGTGTAAGCAGATCTTCATTATTAGGTCCAGTATACCTTTTGCTATGCATGCATTTATTTATTTATGGACAGAAATTGACTGGTTTTGAAAGCTTTTTGAGTTTTTATGAAGAAGGAGGAGCAATTTACAGTTGAAACTTATCTTTCAGTTGCACAAATGGAAGAACAAGAAGTTAATCCCAGTCCAAGGAGACGGAGACCTAAAGACTCATTCCAGAAAGAATTACAAGCCAAGCTTAGACAGCGAAAGTTTCAGGGATTGGCAGTTGATTTCTCAGATAGTGGTGATGATGATGATAATGATGATCTTTTAGGCTCTGGCTTAGGTAAATATTATGTTTAATTTTTCTTCTTATTTACTAGGGAGTTAAGGTTTAATACTAAGACATTCAAATGACTTTGAATTCCTGCAGAGAGGAGTAGGATAGAAGAGACATGATTACAAACATCACTAAAACTTTTCAGACAGACTTCCAGATATAAAAGAGAAATAAAAGGAAGGGAAAATACTCAAGATTTATTTCAAATACTTGAGATAGTATTTTGTCTCAACTTCTACATCTTCTATATATAGTAAAGACTGATGAAATACCCAAAAAAGACAACCTTAGTGACGACAGTAACTAGAGAGGAGTAACCTTACTGTCAGTTGTGTCAAAAGTATTTTGAAAAGTTATTCTGAATAGAATTAAAGATATAATGGATTCTGCAATGAGAGAAGAACAAGCAGATCTTTACATTAAGAACAATACTTGAAGAACATATTGAAAAGCAAAAACCATTAATCCTGAACTTCATAGGCTTTAAAAAGGCATTTGATAGCATACACAGAGATTCTTTGTGGAGAATTTTAAGAATATATGAATTACCATCTAAAATTGTCAACATATATATGAATTACCATCTAAAATTGTCAACATCATTAAGGATCTCTACAATGGATATGTTTGTGCAGTCAACACAGAAGAAGGAATTGGTAAATGGTTTCAGATTGAAACAGGTGTGAAACAAGGATGTATATTATCTCCCTTGCTTTTTGGAATTTCCATAGATTTCAAAATGGAAAAATGCTGCACAGATAAAAAGGGCATTCATTGGGTACATGGGACCCAACTGGAAGATCTTGATTTTGCAGATGGCATAAGTCTTATCAGTGACAATGTGAATTTGATACAAGAAAAAAACAGATACCTTGTTTTCACTGGCTAGTAAAATAGGACTTGAAGTTAACAAGGAAAAAAAAAATTATGAAACTTCTCATTAATCACGAAGGAAAAATATATAAGAAGGAACAGCTGTTGAAGAAGTAAACTAATTTGCATAGCTCGGCAACATTATAGACCAGGATGGTGACACCAGAAAGGAAGTTAGAATTGCAAAAGCAGCATTGACCTTTAAGAATCTTGAGAACATATGGCATTCAAAAGTTATAAGCACAAAAACCAAGTTAAGACTTATTCAGTTCAAATGTAATATCCACCCTCCTTTATGCATGCGAAAGCTGGAAATCAACTAAAGAAATAGACAACTTAGACTCTTTTGAAAACAAATGCCCAAGGAAAATACTCGATATAAAGTGGAACAAATTCAAGAACATTGCAGAGATAAGACAGATGAGCAGGCAACAACCTATCTCATGGGTGATCAGAAAAAGAAGATGGATATATGTCAGTCACATGATGAGAAGAAACAGTCAGAGAATCACAGAACAAGCTATCAAGTGGAACACAACAGGCTGAGGAAAAAGAAGTTGACCACGTGAAACTCTAAAGAAGACATTGTTAAGAGGGCCCAGTTTTGTGGGCATAACATGCCTTGGTGAGGTTGAAAAGCTTGCTGAAAACAGTAAAACTTGCAAGCCCTGTGTGACATTTAACAGCACAGGAAGGATGTAAGATATAATGATGATGATTCTGTAAGAAGAAAAAAGAATATAATTCAAGTGGTCTCTTATAGTTTGTGTATGAAATCTAGCTGAAGTGGGGGAAGGAGCAGAAAAACATGACATATCTTTTCTGCAGGTTTATTGTGTTGCACTGAAAATAGATGAATCTATTAATATTTGCACAGAGTAGCAAAAGTCAACAATGTAAGCTACATTCTTTAATTTATATTTTTGGTAGAATGGAATTTCTACATAAAAGTGATCTATAAAATGATTTATGAAAGTTTGAACAGCATAACTTAATATCATTAATCCTTTCCAATCCTTGTCAGAGATTACCTAGACAAACCAGTGTTGTGCTTCCAGTCTCAACTTTTGGACTGTTTGAAACACAGACTGTTTTATTACTTTTGTACAAGAAAAGAACAATTCATTCGTGCATGTTGTCATTTGATTTATCTTTTATGAGTCTTACATGGTAATAGAAGGAAAGTGGGGAAAAAAAATAACTATGGGAAAACTAAGTCTATAAATAAACTGCATTCTTCAGCTGGTCTGCTGTTTCCATTTTTAAGAATGGATAGCAAAGGGTTAAATGCTAAATGGATTTACTCATTTATTTCCTTGGTCTAGATTATCACACAACCCATCCAGAGCGTCCTAGCGCTGCAAAAAGGAGACCAAATCATTCTGCAGACCTCAGTCGAGGACTAGGTACCAGTACAATGCATACAAAGGATCTCTCTCACATACTTGGTCGTAGTTTGTCAGATGATGATGATGATGATGAGATCATGGCAGCAAACTTGGGGAAGACAAATTATGAAGAGAGCTGGCAGCCTGCGAAGACACCTTCACCTACTCCAGGGTCTAAATATTTGCGTAAAACTGCCAGAAATGATCAGACCAGAAGGCCAGATTTATTAAATGGCAGGAAGACACCAACAAAAGCAGCAAGTTCTCAGTTGTCATTGTCAAAAGAAGAGATCATATTTGGCAGGAAGACACCAAGTGATGGCAAGAAGAGTCCTAGTGATCGGTAAGATTTTCATTTTCTTTACCTGTTATGTTCTCATCTTACTTTCAGTGGTATATTTTTTTGCTATAAAAAATTATAACGTTGATCTCGTAGAACTTAAGTACAGTAAAATACATTAGTAACTAAAGTGGGGTTAGTCTACTCATTTCTCATGGCTAAACTCAGAGGTGCCACAGTTAATCTGGCCATAGCTATGATTACTTGGCTCCTCCAAGAGCTGGGGAAGTAAGGACAGCTAGAGGTGTGATACTAATTGTATCTCCTTCTTATTCATCAACAGTTTAGTGAAAATATGAGCATTATCATAATATTCCCAGCATGCCTTGGTGGCATTACACAAAGCTACCTTTATACTTTACCTAAATGCCATGATGTTGTGCTCAGAATGCTCTCTTTCATGCGTTTGTTATCCAGCACAAATGTCAGTTTTCAGCCGAGTTGACTGAAATGGGTTGGGGGGGGGGTGATTGACTTAGAACCCACTTTTTCCCTTGAGACCAGCTTCTTTACTACTGGCTCTGTCTGAGCTTATCTCAGACTTGAGTTATTAGAACTTGTGTATGTTACATGTGTGAAATGTTTTTAAAAAATGTTAATCTTAGCTCTTCTGTTTCCTGTATGAAAATAACATTTTTGAATAAAACATCTTTAAAACTAAAGGTTATTAGAGAACAATTCCATTGTGCTTACAAAACACACCACTTACATATGGGAACAATAACTTGCATAGTTTAATCCTCCAATCTACAAACCCCTTGCAATCTCTATCATTGACAAGGGAGGCAACCAAACTATCTGCGCTCAGCTTACCACACTATTTTGTGAATCTTAATAAAGTAAAATTGAAACCAGCTAGTTGTAAAATGTTTGGAAGTCATATATGGTAGCCTTTTGTGAAGTTTCAAAACATAACCATTTTTTTTTTTTTTTTTGCTGTGAGGTTGACAGTCAGTGTCCCTGTCTTCTAACATTTTCACATTTAAACTCTAGTTTCATTCTCCAATGGGTGTCTGAGTGGTGAAGTGGTTAGTGCACTGATCTCTCATGGCGAAGGTCGGGGGTTCAGATCCGGCCGGTGGCAGCCCAGTCACCCAGCTGTAGAAATGGGTACCCGACTTCTTCTGGAGTTGGGGAAGGAAAGGCAGCCAGGCGTGATACTGACCATATCACCCTCTAGTGTGCTGACAGTCAAGGAAAATATGGGCACTAATACCATATCCCTATGTGCCTCTAAGGCATGACAGGGTTACCTTTACTCTACTTTTTATACTTTTTTTACCTTTACTTTTTACTTTTACTTTTATAGATTCTCCAATCTATTATGAAAGTAAGTGGTTACACTTAGGACAGTTAGCGAATGAGTGAGTTCTTAACTTTTTTCCCTGGTACTGTGTTCTTTCTATTGGCTGTATTTTTTTTTTAACTAATGGATGACTTGTTAAAAAAAAAATAGGAAAAAAAATCATAGTTTCAATAGAGCCTTCCAGAAAATAATTCTGTATAAAATTTTGTATGGTTTCTTCTTACTTCTTCAAGATGATATAACAATGGTTAAATCACAAAAACAGATAATCAAAGGAAAAGATGCTAGTTGCACAGAAAAATGCTTGGTTATGATAAAAACTTTTTAATATACTAACAACATTTGATCTTAAATAATCTTTTCATTTCATTTGTTGCTATAAAACTTTGCATTTACCATATTTTTCAGCATAAATCATGCTCCAGAGTATAACTTGCATCCAGGCTGAACATTTTGGGAAGAAAATATTTTCATCAGAAAGCACAAAATAAAACCAAGAAACAGTCATATTTATTTATCACAGAAGCCATAGAACTCCTCATCACTGTTGGTAGCAGACATAATACAGCTCAGAAATCATGCAGCCAGTTCTCCTTAACTGCTGGTGTCAGAGTCTTCATAAATTGTGTCATCTTCAGTTTTGTGCAGAGCAGAGCATTGCTGATTCCCCACGTTTTAAAAGATCTAATTACCATTTTCTTGCTCCATTCCATTCCATGATGTAAAGATCCATTGGTAGACCTGAGCAGTTGTTGGTTTCTTGACTGTTTCTGTGTCAGAAAACACACAAACTGATCTATCTGTATAACATGGCCCCTAATTTTTAAGCCCAAAAATTTAGTACAAAAGTGTGTGTCATACGCAGAAAAATACAGTATTTCATTGTATGGATATGCTCTTCTCAGAGCTGAACAGATTAAGGTGGACCCATCTTTGGTCATCTATACATAGTTATGACAGTTTTTATAGAAAACACTTAAAAATGGACAAAGCATTCAAAAATATTTGTCATTCATTCTGCAGATCTCAGAAGGGTGAGCAATGGCAGCCTCCAAATTTTCACAGTGTCTCTACAGGAGATAAGGAACAAAGCAGAGGTGTGTTAGTATTGTGTTTTTTATTTACTTATTGATTAAAAAGTAGGTTAATATATCACATTTTTTTCATTTGTTTTGCCAAATTGGAAGCAACATAGATCTGGTTTTGGAGAAAGGTAATGACAGATACCTTGAACAGACAGAAAAGCAAATGAAAAGGTCTTCAGGGAAAGTTCAGACCAACAGAAACTTAGTTAAAATTATAAGAAAAAGACAGTCAAAATTTCTTTAATATATCATGAAAGATGGAAGTTAGAGAACTTAGCAAAGACTGGAAAATTAAAAAAAGAAAAAGGAAGAGAGGAAGGCCAAGAGAAGAATATCTCAGTGGGCTGACCAAATGGCATGAAAGAAGAGAAGCATTTGAATTAAATACCAAGGATCGCACAAGATAAACAAGCACGATTGCCAGTGCAATCTAGCACAGCACATAATATAATAATAATTTGTGAAGTCTCCAGGGTGTAGCAGTTGATGAAAGTATAAATATGTTTGGTTTATTTTAAAAAAAAAAACAGTAGTGGAAAAACAAAGCATTGTGATGCAAAAAATAATAAATAGAACAATAGAGAGAATGTGTTGTATAGAGAAAATGATTTACTTGATCATGCATGATCTCCACCACTTCATAGCTCTTTTTAGAAGTTCATGCAAACTGAATAACACTTCATTCTGTTTCTGCTTTGTCAGGGAGAGAGATGTGGTGTAAACATTGATTGGAATATACAGTTAGATCATTCTGAACTCTACTTTTGAATATTTTGGGTATTAACAAGAGCATCCAATTAAAACAATGGTTATTTTCAAGTTATTTTCAATTCATTTTGCCAGTGGTTTTTTACAATTTTGGTTGCCTTGACTTTTATCATACAGAGTGACAGTCAAAACTGTCATGATATTATGTTTTCTTGAGTGTTATGCAAATTTTCATTTAGAGGAGGAGACGTCATGAAGTAAACAGCATCTCCAGCTTAACTTTTTACATTTTGAAGTGGTAAATCACTATAGTTCTAAATTACATGGTTTAGATTCTTGTGGAGTAATGCACATTGACTCAGATACTAACTCAGTGTGGTCTGACTCAGATACTAATTTAGTGTGGTCTAGATTCCTGTGAAATAATGCGCATGAACTCAGGTATTGTAGTTCTAACTTATGTGGTCTAGGTTCCTGTGAAGTAATGCACATGAACTCAGGTATTGTAGTTCTAACTTATGTGGTCTAGGTTCCTGTGAAGTAATGCACATGAACTCAGGTATTGTAGTTCTAAGTTTTGTGGTTTAGGTTCCCGTGGAGTCACACCTGTTGACTCGAGCCTTGAAACAGTATCAGAGAGCCCCAGAGAGAAGCCAACACCACATACTCAGCGCCAAAGAACAGATGCATCAAGGTAAATTTACATCAAATCTTTTTGATAGAAATGGAGTTTGGTTTTAGTTTACATTTTCAGGGTGGTATTTTCTTCTGGTGCTTCATTTAAATGTGCTTGTGGTTTCAGCCGACAGTATGAAATAACTTAGATATTTGTCATGACATCTGCATAAAGCAGAATCACCTTGTGCATTGCTATTAAACATTCCTAATTTACATCTTTGTTGGTTTTCATTGGAAAACCAATGAAGAAGTCTTAAGAGAGGCTGAAGTTAAAAGGCAAAATACAGCAAAGATCAGAGGCAGACAAGTGAGATTTGTAGGAAATTTTCTGAGAAGAGGAAAATTGGAACACGTTGTGGCAACTGGAAAAATTGAGGGAAGAAGAGACAGAGGAAGACAGAGAGAGAACTTACTGGATGGGCTATCAGTGTGGCTAGGAAGAAAGTGACCGGCAGATCTCATAATCAAGTCTAAAGACAGGGAATTGTGGAGAGAAATGATCGCCTACATCACGCAGCACGGCACTTGATTGATTAAATTTACATCTTACTATGCTATTTCATATAATCTGTGTTTAATTGACAGAATTCTCAAATTTTCTTCAGTCTTTGAGCATTTAGGTTCGTTTTATTTTTCTGGTGCACAAAATGGAAAGTGCTTTGTGCCTGGTTTAACTCTTCCCGTGCCACAGAAAAAAAATGTAGATGTTCCCATCCGTGCCACACAAAAGTGCAGGTCTTGATATGTATAGGTGGTATAGTTGTAAAAGTGAATGTACAAAGTATTTCCACTTTAAAAGTATACATCTCTCTCTCTCTCTGAACCTTAAGTGCCCAGGGCACATGGGGCTTCCGCAAGGGTTTTCCACAAATGCCTGTCCTTTGCCTTTTTTTCTGCTCTTGCCCAACATCCTCTCTGTTGTTCTTCTCCATGTCTCTTTTTGTCTATCCTTACTTCTGTTCCCCTGTGGTGTCCATCTTAGTGCTGTTTTTGGTAGTGAGTTATCAGTCATTTGGAGCACATGTCCCAACCATCGCCAGCGTCTTTCCTCAATAATTACTGTCAGTGGCTTCATCTGCATCTCTGCCAACAAGATGTTATTTCTTATGGTGTTTGGCCAAAATATTTGTCTAATTCTTCATAAACATTTAGTCTGGAAAGAATTCAACTTGTTTTCTATGGTTTTGGTGATTTTCCAGCATTCACTTCCATAGAGTAGTACACTTAGAACATTACTCTTAAATATCCTGATTTTCGTCTTTACGCTTAGTTTTTTTTATTTCCATATAGTCTGTAGCATAACAAAAGCCTGGTTTGCTTTAGTAAGTCTGCTGTTGATGTCCTCTGTGCTGTCTCCATTTTCTACTACTCTACTGCCAAAGTATACAAATTCATTGACCTCCTCCACTAACTTGCTATCTACTCTGAGTACATTTTTGTTGTTCACATTTTGCTTCATTAACTTTGTCTTTCCTACATTGATCTTTAGTCCTATGTTGTTTGCATTCTGAGTTAGCTTGTTTATTTTATCTTGCATTTCTTTGTGGCTGCTTGACAGTAGACAAATGTCGTCCGCAAAGTCAAGGTCCTCCAGCACTGTGTTGAGGGTTCATTGTAATCCTCTGCGTTTGTCTGATGTTGCCTCCTTCATTAACCAGTCTATTGCCAAGATAAATAATGTTGGTGATAGTACACATCCCTGCTTCACTCCTGTTTGTACCCTAAAGCTGCTGGAGGTATGTTCTTCACAGATCACTTTGCACTGAAAACCCTCGTATAGGGCTTTGATTACATTCACTATCTTATGGGGGAGGCCATGCCATCTTAGGATTTTCCACAGTGCGTCTCTGTTGACACTGTCAAAGGCTTTCTCAAAATCTATAAACAATGCATATGTTGTGCTATGCCACTCATTTGCCTGTTCTAATATTTGTCTAAGTACAAATATGTGGTCTATACATGATCTTCCTTTCCTAAATCCTGCCTGCTCTTTTTGAAGTTTTCCTTCGAGTGCTGGTACAATTCTGTTGATGATTATTCTGCAAAATACTTTACTGGTGAGTGGCAGTAGGGTAGTGCCTCTCCAGTTCCCGCAATCTCTGAGGTCACCCTTCTATGGTAGTTTTACTATAAGACCAGTTTTCCACTCCTCTGGAGCTTTTTCTAAATCCCAAATTTGTTGTAATATCCGGCAAAGTTGTTTTGGTGTTTCTGTTTCATCTGCTTTCAACATCTCAGCAGTCACTTCATCTTCACCTGGTGCCTTGTCTAATTTTAGCTTCTTTATTGCCTCCTTTACTTCACTTATTGTTATTGGTCCTGTATTGATGTTTAGTTCTGTTTTTGCTTCAGGTATGTCTATTGTTTGTGCTGCTTGTGTTCTGTTTAGTAGTGTGTTAAAGTGTTCCCTACATCTTTCAATTTTTTCTCTTTCTCCACTGACCAGTTGTCCCTTTAGTGTCCTTACTGCACTCTCACATCTGATTTGGTGTTCAGTAATTTTTTCTTGATTTCTTTTCTTTGCTCTATCTTTTCCCATGTGGTCTTGCTTATCCATTCCTCTTTTCTCCGTTTCCAATATCCCAGCACCTCTTTTGCTGTTTCCTGTAGTGTTTTATTGAACTCTAGTATGGACATTTCTGCTTCATCTTGTAAGACACTGAAGCGGTTCTTAAGTACTATTTAGAATTCGTTCCTTGTTTGCTGGTCTTTCAGTTTTCCTGTATCAAAATGTATTTTTCTGTGTTCTCCGATTTTGGCTTTCCTTAATTTTAGTTTTATTTTTGCTACCAGAAGGTTGTGATCACTTCCTACATCTGCTCCTTTCCTTGCTTGCACATCTTGTAGTGACCGTTTCCACTTGTTATTTATTAGTATATGATCGATTTGGTTTTATCTGGGGACCTCCAAGTCACCTTATGGATGTTTTTATGTTGGAAAATTGTCCTTCCGATGGTCATCATGTTTTCTTCACAGAAACTGCACAGTTTTTCTCCATTTTCATTTATTTCTCTGATTCCTTCTTTTCCCATGATTCTTCTTCTATCTTCATTTCCCTCACCTACTTTTGCATTGAAATCGCCCAAGATGAGTAGCATATCATGCTTGGGTATTGTTTCTACTGTGGCTTGGAGGCTGTTGTAAAAATCTTCTTTTAATTCCTCTTCGGCTGCTTCTGTTGGTGCATAACGAACTATAATAGACAGCTTCGTGAATCTTGAGTTGAACCGTGCATATAATAATCTCTCATTTATTGGGGTCCATTTCAGCAATGCTCTTGATGCTTCTTTTGTTATAATCAATGCTACTCCTCCTTCATGAAGATCTTCTTTACCTGACCATATTATTGTATCTTCTGTGTGCTGTGTTGTTAATTTCCTTCTGCCTTGTCCTGTCCATCTTGCTTCTTGTATTCCTAGTATGTCTAGTTTGTATCTGTGCATTTCCTTGATGGTTTGTGCTAGTTTTCCAGTCTGGTTAAGTGTTCTTACATTCCAGCTGCCTATTTGCATCTTGTGTTTAGGTTCCAGGAGGTCTGCAGTCGGGCTGGGGACTTCCAGTGGTTGGCTTTCATCCACAACCTTCATGGGCTCAGTTTCCTGATACGCTTTTCTCCTTCCACCTGCATTTGTTTTTTCCCTTGCTTCTGTTTCTGTAGCAGTCTGATAGTTTTTTTACCAGATAGGGTTGCTGGCCCTATGCCGAACCCTCCTTAGTCGCCTTTTACAATCATGCGTAGTAGGGTACAGTGGTCCTATTCTTTGCAGATCCCGGGTACCACACGGGTGAAAAGTATACATATTATGCATGAAAATAGTTGTAAATGTAAGAAGATTTCATAAATGAAGAGTTTTTTAGGAAAAAAGAAGTAGTGTGATGATTTTAGCTGATAATTGTGTAGTGCTTACCATTGGCGATGCCTAGATGTACAATGTTTACCATCGGTGATTTCCAGATCTGCTTTAATTTTCATCTGATCTCGTCGTGTGGTGTCATTCTCACTAAAATAATGTCTGAAATAACCTTATAACTACTTCTCCAGTCCATTTAATAGGTCTAGATGTACTTGGGGTATATTCAGGAACAGTGTTCTGGTCATAGGACATGTCCTTGTGCCTTTGAAATCACAATAAATATTGAAATTTCTAAGTTAAAAAACATCAATTTCACTCGGTTGTTAGTCACGCTTTGGATTGAACTATGAAAGGTCACCAGACATGCGCAGATAAACTGTGTACAATAAAAAGTTAAATGGTTTTACGCTGCAACGAAACAAACCTCGCTATAACGTGGATGGCAGCCACTAGACTAACAGGAAGACTTCACTAAATCGTGGATGGCAGGGAAAGAGTTAATAAGATTGATACTGTATTTACAATTTTACATCGGCAGAATTTGATTTTTTGGAAAGTCAGAAAATGACAAAGTCTTTCTTCTCCCCCCTCCACCTCTCTTTCTTCCCCTACTAGTCATTCTTCACTAAATGTTGGTTTTGCATGAAAGATAGGCTTTATCTGTCAAGGGATAAAGAGCTGGCAAACAGGGCTTTGTGTAGTGTATCCTTTATCTCTGAATTTAAACAATGACCTACAGATTTGAGATAAAATGATTAATTTGCATCTTCTTGAAATTGTTGTAATTATAAATTATTTAAACCCGGAAATCTTGAATTATGTCCAGTTTTAACATGAATATTAGGAATACACACATTAAGTCCAGTGAAATAAATGTTGAATTTTAAATACTTTCTTCAGACCTAAGCCACAAACTAGGAGTAAAGTGGGTGATAAAAAGACACCACCACCACATGACGAGCACCACAGGACATCACCATCTTACCAGAAGGAGACTGAAGACAGAGTAAAACGAACAACTCCCACACTTGACCTCTTTGGTCGGAGTCGGTCTGCAGCTGCTCAAGAGGTGGATGAGTACCTTGGCTACAATGATAAGGAACAAAAGTGGCGAAAGACACCAAATGGCAAGAATGTACATGGAGGAGCTCAAAGTCCTGAATCTAAACAAAGAAATGGATCCCCTGGTGTTAGGTTTAAGGAAGATAGCAGAAATACCCCAACAGGACGTAAGACCCCTACAGGTCAGAAGACGCCGACATCAGGAAAACAGTCACCACTGGACAAAAAGTCTTCAGAGAAAGAAAAGGCAAGTCAAGATTTCTCACTTTTGGATTTTCTAATGGAAGATAATGCAGCAGCTAAACCAAAACCTCAGGAGAGGGGAAGGCGGCCAAGAAGACAAGAAAATCAAGATATTCTAGATGATATATTTGGCAGTACCACGAAAACAAGTACGCAGGATAAGTTATCAGAAGGGCGAAGGACACCAGGATCATCTGGCAAAAAAACACCAGAAAACAAAAGACAGTCCCCAGCAGTTTCTGGTCAGCAAGATGACATACTTCAAAAAGTGCATGTACAGCAGAAGGCAGAAGATACAAGCTCCCTCTGCGATGATATCCCTCCAGATCCAGACAGGAAAACTGCTAATGATGTGGGCAGGTAAGCCTCAAGTTCACATGTTCAGCTGTGTGCTATCAGTGTCTAATCTGACAAGTGAATTATTTCCATTTTACTTGTTCTTACTTTACAATATCAGTCTCTAATCTGACAAATCCCCCGTGTGGTTACTGGGGCCCCTGGAGAGAAAAGAATAGAACCACTGCCACCTTCCATGCTTGTCGTAAGAGGCAACTAGGGAGGTTGGGGGATAGGCCAACAACCTGTTCTCTGTTAAAAAAAAAAAAACGGAGCATTACAAAAACACGGAGAGGAAAACCAGGAAACTTTATCTTGGAAAAGGAAGGGACTCTGATAACAGAGCGCATGACGTTGTGCAGTCAAAGCTGAAAGGAAGCTGCAGAACCGATATCCCAACTGAGTACCAGAACACCTTTTACATTGCATGTTGGAATGTTGGAACAGTGTATGAAAATGGAGAGGCTGCCATGATGGCTAGAGAAATGAATAGATATAATATAAAGATACTGGGGCTGAGCTAAAACACACTGGACAGGAACAGGTAAGCTTAGACTAGCAACAGGGGAGACAATCTTATTTTCAGGTCACCAAAATCCAGATGCAGCACACTCAGAGGGTGTGACACTAACACTATCCAGAGTGTCCCAGAGAGCATTGATGAGCTGGGAGGCAGTTAGCTCAAGGATAATTACAGCCTGGTTCTCAACAAAGAAGAAGGATATTAAGTTGAATATCATCCAGGTATATGCACCAATAAATGATGCAGAAGAGGTAGTAAAGGATAAATTCTACAACACATTGTCGGAAATCCTAGACCAACAAGGCAAGAAACACATAACAGTTCTAATGGGGTACATCAATGCAAAGGTAGATAAAATCAATACAGGTTATGAGAAAGTAATGGGTCAAAATGGATTAGGAATAATGAATGAAAATGGAGAAAGGCTAGCAAATCTGTGCATGCTCAACAACCTTGTCATTGGAGGAAGTATATTTCCACATAAAACTATACACAAAGCCACGTGGCTATCACTAGATCATGTCACTGAGAACCAGATAGACCATATTTGTATCAGTAGAATCTATCACAGAACATTGCAAGATGTCAGAGTGAAACGAGGTGCAGATGTAGCTTCTGACCACCACCTACTGATAGCTAAACTGAGAATGAAACTGAAGAAGCATCACAAAACAGACATGACAAGAAAAAGATATAATATGGTACTGATGGAAGACCTAGAAATCGCAAAGAACTTCAAACTGAAACTGAGCAACAGATTTCAGGTTCTGCAGGAGTTATACAAAGAAGATACACTAGATGTGAACACTGTGTGGAATAATCCTAAAGAAATGTGGAGCAAAATCATGTGAAGAGACGGTGGGATTTAAGAAACCTCAGCACAAGGAATGGATTACATTGGAAACATTGAAGAAGATAAACGGAAGGACAGAAATGAAAGCAAAAATAAATGATAGTAAAACAAAAGCAGCAAAGGCCTCAGCTCAGACAGAATACAATTTGGCCCATAAAGAGGTTAGGAAAAGTGTAAAGAGAGACAGACAAGCCTATTTTGATAATATGACAGGACAAGCAGAAGAGACAGCTGGTAAAAACAATATGAGAGCTCTGTGTGAAATCACCAAGAAGTTAGCAAATAGACCATGTAGGATAGAAAAGCCCATCAAAAACAAGGAAGGTAAGGTAGTAACATCAGAAGAGGAGCAGATGCAAAGACGGGTGGAAAACTTCAGCAGAATCCTAAATAGACCAGCACCAACAGAACCAGAGGACATACCAGCAGCAGAGAATACTCTAGACATCAATGTAGAACCACCCAGCAAGGCCAAAATTGAACACACTATCTCAGAGTTGAAGAGAAATAAGGCACCGGGTCCAGATGGAATTGTAGCAGAAGTGCTCCTAGCGAACATAGAAATAAAAACAGAAATACTGCTCTTACTATTTAACAGGATTTGGAAAGAAAAGGAGATCCCAGAGGACTGGGAGGAGGCTCATCTTATAAAACTTGCTAAGAAAGGAGATCTATTAGAATGTAAGAACTATAGAGGCATCTCCCTGCTCTCAATACCCAGCAAGGTGTTCAGCAGGATTTTGCTAAATAGAATTAAAACATCAGTAGATAGTAAACTAAGAGAAGAGTTTCAGACAAGGAAGATCCTGTACTGACCACATTGCTACAGTGTGAATAATAGTAGAACAGTCAAGGGAGTGGAATTCTCCACTGTTAGTTACATTCATTGATTATGAGAAGGCATTTGATAGTTTAGATCGTAGAATGCTATGGAAACTACTGGAACACTATGGTATCCCAGCCAAGATAACAAAGCTTATAAAGACCACATATGAAGGAACAACTTGTAGAATTGTGCATGGAGGAACTCTCAAAGAAAGTTTTAAAGTGGAAACAGGTGTGCGGCAGGGATGTTTGCTGTCACCATTCCTATTTCTTCTAGCAATTGATTGGATCATGAAAACTACCACACAGAGAAAAAAGATAAGGAGTACAATGGACATTGTAGAACTAATTGGAAGATCTTGACCTTGCAGATGATGTGGCACATCTGGCACACAGCCACACACAAATGCAAGAGAAACTTCAGATCTTAAGCAAGAATTCAGCTAAACTGGGACTATATATTAACAGACAAAAAACAAAGATAATGAAAAGTAATAGTGCAAACAATAGCCTCATGGTAATAGAGGGAGTGCCAGTTGAGGAGGTAGAGTATTTCACATATTTAGGCAGCATAGTGGATAAATATAGGGGAGCGGAAAAGGATGTTAAAGCTAGAATAATCAAAGCCAGGACAGCATTTATCCAACTTAACAAAATATGGTCATCTAAGAACATCAAAACAAGAACCAAACTTAGGCTTTTCAATACAAACGTAAAGACCGTCCTACTGTATGGTTCAGAGACATGGGTTATGACCAAGACAGTACAACAGAGGATACAAATATTCATGAACTACTGCTTGAGGAAGATTTTAAACATTAAACAGCAGAACAAGATCAGGAACGAGGAGGTCTGGTAAAGCGCAGGACAAGAACCTATGAACCTACAAATCATGTCTAGGAAGTGGAGGTGAACTGGCCACACTCTGAGGAAACCCGACACCAATATAGCAAGACAGGCACTGAATGGAATCCTTTGAGAAATAGAAAACGAGGAAGACCTTGACTTACTTGAAGAAGAGAAATTATGACAGTGCTCAGAGACAAGGGATGCACATGGAAGGATGCAGAGAATTATTCCAAGAACAGAAATGACTGGAGAGCCTTTATCTGTGGCCTATGCTCTCAAGGGAGTGAAAGGTAATGATGAATCTGACAAATGAATTGTTTATTTTTGTTTTACTTATTCTTACTTTACAAAATCAGACTCTGAATTGACAAGTGAATGTCAGAGAAAATAGTTTTGTAGCTACTCTGTTAATTTCTTTATTTTTATCCTGTTTCAACACAACCAGACCTGACCACGAGGTCTAGATTTGAGACTAAAGCTACAGGACTTCCATGAAAAGTTGGAGATAACTGAACTTCTCTTGGCAAGAGAATTCCAGATTTAGCATAACATAGCATTTTAAAACTGGAAAAGAATATAATGCACTTGTATGCTGCATACACAGTGATTTTTTAAAATCAAGAATTATTATTTTTCAAGTGTTCTGAATCATTAAAGTTCTTTATCTCACTATTATTGCTCATCATTATTATTTGTATTACTCACACAAGCTCCAGTAGTAAAAGCCTCCCTGTTTGTGAAATGTTAATCGATCAATCAGGTGATGTGCCACATGGCGTAGGCGATCATTTCTCTCCACAATTCCCTGTCTTTAGACTTGATTATGAGATCTGCCGGTCACTTTCTTCCTAGCCACACTGACAGCCCATCCAGTAAGTTCTCTCTCTGTCTTCTTATGTCTCTTCTTCCCTCAATTTTTCCATTTGCCACAATGTGTTCCAGTTTTCCTCTTCTCAGAAAATGTCCTACAAATCTCACTTGTCTGCCTCTGATTTCTGCTGTATTTTGCCTTTTTTAACTCCAGCCTTTATTAAGACTTCTTTGTTGGTTTTCTTATCTGTTCATGAACAGAAATGTTAAACATGTTAATATACCTTTTTTTTTCCTGATTAAGGAAACAGACTACTGAAAAAGCTCAGGCAGACAATGCTATTGAAACAACTGCCATGGTCCAAACAATGAAATATATTGAACCTGTTAGGAGAGTGAGGTTTGTGCAAATCATTACTAAATAACATGTAAATTATGTGTATAGTCATGAAATGTTATACAACTAACAGAAGTATTTTGAGTAGAGAAGGTTATTTGGCTGAAAATGTGTATTTTATATATTTGTAGAAAATTCAGTCAAATCATTTTGATGTATTTTACATCTTTGTTTTAAAAAAAAAGAAATGTAACAAAAAAAAAAGTTTAAATTGTGCCTGAATTTGTTAGGCCTTTCTGAAGTACAAATTGGTCATGGAGAAATATGTGGATATTTTAAAATACTAGGAAAAATAAAAAATATGAAATTTTTCAGTAATGGCTAAAAAGAAAAAAAAATTTTTTAATTATTGAGTTGAAAGGCAATGATATCCATTATCATCCTCATCATTATGATCATTATCACATTGTAGGACATACAAGGTCTGACAATTAAGTAATGAGACTGATTTTATTATCTTATCTTATATCTTTCCCGTGCCGTTAAACGTCACATAGGGCTCGCAAGGTAGATTGCCAATTTTTCCTGTTTTCAGCGAGCTTTTCAACCTCATCGAGGGATTTTATGCCAATTAATTTGGCCTCTCTTAACAATGTCCTCTTTAGAGTTTCACATGATCTGCCTCTTTTTCTTTGGCCTGTTGTGATAGCTTGTTTTGGGATTCTCTGATCGTTTCAACTACCAAAGAAGGGTGACCTCAGAGATTGCGGGAACTGGAGAGGCATTACCCTACTGCCACAAGCAGCACAAACAATAGACATACCTGAAGCAAAAACAGAACTAAACATCAATACAGGACCAATAACAATAAGTGAAGTAAAGGAGGCAATAAAGAAGCTAAAATTAGACAAGGCACCAGGTGAAGATGAAGTGACTGCTGAGATGTTGAAAGCAGATGAAACAGAAACACCAAAACAACTTTGCCGGATATTACAACAAATTTGGGATTTAGAAAAAGCTCCAGAGGAGTGGAAAACTGGTCTTATAGTAAAACTACCATAGAAGGGTGACCTCAGAGATTGCGGGAACTGGAGAGGCACTACCCTACTGCCACTCACCAGTAAAGTATTTTGCAGAATAATCATCAACAGAATTGTACCAGCACTCGAAGGAAAACTTCAAAAAGAGCAGGCAGGATTTAGGAAAGGAAGATCATGTATAGACCACATATTTGTACTTAGACAAATATTAGAACAGGCAAATGAGTGGCATAGCACAACATATGCATTGTTTATAGATTTTGAGAAAGCCTTTGACAGTGTCAACAGAGACGCACTGTGGAAAATCCTAAGATGGCATGGTCTCCCCCATAAAATAGTTAATGTAATCAAAGCCCTATACGAGGGTTTTCAGTGCAAAGTTATCTGTGGAGAACATACCTCCAACAGCTTTAGGGTACAAACAGGAGTGAAACAGGGATGTGTACTATCACCAACATTATTTATCTTGGCAGTAGACTGGTTAATGAAGGAGGCAACATCAGACAAACGCAGAGGATTACAATGGACCCTTGACACAGTGCTGAAAGACCTTGACTTTGCGGACGACATTTGTCTATTATCAAGCAGTCACAAAGATATGCAAGATAAAATAAACAAGCTAACTCAGAATGCAAACAACATAGGACTAAAGATCAATGTAGGAAAGACAAAGTTAATGAAGCAAAATGTGAACAACAGAAATGTACTCAGAGTAGATAACAAGTTAGTGGAGGAGGTCAATGAATTTGTATACCTTGGCAGCAGAGCAGTAGAAAATGGAGACAGCACAGAGGACATCAACAGCAGACTTACTAGAGCAAACCAGGCTTTTGCAATGCTGCAGACTATATGGAAATCAAAAAAACTAAGAATAAATATGAAAATCAGGATATTTAAGAGTAATGTTCTAAGTGTACTACTCTATGGAAGTGAATGCTGGAAAATCACCAAAACCATAGAAAACAAGTTGAATTCTTTCCAGACTAAATGTTTATGAAGAATAAGAAAAATATTTTGGCCAAACACCATAAGAAATAACATCTTATTAGCAGAAATGCAGATGAAACCACTGACAACAATTATTGAGGAAAGACGCTGGCGATGGTTGGGACATGTGCTCCGAATGACTGACAACTCACTACCAAAAATAGCACTAAGATGGACACCACAGGGGAGCAGAAGTAAGGGTAGACCAAAAGAGACATGGAGAAGAACAACAGAAAGGATGTTGAGCAATAGAGGGCTCACCTGGGCAAGAGCAGAAAAAAAGGCAAAGGACAGGCATTTGTGGAAAACCCTTGCGGAAGCCCCATGTGCCTTGGGCACTTAAGGTTCAGAGAGAGAGAGATCGTTTCATCTCATCATGTGACCAACATATGTCCATCTCCTTTTCCTGATCACCCATGAGACTGGTTGTTGTTCAGTCATCTGTCTTATCTCTGTCACATATCCTGTACCGGGAGCTGAGCATAAGGCTGATAACCTTATCCTGGGACCTATCTAGAGGCAACTCCAGATGGGAAAAAAAAGATATCATTACAGACACTCGCAGAGAAACCAACCGAGCATCAGGGATGCCAACTCCGAAGAGCTCATTCATCGGCCCTAAACATGTGATTTTATTATGGCCAAGACAAAAAATGCCATTTATGAAGCAAAAGCATGTAATCCAAAGAGGTAACCTTCATCTGTGATCTGGCAACTTTTCATCGCCGCCCGATAAGCAGCTGACACAAACAAGCCGCCATTTTGTTGACCATGTCAGAGGTGCATTGTTACACAATCAGCATGGGACAAAAAAGCTAACATTAAAATCTGTTTAAAACTCGGAAAAAGTGCCTTTGAGACAATTGAATTGATGTGACAAGTTTATGGGGATAATTGTTTATCTCATGCACAGATATTCAGGTGGTATTCAAAAGTGGTGTGGAAACGATTATAAATACAACTAGACATGGATGCCCAATTTCTGTTCATAATGTGGAACTCATTGCAAAAGTCAGAAAGCAGATACAAGAAGATCGTTGTTTGACTGTGAGGATGATGACAGATGAATTTGGTGTTA
Organism: Achatina immaculata; assembly: GCA_009760885.1. NCBI lineage: Eukaryota > Metazoa > Mollusca > Gastropoda > Stylommatophora > Achatinidae > Lissachatina > Lissachatina immaculata. The sequence goes on along the minus strand of CM019691.1, from coordinate 28,193,774 downwards.
GCTGAGAAACCATTCATAAGATTTTAGTAGAAGATTTGGGCAAGAAAAAGTTGCTTGCCGGTTTGTACCACATTCGTTGTCTGATGACCAAAAACATCCATGTGTTGAGTACGCGAAAGACATCATCAAAACGTGTCGCAGAAATAAATATTTCTTAAATTTGATTGTTGCAGAGGATGAAACATGGATTTTCCGCTATGATCCCACAACTAAATGCCAGAGTGCTCAGTGAAAGTCATCATCATCACCAGAAGGCAAAAAAAATTCGTCTTCAAAAGTCGAAAGTGAAGACAAAAACTTTTGGCCCCAAAACAAGTGTGTGTTCTCAACCATCCACACTATTCCTCAGATTTGTCTCCCTGAGATTATTTTCTATTCTCAAAATTAAAGTTACCATTGAAAGGACACTTCTTTGATGATACTGATGACATCTAAAGGGTCGTAGCGTCGAGTTTAAGGTCCATGCCAACAGAGGAACTGCAGAGATCGTTCCAGTGTTTGTTAGATCGTGCCACTCACTGTATCAGTTGCACAAGCGGCTTACTTTGAATAAAATACAGGTTATATCTTCCACTGTTGTTTATTTTATTTTTTATGTAATTAGTCTCATTACTTAATTGTTGGATCTTGCAGAGACAATAATTCTGTCTGATCCTGTTTTAAAACATTTCTCTCCCTTTCTCATTTAGTCTTTCTTGCAGTACTGTGAGAAAGATCTGTCTTTGTGTTTGCATTGTCCTGTATTGCCTTTGAAGTCCAGTCTGTGATCTTGATTCTGTTTCTTTGAAGTACTAAAGGCATTAACCCTTTGCATTTGAATTCCCTCAAAAGTGTGAGATGAATACTTAATGAACAAAATGCAAATGATTATTAGTAAGGATAAGAGATAGAAAGCTTGAAATGCTGTGTTCAATTAAAAAGATAAATTTGCTATGATCTCTCTCCTTTGTCCTTTCAGTGCCAAAGACACATGGGGCTAGTAGGAAGAGATTTACACTTTTGTCATTTATTCTTTGGTGTCTACCATATCAGTCCTTTATTTGTCATCATATTACATGTAAATATGCTATAATAGATATAAAATATCTTATTTGTTTCACAATTTTATCTCCGGTGGTTAGTTGTCATGAAAAAATGAATTTCAGTTTTGATGTATGAACATGTGTTTGTTCTGTCTAGACCAAGGACCGCAAGTGCAAAAGTGCAGCACAGACCAAAACCACGTTATGGAACCCTGGCTGACAACACTGCCAAATCTTTGCAGGAGCTTCATTTTAACAGCACTGGGGACATCAGAAATGCTGTCTATGAGGAATGGTATAGAGATCATATGCTCTCTTCCAGACAAAAGAAGAAAGAGGAAGAAAAGAAAGCAAAAGCAGAAATAGAGAAGAAGAAGAAAGTAAGTTTATTCACAACTTGAATAGCCCATGTGCAGTCCAGAGTGCCTCACTGTGTAAGCAGATATTATTTGTTTTCTGAAACAACTGGTCCACAACAGAGTGCCACGTACCCATATAGTGAGTTGACTGGATGTTTTCAGCCCAAGACTGACAAATAGAGTCTCTCTCTCTCTCCCATCCTTAAGTGCACAAATCACATGGGGTTTCTGCAAGGGTTTTCCATAAATGCCTGTCCTTCACCTTTTTTTTTAACCCTTTCTTGCCTAGGTGAACCCTCTGTTGCTCAGCATCTCTTTCTGTTATTCTTCTCCATGTCTCCTTTGATCTCTCCTTACTCCTGTTCCCTTGTGGTGTCCATCATGCTGTTTTTGGTACAGAGCTGTCAGTCATCTGGAGCACATGTCCCAACATCACCATTGTCTTTCCTTAATAATTGCAGTCAGCGGCTTCATCCACATTTCTGCCAACAAGGTATTATTTCTTAGACCTATAGACTATCATTATCAAATCAACCAGTTATGCCCTCATAAATTCATAAGAATAAATTTATATACTTTCAGTTTTATAACTCTTTTTTATTATTCATTGTTTTAAATATTCAGTTAGAATTTTCAGGTTACATTTTTATAAGTTAAGAAAAAAAGGGTAGCAAATTTTACCAGATGTCCAAAAAATACTGTTAAAATTTCTCCTTTCATCTTGTAAGGAAAAAAAAAACATTAACAGCAAGAAACCTTTTTACATTTTTCATCTTTGTTGAAATGATTTTGAAATGGTCTTTTCTTCTAGTTTTATTAAGAAAATCATAAAATGAGTCAATAACTTACATGGTGAATTGTTTTTTTTTTAAGGAAAATGAAGACAAACATTTTGTGGCTGAGACTTCCTACAAAGCATGGATGGAAGGAAAGAAAAAGTTGCTTTCTGAAGAGCAGAAGGAGAAAAAGGAGAAAGAGAAATTGGCAAAAGAAAATGAATTGAAAGAGAAAGAAGAGCAGAAAATGAAGTCACAGAAGGTATAAAATTCTTATATTTTGTTTGTTCAGGTTTTGCTGAAACAATTGTTAAAAATGTTATTTCACAGATTCATTATCATCATCATCCTTGTCATCATTGTCATTCCTTATCATGCCTAAGGCTTATATGTATAAACTAGGAACTTGACTTTGACTTTTCCGATCCCCGGGTTTACGAGTTTTGACTCTTTTTCTCTTGTGCCCAATAATGAAACGTACAGGTACTCTTCAGCTGTTCTGCATCTCCATACAGAGTTTGGTGGTATCAGGTTCTTCCAAAGGTCCTTCAGTGCACTGCATTCCAGCAGATGGTGTTTAACAGTTTCTTCTTCTTGTCTGTTGCAGTGCATGTAGTATGGTGTGTGGTCAGCAGTCACTCTGTGTAAGTGCTTATTGAGGGCAATGTGTCCTGTTCTCAACCTGAAAATTGTGCATTGGTCTCTACAACATAAGCTGTTGATGTGGTCTCCTGGGTTAGGCTTTGGCAGGTGTGTATATAGAGATCTTCCAGTTGGATTACTGGCCCAGCTGTCCATCCACTGCTGCTTGCGGTTGTTGTGTATAATGTGTTTAGCTGTTCTTATATTGGTGGAGATGTAGGGCTGTGACATGGTGGCTCCAGTCTTTGCCAGTCTGTCAGGTATCCACTGTAGGGTGGTCTTGATGTCATAGGAGGCAAGTTGGTTTATTGCACTGAGTATGTCAGTTGTAATGTGATCAGCTGATGGTATTCAGTTTTCAAGGGCCTAGAGAGCAGACTAGGAGTCTGAGAAAATAACAAGGTTTTTTGGGCGAGAGGCAGCGCTTATGTATTTGGTGGTGGTGGCTGCCATGGCTGGTAATATTGCCTGCATCTCTGCATCATAACTGGAGCAACGAGATCCACAAGGAGCAGAAATGTGGCTTGTTGACTTGTCCAGAAACATTATGAGTACCCCATACCCTGCATTGTCTGTTTCCTTGAATGCTGACCCATCAGTGTATGCATGGATCCAGTCCTTGGAGTAGGATTCTATGGTCTCCATTGCACACAGCTTTAGGGTGTTGGGATCTGATGATTTGTTCACTAATTTGTTCTTGAGTCTGGTGTTAGTTTGAGGAAGTGTGTAGTTTGTGTTTGGTGGGATGTCTGGTACTTTTGTAAGTTCTTCTCTGTCTTCAGGTAGTTTGTGTCTTGTGTTTAGCTGTTCTGCTATATGCACTGGAGTTTTCAGTTTCAATCTATTATTATGCTTCCATTTATCAACCACTGTTCTGTTAGGATGGTCTGGGGGCATGCATTTATATCTTTCTACTGCCTCAATGGTTGACTTTTCGCGTCTTATATCTAATGGCTCTATGTTTGCATCATTTTCACATGCAGCTGTGGGTGTTGATCTCATTGCCCTACAGATGAAATGAACGGCTTGGTTCTGGATTCTGTCTAACTTGTGTATGAGAGATCTTTGATGCTGTGACCTGTAGGCAGAGGTTGTAGTCTATTATGGATCTAACATATACTGGGTACAGTTGTCTGAGTGTTGCTTTGTCAGCACCCCAGGATGTACTTGCAAGTCGCATAGTAAGTTTAGTCTTTTGGATGCTTTTTCTGCTAGTCTGTTCATGAACTCTTTAAAGTTCAGTTTTCTATCTAGTTTCACACCAAGGTATGTTGGATTTTTTCTTTCATGATTTGAGCACCATCAAGAGTTATTTTCAGTTCAGTCTTTGCTAGTTTGTTGCTGAGAGTGAAGGCTGTATATGTAGTTTTACTAACATTGATCTTCTACTTCTAGAAATTTCAATAGGCTGATATGGTGAGGAGGGCTTCACAGCCAGTTGCAGGTCTGTTCCACTAGTCCATATGACAAGGTCAGCGGCAGACATAGCTTTATGGGTGTTCAACAGGTTGAGGAGGTCATTTATAAAGATTAGGAACAAGGTGCAGCTAAGAACAGAACCTTGTGGTAGACCTTCCACCAGGGTGCATTTGTTTGACATAAACTAGGAAAAAAGTAGGAACAGCTTTATTACTTAACAAACACAAAACTGTGACATTTCGGCATTAGCCTTAATCATACAAATACAAACAGGACAAAGAAATATAGAGAGGAGATAAAGTATAGATTCACATGAATCCTATGTTAAAGAAATAATAATAAATAAATGAAATGACTGAATACTTAGCTCAGTCTTGGAAGAACACAAGTTGAAACTTGAATTAGCCTTTCTAATACACAATCAGAAATGCACCTGTTGTTATGTTCAAAATGCGTTCATTCTGAAATGTGCAAAAATGTGCATGGTGGAGTGTAGAGGATGTTTAAATAGAGATGTGATGTATGATAGTAGGTGATAGTAGGTGAATGGGGAAAGAGGAGAGAGTGAGAGAATGGTAACCTATATAGAAGAAGGTGAAATAAATGATTATGGTTGGGGTAGAGGGGTTGTAAAACAATGATGTATGTAGGTTCTGAATTATGTGCAACAAATGAAAATGGAGCTTAGTGGAGAGGGATTATGATAGTTGAAGAGGAGAATGTTATGTGTAGCTGAGTAATGAGTTTAAACCATGTGGTTCCAGCATCTCACAGTCCTGAATGTAGCAGTTCTCAAGCGCCAGGCGGCTTGTGTCATCTGCATGACATTGTTTGATGGCTGTTACCAGAAAATTAGATTTGCCTCTGTGGTTGGGGCCATTGAAATGATTTGGGACTGGTTTCTAAGCATGCTGGATGATATCGTACAGGTGTTTCTGCATGCGATCCCCTAGTCTGAGGCCAGTTTCACCAATATAAGTTATCCTGCATCTTTTCAGATGATGATATATATTACATTATGGGACTCGCATGTGAATCCCTCATGAAGAGTGAGGATAGTTTTAGGAAAGGTGATTGTTTTTGTTTCCCAGACTACAGGACAGGTAACAACAAGGACGGTTACATTTTTCTGGTGCCAACATATGCAAAGTTATGCCTCAAGTGGCTGTGATAAGGATGTCCTTAAGATTTGGCTCACGCTTGTATGCTAATAGGAGTGGATCAGATAAAATGTGCGAGTGTCAGGGTTAAATTGGATTAGTGGCAGATGACGATAAAGAATTTTTTTAACCATCTGACCGTGCAGGTGGAAAGGAAGTACTAACTTAACTCTGTCAGATGAGGTAACAGGTTTTTTTCTGAATGCTTCTTTGTGGCTTACTAGTTGGATATGGTTGAAGACTTCAGGAAGGACCTTTTCTGGGTAGTGGCGATGATGGAAAAATTCTAATAATTTGTTGGACTGATCTATAAAGTCCAAGTTATCCTGACATATGCAGTGAAGACAGAGAAGTTGGGAGTGTGGGATTGTGTGTTACTAAGGCTTATATGAGGTAGTGATGTAGAAAACACTGTAAACAGTAACCCAAGGCATCTCACTCTTTCTTCAAATTGTCTTTGTTGTTGTTGTTTTTTTTAACTCTGTAGCTCTGTTCTAAAAATTCTTCTCTGTGTTTTTTCTTGTGTAATCATGCCATTTTTCTTCTTCACATGTGGTCCAGTCTTCATCGTCTGATTTTGTTTTTTTGTTTACATGAGATATATGACAGAGCTATTGTGGCAGGTGTTGCTCCAGGCAGACATTGTTAACATTGTCATAGAGACCAGTAGTACACAGAAGATTTCAGCACAGGCAGTGAGATAGTATCAGTGCTTTTGACGAATGAGGTGGGAATAAAATGTGGGGATAGCAGATGTGAAAGTCATGTTAAGGAAGCACACAGAAGGATGTATTGAGGAGAAACTGGTGCGCCTATGGATTTGTCTGGTATGCAGTGGTGATGATCCTAATTAAGATAAGAGATTATTCAAGTTCTTTACCAGGGGGGTAAAGTTTCTTCAACAGACCGAAGAAAAAGAGATTGACCACGTGAAACTCTAAAGAGGACATTGTTAAGAGAAGCCAGTTTAGTGGGCATATCATCCCTTGATGAAGTTGAAAGACTTGCAGAGAACAGGAAAACATGGCAAACAACTATGTGAGCCCTATGTGATGTTTAGCAGACGGGAAGGATGTATGACCAGTGGGGAGAATATTATTGATTCTTGGCAGAATCTAAAAGTATCCGTACATGAATAGATAGACCTTTGCTAATCATAGTTTGAGACCACTGAAATAAAGTATCAAATAAACATGAACTGCATTTTAAAACTTTAAGATCTGCATATGTTCTCTGTTGTGCTAGTTTAGACCAGACAGAGTCATATATCCCAGCACAAAAGCTAGAAACCTGAGGTGATTGTGCAAGGAATGGCATTACTATCGAGGCCAGGGAACCAAAGGTGATCAGAAGCATAATCTAATCCCATGGAGCACTCATGAGAACCAGGCTGTTATAATGCTAATCCCAGGTCAGTGCTGTATAGATTGACATGTGAGAAAGGTCACCACAGCCTAGTCCGCATTTGATTTGATGCCATAGATTCAGCATCTTCATCAGAATACCAGCTGCCAGAGTATGCAGTTTGCAGTTGCAGGAAAAAAAAGCCTGTTCTGCTTCAGTCTTGTGACAAGTTCTTACTTTTTTTTGGTGTGCAAATAAATTGTCATTGAATCAGATTTTTGTTTCCAAGTGAAGCATGTTACACTTTTTCATTTACCTCGGATTTTCTTTTCTTTTTATATTTTTGTTATTCAGCTATTTGAAACCTGGAAGGCCCAGAAAGATGCCATAATTAAAAGAGAACTCCACAGAAAGAAAGCAGAGACAAAAATGGCTGACGAGGAGAAGAAACAGAAGAAAATAAAAGAACAGAAAGAACGAGAAAGTGCTCACAAAAGCTGGTAAGAACTTTTGGTAAACTGCAGCCCTTGACCTCTTTTAAATGGTTATTTAATTTTTTTTTTTCAATTGTCAACTCAATAAGCTCAGTCATAGGGTGTCAGTATTAACTTTATTACATTGAAAGATTTTTTTTTTACATACTTCATCTATCTCCTTTCAAGGCTAGTAACTTCATAAGCTCAGGAGCATAGAAAATGAGCACGCAAGTAACATAGCAGATTTGTATCTCCACTGAGAATATAAAAAAAAAAAAAGAATAGCAGTCTGCATGTCATCATCTGCAAAAGAAAAAAATTTATAGAAGCCAAGAGGTGTGAAGTATTCATTTTGCTTATGTATTTTTGCTTTCGTACACATATTGAGGTAGCAGATTCAGAATTCATATCTTTTGTCAAAGATTTCTTCGAGAAACTAGTTTTCACATTTCAGTCAATTTTCTTAGACAAGTAGCTTATTTCCAAAGAACAAATTTTATTATTTTGTTAAATGCAGGAAAAACTAATCCATTCAGATTAGTTAACTGCTTCATGTATGAACTATCTTTTTGTTTTTGAACATTTTATACAGTAAAAAGTAATCTGTTCATGTTAGTTAAGTGATTTATTGATAAACTGTCTTTTAAAAATGTTATTTAGCAATCAAAGTGCAAAGAAAATTTTTAAAAAACAATTAAATCCAGAAATTAAATGAAGCAGATAATGGAAAGTAGAGAAGATCTGCTTGTTCATGTTCTACTATCTGAAGACTTGCTTGTTCTTGTTCTGTTATCTGAAGACCTGCTTGTTTTTGTTCTGTTATCTGAAGACCTGCTTGTTCTTGTTCTGTTATCTGAAGATGTGCTGTTCTTGTTCTACTATCTGAAGACCTGCTTGTTCTTGTTCTGTTGTCTGAAGACTTGCTTGTTCTTGTTCTGTTATCTGAAGACTTGCTTGTTCTTGTTCTGTTATCTGAAGACCTGCTTGTTCTTGTTCTGCTATCTGAAGACCTACTTGTTCTGTTATCTGAAGACCTGCTTGTTGTTGTTCTGTTATCTGAAGATGTGTTGTTCTTGTTCTACTATCTGAAGACCTGCTTGTTCTTGTTCTGTTATCTGAAGACCTGCTTGTTCTTGTTCTGTTATCTAAAGACGTGCTGTTCTTGTTCTACTATCTGAAGACCTGCTTGTTCTTGTTCTGTTGTCTGAAGACTTGGTTGTTCTTGTTCTGTTATCTGAAGACTTGCTTGTTCTTGTTCTGTTATCTGAAGACCTGCTTGTTCTTGTTCTGTTATCTGAAGACCTGCTTGTTCTTGTTCTGCTATCTGAAGACCTACTTGTTCTGTTATCTGAAGACCTGCTTGTTGTTGTTCTGTTATCTGAAGATGTGTTGTTCTTGTTCTACTATCTGAAGACCTGCTTGTTCTTGTTCTGTTATCTGAAGACCTGCTTGTTCTTGTTCTGTTATCTGAAGACATGCTGTTCTTGTTCTACTATCTGAAGACTTGCTTGTTCTTGTTCTGTTGTCTGAAGACTTGGTTGTTCTTGTTCTGTTATCTGAAGACTTGCTTGTTCTTGTTCTGTTATCTGAAGACCTGCTTGTTCTTGTTCTGTTGTCTGAAGACCTGCTTGTTCTTGTTCTGTTGTCTGAAGACTTGCTTGTTCTTGTTCTGTTATCCGAAGACTTGCTTGTTCTTGTTCTACTATCTGAAAACCTGCTTGTTTTCTTGTGTTATCTGAAAACTTGCTGTTCTTGTTCTGTTGTCTGAAGACCTGCTTGTTCTTGTTCTATCTCCTGGAAAATGAGCAGGATGATTTGTGCACCCAGTGCAGTGAAGGTGCAAATGGGAAATGGCTGAGATGCAGTGCTTCTCAACAGGCTGCGCTGCCAGAGGGCCCATAGCACTCCCTGCTGCACTGCCAGAGGGCCCATAACAGTCCCTGCTGCACTGTTAATCAGGATGAGCCTGTTACTTAGGAGTTCTCAGTGGAAAAATGTGTCAGAGTCTTGGTCAGTTTTGGTTCACTTTCTCTTGACAACTGTGCGATTACCTAGTATAGTCTTCTACACTCCTAAAGAAGACTTAAAAGAAGCATAACTAAGACTCAAAGATATTAGTCTAGTGGGCATTATCAGGCAGTGTTAGTCCAAAGCTGTTGTCTTTTTTATGAAGATGCCTAGCATCAGAAACCTGGACTCTAAGTAAAAAATCAGAGAGAATTTTAAATGCAGCAGACATGTGGATCTACAGGAAAGTATGTCGTATATAATGAAAAATGAAAAGAACAAATGTACAAGTATTAGAACAATGACAAGTGCAGCATGAACTTCTCAGAGACATAACAGTTAGAGAAAACAAAATACTTTGACCACCTCAAAAGATGTAATAATATACTGCACATCATGCTGGGGGAAAGGTTAACTCTTCCCGTGCCAGAGGAAGAAACACGGACGTTCAAATGGGTGCCAGAATAAAAGTGCGGGTCTTGATCTGTATAGGGGGTATAGTTGTAAAATGGAATGGAAAACAGTATTTCCATGTACTTCCGTGTATTTATTATGTTTCAAAGTATAACTACTTGTATGAAAATTTCATAAATGCAGAGTTTTTTTAGGAAAAAAAGTGATGTGATGTTTTTAGACAATGACTGTGCCCAGCTCACCATCGGCTAGGTCTAGATCTACACTACTTACCATCTGAGATGTCTAGATCTACTTGTCGATCTCGTATTGTGATTCTGTGTTGCATTCTCGCTAAATTAATGTCTGAAATAACCTCCTAACTACTTCTCCAATCGTCTAAATATGTCTAGATCTACTTGGGATACATTCAAGAGCAGTGGGGTGGTCACAGGCCATGTCCATACCCCTATCTAACATCATCAAAAATTGAAAATTGTCCATGTTTCTCTTCCTTTTTCTCACTCAGCATTGCTCATAACTAAGCACTCTTTCACCATTTTGAAAAGTGTCACCGGAAACACTGACGAAATATGTACAGTCTAAATGTTACACTGGTTGTTTTGTTGAAACAAATGAATTGTCGCTATAACGACTATGGCACGCAACTCAGTAACCGGAAGTTCTCACTATAGCTACAATGGCACGGGAAGAGTTAAAGGAAAAAGAGCAAGACAGAGAGTGTAGATGAAAAGAACAAGACAGAGAGGTGTAGATGAAAAGAACAAGACAGAGAAGTGTAGATGAAAAGAGCAAGACAGAGAGGTGTAGATGAAAAGAGCAAGACAGAGAAGTGTACATGAAAAGAGCAAGACAGAGAAGTGTACATGAAAAGAGCAAGACAGAGAAGTGTAGATGAAAAGAACAAGACAGAAGTGTAGATGAAAAGAGCAAGACAGAGAGGTGTAGATGAAAAGAGCAAGACAGAGAAGTGTAGATGAAAAGAGCAAGACAGAGAAGTGTAGATGAAAAGAGCAAGACAGAGAAGTGTAGATGAAAAGAGCAAGACAGAGAAGTGTAGATGAAAAGAGCAAGACAGAGAAGTGTAGATGGGAGGATAGCATACAAGAATGGACGGAATAAAGCCCGGTCGGGTGCACCATCAGGGCAAAGAAGGGAGGAAGCTGGAGATTCATTACTACCAGCCTTTGTACTGAAGATGGCACTTGATGATGATGATGACTGCAAGTAAATTACTAATATAGTCTTTTCAAGAAATGTCAAAATTAATCAGGGATTTATTTTGGCCTTATAAAAATTATATACTGCCTATTTGTTTTGATAAACAGGTTAAATAGAAAAGAGCAGGCATATATAGCCAAGCTGAAACAGAAAAAGAATGAAGAAGAGAAGCAGAGGAGCACCCAAGAGAAGGAGAAGGAAGAATTAAGAATGAAGGAAATGAGTGCAGAAAATTATTACCTGACTTGGCTGGAAGAAAAGGTAAGAACCTGTTCCAAGATAGCCATATTGTTTCAGCAGTTGACATTTGTTTCCCACAAGAGCAGTTTTTAAGAGCTGAATGCTCACTAATAGCATATATTAAACAAACAAACAAATGCTAATGTGGGAACGAAGTTTCTACCCCAGAACACATACTTATGGACATTCAACATTTGCCAAGATCGGTGCTGCCAAATCCAACCTTGGTGTTAAAAAAAAAAAAGAGACTTCTGCTGTCATATTGAGCCTTTTTGTCTGGCACAACGTAGACCAGTATTGTCAGACCTGGCCTTTTGTGTTGGCACAACACACTATTTCTGTCAAACTTGGTTTTGGTGTGGAGCACAGCACAGACCTATGAGGTTAAATGTGGCATTAGAGTCTGATCAGGGAAGGGGGGGGGGGACCTAAAACCTGAATATGTAAGATAAAGCACATTTTGAAACTGGAGTCAGACCATACAAAAATCATTGACTCACTCCTTGTCAGGATATCTGAGTCCGTGTCTTCTTTCAGTGGAAGTTGAGTCAGGTCATAGGTTTCTATCATGGACAGAACTGAATTCATGATTGTGATTTTAGAAGTCACAGAGAGAATTTATAGCTTTATAAAAGAATCAGAATACAGACTTGTGACAGACTTATTGAAATGAAATATTAGCTGTATATAGGAAAGACAAATCTCACAAGTTTGGCAGACTCAGACCACAAGATCTGTTCTTTCACACTGAAAAGACCTTGTGAAGGAATACTTAAGCCATTCACTAGTGTTGTTTTTTTTTTTCTTCACTTTCTTGTGAGTGATATGGGTCAGAACATTCATCTCTGCCTAGTGTCTGAAGACCATTGTTCTGAAGAACATATGCTCCTGTGTTAAATGCAAAGACTGGAACAAGACAGTGGCAACTAGTTGCAAGTTGTGTGGCTGTTTTTCCCCAATGTCTTTTGGCTGTAGGGACTTTTAACTAGCGCTGTCTTATCAGTTTACTTACAACCAAAACATCCCTAGGGGACTCCGCCATGGTTACTGTTCAGCAGTAACAAATGTCATTTAATTGCTTTCTGTCTAGAAAGTTCTCTTACTGTCTTTATTTTGTTAACCATCCAGATATGGCTGCCAGCTCTTTGCTGTGGGTTCACGAGGGTGTAGGGTTCATGAAGATATAGCAAAAAAACAACTCTTCAAAATTTGATACATAATTATTAGGCATTGACATTTTAATTCTATTCTCCACTGCCCATAATGTGTCCCATTTATTTTAGGAAAAGCAGGCCAAACTGGAAAAAAAGAAATCGAAACAAAGACTGGAGGATGAGGAATCCAAACCAGCATGGTTTCCAGCAAGTCGTACCATTCCTTTTGGCAGATGAACCACACATTTGAGCATAGCATCTGGACAAACGAAACATCTGTTTATGTGCCTTTCTTTTCTAGCTCAAAATGTTCATGTGAAGTTCTTGTATACTAAATTAAATGTTTTATTGTTACTTGAAATAAACTGGGGTGGAGAAAATATAGAACTATTTCTGAAGCATTTTCATCACTGCATAAATGTTAGGAGTAATTTAGTATTTTTATTTGTGTTGGTCATAATATCTAGAATTTTATACATTTTTGGAGCAGTTTTACAAATTAATCATCAAAGAGAGTTTTCTTTTTTGGGGAAGTTTATGAGTTACTTGTAGAAAAGAACTTACTTGTTGGGCAGTTTCACATGTTGTTTGTGGAAAAAAGAAATTATTTACCAGGCATATTCAAGAGTTACTTCAGAAAATGGATGTAGTCATTGTGCAGTTTTATAAGCTGTTGGAAACAGAAGTGGATTTACAAGTAATTATGGTAAATTTTCATGAGTTATGAGCAATTGAAGTGAATTTACAAGTAATTATTGCAGTTTCAAGTGGGAGAAAATTTGCTTGGTGAGAAATTTCTGTTAAATTTCAGTTCATTTCCTTAAGTAACACTCCAAGTGTGAATGAAGCTTAACAGTGGTCAGTATTAAGTGGCTGTGTATAACATGTTCTTGCCATATGTCAGAGATCTGAGAGTAATTTTTATGTCACTAGATATGTAACAAATCAGAAAGTAGTTGAACTGATATAAGACAGAACACTGAATAAAATTCTAGTGCTGTTAAAAAATACAGAGCAATTTAAGGTCAGTTCTGTGGCTATTTATATCAAAGAATGAACAAATAGATGAGATTATTAAAAAAACATTAGAATTTTTTTCTTGCTGCTAAGTGATTGTTTTGTTTTATAGCATTTCTAATTTTTTAATCAGCTGAGCTGTGTGTCAGTTGAGGTTGATAGTGTCACTGAAAAATAGCTTAAAATATGTGCTATGTTTGCAGTAACCATGGTTGTGATATAACGATTTTTGTGTCAACGATTTTTTAAGAAAATGTAACATTCTTCATCATTTTTAATGGTTATAATTTAGTTAGAAAAAAAAAAAATCTACCTCACAGACAGGAAAACATACAGTGATACCGTCATAAATTTGTCAAAGAATAACAGAATTTAGACTTCTGTTGAACTAGGAAGGCATCTTTAAAAGGGTTTTTTAAATTATTATTCTTGTGCCTAGATTTTTAGGAACTGGTAATTGTTGCTAATTATATTTCTATCTTTGATCATTTTAGTGTTGTTATAATAATGCATGGATATGGCACTGATGGCTGCAAGACATCGTTGACGATCTGGAAATGGATGCAACAGCAGCAGGCCATCTTGCTCACAACCGAGAGGCCTACAGGAGTGCTGTTTGGGAGGCAAAGTTCCGCAAGGGACATGCAAATGAATGATGATGAATGAATGATGGATATGGCACTGAAATTGACGCCTCAGGGAAACAAGGGTAAAGATAGACCAAAGGAGACATGGAGAACAACAGAGAGGATGTTGGGTAATAGAGGGCTCACCTGGGCAAGAGCGGATGAAAAAAAGGCAAAGACAGGCATTTATGGAAAACTTCCAGAAGCCCTATATGGCTTGGGTTCAGAGAGAGAAAGATATTGCATGGAAAGAACAGTTTGTAGTGCTACAAGCACATAATTGACTTCTTGCTTAATATAGTAGTCGCTATCTGGGGTGATTAAAGATTTTTTTAAAAAAAATTTTTTTTTAAAAACTAGAGAACAGCAAGCAAAAATAAAAGAAATGATGAGACGAAATAACAGAACCAAGAATATAGATAAATATGGGCTCATTTGAAGAGTGTTGCAGAAGCATAGGTCCATTTAGGACTGAGAATGTATATATATATATATATATTAGTAAAAGCAGAGAATAAGGAAAGGAGAGCCCCAGAGATGTTATTTTCGCATTTAATGTGATCCAGGAGCAATAATGACTGAATTAAGTTTCATTATTATAATAGTTGTAAATAGTATATATTTTAAATTTTGTAACAGGTAATAAAAATGCATAATTTAACAGAACAGCTCTTTGAAGCAAAGCTAATCAGATAAAGCTTATAAACTGGTGTGGAGTGCCACAGTCTGAAAACATATGAGAGCTGGGCAGATTGTGAACATTATTCATGAGAAGGTCATAGGAGATTTAAAAGTCATGGCACTGTTTTCTTGTTTCTTGGCATGATAGCTGAGTGTTTTGAAACATGTATATGTGATATAAAACTGCCTTAAGGAAAAAAAATAGGTACAGTTTCCAGAAGTGTAGCACGATTTGTGGCTATTACACATGGAATTTATAAATACTTGGAATTTATACATAATCTTATCCTATTACCTAAATTTTTAAGTTGTTTTGTAAAGGGCACTGAAGGAGCAAGATGGATACTTTTAAACTGCATTCCATTTACAATAGATAGATATATGTTATTTTTTTTCACTATTAAACTACATTCCATTTAAAATAGATAGATATATGTTATTTTTTTCACTATTAAACTACATTCCATTTAAAATATTATTTTTTTCACTTTTAAACTACATTCCATTTAAAATAGAAAGATATGTTTTTTTCACTTTTAAACTACATTCCATTTAAAGTAGAGAGATATATGTGTTATTTTCTTCCACCAGTATTTTATTCAGGCTGTTAGATTTGATGCTAATAAGGAACCTGTTTTAAATTGCTGTTATGAGGGGTGATTGATAAGTTCTCAGCCTAAGGTACAACGGATTATTTGTGGGCAACCTTTTTGGATTATTTCTCAACATAGTCCCCTTGCAAGTTTATGGACTTAGTCCAACGATCCCGGAGCATACAGATAAAAAGTCAGTATCTTGTGCCAGTAGAAAATGGTCTACAGCATGAATGACATCATCATCTGAAGCAAATCTCAACCACTGAGCTCCTTTTTGAGTTTGGTAAATAGGTAATAGTTCGAACGGACCAAATCTGGGGAATAAGAAGGATGTTCAAGAAGCTGGAAGCCGCATTCATGAATGGCAGCCATTGCCACTGCCGACTTGTGAACTGGAACATTGTCTTGCTGAAAGATGACTCCTCTTGTCATTTTTCCTCAACACTTTTCCTTCAATTTAACCCGCAGTTGCTTCATAACATTTACGTAATAGACCCCAGTGACCATTCTGCCCTTTTGAAGATAGTCTACTATTAGCACACCCTCTGAATCCCAAAAGATGGAAGCCATCACTTTGCCTGCAGACAGAACCCCCCTTGCTTTCTTTGAAGGTGGGGATCCATGATGTTTCCACTGCTTTGACTGTTCTTTGGTTTCTGGTTGAAAATGATGAACCCAAGTCTCATCCATAGTCACAAATTGCTGAAAAAACTTATCAGGATCTGCAGAAAAATGGCCAAGATTGTCTCTTGACATGTTGAGACGCTGTCATTTGTGGTCAGCTCCAAGAAGTTTCAGAACCCATCGAGCAGAGACCTTTGTCATTTGAAGATCATTGTGAATAATGGCATGAACACATTCCTGGGAGATGCCCAACTCAGTAGCAATGTACCCCTTAGTTAGCTGTCGATCCTCCATTATCATGTCATGGATTCTGCCAGTGGTTTCATCGGTGGTTAATGTTCTTGGTCTTCCAGACACTCCCTTCCATGTTTGAATTGAGCTGCCCATTTCTTCACTGTGCTGTAAGAAGGGGCACTCTCCCTTAGTCTCTACCATATCCTCATGGATCTCCTTCAGTGATAAACCTTTGATACAGAGGTAGCGAATGACTGCTCAATAAGAAATTTGATCCATTTTCTCAATTTCTGCCACCATTTACCACTTCAGTAGCCTGTAAAAAAAATTGGTTACAGTTAATTTCTTGAAACTTTGTGTTTAATCTTACATTAACCTGATCTACAAATGCACTTAATATCAACTGTATGTTTCATGTATTTGTACCTTATGCCAAGAACTTATCAATCACCCCTCATATGTGCTGTTATTCTAGCTAAGGAAGCACATGTTTTGATGGGCATACAGTGTTTTCTAATGAATAAAGTCTTTATGTGTTGGTTTAGTAAACTGTTATATGGTGTTAATTAATGTAGTTAGACATTTTTAAAACAGTTCTTTTCTTTAAAATATTTTGCTATTTGTGTTTTTATCAGGTGTCACCTCACCAGTCTCTTAACTCTTGCACCTGAACCAAATAATATGGCACATTGTTGTATTCCATAACATTTTGCTTTTACATCACATTAGTTGCAGTTGTTGACTCTGTTTCTGAAGCTGTACCACATGTGTATTCTGTTTCTGAAGCTGTACCACATGTGTACTCTGTTTCTGAAGCTGTACCACATATGTACTCTGTTTCTGAAGCTGTACCACATGTGTACTCTGTTTCTGAAGCTGTACCACATGGATACTCTGTTTCTGAAGCTGTACCACATGTGTACAGCTGATGAAGACCAGAGGAGACAAGGCCCACAGAGCAGAACACTTCGCTTTAGGCTTACTGAGAAAATCATCATTACATCTTGCGCAGTTGTCTGCCACATCTTTGCTTAGTACTTCTCCACTATTGACTCTCCACTCAGCGTCTTTTGTTAAGGTTAAGAAGTATTATTGACTCTCAGGAACCCTCGGACACAGTGCTTCAGTTTGCTTCATTGATTTAGGAGTTTGCAGTAACTGGCTGTTTAAGTGTAGCAGCAATATTTGGCCCTTATAAATACAGCAAAGATTTTTAATGAGTATTAGCAGAACAGCTCAGACAGTATGAAATTTTTACATGTTTCTATAATGCATTGTCCATCTATCCAACCTGGGAAGCTCATGGACAAACATTGGAAAGCATCTTTAGCCCCAGGATTAGCTTTAGATTTCACACAGTAATGATTCATTAATCATTATCAGATCCATATGTGTAGATTCATTTTATTTGTTAACTCTTTGGCTGTAATCAAAGTAATTCCTTGACACTGATGCTGACTTGAGTGAAATCCATTTTTTTTGTTCTGTTGGTGTTTTCATATAATTTTTAATCAAACCAGCATGATTGACAAGATTTTAAATCTTTTTTTTTTTTTTGCACTGTGGCTTAACTGTAATCATATTCACTTTTGGAATGTGCATGGTTTAACTTATTAATCAGAAATCATATTCACACATATACATATATGTTTTTAATGAGCTGGCAGAGTAATGAGAGAAATGATACTAGATAGTTTGACGAGATGGTGTGAGAGGAGATCACCAACTGAATTGATGGAATGCATGAAGAATCGGGTACAATGGAGAAGCATAATAGCTAATACCAGTCAGTACAGCACATGATGATGATGGTGGTGGTGGTGGCAGAATAACATCCATATTTGGATTATGTTTAAGTCATTGAACAAAATCAAGCAGATCTTGCCATGTTTAACTGAATGGAAGTCAGTATTTTTTTCAGTTTAAATAAATCTTTTTTTTTTCTTTTTCAGTTTAATTCGATTTAATTAGGATAACAGGCATTTAAAATCTGACATAGTGGTAAAATTCAGCATTTTATACCATTTCACTGTAATATCTAAGGGAATGTGGAGGTCAATGCATTAGCAAAGAGAAGTGGAGAACTCTCCAAGATTGCCACACGCCTGTCATATGGTGAACCAAAATGCTGATAAAACCCAAATACAAGAACATATGGAAAAAAGAACATCCATGACACCAGAAGAATAATGCCTACCACCAGCTGAACAGAGAAGAACAAGTCAAGATCTTTACACTCAGAACAGGCCACCTCATGTTTAACAGGCTCACGATAGATACAGCCAACGAATGAACCTGTGGTACTGACAAAATGACAGCCCAGCACCTGTTACGGGACTACCCTTCATTTGAAGAACTGAGATGGTCCTTTTGACCGTCACCTGTACCAACCCATGGCAAGCTGTATGGTGATCTTAACAGCATAAGACAAACGGCAGCATTCTTCAAAGATATCCAAGTTGGCATCTGAAAATGTTCTATGAAGAAGAAGAAATTCAGTGTTTCATTCTCACAGCTTGTACATGCAGGAGTCAAATCATAAAGGTTCAAATTAGCTTACTTAAAATTATGTTTAAAACAATTGTGTTTGGAAGATAATTTATCAACTATATTTTTGTAACTGATGCTTTCTGCTTCCTGCTTCTGTAATAGTTACTTATATCAAGCTTGATTTTCTATGTTTGAGCTATTCTAAGACTATATATGAACAATTCACTGTTCTACATGCCTCTGTTTTGTGCAATCTCCAGTTTTTTTTATTTCTATTTGCTAGAGCCGTCCAGATTTTTTTTTTCTTTAAGTACGATCAAGTCACGTATAATTTACAGTTTTTCTAGTATGCTGTGAATATTTTGTTTCTCTTTTTTTTTTTTAGTTGTTTCTGTTATATTTTATATTATATATTACTATATTTTTTCATTTGCTTTGTAATGTATCTTGTGTAAATTAATTTTCCAGCCATATGTAAGATGTGAGGCTGTAGTCAGTTTGATCATTCATTTTAATTTACATCCATGATGTCGAAGATCCATCTTTATATCAGTCTTAAAAATAGATTAGTTGTTGAGAGATGTAAATGGCTCATGACCAGATTTGTAGGAAATGAAGTGACCAAATCATTTTGTCTAGAAGTTGCTAGGCATTCCTGTTAGCTTTTCAGTTTATTTTTTTTTTGGCACTAGTGGGCCCCCCCCCCCTCCACTCTAATATATTTGTCAAAGTTATAAGACAAACGAGTTCTTCTAATTCTGCATTAGTTTTCATTAAAAATGCAATTCATTTTAGAAATAAGTTTTATTTGTTAGAAGAAAAAAAATAGTTTATTAAGGATAGCAATCAGTTTATTAAGGATCACAATAAGTTGTTAAGGATGGCTATCAGTTTATTAAGGATACCAAGCAGTTTGTTAAGGATAGCTATCAGTTTAGTAAGAATAGCAGTCCAATCAATTTGTTAAGGATAGCTATCAGTTTATTAAGGGTAGCACTCATATCACAAGCTTATTTGTTTTTCAAAGAAATTTCATGAAGTATAGAAGATAGGGAGAAAATTATAGAAAAATGTTAAAAGTTTACTATAAAGTTGTCAGTATATTGGACTCCAGAATAAGGAATTAATTTTTTTTTTTTTTTAAGGAGGCAGTAAAGAGTTAAAATATATAATTTTGAATATTACGGTCTTTTATTGCAGAGAGACTGAGTTCGATGTAGTTAACAGAGAGGTGGCAGATGCCTCATCTTTTTTTTTGCACTGTATTTGAAATTTTGTTCATGTTAATTTGTATTTTATTTCCTGTAAAGTGTGGCATTTTACTCTTTCAATTTTTCATGTTGCTTTTTTGTTCTTGTTGCTCTTTTTTTTTTCCTTTTTTTTTTTTAACATTGTCTATAGATGGTCCGCTTTTCTTCTCAGTGACGTCCCTTCGTTTGAAAAATCTCTGGGACATTTTCTCTGATTCATCAAGACTTGTGTCCTTATTTGAACGGAAAATATTTTGGTTCTTATTTTTCCCACTTGCTTACTTTGCTACATTTGTTTTTAGCATAATGTATTTCCATTTACTTTTAATGAACCCATTTCATAATTGTTATGTCAGCTTATCAAAAAATATTCTTTTATTTTTAGCATAATGCTTGTATTTTACTACTTTGTACTATATTATTTTATATTTATTTATCTGTTGCTATCTTCATTAGCTTGAATTAAGTGTCAGAAATATTTATCCGTGTCTATTGACACATGAAAATATAAATTCAGTGCCGTGATGTGAATGTAAAGTTATTTGAAACTGTGGCTGTGATGTTAGTAAATGAAGTGCATTTTTGTTATTATTTTCTCTTGTGAGACTTTTTTGTTGTTGTTGTTGTTGTTGCTTATTTTGGGTCTTGATTTATTTTTTGATCTTATTTGTTAATGGCACTGGGAAGGCAAATTCAAAGTTGGCTTAATATGTTGCTAGTTTTTAACCTGGTAACAACTGTGTTAAGAACACCTTATCTTAACACAGTCTTTGTGAGACAGGGAACATAGATCTGTTTGCTTAAAAATTCTGACCTACCTCTGTGGCCCATAAACCTGTAGCAATCAACACTAATTGTAATTGTTATTTTTGTAAAATGTAATGTCAGGTTGGTGGATGGATGGGGACATGGAGATCTCTGGCGGGGATGAGGGAAGTCTGGTGTGAAACCAATGAATCCAGGACGTGACAAGCCTATGGGTCTTTACAACAATGGCTATCAGAATGATGTAAACAAAACAGAGCCAGTAGACTATGGGTGGCGGAGAATAGATATCGTTGAAGCACTCATCGGATTCCTCATCCCAAAGTCAGAGTGTCTCAGTGGAACTGTCTGAAAGCCGTCTGGCCAGCCAGCGTTGCATGCTGGATCTGATGTGTAGAAGGGCCAAGGAAAGGTGCTGAAGTGGAAGGTACCACGCACCATTGCCGATGTGTGTTCCTGGCAAAGTTTTTTTTTTTCCCTTTTTAGATCTAAAAAAAAATGCAGAGCAGCATTATTGCAGAAATTGATCTTAATAAAAATATTTTGGATTTTAAATGGGCTGTATACATTTTTGGACCTTGCCAGCAATGGTAACACCATTTATGTGCTTTTTGTGGCCATGATTTTCTCCATTACTGGTTTATGTTTTTACAGCCTTCCTAATCAAATGTGACATATTTTCTTTGTCTCTGTTCACAATATATATGCCATGGTCTTGTGGGAAATCGGATATTTATACTGGGAAGCACGAAATATTTAACTTTTTTCATGCCAGTAATTCACACTTGTTTGTATTAACCATGGTTGAAGGGCTGTGTACACAAATTTTTTGTATTTTTCAAAAAGAGCCAATCTCAATTGTATTAGTGGTTCTCAAGCTATACTATCCCTTTCTTCCTCAGCCCCTCTTTCCTTTTTAACCTTTTACGGTAAATGTTTTTCGCTTCTTTTGGGTGAGAGGTTAACTATAAGAGGGTGGGGATTTGAAAGAGAGCTGGCTGGGATGTTTCACAGTGAGACCACAGTCACGATGCTACTTGTCCCAGAGTCTGTGGAGTAATTCCGTCCCCACACCCAGTATCTATCTTTGTGTAGTAGTTCATACACTACTGTGTTTTCTTAGTTCAGAGGCAGGCATACAATATGATTCACTTTTGAAATATAACAACTTTGACAATAGTGAGCTCCCTTACTCTTCTTTTGTCCCTGAAGAAGACTTTTTTTTTACAAAATATTCATTGTTTGCTGTCTCTGATTGCACTTTCTCCCTGTTTCTTTTCTTTCAAACCTTCATTTGCTTCTGTAGGCCGCGGGCCCCCCGATCATGCCCTTCTCTGCCTTATGTAGGAGTTTCTCTTCACCCTTTCTATAATGATAACTTACAGCGTATTCCCACAGACACAGTCTTCCTAGGATATTATGTCTGTGCCCGGGAGCTTCATGTCAAGTTTGCTGGCATCTCCTAAATTGCAGTTTTAGAACATCTAGCGGTGGTTTTGACAGTCTTGTTTGAAATGAAACTCTGAATAATAAACTTTTTGTCATTTCATTCACATTATGTCTTCTTTTTTTGTGTGCTTCAGCGGTAGAGAGATATTGGGCGTGAGCATGAATGTACGAGGGAGAATCAAAAAGTAAAACCATGAACACTTGAGTATCAGTAACTGTGAGAAAATGACCATAACTGTTATCATCACCATATAGACACCCTGCAGGTCGATGGACTTCCATTAGATATTTCATTTCTTGAGAGGAGAAGCTCTTCAACTATATCTGAATCCAGGTATGCACCGCTTCTTTAATCTCATCAGAGATGAACCTGCGATCTCGTAAAGCCTAATTAAATGGACAGAAGAAGTGATAATCGCTGGGTTCCAGATCGGTGCTGTAAGAGGAATGAAGAAGGTGTTCAAACTGCAGCTGCTGCATTGCCTCCACCGTGGTAACTGCTACATGGGGAGGTGCATTGTCATCATGCAGCAAGACTATTTGTGATGGCATTCCTCTCCTTTTGCTACAAATTACGGGTTTTAGTTTCTCCCTAAGCATGGTATAGTAGACTGCACTGATCACTGCTTGTCCGTATTTTACAAGCCAATCGACAGCCACACCTATTAACTTCACACATCCTCTCATCCTGAAGCCTGTAAGAACTCCATCCCATATTCCCAACACCTCCGTCTTCGCCGCATATATCAGGATAATTTGGACTTTATAAATCAGTCCAACAATTTGTTAGAATTTTTCCGTCATCGCCACTACCCAGAAAATGTCCTTCGTGAAGCCTTCAACCGTATCCAACTAGTGAGCCGCAAAGAAACTTTCAAAAAAAAAAAAAGCCTGTTACCTCATCTGACAGAGTTAAGTTGGTACTTCCTTTCCACCCGCTTGGTCAGATGGTTAAGAAAATTCTTTATAGTCTTCTGCCACTAATCCAACTCGACCCTGATACCCGCGACATTTTCTCTGATCCATCCCTATTAGCATACAAGCATGAGCCAAATCTTAAGGACATCCTTCGTCCACAGCCACTTGAAGCGAAACCTTACATATGTTGGCACTAGAAAATGTAACCGCCTTTGCTGTGTTGCCTCCCTTGTAATCTGGGAAACGAAAACAATCACCTTTCCTAAAACTATTCTCACTCTTCATGAAGGATTCACATGCGAGTCTCGTAATGTAATATATGTCATCGTCTACAAAAGATGTATGATAACTTATATTGGTGAAAGTGGCCTCAGACTAGGGGACCGCATGCAGAAACATCTGTACGATATCACCAAGCATGCTTTGAAATCAGTTCCGAATCATTTCAATGGCCCCAGCCACAGAGGCAAATTTGATTTTCTGGTAACAGCCATCAAACAATGCCACGCAGATGACACAAGCCGCTTGGCGCTTGAGAACCGCTACATTCATAATATGGGACGCTGGAACCACACGGTTTGAACTCGCTATTCAGCTACACTTAACATTCTCCTCTTCCACACTCATAATCCCTCTCCACTACGCTTCATTCTCTTCTCACTTGTTACACATAGTTCAGAACCTCCTCACATCATCGCATTACAACCCCTCTACCCCAACCATAATCATTTATTTCACCTTCTCCTGGCTAGGTTACCATTGCAGCACTCTCTCTCCCTTCAGTAGTTTCCCCACCCATCATCCTTAGCTACGATCCACCTATCACAATCACAAGACTCTATTTAAACATTCTCTACCCTCTGCCATGCGCATTTCCGAACGAGCACATTTTGAACGTAGCACATTTTGAACGGACGCATTTCGAACGAGCGTCGGAAAAGCTACATATTCTTTCAAGTTATAGCTAAGTGCTCTATTAATTTTATTTATTTATTTGTTAACATCGGATTCACGTGAATCTATATTTTATCTCCTCTCTCTAGTTCTTCATCCTGTGTGTGTGTTTGTATGATTAATTAAGGCTCACGCCAAAACGTTACAACTCTGTAGTCGTTAAGTAATAAAGCTGTTCCTACTTTTTTTTCCCTAGTTTATACATTTTGGTATCACAGCTTTACTGCTGTGCTTCGTGTATAGTTGTATGCCTATACACTAATTATTGTGTGTTACTGCTTGTCCGTGTTCCCGAAAATGCTCCAGAATTCATTCATTTTCATTCATTTGCATGTCCCTTGCGGAACTTTGCCTCCCAAACAGCACTCCTGTAGGCCTCTCGGTTGTGAGCAAGGTGGCCTGCTGCTGTTGCATCCATTTCCAGATCGTCAACGATGTCTTGCAGCCATCTTCGTTTTGGTCTTCCTCTTTTTCTTTTTCCCATTATGTATCCTTCCAATACGGTCTTCTCTAAATTATCATGACGTTTAATGTGTCCAAAATAATTAAGTTTACTAGCCAGCCTTCTTCAATATTAAGCTCTTGTAGTATAGATATATTTGTTCTTTTTGTGTCCACGATATATGGAGAACTCTTCTGTAGCATTTACATTCAAAGGAAATTCAAATGCTCCAGAATAGGATTCTTATATCCCCAGAAAAAGGTTAGCGTGATTTTCTTGGCGGACGGCTGTTTCTTCTGTAAAGGAGAAGACCAGTGTTTCCAATGCCCGCCTTGTCTCTTATTTTCTAGTCCACGGTGATGTATCCATATCTCGTCGCCGGGGATAACCAAATCTTCATCATAACGCTTCAGGAAATGGGCCCAGCCTCCACGCGCTGTTTGCTTGTGCAGATCACTACGGATAGTAGATTCCCCGAGTTAAGTGCAAAAGCAGGGGGAAGAAGTGCAGTGTTTCAAAGCAGACCCCACCACGCCATGCGGACCATAGCGATCTTTGCTCCTATGGCCAGGCTGGTATTGAGAGCACCAAGAGGTGGGATAGGGTTTGGCGAGCTTTCATTGACTGGCCCAGAAGGCTGTGTCGTTGGTCCTCTAATACGGTCATCAACGCTTCTAGAATCGTTAACCACGGAACAAATGTTGCTCTCTTTATTTTATTTTATTAATGTTTAAACTTAACTCTCTGCATGACGTTATTAAGTTCCTAGCCCATGGAATAAGAGCTTTAACGCTGAAAAATCAGGGCAAATTACTTTCGGATTTCCGAAAAAAGGAGACATTTTTGTCACATTTTGAGTAGAAAACAAAATAAATGAAGCATAAATTGGAATTAACTTCTGGAATTTTCCCGCGTAAACACACAGAACTGAGATGTAAAAAAAAAAAAAAACACGACAGATCATTTTATCGGTGCAGACAAACTTCGACATTGGGAGACTCGGATATCGTCGCTGTAAGAAGAAACGTGCCATGAAGAAGCAAGGATGTGCGTGTGTGCATGTGTGTAGAGACAAGAGAGGGAGGGGATCAAAATAAAAGAATCTGCGAATAGAAGATGAGACAGGGAAAAAAACAACATAAAATACGTGGTTACAGTTTTGATTTACGGTTATGGAATGCATGCAAAATCGGGTGTAAAGACGACGTTGGGATATTGCCAGTTTGGAGGTTTGCTTTTTTTTCCTGCTCAATTTTTTTTTCACCAATCCACGTTTTGATATCAGCATTTATATTTTAGTGGCTATCTTGCTTGGTTATACACGAAAGGTGGCTTCTTGTGTACTTCTTTGATCTATTTCACCAATGTTTTTTTTTCTTTCCATAGTACAAGCTTTGAATACTATCTGCTATCTCACTGTATAATATTCTGAATTGGTTTGTCGTTTGTCTATTTATTGTTGGACAGTAGCTTTCCTACTTTGTCCTCTGTGTGTGTGTGGGGGGGGGGGGCTGATGTTGATGTTGTTTTACCTTCCTAGATTTGCGGAAAGGTTTTTTTTTTATAGCCGACGCTATGAATGTAGCGGAACAAAACTGTCGGACTGGGAGTAGGTTTCAAAGGCTAGCTTGTAGATTCCCCCACACCCTCCTCAAAAGCGAAATTTCTCGACCAGCAAGGGCCATTTCCTCGACAGGGCAGGCTGAGTCTGTTTACTGGAAGAACCAACATGTAGACTAGACAGGGTCTTGACCAATTTTGTTTTCCCTGTTCTTGATAACTGTACCGTCAAAAGGTAAGTGGGTGTGTTCGTGAGGTGGGATGGTATTAAGTTTATATGATAATGAACCAAATATTATTCAGCTCATTCATCCATTCCAGTTGTTTAGTTAAAAAAATTAATTTTCTCTTTAATTTTTAACACTATTTTTATTTAAAATGCACATGGGGGGGGGGGGACAGAATAACAGACTCGGCTGGTAATTTTTGTGAATAGTGCTACTAGTAATACAGATAAAAGAGATAACGACCGCGGTAAAACTGGTTCTAGTAATACAGGTAGACAGAGGTGTGTGGTACAGTTTTACAAAGCGATAGGTGGAATAAGAAAAGTGAGAAAAATCACTAAAAATGACAAACATGCAACATCCAGTATTTCGGCGTGAGCCTTTTTCAATGACTACATGCAAAAACAAATACAATATAAAAGAAGAAAAATGATGAAAATGAAGAACTTAGCTTTGTGGCATCCCTCCTTGTACACAATACAACAGAATGCGCTCTAAAGACAAGGGAGACCACAAAGGAAAACAAACTGAACCAATCAGATGTTAGCGGCGGTGAAAGGGAGAACGATGCGAGTGTGTGTGTGTGTGTGGTGGTGGGGGTGAAGGCTTCGGAAAGAGATCAGGAGGCAATAAATACCTCTAGGCCACTAAAGAAGAAGGTGGGGGGGGGGGAGAAAGAAGGAAGAAGGGAATCTGGGAGATAAAAGGAAACTGATAAATGTACCAAAATGCAGGGGGAGGGGGGACTGAGACGGACAAGAAAGTAGAGTATAAATAGCAGAAAATAGGTGGAAATCTAAAAAAAGTTTAAAGGAAGCTAAATATATTCTCCATTCCCGCTGGGTGGAGACAGCCGGCCTGAAAAATAAGGTGCTGTTCTAGAGTCTTCCGAGATCGTACATCAGAAGAACATGAGCGGATTGCACTAACAGAGTTGTCAAGTTTTCCCCTGTAGTTTCTTTGGCAAAGTGTTTTGCTACAGAAGTCCATGGCCTCTTGGAAATATCGTTAAGATGTTGACGAAAACGGTCTCCTAAGCATAAACCGGTCTTCCCTATATACTTCATATACTTAAGGGGACTTCTAACTAAAAGGTCCCTGAGTTTTTTGCCCCGTCTGTAGGCCACTAATAAGGGTTCCCCAAAGAGTTCAATATGGCTGATGCGGTGGTTCTCTCTCACTCTCTCTCTGAACCTTAAGTGCCCAGGGCACATGGGGCTTCCGCAAGGGTTTTCCACAAATGCCTGTCCTTCGCCTTCTTTTCTGCTCTTGCCCAGGTGAGCCCTCTATTGCTCAACATCCTTTCCGTTGTTCTTCTCCATGTCTCTTTTGGTCTACCCTTACTTCTGCTCCCCTGTGGTGTCCATCTTAGTGCTATTTTTGGTAGTGAGTTGTCAGTCATTCGGAGCACATGTCCCAACCATCGCCATCGTCTTTCCTCAATAATTGTTGTCAGTGGTTTCATCTGCATTTCTGCTAATAAGATGTTATTTCTTATGGTGTTTGGCCAAAATATTTTTCTAATTCTTCGTAAACATTTAGTCTGGAAAGAATTCAACTTGTTTTCTATGGTTTTGGTGATTTTCCAGCATTCACTTCCATAGAGTAGTACACTTAGAACATTACTCTTAAATATCCTGATTTTATATTTATGCTTAGTTTATTTGATTTCCATATATTCTGCAGCATTGCAAAAGCCTGGTTTGCTCTAGTAAGTCTGCTGTTGATGTCCTCTGTGCTGTCTCCATTTTCTACTACTCTGCTGCCAAGGTATACAAATTCGTTGACCTCCTCCACTAACTTGTTATCTACTCTGAGTACATTTCTGTTGTTCACATTTTGCTTCATTAACTTTGTCTTTCCTACATTGATCTTTAGTCCTATGTTGTTTGCATTCTGAGTTAGCTTGTTTATTTTATCTTGCATATCTTTGTGACTGCTTGATAATAGAAAAATGTCGTCCGCAAAGTCAAGGTCCTCCAGCACTGTGTCAAGGGTCCATTGTAATCCTCTGCGTTTGTCTGATGTTGCCTCCTTCATTAACCAGTCTAGTGCCAAGATAAATAATGTTGGTGATAGTACACATCCCTGTTTCACTCCTGTTTGTACCCTAAAGCTGCTGGAGGTATGTTCTCCACAGATAACTTTGCACTGAAAACCCTCGTATAGGGCTTTGATTACATTTACTATTTTATGGGGGAGGCCATGCCATCTTAGGATTTTCCACAGTGCATCTCTGTTGACAATGTCAAAGGCTTTCTCAAAATCTATGAATAATGCATATGTTGTACTATGCCACTCATTTGCCTGTTCTAATATTTGTCTAAGTACAAATATGTGGTCTATGCATGATCTTCCTTTCCTAAATCCTGCCTGCTCTTTCCGAAGTTTTTCCTCAAGTGTTGGTACAATTCTGTTGATGATTATTCTGCAAAATACTTTACTGGTGAGTGGCAGTAGGGTAATGCCTCTCCAGTTCCCGCAATCTCTGAGGTCACCCTTCTTTGGTAGTTTTACTATAAGACCAGTTTTCCACTCCTCTGGGGCTTTTTCTAAATCCCAAATTTGTTGTAATATCTGTCAAAGTTGTTTTGATGTTTCTATTTCTTCTGCTTTCAACATCTCAGCAGACACTTCATCTTCACCTGGTGCCCTGTCTAATTTTAGCTTCTTTATCGCCTCCTTTACTTCATTTACTTTTGCATTGAAGTCGCCCAAGATGAGTAGCATATCATGCTTGGGTATTGTTTCTACTGTTGCTTGGAGGCTGTTGTAAAAATCTTCTTTTAATTCCTCTTCAGCTGCTTCTGTTGGTGCATAACAAACTATAATAGACAGCTTCGTGAATCTTGAGTTGAACCGTGCATATAATAATCTCTCATTTATTGGGGTCCATTTCAGCAATGCTCTTGATGCTTCTTTTGTTATAATCAATGCTACTCCTCCTTCATGAAGATCTTCTTTACCTGACCATATTATTGTATCTTCTGTGTGCTGTGTTGTTAATTTCCTTCTGCCTTGTCCTGTCCATCTTGCTTCTTGTATTCCTAGTATGTCAAGTTTATATCTGTGCATTTCCTTGATGGTTTGTGCTAGTTTTCCAGTCTGGTTTAGTGTTCTTACATTCCAGCTGCCTATTTGCATCTTATGTTTCGGTTCCAGGAGGTCTGCAGTCGGGCTGGGGACTTCCAGTGGCTGGCTTTCATCCACAACCTTCATGGGCTCAGTTTCCTGATATGCATTTCTCCTTCCACCTGCATTTGCTTTTTCCCTTGCTTCCGTTTCTGTAGCAGTCTGATAGTTTTTTTACCAGATAGGGTTGCTGGCCCTATGCTGAACCCTCCTTAGTCGCCTTTTACGATCATGCATGGTAGGGTACAGTGGTCCTATTCTTTGCAGATCCCGGGTACCACACGGGGGGTGCGGTGGTTCTAAAGACTGTTATTGCCGGAGGTGGGGTGGAGAATTCGATCTCCACTCCAACGCCGTGCATCTCAAACAGCCTCTGGCAGTCATGTCCAGCTCCTGGCCTTCCCGTGGCAGAACTGTTTAAACTGACAGGAGAAGGGGCGAAGGCGAATATCTGGCGCCTGAAAACCAGATACTTAGGGTAGATGAGTGGCACGTTTGGTAGCTCATCTACCGCTGCTGGCGAGATTCTTCAGCTGCCGTGCGTGGAGCGGTGCTCTTCCCGGCCAATGAAGAAAGGTGCAAATGGGGTTGCCGCGTAGCACCACTGTGGAAAAAGTGGTAGAAGGGGTAAGGCGAAGCAAACAGTCAAATCACGGCACCTCTGGTCTGGAGGTCGGCCACGTCCTGAGTGCAGTCATATCGGGTGAAATGCCTGAACCGGCTTATCCCAGAGGTTAAGACACTGCTGGCGAGACTTTTCGAATGCCGCGCGTGGAGTGAAGTTCCTCCCGGTCAAATAAGAAAATGCGGAAAAGAAATAAAGGTTGCTGTGCGGCGCCGACGTGAAAAGGTGGTGGAAAGGATAAAGTGAAATTTAATCGGTATGTCCAGTAGTATCGCTGTGAGAGCTACACATACCACAGCGCCTCTGCTCTAGAGGTCGGCCACGTCCGAAATACACCTACACTGGTGAAATATGCCTAAACCGGTACACACCAGGGGTGGAACTTGATGGCAAGACATGTCATGCCACCTCCGCTCTAGAGGTCGGTCACGCCTGATAATACACCCATACTGGTGAATTATGCCTAAACCGGCTCACACCAGGGGTGAATCTTGAAGGCTAAGCATGTCACATTACCTCTGCTCTAGAGGTCAGTCACGTCCCAAACACGCCCATACTGGGATAATATGCTTAAACCGGCTCAACCAAGGGGTGGAAGTCACTAGTGGCGAGGTTTCGTCCTCCTAGACAAAAGCTCCATCCTGGTCACAGCTAGGAAGGGTAGCGGCCACGACCGCAAAATGCTGAAGTAGGAGACACTGGACCAGGGCAGACTAGACAGGCAACCACCTCTCACCCGGCAGGGATGTTTGCATATCATAGTCACGCTGAGGTTTTCCGGTGAGAAAGTCCAACTCTGGACTGTATGGGCAACCACCTCTCACCTGGCGGTGATACATGGGTATCTCAAAACACGTCGAGGTTTTCCGGTGAGAAGGTCCAACTCTGGCCTGGGTGGGCTACCACCTCTCACCCAGCGGGGATGCACTGATATCCTAAACACGTCGAGGTCTTCCGGTGAGAAAGTCCAACTCTAGACTAAACTGGTGCAACGAAAACCACAGTGTCACGCAATCCGCTTCAGAGACCCACCAAGAATACAGGCTAAAGCCCTGTGATACTCTGAACCTCTTGTGGTCCTCTCGTGGATCTTGTGTGGTCCTTTTGGGGATCACACAGGAGACCACGGGACCTAACGAGGACCACAGGCGTAAATTCAGTAGGATCACAGTGCGGTCTTGGTGGTAGAAGCGAACGAAGAAGAAGAAGAAGAAGAAGCTGATGCGGTTCCAAGACGACTTGAGAACATATTCTGGATAACCGCGTTGGCGGATGAAATCTAACATCATGTGAGCTTGATCACTGAAATCGCCAACTTCAGTACACAAAAGTCACAACCTAAGAAGCTGGGAAAAGGGAATAGAGTTCTTACACGATCTGGGGTGGAAGGAATAATACAAGAGATAGCTATGAAACTAATGAAGTTGTCAAGGTCTTCTTCCGGCACAGATGTGACCCCACTGCCATCATCTATGTAGCGCTTATAAAAGGCTGGAAAAGGACCTATATCGGATTCCAGAATCTTGTGTACATGAGCAGACATGCGTGGCTGGGGCCCATTTTTGTAACCATGGCCACATTACTAATCTGGTCGAAGTACAGGCCATTTAATTCAAACAAGTTGAGTTCGAGAACAAGTCGTGTAAGGCGCAGAATATAGACACAGGAATAGAGGGATAGTGTCTTTTGTTCAGAAAGAACTCGACAGCCTGAAGTCCCTGATCATGAGGGATGGA
Organism: Achatina immaculata; assembly: GCA_009760885.1. Classification (NCBI taxonomy): domain Eukaryota; kingdom Metazoa; phylum Mollusca; class Gastropoda; order Stylommatophora; family Achatinidae; genus Lissachatina; species Lissachatina immaculata. The sequence goes on along the minus strand of CM019691.1, from coordinate 28,162,214 downwards.
TGTGTACAAGGACATTACATCAAGAGTGAAGATGTGGTAAGTGTGACCAGATAGGAGTGTGAGGGTCTCAAAACCAGTGAGAGCATGATTAGTGTCCTTCAGATAAGTAGGCAGACTAATAACAAGCAGTTGAAAGATACTATCCGGAAAGTCAGAGATTTGTTCTGTAGGGCAGGAACAAACTGAAACTATGGGCCTTCCTGTGTTACCTGGTTTGTGTATCTTGGGAAGTAGATAAAAGGATGGCTTCCCTAAACAGCTGTCACGAATACGAAGATATGTAGCACAGGGAGAAAGATCAGTCTCACGAATGAGTTCGTTGATCGTGTCATAAACCTGGTGATTGTTGGCCAGAGTGGGATCTTGAGGGTGAAAGTCATAGAATGTTGTGTTGCTCAATTGGCTCGTGGCCTCTTGGATGTACAATTCTTTCTTCCAACAAACAATGACCCCTCCCTTGTCTGCACTCTTGATCAGGATGTCTCGTCTGCGCTGGCGTTGTGAGAGTGATCGATGCTTCCCGGGGGTCAGGTTTGAATGTCGTACACGGGGAAGCCGAAGCTTGTAGATTTCATAACGGGTGTGATCAATGTAGAGGTCTAGTGAACGAGACATTCTTGCAGATGGTGTCCAGTTGGATGGCTGTTTCGAGAAGCGAGAAAAAGTGTCATCATCAGAAGCAGATTGGGATGATGAAGATTGGGCTGCGTCTTACTTGCAGTATAGATTGAACAGGCGAGGCCGGAAGCATGGTGTGGGGGTGGTGTCAAGGCTAAGAATACCCCTCAGAGAGTACAGATTACCGTTTCACTTGTCGATCATTTATAAGAATTACTGATGAAGTATCACGATATGTTATCCAAAAGGCAATGATGCGTCATGAGCGTTTTGTCTGTTTAATACAAAGTCGTATGGTAATAGTTGAGGCCACAACAAGAGGAGAATCAGGCTGTTTACAGGAGATAGATGGTATAGGTCGGAAAGAGAGGGGGGGGGGGGACACTGAAGGCCCCTACAAAATGTTAGCGCAGGGGCCAGGGTAGTGGTTAATCCGTCACCGAATATCTGTCGCTATTAATCCACCTCCTCGAGGAAGGTCAAGGAAAGTCTGAGGTCAAATGGGCAAAGTCCGGCAGAAAAATCTGGCTTCAGTGACCGTAAGGCGGCTTGATTGTGAATTAAAAAAAAAAAATCCTTCATTAATTCTTCTTTCTTGTTTATCTTCTTTCTTGTTTATCTTCTTTCTTGTTTATCTTCTTTCCTTCTTTCTTTAATTTACTTTTATATGCATATTTCTTTCGTTTCTCTCTCTCTCTCTCTCTGTGTCTCTCTCTCACACACACAGACGTGTGATCCGGAAATATGTTGCTTCATGTAAACATCTGGTAAACTCAGCGATTCATTCATTCATTACGTGAATGAGCACTGATTAGCTCCTGTGGTCTTTCCGCCCTGTTTGGCCATTTTTTGTGTGGCAGTTTGAGAGTAAGGAGCTCTTACTGTAAATGTTCCTGCTCCTTCAGTTCTTTATCATATACAAGGAGATAAAACCATCATCCCAAAAAAAAAAAAAACGCAGAATGAAACATTAACTACCTTTAATCCATTCATCTGTTGCAAAAACCCTAATACACATTAAATTCAGTTTACAAAATTTCGATGTATGAACATTCACTTAACATCTGGCGGCAAAAGACTTTTGGTTAAAATCTTCCGTTCTGTAGCTGGTAAACTGCTCGAGATTGGGAAAGAGAGGAGAGAAATAAATATCTCTTGCTAAACCGGAGCAAACGCATGCATCTCATTTTGCCCATCAAGATAATATGAAGATCTATAACATGCACGTCAACTTTCTCCAAAAAAACTACGGCATGAATATTTTAATGTTTTGAAGAAGCTCATTTAAAAATGCTTTCCTTCCTGATTATAGCAAATCTCAAATATGAAGCAGTAGATTTATGCTTGTACCCCGCCAATATATATCTTACACTGTACTTTTTATCCGTGGTTGTATTTTGTTGTTGTTGTTGTGTACTTTCCTCTTAAGCACAGCGGTTCTGGCAAGGAGACGACCTCAAGATCTAAAAAGCTTTCTAGTGACAACGTTTACCACGATTTCTGGAATGAATAGCAATTCTTTCTCAAGCTCATGTACATGGGCAGAGAGCTGACGTTCTTCTTTGTTTCAGTGTGCCTTTGACGAGAACATTTTCAGCCCTGTGTACCGATGCTGGGGTCTCAGTGTACCCATGTTGGGATCTCTGTGTACCGATGCTGGGGTCTCTGTGTACCGATGCTGAGATCTCTGTGTACCGATGCTGGGGTCTCTGTGTACCTATGCTGGGGTCTCTGTGTACCTATGCTGGGGTCTCTGTGTACCGATGCTGAGATCTCTGTATACCGAAGTTGAGATCTCTGTGTACCGATGCTGGGGTCTCTGTGTATACATACCGGGAGAAAAAAATACGTCCATTTGGCAATCATCGGCTCATAACTGACAGACTGGTGTTATGATTGACGAGTCATGGCCGACAAAAACCCTGCCCTACCTCTTCGTTGATTTTATCGATAACAGGCATAGCCTAACTTACGGGACAGAGATCGACATTGACCCCATGGGGTTGGATTCTGCTAAAGAAGCATTGCACACCCCCTGCCTTTTTTTTAGCTTCACTCACGGACTTTTAAAAAAATAGCCGCAATAACCATTTCGTAACCCGACGCGATGCTGTGTCTCAACATCTTCACTGCATCGGCTGTAGAGAACATCAGCTCGCAGTTCCAGGGAGAGTGAAGACGAAGAAGCCATCCCAGGCCAGGAAAACTCTGTTAAATAAATGCTTTATGAACACTGAGAATTTCCCGATCTCAAATAAGCGATTGCTCTGAAAGTAATAACCATAGCTAGTATAAAGCCTAATTTTCTTAGATGAAGATATTGAAGAGGAGATCGGGGCTCCCGGAATGCAGAAATGATGTGCCTTTCTATCTAACTATTATTGGAAACTAATTTTCTCTTTTCTCGGTCTTGATAGTTTTGTAAACGTCCTTTCCCGACATAACAGTCAGAGGTTAATCTATGTCCACACTCAAGCATCTCTGTGAACGTTTATCCAGCTTTGCCAAACAAAAGCTCTTCATTGTCTGTGATACACCAGAGACAGATTGCCATTCATTTTAACCGTCTGACCCTGATAAGCATGGCGTCCTTCGTCTGAACTCGACACCGTAGTTCCTGATCTCTGGTGATCAACATTTGGACTTGTGAGCCTAATATATTCTTTTCATCAAAGTCTGAGAAAGTTATACGCCAAAGTTATATGAAATTTTAATCTTTTTAAATGCAATCTAAAGTTGTTTGTTTGCCCTAATATGCTTCTTAAAGTCGTGTGGCTGACAATTTAGGTAAATGGGCAATAAAAAAGGTGGCCTGGATTTCAGATTGGTTGAGTTGAACTGTGAAAACAAGGAAAAACCGGAGGGTCGCTGCAGGAAACAATCCGAGGGGAGACAGCACAGAATGACCTTTGCCAGTGATAGATAACACAAAGACGTTGGGAAAAGGACTGAAAATAGGAAACAGTATTTGAAAACGTATCCACAAATCTTCTTCTTCTTCTTCGTTCGCATTGTCTGTCTATATCTGCAGTCCTGTCTCTTGGATAAATTTCACTGTTTTTTTTTTGTAATTCATGTATGGAACCACAGAGCTTATCTTCTTTAGTGGTTTCACTGGGCCAGTAATTATTTCTCAGTGTCTCGTAGTTGGTGCAGTTCTGGAGGATATGTTCCACAGTTTGGGGCACCTGGGCACATGTACATAGATTGTATCCACAAATGTAGTCACGGAAGTATTTGGGGCCTTTTGGTAATCTGGGGAGTTGGGGGGGGGGATTGAAAGTGGAGTAAAACAATGGTGAACTTTTTTATTGTGATGATTTGCCTCTATATAGAGGAAATGAGATACACATAATTAAAAAATTGCACCTGATCACAATATGAGATCTCCAACAAATTTCGGAAAAAAAAAACTATGGTTCTCGATTTTGCTTGATCAAGTACTTGAAACTGCGGCGGCGGCGGCGGTGGTGGTGGTGATGGTGATGGTAGTGGTGGTGGTGATATAACCTCTTTGCAACATTTCTCAGCCAATATTAGCGGTAGCAGCAGTAACAGCAGCAATTATTGAGGAAAGACGCTGGCGATGGTTGGGACATGTGCTACGGATGACTGACGACTCACTACCAAAAATAGCACTAAGATGGACACCACAGGGAAACAGAAGTAAGGGCAGACCAAAAGAGACATGGAGAAGAACAACAGAGAGGATGTTGAGCAATAGAGGGCTCACCTGGGCAAGAGCGGAAAAAAGGCAAAGGACAGGCATTTGTGGAAAACCTTTGCGGAAGCCCCATGTGCTCTGGGCACTTAAAGTTCAGAGAGAGAGAGAGAGAGAGAGAGAGAGAGAGCAGTAACAGCAGTAACAGCAGTAATAGTAGATGTAGCAACGAAAGAAGACGTTACAGAACAACTACAGAACATTTAAAAGGAAAGAGAAATGTGTTTTTGTACATTGTACATTTTAAAAAAAACGACTTGTCTGAATGGTTTGAGTCACGCACGTGCAACCACATACACACACACATATGCGCACATATATAAACAGGAAACGAAGTTCTCCAAAAAATTGCAGAACACCAAAAACAAATTAGCAGCACAATAAGAAAAAAAGCAATTAAAATTCTTTGGCCATGTCACAACAAAAACGCAACAGGAAAACACTGACAAACTGAAACACTGAAAGAAGAGAAACCGCGAGAGAGAGACACTCAAACAAAGAGAACAGGCATAGGACCAGAAAGCTAACTGAGCCTCTTTCGAGATGGTAGAAGTTAGGAAGCATTGACATCCTCGCTCGTACGTAATAGTGATCCTAGCAAGTCTCCAAACTTGTTCTCAGACACTTTGTGAGAATAAATAAATACACCTAAGGAGTAGTGCCGAGAGGGGCGACTGTCTGGCGTTTTCCTAAACCGTCAGAAGTGAGTTGTTTCCCTTCATACGGTTATATAGGAGATAAGGGTACTGTAATGTTGGCAAACTCAAGAAAATACGTAGATTAGATGGCCAGCTAAAGGAACCGTATGGAGTCAATAAGACGTGTCTACGTGGGACTTAGCCATGTCTTGTCTGACTCTTGGGTTTAGGGTAAATGTTCATTCATTCCTGAAATAAAAAGATCCATCCATCCATCCATCCATCCATCCATCCATCCATCCATCCATCCATCCATCCATCCATCCATCCATCCATCCAAGCTGTGGTGTAGCATAGACTCTCTCTCTCTCTCTCTCTCTGAACCTTAAGTGCCCAGGGCACATGGGGCTTCCGCAAGGGTTTTCCACAAATGCCTGTCCTTCGCCTTTTTTTTCTGCTCTTGCCCAGGTGAGCCCTCTATTGCTCAACATCCTTTCCGTTGTTCTTCTCCATGTCTCTTTTGGTCTACCCTTACTTCTGTTCCCCTGTGGTGTCCATCTTAGTGCTATTTTTGGTATAGACTCTATAAGAAGAGATAAAACCAATCTCTGAACCAGAACTCCAGCATGGAAGAAAGACTATATCAGCGACTAACAGAGATGACACAATAGGAAGCTTGTGTCATTTTTATGATTACCATGGGCGCTGACTGGGATTGGCTGAATGATCTAGAAATTCTGATTAGTGTATTATCATTATCTAGGGCATCTTTCCATGGAATGTTGACTGAAATGGGGATTTATATATCTTTCTTTCTCTCTCTCTCTCTCTCTCTCGCACGCGCGCGCGCGCGTTTCTCTATCTCAGCAATCATTTGACGCGCTGATTATCTAACCTTTATCTTGTTGTCGTTTTGTATTTCTCTCAGAAACCTGCATATGACTCATGAACGATTTCAGTTGACAAACGAAATCAACGATACGAACAGGCGTAATATACAAAAATATGCAAATGCGGGTCGTTGCGGGGGGCACGTGCGATATATGATTGCTGCGTTTATTCAGAGACAATTTCAAGCAAGGCACGTTGAACAGAGCGCCATCTAGAATTCATGTGAAGAGATTTGCAAGGGAAGCAACCCGATCATGTACAAGTGAACTCATCATGCCAACGTTTGTTTTTTATTTATTTACTGCCCTTTTGCTCACGACACTCCTAAATAGATGAGGCTATCTTAGTCAGACGACTGACACGGAGGGTTGGTGGTTTTCAATAAAATATATGCCATCTCTGTTTGTGTTAAAGACGCCAGGTTTATTACATGGAATGTTTCAAAACTTTTCATCAGAGAGCAACATGTTTCATTTATTTCTGTCTGAATCCAACAGGTGTCAAATAGTTCTGCTGGAGTTTAATAAGTGTTACATCTTTCTGTTTGAGTGCATTAAGTTTTGCGTCTTTCTGTTTGAGTTTAATAAGCGTTACATCTTTCTGCTTGAGTTTAATAAGTGTTACATCTTTCTGCTTGAGTTTAATAAGTGTTACATCTTTCTGTTTGAGTGCATTAAGTTTTGCGTCTTTCTGTTTGAGTTTAATAAGCGTTACATCTTTCTGCTTGAGTTTAATAAATGTTACATCTTTGTGCTTGAGTTTAATAAGTGTTACATCTTTCTGTTTGAGTGCATTAAGTGTTAAATCTTTCTGTTTGAGTGAATTAAGTGTTATATCTTTCTGTTTGAGAGCATTTCTTCTTCTTCATTCACTTCTACCACCAAGATCGCCATGTGATCCTGCTGAATTTACTCCTGTGGTCTTCGATGTGTCCTGTGGTCCCCGAGAGGCCCACAAGAGATCCCTGAGAGGTTCAGAGTATCGCGGGGCTTGGGCCTGAATTCTTAGTGGGTCGCAGAAGTGGGATTGCGTGACACTGTTTTCGTTGCACCAGTTTAATCTAGAGTTGGACTTTCTCACCGGAAAACCTCGACGTGCTTTGGATATCAGCATATCCCCGCCGGGTGAGAGGTAATTGCCCATCCAGCTTAGAGTTGAAATTTCTCACCAGAAAACCTCGACGTGCTTTGGATATCAGTATATTCCCGCAGGGTGTGAGGTGGTTGCCCATCCAGTCCAGCGTTGGACATTCTCACCGGAAAACCTCAGCGTGATTAGGAAACGCATACATCCCCGTCGGGTGAGAGGTGGTTGCCTATCTAGACTGCACTGGCCCAGTGTCTCCGACTTCAGCATTTTGTGGTCGTGGCCGCTACCCTTTCTAGTTGTGACCAGGGCGGAGCTTTTGTCCAGGAGGACGAATCCTCGCCACTAGTAAGTTTTACCCCTGGGTTGAGCCGGTTTAAGCATGTTATCCCAGTAGGTGCGTGTTTAGGACGTGACCGACCTCTAGAGCAGAGGTACCGTGACATGAGTAGTCATCAAGTTTCACCCTTGGTTTAAGCCAGTTTAGGCATATTTCACGCTGTTGGCGAGATCTTCAGCTGCCGTGCGTGGAGCGGTGCTCTTCCCGGCCAATGAAGAAATTTGCAAATGAGGTTGCCGCGCAGCATCACTGCGGAAAAGGTGGTTGAAAGGATAAAGCGAAGCAAACAGTCAAATCACGGCACCTCTGGTTTGGAGGTCGGCCACGTCCTGAGTGCAGTCATATCGGGTGAAATGCATGAACCGGCTTGTCCCAGAGGTTAAGACACTGCTGGCGAGACTCCTCAAATGCCGCGTGTGGAGTGAAGCTCCTCCCGGTTAAGGAAGTAAATGCGGAAAAGAAATAAAGGTTGCTGTGCGGAGCCGATGGGAAAAGGTGGTGGAAAGTGAAGTTTAACCGGTATGTCCAGTAGTATCGCTACGAGAGGCCGGCACCTCTGCTCTAGAGGCCAGCCACGTCCGAAATACACCTACACTGGTGAAATATGCCTAAACCGGCACACACCAGGGGTGGAACTCGATGGCTAGACATGTCATGCCACCTCCGCTCTAGAGGTCGGTAACGCCTGATAAACACCCATACTGGTGAATTTTGCCTAAACCGGCTCATACCAGGGGTGAATCTTGAAGGCTATGCATGTCACAGTACCTCTGCCCTAGAGGTCGGTCCCGTCCCAAATACACCCATACTGGGAAATGCCTAAACCGGCTCAACCCAGGGGTAGAAGTCACTAGTGGCGAGGATTCGTCCTCCTGGACAAAAGCTCCATCCTGGTCACAACTAGGAAGGGTAGCGGCCACGATCGCAAAATGCTGAAGTCGGAGACACTGGACCAGGGAAGTCTAGATAGGCAACCACCTCTCACCCGGCGGGGATGTCTGCGTATCCTAATCACGCTGAGGTTTTCCGGTGAGAAAGTCCAACCCTGGACTGGATGGGCAACCACCTCTCACCCGGCGGTGATACATGGGTATCTCAAAACACGTCGAGGTTTTCCGGTGAGAAAGTCCAACTCTGGCCTGGGTGGGCTACCGCCTCTCACCCAGCGGGGATGCACTGATATTCTAAACATGTCGAGGTCTTCCGGTGAGAAAGTCCAACCCTAGACTAAACTGGTGCAATGAAAACCACGGTGTCACGCAATCCCGCTTCCGAGACCCACCAAGAATACAGGCTAAAGCACTATGATACTCTGAACCCCTTGTGGTCCTTTCGTGGATCTCGTGTGGTCTATTTTGGACCACACAGGGGACCACGGGACCTAACGAGGACCACAGGCGTGAATTCAGTAGGATCACAGTGCGGTTTTTGGTGGTAGAAGTGAACGAAGAAGAAGAAGAAGAAGAAGAAGGCATATTTCACCAGTATAGGTGTATATTGGACGTGGCCGGCCTCTAGAGCAGAGGTGCTGTGGTATGAGTAGCTCTCGCCGCGAGACTACTGGACATATCGATTAACCTTCACTTTATCCTTTCCATCACCCTTTCACAGCGGTGGGGCACGGCAACCCTAATCACTTTTCTGCATTTTCTTCATTGGCCGGGAGGAGTTTCACTCCACGTGCGACATTTGAAGAATCTCGCCAGCGGTGTCTTTAGTTTAACACCTGGATTAAGCCAATTTAGGCAATCTGCCCCAATATGAGTGTATATAGGACGTGGCCGGCCTCTAGAGCAGAGGTGCCGTAATTTGAGTAGTACTGACCTCAATACTACTGGTTATTTCACTTAATCCTTTCCTTCACCATTTCCACGGCGAATCTGCGCGGCACCCTAGTCTTATTTTTCTTCATTGCCCAGGAGGAGTTTCACTCCACGCACAGCAGCTGAAGAATCTTGCCAGCAGCGGGTTTTAAATCAGAGTTTTCCTTCTCCTAAATGAGCTACCAAACAAGACTCTCATCTTCTTGAAGTGTCTGGTTTTCAGGCGCCAGATATTCGCCTTAGCCTCTTCTCCTGTCAGTTTGAACAGTTTTGCCACAAGAAGGCCAAGAGCTGAACGTGGACTGTCAGAGACAATTTGAGACGCACGCCTTGGACACATTTAATTGTAGTGGAGAGCATATTCCCACCCCAACTCCGGCTATAACAGTCCTTAGAACCTTTGAGTGCATTAAGTGTTGCATCTTTCTATTTGAGTGCATTAAGTATTTAACTGTCTTGTTTCAGTTTTAACTGACGTAACATTTTTTTCTTGTTTGACTTTAGGAAGTGTTAAATTTTTCTACATGAATGTAACAAGTGTTACGCTTTCTATTTGAGAGTAATAGATGTCACTTTTTTTTAGTGTATGAAAAAACAAAGTGTTATTTTTTTTTTCTGTTTAAGTGTAACAAGCTGTTACAGTTTCCTTTCTTTGTCTGTCCGCTACTAACCACGTCAGTTTCACAGAACTTAAGCTGGTAAACATATTATTCTCGGCTTTACTAGCAACACACCAGTCTCTCATAGCGAAGGCGCTCCAGCTACCCAGCTGTAGAAAAGGGTATCTAACTTCTTTTTTGAAGCTGAAAATGGAAAGACAACCAGGCGTGATGCTGACCACATCACCCACCATTGTGCCGACAGGTGAAAGAAAATATGGGCACTAACATCATGACCTTGGTGTCTCTATGACTAGGTTGGGCTACCTTCATACTAAGCGTGAAAAATGGGATGATGGAGGAAATGTACTGAAATGTTTCCCAGATCAGTCAGTCAGTTAGGCATTTGCATGTCTCTTGCGGAACTTTGCCTCCCTAACAGCTCTCCTGTAGGCCTCTCGGTTATGAGTAAGATGTCATGCTGCTGATGCGTCCATTAGCAGATCATCAGCGATGTCTTGCAGCCATCTTCGCCTTGGTCTTCCTCTTTCTTTTTCCTATTATGTACCCTTTCAAGACGGTCTTCTCTAAATTATCATGATGTTTAATATGTCCAAAATATTTAAGTTGTGTCTGTTCGATTTTCTTTACTAGCCAACCTTCTAAATATTAAGTTTTTGTAGCATGGATATATTTGTTTTTTTGTGTCCATGATATTTGAATGACTCTTCTGTAGCATTTACATTCAAAGCAATGTACGTGTTTCTCAGCTGTTTTGTTAAGTGTCCATGTTTCACAGGCATATGTTGCGATGGGAAAGATGTATGCCCTTAAATATCGTATTTTTGTCTGTTCCTCTCCACGGCTTCTTTAGTTGTTTTATTTTTTTAAGAGCGATAGATGTCCTCCTTTTAATTTCCCTCAATGTATATCAGTTATTAGTTAGTAATGATCCAAGATATTCAAAACTCTCCACTTCTTCCAATTTTTCCTCACTGATACATATTTCAGCTACTTTATTTGTTTTGTCAATAGTCATAACTTTAGTTGTTTTTTTTAATACACCGGACAGTGCTGCTAGATAATTGTACCACGTTGAGGTGGTGAAGGGTTTTAGATGAAAATCTTAGCTTGGACAAACGGACCACCTGGTTGATCATGGTACCTTCCATGCCAGGTAAGTTTAGTCAGTTTAGTTTTTTTTTTAACATTAAGATAAAGGTTGTGCTCTTCGCCGTTCTTACGGACTGGCATAATTAGTTTTTCCATTCCTTTTTGTATTGTGGACAGTAATACTGTGTCATTAGTATATCTAATCTCTGGTAATTCATAGCCTCCAATTGTTATTGCGTCGTAATATTCCTTGTCTACATCTTCTCTAACATTCCGCAGATAGTGAAGTTTAACGGGAAATCCTTTTATCTGATCCAGTATGGGAAGTGTTTTCTTTGTTGCTCTGATCATGTGCTGCGAATTCGGTGATGTCCCTTTTTTTATGTGACAAAGAGTTGTGTGTGACATTATATTTTTATCCTTTATCCACTATTATGTGTGCTCTAATCTAATGTGGCTCACTGTGTAGACAGAAATCTCCCGTATTCGGACGCAATTAATTCACAACACGGCGTGCTGAGTACACATTCGTCCAACAATTTTGACTGAGTAGATACCAATTTTCCGTGACTCGCTGAAAATACAACTCGTTATAAATTTAGACAGTTCTAGGTTCTGATATCGTGAAAATAAGAACAACCGATGTCCACTTCTTGTCCTACTTAGTGGCCTTTATTGCAAGATCTTCGGTGTGCCATCAGCTGCCACGAAGCAAATTCGAAATAAGATGTAGATCGCTTAATAACATCTCCAACAATCTTAACCCTATTGGCAATTTCGTAATCTTCAATAGGATTCTTACAAGCAGCGTTTCTGTCAAGTAAAATAATGGAATACACGGAGAAAATGTTACCCCCCCCCCCCCAAAAAAAAAACCGTTCTGCTCACAATTAAAGTAATACTTTTTTGGTTAACCACCGTCAATATTAACTTTTTTGTTCCAAAACAAAACTGGCAGAGTTGGTAGATTTTGCAAAGCCCATGCAAATCGATGATTTAGGCAAAGTCAAAGTATAATGAAAAAGTAATCACATTCTAACCCAGCATGTGTTTTCAAAATGTTGATAATTTCCTTATTATTTCTTTCTACCGAACTTTCTCAGTAAAATTTACCCTGGCACAACATGGAAAATAATTCAAGTGTGCAGAGTGTTAATCATTGTTTTGTCAGTTAAATGCAGGGGTTTCAAAACCGTATGCTGCAGAGTCCCATGACCGTAGCAAAATCACGGGGGGGGGGGGGGGGGGCGGCGAGGAATATAACTTTTCGAGCGATGCACGAGAGGCATTCATCATATGTCAGACCTGCACTAAATACTGGGTGAAGTTAGTTCAAAGTTTGGACACTTACATATCTCCAATGACTTTCTCCAAATGTTTACAATTAAGATTTTGCTGACTCGCACTTTCGGGCACGTGAGTCACACAAAATAGCAAGCCTCAAGAGATGAGGGTGAAGCATGGTCAGCAACGCCTACAGCAAGAACATGATGTGTTGTTTACCCGCGCAACTTTCTTCCAACTTTTCGTGTTTCTTCAGTAGAAATGCTCGAACGACATTTTAATGAAGTATCAAAATCAGGCGAAACTTTGTGAATTATTTTATTGATGGTTTTATCCACGTGCACAATAAAAAGAAAAGATTTTTTTTTTCAGTAGTAATAAGAAGTGTGAGAGTGAAGATGAAAGACAGTCTGTTCAAAATGCCTCGGGATTGAAATTTAGAAGGCAAACCTGTGTGTGAAAATAAGCCATGCTGAAGATGGATGTATCTAGGCCGAAAAGCGCAGATATTACACTCTTATAACACAGTGCGTGACACCGCGCAACCAACGCCCTTTTGAAGGTGAACAAAGAAGGAGAATCAACATGACATCAATGAGTCTAACAGTTACAAATCCAATTAAAAACCTTTGAATCATCTTTCTCTCTCGAATCAATTTTTAAAAAAAAATTATACTCAAAACTCATATGTAGTGAAGGCTGGGATTTTTTGTTAGTGTGTGAAATATTGCAAGTAAAAACTATCACTTCTTTTTTGTGGTTTTAAAATTTAAAAAGGGGGAGGGAGGGGTGACTGTGATGGTTTAATGAAAATGAGAAAGAGAAGTATGTTTTATTAAAATTTTAAAGTTATCTTTGAGTGAACTAGAAGCAAGTTCTACAAAAACTATCTCAGAACTTGCAGAATCCTTTATCGGCTTAGGATCCATCTCACAGAGTGAGGCCCTGGAGATTCCAGATTCCAGCTCACAGAGTGAGGCTCCTTGGGATCCAGCTCACGAGTAGGCCCTGAGATTCCAGCTCACAGAGTGAGGCTCCTTGGGATCCAGCTCACGAGTAGGCCCTGAGATTCCAGCTCACAGAGTGAGGCTCCTTGGGATCCAGCTCACGAGTAGGCCCTGAGATTCCAGCTCACAGAGTGAGGCCCTTGGAGATTCCATCTCACAGAGTGAGGCCCCTGGAGATTCTAGCTCACAGGGTGAGGCCCTTGGAGATTCCAGCTCACAGAGTGAGGCTTTGGATCTGACGTGCGTCATTGCCTCTTTAAAGAATAGATAAAATTTGAAACATTTTTTTTTTTGCGCAAGCCGTTAAAACAGCGTTTTAAAGTGTCAAAAATAGTGTATAATCCCTTCTTTCAAAAATCCTCAGTACCTTGCGCTCACCTACATCTGTAAGGAGAAGATTCAACCACCGGTCTGTGGATGAGTCATCAGAATGTTTGAGAGTGTTAGAATCAGAAAGGAATGTTTTGTTTTTAATTTGTTATAATATGTCAGACTGATCTTCTCGCTGTAAACCGTCTGTAAGCCATGCATTAATTTTTTTTTATTACTTTCAGTTGGTTAGAAGCTTAGTAAGCCGTGCAAACCTAATTTCTTATTCATTTTTCCTCGTCTTTTATATTATTATCATATTCTGGCATTCCTCCCTTTCACTGTTCTCTTTTTCTGCTCTTTTTCTGCTTTTATTTTTTTTAATCTCTCCTGTTCTTGTATTATGTCTTCTTATTCTTATTCTTCTTTGGAACAGCGACTAAGATGTCCAGGCACAATATCATATTGGATTGGGAGTAGGTTATGAGAGTGGGTTATCCCTGAGTGATGCTGAAAAACATGGGGTGTACAATACTTGTTTACCAGACTCCACCGCGGAGGGGAGGGAGGAGGCTATGTTGATCCCTACCCCGTTAGCCAAGCTAGGCCTGTTCTGCTGTTCTGATCCCCTACCCCGTTAGCCAAGTTAGACCTGTTCTGATCCTCTACCCCGTTAGCCAAGTTAGACCTGTTCTAATCCTCTACCCCGTTAGCCAAGTTAGACCTGTTTTGATCCTCTACCCCGTTAGCCAAGTTAGACCTGTTCTGATCCCTTACCCCGTTAGCCAAGCTAGACCTGTTCTGATCCCTTACCCCGTTAGCCAAGTTAGACCTGTTCTGATCCTCTACCCCGTTAGCCAAGTTAGACCTGTTCTGATCCCCTACCTCGTTAGCCAAGTTAGACCTGTTCTGATCCCGTTAGCCAAGTTAGACCTGTTCTGATCCCCTACCCCGTTAGCCAAGCTAAACCTGTTCTGATCCCCTACCTCGTTAGCCAAGTTAGACCTGTTCTGATCCCGTACTCCGTTAGCCAAGTTAGACCTGTTCTGATCCCGTACCCCGTTAGCCAATCTAAACCTGTTCTAATCCCCCACCCCGTTAGCTAAGTTAGACCTGTTCTGATCCTATACCCCGTTAGCCAAGTTAGACCTGTTCTGATCCCATACCCCGTTAGCCAAGTTAGACCTGTTCTGATCCCATACCCCGTTAGCCAAGTTAGACCTGTTCTGAGGGTGCCAGGGGAGAAGTGGAACAGATTCTTGATCGCCTATGGTTTCCTGTTCTTCATTTGTTTCCCATCATTCGATTTCTTTCTCTTTAACTCTCTACTCTTCGTTCTTTGTATTCTCATTTTCTTTGGTTGTCTTCTTCTTTTCATCTTTACTTCTCTTCTGTCTATTCTCCGTTTTCTTTTCTTTTCCTCTCTCATCCTCTTCCATTGTTTTTCTATCTTCTCCTCCTCCTCCTCCTCTGTTGATCATCTTTTCTACTTCTTCTTCTTCTTCTTCTTCTCTTATTGTCTCTGTTCCTTTTCAGTTCCTAAACAAAAATATCTGAAAAGGGACAACAGATTAAGGTAAATCACAAAATAAAGAAGACTTTTAAAAAAACCCCTAAAATAAGCTTACGAAAGCAAACATGGAAGACAAAGAATAAATGAGGTTACGTTAATAAATGTAGGAGATCTATTACTGAGACAGGCGGCAAAGTTTAAATAGAATTTAGTACAAACATAATTGTTTCAACGCCAGCATTTAAATAACAAGAATGAGTGTAAACATTGCTAGAAGGTAAGAAAGCTTAAATGAGTGTAAACATTGCTAGAATGTAAGAAAGCTTAAATGAGTGTAAACATTGCTAGAATGTAAGAAAGCTTAAATGAGTGTAAACATTGCTAGAATGTAAGAAAGCTTAAATGAGTGTAAACATTGTTAGAATGTAAGAAAGCTTAAATGAGTGTAAACATTGCTAGAATGTAAGAAAGCTTAAATGAGTGTAAACATTGCTAGAATGTAAGAAAGCTTAAATGAGTGTAAACATTGCTAGAATGTAAGAAAGCTTAAATGAGTGTAAACATTGCTAGAATGTAAGAAAGCTTGAAAACTTAAACGGTTACCAGTTCGAAAGACTATTGGTAAAATCAAGAACCGGGGGGGGGGGGGAGGGAGAGAGAGCAAGGGAGAGAGAGAGAGAGGGGAAGAATGTTCTAGAACAGTGGTTCCCAGTTAACAATTGTTTCCACATCCGTGGACTCCTTCCTGTTTCAAAATCCAGATCACGGATCACATTTTGGGAAAAGTTTTATATCCTTATGGTGCCTATGTGCTTTAAATGCAAAAGAATTTTTTTTTCAGAAAATGTGCGTAAACTTTAATGAGTAAACGCTACACTAGACTTAAAGAACATATATATATATATATATATATATATATAAAACAGACTTTGTGAATTTTCAAAATGACAGTGATGTAGTTAAGTAAAAATAGACCACAATTAACACTCCTACTTGTTCTGACAAATAAACAGAATATGAAATAGTGTGTGACGGCAAACCAACCTAAATATGATGAGAGAAATCATGCGTATTTTTATTCCGAACAGTTCCTTCCTCATCTGGTTCCACATAGGTTGTTAAACATATCACAGTTAAATTTTTTTTAAAAAGGGGGGGGGGGCCTTTGAGTTTTTGTAACAGAACCCCCCCCCCCCCAGGAAGGTTCCGCGGACCCATAGGGACCACCAGTTGGGAACCACTGTTCTAGAATATTCTCTTTAAAAAAATCTCCGGACGAAGCATTACCTGCGGGCATAACATGGGAAACGGAAGTAGAGAGAAACAAATTAAACGGAATTAATGACGCATAACCAGGCCAAATGTAATGAGGAGTGTAGGTCATTGAACCCATCGGCCGAACTACCGGGGGGAGGGGAGGTTTGGCGAACACTTCAGAGATCAAGCAGTTTGTAGTGATGTAGTGTAGCTGTAATCGTGGCTGCTTGGCTTACAACCGTTCCACACCAGACAGCTCTCTTAGAGAAAACATTACAGCCGACGGTCTGAAAGACAGAAGTCGACTGTAGCTTCTTAATAATAATAAAGCTGTTTATTTTGAAATCCTGTTTTAGAACTTGTTTGTGTGTGTGTGTGTGTGTGAGAGAGAGAGAGAGAGAGAGAGAGAGAGAGAGAGAGAGAGAGGGAGGGAGGCAAAATAAACAAACTTTACGGACAGATATTTGGCAAAGATCTGGAGGTATTTGACAGCTGGATTTTCAAATTATTCACTACTCAAAGCTTGGTCAACAAATTAAATAAGGAAATGAATGTGTCACAGAACGTAACAAAATCAGAGATGGTAATGCACAAAGACTGGGGTTTTTTTTAAGAAAAAGACAATATGGCGAAATGGTATAAATTAACGCTATAAGTGCAAGGCGATTTGTAAGACAACATGCATTAAGAGTGTCAGATAAGGGTTGAAACATGACGAGTTCCCTTCTTCATGGGAAGATTAGGGTAACTGAAATTAGAGAATATGATGAGTTGAACTATGGGAATATTAAAGTTATAGAAACATGACAATATTATCAAGTTGAAAGATGGTAAGATTAAGGTTATAGAAACATGACAATATTATCAAGTTGAAAGATGGTAAGATTAAGGTTATAGAAACATGACAATATTATCAAGTTGAAAGATGGTAAGATTAAGGTTATAGAAACATGGCAATATGACGGGTTGAAAGATGAGAAGATTAGGGTTATAGAAACATGACAGTATGACGAGTTGAAAGATGGGAAGATTAATTCCAATGTCCAGATTCTCCTTGCGCGACTTGAACGAAAGAAAAAAAAAATGTTGCGTATGCTCCTGTGAATGTCCCACGACTTTCCTACCTGTTGCCATGACACCGTGTCTTGGTTGCTACACCCCGGCACGGCCATGTCAGCGATGCCCAGAACGAAATGGACGGCGGCAGTCATCCTCTACTTGAATCGTCTACCCTCGAGAGGGGGTCGGGGGAGACCGTGGACTCTCTTATCAGCGAGTATTGATCACTCAGCCGCTGGCACCAGAAACTACTCCACGGGTTCTCTAAATATGACACAATCTTCTGCCCGCAGCTGTGACCTCTGTAATATCTTTCCACCACTCTAACCTGTCTCCCCTTAACACCCAAATCCACCACCCCGCCCCGCCGCCCCTTACAATTAATCTAGTAAAATTCCACAATCTTTCACCCATTTGTTCCCTAACCCTTGTTGTTGCTCAGAACCCCCCCCCCTCTTTTACAACCACAGAAAAGCAAGGAACACGGGGTCAGAGTTGAGAAGAGATCCGATGAGACGTTATATACATCTGCGAACCCATCGTCGCTCGCCACGATCGCCATCGACCCCGAGTCCCCCTCTTCTTAGATTTGCATCTACAACCCCCCCCCCTTTTTTTTCTTTCTCCCCCAACTTTGTGTTCGGTTATGTCTATCTCACCCCCACCCCCCTTGTCCTCCTCCCCATCCTCAGCTTACGCTCTTAATATTGCTCTCCTCTTTGCCCCCCCCCCACCCCTTTCATCCACATATCCATACCAGCCCGGCGACTTATGAGTAAAGCTAGAGGGGCACCCTTGACCTCTAGGATGGAATATAAAGTTGAGAACTCTGGTTACTCACTAGAAGAACGTGTGACCACCAGCGTGTATTGACCCGTCCTTCTTGGCTTTGTACTTAACTGTGATCACTGCTTATACAGGTCCCGATACTTGTTCATGGCAGATTGTAAGTAGTTCGTAAGTTACAAGTTTTTAAGTTCCATTTTCGTTTGGTTTTTTTTTTACATTTCAAGTTTTTAAACAAAATTATATTGAAAGGGTAAAAGAAACGAAACAAAAGGAAGCCAAATCTATGGCTCTTTGCGCGCGTTTTTCGTGTTGTATAAGCAGCTCTTTCCTAATGGATCTCTATTTGTTTGCAATGTTTTCAAAGGGAAACTTTAAATGGAAGATGTTTTTTTAAACGTTGAAATACATTTTCTGATTCAAAATTTGGCCTATAATTTAGTTTCCCCATTCAGTATCATCTTTCATATAATAATTGATATATGTCGTTCTTTTTTTTTTTTCTTTTCTTTTACTCTTTCATGTCAAATTCTGATCAAGAAACGCCATGGTGATGTTCAAAATATTTAATAATAACAACATATAATAGACGTAAGAAAAGGGAAAATAATAATGAAAGGGGAGAATGATAATAAAAGAGCAAATGTCAGGATTATGTTCTCCGTGTCTCTTATTAGTTTGATCGTCAGGGAGAATATGTTATTGCCGGGCTCTCATCTCTGCTAAATGTGCCTTGTTAAAAAGTTAGTTTTCTAAAATATTTGCTTCTGCGAGAAACATATCGATTGAATAAAAAAAAAAGTAAAAATACACGATCTTTCAATAATAATAATAATAATAAAATATAGTTATTTCTGAGGATATAAATCTCCTTTCACTATTCATTCTCCCCCTACCCCACCCCAGCTTTATTTTGTTTAAGCTGTTGCTCTTTAAAAGGTACAACATTCGAGTATCACGTGTCTATGTGAATATTTTCAAGGAAAAGCAGATAAAATGTGAGAGTGACAAGATGTGAAGAAGTGAACTTTACATGTGCATGCCTACCCGGCTTTTTTTTTTTTTTAACCTACATTTCTAAACAAGCGACTCTTTCACGGCAAACAAAAAAAAACTACATGAACAAAATAATTAGAAATAAGACAGGCTTTGTTTTTTTTTTTTTTTTGGTGAAACTAAGAAAACTGATATAATTCTTTGCTTTCTCTCGTGCAGGCCGTAATATTGGTTTCACCGAATGTCCCATGCTATACAAAACAATTCAAATCCTCCAAAAAAAAAAAAAAATTAACACTTCAACACAAATCAACCGCTATGCCAACAAACTCCTTTTCGTGATATTGATACAACTTGCTCAAGGGTGTTAACAGTGTAGGTCTCATATAAACTTGGTAGACTGTTGTAACAATATGTAATCTTATATAGACGAGATACGCCGTTACAGTAACACATAATCTTTTATTGGCGAGGTAAGTTGTTACAACAACATTTAATCGTGTATAGACGAGGTAAGCCGTTATAATGACATGTGATCTTTTATTGACGATGTAAGTCGTGACAAGAATATATAATATATATAATATCGTATAGGCGAGATAAGTTGTGACAACAGTGTGTAATCTCGTATAGACGAGGTAAGTTGTTATTACAATTTATATTCGACTACAGACGAGGTAAGCTGTTACAACAGTGTATAATCTCGTATCGATGAGATAACCTGTTACAGCAGTAAATAATCTCGTATAAACGAGGTAAACTGTTTTGACAATATATAATCTCGTATAAACAAAGTAAACCGTGCTGTTTGTTTACTTTTTGACCAGCGACAGATTATATCACCAACCAGCCCCCCTCAGCTAAACCGCTAAGGGCCCCCGCTCGCTCCGACCTATACTGTTCATCTCCTGATATATGGCCAGATTCTATTCTAGAAGCGATTACTGTCTTTTGGACGACAAAACATGTTAGTGCAGCAATAACGGTTATAAATGATAGTCACACGAAACAATAACTAGTCTGTACAGAGTTTTCAAGGCTGGGCCCTAGGTTTAAACCTGTTCGGCCAAACAGCTAATCCTCACTGCTTTTGGTTGAACCATTTTTGAACGCTCACGTATTATATATTTTTTAAACTGAATGTTAAACAATAAGAAATTATATGGTCGAGGAGAAGTAGCAAACGAGATTTGGAGAGACCAGACAACAAATGAAGAGATCTCAGTCAGCGCAAAGGCCGGTCACGAAACGAATAAGGTGGGCAAATATTGACAGAAATGATTTGAACACTTGACCAGAATTAGGCCAGATCAAGCAGCTGGAAAAGTCTGTAAGGCCAGAATGAAAGAAACCAGAAGCAGTGTCCACCTTTCCCTCCCCGCCTCTCTTTCCTCCTTTTACAGTAAGGTACCAAGGCTG
Source organism: Achatina immaculata (assembly GCA_009760885.1). Taxonomy (NCBI): domain Eukaryota; kingdom Metazoa; phylum Mollusca; class Gastropoda; order Stylommatophora; family Achatinidae; genus Lissachatina; species Lissachatina immaculata. Next base: position 28,141,755 of record CM019691.1, on the reverse strand, counting down.
ACGAAACAGCGCTCCTCATCTGTTGCTTTTCGTAATATGCTTAGCTTGGTTAACGCGGGCCCAGTGAAAGTGGGGTGTGCCAGAAAGTTGGCATTTTGGGTGTCCATCTCGGGATCTTCAAGAAGGTCACAATAATCCACTCCCAATCCGGCACGATGCATGCGCTCCACCGCCTCTACAGTGTCGGCTGCTCCAGCAGGATAAAACAGAAGAAACAGACTCTGTAAGCCTCGATATGTTCACTGCCTAGATGAGGTTACCGAGAAGCCAGGCGTTCCAATTCGCTAGGAAGACATAATTCCATCGTCTAGTAGGACCATCATCATCATCTCCTTTCATTCCCCTGAGAGCATAGGGCTTGGAAAAGACTCTCCAGTCATCCCTGCTCTTGGAATTATTCTGTTTCCTTCCCTTTGTCTCTGAGCATTGATGGTGTCCTGGTACTCAGCTGGGATGTCGGTCTGCAGCTTCCTTTCGGCTTTGACTGCATAACGTCATGCGCTCTGTTGTCAGAGTCCCTTCCTTTTCCAAGACAAAGTTTCCTGGCTTTAATCTCCGTGTTTCTGTAACGCTCCAGTTTTTTTGTTTTTTTTTAACAAGGAACAGGTGGTTGGCCTATCCCCCAATCTCCTTAGTCGCCTCCTACGACATACGTGGAAGGCGGAAGTGGTCCTATTCTTTTCTCTGCAAATCTGGGCCCCGGTAACCACACAGGCGGTCTTGTAGGATACTTCACCCCCAAACCTCACCAAGGTTGAACAAAGTCTCTGTATGTGTCACCTATGCGCAGCGGCAACAACTCTGCGCAAGAAAAGCGAAACAATGGGTACATGCATTCAGACAAAGAACAAAGAGCAACCCCAACAACGAAGCCTTACGTTAAATAATCGCTCCTTCTCGCTGAGCAAGCAACACAACCCGGTTTGCCTGCGATCAGGCCGCGAATAATATGATTAGCGTGGCTAATTTCCCAGATATAGAATTTCAGATTTCGCTATAGACTGTTTAATTTCATTAATATGCTCACACTGTTATTCAAATTATTTGCGTTGCTTCAGTTTTGTTGTTGTTGTTATTATTATTATTATTATTTGCAAATTAAATTTTGCTTCAATCGAATATGTGCTTAAGTATTTTCCCATGATTTTAAATATAATTTTAAAAATCATCATCGCAATCATCATCATATGCACTATCATCATATACGCAATTATCATCGTCATCATATAATCCTCTTAACAGCCTTTTGTTTTTCAGTAAATCAGCAAATATTAAGTATGACCCACTTACGTATATCCTCTTTCCTATTTTGTTTTTCCTATTAGGAAAAAAAAACGTAGTAAGATTAGGGTTAAGTGTGGGAAAAAACCCCTCATAATGTTTACCTCAGAAAAAAAACCCTCATAATGTTTACCTCAGGAAAAAAAACCTAATAATGTTTACCTCAGGAAAAAACCCTCATAATGTTTACCTCACCAAAAAAAACCCTCATAATGTTTACCTCAGGAAAAAAACCCTCATAATGTTTACCTCAGGAAAAAAACCCTCATAATGTTTACCTCAGAAAAAACCCCTCATAATGTTTACCTCAGAAAAAACCTCTCATAATGTTTACCTAAGAAAAAAAAACCTAATAATGTTTACCTCTGAAAAAATCCTCATAATGTTTACCTCGCCCCAAAAAAAACCCTCATAATGTTTACCTCAGGAAAAAAACCCTCATAATGTTTACCTCAGGAAAAAAAACCTCATAATGTTTACCTCATAAAAAAAAACCTCATAATGTTTACCTCATAAAAAAAACATCATAATGTTTACCTCAGGAAAAAAAACCCCTCATAATGTTTACCTCAGGGAAAAAACCCTCATAATGATTACCTCAGAAAAAAACAAACTTTTTTAAAATCAGTTTTGTTGTAACTTCTTACATTTCCTTCAAACCGTTCTTCCCGAAGCTTCCTCTGTACTGAGATATTTTAGACAGTGAATGACTCTGAACCGGATCTTATCATTACAAGTGAAATTCAATAAAACACTTACATCGAAAATTCTTAACTGGGGGTATCCATATCCATCTCCATTTGGGGTGTGGGAACCAAATTATGGGGGTTTGGGACTGGGTATCTGAACATCCCCCCCTCCCAAAAAAAAAAATTGATGTCCGTGCTTTCTCTTGGCTGTTTGTTCCTAGCTTTCTACATGAAAAGGAAACCAAGCTGCTGACATATTTGAAGTATGCTAGGGCAGGTGGTGATACTGGTTTTAACAGTTTGACGAATAGGATGTGGGAAGATACTCGGCAATCCACTGGGAGGTCTGTACTCCTGCAAAGCGTTGAGAACCTTGACTAACAAGGGTTTACACACTGTTCAAGAAGAAATATGATAAAAGTAAGAGTAATTCCCCACAGTTTGCCATCATTCTTAGAGTCCAAGAAGGCGACCATTGAACTAAAGAAAAATGGAGGAAAAAAATTAACCAGTTTATGAAGATAAGCCAATTTGATTAGGCAATCAGCGACGCCATAGCCGACATGTTAGCGTCAGTGTTGGCGAACCATAGCGGATGTGTTACCCGTCAGTGTTGGCGAACCATAACTGAGCCGTCCAACCTCTCCGCTAGTACCCCTAGTAACAGGGCAAGCCTGTAACGGGAGGGGGGGTGGTGGTGGTGGTGGTGGTGAGGGATCGCCATAGTAACCAGTGGTGGCGGAGTCTGCTAAAGAAGTACTGCACATCCCTTGATTTTTAGCTACACTCTGGGACTGAAAAAAAATAGTCGCCATAACCCGCTTCCAATCCGCTGTCCGTCAACATCTTCACCACATCGGCAAGACCTTCAAAAACTGCATAATGTATACGGACAATAAATATACATGTCTGAGGCCAGAACTATAGATCGAAGAAGAAGAAGAAGAAGCTCAGTGGCACGAAATATTAGGTTCAAGAAGAAGAGGACTCTAGATTTCTGATTAATACAGACTTCATCATTAGACTTAACGAAGTTTGTCTACACCTTGAGCTCGCTCTGTGTGTAAATTCTTTACTACCTGTTGCCGTTAAATCAGACCAGATCACTGGATTATTTTTTTTTCTGAAACCAGGATTCAAAATGGAGAAGAGACAGTTTGTTTATTATCACTGGAATCTCTCTGCTTTGAAAGACAACACAGCGCCTGTCTCGGGCAATCAGTTCCACGATTGCACTGGTGCGAAGATCGGATTGGCGCGCACACCTCCCATGCAGAACATATAACCTCTTAATTAAACTCAAAAGCTGTTTATCCCAGCAGTTACTCTCATATTCTCTTTTTGTCCATGTTTATGTTAGTCGCTGCCACATTTATTCCATATTTCTCTTGTTCCTTCCAGTCTGTGTACTCGTATGTTAGTTTCTCCCAGCACTTCCATATTTCTCGAGTTGTTAATCTTTCACCTAGTTTGTCCCTGACTCTTTAAATACTGTCTAAGTGTCAACAGAGATGCACTGTGGAAAATCCTAAGATGGCATGGCCTCCCCCATAAAATAGTTAATGTAATCAAAGCCCTATACGAGGGTTTTCAGTGCAAAGTTATCTGTGGAGAACATACCTCCAGCAGCTTTAGGGTACAAACAGGAGTGAAACAGGGATGTGTACTATCACCAACATTATTTATCTTGGCAGTAGACTGGTTAATGAAGGAGGCAACATCAGACAAACGCAGAGGATTACAATGGACCCTTGACACAGTGCTGGAGGACCTTGACTTTGCGGACGACATTTGTCTATTATCAAGCAGTCACAAAGATATGCAAGATAAAATAAACAAGTTAACCCAGAATGCAAACAACATAGGACTAAAGATCAACGTAGGAAAGACAAAGTTAATGAAGCAAAATGTGAACAACAGAAATGTACTCAGAGTAGATAACAAGTTAGTGGAGGAGGTCAACGAATTTGTATACCTTGGCAGCAGAGTAGTAGAAAATGGAGACAGCACAGAGGACATCAACAGCAGACTTACTAGAGCAAACCAGGCTTTTGCAATGCTACAGAATATATGGAAATCAAATAAACTAAGCATAAATATGAAAATCAGGATATTTAAGAGTAATGTTCTAAGTGTACTACTCTATGGAAGTGAATGCTGGAAAATCACCAAAACCATAGAAAACAAGTTGAATTCTTTCCAGACTAAATGTTTACGTAGAATTAAAAAAATATTTTGGCCAAACACCATAAGAAATAACATCTTATTGGCAGAAATGCAGATGAAACCACTGACAACAATTATTGAGGAAAGACGCTGGCGATGGTTGGGACATGTGCTCCGAATGACTGACAACTCACTACCAAAAATAGCACTAAGATGGACACCATAGGGGAGCAGAAGTAAGGGTAGACCAAAAGAGACATGGAGAAGAACAACAGAAAGGATGTTGAGCAATAGAGGGCTCACCTGGGCAAGAGCAGAAAAAAAGGCGAAAGACAGGCATTTGTGGAAAACCCTTGCGGAAGCCCCATGTGCCCTGGGCACTTAAGGTTCAGAGAGAGAGAGAGTCTTGTACAGGTTTGCTTTACTTATTCCTATGCATCTAGTCTTGTTAACGTTTGCTTATTCCAGTTTTGTCTTGTTAACTGTAACTTTTCCCTGTATCTCTAGTCTTCTTCACCTTAACTTATTCCACTACTTCTTACATATCTCTAGTCTTGTTCACCTTACCTTTTACACATACCTCTGGTCTTCTTCCTTTTCGTTCGCTTCTACCACCAAGATCGCCAAGTGATCCTGCTGAATTTACTCCTGTGGTCCTCGATGTGTCCCGTGGTCACCCTGTGGCCCCGAGAGGCCCACAAGAGATCCCTGAGAGGATCACAAGAGGTTCAGAGTATCGCGGGGTTTGGGCCTGAATTCTTGGTGGGTCGCAGAAGTGGGATTGTATGACACTGTGTTTTCGTTGCACCAGTTTAATCTAGAGTTAGACTTTCTCAACTGAAAACCTCGACGTGCTTTAGATATCAGAATATCCCTACCGGGTGAGAGGTGATTGCCCATTCAGTCCAGCGTTGGACGTTCTCACCAGAAAACCTCAGCGTGATTAGGATACGCATACATCCCCGTCGGGTGAGAGGTGGTTGCCTATCTAGACTGCACTGGTCCAGTGTCTCCGACTTCAGCATTTTGTGGTCGTGGCCGCTACCCTTCCTATTTGTGACCAGGACGGAACTTTTGTCCAGGAGATGAATCCTCGCCGCTAGTAAGTTTCACCCCTGGTTGAGCCGGTTTAGGCATATTATCCCAGTATGGGCGTGTTTAGGACGTGACCGACCTCTAGAGCGGAGGTACCGTGACATGAGTAGTCATCAAGTTTCACCCCTGGGTTAAGTCAGTTTAGGCATATTTCACCAGTATGAGTGTATATCTGACGTGGCCGGCCTCTAGAGCAGAGGTGCCGTGGTATGAGTAGCTCTCGCCGCGAGACTACTGGACATACCGGTTAACCTTCACTTTATCCTTTCCATTACTTTTTCACAGCGGCGCCGCACGGCAACCCTAATCGCTTTTCCGCATTTTCTTCATTGGCCAAGAGGAGCTTCACTTCATGCATGGCATCTGAAGAATTTCGCCAGCCTGGGTTAAGCCGATTCAAGCAATCTTAACCGCTGAGATAAGCCGATTAGGTAATCAGACCCAGTATAGGTGTATATAGGACGTGGCCGGTCTCTACAGCAGAGGTGCCGTGATTTGAGTAGTACTGAAATTAAAAGGAGGACATCTATCGCTCTTCAGAAAGTAAAACAAATAAAGAATCTGTGGAGAGGAGCAGACAGAACCACAAAAATAAGATTTTTAGGGGATGCATCTTTCCCATCGCAACATATGCCTGTGAGACCTGGACACTTAACAAAACAGCTGAGAAACACATAAATGCCCTTGAATGTAAATGCTACAGAAGAGTTCTTCAAATATCATGGACACAAAAAAGAACAAATATATCCATACTACAAGAGCTTAATATTGAAGAAGGCTGGCTAGTAAAGAGGATTAAAGAGAGAAAACTTAAATATTTTGGACACATTAAACGTCATGATAATTTAGAGAAGACCGTATTGGAAGGGTACATAATGGGAAAAAGAAAAAGAGGAAGACCAAAACGAAGATGGCTGCAAGACATCGTTGACGATCTGCAAATGGATGCAACAGCAGCAGGCCACCTTGCTCACAACCGAGAGGCCTACAGGAGTGCTGTTTGGGAGGCAAAGTTCCGCAAGGGACATGCAAATGAATGAATGAATGACCTCGATACTACTGGTTACTTCACTCAATCTATTCCTTCATCATGTCAACGGCGACTCTGCGAGGCAACCCTAGTCGCATTTTTCTTCATTGGCCGGGAGGAGTTCCCCCCACCCCCACACCCTCCACGCACGGCAGCTGAAGAATCTCACCAGCAGCGGGTTTTCAATGAGCTACCAAATATGACTCTCATCTCCCCGAAACGTCTGGTTTTCAGGCGCCAGATATTCGCCTGTGCCATTTCTCCTGTCAGTTTGAACAGTTCCGCCACGAGAAGGTCAGGAGCTGGACGTGGACTGTCAGAGGCTATTGAGACACACGTCTTGGAGACATTTAATTGGAGTGGAGAGCATATCCCCACCCCACCTCCAGCTGTAACAGTCCTTAGAACCAGCATATCCCCACCCCACCTCCAGCTGTAACAGTCCTTAGAACCACCTCTGGTCTTGTTCACTTTACTTTCTAGCCATGCCTTTAGTCTTGTTCATCTTACCTTTTACTCATACCTCTAGTCTTGTTCACCTTACTTTCTACCATGCCTTTAGTCTTGTTCATCTTACCTTTTACTCATACCTCTAGTCTTGTTCACCTTACCTTTTACCCATAACTTTAGTCTTTTTCACCTTACCTTTTACCCATACATCTAGTCTTGTTCACCTTATCTTTTACTCATACCTCTAGTCTTGTTCACCTTACCTTTTACCCATACCTCTAGCTTTGTTCACCTTACCTTTTACCCATTCCTCTGGTCTTGTTCACCTTACCTTTTACCTATACCTTAAGTCTTTTTCACCTTACCTTTTACCTATACCTTAAGTCTTTTTCACCTTATCTTTTACCCATACCCTTGGTCTTGTTCACCTTGACTTATTTCCATACTCCAGATTTGGTCAACCTTTATTTATTGCTATTTATTGTTCTTTCTAACTTTATTGTTATTCCTCGAGATTTTAAGTTCAACTTATTCCAATGTCCCTAGTCTCGTTCACTTCAACTTATTTCAGTACCTCTAGTCTTGATCGTCTTAAATTATTGTCATTGCACTAGTTTAGTTTCACTTTAACTTATACCCTTAAATTTAGTCTTGTTCACCTTACCTTATTCCCGTATCTTATGTGTTATTCCTTTAGCTGATCTTAATTAATTGTCATTCCATTAGTCTTATTCACTTTAACTTGTCCTACCTTTAGTCTTGTTTACTCTGACTTATCCTCATACCTTTACTCTTGTTTACTTTAACTTATCCTCATGCCGTTAGTCTTTTTTTTACTTTAACTTATCCTCATACCTTTAGTCTTGTTTACTTTGACTTATCCCCATACCTTTGGTTTTGTTTACTTTAGCTTATCCTCATACCTTTAGTATTGTTTACTTTAACTTATTCTCATACCGCTAGTATTGTTTATTTTATTGTTACTTTACTGTATTGTCTTGTTTACTTTGACTTATCCTCATATCTCTAGCCTAGTTTACTCTAGCATATCCTCATACATGGAGTCTAGTTTACTTTAACTTATCCTCATGCCTGTAACCTACTTTACTTTAACTTATCCTCATGCCTGTAACCTACTTCACTTTAACTTATCGTCATACTTTTAGCCTAGTTTACTTTAACTTATCCTCATACCTGTGGCCTTGTTTGCTTTGACTTATCCTCATACCTGTATCTTAGTTTACTATAACGTATCCTAATACCTTTAGACTAGTTTACTTTAACTTATTCTCAATCCTGTAGTCTTCTTCACTTATTCCCATACATCGCGACTTGCCTAGCTTTCTATTAAAAGGAGTCCTTATTTCCCAACAGCTCTCACTGTGAAAACGAGCCCCTAGAGACTTATGTCCCGGCATATGCTATCATTTATTGTGTTTACAAATGTCTATAAAGCAAAACCGACTGCGTGAAGCACTGGAGTACACGTACAATATAATCCGGCGGTTGTCAAGCAATGTTTCGCGGACACATGTGCAATCGAAGGTCCACCAATTTGCAACAGACGTTTGAGGAAGGGTTGAAAATCCCCTCAAGAAAAGTGATGGTGCACCTTGACAATTTTTTTTTCGCCTAGTTCTGCGTGTCAAAAAGATCAATAATCGTTTGTAGTGTAAAAAAAAAAACCAAAAAACTAAGAGCCTTTGATAGTTTTTAAATAAAAACTTCATTAGCACGAAACACACTTTACTCAATGTAAGTTAAGCAGAAATGACCATGTATTTCATTCTGTGGACAGCAAAAAAGTTTCTCCAAGCCAGAATTTTAAATCTTTCATTAGGTAAAAAGTAAACATCCCTGTTTCCGCGCCATTAAGCATATTGGAGGTAGGTTGTCATGTCCGTATTTCCACGACCTTCGGAAAGAGAGAGAGAGAGAGTGTGTGTGTGTGTGTGTGTGCGCGTGTGTGTGTTTGTGTGTGCGCGCGTGTGTGTGTGTGTTTGTGTGTGCGCGCGCGCGTGTGTGTGTGTGTGTGTGTACCAGAAAACCCCCATCGCTGGTTCTTGAACCCGGTACCACCAGACTAGTACACCGAGCACATAGCCACTCAGTTAACCAGGCCGTCAAAATCTTTCAGTAGCAAATCAAACAAATTTAAGATCACATAAAAATGAAAAACATTTGTAACAAACACCACCGCCATGCCCAGCTTTAGACGCTGAGATTGGAGCAGGAGTAGTTACACTTCAGTCCATTAAAAAAAAATTTATACTGAAATCTCATCATTCATTTGCATGTCCCTTGCGGAACTTTGCCTCACTAACAGCACTCCTGTATCACTCTCGGTTGTGAGCAAGATGGCCTGCTGCTCATGCATCCATTTGCAGATCATCAACGATATCTTGCAGCCATCTTCGCTTTGGTCTTCCTCTCTTTCTTTTTCCTATTATGTACCCTTCCAAGACGGTATTCTCTAAATTATCATGACGTTTAATGTTTCCAAAATATTTTAAGTTTTCTCTGTTTAAACTTCCTTACTAGCCAGCCTTCTTCAATATTAAGTTCTTGTAGTATGGATATATTTGTTCTTTTTTGTGTCCACGATATTTGAAGAACTCTTCTGTAGCATTTACATTCAAGGGCATTTATGTGTTTCTCAGCTGTTTTGTTAAGTGTCCAGGTCTCACAGGCATATGTTGCGATGGGAAAGATGCAAGCCCTTAAAAATCTTATTTTTGTAGTTCTGTCTGTTCCTCTCCACAGATTCTTTAGGTGAAATCTATATTGAAAAAAATATGCATTCCATTTTTTATGTCAGAGATTGAATATAGATGTGCATTAAGTTTACATATACCAGAAGTTCTCAGCCAATGGGTTTTGTTGTGAAATGGGAGGGGGGAGGGGACGGGGATTGAGACCATAAACTGACAGACTAGAACTGTCGGAATATTATTACATGCAACTTATTTAAACTGCACATTTTGAGTCAGACAATTTTTGAAAAAAGTGAGTGAAGGGGAGTGGTTGGGGTGGGGTGGGTGCGGGTGGAGGGAGGTGACATCTGGTGAAAAGAGAGCATAGGGCAAAAAAAAAAAATGTTGAGAACCACTAACATGTGCAAGAAAAACATGATAAAGACCTACTAGAAACCACAAACACCACCGCATGGTGATTACTACATGCTAAAGAGAAATTATTAATAAGCCATTATTTTCCGCCTCAGAACAGGACAGAACCGACTCCGAAGTCACATGTCCGTCCGTCCGTCCGTCCATGGCTGGCTATCGGCTAAGCAATCACCGCCCAGTACGCCCTGTGGCGTCTTGCAGGGCAGAAACAAATTCTCTCCACCTCTCACGGTCTGCCGCCAGCCTTCGTATTGTCCCCCAGCTGTGCTGCATCCTGCGCCTACTGTTTTTCGCCAGGTAGCCTTTGGTCGGGCCCTCTTTTTCCCTCCGGTGTCCTTGGCATGGCTGTTTTAGCGATACTGCTGGGGTCTCTTCGTAGCACATGACCAATATATTTCCAGCTTTTTTTTTTTGCTGTCATGGCAAGCATATCTTCTAGTTCACACTGGGCAAGTTGGTCTCTGTTATTTATTGTCTGTGGCCTGTTATATTAAAAATCTTTCTGAGGCAGATTGTGTGGAATGAAGATAATGTACTCATTTCCTTTTTCAGTTGTTCTCCAGCGTTCCAAATCACAAGTATACAAAGTTAAATGTTGGTAATTCTCCTCTTTGTACATGTGTTCAAGGGCCCCAAACGTGGCACACATCCTGCAAAACTGCTCCAACTATGAGACGCTGAGAGGCAGTGAAACCACTCAAGAAATTAAGGTCTGCGGTTTCATACAAGGACTATGGGTGGGGGGGGGGGAGGGGGAGGGGGTCAAATTTATCAGAGCTGGAGCTGCAGATATAGACAGAGGAAGAAGACTAACATAGGCAGTAATTATTTGGTAAAAATGTAAAAGGATCTGATTATCGTATTTCTCAATTTACTTTCTTTATATTCATTACACTTTTAAGCAGCGGTCACTGAAATGTCAGTAGAAAATGTCTTGAACTAGCGTTGTAAGAAATCTGAATTCAAAGGTTTAATAATTTTATTATTATTATTTTATTATTACTTTAATGGCCCCGCTTGCTGTGAAATGATAACATAAGGGTCGCCCTCCCGGTTCGTCAACACCGTAGACTTTGTTGCTGTTGCTACATAAGTTTTGATGAATTTTTATATATTTCTATGGAGGACAAAACAAGCTAGTTTTTCCCTTTTGCATGCTCACAATATAAATATAAATAATACACCTCTTGGGCCCATGTACCGTCCGCCGATCTTTAGCAAGGCTGTGATTGGTTTCACAAACAACAAACAAACCTAGACTCTTCCCCCCCCCCCCCCCCCCCCCGGTTTCCTTTCTGTTGCAAGGACAACGGGTAGAGAGCTTGAAAGCGGACAAGGATCGATCGATAAAAGTGTCGCGACTAACTTTCTGGTCGGCTGGAAGTAAATGGCCGGGACACGAGTAGCACGTGATCTGGAGAACAGGGACGCACTATGGGGACGCCTGTCCTGTTGTAACGTTTTGTTTGCGTCCTCTTCTTTGCCTCTAATCTCATCAGTGTCCTTTTATTTGCTTAGGGATTCTTGATTTATTCCGCGTTCAGGCTGGCGACAAGCGTCTTTCTGAAACCAAGAGAAAAAGGGAATGAAAGAGAATAAGGACGGCCTCTACAACTCCGACCAGCCGGTGGAAATGGGCTGCGAGGGAGATAACTTTGATGACCCGGTCAAAAGTTCGGGAGGGGCTATTGTTATGTCCATTTGGTCAGCTCATGCTGAGTTATGGTGATGCTACCAGTCTATACAAACTGCATCAAGAAATGAATAGTTGTTACACCACAACATACAAAAAAAAGGAAGTTCATATGATCAACTAGTAAAGTTCTCCGCTTCCTGCGGGTTTGCACTATAGGCCTTAACTCATCAAGGAAAAAAAAGCAGTTGTCTTTCTTTGGTTATATTTAAACAACACAGTGGCCTAACTAGTGAGAACAGAGAAACAGTTGTCTTTCTTTAGCCATATTTAAACACGGTGGCCTAACTAGTGAGAACAAGGAAACAGTTGTCTTTCTTTGGTCATATTTAAACAACAAAGTGGCCTAACTAGCGAAACCAAGGATGAAGGACATGACTGCAATATTTTAAAGAAAAATAAAAGAGGAGGGGGGGAAGGAGGGGGTAAGGTGATGAGACGACGGGATCAAGACATCACTCGCAAACTTACACTCACTGCATGAATCAGATTTTCAGAAAGCAACATTCTACAATGGAAACGCCGCAAGAAGATATGAGAGAAAAAGAGGCAAGGCTAACTTACTTGAGTAAAACTGGCCCATTAAAGCCCAGTTCTTCATATCCCTTAGACATATCTGCTCTAGGCTGTAGCCTGGCTGGTCTAATGGTAGTAGCACTGACCCGGCGTGTCAGTTTGAGTGACTGTCGTATATTCTGCAGAGCGGCAAACAAGTTCGTTTTAACGGTAGACTTATGTGTATGGTTCGCTGGCAATCAGTGGCCTAAAGCTGGCATGTCGGCGTCAGGGTTGGCCAACCACAGCTGACCAAGACCCTGTCTCACCTCTCAGTAACAGGCCTAATCCGGCTAACGGGGCAGATATCGATATAGTCACCACGGGGGGTGGAATATGCAGGAAACTCTCTACCGTAGAGAGCGGAACAACAACACAACTCCTTCAGATCATCAGAGGAAGTACCCCCCCCCTCAGACAAGTGTTTCGGCCCTTTAAACTCCTGGCACTCTAAGGGGGTGGGCCCCTCTGGGTCATGACTCCCAGAGGTCTTGTGAGTTGTTTTTTTTTTCTTCCAGTTGCCACTGCACTTTTTTGAAGTGCGTCTTTAGCGATCCAGCCACGAAGGACTGGTATTGGTTGTGGCAAACGAAATTACTTATGTTCCCAATGCTTGTTTCGCATACTCCACAGCCAGCATGAGCCCTTTTCTGCTGTTTCTGAAAGGCTTCTCAATGCCCTTGCTCTTGCTTGTCCCTTTATGCCCAGTTGCTTACATAGGTCATATATATAGTCACCACGGCGGTAGAATATGTATAGTCACCACGGCGGTAGAATATGTATAGTCACCACGGCGGTAGAATATGTATAGTCACCACGGCGGTAGAATATGTATAGTCACCACGGCGGTAGAATATGTATAGTCACCACGGCGGTAGAATATGTATAGTCACCACGGCGGTAGAATATGTATAGTCACCACGGCGGTAGAATATGTATAGTCACCACGGCGGTAGAATATACAAACGAAAGAAGTATTGCACACCCCCACCCAGCTTCTTCGCGGAAAATTAGCTGCCATAACCCACTCCCAAGCCGACACAATGCCTCAACATCTTCACGGCACCAGTGCAGAGAACACCAGCTCGCAGTTCAGGAGATTGAAGAAGAAGACATAAAGATAGATTGAAGAAAGCGGATAGGAATAAGACCGGCAGAAAGTAAGATGAGCACCTATAAATGAAGAATATACAACAATCCAATATTTCGGCAAAGGCTGTTTTCAAGGATCACATACAAAAACAACACAGCAGATAGAAACATGAAAAATATGTATCTGAAAAAATAAATATCTACTTCTTTTGTAACCCAATTTGAAAGCTTCTATCTGTAAGCAAGGCTGAGAATAGAGAGAAAAGACGGCAGGGGAACTTGAGAGAGAGAGAATGAATGAATGAATGAATAATCTTTATTTTTCAAGGGTAAAGAATTGGGCACGCAGGCCCGTCTTACATTCTGCCCTTCAGAGAGAGAGAGAGAGATAGAGAGAGAGAGAGAGAGAGAGAGAGAGAGAAATCAGATACAAGCGGAGACGAAGAAGGAAGAAAAGTTGCAAAAGAATGAATGAGAATTTGAAACTTACACCCCACTAGAACAGCACATAGACTCGATAGTCCTTGAGACATGAACAAACCAGGTAATGCTTAACTCTGGTACGTCAACAAGACAATATAAAAACTGCTGAATTGTGAAACCACCATAAATCAACACAGAATGTCTGCAGAATTCTTGGTTTTGGGTCACATTTTTACTAACAGATTCTGCAGAAGAATTTTTTTTTAAATCTATGTCCTGTAGCATTTGCACGCAGTACTACAACATTTGAGGTAGGGATGCCAGCACCTTGTCCTCACTGCCTTTATTTTTCTAGGGAAACCCCAGGTACCCATGTTTTTGGGAGACTCGGTTAAGCTCAGTGCCGGTCTGTCCGAAAAAATTCACCTCGTGTGAGAAATCAAACCAGGACCTTTCTGATCACCAGGTGAGTGCATTAACCACTACACCACCGCGGCTCTGGAAGATGAAAATGGGGGGGGGGGGAGAGGGGGTAAAATATGAGAAATGTAAAATAAAATTACAGTTAAAAAGTTTGTCTTGGTGCACTAACCGAACCTACCGCCGGACATCTGCCGACTGATCAATCCAGGGGCAAATTTTAAAAAGAGGAGGGGGGGGGGAGTACCTGGATTTCGCTAAGAAAAACAAAGGCAGTGATGACAACTGTTGGCATCCCTACTTCAAATGCTGTAATGGCCTAGAAATGTGAAGGCTCTACACAGTCCCTACATCTGATGCTTATGATACATCACATGGAATGCTATGGCTGGTTAACATGAAAGAAAAGAAAAATGACCAGTCCTAGACCAGTGTTTCCCAAAGTGGGCGTCGGAAATGACCAATGGGGGGGGGGGGGGTGAAGGAGAAAGAGTCAGTTTTTTTTTTGTTGTTGGGGGGGGGCGGTGGGTGGAAGAAAAAGGGACAGTACGGGGGCGTTGATGGAAAACGAAGCAGCAAACGGGTGGCAGTAATATCTTCCTTCTTAGCACTTCAAGCTGACACCGAGAAACTCGTGTCCCTACATGAAACTCGTCTATCACAGATGGGAAAATAATGCAGTATATGAGTTATAAATGTACTCTTTCATATTGTTAAATAAACTGGTTTGACTTGCTGAAGTTTTTAGTTGTGCAATTCACATCCTGGTTTAATACGAAAAGTACATAGCCGGGTTGGGTGGGGGAAGAGGAGATGAAGAGGGGGTTGGGTGGGGGAAGAGGAGATGAAGAGAGGGTTGGGTGGGGGAAGAGGAGATGAAGAGAGGGTTGGGTGGGGGAAGGAGATGAAGAGAGAGGGGGCGTTAAGGATGTGGCCTGGGAGAAAAGGGGACGGCAGCCCGAAAATGGCTGGGAAGCACTGTTCTAGACCTAAATTAACTTTAGCAAACTCATGTCAACTCGGTAACCTCTCTCTCTCTCTCTCTCTCTCTCTCTGAACTTTGAGTGTCCAGGGCACATGATGCTTCCATATGGCTTTTTTTTTCTCCACAAACGCTTGTCCTTCGCCCTTTTTTTCCCTCGCTCTTGCCCAGGTGAGCCCCTCTGTTGCTCAACATCCTCTCTCCTATTCTTCTCCATGCCTCCTTCGGTCTACCCTTACTCCTGTTCCTATATGGTGTCTATCTCAGTTCTACTGGTAATGAGTCGTCAGTCATCAACTCGGTAACTTGGTATGGCCACTTTGAAGGAGTAAATTCCAATTCTTTCACCTTGCGGTTTAAAACGGCCTTTTCTACAAAAACGAACAATTATAAAACTGACCAGGCAAAATGCGTTTTTTGTTTCATCTTTCGCCCCAGTCGAGTTTAACTTTCAGAGGCACAGTACCAATGCAAAGTTAAGATACCAAAAATTTGGCCAAAGTCCGCTTGCTCTGTCTCATTTACTCTAAATCAGAATTTCATTTTTTTTTCTACCCGTTAACTTTAGCCGTGTAGTAAATTACATATTCAAATGAACATATCTAGAATTGTTTATTATTATTATTATTATTCTCATTAGTAGTAGTAGTAGTAGTAGTAGTAGTAGTAGTAGTAGTAGTAGTTAGTAGTAGTAGTAGTAAGATAGTAGTAGTAAGGTAAATAGTTAAGGTAACCCTTATTATACCCCATTAAGGCATCTAAGGGGGACATGGTGTCCTTATTTTACTTGACCTGTCGGTACACTAGAGAATGACGTGGTCAGCATTACATCAGGCCCTTTCCTTCCCCAGCTCCAGGAGAAACCAGGTGCCCACTTCTACAGCTGGGTGACTGGGGCGCGTCCGGCCGGATTCAAACCCCAGACCTTTGCCATGAGAGACTAATGCACCAACTACTTCGCCACTCAGACGCCCTAGTAGTAGTAGTAGTAGTAGTAGTAGTAGCAGTAATAGTAGCAGCAGCAGCAGCAGCAGTAGTAGTAGTAGTAGTAGTAGTAGTAGTAGTAGTAGTAGAGATACTACAGAAGTATTCTTACTTCAGCCTGAAGCCATGAAGACTCATTACTTTTCTGATATATGAGCCATTTTCCCCCCAAATCCAAATTAATAGCTGCAAAAGAGAATAGGTATGAATATCCGAGAACATTTCCCAGGGAATTCATTCCCCTGTTCTCGCTGTGAATTCTGGGAATGATCTTCCTGATCATCAGTCCAGTGACGTTATATCGTTTGACCTTACGTAACGATATGTTGTTGTGACTTTCTTCATTTCTCGGGACGTACACAAGATCTCTCTCTCTCTCTCTCTCCCACTGAGGTGAATTGTCTTGTTTTCAGTAAGCTTTACCAGGAAGGAGAGACAGAATTCTGCCTGTGATTATGTGCCCAACTGACTAGAACTGTTAGTGATCTTCAAACTATGATTTGCCTTAAAAAAAAGACTATACACTGCATATTATTTGTTATATATTCCATTTATGTGGAAAATATATTATCTCTCTCTCCCTCCCTCTCTCTCTCCCTCCCTCCTTCTCCCCTCCCTCTCTTTCTCCCTCTCTGTCTGTCTACCTCCTCTGAGGTGAATTGTGTGGTTGTTCACGATGGTTCATATCTAACCAACGAATGATGAGATTTCCTGCCTAAATTCGCCTCCCCTCCCCCTCTCCAGTTATTATATTTGAAAATGTTCATTTTTTGTGGAGCCACAATAATCCATCGACGAGCCAGTAAGCCGAGCACGTGCAGGGATATAATCACTCCATTTGTACACTGTTGATCTTGAGAGAGAGAGAGAGAGAGAGAGAGCGAGAGAGAGAGAGAGAGAGAAGAAGAAGTATAGCAAAAAGTTGTATGCACTGGTGAAATTTAACCATAAGGTGTAACCAAAACATTGGCACGGTAATCACAGCATTTGTATTGAAAGAAAAAGACGTTTCCTGCCTAAACTTCAGATGATTGATGGGTTTTCTTAAGAGAATTAGCGTTTCACTCGGGCAGGTCCCGCGTGATGCCACAAGAATTCGTTGTAACAAAGTTCACCCTGTGGTTTGAACAAAAATTCATTTCTTTATATATATATATATATATATATATATATATATATATATATATATAAAGAAATGATATATCTCTTTTATCTCTTATTATAAACTCGATATATATATATGCCCTCGTTCATGGACGCAGGGTGTCTGATTTGCGCAGTGACTAGGGCACTGGTCTCTCACTCTGAGGTCGGTGGCTCAAATCCGGAGAAAGAAACCCATTCACTCATTTATGGAAATGGATAGACGGCTCCTTCTGGAGTAGGGTAAGGAAATGCAGTCAAGGGCAATGCTGGCCACACCACCCTCTAGTGTGCCCGCAGCTTAAGGAAAATATAAGCACTAACACCGTACCCTCCAGCAGTCTCTGTGTCACGAATTAGACTAGATCTTTCCGAATATCTATACGAGATTCTTCTTCTTCTTCTCTGGCTTCTACCACCAAGACCACCCCGTGAACCTGCTGAATTTACTCCTGTGGTCCTCGATGTGTCGCCGGTCACCCTGTGGCAACGAGAGGCCCACAAGAGATCCCCGAGAGGATCACACGAGGTTCAGATTATCGCGGGGCATGGGCCTGAATTCTTGGTGGGTCGCATAACCGGGATTGTATGACACCGTGGTTTTCGTTGCACCAATTTAATCTAGAGTTGGACTTTCTCACCGGAAAACCTCGACGTGGTTTGGATATCAGCATATCCCCTCTGGGTGAGAGGTGGTTGCCCACCCAGTCCAGCGTTGGACATTCTCACCGGAAAACCTTAGCGTTATTAGGATACGCATATATCCCCGTCGTGTGAGAGGTGGTTCCCTATTTAGACTGCACTGGTCCAGTGTCTCCGACTTCAGCATTTTGTGGTCGTGGCCGCTACCCTTTCTAGATGTGGCCGGGACGGAGCTTTTGTCCACGAGGACGAATCCTCGCCACTAGTAGGTTTAACTCCTGGGTTAACCCGGTTTAGGCATATTATCCCAGTATGGGCGTGTTTAGGACGTGACCGACCTTTAGAGCGGAGGTACCATGATATGAGTTTCACCCCTGGGTTAAGCCGGTTTAGGCATATTTCACCACTATGGGTGTATATTGGACGTGACCGTCCTCTAGAGCAGAGGTGCCGTGGTATGAGTAGCTCTCGCCGCGAGACTACTGGACATACCGATTAACCTTCACTTTATCCTTTCCATCACCTTTTCACAGCGGCGCCGCACGGCAACCCTAATCGCTTTTTCGCATTTTCTTCATTGGCCGGGAAGAGTTTCACTCCACGCACTGCATATGAAGAATTCCGCCAGCAGTGTCTTAGCTTAACCCCTAGGTTAAACCGATTTAGACAGTCTGCCCCAGTATGGGTGTATATAGGACGTGGCCGACCTCTAGAGGAGAGGTGCTGTGATTTGAGTGGTACTGATACTACTGGTTACTTCACTTAATCCTTTCCTTCACCATTTCCACGGCGATTCTACGAGGCAACCCTAGTCGCATTTTTCTTCATTGGCGGGGAGGAGTTTCCCTCCACACACGGCAGCTGAAGAATCTCGCCAGCAGCGGGTTTTTGATGAGCTACCAAACAAGACACTCATCTGCCCAAAACGTCTGGTTTTCAGACGCCAGATATTCGCCTTTGCCTCTTCACCTGTCAGTTTGAACAATTCCGCCATGAGAAGGCCTGGAACTGGACGTGGACTGTTAGAGGCTAATTGAAACGCACGCCTTGGAGACATTTAATTGGAGTGGAGAGCATATCCCAACCCCACCTCCAGCTGTAACAGTCCTTAGAATCTGTACGAGATTATGTATTTTCATTTTCAAAGCCAAGGTTGCCGAAACATATCTGACTTTGTCCCACCTCTCTGATGATACCCCTCCCCAGGGTCTTGGTCAGCTATGGTTCACTAACCCTGACGCTGGCATATCAGCTATGGGTCTCTCATTGCCTCATCGCACAAGCGTCTTCACTCCTCCATTCCCCTTCCCCCTTTCCAGGGAGATTGAAGAATAAGAAAATTTTTCTTTTTTTTTATATCAGTAGACAAATAGGATTTCCAGCGATTCAAGTTTTCCTACAGTTTTCTTGTTTAATGTACGCGTCTCCCCCCAGTGAAACAATACCCAGAATAAAATAACACTTGGGCCTCCGTGTTTGTTCGTTTGTGTGTTTTTCTGGCAGAATCATCTTTTAGCGTTCACGTATTGATTATTATTTTTTTATGTTAAGCAATAATAACTCTGTACAAACGAAATTACATGGCCGAAGAGAAGCAGTAAACATGATTTGGAGAGACCAGACAACAAATGAAGAGATCTCAGTCAGCGCAAAGGCCGGTCACGAAACGAATAAGGTGGACAAATATTGACAGAAATGATTTGAGCACTTGACCAGAATTAGGCCAGATCAAGCAGCTGGAAAAGTCTGTAAGGTCAAAAATGAAAGAAAAGGGATTTGACCACACTCTTCCTTTCTCCCTCCCCCTCCATCATTGTGGATGAGCAAGGCAAAGACACCTTAGAGCAAGGGTAGCGAACCCATGGCATGCATTGACAAAACCAGAAGGCACGCACATGTGGTTGTTTGTGTGTGTATGTATGTATGTATGTATGTATGTATTTTAAAACCTAAATACAACATTTCAAAATATAGATTCATAGTAGCAGGCTAAGGGAAGAGTTTAGCCACTTTTTGATTCGCGGCCTACATATTTTGTCCACCTCTTCCTTCTGGAGATAAAAGTACCACTGCACATAACGCAGCCCAGCACCTTGCATTGGAGACGAATCCTTAATAAACAGCAAAGCAAACCTCGTATATGAGCAACTTCAGTTCCGTACCTAACCCTTCCCCCCCCCTCCTCCCCCCAACCCAGCCCGTTTATGTTTCTAGAGATGCCTTAGTAAGCAAGGCCTTGACCATGCCAGAGTTCTGCCCTTGAAACAGAAATTTAAGGCCGGGTCTGACGCATCTCTTTCAGTTAATAAAGCTTGCCTAGGACGTACCAAGCCAGCAAACACCCGTGACCTTGACATTGGATGTATAACTGCGCTGTGATGAAGATATTAATAGATCCAAGATCTTCATTTTTTTTCCCCATATAAAGTGAAGGAGAACGGAACATGAAGATGATGATAAGGAGAATAATGTAGAGAGATTACTGGTTAGAGAAAAACAGGATTTTACGCCATATTGGTGTTGCCAACTCTCCAAGCAATATTTAAACAAATAAATGTTTAAAGTGTCTTAAATAATAACAAACTCTTGAAAAGAATTAGTGAATTGTGAGTATTATTAATTTTAAAACGAAGAAATAAATTGTGATAAAATGCTTTACTTTCCTTCTCTCCCCTCCCCCACCCCCACCCCCCCCCCCCCCCCCCCACACACACACACACATTGCAGTTTTGAACATTTTGTTTTTGTTAAGTTGCCAACTTACCCGCGACTATTGGCAACCCTCTAGCAAGCATGTAAAATTCAGACGAAAAAAAAATCTGTATTCATTGTGAGAGGGCATCATTTAAACAACATAGACAGCGAAGGGAGAGAGAGAGAGAGAGAGAGACGAAGAGGGGAGGGGGACCAGAATTCCATTAATTTGTTTGGCCAGTTGTATCTGGGGTTGTTGTAACCTGTGTTCAGCCACGTTCTCGGGGACTTGCGTCAGAAGAAGAGAGTCTGCAGAGGGTGAGATTCGCGCAGACACTGTCCACGGAAAGAGCAGCCTGTGATGCCTTTGAATGTAAATGCTACAGAAGAGCTCTTCAGATATCATGGACACAAAAAAGAACAAATATATCCATACTACAAGAACTTAATATTGAAGAAGGCTGGCTGGTAAAGAGGATTAAACAGAGAAAACTTAAATATTTTGAACACATTAAACGTCTTGCGAATTTAGAGAATACGGCCTTGAAAGGGAAAAAGAAAGAGAGGAAGATCAAGGCGAATATGGCTGCAAGACATCGTTGATAGTCTGCAAATGAATGCGTCAACATCAAGCCATCTTGCTTACAACCAAGAGGCCTACAGGAGAGCTGTTAGTGAGGCAAAGTTTCGCAAGGGATGTGCAAATGACTGACTTACTGACTGACTGATTCATTAAGTGAGAGGCCATTACGAGAGGGGGATGGGGAGAAGAAGAGAGAAAGAGATGAGAAAATTAGTGATTCTTTTTCACAAAAATTCAGGTTGAGAAATTAATATACTGTACCTAATATGGCGGTAAATTCAAAGATGTTTCTTTTAGAATTAGTGGAGATTAGTAAGTGCGGAAAAAGGAACGAGTCGTCTCAAAATCCTGCATCAAGTAATCCAGGCTTGTAAACAGATTCTTTTTCTTCTTGGATCGCGTTGGCTGCTTTGTGTAACAGTTTGCACCTAGACTGTCAGAAGTACAATGACCTGGTCAAGCAACTGAGGCAGGGGGCAGGAGTCAGAGCAAAAGTAATAGCTGGGAGCGAGAGGATTCGTAGCAACATCAGCATACGACCTATGTAAACAACTGGGCATAAAGGGACAAGCAAGAGCAAGGGCATTGAAAAGCCTTTCAGAAACAGCAGAAAAGGCTTATGCGAAACAATTGAGAACATAAATATCACAAGCTGAGTGAGACAGCGGTCAGCAACCCATGATTCATTGTTTGGGTCAGGCTTGGTGAACCATATCCAACCAGGACATATTGTCTCCCAGTGGTGCGGCTCCCCTCCCCCCACCCCACAACCGCACCCCTCCCCATCCCCCAAAGCAAATATAAGTTTTGCAAAGTGAAAAGTGACACCATTGTTGGTAGTGATTGAAAGGAGAAGATTACAATGGACTGGCCCCATTATGAGAAGAACAGACGAAACCACGAAGTGGGGTCCGTGGGGGTAACATTAAGCGTGGAACAACCCAAAGAGAGCTGGGGGTGGGGGGGGGGGGAGTAGCTCATGGAAAATGCTGATTAAAAAAAAGACTGAAACAGAAGACAACAAAAGACTGACAGAAGTGGAAATTTCATGCTGTCCAGTTCGTGTGCCTTGGGCACTGAAAGAAAAAGACAGACAAACGGACAGACAGATATGGGAAGACAAACCTGGTCCTAAAAATAAGGCATGCCGAAGAAGTATACGCCGGGCCGAAAGGCAAGATATCACAGTATGCAGGAAACTCTCTACTGTAGAGAGCGGAACAACAACACAACTCCTTCAGGTCATCAGAGGAAGTACCCCTCCCCTTCAGACAAGTGTTTCGGCCTTATTAAACTCCTGACACTCTAAGGGGGTGGGCCTCTCTGAGTCATGACTCCCAGAGGTCTTGTGAGTTGTTGCCTTTTTCGTCCAGGGATTTAGTTGGCACTGCACTTTGAAGTGCGTCTTTAGCGATTTAGCTACGGAGGACTGGTATTGGTTGTCGCAAATGACATTTATGTTCTCAATTGTTTCGCATAAGCCTTTTCTGCTGTTTCTGAAAGGCTTTTCAATGCCCTTGCTCTTGCTTGTCCCTTTATGCCCAGTTGTTTACATAGGTCGTATGCTGATGTTGCTACGAATCCTCTCGCTCCCAGCTATTACTTTTGCTCTGACTCCTGCCCCCTGCCTCAGTTGCTTGACCAGGTCATTGTACTTCTGACAGTCTAGGTGCAAACTGTTACACAAAGCAGCCAACGCGATCCAAGAAGAAAAAGAATCTGTTTACAAGCCTGGATTACTTGATGCAGGATTTTGAGACGACTCGTTCCTTTTTCCGCACTTACTAATCTCCACTAATTCTAAAAGAAACATCTTTGAATTTACCGCCATATTAGGTACAGTATATTAATTTCTCAACCTGAATTTTTGTGAAAAAGAATCACTAATTTTCTAAGACTGAGGTTTTGTGGAAAAGAATCACTGATTTTCTGAGACTGAGGTTTTGTGAAAATAAGAATCACTGACTTTCTAAGACCGAAGTTTAATGAAAAACGAATCATTGAATTTTTTGAGACAGGTTTCGTGGAAAAAAATCACTGAATTTTTGAGACTGAGGTTTCATGAAAAAAAATAAACACTGATTTCCTGAGACTGAGGTTTTGTGAAAAAAAATAGTCACTGAATTTCTGAGACCGAGGTTTATTAATTTTTTTTTCCTGAATACCCCAATACCGAAGCTGCTGATTCCCAAACTATCTGCAGCGATGTTGGAAAATGCAGCTCCCAAGTTCTGACGGCTTATGTAGAGCTGAGCCTGTCAGCAAGTCCAGTTCTTTTATTCTGTCTAAGAATGAAAGAAAACAAATGGAGCATACGAGCAGTCCTGCAATGTTCTGATATCTTTACTACGTAATCATCTTAAGTTTATAGTTGCAGGTAGATGCTACAAGAACATTGTTCATAAGCACAGAGACTCTGGCACCAGCCGTGAATTTGAGAACCACTGAAGCATGTTGGTTAAGATAATAAGACTTATAGCATGTTGGATCAATTTGTAGCATACATGACGCATATAAACTCTGAAAGTTTTCCAGCAATCATTTCATTTACTCTCTCAGATATCTACAGGATCCTTCCAAAAAAAGCAACAACAATGAATTCTTATCAGTGCAACCCATTAAGGAATACAATAAAATGAATCCCACCACCAAAGCATTTCAAACAGACACTCTCGACCGAACACCGAAAAATAAACTCACATTTTATTAAATTCCCAGAGTTAAAAAATACATTTATGGAATGCAGGGAGAAGGCAGTATCTGTAATTTCTTCAAAGGTGACAAACAATATTTACTATCTCACTATGTAACTTCTATGCCAGTCAACCTTCCATATACTCCATGTCAGTCAACTGCTCATATACTCCATGTCAGTCAACTGCCCATATAAGTCATGTCAGTCAACAGCCCATATACTCCATGTCAGTCAACTGCTCATATACTCCATGTCAGTCAACTGCCCATATAATTCATGTCAGTCAACAGCCCATATACTCCATGTCAGTCAATTGTCTGTATACTCCATGTCAGTCAACTGTCCATATAATTCATGTCAGTCAACTGTCCATATAATTCATGTCAGTCAACAGCCCATATACTGCATGTCAGTCAACTGTCCATAACTCCATTGCGCCCTAAGGCTATTATTATTATATTATTATTATATTATTATTATATTCAAGTGTGTAGACTGAAAATCAACTACTGTATGTTCGCAGACAGTGCAGAAGTATACATGGTTTTGCAATAACCAGAAAGGAGGCCGAACCACTCATAACGAAGTCAAGATATCAATTATAGACACTTCAGTGCAGAATTCTGCAGATTCCATCTAATGATTCTAAACGTGAAGCAGCAATTCACTTTACTGAGGAAATTTAAGTGTTTTCATCACGTAAATTTCAAGTAACAGATAATATTCACGATGAATTCATAAATGATCACTGTCAATTTCGATGCAAACTTACACTTTTTGGAGATTTTCGTCAGAAAAATAATATTGTTTCAAACTGAGCAAGAACTAATATTTCAGGGGTTTCTCTGAAAAAACAACCTTTTTACTCCTTAGAAATCAAGAACATTTTTAACTTTTCTTCTCTCGTCATTTGCGGATTACAACTAGTAAATGCATATTTTTTTTTAAAGGCGCTATGAAAAAGAACTAACGCTAACATATGTTATCTATGCACTGGCTAACAGTACCCCGAGAATACTCTAGCTAACCATAGCCTGCCAAGACCCTGACTTTAACCATAGCCACACCTTAGTACTTCATTTCTTAGCAGCGCCATCTAGGAAAAAAACGGTGTCAAATTGGACGAAAGAGATAAGAGACCATGGTGTTCCAAGTCGTGATCTCCGATTACGGAGAAGTCTGACTTTACAGATACTGAGAAGCCTGATTTTAATAATACTGAGAAGCCTGACTTTACTGAGAAGCCTGACTTTACAGATACTGAGAAGCCTGACTTTACAGATACTGAGAAGCCTGACTTTACAGATATTGAGAAGCCTGACTTTACAGATACTGAGAAGCCTGACTTTACAGATACCGAGAAGCCTGACATTACAGATGCCGAGAAGCCTGACATTACAGATACTGAGAAGCCACTGTCACATCTTCATTGTGTTCGCCCTGGGACATGAGAAAAGTTAGTATCGTTAGGGCCGTGGGGAGCCACGATATGGGCCCCAGGGTCGAGTACTGTTGTGCTCCCTATTTAAACCTTAAATACCCTCAAATGCGTACTCATGCGTAAAACAGGGCCACCGGGCCCTTCAATAGTCCGGGCTTCAGGGGGTACATAGCCGGCTCTCCTCTCTCCGTCCCCTACCCCCCTCCCCAAATCAGGTTTGATTATCATTAGTTATCTATCATCACCATTACCGGGTAAAATCAGCAGATCGTTTGATCTTACCCCCCCCCCCCCTCCGAACTGAAATTCTAACTTTACTAAAGTCTGCGTTGAAATGAAACAAACAGGGAAATTCACAGCGAATTCACTGCTTTGCTACCGGACTTCTAATTGAGAACGCGGCGCGCTGCAGGACTTGGTTAACTTCCAGCACAGAGAAGCATGTGTTCTTTCCTCTAAAACCAGAAGCTCTCTACTTTTATCCTGGCCAGGTGGTCGTAAGTCGTAAGTATGATAGGATTAACTTAGTTGGTTTAAACAAAAAAAAAACTAATGCTACTGGCTGTGACATAATATCATTTTACAGTGCCACAAAGTTCATCGTAAAAAAAAATATGTAAATTTAGAAGAATACAAAATGCGATAAATGTAGGACGAATCAGATTGTTTCTAGACCACTGGCTATAAGCAACAAGTGGTTATGGTTTCTGGAACATTTGCTGTAAGCAACAAGTGGTTGAAATTTTTTTTAACCCAGTTTTTAACGCGAAATGGTTAAGCAACGAATCCCCCACTGCTAGAGCACGACGCACTGGTTACCCCTAACACCAGCGTCTGGCATTTTGCCCCACGTGCTTTAAAAACAAAAACAAAAAAAAAACATGGAGGCAAGGTTTTTTAAAAAAAGGAACTCTTCTCAGACAGAAAAAACGAAACGATAAAAACACATAAACCTGGAGACTTGTTTTGTTTTAAAGTGAAAGCTCGTGGAGTCTGGGTAAATGTTAACAAAAATATGCTAAAAGAAAACGGCAGGGGAAAAAAGTCAGTCAACAAACAGAAAAACAAAAAAACAAAAAAATTCACGCTGACGGCATGCGCAAGAGAAGATTTTTGGGCGTGTTACTCTTATGTTGCAAAGGGTGGCATGAGCTGAAATATTGGTTTTAAAATAAGATCTTTTTTTTAAAAATATTTATATGTTGTTTTTTTTTTTTAATTTAAATTTCAAAATCCTGTGCCAGAAAGAAGCATGGGATCTCGTGCACTAGTTATCACATTTGGGTCCACGCCATCTTTACTTCCGATGGCGCTGAATGCAAGAAAACAGACTATAAACTCTTCAGTGCAGGAGAGCACAAAAAGGAAAACATTACGTAAATTTGTATACGACATTTACACACACAAAAAAAAAAGCTTCTGTTTTGATGGCGGTGTCGACGCGGAATAAACTTAAAGAAGACAAAAACAAAATCGAAAACAAAATTCGCAACTTAGGCGGGGTGTTTTTGGCTTTCAATATGTTTTCATGGTTTTGGGGGGGGGGGGGGGGGGGGGAATGACGGCATAAGAAACTTGTTTTGTTTCTACAAAGATCACATTAGAACAGAAAGGTGGTTACTTTGAAAGCTCAAGAAATCACAACACTAACACCGCATACTGATGCTATATGGGCCAAGTCTGTGTCCCAACATTTGTAGAATCAACCAAGAGAGAATTTGTAGGAACTCCGCTGCGTATTTGCTGTTGTTGTAGGGACTCCGCTGTATACTTGCTGTTGCTGTAGGAGCTCCGTTGTATTTTTGCTGTTGTTGTAGGGACTCCGCTGTATATTTTCTGTTGTTGTAGGAACTTCGCTGTGTATTTTCTGTTGTTGTAGGGACTCCGCTGTATATTTTCTCTTTTTTGTAGGAACTTTGCTGTGTATTTTCTGTTGTTGTAGGAACTCCACTGTACACTGCTGTTATTATAGGAACTTCGCTGTGTATATTGCTGTCGTTATGAGAACTTCGCTGTATATTTGCTGTTGTTGTAGTAACATTGCTGTGTATTGCTGTTGTTGTAGGAACTCCGCTGTATATTTGCTGTTGTTGTGAGAACTCTGGTGTATATTGCTGTTGTTGTGAGAACTTTGCTGTATATTGCTGTTTTTGTAGGAACTCCGATGTATACCGCTGTTGTTATAGCAACTTCGCTGTATATTGGTGTTGTTGTGAGAACTTTGCTGTATATTGTTGTTACAGGAACTCAGCTGTATACTGCTGTTGTTATAGGAACTTCGCTGTATATTTGCTGTTGTTGTGAGATATTTGCTGTATATTGCTGCTGTTGTAGGAACTCCGCAGTATATTTGTTCTTGTTGTAGGAACTTTGCTGTGTATGGCTGTTGTTGTAGGAACTCCGCTGTATTCTGCTGTTGTTACAGAAACTTCGTTGTATATTGCTGTTGTTGTGGGAACTCCTCTGTATACTGCTGTTGTTACAGGAACTTTGATGTATATTGCTGTTGTTGTGGTAACTTTGCTCTATATTTATGTTGTTGTAGAAGCTCTGCGTGCAAACTTTGGTCTTTTGCAGCTGATGTGGTTGTTCAGATTTGACAGAGCAAGTATTATGCTGGGGGAAGGGCGAGGTGGGGGGGGGGGGAGGCGAAGATGCGGTACTCTAGCTTGATGAAGCAGCGGTCAGAGATCCATTGCTGACTGCTTGCGTCAAGAGGTGGAGAATCATACTCGATGAAAACCTTACTGTACCTTCCAGTTGTGCCGCTGGAAACAGATAGTAGCCTGGGCTAGTGAATAGGGATAAGGATAAGGTATAGCTACCCCCCCCCCCCTTTTTTTTCCCATGATATTAAGGATACGGTGGGGATACAGTGTTATGCCCGTATTTCCAAGACCTTTGGCACATGAAAGTGTGATGTGGCCAGCATCTCGCCTGGGTGCATTTACCTTCCCAGATTTCTCTGTTACCCCATGTTTAGAGGTTGGGTGGACTCCAGTGCTTATTTGGTGTGGTGGTACCAGAAAAAATCCCCTCTACTCGAATGCGAACACGGTACCACGGATTAGTGGACGGAGCAAGTAGAGATAAGAATGGAGGAAGCGAACCTGGTCCTAAAAATATGTACGGCATGGCGGAATCGGAAACATCGAACCTTGCAAGGTGTATAATGACAACACTGATAAGCAATGCCCTTTTCAGGGCGAACGCGGAAGAAGAAGAAGAAAAATAAAAGCCCACTAATACACCACAGCTTTGAGGGAGAACGGTGAAGAAGAAGAAGAAGAATACGAAGAGCCAGCTAATACTCTAGCTAACCACAGCTCTTCTTGCGAACGCAGCCTTTTTTTTTTCACATACTCGTATATGAAAGTTCGAAGAAGCAGAACTAGCAGGCAGTGAATTCACATAACGAAGAGGCTTTTTGTGATGATGTAACATCACGTGACCTAATCAAAGGAGGGAAATGTACATTTCGTTCCTTGCTTTCCTTTTTTTTTTTTTCACTCCTTACTATTTTAACTGTAAACGTGTAAAGGCTGTTAAAATTTCGTAAAGTCTTCACGGAACACTTGTGAGGAGATCAAGGATCCCTGAGGTCTCGAAGACCGCAGGTTAAGAACCATTGACCTGAAGTCTTCATCTTCATTTTGGAAGTATGATCGCGCATGGTTATTTGATGTCGAGAGCTGTGTCAAGCCACCTCTCGCTCTTTGCGTTTTGTTGTAACTAATGTCGGATGTCGAGAACTATGTCTAGCTAACTCTCCCTCCCTGCCTATTGCTATGACTGATGTTTGATGTCGAGAGCTGTGCCTAGCTATCTTTCCCTCGCTGTCTATTGTTGTAACCTCTTTGATGTCGAGAACTGTGTCTAGTCATCTCTCACTCCCTGCCTATTGCTATGACTGGTGTTTGATGTCGAGAGCTGTATTAACCATCTCTCACTCTCCGTCTGTTGCTATGACTGTTCTTTGATGCTGTTGTCCCATTTAACGATCTAGTTCTACTGCAGTTTATGATTTAGATCATCATCATTGCACTCTGGACATGTCCATAGGTGCTCAAATCCCCCCCCCCACCAAATATCCATCAGCGTCCTGGGGCTGATAGTGCCCGTGCTGTGTTGGTTAACAAGTCCTCTCAAGCGCCTCATATGCCTTTCATTCCCGTCCGTGCCAAAAAGTAATCCCAGCTCTCTCAATCTAAGCAGCGATTTAGATTCACTTCTCTCGAAGTCCTCCACTCTGCCTATCTCTCTAAGCGCATTGATAATATCGGCTCGATCCAGAGGTTGCCCTTCTGCGATCGACACGGCATGGACGGGCCCGAGAAGACGATAATGGGCAAGAAGACGAAGGAAAGACAAACAGTGTGGTGCTTGTAGGAGGCATTTGAAGTGTGAAATGCTAGGCCTAAAAACGTTTGCATTATGTACTAGTTCTACTGCATACTACACATATGAACATCCTCCTTCATTTTTTTGTTACATACTAGACTGTCGAAATCATTGTCATCACCAGTTCTATCTTGTGTTAGTAGTTCAAGAACCCATAGCTTGATTTTTCTTTACAATATGGATAGCTATGAAACGAACACCTGATTCATAGATCAGAGAAAAAGGGCATAACGTCATGTTGTTTATCTCATTTCTCAATCTATCGCCCTCTTTCAGTTTGTGCTTACCTATGTCTATTTGAGCACATTTTATGCCCATCTTTCTTATAAGGAGACCGAGAAAAGTGTTCGATTTTTTCATCTATTTTTCATGGTTTTATATGTTGTGTTGTTTTCGTATATGAACCCTGAAAAACGCTTTTCCCGAAATATTGCCTTGTTGTATGTTCTTCATTTCTATGTGCTCATCTTCCTTTTTGCTATTCCTGCTTTTGCCCACATTCCTCACTCTTTCTATCTTTTTGTAAAATTGAACCATACACCTCTATCTAACTTCATTGTCCAGATATCGTGTGCCGTCAATCATCTGCATGTCCCTTGCGGAACTTTGCCTCCCTAACAGCTCTCCTGTAGGCCTCTCGGTTGTGAAAAAAAAAAAAAAGATGCAGCTGCTGCTGATGCATCCATTTGCAGATTATCAACGATGTCTTGCAGCCATACCCCCATCAAATGGTGTCCATGCCATCGAAGGGTGTCCATGACATAAAAGGGTGTCCATGCCATCAAAGATTGTTGATACCTGCATTGAAGAAGAACACTCGTTGTAGCGGACTCCGGTACACAAACAGGCAGACGGGGAGACAGGAAAAGAACAGCTTACTCTTTTCTTATAACTGTTATCCCACAAGAACAAAGGTACCACGTTTGTTACTAACTCCAAAAGTAAAATTTTCACACCACATCTGACGGAATGTAAAACGGACAAAAGACCTTTTTTTTTTCTTCTTTACAGCTGAGGTTGGCCGATTTAGTTTCCACTTCAAGAAGCTTTTGTTTGAATTTCTTGCGCGGCAGAACCGCACTGCTTGCGGAACCAGCCAAATCAGCGCTAAATTGGTCGTCTGGGAACGTTTTCCCACGGCGGGTACTCCAGCCAGTGTAGTTCAGGTCAAACAAGGGAGCTGAACAAACCGGGGCAAATTTTGTCACTTAAAAGTGCTTGTACTGTGTACATAGCGGGGGCGCGTCTTTTCGTTATTGAGGTAAATTAACTTTCATGTCTGTCCGTTTTTTCTATTAGTTAGCGCTCATGTGCTGATCAGATGAAAAGAAAAATAACATTTTTCCCCCCGCTACTTCTACTGGTAATAGGCTGGATTATAACAGAGTGGCAAATGAGGTAGAGGCCGAGGTGGTACTTGTAGATGGTACATCAGACTGATACCTCTTAGCTGCGAAGCACATCTAGGAGTTATTGTCCTTCCTTTTTTTGGCGTTAAGATCGGGGACTGACGTGATGAAGGTCATTACTGTCATTTATTATTGTCATCTCAGTGGTGGACTGCCCATTAAGCTGAACGGGGGGGGGGGGGGTCTAGAATGAAAACAGGCCCCGAGTCAAAGGTCAAAAGCAGATATAGATTATTGCTTATCTGTTATACGTCATGAGATGAGCAGTGTAAGAGAAGGCGAGGGCCCTTATAAAGTTTAGTCTGTGGTCCCCGGTAATGGTTAATGGGGCACTATATCTACTGTCACGATCTGTATCATTGCGCTTTGGTGTTAAGCGCTTGTTTCACATTGACTGGTAGTAAGTGGTCCATTGTATGCGAGTTTTGTGTGATGTTTAGATGCTGCCTGAAGCAGTAGGTGATGATGCTTGTGGCTGACAGACCTGGTATCATACGTGTTAAGTAGGAGACTGTTAAGGAACTACATAACATTAGAAAATTCAAAGGGGAAAAAAGGAGGGGGAGGCAAAGAGAGAGAGAGAGGGAGAGAGAGCGGGTGAGTAGTAGAGAGAGCGGGTTGAGGCAAAGGGAGAAAGAGTGCAGGATAGAGAGGGAGGGGAAGAAAGAAGGAGACAGAGAGAAGAGAGAGCGGAAAAGAGAGAATGAGAGAGAGAGAGAGAGACTAATGCAATATACATTTAAACGTTCTCCTTTCCCATCTCATATCACAGAAAAGCAACTCTGTTAGATTTTCAAAATGCTTTGAAGAGCAAAATGCTCTTCTTTTGTGAGCTTAGTAAACATGGACAAGATAACTTTCCTCCATATCCATAAACATGGACAAGATAACTTTTCCTCCATATCACATATCCATAAACATGGACAAGATAACTTTTCCTCCATATCACATATCCATAAACATGGACAAGATAACTTTTCCTCCATATCACATATCCATAAACATGGACAAGATAACTTTTCCTCCATATATATTTTTTTCATTTCTCCAATCCAGCAGCTACTTGAGCTTGTGCTCTTCGGCTCGAAGAGATGGTAAAGTATCTATAGGTCTTCTTTAGTTGTACTGGGTTTATAAATAATGTATTTTCGATGTCTAGATGTTCAAGTAGATATTCCTGTTGTAAATCTTTGAGTGCTGGACATTTTAGTAGATGGTGTGTGACTGTTTCTTGGTTATTATCACACGATGGGCATTTGGGCGTTTCATCAAGCTTTATCCAGTGTATGTGTGCATTCAGGGCGTTGTCCTGTGCACGTGTGCATTCAGGGCGTTGTCCTGTGCATGTGTGCATCCAGGGCGTTATCTTGTGCATGTGTGCATTCAGGGGTACATGCCTTGTTCTTAAATGAAAAATGATGATCTGATCTCGTCTATTTAGTATTTATGGCATCTTTCACATTCATGGTGGCCATGTATTGGAAAACTGCTATGCCTGTGTTTCCCAATGCCCATTCATTCACCCATTACTCTTCTGTGTTATTTCTTATTATTTGTTTTACTGTTTGTTATGAGATTGGATTATTGGGCTGGTTTCCTGTTGCTCCTTCCCTACCCCCCCCCCCCAGCCCCACAGTCTATCTGCTCTCTCATTTCCTTGAATGCCGATGTGTCCTAGTTTTATTTTAATATTGTGTGATTCTATTAAAGAGCCGATCTTACGTGCTACTGATTGACATATCTTACTTTTCAGGTCTGAGTGATCTAATTCTTCCCATACTGATTGAGCAATCAGAGAAGATGACAGCGTTCTTGGCTTTCTGAGGATTTTGTATAAAAATAGTTTTCAGTAGCTGCCTCAATGGCACTGGCCTTTGCCTCATAGTTTGTACAATAATCACCACATGCCTCATAGTTTGTACAATAGTCACCACATGCCTCATAGTTTGTACAATAGTCACCACATGCCTCATAGTTTGTACAATAATCACCACATGCCTCATAGTTTGTACAATAGTCACCACATGCCTCATAGTTTGTACAATAATCACCACATGCCTCATAGTTTGTACAATAGTCACCACATGCCTCATAGTTTGTACAATAGTCACCACATGCCTCACAGCTTGTACAATAATCACCACATGCCTCATGTAGTCCTTCACATTCTCCTTCTGTATATTCTGTTCGTATTCTCATTCATTCATTTGCATGTCCCTTGCGGAACTTTGCCTCCCAAACAGCATTCCTATAAGCCTCTCGGTTGTGAGCAAGATGGCCTGCCGCTGCTGCATTCATTTGCAGATCATCAATGATGTCTTGCAGCCATCTTCGTTTTGGTCTTCCTCTCTTTCTTTTTCCTATTATGTATCCTTTCAATACGGTCTTCTCTAAATTATCATGACGTTTAATGTGTCCAAATTATTTAAGTTTTCTCTCCTTAATCCTCTTTACTAGCCAGCCTTCTTCAATATTAAGCTCTTGTAGTATAGATATATTTGTTCTTTTTTGTGTCCATGATATTTGAAGAACTCTTCTGTAGCATTTACATTCAAAGGCATTTGTGTGTTTCTCAGCTGTTTTGTTAAGTGCCCAGGTCTCACAGGCATATGTATTCTATATCCTGCATTATTTGTTCCTTTAAAGGCTGTACCATATATATATATATATATATATATATATATATATATATAAATTCTTATGGATTTTTCTCGATGGTTCTTTGTACTATGGCCATTCGTTCTATTGGGTCTACATCTTTCTTTCTTGTCTTTAGGATTAATGATGTTTTTATTTCTGGGTTCATCAGCTTCAGATTCGGTGGTAGTTGAATTTCTTCTCTGTTCTTTGGCATTTGGTGTTCATATCCGTAATAAACATGGACAAAATAACTTTTCTCCATGTCATTTATCCATAAGCATGGACAAGATACTTTGCTCCGTATCACGTATCCATAAACTAAGCTGGATACACATCCACCCGTTTCTTCAGCCTCTGCAAAGTTCAAACAGGCTGTCCTGTGCATTAAGACAGGAGAGGAGGATCTAGTTTCCAACTGTTTTTATAGCAAGAGAATACTGTGTAAAAGTGAATCTGTGTGGGTGCTTGTGTGTGTGTGTGTGTGGGGGGGGGAAGTTAAGGGAGATACAGGTTTGAGAGGTGATTTCATACAGGAAGTAGAACCTGTTGCAGATTGTCCCAGGCGATGTGAAACTCTTGTCTTCGTAACGGTCTCTGTACAGTATATAGACTTAACGGACTGATAACTCAATAAAAGAAACATAGAATAATGCGCAGAAAACTCAGATCTCTGGCTTCAAAGCGAATCCCTGAGACACGTATCTCATCAGCTATTATCTCACCTGCCATGCAGTCATTTTGACAGGATCACACGCCCCTGGTGGGATGTAAAGTGAAAACAGATACCTATCGTTTTTTTTTCTCCCCACCTTAAAGTATTTGCCAGCATGCGCAGAAACGGCTTAAGCGTCAGCAATGTGCAGTGTATAGGAGTCCATGTTTAACTGTGCGGTCGCTTTTTTTTTTTTATTGCGCTCTGTTCAGTGTTAAACGCTGGGTACTGAAAACAGAAGGAGGGTGTGGTAACAATAGCGACTATGTTTGTTTTCAACTGCCCCCCCCAACCCCCACCCTCCCCCCTCAAAGAAAAAAAAAGAAAAACTAAAAACAACATTACGGTCTTTAATTTCTCCAAGAGAAATTTTGTAAACCTGTGCAAAACTCTCTCTCTCTCTTCCCTTCCCTCCTTATCTATTTTCATCCACTGCAAGACAGGTCGTACTGAAGCCCTCGGAGTCCACCCTTAAAATATAGAAAGCCATCCTGGCCCACCCTTAAAACATAGAAAGCCATCCTGGCCCACCTTTAAAAAAAAGTAAGCCACCATGGCCCACCCCTTAAAACATAGAAAACCATCCTGGCCCACCCTTTAAAACACAGAAAGCCATCCTGGCCCACCCTTTAAAAAACAGTAAGCCATCATGGCCCACCCTATAAAACATAGAAAACCATCATGGCCCACCCTTAAAACACAGAAAGCCATCCTGGCCCACCCTTTAAAAAAAGTAAGCCATCATGGCCCACTCTATAAAACATAGAAAACCATCCTGGCCCACCCTTAAAACATAGAAAACCATCCTGGCCCACCCTTAAAACATAGAGAGCCATCCTGGACCTAGGAGCACTGCCTTGGTCCGCCCCCTATCCACGCCCATCATAAGTTGCCAATTTTTTCCCCACAAAAATATCTGGAATTGCCTTAGAATACATCTAGAATTATCTAGGCTTTTTAAAAGCATTTATTCAAAAAATGTGTAGGAAATAGTTTGTCTTTTAAAATAATGTATAAGTGAAAATTAATAAGGGAAATGTTATTGAAAGCAATGCTAATATGTTATTAATGCTAGTGTGTCGTTAGTGTTAATAATTTCCCTGACGCTGTCACAAGAAATGAAGATCATCATCAGCAGCTTCAGCATTTGAAGGACCCGCTTGGCAAGATGTTGTAGAAGCTTCGCCTCTTGCAGAATGATATGCTGACACTGTTAAGTTGTTTCTAGAGCTTTTTAAACTTCAGAGGAAAGAGGAAGGTTGATAAGTGCCAAAATAATGTCTTGATAAGCTGAATCTGACAGTTAAAATAGCATAAAGAAGTTCCGGCTTCATTTTATTGCAGTTTTACTGTCAGCAATGTTGGCCTTACACAAATCAACAAGATGGTCACAGTTTACAACAGCACAACGGCAACTTATAAACAAGGTAACTGATCACTCAACACTAGGGGATTCATTATAAACGTGTATAAAAGCCAAAGATGCTTGAGTTGTAAAGGGCACCGCATTAATGTGTTTCCTTTAGATGTACACTACATTCTCTTCACTTTAATGGTTATACTTGCAAAATTTACAGTGAACTTTGGTATCATCCCCAACAACCGTCATTATCTATTTCACAAACAGTTAATCTTTTAGTCACTCCTTTCTAAATTTTTATTTGTATTTCTTGAATTTTGACATTTTCTGAGAGACGCGAGGAACAAATAATTCTAGTAAATATACTGTCAAAAAAAAAAAGAAAAAAGAAAAGAAAAGAAACTCATAACTACTGATGACCCAATTTTAGCCACAACTTTGATATTCTATAGCTTTTTAAATTGAATGAATAAAATTTTCAAATTGCACACAATAATACCTAAGAGTTAAACACTCATTTGACAGTTTCTTACATCTGTGTGACGAGAATTTGTTAGTCACAGGGGTTCTCAAGTTAGTATGGTGTGTGGCATCACACAAATTTGAAATTAGAACTGAACTTCGTGTACAACAGAACTGAAAACTTGCATCGATCAGTGACTGACATCTCCTGGAATAGATGCGATCAGATGTCTGATGTGCGCCTGTGGGATGGCTCCCCACTCTTCCTAGAATGCCTGCCACAGATCACGACAATTGGCTGGAGAAATGTTTCGACGACAAACGTCTTTGCAGCTCATCCTATAGGTGCTCGATCGGATTCATGTGGCAATCAGAAACTGTGTGGTGAAACGTGCAGTATGGGGTCTGGCGTTGTCCTGTTGAAACACAGATCTTTGCGCAGCCAAAAATGTAAGGACATGGGGTCAAGAATTTCATTGGCTTATCGTTGTGCATTCAAACCTCCTTCAATCTGCACCAATAGACTCCTTCCGTTGAAATTGATCATTCCCCATACCATTACACCTCCACCACCGTGCGGTGGAGCTTCATCAACGCAATTTTGGGCACGTTCATATGGCCTAAGGTAGACCCTTCTCTTCATATCATGGCGGTGCAACAAAAAAGGAAGATTCGTCACTAAACCAGACATGTCTCCATTGATTGTCGGTTGTCCAGGGCCGATGCTGGCTGGCCCAAACAAGTCGATTTTGGCGATGGCGTCTCGTTAAGACAGGACCTCGGTGAGGTCGTCGTGCCACCAGTCCAGCTTCATGCAGTTTACTCCGGACAGTTTGATCAGACACACGACGTCCTGCAAACAATAACTGGGCACTTGAGGAAGCTATTGTAAACCTGTTTCTGGGGTGATTAACCAGAATAAAGCGATCATCAGCTGCTGTTGACACCCTGTGTCGTCCACTGCGGTGCCGGTCTTCAGCTGAGCCAGTGGCTTGGAAACGGTGCCAAAGTCGACTGATGGTACTCTGCTGCACGTTTAAATGCCTGGCAACCTGACTTTGACTCTCGCCTGCTTGCAGGCGACCAATAGCAATGTTTCGTAAATTTTGCGATAGACGCGCCAGAATTGTCTGCTTGAAAATTAACTGAATTTGTTCGTGTAACCTCATTCTTTTATAGAGTTTCATTTGCGTGAGAAGTGAGTTGTGCTCACCACAAAAATCACGACTTTTCCATAAACGCAACGTGAGTTATGGTTAAAAAAAATGCGTGATTAGCAAGGGCAGCTACTGCGTTCTGACTATACACGAGAAAAGCAGAATTCATGCTAAATCTTTGACCTGATATCTTGGTGACAATTTTTGGTTTGGTTTGAGATACTCAGGAAAATTTTTTTTTTCATAACATATAAAAAATGAAGCTTATATTATGCGTTTCTATTTTTGTGGACAGCATATATTCACACACTTTAACACAGTTTTCACTAAGAGCAGTGGAACTGTGGGAGGAAGTTTTCAGAATGTTGGGTTATCCTAACTAGAATAACGTTGTGGCTCTGCTTCGCTGATTCTTTCTCCAAAATACTAACCAGACAATGGTAAGACTAAGACTGGTGTCCATATAACAGAATGGGGAGAGGCCCAACTTAAAACGAAATGTCTCCTGAAAGTCTGGTAATTTAATTATACATCAAAACAAAGCTGGCCTCACGTGCAGAGATGACGTTCCCCCCATAACCCTGTGACCCTTAATTTGTGGTCCGTCTTCTGTCCTAATTATATACTAACATCTCTCACGAAGCTGATATTTTGAATGTCATTATAGGGCTAGGCAGTTCCCATGCGACTCCATTTAGTGACGTAATTAGTTTTTACCCATTATGTTATTTAAGACAGCTAACTTCCTGTTGCCAATCTGCAAAACTTTAAACACTGAAATATAGGTTTCATATACAGTACTGAGAAAGGGCTGATTTTGGAGAATTTATAACAACAACAAATTGTGCTTTTTGAAAAAAAAAGTATCTAAAGGTATCTAGATTTAATTTTTAAATATCTAAATTTATAACTAACATCTAGATGACTATTTTCATTATCTAGGCATGACCATAATTATCTAGATCTAGATTTAAAAGAATATCAGAATTAGCAACCCTGCATAGGCAGAGCCTCCGAGAGAACTTTTGTCCGCCTGTGCAGAACTCTCCCTCTATCTGTTTTTCATCCACTACGAGACGGGTAGCCCCGAAGCCCTCAAAACCCACCTTTAAAACAGAGAAAGCCGTTCTGGCCCGTGGATAATGCACTGGCTTGATCCTTCTTTCCCCCCACCCCCCAACCACCACCACACACACACACACCTCTTATAGGCAGAGCCTCAGAGAGAAAATTTGCAAGCCGATGCAAAGCTCCACACTTCATCTCCTCCTCCCCCCCCCCCCCCACTTATCTATTTTCATCCCCTACTGGCCCTCCACAACCCTCCAGGCCCACCCGTAAAAGAAGAAAACATTTCTGGCCCTGGAGAAATGCACCTTCTGGAAAGGTGAAAAAGGTAAAAATCCCCGCTTCCATGCCATTTAGGCATAATTGGGGATACGGTACTAGACCCCCATTTCCACAACCTTCGGCACATGAAAGTAGGCCCTCACTAGGCTCTGCTATGATATGTCCCTTGAATGTTTGAATGTGGCTTACGCCACACGGTAAACTTTCCATGATCCTCATTGTTATGTATTTTATCTTACTTCGGGCAGCCTGGTTAGCTGAGTGGTTAGGAGCTCTGTACACTGAAAATTCGGTGGTACCGGGTTTTGTCCCTGCAGTGGGATTTTTTCTGGTACAATCAGAAAGGTCCCGATGTCCACCCAGCCTCTAAAAATGGGTACCAGAGAAATCTGGAAAGATAAACGCGACAAAGCGTGAGATACTGACCATATCACACTTTCATGTGCCGATGGTCTTGGAAATACAGGCCTAACACCGTATCCCCAATATGTCTTAATGATATGGAAATCGGGATATGACCTTTTTTTTTTTTAACCTGTTACTTCGACTCATCAGAATTATATTCTGCTTATGAAATAGTGGGGGCGCGGGGGGGGGGGGGGGGCGTTCGTTTCTTTTTTATAATTCTGATCACTAAATTCTGCTGTCTCGTTTCGAAGTTCTTCTGAGCATATTCGGTTGTAGAGAATACATGTAGCTTCTTAAATGCAAGAAAACAGGAACATATCTATTTTCTCCTTATAAAGCAAGATCCTATTTCCCTCTGTACAAGAACATTTTTCCCCAAGCAAAAAAGTCTTCCAAACATCACCATGCGTCCTCTACCCCAATGGTTAAATGCCTGACAGGCCATAAGGTAGAGATTTTGGGCACTGGCTTAATACTTAAAACTCATGTTTAACAGCTTAGGCTGAACGAACCCAGAATATAATAAATCTGATTTTAGATGACTCAGTTGTGACTACCAACCAGATTCATAACTAAAAGTCGATGGTTAGCAGCACGTCGTTCAATAACTTTAACAGCGGGAACAGTATCGTTACCACCTTACCAGCAACCACCTGATTTTGTGGTATTGCCATATTGCTTATACCTTGTCATGTGTGAGGATCTGGCAGATATGTTGCTTACCGTGTTTATCTTAACAATCAATTAATAGGGGTAAATTAGAGATTTGAGTGTACTGGAATTCCAGTAAATGTTGCTATTGTTATTGCACTTCTGGAACTTACTGTTGAGCTTTATGGTGCATTCGGGGATGCGTATGGGCCCATACGCTAACTTCTAAATCGCCTAAGTCAAGTGTCACAGTTGTCTTGTATTTGGTCTCCTTCGTTGTATATCTTTCAGCGTCGAGGGGACAAATCGATGTCTTGGTAAGACTCGAAAAATTCTTTCATGTAATGGAATGTTTAAGGTTTCTGTAATTTTCTTTCTCCTTCGCTTGCTTGGGTGGACTCTTCCTGTTTTCCCCACAATTCTTAGCGCGAATGTTTTCTGTGGTACACTGTCTGGTGGTAGCTGTTTAACCTGGCCAAACCATTTGACTCGGTGTTTCTGGATGTAGTGTAATACTCCAACATTTGGCCCTGATTCTGCCATCTCTTATTTGTTCTTTTCATGTCACATTTAGTATTCTCCTTAACCATCTCATTTCTGTCGTGATGATTTTTCTTTTGTGATTTAGTGTCCATGTTTGACAATGGCAGCACAGAACTGGGAGGAATAATGTGTTGCGCAGCGCTCATTCTGTTTCTGTTGTGAGCATTTGGTGCGTGTTACAACATGAAAATGGTACCAAGAACTGAACTATCGGTACACTAAACCGTCCTCAGGCTGTACAGTTGTATGAGTGACAGATGCATAAACTTGTACCGCTTTTACTAAAAGGTAATAGTCGATAAACCTCAAGCAGGTTAGTACACACAGGTCAGCCGGTGCGTCTTAAACGATAGTGCGTCTTACATGATGAGTGCGGGTGTACCAGTATTTATAAAATTAGTTGTAGGTTTTAAGTTCAGTAGGAGGATATCCACTGGCACGCAATTCTGGACCACAACTTTGAGGGAAGAGCTGTGAAGTCCGTTGGAAACTATGACATTTTTCGTGGTGTGTGTGCGCGCGCGCGTGTGTGTGTGTGTTTTCAAAATATTCTTTGCCAAACTATAGGTGCGCCTTATGCGCCTGTGCGTCTTATAAGATGATAAATACAATAACTGTTTTCTTGGTAGGCGTGTTCAGTGTAGAAGCGAATGGCTGAGCTAAAGATATGACAGCAACTAGTGAAAACTCTATTACCCTAATTCCAGCCAGGGATTTTATTTAGCAGGCTCCTATAGAACAGATTTACTACCCATTTTTCGGAAACTGGTACTCTAGTAAATCCGAGCTAAACTACAATAGGCAATTTACACGGCGGCCACTAGATGGCACTACAGCGCGTTCTGCCTGGAGACCATCTTTGATAAAAGTGCACCATTGCGATTTACATTATATTTGTTGGTGATAGTTTAATTATTTTCTATTTATTTCAGCTAATATTTTAAAAGCATCCATTCTACCATTATACTTGCATGACCTCTTTTAGTCCGGCAAAGTTCAAGAACCCAGGTATCGGTATTTATACTGAACACTATCCTGACGAACTGGATGAAGATCTAAGTGTTTTCTTTGTAGTGGCGGAGCTAGGCAAGAAGTCTGTGAATCTAGATTCGTTTCATGAATAAAACAAAACCCCATAGAGACCCACTCCTGGTCCAGCAGGAAGCCTGTGTTACAACTTCACCAGGTCACAGTCTGCAAAGACTAGAGTTCTCAGCAGCTGGAAGTTACACGAACGAAGTGAGGGCTTCATGTAAGCTGCAGTGGGGATCCGTTTTGCTGTCTCTCTGTGCGTGCGCATGCGCGCGTGCGTGTGTTGTTTTCGTAACATGTTGATCTTGTGAGTAGGACCTTCAGAAGCCTGTCAAGCTTGGTTTCTTATTCTGTGAATGCTAGTTTTCGTGTGACAGACTTGCTTAGACACGGAACCCAACATTCTTTCAAACAGTGTTTGCTGAAGTTAAACAAAATCTACAGACTGAGTACATTGTCTTTGTTACTTCAACGCAATGAAATATGTCCAAATGATAAACACTTATCGCTAACAAAAAATTAATGCAGACTTGTTGCCCATTGTGAACTAGAAGATATGCATGTCGTAATAGAAAAGAAAGAAGAGAAAAAAAAATGCTGGGAATGGATTGGTCATGTGTTCCGAATAGACCCCAGCAACATGGCTAAAACAGCCAAGAGATGGACATCCAAGGGAAAAGGAGAGGCCGACACGTCTACCTGGCGGAGAACTAGAAGCAGAAACGAGTAGAATGCAGCACAGCTGGGGTGCGATACAAAGCCTGGCCGCAGACCGTGAGAGGTGGAGAGAGTTTGTCCTGCCCTTGACACCACGGAGAGTACTGGGAGGTGACTGCTTAACTGAACGCCGACATGGATGGATGGATGGATGGCGTAGTGGTTAATGCGCCCCTACTTCACGTGGAATTCACGTTCGTCTAGAAGCGCCCCAGACACCCCGGGGGGGGGGGGGGTGTAGAAATGGGAACTCTGCTTCTGGAGTTGGGGGAAGAAAAGGCGCCCAGACGTAGTTGAGCACATAATCGTGCAGTATGCCGTGTGGTCACCTCAGAGACGGCCACTGACATCATAGCCTACCTAATACAGCGTGATAGAACCAAGGTATAAAATGTTTATATGATTGTCATTATGTTTTGAGGCCGTCATTTTTGTCAGTTAAATGATTTATGACATCGAATTTCTAATGTATTTTGTTTTAAAGAAAAAGTGTTTAAATTTGCGCCCCCTCCCTTCTCCCCCCTCCCCCCCCCCCACACACACACACATTTGTTTTGTCCTTTTTATACGGGACCTCGCTCTGTCTCCAAACTCTGAAAGTCTCAGAGTACGAGAATTGGTTCTGACAAAACGAACAAAAGAGCGAACTCGAGATGTCTGTGCTTTCCCCTCCTTCCCCCCCCCCCCCCAACTCCATCTTCTGTTTGGAGTGGCTTTCATCATGATATGGGTTGTGGAGAGAAAGGACACGTTAACCCTTCACCAGGCTAAGTTCATTTTCAAAACCTTTGAAAAACATCAAAAGAACTAAATATTGTTTTTTTTCCCTTTCACAATCCCGATTTTAAAAAATCTTTCTTTTTTTGACGGAGTAACATTAAGCAGGACAAAATGAGTGTATGTTACGCGCATGCAAACGCTTTCTTGTGCACATTATGAACAATATTTCATAAAAAAAGAGGGGTGGGAGGGGGCAAGCATTTGATCTGTTCTTTTTTTAAAAATGTTTTTCGAAAACTTTAGTGGTCGGCTAAGAGGTATTAAGGTGCAAACCATGCACTAGTGTACCGAAAATAGCAACATTCATTGTCGTAAAAGGGGTTGCGAAATTAAAAGAATTAGAGGAAGACATTGAGTCTTGGCGCCCTATTTCAGACACTTGTCTCGTACTGTCTGGTCCAGTGCCCTGGCTTCCTTTGAATTTAATGTCCTATATTTTTTTTTCTTTGAAGTCTCCTCACTGAGCTCTAAATGGGTAGTCTGTTATACACAGAAACGGCCTAAACGATTGTGGCTGTAACAGGCTAAAGATATCCGGGGATAGTGTTTATATTATTTCTGAAGAAGATTCGGTCGTAAGTCGTAATGAACTTTGAGCCTATACTGTGTATGTTTAGCCTGTGAGAATACAAAGCACTTTAGGCGTGAGAAAAGTGCAGAAGTTAGAGATCCTACGTCGGACCACGGACTCGGGTAGAACGCACGGCCTGAGAATATCCTGATAGGAAAAACAAAATGTATGGACCACTATTCGGCACTATTTATCTTCAGTGGCGTACAGTTTACACATCCGATGAAGACTGAATATTTCGGACACATTAAACGTCATGAGAATTTAGAGAATACCATCTTGGAAGGATTCATAATGGGTAAAAGAAAGAGAGGAAGACCAAGGCGAAGATGGCTGCAAGGCATCTTTGATGATCTGCAAATGGATGCATCAGCAGCGGGCCATCTTGCTTACAACCGAGAGGCCTACATGAGAGCTGTTAGGGAGGCAAAGTTTCGCAAGGAACATGCAAATGACTGACTGATGAAGACCTAAGTGCAGATTTAATTTCCTTTGCAAAAACAGTCAAAACTTTTTTTTTTTTACTCTTATCTTTCTGACTTTCACACACAGGAATTAAAAATGAAAGAGGAGAAATCTGTTTCCACATTTTTTATTCCTTGTTCAGTCTTTCATTCACCACAGTTGTCCTCCGATTTTCATTTAAACTCCACAGAGATCTTCCGTTATTCGTGGCTTTGTGAGGTTCTTATCAGGTGACCCACAGAAGGATTTGTGGAGCGTCCATAGTCCAGGAAATGGATTTTCTCGATTTAGCCAAATAAATCTTAGAACCATAGGAGTTATATTTATTGCTTTACTTTAATGAGGGAATCACAGTTGTACTCAGGCCTGAAAATGGGTCCACGGTCAAACAAAAGGTTAAGAAACACTGTTTATATGGAAGCAAGAGACTAGAGAAAATTGTTTTCTGTTAAATGCATAGTGCATACGAGGCTCAAAGTAGGTAAAGAAACATAAAAGTCAAGAAGAAGAAGAAGAAGAAGAAAAATAGCAACTTTCAGCTAAAAACTAAATGGGATTTAAAATGTCGTCTCCCTCCTTTTCCTCTGATATTTCAGCAACGGTTGGATCATCATTACAACCAGTTTTCTGTGAATGTCTGCTAACAAAGTCTCCAGGCATTCATCGCCAGCGGTTTTGTTTTCTTGTGGATGACCCCGATTGAGGTTAAAAGAGTTAATGAAAGTGATACTTGCCGTGAGACCACCCCTCTCTGTCATATTCTCAGTATATCTAAATGTCAAATTCTACAAAATGTTGAGCATTTGGAAAATGAGCTTGTGATATAACAGCAAAATAATGGAGTTTCAACGCTTCAAGTTAGGAGAACGAATTGATGGAAATCTGTACGAGGCGAAATCTTCACGTTTGAACTTACATGCGTGCATATTTACGAACGTATTAACGTACTCTTAACCATGTAGAGAAAACCAGTGCTATCCTCTCTCTCTCTCTTTCTC
This sequence comes from Achatina immaculata, assembly GCA_009760885.1. Taxonomy (NCBI): domain Eukaryota; kingdom Metazoa; phylum Mollusca; class Gastropoda; order Stylommatophora; family Achatinidae; genus Lissachatina; species Lissachatina immaculata. The sequence continues at coordinate 28,096,913 of CM019691.1, read as the reverse complement.
TCTCTCTCTCTCTCTCTCTCTCTCTAGCCCATGCCAATCAGGCTTTGGTCGTCGCTGGTTTCCACAACCATCTTTCTTTTGCTCCTTCTGTAAGCTGTGTTTTGGACTGTGCTCTGTGCTACTCTTTTAGTCCATCAAGTATCTTGTTTCTTTGTTTTCCTCTGTCCTTTTTTCCGTCCAGTTTTCCTGTTGTTATTAAGTGTGCCTCTTCTTAAAACATCTCCTGCAAATCTGATCTGTGTTCTGAATATTGCCATTATTTCTCTCTTTTCCCCAGCCTCACTTAGAACCTCTTTATTTGTTTTCTTGGCTGTCTATGGTTAAAAAAAAAAAAGGTAAAATTCCCGTTTCCATGCCATTAAGGCATATTGGGGAATACGGTGTTAGGCCCGTATTTTCCATGATCTTCGGCACATGAAAGTGTGATGTGGTCAGTATCACGCCCGGCCGCTTTATCTTCCCAGATTTCTCTGGTACTCGGGGCTCACCCAGCATTTGTAGAGGCTGGGTGAGCCCCGAGGCCTTTTTGGTGTGTACCAGAAAAAAAAAAAATCCCACTGCTGGGTCTGAACCCGGTACCACCTGATTAGTAAACTGAGCTCCTAACCAACAAATAGCCGGGTCGCCTGTCCCTGGTATTCTCATCATCTTTCTTATGAGCCACATCTCTGCCGCTTCCAGTAGATTTTGAATGCTTCGCATCCATCTAACACTATGGCTTGGATGTAGCACTGAATAACTCTCTGAACTATACTACGCACATTCACATCGGTGAGAAGGCCAAAGAGAATAAGAAAATCAACGAGCTTAAGCTTCTCTTTATGTGCACCAAATAGCATCCTTACCTCTGGAAAAGATTTTGGGGCATCCGCTTCGGCGTCACTGAGGTGATATTAGCCAGCGAATTACTAGTCTTAACACTCAAACTTAACGCGGATTTTAAACGCTTTATTCGGCGTAAGGACGGACCGCGGCCTTACACGAGTCAGTATTTAATTTAATCTTAGCACTTTGATATAACAATATGTCGCCCTTGAACGCCGTCCTGTTCAGCGCCGAACTGTCTGCTTGGTACTTCTTTCCAGAGGTGAAATCTTTGATTCAATTGTATTGAGTGTTACTGTGAAAGTGTCATTTTACCGAGATGGGTGTTTGGAGTATAAGGCCACAAGATGGAGGTTCGTGGTTTCTAGTTTAAATAAGCACAAAACAAGGGCAAAGTCATGAATGAATGAGACTCCCTATACTTTTTGCTTTGTTTTTGTTATATACCAAGAGCAAGAATGTTGCTATAGATAGGAATAGGAAGAAGAAATGTACACACAGTTTTAATAGTAAATTTGTATCCTATCTTTTATCATCCAGTACTTCTAAGTAAGTTTTCAACATTTCCATTTTTGTGTAGTCTCCTCCTTCTCCTTCTTCTTCGTCTTCGTCTTCATCTTTAAAAGGCCGGGCAGAGACTCTTTAGTCACTGAACTGCTGAAATTGAAACTCGGCTCATTCTGGACCTGGAGGTGGAAAAGCAGGCCAGGTGTGGTGCTGACCACATCACTCTCTTTTGTGCTGACCACATCACTCTCTTTTGTGCTGACCACATCACCATCTGTGCTGACCACATCACCATCTGTGCTGACCACATCACCATCTGTGCTGACCACATCACCCTCTTTTGTGCTGACCACATCACCCTCTTTTGTGCTGACCACATCACCCTCTTTTGTGCTGACAACATCACCCTCTTTTGTGCTGACCACATCACCCTCTACAACACCCTCAAGTGTGCTACCACATCAGTCTCTAGTGTGTTGACCACAACACCATCTAGTGTGCTGACGACAATATTATCTAGAGTGCTGATCACATCACCCTCTAGTGTGCTGACCACACCCTCTAGTGTGCTGACGACAATATCCTCTAGTTTGCCGATCACATCACCCTCTAGAGTGCTGAGGACATTATCTTCTAGTGTGCTTATCACATTACCCTCTAGTGTACTGATCACATCGCCCTCTAGTGTGCTGAACACATCACCCTCTAGTGTGCTATCACATCACCCTCTAGTGTGCTGATCACATCACCCTCTAGTGTGCTGACCACACCCTCTAGTGTGCTGACGACAATATCCTCTAGTTTGCCGATCACATCACCCTCTAGAGTGCTGAGGACATTATCTTCTAGTGTGCTTATCACATCACCCTCTAGTGTACTGATCACATCGCCCTCTAGTGTGCTGAACACATCACCCTCTAGTGTGCTATCACATCACCCTCTAGTGTGCTGATCATATCACCCTCTAGCGTACTGATCACATCAGCCTCTAGTGTGCGATAACATCACCCTCTAGTGTGCTGATCACATCATCCTTTAGTGTGCTGATCACAAAACCCTCTGTGTGCTGAGCACATCACTCTCTAGTGCGTTGATCACAAAACCCTCTAGTGTGCTGATCATATCATCCTCTAGTGTGCTGAGGACATTATCCTCTAGTGCGCTGATCACATTACCCTCTGTAATTAATGTTTTGGTATACAACTATACACAAAGCACTGCAGTAAAGTTGTGATAATAAATACCTTTCATAAAACTATCCTGACTCGCCACGAGGGATCCACATGCGAATCACGCAACGCAATATGCCATCGTATGCAAAAGACGCAGGATAACATATATTGGTGAAACTGGCCTCAGACTAGGGGACCGGACACAGAAACATCTGTACAATATCACCCATCATGCTTCGAAGCCAGTCCCTAATCATTTCAATGCCCCAAACCATAGAGGCAAATCCGATTTTCTGGTAACAGCCATCAAACAATGTCACGCAGATGACACAAGCCGCCTACAACTTGAGAACCGCTACATTCAGGACTATGGGACACTGGAACCACATGGTTTGAACTCGTTTTTCAGCCACCCATAATCTTCCACAACCTTACTCATTCTCACTTGTTGCACATAGTTTAGTACCCTCATGCATCATCACATATTGGTGAAACTGGCCTCAGACTAGGGGACCGGACACAGAAACATCTGAAGGGCAGAATGTAAGACGGGCCTGCGTGCCCAATTCTTTACCCTTGAAAAATAAAGATTATTCATTCATTCATTCATTCATTCACATTACTACTCTTCTACTACAACCATTATCATTCATTTCACCTTCTCCTAAATAGATTACCAATCCTTCCCTACCATCATCTCCTATCATACATCACAAACCCATATCCATTCACTACCGTCATCTACTATCAAAAGATCATCATCATCCTCATCATCATCATCGCTGTGAATCTATACCTTGTCCCCTCTCTCTCTGATTCTTCGTCCTGTTTGTTTTTGTTTGATGAAGGCTCTCGCAGAAACGTCACAACTTTGTAATCGTTAAATACTAAAGCTGTTCCTATTTTTCTTTATTAGTTTATACGTTACATTACCCTCCAGTGTGCTGATGACATTACCCTCTAGTGTGCTGATCATAGCACCCTCTTGTGTGCCGTCAGATCATGGAAATATTGGTGCTGACACCACGTCCTTATGTTCCTATATGACATGGCAAAACTGTCCAGGACACACATCTCTCTCTTCTGTTCCTTCCATGCCCATGACATGCAAGAATGCTTGTAGCAGATATATATATATATATGCTTTTGTTGCTCCTTTGCTATCCTCTTGGGTGTCTTTCCCTTCAGCCCTTTGTTTACGAGCATTTTCTCTGCTGTATGTCTCCGCGGTTTTTGTTTGGTTCACATAAGAAAGGCAAAATTAGCCCTGTAGTGCTATGGAGGCTGCATCTAGGGGATATGCTGTCAGTGTCCATATATTCCTAGATTTATCAGCGCACTAGAGGGTGAGGTGGTCAGTGTTACGATTGGGCCTCATTCTTTCCCCCAGGTTCAGACAAAGTCAAGTATCCATTTCTAAAGCTGGCTGACCGGGGCGCCTCTAACTGGATTCGAATCACCGACCTTTGTTATGAGAGACTAGTGCACTAACCACTTCGCCATACATGCGCCCTGTTTTCATACATGACCCTCCTTTAGTCGCCTCAGACAGCTAATAATTAGGAACTTATTAACCCTTTTCTTTCCCTCAAGAATGTTGTTCAGACCTTACTGAACTTTTCATATTGCCATTTACCTAAATAAGAGACGGACGTGCTGAGGTTAACATTTGGGCACAAGAACTGCTAATTTATCAGCCATAGTTAACAGTAACAACATCCTCTTTCTGTTTATGTTTACGTTTGTGATTTTTACAAAAAAATGTTTTCATTATTCTTGGTTTATTTTGCTTCACAACGTATCGTTTTTAGAGTTCTTCTGTTCGTCATGTTTTAAGTCAAGAATATGGCGATGCTGAAAACTAAAGAAGTGAAGATTGGTGTAGATGTCTTCGCGAACAACGAAGAAGAAGATATATAAGTCTGTGAATCGTAATGTAATTGTCTACGTTTCCATTATTTCAGAAAACATAATTCCTATCGTAATTCATCCCATGTGTCTCAGCTTGCCCCAGTTTTTTTCAACTTCTTGAATTTTTCCAGTGTTTACCTCCATTAGTACAAATTTAGCAAATAGGAAACGACGAGACTTGTGCACATTAAAATGACAGCGCGCCGTGTGTATGATTAGCTTGGAAAATATCAAACATTTTCAGACGTGAGAAAAACGTAAGTGAATGACCGTGACTCAAACATGGGATTCAGGTAGGAGGAGAGACCGCGTAGTCTAATCGCTAGAGGACGACATACTTTGCCATTTTTCATCCCTTATGGATGCACTCTGTGCCCTGTTACAATTAGTAAGAATCATTTACAATCATTAGCGAAAACGTGTTCAAAGTCATCATAAACCTTCCACATATACAAAGGAAAACAGGTCAGCATGAAAGACCTGTAGTTTATTTTAGCAAGAACTGTGCAATGTTTTCTTTGTAAGATCTCTGTGTTAATGAGATGTTGAGTTTGTTTGCAGCCAAACACATTGTGTATCTTGACCACAAGTGTTTATTTGGAAAAGAGTAGATTACAACGGGTTTATACTGATTTTTTTACGGATAGACACACCAGGATAGACAGGCATTTGTGGAAAACCCTTGCGGAAGCCCCATGTGCCCTGGGCACTTAAGGTTCAGAGAGAGAGACACACCAGGCAGGCTTCTGAGAATGCTCCACAACCTCTAGGAACACGACGAGATAAAAAAAAAAAAACCACACATAACCCAAAACATCTCCGCAAAATTCTTCATTCTCATTCTGAAGTTGTGTAAGAACGGTCAACAAACTCCAGCACGGAAAGAAGAGAACACAGGACGGCGACAAGAGTTTGTTTACAAGAGAAAGATTACGGACTCGTTTGATAGAAAATGCCAGCAAGGCTTAAGATCAAACCCAGTTGGAGCGGAAGTCCAACGGGTACATGGCTGAGGTCCACGTGGGTTCCTCATTTCTTAAGGAGGATCAGTGGTGGATGAAACCAGAATGGCTAATCAAATGAGATGGGGATGGGACAAGAGCAGGGGGGTGGGGTGGGATAGTTTTCACCACTTTACAAAATCGCTGTCGGAGTCTCAAGATGAAAGAGCGAGTAGTCTCTGAGACATTTATGCGTGTCTGACACTTGTAGGTCATTACAATAAAAAATAAACAAAATTATTATGATTACTGCGTGGGATTGTTTTACGACATTTCTGTTTCTAGCAAAACACACTTCATGTTTTTTAGCAACTAGTCGATGAAGTAGATTTTTTTCCCCTTTAACTTGTGTGTACGGATTATATATATATATATGTGTGTATATATACCTCATACAAACGCACACATAATACATTGGATGAATCATCACCGGCAGCCGCTGCCAAAGTTTGTAGACCGCCTCCGGACTAGCAGTGGCTGATATAAGACGGCGGTATTTGACAAGAAGCCAAATCGCTGTTAAAAACAGGGGCCTTTCGGGCAACGCGGAAGTCGGATTCTGCGCAAAACAACAACGCCTTCCTCTGTTTGAAAATGTTACAGGGAACTTTTTCAGAGTCTGAGCAGCTTCCTGTAACGAATGGTTCCCTACATCCAAAAAAAAAAAAAAAACTGTAACGGCTACGGGCGAAGATGTTGCTGCTGTCTGGGACTTTGTACTCCTTTCTCTTTTCATTATAATTATTGTCCAATTCATGTACGGCCAAAAACACCGCAGCGCTCACAAATCCCTAACCACGACATTTTTAAACTACCACAACAACATTAGCCACACAGTCTTTGTTTTTCTTGTCTTCGCATCTGGTTCATATCCTTTTTATTAAGCAAGTTTTCCATACCGAAGCCGCTGATTGACAGTTCTTATAGCCAGGTACTTGCTGCCGTGAACGATAAATGAATCAAAACCAAGTCCAGCTCTCAGGAATTTATCTCCAAAATTCAGCTTAATTTCTGCTGGAGTTAACCACACTTCCAAATAAAAATAAAAAAAAACGCAAAACTTCAAACGTAACATATTCGTGCATTTATACAAAACGGACGAAATGAGCAAAAAGAACGGGAAAGCGCACCTTAGAGTTAAACAAAGCGAAATAAAAACAGGCCAATAGTTTAGACTGGGGTTTTTTTTTTCTTGTGAAATGACGTTAGACGGGATGCAGATTTTGTTTATTTGTTCGGTAAATTTTGCAAACTCTGGCTCCCATGTTGCGTAATTTGCCCTAGACAAAAGAGTGCGGCCGATTCTCTGTGTCTGAGATGGGGAAACACACTGGCTTTCTCATTAAATTATTATTTAACTTTTTTTTTAAGTGAAAAATTATCGCAAGCTGCGAAATGCTGTACAGAAATTAAATGGCTGAGGTGTTTTTGTTTCACAAGCTTAAAGTATTCATTTCAAATTGTCATATCTGTCTGTCTGTCTATCTGTCTGTCTGTCTAGTAATCATTTAATTGTATCTTCATGATTATTAATGCTCATTAATAAATGCTGAATGACTATGACTGAGTGAAAGCTGTATGATGAAGGGCAGAATGTTAGATGGGCCTGCGTTCCTATCTATCTATCTATCTATCTATCTATCTATCTATCTATCTATCTATCTATCTATCTATCTATCTATCTGTCTGTCTGTCTGTGCCTGTCTGTCTGTCTGTCTGTCTGTCAATCTAACTGTCTTCCTACTACCTACCTATCTACCCACCTACCCAACTGTGTGTCTGTCTATCTGTATGCCTCTCTGCTGCCAGTCTGTATGTCTCCCTGTATGCCTGCTATCTTCATGGAACACAAAGACTCACTGTCTGTGTCTTAAGCCATCGTGGGTCGTTATAATAGCCAGTTGTAATGTGAGTGATCTTTTGAAACACAGGCTTTAAGTTGCATGATTTAAAGGAGACGTCTGAAGTTAAGGTTAACAACCTCCACTGATGAAAAAGTTCATTTGTAACACAGACACACTACTGGTGTGTTAGCTAGCATTACTCTGTGTAATACAGACACTACTGGTGTGTTAGCTAGCATTACTCTGTGTAATACAGACACAACTGGTGTGTTAGCTAGCATTACTCATGTATACTACGAAAGACTTCCGAGATTAGTAATACAATTCACTTATTGCGGGAGGAAGGGAAGGGGGGGGGCCGACAAGCTGAATTTAGCAGTGAGAGATCCTGTAACTGTTTGTTTGCATCAGGGCTTGATTAATGACAGCTGATCAAGACCCTATTCTACATCCAGGATGACCATGGGAACAAACAATGGAGTCAGCCCTAGACTTACAGACTTTACAGTCAGTTCTCGACTTCCAGATAAGGACAAACGTAAGTGAATGACCGTGACTCAAATATGGGATTCAGGCAGGAGGAGCGACCGCGTAGTCTAATCGCTAGAGGACAATGTACTTTGCCGTTTTTCATCCCTAATGGATGCACTCTGTGCCCTATTACAGTTAGTAAGAATCATTTACAATCATTAGTGAAAACGTGTTCAAAGTCATCATAAACCTTCCATATATACAAAGGAAAACAGGTCAGCATGAAAGACCTGTAGTTTATTTTAGCAAGAACTGTGCAATGTTTTCTTTGTAAGATCTCTGTGTTAATGAGATGTTGAGTTTGTTTGCAGCCAAACACATTGTGTATCTTGACCACAGGTGTTTATTTGGAAAAGAGTAGATTACAACGGGTTTATACTGATTTTTTTATGGATAGACACACCAGGCAGGCTTCTGAGAATGCTCCACAACCTCTAGGAACACGACGACATAATTTTAAAAAAAAAACATAACCAGAAACTTATCCGCACGCGGAGATATTCGTGCCACAAGAATAATTCTTACCCATGAATGATTTAGCCTTAGTAGAACTGACCAAGCAACGACCTGTTCGGACGACCATCACTTATCTCGCCATCACTCATTTTCTGAAAGAGGACAAGCCAGTACAAGATAGGACTCGGTAAGAGAGTCTGAATTCCAAGTGTACTTACAAGGCGGAACTTTTTTTTTTTTCAAAACTCCAGTACCTCTTGCCTGATTAGCTTTCCACTGGCCAATCCAGCATTATTATTAGCTTTCCACTGGCCAATCCAGCATTATTATTAGCTTTCCACTTGCCAATCCAGCATTATTATTAGCTTTCCACTGGCCAATCCAGCATTATTATTAGCTTTCCACTGGCCAATCCAGCATTTTTATTAGCTTTCCACTGGCCATTCCAACATTGTTATTAGCTTTCCACTGACCAATCCAGCATTATTATTAAATCTCATCCACCTTTCCGTTGTTTAGTGTTACAGTTACGAATGGACTATATACGTGTGCCCAACAAATGCGGCCAAGATTTGCAGCTTCTGTCTCTAAAGTGGAACATTTCAGCCAACGAAACTCTTAGTTGCTCTAACAGGCACCGTCAAACATGCCATTCTCCTCGGTTTGTGCTGGATATATTTGATTGAATGGCGTATAAATTGTAGTTTGTACTCCAAGATAAATTTATAATGTAGTTGTTAATAAATTCCATCTTCTTCTTCTTCTTCAGTCTTCCTTGAACTGCGAGTTCGTGTTCTTTACAACTGATGCTATGAAGATACTGAGACACAACATCGTTGTTGCTGTTGTTGTTGTTTTTTCAGTCACTGAGTGGGGCTAAAGACAGCATCGGGTACCCAATACTATTTCAAAATAGGCTCCACCACCATGGAGACTGTGGCAATCCCTGCCCCGTTAGTCAAGTTAGGCCTGTTACCGGGTGTACCAACGGAGAGGTGGGACAAGGTCTTGGTCACTTATGGTTTAGCCGACCCTGACGCTAGCATGTCAAATATGGGCCTGTGACCGGCAAAGCGGATAGCGTCTTAGCCCCCAATAAATTCATTATAAATATGTTGTTTAAAAAGTCTGACATAAAATAGACGGCTTAAAACCAGTTTGAATTTTAAAAAAAAACAAAATAGCAACATTAGTCAACTTTCAAAAAGGACTACTTCATCAGACAACAAACGATAGAGTAGATGACTGCCCCATGAGAGAGAGAGAGAGAGAGAGAGAGAGAGAGAGAGAACAAAGGAAGGAAGGAAGACAAAACTTCCGACTTCGGAACCAAAACAAGTGTAAATAATAGCGTCAAGTTTTCAATGGATTGCTCAACCAGTAACAAGGTTACACGGATGCTCTTTGTATACAGGTATCTCCCATCCGCACCGGCGCGCACTTGCCTCTCAAATGTTACGCAATTTTTTTCCATCTGTCTAGCAGGTTGCTCTCCGTCCTGATTACCAGCATGAAAAGTTTTTGTGTAAGATGTAGTTCAGGTGAGAGCTCTTTCCGGTTCTCGATTGTTTTTTTTTTTTTTTGGGGGGGGGGGGGGAATTGAAAAGAATCATTTTGTTAGGACTTGTGGAAAATCCGGTAAACGTGATATTTACATCCACCTTCTAGGCTGGCCGGATTTGCAGATAGGTCTTCCAACACTGCATGGCTCTGACAGAAGTGTGCAAGAACTTGAAGCGCTTGTTCATGTTGTTGGTTTGTGCTTAAACGTAAAATATGTGGAGTGTTGAATGTGCTGAAAGTGAAGTTATAGAAAGATTACTGTGATAATCGAGGGACGGAGCAGTTATCTCTTCCTCGCAAAGACCCCAAGAGGCATAGCGTGGTGGGAGAAAGGAATGAGTATATTCTTTAAATATCGCTAAGATGGACACCGCAAGGGAACAGAAGTAACGGTAGGCCAAAAGAGACATGGAGAAGAACAACAGTGAGGATGTTGACCAAAAAAGGACTCACCTGGGCAAGAGCGGAAAAAAAGGCAAACGACAGGCGTTTGTAGAAAACCCTTAAGGAAGCCCCATGTGCCATGGGCACTTAAGGTTCAGAGAGAGAGAGAGAGAGAGAGAGAGAGAGAGGAGAGAGAGTGAGAGAGAGATTACTTAAAGTGAAAATTTCACTAAGGAAGGCTGAAATAATGGTCTGGACGAATTCTGTGGTGTTATCTCAGGCACATTAACAATTAATATGGCGGTGTTTTCTAAATTTGTATAATTATAACAGGTAGGTAGGTAGGTAGGTGGGTGGATGGGTGGGTAGGTAGGTAGGTAGGTGGGTGGGTGGGTAGGTAGGTAGGTGGGTGGTTGGGTAGGTAGGTAGGTAGGTGGGTATGTGGGTGGGTGGGTAGGTGGGTAGGCAGGCAGGTAGGTAGGTAGGTAGGTATGTGGGTGGGTAGGTATGTGGGTAGGTAGGTAGGTAGGTAGGCAGGTAGGTGGGTGGGTAGGTAGGTAGGCAGGTAGGTAGGTGGGTGGTTAGGTAGGTGGGTGGGTAGGTAGGTAGGTGGGTAGGTAGGTGGGTGGGTAGGTAGGTAGGCAGGTAGATGTGTAGGGTAAACGTTCACTCTGCTGGATGAATTTGACTTCTTGACTTAGCACAAAGAGTTTAGAAAATTATCTTTTTCTTTAAGTATATCAGTCAGTCATTTGCATGTCCCTTGCTGAACTTTGCCTCCCCTGCAGCACTAAGTATACAAAGGAGACTATACCTATATCTATCCTCCCTATAGGGAGGACTGGCTTAAGCTTAGGAGATCGGTTTCGACAACATCTGAACGGCATATCGAAGACACCGGTCGCCAAGCACTTCTTTCAAGAAGACCACTAAGGAGAACGGGACATTTCTTTCCCTGCAATTCCCTTTTGTTCTTCCAATGAACGATATCGAAAACTTCCGGAACAGCGCCTTATTTTCCAGTGTGGCAGCCTCCTCCCAGCTGGAATTAACAATAAATTCATCTTTCTTTAATCTACTTTATACAAGGTCCGACAGTTTAATAATGAAATTAATTATATAAAAAAAATAATAAACAACAGTTGAAGATATAAGCTGTATTTTATTAAGCCCCTTGTTCATTGATACAGTGAGTAGCACGATCTAACAAACACTGGAACGACCTCTGCAGTTCTCCTATTGGTATGGCATCTTACACTCTATGTTACGGCCCTTTGGATGTCATCAGTATCGTCAAAGAAGAGTCCTTTCAATGGGAACTTTAATTTTGGAAATAGAAAATAATCGCAGAGAGACAAATCTGAGGAATAGAGTGGATGGTTGAGAACACACACTTGTTTTTGGGCCAAAAATTCCTGTACAACTACCGCGCGGTGAGCCGGTGCATTATCATGAAGAAGGAAAAAACTGCCAGGTGTTGAATACTAGGGTCAGACTCGGAGAATCTTTTTCAACAGGCGTTTCAAAATACTTGAATAAACTTTGACAGTGACAGTCTGTCCCTCTGGAATAAATTCTTTTTTTTTAATAACTCCTTTTTCTGTCGTAGAAGCACACCATTGTCTTCACTTTCGACTTTTGAAGACGAATATTTTTGCATTTTGGTGATGATGATGACTTTCGCTGAGTACACTGGCGTTTAGTTACGGGATCATAGCGGAAAATCCATGTTTCATCCTCTGTATGTTTATTTCTGCGATACGTTTTGATGATATCTTTTATGTACTCAACACGCCGTTTTGGTCATCAGACAACGAATGTGGTATAAACCGGCAAGCAACTTTTTTCTTGCCAAAATCTTCCACTAATATTTTATGAATGATCTCTCGATTAACACCAAATTCATCTGTCATCATCCTCACAGTCAAACAACGATCTTCTTGTATCCGTTCTCTGACTTTTTCAATGAGCTCCTCATTACGAACAGAAATTGGGCGTCCATGTCTAGTTGCATTTGTAATCGTTTCCACATCACTTTTGAATCGTGAATACCACCTGAATATCTATGCACGAGATAAACAATTATCTCCATAAACTTGTGGCGTCAATTCAACTGGGTCAGTGGCACTTTTTCCGAGTTTTAAACAGAATTTAATGTTAGCTTTTTGCTCCATGCTGATTACGTAACAATGCACCTCTGACTAGGTCAACAAAATGGCAGCTTGTTTGTCGTCTGCTTATCGGGTAGCGATGAAAAGTTGCCAGATCACAGATGAAGGTTGCCTTTTTGAACTCCATGCTTTGCTTCATAGATGGCATTTTTGTCTTGGCCATAATAAAATCAGTCTCATTATTTAATTATCGGACCTTGTATTTCCACACAGGTGCTACTTCTTTCTATTTCTGCTATTCATGGCCAACTTTCTTGTCCTAGCTCTACTCACCTCGCTGCATTTTCTCATTCTCACCGCAGGCGATTTAAAATTAATTTTCCAGCTGCCTGTCATTCTTCTCTAGCTGCGAGAAGGCTGTGATAGCTTCCTTGTCTGGACATCCTAAGCTACACCTTCGTTCATGTTAATGTTTTCTCACTTTTACTATCTGCGCCATTCTGGGCGGCTCTTGGTTAGACCATAGGTATCAAATGGGGGGGGGGGGGGGGGAAGCTGGGAGCCATCTAGGGCATAACGCCATATCGTTTACCATTTGGTATCTTTTGTCACCTTCCCTTTACCTCATTTCTCAACTAGTCATTTGCTTCCACTTTGTTCTTAACCACATCTATTTGGGTACATTTTGTGCCCGTGTTTCTTAAAAGGAGTACAAAAGTAAAGATAGTCCCATAGCATTTCAAATGCCGTAGGGGGTGAAGCGTTAGAGACCTCATTATGCTGGGTCATCAGCGTATGAGGTAGGGTGACCAGTTCCTTTCCTCGCTGCCTTTACTTCCCAGATTTTCTCTGGTACCCATTTTGCGAGGCTGGGTCGACCTCAGGGCCGTATTGGTCGGAAAAAAAATCCCGCTCAGCTGGGGATTCGAACCCTCGACCATTTGGTTGCTAGACGAGTGCTCTAACCACTACGCTAGCCGGCCCCTAAAAGGAGTATACCCGAAAAAAAAAAACAATTAAATGTTTAATTTTTCTTTTTTATGTGCTTTTATCTGCTGTGTTGTTTTTGTATGTGATTCTTTAAAAAGAAAAAAAAAAGTATTCTACACAAATATTGACTTGTTGTGTTTTCTTCATTTATAGGTGCTCATCTTACCTTCTGCCATTCTTGTTTCTGCCCATTTTCTTCGCTCTTTCCATCTGTTTCCTTTGTGTGTGTGTGTGTGTGTTTAAACTGAACGATACACTCCATCTACATGTACTTCATGAGAATGAAATATAATGCTGGATGTGGCCTGATTCGAGAACTAATCAGACATAACAGGGCGTGTCAATAAGCAGGAAAGGAACGTAAGACCGCCGTTGTTATATTTTTGATCATTTTACCATATTTAAATAGGCGGGTCTGTTCAGAGCACCGGGGCCAAATCGTGACTGACATATGAAACATGTGTTCAGACGATATGTAGAGGTCTAATGGGTGTGAACATCATTAGTTTGCCTTTGTCGGTGTCGTGGTTAATATGTCTCACATATCGTTATGTCGTGCCCGCACATCTTGATCAACCCGAATGTCTGCCACTTCCACGCACTCCTTATTTTCTTTTGCTTTTGCCTTTAAACAACTTGTATCTGATTTAGTATTGTCTGGTTTTCCTAAGACTTATCTTTCTAGGGGTATTATTTTCTACTTGTCTTGCTTTACTGTTTATTATCATCTTCTGAAAACCTCTACTATCAACGGTCTCGTGTTATAAAAGAGAGTCCCACATTTTATGGATTCGTCCCAGGAATTGTTTTGCTTCGGTCGGAACTCTTAAATGTCTCTTTTCAAAAATATAGTGTCGCATATTCTTATCTTTGATCGTCGCGTTTTCAGAGATACTCAGAATCCAAAATAAAATAAATTATCTTATATATTATAATATTAAAATATTGTATTATTATATTATCTTCTTCTTCGTTCGCTTCTACCAAGATCGCCCCGTGATCCTGCTGGATTTACTCCTGTGGTCCTCGATGTTTCCCGTGGTCCCCCTGTGGTCCCTGAGAGGCCCACAAGAGATCCCCGAGAGGCCTACAAGAAGTTCAGAGTATCGCGGGGCTTGGGCCTGAATTCTTGGTGGGTCACAGAAGCGGGATTGCCTGACATCGTGGTTTTCGTTGCACTAGTTTAGTCTAGAGTTGGACTTTCTCACTGGAAAAATTTGGCGTGACTTGGTTATCACCATATCCCCGCCGGGTGAGAGGGGGTTGTCCATCCAGTCTAGAGTTGGGCTTTCTCACCGGAAAACCTGAGCGTGATTAGGATACGCGTACATCCCCGTCAGGTGGGAAGTGGTTGCCTATCTAGACTGCCCTGGTCCAGTGTCTCCGACTTCAGCATTTTGTGGTCGTGCCCGCTACCCTTCCTAGTTGTGACCACGACGGAGTTTTTGTCGAGGAGGACGAATCCTCGCTACTATTAAGTTTCACCCCTGGGTTGAGCTGGTTTAGGCGTATTATCCCAGTATAGGCGTGTGCAGGACGTGACCGACCTCTAGAGCGGAGTTACCGTGACATGGGTAGCCATCAAGTTTCACCCCTGGTTTAAGCCGGTTTAGGCATATTTCACCAGTATGGGCGTATATCGGACGTGACCGGCCTCTAAAGCAGTGGTGCTGTGGTATGAGAGGCCCTCACCGCGAAACTACTGGACATGCCGATTAAGCTTCACTTTATCCTTTCCATCGCTTTTTCACACGGCACCGAACCGGCAACCCTAATTGCTTTTTCGCATTTTCTTCATTGGCCGGGAGGCGTTTCACTCCACGCGCTGCATCCGATGAATCTCGCCAGCACTGTCTTAACCCCTGGATTAAGCCAGTTCAGGCAATTCGCCGGTATGAGTACCCTAAGGACGTGGCCGACCTCCAGAGCAGAGGTGCCGTGATTTGAGCAGTCCTGAGCTCGATACTACTGATTACTTCACTTAATCATTTCTTTCACCTTTTACACAGTGACGCCGCGCGTCATCTCATTCGCACCTTTCTCCACTGGTCTGAAGAAGCCCCACTTCACGCACGGCAGCTGAAGAATCTCGCCAGCAGCGGGTTATTATATTAGAAATTAAACCATTGGAACTGTTGCTACTCTGATGACAATCCACTGTGTAAAGAAATACAACAAGAAGGCCTAATTGGCACATTTGTGAGTAAAGTTATAAACGTGACCTATTGATTAAAACTTTGTGGTATAATTTAAATTTATCTTTACACCTCCCCATCCTTCTTGATCGAGTGCTATTTTTGAACTTAAAAAAGGACGGCCAGGTCTTATCTTAAAGGACTGATCTAGCTTGAATCTAATTTCTTCCTAATCTCCCCCCCCCCACCTTTGTCTCATCTTTTTCTACAGCCGCAGGTTTTCTTTTGTTACTAAAAGTTACTTCATTTTTCTTTCTTATCTTCTTTCATTAGTTCTTCTTCTTCTTCTTTTTTTTATTATAGTTGGTTTGGGGGCGAAAACGCTGTCCAATTTGGCAGTCAGCGACTCATAGCTGACATGTTAGCGTCAGGGTTGGCGAACCATAGCTGACATGTTAGCGTCAGGGTTGGCGAACTATAGCTGACATGTTAGCATCAGGGTTGGCGAACTATAGCTGACATGTTAGCGTCAGGGTTGGCGAACCATAGCTGACATGTTAGCGTCAGGGTTGGCGAACCATAGCTGACATGTTAGCATCAGGGTTGGCGAACCATAGCTGACATGCTAGCGTCAGGGTTGGCGAACTATAGCTGACATGTTAGGATCAGGGTTGGCGAACCATAGCTGACATGTTAGGATCAGGGTTGGCGAACCACAGCTGACATGTTAGGATCAGGGTTGGCGAACCATAGCTGACATGTTAGGATCAGGGTTGACGAACCATAGCTGACATGTTAGGATCAGGGTTGGCGAACTATGTCCTACAAAAAAAACGTTGGTACCCCCAGTAACAGGCCTAGCCTGGCAAACGGGTCAAGGATTGCTATAGTTCCCACGGTGGTAGAGTCTGCTAAAGAAGTACTGCACACCCACTGCTTGTCAACTCCACTCAGCGTCAACTCCATTTAGTGTCAACTCCACTCAGGGTCAACTCCACTCAGGGTCAACTCCACTCAGTGTCAACTCCACTCAGGGATTAAAAGAAGAAAAGTCTGCAGTAACCCGCTCCCAAACCAACACGATGATGTGCTTCAACATCTTCACTACACCAGCTTCAATGAATATGAAGCTCGGAGTTCCTTGAAGAAGAAGAAGAAGAGTTAGTTCTTTTTTTCTTCCACTTATTTTTCGTATTTCTATTCCTCTTTTTAGTCCTATCTGTCTTGCTATTGATCTCTTGTTCTTTTTCCTGCTCTTCTTTCTTATTCCTCTTTTTTTTTCAACTCGTTTTCGGTCTTTTCTTTCTTTGTATACTATTCTTTTTTTCCTCTTTCATCTCATTCTCTGTCTTTTCTTTCTTTTTATACGGTTCTTCTTTTCTTCCTCTTTCATCTCATTCTCTGTCTTTTCTTTCTTTTTATACTATTCCGCCTGCATCTCATTCTCTGTCTTTTCTTTCTTTTTATACTATTCCGCCTTCATATCATTCTCTGTCTCTTCTTTCTTTTTATACTATTCCGCCTGCATCTCATTCTCTGTCTTTTCTTTCTTTTTATACTATTCCGCCTTCATCTCATTCTCTGTCTTTTCTTTCTTTTTATACTATTCCGCCTTCATCTCATTCTCTGTCTCTTCTTTCTTTTTATACTATTCTTTTTTTCTTCCTCCTTCATCTCATTCTCTGTCTTTTCTTTCTTTTATACTATTCCTCTTTTCTTCCTCCTGCATCTCATTCTCTGTAATCCGTGTTCAAGAATGAAAAAGGATTATACAAATAAAATAATAAGAAAGCAAAGAAGATAAATGAAATAACAGAAAGGAAAAAGCAAAAAATATAAAAGGAAAGAGCGTACAAATGCGTAGTATCTTGACCAGTTTTAAGTATCTGTCAACGCTTTCTTTTTCGAAGTTCTTCTTCTTCTTCGTTCGCTCAGACACCGACGTCAGACTCTTTCACAAATGCAGCAGTTCGTCTTAGGTTTTCAGCATCACCGTAGGGCTTCTCTTGTAAGGACTTCGAAATTCAAGTGCCAGATGACGCTAAATCTTGAGACCAGTCAACTGGATAGATTTTACAATTCTTATGAAGCCACCACTGAGGTCCCATAGTTTACTCTTTAGATCTGGACTCCGTGACCAAGTCTGAATGCGAAAATTTGCGATCGTTGGACATTCCTGGAACAGATATGAAGAAAACTGTACTTGGCTCCTGCAAGAGCATTCATCCGTGTGGGGGTATCTGAAGTCGGTGGAAGTGACTGGATATTCTGCACTGGCCAGCTGTTGATCGAAAAGGGATAGTACATTGACGCCTTAGTGCTTGACGACTTGAAACATGTTCACTGCTTATATCTAGCCTCCTCCTTCATTGATTCTATAGGTAGGTAGGTAGGTAGGTAGGCGGGCGGGCGGCGGGTGGGTGGGTAGGTAGGTAGGTAGGCGGGCGGCGGGTGGGTAGGTAGGTAGGTAGGTAGGCGGGCGGGCGGCGGGTGGGTGGGTAGGTAGGTAGGTAGGCGGGTAGGTAGGTAGGTGGGTGTGTGGGTAGGTAGGTAGGTAGGTGGGTGGGTGGGTGGGTAGGTAGGTAGGTAGGTAGGTGGGTGGGTGGGTTGGTAGGTAGGTAGGTAGGTAGGTAGGTAGGTGGGTGGGTAGGTAGGTAGGTAGGAAGGTAGATAGGTATAATTTTGTATAATGCAGGGATTCCCAAAGGATGTGCCGCAAAATCTTGTAAATGTGCCGTGAAATTTCATCACCTAAAAAAGAAATGAACCCCCCCCCCCCCACTAATACTTTAGTCAATAGCTAGTTCATTCTACGCTTCCATAATTCCATTTCGCCAAAGTCAGCTTCTACTTCTCCCTTTCTCTCTGTATTTTTGTAGCTTCTTGAATCTGGGCACTAGATGGAAACACATAACAGACATTTCGCGATGATCGACTTTTTACTTCTCCAGCCGCCTGAGCATTTTACCACAAGTTGGCAGAATGAAGCTTTTTGTAAAAAGGTAATAAATGAAGTTTCTTTGAAAATGCTAAAAATATATTGTTAAATGCACGAGAGTCTAGCATTAAGAACCCAGGTGTATGGCGACAGAGGTTTGTGTTACCAAGTGTGCCGCAGTTTGAAAAAGTTTGGGAACTCGCTGGTATAATGGTTTCCGTCTCTATATAGATGACACCCTTGGTAAAGATACAGCCAAAATGAAACAGCGTAAACATCCGGTCATCTGGGAAGTCAGCCACTGCAGGACAGTTATGGTTGATCTCGAAGGGCAGTTAAGCTCTTCTATGTTAGGCTTCCAGTGGGAATTGTTCAATATTGGTGTTTGTTAGTGTAACCCCGGTGGTGGATGATCTACAATCAGCGAAGAGCACTACATTGCTTTTCCGTTGTTGTTTCCCTTGTTTGGATAAGTTCAGAACAATCAGAAATTCTCTTGCTTCTGTCTTCAAATTGGAGGATATCTTCTCAGTTCCCAAAAGCCTTATGGGTGAAAAATCAGTCCAGTCCAAACTTAAGAGCAATTATGGTCCAGGAGACCTCAGAGACCTGAAGCAGTGATCTAAGAACAAGGATAGCGAACTATCTTGACAAGAAACGACTCAACGGAGGAGGTTATGAGAACAAATGATAACGACGACCATGACGATGATGAAAGGTGCCGTGAGACACAAAGGGAAGAAACAGAAGACGATGAAGATAAATAAGAAAGGAAGCGACACGAACGATGTACGCAAATATGTGGCTCATAATTACTTTGTTTCCAAAATATACGAGGCAGGACCGCACCCAAACATTACTCAAGTTTCATAGCTCTCTCTCTCTCTCTCTCTCTGGGAGGAAAAAAAAAAGCAATCACATGAACTTGTAGCCCTCGCTAGAACTTACAATGCCGTCAGAGCAGCGTATTAGGATACCAAACCAGAACATTGGAGGGGAGGAGGCGGGATATTTAAAAAAAAAAATTAACACAATTTAATAGCTTACATTTTGAACCGGGGATTATAACCACAGTTCTTGCGTTTTAAAGCTAGGAGCCATGCGTGCACTGAATTTACCTACAAGAATTTACATAAATTTACCCTATTTACTTAAAGAGGTCGGTGCGTAGACTGTAAAGCCAGGGAAAAAATGTTCTATAATGACTTGGACCTGAAATACCCCAAAAGAGATTTGAGAAATCATTATTATTATTATTAAATAACAATATTATTAGTATAAAGATAAAGAAGAAGCATGCTGTAATAAGGGCATCAATTTTAACTCAAAAACGATATCAGAAGTTGACTTTTTATTTTTCCTTTCATTTCGTAATTAAGTGGAGTATTCCTTCCTCAATGCAACATCAAGTCAAAGGCTTAGACAGAGTTGTAAGGAAATTAGGACAGTGCCAGCGTAGTAAGACTTCACGACCCAAAGAGACATACAGCAGGGAGAATGCTGGTACACAAAGGACTTCTTCATCTTCGCCGTCCAAGTTCCTGGTCATGCTATATCAGAAGCCCACAGTCTCCTCCGGGCCTTCCTGATACCCCCACAGCTTCTGCCTTAGGTCCGTGCCCTATGGTCATGTCTGGTTGCGTGGGTCTGTATAGCGGGGCATTCTTAAGGCACATGTTCTGGAGTCTGTATTCCGCTCCTACACGGGCATTCATCTGTATGTGAGATCTTGAGATGGCTCAGCAGCTTTCAGTGGTCGGTTCTTAATCGAAACAGGACAGTTTGTTGCTTCCTTTGTAGCTAGTGGACTGGCTCCGGTTCAGTGCCTGCCCTCAGCCTTTTGGTCCACAGTTGTTCGTGGTGGTAAACGAATGGAAGACAACATGGGCACTGGCAGGACAAGATAGATAGATAGATAGATAGATAGATAGATAGATAGATAGATAGATAGATAGATAGATAGATAGATAGATAGATAGATAGATAGATAAGGCACAGACGGTACAAGACAGAGAGAGCGAGCAGAGTATGGGGACTGACGGGACAAAAGAGAGAGAATGGGCACTGACAAACAAGAGAGAGAGAGAGAAACAGAGAAACAGAGAGAGAGAAACAGAGAAACAGAGAGAGAGAGCGACAGAAAGAGACAGAGAGAAGAGAGAGAGAGAGAGAGAAAGAGAGAGGCAGAGAGAGGGAATATCTCAACGCTCCCTCTAGCTGCAAGATCAAAGAAACGGCCTAACCAAAGTAGTCAAGTATCTGCAACAACACAATAACCAAATTCGTGAACAAAAGAAAAAAAATGTGAAAACCAGTCAAGTTTATCCCCCCAAAAAAGATATCACTGTCACTGTATTAATTGCTTTAATTTCGTAGATATAAGATTATTTGTTTTTCTAACCTCGAACATCCACGTCTTCGTATGTCTGGATCCCGAGTTTGTGTTTTAAGAATCTCTAGTGGTAGCAGCTGAGAATAAAATCAGCTGGAGACGTCCACGGATAAAAAAAAAAAAGGCTGACGTCTATCTTGCGTCAGGAAATCTTAGCACCCCGTAAAGCTCGGCTCTGTCACGCACGTGCTTGCGTGAACCACTGCGCCCTGATTGTCTGACTTTAAAAAACAAAACCGTGGAGGATAGCAACCGAGGAAATCGTGTCGGCTTCTAGAGACAGACAAAAACAAAACAAAAACAAAACAAAACTCACGTGTTTGCCCTGCTCGTCTGTCTGGAAACTAACGTGACGAATGCCGATTGTTAAATATCTCCTCCATCCATAACCATGCTTTGTCTCGGTCGTCTGGAAACTCGCTCTCAACGAGCCGGGAGGCTCTGGTTTCCATCCCGGAAATTTGAGCGTCATTTGTTTGCTCTGGGGTAATAAACAAAAGGTTTTAGTTATTCATTGCTGGGACATGAAAACTCGAATAAAAAGGGCTCCTTGTTGTTGTTGTTGTTGTTGCTGCTGCTGCTGCTGTGTCCCTGAAACTGCGAGCACGATGTTCTTTACAGCCGATGCAGTGAAGATGTTGGAGCACATCATGGTGTCGGATTACAAGTGGGCTACGCTGTTTCCCACCCCCCCCCCCGCCGTCCATGAGAGGATCTAAGAAAAAGGGAGTGGGGGTGGGGGTGGAATATTTCTTTAGCAGACTTCACTGCTATGTGAGCTGGAGCGAGTTAGGCTGGGCCTATTACTAGAGCTACCAGGGACAGGTGGGGGAGGGTCTTGATCGGCTATGATTCCCTAATCCTAACATAAACTTATCCATTATAGGTTTCTGACTGCCAAACCGAACAGTGCCTTGACACCCCCCCCCCACACACACACACACTCACACCAGCCCATCCCAAAATGTTCATGTGATATACTTGCATATGATATTCTAGAGTTCAATAAGCATTCTGATGAAAGGAATATCTGTCTGTTCTATCCAGTGCCATGCCGACAGGCGTTGGTGGTCATGCTTGTCCACAGTTGTCTATTCCCAGCGTTAACTACGAGCTGGACTAGTGTTCTTTCTCCATGCCACTTCATCAGTCCATCTGTCATCGTCTCCCTTTGTCTGCTTCGGTCTCTTTCGCCCGCTACCATCTCCGTTGTTATCAAATATTTCATTACAACTGCTTTCAGGGACGTGTCCTGTGAACTTGGATTGTCTCTTCCTGAATTTTGTTTTCTTTTTCGTTGTCTTTCTTCGTCTGTCCCATTCAGGGCCTCTTCGATTGATCCTTTCGCTGTCCCTGAATACCTGTGCTTGTCCTTAACTATTCAAACAACCAAGCATTGTGCCCGTGGCGGGGCTAAAAATCGCCTAGACCAGATATGGACACATTAGGAGAAAACTTCGCTATGCATTATCGTGAAACCGTTTGATTCTCTACCAGCAAATCCGGGCCTCTTTTGTGCATTAATTCCCTTTTCGAGATTGGTGAGATCTTTGGGCTGTTTCAAAAGCTAGACTTTGCTATCGTTTGCCACATAAAACCACACTCTTCTATCGTCTTCTATAATGGGGTTTTTTCTTCTTTCTTTCTTTATTTTCTGCTGGCTGTATGCTGTCCTTCTGCCGTGTGCTGCAGATGAATTCCTTGCTTCTTCTTCTTCTTCTTCTTCTTCTTCTTCAAAATACGAGCTTCATGTTCTTTGCAGATGATGTAGTGAAGATATTGAAGCACACCATCGTGTAGAACTTGGAGTGGGCTACGATGCCTATGTTTTTCACTCCGTGAGTGTAGGTATAAAGCGGGGGATTGGGGGGGGAGGGTTATACTTCTTCAGCAGACTCCACCCCCATGGGGATTATGGTGATCCTTGCTTCGTTAGCCAGTCTAGACCTGTTACCAGGGATACCAAACAGAGAGGCAGTCTAGACCTGTTACCGGGGACACCAAACAGAGAGGCAGTCTAGACCTGTTACCGGGGACACCAAACAGAGGCAGTCTAGACCTGTTACCAGGGACACCAAACAGAGAGGCAGTCTAGACCTGTTACCAGGGATACCAAACAGAGGCAGTCTAGACCTGTTACCAGGGACACCAAACAGAGGCAGTCTAGACCTGTTACCAGGGATACCAAACAGAGGCAGTCTAGACCTGTTACCAGGGATACCAAACAGAGGCAGTCTAGACCTGTTACCAGGGATACCAAACAGAGGCAGTCTAGACCTGTTACCAGGGATACCAAACAGAGGCAGTCTAGACCTGTTACCAGGGATACCAAACAGAGGCAGTCTAGACCTGTTACCAGGGACACCAAACAGAGGCAGTCTAGACCTGTTACCGGGGACACCAAACAGAGGCAGTCTAGACCTGTTACCAGGGATACCAAACAGAGGCAGTCTAGACCTGTTACCAGGGACACCAAACAGAGGCAGTCTAGACCTGTTACCAGGGACACCAAACAGAGAGGCAGTCTAGACCTGTTACCGGGGACACCAAACAGAGGCAGTCTAGACCTGTTACCGGGGACACCAAACAGAGGCAGTCTAGACCTGTTACCAGGGACACCAAACAGAGAGGCAGTCTAGACCTGTTACCGGGGACACCAAACAGAGAGGCAATCTAGACCTGTTACCAGGGACACCAAACAGAGAGGCAGTCTAGACCTGTTACCAGGGACACCAAACAGAGAGGCAGTCTAGACCTGTTACCGGTGGCACCAAACAGAGAGGTGGGACAGAGTGTTGTTGCCAACCCTGAAACTATCAGCTACGGGCGGGTTGTTGACTGCCAAACCAGACATGCGTCTTTATCCCCTCTTCCCCCACCAAAGCAGCTCTGTTCCTCTTGTATTTGTCTAATTTCTTCTGAAGCTCTGTTATTTTGTTTTCTTCAGACATTATCTAACTTCAGTTAAAGATAACGGACTCCATCTTATTCTGGTATAAGGCAGTGTTAGCTGCTTATGCATTTATATCCGCTGAAAAAATGATGAAGATCTAGTACGTTCTTAACAGTGGCATAAAGATAATTATAAGCGATTCATTTATCGGTCTGCATTCTGGAAAAAAAAAGACTTGGTTTTGCAGGAATAGTTTTCACAGTTACCTCTACGTAGGAGCGGAATTGGCTGAATCGATAGGGACGCAATCTCGGTTAGGGATGTGGTTCGAATCCCGCTGATCTCATACGTTAAGAGTCCGCGCACCGCTCTGAGATCAAGTTTCACTTTAGGAGCCAGTCAGTCAGCCAGCCATTTGCATGTCCCTTGCAGAACTTTGCCTCCATAACAGCTCTCTCGGTTGTGAGCAAGATGCCCTGCTGCTGATGCGTCCATTCGCAGATTATCAACGATGTCTTGCAGCCATCTTCGCCTTGGTCTTCCTCTCTTTCTTTTTCCCATTATGTACCCTTCCAGGACTGTCTTCTCTAAATTATCATGACGTTTAATAGTCCAAAATATTTAAGTTTTCTCTCTTTAAATCTTCTTTACTAGCCAGCCTTCTTCAATATTAAGTTCTTGTAGTATGGATATATTTGTTCTTTTTGTGTCCATGATATTTGAAGGACTCTTCTGTAGCATTTAAATTGTAAGGTATTTCTCGCTGTTGGCGAGATTCCTCAGCTGTCGGGCGTGGGGTAAAACTCTTCCCGGCCAATTAAGAAAAATACGATTAGTGTTGCCGCGCGGCGCCGCTGTGAAAAAAAGGTGATGGAAAGGATTAAGTGAAGTTTAATCGGTATGGCCAGTAGTCTCGTGGTGAGGGCTACTCATACCACGGCGCCTTTGCTCTAGAGGCTGGCCACGTTCTATATGCACCCATACTGGGCAAATATGCCAAAACCGGCTTAACCTAAGGGTAAAACTTACTAGTGGCGAGGATTCGCCCTCCTCGACAAAAACTCCATCCTGCTCACCGTCAGAAATGGTAGCGGCCACGACCACAAAATGCTGAAGTCGGAGACACCGGACCAGTGCAGTCTAGATAGGCAACCACCTCTCACCCGACGGGGATATATTCATATCCAAATCACACTGAGGTTTTCCGGTGGGAAAGTCAAACTCTGCACTGGATGGGCAACCACCTCTCACCCGGCGGGGATATACTGATATCCAAAAAACACGCCGAGGTTTTCAGGTGAGAAAGTCCAACTCTAGGCTGATGGGCAACTACCTCTCATTCTCATCCGGCGGGGATATATTCATATCCAAACAACATCGAGGTTTTCCGATGAGGAAGTCTAAATCTAGACTAAACTGGTGCAACGAAAACCACAGTGTCACGCAATCCCGCTTCTGTGACCCACAGAGAATATAGGCCGAAGCCCCACAATGCTCTGAGCCTCCATCCTAAATGAGACTATCGCGAGACCCACAGAAGTAAATTCAGTAGGATCACGGGGCGATCTTGATGGTAGAAGCGAACAAAGAAGAAGAAGAAGAAGAAGAAGAAGAAAGGCATTTATGTGTTTCTCAGCTGTTTTGTTAAGTGTCCAGGTCTCACTGGCATATGTTGCCATGGAAAAAATGCATGCCCTTAAAAATCTTATTTTTGTAGTTCTGTCTGTTCCTCTCCTCAGCTTCTTTAGTTGATTTATTTTTTGAAGAGTGATAGATGTCCTCCTTTTAATATTCCTCATTGTGTCTCCATTATTAGTTAGTAATGATCAAAGATATTAAAAAATCTCCACCTCTTCCAATTTTTCCTCACTTTAGGAGACCGGATCTAAATCGGTGATTTTTACGTGCAGGGATGGCCATAGTCCCCATGGCGGTGGAGTCTGCTAAAAAAGCATTGCAGACTCCTGCCTTTTACCCCCTTTCATGGACTAAACCCCCCCCCCTCAATTTTTAAACTTTTTTATGTGTTCCACTACAATGATTCTTTGCTGGGAGTCAAACATCTAACAGTTCAGCACGCATTCTCAAACACACATATCTTCACTGTTTGCGTGATATCGTATGGTTCTGATGTTCCTTTCGAATCAGATTCTGTTGGGTCTTGTCCAATCAGAAATGTCCCGGAGTCACCCAGCCTCTAAAAACGGGTACCAGAAAAAATCTGGGAGGGTAAATGAGACAGGGCGTGATATTGACCATGTCACGTTTTCATGTGCCGATGGTCTTGGAAATGCGGGCCTAACACAGTATCCCAACATGGCTTCATGGCATGGAAACGAGTCTACTTTACCTAACTAACCTTGTGCATTTTTTTTTCCTTTCCTTCCTTTTTTAGGAAAACAACTGAAGTGAAATATTTATAGCAGTTTTTCTATACTTGTTCAAATACAACAAAACTGAAAAAAAAAATTCTTGTTTTGTACACAGCAGTTTATAAAGAGAGGTAAGGAGTAGATAAAGTTGTAAAGTTGTAAGTAGAAAAGCGAGGCAGAGGAGAAGTAATAAGTAGGAAATCCGAGTGGAGATAGAGCAGGAGAAGTAATAAGTAGGAAATCTGAGGTGACTTATAGGAAGAAGTAGTAGGTCTCTTGAAAGAAAAGGCAATATGTAGGATATGAAACGGGAAACATTGCTTTTCTTTACATTGATAGAACAGACGAACCAGGTTTTCTCAGGCAATCTGCCCTGCCATGGAAAACACAACAGTCTCTGTCCGGAATAAGGCCATAAAACTAAATTTGGTATTGACCCCCCGGTCCCTTCGACTTATACCATTCATCATGATTCATATATGGCCTGTTTCCCCTCTAGCTGTGATCTCTACTATTACTACACGACTTTGTGTTACACAGACCAAGAATCTCTGTCTCCTGCATAACATAATAACGTGCTAATGCAGCGATCAGAGCTATTAATAATTATAAAATGAATCAGTCAGTATCAGTAGTTTATTTTTATCTTGAAACTTGATCCTCAGACATTGCTTCTATCTAGACACATGATCCTCTAACCCCCAGGGCAGCTGGGCTTAGACCGTTGCTCATCTTCTAGTGCTCGGAGGTAACGGATGCGTATGCGCTTGGAAGTTGTTGAAGTAGTTGATTCAGAGTGTGTGCACTATTTGAGCGATCCTGAATATATGGGGGTTTTTTTTTTTTAGTATTTGCTTGGGATCGGGGCGAACACGCTGTCCGATCTGGCAATCAGCCACCCACAGCTGACATGCTAGCGTCAGGGCTGGCGACCCACAGCTGACATGCTAGCGTCAGGGTTGGCAACCCACAGCTGACATGCTAGCGTCAAGGCTGGCGACCCACAGCTGACATGCAAGCGTCAGCGCTGGCGACCCACAGCTGACATGCTAGCGTCAGGGCTGGCGACCCACAGCTGACATGCTAGCGTCAGGGCTGGCGACCCACAGCTGACATGCTAGCGTCAGGGCTGGCGACCCACAGCTGACATGCTAGCGTCAGGGCTGGCGACCCACAGCTGACATGCTGACTCTGTTCCACCTCTCCGTTGGTATCCCAAGCTAGCCTGGCTAACGGAGCAGAGGTCGCCTTAGTTCCCATGGTGGTGGAGCCTGCTAAATAAGTATTGCATACCCCCTGCTTTGTAGCTCCAATTCAAGGACTGAAAAAAAATAGCCACCACAACGCGTTCCCAATCCGACACGACGTTGTACTCAACATCTTTACCGCATATGCTGCAAAGATCACCAGCTCGCAGTCTCGGGGAGACAGGAGGAGAAGAAAGAAGGAAGAAGTGAAGTCGATTAGTGCGCTGTATTCTCAGGGCTAGAAGGTTGCTCATTCTATCGGAGTCCATGGTTCAAGTCCTAGGTAATTCTCTTTGTCATTAAAAAAAAATTATCTCACATAAAGTGCTTTGTCTACGATTTTCGAAGACTCGCCGTATAAAATCACTTTACTGTGGGATGTTTTAATTAAGTACAATTTATAAAACTTTTAATGGACGTATATGTGTAAATGCTTATATAAACATGTGCTTATTCTATATGCCTATCCATCCATCCACCCATCCATCCATCCGTCCATCCATCATCGATCCATCCATCCATCATCGATCCATCCATCCATCATCGATCCACCCATGTGACGTCCTGCAAGTCAGCAAAACAATTCTTTACATTTCACCTGGTCTGCAGCCAGCCATTGCACAACAGTCCAGGGTCTTTATTGGGGCCTCAGCTGAGGTGGCTCCTTGCTTCTACAGTTCTTCCCCAGGTCGGCCTATTTTTCTGCCTGGCGTAGCCGTGTCAATGAAACCACGGTCATTCTTGTCGGTGATTTTTAATAAGGGAAGATTTGTGAACACTCGAAAGACTTCAATCAAAATATGAGAGGCGGGGCTTGTGAACAACTCTTTGATATCTCATCCGCATCATATCCAGCAGAACACACAGAGACCAGGGATTCGTGACACCGAGCTCCTTTTATCTTCGGAGTCTCTTTCGCCCAATCACAACCGTAATCTCATCTATAATACTCCATCCTTTCTGTGCGACTTGGCAGCGTACAGTAAAACTTAAAATTTTACCACCGATCATTCAGATACGTTGCATTTCGTTCGGAGGCACAAGTGCCTTTCCTGTAGTGGGTATACATGACATAAGCCAAGCTACTTCAAATTTCATAAGCATCTTCAAGGTGACTACCTCTTTTAAAAAATGATATGACTTTGTGGTTAATAAGTTATGTTTTCATATAAATATTAACGAGAGGGCTGAGATAACATAGTCAGCGTTGACACTGTCAGCAGAGCTAACAAGTCGCCTCTTTCCAGCGGTTCTCATGTTGTGAAGCTACAAACCCAGCCGGTCAGATTAGTAGGATTCGGTTTTATCCCCCGTGATGCAACATGGAAGGTAGAAAGGGGGGGGGGCTACTTATGTAGATCCGCTACAGGGAGCGAGGAATCTACAGAAGAACATTTAACATGATTATATGATTACGTTAGTGGGATTTGTTTGTTTGTTTGTTTGTTGGTACACGCCAAAAAAGGCATCGGGGTTCACCCAGTCTCTAAAAATGAGCACCAGAGAAATCTGGGAAGGTAAATGCGGCCAGGCGTGGTACCGACCACATCACAGTTCCATGTGCCGAAGGTCTTGGAAATACGGGCCTAACACTGTATCCTCGTCATATCCGTAATGGCATGGAAACGCCACTAGTCTCTCTTACGGCGAAAGTCGGTGGTTCGAATTCAGCCCTAGTTCCCCCAGCTCTAGAAATGGGTATCTGGCTTCTTTTGAAGCTGGGGAAGTAATGGTGGCCAGGTCGATAGATTTTTAAAAAAAGGGAGGGGGGGGGCAATAGCGCCATATCCACAAGGTTGTCTCCCTGGTCGACGTGACAGATAAGTAAGTGGATAAACAAAAACAGAAACCCCTGGGACTGCGGTTGGACAAGTAACTACCTGGCACATGACAAAGATGGATCAGGGGCAACTTAACTACCCTACAGCACCGTCGGGTCTTCTCAGACTGTTTGTTCACAGAGTGGGACGTGTCAATCTCCACTTCGTTAGACAGGCAATTGACACGGTCTGTTTTCTGGAACAAAGCAGGGAACTGAAGTAAGATCTTAACTGGTTCGGAGGCGCCGTGCCGTGTGATAGGATCACCAGAATATCACTGTGGTTGAAGTGGTTTTTATTTTAACCCTTTTGTTTTCAAATCAGTATTTGCCGATTGTCTTAGGTTGTGGTGAAATTAAAAGAAGGTACAAACATAAAAGAAAAAATAATAGCAAATTGTAGTCGGACTTTTGATATATAATAGAGGGTGAAGACGCTTTCCGATTTGGCAACAAGCGAATCATAGCTGATACGCACAAGGTTGGGGAACCAGAGCTGACCAAGACCCTGTCCCACCTCTCCGTTGATACCCCCCGGGTAACAGGCCTAGCCTGGCTAACAGAGCAGGGATCACCATATTCCCACCGTGGTGGTGGAGTCTGCCTTTTTAGTTCCATGCAGGGAGTGAAAAAAAACTAGGGGCCATGGCTCTCTTCCAATCCGACATGATGGCGTGTCTCACCATCTTCACCGCATCGGCTGCAAACAACACCAGCACGTGGTTCCAAGAAGAAGAAGAAGAAGATATCCTGCAACCGTTTGCCTCGAAAGTTGATTTCTCTTAACTAACTGGCTGTTAAATGTAATTCACCTCATCCTGCAATGCTTTAATGCAATTAATTAGTCACAAGAGGGAACTTAGAAGCCTTGTCATATGTTTGATAACTCTGTCAACATTTCAAATCATCAACCGCTCCTAAACATTTTATGTTATTAATTACATCCATCAGGATATTAAACTTTGTGTCAGTTATTTTGCTGATGTTTAATTTTCTCCTCCGCTGAAGTTTCGTACACATGAAATAGTTCGCCATATTCAAGTTTCGTACACATGAAATAGTTCGCCATATTCAAGTTTCGCCGCTATCTCAGTGAATCAGTCTATCCCCACGAGATAAAGGATTATGTTGACTTATGCAAAACCCAAACCTCCCGCGGCAGAATACACTCGCCGTAAACACTACATTAATTTATCTATTGTGCTTTCCTACCCAGCAAGCGATGCTGTATAACCTTCCGCAGGCGCAGAGATATAGTTTTCTGACAGTCATTCTGCTGAAGCGTCCAAGAAGGTGTGTCATAAATCATGTACTCAGTTCAACACTGCTCCTCCTCGTTCTTCTCCTTCTGTCTCCTGGATACAGTGGACTCTTTGCTGTAGCTGAAAACGCTGTCCGATATCGTAAAACGCGATCCATAGCTGACATGCTAGCGCCAGAGTTAACGAATCATAGCTGACCAAGACCCTGTCCCACATCTCACTTGATACCCTCCCTCCACCCCCACCCCCCGTTTCAGGCCTACCCTGACTAACCGGGCAGGGTTCGCCGTTGTCCCCCATGGTGGTGGAGTCAAAGAAGTATTGCACATCCCCTGGTTTTTAGCTCTGTTCAGGGACTGCAGTAATAATAGAGGCTGTATCCCACTCCCAATCCGACACGATGCCGTGTCTCAATACTTGCACTGCATCAGCTGCAGAAAACATCAAGCTGGCAGTTCCAGGAAGAAGAAGAAGAAGAAGTAGTAGTAGTTTTATAACCTGAATTATTTGTCAGCAATCTTACGTGCTCCCTGGGTACGAGAATACCTGGAAACAATACCCCACATTGTCACAATATAAAGATAATAACACCAAGGACAGTATCATCATCATCATCAACAACAACAACAACAACAACAACAACAAAGAAACATCAGTAACAGCTCTCCAGTTTATATACCAGTTTTAATACCATCTACTGCTACGTTAGCACTCCAGTTATAATACCATCTAGCCATAATGCCGCACCCCAGTCTGCATCACCCCACATTATCATTTTAACATGCCATTCATATCATCGTTCACTTAACATACATCCTACAGATTTACCGAGTGACTTATGTCCTTCGCGCTACTAGGTTAAAGGTAAGGGTCAGATACGACTTTGTACGCGGACGTTCAGAGGGTGAAAAGGTCACCCGAGTTTTGTAAACGAATTTTCCCCGCATCGGGTGGGTTTCTAGACCTGGCAGTGCACGTCATTTTTTGGCTTTCTGCCCGACTTCTTAATTGCTCGGAGGGGATTTCTACGAACAACTGGCGATCTCCCAAATCTCCGTTCTCTCTCTCTCTCTCTCCCTCTCTCGTCTCGAAGCCCTCACCCTTTTTTGTTTCCCGTCAACCGAACAGCCGGCTTATGAATGCCCTGTGGTCGTTCGTTTTACCTGTGCGTAGCTGTATTATGGTAGGAGGCTGAAGTTTGGAGTCACTCGGACGAATAGAATGAGGATCTGATACGTTCTGGGAGGACTCTAATGTTAGAAAGAACAACAGGTAGGCGTAGAAGTTCATCGACGCTATACACAACACACGTTATTTAGTATGTCCAAGCGTTGTCAAGTAAGCAGAGAGGAAAGAGAGTAGGCCCGGTTCTAGTTAGACGGAATGCTCAGACAGACAGTAATGCACATCTCACAGTGACATCGCAGAACGTACCTGAGAGCTTGTTGGTTTGTAAAGTACAGCACTATTGTTGTAGTAGTAATAGTAGTAGTAGTAGTAGTAGTAGTAGTGGTAGTAGTAGTAGTATTACTATCACAGCACACGTGGGTGAGCAAGCTTATATGTTCGCTCACAAAATACAGGTGCGGAACTGTTTGTGGATTTCGTAGTTCTGGGATTACTAAGAACATCGCGATCGACATCTTCAGTGGCGTGCTCTTCAGTTACAAAACCGACCACACGTGCCATGTGGGGCATAGCTTGCTTGATAGTTTTCTGGTCACAAGAAGAGAGAAAAATGTCTATATTTAATTATTTATATTAGTAAAACACCGTTGACTGGCCACCGTGGAAAGGCGAAAACCAGACATTTTGTAGGACCTTGACTGTTGTAACCTACATTTTACAAATAAGACCTGGGATAAAGTCCAGTTTATTTACAGTTTCGTCTGCCAAGAGTGTTATCCTTTCTACCTTCATGGTATTTATGATTACTGTGCGAAGTGTCATTTAAATTTATATAGAAGTTTTTTAAACATTTATAAAAAACAAATTTATACGAAAGATAAATGAATATAGACAGTATTCTTAAGTGACCCCAGTCGAATTCATTATCTTCTCCTTCTATCTTTCTTCCGACTCTCTCAAACTTCCACCCCTGTTTTTTAAAAATTCTTTCAACTCCTCTTTCCCCTCCCCCCTCTCCCGCAAACATTATAGTTTATAATTTGTGTTAGTAAAATAATAAATAACTCGAAATGGGAAACTGTGCCCCATGATCTCAGTTTTAAAACTGGACTTTTCAGAAATAAGAAATATACATATACACGCTTGTATTACGAAGATCTTAGAGATATAAGTGTGTACATACATACATCATCATCATCAGGTGCCGTGCCGACTGGCGTTGGCTATTATGCTTCTCCAGAGTACCCGATCCTTCATGCAGGCCATCAGTTCAGTTGGTGATCTCCTCTCACACCATCCCGTCAGACTGTCCAGTATCATTTCTCTTGGTCTTCCTCTTGATCTTCTTCCTTCTATTTTTCCTGTTGTTATAATATTTTCAATGCCCCCTCTTCTCATTGCATGTCCTATGAAAGTACATTGTCTCTCTCTTATCTTTTTGACAAGATTTTTTTGTCTCTCCAGCTCTTCTCATACATTCATCATTAGTTATTTTTGCTGTCCACATACATACATACACATGTATATTTTTAAGATGTATGTACATACGTACGTATATACATCTTTAAAATATACTTTCGTATGTATATATATAGGTACGTTCTTACAAATATATTTTTGTACATACATACAAACATACATATATTTTTAAGATGTATGTACAGACATACGTATATACATGCATATATATACACATACATACGAACGTACATATGTACGTAGACACATATACTGTACATAATACTTACATACGTACATATACACATACATAAACACATACATACATACATAGATTACTTGTATACATACACACCACATACATACATGCACATTACATACAAACATAATGTATACATATATAGCTTAAATGTTCTTACTACGGTAGACGTCAATGAAAAAAAAAAGTTCAGAAACTACAGTCAGATAATCTGTGCCACTGGAATCGTTGGATTACTGATGACCTTTCGGGTTCAGTTTTCTTTCGCAGTGCTGGAACAATGACCTTTTATACGATTCACTTTGCGTTTTTGGACCAATGACCTTATGTACGGTTCGGTGTACTTTTTTTTTTCCAGTGGTTTTAGAAATCACTCGTGAGAGATAAAGTTGTCCACAAATAGAAAGCACTTGCTCGGACAAACGAGGGCAATTCGTCCTGCATTGATCTAATAAAACTGCCAGTAGACACATCCATCAGCGCATACAGGACGTCTTTTTCTGGGTACTTCGCACAGAAGGGCGTTGTTTGCGTAATGTCACAGTTACGCGCCTTTCGGTACAACGCAACCTACTTCGGCTCGGTGCTTGCTTTGTTTTTCCTTCTTGGCGACCAGATTCGCCTTTTTGTTGCCATCTTCTTCACTTGATCCAACTACTGCCTATTTCCTGGGGCACCACATGGAAGTGGAAAGAGCTTTTAGCCGGCTGTGATTCGCCAGCCCTGAAGCAAGCGGTCAACATTGTGGTTCGTTATCATTCAGTTTCAGTATTATATCCCCCCCCCCCTTTACAGTACGTAGCAGACAGTGTCAGTGCAATCAGCAGACAAATGGAGCTGAGCATCACTATCAAAGAAGACAGGAATTGTGAAGGTGAGCATAGACAACCAAATTGAAATTTAAAATAATCCCCGAAATCTTACTCAGACATATATATTTCACATACCTTGGCAATATGACAATACCTTATGGAGGAACAATGAAATATAAATTCAGGAAAGCGTTCTTTAGAACCAAAATAAATTTGGACCAGAGCTGTGTGCTATTCATATTTCTCTACTGAGCACGGTACTAGAGAACAACTAAAAAAGAAGTACCCAAATTATCCTCATTGCGACAACCTGCTTGAGACGGATCTTTAAAGTTTTCTTGTCACAGTTAATAAATAATAGAGATTTACTACGAGCAAGAAGGTATGGGCATAATTTTAGCAAAAAAAAAAAAAGGACGCCCGAAATGGATTGGTCACGTGTTTCGAAGGGACTTCAGGAGTACCACTGAAACGGCCATTCTTTTGACACCTGAAAGAAGAGAAAGAGAAGCCGATCAACGGCTACCTAGCAGAGAATTGTAGAAGCAGAAATGAGTAGCATTTATTCACAGCCGGGGCTGGTTTTTGCAGACCATGAGAGTTGAGAAGAAGTTGTTGCCCTTCATGATGCCATATGACCTCTTAATCTATCACTTTCTCTCTGGACGGATGAATAGGGGACCAAATGGATTTAAAATATGTATGCGACCGATGTGAGTTTGTGAAAGTATCGCATTTAGTAAGTAGAACTTTGTATTCCTGATGTCACGTGACCGTGGCGTTGCTGCTGCATGGTCTGTATAACCCGACTTGGTCCAGCATACGCGACTAACTCTGAGTTGGCATTCACTGTTCACGGTCAAAACATCACGATGTAACAAACAAACAGGCCCGGTGTTGACAATACGACAAGCTGACTACTATTGGATGGAACTTGATAATGATGAATACAGTCTGGATGAAAAATACATTGACCAATATGTCGAATTATAGGTCTTCAACTTTGCCATCAAGTAGTCAGGCCATATAGCTGATATAAAGTTTCCATTCCAGACAAACAGTCAGGCCATATAGCTGATATAAAGTTTCCGTTCCACACAAACAGGTGAACAAGACTTCGAACGAAACATGTGGACAACTCTCAAAGTTCCTAGTACAACCAAAATCTCCGTAACATCCACAAACACATCCGCAAGGGTCATGCGTCCATTTCCTTCTTTTTTCATTAAACTTAACACACAAATCCCCATACTAGACTCTAAGCCATCTAAATCACGTGCTGTCCATTTCTCGGACCAAAGCCAGTCATTCCAGAATACAACTCAGAAAATGTAAACTTTAAATCATGGGCGTCTCCATCAGAAACCATAACGGGGTTTACACGCATAACATATACGGGTTCTGTTAGAGTTATTTGCGTTACTGAAGTCGGTCCTGTCATGCAGTAGAGGCATCTACAGAATCTGGTATATAAGTGTCTATATTTTCCTTGACTGGTCAGCGTCCCAGAGTTTACTATGGTCAGCGCCTGCCGCGTTTCCTTGTCTAGCTTCAAAATGATCTCTACACTTGAAGCGTCTCGGGCCGGATTCGAATCTTAGACCTCGCCGTTAGAGACGAGCGCACTAACTGCTTAGGCACCTATGCGTTAGCCGTGTTATGAATATAATTTTCTTTTTTTTTTTTGGGGGGGGGGAGCTTTCATTCCGTCGAAATCTCCCAGTGGCTATAAATTTGATATTAGTCTTGAGCCAGATAGGAAAATATGCAGTGTACAAATGGCGTCCGCTCAGAGTGTCCACAAGGGTCAATGTATGTGTCACTAAAAATATAGTCACATGAACAGACAGTGCGCAGCCACTCTGTATCATGTGTACACAAAACGCACAGCTAACACCCATTTCGATATGTGAACATTGAACAGGAAACCTAATTTCCACATTACGTTTACACAATGCTTAAATATAGTCATATTTCATGTCCGTGTTACACGTAGTTTACGCTATAAATCTAAACTTCACATTCACATCACATGTATATTTCACGCCACATCGTTCGCCTTACCCCCGGCCCCTCTTCTTCCTTCTTTTA
Organism: Achatina immaculata; assembly: GCA_009760885.1. Lineage (NCBI taxonomy): Eukaryota > Metazoa > Mollusca > Gastropoda > Stylommatophora > Achatinidae > Lissachatina > Lissachatina immaculata. The sequence continues at coordinate 28,060,812 of CM019691.1, read as the reverse complement.
TTACGCAGGCAGCCAACACCACAAGACAAACAAAAACACACAAAAAAAAAAAATGCATCAGTAAAAGCTTCTGTGTGCAAGAGCTCAAATTTGAAGCATTGTCACGACGTGACCTGTTTTTCCTTTCTAACTGGATGCAAGCACTTCCATGTAAATGTTGAATCTCCGTATATACTTCGCTGACTATATCTTTTACCGAGTTATATCTCGTCAGAAACCTATCTTTTTCTGAATTATATCTCAACAGAAACCTATCTTTTACTGAGCTATATCTCAACAGAAACCTATCTTTTTCTGAATTATATCTCAACAGAAACCTATCTTTTTCTGAATTATATCTCAACAGAAACCTATCTTTTACTGAGCTATATCTCATCAGAAGCCTATCCCAGCCTTCATCACTAATATAATATCTAGTTCCGGTAGCGAAATCCCGAACTTCCGCCTTTGCATAGTCAGATTGTAAATTGCAACGGACACATTTCTTTCTCTCTTTGGTTAGATGGTTTCGTTTTCTGTCATTTTACGGATCTTAAGCTCTATGACCAGTTTGTAGATTTGTAGATTTAATTTTAAAAAATATGTATATTTGCACTTCAACCAAGTGGATATGAAAGCCTGTAGTTTCCTTGGTGAACATCAAAACTGTGCTAATCAGGAAGGGACAGTTAGAGGAATGCATGGTGGGTAAGTGTAATTATTTTATCTGCCCGTTTTTTTTTACGTCTATTTTTAATGGTTAAAAAACTATTGTTGAATACACTGCTGACGACCCAGGTAATTCAGACTAGATTAACAAAGGGAAAATGAAAAATGAAAACGCTTTTGTCTCGCTGCTCAAGATACCCGCGGTCAAATGTGATAGCAGAGAATGAGAGGTGGTAAATGTTACTTAACTTTATTACGTTATTGATTCTGAACGTGTGAGGAAATCATCTACCGTTCTGTTTCGTAAATAATACTTTTTAGTTTATAAAAGTGCATAAAAAAAAACAACCTTCATAAAATCAAAAGTGCTTTCATTTGATTTTCTGAGGTGATTTTAGGCCTTGGTATTCAGTGAGTTTTTAAAATACGTTTGAAATATTTTGGTCTTTATTTAATTGTTTCTTTCTTTTCGTTTTCTTTTAAAATTAAAACGGGGGGGGGGGGGGGGGGGGGGGGGAATTGTGGTTAACGAAAAATAATTTTTTCAATTTTTTCTTGCAACAAAGTACATAGACTACACAATCTTATTCACGAATCCTAAGAAGCACGTGGACTGTACTTTTTAATCGACGAATTCTAAGAAGTACGTGAACTCCACAATCTATCCACGCATCCCCAAAAGTACATGGACTAAAGACTATCCACGCATCCCCAAAAGTACATGGACTAGAGACTGTCCACGCATCCCCAAAAGTACATGGACTAGAGACTGTCCACGAATCCCAAGAAAGACCACGGATTTCCTGCTACAAAATCCTGGTTGAAGACGTTTTTTTTTTTTTTAAACTACCTTTGGCGTGTAGAATCGTTCTTGAAAGATAATCATGCTTCTCATCTTCTGTTTAGCTTTGTTTCTTGCTCTAGTTTAATTTGAGTTTTCATTCTCAGAGAGATTCTCTAAAAAGTTGTCTCCCCGACAGAATCTAGGTCCCGAATGGGAGGTTTCTTTTAGCAAGATGTGCTCGGTTCGCTTAAAAACTATGTGCATAAATTTAGCTTTTCTTCCAGGAGATCTAGCCATTGTTTCTCTGCCACAGTCGAATGTGATATTCAGTGCGTGTTAAACTAGAAATATAGAAATATGATTTGTGTAAAAAAAAAAAAAAAGTGAAGACAACCGGGGACCTAGGCATAGATCAGATTTGACAACCAGGAATACTTTACCTGGCCATAGATCAAATTTGACAACCAGGAATATCATACCTGGCCATAGATCAAATTTAACAACCAGGAATACCATATCAAGGCCATAAATCAGATTTGACAACCAGGAATACCATACCTGGCCAATGATCAGATTTGACAACCAGAAATACCATACCTGTCCATAGATCAGATTTGACAACCAGGAATACCACACCTGTCCATAGATCAGATTTGACAACCAGGAATACCATACCTGTCCATAGATCAGATTTGACAACCAGGAATGCCATATCTGTCCATAGATCAGATTTGACAACCAGGAATACCATACCTGTCCATAGATCAGATTTGACAACCAAGAATATCATGGTCTGCCAGGGAGTTATAGCGCGAAGAATGCAGGTAGCACAACTTGCAGGTAGCCAGTTACAGTTGGCCTATCTTTGCTGCTCTGTATTGTCTCTTCTACTTTCTTGTCTCTCTCTCTTTCCCTACCCCCACCCTTTCATCCCCATACCCTCCTTTTCTAGATCATTTGGTAAACAACGGATACTTTGATACTTTCGCATTCACGGTGACAATGGGTAGCTCACTACAACCCTACCCCTAACCTGAAAAGCGAGTCCTCATCCAAGGTCACTCCTCATACACAGTTTGTAAACGCAGATTAGATGGTCGTGGCCTTGAACTGATAAAACCAAAGGAACAAAAAAATAACGAAAAAAAGAGAAGAAATATTTTGCTAAAAGTCTGTTTGTTAAAAAAAAAAAACCCTAATCCCTGAATATAGATCAATACTTGGCGTTATGAACCAAGGTCAAAGCGTTTTTAATCATCTCAGTCTTTGCGCTGAGTTGAGCTGACCGGAAGAGAATGAGAAGGTGAGAATGGCTGGATGAAAGACAATGGGAAATTAAGAGACAGCAGTGAAATGGCAATGATAATCTGAAATGAGGCGGCCTACCATAGTGATGATTCTATCAACAGTTAGATTCTTCTTCTTTATTTCTCTCTGGAGCTGCGAGCTTGTGTTCTCTGCAGCCGATGCAGTGAGGATATTGAGGCACAGCATCGTGTCCGTTTGGGAGTGCGTTATGGGCGCTATATTTTTCCGTCTTCCGAATGGAGCAGCAAAAAAAAAAAAAAAACCAACACACACAGACGAGGGTGTGGCAGTGTTTTTCTTCAGCAGACTCCACTACCATGGGGACGATCCCAGCCCCGTTAGCCAAGTTAGGCCTGTTGCTGGGGATACCAACGGAGAGACAGAGCAGGTCTTGGTCAGTTGTGGTTCGTCACCTCTGACGCTGACATGTCAGCTGTGGATTGCTAATTGCCTGATTGGACAGGGTCTTGAGATGCTTATATTTTGTGTTTATTGTTTTAAGTTTCCCGTTGTTCCTGCCTTATTTGTCATTGTGCCTGGCACTTTTTTCCGCTCAGTAAAATACTAATCATTTTTATTAGCTGTGCATATATATCTCGGTTCAGGTTCCATATATCTTGTCATTGTAGATACCGCGTAAGAGAAGGGTCAAGTTTGTTTTTGATATGAAAAGGGAGTATCATTTTGAAATAAACTGATCCCTGGGAGGAATGGAGGCGTGGATGGAAGATAAAAACCTTATCTTAAACAAGTATCAGGGAAAGGGAAAAAAAAACGTAAATTTTGCGTCTTAAGCAATGATTTATCACACGGGCTTTGCCAGTCTCGGGTCTATCTTTCCACCGAGGGCGTTCTTATACATTTTTTAAAGTGTTTTTTTTTCTTCTTCTTTTTTTGTTTTCAAGGAACGAGAAGTTGGCAAGTAAGACAGGAGCAGCATACAGAGTATTAATATGGTGCGTTCAGTCACCAAAAAAGTCCAAAGAGTATAGTGTATTGAGGAGCATCAAGATACCGACATTGTAGTGATGCAGTCGGTGTCATGGATGTGATGGATGATACATCTCTTTTTCCCATTCCCTGCAGCTTTAGGAGCAAAGATGACTGTGCTAGATCAGATATTTTCAACATTTTTTTTTTCAACTCACAGGACATTGAATAATGGAGGGGGGAACACTCCAGGTAATGTCATCCGTCTTTAAGGGGAGATTGTATCATTTAAAACCCAATGAACCCACTTCTTTCTATCTTCATATAAATGTCACCAGCACGTCTGTGAACACTTCGCTCCAGACTAGTGCGGTGCAGGACAAACTTTGGCTATCGCTGAGTAGATGAATGTCGCATTTATCAAGTCAGCAGGTCAAAAGCTGCCCAAAAATCCCTTTTACCCTCTTGAAGCGCTGCATTACGTCTGCATAGAAAGCAATGTAAAGATTACTTTCACATCGTGGTGTAGGTTGCCGAGAAGCCTGCAATGTAAAGATTACTTTCACATCGTGGTGTAGGTTGCCGAGAAGCCTGCAATGTAAAGATTACTTTCACATCGTGGTGTAGGTTGCCGAAAAGCCTGCTTCTTAGGTCATCTTAAGACAGTCAGTGTAACCTACGTATTATCCGACTTCATGTCTCAGTCTCAAGATCTTCATAGCGGAAGTGACAAAGAAGAGGCTGCGTTTAACAGTATGAGACAAGAACTAACCAGCCAACCAGTATATATCTGTTCAAACAAGTTCACAGCTAGGAAATATTACATTTCTTCTTCTTTCGCCTGCAAAAGGGTGTTCGTTGCTTTGTGTCACGGCTTGTAGCTGGGCGGTGATATATGCGCCTTTCGATGCGACACATCCGTCCTTGTTATGGCGTGTTTTAGAACCAGGTTTGCCTTCCCATTTCGATCTCTGTTAATTGAGGCAGATTAATGTCTGGTGTCAAGGGAACCTTGTGGATGTAGAATAGCATCTCAGCTTTGATTCGCCGATTCTGACGCAAGTAAATAGTATGGGTCTTTCATGCTGTCATATCGCATTCATCTTGAGTACTGTGTATTCGGTTTCATTAATCACTTTAAAGCCTAGGCTGGAACATTGTAGTCAATTCATGTAACATTTAAAGCCTAGGCTGGAACATTGTAGTCACTTCATGTAACATTTAAAGCCTAGGCTGGAACATTGTAGTCACTTCATGTAACATTTAAAGCCTAGGCTGGAACATTGTAGTCACTTCATGTAACATGTAAAGCCCAGGCTGGAACATTGTAGTCACTTCATGTAATATTATGAGAGCGACAGGCGAACCCCTACGACGAACAGCTTTGATGTAGACTCCACAGGGTAAAAGAAGTATGGGGCGACCCAAGGAGACACGGAGATGTACAGCAGAGAGAATGGTGATAAGCAAATGACTGACATGGGAAGATAACCAAGGAACGACAGAAGGGGAAATCACTTGCTGCCAGGAGCTCGGCGTGTCTTGGACACCGACGATACAAGAGAGAGATTATCACGTAAAGAGAAGCAGAAACCATTATCCATAACCTGTGCAGCACTCATGGGAAGCCTAAGTCAGACATGCCGGAGACAGGTAAATAGCTACAGCGTATTATCTGACTTAAAACTCTAGTCCGCAGATTGGTTTTCATAGTAATATTATTTGTTCCTAGCATTATCGTGAACGTTCAAGTTGTAGTTCATGCCGCATTTGTAGCCATGTTGTCAAGATGAAATCCAAACTTCTATCCTATTCTGGTGGCAGAGTAAAAACTTCTGCATGAGATCCAAGCCTCCAGTTCATGTTTTATGCTGAGAGACATTACTGTTAGAGCGTCTGACCTTCAACTCCAACCTGGGGTATTCGTCTGGTTTTATTTTGTTTTGTTTTGTTTTGAGTTCCCTCTACTGCCGGTGCGTTATTGTGTCGCAGAGTGCCTGGCATCGATGTAACCTGTGCGCAATCATGAGGACCTTTGCTCCCGATGTGACGAGTTGAATAATCCACAGCCGTAAGTTCTTGGTCATCCTGACTTTCTCACTCCCATAATTTTTCCCTTATCTGTGGGAGGTGATAACATGTGGCGGACGACATGAGGGTTTGATGGCGATGCGGGAAGAATTCTTATCTTGCATAATGAAAGACGTGAGAACAAGTACATTTCGTAACCTGCGATAGAATTTTTTTGGGTTTTTTTGTTTTGCACGTTGAGAAATTAATGTTGTGTGCGTTTGTGTTCTTGGTAAACAGATGTTGTAAAAGCGTCATCATCATCATTATCATCATCAGCAGCAGCAGCAACAACAAACATTTATATACACGTCAGGAACATGTGTATCAAAGGATGGACATAGCGATGGTGTGACAGTTCTTCTTCTTCTTCCTCTTCTTCTTCTTCTTCTTCAGCTTTCCGAGCCATTAAGGCTCATTGCTGCAGATAAAGTTCGCCTCCATTCCTCTCCATTTCTAATCTTCTCTCTCTCTCTCTAGTTGGTGACACCAGTTTCCTTTGTATCCTCCGTTATGTTGTCTTTCCATCTCTGTCTTGTCTACTCTTTAATCTTGTTTCCTTCATCTCTTGTTCATACATCATTTTAATTTGTCTGTTCTCTTCCATTCTTTCTACGTGGCCCAACCAGGGTAATCTGCTCAGTTTCAAGACATTTATAATTCTTTTGGATTTAAATAAACTAAGTTCACTGTTCTTTCTAGTTCTTCATTCTCCACTGTTGGTATCCTTTATGGGTCCAAAGATTCTTCTTAACATCTTGTTCTCACAGACCTGCAATTGTTATTCATCTTTCTTTGTTGTACTCCATGTTTCTGATCCATACATGGCGGCTGGTCTTATTATAGTTTTATATATTGTTATTTTGGTGTTTAGGGACAGGATTTTGGATTTTAACAGGTGTTGCAAGGCAAAGTATATCTTATTCCCTATCTGTACTCTACTTTTAATTTCCTCGCTTACAGTGTTGCTTCTGTTGAAGGTTGTGCCTAGATATTTTTATGTTCCTGTTTTCCTGATGGTCATATCTCCAACATTTATATAATTTATATCTTTCTGTCCCTGATCTAATGATTTCTTCATATACTCTGTCTTATCTTGGTTAATAGTCAGACCCATTTTAGGTGTATGTAAGTATTGGTGACTACTTTGCATAGTTCCTCCCACTACATCGATGTTATCAGCGTATTCTAGTATTTTCGCTTGTTCTTATGTACTGCTTTCTTCTTTCACTTTTTTTGATTACCTTTTCTAGTACTAGGTTGGATAGTAATGGAGATACTGCATCACATTGTTTTATACCAGTTCTTATAGAGAAGGGTATCATACCTCCTTCCTTTTTACGTTACTATATTTTATGTATCCTCCATGCATATTCTGGTCAAATTGATTAGGTATTATATCAGGTATCTCAAATTCTTTCATAATTTTGCATAAGCTGCTCCTATTTATGCTGCCATAGGTTTTTTTTAAGTCAGTAAAGATATTATGTACTTCTCTTCAACCTCATTTGCAAATTTCTTCATTGGCCGGGAAGAGCACCGCTCCACGCACGGCAGCTGAAGATCTCGCCAACAGCGGCAGATGAGCTACCAAACGTGCCACTCATCTACCCTAAGTAACTGGTTTTCAGGCGCCAGATATTCGCCCTCGCCCCTTCTCCTGTCAGTTTAAACAGTTCTGCCACCGGAAGGCCAGGAGCTGGACTTGACTGCCAGAGGCTGTTTGTGGCGCATTTGCAGTCCTTAGAACCTCTTGTATGTTGTCTTTCCATCTCTGTCTTGGTCTACACCTTGGTCTTGTTTTCCTCATCTCTTGTGCATACATAATTTTCATTTGTCTGTTCTCTTCAATTCTTTATGCATGGCTCAACCAGCGTAGTCTGTTCAATTTCAATACATTTATATGACACACCGCTGAACCGCTTCCTAAGTGAAAATCATAAAAATCTTCACATTTTTCAGTAAATACACCCGTGTGTTGTTCTTTTTTTTGGGCTGATTTAAACAAGTGTGTGTGTGTGTGTGTGTGTTTGCGTATATGTGTGAGAGAGAGAGAGAGAGAGAGATAGACAGACCGACAGAGACAGAGAGAAATTGTTTCATAGTCGTTTATCTTACTATTATGGTGTTCCATCTAGCGACATAGTTCATTTTGTCAATCGGGTCTCACTCACGATAGACTGTGTCGCTGGCAGATCTTTCTTTCTGTGTTCACCACTATGAACGTGGGCATGACTTTTCAGATGTGTTAAGAAAGAGTACATTACACCGTAAGAAAGAATATACCATTTCGTTATACTGTACTATTTTGTTTAATTAAAAGACAGAATTAAGTATTTCTTGTTCTTCGATTTTCGCTCAGAACTGGACGAGGAAATCTCACAAGATGTCAGGTCAGGGAATGTAGGGGGGCCCCTACAGTGGCCCTCTGAAAGTGTAAAGGAACTTTTGTGACACCTTGTGTAAGAAGGCGATTACCTTTGCCTAAGCGTAGGGGAAACCAAAACAAAACAAAATACATACCATTGTTTTGTTACTCGGTTATGTGGATTTCATCATCATCATCATCATCATGTTCCTTGCCGACTGGCGTTGGCTGTTATGCTTCTCCAGAGTACTTGATCCTTCATGCAGGCCATCAGGTCAGTTGGTGACCTCTCCCACGTCTCGTCAGACTGTCCAGTATCATTTCTCTGTCGTCCCCTGGCTCTTCTTTCTTCTATTTTTGCTGCTGTTATAATATTTTTAGTGCCCCCTCTTATCATCGCCTGTCCTATGAAACTACGTTCTCTCTCTCTCTCTCTCTCTCTCTCATTTTTTGGACATTTTTTGTATCTCCAGCTCTCCTCATACATTCTCCGTTAGTTATTTTTGCTGTCTGAGGAATTCGCAACATTCTTCTAATAAACTACATTTCTGCTGCGTCCAATGATTTTTGTGCAGACCTGCTTATTATTCATTTCCATGTAATAAGATAGGTTCAGTATAGCATTTTAGGACTCGTTTTCTAACATTCATCGATAAGGATGTGTTGCATAATATGTTCCTCATTCTCTGAAATGCCTATTCTGTTCCTAATTTCTATTCTGCATTTCCCAATCTAAAGTTATTACTGCTTCAAGATATTTGAATTTCTGCATCTGATTTAGAATAGTTCCATTTAACTTTATAATGCATTTTGGTGGATTCTGTTTCTTACATATAATCATAGTCTCTGTCCTTTTGATGTTCAAAGTCAGGCCTTTCTGCTCACTTTCTTGGCGACTTTGTCCAAGAGATTTTGCAGGTCTTGTTGACGTGGATTTACTTCGTCTGTTTTTTTTTTAAATTTTCGCGTCCACGTTCAGTCATCCGTGTAAATGAACACAAAACTCATTTGCGTTGATAAGCATCGAATTGTGCTGAAAGACAATACAATGAAAAAAAATACACTACATACTTCTACTAACTCTATTTTATTTCATTTACGGCAACCAGGTAACTGATTCAGTGCTGACTGGTTCTGTCAGGGATGGAAATATGCAACCGTCTGCGTAGAAGAACACGTAGTTCTTGGTTGAAACAAGGAAAAAAAAATCTGACTGTTGCCACATGCGTACAGTCCATGTATACATTTAGCTTAAGAACTTGGTGAACAGAAAGCAACAAGAGAAAAAGACAGGAAGAATACAGAAAAAAAATTTATCTCTTAATGTCAGACAGTGGTGTACATAAAGACCACCATGTGCAGACTGGATTTTTTTTTTTTTTTGGAAAGAAGTATTTGAATTTCTTTTCCAGCGAGTCATGCACAACCTGAGCATAGATCACGTGGTCTGCTTTGTTTAAAATAATCGAAATGGAAGACTGGAAAACTTCCGCGAATAATAGTATGGATGCCCATGTTCAGGTTTGGAGAGAAGGAAAGAGGATGGATTCGTCTCATGCATTGCTATCTGGATAGAATCTGTGTCACAACAGTCCGTTTGGCGATGCAAAACCCTGCAGAACTAACAGAGAAACCTAAGACTGCAGCGCGGTAGCAACTATATTTTCAATTTTACTGTGTAGGACATTGTCACATTTTACTGTAGAGGATATTGTCACTTTTTATTTTTGTAGAATACTGATTGCTACATTTTACTGTGTAGGACATCACGACATGTAACTGTGGAGGATATTTTCACATTTTCTTTTTATAGGATATTGTCACTTTTTATTTTCGTAGAATACTGCTGCATCTTATTGTGTAGGACATCACGGCATGTAACTGGAGAATATTGTCACATTTTGTTCTATAGGACATTGCCACATTTTGTTTTGCAAGATATTGTCACATTTTAATTTGTAGGACACTGTCACATTTTGTTTTGCAGGGGCGTCTGAGTGACGAATTGGTTAGTGCATTCGACTTACAAAGAGAAGATCCGGCGGTTCGAACCTAGCCGGAGGCGCCCCAGTAAACTAGCTGTAGAAATAGATACCAGGCTTCTTCTGGAGCGTGGAAGAAAAGGCAGCCAGGCGTGATGGTGACCACATCACCCTCTAGAGTGCTGACAGGTCAATGAAAATGTGGGCACTAACATCATATCCCCTATGTGCTTTCTTGGCATACGAGAGCTACTTTTACCTTTATTTTGCAGAACTTTGGCACATCTTGCGTAATGCACTGCCGGAACTTGCTGTGCGAAACATTGTCACGTCTTATTGTCCTTTTAAGCAATCAGCGACCCATATCTGAAATGCTGGCGCCAGGGTTGGCAAACCATAGCTGATATGTTGATGTCAGGCTTGGCAAACCATAGCTGATATGCTGACGTCAGGGTTGGCAAACCATAGCTGATATGTTGACGTCAGGGTTGGCAAACCATAGCTGATATGTTGACGTCAGGGTTGGCAAACCATAGCTGATATGCTGACGTCAGGGTTGGCAAACCGTAGCTGATATGCTGACGTGCCTCGACGTCTTTACCTCGCAGACTGCAAAGAACATCAGCTGGCAGTTTTAGGGAGATAGAGGACAAGATACAAGACATTGCGTAATGCGCTGTCGTAACTTTCTGCGTGAAACATTGTCACTTGTCATTGTGGAGTACAAAGTCAAATGGCATAAGATATTGTCACATTTGACCGTATAGAACACATTCTGTGTACTCCTCGAGAAGCAGCCTCCCGTTTTCATTGCCTGTCGTCATAATCACCATCTTCTCCATCGTAGGTCAGAAAAGCGAAGTGATCAATAAAGTAGCATTTCAGAACAAAACCAAATAAACCAACGCCTGCCTCTCTGTGTGTGTTTTTTTTTTCCTTAATTTTCTTTGATTACTGATCCTCATGGCTTTGGCTGTTGGAAAAGAAAACAAACAAAAAATTGCGGTTATTTGCTGCTTGTAAACTACATCAGCGATTCCCAAAATATGGTCCCATAAGGGGCATTCAGAGGTATATAAAAGAACTCAAGTTGAAACTATATGCATATTGCAAACATATTGCAAAAGTGAGAGTGGGAAGGCCATGGAGAACAAAGATTGGCTTCGGGGATTCGTTACCTGGAAAAGTTTAGAAACCACTTAACTAAACCATCGTTACGATGCTCTATCAGTCTTCATTAAATTACAGAATGCCCGGGTCTCTTTCAGTTCTCCAAAACAGAAAGCAGACTACACGCCAAGACTGAACTCTAAGGTTCAATTTGTGTACGAGGCTCTTTGTTTAACTGCTAATGGAGGTGGAGGGGGGAATTGGGGAAGATATGCAAATTTATGTCTGCATCGTAATGACCCGTATTCATGCCAGAGACTGGGATAGGTCGTTTTTTTTTACTTGAGTTATAAACGCTGCTGAGCCCCCCCCCCCCCTCCCTTCCGCAGGTCTGTTTCAGGGATTAGACGGTACAGGTCAGAGAGTGACATTAGAGCTTTGTGATCGAAAATTCAGGTATCTGTAGAAAGTCGTAGCATTTGAACGGGAGCGGTGCAAAGAAGTGACATAACGAGGAAAGTGACAAATGGGCGACGAGTTTCAGTGGAATGACACGAATGTCGCAACAAAGGAGTGACGCATCTTTTGTTAATCTACAGATTAGATGAGTATAGACACAGCTAGTTTAATCTGTTAGATTACGTTAGAAATACAAAGCGTCCTCAGTGTGTTAAGGTTTAGGGTTAATGTTTACAGTTAATGTCAGGTCTTATGGTTAGAATGTATAGTTAGGTAATCAGTGGATACAAGAAAAAACAGCTGAGAGACCAAAAGATAAAAACCACGTATTTGATAACCACTTTGAAATATTTTCCAAATAAACATATCTAATTGTCACTCTTTCGTTATATTATTCTTTGTTATGTTATTCCTTTGTTATTTCACTCCTTCGTTATATTGTTTTTTGTTGTGTCATTCATTTGTTATTTCACTTCTTCGTTATATCATTCTTTCGTTATGTCATGAATTCCTTATGTCATTCAGTGTAATGTCACTCCTTCGTTATGTCATCCGTTGTTATGTTACGCCTTCGTTATACCATCCTTTATTATGCCATGCTTTCGTTATGTCACTCCTTCGTTAGGCCACACCTTCGTTATGTCGTTCTTTGTTATGTCACTCCTTCATTATGCCATCCATTGCTATGTCACTCCTTCATTATGCCATCCATTGCTATGTCACTCCTTCGTTATGCCATCCTTTGTTATGTCACGCCTTCGTTAGGTCACACCTTCGCAAGGGGGGTCGGTCGGAAGGGGACCGCAGTGAAAAAATACAAACGTCCAGATCCTGCCCCATTCCAGAGCAGTTTTCAAAGTTAGTGATCCTAGACAGAGAGTGTGTGAATGCAAAATGGTTAGTACACAAGTCTCTAAAGGCAAGGTCCGTGGTTCAAATCCGGCCAGAGGGCCTTCCCAAACCAAAATGTAGAAACGGGTTCCCTGTTTTTCTTTGAGCTATGGAAGTCGAGGCGTTCAGGTGTGAAGCTGACCACGTCGTCCACTAGAGTGACCTCTTCATTTTACGGAAAATAAAGGTAAATAACACCATTTATCTAAGGTGGCTCAGTGGTTCGTTAGGTTTAAATCATGAATCCTAGGCAGAGAATAGGAGAATTAAAGCCGAGTCTAACCAGATAATTTTGAGTCCTTCATATAATACTGCAGCAAATAACGGTAACCGTTTTTTTCGTCACATCTAAAGAGTTGTTGCTCCATCATTTTCTTGTCACATATCACTTGATTCTTTCACTTTGTGTGCGTGTGTGTGCTTCCATATCTCTCCAGCTCTTTCTCCTCCCCCAAGCTGTGTTTCAGTTACCATCTCTCTGTCCACATCTGCAACCATACTCAGCTGACTCGCCCGCATCACGGAGGCTGTCATGTGTACGTGATGTCTGCTGTAACAGGCGGAGATTTTAAACCCAAAGTCCTCTTCGTGTGTCACGTAAGAATATGCTTCTCATTAAACTGTGTCCTCCATGTTTGGATACAGCTTTTTTTTTTTTTGTACCAGCTTTGACATCACTAAACACAGGACAATTGTTTGTCGACGGCTGGATTAGCTGTACAGGCAGTCCCCGGGGTACAAACGAGTTTCGTTGCTAAGTCTGTTTGTAAATCGAATTTATACGTAAGTCGGAACAGTTAAGTAAAGTGTTCGTCTCTAACGCCAGTTGGTCAAGTGTTTGTCTTAGTATATAGTATATAGTGCACCTTTACAGGCATAACAAACGTTAAAGAAATCAACGACTGTAGACGCGCAGTGGTTTGAGTGCGCGTAAAGAAGCGCTCGTGTGTTATTACAAATCATTCTGTGTGCAGGAATGGATTGAAATGATATATTTTCTATTTATATTGATTAGTATTTTACGGGTACAGGTGATTGGTGTTTGTATGTTCTTATATGGTTCTTAATCAACTGTGTCGGCCTGTGATTTGTTCTTCAGTTTGTCCTATTTCTCATTCATTCCTACGCATCAAAACTTTACAATAAAGAAAGAAGAACACATTCAACGATTCTTCATCAAGGATAATCAATTTTGTGATATGAACAAGAAAAAAATCAACCCTTATCCATCTTCTTATTATATGCGATTCTTGAAACACAAATACAAAAAAAAAAAAATTAATCAACAATTAATCAACATAAAAAATAGGTTTAATGTGATTAAACAAAATCGTCCCATGTATAATCTCGAACTATTATCCTAAATGATTAATTGTCTGATTGTAACTAAAAGGAGCTATTGGCAAGAAATGCATATACATAAAATTCAATGATACATAAATGTAAGTGCATGTGATAACCATTAAAATGCGCACTAACAAAATATCAAATTCTTACAATGAATATATCATAACATATATAACTATTCATGTATCCATCTATTAACAATTTTATCTGAGTGGGTCGGGATGGATCGGAGGAGTCGACAGCACAGTTTGCATGCGTCCACATCACAGAATACAAACCATAACTAACTCAACACATATGTATATATCCATCGACGAATAACATACACTCTCCTACTTAAATGAGAACATGATCTCTTCCGATACGTTGGCACCTTCCTGTGTGGTCAACGTACAAATCCTGACCCCTTAAAATTCTCTCCCATCTCCTTTATATACTGGATCAGTTGGTACCGATTTTACTCAGAATTGCGCACCCCTAAGCTAACCAGTCCCTCACCTTATTTATTCTTTTTTTTTTCTTCTGATGTTGAAAACAAACTTAGGTTTAATAGTCTGTTCTTATTCCTTTCTATATTATATATGTAACTGGAATTTCTAATATAACAGTCTTTAGGTTCGTATCTACCGGTTGGACGTAAAGTCGGGCGCTCGTAACCTGGGAACTGCCTGTACTTACGTCCTGTTATATAAGTTGTATTTTTCAAACAATCAGTATTTTAAAAATCTGAATTTCCGATAGCATTTTTGCTTTTGTTATCCTAATATTATTTCCTCTCTTTCTTTTCTGAATCTATGAGCAAATCCTGGTTTTAGTTTTATAAAATTGTGGCATTGAAGGAATTATACGAGGGTCACACCGAAAGTCGTGAGCACACATTTTTTAAAAATTAGAATTTATGATAGAGAATATATAAATGAATCACCTTAATCTGCGTCCGTTCTTTCACTTTTCAACATAATCTTCATTTCTCTGCACGCATTTTCCCCATCGCTCTGCAAGTTTGAAAATACCCTGTGGTAGAATTCCGTTTTAGCTAACCGACGGCACAGACGCACTGCTTTCTGGACGTTCTCTCCTGTGGGACCCAGCTGGCACAAATTTTTCTAGAGCGTAGGGTTTCAATCATTTCCTGTACTGCTTTGTGCCCTATTCCAAGATCCACAGCGATTCCAGATACTGTGACACATCTGTCTTGTTTAATGATGTCGTCAACCCTTTCCACGTTGCTGATAGTGGAGGTAGTTCGAGGGCGACCACTGAGAGGCATATCTTGGATGCTCGTGTTTCTATCTTTGAAATGTTTCACCAACCTCCTAACACTGTTAGCACCCATACATACATCTTCATAAACAAGTTGAAGTCTTTGGTGAATTTCAGCAGCGGGGATTTCCTCTTTAACAAGGGACTCAATAACAGCACGTTGACGAAACGAAACTTCAGCACCCGACATTTTGTTTATGCTCCGCGTGGTCATGTGACACATGATGGTGACGTCATGTAACCTCTATATGAAGTGCAAAGGATACAGATAAAGGTGATAATGTATAAATTCGGATTAAAAAAAATTTTTTTTCCTCACTACTTTCGGTATAACCCTCTTACATTCTTTTGAAATTGTTATACTCGTATACTTTGTTAGTTTTTATGAATAACATCCAAAAGTTTTTAGTGTACTAGGATTTTTTTAGTTTTTATGAATAACATCAAAAAGTTTTTAGTGTACTAGGATCACACTCATTTGACTGTGCCTGAAGTGATGTGAGGCACTGAAATTTTATTGAAAATTTGTATAGAGAAAAAAGGTTATACAACAAAATCGGTAGTGTTAAGGGTTATACAAGAAAACCGCTAGCGTTAAAAGGTTATACAACAAAATCGCTAGCGTTTAAGGGTTATACAACAAAATCACTAGCGTTTAAGGGTTATACAATAAAATCACTATCGTTTAAGGGTTATACAATAAAATCACTAGCGTTTAAGGGTTATACAACAAAATCACTAGCGTTTAAGGGTTATACAACAAAATCACTAGCGTTTAAGGGTTATACAATAAAATCACTAGCGTTTAAGGGTTATACAACAAAATCACTAGCGTTTAAGGGTTATACAACAAAATCACTAGCGTTTAAGGGTTATACAATAAAATCGCTAGCGTTAAAAGAGAAGAAAAAAGAAAATTGCAACATGTTACTTGCTTCCCACACTTTTAACCATATCTTGAAGTTTTTCCACAAAACTAACTCTATAGACAGACGTAGGATATTATCTGTGGCTAAAAACAAAATGTATAAATATGCCTTAGAGGCACACAGGGATATTGTGTTAGTGCCCTTATATTCCTAGACCTGTCGGCACACTAGAGGGTCATATGGTCAGTATCACGCCTGGCCGCCTTTCCTTCCCCAACTCCAGAAGAAGTCGGATACCCATTTCTACAGCCGGGTGACTGGAGTGCCTCCGGCCGGATTCGAACGCCCGACCTTCGTCATGAGAGACCAGTGCACTAACCATTTCGCCACTCAGATGCCCCTATATCTATGAAGATGTCTTCATATTATTTAGTGGCGGATATTTCAGAGGACAGGATTGAACCGTATCCAGTTCCCCCCCCCCCCCAACAGCAATCCATGTCGCGCTCAATTTTATCTAGTGATCTGGTGGCACGCCGGTTTGTAACTGTCAGTGATTGGGCAATAGCAGAAGATCTTTCCTGCGGCAAATATGACAGCGGTGTGGCGTCTTTCCGACAGAGAGTGTGTGTTAATCGCACTTACGTGCTGTTCCGAGCGTTTCACTTCTCGTTGTTCTCTTGTATTCTCTTAACCATTTCTGGGCTTAAAGCATGTTCGTAGTGAACATCGCCAGCATTTTTATCTACTAAAAATAGAGCATATGCTTTCCTCAATCTTCCTTGAATGCATACACCCGTGCAGTAATGCAGGATAAAGCTGCCAATATGAGGACGTTTTTAACAGAAAAAAACCCCCATAAAATTTTTTTGGGTATTTTGCGCATTCTCTGAACTCTTCGAAAATTTCCAGCCCGGCATATTGTAGACATCTGACATAAAAACAGATATAAAGGAACGGAACGATGTGTGGCATTTATAAAAGTCAGGTGGTTATTGCATACTGCTAATCAGTGATCGCTGTAGGATTGTGTGAAACCGGTACAATTTTGCCTGTCTTTCACCTCACATGAAGTACTTCTCAAAAAAAAAAAAAAGGGGTGCAGTGTCGCGTCAGTTTCATTGTGTATTGGGATGTGCATTGATTAGTATGATTGAAGCATTGTTCATTCAAATGAACAGGTTCCGAAAGTGGCAGCTATATCCATCCATCCATCCATCCATCCATCCATCCATCCATCCATCCATCCATCAAGTTAATAAATACTAGGACTGAAGACGTCAAAAAAGGAGTGGGTTAGACGTTAATGGCAACCACCATCTTCACAGCAACCCTATTCTCAGTCTTAGCAACAACCCCAGCGCTGTTACCACTATATTATGTAATGTTAAACACACTTTACACACTATATTATGTAATGTTAAACACACTTTACAAACATCGCCAGAAAGTAAAGATGTGATTTTGTTTTTTGCTGACCTTATTTGCGACGAGATTTAATCTTTACTAAAAGTTCCTATGCTGAACCAAAGTCAAAACTGGCTGATTCTTTTATGGAAATAAAACACTGAGCATCATCATCATCATCATCCTGGTCTAATTATCCTCTAACCGATTTCACTGGTTGTTTTTTACTAGGTTTTTGATAATAAAAACCGTTTACGGTAAATCAATGAACTTCAAAAGTATCGGTTTTCTCTTTTTTTTAATGGATAATTTATCGGAAACTGTTGGTTAACCGATAACTGTTGTTTATAGTAGATTAATCAGTGCTTTCATCACTTAATATATATATATATATAGTAGTCGTTTCCTTTTCGTTTCTTCTTCACTTCCTTCATCAGGAAATGCCAGTTTATCGTTACCGTAGGTATATAGTTTGCCATCACTGTAATATTCCTTGTCCGTGTAAGCTTAAACGTGTTCATTTATCATCTACTTATTTACATCTTTACTTCCTCACTCTGCTTCTTTTCTTTTTTTTTTTTTTTGAGGGGGTGGGGTGGCACATTTTAATTGTGTGCATCGCCAGCCTTCCATTTTCATCGCCCATCATCATCATCATCATCCTGCTGGCGAGACTCTTCGGATTCCGCGCGCGGATTGAAACTCCTCCCGGCCAATGAAGAAAATTAGGAAAATCAATCAGGGTTGCCGTGCGGCGCCGATGTGATGGAAAGGATAAAGTGAAGCTTAATCGGTATGTCCTGCAGTCTCGCGGAGAGAGCTACTTATACCACGGCACCTCTGCTCTAGAGGCCGGCCACGTCAGTTCTACGCCCATACTGGGGAAATATGCCTAAACCGGCTTAAACCAGGGGTGAAACTTGATGGCTATACAAGTCACGGTACCTCCGTTCTAGAGGTCGGTCACGTCCTAAACACGCCCATACGGGGATAATATGGCTAAACCGGCTCAACCCAAGGTGAAACTTACTAGCAGCGAGGATTCGTCCTCCTGGACAAAAACTCCGTCCTGGTCACAACTAGGAAGGTTAGCGGCCACGACCACAAACTGCTGAAGTCGGAGACACTGGACCAGGGCAGTCTAGATAGGCAACCGCCTCTCACCCGGAGGGGATGTATGCGTATCCTAATCACGCTGAGGTTTTCCAGTGAGAAAGTCCAACGCTGGACTGGATGGGCAACCACCTCTCACCCAGCGGGGATATACTCATATCCAAAACACGTCGAGGTCTTCCGGTGAGAAAATCCAACTCTAGATTAAACTAGTGCAACGAAAACCACGGTATCACGCAATCCCGCTTCTGAGACCAATGAAGAATACAGGGCTCAAGCCCTGCGATACTCTGAACCTCTTGTGATCCTCTCGGGGATCTTGTGTGGTCCTTTCGGGGACCACGGGACCTATTGAGGACCACGGGACCTATTGAGAACCACGGGACCTATTGAGGACCACGGGAGTAAATTCACTAGGATCACGGGGTGGTCTTGTGGTAGAAGCGAACGAAGACGAAAGAAGAAGAAGAACATCATCATCATCATCATCGTTGGTAAAGAATTTATATATTTTTAAAAATAGTATTTAAAAATATTTATATTACTATGCGTGTAGGCGCATCTCATGTCACATCTGTCACCTCACAGCTGTCGCTCATCACAAACAGTTTCGTATAGGTTTACTAAATACATAACGAACAATGGTACAATTTATAGTGTGTCACATGTATTTCATTAGTCCCTAATGAAGATCACAGCAGTCGAAATGTTTAGTGCTGTACTGTGGTCCTCTGTAGTTGCTTGTTTATCATTATTCTTTAGCTGCTATAAAAGTGTATGTGTACTGTGGCATGTACTAATCTTCTATCTGCAGATGTTTGTAAAACAGAGTTTTGAAAAAATATATGTATATTCATTCATTCATTCATTTGCATGTCCCTTGCGGAACTTTGCCTCCCTAACAGCACTCCTGTAGGCCTCTCGGTTGTGAGCAAGACGGCATATATATATATATATATATATATATATATATATATATATTTGCAAGCGTGTAAAAGAACTAAATAAAATTATATTTTTGTTGAACTGGAAGCACTTTCCTGTAGGTGTGGTCAAATGAGCATTGTTTTATATTTGTAACAAGTGTTTGAAAGTAACCGAAAGTCATACTGTCTAGGCTGAAACTGACAATTGTCTAGAAAGAATGGGAGCAACCCACTTGTCTTCTGTGCAGCGGCATGACTATTATAAATGATGGAGTTATCTGTCCTTGAAGTAAACTCATCTACTCGCCTTCACCCAATGGAGAGCATCTTTCTAACATGTGCCTTTAACTATCATGAGGCCCATTTTCGCCAGCTGGCCTGATTTAAGTTGAAAGAAATCCGTTTACACCACTAGTTTTAGTTTGCTTTGTCTTCCAGCTTTTCCCGCGCGTGCAGGTGAACTGAATACAAGGAGATTCCTCATATGCTCAATCACAGCTCATTCGATGTTGTTCAGACACCTAGTTTTAGAGAGTCTCGCTGTCACTTCAAGCTCGAGACAAAGGAAACAGGAGGAGGTGAATCGCCATTAATGCTTGCAGATGGCAATGAACACTGGCGTTGTTGAGCAGCTATTTATTTTTCCATTGAGGCAGCCAGTTGCACGTTTCTACCATGCCACTTCCAGCAAGGAACACCAAGGTAAGGTGCAATTAGTGTTGGCTATGACTGCCTCCTAGAATGTTAATATCATATAATAAACTCGCAAGTGAAAGGATTATGTTTGAAAGATGAGCTCTAGAATGTATGCCCAGAATTGAAGAGTAGAGAAGGTTCTGGACAAGACAAAGTGTTTTATTTTACACGAGTCTGTTATTCTTGCATCCTGTCTGTAAAGACAATAAGAGATCTTTCCCCTGGATACAGTGGTTCTGTCCTGAAATAGCAACGAGTACTCAAAACAGGGAAAATTTGTGTCTTGTATTTGGTTTATTCGCTTTAGTTTCTGAGGCTGAGCAAAGGTTAGCAATGGAATAGAACGGCAGAAATTTATTTTTATTTATTTATTTATTCATTTTTTTGGGTAAATTAATAACATTTAATTATAACAGTCACAGTTCATTCAGTCAAGGTCTTATTGGTGTGATGAGAACTAATTTCTGTAACATTCCTCCCCTCAGATTTATCTCGCTCCACTTCTCTCACTTTACTCCTAGATAACTTCAGTCTTCTCTCCTGGATACTCAGTGTATCTCCTTCATTGTTTCTTTCTTCGCTTTGTTTTCATTCGTGTTGGCTCCACTTTCTGCCTTACTGCCACTGTTTTAGAACGACTGACAAGCTTGCGTTAGGGAAGTTCTTTTAAGATAAGAGAATGCAGCTTTTCAAGCGACTTCCAGGCATAGAGTGTTGCAACCATTAACTATCAGTTTAACGAGGAACATAGATTTCTTCATTCTTAAAATCACTCCTACATATTTGAGACACGCCCCTGGACACTTTCTGGCCCTCCACAAAGGATAAAAAGTGTTAATTTCAAGCTCCCATTACTAGGTGTTGTGACTTCCGCGTGGTCAGTGCTGGGCCAACAAGAACTGCCCTTCTATATGTGACCACACTTACAACTCCTATAGTCGAAGCCGTACCTACCTCTGATGCACCCGTTCTTGCTTGCAAAATAGATTTTGGATGCGATCACAATCAGTGGTATAACTGGCCTAGAGAGAAGGTGGCCTGTCCTGAAGGTGAAAGCTGTAGAACTAAACCTTAAGTGTCTTCTTCTCATGTATTTTCTGTCCATATCTGCAGTCCTGTCTCTTGGATAAATTTTAATGGTTTTTTTTTTTTTGGGGGGGGGTGTAATTCATGTATGGAACCGTAGATTACATCTTCTTTGGTGGTTTCACTGGGCCAATAATTGCTTCTCTGTGTCTCATAGTTGGTGCAGTTTTGGAGGATATGTTCCACAATTTGGGGTGCCAGGGCACATGTACATAGAGTGGTATTACCAACTTTAAACTTTGTATACATATGACCTCGGAATCGGCTTTTGGAGACGGAAAATGGTGACATATCAGATGTGATACACGTCTTCTTGTATCCTTCCCTCACTCACCATGTGGAAAGACCCTTCCCATCGTCAGATGTTTTCCTTGTCATCTCCTGCAAGACTGGCCACCCCACGCCTTTCTCTCCTTTAACAGAATGCAGTTTCAGGACTCCCAACTCATTTACCTTGATAAAGTATACATGAAAATGACAATACCCAAAACGATGGAACAGATCACAGCGGCATTCATTTGCCTCAAGTGCTTCAGGTATCTGAGCTCAAGTGCTTCAGGTATCTGAGCTCAAGTGCTTCAGGTATCTGAGCTCAAGTGCTTCAGGTATCTGAGCTCAAGTGCTTCAGGTATCTGAGCACAGATACAGCCGAGCTATAGTGTGACAGTTCTTTATCTATATGCAGTATAGTGGGCCAGACTTTAAGCCCAAAGCATATTACACCGCCTACCAGAAGATATTTAGTAGGGGGGGGGGGGAATGAGGTGGCTCTGATTCCTGTATCTTATATCTTACATCCTTTCTGTGCCGTTAAACGTCACATAGTGCTCGCATGGTAGATTGCCAAAATTTCCTCTTTTTCGGCAAGCTTTTCAACCTCATCAAGGGATGTTATTCCACCTAAGCTGGCCTCTCCTAACAATGTTCTCTTTAGAGTTCCACGTGGAATTCCTGTATGGATAATATGAAAGCCTGCTTGGTAGTCGAGTACTGTTATGAAAATAAACGCCATTGTGTCCTTCGCTTGTCGTGTCTTGTCTTCTGTCTCCTGGAACTACGGGCTGGTGTTCTTTGCAGCCGATGCTGTGAAGGTGTTGACGCACAGCATCGTGTCGACATGGGAGCAGGTTATGGCGGCTATTTTTTCAGTCCTGAAGTGCAGCTAAAAAGCAGACGGTGTGCAATACTTCCGTGGAGGACTCCACCATCTTGGGGACTATGGCAATCCCTGCCCCGTTAGCCAAGCTAGGCATTTTACTAGGGATGCCAATGGAAAGCTGGAACAAGGTCTTGGTCAGCTGTGGTTCGCTAAACCTGAGGCCAGTATATCATCTATAGGTCGCTGACTGCCAAAGAAAAAAAAAAAAGAAGAGGGACCGCGTCTTTTGCTCCCGTGTGCTTCCATGAAGAGGAGAAAGTTGAATTCTAGCACGAGGTGGGAAGACCACAGGCACACCTCAGTTCTGCGATGCCAACGCAAAGTTACAAAACGGCATTGTTCTTTCAAGGCATATTTGAGACGGCTTTTAAATCTCATCTACGTGACACGAAAACGCGACCAAGCACGCATACACACAGACACTCACACACAGAAACCTACCGACAAAAACGGGCACCTGACAGTTTTATTTCACGGAAATTGCTCTCGAAGCTGGAAAATACCTGCCTGCAAGGCGTAGCAAAATACAGTACATTGTGTACACAACTGTCAATGTATTGGAGCAACAGAGGCAATTCACGTAAAAAAAAAGATAATTTACATGTTTATTAAACAACACCCAAACTGAGAAACAAACGAGCATAAACATTTTTAGGAAGATAATCTTGAAACCATTAGAAAACTAATGGCTGGAGGCGTGCAACCCAACCAAAGCGGACAAATCTTCAGCTTTGTTGTATGAAGCTTAAAATCCATCTCCGGGCTGTTACATCTTACTGGCCTTCCAGAAACCGAAAACAGGCGATGTTAAATGCTAGTTTGCTGTAGGAGAAGACCGGCTCGTTTAGTTTCTCGTGTTCTCTTCTGAAAGGAAAGCTTCTCTGACATCTCTGTTCGTCCGCTGTTTGAAAAATGGCGATAATAAATGGAAGCCGGTTTGTTTAAATCCATTACAGTAAAGAGAAAAACCTTGGGAAAACGCCACCCATTGTAGATCTCTCTCAGCCAGAATCATCAATCTGTCTAAGTCGTAATTAGTATCTGCTACCACAGATCCTCTCCTGTCTCTGACATATTGTCCGGAGATGCAAAAAAATTGAAAAAGATCAGCACAATGGTGAGAAGAGGGGGAAAAGGGACATATGTGGAAATTCGTTAACCCGTGCGTCGCAGAAGTCAGAAATACGTTTGTAAGAAAAAATACCATAATGTTGGAAAATGTTTCAACCCAGAAGCCATTTTTCAGTGAAGAGATTGATAAATGGTAATTGCTTCTCTTGTTATTAATGCATGAGAGACTATAACTTCCCATGATGTTTTACTTCGTCCAATTCAATCCCCCCCCCCTTTTTTTTCCATCAGCTTGTCAGGCTGTTTTCCTACCCTCTTTGTCTATATCTAAACAAAAATATATTTTCCTTTCACTCTTGCACCGCTGAAGTAAACCGGAATCAAAACAGTGTCTGAGTGAACAGCCAGTAGTGTGACCTCTGTCCCCAGCGTGCTATCTATCTTTGGATTGGCAGAATAAAATATCGGCTTACACTGACAGTAGATCACCACACAACTTCGCTTTCAGCAAGCCCGATGCTGGAAGCCGGACAAGAGAAGATGTTTTCCCAAGTTTAACTCTTAAAACATGAGCTGATATACAGATTCTAACTTTGGCATTAGAAAATGTTTGCTGGGTTGTAAGGCTAATTTTCAATTTCAGACAACCTTCTAGTGTTCAAACAATTCCATTTACAAGTCCTATGGAGCTCAGACTTTTCCTTTTATTCAACCTATTTAAGGATTATTCTTGGGAGGTTTTTTTTGTTGTTGTTGTTGTTTAAAGGTCTTTGCCTGGCATGCTTTTTAAGACCCGTCCAGGTTCAGTGGGTACCTAGCCTGTGATATAGGACGTATTTAAGATGTGTGTGTTGTGTGTGTATGATTTAATAAAAGAACCAGGAAATGTAAACGCTGCCTAATTGCTTGATATTTTATAAACAAAACTCAGCTTGTAATGTTGTGCTTGTATATCCTGATAGCTACAACAATTAAAACCGTTAGGTAGCGCTGCAGGTGACGCTTGAGGAGCAGTTCTGCAGATTTATCATATGAAAAATTACCTTAACAACTCTTGTCGCTTTGACCCTATTTTCGCAGAATATGATAACCCCAGCTCACAAAACGCAGTGCGTGATTCCATGAAGATGGAAAATTTTAACCTGAGCATGGACAGGAGGTGGGAAGAAATCGAGACGTCGAAAATACCACATAAGAAAACTCATTTCTGTAACTAGGAATGGTACTTACTATCTTCGTACAAACCAGGAGAGACAGACTAATAAGCTAGTACTCTACCTACGGCATTCCTCTTCTATTCTTATTCAGTGGAATTTATGACAAGCAGGTAATTGATTCAATGCTAACTGGTTCTGCCACTGATGGAAACCTGCAGCCGTCGGCAGAGAAGAACACGTGGTTTCCAGGATACAGAAATGAGTTCTGGCTGCTATCCTCATGCTCACACGTGCGCAATTTATGTATACATGGGTCGCTTACGACGTGTGAAAAGTTAATAGCAGCGATAAATATTACCACGGTGGAAGAAGAAGAAGCAGAAGATACACTGGCAATTCCAAAGTCAGCCTCCGATTGGAGAATCAAAACTTCAAGGAAATTTCAAAATTTCACGGGAACCACAATGGATAGAAGTTGACGCAAGACAGTACGTTCTCTATGGCTAGCTTGAAGCTGAAGTCAGTTAAACATGGACGTTTCAAATAGGATTTCACCTCTGATAAACAATGCATTGGAGTGAGATTTCTTTGGACAAAGGAATGACATCTGCTGAAGTTCATCAAAGGATGTTGGCTCAGTATGGAAGTGAAAACAGCTTGACTGAACGAAAAGTTTATGAATAGCTAGAAAGGTTTACAGCGGAAAGAACAAGTTCAATCGACGAAGCTGAACGAGCCCACATATTTACGGTGCAACACATGAGATTTGAACATCTTCCTCATTTCTCTTATAGACCTGATCTGGCGCTATATGATTATCGCGTCTTCGGTTCACTTGAAGAGACTGGAACGGTAGCAAGCTCACCTCTGACAGTGAAGCTAAGGAAGCGCTACAGACCTGGATTCGGGAGCAGTCGATAAGCTTCTTCTCCTAAAGAATAAAGAAGCTAGTAGACCGATACAAACGGTATATTATAGTAACTTGCCACAGACTGCTAGTTCCAAACTCATGGATCGCAGTGGAGGCAAAATCTACTGAGGCTCATCTTGAAAGCTCTTTTGCTTTCATCCAATTCGTAAAGTGTTTAATACATGGTGTGGACGCTGGAAAACTTTGCAAAATAAGATGCACTCTACATCGCAATATTATCAACATCTACGTATCATGCTCTAAGATTTCGCAAGACACGGGGGGGGGGGGGAACATTGAAGAACTCTGGAGTCAGAGTGAGTTAATTTTACCCATTATGTGGTAGTTTATAAAGATTTATATAGATTTATATGGTTTCGAGGCGAAGGCGCTGTAGGTTTTGGCAACAGCTACCTATACCTGACATGCTAGGCTCAAGGCTGGCGAACATTAGCTGACCAAGACCCTGCCCCATCACTCTGTTGGTACCCCTGGTAACAGGCCGAGCTGGACTAGCGGAGCCACAGTCCCCATGGTGGCAGAGTCTGGCAAAGAAGTATTGCGCACCCCCTGCTTTTTAGGTGCAGTTCGAAACTGAAAGAAAAAATAGCCGCCACAACCCGCTTTCACTCTGATACGATGCCATGTCTCGGCAACTTTACAGCATCGGACTACAAAGAGCACCAGCTCACAGTCGCAGGGAGACAGAAGACAAGACATGTCTTCTCTTTCAAGTTTAATGGCAGGGAAATTGATTCTTATTGCGCAATAGTTCCCCTACTACAAGCTACCCATTAATCGCTGATGTAAAACTGACCTTAGAACTCTTTATGTATAAATTCTGTATATTTCTGTTATTAAAACCGAAATCACTTTGTCATAGCGACCTACTTGACGCACTGGTGCATAAAGTATATATATATATATAACAACTGCATATCCAGATGTCACATCGTTGTACACTTGAAACTGTGCATTTGTAGAAACAACATACCCGGCATGCACTCTTAACGGGTACATCCAGTCGTCTGAGACAGTTGGAGGTGGAAGGTTAGCCGTGCCAAGAAGCAATCTAGGCATGCTAGGAATATTTGCACTCTGCAAGTATAGAAGAGATGTACGCGTCTTCGGCTTTGCCGAATTGTTTGATTTTTACGTAAGCCTTCTTCTGCGTACATCGTCAGACGTCCAAATGGTTACCTATAAAGAAAAGAGATTACTCTGAAGGTGCTTACATTCCAAATAGTCTGATCAAATATATATATATAAATATATATATATATATATATATATATATATATATATATACGGTAAGGAGCTCTTAATGGATGCCGCAGCAGCAGGCCATCTTCCTCACAATCGAGAGGCCTACAGGAGTGCTGTTTGGGAGGCAAAGTTCCGCAAGGGACATGCAAATGAATGAATGAATGAATGAATGAAGGAGTTCTTAAATCTTTCTTTGAATACAAAGCGCCCAATGGAATGTCCAGCCAGTTCCCGTCCCCACTTTGTCATACTGTGCAAATCATCGCAACAAGAGCATCTAGCTACCTTGTTTCAAAATATGACAACAGCTTGTTTTTATTTATAAATAAATAGCTGTGAACATAATAGCTGAAAGAAAAGATTAATACAACACCTTTTTAAAAAAAAACTGTTCATAGATCAAGTCTTGTATGTCCATTATTTCGGTCCGATACGATGATGATCTTCTTCTTCTTCTTCTTCTTCGTTCACTTCTACCACCAAAAACCGCACTGTGAACCTACTGAATTCACACATGTGGTCCTCGTTTGGTCCGGTGGTCCCCTGTGTGGTCCAAAATAGACCACATGAGTTCCACGAAGGACCACAAGGGGTTCAGAGTATCACAGTGCTTTAGCCTGTATTCTTGGTGGGTCTCGGAAGCGGGATTGCGTGACACCGTGGTTTTCATTGCACCAGTTTGGTCTAGGGTTGGACTTTCTCACCGGAAGACCTCGACGTGTTTGGAATATCAGTGCATCCCCGCTGGGTGAGAGGCGTTAGCCCACCCAGGACAGAGTTGGACTTTCTCACCGGAAAACCTCGACGTGTTATGAGATACCCGTGTATCACCGCCGGGTGAGAGGTGGTTGCCCATCCAGTCCAGGGTTGGACTTTCTCACCGGAAAACCTCAGCGTGATTAGGATACGCAGACATCCCCGCCGGGTGAGAGGTGGTTGCCTATCTAGACTTCCCTGGTCCAGTGTCTCCGACTTCAGCATTTTGCGGTCGTGGCCGCTACCCTTCCTAGTTGTGACCAGGATGGAGCTTTTGTCCAAGAGGACGAATCCTCGCCACTAGTGACTTCTACCCCTGGGTTGAGCCGGTTTAGGCATTTCCCAGTATGGGCATGTTTGGGACGGGACCGACCTCTAGGGCAGAGGTACTGTGACATTCATAGCCTTCAAGATTCACCCCTGGTATGAGCCGGTTTAGGCAAAATTCACCAGTATGGGTGTTTATCAGGCGTTACCGACCTCTAGAGCGGAGGTGGCATGACATGTCTAGCCATCGAGTTCCACCCCTGGTGTGTGCCGGTTTAGGC
Organism: Achatina immaculata; assembly: GCA_009760885.1. Lineage (NCBI taxonomy): Eukaryota > Metazoa > Mollusca > Gastropoda > Stylommatophora > Achatinidae > Lissachatina > Lissachatina immaculata. The sequence goes on along the minus strand of CM019691.1, from coordinate 28,032,688 downwards.
ATATTTCACCAGTGTAGGTGTATTTCGGACGTAGGCGGCCTCTAGAGCAGAGGTGCCGTGGTATAGCTCTCGTAGCGATACTACTGGACATACCAGGTTAAACTTCACTTTCCACCACCTTTTCCCATCGGCGCCGCACAGCAACCTTTATTTCCGCATTTACTTCCTTAACCAGGAGGAGCTTCACTCCACGCGCGGCATTTGAAAAGTCAAGCCAGCAGTGACTTAACCTCTGGGACAAACCGGTTCATGCATTTCACACGATATGACTGCACTCAGGACGTGGCCGACCTCCAGACCAGAGGTGCCGTGATTTGACTGTTTGCTTCGCTTTATTCTTTCAACCACCTTTTCCGCAGTGATGCTGCGCGGCAACCTCATTTGCAAATTTCTTCATTGGCCGGGAAGAGCACCGCTCCACGCACGGCAGCTGAAGATTTCGCCAACAGCGGCAGATGAGCTACCAAACGTGACACTCATCTACCCTAAGTAACTGGTTTTCAGGCGCCAGATATTCGCCCTCGCCCCTTCTCCTGTCAGTTTAAACAGTTCTGCCACGGGAAGGCCAGGAGCTGGACTTGACTGCCAGAGGCTGTTTGTGGCGCGTTTGCAGTCCTTAGAACCACGATGATGATGTTGGATGCCCCCGCTTAATAATCATTGTATTTAGACTAACACTCTCACGCGTGCTTTGAGTATTTGCCCGCTACCAGGCATATGGGGATTTAATTTCTGATTCTAATTCGGTAATATAAATAAATGAATGCAATTTTGTTTCGGTAAAATAAGATATCATCATCATCATCAGGTGCCGTGCCGACTGGCGTTGGCTATTATGCTTCTCCAGAGTACCCGATCCTTCATGCAGGCCATCAGCTCAGTTCGTGATATCCTCTCACACCATCCCGTCAGACTGTCCAGTATCATTTCTCTTGGTCTTCCTCTTGATCTTCTTCCTTCTATTTTTCCTGTTGTTATAATATTTTCAATGCCCCCTCTTCTCATTGCATGTAATAAGATAACGTTATTTAAAAAGAAAAAAAAAATAATATGAAAATTTTTTTATAGTTAAAAAAAAACAACCCAGTCTCTGTGGTACTGCGAACTGGTGTTATTTGTGGCTGATACGGTGAAGATGTTGAGGCGCAGCATCGTGTCTGCTTGGGAGCCAGTTATGGCAGCTAATTTTTTTTTTTCGTTTTTTCAGTTCATGAGTGCAGGGCTTTTCAATACAAATGTAAAGAATGTCCTACTATATGTTTCGGAGACACGGGTTATGACCAAGACAGTGCAACAGAGGATGCAAAGATTCATGAACTACTGCTTGAGGTGGATTTTAAACATTAAATGGCAGGACAAGATCAGGAACGAGGAGGTCTGGGAAAGGGCAGGACAACGAACTATGAACCTACAAATCGTGTCTAGAAAATGGAGGTGGATTGGCCACACTCTGAGGAAACCCTACACTCGCATAGCTAGACAGGCACTGATGTGGAATATCCAAGAAAATAGAAAACGACGAAGACCTAGAATTACTTGGACAAGAGAAATTATGACAGTGCTCAGAGACAAGGGATACACATGGAAGGAAGTAGAGAATAAATCCAAGAACAGGGATAACTGGAGAGCCTTTATCCGTGGCCTATGCTCTCAGGGGAGTGAAAGGCGATGATTATGATGATGATGATAATGATTGGAGCTAAAAAACAGGGGTTGTGCAATGCTTCTTTAGCAGACTCCACTGCTGTGGAGACTATGGCGGTCCCTGCCTTGTTAACCAGGCCAAGCCTGTTACTGGGGACACCAACGGAGAGATGGGACAGTGTCTTGGTCAGCTATGGTTCGCCAACCCAGACGCTAGCATGTCAGTAATGGGTCGCTGATTGGCAAATTAGGCTTCGTCGTCACGTAAGGAAAATTAAATAGAGAAAACTTCAATATTTTGGAAACATTAAACGTCATGAGAATTTAAGAAGACTGTCTTGGAACAGTACAAAGGGGGGAAAAGAAAGAGAGGAAGACAAAGGCGAAGATGGCTGCAAAACATCCTTGATAATCTGCAAATTGACGCATCAGCAGCAGGGCATCTTGCTTACAACCGAGAGCCCTACATGAGAGCTGTTAGGGAGGCAAAGTTCCGCAAGGGACGTGCAAATGACTGACTGACTGAATAATATAGGCTCGCGGTGGTATGTATTCTTTGTGGGTCTCAGAAGCGGGATTGCGTGACACCGTGGTTTTCATTGCACCAGGGTTGGACTTTCTCACAGGAAGACCTCGACGTGTTTAGGATATCAGTGCATCCCCGCTGGGTGAGAGGCGGTAGCCCACCCAGGCCAGAGTTGGACTTTCTCACGACATATCAGTGATCCTCAGAGTTTTCCGTGGTCCAGGGCACAGTTTTGTTACGTGACACGTTTACAGAAAACAACAACAACAACAACAACAACAACAACAGTCCTCTTATTATTGGTTTGCTGTAAATGAGTCTACGTAGTTCTGACACTTGTACTAATCAAAATGAAACTGGTCCCTTGCAGCACAAACACTGCTTTGCTGTTACCGCAGGCAAACATGAAAAACCGACATTGTTAGAATTAGAAAAAAGAGAATATCCCAGAACTGCTCCGCCGCCTGTGTCAATGACATCTCCTGGCACGCGCAAGAACCGTCCCATAATGACGAAAAGTGGTGATCTGTGCACGGTGAGTGCATCGGAATTCATCAGCCATGTTTATCAATGAGCGATTACTAGCGGGGAAGTCCGTGCGCCACTCAATGTCACAGCTCACAGTGACGATCCGAGCACTTAATTCAGTAGCTAGGGCGCCAAGCCGGACTCCCAACCCACAACACAACGAAACTGGCGCAAACAGAGCGTAGAGAAAGGCAAACGTCTGTTCCAAAACTGGACAACTGGAAAACTGTTCCCAACTAACATCTGCCTGTTACAAAACTGAACAACCCCCCCCCCCCAACTAACATCTGTCTGTTCCAAAACTGGACAAAACCCCAAACTAGCATCTATCTGCTGCAAAACTGAACAAAACCCCCAACTAACATCTGTCTGTTCCAAAACTGGGCAAACCCCCCCCCTCCAATTAACACATGTCTGCTTCAAAACAGTCTTCTAGGAAGAATATTGCCATTATTATGTTTTATATATGCAAGCGAGCCTCGACTTACATCGAGATGTTTGGTGCTCATACTCATCCTTCATCCCCACTCCCCACCATCACTCATAGAAAATCCATGTGTATTCAAGCTTCTTCTTCTGTGTCCCTCCAACTGAGACTTGGTGTTCTTTGCAGCCGATGCGGTGAAGATGTTGAAGCACAGCATCGTGTCGGATTGTGTGACAGGGTCTTGATCATTTATGGTTCATTAACCCTGACGCTATGGGTCACTGACTGCTAAATCTGACAGCCCCCCCCCCTCTCCCAAACAAGCTCAAAAGCCCTTATGTTAGAAAGTTGCATACAACATATGCTCATCTTCCTGGACGCTTTAAATCATGTCTAGATTACTTATAATGCCCTAAGTGATATGTAGATAAATGTTACAATGCGTTGTTTATGGAATAATGACAAGGAAAAAGAAGGCCAGTTCGTAACAGAAGCAACCGTTGTTAGACTAACAAAGTACGGCACACATCTACGTAACAGTCTTTTGGTATCTCTTTAACCCACTGCTGATTACTTTTGTACATGCTGTATCGTTGACCTGAATGAGTAGCACAGAAAATGTAAGTGTAGAATACAAATGTAAAACATAATGTATAGTATAAAAAATGTAAAAGTGCTGGACAGGCAACTTCTTACGCTGCGTTGTTTTTTTTTTCTTGAATTTATATATATATATATATCCCCGTACGATTGAGGCCGCACTGTTGAAACTCGCCTTAAGTACTGCAGTACTTTGTGTTTCGTGGAATATGTAATAAATTTGGTAGGTAGTATTATGCGTTTCGTGGAATATGTAATAAATACATATCATATACAGTAAGTATACAGTACTTTGTGTTTCTTTAACTGATAGTTTTATATTGTATTAATGGTGACAGTTATTAAAGGTATTCTAACATTTATTTTTCTGAGCACAGTAACTGATTCATTTGCAGAAGAAGGCACAGTAAGAAGCCTTTTTTTTTTCAAAATCTTCTTTAATGTAATGTATTTCGTCGTATTGTTTAACTCTTTAATGTAGTGTATTTCGACTTATAGTTTAATTCTTTAATGCAGTATATTTCATCTTTTGGTTTAACTCTTTAATGTGGTATATTTCGTCTTTTGGTTTAACTCTTTAATGTAGTGTATTTCGTCTTATGGTTTAATTCTATAATGTAGTCTTATGGTTGAACTTTCATTTTCTCTTCAAATTATACAGCAAGCAGTGTCCTCAAACGCAAAATCTTTTTTTTTTTCGAGTGGCATGGTCTTCTAACGCCCCTTGTGTTTTTGTTTCTCGTATCTTTTGGAAACCTGACGTGTATATCTTCCTATTTTAGTTGTCTTTTTTTTTTAACCTATTTCCAAATTTCTTTTCAAAAGATAACTGACCGAGAAAATCGGGGTTTCTTTTTCCTTGCAACATACATTCAACTATTTGAATCTTATGCCCTCGAACGTTGTTCTGAGAATCTCTCTGTCTCATGGCATTTGCTGGCCTTAGAGGTGTGAAGTGTTAGTACTTTCACATTTCTATGCCACTACACCATTTGAGGTAGGGATGCCAGAATCTGTCCTAGCTGTCTTTGTTTTGTTTCTTTTTTTTTTCCTAGGGTAACCACATATACCAGTATCTTGAGACTGGGTTGACGAAACTTCTTGAGGCTGGGTTGACAATAACTTCTTGAGGCTGGGTTGACGATAACTTCTTGCGGCTGGGTTGACGATAACTTCTTGAGGCTGGTGTAAAATATATTTTGGGTTACTTGGTGCTTAATTTTGTTCTTCTTTTTAACTTCTCAACTCATCTCTCTCTCTCTCTCTCTCTTTTTCTCTCTCTCTCTCTTACTTCTTTACTTCTTTTATCTTTTGTCATCGTCAGTGGCCACCAATGGAGCTTTCTCTCCGGTGCCGATGATTGCACAGCCTACACCAGTGACTCTTTCTCTCTCTCTGAACCTTAAGTGCCCAGGCACATGGGGCTTCCGCAAGGGTTTTCCACAAATGCCTGTCCTTCGCCTTTTTTTCTGCTCTTGCCCAGGTGAGCCCTCTATTACTCAACATCCTTTCTGTTGTTCTTCTCCATGTCTCTTATGGTCTATCGTTAATTATGTTCCCCTGTGGTGTCCATCTTAGTGCTATTTTTGGTAGTGAGTTGTCAGTCATTCGGAGCACATGTCCCAACCATCGCCAGCGTCTTTCCTCAATAATTGTTGTCAGTGGCTTAATCTGCATTTCCGCCAACAAGATGTTATTTCTTATGGTGTTTGGCCAAAATATTTTTCTAATTTTTCGTAAACATTTAGTCTGGAAAGAATTCAACTTGTTTTCTATGGTTTTGGTGATTTTCCAGCATTCACTTCCATAGAGTAGTACACTTAGAACATTACTCTTAAATATCCTGATTTTCATATTCATGCTTAGTTTTTTAGATTTCCATATAGTCTGCAGCATTGCAAAAGCCTGGTTTGCTCTAGTAAGTCTGCTGTTGATGTCCTCTGTGCTGTCTCCATTTTCTACTACTCTACTACCAAGGTATACAAATTCATTGACCTCCTCCACTAACTTGCTATCTACTCTGAGTACATTTCTGTTGTTCACATTTTGCTTCATTAACTTTGTCTTTCCTACATTGATCTTTAGTCCTATGTTGTTTGCATTCTGAGTTAGCTTGTTTATTTTATCTTGCATATCTTTGTGGCTGCTTGATAGTAGAAAAATGTCGTCCACAAAGTCAAGGTCCTCCAACACTGTGTCAAGGGTCCATTGTAATCCTCTGCGTTTGTCTGATGTTGCCTCCTTCATTAACCAGTCTACTGCCAAAATAAATAATGTTGGTGATAGTACACATCCCTGCTTCACTCCTGTTTGTACCCTAAAGCTGCTGGAGGTATGTTCTCCACAGATCACTTTGCACTGAAAACCCTCGAATAGAGCTTTGATTACATTCACTGTCTTATTGGGGAGGCCATGCCATCTTAGGATTTTCCACAGTGCATCTCTATTGACAATGTCAAAGGCTTTCTCAAAATCTATAAACAATGCATATGTTGTGCTATGCCACTCATTTGCCTGCTCTAATATTTGTCTAAGTACAAATATATGGTCTATGCATGATGTTCCTTTCCTAAATCCTGCCTGCTCTTTCCAAAGTTTTCCCTCAAGTGCTGGTACAATTCTGTTGATGATTATTCTCAAAATACTTTAATGGTGAGTAGCAGTAGGGTAATGCCTCTCCAGTTCCCGCAATCTCTGAGGTCACCCTTCTTTGGTAGTTTTACTACAAGGCCAGTTTTCCACTCATCTGGAGCTTTTTCTAGATCCTAAATTTGTTGTAGTATCTGGTAGAGTTGTTTTGGTGTTTCTGTTTCTTCTGCTTTCAACATCTCAGCAGTCACTTCATCTTCACCTGGTGCCCTGTCTGATTTTAGCTTCTTTATCGCCTCCTTTACTTCACTTATTGTTATTGGTCCTGTATTGATGTTTAGTTCCGTTTTTGCTTCAGGTATGTCTATTGTTTGTACTGCTTGTGTTCTGTTTAGTAGGGTGTTCTCTCCATCTTTCAGTTTTTTTCTCTTTCTCCACTGACCAGTTGTCCATTATGTTTCCTTACTGCACTCTCACATCTTGTGCTGAAGTTACCTGTCATCTACTTTGTGATTCTGTATATGGTTGTCATGTCATTTGCATATGCTGCTTTCTCTGCTGCTTCTGCGAAGTTGTCATAGTATTGATGTTTATCTTGACAGCATGATTCCTTCACTTCTTTGTCTTTTTGTGCATAATTACTTAAAACTTGTTCTTTAAGCCGTTGTGATTTGGTTTTCAGTAATTTTTTCTTGATTTCTTTTCTTTGCTGTATCTTTTCCCATGTGGTCTTGCTTATCCATTCCTTTTTTCTCCTTTTCCGATATCCTAGCAGCTCTTTTGCTGTTTCCTGTAGTGTTTTATTAAAACTCTAGTATGGACATTTCTGCTTCGTCTTGTATACAAATTCAGGACACTGAAGCGGTTCTTAAGTACTATTGAGAATTCATTCCTTGTTTGCTGATCTTTCAGTTTTCTTGTATCAAAACGTATCTTTCTGTGTTCTCCGATTTTGGCTTCCCTAATTTTAGTTTTATTTTTGCTACCAGAAGGTTGTGATCACTTCTTACATCTGCTCCTTTCCTTGCTCGCACATCTTGTAGTGACCGTTTCCACTTGGTATTTATTAGTATGTGATTGATTAGGTTTTCTGTGGTTTTATCTGGGGACCTCCAAGTCACTTTATGGATGTTAATATGTTGGAAAATTGTCCCTCCGATGGTCATCATGTTTTCTTCACAGAAACTGCACAGTCTTTCTCCATTTTCATTTATTTCTCCAATTCCTTCTCTTCTCATGATTCTTCTTCTATCTTCATTTCCTTCACCTACTTTTGCGTTGAAGTCGCCCAAGATGAGTAGCATATCATGCTTGGGTATTGTTGCTGCTGTGGCTTGGAGGCTGTTGTAAAAATCTTCTTTTAATTCCTCTTCAGCTGCTTCTGCTGGTGCATAACAAACTATAATAGACAGCTTCATGAATCTTGAGTTGAAGCGTGCATATAATAATCTCACATTTATAGGGGTCCATTTCAGCAATGCTCTTGATGCTTCTTTTGTTATAATCAATGCTTCTCCTCCTTCATGATGATCTTCTTTACCTGACCATATTATTGTATCTTCTGTGTGCTGTGTTGTTAATTTCCTTCTGCCTTGTCCTGTCCATCTTGTTTCATGTATTCTTAGTGTGTCTAGTTTGTATCTGTGCGTTTCCTTGATTGTTTGTGCTAGTTTTCCAGTCTGGCTAAGTGTTCTTACATTCCAGCTGCCTATTTGCATCTTGTGTTTAGGTTCCAGGAGGTCTGCAGTCGGGCTGGGGACTTCCAGTGGTTGGCTTTCATCCACAACCTTCATGGGCTCAGTTTCCTGATAAGTATTTCTCCTTCCACCTGCATTTGTTTTTTCCCTTGCTTCTGTTTCTGTAGCTGTCTGATAGTTTTTTTTTAACCAGATAGGGTTGCTGGTCCTATGCCGAACCCTCCTTACTCCCCTTTTACGGTCATGCGTGGTAGGGTACAGTGGTCCTGTTCTTTGCAGATCCCGGTTACCACACGGGGGCTTAATAACATAAGTCTTCCAAAACCTAGACGACCTTTACAAGGAAAGCTTTACTTATTCTGCTGCTCTTGTTTGGAATACCCTCCAATCCTGTATAAAAAATATAAACTATACTCCTACTTACAACTTCAAACTTTTCCAATATCTATTTGATGACGACTACATGGCTCTATGAGTCGTAAAACTTTTAAAGAGTTAGACTGCTCTTGCAGACACCGAATTCAGTTAATTGTTTATTCTGAATACTAATGAAATTTTTGTTTGGCAGATAGTCATTTATATGTGTATGTAGTTAGTCATTTATATGTGTATATAGTTAGTCATTTTTATGTGTATGTAATTACTTTATTGTTAATTATGTTTGTTATATGAGCAACATGTTTGTAGAATGTTTGGAACAGAGTGAAAGTTGTATGATAAAGGGCAGAACGTCAGACGGGCCTGCGTGCCAAATTCTTGACCCCTTTGAAAATAAAGATCAATCAATCATGACTTAAATAGATAGCCTAATGTAATGAGATGGTGCCAAATGAAATAGAGCCGTGCTTGGAAATCTCTCAGTTACCTGCATCGCTCCTGGCGACCCTACCCAGATTTTTCTCCCCTGCCAGTTGATGTCCATAAGCTCCCCTAAGTAACCTTGTTGGCTGGAAAATCAACTTATCATCTCATTCCCTAATTCCACCAACAATAAATAACTACTCAAAAGGCATACATTTGATCCAGGAAAAATAAGGGGTTGGTTTATTGATAACACCAGACACCACACACGTTTACACCAGATAACATATACATAAACACAACAGGTATCTCCACAGCAATGAAACACCACGCACGAGAAATATGAGCATGCCATGACACATCAGCGTGAAATAACTAAAAAGCGGAACTCCATGTCCCGCCACTGCTTATTTAACTTCTCTTACAAACTCTGGTCTTTTCTTTAACATATATTAACACATATTCATTGTTAATCAAGACTTAGCCACCCACACTCCATTAACATAATACAGGAGCTGCTTGCCAACCCACACAAAACACATATACTCAGTGCTCTGCCTGCGTCCAACATTCAACACATATAGAATGCAAAATGTTCGATGACACATACATTAAACCATGGTGACTCGATGATAATGAAAAATGAACGTAGCTTATCATTATAAATCAAGTGCACTAGACACTGAGCAGCACAAACATGTGCGGCACACACAAACACATAGAAATCACATTTCAGTGTCTATAAATCAAAACTTAAACTTGTGCATTTATGAAGCACGATAATGAAAAGTTATAATAATGAAAAATTATGCATTTCAACGTCTTAACCCACTAAACACATCATTAACCACTCCACACTGAACACTTCTCACGGTACATACTTACATAACTCTACATCCGACATACAAAAACTTACGTATATGAACGTTACCATCATAAGCCAGTTTGGACAGCACCTGAGTTCATAGCATGACAGTCCATTCATCCGATAACACGATATATAAATATGTAAAGTGATCCATGCACTGTGAATGTATCAGAGTGCATCTGCCATGTTTATCAATGAGCGATCATCAGCGGAGAAATCTATGCGCCACTGAAAGTCACAGCTCACAATGACGATCCGAGCTAGGCACCAAACCGGGCTCTTAACCCACAACACAACGAAATTGCGCAGACAAAGCGTAGAGAAAGGCAAACGCAGATACAATCATCAATGGTCATTCGCCCGTTACTAGGAAGTAATATTATAATATTGGTTTGATAACTGCATCAGACACCTCAGACATGCTACAACACGGCTCCCCCAGATACGTGCTGCCTGCTACAAGGCTCGAAAAAAACTCAGCAAACTCAACATGTTACACTCTACCAGACAAATACACCGATAACCCCGGACCGGACACCCGAGGGGCCCCTTGACCTTGATCCCACCAATCGGGAAAACCAAACCAATATCACCCTACCCCCCCTTTTTCACACTGGGTTGACGATAGCTTCATTATATGAAGAGATTTACTTATCTCATTACAGACAATATCATTTATCTTTCCTAGTGACACAAAGCCATAATTTCCCATCAAATAATGTTAAACTGATATTTCTTTTTGAATTTGTAAACCTAGACTTTCGAGGAGTTAGTGTCATTTTGGGGGAAAAAAGGGATAAAATGAGAATAGTAAGCCCTTTCATGTGTGCCTTTCAAAAACTTCAGACATACTATCAAATGACATATTATTTGGGAGTACAACAGCAAATGCATTGCCAAAACGTGCAGATTCATTACAAATGGAAAACCCATGATTCACCGATCTTTAATGTCCGTTTTTTTTTTTTTTTTAAGATGACGCCTTGTAGACGTTTATAGTTTACAAAAATAGAGCAAAAAAAAAAAAAAAACCCCAACGACACTTGTCATGAGACGTTGTCATCTGTTGTTTTATCAACTACCACTCATTGCGTCCCATGCAGGGCTTAACTGTCGACTTTCCTGTTGTGTTCAGAATGAATATTTTTATTTTTATTTTACGTTAATACTTTGTAAACCTTGATTCTTTTTTTAAAAAATCTTTGAAGAAACAGTTTTTGGTTTTCCTATTTTGAGTCTCGGTTTTGTTTCGTTTCCTTTTGTTGTGAGCTGTCTCATGAGTCATATGATATACATAGCGTCACTATTATTCATGACATATCGGCGTAATCTAAAGGACATACGTGATGTGTCCATATCTTCCTTGACCTGTCGACAATTCGGCATAATGATGTGTCAGCGTCACGCCTGGATACCTTTCCTTTTCCAGTTCCAGATGGAACCAGGTACCTGTTTCTATATCTGAGTCATTGGAGGTGCTTACTGCCGGATGTGAATCACCAGTCTGTGCCTGAGAAAAGAACACACTAACCACCACGCTACCCCTGCGCCTAATTTAAAAATTGATATGATCTATACCAGTCCTTGCAGCCTGACATTTTCAAACTCTTGGAGGTGTCAAAACTCTTTTGGGTTTTCTTTTAGTCTTTTTTTTCTATTAAAAAAATACTTCTGAGTTAAGAGAAGCGCCTTTGGCTGGCAGCAAACCACCGGTCATGTGAGAGACGAGCGCTGGAATAACTAAGATCCGAAGTGACCCTTTTAAAACTAAATTGTTCAGATTTGACTGCAGCCGGTCTCCAGCTTGCGTTTCTGATTGTGATCAGTCTCCAGTTTGCGCTTCAGACAACAACTGGTCTCCAGTTTGTATTTCTGATTGCATTTTGTGTGCATTCTATATTTCTGGCTGCAATCTGGCACCAGCTTGTGGTTCTTTTAATGCCTATTGTAACTTACCACTTCTGCTCTTGGTCATTAGACAGAACGTGGCGTATTGCAGCAGTAGTCACTGAATCTTAAATCACACTGTGGAGCACTTTATCTTTCATTGTATAAACTGGGAAGAAAGTAGGAACAGCTTTATTATTTAACAATAACAAACTTGTAATGTTTCGGCGCGAGCCTTCATCAAACAAAAACTAAACAGGACGAAGAATTAGAGAGAAGTGACAAAGTATGGATTACATCAAACTAACGTTTTATTAAAACTTTAATGCAGTGCTTTGTGTATAGTTGTATGACTATAAACTAATTATTTATATTTCTTCAGTTGGCTGGCCATATGAATCCCACAACTGGAGTTTGTCCCGGTCTTGTTAAATACAAAACACATATTTAATATTGAAAAAATAGCGCTGTAGAATTTTACTGGATATTACTTTATTTAAGGCGCCAAGGTTGGCTGAGCGTTTAGGCGCTCGGTGTACTAATCCGATGGTACCCGGGTTCAAGTCCCAACAGTGGAGATTTTTTTTTTCTGGTACCACCACACCAAAGAAGCCCCGGGGTCCACCCGGCCTCTAAAAATGGGGGCCAGAGAAATGCGTCCGGGCGTGATAATGACTGCATCACACTTTCATGTGCCCATGGTCTTGTTAATACTAGCCTAGCACCCAGTTCCCAATATGCCTTAATGTCACAGAAACTGGATTTTACCTTTACATATTACTTTATTTAATCCTATTTTGCATACTCTCATAAATAACGAGGCAGATTACTATATATAATACTGTATTGTATTATTGTTATTTCATATGCAGAGCGCATTTTCTGTCTCGAAGTATACCTTTGAGTCTATCTAGACTTCTTCATGTATTAAATCACATAGCTGAACCATGATGCACGATAGCTATGCCCTTTGAGGACGTGAAATTAATGTCCTGTCACTCAGCCACGTCTTTGTTGCTATGTCAGTTGTAACTCTATTGTTTTTCTTTCTTTACTGTTAATTAAATCACATAGCGATGTCAGGAAGTCTGACGCTGTCACACGGAATATGTCAAAGACGATGTCGGGGCTTCTCAGATTTCTGTGCTACATGCCACAATTGTTGGTGAAGATGTTGTTGTAATAGTTTTTGTTGTAATTATTGTTGTTTTAGTTGTTGAAGAAGAGAGGAGAAAGATCTTTCTGGAACTGTGAATTAGAAACTCGTAGCATCTGATGAAGAGTTCTTCAAATATCATGGACACAAAAAAAGAACAAATATATCCATACTGTAAGAACTTAATATTGAAGAAGGCTGGCTAGTAAAGATGATTAAACAGAGAAATTTAAATATTTTGGACACATTAAACGTAATGAGAAATTAGAGAAGACAGACTTGGAAGAGTACACAATGGGAAGAAGAAAGAGAAGAAGACCAAAGCGAAGATGGCTGCAAGACATCGTTGATAATCTGCAAATGGATGCATCAGCAGCAGGGCATTTTGTTTACAACCGAGATGCCTACAAGAGAGCTGTTAGGTAGGCTAAGTTCCGCAAGGGACACGCAAAGGACTGACTGAGCATCTGATGCTGGTGTGTAAAGAAGCTCTCACATTGAATGAAGAATGCATTACAGTACGGTAACGCTTACTAGTTCTCAGGATGGACTTAAGAAGTGGCTTCGCATCATGGAGAACGTATTGCTTCTAGAGTTTGCCTGTATGGCGTCATGACTAAGAGGATATCTCCCAGCCAAATTGGCCATTGGATTTATTTGTTGTTTCGTTATTTTCGTCGCCCTTGATAAAGCCGTCATTTCGCTTAAATATTGATTTCTTACTGCCGGTTTTATATGTCTACGTGCTCGTCTCATTGTTTCTTTTGCCATTCCTTCTCATCTTTACTTATTTCTATCTCTTTTTTGTAAAACTGCACTATACGTCTCTCACTGTCTGTACTCTCGCTTCTAAGCCAGTCTGTTGTCTTAATAGGAACCAGGTCATCACGTGCATCAACCAAAAGGAAAAAGCATTCTGGTGTTCTGCTGACTCCGAATAATAATAATTTTTTTTTTTTTAGAAATAGCAACGAGGCTTTCGTACGTAAAGTAAGATAACACAGTTTCATAGGATTAGACCTGGAAAAACATCGTAGACAAAGTACTTTTAGACGCGAGAGAAAGAAAAATCACAAGAGAATTACCGGGACTCGAACCACGGACTCCGGTAGGACGAGCAGCCGTCTAGCCGCGAGAGAACAGCGAACCAACGAACAGCGCTATCTAACACTCGATTTTTTTCGATGTCTAATCCTACAAAACTGTGTTCATTACTGACCCTGAGGTACTCTCTCTCTCTCTCTCTCTCTCTCTCTCTCTGAAACTTAAGTGCCCAGGGCACATGGGGCTTCCGCAACGGGTTTCCACAAATGTCTGTCCTTTGCCTTTTTTACTACTCTTGCCCAGGTGAGCTCTCTATTGCTCAACATCCTCTCTGTTGTTCTTATCCATGTCTCTTTTGCTTTATCCTTACTTCTGTTCCCCTGTGGTGTCCATCTTAGTGCTATTTTGGTAGTGAGTTGTCAGTCATTCGGAGCACATGTCCCAACCATGGCCAGCGTCTTTCCTCAATAATTGCTGTCAGTGGCTTCATCTGCATTTCTGCCAACAAGATATTATTTCTTATGGTGTTTGGCCAAAATATTTGTCTAATTCTTCGTAAACATTTAATCTGGAAAGAATTCAACTTGTTTTCTGTGGTTTTTGGTGATTTTCCAACATTCACTTCCATAGAATAGTACACTTAGAATATTACTCTTAAATAATCTGATTTTCGTATTCGTGCTTAGTTTTTTAGATTTCCATATAGTCTGCAGCATTGCAAAGGCCTGGTCTGCTCTAGTAAGTCTGCTGTTGATGTCCTCTGTGCTGTCTCCATTTTCTATTACTCTGCTGCCAAAATATACTTTTTCTTCTTTTTCGTTCGCTTCTACCACCAAGACCGCCCTGTGGTCCTGCTGAATTCACGCCTGTGGTCCTCGTTAAGTCCCGTGGTCCCCGAATCCTGGCACCGTGGTTTTCGTTGCAACAGTTTAGTCTAGAGTTGGACTTTTTCACCGGAAGACCTCCACGTGTTTTGGATATCAGTATATCCCCACCGGTGAGAGGCGATAGCCCACCTAGGCCACAGTTGGACTGTCTCACCGGAAAACCTCGACGTGTTTTGAGATATCCGTGTATCACCGCCGGATGAGAGGTGGTTGCCCATCCAGTCCAGTGTTGGATTTTCTCACTGGAAAACCTCAGCGTGATTAGGATACGCATACATCCCGCCGGGTGAGAGGTGGTTGCCTATCTAGACTGCACTGGTCCAGTGTCTCCGACTTCAGCATTTTGTGGTCGTGGCCGCTACCCTTCCTAGTTGTGACCAGGATGGAGCTTTTGTCCATGAGGATGAATTCTCGCCAATAATGACTTCTACCCCTGGGTTAAGCCGGTTTAGACATATTATGGGGTGTTTGGGACGTGACCGACCTCTAGATCAGAGGTACTGTGACATGTGTAGCCTTCAAGTTTCACCCCTGGTGTGAGCCGGTTTAGACATATTTCACCAGTATGGGTGTATATCGGGCGTGACCGACCTCTAGAGCGGAGATGGCGTGACATGCCTAGCCATCAAGTTTCACTCCTGGTGTATGCCAGTTTAGGCATATTTCACCAGTGTAGGTGTATTTCGGACTTGGCCGGCCTCTAGAGCAGAGGCGCCGTGGTATGTGTAGCTCTCGCAGCGATACTACTGGACATACCGATTAAACTTCACTTTATCCTTTTCCTTCACCTTTTCACATCGGCACCACACAGCAACCCTTACTTCTTTTCGCAGTTTCTTACTTGACCGGGAGGAGCTTTACTCCACGCGCGGCTTCCGAAGAGTCTCTCCAGCAGTGTCTTAACCTCTGGATTAAGCCGGTTCATGCATTTCACCCGATATGAGTGCACTTAGGACGTGGCCGACCTCAAGACTAGAGGTGCCAGTGATTTGACTGTTTGTTTCGCTTTATCCTTTCTACCACCTTTTCCGCAGTGGTGCCGCTCGGCAACCCCATTTGCACCTTTCTTCACTGGCCGGGAAGAGCACCGCTCCACGCACGGCAGCTGAAGAATCTCGCAAGCAACGGCCAAGATATGCGAATTCGTTGACCTCCTCCACTAACTTGCTATCTACTCTGAGTACATTTCTGTTGTTCACATTTTGCTTCATTAACTTTGTCTTTCCTACGTTGATCTTTAGTCCTATGTTGTTTGCATTCTGAGTTAGCTTGTTTATTTTATCTTGCATATCTGTGTGGCTGCTTGATAGTAGACAAATGTCGTCCACAAAGTCAAGGTCCTCGGGCACTGTGTCAAGGGTCCATTGTAATCCTCTGCGTTTGTCTGATGTTGCCTCCTTCATTAACCAGTCTACTGCCAAGATGAATAATGTTGGTGATAGTACACATCCCAGCTTCACTCCTGTTTGTACCCTAAAGCTGCTGGAGGTATGTTCTCCACAGATCACTTTGCACTGAAAACCCTCATATAGGGCTTTGATTACATTCACTATCTTATCCCTGAGGTACGCGATCATCACAAATACACGTCACTTTTCATCTACTCATCATCATCATCATCAACATACTCCAGCAGGGCACAGTATTTTCCTTGTTTACATGAATTCAGAAGTTAAGCAACCCCGTGTATGCCTTTGTGTATCGATTGTAACAGACTAGTTATCCTTCTCCCCCCCCCCCTCCTCCACCTGGAGGGCGAGCATGCACAGGCTTAGCATTAACTCTTAGACTCCAAACTCCATGGTCTCTCATAAATTGCTGCAGGTGACAGTGCGCTTAGAGACAGCTTTGCAGTCCAGATTTACTGGCACCTGAAAAAGAATAACTCTAATATAATTTTAGATACGAAATCCCACACTATGAAAAGCCCTAACGGCTTTAGGGGGCTTTTATTTTTGTCTATCTTACATTTTTATGACCGTGGAAGACGTGGCCGTACATCATTTTAATATATATGTATAATTTGTCCTTGTGTCTTAGGGGTAATAACAAAAACACATGTGAATCACATGAACAGCAGTTTAAGCGGCAGGAACTTTAGCAAATTACCTGACAGCAGAACGATGTAGGTCTTAGCTTTACAAGTAAAAGAACTACAGGACATAGAAAAACAAGGATTATCTACACACAAAACGTCATTGTCCTGTGCACCTCCATTCCCTCTAGAAATCAACTTTTTATGTATGGACTTTCTTCTGTTCGGTTCATTCATATTTTTTTCGCTGTTCTGTCTTGATGAATTTTGTTTTGTTTTGTCATTTGTCTTATTTTTTTTTTCGTTGTAACGTTTAACTTTAACATAGAGAATGTCAGGGATGAATGACATAGAAAAGAGATAGCAGTTTAAGCAACGAAAAGAGAAACACTACATGAGAAAATGACGCTAGCTGTAACCACGAATTTGTTTAGGAATGATCAGGGTATCTTGGGACCAACTAGACTGATGCTTACGGCACAGACCTCAGAATGGCGCAGTACTGACCTTTCGGGGGCACAATTCCATGCAGCATAGTCTTGCCCAATGGAGCAATATAAATCATGCAACGGCACTGGGATTAAGAAATGACGACTGAACTACATCAGAGACGTAATGCGTAGGCATGTATGCCTCCGCTGGCAAGTAATCTATACTTGGTCCTACTTCTATAGAATTTTTGCGTCTTCAGTTCTTCCACTAAAACAGCAGTTCTCAAACTTTTTATCATTTTTCTTTTCACAATTAATACAGTATTGCATTTTCTAACAAAAAATGTGATATATGAGTAACCTGTGAAAACGAAAAACAAAATTGAAATAAAAAAAACTATGTATGAAAACATATTTTGTGATGTCTAATAGGTATTTTAAAGATAATAAATCGATTTTAATAGCTTTTAAACGACTTATATATACCAACTTTCAGGAAAAAAATTATTACACCTATAACAACCTGAAAAAGCCATATGAAAAGACACAATACAATTGTAGAATAATGAGAACTGGACTCGAGGGAAAAGTTGAAGGGAAAAAAAAAAGAGCAAGAGGACGACAGTGATGTGGATAACATCCATTAAGACTGGACGAGATCCAGCTTGCCTGATGCACCTTGTAAGTAAGGGACAAGGCAAGCTGGAGATAAAAGTGCAGCTAACCTTTCCAATGGAGATGGCAGAAAATAATGGTTACGTTAGATCATGAGTAAATGAAATGGAGGTTATGAGCCAGTCACTTTAAAAGCTATTTAAAACAACCTTTAACTTCAGTCAGTAAAACAGTGTGAAAACCATTAATCTAGAACAGAAAATGGATTGAAACTTATCTTTGGTTTTCACGCGATATCGCCTTTATGTAACGCAACTCCTCATACGCACGATAAGTTACACTTTCTAACAGTCTCTCGTATTATTTTTTACCCACGATGGCTCCTCGTTGTCTACTTCATTTACTTTTTTACCACGTTCCCAGTTTCAATGGGCCGTCTGTTTTGATATATATTTTTTTTTATATCACTGTTACTGCAGTTATACTCCTGATTAAAAAAGGTAAAGGTAGTCTCATAGCAAATGCCGTAGGGGATGAAGCGTTAGAGACCTCATTATGCTGGGCCATCAGCGTATGAGGTAGGGTGGCCAGTTCCTTTCCTCGCTGCCTCTCCTTCCCAGACTTTCTCTGGTACCCATTTTACGAGGCTGAGTCGACCTTGGGTCCGTATTGGTTGTCAGCTGGGGATTCGAACCCTGGACCATTCGGTTGGTAGACGAGTGCTCTAACCATTACTCTACCCGGTCCCCATATACCCCTGATTAGCTCTACTAAAATATTTTATCCCTTAACCTTGTTCTTTCGTGTTTGATAAGGATCTGTTGTTCCAGAACATCCACCTCGTCTAAATCAATTAACTCTTAGATTACAGTTAACCACACAAACATGCGGGGGGGGGGGGGGGGGGAGAAGACACCGTACCATTTGTTTTTGCTCTGTATTCGGAAATTCGTAATTGTCAACTGTCGTAAGTGCTAAAAATAGAAAATGCATCATTTCCTGTCAAATTACAATGGCCGTAATGTTTAATTTAAATCAAGTGTCCAGGAAGTTTTTCGGTACTATTAAATAATTTTAACTTACCTCATGGCTAGATTTTCGTCCCACAGTACAGAGTCATCGCCTATGAGATGGTCAACTGTTAAAACGTAGAAGCTTTCGTATGGTCAGCGATAGAAAAGATTTGAATGGGACAATGAGGGGGGGGGGGGGAACAGGAAGGGTGAGACAATACAAGGGTCGTTTCGCTCTGTGTGTAAACTACACCCATCGCCTGAATTTTTAAAAAGTACTAGAATTAAGAAAAGAAAACTAAGCAAAAGTAAATGAATGAATGAATTAAGTTTTACACGCCTTGAAATTGTTCGTTTCAATGAAAGCGTATAGCAAATTTCTGAAGTGATAGAACGCCTTTCTGATGTTAAAAAGCATCGATTTTACTTTAGTAAAAATGGGCCCTGAGTTGCGGAGTGGTTAGTGCATTACTCTTTCATAGCGAAAACTGGGGAGGGGGGTTCGAATCCGACCGGACGTGCTTCAGTCACTCAGTTAAAAAAAAAAAATTACCTGCCCTCCTCTGTAAGTGGAGAAGTAAATACTGACAGGCATGATGTTGACCGCCTCGCTCTCTGGTGTGCCGTCAGGTCAATAAAAATCTGGACGCCACCACCACATCCCCCCTAGTGTCTACATAGCTTACTAAGGCCACCTTCTGCAAGTCTGTGAAACTGACAAATTGTTTACTTCACTGTATTCCATTTGGCAAGTATGTAAACTGAGAGTGTGTTGCAAGTAATAATGTTAGCATTTGCGAATGAATGGTACGTGAAAGGGGAAAAAAATACTAAGTGCTTTTTACGAGACAGCTGATAATACACGCAAATCCCAGCTATTAGCAGAAAGTTGTGTGCTCTCTGGGATATGCAAACCAGTTTCAATGAATCCTTGAATGATATAAAAGTGATTCACTGAGATATTTTTAAAAAAAAAAAACATATATAAAGGTTGCTTTACTGTATGGACCGTAGCTGAGAAACGCAGATACGAGGCTTATGCACACGGAGTTTCTGAATACTTTGCCACGATTGAAGAAAATCTGTCCTGGGCGCTGCTACTCGGCACAAACGAGTCAAGGAAATGTCAGCCACTTTTCATTTGAAGGTAGAGAAGTTCTCGACCCGGGCTATGAGTCATAAAGCCAAGCGAGACCTTTAGCTTAAGAAATAAGCTTTTAACATCTAGGCCAAGTTCTGCCCCAATTCACACGACGGTGATTTTTTTAAAAAAAATCTTTCTTTCTTTTCATTTCTTTTGGTTTCATTTGTATGTGTGTATTTTAGTTTTTTAAAAGTGTTTTCCGAAAAGTGTGGAAAATATAACGGATAATGAACTGGAGTACTAGGGAAACAAGAGGGTCTTCTGTGGTGGTGGTGGGGGGGGGGGGGGGTGTGGAAACCAGGAGGAGAAGACAGACAGACAGACATACAGACAGACAGACAGATTTGATTTTAAAAGTGACTGAGAAAGATTTAGATCCTCTCCATCTATGTACTCAATTACTTTCTTATCTGGGGTTCTGTTTCTTGGATAATTTGGACTGGTTTGTTTGTTTTTTTTTAGCTTCTGTGTAGAACCGTAGAACTTAGCTTCTTGTGTGGTTTCATTAGGTCCGTAGGTGTGTCTCAACATCTCATAGCCGGTGCAGTTTTGGAGGATGTGCTCCGCAGCTGTTGGTGGGCTGGACACTTGCACAGAGATGAGAACTCCCAAGCTTAAGTTGGGTGTACGGGAACTGGTCGAGATTGACTGAGGCGATTAATTTCAACATATTACCCCACATTGTAAGGCACGGTGAGAAATCGTTTTGCTTTTCACATAAAGTGTATGTGAACAGGCGGCGGCGACGGGCTAGTAATAAAGGTTGAACATACATAAGCTTGGAAAGGGGGGGGGGAGGAAGAGACCAGGTTACAAGAGTTTAAAAAAGAAAAAGAAAAAAGACAGCATATACAGATTATTGTTCCATTTCATAATAATTTATAACTATTACTGCTGCCATATACGTACACACACACACATCACAAAAGACAATGACCTACCAGTTATGTTTTGGTGTATGTAATACAAATTCATATAGTAATAGCAGAAACCACAGCTAGAAGGGAACTAGGCCGTATATCAAGGGGTGGACATTACAGATCGGTTGGTGCAAAGGAGTGCCCTTACTAAGTTTAGCCAGGAGGCCTGGGGCCGTGGTTAATGCGTCAGTGTGAACAGGCGGGTTTTCAGTTTTAAGTGTTGAACACGTTTTAGAAGATTGGGACACTTGCAACGACGATTTGCGTCCTGTTGGACGACATGATGAAGACACAAGTACCGTAAATACCGTCTCCCTGGTATCGCTAAAGATCCGTGACCGAGCTTCTCGGGAATCTCATTATTAAGGAAAAGCTGATGATTGTGAGTTAACATATAGGCAATACCCCTCAGTGCCCTCTTCCTCTTTCATCAGTGTTACCTATGCAATAACTCACTATTCTGTAAGCTCCGTGATCGGTAGTAATCCCCGTTTCCATATCATTAAGGCATATTAAGGATACGGCGTTAGGCCCGTATTTCCAAGAGCTTCGGCACATGAAAGTGATGTGGTCAGTATCACGCCTGGCCACATTTACCTTCCCAGATTTCTCTGGTACCCATTTTTAAAGGCTGGGTGAACCCCGGGGCCTTTTTGCTGTGGTAGTACTAGAAAAATCCCACTGCTGGGGCTTGAGCCCGGAACCACGGGATTAGTACACCGGGCGTCTAACCACTCAGCTTACCAGGCCACCACAACAGTATCATGGACACACACACACACAAATAAAATATCAGTACTTCTACTTACTATGCCCGGTACAAAATAAAACAGAATAGTTACCCCTTCCTGACAGGCAAATCTACTACAACATAGCAAAGTAAGTCAAAGCTGTTTGTTTACGAAGCCTAGTCAATAACCTAAAAACAAAGCTAGGTATAAATGTACTCATGCATCGTGTCTATCAGTCTTACTAAAGAAACTGCGTTAGCAAAGTCTAAAAATCAAGTCTTCACGAAATGAAAGCAAGAAGTCTTTAGGTCTTCATGAACTGAAAGGATGTTGAGCAATAGAGGGCTCACCTGGGCAAGAGCGGAAAAAAAGGCGAAGGACAGGCATTTGTGGAAAACCCTCGCGGAAGCCCCATGTGCCCTGAGCACTTAAGGTTCAAAGAGAGAGAGAGAGATTTGGGAGACACTGAAAAATGATGTTGGTGTCTTTTTTACATCCTTCCCATGCCGCTAAACGTCACATAGGGCTCACATGGTAGTTCGCCAAGTTTTCCTGTTTTCGGCGAGCTTTTCAACCTCATCAAGGGATGTTATGCCCACTAAACTGGCCTCTCTTAACAATGTCCTCTTTAGAGTTTCATGTGGTCGACCTCTTTTTCCTCGGCCTGTTATGTTCCACTTGATAGCTTATTTTGGGATTCTCTGACTGTTTCTTCTCAGCACACGACTGACATATATCCATCTTCTTTTTCTGATTACCCTTGAGACAGGTTGTTGTTTGCTCATCTGTCTTATCTCTGCGTTATTCTTGAATTCGTTCCACTTTATACCGAGTATTTTTCTTAGGCATTTGTTTTCACAAGAGCTGAATTTGTTGTCTATTTCTTTAGTTTTTTTTCCCAGCTTTCACATGCATAAACGAGGGTGGATATTACATTTGAATTGAATAATCTTAACTCGGTTGAAGGTTAATGCTGCTTTTGCAGTTCGAACTTCCTTTCTGGTGTCGCCATCCTGGTCTATGTAGCTGCCGAGGTATGCCAAGTGGTTGACTTCTTCAACAGCTGTTCCTTCTATGTATATTTTTCCTTTTTGATTAATTGGAAGTTTCATTATTTTTGCTTTCTCCTTTTTGGCATACAATTATAATTTTTATTTAATTATAATATAATATAATGTGTCATTGTTGGTATACAATTATAATTTTTATATAAATATAAATATAATTTATCTTTGTATATATAAAATTATTTTTAAAAAACCCCACAGAATTGCTAGTATTAATATTTAAAATGAAACAAACTTGTTAATCTTCACAGGGACAAGGACAGAAAACCAACACATAACTTAGATGGAATAAGAAAAGAGAGAAGTATTTAAAATGTGGAGAATTAAACGTGTCTTGATAGATATTTTTAGCACGTGATCAAAACTGCCAACTGGTGCTTTCAGCAAACGCTACTTCAACGCTTAGCTTCGAGCAGTTAGATGTGTGAAATAGACAGACAGACAGATAAAGCATACACTTTATTTTATTTTCTGGGAGAGCAGAATCAGTCCCGGACACAATTTTTTTTTTTTGGGGGGGGGGGGGTCTATTTTTCTTTCATTATTTTTAATCTTACACCGGAGACATGACCCACATGACCTCTAAAGCCAGCCGTCCCACTTTCTAATCCTGGACACTATTAGCAAACATATTAAGCCGTGACCTGGTTAAATCAGTGCAGTGAATGGTAAGATACTTGCTACTGTGGATACAATTGTGGATACTAAACTGATGCTAAGAGTATCTTCTTATATGTAATACTAATTAATATAAGATACCATAGCAGTAACTAATACTAATATAATTGCGATTCTTTTACTAATAAAATAACATTGCCGTGTAATACTAAGAGGATCATAGGATCAATTGTATGAGTTGTGAACCCGCGTCATTGCACGCGGTCAAACCATAAGTACTCAGCTGCCTAGCCAGCAGTGACGAGAAATTGCCGGTTAGTGTCGCCATCAGCACGAACTCCGTAGCTAGCGGCGTCATTCCTCTTCCTTCTCAGAGCGTTAACTATGGTACCCATTTTTTCTTCGGGTTGGATGAAACCCGGGAGTTTTTTTGTTTTTTTTTTTTGCGAGCCAAGGTTTGACCGCCACTTATGGGAGCAGTCCAGCCATAAATAGCTGCCCTCATATGCGGATAGAGTTGACTTTCTTTCTAATCAGCAGATCTACTGTTAAAAAAATTGGTTTGCAGGACTGCCTTGGAAATCGCGAACCATCTTTCTTCTATGAGGCACGTCAGTACGTGTTAAATACATGGCTCTCTGTGCGCTAAGGGCAAACATTTATTCATGTAAAAATTGCTCTCCACACATATAAACATATAAAAGAATAATGAATAATCCAAAGATCGCTTAAATATTGATTCATTCTAAGAAAACTGATGTAACCCTATAAGATAGTTGATGTAATGTTCTAAGAAAGCTGATGAAATGAATTAAGCAAATATAGTTCCGATAAGAATCAATGTTGAGATAACTATGAAGGTCTTGTCTTGTCTTGTCTTGTCTTGTCTTGTGTCTCCCTGGAACTGCGGGAACTCCGAGTTGCTGTGAAGGTCTTGTCTTGTCTTATGTCTCCCTGGAACTGCGGGACCTCCGAGCTGCTGTGAAGGTCTTTTCTTGTCTTGTCTTGTGTCCCCCTGGAACTGCAGGACCTCCGAGCTGCTGTGAAGGTCTTGTCTTGTCTTCTGTCTCCCCGGAACTGTGGGACCTCCGAACTGCTGTGAAGGTCTTGTCTTGTCTTGTCTTGTGTCCCCCTGGAACTGCAGGACCTCCGAGCTGCTGTGAAGGTCTTGTCTTGTGTCTCCCTGGAACTGCGGGAACTCCGAGTTGCTGTGAAGGTCTTGTCTTGTCTTCTGTCTCCCCGGAACTGTGGGACCTCCGAGCTGCTGTGAAGGTCTTGTCTTGTCTTGTGTTGTGTCCCCCTGGAACTGCAGGACCTCCGAGCTGCTGTGAAGGTCTTGTCTTGTCTTGTGTCTCCCTGGAACTGCGGGAACTCCGAGCTGCTGTGAAGGTCTTGTCTTGTCTTGTGTCTCCCTGGAACTGCGGGACCTCTGAGCTGCTGTGAAGGTCTTGTCTTGTGTCTCCCTGGAACTGCGGGACCTCCGAGCTGCTGTGAAGGTCTTGTCTTGTGTCTCCCTAGAACTGCGGGACCTCTGAGCTGCTGTGAAGGTCTTGTCTTGTCTTGTGTCCCCCTGGAACTGCGGGACCTCCGAGCTGCTGTGAAGGTCTTGTCTTGACTTGTGTCTCCCTGGAACTGCGGGACCTCCGAGCTGCTGTGAAGGTCTTGTCTTGTGTCCCCCTGGAACTGCGGGAACTCCGAGCTGCTGTGACGGTCTTGCCTTGTGTCTCCCTGGAACTGCGGGAACTCCGAGCTGCTGTGAAGGTCTTGTCTTGTCTTGTGTCTCCCTGGAACTGCGGGACCTCCAAGCTGCTGTGAAGGTCTTGTCTTGTCTTGTGTCTCCCTGGAACTTCGGGACCTCCGAGCTGCTGTGAAGGTACTGTCTTGTCTTGTGTCCCCCTGGAACTGCGGGACCTCCGAGTTGCTGTGAAGGTCTTGTCTTGTCTTGTGTCTCCCTGGAATTGCGGGACCTCCGAGCTGCTGTGAAGGTCTTGTCTTGTCTTGTGTCTCCCTGGAACTGCGGGACCTCTGAGCTGCTGTGAAAGTCTTGTCTTGTCTTGTGTCTCCCTGGAACTACGGGACCTCTGAGCTGCTGTGAAGGTCTTGTCTTGTGTCTCCCTGGAACTGCGGGAACTCCGAGCTGCTGTGAAGGTCTTGTCTTGTGTCTCCGTGGAACTGCGGGACCTCTGAGCTGCTGTGAAGGTCTTGTCTTGTGTCTCCCTGGAACTTCGGGACCTCTGAGCTTCTGTGAAGGTCTTGTCTTGTCTTGTGTCTCCCTGGAACTGCAGCACCTCTGAGCTGCTGTGAAGGTCTTGTCTTGTCTTGTGTCTCCCTGGAACTGCGGGACCTCTGAGCTGCTGTGAAGGTCTTGTCTTGTCTTGTGTCTCCCTGGAACTGCGGGACCTCCGAGCTGCTGTGAAGGTCTTGTCTTGTCTTGTGTCTCCTTGGAACTGCGGGACCTCTGAGCTGCTGTGAAGGTCTTGTCTTGTCTTGTGTCTCCCTGGAACTGCGGGACCTCTGAGCTGCTGTGAAGGTCTTGTTTGTCTTGTGTCTCCCTGGAACTGCGGGACCTCCGAGCTGCTGTGAAGGTCTTGTCTTGTCTTGTGTCTCCTTGGAACTGCGGGACCTCTGAGCTGCTGTGAAGGTCTTGTCTTGTCTTGTGTCTCCCTGGAACTGCGGGACCTCTGAGCTGCTGTGAAGGTCTTGTCTTGTCTTGTGTCTCCTTGGAACTGCGGGACCTCCGAGCTGCTGTGAAGGTCTTGTCTTGTCTTGTGTCTCCCTGGAACTGCGGGACCTCTGAGCTGCTGTGAAGGTCTTGTCTTGTCTTGTGTCTCCTTGGAACTGCGGGACCTCTGAGCTGCTGTGAAGGCGTTCAGGCACAGCATCGTGTCGGCTTAGGAGCTGGTTATGGCGGCTATTTCTTTAGTCTCTGAGTGCAGCTAAAAAACAGGGGGTATGCAAGACTTCTTTAGTAGACTCCACCACCATAAAGACTGTGACGATCCCTGCCTCGGTTACCCAAGCTAAGCTAGGGCTATTAACTGGATTAGGGGGGGGGGGTGTGGGGGGTGGGGTGGGGAAGCACCAAAGGAGAGGTCGGACAGAGAGATGGTTCGCCAACCCCCCCCCCCCCTCCTTGCCATCAGCATGTCAGCCGTGAGCCCCTTATTGCCAAAAGGGACAGTCCTGCTCCTTTTTTTCCTAGCAGAATTGTGAAAGTAACTAAAGTCGTTAATAACAGAGTGATAATGCGGAAAGAGCCTTGATATAATTAATGCCCGAATAAGGGCAACAGTACTTAATACTACAACAGTTAACGTTCTTCAGTGAATGTTAACAGTCCAACGAGGAAACTAATTATATGTAGAAAACAAAAGACCACCCATACATTCTTTTCTTTTTTTTGTGTGTGTGTGTGTGTTACTACTGCACCAGTGCATTCCAGAAGTTCTCTCTCACGAACAGACAATCTTGAAATTGTTTTATCATGTACAAACAACACAAACAAGACATGTGCACATAGAACCACACCTCTTCACGTTGTGTAGCTGGACTCCTATACAAATTACTACTGAGAGTGCATTGTTAGAATAATTAAGACGGACATGGCATACGTTTGTTTTTTCCTACTGTTTAATGAGAAATGAGCTCGCTGAGTCTACTACGTCAGCTTAAGTGAAGCGGTGTCCTAAATACAGCAACTGTCAGAAATCTTTTTTGCCGGATCAAGCCAGTAGCTTTTCGAAGAGTTGTCAGTGACAGAAGACTATTAAGTACACATTTAATTGTGCGAGTTGTCACGTTTTGCAACCACACAGTAATATCTGCGCTTCTCAGAGCAACGCATCAGTCTTCGTCTTGGCGTATTTTTAGGGCTAGGTATGTCTTCATATTTCGACCCCTGTTAACCTGCCCCGACTAGTGTCTGTTATCGGCGGCACCATGTTGAGTTAGAATAAGATCTTCCTCCAGCACTAGTTAGCTAACCCTGACGCAAGATAGGAAACAGTCTATCTAGCACGGTTGAAGGACAGGGTCTTAAGTTTCACAGATGCCCATGGCATCTCTCTAGTACTTTCATCTTCAGTTCTACTGAAAGACATGGAGCAGTACACCCGCCTCTGTCAAATCATTCATTTTGGGTAAGGGTCATTAACCATATCGTCGTCAGCTTAAGCCATTTTAAACAACTTCATTTTATGGTTTTTTGTCCAGAGCACTGAAAATTTAGTCCGACCCAAAAGGGTTAACAAAATCATAAATGACCTGGTTTCTGTGGTCTGTCTAATTCAGCGTAAGCAGAAGATTTTTTTTTTTACCTGCTCCATAGTAAATTTGTAATGGCAACATCTGACTTTGTTTTCTTCTTTCACAGTTTTGTCCCCTGTTCATACAGTTTTATTGTGATAAATCCTCTCTGTCCATGGATGTACCCGCTTTACGACATATCTAGTTTTGTCTTGTCTTGTCTTATATTTCCTTGGAATTGCGAACTGGTGTTCTTTACAGCCGATGCTGTGAAAATGTTGATGCACAGCATCATGACGGCGTGCAGGAGGGTTACAACGGCTTTTTTTTATTCGTCCCTGACTGGATCTAAAAAACAGTGGTTGCGGAATGCTTCTTATTCTTAATCAGACTCCACCACCATGGCACTGGGGCTACCAACGGAGACGTGGTACAGGGTCTTGGACAGCTATGGTTCGCCAACCCTGACGCTAGTATATCTGCTGTGGGTCACTGGCTACCAGAATGAATAGCGCCCTTCACCCCTCTATCAGAGAAACCTTGCAACACGTCCAGTAATGAGACAGAAGTCCTCTGATTCCGTCCACTTTTGCAGTAATCCACCTAAGACAAATATAAACTCCTTTTTTTTTTAGGTTTTCTCCATCCTTTCTTATTCCTATATACCTTCTCGAAGTTTCCCAATTTATACAGCAGTGATTCCCAAACTGTGGTCTACTGTCTGTTGGGAAAAAAGAAATTGGGAACTACTGACGATTTAAAAAAAAAACTTCTCCCACATTAAATCTTCGATGACTCACCAAGATACTTGTGTGTATAGTAAACTGTGATTCACTGAACCTTCTTCACGTGACGTAGTTAGTTTAATTAGCTTTATAAGTGTACGTAAAAAAAAAAAATCTAATTCACAAGTGCATATATACTCGTTGCCTGGTAAACGCCGTTATATATTTGTTAGCTGTTACTACCAACGCGGTAGCAGCTGCGTCGCAGGTTTGATAGGAAGGTTTTGCAGAAGCAAGCAACAATATCAAAATATAGATAGCGTTGCGTGGAAGTGAAGGATTGTCTTGCCCTGGATAGCTAGTCTTCAGTACGGTGCGACGTGCGAAGATGAAAGAAAACGAAGAAGATAACTGTAACTTTTAATTATTACGTTTGCAGGTGATGAAATCTGTAAGTTAATGCATTAAATACTACGGCTGATAGCGGTGCAGGTGATTGGTGAAGTGAGTTGAGCCAAGCGCATATTTTAACAATATGTCTGCCTTACTGCAAGACTGAGGACGCCAAAAATATATGGTGTATTAAAATATTAGACACAATAATTTTAAGCAAATATGGAACTATTATACGAAGCGTTATTTTACGAATATTCCACAGGATGCAAATTGTGTCCGGCTTTTGCAAGTTTTTGCATGTTTAACATTGGCTTTAATGAAGAGTATTCGAGACTGGACGACGATAATTCTCTTTCCGTTATTCCTACTATCTGTTTCTTGCTTTCCAGTATCTTCTTCTTCTTCTTCTTCGTACGCAATTTAATTAGCGATAATTCGTGATACTCTGATTTTTGCGATGCGCCTTTTGGCTGGGTACCTCCGACTTCAGCATCTTTCCTTTCTAGGGCAGACTGTGGTCTTTCCTGGACTGCCATGAAGACAATAGTGTAGGCTGGCCTTGTCAAAACTTTTTTTTTCCAGCCTCTGGCGGCTATACTTAAGCCCCTTCTCCACGTCAGACCCAGCGTGCAACACTGGCTGGCCAGACGGCTTTGAGACAGTTCCACAGAAGCACTCCGACTTTGCGATGAGGAGTCTGATGAGTGCTTCAACGATATCCATTCCCTGCCACCTATAGTCTGCTGGCTCTGTTTCGTTTACATCATTCTGATAACCATTTTTGTAGAGACCCTTAGGCTTGTCACGTCCTGGATTCTTTGGTGTCACATCAGACTTTCCTCATCCCCGCTGGCAATCTCCATATCCTCGTCCATCCACCATCCTGACATTACGTTGTACAGAAATAACAATTATAATTAGTGTTGATTGCTACAGGTTTCTGGGCTACAGAAGTAGATCAGAATTTTTAAGCAATCAGATCTATGTTTCCCTGTCTCACAAAGACTATGTTAAAATAAGCGTGTTCTTAACACAGTTGTTCCCAGGAGAGCTTTCTAGTATGAACGTTGCTATTATTTTGTTGACTGTGCAAGCTACAAACAACCTTTCTTTAACTGAAGCTACCAGTAGTCATTGTGTATATTTGTCTTATAATTTGCCGACGAGAAAGGAATGAAAATCCATTATTTATATCCATCGCTTATATATGATTTTCACGTATATGACACTTGTAGCCTAGTAGTGACATATCTGATACGTAACAGTGGCAATATATCTTATTAAAACCCCGCTTCAGCTTTTGAACTCACTCGTTGTTCTCACAAATCCTGCAGCCTGTCAAAATGATTCTTGACAAAACTCTGGTATATTCGACGACGCGAGAAAACGAGCAGCCTTAGGACCTAATTTAAGTGTCAAAAAGTCAGACCATACACCGAGACTAGCATATCAAATTCCGACAGACGTGGCCTGGTGACGATGTATGGGAACGTTCTGGTTTTGACCTGGGTCCTACAGAAGAGCACTTGTGCCTGGGGACGAAACTTGTTGACAAGACAAAATTTGACACAAAGTTTCTACAAGATTCAGTGGCTATTCTTGTCTCTTCTTACTTGTTGTTGTTGTTGTTTTTCCCTTAAAGTGTTAGGTATCTATCATTTTATTTTTTAACGGAATATCATCATCGTTCTTTCCTCTTTAGTGCTGTCTCTATATGTGCACTCGTACGTGTTTCAGGCAGTCTGACCACTGGTGTCATATCCAGTGATGGGACGTGATGTGGCGTGACATAGTTTCACCAGTGGTAGATAAACCTCTACCCAGGCACCTAGACTAAACTTTATAAAAGCCCACTGCTTTTATACAAAACAAATAATATATTTGGAGAGTTTGTTTTTTTTGCCTTGAAGTCGGGCCCCTATCCCTCCCAGGCCTCCCAGACTTAAGTCTGTCCAGTCGAATGGCTAGTTCCTGTCCTCTCAAGCCCCCCAGACTTAAGTCTGTTCAAGCGAATGGCTAGTCCCTGTCCCTCCCACCCCCAACCCCCCGACTTAAGTCTGTCCAGGCGAATGGTTAGTCCCTGTCCCTCCCAGCCCCCCATACTTAAATCTGTCCAGGCGAATGGTTAGTACCTGTCCCTCCCAGCCCCCCCATACTTAAATCTGTCCAGGCGAATGACTAGTCCCTGTCCCTCCCAGCCCCCCCCCCATACTTAAATCTGTCCAGGCGAATGACTAGTCCCTGTCCCTCCCAGCCCCCCATACTTAAATCTGTCCAGGCGAATGGTTAGTCCCTGTCCCTCCCAGCATCCCATACTTAAATCTGTCCAGGCGAATGGTTAGTCCCTGTCCCTCCCAGCATCCCATACTTAAATCTGTCCAGGCGAATGGTTAGTCCCTGTCCCTCCCAGCCCCCCATACTTAAATCTGTCCAGTCGAATGGTTAGTCCCTGTCCCTCCCAGCCCCCCATACTTAAATCTGTCCAGGCGAATGGCTAGTCCCTATCCCTCCCAGCACCCCATACTTAAATCTGTCCAGTCGAATGGTTAGTCCCTGTCCCTCCCAGCACCCCATACTTAAATCTGTCCAGTCGAATGGTTAGTCCCTGTCCCTCCCAGACCCCCCAAGACTTAAGTCTGTACAGTCGAATAGCTAGTCCCTGTCCCTCCCAGCACCCCCCCCCCGCCAGACTTAAGTCTGTCCAGGCGAAAGGCTAGTCCATCACTGGATTTCTCACGCCATTTCTCTTCGGGATGTCGCCTACTCCCTCGATCCATCTTCTTCTGTGTCGTCCCCTTTGTCTAGCTCCTGGCATTTTTTAGGTGATATTCTTGTCTTTGTGGAAGGGAGAGGTGGGTGGTTGTATGACTAATGTTCATTCTAATTAGACGGTCAAAGCAGTTTATGTTTTATAGAACACCATCAACTTACGCTGCCACCGTTACCGTCACTACAAATCTGCTAATATTACTAGCTACTTGACAGCAACCACATCAGCAGGAATAAAAGCAGATATAACTAACTGCCTGCCCACACAAGGGTACTGCAGATACTAAAGCATACACAGCGGATGTAACCCACATTAACAACAGCCTGTGTTGCTATGATCACAACTGCCAATGCCTCCACAACTTTTTGAGTACAGAAGAGTTCAGACCTGTGAAGTCGTCCGCTACTACCATGATCGCAGTCACATCTCTGTCTGTATAGATATTACGGCGGGGGGGGGGGGGTGGGATTGTCCGATTTGGCAGTCAGTCACACACGACCTATAACTGACATGCTAGCGTCAGGGTTGGTGAACCATAGCTGACCTAGACCCTATCCCAACTGTCCGTTTGGGTCTCCTTCCCCCCCCCCCCCCCCCCAATCAGTAATAGGCCTGGCTTGACTAACGGGGCAGAGTTTGGCAGTCCCCAAGGTGGTGGAGTCTGCTTAAGAAGCATTACACACTTCCTTCTTTTTAGCTCCACTCAGGAAGTTAAAAAGTAGTCGCCATAACCCGCTCTCAAGCCGACACGATGCTGTGCCTCAAAGTCCTCACTACATCGCCTGCAGATATAACGAGCTCGCAGTTCAAGAGAAGAAGAAGAAGAAGTTTGTTAAAGAGTGCCACTTATTATTCAACCCAAGCATCATCATCAGTTGCCGTGCCGACAGTCGCTGGCTATTACGGTTCTCCAGAGTGCACGATCTTTCATGCAGGCCGTTAGCTCAGTTGGTGATCTCCTCTCACACCATCTCGTCAGATTTTCCAGAGCCATTTGAGTCTTCCCCTGGCTCTTTTTCCCTCCATTTTTCCTCTTGTAATATTTTCAATGCTCCCTCTCATCATTGCATGTCCTATGAAAGTACATGTCTCTTTTTTTTTTGCACATTTTTTTTTCTATCTCCAGCCTACTCTCTGACTTTAAAACGGTTAAAACAGCTACGACTCAAAGGTGACAGGGCAGGACAAGCCAAACAGAAGTGACAAGATTGACCTGGTAAAACGCTCATATTTTTAGGGCAGCGCTGATGGACGCACAAACTCCAAGCTATAATTAGCGTGACCGACTTGGACGCAGCAGTTTGTGGATGAAGAAATCCACAAATGATTCAGCGATGTTTACTATGACCCATTTACACATGCCAATTAACCTTTGAATATCTCAAGTATTCTAAATACAGCGTGTATACTGCACTTTCAATTACTTTTAAATGAGGCTTTTTTTTTTTTCGTCAGTGATCCATTTCCCCCTTGCCAAATTCTCGCCAGCGATTGTCTAGCATTCGTGCCAGTTATGCGTCGTATAAATCAGAAGCTTTTGAGGAAAGGGAGAGGGTTGGTAGCGGAAACACCGATTTGCTGTTTGGTTTATAAATTGAGGGCAGATCTGAACAACTAGCGATGAACTGAAATAAACGTGAATAACTGCAGTTGTCACGGAAGTTCCCACGTTGTCGTGGAGTTAGAGATAGAGAAGAAACAAAGGACTGAAAGGATCCATGAACAATGTGGTGAGCCATTAGCTTGATAGAAGATGGGCAATATTTTTTTAATGTTTCTTTTTTTTTAATGTTTCTTTTTTTTTAATGTTTCTTTTTTTTTTAATGTTAAGGCACGATAAGAAAGGGGTTTCATATTATATAAATAGGGTGTATTTAGAAAAGATATATCTGGATATGAAAGCTGATAAATGGATGCAAAATCTGAGAAAGACAACGCGTTTACCTTCCATGAAGTGGGGGAATTTGTAAAGGTCGCTAAGCCTGTCTTCATAGATGATGCTAGGGCATGTTTAACTCTTTAGACTACATCGAACCATTTAAATGGCTTTCAAATACCTCTTTAAAAAATTCATGCAAGCATATAGTGCTATTCCATATATGATATTTGTTAATCTTAAACCGCCTTTAATATTAAAAAAAAATGAGGGCATCGCCACATTTTTCGGTAGGAAATGATATTTGTGATAAGGACTGTAAGAAAAAAAAATTTCATGTCTGTGTATGTTGTTAGGTAGTTTAAGAGTTAAAAGTACAAAAAAAATTAACTTTCTAAATACTTGATTTTAAAAATAAACAACTTCTATTTGTAGCATGTTTTTTTAAAACTTCTATTTGAAGCATGAGTTGATAATTTCATTACGCAACTGTTAGGATATCTTGTTTTTCCTTATGTTAAAAAGCACCACTTTAAAGTTAAAGGATTTGTGATGCATCGGGCAAGAACGTGTTTCCACAAACTTATCGCCTATTTTATTATTATGACTGATGGTAGAGCTGCTCGTTTTCTTTAACTGTTGAAATCCACATTAACAGTCTTCATTTTTAGTTCTCAGCATTATTTATCTGTAGTTAGTTTTAAGTTAAGATGATTTGTTTGTTGTAATAATTTTTACAGCTACGTGAATATTGTGTTTGCTGTAATCACTTCGATCTTTAGATGAATGTTCTCCTGTTTCTTGGAACAACTTAAATTTTTGGATGAACTTCTTCTTCTTCTTCGTTCGCTTCTGCCACCAAGACTGATCCTACTGAATTTACTCCGTGGTCCTCAGTAGGTCTTGTGGTCCCCGTGTGGTCCCGGAAAGGGACCACAAGAGGTTCAGAGTATCGCAGAGCTTGAGCCTGTATTCTTGGTGGGTCTCAGAAGCGGGATTGCGTGACACCGTGGTTTACGCTGCACCAGTTTAATCTAGAGTTGGACTTTCTCACCGGAAAACCTCGACGTGTTTTGAATATGAGTATATCCCCGCTAGGTGAGAGGTGGTTGCCCATCTAGCCTAGAGTTGGACCTTCTCACCGGAAAACCTCGACGTATTTTAGGATACCCGTGTATCCCCGCCGAGTGAGAGGTGGTTGCCCAACCAGTCCAGCGTTGGACTTTCTCACTGGAAAACCTCAGCGTCATTAGGATACGCATACATCCCTGTCGGGTGAGAGGTGGTTGCCTAGACTGCTCTGGTCCCGTGTCTCCGACTTCAGCATTTTGTGGTCGTGGCCGCTACCCCTCCTAGTTGTGACCAGGACGGTGCTTTTGTCCAGGAGGACGAATCCTCGCCACTAGTGACTTCCACCCCTGAGTTGAGCCGGTTTAGGCATATTACCTCATTATGGGCGTGTTTAGGACGTGACCGACCTCTAGAGCGGAGGTACCGTGACTTGAGTAGCTATCAAGTTTCACCCATGGTTTAAGCCAATTTAGGCATAATTCACCAGTATGGGTGTATAGTGGACGTGGCCGGCCTCTAGAGCAGATATGCCGTGGTATAAGTAGCTCTTGCCGCGAGACTACTGGACATACCGATTAAGCTTCACTTTATCCTTTCCTTCACCTTTTCACATCGGCGCCGCACGGGAACCCTGATTGCTTTTCCTCATTTTCTTCATTGGCCGGGAGGAGTTTAACTCCAGGCGCGGCATCCTAAGATTCTCGCCAGCAGCGTCTTAACCCGTGGGTTAAGCCGGTTCAGGCAATTCGCCCGGTATGAGTGTACATGGGACGTGGCCGACCTCCAGACCAGAGGTGCCGTGATTTGAGCAGTCCTGACCTCGAGACTACCGATTACTTCACTTACTCCTTTCTTTCACCTTTTCCACAGTGCCGCACGGCAACTCATAATAGCACCTTTCTTCACTGGCCGGGAGGAGCCCCACTCCACGTACGGCAGCTGAAGAATCTCGCCAGCAGCGGAAGATGAGCTACCAAACATGACTCTCATCTACCCGAAACGTCTGGTTTTCAGGCGCTAGATAGTCGCCTTCGCCCCTTCTCCTGTCAATTTAAACAGTTCTGCCACGAGAAAGCCTGGCGCTGGACTTGACTGTTAGAGGCTATTTGAGACGCACGCCATTGGAGTGGAGAGCATATTCTCTACCCCGCCTCCGGCAATAACAGTCCTTAGAACATTTGGATGAACGTTCTGTTGCTTGTTGAAATCACTTCGATTGTTCAGTGAATATTCTCCCGTTTGTTGGAATCACTTCGATTTCTGAATGAATGTTCTCCTGCTCGTTGGAATAACTTTGATTGTTCAGTGAATGTTCTCCTGTTTGTTGAAACCACTTCGACTGTTCAGTGAATGATCTCCTGTTTGCTGGAATCATTTCGATTGTTGAATGAATGCTCTCCTGTTTGTTGGAATCATTTCGATTGTTGAATGAATGCTCTCCTGTTTGTTGGAATCATTTCGATTGTTGAATGAATGCTCTCCTGTTTGTTGGAATCATTTCGATTGCTGAATGAATGCTCTCCTGTTTGTTGGAATCATTTCGATTGCTGAATGAATGTTCTCCTGCTTGTTACAACAAGTGTTATAACTCTTCTGTTTGTTTTAATCTAAACTGTTTCTCTGTGTATCCAGTGTTTTCCTTTCTCTCGGTTCAAAACTGTTTCCTGTTTTTAGACTCTGTATGCGCTAACAGGCAACGTTATTATTATTATTATTATTTTGAATCTGTACACCGTGTCTGATCTTTCGTTTTTGTTTTTTTTAAGAATTTGCATTTTAAAGTCTTGATTTTTTCCCCTTCCAATGTTCTTTTTCCTTTTATAGCTAGTTAGTTAGTCAGTTAGTCGATGGATCATCCTCATTACACATCGGACAATTCACATAAGCGCTTCGATCCCATCTTCAATACTTCCACCAGTGTTTGGTGGTCGTCCGATATCAGTTCTGGGTTGATTAACCAGTCTTCATTGCTTCCCACTGTAGCGCTCTTGTCTGGCTACTCCAGGTCTGACGCTATGTTCTGGCAATCTTTTCATGCTTGCATATTCAGAACTTTTTTTTTTCTTTTTTAATCAGCGATTGGACCAGCTTCTCTGAGTGTGTTCAGATTACCAGTCCGGTCCATTGCTTTTCCGCCCTCAACTGTTGCCATGTTAGCAAGTCTGTCCGCTCGTTCATTGCGTCTCACCCCCGCGTGACTTGAAACGCAAAAATTAAACAGATTTTTGTCATCCGTCATCTTCTCAGTGACTCCAACCCGGCTCAGTCTTCCTAAGCATATTCATTGAATTTACACTGAATTTAATATATCTTGTCGGAGAACTACGGTTTCTGGTGAAATGCAAGAGATTAGCGAGCGAAACTGAGACAGTTATCCGTCTTGACGACTGAGAATATTCGAAGAAGAAGTAGATTTTTATGCATTTTATTTATCCCTGATTCGAAGACTTGACAGAATTAACACTTTTTTTCTTGCCGCAGAAAGAGAAAATTTGAACGTACGAAATAAAAGATTAGTGCCGATGGAACGTTACATTTTCTTTATGGTTGATTCTGATGAAGTCACTGCGCTAGGAAGAACTTTGTCTGGACCATGCCCTCCCCTTTTCTCTCACTTATCCCCTCCCCCACCACTACTTTTTTCCTCATTCCTCCTCTTTCCCCTCTTAAAAAAAAGGTAGATAGAGGTGTATGGTGCAGTTGTACAAAGTGAGGGAGGGAGTGAGTAAAGTGAGAAAAAAACGAATAGAAAGTATGAGAATGTATAAATGAAAAACATACAACATCCGATATTTCGGCGTGAGCTTTTTTCGAGGATTACATGCACAACGTGACAAAAAAAAAAAAACGAAGAACTTATCTTAATATGGCCTCCTCCAGAAGTAAAAAGCAGAGAAGTGTGTGTCTTAGAAGGACCACGCGGACCACACAAAGGATACCCGATAGAGCCAATCGTAAAGAAGAGGTGGATAGAGAGAAGGAAAACAAGTGGTAGAATGGGGTAGGGGAAAGGCAATAGAAACATGATAGCCGCTAGAGAAGAAGGTGTCGGGGGGGGGGGGGGGTTGAAGCGGAGAGATAATGAATGAAGAACATAAACACCTGCAGGGAAAAAATGTGAAACTGGTGAATAAGACAAGACCCTATAAACACCAATATGTTGCCAGAGAAGAAAAGAGGGTGGCGGTAGGGAGAGGTAGCTATGAGAAAGAAAGTAGCGTTAAAAAAAAGGAGGGAAGTGGAAAATTAAATAAGTTACAGAAAGCTGAAGACATTGTTAATTCCAGCTGGGTGAGACAGCCAGTCTGGAAAATAAGGCGCTGTTCTGGGACCCTCCGAGATCGTACATCAGCAGAACAAGAGCGGATCGCACTAACAGAAATGTCCTGTTTTCCCCTGTGGTTGCTAAGGCAAAAATGTTTAGCCACAGGTGTCCAGGCCCTCTTAGAAATATCATTGAGATGCTGGTGAAATCGATCTCCTTCCCCTCTTCCTCACACACCCAGACACACGCATAAACAAACAACCACACACACACACGCACAAGGGGGAAAAGAAAAAAAAAGGGGGGGGGAGAATACTCTTGTCAGTGTTGAAGTTTAGGAACACATTTGCGGGCATGCGCAGTAATTGTCTATCATGCACTTCCTGTTTCCTGCTATTTTCTGAATAACCTGTTGTCACGGAGCAGTGAGGTCACAGTGACACAAGTTGTGTGAGCAACACCGAGAAGGTAACAGTGGCAACCCTTGCCACAGTTTTCACAATATTGAAAAATTACTGTAAAACTTTGCAGAAAACATGCCCGCTCTTTAGAAGACTCATTACTTTTTGTGCATGTCTCAAGATTTTATCCAGATTTAGTCGTTCTAGTGTAGTGAAGGGTGCCGCGGTGGTGTAGCGGTTAGTGAACTCGTTTAACGATCAGAAGGTTCCCGGTTGGATTTCGCACTCGGGCAGAACTTTTTCAGGCCGACCGACATCGAAGTTCACCCAGTATAAAAAAAAATGGGCACCTGGGACTTACCTAGGAAAACAAAGACAGCGAGGCCAGGTGCTGGCATTACTACCTCAAACGCTGTAGTGACCTAGAAATGTGAAGGCACTAACACTTCACATCCCCTACGGCATGCAAATGCTTCGGGACTTAGTGTAGTGATGGTTTCTGATCTTGTGTCTGGTTTTTTAAAAAAAATACTCTGAGTTGATAGTAAAGGAATTATTGTCGCTATGTCTTCTTCTTGCTGTGAATTCACTTTCGTATACCGCCTTGATTTTGACACCCAAATGGAAAAGAGGGAGGGGCAGGCCACTGGGAACATAGAGACGCACAATTTAGGTAGAACTAAAGGAAGCCAAAAAGACATGGTTTGAGGAATCCCGACTTGCTCAAGACAGGACTGACTGAGGAGCCTTTGCTGGTGCCTTATGCTCCATTGGAAGTACAGAGAACTAATGATGATGATGATGATGATGATGATGATGATGATGATGATCATCATCATCATCATCATAGTGATTATTAGACAAGGAGACGGGTTACCTCCATTAATCTCAACTCTGACAGGAGTTCTTCATTTGTGTCCCACTGTTTGACATCCATCCTCTTTTCCTGGGGGCCAGGTCTGGATTCTTAAGTCACTGTACAGAGTTCAAGTTTGAAGGATGCATTCTTGGGTCTGGGGACAGTTCTAGCATATGCATTGTTTGTTGTATATCTATCTCCTGCTTTGGCAAACCGACGCTGCAGTGAAGATCTTATGTAATGTAGACACCATATCCGATGAGGAGTGATCTACACTGCGCTGATCGGAGAATCAGACTTTCAGCAAGGTTAGCCAACCACAACAGACAACACGTTGAGCATTACGCCGTTGGGCATCACTCACTATACACCGTTAATGGCTGCACCATATGGAGAAAAATTTCTGTCTTCATCAGCTACAGCGAAGTTAAAACAAACACAAAAAATAAAAAGAGGAAGGAAAGAATGTTTTAAATGGCTGATAAAATGGCATGGGAAAACTGAGTTGATCGCAAATATCAAGGGTGGCAGACAATGGAGAAATATGATCACCAATGTTTATCTGCACGGCGTATCATGAATACATGGATTACCAAGCTCTGTCTCTCAAACACAGCCATCTATATGTCTTCTGCTTACAGCATGGGAACTGCTTAACCCCCTCCCCCTTTTTTTTCAGTTATAATCGCCATTAGCTCGAGAGAACGAAAATATCAGCCTTGTTCTATAACTCTGTACACTTTGTAGCACGGGGCTTTTCAAACTTTTTCTCATGCCTGCCAGTTTCCTTTTTCGCGTTCACCTTAGGATATATATATATATATATTCACACAACACAGAAGGTCTTGGTATAAATTAATTTGTCATATAATAAGTAACAGGTATCCTCCTCAGTTTATAACTTTCTTTTTCTTAGCCAATCAGTTTTAAACTTACCTCGCCTTTATACTGAGATTGAGAGTTTAATATAAGGAACTAATTTATTATAATTTTATGGGATTTGAACACACATAAAGTCGCCTGTCTGTCTACCTTCATATCAGTCTATATACTTACCTGTCTCTCTGGCTGACCTTACATGCTCAAACGCATTGAAAGAAGGATCAACTTTCAATAGCAGTACATGACCTTTGCACCTCTCCTTTCGTTTTCCTTCTTGCTTTGATTTGACTATTGTTACCTGGCAGAATTTGACTGTATTGTTACCTGGCAGAATTTGACTGTTTGTTACCTGGCAGGATTTGACTGTATTATTACCTGGCAGAATTTGACTGTATTGTTACCTGGCAGAATTTGACTGTATTGTTACCTGGCAGAATTTGACTGTATTGTTACCTGGCAGAATTTGACTGTATTACCTGGCAGGATTTGACTGTATTATTACCTGGCAGAATTTGACTGTATTGTTACCTGGCAGAATTTGACTGTATTGTTACCTGGCAGGATTTGACTGTATTATTACCTGGCAGGATTTGACTGTATTGTTACCTGGCAGGATTTGACTGTATTGTTACCCGCTAAAAGGTATCTTTGCATTAATTTATTATTACTGGCTTCTGAAAACGAATGGACTAGATCCCAACTTAGCTACACAGACTTTCATAAACTTTCTGAAGTGAAGTATCTTACAAATGATTTCAGTAAAACAGCGTGAAACGGTGAATATCTTCCTGATTCACTGTGAATATCTTCCTGATTCACTATGAATATCTTCCTGATTCAATGTGAATATCTCTTCCTGATTCATGATGAATATCTTCCTGAATCACGGTGAATATCTTCCTGATTCACTATGAATATCTTCCTGATTCACTATGAATATCTTCCTGATTTTGAAATACATCATCAGTATACTGTACTGTTGAAAAATAATACATATTCATGTAAAGATTAGTCTCATGTGTGAGGAGCTGCTTGTATGTCATACATCCAAATACGTGTAAGCACTAGTGCCGTCTTAACGTGTGGGCCCACTTGGGCACTGCCCAGGGGCCCCAGGTGCATGAGGATCCAACCAGCAAATGGAAATCTATGTATATGAATGTATATGGCGGGTGTGGCTGGACGCAAGCGACTTATTTTGTTACTTTATTACTACTTTGCCAGCCCCCCCCCCCCCCCCCGATATTTCTGCTGAAAGTGCCGGAATGATGTTTATGGATCCTTTTCTTGTTCATGTTTAACAGAAGGAAAAAAAATCACTGTTACAAAATGTAGATGCATAGTGGAAAGGGGGTTTTCTTTTTTTTTTGGGGGGGGGGGTTTGAGGTGGGAGGGGAATGGGGGAGGTGAACAGGGGTAGGATTTGTGTGATTTTTTTTACAAAAGTATCGCTGTGTTTATGTAATAATATATGGACGCATTTAAGGCCGCTGAATATATGCTTCACCCAGCGTGTAAACTAAGAAGGGTTAAGTGCTTTGCGGGAAGCCTTGTCTTTCTTTATACTTCGACTTTAGACTTTTCCAATCCCTCGGTTTACGAGTTTTCACTTTTTTCCCCTCTCTTATCAAACAGTGGGTAGAATGTGCAGGTTAAAAAAAAAATATTTTAGTTGTCCTGTATTTCTGTACAGAATATCAATGATGGAGGAGGTTGGTGGTAGCAGGCTTTTCTGAAGGTGCGCCCCAGTCACCCGGCTGTAGAAATGGGTACCCGACTTCTTCTGGAGTTGGGGAAGGAAAGGCGGCCAGGCGTGATACTGACCATATGACCCTCTAGTGTGCTAACTGGTCAAGGAAAATATGGGCACTAACGCCATATCCCTATGTGCCTCTAAGGCATGAGAGGATTACCCCTTACTAACTAGTCCAGCAAGTGGTACTGTGTTTCACAGTTTCTTCTTCTTCTTCTTGTCTGTTACAGTGTATGCAGTACGGTGTATGGTCAGTGGTCACTCTGTTGTGTTTACTGAGTGTGGTGTGTCACGTGTGCGGCAAATAAGTAAATAAAAACCTCTTTGTTTTCAGCTACCATCTTTTTTAAAATTATCCTGATCCTCGTTCTAGAGCCAGCTCACGTGTACCACGGCATGAAAAGCGGACATTGTAGCTAAGCCATGCATGCTTTAACTTACAAAGCTAAACCGCAAACAGTTTTTTATGCGATTAGTTTCCACGGGAAACTGTATTAAGGAGAGAGAGAGAGAGAGAGAGACTGTATTAGAGAGAGAGACTGTATTAGAGAGAGAGAGAGAGAAAGCAGCGACAAAAAGAAAAAAAAAACGGCTTACACTTAACACAAAAGCTATTTACCGGTCTGTATTGGGGACACGTCCTTGTATTCACCAGCCATGAGTGTCGTCGCCTCGCTCTCCACCAGGCAGACAGAGGTGCCACGCATTTACCTTCCACTCTGCACAAAAACACCCACGCTCAAAAATCTAGGATTTTTTTTTTTTAACTCAGAAATGACTAACAGTGTTGACTGACAGTGCTTTAGGAACCTAGACAGGTTTATAAATAGAGGCCGGCTATCTGTTACTGATTTCCTCCCCTCACCGGTTTTTATTGTTCCGAGGTTAAATGTTCCATGTTTTTGTGCAATCACAGCGCCACTCAGTGACTTCCCTTTGTTTGTCGTCTGCGCAGGCGAACCGGCAGCAGACGTGATTGCATCATTGTGTTGCAGCGTTTTCAAAAATAAAAGTAAAAACAAGGTGGGTTTTTTATTTTCCTGTCTGTGGCTTTTATTCTGTCTACCGCTGGCAGGTAACTGGACAGATATGTTCCACTTATTTATATAGGCATGCGTATGTACATTATCTATAACATACAGCTAAAACTGATTTTGTGTGTGTGTGTGGAAAGTGTTTTCTGTTTTAAGTTTACCAAACGCCAGTTTGTAGTGTTGGTTCAAGTTTGGAATCAAAGATGCTTGTTTTCCGTTTTCGGATACTGTTATTGTCGGTTGTTTTTTTTTTTTTTCAAAGCCAGGCTGCCATTGTTAACTAGGTCCTTACACTGGCTGAAGCACGACGTGCCCATGTGTGTATGTGTGTGTTTTCTGGAAAATGTATGTTACAGCTGTCGTGCAGTTATTCACTGTCGTGTATCATTCTTATTCAGCATAACATTACGGATGCTACCGTGCCAGTCTATCTCTGTCAGTCTCTCTGCTTTTTTCCCCTTTCTCTTAGGCCATCCATCCATCCATCCATCGGCTGTCTGTTTATTCACACGGTCATCTATCCACTTATCAGTGTCTCCTCTAGAATGAAGGAACACTGAGCGTAATGTGAAGAAATTTAGCCTGTTAACCTAATACCCATAAACGTGTTCACCAAAGCACTAAGTGCATTGTGGTTGCCCATTCATCATGGTGCACTGACGTGGGCAGTTTATATGAGCGCAAAGATACGGTGTACGCACTTTAAAGATTACATTCTGTTCAGGAAAGATTAATATTAATCTGTATGTTTTTTTTGTTTTGTTTTTTTTTTCTTGGACAAATCCTTTATAAACACTACTAAGGAAAATCGAGAAAACTCCCTATAGATCTGGAGATCAGAATATATCAAAACAAAACACAGTATATTAACACAAGGTAAATGATTATGCTCTGGACGAGGTGAAGTGAACGGTGGATGTAGAACACCTGGGGGAGGGGTGGGAGGGGTGAAGAATCTGTGTTCGTTGAGAAATCTCAGGAGTCACGTGGCACTGAACTAATTTTATTCAGGGAGATCTACATTGTACAATGAAATTGTCCCAGTACCAATTGGTAGCAGGCTTAAATAAGTTACCTTTATTGAAAGAAGTTCACTGAGTAGTACAAGAGCACTGAAATATACTGAAGTAATTGGATGTTCTGTATACAGGGATCAGACTGTGCGCTTCCGTAGTCACATGATATACTCACATTGCATGTATTGGGCCTCAAGCATGTACTTGTCGTACGATATCAGCCCTGATGGTTTTCACTGACATTGCACGAACCGTTCCCCCTCCCCCTCCTTTTTTTAAATCGATAGATAATCGGTAGATTAATGTCTTGTTCATTATTATGGCTGGTATACGGTTCTTCATAAAATGATGGCGACTGTGAGAATGCTGCAGAGGAAGGTAAATTTTGCTTTATCCTGTGCGTGTTTAAATTTTATCGGTGGCGGTAGTGCGTTTTCTGTGATTTCTGGTCAGCATTTAACGTTTGAGTGATTTGAAGAGTTTTCGTAGATTTCATGTTTAGATTGTCCGGATCGTCATCACATTTTACGCCATCTTTCAGGCTGAGGTTGGCTGCAGTGAATCTCCATTTCGCTGCGTCTCATGATAATAGATCTAGAAAAACTTCTCACTGTTCTATCTCCTGGTGTTGTCATTAGTCTGTATATTCCCCCCCCCCTCCTTTTTTCTGTCATCATTTTTTTTTCACTCAGTTGTGTTTTCTGTATACTATATGTTAAGATTCCAGAGCTATCTTGTTCTAATGTTTTCATTTTATTTTGTTGCTTTTCTCTTTCAGTTGTTCCGATATTTTTGCATTTGTCTTCTTGTGCTGTCCTTGAGAACTTTCCCATGCATTTACATTTCTGTAGTTTCAGTTTACGTTTCAGTCTTCTAGTTTTCTACACCAGGGAATAATTTTTTTAAAAATGCATTTTATTTGACAAAGCAGAATTTTTGTAATTGTGTGTGTTTTTGTTTTCTTTTCTCTCTATAAGACTTACGGGATTGCTTCCTTCAGTTTAACGTGGATACCGGTTGTTGTGATTTCGATTGAAAATATTTCCATTGTCTTTTATCTTGTTTCAAAATAAAATAAAATTTATCTTGTTTCAAAATAAAATAAAATAAAATACTCTGTGTGGATTTTTAAAACTCTCAAAGTTTAGTTTACATTTTATTCTCATATTTACATGAGTGCATTGACATTCTCTTTTGATGGCTACGATGTGTGTATGCTGATGTGTGTATGTTGATGTGTGTGTGTTTGTGTTTAATGTTTGTTTCCATTTTCTTTTAACTTTTGACTGCTTATTTGTGTCAATAGATCCTGCTAATAAACTTAGCTGTCTGTCATCGTCGTGCTATC
Source organism: Achatina immaculata (assembly GCA_009760885.1). NCBI lineage: Eukaryota > Metazoa > Mollusca > Gastropoda > Stylommatophora > Achatinidae > Lissachatina > Lissachatina immaculata. The sequence goes on along the minus strand of CM019691.1, from coordinate 27,987,819 downwards.
TACATATAAGAGGGTTATTAATTCTGTTTCGGCTGATGATTTGTTCCATTATTTCATTCATAACTCTGCTTGTGAAGTTAAATAAGCCGGATAAAATTACACCTGTTTTTTGTGATTCCTATCTTTATATCAGTGAGTATTCTGTATATGATCTACATCTGGACACATGTCAGTTGTTCAGTGGTGCCGTTTCTCATATTTATACCCATTAAAGAGTAGATGATCTGCACCGATGCCTTGTTATGATTAGCAAAAAACAGGCTGCACTGTTAATTGAAAAGAACCGTGAGAGTACTTTATTTTGCCAATGGAATTTGCTCAGTATAAGAATCTGATTCTACCATGCCATATAGGCATTTTACGGATATCGTTCTAGTGCCCATATTTTCCTTGACCTGTCGGCTCACTAAAGGGTAATGTGGTCAGCATCACGGCTGTGCTGCCTTTTCTTCCCCAGTTCTAGAAGTAGTCGGGTATCTATTTTTACAACTGGGTGATTGGAGCTCCTCCAGCTGGACTTGGACAACCGACTTTCGCTTGAGAGACAAGCGCACACACCTCTGCACCACTCAGGCGCCTTTGCAGAAGATAAGTACAGTAGTTACGGAAAACAGTGTACTACTAGTATAGAAAGCTGAATGAAACAGAAGAGTAATAAACGTTGTACTGAATTGTCGCCTATGCTGCATTGGAACTTCCTGGGAGACCTGAGTTCAGTTGACGTCATACATTACACCACGGCAAAAGAGACATAAATCTGAGGCACTAAACAAGCTAATGTGCCACTTCGAAGTTCACATTCATCACAGAGATAAGAGAGGAGGGCAGAAGAATTTTTTTTTTTTAAAGCAAGAGCGTAACTGAAGATTTAAACCACCCACTGATGACGGCGAATGTCACCACGCTGGTCTGTTTCAGTATATATCCACTTCACTTTTTTTTTTCCCTTAAGTTCTAACTACGCAAGCTCTTGAACACACTTATGAGAAGCTAGATTTTTATGGCTTCCGAACTTCTTCTGTTTATATTTTGCCTGGTAATATTTTGCTTCGTAATTAATGCAGTCGTTATCCATAATTTATTGGAGTAGATATTTTCTCTTAATGTGAAATGTGTATTGAAACAGTGTTTGAATATGAAAAACGTGAGAGGCTACTAGGAAATAACCAGAAAGATTAATCGTTTTATGAAGCAGAGAACCCATACCAGACTCTTGTCAGCTGTTCAGCTTATCTGTTACTAGGCTAGTGCCTTCACTTACATAAGGGGGAAGTGTCTGTGTGTTATTTGCCTCAACTGCTGTATTTATCTGCACCAGTTTACTACTTGGCGAAGCCTGTATCGTAGCGAATATCCATAATACATTCACAGACAAGACTTACATTTAAAGAAGGGGGAGGGGGTTACTTTAAAAAAAAAAAAAGGGGGGGGGTAGGAGCACTATGAAACGGTTCCAAATGACTGAAAGCAAAAACCAACCGTCTGCTGTTTCTGAAACCTTGAAAGCTATGACTCATTCTGTCTTCCGTCATCAGGGGCGTTCCCTTTATTGTACATTACGCACGATGGGTTGGTGGGTCAGGGAGGCGGCTGTGTTTTGATGACGAAGTAGACATGTAGTGACAACTCACTGTATCAGTTCTTTGGTTGTGTCGCAATCTCGTGGGGTTTTTTTTTGTTATTGTTTTTTTTTGTCTATTTCTTTTCTTTTATTTATTTTGGTTTACTCCTGAATTTAGTTTAAAAGGCTGCTCATGAGAATTTCTTCGGGGTGTGTGTCCTGGTTAGTAACATAATTATTCGAAAAACAAGGATTTGTACAGTAGAATTTCATTCTCTTCTGTGAAACCTCCCATCTGAGGGATAAATGTTTAGCTCCAGACGTAGTCATATTGTTCACTATATCTTATTTCTCCGCCGCTTCGTTCCGGTGTTTATGTATTTATTTATATATATATTGAACTTGTATAAATATTTTATTATCTCTTCAGAGATTCCCTTTATTCAGCCGTCGCTCCTCATTTGTTTGCTACCACTTCGGCCTCTTTTCCCTCGCCTTGCCATCTATAGGTGTCGATAATACCTGTTCACACTCAGCACGATACATCACCCTGAGATACACCCCTGACCGAGCCGACTGTCGCGGCACGTCTCCTATAATTTGCTCTAAAGTACCACGTTTCGGGACGCCGTGTCCTCAGCTGTCGCTTGAATAGCTCTTCAAAACGATCCTACGCGATTTCAGGTGAAATGACATTGGAAGTGTCGTTATTGATAACACTGACCTAATTACCACGTAAGTACCACTTTTGAGTCTGCACATTTGATTTGTAGAAGCACATGAAAATAAGATGCTAATAAACGTACGCTTAATAGAAGCTTTGTTCGTGTGTTTTACACAAAACAATATTATTATGATGGCTGGGACACCGTACCTTATTTTCTGCCACCGATGTTACGTTTACTAGACAGGGTCCTATAGAAAGATACGCAGCAGAGCCGTACGTTTTTTTTTTCTAGGTTAACCGCCGGCGTAAAAGAAGTAGTAGTTGTTTGAAATGCTTGATGTAATTCGAAAGAAAGACTTCCTTGCTTCATCTTTCGTACAGTTTCAGCAGTAGTGATAATTTCCAGTTGTTAGGTTGCATATTTTGTGCGTGATGTTGTTTGCTGATATGGAGGATTCATTTTTATTTCACATGCGTTATTTGGTGTAAAGGATATACATGTAAACGAATGGAAAGAAAACGTTCCTAACACGGGTAATAATAAGATATGCGCTTATATGTGATAGTAGCGGTGCAGTAAATAAACATCGCAAGAATATATCACTGCACTATTTTTTTAAAAATCACACTGCCGCTTTGTTGCGCACGCGGAATAGCAATCTTCGAGATATTGTTCCTAGTTTGAAGCAGTTTCGAGTAGAGCCATTATACGTTCCGATGAATTTTGAACACGTATTTCTTCTGTCAGTAAAGACATTTTTTTTTTTAAAGTACAGCCTCGCATTGCAAATAAATAAATAACCAGAAACCCGACCAGACCCAGTAAGTTCTCCCCTCCCTGTTTCCATACCATTAAGGCTGGGGTGTTAGGCCCCTATTTCCAAGACCATTGGCACATGAAGTTGTGATGTGGTCACACATCATACTGGCCGCATTTACTTTCCCAGATTTCTCTGGTACACATTTTTAGAAGCTGGGTGGACCCCAGAATGTATAATAAAGCTGTTCCTAGTTTCTTCCTAGTTTATACATTTTGGCATCAGATCTTTAATGCAGTGCTGCGTGTATAGTTGTATATTTATACACTAAGTGCGGTGGACCCCAGAGTCTTTTTGATGCAGTGGTACCAGAAAATTTTAAAAAATTAAAAAAAATTTTTAAATCCTCACTGCTGGGGCTTGAACCCGGTTCCACTGGATTAGTAGGGCTGTGCGACCTGATAAATGCAGCGTGATAAATACTTTATAGTTTCGGAAGAAAGCTGATTGCACAGAGTTAATATTTGCTCAGTTCTGTTTAATTGTCGCTCTCACGTGTCATTTCTTTCAAGATCTCTTTATAACAGTGCATATCGGACTTTTGTATAAGCTCTAAACCTGGTGTATTACGGTCATTGTCATTCTCCCCGACCCCTCCCCCATTTTTAAAAAATTGGACATAATAGAGACACCCGCAAGCGTGTCGAAAGCAACTGACCATAAATTGCGGCTTTTTTTTTGTTTTGGTCACTTTCCACAGTTTATTGCGAATAATAAAAAAAAAAGAATGATGGGATTGTTTATGTTAAACACTTCTGTTTTTAACTTAATTTTGAAAAAAATATTCGCATTTTTAAATACCACCCACACAACTCACAAAATTTGACTGTAGATAACCCAAATAGTGACGTACAGTTTCGGGGGGGGGGGGGTGCCGTGGTGGACAGACATGTTGAGATATGGCGATATCGCACTGAAGACGGTAATAAAAATGCTTATATGGCAAAAGTAAAATGTGTTTGCTTTAACAACAACAACAGCAACAAAACAAACCACTTTTTAGGTGAATTCTAATTTTGTTGAAATATACTTCGAAATAGAAATTTCATTACATTGTTGTTTATTCGTTTTAGTTTTTCATATAACTTCAAAACTTCATCCCCTGAGAACACCAGATCCAAATGCTGATCTTTTCTGCAGCCAAATTTCGCTAATATTAAAATGCTTAATGTATAGGACAATTTTTTTTTTTAGGTAGAAAGTAATATTTAGTTTAAAACCGAATAAAATTTAAATTTTATTCCATTTGTAGGTGTCTTCTGTATGTCAGTTTTTACACAGTCGAATAGGAATGGCCAAATGTGTTTTTAACAAAATGACAAAAGTCCTCCCTCCAAACGAATAATTTTTCATTTGAAGATGAGACGTATCAGATGCTGTGTTTACGTAACATGGACATAAAACTAGAAAATATAGATGAAGACATAAGCCTTTGAAATGTAAATAATGTATTCAGAAGAATGGAACGCATTTCTTGGATAGAAAAGGAAACAAATACGAACGAACAGATCAAGTGAAGCTGAGATGTAATGAAACAAAAAAACTTAATAACCATAAAATTACAATATTTTTTGCCTAATTAAATCATACTTAAGGAAATAGTTGAATGAAAAAGAAAGAATAAGCAAGAAGAAGAAAACGATAAAGATGGATGGACAATATAAAGAGATGGACAGGAACAGACCATGCCAGTTGCACCATGGAAGCACGAGACAGTATGCTGGAGGTTCAGTGCAGTCGACCTTCCATGAAGAGATGGCACAAGTTGATAATGTCGAGCCGAAGTCGGGTGTGTCGGTCCAGGCAGGTTCATAACGGCGACGTAAGCCAATCAACGCCCTATTGAAGTTGAACGCAGAAAAAAAAATTAATGCATGCGAGATGAAGTATTAATTCTGTGATTCCTTCGAAAGGAAACTTGAAAAACCCCTGGTTTAGAGACTTAGGGACAAAGCTTATTTGATTATTTATTTCCAGTGTGAAATACCTGTCTGCCGAACAGAATAGATGATTTTATTTGTGATTATTAAGATTAAATGTAGAGAATTTTTGTACCAAAGCTAAGAAGTAAATAATGAACGAGTTTCTTAGAGTGCATATGTTTGCTAGTTGTTTGGAATACACAATAGTTTTTTTTTCAAATTCTGCAGTAAACACAAAATCATAGGCACACCACGACCTCTGAAATACAGTGAATGACTCTTGCTTTAATATTGTTAGATGTTTCCATTGTATTGCTATTTAAGGTGTACAGGGACCATCCTTTATTATTGTGCGTTTTTAATCGGGTCAGATCCGATCATCTACAGAACTCTTTAACAGTTATTTTTCGTGCAGTTGCATTTCACAGTTTAGCGATGCCTTCGGAGTAGATTTATCACATACGTACTACGTATCAGTATGATTCTTTTAAAAATATTGCTGTGTAGTGCATCTCCTCGGCATTTACCGTGACTGTTCTGAGTTATGCGTTGCTTTCAGCAACAGGTCGCAGTCTTCAGATTTTACCCAGTAGGAAATAACGAGGCTTGTGCACAGTAACGTGATAGACCACTGTGATATATGATTAGCCTCGACAAATACAGATCATTTAAGATATAAAGAGAGAATTTTAAAAAAAACGAATGACCATAGCTCGAATCACAAACTCCCGTAAGGACGAGGGCAACTAGCCCAGCGGTGAAAGGATGGTGCACTTCACGGTCATTCTCTTACTGTGCCCTGCCACTCTGCAGTCTTCGAAGATAGATAGGTACGGCAAAGGTAGTCTTGTTATGCCATTGGAGAGGGGGGGGGACCTAAGGGATATGGTGTTAATGTCTGTTTTCCTTGACCTGTCGGCATACTATAGAGGGTAATGTGGTCAGCGTCACGTCTGGCCGTCTTTCCTTCCTCAACTCCAGAAGAAACCAGGTAGCCATTTCAATAGCTGAGCGGAAGGTGCGTCTCCTGCTGAATTCGAACCACCCCACCTTCGCCATGAAAGATTATTGCACAAACCACTTCGTTACACAGGCGCCCAGTCTTCTGAGAAACAGAATATTTATGCCGTGATTTGTAAATAGCGATGGCCATCGACTTCACGAACTAACACCGGGAGGACGTACGTGTGTGTGTGTGCGTGCGTGCGCGCGCATGTATCGAAAAATCCGAGTCCGAAGTTTCCGAAGGAGTATTTAACGAAATATTTAATCCTGTAGTATCAATAATAAACAAGATTACTATAATAGGCAGTCTACACACAACTCACATACAGTACTCCTACACACAACTCACATACAGTACTCCTACACACAACTCACATACAGTACTTATAAACAATGTAAGAAGTGCAGTATCAAAATAAAAAATATACTCGTACTAACTGTTGGACGTCTCGTAAATTAGATCTGCGTCCGAAAAACAGCAGTACAGATCACTATCAATAAATTTGTTCGGAAAATTCGAAATAACGCAAAATGTAGGTCAGTCATATCGTGGGCCATCAGTACTATATTATTTTAGCAGCATTAACTTTCAAGAGACGCATCGTGGATTTACCACAGAGTTTTTTTGTTTGTTTTTATATGTTCGAAATTCCTTAATGTGATATATTTGGGCAGAATTAAAATATCGATTCCTAATTAGCGCCGTCGCTCCTTTCTTTTCAGCATAGGGAGTTGGGTAGTATAAGACGCTGGATGGGATCGTTTGTGTGGCTGCATTTTAGTCCAAAGAATCGACAAAACGAATCAGTTTGGTAATTTACTCGTATTTTACTTTCTTACAGAAAAATACCGATCTTTACAGGTAGATTATGTTCTCGATTACGGTGAAATGATCGTAATCGGTCACAGTATCCACGAAAAGCAACGTTGATATTATAACAATACTGCTTATCGATCCTAGCACCAATTTCCGACTACAAAGTAACATTATCAGTAGCATCCAATCTCAAGATTTTGTATGTTAAGATATCTGTCTAGAAAACTGAGAGATCGCCTTTGCCTGTTGTTGGAAAACTAAGAGATCGCTGTTGCCTGTTGTTGGCAGAATAAGAAGGCAATTAGAAAGGTGCGGGGACATTAAAAAAAAAGGTTTTAATAATGCAGTACCGGAGATAAGATAGCAGAAACAAAGTTTTTTTTACCATTTAAAAGTAGGCTGGTGTGATCCAAAAGACAGGTAGGACTGACGAGCCATGACGACTTCAAATCCCACTCCTTTCTCCATGAGCACTTGAATACTGATGCCGGCTACGCCAGACTATTCGAATGGTCCCCTAACCAACGAAACATACGGCAACCCGATACGGTTGGCTTTTTATTTATGTGAAAGAAGATACAGAGGGCATTATTAACAGAACAGTCTTTGGTGTCAAACGAGGTGTGGGTGGGGTTGGGTTTAGGGGTTCCTTTGGGGGGGGGGGGGGGGGAATGATAAAAACTCCATAACGGCTGTGCCTGGGAGACTGTAAGAATCAAGTTCAACTGTCAGGATTGGCTCTGTCCGGGACGGCACTCGCCGGCTAGTGGGGCCCTCGCGACGGTTTGTCCGTTAGTTACGTTGACTGTGCCAGTTTTGTGTGAACAGTGGTTGGAGCAACAGCTGTAAACTTGAATCTTTGGTTCTCTTTTCCCCCTGGTGGGTATTTAGGGTCCCATAATCATACGATAGTTGCATTTATATTTATTTAATTATCTTGTTGTTGTATTGGTGGATGCCGCTTGTCACGTTGGACAAGCAAACAATAGTAGTAGGAGGATGTCTTTATTAACATTTCTGCCAGATATACGTCTCGTATTAGTCACAGTTTTAATATTTATGTCTAGAATTGGTTTTAACAGGTGAACTTGCGGGTGAAAGAATGAAGTGTTTCACGAGTGTCTCGCTAGTGAAACTCAGTATGGTAATAAGATCGGAAAAGGAAGGTTTCTGAGACGTTGACTTCTGTAATAGTCCTAGCTTTTTTTTCCCTCTCTCTCTCTCTTTTTTTTCCTCTCTTCAGACTTGCTGGGCGACATCTTGCAGTGAAGTTGACGGCCATGAACTATTCAAGGTGTATAGAGAGGGAGGCTCAGCGCACTATCGGCTTGTCTCGCTGGCAGGAGCTATCATTTCACAAGGGGCAGCCAAACTTAAGTGGGAAACGTCAATGGAACATTCGTTCATCGTGAATTTCAAATCGTCCTGACTTCAGATCTTCTCGCAGTGATTAGATTTACTTCGGAAAACTTAGATTTTTCATCAGAGGAAAAAAACTATTGTTGCATTGTTATTACCAAGGTTCATATCTTCATGTTCAAGACGCGCTTACCGGCTCGGGTAATTCAACACTCAGAGACCCATATTTTCATGCTATCGATCCATTGTATCCGCCAGTGTTGATGTGTATTCCCAAGCAGTCATTTACAAACGTTGCTGGTGGCCCGAGACAATGCTTGTTAAATGTAACCAGCATGAATTGAAACGTTTTTCTTATGTTTCGAATGACACAAGTAAGAAATAACCATTGGAACTGAAAAAAGGATATTCCATAATGAAACAGACGGGTCTTGGATTATAAAGAAAAGTATCATTTGTTAATAGAGTAATTATGATTAAAAAGCATATCATTCCAGTGCCTTCTTGGTGGTGTTTTGGCCGTATGGTAACTGTCGGGTGTCTTTATTAGTGCTGTTGACGCAAGGTTGTTCTCTATTGTGGTCGGGGGGGAAGATGTGGTGGCAGCCAGTGCTGGTGGGTTTGTTTCACGCGCTGCCATTGATGCTGGTAGTCGTGGGGGAGCCTTTCTACCAGCGAAGAGACCACCTTGATCAGACAAAATACTTGAAGGTCTCCAACGAAAACGTGGTCAAAGACAGAACTGACGCCGAGGTAAGTTTTATTTTTTTTTCAGATATTTTCGTGTGTCCATCATAGAAGAACTTTTGTAGTTTCCTTCATTTTTAAAAAAATCTGAATTCTCATTGAGCTGTCATAAGATGTATATAAAACCAATAAGATCGGTAGTAATGTTTAAAAAAAAACATTTATTTGTAGTTCTACTAGCGATAATAGGGGAATTTCATACAAATTTTGTTTGTGCATCAGCGGACAGTCCTGTATAAATAGATAGTAATTTACTCGGTTGCAAGAATAGGCAGAGCATTTTTTTTAAACAGCATCTTTCTTTTTATTGACCCTTTGTGATGTATTTAGGCCGTCGCTGTTACGTTCGGCGCGGGTAAACGCAACCAGAAGTAAATGTGGGTCTTAAATGCATTTATGCAGCTGATCGCTGGCGTCACGCTTCTGTATACTTCAGTTTCTACACGATGAACCTAGTAGATTGATTGGTTATGTGGTATGCCGGTAGGGTTTGGTGATCTTGCATTCTGAATGCCGGTAGGGTTTGGTGATCTTGCATTCTGAATGCCGGTAGGGTTTGGTGATCTTGCATTCTGTATGCCGGTAGGGTTTAGTGATCTTGCATTCTGTATGCCGGTAGGGTTTAGTGATCTTGCATTCTGTATGCCGGTAGGGTTTAGTGATCTTGCATTCTGAATGCCGGTAGGGTTTGGTGATCTTGCATTCTGAATGCCGGTAGGGTTTGGTGATCTTGCATTCTGTATGCCGGTAGGGTTTGGTGATCTTGCATTCTGTATGCCGGTAGGGTTTAGTGATCTTGCATTCTGTATGCCGGTAGGGTTTAGTGATCTTGCATTCTGTATGCCGGTAGGGTTTAGTGATCTTGCATTCTGTATGCCGGTAGGGTTTAGTGATCTTGCATTCTGTATGCCGGTAGGGTTTAGTGATCTTGCATTCTGTATGCCGGTAGGGTTTAGTGATCTTGCATTCTGTATGCCGGTAGGGTTTAGTGATCTTGCATTCTGTATGCCGGTAGGGTTTAGTGATCTTGCATTCTGTATGCCTGTAAGGTTTGGTGATCTTACATTCTGAGCTAACTATCAGGTTTTCTAACTTGTGTCTTCTCATGACATATTCAAATTATTGTGATAATCTTTCTCTTGTAGTTTGAATTAATTTTTTATGTTCTACAGCTTCGCTTGGGGCTTTTTCATTTGGTTTTCTCTTCATCCAGGATTGTATTTTTTAAAAAAAATTATCCTGTGGGAAATATATTTCTCACCCGTGCAACCTGTTTTCTTTTATATATGGCAGCTTCATGCTGTGGGGGCGTGAAATGTTAGTTCTTTCATATTTCTAGACCACTGCAGTATTTGAGGTAGGGATGATAGTACCTGACCTTGCTGCCTTTGTTTTCCTGTGAAAATCCCAGGTGCCCATTTTCAAGAGAAAGGGTTGACCCTCGGTGCCAGTCGGTCCGAAGAAATTTCGTTGCAGTGTGAAATCGAATTAGGAACCTCCAGGTAGGCAGACCACTACACTGACCACTACACCATCGCAGCACCTTTCTTTCATAGGCAGATTACTATTTGAAATTCTAAGCTGAAAGCAAACGTAAAGTCCTTAAGTTGAAGGAGCTATCGAAAATAGCAAAAATGTCTGGTTCTAAGGACTGTTATTGCCGGAGGTGGGGTGGAGAATTCGCTCTCCGCTCCAACGGCGTGCGTCTCAAATAGCCTCTGGCAGTCAAATCCAGCTCCTGGCTTTCACGTGGCAGAACTGTTTAAGCTGACAGGAGAAAGGGCGACGGCGAATATCTGGCGCCTGAAAACCAGATACTTTGGGTAGATGAGACGCATGTTTGGTAAGCTCATCTACCGCTGATGGCGTGATTCTTCAGCTGCCGTGCGTGGAGCGGTGCTCCTCCCGGCCAATGAAGAAAGATGCAAATGGAGTTGCCGTGCGGGGCCACTGCGGAAAAAGTGGTAGAAAGGATAAAGAGAAGCAAACAGTCACATCACGGCACCTCTAGTCTTGAGGTTGGCCACGTCCTAAGTGCACTCATATCGGGTGAAATGTCTGAACCGGCTTAATCCAGAGGTTAAGACACTGCTGGCGAGACTCTTCCGACGCCGCGCGTGGAGTGAAGCTCCTCCCGGTCAAGTAAGAAACTGCGAAAAGAAGTGAGGGTTGCTCTGTGGTGCCGATGTGAAAAGGTGAAGGAAAAGATAAAGTGAAGTTTAATCGGTATGTCCAGTAGTATCGCTGCGAGAGCTACACATACCACGGCGCCTCTGCTCTAGAGGTCGGCCACGTCCGAAATACACCTACACTGGTGAAATATGCCTAAATCGGCATACACCAGGGGTGAAACTTGATGACTAGACATGTCATGCCACCTCCGCTCTAGAGGTCGGTCAAACCCGATATACACCCATACTGATGAAATATGCCTAAACCGGCTCACACCAGGGGTGAAACTTGAAGGCTACGCATGTCACGGCACCTCTGCTCTAGAGGTCGGTCACGTCCTAAACACGCCCATACTGGGATAATATGCCTACACCGGCTCAACCCAGGGGTGGAAGTCATTATTGGCGAGGATTCGTCCTCCTGGACAAAAGCTCCATCCTAGTCACAACTAGGAAGGGTAGCGGCCACGACCACAAAATGCTAAAGTCGGAGACACTGGACTAGGGCAGTCTAGATAGGCAACCACCTCTCACCCGGTGGGGACATATGCGTATCCTAATCACGCTGAGGTTTTCCAGTGAGAAAGTCGAACACTGGACTGAATGGGCAACCACCTCTCACTCGGCGGTGATATACGGGTATCTCAAAACACGTCGAGGTGTTCCAGTGAGAAAGTCTAACTCCGGCCTAGGTGGGGTAACACCTTTCACCCAGCCGGGATATACTGATATCCAGAACACGTTGAGGTCTTCCGGTGAGAAAGTCCAACTCTAGACTAAACTGGTGCAACGAAAACCACGGTGTCACGCAATCCCGCTTCAGAGACCCACCAAGAATATAGGCTCAAGCCCTGCGATACTCTGAACCTCTTGTGGTCCTCTCGGGGATCTCGTGCGGGGGACCGCATGACTTAACGAGGACCACAGGTGTAAATTCAGTAGGATCCCAGGGCAGTCTTGGTGGTAGAAGCGAACGAAGAAGAAGAAGAAGCAAAAATGTCTAATAAAAATTGGCTTGAATCTTCCTCACTTGAACGCCCCTGGTAAATTAAATGCTTTGTACCAAGTCTAGTCTGAAGTTCCTTATTTAGAAAAAAAAATAGGAAGGAGATGGGGGGGGGGGGGGGACGATGATGAGGATATTTGCATTACCTACACACACGCGGTTTGGCAAACAGCGTGCCCGACTTTAATTAAGGCTTCTCTAATTTTAGTGTATGAGTTCATTCTTGAGACCTCCGGCGGTAAGCAGCTAGAAGGTAGGCAAGATCTATTGTTGCGCTTTAGCCCAGGAGGCACGTCTTCACGATCAATTACCCAAGTCGGACATCAGAACCGTCATCGTCACGACGGGTCACACAGCACAAGGTGTTGTTTCATTTGTTATGATTCAGCAGGTGTGCACTTAGTCCTTTCCACAACTGTAACTAACAGTTACTACTGCGCACGTAATTTTGCCAGCTTAATCAATATTGTGTCCTGTGTGTAGCTACTATGTGTGCGTTTCGCAGATGACGTTTTTTCAGTTAGTGATTGAACTAACCATATGTAACAGTAAATAAACGAAAAAAAAAAGCTAGAAAGCACAGGATTAAACATTATAACACGAGAAAAGTTTTTACTTCTGGATGAGATTGTCAAAATGTTGAAAATTATATATTAAAAACTGATGGCAAAGACCTGTCAGAATATTGGAAACCACGTATATAAATACTGATGGTAAGGACCAGAGAATCAGAAAGTGTATTGAAAACAAGGTGCGTGAGGACAGAAAAATAGAAGTTTATCCTGACCATGCTATGATAGAAGCTGATGGGAAACAATGGAATTGTTGAAGAGACATAAAATCCAGCGGCGAATTTAATGATAATGACGCTGTATATGTATAAGTTCGATAGACTGTCCTAAAAATCTCTCAGATCGCTATGTTAGCAGTAACAGTTATGTAGCTAGATTCAAAGATGACCTTCCAATGCAGAAAATGTTTGTTTAGCTCAGGGGTTTCCCACTGGCGGCGTGGTTACTATGAACATATAACTTATTTTAATAAAATTAACATACAATCAAAATATTTAATTTGTAGTGTGTTTACATAAATTTCCTTTATTAAAAAAAATTCAGAATATTTTTAAAAGAACTGAAAAGCTAATTAAATACAGTCAGTTCACCTCTACTTCATAAATGTCACTTTTGTCTCATTTTTATGTAACTTGGCAAAAACTAGTTGATTTATAATGCAGTCCACAACTCAGCTTCCGCATACAGTTGTGTGACCCTTGAGGCCACAGACTTTGGACGCCTCATGTTTAAATTACACAGTTTTTCTGTAAAAATTACACTGAAGCATTATTTCTTTATTGTTGAAAAGCGATCTGGAAACTTTGACTGATGAAATGAGATTGTTATATAGATTTGTAGTGCAGACAAGAAATGTTTTAACTATGTTAATCGACGATGATGCCACAAACTTTATATCCCACTTGTCTTGTCGTTTAAAACAGTTGTTGGATCCCACAGAGAAAGAATGTGGGGAACTGTTAATTTACTCTTTGGCCGTCCATCTGTCTTCCTCGAGTCATAAATTGAATAGTTTTTTAAACAAAAAATTCAGTTGTTTGATATTTGACTACATTGATTTCAACTCAGCAGGCTGTAGGAAATATTTCCAGATACAGTGATTGAGGATTTTTCATACAGCCTTTTTCAGTGAACCCTGACAACCACACTAGTCCTATCAGCGCCACGTACAACATACGCTCAAGACCCACAAAATAGGCCAGACACGAATCTTATCGTGGTTGTAGGCCCCGCTCAAGTCATATCCGATATCTTCTGGCGAACGTGAATCCCATTTACTAAGCTGCCTTATCAGAACGTCCATTATCAAAACAGAGCAGAGTAATTGTGTTTACAAATTAGTAACTTTATTACACAAACACTAAGGAGTACGCCTAGTTTCCTTCATTCGGAGCTCTATCCTTCGCCATATACAGTATTTGTTGGTGAACATTTTACATATATAGCATTTACTTTTTTTTTTCTTTTTCTGAACTTAGATCGAAGTATTTTAAAAATAGCTATAGAAGGTTAGCTATTTAAAAGAAGAACAAAAGATTTGATACGATTCAGTATCAGCTCCAACACCAGTTGGTCATGTGTTCTCAGAATTTTATAACTTTATTTCTTATCTTTTTTGGCAAAGGTGCGGATGTTAAAATTCAGTAAATATATGAATCTCCAAAAAAACGTTTAAAATATTAACATTTCACAGTCGACTAAGAAGAGTTAGCAGAAATTTCCAGCACAGATAACAAACTGAAAATACAGGATAATTTATAAATGAAAATAAATATGTTTTGTTTTAATATCTTTATGGATTCTTTGTGCATAGTTAGCAGTTGAAATTGATTGATTTCATCATGTCTTTAAATCCATAATCAACTCTAGGAAAGAGATAGTATAATACCTTATGTTGATTATTGGAATGGGCAGTGGAACAGACATCGAGGATACCCAGATTGCAATTGCGCTCTCTTGTTTAATCAGTCACAATGTTTTTGCAGTCCTTTTTTTTTTTTTGTTCACGATGCATCTATAAATCTAAACCTAATTCGCAAAAATTGTGTTGTAATTGCGGTAGTCAGTCATTTGTATATCCCTTGCGGAACTTTGCCTCCCTAAAAGAACTCCTGTAGGCCTCTCAGTTGTAAGCAACAAGATGCCCTGCTGCTGATGCGTCCATTTGCAGATCATCAACGATGTCTTGCAACCATCTTCGCCTTGGTCTTCCTCTTTTTCTTTTTCCCATTATGTATCCTTCCAAGACGATCTTCTCTAGATTATCATGACGTTTAATGTGTCCAAAATATTTAAGTTTTTTTTTCTTTAATACTCTTTACTAGCCAGGTTTCTTCAGATATTAAGTTCTTGTAGTGTGGAGTAAGTGCGGTAATTCATAATAAACTGTATCTTCTAAAGATCTGCATTGCAATTCCTCTTCTTTTTTTTTTTTTTCCAACATAATGAGTTTTATGCGCACTAGGTTCATGTCACCCTGTGTTCTTCAGCTGAATTTTGCTGAGTTCTGATTACCCTCTATTTGTTCCAAGTAGTCTATGGAACACTTATAAATCTGTTTTGTACTTTTAAAATTTAGACTGATATCCCCGCACCATTTTTATATATTCGTATTGAAATTCTGTTTGGTTGCATAAACTTTTCCCAACGTAATTAATTTGTTACTAAATATGTACCGAATATTCGTATTTGTATTTGGGCAAACAGTTGTGAAATTCGAATATTGGTATTGAGAACAAATCGAATATTAAAATATTCATACATACATTTTTCGGGAGTAAGCAAAAAACAAAGAACAAAAAAGATTACAATCGAGGATATTCTCTGCTTTCATCTGTTTTATACAAACCAATGTATGCTGGAATGACGCCATTGACTTTCGTGCTGTCGGACATACCTAATGCGAATCTACAGTCTGTCGAATTTTGTCACGTGCACGTCAGGTTATCTGAAGGATTTATATCACTAGTTCCTGACATATCACTGCCATGCCAGTATTATCTCATGCCATGTTATTGTATTACCAACTGACCAAACTCTTTGTTCATGCCATCGTCGTACCACGCTGAAAATAACTGAAAGTCCGGCCAGTTGCTCTTGTGACATCAGATTGGAAAATTTTGGTTCACTTTGTCTCTTTCTTTTCTTAGTTAAAAATCGTACGATCATGAATGACGGTGAAGTTCCAAAGTGAGGTTAGTGAACACAAATGCCCCAGTCTGGAATGAAAACTGAGATGACATCTTATATACTTACTATAAATCTCCATACATGTACGAGGGTGGTATGGGAAAATTCCCGGACTGTACTTACTGTGACTGTACCATTCAACAAATACGCACAGGACACTGAAGCTCCCAAGTCTGTTTTATGAGGCATTCTGTTATTTGCAGTCAGACTGTGCACATGTATTCAGTTTGTACACTCAGGTTTGTGACCTTGTGTTAGGACCACTCTGCGATGATCTCGATGCATAACAAATTCGAGCAACGTGACTGCATACAAATTTTGGGTGAATTTCGACAAATGTGCTACCGAGACGCTCGAAGTGCTTCATCGGGCTTTTGACAAACATTCTTTAGAGTTGAACACGTTTTTTTGAGTGCCACGTATGTTTCATGCCCGATCGAGTGTCTTTTCAAGGTGACAAGCGTTCAGGGCGACCAGACACCGGATAAAAGCCAGAAAATAAGAGAATATATCGTGAGCTTATACATATGAACCGTCGGGGAAGAATTCATCAGCTGTCCCACAGGGCGGAATTAATTGTGGAATCTACCACGGAAACATGAACATGCATCGCGTTTCGGCCAAGTGTGTCCTCCGGCTCTTGACGTTGAGAAGCAGCGGCGTTTTGACGTGTGCTTTGAGTTTCGTGAGATGACTAACGACTACCCAAGTTTCATCACAAGGCTCATCACGGGCCATTAAATTTGGGTTGACCTAGCTCCATATGACTTTGCCTTGTTCCCAAAATGAAATAGAAGTTGAAGGGGTGCCCCTTCGACACCGTAGGTAAAATCCAAATTGAATCACAGAAGGTATAAAACGGGCTTCAGGAAAAAGACTTGGTGCTGCTTTTGAGGCATGGAAGAAGCGCTGGGGTCGCTTTATACATTCCCAAGGGCGCCGTTTCAAAAGAGGATAGGGACCAAATGTAAATGAGATATTTTAAATTTGTGACAAGTTTCTGTTAATACACAACAGTAAGTTAATATACCCGCATACGCGTAACCTTTGCGAGTACCTTTGTTTCACCAATGTACTGTTTGTATTTGTATTGGTATTGGGCAGCCAAAAAATTCAAATATTCGCTTTAGGGGAAAAAATGACCCCCCCCCCAAAAAAAAAAAAAATAAAATAAAATCTTTTATTCGGTATATCCTTAATTTTTACTTTAGTAACATTTTTTTCACGTGTCTCAGTAGAGGTTTTCTTGGAATCAGTATATTCTTATGCTGTGTCAGGTCTTTGGTAGTACTTTCAATACAAAGGCTCTAAAGTATATTTGTAGGTGCTTTATGCTATATGTAGTAGTGAAAATATCTGATTGATGAGGATTTTATTTTACGTCTCTAAGGCTCGTTGTATTCATATCTGTCCATTTCTGGTATGATCGTCTGAAACGTCTGATTTGAGAACGTGGGAACCTTTCAGATTAGTTAAGTAGTTTGTTAATCACCGTTGAATAACTTTGGGCTCACTAATGACTTGTGGGAGAAATAATTCACCGAAATCGTCGCGTCAAAAGAGATGTTGCCAGTAGAAGCTATGGGTAAAATATTATTACCCGGAGAACGTAATGCAGTCTTTGGAATAACGCGACCAAAAATGTTCAGAACAGTTGACCGTATCTGAAACTATAAGTGAATCATGCTACATGGGAAACATTGCAACAGAAATGTTGAACAGTAAAAAGGAATCTCTTAAGCAAATGAAAATTCATATTATGGGGAAATGTAGACACGCCGATGTGACTTCTACAGCACGGCAAAAATAATCCTCGCCGCCAGCAGTGCCGCAGTTTCTGCTGTTGAGCAACTTGGATTTTCATCGCTTCAACATCCTATGAATAATACAGATCTCGCTACTATCTGTTTCGGAATCAAAGGGAAAACTTGAAGGATAGACATCAGATGATGAAATCAAGTCGGCACTGTGCCAGTGGATTAAAAAACATCAGAATTTTTTTTTCGATGACGGACTTCGCAGACTTGTAATACCTCGACAAAAATTTTTAAAGACTGGAGAAAACTATGTAAAAAAGTAATTATGTGAAAAAAAGTGATTTAAAAAAAGTGTTTTATTCAGTTACGGCAACCTTTTAGAAAAATAATTGAAACGATGGCTTTTCATCTACGATCGTTGCATAGGAAACTTCCACAATTCACACATAACGCATATGTGGAAGACAGAAAGTTAAATAAGAATCGGTGTCAGATATTCGATGCTGTAAGGAGGACAGTGAATTTAGGTAAAGGTTAGGTACAGGTAGTCCCATGGCAAATGCTGTAGGGGATGAAGCTTTAGAAACCTAATTATGCTGGGCCATCAGCGTATGAGGTAGGGTGGCCAGTTCCTTTCTTCGCTGCCTTTCCTTCCCAGATTTTCTGTGTTACCCATTTTGCGAGGCTGGGTCGACCTTGGGGCCGTATTGGTCGGAAAAAATTCGAACCCTCGACCATTCGGTTGCTAGACGAGTGCTCTAACCACTACGCTAGCCGGTCCTCACACTGCATTTATATCTTTTTTAAAAGTTGATTACTGAACCAGGTAGAACGGGACAGTTATCACGTAATATTCTAAACGGAACGAAGTACACATCAGTTTAGAAAAATTCTCGCTAGAAGTGAAACTCGCTGGTGCTGAATATTGAGAAGGAAATATCCACAATAACTGGGCAAACATCTCAGGCCTTTAACAAATTAGCAACCATGTGGGAATCTCCCTTTCTTCACACAAGCCTCAAGCTCGTAAATCCAGTGTTTGCTCCATTTTATTACACGTAGCCGAAACATGGAGAACCAATCAGAGAATTGAAAGTAGACTGAGAAGATTTGAAGAAAATTGCCTTAGAAAAATTTTAAGAATACACTGGGAAGAACAAATGATGTCCACATCCCATACACCAGTCGGTGATGTCTTCATTCTTAAGAATGTGTCAGATTTGACGTAAGTGTATGATAAAAGATAAAGTACAATAAAACCTCTGCCGTATTCTTTTCATCCTCAAACAGTATTTAAAATCAGGTTTTGTCCATGACAGAACTGTACTAGAGAGTCGGCTAGAACTATAACATGTGGAGCAATATCTAAGATGTCAGTAATGTTCCAGGCAGATAATTTAATTACTGTCGCATGGTTGTAGTGACTTGAGATAAATGGCTATTTCAGATACAAGATCTTACCATATCGCGAGAACAAGCTGATATCAGGGCAAGGTATGTGTTGGCGAAGAGAGTTAGCATAGCAAACTGCGTACTTTGCACTTTCAAGTCTCTCCATTCTAAGATTGAATGCAGTTCCAGAAATCACATACTGAGTCGTCACATCTATACATTTTATCTGATGCAGCGTCGTTTCATTTGATACAGTCTAGACTTTCTTAATGCAGCTAAGGAGTGTTAGAAATATCATTTAAAAATATACATTAAATGAATTAGCCATGCAGTAACAGAAGGTTTGTATTTACGCATTAGGGGGTTTGCGGTACAGCGCTTTCTGAAAGAGAAAATTAGTTTTGTATTATGGCATGCTCGTAAAAAAAGTCGTCTTGTATTGAACTGAAAGCCTATTTGTCGCAACTTTCCGTGCGGTCCTATGAAGACATGTTTGATGCAGACCACCTTGAAATGTTCTGACGGGCCCGAGCACCCACTCCATACGAGTGCAGTGTTGCAGAAACAAGTAAATCATTGCCGCCATATTAACTGATGCTTTGAAATTCATTGAAAAATAAGTATAAGAGAAGCCATTTCCGGGCCTGAACTCGGTAAACTGGTCCAGGCAATTGAAAGATTTTATTTTAACCATATTCATGCCGGGTACGAAACGAAATTTAAGGCACCCCCTTTTTTCCCGAAGGGGACCCGGCAATGCTTTTACGCTCCGACGAGTTTAAAACTCCTAGCAGAGAGGCCAGTGGTAGTAGCGATTTTCATTCATAAAAGACCAGACGCAGCTGATTAAAACGGCAGCAAACTCGTTCGGTAACATTAACAGACGCAATTCATTTCTTGACCGTTTTTTAAAAAAAAAATATCTGAGGTCTGTTTTCTGTCCTTTTCCCGAATACGGCGGGGCAGAGGGCTTTGGTCTTGTCTTCAGTAATAAAGCTGGAGGTAGGTGATAGTGATAGGAGGCTGTCACGCCTTTCGTGATTTCATTGGTCGTACATGAAAGGTTGGAGCAATATCCTTCTAGTGAGCTACAATGTCAGACTTCCTTCTTAGTTCAGCTATGACATGAAAACACACACGCCTGTCACTTCCTCATCCGCCTGTCTCCTGGAAGAAGTTTGTAATAGTCTTAACCAGCTATGGTTCTCAATTTAGCCTCATGGGGAATCATTTGTCCCAGCTGAATAACAGCTGAGAGAGAAGATTCGCTTATTATTTCAAAATTCAACTCAGGTCTATGTAAACATAGCTAAATCAGTACGTGTCTCTTCACTTATGGAATCTTTAGCTGCTCTGTAGATTTTACAAGTTACGTATTCAAGAATTTTGTGTTCAAGAGCGTTAAACTTACATTTCACTTTTCGTCCAGTCGAAACTAACACTGAGGCACTCATATGTTGCAAAATATTAAACTAGACTGAAAAATACATAAAAGTGGTTCTGAGATCAAAAAGTTCTTCACTATGTGTTCAAGTTATCGAAACCAGCCATTTAAGATTACATTTATTGTTCGCGATATATAAACTCACAAATATGTTATTATCTTCATGATAACGATGTGCTTGTGTGTGTGTGTGTATGTGTGTGTGTGTGTGTGTGTGTGAGAGAGAGAGAGAGAGAGCATAAAACTTAGCATTCAGTCTCAAGAAATAAATGTACCTATCTGTTCTAAGACAGAAATGACAAATGTAGACCTTTCATGTGATATGCGCATCCAGAAAAAGAAAAAAATCAGTGATTATAAAGCTAAAATGACTCCGACATTTGAACTCAAACAAACGAATAGGGATGCTGTACAAACGCAGAGATGAAGAAAATAGGAGTTACATTTCACATTAGCACAACTTAATTATCGTGGAACAAGTCGAGGTTTCAGAGGAAGAGAAATATCAGTTTAAGTATTGGAAGAGCTGAACGTTTTACTGAAACATTCCACGGCGAGTACAAGACTGTCAAAACTGTTAGGGAAAAAAGGAAATATACATAAATGAGAACAGTACAAAAAAAAACCCTGTATTTTTCGTTTCTTTTTGTTCGTTCTCAACATCATGGCGTCGTTTTGCATCGTGTCATAATTTACAGCTAGACTGTGATATTTACGCATTTCGGCCCGACACATCCGACTTCGGTTAAGTGTATTTTGAGGACCATATTTGGTTCCCCATTTCGATCCTCCTTCACGCGGCTAAACTTCAGATTATTTTCATGGGGCACTACTGGAGAATGGAACAGATTCTAGGTCGGCTATGGTTTATCAAACAAACGCAAGCAGTCGACTGGTTTACTGATCGCTGTCTCCTTCAACTTAAATACTGCGTCGTCTTCACCCCCCCCCCACGATAGTTATTGCATAGAACACGAGAACAAATTGTCTAATTTGATTGCTTACTATAGGTAAAAATCGTGATGCAGGACTTTTCATGAGGCAACTGACACACCTTTCCACAGCAGTGATCGTATTAATTACGATCAGAACGCTCATTACCAAGATACGCTCAGTAAGCATTTTTTTTTTTACAAGAAACACTACTGCACTCAGGACAGTGTTAAGGCAAGTGTAGGATACAGAAGCTGATCTGAGGAGTCCTGCAAAGCACAAAGCCAGTCAGAGATTGCGCTAGTGAGAAACGAGGGGGAGAGAGAGAGAGAGAGTAGATGAGCATATTTATCTTGTGTGTACGCAAGTGTGGAAAAAGGAGAGAACAGGCTTTTTTTTAGTATGGGTGGGGGGAGGGTAAAAGAAGGCATTAAGCTTCTTACTTGCGTTGTTATGTTGAATTCACTCATTCTCGAGTAGCTCCATGTAAACAGACCCATTCATAGGCTTGGCTTGCCGTATGGGTACAAAAAATAGGCTACGCTAGCTCAAAGCCAAGGGGGAAAAGCTGTATACATAATGCCACTATGCATCTCATTAGAGTGGCAAAGATATCGTGGGCCCATTGATAATGTCTACCAAAAGAAATAAAAACAAGTGGGGGGAAAGGGGGAGGGGATGGGAGGGGAAAGGACGCCTCTATTTGCAGGTAGTGAATGAAGCTCGGTTAAAGCAATGGTTTGATCTGTTCCTCTTGCCCGAGGATCTGCTCAGGTTGTGTCTTTCTGTTTGCGTACCCGAGCAGTGTGGCGTGATTATCTCACCCTTACTGTCTTTTTTTTTTCTTGTATGTTTGGTTTCTGTCGTATAGAATAACGTCGACTACGAACAGGGTCTACGTGACTCCTAGCAGGAGCATATAATCCAGACAAACGTGTGTTTATTTGAACACAACATTTTACTTTTGCAAATATGAAATCATCGGCTGTCGATCGATTGAGCAGGATGTTCAGCAAAGTACGGACATCTAAAAGACATCGTGATACCGTGGCTGTTCATTCTTCAAAGATATACAGGAAAAAAAATCCGACACAGGCAGTTTGGCTTCTAGACGGGTGAGTGCATTACCCACCACCGGGAGAGGTGGTCTTGTGCAGGAAGTGAAAACTCGTGCAATCCTAGACGCATTATAGGAGGAAATTTTGTGTCTGCAAGGAACAATGAAAAACTTTCATGCTGAATCCTTGTGAATGATATTTTTATTGTATTTAAACACATCCAGCGTGCAACATCACCATTTCTTAAGTCTGTCTTATAGTTCGAAGCTTGCGAGGGCTGATTTAATCACGCAGCTGAATTCAGAGACGGCTATAGTACGTCTCATTACCTCCGTTAAGTTCCAACTATCATCTTACAAGGTTTTCGCATAACCAATTTTGAAATTGTCAACACTAGGAACAGATATTAAAGGGGCGTAATGCAATTAAAATCCCATCTCATGTAGTCTGAGAAGCAGACAGTTTTTAAAGCTCCAACCTTTGATTGCAAACCCGTGTCCCACGGACAAAAGCCAATTGGATACGGATAAATGAGGCCTAGTGCCCAGACAGAGGCCTCACGAGTGGGTTTGTTGAGTGCACCGCGGTTCAGGTGAAAAGAACCAAGTTAAAGGTGCGGAGCGCGTAAAGAGCACTTGAAGTTCAGGACCACCTTTGGGAAGAATATTGTCGCCGTGTTGGCTCCACAAACTTCCAACAGTTAGAAAAACTCCACTTTTACCGTCCATATTTCACTATGGACGCTTAAAAGCAGCACTGAGGGGGGTTTGTTCTCAAGATCTTATGTTCCCCGCCCCATCCCAACACTTGAACAATTTTTCGGCGCACAGCTCGGAAAAGAAAGGAAATTTATACTAAACTGCGGGCTGTTTGTATAATCTTCAGATGTAAAAGCCAGAAATTGCAATGATTACAAGCCATTAATTACTAAAGCTATTATAATTTGGAGAATAGGTAATTGCCACAGTAAATAATGTTTTAGATTAGTTCTTCGGGAAGTTATTATCTTGTCAGTATAATCTTACGCGCCTATACATATATAATATCGGTAAAGCATAGGAAATCATAATCGCTGGGGGCGGAAGGACCAATTCATGAGGAAAATATTTCAGTGCCAGATTTAGTTTACAAGCTACAGCCAGTAAAATAAGCATACACTTGGAAATTACCACGGAAATGAGAATTGGTTATGCCCTTTGTGGCGAGGTAAAATGCAATGCTTCTTGCATCACTCAATTTCCGGAGGTCGTGTTTCTAGGTGGCGTCGGCTAATTCCGGAGCAGGACGTCCTGGCGCTTTCGTTGAGACGCATCGAATAGTAACGTAACACTCGAGTCATTGCATAGAACACAAGAGCAATTTGTTTAGTTTGATAGCTTACTACAGGTAAAAATCGTGATGCAGGACTTTTCATGAGGCAACTGGCACGCATTTCTAATGTGCTTGTCTAATTGCTAGATTCAGTCATGCACTTGAAGGCTTTTTTCTCCTCTAAAGCATGTTTTAAAATGTGTAATGAAAGGATCGAATCGGCATGTTGAAACAGAATGCACGGCAGTGTGTTCTTGTTTTTGTTCTAATTACCACGAATTTTGTGCGTTTCTTTTCATTCCCGATTGACGCCATCTGTAGAGACATGCTCCTCTCGTGCCCCATTTATTTCTGAAACTTGCGAGCCAGGAAGGAAGCGCCTGTAGGTGACTGTATTTGGGAGTATGGAGATCCTCTCCATGTGTTGTCAAATACATTATTTTTCTTTATGTGGATATACTCCACAAATCTAGGAAAACACTGTTCCAGAAAGGTGCAGGAGCAAGTAAGGCTGCTTTGCTCTTTTAAATTCAAGGCTGCCAGATGTTCCAGGACACTTTAAAAAAAAAACTTAAAAGAGTACCTTGAAATCTAATCCGCCGTACACGAGTAGACGAGGGTTTCTGATCAGGACTGGTAAGATATTTTTCGAAGAGGGTAAAGCAGGATCCTCAGGGATTCTATCTTCTACTCGTCTGCTTATGTATATATGTAAATTTCTTGCTTATAATTAATTAGTCTGTACATTTCCACTATTGTCCACTGTTATTGTTTCTTTCTTATATTACTGTTAGCTTTTGTCTCACATCTGTTTTGCGTCTGTTTTGTTATTCACTTCGCAGACTTACTTGCTCCCATGTTCATTCTCTTTCAGTGGAAATGGCAATACAGAAGCCGCAACGCTATAATTTGAAGTGACTTTAATGATGCACGGGGTGACTGTGAGTCAATGAGCGATATGTCGAGGAGGACAAGGCATCAGTAAACTCCATGAACACAAGACTGGACGTAATTTACAATTCCACGACAGAATATATGTTCCCGGCAGACGTTTGTCGCCATTAGAACATCTTACTACACTCTATTTCTACAATTA
The DNA here is from genome assembly GCA_009760885.1 of Achatina immaculata. Classification (NCBI taxonomy): domain Eukaryota; kingdom Metazoa; phylum Mollusca; class Gastropoda; order Stylommatophora; family Achatinidae; genus Lissachatina; species Lissachatina immaculata. The sequence continues at coordinate 27,962,994 of CM019691.1, read as the reverse complement.
TTTCACAAACAACTAGCTTTCTAACAACCTAAATCTACGTATTTTCCAGACGATACACAAAATAAAACTCTGCCTCAGTCATATGATTTCTCTCTCACCTGACCTTTCTTTGTCATACCTTATCCGTGACCCATGAATCGCGCGTGAAAATTGAGACAACGCTAGTGGACTCTACTCACAAACAGCGGACTGCTTTAGAAGATAACTCTTTTTATATTAATTTTTCCAGTTCTCAGATGAGTTGTCTATCTTACATTCTAACATTCTATATACTGTTATAAGGGGCTAACGTCGAATTTATAGGGGCCAGACTTAACTTTTTTCTATAATAACTGATTTGAAGATGGTCAGAGAATATCTCTGGAATCGAATTGCACCATATTGCTCATTGACTGTACTCTTTTCCAATGTAACAAGTACATGCAGAGGTCCTGGTTTATAAAAGAAGGTGGAGACATGAGAACTTTAAGAGGAACCACAAGTCACGTAAAGAGAACTTTTCAGAATGACAGAAAAAAGGGCAGGTCTGAGAATTTTGAGCAGGGTAAATATGTCCCTTAATCAGTTGTGAGCGCATACCTACATTCACAAAAAAGTCACAACTGAATGTGTATAACACAATAGGATTTTCGTGGGTTGTTTCCTCAGTTATTCGGATTTAAAGGGGTTGATTCTCATGTTTTTCACATTTGAAGTTATTGGTCTGGCCTCCCACTGAGCTTACATTTTGCACGAGCTTTTAGCAGAGACGTCTTAACAGCATCGGGAGTCCCTGGGCAAAGTAATGTACTGGGCCCCACTGTTCCTCTCTAACCTATGCAAGTAATGTTAGGAATTCATAGAGATTTCCATGGGCTGGTTGGACCCATGCGTTAAGAGGGCACTGGCCTTTAGTACCAGCTCAGGTCACAATTCAAGAGAACCGTGAGGAAAGTTTTCTGGGTGGTGATATTTGTATGAAAGTATTCAGTTAATTGGAGTCTTGACTCTGAGAGAGAGAGAGAGAGAGAGAGAGAGAGAGAGAGCAGTGTTTTATATTCGTCATTACTTAACTGTTTACAAGAGAGACAGACCACGTCTCTGGGGTTTTTTTATGTTGGTTTGTGGTGGAGCAACTGACCATTGTTGTTTGCTGCCACCATTTTCATGTTCTCTAGTGTTCCACGAGTAGTTTGAGATATAGGATGTAATGTTCTGTTGCAAGGAAAAATCCTTTTAATACCGTTAACTGTCACTTTTCCATATTGTCCCTCTGCAAGTGGGTGCACTTCTTGTAGTTTTTCCACTAGCTTTTTTTTTATTCCTTGGAAGAAGAAGCTTTTCGGCTGCTCATTAATCCATAACCTCACCATCAGAGATGAACCTGCAACTGCATAGAGATTCTTTAAATGGACCGAAGACATGGTAATGGCATGGCGCCAGATCGGGGCTGTAAGGGGAATGAGGAAGACGTTCAAGTTGCAGCTGGTGCATTGTCACACCATTGTGACTGCTACATTGGGACGTCCATTATCATGGTTTTACTTGCTCTTCCAGCTTTAAACCAATTCTGCCCATTCATAAGCTTTTCGCTGAGGTTGTTTTCACCTCTGTACTGAGCCAACATCCTAACGTGAATTTCAGCAGAGTTCACTTCTCTGCCCAAAGAAATCTCACTACGGCACGTTGTTAGTAATGATGCAGTCCCATAGAAGAATGCTCATGAACTTGGGTACAACTAAGGCCAGAGCGCTGCGCTATGCGTGTATGAAATACGTATCAGCCATTGCGAACTTGTTGTTTTGCACCAGCTTTTGTTTGTTGTGGTTACCGCGTAATTTTCAGTATTCTCATTGTGAGTATATGGTCTGTGCATCTTTTACATACAGGTCATGCTTGCTTATGGCATAATTTTTTTTATCTAATTTTGTTTTTGTTATGTCCAAATCCTGCTTGTTCTTGATTTTTTTTTCTAATGCTGTACAATGTTGATAGTTAAACCTTGAATGTTGAATCTTGAAAGTTGAATCTTCCATCATCGCGTTCAGAGCACACCCATACATGCTGTACTGTCTGTTTCAGTAACTGCCGAAGAGTATGAACACTAATTGTGCCAATCAGCTGTTGGTTCTGGCAACCTCGTAATCTACCAGCCATCCACCCTGCTCTCCCCCCCCCCGCCTCTGTCTTTCCATCCTCTGTGTGTATGTATATGTGTGTGTACCTGCCCTTTCCTAGTCTTGCACCAGTTCCTCGGCCACCGGCTTCATTATATCCGTCCTACCCATAGGAATCATGTCTGTTGTAATAGCGTTACGGGCAACATGATCGACTACATCATTGCCTCGCACTCCCTCATGCCCAGGGTAATATATCCATGTCAGCCTGGTGACACTGAATTGTCGCAAGAGTTGAACCCGTTCAAGACGTAGGAAAACCCTCTCTATCTTGCGTAGCATGCTTTGAAAGTCCGCCAACACTATACCGCATGTAGCATCCTGCCGAACTAGCCAAAACAGAGCCTTAGTCACTGCCATGCCATCTTAGGATTTTCCACAGTGCATCTCTGTTGAAAAGTCCTAAGATGGCATGGCCTCCCACATAAAATAGTTAATGTAATCAAAGCCCTATACGAGGGTTTTCAGTGCAAAGTTATCTGTGGAGAACATACCTCCAGCAGCTTTAGGGTACAAACAGGAGTGAAACAGGGATGTGTACTATCACCAACATTATTTATCTTGGCAGTAGACTGGCTAATGAAGGAGGCAACATCAGACAAACGCAGAGGATTACAATGGACCCTTGACACAGTGCTGGAGGACCTTGACTTTGCAGACGACATTTGTCTATTATCAAGCAGTCACAAAGATATGCAAGATAAAATAAAGAAGCTAACTCAGAATGCAAACAACATAGGACTAAAGATCAACGTAGGAAAGACAAAGTTAATGAAGCAAAATGTGAACAACAGAAATGTACTCAGAGTAGATAACAAGTTAGTGGAGGAGGTCAACGAATTTGTATACCTTGGCAGCAGAGTAGTAGAAAATGGAGACAGCACAGAGGACATCAACAGCAGACTTACTAGAGCAAACCAGGCTTTTGCAATGCTGCAGAATATATGGAAATCAAAAAAACTAAGCATAAATATGAAAATTAGGATATTTAAGAGTAATGTTCTAAGTGTACTACTCTATGGAAGTGAATGCTGGAAAATCACCAAAACCATAGAAAACAAGTTGAATTCTTTCCAAACTAAATGTTTACGAAGAATTAAAAAAATGCTTTGGCCAAACACCATAAGAAATAACATTTTATTAGCAGAAATGCAGATGAAACCACTGACAACAATTATTGAAGAAAGACGCTGGCGATGGTTGGGACATGTGCTCCGAATGACTGACAACTCACTACCAAAAATAGCACTAAGATGGACACCACAGGGGAACAGAAGTAAGGGTAGACCAAAAGAGACATGGAGAAGAACAACAGAAAGGATGTTGAGCAATAGAGGGCTCACTTGGGCAAGAGCAGAAAAAAAGGCGAAGGACAGGCATTTGTGGAAAACCCTTGCGGAAGCCCCATGTGCCCTGGGCACTTAAGGTTCAGAGAGAGAGAGAGAGAGAGTCACTGCCATAGTTTCCATCCGCATGCTCGATGTCGTTGTAAAAGAGGCCCTTGCATTCTGTGCCACAAGAAGTCTGCCTCGCCAATGGACCAACGAAGCCTCATCCACCCTTTTTTTGCCTCGCAGCACTGAGCCGTACGTGATGATGGCCGGTTCATACGGTTGAACGTGAGCGTAAACGAGCTCCTGACTTACAAACTCAGTCCTGCCTTCCGTCCAAATCTCTACAGTTTTCTGCCAAGCGAGGAGATGACCACTCAGGTGAGCCTGTTGGTATCATCTGTCACTTCTACCCATTCTGCCCCTTTTGTAGTATTCTCCACAGCACTAATGGATGTTTCAGCCTCAGTCATACATGAACTACCACGTTTGATACGGCAGTCTTTCATTATCGCCAGTGATTTATGCAGGGGATGAGTGGTGTTGCTGACCACAGTGAGATAAGCCTTGACCTGTGCAACTGTGTCTATTCCCCATTCCAGGCAGGCCTAGGATAACACATTGTCACAGTCGGAGTACAGTTAAAAATAAATACTTGCATAAGTCTATCTCAGCACGTCTGTCTCATGTATCAGCATTTGGAGTGCCGTCACGCCCAGTTGTCCGTCATCTAACGAGAATTCAGGACAGATTTTTTTTTTTAAATACAGAAAGCTAATTCGGAATCCACGGAGTCACTGACATGGCGAGCACCACCTCCCTCCCGTGTAAAGTTACCAGCACAATTTTACGCTCCAAACAAAAACAGCGCCACCTACTAGGAAAATGTTGTGTTTGTAAATAGATAAACTTGTCCCTCATGGAGCAAAGTTTCTGGCAGTGCTTGGCAACAGATGGCTAAGAACACTGCCTCGTTGTAAAACAGACATTATTCATTCGTTTTCGGAAGAGGTAATTTGTTACACAAGCGTGTAGAATAACAAGGATTTGTTACAACAACAGTGAACAATGCAAGACACGTAAATCCATCTTTTCCTGTTTTTTTTTTTTACTTTGGTCCCCTTTGTTAAAAAACGCTAATAGAGAAATGTAATATAGGGACAATGCATGAAACATAAAGTACAGTAAGGAGAATAGTATTTGTTCACTGAAACCACGATAATTTTTCACTGAAACATTGATGCAGCAATTTAGTTGTAGATGAGATTTGTTACCTCAGTATATATTGATTGCTATTTAAAACAGCATCGTCGGCAGATGATTGATAGACAATATTTTAACTATAATTCTTGGAATACTGAACGGTTCTAAGGACTAATATTGCCGGAGGTGGGGTGGAGAATTCGATCTCCACTCCAACGGCGTGCGCCTCAAATAGCCTCTGGCAGTCAAGTCCAGCTCCTGGCCTTCCCGTGGCAGAACTGTTTAAACTGACAGGAGAAGGAGCGAGGGCGAATATCTACTTAGGGTAGATGAGTGGCACGTTTGGTAGCTCATCTGCCGCTGTTGCCGAGATTCTTCAGCTGCCGTGCGTGGAGCGGTGCTCCTCCCGGCCAGTGAAGAAAGGTGCAAATGGGGTTGCCGCGCAGCATCACTGCGGAAAAGGTGGTAGAAAGAGTAAAGCGAAGCAAACAGTCAAATCACGGCACCTCTGGTCTGGAGGTCGGACATGTCCTGAGTGCAGTCATATCGGGTGAAATGCATGAACCGGCTTGTCCCAGAGGTTAAGACACTGCTGGCGAGACTCTTCGAATGCCGTGCGTGGAGTGAAGCTCCTCCCGGTCAAGGAAGAAAATGCGGAAAAGAAATAAAGGTTGCTGTGCAGTGCCGATGTGAAAAGGTGGTGGAAAGGATTAAGTGAAGTTAAATCGGTATGTCCAGTAGTATCGCTGTGAGAGCTACACATACCACAGCGCCTCTGCTCTAGAGGCCGCCCACGTCCGAAATACACCTACACCGGTGAAATATGCCTAAACCGGCACACACCAGGGGTGGAACTTGATGACTAGACATGTCATGCCACCTCCGCTCTAGAGGTCGGTCACGCCTGATATACACCCATACTGGTGAATTTTGCCTAAACCGGCTCACACCAGGGGTGAATCTTGAAGGCTACGCATGGCACAGTACCTCTGCTCTAGAGGTCGGTCACGTCCCAAACACGCCCATACTGGGATAATATGCCTAAACCGGCTCAACCCAGGGGTGCAAGTCACTAGTGGCGAGGATTCGTCCTCCTGGACAAAAGCTCTATCCGGGTCACAACTAGGAAGGGTAGCGGCCACGACCGCAAAATGCTGAAGTCGGAGACACTGGACCAGGGCAGTCTAGATAGGCAACCACCTCTCACCCGGCGGGGATGTATGCGTATCCTAATCACGCTGAGGTTTTCCAGTGAGAAAGTCCAACTCTGGACTGAATGGGCAACCACCTCTCACCTGGCGGTGATACACGGGTATCTCAAAACACGTCGAGGTTTTCCGGTGAGAAGGCCCAACTCTGGCCTGGGTGGGCTACCGCCTCTCACCCAGTGGGGATGCACTGATATCCTAAACACGTCGAGGTCTTCCGGTGAGAAAGTCCAACTCTAGACTAAACTGGTGCAATGAAAACCACGGTATCACGCAATCCGCTTCAGAGACCCACCAAGAATACAGGCTAAAGATCTGCGATACTCTGAACCCCTTGTGGTCCTCTCGGGGACCACACAGGAGACAACGGGATCTAACGAGGACCACAGGCGTAAATTCAGTAGGATCACAGTGCAGTTTTGGTGGTAGAAGCGAACGAACAAGAAGGAATACTGAACAGATAATGTGAACGTCTGATATGTTTTAAAGACCAAAACTTACAGAAGGAGCATTTGCTAAAGTAACAGGAAAAACTAGAACAGGTTGATTTGTTCATTCAAAGTTAAATTATAGCTTGCACAGAGTTTGGCGCCAGCAATGGTGATCTCATAAATTCCCAGTGTATTATCTTCTTTCACCTTATTCACAAAAGTGGTGCTTAAGTGAGGCATTGTGCACAACTGTACTGGATGCCGTGCCGTGGGAAAATTTCGCTAATGGACCGTGCTTTGCTTTTGGTTCATGCAGAGGGCAAAAAGTGAAGTTTAATGAAGGTTTCGACCTGACTGGTCCTGTCCAAGGAAACAGGACAGATACAAGACACGTGAGGAACGGATACTGTTTGTATGTCCCCACGATAACCAATCCATCAGTTTAACACCTGGCCCCAGGAAAATGAAAGAGTGAGAGGGTGGACCTAGCATATGGGCCGCTGAAAAAACAGTAATAAATTGCTGCATGAAAACTGAGCGACTCAGTTTTAAGAATGGAGGCCCTTGAAACAAGAATCAAAAGAGGAACCCTCTAGCAACCGATAAAGGATTGCTGCTGTTGACGATTCTCTCTCTCTGCACTGAGAAAACCAATTGATGGGCTGTCTTGTCAACCATCACTTTGATGTTCAGAAGGAAAGGAGAGAGAGATATGGAGAAAGCGACGCGGCTGATCAGATGGGATAAAAAGAGAAATGTGGTCAGCTTCCTATACAGCTGCAGCCAGGGCGTATAAGGAGAGGAACATCTTGATACTTGTGGAATATTTCACTCCTTCAGCTCTGCTACTTCTTGTGTAGCTAAGCCATGAACAAACCTATTGCATTCATACCTGCTTTCCATCCTTAATATCCTTAATCGACGATCGGCCAAGCAGTCACAGCCCAATACGCTCTGTGGCGTCTTGCAGGGCAGCAACAAATTCTCTCCATCTCTGATGCTCTGCTGCCAGCCTTCGTATTGTGCCCCAGCTATGTTTCATGCTAGTTATTTCTGCTTCTGTAGTTCTTCACCGGCTAGCCTCTTTCCCTGGTGTGCCCATGGCATGACAGTTTTAGCAATGCTTGGGTCCCTGCGGAGCACATGACCAATCCATTTCCAGCGTTTTTTTTTTTAAACTGGCATGCACATCTTCTTGTTCACACTGGGCAAGTAGGTCGATGGCTGGTAAATATTCAGAATCTTTCTGAGCCAGGTTTTGGTGGAATGGGGATAATTTGGCCAATTCTTTTTCACTTGTTCTCCAACATTCTGCTCAATAGGAGAGCATGGATAACACACAACTTTGTTTGCTACAGTTTTATTTTGGTTATAGTTACAGTAGTAGAAGAACTTCGAGATGTTTCTGAGATTAATGATAGCTATTCTTGTTTTATTCATTGTACTCTTTATGTTTTTTATTTGTTCCCCCATGCAGTTTTAATATGCTGCCAAGGCATGTGAAGGTATCTCCAGTTACTTCATCTTCACCTGGCGCCCTGTCTTCTTCTTCTTCTTCTCGTCTTCTTCTTCTTCTTTCTCTTTTACCACCAAGACCGCCCTGTGATCCCACTGAAAAAGTGGTGTGGTCCTCGTGAAGTCCCGTGGTCCCCCAAGTGGTCCCCGAAAGGACCACACGAGATTCCAAAGAGAACCACAAAAGGTTCAGAGTATCGTAGGCCTTGAGCCTGTATTCTTGATGGGTCTCAGAAGCGGGATTGCGTGACACCGTGGTTTTCGTTGCACCAGTTTAGTCTAGAGTTGGACTTTCTCACCGGAAAATCTCGACGTGTTTTGGATATCAGTATATCCCCGCTGGGTGAGAGGTGGTAGGCCACCCAGGCAGAGTTGGACTTTCTCACCGGAAAACCTCGACGTGTTTTGAGACAACCGTGTATCGCCGCCGGGTGAGAGGTGGTTACCCATCCAGTTCGGTGTTGGATTTTCTCACCGGAAAACCTCAGCGTGATTAGGATACGCATACTTCCCCGCCGGGTGAGAGGTGGTTGCCTATCTAGACTGCCCTAGTCCAGTGTCTCCGACTTCAGCATTTTGTGGTCGTGGCCGCTACCCTTCCTAGTTGTTACCAGGATGGAGCCTTTGTCCTTAGGAGGACGAATCCTCGCCACTAGTGACTTGCACCCCTGGATTGAGCCGGTTTAGGCATATTATCCCAGTATGGGCGTGTTTGGGACGTGATAGACCTCTAGAGAAGATGTACTGTGACATGTGTAGCCTTCACGTTTCACCCCTGGTGTGAGCCGGTTTAGGCATATTTCACCAGTATGGGTGTATATCAGGCGTGACCGACCTCTAGAGCGGAGGTGGCGTGACATGCCTAACCATCAAGTTTCACCCCTGGTGTATGCCGGTTTAGATATTTCACCGGTGTAGGTGTATTTCAGACGCGGCCGACCTCTAGAGCAGAGGCATCGTAGAATGTGTATCTCTCGCAGAGATACTACTGGACATACCGATTAAACTTCACTTTATTGTTTCCTTCACCTTTTCACATCGGCGCCGCATAGCAACCCTTATTTCTTTTCCGCATTTTCTTCCTTGACCGGGAGGAGCTTTACTCCACGCGCGGCATCGGAAGAATCTTGCCATCAGTGTCTTAACGTCTTGGTTAAGCTGGTTCCGGCATTTCACCCGATATGAGTGCACTTAGGATGTGGTCGACCTCCAGACCAGAGGTGCCGTGATTTGACTTTGCTTCGCTTTATCCTTTTTATCACCTTTTCCGCAGTGATGCTGCGCGGCAACCCCATTTGCACCTTTCTTCATTGGCTGGGAAGAGCACCGCTCCACGCACGACAGCTGAAGAATCTCGCCAGCAGCGATAGATGAGCTACCAAACATGGCTCTCATCTACCCTAAGTGTCTGGTTTTCAGGCGCCAGATATTCGCCTTCTCCCCTTCTCCTGTCAGTAAACAGTTCTTCCACGAGAAGGCTAGGAGCTGGACTTGACTGCCAGAGGCTAGGGCCCTGTCTAATTTTAGCTTCTTTATTGCCTCCTTTGTTTCACTTATTGTTATTGGTCCTGTATTGATGTTTAGTTTTGTTTGTGCTGCTTGTGTTCTGTTTAGTAGGGTGTTAAAGTGTTCCCTCCATTTTTTCAACTTTTTCTCTTTCTCCACTGATCAGTTGTCCCTTATGTATCCTTATTGCACTCTCACATCTTGTGCTGAAGTCACCTGTCATCTTCTTTGTGATTTTGTATATGGTTTTCATGTCATTTGAATATGCTACTTTCTCTGCTGCTTCTGCTAAGTTCTCATAGTACTGACGTTTATCTTGACGGCATGATTACTTCACCTCTTTGTCTTTTTGTGCATAATCACTTAAAACTTGTTCTTTTAGCCTGTGTGATTTGGTGCTCAGTACTTTTTTTTCTTGATTTCCTTTCTTTGCTCTATCTTTTCCCATGTGGTCTTGCTTATCCATTCCTCTTTTCTCCTTTTCCGATATCCCAGCACCTCTTTAACTTTTTCCTGTAGTGTTTCATTGAACTCTGGTATGGACATTTCTGTTTTGTCTTGTAGCGGTTCTTAAGTACTACTGAGAATTCATTCCTTGTTTGCTGGTCTTTCAGTTTTGTTGTATCAAAGCGTGCCTTTCTGTGTTCTCCGATTTTGGCTTTCCTTAATTTTAGTTTTATTTTTGCTACCAGAAGGTTGTGATCACTTCCTACATCTGCTCCTTTCCTTTCTCGCACATCTTGTAGTGACCTTTTCCACTTGTTGTTTATTAGTATGTGATCGATTTGGTTTTCTGTGGTTTTATCTGAGGACCTCCAAGTCACTTTATGGATGTTTTATGGTGGAAAATTGCCCCTCCGATGGTCATCATGTTTTCTTCACAGAAACTGCACATTCTTTCTCCATTTTCATTTATTTTTCCGATTCCTTCTCTTCCCATGATTCTTCTTCTATCTTCATTTCCTTCACCTACTTTTGCGTTGAAGTCGCCCAAGATGAGTAGCATATCATGCTTGTGTATTGTTTCTACTGTGGCTTGAAAGCAGCTGTAAAATTTAAATTCCCCTTCGGCCGCTTTTGTTGGTGCATAACAAACAAGACTGCTTCGTGAATATTGAGTTGAAGCGTGCATATAACAATCTCACATTTGTATGGGTCTATTTCAGCAGTGCTCTTGATGCTTCTTTTGTTATAATAAATGCAACTCCCCCTTCACGATTATCTTCTTTACCTGACAATATTATTGTATCTTTTGTGTGCTGTGTTGTTAATTTCCTTCTGCCTTGTCCTGTCCATCTTGCCTCTTGTAATTCTAATATGTCTAGTTTGTATCTGTGCATTTCCTTGATGGTTTGTGCTATTTTTCCAGTCTGATTAAGCGTCCTTACATTCCAGCTGCCTATTTGTATCTTGTGTTTAGGTTCCAGGAGGTATGCAGTCGAGCTGGGGACTTAAGTCACATTTATCTGCTGATTGCAGCCAGAATGCTTGTTTTCTACAAATAGAGTGTGTGCTTAGTGCTATATCATCTTTAATCCAAATCTTCAGGGAAGGAGGACATTGTCCGTCACATACGTATTTAGGAGACTTCTGTTTTGTTCATCACCCGGTCTGTGACAGTAATGAAAAGGGTATCTGACAGGGTACATCCTTGTACATCACTTCCAGATTTATATGACTTTTGACCAGTGCTACAGGTGAAGTTAGCATAGAGACTTTAATTATTGCTACGAAATGGCATGTTCTTCCAGAAGCTCTGAAAACTCTCCGCATGCTTTCTCTGTAGTCACACTGACATTTCAGTTCCTTCCAGGTTGTTCATTAATAGCACTGTTATTATTTGGTCTTTATCCTAAAGTGGGCCATACACCCCCCCTCCCCAAATTGGAAAGATATCTCTTTCTCTCTCTCTCTATCTATCTATCTATCTCCCCCCCCCCCCAAAAAAAAAAATCTCAAAACTCTCCGCATACTTTCTCTGTAACACTGACATATCATTTCCTTCCAGGCTGTTCATCAACATGATTATTATTATTATTAAGCCTTTATCCCAAAGTGGTCCATACATCCACTCCCCCTCTTCTCCTCCGGAATTAGAAAGATCTCTCTCCTCTATGTCTGTCTCTCTTCTCTCCCCCTCCCCCTTTATTTAGTATTGAATGCAGCCAGACTACAAGAAATCCAGTTTGTTATTTAAAATTCACATGTAGAGGACGCAACTAAAGCAACAAACAAACGGGACTGACGGCCAGAGAAAGAAAGCAAATACACTTCATGTGGAAGCTACAGCAAATCTCAAATGACTCTTTCATGTAACGATGTTTATTGTGCTTTTTTTTTTAAATTAGCCATCGCTTTTCCCGCTTGTGAGTTCTTTTTCATTTCCATCAAAAATAAATGAGCTTATTGCCTCATATGGCTCGAATACTTACGTTCAGGCGTTTCTGCTGTTGCGCTATTGAGTTGTTAGGCAACGTCATCCAGTCGTGTTATTGAAACGGACGAAAGGTTTTTGAGTTGACTAAGAGAAATCCTTGTTTGATGATAAATGAACTATACTGACGTGTTTTGTTTGGACAGCTTTGTAAGCTGTATCATAAATCGATGTGCCAGTTCGAGTTTAAGTGATGTCAGTGATTTTGTTATCAATAAGGAAACTCTGAAGAGGACACTATTAAGAGAGGCCAAATTAACAGGCATAAAATCCTTTGATGAGGTTGAAAGACTCGCCGAAGACAGGAAAAATTGCCGAACTACTTTGCGAACCCTATGTGATGTTTAACGGCACAGGAAGGATATAAGATATAAGATAAGAAGGAAGCTTGGGATATATATATATATATATATGTATGTGTTTGTGTGTGTGTGTGTGTGTGTGTGAGAGAGAGAGAGAGAGAGAGAGGTGCTGTTTCGAATCGGCTGCAATTTTTTAAAATCTTGCATATCATATTTTTTACTGTATTTTTTGTTTCCCATAAATTATTTTAAACCGTTTCCTTCGGTCATTATATACTAGAGCATGCATATATATATATATATATATATATATATATATATATATATATATATATATATCATGCATGTTATTTTAGATGTCTGTTTCGCCGATGTTTGTGTATACTCGTTCGTTCATTCGTTGGCTCCATAAGCCGTAAAGTAGTTGTGTAGGCCAGCAGAATTCTCACATTAAGTTCAATTTACTGCACAGACCGGACGTGTTCATGGGAGATGACTCTAGGAGAAATTCTGGTTTTGGAATGTATAGTCCAGTTTGGGCTTCATCGCAGTTTACTTCCTGGCTCTTTAAGTCTTTTTAAAATATTTTTTTTATCCGCCGTCCTTCATCCCAGTGCATAATGACTGCGACTGGTGGTCCATATTTTCGTAATCATTATTTAATTAATTATTTAGTTTATTTATCTTTTGTGGGGATTCACTCATCCATGTCCTTTGTCGGCGATCGGCTAAGCAATGACCGACCAGGACGCCATGTGGCGTATTGCAGGGCAATAACACATTCTCTCCACCTCACGGTTTGCGACCAGCTTTTGCATTGTGCCCCAGCTGTGCTGCATGCTACTCATTTCTGCTTCTACTGTTCTCCAGGTACCCTTTGGTCGGCCTCTCATTCTTTTAGCCTTGGGTGTCCATCGCATGGCTGCCATAGTGATGTTGCTGGGGTCTCTTAGGGGCACATGACCACTCCGTTTTTTTTTCGTTACGGCATGCATACCTTCTAGTTCATATTGGACATATAGGTCTCAATGTGTTTATTATCTGTGGTCAGCAATTATTGAAAATCTTTCTGAGCCAGGGTGTGATTGAATGAGGATTTTTTTTTATATATTGTGGGTATATGTAATGTAACGTAAAATTCCAGTTTCTGTGCCATTAGGGCATATTGGGGATACGTGTTAGGACCGTATTTTCCATAATCTTCGGCACATGAAAGTGTGATGTGGTCAGTATCGCGCCTGACCGCTTTACCTTCTCAGATTTCTCTGGTACCCATTTTTAGAGGCAAGGTGAATTCTGGGGCCTTTTTGGTGTGTACCAGAAAAAAATCCCACCGCTGGGACTGGACTTGGTACCACCTAACCACTCACTAACCAGGCCGCCAGTATTAATATTTAGGAAATCTTCTAACTCGCAAGGTGTACTATTTTTGCCATTTTCCCATGGGTTATGTACGATGCATCTAAAGCGGTTGCAGTAGTTCCAAGATGCTCTGTCAGTTCTATCAATGACCGTATACGAAATGATGCTGTGAATTCATCGGAGTGGAGTTTGTGTATCAAAGCTCTTAGTAAATGCTACATAGCTTATATATGAAAGCCTAAAAACCCGACGGACTTTGTCCGTTATTTTAAAATTAAGCCTGTTGATTATTCTTCTGAAAAATTTTGTACAACTAATCTTTTTTTTTTTTATCTGGAAGATACTTTAGTCAAATCGCTGTTGGCGAGATTCTTCAGCTGTCGTGTGTGGAGCGGTGCTCCTCCCGGCCAATGAAGAAAGGTGCAAATGGGTTGCCGCGCAGCATCACTGCGGAAAAGGTGGTAGAAAGAATAAAGCGAAGCAAACAGTCTAATCACGGCACCTCTGGTCTGGAGGTCAGCCACATCCCGAGTGCAGTCATATCGGGTGAAATGCATGAACCGGCTTGTCCCAGAGGTTAAGACAACGCTGGCGAGACTCTTCGAATGCCGCGCGTGGAGTGAAGCTCCTCCCGGTCAAGGAAGAAAATGCGGAAAAGAAATAAAGATTGCTGTGCGGCGTCGATGTGAAAAGGTGGTGGAAAGGATAAAGTGAAGTTTAATCGGTATTGTCCAGTAGTATCGCTGCGAGAGCTGTACATACCACAGCGCCTCTGCTCTAGAGGCAGGCCACGTCCGAAATACACCTACACTGGTGAAATATGCCTAAACCGGCACACACCAGGGGTGGAACTTGATGACTAGACGTCATGCCACCTCCGCTCTAGAGGTCGGTCACGCCTGATATACACCCATACTGGTGAATTTTGCCTAAACCAGCTAACACCAGGGGTGAATCTTGAAGGCTATGCATGTCACAGTATCTCTGCTCTAGAGGTCAGTCACGTCCCAAACACGCCCATACTGGGATAATATGCCTAAACCGGCTCAACCCAGGGGTGCAAGTCACTAGTGGCGAGGATTCGTCCTCCTGGACAAAAGCTCCATCCTGGTCACAACTAGGAAGGGTAGCGGCCACGACCGAAAAATGCTGAAGTCGGAGACGCTGGACCAGGGCAGTCTAGATAGACAACCACCTCTCATCCGGCGGGGATGTATGCGTATCCTAATCACGCTGAGGTTTTCCAGTGAGAAAGTCCAACTCTGGACTGGATGGGTAACCACCTCTCACCCGGCGGTGATACACGGGTATCTCAAAACACGTCGAGGTTTTCCGGTGAGAAGGTCCAACTCTGGCCTGGATGGGCTACCGCCTCTCACCCAGCGGGGATGCACTGATATCCTAAACACGTCGAGGTCTTCCGGTGAGAAAGTCCAACTCTAGACTAAACTGGTGCAACGAAAACCACAGTGTCACGCAATCCTGCTTCTGAGACCCACCAAGAATACAGGCTAAAGCCCTGTGATACTCTGAACTCCTTATGGTCCTCTCGGGGATCTTGTGTGGTCCTTTCGGGGACACAGGAGACAACGGGACCTAACGAGGACCACAGGCGTAAGTTCAGTAGGATCGCTATGCGGTTTTGGTGGTAGAAGCGAACGAAGAAGAAGAAGAAGACTTTAGTCAAAGTTTAGGAATACACGCGTGATCCCCGAATCAGGCACTGAAAATAGAGGTAGTTTTCAGAGATAAGATAACGAGAATTCATTAGTTGACGGCATTATGCCAAAACGGATTACCATTTCTAAGTATTCCGGATGATGCAGGTCTGCAAGGACAGTTCTGAATATTACTTGTGAACATAAAAGCCGCCGTGAACTCGAAGGGTCACATATAAGAAAATATTAATAATGATATTTTATCAGGTTCCTAATTGGCACCAATAATGTAGATGTTTAGAATTCACTATGTTTTAATAGTGTTTTTCTGGTATCCATTTGTTTATAATTCTTGTATTGTTCTCTTTAAAATAGTTTAAATGAAAAATAATCGCAGTGTTTAAAAAAAAAGTGAAATCTTCTATTTTCAGTACTGAAAGACGTATATTCTTTCCTTCTGTTTTCAGTTTGTGCTGTCCAAATACGGCTACCTTCCGTGCAATGTGAGTAGGCGGAGGAGAGACGCATCCAGTCGACAGCAGGAGGTCTCATCGCATCAGACCAACATTCCGTCCGCAATGGCGATGCCGGAAGAAGGTGGGGGCGAAACTTGTGATGAATTCGCAGTTCAGAGGGCTATCAAAAATTATCAGAGGACTTATAATCTTCCAGAAACTGGAGAGCTGGATGAAGAGACCAAATCGCTGATGAGCACATCCAGATGTGGAAACAAAGATGACCAAAAAGATCAAGTTAAGAAGAAACTTTCATTTAAAGATAAAAGCACAAAAGATGTTTTATTCAACAGAACTGATCTGCCTTTACCTAAACAAGACTTTACCGATTCCAATGACGACGGAGAAGGCAATAAATCATCATTAGCAAAGAGCCACAGGCTTTGGAAAAGATCATCGCAGGTTGGGAGAAGTAAGCTGTTTAGAGTACTGACTGGCGAAAAACCGAAGACTCGAACATTGGAGTGGCATAAAAAACATATTGAGGAATACATTCAGAAGATTCGGTCCGAAGCCAAAGGCAGACGAAGGCTTCTTCATCATTACACCCCGAAAGAAAGAAAAAAGCGTTCTGTCCATGTTTGGTCGCCGACTAATTTGCATCTGAGACAGTTCGGGAATGACAATGGTGCACTTTTTAATAAAGACGTGATTCGCTGGCGTCTTCTTACAACTGGTATTAGTACCAGGATCCCAGTGGAGGACCAGAGAGCAACCATCGATCTAGCCTTTCGTATGTGGAGCGAGGTCATTCCGTTGCGGTTTGTAGAAGACACGAGCAGTGACATACACAACGTGGACATTGAAATAGCATTTGGCAAAGGTTAGTCAATAATATTCATTTATTTTCAGTTTTCTTTTTCTCTGCTAAACTCCTATACAGTTTACTCCTTTTCAGAATATTGGTTCCTGAAAGCTGGCATTAGAGAATAAGGCTGAGTTTCAGATATAGTGAGATTTGTTTAATCTTTTAAGTCATGGCGTCGCTGAATCAGCCACATGACCATTATGTAATAGTACATTTGCTGTAACTTAACTACGCAGCTACTGCGACTGGTAATAGCTTCTTAAGTCATTGGTACCCAACCTTCGGTCCGCGACCAAAATTAGGATCGCAGGAGCTCGAAAATAAGTTCCGAAGAAGGTATTATGATAAATAGAGGTAAATAGAGATGTATGGCACAGTTTTATACGGCGGCAGAGGGAGTGAGGAAAAAACAAATAGCAGAAAGTATGAGAGTAAGATGAGAATGATTAAATTAAAAACACAACATCCAATATTTCGGCGTGAGCCATTGTAAATGATTACATACACAAACACAACAACATTTAACTAAAAGAACATGAAAATGAAAACTTAGCTTTGTGGCATCCTTCTAGAAAGAAAATACTCGAAATCACCAAATCGCTATCCTCTTTTATGATAAATAGGATTATTAGGAAGTGACATTTATACATAAATTTTAGTGACAGATAGCAAATTTATGTCACTTTAAAGACGCTGAAATAGTTTTAGCTATTGTTTGTTGAATTTAAGTATTTTAAAAACATCTTTTGTATGAGTCCTGGGTCACGCAACATTTTTTTAAGGGTCGCGGCATCTATCATTGCTGGTTTAAGGTCTCGGGTTATCGTTATCTACCATTGCTGGTTTAAGGTCTCGGGTTATCGTTATCTACCATTGCTGGTTTAAGGTCTCGGGTTATCGTTATCTACCATTGCTGGTTTAAGGTCTCGGGTTATCGTTATCTATCATTGCTGGTTTAAGGTCTCGGGTTATCGTTATCTACCATTGCTGGTTTAAGGTCTCGGGTTATCGTTATCTACCATTGCTGGTTTAGGGTTGCGCTAAAAAAAAGATTGGAAACCTTTATTTAAGTATTAACATAACGTACAAGAAAAAAAATCTTGTTATTAGCACAGCCAAGAATGTGTTTTTTAAACATAAAAGTAATTAGGTCCGGCCCCCCCCCCCCCTCCACCACCACCACCATCACACCCACATTTAACACATTATGTTAGCCATTTTCATGGAACTTTGCAACCAAAAAAAAAAAATATATATATATATATATATGTATATATATATTTTTTTCCTTTACGCTTCCTGTCGTGGTAAATGCTGTTGCGATCTATTCTTTATCTTAACCATTACCATTGCTGTCTACACTATCATTAGTAGTCTCTCGATGCCGTAACTGAATACGGGTGTTCCTTCTAAGTGAAAAAAATCCTTACACGTTATAAAACGTGTTGAGTCCGCCACTCTATGTGGGTGAGGTTTAAAAAAAAAAGATTAGTAACAGTTCTGTTATATTATAGCTCCCCCAGACACTGACGCCATACTTCATTTTACTTAATGAAGCAGGTAATTGTCTAAAGATCTTTTATATTGGTCCAAAACATAACAGTACTGATACGTGGATGGTCAACTTACGGTTTAAGTGAATTTTTTTTTTTTAGCTGAAAACTTTCATTTAAAAAAAAAGCCTGCCAGTTTTTACAACGTACCTCCAAAAGATGTACAGGTAAATTATTTTTTTTTTCTTTTCTTCTTTCTTATATATACCTCAGCATTCTTAAAATTTATCAGCACAATTGGATGTTAATAAACTACATGAAACAAGGGTTCACGTAAGATCAAAAGATCTGGCCAAATACCATAGATAATAACCTCTTGTTATAACAGACAGACACTGCCGACAGTGATTGAAATGGAAAGATGTCAATGCATTGGCTGCATTATGAGAATGACAGACTAATCCATCCAAACGAACAGTTTTGATGGGGAATCCACCAAGTAAAAGAAGGATGGGATGACCCAAAGAGATATAGAGACTTATAACAGAAAAAATGTTGGTAAGTAGAGGACTGACATGGGAGGCAGCCAAGAAGATAGCGAAAGATCGCCAAAAATGGAAATGTATTGCTAACAGCAGCCCGATGTGTCTTGATAAATGAAAGGGCAAGCGAGAGAAAGAGAAACGATACACTAAATTGGAACATGTCGATGTCACTGGTCTGCGCAGTGGAAAGCATTAATGTTACCAGTATATCTAATGAAAATTTAAAAAAAAAACACTGAGCGAAAGAAATTTGTGAAATATTCACCACCAATCTTCGTCCTCTCTTTCATTTTTTTTCTTCACCCCATCCTAATTGTGCATGAAAACAGGGTAGTCTCAGGAAACGAAAGAATATTATTTCCTTTCGCTCTTCAGCATTCTCACACAGTCTGTTTTCTGGTTGCAACAGTTCGTTCATATTTCGCAGTAGACGAAAGATTTAGCTTATGCAACCTGTACATCAACCTAGACTCGTTTTCAGAACAGGGCCTGCTCTCTGTTTATAAGTAATCGAGAGCAGTTTTTAAAGGTGTTGCTTAAAGTGGGTCTTGTGACGCTGTTGTAAACATTTAAAGGAGACAATTCTAAAGGTACGAACCAATCCGCTTGAAACATACTCAGTGTTTCAGTCGACCAGTTTTCTTTCTCTGTGGGCCTGCCTGTTTGTCTGAAAAGTATTAAATTTACAAGATACCTTGACATACACGAACTTTTTATTCAGAAGCCTCTGTAACTGTAATGCACCAGGCTGTGACTGCTCTTTTTTGCTTTCGGATAAATATGGCTGTTCTGAGATACTTCTTCGTGTCTCCAATTACAATATTATTCGCGCCCTGTATTTATAATAACGATGTTTGCATTCAGTTAAAATATCAAAGAGCTATGAAGCCAGCACAATGTACACTGCGCCTGGTTGTCCGTCTGCCTGCCTCTTAGTTGTCCGGATCAGATTGTTTTACACAGATTCTTTTTTCTGCATCGAAAAGTTTGGGAGAGGTTAGGCTTGTTTATTTAGGTACAGCTGAAGAAATATAGAAGGAAAAAAAAACCAGTGCTGACATCTAAACTGAATACCTGTGTTATGAATTATTTGTACAGTATTAGCGCATGTTAGAATTATCGAATTTCAGGTTTGTGTGCCTGCTGTTTGTGAAGGCAAACATCAAATAAGTGACGTTAACTGGACACAAATTCTAGTACTCGAGCGCAGTGGCTCTGTTTCCAAAGAATAATTTTTTTCCTAAATTAATACACATGCAGACAACTTTGTAACATGTGTACTTCATGCGTGCTGTCGTTTCAGATTTGATGTTTTGTACATCTGCTGATAGCTGAACATCATTGAAAGTACATCTCAGTTGCACTAACAAGTAACTCGCAAACACTGAAAAACATTTTGTACGGTCGCATATTCTTCTTATTCATCACATTCAGCTATAGGGACTTTCTTTACCCAGATTCTGCACATACTGCTTTAATGTCATTTTGAGAACTCTTTCATTAATACGTTGTTTTTTTTTTTTAAACCCAGGGGTGAGATCTTGACAAAAAAACTTTTATATAAATGTAAGCGATCCATCATTTTGGTGAGGTCTGTATTTCAAGTCAAAGAGAAAGAACAAAGCTATAAAGCGATTCCCCCCCCCCTCTCTCTCTCTCTCTCTCCTGGTCACGTGATAAAAGAAGACTGCAATTGTTCAGTGATTGGAGTAATAAAAGAGCACAGCTGAAGTCGCAGAAAAACTAAGGAACAAAGCTGAGAGACAGAATAAGTAGCCAAATGTGAACTGCCATGGTTACCAGAAAAATCATCATGAAGGTTTTGAATTCATCACATGGGGAAATTAAAATCTGGTTTAAGGCATCCACAGCATTTCGATCACTTAAGAGAATTTGAGATTATGAATTTGCAGAAGACAAGCAAAATTGAACCTTGAGAGAGTGACTTTTCATTCGCCAGCAAATAATGATAATAATAATAATGATAACAACAACAACAACAACAACAACTGTAGGACGTTGCCTATGAGAGATCTTATTACACGCCTTTAGCCGTCTCTTGGGTAAAAACTCAGAGACAATGAGAAACTAACGAGAGCGAAAAAAAAAAAAGATTACACAGCGGTTTTCAACGGAAGCCACACATCTCTCCAGAGATTTCACAGTGGACACAACTATGCCGTTTTTCCTGTAGTAATAAGATGAGAGCTGGACAACAGAAAATATTTCAATACAAAGAAAAAAAAAGAGATAGAAGGTGGGGAATTGCGAGCAGTAGAAGGCTGAGAATCCCTGGACCGATTTAACATAGGCTGAGATGACTGGTCTAGAATACTTCTGAATGGAGGAAGTTCGTGCCTTACGCTTCACGAGGAGCTGACGAGAAACGAGGAGGGGGTTGTGAATACACATCTCCTAATCCTACTACTGTAAGATCAAATCAAAGCGCTCAACCAAATATCAAACACCCAGTCTTTGAAAGAGCTTGAAAACATGAACCGTGGAAGCACGTTGTATAGTAGACAAATTCATGCTTATATAAAAAAAGTAAAGAAGGGGGGGGGGGGAGTTCATGCGCAATATACGGGCATGAAAACACAGACCAGGAACTTTCATACGTGATTATAGCCGCCACGCTAGAGTGGTAAATGCACACACTGTTCCCGGTGTTTAATTCAAGGTAAGAAAGAATGAACCCCCTCCAATCCCACCAGTAACATTGTGAATGGCGACCGCGGGGTGTTTGCGTATCCAATGAAACCTTGTGAAAAGCTGAAGGTATATACGACAGCCAATTTTAACCCGAGTCAGTGCTCCAGCAGGAAGGTTTATCACGTATGTTAGAAGACAACCCGGGACCCGTAGTCTTGGGTTATTTCCAAACTAGATTGTGTCTATCTAAAGAAATAGGTAGTGCACTTATTTCTCATACCGAAAACCGGTGGTTCAAACCACGTAGTTTTAGTAATGAAAGCCTTGCTGCTCTTGAAGCTGGCGAAGAAAAATGGCTAGGCGTGATGCTGACTATATCAACATGTAGTACAATGTGCTCTTTTTAAAGCTTTTTTTTTTTTAAATGGCCGTGGGCCTCTTCTCTCCTGAGAACAGTTGTAGACCCCTCATTAAAAATGAAGCAGTAATCAGAGCTTGTGGGCATGCATCTTTTCCATCGCAACATATGCCTGTGAGACCTGGACACTTAACAAAACAGCTGAGAAACACATAAATGCATATGAATGTAAATGCTACAGAAAAGTTCTTCAAATATCATGGACACAAAAGAGAACAAATATATCTATACTGCAAGAACTTAATATTGAAGAAGGCTGGCTAGTAAAAAGGATTAAAGAGATAAAACTTAAATATTTTAGACACAAACGTCATGATAATCTAGAGAAAACCGTCTTTGAAGGGTCATCATCATCATCAGGTGCCGTGCCGACTGGCGTTGGCTATTATGCTTCTCCAGAGTACCCGATCCTTCATGCAGGCCATCAGTTCAGTTGGTGATCTCCTCTCACACCATCCCGTCAGACTGTCCAGTATCATTTCTCTTGGTCTTCCTCTTTATCTTCTTCCTTCTATTTTTCCTGTTGTTATAATATTTTCAATGCCCCCTCTTCTCATTGCATGTCCTATGAAAGTACATTGTCTCTCTCTTATCTTTCTGACAAGGTTTTTTGTCTCTCCAGCTCTTCTCATACATTCTTCATTAGTTATTTTTGCTGTTCAGGGGATTCGCAACATTCTTCTAATAAACCACATTTCTGCTGCTTCCAATGATTTTTGTGCAGACTTGCCTATTGTCCATGATTCACTTCCATATAACAAGATAGGTTCAATATAGCATTTTAGGACTCGTTTTCTAACATTCATTGATAAAGATGTGTTAGCTAATATGTTTGTCATTCTCTGAAATGCAGTCTTTGCTTGGCCTATTCTGTTCCTAATTTCTGTTTTGCATTTCCCATCTGAAGTTATTACTGCTCCAAGGTATTTGAATTTCTGCACCTGCTTTAGAATGGTTCCGTTTAATTTTATACTGCATGCTGGTGGATTCTGTTTCTTAGATATAACCATAGTCTCTGTCTTTTTGATGTTCAAAGTAAGGCCTTTCTGTTCACTTTCTTTGGCGACTTTATCCAAGAGATTTTGCAGGTCTTGTTGGTTCTCAGCTATCAGTACTGTGTCGTCAGCATACCGAAGGTTGTTAATATTGTATCCTCCAATTTTTATGCCTGGTTCTGTGATGATTGTTCTTAGAATATTCTCGCTGTACAGAGAAAAAAGGTCTGGAGATAGTACACATCCTTGTCGCACCCCTTGTTTTATAGGTTGGTATTTTCCAATTCTATTTTCAACTCGAACTGCTGCTTCTTGCTGCCAGTATAGATGTTTTACAATCCTCAAGTCTTTGCCGTCTATATTGATGTCTTCAAGCATTTTAATAATTTCACCTTGTCAAATGCCTTGGTGTAATCAATGAAGCATAAGTAGAGATCTTTTCTGTACTTCTAAAGCTCTTTCTGTTAGTGTTCGTAAAGCATAAATGGCATTGTGTGTTCCCTTTCCTTCAGCAAATCCAAACTGTTCATCTGCTATTTCCATTTTTATCTTTTTCCTTGTTCTTCTCATAATGATTCTCAGAAGTAGCTTCGTTATGTGACATGAGAGGCTGATAGTCCGGTGGTCGTCACATTCCTTTGCACCTGGTTTCTTTGTTAGTTCTATAAACTGGGAATATAACTACTGTTGTAAATGTCATTCAGTAACTTGGTTATTATTTTTATTCCTGTCTCCTCTAGTGCCTCTATTTCTTCTATTGTTATATTATCAGGCCCTGTCGCTTTTCCTTTCTTCATGTGTTTGATGGCATCTATGATTTCATCTTCAAGTATTGGTGGTCCATCACAGTTTTCAGTATCTGATGTTAATTCTGGTCTTTCTCCTCCATATAGCTCACCGATATACTCTGTCCACCTGTCCACAATGTCTTCTTTTCCCATTAACATTTTACCTTCTTTCGATTTCAGGCATCCTGTGGTATATTTTGTTTTCCTGCCTGTGAGTTCATTATTTCGTTTATGCATGTTTTTGCTGTCTTTATTATGAGCGTCCTCTATCTGTCTGCACTTTGAAGGGTACATAATGGAAAAAGAAAGAGAGGAAGACGAAGGCGAAGATGGCTGCAAGACATCGTTGATGATCTGCAAATGGATGCATCAGCAGCAGGCCATCTTGCTCACAACCGAGAGGCCTACAGGAGTGCTGTTAGGGAGGCAAAATTCCGCAGGGACAGGCAAATGAATGAATGAATGTGGGCGGTGGAAAGGACCAGAGGGGCGGTGAAGGAAATAGAGTCAGTTTTTTTTCGGGGGGGGGGCGTTAATAGAAAACAAAGCAGCAGACGGGGGCAGTAATACCTTCCTTCTTAATGCTTTTCAAGCTGCTGTTGAGAAACTTTTGTCACGACATGAAATTCAACATCACATTAAAAGTTAAGAAAATAATGTAATAGGTGAGTTATAATTATACTCTTTCATATTGTTAAAACGGTTTGTTTGCTGAAGTTTTTAGTTGTGCAACGCATATCCTAGTTTAATAGGCCGTTGTACGAATAGCACGTAACAGGGGTTGGGCGCATTGAGGATGTGGCCTGGGAGAAAAGACAGTTCGAACAAGCCTGGGAAACACTGGCCTAGATGATGCTGAGTTTTCATTACAGCCAATCCATTTTATGGTCCACGGACCCCCAAAAAGCCTTCATTTGACCCCCTGGGAGTCCAAAGAACCCAGGTTATGAACCAGTTACTTGTGTGCTAACAAGTCAAGGAAAATATCCCTTTAATTAGGTCAACGTGAGTTCAGGGGGGCCCACGGACGGATTTTTGGGGGTTCACAGACTAGGAAAGACTGGCTCGATTTTAAAGAAAATATTAGCATGACAGGTGTTAATGAGGGTCCACAGCTGTTCTGAGCCCGAAATTTGTCCACGGTTAAAAAAAAAAAAACCGATACCCCAGATGCCGTAAATGTGACATCCAAAGGCTACCTTTTACATTTTAGATCCACATGCTGTCTTTCTTTTAAAAACAAATCATATTTTCGTCTGTTTTACTGTCTAGTTCATCATTATCGTCTTCTGCGTGTATGCGTAATCGACCACTCTTTTTTTTTATTTGTGCAGTCCTGCAGATATGTAATTAAATCAATTCCCTATTATTTGCAGTACATTTTAATCATCTTACCCAGTCTAGTGTTCTTGTACCTTTTATTTTTTTCTTTGTTGTTCTTGCTTCTTATTTTCATTATTATAATTAACATTATTTGCTTTTTTCTTCCGTTTTCACCACTTGCTACATTTTTCATGATGCTATTAATCTAGTTTCTTTCCGCTTCCTTTCTTTCAGGCAAGCATGGTGTTTAGTCTGGTTTATTTAATGTGGTAATGTATCTTACGATTTGCCTTTCTTTAATAATTGTTGCTACAGCACTGTATCTGCTTGTTACAATAAATCTGTTGTTTCTTTGTGTTGTTATTCTGTAACTTATTTGCATTTATAATACATTTTCCCCCACATTTTTAAAAACTTAATTCTCATTTTGTCTTCTCATTAGAATTTTATCATTCATGCAAATATTTCCTTGTTTAGTTTTTGTCATTAGCAATATGTGGCAGTCTCATGTAGTTCGCGTTGTAGTCATTTCTTTTAAGATTTTATGTATGTATTGTTTGTCATCTGGTTTACCGTTGAACCGAAGGCTTCTAACAAAACATCTGTACTTTTATACACTGCTCTTATCTTTTCTTTTTCCCAAAAAATATGGTTACAGAAAACCCAAGAGTAGGATTGGCCGGCTATCTCTTGGGCTGAAAGGAATTGGATCGATTCCCGCAGCCACCACCTTCATGTCGACACATTAGATAGGAAGGGATATGTGGACCGGTGTATTTGACGAAAAAAAATTTTTTTTTTTTTTAAACACGGAGAGGCCTTCTGGATTACACTACATACACGGAAGGCAGTGACTGAAAAAAGCAAACGAACAAAAAAAAAAAGATTATCTTGTATATTGTTTTTAGCAGTGTTGTGTTATCTTTATGTTAAGGTGTATTGTGTTAATATTTTTGAAGTTTTTCAGTTATATTATTTTGACATTGCTATCAGTTGGAGTGTAAGTTTTTTTTTTTTAAAAATTGTTACCTGTTATATGTTTCAGCATTCTTTTCAGCTGTATTGTGTCGTCATTTATTTCTCTTATGCAGATATTACTAGACAGATCTGGGTGAAGGAAAATGTGTCATCAGCTTGAAACCACCTCCATTGATTGCTAGACAGATATAATCTTCCTTCGCACAGTTTTGTCTAGACTCTAGACAAGCAAGGCTGCATAAAATCTTATAGCGCTATAACTTACTCCTCTTGTATTGCAGAAACAGATGTGTATGTTTGGGGGTGGGGGGGGGGGGGGCGGGGAGTTGCGCTTTCTTCTCAGCTTGGGTCTGTGAAAATGAATTATCAGCATGACATTCACTTGTTTAGAACATCATATTCTTGCACATGTTGTTGTTGGACAGAAAGCATTCAGCAGTAGGGTTTAGAAAACTCAGCGTGAAAACCATGTTCAGTAACGGAGCTTTATCCTAATCTTTTGTCTGGATAACAAATGGATCACTTCGTGCGTCCATGTGAAAACATACTGTTATTTAACATATCAATAATATACTGAAGATTTCGTCCTGTGCTTATCTTCACAACAGTGTATTCTGTTTCGCTAAGCTACGTGTTGATCTCCAGAAAGCCTTCATCTGTTATCTTTATTTTAGAAACTTGAAACTCCTATTCTATCTACTCTATAAAGCCCCCAACACCCCTTCCACTTTTTTTCTGATCCTCTCTCTCTCCATTGTCCTCTCATCCAACGTCTGACCAAAAAAAAAAAAGTTGATAACAAAGAATGAGAAATGAATCAGTGTTAGTTTTCACTACGAAAATAAGCGGCACTTGTCGAAAACTTTCAAGTTCAAGACCAGTCGTTCTTAATCTGGAGTCCAGGGACCGGAATATGGATTTACTCAATGAAAAAGATCTTATCACCATCAGAGTCTGTTTATTGCTGTAGTTTTAATCTGGTATCCACAGTGGATCAACCGCGAACAAAGGTTAAGAATATCTGTTGCAGACACTGGAGAGAGATGCACTATAATTCCAGTGTGTAGTGGTCATGCACAGATATGTGAACTGTTCTCGGCTTAAGCTGCACGAAAATTTGACAGTCAGGGTGCCAAGACTCAAGGAATGTTACTAGGAGTATCATACAGAGATGGGATAAGGTGTTGATGAGCTCTGGTTCACTGGCTTTGATCACAAGAGCATAAACCACTGTAACTGTTCTATATAAGATCGATATAGTTACCGCAGGATAGCAGATAAACTCATACGTGATTCCAGTATTCCTTGTCTTTTTTTTTTCACTTCTGATATGATTTTTCCACATTTATCAGTTCACCACTGGGTTTTCAGTATGCATTGTCTTTCATTATGTTTAAACACGTTTGCTTTTCGCTGTTAAAATGTTAAAATTCATTATGTCCCTTTTCAGTTTATAATACTCCATTTCAGTGTACGATACCCCGGTGCGGTTTTTTTTTTTTTTAAAGATGTAACTTAATTTCTTGACGTTCACGCCGCTGTTCTATGTACTGTAACTTTTTTACTTGATCTCCTTTTTATTTTCTTGTTCGGTGGCCCCAGTTTTCTGTGATTTACAGTAGTTTGTCCATACATAAACTAGACAGGCCTATGTTTTAAATACTGACTTCTTCTGTTGAATGCATATTTATTTTTCTTTACTTCCACTTTTAGACAGTTCCTTTTCAGATTTTTCCTATCACGTATTATATTTTAGATGCATGAGATTTTGAAACTGGTTTCATTTTTATTATCGTTTATCAGATATTTCTGATCTAAATGCCGTGCCGCGTGGCGTAAGCGATCATTTCTCTCCACAATTCCCTGTCTTTTGCGTTGATTATGAGATCCGCCGGTGACTTTCTTCCTAACCACACTGACAGCCCATCCAGTAACTTCTCTCTCTCTCTATCTGTCTGTCTGTATGTCTGTCTGTCTATCTATCTATCTATCTATCTATCTATCTATCTATCTATCTATCTATCTATCTATCTATCTATCTATCTATCTATCTATCTATCTATCTATCTATCTATCTATCTATCTACTATCTATCTATCTATCATCTATCTATCTATCTATCTATCTATCTATCTATCTATCTATCTATCTATCTATCTATCTATCTATCTATCTATCTATCTATCTATCTATCTATCTATCTATCTATCTATCTATCTATCTATCTATCTATCTATCTATCTATCTATCTATCTATCTATCTATCTATCTATCTATCTATCTATCTATCTATCTATCTTCCTGTGTCTCTTCTTCCCTCAATTTTTCCAGTTGCTACAGCGCGTTCCAATTTTTCTCTTCTCAGGAAATGTCCTATAAATCTTGTTTGTCTACCTCTGATCTTTGCTATAATTTGCTTCTTAACTCCAGCCTCTCTTAAGATTTCTTCATTGGTTTTATTGGCTGTCCATAGTACACTCAACATCCTTCTTATAAACCACTTATAAACCACATTTCCATGGCCTCCATTTCTCACTGTACTTTCTTATTCATAGACCATGCTTCACATCCATAAAACAAAATTGACTCGATGTAACATTTAAGTACTCGGAATCTTGTTTCCATTTATATGGATCTGTTGCACAAGATGTGTCTCATTTTCTGGAATGCTGACTTTGCCTAAGCACGTCTGCTTTTTATTTCACTGTGATATTTCCCATTAGTTGTTATAATCATTCCTAAGTACTTGAATCTATCAGTCAATTTCTTTCAGATTTGTGCCATCGATGGTAATGCTACGTTTTAGTGGTATTCTTTTCTTTGAGATGACCATCACTTTAGTCTTCATTTTGTTCAGGCTGAGACCTTTGTTTTTACTTTCACGGACCAGAAGAGCCTGTAGCTCCCCTTCACTTTTAACAATCAGAAATGTGTCGTCTTAAGTTGTTAAAGTTGTAACCGCCAATTGATATTCCTAGCATGTTCTCTGTATTTCTCATTATGTTTTCGCTGTACAAGGATAAGAGGTCAGGAAATAGAAAATATCCTTGTCTCACTCCCAATTTTATATCTTGGAATGCTCCTATTTGGTCCTCAACCCCCATTGTTGCTGATTGCTGCCAATATACGTTTTCGATAAGTTTCAGATCTTTCCCATCTATATTGACGTCTTCCAGCATTCTTATAATTTCTGTGTCTCACTTTATCAGATGTTTTACAGTAGTCTGTGAAGCATAAGTATAGATCCGTCTTTACTTCTGTTGATCTCTCCATCACTGTTCTCATTATATATATATATATATATATATATATATATATGGCATTACTTGTATTTACATTTTTTAAAAAGTGCACCTTTGCTGCTACTGTATTGTTTGCCTTCTTCATATTTATTTCCAGTCTACTCTTCTGCCTTAAAAAAAGAAGAAAATATTTCCATCACACGCTTTTCCAATATATCTAATCATTTCTGCACTACCAGTTCGGTTTTATCTAATTTGATCTTATCTTATTCGTGTTCTTTTCTAATAGATATTTCTTTAAGCCTTTCACTCTAGGTTTATATTTCCTCCAAAAACATGTTTTATCCGAGATAAAAAAGAGTATGTATCATGTGTATTGCTAAAATGCTGCGAGTACGTTGAAAATAATAAGGTGACACTTAAATTTGTACTTCAGTGTAATTTTTCTAACAAACCGTTTGCACTACGATGTCAGTTTTTTATTGTAGCATATGATTGGAATTTTAGTCACGAAGTAAATATTTCTGTGAGTAGCCAGTGAAATTAGGCGTCTCATTGCCTGATTCATGTCTTTGGTACAAAAAGATTGTGAATGGTCGACCTTAGATATTTGCATATGATTATTGATACTGTTTAAATGCACATTTCCCCTATGATTTCATTAGTTGTATATAATTGCCATAGATAGATAGATAGATAGATAGATAGACAGACAGACAGGCAGGCAGGCAGACAGACAGACAGATAGATCATCTTTATCTTCTGTTTGTCTTTTAACCCTCGGCATAAATTATTTTGATTTTTAAAAATCCGATATTTACTAGTCCGGGACGCAATCACAATACTGACATATCCTTGTACTTGGTTTCAGAAGTTTTTTTTCCTACTAGATCGAAGAAGCAGAACAGAAAAACAAGTACCATTACTGGATTTTTGATTCTGATATTCGGGAAATTGTAGAGAGGAAGCCAAGTTAATGGGGTCAGGGCTTTGATCATTTCTGGCTACCACAGACAATACTAGGGCTGCATTTCATCCAAGTTAAGCTAGGTTTCATCCAAAACACGATGTTGCTTTCCTAAGCATTACTATTTCTCCCTTTTACTACATATTTTTTAAATAAGAAAACAACAAGGCTTTAAGTACAGTAAATTGTCACCCCATGTATAGGAGGCTGTTCTTTTTGCCAGAGTCCCTGGTTCAAATCACGGTCGTTCTGTTATTTTTCTTGCTCTGGTGTGTAAGATGTTCTCTCTCTCTCTCCCCTCCCCTCCCCGATGTGTAAAATGTTTTTTTCTTTTCTCTCCCCCCTCCCCAAGCTAACCATACAGTACTGTGCTCTCTACCTAATTTCTATACTTATCTCCCTCTTATCCGAAGGCAGCTGTTCATCACATCCCTCAAATCATTTACCTGTAGTAGAATTTGAATGACAAGGGAGGAGAGAACCATTTGGAGATACCAGACAGTCAGTATCGGATCCCAGTCGTCGTCCCCATCTTCCCCTCCAACTCTCTCTCTCTCTTTTCATTAGGAATGAGAGAGAAGGGGTTTAAATACTTCCGTTTCGCCTGGAGGTTGGTTCTCCAGGTCAGCCGGCGCCAAAAATGTTTGTTTATCTCGGAATAGGAAAATCAGACTTAGAAGAGTCGAGGTCATTAGTGGCCACAAGTGTTTTTATATGGCGCACTGTGTCTGTTACAGGTTTCATCTCATAAACGCGAAATGCTATAATGGGAGTAAATGGTGCTATTTAACTCTTCCCCACAGAAAATAAATCAATAAAAATCAACACCTGTGCTGGTAACCATACGACCAAATAGTTTATGGTCACAAAAATGGCGGAAATAAGCGCGCTGACGAGAATGGAATTGGCACGTTAAGAAAATATGGGCACACAAACATATTTGTTTATGACTTTTGTATTCTTAGTTCTTCGCTTATAGTATTAACTAGCTACGTAATATTTTAGAAACCCACTAGAGAATATATATATATATATATATATATATATATATCTGAAAGGCGACCATCATTTCAGTTTGGTCCAGTATTAGGATAAAGACCTCCCAAAGAAGAAAGCTGAATGATAAAGTCAGTGTTTCCATTTGTCAGTCTTGTTTTTCATCGTGAGAAAATAAGAACTTGCAGTGTTACCCAGCAGGGATTGTTCCTTACTATTCTTGAACTTTTGGTGTTGATCTAGTATCGTGCTTTGGCGATGTACTGTATTTTTCAAATATTCAGGACGGGTTTACGGTATCAACAGTACCGCTTCTCGTGAAGAAAGTTCTGATCAGACAAGTTTTTCGTTTGTTTCTTTTTTTTTTCCTGAGATCATATAGCCTGGATGTCTGAAGGACACGTTTGTCTGCCTGTGTCTCGTCACTGCAGACATAAAAAGCATTAAGGCAAATTTCAGTTCCTGGTTATGTGGATTGTGTCCCATCTTGCAAAACCCTTTAAGCAGGCAGTTATAGGTTGCTGATAGCTGTCTCATTCAGCTTGAGTACATCATCTTCGCTACCTTTTCCCCAGCCAGTCTGCCTCTCCGTTTCCCAGAGTGTTACTGTAGGCAGGTATCCACTGTATGATTTCTAAACACTTAAGACTTTTCTCAGATCGTTCATGTCTTTATTTATTTATTTTGTTGTTACATGCCTGTCTGTGATTTGGGGGTGGGGTGGGAGTGGGATGGTTAAAGACTGTATAACTGATAGGGAGTTTGTGAGAAATACAGATAGTCTATCATCATGGTTTCTGTTTCCATACATCGACGAAGTTGTTTGTATTGCTTCTCCGCATCAGCTGTTATTATTGGAATCATGTCTGGTATGGATGTCTGTACTGTTTGGCCTTTTTTAAATTTCAGTTTGTATCCCTATTTGCCTCATATTGCCAGTGATGTTTTTAGCTAAGATGTCTGTGTATGTATGTATCAAATGTTTATTTATGTAGAAAGGTTTCGTACCTACTTGCTGTTACTTTTTTTGCTCCTAAACTGTTTTAGTTCCTTTTTTTCTACATTCTTGAGAGTTGGTCCTGCAGTCCTGAGAACTGTTTGTTTTTCACGTGGTGGAACTTTACCAAGTAATTAGAGAGTCTGAATCAAGTCTTAATTGACCTTTATTTTACTCCAATGTTCCTGGGAGTATCTTCTTGTTTTTCATTGCCTTTACTGTAGACTTCATGAGTTCCTTTGCTGTAAACTAATTCCTCCAACGTTTTTTATATGTTCAAAATACTTTTCTGTTTCCCATTATTTCAGTCGTCAGTTTCAGTTTGTCCAATATGTCTTTTCTGTCTTACAGTATATCCCCTTACTTGCATATCTACAGTGCGTTCGGAAAATAACTGTGCACTAACCCAGTATCGATTCCGGTACCGTGGTTATATCTTAATGACTGCGCCAGGTAGATATTAAAATCTCCCATCACTATAGTAACTTCATGTGACTTTGTGTGTTTCAGGGCTGTCTCTATGTCATTATAAAATAGCTGTACATCTTCAGAACTTTCAGATTCCGGTATCGTAATGATATCTTAATGTCGCCGGCATCTATTAAGATATCATTACGATATCGGAATCGATACTAGGTTAGTGCACAGTTACTTATGGAACACTTTGGTACATCCCTAGGTCCATATTTTTCCTCTTTGGTGTCAAGTTCCAGCGCCACAGATTAATTTTTTGGCATTTAACAACTCTCAGCTTTATCTGCTTTGTCTTGCCTGGTAAGGATGTCATACATTTTGTTGAAACTGTTTAGCCGTTTCTATTCCATCGTCCGTTTAACAACTAATGGAATATAGGAAGTTAAAGTTTCTAAATTTTACACAGAGGCTGACTAAGTAGCACAATAATGTCTGTGAAGTTTGCATGGTTTTTCAGTCTACATTGATTCCGCAGTTAATTTTGTATGAGGGAGACAGAGAAAGAGAGAGATATATATATAATTCAGGCACTTGATATATTGAAAGGTCTACTGCGTAGACTTGTATGTCATGATATATGCCATATTTAATTGGATAGTACAATATCCTTTAATGTGTATTGCCTGCTGTGAAATCTCCACCTCGTTTTGTCTCTTGCTTTGGTTCTAAGGACTGCAAACGCGCCACAAACAGCCTCTGGCAGTCAAGTCCAGCTCCTGGCCTTCCCGTGGCAGAACTGTTTAAACTGACAGGAGAAGGGGCGAGGGCGAATATCTGGCGCCTGAAAACCAGTTACTTAGGGTAGATGAGTGGCACGTTTGGTAGCTCATCTGCCGCTGTTGGCGAGATCTTCAGCTGCCGTGCGTGGAGTGGTGCTCCTCCCGGCCAATGAAGAAATTTGCAAATGAGGTTGCCGCGCAGCATCACTGCGGAAAGGGTGGTAGAAAGGATAAAGCGAAGCAAGCAGTCAAATCACGGCACCTCTGGTCTGGAGGTCGGCCACGTCCTGAGTGCAGTCATGTCGGGTGAAATTCATGAACCGGCTTGTCCCAGAGGTTAAGACACTGCTGGCGAGACTCTTCAAATGCCGCGCGTGGAGTGAAGCTCCTCCCGGTTAAGGAAGTAAATGCGGAAAAGAAATAAAGGTTGCTGTGCGGAGCCGATGGGAAAAAGTGGTGGAAAGTGAAGTTTAACCGGTATGTCCAGTAGTATCGCTACGAGAGCTATACCACGGCACCTCTTTTCTAGAGGCCGCCCACGTCCGAAATACACCTACACTGGTGAAATATGCCTAAACCGGCACACACCAGGGGTGGAACTTGATGGCTAGACATGTCATGCCACCTCCGCTCTAGAGGTCGGTAACGCCTGATAAACACCCATACTGGTGAATTTTGCCTAAACCGGCTCATACCAGGGGTGAATCTTGAAGGCTGTGCATGTCACAGTACCTCTGCCCTAGAGGTCGGTCCCGTCCCAAACACGCCCATACTGGGATACTGCCTAAACCGGCTCAACCCAGGGGTAGAAGTCACTAGTGGCGAGGATTCGTCCTCCTGGACAAAAGCTCCATCCTGGTCACAACTAGGAAGGGTAGTGGCCACGACCGCAAAATGCTGAAGTCGGAGACACTGGACCAGGGAAGTGTAGATAGGCAACCACCTCTCACTCGGCGGGGATGTTGGCGTATCCTAATCACGCTGAGGTTTTCCATTGAGAAAGTCCAACCCTGGACTGGATGGGCAACCACCTCTCACCCGGCGGTGATACACGGGTATCTCAAAACACGTCGAGGTTTTCCGGTGAGAAAGTCCAAATCTGGCCTGGGTGGGCTACCGCCTCTCACCCAGCGGGGATGCACTGATATCCTAAACACGTCGAGGTCTTCCGGTGAGAAAGTCCAACCCTAGACTAAACTGGTGCAATGAAAACCACGGTGTCACGCAATCCCGCTTCCGAGACCCACCGAGAATACAGGCTAAAGCACTGTGATACTCTGAACCCCTTGTGGTCCTTTCGTGGATCTCGTGTGGTCTATTTTGGACCACACAGAGGACCACGGGACCTAACGAGGACCACAGGCGTGAATTCAGTAGGTTCACAGTGCGGTTTTTGGTGGTAGAAGTGAACGAAGAAGAAGAAGAAGAAGTCTCTTGCTTTGTCGGCTGATCAGTTTCTTTATGCCTGTACCTATTGTTGTTTTCTGTGGTGAGGATGTGTGCGTGTGTGTGAGAGAGAGAGAGAGAGAGTAATTTTTCCTCTACACAGTGGCTTAAAATATGCTGTTACAATGTTTAATATGCACACTTTGCTTAAAAATTAATTAATATTATTATTTGTTGAACTTATATAATCTTGTGAAGACGGCTGTCCGATGAGGCAATCAGCGACCCATAGCTGATATGCTAGCGTCAGGGTTAGCGAACTAGAGCTGACCAAGACTCTATCCCACCTGTCCGTGGTACTCCCAGTAACAGGCTAACGGGGTTAGTCCCCATGGTGATGGAGTCTGCTAAAGAAGCATTGCACACCCCCTGCTTTTTAGCTGTACTCCGGGACTTAAAAATGGCTGCCATAACCCGCTCCCACGCCGATACAGTGCTGTGCCTCAACACCTCCGCAGCATCGGCTACAAAGAACAACAGCTCGCAGTTACAGAGAGTTCGTACAAGTGCAAACAATGGGGTCATTGCTGACTAATTTATCCACATTAACATATATCAGTACAGTACCCAAGTAAGCAGGCGAAAACCAACTGGCGGTAGTCTCAGAGAGCGAGGTGGGGTGATAGGTGGCTCTACTACTCTTATAAAATGCCTCATGTGCTCATTGAAGGGAATACCAGGCGGGTAAGAGACGCCTTAAAACCTCTCGCTCCTGCTGCCTTGCGGGTAGGTCAGGGAGTCCAAAGGCTAGGGGAGAGTCCGTACACAAACTGACAGAATGCAAAAGGAAACCACTGTTGTAGCTCCCAAGAACAATTATGTGTATTCAGAGTAATATATTTGTCATGAACGACGTTAATGGATGTTCCTCTGGACCAGCCTCGTCCGGTAGGGCAGCTCACGAGCCACAGGTGAGGCCAGATCGTCATCAAGATACTGGTGGCAAAACTAACAAGTTCAAAATAGCAACATGGAATGTTAGAACTTTATTCCAGGCTGGAAAATTAGAAAATGTAAAGAGGGAAATGGAAAGAATGAAGATCAACATATTAGGAATGAGTGAAGTTAGATGGACAGGTGGAGGGAAGATAAACTCTGATAAATATACAATAATATATTCAGGAAGTTAGAAACATGAACGAGGAGTAGGAATAATATCTGATGAACAAACAGCAAGGACAGTTGTAGGATATTTGAACATCTCGGACCGAGTTCTTCTAGCTCAACTGAAAGGACGACCAATAAACATAAATATTATATAAGTGTACGCTCCAACATCTGAAAGTTCTGAAGAAGATATACAGCTATTTTATAATGACATAGAGACAACCCTGAAACACACAAAGTCACATGAAGTTACCATAGTGATGGGAGATTTTACTGCCAAAGTTGGTAAAGGAAGAAC
Organism: Achatina immaculata; assembly: GCA_009760885.1. NCBI lineage: Eukaryota > Metazoa > Mollusca > Gastropoda > Stylommatophora > Achatinidae > Lissachatina > Lissachatina immaculata. The sequence continues at coordinate 27,927,127 of CM019691.1, read as the reverse complement.
TTCAGACATCGTTGGTGACTACGAACTGGGGGAGAGGAATGACAGAGGTAGTAAATTAATTGAATGGGCAAGAATACATAGCATGGTTGTAGGAAATACCTGGTTTAAACAACATCCCCGAATACTGGCAACGTGGTACAGCCCAGACTTTTAACCAGATAGACTACGTATTATTCAAGAAACGATTCCGGAGTGCATTGCTGACAACAAAAATCATGCCAGGAGCTGACTACAATAGTGACCACGACCCACTCTATGGAAAAATTAGATTAATGCTAGAGAAAGCATGCAGAAAAGTGAGAAACATCAAACTGAATACAGAACTCCTTAAAAATGACCAAGAACTGCGAGAACAATACAGAGTTATTATAACAAATAGATACAATGCAATAGCAAAGATAAATAGTATAGATGAACAATGGGAAATGTTAAGAGATTCTATCCACCAAACTGTTAAGGAGATAATACCACCGAAAAAAGAGCCTAAAAATAAAAGGATGACAGACGACACCTTAGGACTGATGGACAAGAGGAGGAGGAGTAAAAACAAGCAAGAAAAATATAGCAAGATAAATAAAGAAATAAAATGCAAATGCAGAGAAGCAAAGCAATTGTAGTTAAATGAAGAGCGCAGACAAATTGAGATTTCCCATAATAAAGACGCAAAAAACATGCACTCACAGGCAGGAAGACAAAATATACCACGGGATGCCTGAAATCAAAAGAAGGTAAAATGTGACATCGGTGAGCTATATGGAGGAGAAAGACCAGAATTAATACCAGATACTGAAAACTGTGATGGAGCGCCAATACTCGAAGATGAAATCATAGATGCCATCAAACACATGAAGAAAGGACAAGCGACTGGGCCTGATAATATAACAATAGAAGAAATAGAGGTGCTAGAGGAGATAGGAATAAGAATAATAACCAAGTTACTGAATGAAATTTACAACAATGGTTATTTGCCCAGTGACCTGCTTAAATCGACGTTTATAGCACTACCAAAGAAACCAGGTACAAAGGAATGTGATGACCACCAGACTATCAGCCTCTCATGTCACATAACGAAGATGCTTCCGATAATTATTATGAGAAGAACAAGGGGAAAAGATAAAAATGGAAATAGCAGTTGAACAGTTTGGATTTGTTAAAGGAAAGAGAACATACAATGCCATTTATGCTTTACGAATACTAACAGAAAGAGCTTTAGAAGTACAGAAAGAACTCTACTTATGCTTCATTGATTACACCAAGGCATTCGTCAAGGTGAAACAGTGAAATTATTAAAATGCCTGAAGACATCAGTATAGACGGCAAAGACCTGAGGGTTGTAAAACATCTATACTGGCAGCAGGAAGCAGCAATTCGAGTTGAAAATAAAACTGGAAAATTTCAACCTATAAAACAAGGGGTGCGACAAGGATATGTACTATCTCCAGACCTTTTTTCTCTGTACAGCGAGAATATTCTAAGAACGATCATCACATAATCAGCATAACAATTGGAAGATACAATATTAACAACTTTCGGTATGCTGACGACACAGTACTGATAGCTGAGAACCAACAAGACCTGCAAAATCTCTTGGATAAAGTCGCCAAAGAGAGTGAACCTTACTTTGAACATCAGAAAGACAGAGACTATGGTTATATCTAAGAAACAGAATCCACCAACATGCAGTATAAAATTAAACGGAACTATTCTAAAGCAGGTGCAGAAATTCAAATACCTTGGAGCAGTAATAACTTCAGATGGGAAATGCAGAACAGAAATTAGGAACAGAGTAAGCCAAGCAAAGACTGCATTTCAGAGAATGAGAAACATCCAACACATCCTTATCAATGAGTGTTAGAAAACGAGTCCTAAAATGCTATATTGAACCTATCTTGTTATATGGAAGTGAATCATGGACAGTAGGCAAGTCTGCACAAAAATCATTGGAAGCAGCAGAAATGTGGGTTATTAGAAGAATGTTGCGAATCCCCTGGACAGCAAAAATAACTAATGAAGAATGTGTGAGAAGAGAAGGAGAGACACCAAAAAAAATCTTGTCCAAAAAATAAGAGAGAGAGAGAGAGAGAGAAAATGTACTTTCAGAGGACATGCAATGAGAAGAGTGGGCATTGAAAATATAACAGCAGGAAAAAAAATGGAAAGATCCAGAGGAAGACGGAGAAAAATGATACTGGGCAGTCTGATGAGATGATGTGAGAGGAGATCACTAACTGAGCTGATGGTCTGCATGAAGGATCGTGTACTCTGGAGAAGCATAATAGTTAATGCCAGTCGGCACGGCACTTGATGATGATGATGATGGCTCGTTGTTCGAACCATTACCTTCACAAGTGAGAATGATATGAATCATTTAAAACTGTTTGTTCGTTAGAGTACAGACAACTGTTTTATTATTAAACAAACAAAAAATAGTTGATTTCTCTTGTTTCTCAGGGCCAAGGTTTCATTCTGAGATCATCGCCACGGAAAGGACTACCTATTTGCACTTCTGAAGTTGGGCAACTACTAGCGTAAATTTGACCTTGGAGTCCGGTTTCTAATGGCGAACAAACCGGAAGCCGGTTATCTCATACGCGTCTTTCTGCCTGCGAAAACAGCGCCGCAGCATTTGTAACATGAGACCGTAGGCTGTCTGTGGGATTAATTTTTATTAGGCAGCTACCTACAGCTGACTTTATTTCTGACACCAGCGCGTCGTTGTGGCGTCGTCTTTTGCTCTCAGCGAACGGAAATATAAACGCGTACCCGGCTGCCAGAAAAGGAGGCTTAATGGCGTTACCTTAAAGAATAAAGATAAATACGAGAACTGTGTGTGTGTGGTTTGGAGGGAGGCCAGGGGGAGAGGAAGAGGAATTGATTCTGCGAGAGACTACGAAACCATATTTTTTCCCCCGAGAGGGGTCATGATCCTTGAAAGCAGAACAGGGATCAGGGTAGGAGTGGCCGAACTGATATTGGTGTCATTTCTCGAACGTTTAGACAGTGGGTTCTGCTGTCGCCATCGGTTTATAGTAGCACATGAGCGCTCCAAGATATCTGAGTTACACTGCCCTGTAATGAGAACCTAAGAAAAATACAAATCACTTTACAGTTTTCTCTACTTAAGGTGTATACGTCCCGAGCTCCAAAATTTAAAAAAAACAACAGATTATTTGAGCAATTACTGTCGATTCCACACTATTTTATTGTCATTTCTTATGTGAAACTTACGTTTTTGTTTTGTTTTAAAGTGGAATCCTTTGAATCTGAACCTATATAAAAATTGACCTTTTTGGCTTGAAAACACAATTCTACCATCTTCGCACACGAAAATGTTACATGGAAGTTTTTCTCAATGTTAATGTTTTCGGTCTATTATTTATAGTGGCCAGTTTCTTAACCCCCCCCCCCCCCCCAACCAAAAAAAAAAGCTTTGAAAAGCCTGCTCACTCAGATTAAATTACGAAAGATTAAGGGGTGTGGTTTAATGTACATATCCTCAGCAAAATTAGACAGTATTGTCCCGGTTGTGCACAGGTTGTGAGGAACTTTGTTACATTATTGTAGGGTGTTCTTCTGTTGTCACTGATACAAGTTTCTGTGGTGTGGTAGAACTGCCTTTCTTGAGTCAGTGCTACATGTCATGTACTGCATGTTGTGTGCTAACTTTGAGCAGAACGTTGATGCGAGGAAGCAGTGCACGATTTTTGTGCGATAAGTCAGTGTGCCTATATGGTTATATATTCCAGTATAGTAGCTCTGGTATGCGAGGACAGGTCACTGACATTCTTAATCTATTTTTCTTTCATTTACTCTGATTTACCAAATTACCAAATTTTGATCTAGCAAATTCTGACATAAGTGAAGAAAGCAGTTTCATTTAATTAAACTATATGGCTAAAAATTATTTTTGGTAACGAATAAAAAATGATCGAAGAAGCTGTAAATCTTGCTTCGTTGTAAAGAGTAGTGTCAACATAGTAGTAGTAGTGTTGGCTGGCTGGTTGGTTGGGCAGGAATAAAAGCTGAAGTAATAGTGGGTGGTGGTTGTGGTTTATATGTTGTATCTCCTCGTGAAGAGCGAAGAAGTCAGGTGTTGTAGCAGCAATAGTAGCTTTGGTGGTGACTGGTGACAGTAGTAATAATTGTTTTGGTAATAGTAGTAGTAATTAAGTAATAGTAGGTGTAGAGGTGGTAGTACTTTTAGAAGTAGAAGCACTGCTAGTAACAGTAATTATGAAGGAACTCTAGAACAATGAATCGTCAGTATTTGTCACACCATATTGAGTTGTTCTTTTTTAAAGGGGAGGGTAGGGTGGCTTGTATAATCCGTTAAAAAAACAGAATCCGAAACAAAAGAATTAAAACTTTGACCGACGTTATCACTACCAGTGACCACTGTTGGCGAGATTCTTCGGATGCCGTGCGTTTAGTGAAACTCCTCCCAGCCAATGAAGAAAATGCGAAAAAGAAATTATGGTTGACGTGCGGCGCTGATGTGAAAAGATGATGGAAAGGATAAAGTGAAGCTTAATAGGTATGTCCAGTAGTCTTGCGGCGAGAGCTACTCATAACACGGCACCTCTGCTCTAGAAGCCGGCCACGTCCGATATGCACCCATACTGGTGAAATATGCCTAAACTGGCTTAAACTAGGGGTGAAACTTGATGACTACTCATGTCACGGTACCTCCGCTCTAGAGGTCGGTCACGTCCTAAACACGCCCATACTGGGATAATATGCCTAAACCGGCTCAACACAGGGATGAAACTTACTAGTGATGAAGATTCGTCCTCCTGGACAAAGCACCGTGCTGGTCATAACTAAGAAGGGTAGCGGCCACAACAACAAAATCCTGAAGTCGGAGACACTCGACTAGTGCAGTCTAGATAGGCAACCACCTCTCACCCGACTGGGATGTATACGTATCCAAATCACGCTGAGGTTTTCCGGTGAGAGAAAGTCCAACGCTGAACTGGATTGGCAACCACCTCTCACCCAGCTTTGATACACGGGTATCCCAAAACACGTCGAGGTTTTCCGTTGAGAAAGTCCTATTCTAGGTTGGATGAACAACCACCTCTCACCCAGCGGGGATATACTGATATCCAAAACACGTCGAGGTTTTCTGGTGAGAAAGTCCAGCTCTAGATTAAACTGGTGTAACGAAAACCACGGTGTCACGCATTTCCGCTTCTGAGACCCACTGAGAATACAGGCTCAAGGTCTACGATACTCTGAACCTCTTGTGGTCCTCTCGTGGATCTCGTGTGGTCCTTTCGGGGACCACGGGACTTATCGAGGACCACAGGAGTAAATTCAGTAGGATCACGGGACAGTCTTGGTGGTAGAAGCGAACGAAGAAGAAGACTACCAGTGACATCCCGTGTATATGTCTCTATGTGGAGCCATGCTGTTCCTGTTTACGGGAAGAATTTATACATAAGACATAATTAAAGCTTTTTTTTCACACGGGCTTTAATACACACCCTTACATATTAATATATCTTGCTAATACTTAAGTATATCTTTGGGTTTTCACCGGTCCAGATGCTGTATTTAGGCGAAACATTAGCGATGTATATCTTCAGTGCTACCCGACACAGGAAAGAAAACGGTTAACTAGCAAAAAAGCCCATGGCTACAGATAAATAACAGTGATCTAAATATAGAAGCATGGCACAATTTGCTGTCATTAAAAACTCTACACATACCAGCTGTTCCGTTATTCAAATGTTCTACAAACTTCTGTAATGTCTTAGCAAACACTAGCGCAAGGCTATTACCTCAAGGACACTTTAAAAAGTCATATCGGGTGGATTTCAGGGCAAGCGAAAATATACCGATTGCGCAGTCCACCTCCTATTTGGCACTTGAGAAATTACCAAATCTCTCTCTGTGAAAACACGGAGTTTTTGTCCTCTAATGTTAGGTGTGTTTATTACTAGGTTCAGTATCAGATATCTCTATAACCCTTCAATGTGTTTAGTGGCAGGAGATTTTATTGGGGCATGAAGAAGCGTGATGGGCGGAACTGAAAGTGTATGAAAGTCATGATCCGCTGTATTCTGGTCTAGGATAACCTGCTGGTTTTTGAGTATCGCATGGAATGAGGCATGGGTACGTTTTATCACCTGTATCATTGTCGATTTTGACGACAGCATATACTTAACAATATAAAATATACTAGTAACGTCCGTTCTTCTTCCCCTTCCCCCTCCCCTCTCACCATCACTTCTATAATGCCTAAAGTTCACTAATCACTAAGGAAATGTGGAGAACTCTTGTGAAAAAGTCTCAGAAAAAGTGACAACAACAGAGATGGCTGAAGCATTGAAAACTGTCGAAAAGGTCAAATTTATACGAAGGAACAATTTTTTATAAATAGGAAACTACGAGGTGTTGGTACGATAAAGTAAGAGAACAGAGTTTTGTAGGATTAGACCTCGAAAAAATCGTAGACGTATTTTTTATTTTTTATTACGTGCGTACTTCAGCAAGACATTGGATTCAGAAAGATGCTTTACAGTGAATAGTAAACTTGATTTGTCATTCACAGATGGCTTTATTAAAGATGCAGTTCATCATTAATATGTTATGATTTTATAGTGTCAACAGCAAAACAGATTACTATCAGTACCTCACGCCACTATCCAGTAAGAGCTAAACATCGAGGAGTAAGCATTTGATGGCAGCGAGTCACTAATTTATAGGAATTTTATATTAGAGAAAACATGAAATTCACTAGCTTGTCTATAGATAAGGAAAAAGAAAACTTTTAACAATCATGCGATTAGGAACTTAAGCGGTCCATCCACAGATCTTATGAGGAACAGGTCGTCACTGCAGTGATGGGTTTATACGAGGAATATCTTGAGAATGCAGCGCTCATCTTAACTTCCTACGATGTTAATTCTTATGACATGCTTGAGAGCAGATTTGGCTAAGACGAGAAATAGCTACTAGGCATACATATGTAAGTTAAGTGTATGAGAAAAGTGGTTTAAGCAGAAACTGATGATGCCAAATGCCTGAAATGAACTCAGTATAAACTAACACACACGCACATGATAAGCTGATTTAGACATACATGCAAGAGTGAGATTTGATCTGGCAACACCACATACATATAACTGTAAGGGAAAAGAATGGAAGGGAGAGGAAATAGAACTGTCTGGGAGAATATGGACCAATATGAGCTGGCAGGCATTCGATAATATGAAACGTGACAGCATGTCTGATCTCTTGCCAGGCATTAAATCAGAAACCGATAACCTAATCTTCCAGCGATGCTTCCTGGCATAACACAGAGAAAGCAAAAAGGAAAAAAAAATAATGAACCAGAGTGTGGAGTAAAACTCTGATTATGCCATTGTTGTTGTTTCACTCTGTTATTTTATTAGCCTTAATTGTGTAAATATAATGATTTTAACGTGAAAAAAGTGAGCTTCGCTTTTAGTTATTATATCATCACTATCATTAATAGCTTTTTGGCAGCTTTAGTAAATGGATATTTTTGTGTCCCTTCTGCTGTGTTCATTATATATGCAAATATATGCATTATATATTCAGCCATCTTCGATATGACAGAAATCAGTTTCTATGGTATACAAGTAGAATTATTTTTAAAAAGAATATTAGTTACTGTTTTCATAGTATGATTTTTTTTTTCATCTTGTGCAGGTTCACATCAGAATTGTAAACAGGACTTTGATGGCAACGGTGGTGAAATCGCTCACTCGTGGGACACCGGCAGTATGCACTTTGATGACGAGGAGAACTTCAAGTCCATCCGCTCCTATAGTCCTGATGGAATCTACTTGCTGAGGGTGGCTGTTCACGAGATCGGTCATGCGCTAGGGCTGAGTCACACCAACAAGTCGTACTCCATCATGTATGCCATATATCATGGGACGCAACTGACTCCAGAGTTTGAACTCAGTTGGGACGATCGTCATGACATTCAGAATATATATGGTGAGTCAGTTTTGTCACATCTGTTTTTGCAGAAAGAGAGAGGTCGGAATCCATCTGACACAGAATGGTAGGTGACGTCTGCTCTTAGTCCTGAATGTTTTTTTCAGGGTTTCGTGTGTAGTAAATATATCTGGCTATAAAGCTTCTCAGTATGACAAATTATCATGTCTCAAAGATCATTTAAACCCATAAACCAAGTTTTATTTGGATACTCAAGTTTTTTGGCTTCAGCAAATATCATTTCTGTTAAATTGTTTTCCTCCCAAAACATGCACTTAAGAGTTACGAGTTTAGAAATGAAATCATCTAAAAGCTTGGTCCCAACAGTTTAGATTTATATTCAGATACATAATTATCTGCAGGTGTTTGTAAAGGATCGTTCAATACTGCGTTTGACTGGGTGCGCCGAACCGCGGACAGTCAGTTCATATATAATACCTACTTCTTCCGTGACAACCATTATTGGATGTACGAGAACCATGCCAACAGAACGCGTTATGGGGATCCACTATATATTGCCAGAGAATGGGATGGTGTGCCAGACAATCTCGATGGATACCTTCATGTATGGCTCTTCAACGGTACTGATGTCATTGATGATGCTTATTTTTTCAAAGGTATGCCTCACTGTATATTTTTTCTGTCCTTACCAACAATGTAAAAGCTTTAGAAAAAGAGCAACATTTATAAGTGTTTTGGCAGTGTATGTGTGTGTGTTTTTGTCTAATTCCTAGGCATATTTCCCAGACTGAATGCAAATTAGATCACTGCAAAGATGTCTGCACAGTCGTATTTAATTAAGAATGGGACAACACTTTTCACAAATTGCGTCATTTTACGTGAAACAAAGAAAATGTCATGTTTCTTTTCTGTAAACTTGGGGAGATAGAAATGAATCTTTTATCTTTCACTCCCACCCTACCCCACCACACCCCCAGTACCACATCTCTCATTCCTCTCTCTCTCTCTCTCTCTCTCTCTCTGGTAGCACAGACTTCATGCAGTGATTGTATCTTAGCCATTGAAGAACGGTAACTCTCTTACATTATAATGATCAATCATAAAACATTTAGTTGTCTAAGCCAAATTGCCTGTTTCTGTGATTGCAGTGTTAAGAGTATTAATGCTATCTTGGGCCCATGGTCTCCGCTGTTGCTACTTTTCTCATTTTCCAGGAATAATAATTTCTATTATTGTTCATTGATAGCCATTCTTGTCGTTTTACGTGACTAAAGAAGGAAACTCTTTTTCTTGACTGGCCGAGGAGCGTGTTTTCATCCACATCTAGTTCTTTGTTGTTCCTCCTTCCAAGATATATGGGCTTTTCTGTAACATCTCGTTTCAAAAAGATCTGATTCTTTTTTTTCCTTCTTCTTCTCTTTGAGCAGTGATCACCAGATTTTAAACAAATATTGACAATAGTATGTCAGTTATAAACTGTTCAGTGAAGTTTCATGATGAAAAAAAATGTACATGACAAGAATGATAACTGATCAGGAAAACATAATTGTTTATCAGCTTCACTCATCTTCAGCTACTTGATTTGGGGCTTTTCATGTTGTCAGTCAATGGCTTCTCATTCATTACCCTGCAGAGCATTTGATTTGTTATTTTTATGATGAGTTTCCATGATGCTGGAACTTTTTTCCTCCTCTCTGTCTGTAGACAGAAGTATGGAATATTCATATTAGTCAAGTAGGTTTATATACCAAGCTTGGGCCACATTCAACCTTGTCTGGAAGTACAAAAAGATAAACCGGAAAACCAAATGCTGAATATTCAAAAGCAATGTTTTAAGTGTCTCACAATATGGGGCGAATGCTTGAGAAATGACATAGACACATGACATCTTCCTAACCAAGTGCCTATGTAAGATAAAAGGAGTTCTGGCTGAATACCATAAGTAATGACCTCTTGGAGAGACAGACATTATACCACTGTTGGCTGTGAACTGAGTGGAGAAGGCAGCAGTGGATTGGCCACATTATGAGAATGACAGATGAATCTTTACCACGTTCAGTTTTGATGTGTTCTCTTCAGGGTAAAAGAAGCTTGGGACAACCCAAAGAGACATGGTGACGTATAGCAGATTAAACAAAGAACTGACATGGGAGATGGCCAAGAAGATAGCGAAGACCCGACAAAAATGAAAATGTCTTGCTACCACCAGCCCCATGTGTCTTGGGCACCAATGGGAAAAGAGAGAGGAGACATTACATGATCTAGTCAAGCTACATTAGACCGTTTATCTAGTCCAGACAGTTTGAAATGCCCGGTGTACAAGCAGTCATTATGACATGTTTCTGTTTTCATATTGCATAATGTATGCTCCACAGATTTACAGATATAGTATTTCATCACAAATGTATTTCAGGAGAACACTACTATAAATATGACAGTGAGAATGACCGTGTTATGGAAAAATGGCCAAGGCTGATAAAGGATGACTTTGGCCCCAAGCCTGGAGAAACAGAGGGCATCCCAGACAACATAGATAGCATCTTCTTTGACACACGAGACAAAAATATTTATTTCTTCAAAAATGATTATGTAAGTAAATAGACTTTCTGTGTAGTTTAGTAAGATTTTGTAGTATGAGGGTGTTCAAGGGAACAGCTGTATAATAAGTGAAAAAAAACATATATGTAGTACTCATTATTAAATGTCAAGTTTCAGGCAGATTTTATTCCAAATATAAAGATGGATTCTAGTGTGAATAGTATCATCTGAAGATGATACATTTTCACTGTATTTTGGTGGTTCTTGGAGAAATAAGAGTGAAGTGATAACTTTTTAAAAAAAAGAGTGATTTTAGTATTATTTATATAATTGTCATTATCATCATCAGCAGCAGCAACAAATGTTGTACCCATTCCATATCTCCATTTTTTATGCATTCCATCATCTTGGCTGACTGTTTTCCATCAAGAGAAACAATTTATGATCTTTTCTTTTGGCCTTCCTTCTAAGTTATTTCTTTTTGTCTTATGACATTTTTTTTGTCCTCCCCTTCTAATGAAGAGGAGATAGGAGGCCACGAAGATGATCAATTGAAGCTGTGTGTGATAGTGGTCAGCAGTCCATGATTTACTGCTTGCGTCAAGGTTAGCAAACCAAAGCTGACTAAAACCCTAATTCTTTCTCCCAGTGGTGCCCTATGGAAAAACCTAGTGTGGCTATGGAATGAGAAGACAACTCGGTTCTAAAATAAGCCCTGCCGAAAGTGGATGTGTGAATGTGTGGAGTGGATATCACAACAAACCTGCAGACAGTGACATAATGCAACCACCGCTCTTTTGAGGGCAGATGCAGAAGATAGTAACGTCCCAAGAATGTTGATTGTCCATCTGATATTTGTGTCTTTTCCCATTTCCTTTGACATTCTTTGATGCTCCTTATTACTTAATCATGACTGGTGAACATGTTAATATCCTTTTAAGAAGCCGTGTTTCATGTGCCTAATATGACCTCCGTTTTGGTCTGTTAATGTGAGTGATTCACTTCCATAATGCAGTAATGGCCAAATATAGCTTTCTGATGTTACATTTATTTTTTACAGGACTTCGAAATTTTTCTTTACTGTTTGATCTGCAGTGTATTTGTTATTAGAAATTGTTAATGTTCTTTGGTAAATGAATGCATGCACTTGATTTACAATTGGTACTTCAGACTTTGTGCATCACATTGTGGTGCGTTTTTCTTTTATTGTTTCTTTCGGTTATTTTGCTCTCTGCTCTCAGAATGAGTCTTTTTGTTTACAGTCTTTCAATACAATGGGAGTCTGAGTGACCTAGTGATTAGTGCACAGATCTTGCATGGCAAGGTCGGTGGTTTAAGGTAAAGGAAAATAGAGCACCAACATCATATCCCCTGATTGGCTCAGAGACATGCCAAGAATAGATTTTATTTCAGTACGGTGTGGAGCAAATGTTACAGTTAGGTATTTTAAAAGAGTAAGCTTCATATTCATTCTTTTCTTTTCCTCTCTCCAGGTCTATGTGTACAATCCTGTGGCACCAGAAACTGAAAAGGGCTGCTGTGTTAGAAAACGTAAAATTGTTGAAGAATTTCCACCAGCAGAAGGTCATGAACCCTTGCCCAGTAATCTGGACGTTGTCTATTATTCCTATAAAGACAAAATGATGTACTTCTTTAAGGGTGAAAAGTTGTGGAGAAATAAGCTCTTTGATCCGAGGCAAAGGAGGATACACAATAGTATTGAGTTTATGGGACCATGGTACCAAAAGTGGGTTGATATCTGTGATGTTACGGCAGTGACCCAGTAAATGACAGAATGAAGAAGTTTAGGAAATTCAGTGACCTTTTTGGGGGAGTTGTGTTTTTGTTTCCAGAGTGGGGCTGAAACTGCAACGTTTGGTGTTAAGGTGGTACACGTCCAACATGGTTGCACATGCGGCATACAAAGGACCCCTTTGCACAACATAAACAGTTGTTTGGTCATAATCTTGTGTATTGGGACAAATCATAATGATTTGCTCACACCAAAATTATTGGTGGTTGTACTAATAAACCAAATGCTGCCTACATCCAGCTACAAGCTGTCTCAAAGTTTAGGAGTAGAAAAGGCTTCATGTGCTTCCGTACAATTTGATGTCTTCATAGCTGTATACAATGGAGATGTATAAAGCAACAGCAGAGAGTACTTTGAAAGAAGCAAAGCAAACAACAGTGAATATTAGCTCTTTAAGAGAAAGCAGAGTTTACAGTGTTACACTTCAGCTCAATGCAGTGCTTGCTGTGGCCTCCATGACTTTTCAGTCATCTTCATCATTACCACACCATGTGAAAGCCACCTGCTGTGTTAGACTTAAAATGTGTAACAGGTCAGTTTTCAGTCAGTGCCAGCTCTTGGTATAAATAATCCTGCACAGTAACTTAATTCATTAATGAAAACTGTGACGACCAGGCCCAGCTGGGGCGTGTCTGAAGATCCACACACACACACACACACATATCGACTGTGATGATTGACATATTGTTGGTGTTTGTCCTTGTTAACAGTCATAAGATAAGAACTTTTGGGTGTTTTTGAAACATGTGTCACTTCCAGCTCGCTGCACCCTGTTCAAAAATGAAAAAAAATCTGAAAAGGGGCATCGGTAAAATGTTTTAATGAAATAAGAATTTCGATGTAACCTTACATACTTTTGTGTGGGAGGGGGGAGAGAAATGAAATGCATTGTGTACTATAAATATTGGTACATTTTGGCTGAGAATGTTGAAAACTACTCTTAGAGTTGTAAACAGTCAGATTATCCCTCTTAGTGTATCTGTCCTATCTGTTCGTCTCTCTCTGCGTGTTGCTCCCTCTTCTCTGACGTTCCATAGCTGTGTCTGTTTCCTCCAGAAACCAGATATTGTGAAGTGGTGACTGAAGGTAATGCTGACCCTGGTTTAACATGATATATATACAGCTATAAACAGATATAGCTTCCTAACATTTGAGATGGTACATAGTTTTTGCTACTTTTATACCAGTTACTATATGTATATATTGTAGTTTCAAAGATTTGTCATGAAATGATACACTTGATTGTTGTTTAGTCATATTTTTTTTTAGAACTGGTAATGATATTTGCTTTATCAACTTGTCTCCAGATAGTAAGCATATTTGCTTCAAGCAGGTCTTTATATTTGATATTGTGTGTGCGATGGTGATATGGCAAATATTCTAAGTTAATTTGTGCTACATGCTGCAGATTTCACACTTTGTGCATTTATTAACTATGACTTTTGTTTGAATCTAATTGTTGATTTAATATTTACTTTTGTTTTTTTTCCTCAAAAGTATTTGTAAAGGAAAAAAAAAATTGGCGTTTATTGTCAAAAACATTCCCAAATCCACGCAGTTTTATGCACACTCTTTCCCAAAGTCTTTACCAAATACGCACAGGAAACACATATACATAATGTCCACTACTTTTTAAAAAATGTTAAAAGTGAAGAACAATTTCAGTGCAAAAAAAAAACAACCCTAAACAGGGAATTTTGGAAAAAAAAAAATTGGAAAGAAAGAAATCATTCACTTAACAGACCTCAGACAGCTGCAGGGTTCACTTCATAGAAAAGACTTCTTTCATCAAACCATTCATTGCATAAAATGAACACCTAAAGTCCAGACCATAGAGGCGTTGTTCTTTGACTTATAGAGAAGTTTTTGAAAATCATCATGCCCTTTAATTAAGCATATGCAGTATACAGAGCCCTGCTGTACAGAAGACGATAATGTAGAATATCAGCGTGATTTATACTAGGCCATGCACCGGTCTCTCAGGGCGACGGTCGGTTGTTCGAATCTGGCTGAGGGCGCCCAAGTCACCCTGCTGTAGATATGGATGCCCTGCTCTTTCTGAATCTAGGAATGGAGAGACGGCCAAGCCACATCACCGTCTAGTTTGCCGTCAAGTCAAGGAAAATATGGGCACTAACTTTATACGCCTAGGTGCTATAATAATATAGAAAGGTTCTGAATTATTATTCTATTGGTGACGAAGTGTTCTCTGTTGAATATACTGTAGTCCTTATTGGTCTTTTATATGATCATTAGGTTGATTTTCTCTCACTTCTATCTTAGGCTGTGGCCGCGACGACTAAGGTACTTTCATACAGCATTGTTAACAGGTGTGACCGCGACAATACTATTTCTCCATTGTTAGTTTTTAAATTATTGAATGGACTTACTGCTTCTTCTTCACTGCTGGCGAGATTCTTCAGCTGCCGTGCATGGAGTGGGGCTCCTCCCGACCAGTGAAGAAAGGTGCGAATGGGGTTGTCGCGCGGCGCCATTGTAGAAAAGGTGAAAGAAGGGATTAAGTGAAGTAATCAATAGTCTCAAGGTCAGGACTGCTCAAATCACGGCACCTCTGCTCTGGAGGTCGGCCACGTCCTATGTGCACTCATACCGGGCGAAATGCCTGAACCGGCTTAACCAGAGGTTAAGACACTGATGGTGAGATTATTCGGATGCCGCACATGTAGTGAAACTCCTCCTGGCCATTGAAGAAAATGTGAAAAAGCAATTAGGGTTGCCGTGCGGCGCTGATGTGAGAAGGTGATGGAAAGGATAAAATAAAGCTTAATTAGTATGTCCAGTAGTATCACGGCGAGAGCTACTCATAACGTGGCACCTCTGCTCTAGAGGTCGGCCACGTCCGATATACACCCATACTGGTGAAATATGCCTAAACTGGCTTAAACCAGGGGTGAAACGTGATGGCTATGCATGTCACGGTACCTCCGCTGTAGAGGTCGGTCACGTCCTAAACACGCCCATATTGGGATAATAGCCTAAACCGACTCAGCACAGGGGTGAAGCTTACTAGCGGCGAGGATTCGTCCTCCTGGACAAAAGCTCCGTCCTGGTCACAACTAAGAAGGGCACGACCACAAAATGCTGAAGTCGGAGACACTGGACCAGGGCAGTCTAGATAGGCAACCACCTCTCACCCGGCGGGGATGTATGCGTATCCTAATCGCTCTGAAGTTTTCCAGTGAGAAAGTCCAACTCTGGACTGGATGGGCAACCACCTCTCACTCGGTGGGGATACACGGGTATCTCAAAACACGTCGAGGTTTTCCGGTGAGAAAGTCCAACTCTAAATTAAACTGGTCCAACGAAAACCACGGTGTCACGCAATCCCGCTTCTGAATACCCACCGAGAATACAGGCTGAAGCCTGCGATACTCTGAACCTATTGTGGTCCTTTCGGAGATCTCGTGTGGTCCTTTCGGGAACCACAGTACCTATCGAGTACCACAGGAGTAAATTCTGTAGGATCACGGGGCGGTCTTGGTGGTAGAAGCGAATGAAGAAGGAGGAGACTGCTTCTTCTTTTTGTTCACTTCAGCATTTCAGAGTGTCACTACACATGATTCACCACAAGATTTTAACACACATAGTCACTACAAAATTCAGATGGTTCATTCCTGAATCAAATTGTAGTTCGCCTTTAACGTTCACCAAACGAAATTCACAAGTATCAAATTGAGAAATCTCCAAAAGCATTTTACACAAAGTTCCAGAAATATTGAATCTTCTGCATATCTCAGGCAGTATTAATAATCACTTTGTAACTTGAAATGCTATCTTCTGTCTGTTCAAAACTACTTCTGCACCTAAACTGCTTCTCTGTCTCCTGAATCTGTCCTCAAATATCTTCCTATTCTTCTTTTCTCTCCTCTCAGTCCTTTTCTATAAACTGCATGCTTGGCTCATATATCGTAAGTCAGTTGTCCAATAGGACATACCACTAGATCATATTGTTGGTCCACTGGTTGACTACATACTGACAGGACTTCGGGATGAGTTGGCCCACTCCCTTTGGTCATTTTATTAGTCTGCAGGACTATTCATGTGTGCAAATTGCATCCTAAGATTAGCAAATATACCTCACCTGTCAGTAAGTCTGTTGCATCAAATCCGTCTATTCAATTTTCTCTTGTGGGGAAATCTTCTTATCCAATATCAGGTGTTTACGATACCTGACGGTGATTATCCTATATCTGTTTACACAGTGTCCGTCTGTCTGCTCCATGCATACTATTGTTATCTGAGTAAATCCTTCTAGACCGCATTCAGCGTCCCTGTATCTAGTATTTCTAAGTATCTGCTTAATTCTGTCATAATAATACTGATACCGTGGGAGTGTTGCTCTCCCACTGGTTCTCAAATTTTCCATCGTTTCTTACCTACTTTCTACTTCTCAGTAATAATAATAATAACTATAACAAAAATGCTAATGATAATAATATCCTAATTTACAAGGCTATAATAATCCTACAATCATAACTTACAAGGCACTATGTTACAGTGCCTCCATGGTGTAAGGAGGCTACCTTTAACTATACTAGATCAAATGTGCCGAAAATAATATACATTTTCAATTTGTTCAATATATTTGGTTAAGTACATATGTACCTTGAAGAAGATTTCCAGTTGAATAATGAAATTTTAAATTGATTTATGTTTTTGTTTTTTTTTTCATTGTAAAAAAGACGCCCTAACCTTTTCTTTTCTTTAACTTCATAATACTCTGATTACCTGGAACCGATTCGCTCTATACAAAATAAAAGATATACGCATCATATTTAATGCTAGCAACAAAACGCATCATGTAAAATATACACTGCAAACCAGAATTTTATACAGAGCAATTTCAGATTAGGGAATAAAAGAGTAAATACACAAATGTAGGAGAAATAACGTCAGAATTGATTTATAAATTAAACAAGAATCATAAAACACTAAGATTTGCCTTTTTATCTCATGAATGAAAATTCATTAGGTTTAACAGAAGACACGAGAAAAAACAAAATCACCATGAAAAGTCGTGACACACGGAGACTCAAAACATAGGAGAAAGCAAAGCACAAAACAAGAGTGACCAAAAATCGAGGAAAACGTAGAAGAGGAATCTCCTCATGAAGGAAAACCAGAATGTATAAACTATGAAAAAAGTAGGAACAGCTTTATTATTTAACGATAACACACTTGTAACGTCTCGACGCAAGCCTTTATCAAACAAAAACAAACGGGACGAAGAATCAGAGAGAGGAGACAAAGTACGCATTCACATTAATTTGATGTTAACAAAACAATGAAAAATTTTTTAAAAAAAGAAAAATAGCAAATGACTTAGCTCAGCTTCTAGAACAGCACAGAACCAAAATCGCCTGTATGTCCTCGATAGGAGCACAATCACTTTGCACAGCTATTCCAGAAGCTGAGATAAGTCATTCGCTATTTTAAAAAAATTGTTTGTTAACATCAAATATAATGTGAATGTGAACTTTGTCTCCTCTCTCTCTCTGATTCTTCTTCCTGTTTGTTTTTGTTTGACCAAGGCTTGCGCCGAAATGTCACAAGTGTGTTATCGTTAAATAATAAAGCTGCTCCTACTTTTTTCCTAGTTTATACATTTTAGTATCACAGCTTTACTGCAGTGCTTTGTGTATAGTTGTATGCATATACACTAATTATTGTGTGTTACGAAGTAAAATCCACTGCATCAAACATTAAATGATTGTGCTAACTTGGAATTTCTCTAATAAAGAGAATTCACAAGTGATCTGGAAATTTTAGAACTTTACCAGCAAAGTCACCGTTGACATCAAGACTTGTGGAAAATTTTCAGTACAGAAATCAGAATACTGTATAAGAATTAACATTTGGTGCATTGTAATCAGTGCAGACTTCCACGATTTGCTGCATTGTGGTTACCGTAGAAACCATATCTCTCTACATAGAATTAGACTGTACATAAATTAAGGCTTGTTCCTCGATCTACCACATAAATCAAACACATTAATTGCCACATAATTCAAGATTCGCTTCCTGGTGGTTACCAGGTAAATCAGATTTTCCCACACAGCAAATTGTACCATAATCTAAGACGTTCTAAGTCTGGCACAGACATCAAGCGTAGTCGTGAACGAAATTAAAACTAAACATCCAGTAGTTATCATAAAAACCAACACTCACTGTATATTAGTTACCAAGAGAAGTCAGGGAACCCCGCACAGTTTAGTATCTACATAGATCAAAACGTGCTACGCAACACGAAGTCTTACGCAGAAAAAAAAACGGTGAAAACTATCATCTATCAAACCAAATATCATCGGGGTATTATTTGAACAGAACCAGAAATCATAACCTGTACCTCCACATACCTTATTGTTCACACCCTGGTAACGGAAACCGGTTTGTTGTCAGAAATGGGGTGGAGAAATTGGTAAGGAGATAAGACTTTTTCTCCGTGTGCCAGACACTATAAAAGCTTGCAGTGTTTGTTTAAAGAAGATTAATATTTCGTTAGCAAAGCTTAGTTGTAGTTTCTCAGTTGTCAAGAGACCTTCAAGATGTAAGCTTCTGCGAAGGGTTTTCCCCCTTTGGTATTCGATACTAACTGTAAGTGAATGAATCTACAACAACTGAAATGATGAAATACTGGGGACTTCAGACTTGTACTTCAACAAAATTGACTTCTCCAAGAAGGTGACACTGAGCAAAGATGAATTTTGTCATATTTTTCTTGCTTCCAGTCGCTCCTATATACATTTTCCAGGGCCTTTTACGCACAATGAAATTCGTGAGTTCGATCTATATTTCTCGCGTACTACAGTGACTACAGCACCAAACACATCCTTCGCTCTTTCCCACACACACACACTTATATCACTCAGTCTCTACCTCATTTGGTCATACCCTGAACTTTCGACTTCCACACACACACACTTATATCACTCAGTCTCTACCTCATTTGGTCATACCCTGAACTTTCGACTTTCCCACACACACACTTATATCACTCAGTCTCTACCTCATTTGGTCATACCCTGAACTTTCGACTTTCCCACACACACACTTATATCACTCAGTCTCTACCTCATTTGGTCATACCCTGAACTTTCGACTGCTGCCTACGAATACTACTTTCCCTGTACAACATTCTTTAGGTCTTCTGGCAATGTTAATTGCCACAATTTTGGCCACGATTACACATCCCTCATTGCTGCAGTGTCCAACACACGCTCAGTCATTATTATCACAAGATCTCTCTTTGCTGCACAACTCAGTCTTACATAGCCCTCTGTCTGGAGAATACTCTGGCAGTCTCGCAAGCCATGGTGTCTATATGTCACTGCTGTCATTCTCATAACTCTCAGTCCCATATCTTCCTGTTAATCTCATATTTTCCTGTCAAGCTCACATACCATTTTATATGGTGTACTTCCTTAGTCTCACATACTATTATGTGTGATGCATCTTACATTAATATTACATACCACTTCGTGGAACATCTCCGAACAACCCTCTCATTTTATTCCTAAACCGTACACCTCTTACACGTATATAGAACTTCACCCGACATACTCACCAATCTAATCATGCTCGGAACTCATCAGTATGTTACTGAACTTTGTTCGAAAGCACACACTGCAGACCTCATGATCTTAAATCCCAAACTATTTACAGTAATTGTTTTGCTGCTGTAATATGATTTTTTTTTTGTTGTTGTTGTTATTGTATACAGACTTGTGAGGCAAGTTTTAATTTAGTATATATCTGCAAGAAATTGTGAGCGTCCTTGTTTTTCACTGCTTTGTTCACATTTTGGTGTCAGCACAAACGAAAATGTTGCTTTTTTTAAAATTTTTAATTTTCTGTACATTGTACAATAGGCGTCAAGAGATTTCGAGTTAAAAAAAAATGTTCATGCGGGACAGAAAGGCAACGCTACCTGTATATAATACTGGATATTATATCAAACTAAATACTTTCTTACATTTGTTCATGTTTAACAGGCCGCGGCTTTCTCTCTTTTTTTCCCCTTTATTGCTAAACCAATACATGCGTGTAGTGAATTTTTATGATCGTCACAGAAATAACCACACGAGAAGTGACCAGGTATGTGCCACATGAACGGTTACAGACATTCAGAAGAATGGACTATTTTAACATTCACACCGACGCAGAAGCGGGAATAATTACTGAAATTCTCATGGATACATTTAGGGAAAAAAAAAAAAGAAAGATCACTGATGTGGTTAGACTCTTCTGGCAATGTTAATTGTGTTACTTCTTCTATGGAAGTTTTATAGCATTATTTTTTATAACAGCAACAATACAGTTTATAAAACACAAGGCCTGAACGATGAATGCGGGTGGCAGGATGAAATATAGGCGAACACCTAGCGCGAGCGCTTTTTTTATGATGAAGGCTATCAAGTTCTTTCTAGAAACCCGAGTCTTGGAAAGTTAATTTGCTTTCTAAGATTGCTCATGTGTGGTAAGAACCTTTCTTTTTTTGGAACTGGTTTCTCCGTGATGTTATTATTTACCACCTCACTGCTCCCTTTCTCATTTTCTCTCCAAAATATGGTACTTGACAAATAAACTATCGTGCCAGAAAACGTAAGTGGGAAAAGTCGAGCGAGCGTGCGGTTGAAGAAAATTAAGACTGGTGAAGCCGTGACATGATTGAATAATAGCAGGAATGTAGACCTCACAGCTATGAGAAAACGAGCGTTCCAAGTTCTCGTATTGTGAGAAGCAATATTTGCAGGCGACGGAAGTGATTATAAGAAGTTCTGGGAACATAAGCTAAATAGAAGTGGAAAATGTCTTTTTTTTAAACAAAAGTAGGGCGCCCCCCCCCCCTCCCCCGCCAACCCAAAAAACACGGGGTTTTTTTTCTGCATTTGTCAGTATCGGCAAAATACACATACCTGTATAATTCAAAATTGGTAACCTACAAAAAGAAACTAAAAAATAGCGTGAAATAACCGAAACATAAATTTTGCCATAAATGTACTAAATTAATCTTATTACCAGCTTACACGCACTGCATTGTGTTGTTATCGCGATTTTCCTATACTTTCCACTACAATTACTATCACACTGCACAGAAAGGACGAGCACTGATACGTTCCACTTTGTTTTCAGTAGCAGTGTCACTTCTGTTTGTATATATAAACGTGAAACTTTATAAGATAAAAGTAAATCAGTTTCACGTTTAAAACCACTGTTGAAGTATTTGAGAACGTTCTGCTGGCACAGTTTTTGCCCTTGGCGGAAAGATCTGTCAAGATTTTGTAAAATCCTTGATGCCGTATTTGCAAATATCGGTGTGATTCAAAGGCACCATCTTGCCAGCACAAGTGGTTGTCCTGTCGTAAATGAATGGTTGAAAATAACCGACTTGGCAAAGGGTGTGTTCGGATTCAGGGGTTAATAAATTGTACACAGATCAGTGGTACAGTTATATTATATTGTAGTATGTCATAAAATATAAGCTATTTCATGTACTAGCAAATATGCAGTACTACCTTGCCTTACCTCCCTGACAGTGCGGCAGTTTTTAAAAAAGTTTAACACATGGAACCGAAATGTTGGATATAACAGATAAAACACAACCAGTCAAGGCCACAAATTTGTCAGAGGCATTACTCAACTTGCATAGAAACTCGGTCATCATTTAATCTGCATAGACTTTGGTTGTAGATAAATTTTTGTACAAGACATGATATATATAGATATGTATGCGTTTTTTAGACCTATGGTTATAGTTATCACAACGTTTTAGTTGGTGTTAAGTATGCTTTTCTCAGTTTATTTGTTAAATATTGCATTTTATAATTGCTTTTGCATTCTAGTAATGATTTGTACATTTTAAATGCCGATATTTATTGCGAATCGCATATCGTACATTGTCATTATCTCTGTCATGGCTGTATTCCTTCACTGAATTTTCAAGTTTTCTTCCCTGCCTATGCTCTCAACTTTGAAACTTTTGTTTTCTGCTATTTTTCCATGCCCATCCTGTAACAGTTTTTGCTCTGCTGTCTTATGCCTTAGTCCCACATTACACCAAGAACTTAATTCTAATATACAGTATCCAATGTTTCAACAAACAAACAAAATGCCTCATAATAGCCCTTTGTTGTATTTTCGCCCTTTGTATAAAAGAACAATTTTAAAAGGTGCAGTAAAATTATTTAGAAGTACTCAAAACTGATTTGATGTGTTTTAAGCACTTACTGAGAAACACGGATAACAGCATCGTTTGTCAATTCTCGACAGACTGTGAGCTAATCAACTCTAACAACTGCTCGACTGCGCTGCTTCCAGTATATCATGAGTAAAGTAGATACCGACTGACTGACCGGTCGACTAAGCCAGTTGGTCGTGCTTCAGCTTCGTAGAAAACAGAGAAATAAGAACACGAGACAGAATTGTGGCGCTCCTGACAGCGTGGCTTTTGTTTCCCGTTGTTCCAGCACTCTACCTTTCCCAACCAGCCATGTTCACATTTAACATGACAGATTTTGTTGTTTTTTTATGTTTATCTTTTTTCTTTGTTTTTTTTTTTCTTTTAACCACGACCAAGATCTGAACCACCCAGTTTTTGTTTTGTTCTTTGCCTCCTAATCATGTTATGCACAAAGTGTTGCTTTATTCTCTGGCAAGATCGTTTCCAACATGAGAATTTACATTTCTACATATTTTCAAACAGTGTCGTATGGCCAGCTGTGAAACATTGAAAGTATTTTTGCATCCAGACTTGTTATAAAATCCTTTTTGTGCAAATTAGTTAACTAGTCAAACATTTGCTTAGTTTTTTTGGTTTTTTTTTTTGTTTTGTTTAAAAACTTTTGTAAAAGGTCACGTGTTAAGTGTCATAGGGTGGTCAATTGACAGTCATGTATTCCTTGCCCGTTGTCCATTACTTGTAAATGTTTTTACAATAAAATGGTTCAGTATTATTGAACGTTGTTTCTTTTCATTCGTCGTGACAAAGAAAATAAGACTTTTATATACTTTCGTTGTGATTTCTATGCATTTATTTGATATTTGTTTATTTCAACTGAACATTTTTCAGGCTAGTTTCAGAGTTTTTAATTCCAGTATTATAGAAAATGGGAATGTGCTGTAACCACACAGACAATGAATCCTAGAAAGTTCTCTCATCGTCAGGCCGGACAAGGTCTAGCTGTAACATGGACAATCTCACCGGTAATTCTGTCTGAAATTTGCTGCGCTATAAACTTGATGACACAATTCAGCCACTTGGAACCCGCGGATCACGCCATCACTTGCTTTTCCCAGCTGACGGAAGGAAAAAAAAATTCTCCTGAAAGATGAAGACACTTCTCAAAACAAGACTGCCATTCAAACTTCAAGTTAACACTACATGGGAAACATCTGGACTATACTAAAATAGAATGAACTACTGACTGATACGTGTATTCTGCTCATAGATTTACCTTTCTGTTTTAGTACAGCCCAGTCGTTACAAAACATTTAGACAGTGGCCAAAACGTGAACTTTTCACAGGGGAACTTCATTCTTTGAGGTAAAAAAAAAAAAAAATGAACCAAGAGTAATTCATCCTTCCCGCGAGCTCTTCTCTTTCAAACGGGCGATGCTACAGATAACAGGTTCATGATTCGCAGCCTTGCCCACAAACTACTCATATTGTATAATGAACTCTGTGATCGAGGTTCTGTGGAGTGAACATAGATTACTGTACCAAGGTATAGCATGGTACAGGTTTCATAAAGCTGAATGTTAACACTGTTTGCTATAATTCTTACACGTAATATTTGTTACGTCCCTCGGAGTTAATTAGTGGTTTACAGTATAGCAGTATGGCCTTCGAGTCAGCGCCACGGCTGTCTGAGACCACCCACAAAATACAACCGCAGTTTGTTTTTTGTTTGTTTGTTTGCTTTTATATATATATATATATATATATATATATATATATATATATACATACAAGATTGTGCGAATATTCTTTTATGAAGTAAAATTAGATTCACAGAGGCAGCCTGAATCTCTGTTTAGAAAGCTGAGCATACGAAACTGAACACAGAAGAAGAAGAAGAAGAGAAAGAATCTAACTGATCTGTAGCAGTTTCACTTTGCATCTAAAAAAAAAAAACAAACATAATCAGTTTAGTTTAATGAAACATAGTTTCAGTAGGTGTCATTTTTCTTACATAACACTTTCAGTCTATTATTCTGTCATCAAACCTGCCAACGCTCGGAGCATAAGATGCTGACAAAGACTTTCCAGTCATTTCTGTCTTGGCCGTGTAATTCTTCAATCAAATAATGCGGGTCCCTCCACGACTATCATCTTCATTGTATCCCTTCTCCATGTATTCTTCCGTCTTGTCTGCCATCGGTTCCCTTAAGGGTTCCATGTCAAAGACTGTCTTGCTGTGATGTCTCTCTGCTTTCTCAGTGTGTGTCCAATCCACTTCCATTTTCTAGTTGTACATTGATAGGTTCTTGTATTCTTCCAAGTACTGTATATATAAGGTATTTATATGGTTTGTGTCACAGCGTCTAGAATGTTCTGAATGTCATACATAAAAGTAAACACAAATTATGTCTATAGTAGGTTTGGAGAAAGTTCTTCTTCTTCTTCTTCGTTCACTTCTACCACCAAAAACCGCACTGTGAACCTACTGAATTCACGCCTGTGGTCCTCGTTAGGTTCCGTGGTCCCCTGTGTGGTCCAAAATAGACCACACGAGATCCACGAAAGGACCACAAGGGGTTCAGAGTATCACAGTGCTTTAGCCTGTATTCTTGGTGGGTCTCGGAAGCGGAATTGCGTGACACCGTGGTTTTCATTGCACCAGTTTAGTCTAGGGTTGGACTTTCTCACCGGAAGACCTCGACGTGTTTAGGATATCAGTGCATCCCCGCTGGGTGAGAGGCGGTAGCCCACCCAGGCCAGATTTGGACTTTCTCACCGGAAAACCTCGACGTGTTTTGAGATACCCGTGTATCACCGCCAGGTGAGAGGTGGTTGCCCATCCAGTCCAGGGTTGGACTTTCTCACCGGAAAACCTCAGCGTGATTAGGATACGCAAACATCCCCGCCGGGTGAGAGGTGGTTGCCTATCTAGACTTCCCTGGTCCAGTGTCTCCGACTTCAGCATTTTGCGGTCGTGGCCACTACCCTTCCTAGTTGTGACCAGGATGGAGCTTTTGTCCAGGAGGACGAATCCTCGCCACTAGTGACTTCTACCCTTGGGTTGAGCCGGTTTAGGCATTATCCCAGTATGGGCGTGTTTGGGACGGGACCGACCTCTAGAGCAGAGGTACTGTGACATGCATAGCCTTCAAGATTCACCCCTGGTATGAGCCGGTTTAGGCAAAATTCACCAGTATGGGTGTTTATCAGGCGTTACCGACCTCTAGAGCGGAGGTGGCATGACATGTCTAGCCATCAAGTTCCACCCCTGGTGTGTGCCGGTTTAGGCATATTTCACCAGTGTAGGTGTATTTCGGACGTGGGCGGCCTCTAGAGCAGAGGTGCCGTGGTATAGCTCTCGTAGCGATACTACTGGACATACCGGTTAAACTTCACTTTCCACCACCTGTTCCCACTTTGCTCCGCACAGCAACCTTTATTTCTTTTCCGCATTTACTTCCTTAACCGGGAGGAGCTTCATTCCACGCGCGGCATTTGAAGAGTCTCGCCAGCAGTGTCTTAACCTCTGGGACAAGCCGGTTCATGCATTTCACCCGACATGACTGCACTCAGGACGTGGCCGACCTCCAGACCAGAGGTGCCGTGATTTGATTGTTTGCTTCGCTTTATCCTTTCTACCACCTTTTCCGCAGTGATGCTGCGCGGCAACCTCATTTGCAAATTGTTTGGAGAAACAAATATGTTCAAAATTCTCACAAGTTTAGTTTTGACAGCCCATCCACTTTCTAGTGCTCTCATCACCTACCGCTTTACAACTAGAAACACACGAAGTCTTTTCACGCCGACCTCAGGTGATTTAAACTATAAGTACGAGGCTTAGTTAAAAAAAAAAGTAACCCCACTATTTTTTTTAAAATTATTCAACATAGAATGTACATATGTGAAAATCCCGTATCTTCTGTTTGACTGTGTAGCCACCTATGCACTACATCTTTACCTCATCGTCCGTACCGAACTTCTTCCCTTCTAGTGCTTCCGTGAGTGTTCCAAATACATAATCACGTGGTGCTAGCTCGGGTGAAAAAGTGGAATGTGAAAGACACTCAAAACGCACATATGTAATTTGCTGAGTTGCTGCCAGGGGTGAGTTAGCCCGTGCATTATTATGCTATAAACAACATACTACACTTGTCCGACTCGAACGTTTTTATCTTATTAGTTTCAAGCCATCTCACGACTATTACCTGCTAACTTTCTCGTATCATTCGTTCCACTTTAGTGTTCGGCGTATTCGCAGTGTGAGATCGGCCAGAGCAAAGTGCATCAGCCAAATGGACAACCCACTTTAAACTTTCTGTGCCACTCATGTACCTGCTGGTATGGCATACATGTATCCCCATACAGTCTCTTTGTTCAGTAGTGAGTATCCCTGACTATCCAAGAAACTAATAACTGCGTGCTGTTCCTCTTTCGCGCATGCTTCCAAGGGAGCGGGCATCTTGGATCTAGTTTTCTGACGTTATATTTCCGAACTGACCAACCTGTCTCCTCGCACATGTACTTAAAGAGGGAGGGCATAACATATCTGTACTACAACTGTCTATTACTCAATTTATAATTTTTACAGTAAAACCTGCAGTTACTTTTTCTTCTTACCCACTCTCGTATATAAAACGAAATATACACAAAACCACTGCAGTAAAGCTGTGATAACAAAATATTAGACCTAACAACCATTGTTGGCAGCCATAGCTGACATGTTAGCTTAAGGGTTGACAAACCATAGCTGAAGTGCTAGCGTCAGGGTTGGCGAGCCATGAGAGACAGGGTTGACGAACGATAGCTGACAAGTTAGTGTCAGGGTTGATGAACCATAGCTGACAAGTCAGTGTCCGGGTTGGCGAGCCATAAGAGACATGCTAGAGTCAGGGTTGTCGAACCATCTGTGGACAGTTAGTGTGATGTCAGCCTCTCTTTAAAAGAGATCAATACTGATGGTATTTGGCCGGAACGATCATTTGTTCTTACGCAGACATTTAGTTTGAAAAGAGTCAAGTATACGTGCAATTGTCTGTGCCATTTTCTAGCATTCATTCTCGTATAGTACAACACTTTAAATATTGCTTTTTAATAATCTGCATTTGATTTTTTTTTTGGGGGGGGGGGGTGGTGGGCTTTTTTTCCTTTTGGGCCACCATATATTGTTGAGTGAGTCCAAGCTTGTTAGACTTATATTGTTCTTATTCTGACTTGTTTACTTCTGTCTCCATCTGTTACTGCTGTACCACCAAGGGACGTGAATTCCTTGACTTTTTCAACAGGCAAATAGTTCACCGTGATTAGCCTGATGGCTTGAAGTATTCTGTTTAAATAATTTTGTCTTCTTTGTGTTCACTCGTATTCCAGCACTGCTTGCTTTTGTTGTCAGTCCATTTCTTTTCTTGCTTGTCCTTGTGGCTGTTTGAAAGTAATGTTATGTTGTCTGCAAAGTTCAGGTCTTCTAGTGGCGGTGTTAATGAAGACGTATGTGGTGTGCCTCTGTCTGTACTGTGTTATTGGGGCATTCGTTGATGCGGTGTTGTGCCTTGATGCGCATGATGATTCTAATTTGTACAGTGTCTTGGAGCTGTTTTTTCTGAGTGTTACTGGATTAGTTATTCACTGTCTCCAGTCATCAACGTCACGTTTCTGGATTAGTTATTCACTGTCTCCAGCCATCAACTTCACGTTTCTAGATTAGTTATTCACTGTCTGCAGGCATTCTTCACTTTCAGGCTCTTTCAGACCTAAGGTTGGCAACACACTGATACGGAACTCAAGCCACTCCTGCGTAACACTTGACATGAGGATTTTTTGATGGAATGGATGAAAATGCGGATGATGCTGACTATAATCTGATCTCCGGCAGGTCTCCCCTGCCACGTGGCGAATCTATTCGTACTTGCAAAATTCCAGAACATATATAAACGTCAATTTTCTCGACAGAGGCATCACGAAAACCATCTACTCAGGTACACATCCAGAACAATACTAACTCGCACAGCTTTTTTTTCCCCACTCTCCCCAGTCACGGGATTCACAAACTACGTGACCTTCTGGAAAGATCTGGACTCTTACCCGCCCGTTCAAAATAAAGACTCATAAGGGGAGAAATGCCTTTTCTGTGGAGAAAAAAAACCTCAATTATCTCCCATACTGCTACAGTTAATGATCACTGGATGCCGCTATGTC
This sequence comes from Achatina immaculata, assembly GCA_009760885.1. Classification (NCBI taxonomy): domain Eukaryota; kingdom Metazoa; phylum Mollusca; class Gastropoda; order Stylommatophora; family Achatinidae; genus Lissachatina; species Lissachatina immaculata. The sequence goes on along the minus strand of CM019691.1, from coordinate 27,898,448 downwards.
GGTCTGCTGTTGTTTCTTTCATCTTTCAATCAGTGGCAAGAATGAACAGCATTGACAGAACACATCCCAGTTTCACCCCAATCCGGACACAGTCTGGATGACCTATTTCCGCAGTAGGCCCGTAGTAAGCCTGCGGCTGCCATATGTTCGTCCATTAATTTCAATAACTGGGGCCGTAGGGAAGATTTGACATTCGCGTCTACATCTGATGTTCGTCTATTTCCTATCTCCAAACTTGTGTTTGTCTATGCTCTATCCCACTATTCGTCTACCCCATATATATCTGTTCGCCTAAATGCCTGCTTTGTCTTTTATCTCGATATGTGTATATCCGTCTGTCCTCTGTCTGCTTACGCGCAGCAGTATATCAACTTTATGTATGTAAATAGTTCCAAACTCTCGAATAAAACGCATACCATTAATCCTTCTTTCCTGTATCTGGCAAGAACTTCAGGTATTTTAAATGTTCTCGAATTTTCCTTTCTTGCAGTTTACGTGAGTTGTTTATATAAGCACGAAATCCTGCCAAAGACCGAGGGATGAAGCAAATCTCCCACATATTTTAATACCTCAACAAAACGAAACCGAACAGCTGATATCCTGCCAAGGACTGAAGAATGAAGCAAATCCCCCAAATATTTTAATACCTCAACAAAACGAAACCGAACAGCTGATATCCTGCCAAGGACTGAAGAATGAAGCAAATCTCCCACACATTTTAATACCTCAACAAAACGAAACCGAACAGCTGATATCCTGCCAAGGACCGAAGGATGAAGCAAATCCCCCACATATTTTAATACCTCAACAAAACGAAACCGAACAGCTGATATCCTGCCAAGGACTGAAGGATGAAGCAAATCCCCCACATATTTTAATACCTCAACAAAACGAAACCGAACAGCTGATATCCTGCCAAGGACCGAAGGATGAAGCAAATCCCCCACATATTTTAATACCTCAACAAAACGAAACCGAACAGCTGATATCCTGCCAAGGACTGAAGGATGAGGCAAATCCCCCACACATTTTAATACCTCAAGAACATTAAACCGAACAGCTGATATCCTGCCAAGGACCGAAGGATGAAGCAAATCCCCCACACATTTTAATACCTCAAGAACATTAAACCGAACAGCTGATGGTTCTTAAAATATTTATTATTTAACTCTCTAACTTTAAAACAGCACTGGTAGTGTTTCCAGATCTTGCATGCCAAAGTGAATCAGTGCTCAGAACGATGTTAAGCAAAATCTAAACAAAATGAAAATGTAGCACATTTTCAATGCAACCCATACTTTTAAACTACAAAATAACATCCTTCTTGTTTCTTTTTTTTTCCACCAAAATTCCTTATTAAAATGTTTTATGACAGAGCACATGAAAGAGTCAACCTTTCTGTACTTTAACGTTGGTTCTGCCTTTGCCGTGATAGCTGAACTAATATCAGTATTGAACAAACTTTCATTGGGCTATTGGCGAGCCTTCGTTATTTACGCTGGGCAAAACTACAATACTAAAAAATCTTCTGTCTGTTCACTTATTTTCTTTGGTATAATTTAGTTTCAACTAATGTTCACATTCCTGCCTACTGCAGATAGAAAAGTTAAGCGGAAGTTTTCTTTTCCATTTTATAAGATTTTTTTGAAAGGTGGGGGGGGGGGGAGAGAGAGAAGCAAAAGCAGCAGAAAACAAGAAAAACCCACCAACAAACAGGGGGACACCTTGCAAACTGCCCTGTAATTTAAAACGCGCATAAACACAAGCACACATCACAGCAACACACTTCCACAGGGTAAACGAACTATTTGAGATTTCTCCTAGCAAGAATGTATCCTCTCGAGGTAAATTGACCCTTTAGCTGTGGATGTTATTGCAAAGATAATATCATTTCAAATACACATCAGTCTTCCGTCAGGAACAAGTAGAACATAAATGTTCATTGTACGGAAACACTCGTACGCTGCTAGTATAACTGGCCCTCCACGATAGCTTCAACAAACATTACTCATCCTGAACAAAATAAAACCCTCAGTTTCAGGTTTCCTCGTCTTTTATTTCTTACTCCTCTTTAATCTTTAGGAATCCTAGTTTCTCAAGTCAGGTTGCTTTCGTTGAGGTGGGTAAGATGTAGAAGCGGCAGGTGATGAAAATAATGACTGCTAGTACCAAGGATACCTGATATACGTATCTGAACTTCAGCACGTAGTACAAACCAGGAGGGTAAACGAGCGTTGTTCACGTTCAGCAAGTTCTATGAAGTTATGGAGTGTGATTGCCACTTGAAAGAGACTGTGCTCAGGAAACAGTTAACTGCCTGAGGTAAATGTCGAGCACTGAAAAGAAAACTGAACCCAAGTACCAGTTACTGCGTGAAGCAGTATTTACATCCTTCAGTTAAATATATCAGCCAAATGTCTCTTTGGCAACAGTAGACTCTGTAATGAGAAGGAGAGCAGGGGCGTTGTGTAGGACCCCACAAGAAGACTAGAAGTCCCAGTCTTATGGAAACTTACTTAGCAAAACTTTTGAAAACAAAATGGGTAAGCTGGTAAGCTCTGCTTTCCTGGAATATGATCAAAGGGAATTGAAAATGAAGTTGAAACAACGTTTTAGACGAATGCATTGAATATTTGATCATCTTCTTCTTCTTCATTCGCTTCTACCACCAAGACCGCCCCGCGATCCAACTGAATTTACTCCTGCGGTCCTCGATAGGTCCCGTGGTCCCCGAGAGGACCACACGAGACCCCCAAGAGGACTACAAGAGGTTCAGAATATCGCGTGGCTTGGGCCTGTATTCTTGGTGGGTCGCAGAAGCGGGATTGCCTGACACCGTGGTTTTCGTTGCACCAGTTTAATCTAGAGTTGGACTTTCTCATCGGAAAGAATATTTGATCAAATCTTAGATGTCAACGAATTTTATCTGCTGCTTATATCGTCGTGTTATAGTCCTGGGTGAACTCGTTTGTATCCGTTTTCAAACATAAAAATGAAAAGTGTCTCATTTCTTGAGTTATCGACTTCGTTCCCGTGCATGCAAGTTTTATATCAAATGAGCAGTCAGTCAGTCAGTCATTTGCATGTCTCTTGTGGAACATTGCCTCTCTAACAGCTCTTCTGTAGCCTCTCGGTTGTAAGCAAGGTGCCCTGCTGCTGATGCATCCATTTGTAGATTATCAACGATGTCTTACACCCATCTTCGCCTTGGTCTTCTTCTCTTTCTTTCTCCAGTTATGTATTCTTCCAAGACAGTCTTCTCTAAATTCTCACGACGTTTAACGTGTTACTGGATTAATTATCAAATGAGCAGAGATTCTGTGGAAACTATGCCAACAATAGGTCCAAATATTCTACTACGAACAAATGTCCAGATCTTTACAAAACTTCTAAATCGTCATTATAGTAATCCCAAACATGATTTAATGTGTTTCCAGTGCATTATAAAAGCATCAATATAAACTGTTCCACACATTCCAGACATGTAAAACACATCTTTTAAAACACGCAGTACAGACTGTTGCTGCTGGATGCCTCATTGTGGAGAATTCCCTGGTCAGATACACTGCTTGGCTAAGGCATGAGGCTGACCAAGTGACCAGTACTGCACCAGATGAAAGACATCATCAAATAAAAATCATCATCATCATCACCATCTGCTGGTGTCGGTCCGAAAGTTGTCGGTAATGAATCTCCAGTTTCCTCTCCTCCTCGATCTGACACAATCACCAGGTTGTAACCTGTCTACCTTCGTATGTTATTTTTCATTCTACATCTGTCTATCTCTTATTTTTCCCCTTTCACCTTTTCTTCCAGCAGGCTCTTTAGTATATTATCATGTCTTTTGATGTGGCCAAAGTATTTTGTTTTCTTGATCCTTATTTCTATGAGAAGCTTACGCGTCATTTGTAGTAGTTCGTGCACAATCTGCGTCTTCAGTAGTTCATAGTTCTGCTGTTTCGGCCAAAAAATATGGGGGTAAAGATAAAGGTAAAATTCCCGTCGCCGCGCCATTAAGGCATATTGAGGACATGAGGTTAGGCCCGTATTTTCAAGACCATCAGCACACGAAAGTCTGATGTGGTCAGTATCACGCCTGGGTGCAGTTACCTTTCCAGATTTCTCTGGTACCCATTTCTGGAGGCTGGGTGGACCCTGGGGCGTTTTTGTGTGGCGGTACTGAAAAAAAAAATCCCCTCTACTCGAGCGTGAACCCGGTTCCACCAGATTAGCAGTCAGAGCGTATAACCACTCAGCCAACCAGGCCTCAAAACTGTAGTGTAGAATTTTATACTCAAAGACGCCCTTTCAAACTGTCTCAAGAAAAGCAAAGAAAACGGCTCTAAACATTAATGACGATGAAAATAAAACTATGAGTGAAATTTTCGAGAACAAACGGGGAGAAACTGAAAGAAAAAAAAAATGGGCATTTTAAACGCCTTAAGTTCAACGAGTAAGAAAGAAATTGACACAGACAAGAACTGACGGCTTACCAGGGAGATTTAGAAAATATTTCAAATATAGAGGACAGTGGACTGTTTGCTGAAGCTGCAGGAAACCACGTATAGATCGCTCAGCTCTGGCACTCCAGAGTTACTTTTATGCTCTGCCAGAATAAATCTTGATGAAAAAATTTGGTCGAAAGAAATGGAAGGAAGTTACTCCATAATTTAAAAACATAGGATGTGTAAGAAATGTGCTATTTTTCATTCTATTTAGACTGCCTAAATATCCCTCGGAACATTGATTCGTATAGATGTGCAAAATATGCTAACATTACCAGTGCTGCTTTTGAAATGATAGTTAAAGGACTAATAGATAGATAGATAGATAGATAGATAGATAGATAGATAGATAGATAGATAGATAGATAGATAGATAGATAGGCAGGTAGGTAGGTAGGTAGGTAGGTAGGTAGGGAAATGTTTCCAAACTGGATGAGGGAGTAAAGTAATAAACATAAAGAACTTTTCCAGGTAAATTAATAACATAATTTATAGGTACCATAAGGGGGTGAACACGCCTGATAAGATAATCAGCGACCCATAGCTGACATGCCAGCGTCAGGGTTAGCGACCCATAGCTGACCAAGACCCTGTCCACCTCTCCGTGGTACCCCCAGTAACAGGCATAGCTTGGCTAACGGGGCAGGGATTGCCATAGTCCTCATGGTGGTGAAGTCTGCTAAAGAAGCATTGCACACCCCCTGCTCTGAAAAAAGTAGCCGCCATAACCCGCTCCCACGCCGATACGATGCTGTGCCTCGACATCTCTACAGCATCGGCTGCAAAGAACAACAGCTCGCACTTACAGGGAGTTCGTACAAGTATAGGTAGCATAAAGAGACAACACTGGCTTGAGGATAACATTAAAAAAAAAGCGCCATAATGTAGTTTTTACAGAAAAAACTGCAACGTGTAGCGCATTGTACTTTCTCAGTCCTTATTTCACTGCCAGTCTCTCTTGATGAATCGTTCTGCACCCAAATCTCGTACCATCGCGGACGCGCCGCTGCACCGAGGGAATTATTACATTTTCCACTCGTGTGCGGGACTTTCCTTTTGCCTGTTCTCATCACAGTAATCGTTTATCGCCTACACGACCGACAACGACGTCTAGACTCAGGAAAATGTATGCTCATTTAGTCATCACTAATGAACTTGAGCGTGAGCGGTGTAGTCTTTCAAAGATAACTACACCTTTACCCCCGTGGTTTCTACATCAACAGATAACCCGGAAGATCGTTGTGGCTCTCAGAAAGTTTAGAAGTGTGTGTGTGTGTGTGTGTTGGTTGGGGGGGGGGTCTTCCTCCCTGTAGAAGAATTTTAAGAATTTGGGACAGTATTTTCCAAATTTTCTTTCCATTTCGTGGTGTTACTTCTTAAAATTTGGTTTTCTTTTCGAGTAAAGAAATATCTACACATACAAACAGAAACACGCACATGTATATGATATGTGCAGTTTGGCTGTTAGTACACCAGTTTGGTTGTACTCGAAATCATTTACCTGACAGAAGCCCTATAACTAACAAGCGCTAGCTAGCCATGTTAATGGATAAACTGCTCACAATAATGTCCAATGAAATGAAGAGGCAGACAGGCTATAAAAAAAAAAAGTGACGAAGAATGCAACAGATTGATAGAAGCATAACATATGAACAAACAAAAACTTACTAAAACCATAGATACAGACAAATGGACAAATTAACACCCCATGCCTCAAACAGATGATTGAAAAGCTATATACTCTCAAGAAAAGATCAAGCGATAATCTTCCGACTGAGAAGACACTTCGGGCTGAGACACTATGTATACCGGAAGCTGAAACTTGGCCCAACAAGTCTATGTGCCTGCAGCAAAGAGCAACAAACGCACATCATTTCCCCCAGAGTTGTCGGCTACACGACCAACTCAGACAAAGAACCCGGCCAGGCCCCTGCAAAAGAAGCTCTACGGCGACGGCGAAAACCTGAGACGAACTGTCCCATTTGTCTGAGCCAACAACGATGCAGAAGAAGACGAAATCATTTTTAAGAAGGCACATATCTGGAAGTACCAGAGCCTCCCAGGGAAAGTTTGCAAGGCGGTGTAAAATTATTCCCGTCATATCCAACCAGCTAATTAGCCATTCTGTTGTCATTCAACACGGGGCCTCATCTTGGAGCTCTCCAGGCTCTCCCTCAAAACAGGGGAAACCATCCGAGCCCCGACAGCGATGCATCGACAAGACTTCCCTCCCATGGTCCCCAGGTATACCAACACCAAGTAACTTGCTTTGAGTCTTGTGTCTCAGCTTGCAGGACACTGTACCTTCCTGCAAAATGTCTCGGAACTTCTTCTCGTTCTTTTCCAGTTCGACAAGAACAACAGGCACTGTTTGTCATGGGAGTGACTGTGACAGGAACAACAGGGCACTGTTTGTCATGAGTGTGATAGTGACAGGAACAACAAGACATTGTTTGTCGTGAGTGTGATAGTGACAGAACAACAAGACATTGTTTGTCGTGAGTGTGATAGTGACAGGAACAACAGGGCACTGTTTGTCATGAGTGTGATAGTGACAGGAACAACAAGACATTGTTTGTCGTGAGTGTGATAGTGACAGGAACAACAGGGCACTGTTTGTCATGAGTGTGATAGTGACAGGAACAACAAGACATTGTTTGTCGTGAGTGTGATAGTGACAGGAACAACAAGACATTGTTTGTCGTGAGTGTGATAGTGACAGGAACAACAAGACATTGTTTGTCGTGAGTGTGATAGTGACAGGAACAACAAGACACTGTTTGTCGTGGGTGTGATAGTGACAGGAACAACAAAATACTGTTTGTCGTGGGTGTGATAGTGATAGGAACAACAAAATACTGTTTGTCGTGGGTGTGATAGTGACAGGAACAAAAAGACAGTGCTTGTATGGGAGTGATTGTGACAACAACAACAAATCACCAAGACACCGCTTGTCGTGGAAACTGACCGTAAAATAACACTGTTTGAAGATTCACCATCCAATGCCAGGACTAGAAAGTAGATGCAAACGGCAGCAATTTTACAAACACTACAGTTCATAATTGTGTCATTCCGGTTCGCGAAAGGAGGCCAACGAGGGTTGCGGCAACCAGAATTGGGCTGAAGTATCGGAAGTAGACGCCAGAATTGTAAGGGCCTCGATATTTTCATTTGCACGTGACAATGGCGGGCAGTGATGCTTGAAGTGGTTTATTTTCGGGCAATAATAAGACCGATTTGCTTATCAGTAACCTCAATCTTGACAAACCCCCACGCCCTTTCTTAATATAGCTCCGTCGAAAAGAGACCCAGGATCGGACTCTCTGAATTAAGCAAGCTGTCCCGTCTAAGTCGGGCACAAGGTCAGGCAGACCTAGCCAACCTCGTTTATCTCCAGCAGTTAATTGTCGATGGCTGGCTCCAATTTTAAACCAGACGGCCGCCGTTTTCGCACTTAAACATGTCAAAGATAATTTACTACATGCTTCCTGATATTTGAAGACAGTACGTCCCTTAAACTTGTAATGTTTTTTTTTAAATGTCTAGGACAATAAAGAAACATATAATTAAACATTGTAAATTGCAAATACACAAAGAAACAAAGTTTAAGTTCAGTTTTTAAATACTAATCCGATATACTATTAGTATATGAATGGAGTATAACATGGACAGAATTAAATGTTATTCCTTATTCTGAATTCAATATTCCGAACCTTCTGGTAAATCATATCTCTTCTTGGAAATAAACGATCGATGATTCACACAAATTTGAAGTTCCTAATTTTGTATTAGAGACCATTTTCTAGTTGCTGTGGAATCGAGGGGGTGGCGGGGGAGGTTGGAAGGGGGGGGGGAGACTATTACTATGCATAAAGAAGGAATAATTGTCCCAAGATCCTGTCCCATTGCTCCGTTGGTATCTCAATTACCAACTTGCCATGGTCAACAGGCAGATGACACCTATGTTGATGAAATCTACTTAAAAGCGTTGCATTTTTTAAAAGTTCCACTCTGTGCCTGGACGCGATGTAACCCATTCACTTTTCGATACAATGTTTGCGCTTTAGCACCTACACCGCAGCGCAGAGAATACCTTGGAGAAACTTCACTGGAGAAACAGAACAAGAACGAATCAGAGAACAGTCAACGCACGCTGGTAATGATATGACTCTTCTGTTCTAAAGGATGAAACACCGACATTTCAATTCAATATCTTCTTTAGAACTCATCTAACAGCTTTCTATCAACAATAAATGATAAAAACCACGGACTTATATAAGAACACCTTCTGTAATCGTAAAGAATTTGGTTGGTGGACACAGAAAAGATGGCTGTCACTGAATGAGAACTAATATAGGTAATGGAAAGCAATCTAGTACACAGGACGGTGTATAATAGTGATTTTCAGGCTAATTATCTTTTTTTCAGAATATAATTCTCTCCTCCTAGCTTGCAAAATCAAAAAACAAAAAAAGTGTAATATCAGGGTTAAGAGTTCCAGCCCCACGTTTGGTGAGTTATTATTATTATTATTATTTTTTACTTTTTAAAGTTATATTTTAGCTTATGACACTATTTATGTGTCCTTTTATTAAGAAAAGTTATAGTTTCAACTATTAGATTATTACACTTTTTATTTGCCCTTTTATTAAGAAAAGTTCTAATTTTAACTGTTAGAAAAACTAGCAATTTTCAACAATTCTGTTATCGCTTACTTGCGATAATAATACTTGCATTTCATGCCTTGAAAAGATGGTTTGTCTGCCTGCCATCTTGCCTGCCTGACTGTCTGTCTGTCTTTCTGTCTGTCTGTCTTGCAGATATGCAAGGTGGAATACAGGTGTCCTCCGATGCATCATTTTCACCCACTGTGGTTGTATCACTCACAAACCATCGTTGGGTAAATGACAAGAAGATCCCATACCTTAAGCTTACATAGTGCCATGCTCATGGGCATAAGCGCTCAATTCTCTCTATCTCAGTCGATCTTCCATGTCTCGAACCAAATCTGTTGTCGTTTGTGCCAGACTATACAGTCAGGCCATTTAGGTATGCCTTCCCCACCATCTCTGTCTCTTGCCATTTATCTTTCCAAATGTTCGAGACTTCACGTCTGGTGATCTGTGTCATAAACATTTTGAGTTTGTTTTTTTTCAGTCTTCTATATCGCTACAATACATATCTAAGGAACAGTTGTATTCGGCCCTTACTCCAACAGTAACATAAATGGCGATTAATTAAGAGGAAAGAATGAAGGCTTGGCTTACGTATATGGAGGGACGAATAGGAAAAAAAACAGAATTACGAAAAATAACAATCAGTTTTTATGAAACATAATCACTCGCAATGTTTTTCCGTGTGAGTCGAAGGTCATAAGACATGCGCAGTCTCAATGTGGGGTCAAGAGCCGCGGGACATGCGCAGTTTCAATGTAGGTCATACACGAGAACAATAATCTAGGTTGCTTATTGACACTGGAGTGTGAATAAGCTCAGCCTTGAAACTGCCCGAGTAGGCTGGTCTATCCGTAATACAGTGTATGACCTAAACTGAGACTGCGCATATCCCGCGCCCCTTGACCCCATTGCAATAACATTGCAGGTAGAACAGCCGACTTTACTTCATACCTGAATGTATAAACTAGAAAAAAAAACAACATAGGAACAGCTTTATTACTTAACGAACACCTGTCCAGCTTCGCTGTCCGCGTCATGGAACGTACTACGTCGCCCACTGCGCCGGTTTTTTGAAAATTATCTTTCGAGGTTCCCATTTCCCTTGGAGCCTGTGACGTACAGTAATGGCTCAGACAGCGTTTTCTGAGAGTTTGTTGAATCAGGTGTGTCCACCTTGCTGAAAATTGCTAGTTCTTCTAAAAGTTAAAAGTATAGTTTTCTTTAATAAAAAGAGAAATAAATAGTGTCATAATGTAAAATATAACTTGAAAAAGTCAAAAAAAAAACAAACAACAAAACTTCGCTAACCTGGGGATCGAATCCATGCCCCCGATGTTAATAGAGTCATGCTTTTACCGACTGAGCTAGCCGGACGCGAAAGAACGATCACTTATGTAGTACTTAATCCGTTTCCCCTAAACAAACAAACAAAAACATAAACAGCGCGCAGAAGACATGCGCAGTGGCTATAGTAAGAATAAGCAGCCCCCCCCCCCCCCCCCGCCACCGGAGGCGTACTTATCCGTACTTTATTACTGATAAGCACTCCCGTGGCAATAAGCTTACCCCGGGGCGTACCCTCGTGTATGCACAATCATTTCCTTTTTTCCCCCTGATACCACCAGAATAAAAAGACCCCGGGGTTCACCCAGTCTCTAAAAATGGGTACTAGAGAAATCTGGGAACGTAAATGTGGCCAGGCGTGGGACTCCCACATCACACTTTCCTGTGCCGATGGTCTTGGATATACCGGCCTAGCACCATATCCCCGATATGCCTTAATAGTATGGAAACGAGGATTTTATATTTACCTATACCTCTTGAACGACGCATTGTTATGTTGTATCCTTATCACTGTATCATCATCATCAGGTGCCGTGCCGGCTGGCGTTGGCTATTATGCTTCTTCAGAGTACGCGATCCTTCATGCAGGCCATCAGTTCAGTTGGTGATCTCCTCTCACACCATCCCGCCAGACTGTCCAGTATCGTTTCTCTTAGTCTTCCTCTTGATCTTCTTCCTTCTATTTCCTGTTGTTATAATATTTTCAATGCCCCCCCCCCCTCTTTTCATTGCATGTCCTATGAACGTACATTGTCTCTCTCTTATCTTTTTTACAAGTTTTTTTTTGTCTCTCCAGCTCTTCTCATACATTATCACTGTAACAGTGAATAAAAGAGTGTACTTATTTCTCAAGCGTTGGTTGGTCGATCAGAGCAAGGATCTTGGTCCAGTCAACCCGAAATGTAGAAATGGGTACCTTAAACGTTCTGAAACGCGGGAAGAAAAGTCAGCCTGGTACATTACACCACCTTATGTCTACTGACACGTACAGGAAAACATGAGCACTAACCCAATATCTTTTATTTTGCTTCGATGACATGCTATAGTTCTACTTGTATCATAAACGTCATATGTGTTCACGCCACGGATTTAGTCCAGGGAACATTCTTCACTCGCCTCCCAACAGCTTTTGTTAGAATCGTGACGTCCATGTGACACAGGTGCCCTCCTTTGACTAACTGCTAGGACAATGCCACTGAACTTTAAAAAAAAATTTTTTTTTTTGGGGGGGGGGGGAGGGGGAGGGGGGGGGGGGTTATAACACTCTAGTATGCTGACAGGTCAAGGAAAATGTGGGCACTAACACCATATCCTTATGTGCCTCTAACGTATGAGAGGATTACCTTTACCTTTACCTCTTGAACGACGCATTGTTATGTTGTATCCTTATCACTGTATCATCATCATCAGGTGCCGTGCCGGCTGGAGTTGGCTATTATGCTCCTTCAGAGTACCCGATCCTTCATGCAGGCCATCAGTTCAGTTGGTGATCTCCTCTCACACCATCCCGTCAGACTATCCAGTATCGTTTCTCTTAGTCTTCCTCTTGATCTTCTTCCTTCTATTTCCTGTTGTTATAATATTTTCAATGCCCCCCCCCCCTCTTTTCATTGCATGTCCTATGAAAGTACATTGTCTCTCTCTTATCTTTTTTACAAGTTTTTTTTTGTCTCTCCAGCTCTTCTCATACATTATCACTGTAACAGTGAATAAAAGAGTGTACTTATTTCTCAAGCGTTGGTTGGTCGATCAGAGCAAGGATCTTGGTCCAGTCAACCCGAAATGTAGAAATGGGTACCTTAAACGTTCTGAAACGCGGGAAGAAAAGTCAGCCTGGCACATTACACCACCTTATGTCTACTGACACGTACAGGAAAACATGAGCACTAACCCAATATCTTTTATTTTGCTTCGATGACATGCTATAGTTCTACTTGTATCATAAACGTCATATGTGTTCACGCCACGGATTTAGTCCAGGGAACATTCTTCACTCGCCTCCCAAAAGCTTTTGTTAGAATCGTGACGTGCATGTGACACAGGTGCCCTCCTTTGACTAACTGCTAGGACAATGCCACTGAACTTTAAAAAAAAATTTTTTTGGGGGGGGGGGGGAGGTGGGGAGGGGGGGTTATAACACTCTAGTGTGCTGACAGGTCAAGGAAAATGTGGGCACTAACACCATATCCCTATGTGCCTCTAACGTATGAGAGGATTACCTTTACCTTTACTATATACTAGGCATCAATTTATTTGTGAATATATAGAAGTTCCATTTAACTATATGTCTCTAATGTCGAAATAAGATATCTTCTTCTTCTTCTTCTGAATTCGAGGTTGTTGGTCGCTTCAGATCCTGATTCCCGTCGACATGGCAAAGCCCGAAGTCCTCTCCAGATTCTGATAGGAGCCCCAAAGTTTTTGCCCCAAGCTTGTGTCCTCTGGTCATGTCTCACGCCGCAGGTTTGCCTGGTTTGGGCACTCTTGTAGTATATGTTTTGGAATCTGGACTCCACTGCCACATGGACACCCGTCTGTGTGAGACATTTTGAGTCGATGCAGGTGGCTCAGTAGTCTGCAGTAGCCTGTCCTTAGGCGAAAATATATTATCGTAGATCATATCTAATTCCTTAATCGAAAGAGGATGGTTAACCAACTACAAAGACATCAGCAAACCATCCTCTTCCGTCTAAGGAATTAGATACGATCTGCGATACTATATAAGTTAAGGGAGTGAATTTTAAAGTAGCTTCCAAATTAAAAACTGTGCAGACCGCTAACATTGATAGACATCCCCCCCCCCCCCCCCCCCCCCCATCAGCAGTTCTGACTTCCAACAATTCAAACCTTGGTACTTGCACTCCAGAACCACGGCTCAACAGCGTAACATGGCCGTACAAACTGGAGTGCAGACAAGCCCCCTCTAACTCTGTGAGCAGGCGTGCAAACTACAGAAATCTTATTACAAACCTTCAAGGACAAATATAAACAGCCAAACGTTTCAGCAAACGTTCAAATCTCCCATACCAGGTACTACAAGTACTTTAGACTTCTGATGACAAACAGTCAGCACAGGTTTTTCTTTTCATACAATTTAGAATTTAGATTTTTTAAAACCTTGCACTGACACCCCCCCCCCCCTTTTTTTTTCCTCCTTTTTTTAGTACAACAATCTTTAACAAGTTCAAATAAGGGACACTCAATCGCGCGGGAAGTGGTGTAACGTTATATATATATATGTGTGTGTGTGGGTGTGTGTGTGCGCGCGCGCGTGTGTGTGAGTGTGTGTGGTTTTTTTTTATGTACACTGTACAGTCGTCTACACAAATTTCCCATACTCCGAACACGCGACAGTCAAAGATGGGAATACGAGACAATATAGGACACATTCTCTAAAATAAGGGACATTTATACGTGCACACCGAAGAGATACGATTACTAGGACAAACCTTTAAAATACGGGACTGTCCCGTATTACACGGTGATGGTTGGTAACTTTGTCTTCTTCTTGAAAGTGCTTCTCTTGTCAACAGTAATACTTAACCAAAACAAGTAGTAAATAGAAAAAAAAACTGTAATACATTTAAGCTACTCTGAAGGCACAAGAAGTAGTGAAATTGAAGAAAAGTTAGTTATTATATATATATATATATATATATATATATATCCTCTTCAGCTTTCCGAGACATTAAGGCTCATTGCTGCAGATAAAGTTAGCATCCATTACTCTCTATGCCTAATCTTCTCTCTCCAGTTGGTGACACCAATTAACTTTATATCCACTTCTATGTTGTCTTTCCATCTCTGTCTTAGCCCTTGGTCATGTTTCCCTCATCTCTTGTACACACATCATTTTTGTTGGTATATATATATATATATATAAGACGCTGGCGATGGTTGGGACATGTTCTCCGAATGACTGACAACTCACTACCAAAAATAGCACTAAGATGGACACCACAGGGGAACAGAAGTAAGGGTAGACCAAAAGAGACATGGAGAAGAACAACAGAAAGGATGTTGAGCAATAGAGGGCTCACCTGGGCAAGAGCAGAAAAAAAGGCGAAGGACAGGCATCTGTGGAAAACCCTTGTGGAAGCCCCATGTGCCCTGGGCATTTAAGGTTCATATATATATATATCCGGCATCACTCTGGAACGCCTGGAGGAATTTCAACCAGACTTGGAACACATTTGACGTACAATTTGGAGATATATAATTTGGGGCTAAGACACCTCTACCTGCATTGAGATTGGGGTACCAAGGAGGTGGATGTTTTATCTACTAAAGTCACGGATGAACAAACAATGGTCTAAGGGAGATAATTGCTAAATAGAGCGGTACTTGTCTAAGAGAAGCATTTGTAGTCTCCCATGGCAAGTCTAATGGCAAGTCATCCCTGTAAAAATATAAAGATTAATGAATGAATCTATTATAGAATACAATAATAAGAAAAAAAAAGAAAGCTATAAGTTAAAACCATAAAGTACTTACATCCGAGTAGAACTATAAACCTCTTCATAGAAATTTTAAAAATATTATAATGAATACATCCATTATAGAATACAGTAAAAAGCTAAGGTAAGCATCAGAAAAAAAGTAAAACTGAAGAGTTTGAAATACTTACATCCATGTGAAACTATAAACCTTTTCACAGAAATAAAAAAATTGTCATAGTGAATAAATCCATTATAGAGTACAATAAAAAATTAAGGTAAACAGTAGAAAAAAAGAGAAATCTAAAACTGAGAAGTATGCAGCACTTACATCCGTTCCAACATCACGCTGGAACGCCTGGAGCATTTCAACCAAACATGGTATCCATATGACTTACAATCTGGACAAAGTACAGTCGGGGTTATATCACCCCTATCGCTGCTGGCGAGATTCTTCAGCTGCGTGCGTGAGGTGAAACTCCTCCCGGCCAATGAACAAAAATGAGATTAAGGTTGACGCGCAGCGCCGCCGTGGAAAAGGTGAAGGAAAGGATTAAGTGAAGTACCAGTAGTCTCGAGGTCAGGACTACTCAAATCACGGCATCTCTGCTCTAGAGGCCGGCCACGTCATATATACACCCATACTGGGGCAGATTGCATAAACCGGCTTAACCCAGGGGGGTAAAACTAAGATACTGCTAGCGAGATTCTTCTGACACGGAGCGTGGTGTGAAACTCCTCCCGGCCAATGAAGAAAATGCAGAAAATGCGATTAGGGTTGCCGTGCGGCGCCGCTATGGAAAGAATAAAGTGAAGTTTAATTGATACGTCCAATAGTCTCGCGGTGAGAGCTATTCATACCACGGCACCTCTGCTCTAGAGGCTGGCCACGTCCTACATACACCCATACTGGAGAAATATGCCTAAACCGCTTAAACCAGGGGTGAAACTTGATGACTATTCATGTCACGGTACCTCCGCTCTAGAGTCGGTCACGTAGTAAACACGCTCATACTGGGATAATGCACCTAAACCGGCTCAACCCAAAGGTGAAACTTACTAGTGGCGAGAATTCGTTCTTCTGGACAAAAGCTCCATCCTGGTCACAACTAGGAAGGGTAGCGGCCACGACCACAAAATGCTGAAGTCGGAGACACTGAACCAATGCTGTCTAAATGGGCAACCATGTCTCACTCGACGGGAATATATGCTATATTTTAATCACGCTGAGGTTTTCCGGTGAGAAAGTCCAACACTGGACTGGATGGGCAACCACCTCTCACCCGACGGGGATATATTGATATCAAAACACGTCGAGGTTTTCCGGTGAGAAAGTCCATCTCTAGATTAAACTGATTGCAAGAAAACCACAGTGTCACGCAATCCCGCTTCTGCGACCCACCGAAAATACAGGCCCAAGCCCCGTGATACTCTGATCCTCTTGTGGTTCTCTCGGGGATCTCTTGTGGTCCTCTCAAGATCCACAGTAGGACCACAAGACCTATCAATTCAGTAGGATCACGGGGTGGTTTTGGTGGTAGAAGCGAACGAATAAGAAGAAGATCACCCCTAGGATACACCTATGACCCTAGGGGTCGGGGTGACATGTAAGAAAAATCGAAAATGAACGATAGTAGTGCCGAATCCATAGTTTTCGGGGTCGCTGAGATGAATAGTGACACTCCCGATGCAGTTGAAGTCAAAGTTCAGCCCCAATCGACATGGGGTCCTATGGGTGGAGATGGGATCGGGGTGACATGTAAAAATAATCTAAAACGACCAATATTAGTGTTGAATCCATAGTTTTCGCAAGTTCAGCCTCCATCGGCATGAAAAGGGAGTGGGGGAGGGGGGGGGTGAGAAATGGTGAAAAACAAAATGCGCAAACTGAACGAGATTCGTGTCGAATCCATAGTTTTCGGAGTCGCTAAGCTGATTGGTGACAGTCCTGATGACAATTAAGCTCATGTTTAGTCGAATAGAAGGAATAGAATTCTGTATTACCGTCTAGACTCTTTAGAACTTTCTAGAAGGTTGTGGATATGAATAGAACATTGTGGAACCCTCTAGAAGACTGTCGAACTGAATAAACCTCTGTAGAACCTTATACACACACACACACACACACACACACACATATATATATATATATATATATAAGTTATGAGCTGGAACAACAAAAACTTTTATTATGGTCCCATTTCGGAGTAGCTATCGTGTACGTTTTGATATAATACAGGACTGTCATGCCCGTCTGGAATCGATGACAATATGTACACTAATATTGGGATGTTTCTCAGCTTCCTCATCGGTCTCCGGTGAATTGGGTGTTTTGAATCATTTATTATAGGACTCCCCTAGCTTAGGATGCGTCATATTATCTTCTAGACTTTCGTATTCACAGCGACTGAGATCAGCGCTGACTGTCGTGTGTTTTGTGTTCCCTGGCTGCTGTTCTTTCTCATTGTACTTTGCTAGATTTTTTTTTCCTGCTTTCCTCGCCCACTATCAGAAGTGAAACTTGCAGATTCTTCCCAGCAATTAAAGTCTTCTTCTTCTTCTTCGTTCGCCTCTACCACCAAGACCGCACTGTGATCCTACTGAATTTACGCCTGTGGTCCTCGTTAAGTTCCGTGGTCCCCCATATGGTCCCCGAAAGGATCACACGAGATCCTCTAGAGGACCACAAGAGGTTCAGAGTATCGCAGGGCTTAAGCCTGTATTCTTGGTGGGTCTCAGAAGCGGGATTGCGTGACACCGTGGTTTTCGTTGCACCAGTTTAGTCTAGAGTTGGACTTTCTCACCGGAAGACCTCGACGTGTAATTAAAGTGATGTCGATGACTGTCAGAGATATCTGCATCCCATGACACCCCAAAAGCCCCGAGGCAAACTCAAGGAGGCAGGATGTTGCCCAAACAATGAGGAGGCTGCACTGAAATGTGTCTTCATCGCGACAGACACCCTATATTGCTCTTCAAGCTGTCACGACCCAGCCTGCTTCCAGGAAGCGCTGCGAGGAACAGAGCTGGGGTCTTGACTGTTTATGATTCGCCAGCCCTGGATTCAAAGCTTAAACCTATTTCTTCATTCCTGTATCTGTCCGATATGTTAAGAAGAACTGCGTGAGGAAAAAAAAAAACATACCAAAAAATATGTTTGGTCATTTAATATTGTGAAAACTGCGACTGGAGTGGGTGCATGAGTTACAACCAAGCTCATAAATTATTTCTCGCTGATGTCATCCTTTCTGCAAACCACTCCTGTCTGATGATTTTGTTCTGGCACCAACAACAACATAACAACCCACGCAAGCCATATTGTCCACCCTCGCTCATTACAGCACTTCATTTCTGGAACAGGTCAAACGCTTTCCTTATCAATATTTCGACAGCAATATAATACGACGAAGAAACAACACCCTTATCGTCCATAGGGATCAATTCAACAGGACATCAGCATCTGGCTTCTTTCGAAGACTAATATATCTAGATAGAAGTGCATATTGGACTACTCTTATTGCCAGCGCTTTTCACATTTTTCTTGCGTATGCTCCTTACGTTTGAGAGATGGTTTCTCTCGCTCATAGATTTGTGAATCATAGCCAACCAAGACCCTTTTCAATCTACCAGTGGTGGCTGTTGGAAGCAAACAGTACTCTGGCTGAGTTCAATAGAGATCGCAATGAAAAGGAGAACCCAATCTTAAAAATATCCCAAGCTGAAGTCGGATGTGTTGGGCCGAAATGTGCATATTGATGACACAACGCAACCACAAAGTCCTTTTGAAGACAAGAAGAAGAAGAATCTTCGACAAGTATCGCTATTAATGTGCTATTTCGGCATCTCTAATTGAAGTTGTTTATATTTTTTTCCAACTAAGAACTTTTTTTTTCTTCTTAAGTGTTCAAGTACTGGGCTATTTTTACATACAAGTCGCAAGGAATCCACAGTCTTCTTCTTCAGCGTTCTAGAAGTTCTAGTCGACACCTAGTTTTATTTTTGCAGAAGACACAGATCTGGCCTTCATGTAATTTTTTTTGGTTTTGTTTTGTGGTCTCCTGGCATACTCTTTACCACGCGGAAGGAAAAGAAGATGGACAAATTAGGTCATAGACAAAAATGAATTCTGGATTACTACGCATACTTCCTCCTGACGACGTCTCAGGTCGTGTGTAAAATGGAACGTAGCGCTCAACTGAGATTTCACTAGTTGAAATTTACAAAACTAAGTACAGAATTTTCATATGCATTAAGTTGCATCACAAGAAGTTTGAAAAGCCTTGGAACATGTTTCATTTGTGGAAAACCCTGAAATGAAGGCTTTTCTTCGAGATACTATAAATTCATAGCTTCACACCCACGCGTGTAGATAAAGAATGTCTGAAATCTCGAGAGAGACACAGCGCAATCTGCCACATTATTATGATATGATACTCTTTTCACCATATGCTACAAGAGTCCATTTTCATTCATCGTTAGACGTCTGAAACAGGAAACTTTTGAGTATGTGTGTATGTATGTGTGTGTGTGTGTGTGCCCAGTTCACGCTGCTGTTTCCTAATTTGGAAGGAAGTGTTTTGCTGGAAACACATAGTGAGAGATCATCCATGAATGAAACATGTTTTGATTCCCAAATGCGGGGATAATTTAACCATAAATGGAAGACATAAGAAGTTTATCTTTGAGGAGCTGTGGGCGGCTGTCTGAGACTAAAATCCAGAGTTTAAAACGGCATGAAAGTTCAGACAACAGTAGGTCCAACAATTCCAGTGATGTAGCAGTGTTCGTGTACCGACGGTTACTTACATGAATTGAACATGAAAGCAATACAGGCACAGCTTTTATAATTATGAATGTATAGATGCAGTTGACTCTTGGAATTAGACATTTAATAAAAAAAATAAAACAAATTGCCTTGAACTTTAATTTTCAGTTTCACGCTGAGCTTTGAGTGAACATTGGTGCATAAACACATAGTAGGAAAAGACGTTGTGAGCCATGAAAATGAGGATATATAGAAATATGAGGCGCATTTTACGAATAAAAAAGGAAGACAGAAGCATGAGAATGAATGAAACTGAGAATACAAACTATGAAAAACATTACATTCATGCATGTACGAAGCAAAATAAATGTGGCTGTCTTTTTTAGATATACCAGTATGTTAAATCCCATGCAGAAGAGATGAAAGTTCAGATAGAAAGTTCAAATAGGTCGACAGATAGAAAGTTGAAATAGGTCGACAACAAAAGATATGGGTAATCTACTACTACTACTACTACTACTACTACTACTACTACTACCACCACTACTACTACCACTACTACTACTACTACTACTACTATTACTACTACTACTACTACTACTACTACTACTACTACCACTACTTCCGTTTCTAAATTAAAGTCTTTGGTTCATTCGTTCATGCGTTCGTTCGTACAGTTATTTAGCAAATGATGCTCGGGAACAAAAACCATAAATGCCACGTACCTGGTTTAAAAAACCCACAGATACCATATACCTGTTTTAAAACCCACAGATACCATGTACCTTCTTAAAAACCACAGATACCATGTACCTGCTTTAAAAGAACACAGATATCATGTACCTGCTTTAAAAAACCACATATAACATGTGCCTGCTAAAAAAAAAATCACAAATACCATGTACCTGCTTTAAAAAAAGCACAAATACCATATACTTGCTTTAAAAAAACACAAATACGATATACCTGCTAAAAAAATGCCACAAATATCATATACCTGCAGGTTCTAAGGACTGTAAATGGGTCTCAAACAGCCTCTGGCAGTAAAGTCCAGCTCCTGGCCTTCCCGTGGCAGAACTGTTTAAACTGACAGGAGAAGGGGCAAGGGGGAATATCTGGCGCCTGAAAACCAGATACTTAGGGTAGATGAGTGGCACGTTTGGTAGCTCATCTGCCGCTGTTGGCGAGATTTTTCAGTTGCCGTGCGTGGAGCTGTGCTCCTCCCGGCCAATGAAGAAAGGTGCAAATGAGGTTGCCGCGCAGCATCACTGCGGAGAAGGTGGTAGAAAGGATAAAGCGAAGCAAACAGTCAAATCACGGCACCTCTGGTCTGGAGGTCGGCCACGTCCTGAGTGCAGTCATATCGGGTGAAATGCATGAACCGGCTTGTCCCAGAGGTTAAGACACTGCTGGCGAGATTCTTCAAATGCCGCGTGTGGAGTGAAGCTCCTCCCGGTCAAGGAAGAAATGCGGAAAAGAAATAAAGGTTGCTGTGAGGTGCCGATGGAAAAGGTGGTGGAAAGAATAAAGTGAATAATCGGTATGTCCAGTAGTATCGCTATTATAGCTATACATACCACGGCACCTCTGCTCTAGAGGCCGCCCACGTCCGAAATACACCTACACTGGTGAAATATGCCTAAACCGGCACACACCAGGGGTGGAACTTGATGGCTAGACATGTCATGCCACCTCCGCTCTAGAGGTCGGTCACGCCTGTATACACCCATACTGGTGAATTTTGCCTAAACCGGCTCACACCAGGGGTGAATCTTGAAGGCTATGCATGTCACAATACCTCTGCTCTAGAGGTCGGTCACGTCCCAAACACGCTCATACTGGGATAATATGCCTAAACCGGCTCAACCCAGGGGTGGAAGTCACTAGTGGCGAGGATTCGTCCTCGTGGACAAAAGCTCCATCTTGGTCACAACTAGGAAGGGTAGCGGACACAACCGCAAAATGCTGAAGTCGGAGACACTGGACCAGGGAAGTCTAGATAGGCAACCACCTCTCATCCGACGGGGATGTTTGCGTATCCTAATCACGCTGAGGTTTTCCGGTGAGAAAGTCCAACTCTGGACTGGATGGGCTACCACCTCTCACCCGGCAGTGATACACGGGTACCTCAAAACACGTCGAGGTTTTCCGGTGAGAAGGTCCAACTCTGGTCTGGGTGGGCTACCGCCTCTCACCCAGCGGGGATGCACTGATATCCTAAACACGTCGAGGTCTTCCGGTTAGAAAGTCCAACCCTAGACTAAACTGGTGCAATGAAAACCACGGTGTCACGCAATCCCGCTTCTGAGACCCACCAAGAATACAGACTAAAGCCCTGTGATACTCTGAACCCCTTGTGGTCCTCTCGTGGATCTCGTGTGGTCCTTTCGGGGACCACACAGGAGACCACGGGACCTAACGAGGACCACAGGCGTAAATTCAGTAGGATCACAGTGCGGTTTTGGTGGTAGAAGCGAACGAAGAAGAAGAAGATATACCTGCAAAAAAAAAAAACCAAATACCATATACCTGCAAACAAAAACCCACTACAAATACCACACATCTGCTAAAAAAAAACACCGTCTTAAATGACGAAAATTCATTATGCAGCAGAATTTGTCCATCAACATGTACAGTGTCAAAGCAGCGAAACCAGACCAAAACAGTTACAGGGCCTCTAGATCTGGACTATTTTTTTTTTTTAATCCAGCCTGTATCTGACACTACACAGACCTAACACTTCAACGTTCTCCTTCATCACATTACAGACAATATGTCTCTACCCAAATAAGAAACATTTCGCCACGTGAGTCTAAGAAGCACAGTTTTAAAAAAAACAACAAAAAACTAATTCTATATTCTTATAATCCGAAAATAAAATAAGAGGAACTTATTTCTCAGCTGATTTTCCTGTAACGTTAGCATGAATAACAAACCGTGGAATATCTTTCTGATCAAACCCAGCCTAACGTTACTAAGATTATTTCCTTACCATTTTCGCTGTTGTACATTAGAATGCGTGCATATGTGCTTGCCATAATAGCTAGAAGTGAATTGGTCATGTGCTCAGAAGAGACTCCAGCAATACGACTAAAAGAGCCATGCGATGGACACATGAGGGAAAAAGAAAGAGAGGCCGACCAAATGCTACCTGGCGGAGAACTGTAGAAGTAGAAATGATTAACATGCAGCACAGCTGGGGCACAATATAAAGGCTGGCCGCAGACCGTGAGAGGTGGAGAGAATTTGTTGCTGCCCTGCAAAATGCCACAGGTTGTTCTGTGAGGGTGATTTCTTAGCTGATCGCCGACAAAAGAACATGGAAATGTGTAAATGATAAATAATAGTAATAATAAAGGTAAATAGTGGTGTATGGTTCCGTTTTACAAAACGACAGAAGGAATGAGGAAAATGAGAAAAAAACATAAATGGCAGAAGGTAGAAAGTAAGATCAGAGTGTATAAATGAAAAAAGGTACAACATTCAATATTTCGGCGTCAGCCTTTTTAAAGAATTACATACAAGAACGACACAAGACATAAAAAGAAGAAAACTTTTTAAAACTTAGCTTTGTGGCATCCTCTTGTTACAAATATGATATGAATTTCAAACCTAGCTCTGTTATGTGCTTAATAAATAATAATGTAGACATACTGCCATACTTTCAGGTACATGAACAAACGAAATAAGACTATGTTGTGCTTTCCAGGGGAGGTCTTGAACTTAATCCATGCCATGACTGGCTACGTCTACGTGTAAGATAAAGATGATGGTGGCCCCATTATGCTATGGCGGCATCTAGAGGATACACTGCTAGTGTCCTTATTTTTCTTGACCTGAAGGAACACTAGAACACGATGTGGTCAGCATCAAGACTTATCTTCCCCAGCTCCAGAAGTAACCGGCTACCCGTTTCTGCAGACGGTGACTGGAGCGCCTCCGGCGGATTGGAACCGCCAACCTTCACCACTAAGACTCCTATGCACGATGTAGTTTCACTAAATTCCAGCCTAGCAAGACCGCACTCAATGCAGCGTACGAGTGTGTGTGTGCGCGTGTGTGCGTGCCTGTGTGTGTGTAGGGGGGCAGTTTAACGAGAAAATGAAAGCAAAGAGAAAGAAGAGAAGAGAAAAATGAAAATGAATGTGAAACCAAAACGACCAAAACTTTCATCATAGAAAAATAGAAGCAAGATTGCAGCACCTTCATCGATAAGCTTTAAGAGAGAGAGTGAGAGAGAGGGGGGGGGGGGGGAATGGAGAATATTCAGCACATCAGAAAATTCATCAGGAGAAAATAATCAAGCAATGAAAAGTCCTCAATCTATTTTGTATTCACTTTTACACAGACTTTGTTACCGTCATCATAACTCACACACACACACAAACACACACACACACACATATATATATATATATATATATACACACACACAATAATCTGTGGAGAAGAAGAGACAGAACTACAAAAAATAAGATTTTTAAGGGCATGCGTTTTTCCCATCGCAACATATGCCTGTGAGACCTGGACACTTAACAAAACAGCTGAGAAACACATAAATGCCTTTGAATGTAAATGCTACAGAGGAGTTCTTCAAATATCATGGACATAAAAAAAGAACAAATATATCCATACTACAAGAACGTAATATTGAAGAAGACTGGCTAGTAAAGAGGATTAAATAGAGAAAACTTAAATATTTTGAACAGATTAAACGTGTTGATAATCTAGAGAAGACCGTCTTGGAAGGGTACATAATGGGAAAAACAAAGAGAGAAAGACCAAGGCGAAGATGGCTGCAAGACATCGTTGATGATCTGCAAATGGATGTATCAGCAGTTGACCATCTTGTTCACAACCGAGATGCCTACAGGATTGCTGTTAGGAAGGCAAAGTTCCGCAAGGGACATGCAAAATGAATGAATAAATGAATATATATTTATCCTTTACACTGCCTTTTCACACCGGCGGCGCACGGCAACCGGATTGCTTTTCCTCATTTTCTTCATTGGCACGGGAGGAGTTTCATTTCTCGCGCAGCATCCGAAGAGTCTCGCCAGTAGTGTCTAACCCCTTGGTTAAAACACGGCACCTCTGCTCTACAGGCCGACCACGTCCTCTAATTACCCATACTCGAACAGAATGCTTAAACCGGCTTAACCCAGGGGTTAAACTAAGATACTGCTGATGAGATTCTTCGACTGCCTCGCGTGGGGTGAAACTCCTCCCGACTAATGAAGAAAGTGCGAAAAAGCGATTAGGGTTGCCGTGCGGCGCCGATATGAAAAGGTGATGGAAAGGATGAAGTGAAGCTTAATTGGTACGTCCAGTAGCTCGCGGCGAGAGCTATTCATACCACGGCACCTCTGCTCTAGAGGCCGGTCATGTCCGACATACACCCATACTGGTGAAATATGCCTAAACCGGCTTAAACCAGGGGTGAAACTTGATGACTACTCATGTCTCTGTACCTCCATTCTAAAGGTCGGCCACGTCGTAAAAAAAACACACCCATACTGAGATAATACGCCTAAACCGGCTCACCCCAGGAGCAAAACTTACTAGTGGCGAGGATTTGTCCTCCTAGACAGAAGCTGCGTCCTTTTCACAACTAGGAAGGGTAACGGCCACGACCACAAAATGCTGAAGTCGGAGATACTGGACCAGTGCAGTCTAGATAGGCAACCACCTCTCACCCGACGGGGATGTTTGCGTATCCTAATCACGCTGAGGTTTTCCGGTGAGAAAGTCCAACTCTGGAGTGAATGGGCAACCACTTCTCACTCGGGGAGGGGGGGGATATACTGATATCCATCACACGTCGAGGTTTTCCGGTGAGAAAGTCCAACTCTAGATTAAACTGGTGCAACGAAAACCACAGTGTCACGCAACCCCGCTTCTGCGATCCACCAAGAATACAGGCCCAAGGCCTGCTATACTATATTTTGTGGTCCTCTCGGAGATCTCTTCTGGGCCTCTCGGGGACCACAGGACGACCTCGGGATCAAATCGAGGAGCACAGGAGTAAATTCAGTAGGATCACGGGGTGATCTTGGTGGTAGAAGCGAACGAAGAAGAAGAGTTATACTGTACTTGTAACTGGTTTCAATAATAAAATGAACAGCGTTATATTAGGGTGCTCAGAACCATTCATTCATTCCTTTGCATGTCCCTTGCGGAACTTTGCCTCCCAAACAGCACTCCTGTAGGCCTCTCGGTTGTGAGCAAGATGGCCTGCTGCTGCTGCATCCATTTCCAGATCATCAACGATGTCTTGCAGCCATCTTCGTTTCGGTCTTCCTCTTTTTCTTTTTCCCATTATGTATCCTTCCAATACGGTCTTCTCTAAATTATCATGACGTTTAATGTGGCCAAAATATTTAAGTTTTCTCTCTTTAATCCTCTTTACTAGCCAGCCTTCTTCAATATTAAGCTCTTGTAGTATAGATATATTTGTTCTTTTTTGTGTCCACGATATTTGGAGAACTCTTCTATAGCATTTACATTCAAAGGCATTTATGTGCTTCTCAGCTGTTGTGTTAAGTGTCCAGGTCTCACAGGCATATGTTGCGATAGGAAAGATGCATGCCCTTAAAATCTTATTTTTGTGGTTCTGTCTGCTCCTCTCCACAGATTCTTTATTTGTTTTACTTTCTGAAGAGCAATGGATGTCCTCCTTTTAATTTCCCTCATTGTATCTCCATTATTAGTTAGTAGTGATCCAAGATATTCAAAACTCTCCACTTCTTCCAGTTTTTCCTCATTGATACATATTTCAGTTGCCTTGTTTGTTTTGTCAGTTGTCATCACTTTAGTTTTCTTTGCATTAAGATAGAGGTTCTGCTCTTCGCTGTTCTTGCGGACTGACATAATTAGTTTTTCCATTCCTTCTTGTGTTGTGGACAGCAATACTGTGTCATCAGCATATCTAATCTCTGGTATTTCATAACCTCCAACTGTTATGGCATCGTAATATTCTTTGTCTACATCTTCTCTAACATTCCTCATTATATTTTCAGTATACAAGTTAAATAAGTAGGGTGACAATATGCACCCCTGACGGACCCCTTGTTTTATGTCAAACCAACTTGTTGTTTCACCATTTATTCTTACTGCTGCTTGTTGGTCTAAATACAGCAGTGATGTTAATTGTATCAAATGTGTTGGAAATCCCATTTTTTCCATTATTTCCCAAAGTTTCTGGTGTTGTACACAATCAAATGCCTTTGAGTAGTCTATAAAGGATAAATATAGATTCACATTAAACTCCCTGCATTTCTCTATTATTAATCTTAGATTGAATATATGATCTCTTGATCCTCTTCCTTGCCTGAAGCCAGCTTGGACCATATTGACTTCTTCTTCTATTTTCTTTCGAAGTCTACCCATTATGATTTTTAACAGAATTTTACTGGCATGACTAATCAGGGCAACAGTTCTGTAGTTGGTGCATAATTTCAGGTTACCCTTTTTTGGCAGTGGTATGAATACAGTTCTTTTCCATTCTTTTGGCCAAATACCTGAATGCCATATCTTTTTACATAGTGCATGATAGATTGTTGCACACTCCTTTCCTCCTGCTTTAATAAATTCAGCGGTTATCTCATCGCATCCTGGTGATTTACCATTTACCATTTTTCAGAACCATACAGATTATTTATAACAGACACCAGATATAATTGCTAGGGCTGGGTTTTTAATTAACCTAGATCAGTGATTCCCAAAGTGGGAATGAGAAGGGGCGGTTAAGAAAAATAGCGATATGAGGCATGACAATCATCTGCGGTCCATGTTTGTTTATGTGTGTGTATGTGGGGGGGGGGGGGGTTACTAGGGATGGGACTTGAAAGACAAGGAGGTCCAACCCAAAAAGAGTCTGAGAACCATCGGACTCAAACCGAGAAAAAAGACGAGAAAGTCACATTCACATAATGGAAAAACTGCGCAGGTTTAGAGACAGATTCTAACTTCAGATTTGAAAGCTCGTCAAAGAACTGAATTAAGCAAGGAGAAAACCCAGTGATCTCCAAAACACATCTACACGAAGTCTGTAAGCAGAAAATGATGATCTTTCATGACACTCAGTGTGGGAGATAGAAAAGACCGAAGCTCGTTATGATGATCTACGACTTCAGCTTAAGGCCAACCGAGTTACGGTCGTTCATACTTATAGCAGAGGTCCTATAAAAAGGTAAAGGTAAAATACTCGTTTCCATGCTGTTAAGGCATATTGGGGATACGGTATTAGGTCAGTATTTCCAAGACCAATGAGGACATGATGGGGTCAGCATCGCGCCCGGCCGCATTTACTTTTCGTGATTTCTCTGGTACTCACTTTTAGTGCCTGGGTGAACTCCAGTGCCTTTCTGGTGTGGTGGTACCAGAAAAAGAAATCTAAATTGCTGGGACTTGAACCCGCGCTACCAACTGTTTAATAGATACGGCGCCTAATCAGTCAGCTAACCAGGCCAGTATAGCTTACGCCTAGGTAATGTTTAAATGTATTGTGATCCACTTTGTGGTTAGTTTACAAACATTTGTTAGTTTACAAACATGTTTTCTTCTTCACCAACACCACAAGACAAAAGAACGAGATGATCAGGCACGCTGCATTACAAATGCATGAGGGTGCATTTTTGCGTATGTGAAATGTTATTACAGCATGATAATTCTTTGTTTAATGCTCCGTAGTTTATATTTTGTGATCAACTTCAACACAGTTTCTGTGCTACTTTGCATTCTCTTAGTATTTTAAAGTGATGGTAAACATGTCTGCTCACCGTGTAACATATTATAGTAGTGAACTGTACTCACATCGCAAGAATTGTGCATATATTCTACAGCACAAGAGAGAATCTGTTTCCTTCCTCAACAAAAGTGACAGAGTACTTTTAGGCAGATATATCAAGTGGAGAGTGAATGTCTCTTTTCTGTGTTTGTGATTTTGAATTTGTCTTGGTCTGACCTTCCTCTATGACGAGCGACACACGGCCGCATTGACTTACGGCGGGCCTCAAATGCGGTTGTAGATCGGCGCTTGGCTGTTCACATTTTCCCCCTTAGATGTTTGATTTCAGTACGTTTAAGGTTGTGTAGATTACCTGCTGGATTGTAAGACATAAAAGAAATGACAACTGCAGTCAAATTGGGGTCCTTTCTACCCGTCCTCTCTAGCCCCTAGTAGGCTTTGTTAGCTTCCTTGCCTAAGCATGGTTTGCAAGCAGTCTTGTCTTGCCAATGTTCTCTATTCTTCTGATCCTTTCTGCATGAACTCTTCCCCATAATATCTTCGCACTCTTTTATTCATCTGCGCCATCTGGGGCGGCTTTGTTTGGGCCATATGGTATTCGATGATGACAAGTTACGGCTGTTTGTGGCATAACGCAATGTTGTTTACCGTGTGGAAGTCTTTGTAATAACCTCTTTACAACATTTCTCAGCCAATCGTTGGCTTTCATTATGTGGTCTACTTCGTCCATTTGGGCACATTCTGCGCCGGCATTTCTTACGTCCAAATAGCTAAGTTAATTTTTCATCAATGTTGCCTGTGTTTATATGTTGTATTGTTTTTCTATGCGATCCTTAAAAAATGGCTTTTTGCCGAAATATTAGATTGTTGTATGTCCTTCATTTATATGTATTCATCTTGCTTTCTGTCATTCTTGTTTCTGCCCACTTTCCTCAATCTTTCTATCTTTTTTTTTAACTGAACCATGCACCTATCTATTTTCACTGCTGTATTGTTCAGTTAGAACTTTTCCCCAAGCAGTTGCGTTGAAAGTTCCCTTGAAAGAAAATGTATTAAGGAAAATTCGTTCTCTTTTTATACATTTCCTCACTTCTGTCCCCTCCTGGGTCGCACAGACCTTCATTCTTTCCCTCAAATCAATTTCGGACCTATTGTTATTTCTCACAGACACACGACTGCCATGCAGATCAACACTTCCGGTGCTTAAATGCTTGAATGCTGACCTTGACCTTTAACTGAACTTAAATTCCGGCATCTGTCATACGAGTAAATGTTCGGACAAACGTTAAAGGTGTCACTCCCGAAGTTTTGCTAGCGATGATTTGAGTTCGTGAATTGTGCAGCTCTGAAGGTCACCAAAAACTTAAGACGAAGGAAAGACTGAAAAAAACGTATAATCATCTGTTAGATAATTATTAAGTGACAAAATGTGTGCGCCTTACGTTCTAGATAAGTGGTTTTCAAACTTTGTACATCCATTCTTCTTCTTCTTCTTCTTCGTCTTCTTCATTAAACATCATGTGTCTGCTACAATGAATTCTGCTGTCAGCAGCTAAGATGGGTGTGTTAGATCAGTGGGCTCAAAAGTAGTCAGTATCGACCCCCCCCCCCACCCCTGGGAACAACTGTGTTAAGAGCACACTTATCTTAACATAGTGTTTGTGAGACAGGGAACATACATCTGTTTGCTTAAAAACCTCTGACCTACCTCTGTAGCCCAGAAACTTGTAGCAATCAACACTAATTGTAATTGTTATTTTTGTAAAATGTAATGTCAGGTTGGTGGACGGATGGGGACATGGAGATCTCTGGCGGGGATGAGGGAAGTCTGGTGTGAAACCAATGAATCCAGGACGTGACAAGCCTATGGGTCTTTACAACAATGGCTATCAGAATGATGTAAACAAAACAGAGCCAGTAGACTATGGGTGGCGGGGAATGGATATCGTTGAAGCACTCATCAGATTCCTCATCTCAAAGTCAGAGTGTCTTTGTGGAACTGTCTCAAAACCATCTGACATGGAGAAGGGGCTTACATACAGCCACCAGAGGCTGGAAAACAAAGTTTTGGCCAGGCCAGCCACATTGTCTTCATGGCAGTCCGAGCAAGACCACAGTCTGCCCTAGCAAGGAAAGGTGCTGAAGTCGGAGTTACCCAGCCAAAAGGCGCATCGCAAAAATCAGGGTAACACGCATTATCGCTAATGAAATGTCTCTATCTGCAGTTTTCAAACATGGTGCTCGCCCTGTGAAGACTAACCAGGCAGGTACAGTGCCAGGCCCCCTGCCTCGAAAGGGTCCACTCAATGCTACTGGAGGTCCTCTCAGTTCGTCTTGTGGAGTCAGGAGACATGAGAGTAGAGCTACTGGCCAAAAATACAACAGAAGAAAACAGCCAAAAAGCAAGAACTTAAAATAATGCAGTGGAATGCTGAGGATGTCAGCAGTGTTAGAGATGGCTATAGCAAAAAGGTGGAACTAGAGAACATACTTTTTGCAGAGCAGGTAAGTATATGCTGCATACAGGAGACACACCTAACCAAAGATGCCGCCTTTAAAATCAGAGGCTACCAGTGTTTTAGATCAGGCCGACAGGACAGAAGAAAAGGAGGAGTACTCACACTTGTTAAGAATAACATCAGCGCATGTCAGGTGGGAGTGTACATGGAAGGAGCCGAATACCAGATGATCCATCTAAAAAGTAGTAATACAGATTTCCACCTCCTTAACTATTATTGTCCTAATGACCGCCCACTTGCTTTAGGAACAATCCCATACAAAGAGAGACTGATGGTCTGTGGTGATTTTAACAGCCATTCCCAGAGCTGGGGCTATGACCACATAGACAAGAGAGGAGAGGAAGTTGAGAGCTGGCAGGATGATAATGGACTTCTCCTGATCAACCAGCCAATGGATCCCCCAACATTTTACTTAAGGGCTTGGCATACAAAATCAACACCAGATCTGGCATTCCACTCTCCAGATCTGAAGTGGAACATTACACGTGAAGTTGGAAAACAACTTGGAGGTAGTGACCATCGACCAGTCTTCCTGACAATAGAAAATGAACTCCTTAACACCAGTAGCCCTCTCCCAAGATGGAACTATAAAAAGTAAACTGGACAATGTACAGACATCGTACAGGTATCCTGGTGGGACAGCTGTCCATAGAAGGTAAGGATATTAACAGCATAGTGAAGGAATTCAATGCTTGTATCCTTCAGGCCGCTCGTGAAACCATTCCCAGAGGAGCTCGCAGGGACTATAAACCATACTGGTCTAGTGAGCTGGGAAAACTCCATGATGGCGTGGAAGCAGCTCGAAAGCAAGCAGAAAATAGACCATGCCAAGAACACCACAATAATTACCAACATTCTAAGGCCAAATTTCAGAGAGCCAAGCTGCAAGCCAGACGGGAAAGTTGGAGAGAGAAAGTTGGAGAGAGTCACTAAACTTTGAAAAGGATGGAAGGAAACTGTGGAAACTAATCAAACAGTTAAATGATGAGAGTACTGGAAGAAGTACAAAGGTTACACTAATAGATGATGGGAAAACTCTTACAGGTAAGCAGGTAGCAGATCACTTTGCTCGTATGTTTGCATAGGACTGCAACATTGATATCCATCCAGAGAAGGAGCGTACAGTGCGCATCGAGCCACAGAAAGAGGAGGAACAAGTCAGAAAAGTGGAGGTCATGGATGCACCAATCACACGCAGTGAGTTAGACCTAGCAGTTAGTAAATTGAAACCAAAGAAATCACCAGGACCAGATGGAGTGTCCAATGAAATGATCAAGAACCTGGGAATGGCAGCAATGGGAAAGCTGTTGGATATTTTCAATATGTGCTGGAGCACAGGTAAGTTACCTCAAATCTGGAAGGAAGCAAGCATGGTACCACTGCTAAAACCAGGGAAAAACAGTGATACTGCCTCCAGCTACATTGTCTTCATGGCAGTCCGAGCAAGACCACAGTCTGCCCTAGCAAGGAAAGGTGCTGAAGTCGGAGTTACCCAGCCAAAAGGCGCATCGCAAAAATCAGGGTAACACGCATTATCGCTAATGAAATGTCTCTATCTGCAGTTTTCAAACATGGTGCTCGCCCTGTGAAGACTAACCAGGCAGGTACAGTGCCGGCCCCCTGCCTCGAAAGGGTCCACTCAATGCTACTGGAGGTCCTCTCAGTTCGTCTTGTGGAGTCAGGAGACATGAGAGTAGAGCTACTGGCCAAAAATACAACAGAAGAAAACAGCCAAAAAGCAAGAACTTAAAATAATGCAGTGGAATGCTGAGGTGTCAGCAGTGTTAGAGATGGCTATAGCAAAAAGGTGGAACTAGAGAACATACTTTTTGCAGAGCAGGTAAGTATATGCTGCATACAGGAGACACACCTAACCAAAGATGCCGCCTTTAAAATCAGAGGCTACCAGTGTTTTAGATCAGGCCGACAGGACAGAAGAAAAGGAGGAGTACTCACACTTGTTAAGAATAACATCAGCGCATGTCAGGTGGGAGTGTACATGGAAGGAGCCGAATACCAGATGATCCATCTAAAAAGTAGTAATACAGATTTCCACCTCCTTAACTATTATTGTCCTAATGACCGCCCACTTGCTTTAGGAACAATCCCATACAAAGAGAGACTGATGGTCTGTGGTGATTTTAACAGCCATTCCCAGAGCTGGGGCTATGACCACATAGACAAGAGAGGAGAGGAAGTTGAGAGCTGGCAGGATGATAATGGACTTCTCCTGATCAACCAGCCAATGGATCCCCCAACATTTTACTTAAGGGCTTGGCATACAAATCAACACCAGATCTGGCATTCCACTCTCCAGATCTGAAGTGGAACATTACACGTGAAGTTGGAAAACAACTTGGAGGTAGCGACCATCGACCAGTCTTCCTGACAATAGAAAATGAACTCCTTAACACCAGTAGCCCTCTCCCCAGATGGAACTATAACAAAGCAACTGGACAATGTACAGACATCGTACAGGTATCCTGGTGGGACAGCTGTCCATAGAAGGTAAGGATATTAACAGCATAGTGAAGGAATTCAATGCTTGTATCCTTCAAGCCGCTCGTGAAACCATTCCCAGAGGAGCTCGCAGGGACTATAAACCATACTGGTCTAGTGAGCTGGGAAAACTCCATGATGACGTGGAAGCAGCTCGAAAGCAAGCAGAAAATAGACCATGCCAAGAACACCACAATAATTACCAACATTCTAAGGCCAAATTTCAGAGAGCCAAGCTGCAAGCCAGACGGGAAAGTTGGAGAGAGAAAGTTGGAGAGTCACTAAACTTTGAAAAGGATGGAAGGAAACTGTGGAAACTAAAGGATGGAAGGAAACTGTGGAAACTAATCAAACAGTTAAATGATGAGAGTACTGGAAGAAGTACAAAGGTTACACTAATAGAGGATGGGAAAACTCTTACAGGTAAGCAGGTAGCAGATCACTTTGCTCGCATGTTTGCACAGGACTGCAACATTGATATCCATCCTGAGAAGGAGCGTACAGTGCGCATTGAGCCACAAAAAGCAGAGGAACAAGTCAGAAAAGTGGAGGTCATGGATGCACCAATCACACGCAGTGAGTTAGACCTAGCAGTTAGTAAACTGAAACCAAGGAAATCACCAGGACCAGATGGAGTGTCCAATGAAATGATCAAGAACCTGGGAATGGCAGCAATAGGAAAGCTGTTGGATATTTTCAATATGTGCTGGAGCACAGGTAAGTTACCTCAAATCTGGAAGGAAGCAAGCATGGTACCACTGCTAAAGCCAGGGAAAAACAGTGATACTGCCTCCAGCTACACGCCAATCAGTCTCACTAGCTGCCTATGCAAAACGATGGAACGCATCATTGACCTGAGGCTAAAATGGTACCTAGAAAGTGAAAACCTTCTCGTTCCACAACAAGCAGGATTTAGGCAGTACTACAGTACAGAAGATCAAGTGACCTATCTCTCTCAAGAGATTGAGCATGCATTCCAAGAGAAAAACCTTGTACTAGCAACGTGGATAGACCTGAAAAAAGCCTTTGATAAAGTATGGAAAGAAGGTCTGCTGTGGAAACTAAGAAACTGCAATGTGAATGGAAGACTGTACAACTGGATAAAGTCCTATTTACACAATAGAAGAGCTAGAGTAGTAATGGATGGACACAAAAGCCAGAAAGTACTTCTGCGACACGGTGTACCACAAGGAGGAGTCCTTTCACCTACACTATTCCTTGTATTCATTAATGACCTGGTCAAGGAACTTCCCTATGGAATCAAAGCGGCACTGTATGCAGATGATCTGGTCGTGTGGTGTACAGATGAATATGCGACAGTTGCTACACAGAGACTCCAAAGAGCAGCAGACATTTTGGCATCATGGACAAACAAATGGTGTGTAAGTATCAACACAGAGAAATCAAGTACCACTCTGTTCACCCTCTCATCTAAACAGAAAGCAGGTGAGATCTTTGTAAATGAAATACCCTTAAGGATGGACAACCAACCCACTTACTTAGGAGTGACTCTTGACTCAAAACTGACCTGGAAGCAACACATCAACAGTGCAGAAGCAAAAGCCAGAAGAAAACTAGCCATATTAAGAAAATTGAGTGGAACCACATGGGGAGCTAGTGAAAGAATCCTCAAGAATGTATATCAGCAAAGTATTCTACCACATTTAGAATATGGCTCAACATCTTGGTGCACAGCATCAAACACTACGTTGCATAATCTAGACAAGGTTCAAAATCAGTCACTACAGATTATCACAGGTGCCATGAGGTCCACACCAATAGTAGAAATGCAGAAAATAGTTGGTGTTCAACTGCTAAAGGAACGTAGAGACACAAAGGTCATGACCATGGGAGAAAAATTCCTTAGCTCTGTAAGCCATCCCCTGAAGGAGAGATTCAATAACTTGGCATTAGGACGGCTTAAAAGAAGCAGCTTCATTCATCAGGCCAAGCGTATGCGTAAGCTGATACCTGACCTTCCAATTGTAGTCGCTCCATTATCATCTGTACCAGAGCATACACCATGGAAAGAAGCAGATTATACACAAATAACTATTCAGATTGAAGTGAAAAGTGTGCAGAATGGTGAGATGCAGAGCAGTCTTGTAAGATCAACAGCCACACTTAGTGTTCTAGATGACAAATATCCATGTGACACCTGGATACGTGTGTATACAGATGGATCTGCACATAATGCCATAAAGAATGGAGGGGCAGGAGCATATATTGAATATCCAAACAACACCATTGACAAGATTTCAATATCCACTGGTAAATACTGCAACAACTTTGATGCAGAAGTTGGGGGAATTATTGCTGCAGTTGAAAAACTATCAGACTCCAGAATTGATACATGTCCCGTAGTAATTCTCACAGATGCAAGATCAGTACTGGAAGCTCTTCAGTGCAACAAACTACCAGACCTTAAAGATGCCTTGTCAAAAATTGGCTTACAACATGGAGTCACTTTGCAATGGATTCCCTCCCACTGTGGGATACTAGGCAATGAGAAAGCTGACCATCTGGCAAAAGAGGGCACTGAAATGGAGCAACCAGACATGCCAATCACCTATAATCAGAAGAAAAGCATGATAAAAACCTACAGGAAGCCACAAACACCACCACATGATGACTATCACATGCTAAACAGAAAGGAACAAGTCACCATCTTCCGTCTCCGAACAGGACACAACCGACTCCGAAGTCATATGTATACAAAGTTTAAGGTTGGTACTACTAATCTATGTACATGTGCCCAGGTGCCCCAAACTGTGGAACATATCCTCCAGAACTGCATCAACTACGAGACACTGAGAAATAATTACTGGCCCAGTGAAACCACTAAAGAAGATAAGCTCTACGGTTCCATACATGAGTTACAAAAAACAGTGAAATTTATCAAAGAGACAGGACTGCAGATATAGACAGACAATGCGAACGAAGAAGAAGAAGAAGACCCCCCCCCCCCTTCCTCCCCAAGGATCGATGGAGCTAAACTATCCAATGATAATGTTCCCTCTAAGGTTTTGCAGTATGTATGCAAAATGTTCAAGCCGTGTGCAAATATATCTAAAAATATTTTGTGTGCAAGTATGCGTCACAACATCCAATTGCAGAATATAATTTAAAGTTCTCACATTAACATTCGAAGATACCATTAAAACAAACTCATGTATCGATAATCATATTTTTCTTCAGTCTTACCATGGCACAGAGTAATATAAAGAAATAGAAAAATAGAAATAACAATGTTTTTACTTTTTGCCCAACATATAAAATTTTTTTGTGCAGCACGATCTTTTGTGCTTGTGGCCATGCTGACGGCGCAGCTTCGAGATCCTACCCAACTCCTTACAGCGCCGCTGTTTGTTGTGCCCATTCAATTAGACTAACAGGGCAGTTATCATTCAAGTTGCGCTCCTCTGATCTGGCTATAACAGGGCAGTTGTCATTCAAGTTGCGCTCCTCTGATCTGGCTATAACAGGGCAGTTGTCATTCAAGTTGCGCTCCTCTGATCTGGCTATAACAGGGCAGTTGTCATTCAAGTTGCGCTCCTCTGATCTGGCTATAACAGGGCAGTTGTCATTCAAGTTGCGCTCCTCTGATCTGGCTATAACAGGGCAGTTGTCATTCAAGTTGCGCTCCTCTGATCTGGCTATAACAGGGCAGTTATCATTCAAGTTGCGCTCCTCTGATCTGGCTATAACAGGGCAGTTGTCATTCAAGTTGCGCTCCTCTGATCTGGCTATAACAGGGCAGTTATCATTCAAGTTGCGCTCCTCTGATCTGGCTATAACAGGATAGTTATCATTCAAGATGCGATCCTCTAGTCTGACTATAACAGGGCAGTTATTATTCTCAATGTAAAGCTCTTTCAACCGGGCCAACAGAACAATTATTATTCATGTTACTACTCTCCTTTGGTTCTTCTAACAAGCAAGTTATCATTCATATTGTTACCCTCCTTAAGCCCGGCTAATAGGGAAGTTATCATTCATGTTGCTAAGCTCTTTCAGTCGGTCTGAAAGGGCAGAAAAACTCAAAGAAAGAGAGATGCCGGCGTGCACGAACTAATTTCTCGTCCAAGCATCTCAAAATTCAGCGGCGGACTTACAGATAGAAGTGACCAAATAAGATAAAACTTACAAGAAAACAGACCGCTCAGACCATCCAGTTCATCATGTGGCTGATATAATGGTAAAGGATGACGTATGAAAATCAAATCATCACAGCATTTGCTTTCCTTT
Organism: Achatina immaculata; assembly: GCA_009760885.1. Lineage (NCBI taxonomy): Eukaryota > Metazoa > Mollusca > Gastropoda > Stylommatophora > Achatinidae > Lissachatina > Lissachatina immaculata. The sequence continues at coordinate 27,860,707 of CM019691.1, read as the reverse complement.
TCTTTTTCTATTATCACTTTGTATTTTGTTAACGAAAATATTGGACTTATTCTATTCCAAGCTTTCGATATTCAATATGTATGTGTGTGTGTGTGTGCATGCGTGTGTGTGTGTGTATGAGAGAGAGAGAGAGCGCTACCCGGCAATTATCATTCAATTACCAAATTTTAAAAAATTTAAGAAAGAAACGTACATTTTGGAGATTGTCGGTTACCGTAGCCAGTTTATATTATCACAAACATAGGAAACAGGCAACAAGCGAAATCGGCTGGAGGATAGTCGAGCCAGTAGACTGATGATGCTGGGTTTGTTTGGAGGAGGATCAGCCAGTTTTGACTTTGTTTCAGTACTATTTTGTAAAGATTAAATCTCACCACTAATAAGATAAGAAAAGAAAAAAAATGTTCATATAAGAGGTACTAACATTTACTTTCCGCTGATATTTGTAAAGTAAGTTTAATTTTACATTTAAAAAAGTATAAAATACCGAATGGTGTACAAAGAAAACCGATATTTTGGAAAGCACTTCATGTAAAGTTAAAGACAGTTATAACTTCTTATAACTGTACTGGTTTAAAAAATTTCTAGTGCGATCACTGGTTTCATTCACTGATTTTTTAAAGACAGGCTATGCCACATGGGAATCGGTAAACACAGCAGGAATTGAGTTTGGGGAGCACTTCAAAAGGTTTAGCACAAAGGAAAGAAACGTTTGGTATTTCGTTAGTTATTATTTGAGTATATGAAAATATCCAGTGATGTTGTAAAGAGCTGAAATGCTTAGTTAAAAAAAATACAATGGTTAACTTTTATCTCCACCGAAATCGCTGCTGAGGGATCGTTTGGGCGTTCTGTTTATCTGAGGTTGAAAAACAAAATATCCTTTAATGAGCGAACAGTTTTGACAAGTACGCAAGTGACCATTTCTCATCTTCAGAACACACTGTCAAAATACGGTACAAAAAAAAACCGAATAATGATTTGTTTGCAAAACATGGCTTTACTAGTGCATCGTCGCTTTTTTAGCTTCTCGTTGTTTGTATGGCCACATGGGCATTTTTAACACTGATGTACTGTGAGATTTTGGCCTTGCAAGAAGAGTGCGTTTTATTCTTAATGTTCAGCGATGATGATGATGATGATGATGATGATGATGACAGCATAACTTGACAGCCATGGATTTTCTCATATTCCGGGGCTAACATAGTTTTTCACAGTGAAACTTGCTTCGAGAAGCTTAACGTGCATCGCTATACCGCGCAAGTTCGATAGCAGCAACAACAGGAAGCCAGTGATTACTGCAAAGAGTAGAAAGGTCACAGATGACATTCTTGAAACTATTAAGCAGAAATAAAATTCTTTGGTATCTTGTACTGAACAACAAAATGAAAGGAATAGAAAATGTTGCTACAAGCTATATCAGCGTCTATCAACAGGTATTCTTCCGCGTAGACCAGCGTTTCCCAACTTTTTTTCGGATCATGCCCGATCTCAACGCCTCAAAGATGTTGATTCCCTCCCCCCCCCCCCAAAAAAAATCTAATATAATTATATTCTAACTGCCTTTCCCCTCCCCCCAAATTCCTTGGGAATCACTGAAGTAGGCAATGGTATCTAGCTTCAGATCGCGACTCATATTATAAATGAAAAGATATGAAAAAGATTTTTAATGTACATAATAATAATTTTATACAAATCCTCGTGCTTGCTGTTTTTAAACATTCGTTACTCTTCATTGAAATAATTTTTCTTGAATTTCAAGGTTGTTTTTCTAACTTTTTTTTCCCCATGAGTTGCGGGTCACGCGCTAGTGTTGGTTTAAGGTCCCTTTTCTGGAACCGCGCAGCTGATTATCACTGGCTGAACTTTAGTGAATGTCGCAGTAAGCAGCGTCTACCGTAAGCAATGAAGAATTCTGTATGTCTGTCTCTGTCTCTATCTCTGTGCCTGTCTGTGTCTATCTGCCTCTGTCTGTCTGTCTGTCTAATTCATTTATTTCAACAATTCATTCATTCATCCATCCGTCCATCTATCAATCCATCCGTCCGCCCGTCTGTCTGCCTGTCTGTCTGCGTCTGTCTTCGTGCGTGCGTCTTGTGTGTGCAGTGTGGATCACAACAACTTGATCCTAGCTAATTCAATTCTCTTACGTGTGTGCGTGCGTCCATGGGCAACCTTATCAATGTACATATCCCGGCGTACGCGTTTATAATTTCATATTCTTTATCTCGGCGGTACAAGTTTATTAATTAGTCGCCAGCATCGGACTGCTCACGCTGTCACGGCTGGTACAGGAGAGTGTACCAAGTACAGCTTTTGCCCCTGGGTGCACGTGAAACACTTCCAAACGTCGTATTTCGGCTATTTCTAAAGCCGCATTTAGCTCACGCCGTGTCCAAAAGGCAGGAACTTCCCTGGACAATTTACACCGGTCACAATGCCATAGACGTTCACTTGAGGGGAAAACCCATCTTAAAAAAAAAAAAAAGAAGCGTTGTCCGAACGTTCCCGGCTTTCATTCGTCTCGTCTGCCCCGGGGCTCGCGAGTGCATGAATCCAGAATTCTTCAGATTTGTCATGCATCACGTGAGAAGCCATTTCCAGCGGGGTATAATTTCTCTAAAACGCAACAAGCTTAGGGGGGTGGGGGGTTCTTGGAGTTGATGTGATGCGTTATCTAAAACAGTATTGGCAGTGTAGGGTCATATATTGACGATCAAACACTTTACTGCATGTTCTATCCAATGTTTCCAAGTGAAATTTTACAAGCATGTTAAACATAAACTTAACCATAGGGCGCGTCTTTAATTTTAGGTACTAGCATAGTTTAATCGTGCTGCAGCAGATGGTCATTGTGGTAGCGGTGCTGAAGGGTACCTGTGTACGTGTTGGTGTGTGTACTAAGTGAAAGAATATGCAGAGGGGCAAGGGCCGGGTGGGGTGGCTAAGATAATTGTTAGACACATCTACCACAGTAGATTGGAGTGGGAGAGGGAACAGAGAGCGAAAGATCTTCTTATTATTATTCGTTCGCTTCTACCACCAAGACCGCACTGCGATCCTACTGAATTTATGCCTGTGGTCCTCGTTAAGTCCCGTGGTCTTCTGTGTGGTCCCCGAAAGGATCACACGAGATCCCCGACAGGACCACAAGAGGTTCAGAGTATCGCAGGGTTTTAGCCTGTATACTTGGTGGGTCTCAGAAGCGAGATTGCGTGTCACCGTGGCTTTCGTTGCACCAGTTTAGTCTAGGGTTGGACTTTCTCACGGAGAGAGAAAGATAATTGTTAGAGATACGTCTACCAGCGCAGATCTAGTGACAAAGTAAAAGTTTCCCGTGAGGCACGGATTAAAACATGGATGTGAGGGCACGAACGGAAACATGCTGTAGGACAATGATTAAACATCGTTGTGGGGCAAGGATTAAAGCTGTGCTGTGAGACAAGAATTAAAACGTTTCGTGGAACAAGAATGGAAACTTGCTGTGGGGCAATGATTAAAACATCGTTCTGGGGCAATGATTAAAGAGATGCTATGAATCAAGGATTAAAACGTTTTTAATGAAGCAACAATGGAAACTGCTGTGTGAGTAAAGATTAAAATACTGTCGTGAAGCAAGGATTAAAACACTGATGTGGGGGCAAAGATTAAAACATTGTCATGAAGCAACGATTAACACATTGATGTTCGGGCAAAGATTAAAACATTGTCATGAAGCAAGGATTAAAACATTGATGTGGGGGCAAAAATTAAAACATTTCTATGGGCCAACAGTTAAAAATACTGCTGTGGAACAAGACTTATACTTCTGTAGTACATAATTTTCCTTTCCATTTTGAACCACAGTAGCATTTTGCTGCCTAGAAAAACTTTAGTCCGACTTCAACAGTTTATCATTGTCTGGATACAGTCTCATTTTCCAGGTTGAACTGTTCAACCTTATTGCAGGACCTCGTTTCATGCCAGCTAGTGGCAGGGGTGACACAGTTTTGGGAAACACTGGTGTTGTATATACGCCGGGATTTATTGTGCATCCTCAGATTTATGGACCTCCTAGAATGTCTGTCTGGGTGATGTCCAGAATTCGTCTACGTCTCCGCTTATCTCGTCAGCGGTTCTCAACCTACTACCTGGTGGTGGTCATTGTTTAACGCCTGAAGTCAGTGCTTTTATAGGACTTTCCTCAGCTGCGAATCTCAGATATTTACAGTAGACACAGTGAAGATAACGAAAAACCGATGTTAAGTTTGATGGAAAGTGAATTACTGTGGTTTGCTTGAATTCCTGGAGTGGACTCAAAGAAGGAAGCACACTCCATCAAAGTGGGGACTATTTCCACATCCATCCCATAACGGGGCTGAAAGAACGACAAGAGTCACGCAGCTTGCATCTACCACAATAGTACTTCAGCCGTAAGCGTTTACCTACGGGCTGAGTGTATCAGAGTGCGGGTCCACTTGTCAGCTGATGGTGCGAGAAAATCAAATCCTGTTATCCCTTGACCAAGCAACTGCGGAAGTCAGTCAGACCCGACCTGCATATCTAGATCTATTCTGTATAGAAATTTGCACTGTTTCCTGTTATATACATACAGGGACGGCCTGGTTAGCTGAGTGGTTAGTGGCTTCGTTTACTAATCCCCTGGTACCGGGTTCGGTCCCAGCAGTGTGGGATTTTTCTGGTACACACCGAAAAAGGCCTCGGGGTTCACCCAGCCTCTAAAATTGGGTACCAGAGAAATCTGGGAAGGTAAATGAGGCCAAGGGTGATACTGACCACATCAGACTTTCAAGTGCCGAAGATAATGGAAAATACGGGCCTAACACCGTATTCCCCAATATGCCTTAATGGCATGGAGACGGGAATTTTGCCTTATATGAACACATATTTGAGGAGTTGTACATTGATAACTGTCCATCTGGCACGGCAATCTCCACTAACATTTTCTGAGGTTGGAAAGGTTTGAATGGGCTAATTATTCAGGGATACAACTGGCATCACACTCCATGACACACAGAGCACTGGGCGCAGTTTTCTACGTGAGTTGCAAGGAAAAGTAAAGATTTTTCTTACCATTCTTTCTCTGCTTATTTTCCACAGAAGTTAAAAATGTCACCTGCCATATTTTTTCCCACTCTTTCTTTTTCTCTTGCTCTCAGTATAAACAAGTTATGTATCTAAGGCCTAAAGTGATAGAAAGAAAGAAAGAAAGAAAGAAAGAAGAAAGAAAGAAAGAAAGAAATGATAAAGATCCACTACTCAAAGTGGACGAGGTAACGGTCAGAAAGCCATAAATAACTGGTTGCCCGGGGCTGGCGACCAATAACCGACCAAGACCCTTCTCAGCCTCCCAGTAGTGGCCTTGGAAACAGTCAATATTTTGGCCGAATGAAGGGGGATCGCAATCGGAATATGTACCCTGTTCAAAAAAAAAAAAAAAAGGCGTTAAGCCGAAGTTGAATCTGTCAAGCCACAAGGGCGCTTAACAGACAATGAATACTAGAGATATAGCTGTCTATAGAATGTCTAAGAAATGTTAGAGACAGAACTGTTCGAAAGCTGTCTTAACAACGCAACCATTGCCTTTTTTTAAGGCTAGTAATGAAGAAGAAGAATAAGAAGAAGAAGAAGAAAACGAATTTCACTTGTCAGGCACACAAACAGATCACAAACTGCTGTCAACAGGGTAGTAAAAATATTTAGCAATGGTTGAGTATAATTTTCAGGATTGCAGCTTAACTTGAAGAAATGCGATTCGTCATAGCGGAGTTTATTTCTTGTTCTTCGTAACATGATCTAATTTACAATGTTACTTACTGAGTCAACTTGTGCTCAACAGCAAATTTTACTAGCTACTGCAGAATTAGCACACACAAAAAAAAAAAACAACAACAACAACAAAACAGTTCTATCAGAGATAGGAGCTTGGAACCAACAAACTTTCAGAACTATTGTATCTTAAACAGAAACGTGCCCTAGCCAAGAGAACCCAGCTAGCGCACCGTAACCGAATGGGTAACCCGTCTTAATCAATAGCTCATATGTCAGGGAAGAAAGTAGAGAAAACTTGGGATTTTCCAGTGATAAAATGTATCACACAATCCGAGACGACACAAACATTTTTGTTTGCTTTTTTTTTTTTTTAAGGCAATTCCAATCGTGCAGCGCCATATTAAAATGGTTTTATAAGTTACCTTTTTTCCCCACAGAGATTCTTGATAACATTATTAAATACGCTTATGTGGATTACATTCTGTGTGCCTATGTATGTGTGTGTGCGTGTGTGGACTGATTTAAGAAATCGGGCTGTCCATAAGAAGTTTTTTTTTTAAATCATGAATTTCGGAGACTGAGTTGTCAATACACAACTCTAGATAACAAAACAAAACTATAGATAATAAAAACACATTTCTGTCATGAAGCTATCTGTAAGATGATAAAACAAATTTCCAATATAGAGCTGTATGTAAAATAACTAATGTTGGAGATTGAGTTTTCTATAAGGGTACATAAGACAAATGGGCTACGTTTGTAGACAAGAATAGTAGAGATATAGCTGTCTATAGAGTGTCTAAGAAATGTCGAGACAGAACTGTTCGAAAGATGTCTTAACAAGTGTCTAAATTTCTTAAGAAATATCAGAGGACAGAGTTTTCTAATGTCTGTCTGACAAATTTCAAAATTAGAGTTTTCTAAAGACTGTATAAACTAATGTTATGACTGTCTAAGGAGTGTCTGGCAGATGTCAGAGAGCTGTCTGGCAGATGACAGAGAGCTGTCTAGATAGTGTCTACAGATGTCAGAGACCTGTCTAGATAGTGTCTACAGATGTTAGAGATAAACCGATTAAATCAAAAGAGAGAAAATCTTCAACTGTAACAAAAGAAGACCTGTCAGATTTGGCGATCAGCCAAAACCTTTCAGAACTTTTGACATGCCAGCGTCATGGTTGGTGAACCAGACCTAACCGGGACCTTGCTTCACCTCTTTGTTGGTACCTCCTGTAACAGGCCAAGCATTATTATATACTGTATATACACCATAAGAAATAAGATCTTTTTGGCAGAAATGCAGATGAACCCACTGACAGCAATTATTGAAGACGCTGGCGATGGTTGGGACATGGGCTCCGGATGACTGACGACTCACTACCAAAAATAACACTAAGATGGACACCATAGGGGAACAGAATTAAGGGTAGACTAAAGGAGACATGGAGAACAACAGAGAAGAAGTTGAGCAATAGAAGGCCCAACTGGGCAAGAGCGGGAAAAATGGCAAAAGACAGGTGTTTGTGGAAAACCCTTGCGAAAGCTCCATGTGCCTTGGGCACTTAAAGTTCAGAGAGAGAGAGAGAGAGAGAGAGAGGCAGTGCCTCTATTTTCGCTCGCCTAGTCACTTCCTTAAAGTAATAACAAATAGTAAGACTTTCCTGATAAACTTATAGATCAAGTTTATTTATCCTTCAACTCGACAGACGCTCGAGGATTTTATTCAGCATGGTATTGCTTTCAGATATTAATTCGGATAATGAGAAGCAGACGTGGCCCCTATTTTAATTCTCCGTGGTGCTTCTAATAACAGGTTGATGTGCTATTTTAGGCGAACTAACATAATAGGGTAGGTCATGTTGTGGTCTTCATAGCTTCTGCCAAGAACTTTGTTTCTTGTATACACCTACAGGTCTTCATAGATTCTGCCAATAACTTTGTTTCTTGTATACACGTACAGGTCTTCATAGTTTCTACTAAGAACTTTGTTTCTTGGCTTTGTTTACAACTCTTCATGATTACTGCCAAGAAAGTTCGGTTCTTGGATCCATCTACAGGTCTTCAAGCACACTCTCGTGATCCACTCCTCATCCTACAAGATTATTGTGCTTAAACATCATCGCGGTGTCGATTAAAGAAAGAGAGAAAGAAAGAAAACAAAGAAAGAAAAGAATAGAAAGAAAAGAAAAGAAAGAAAGAAAAGAAAGAAAGAAAAGAAAAGAAAGAAAAAAAAGCTGCTGACCATGTGAGAACAGAACAAGAATTAGAGAGTAAAATCTTCCGAAGCTCCGACGACACTGGACTGAAAAGTGTTGCCGCCTCTGGAATATTCCACATAGAAGTAGATACATGTATTCCACGTAGACGTAGATATATCCAGTTAATACTGGCTATGATAAACTGCATATCGTGCCCTCCACCAACTGGAAGCCCGAAACGTCTTTCAGCTCCTGCTCAATTTAAATCGAAAAATGACGACCTGTCAAGACTTCAGATTCAAACATGGCTTGCCATTTAGCTCTTCACTGCTGGAAACGTTGCCCTCGGTGACATCCATCGAACATTGCGAGCAGTTTATAATGGGGTCGGTGTGTTCTTGTGAACACTGAGCGTCTCTGGGTAAAGATATTTACAGATGAGAAAACGGGGAAATCCAAATTTTAGGTGACAAACCACAGTCGGGGAGCCAAATTCTCAATTTGAAAGAAGCCGTCCTTAATTCGTAGTTGTCCAACTCCAAGTTAAAACATGTTTATTAAGCCACATGCAGCAAATTATCTACTAGAAAACTGCTTCAGATATAGTGGAAACTAAACCAAACATAGCGGGCAAATCAAACTGTTTCTTGCTTGGACTGTTTACACATGGACCTACAAACGTGCTTCTGGTTTAGCGATTATTTGAGTTGTGGACGAGTACTAAGGTTACTTTCTCACCCCAATTTCCCCACCCCTTCCAATGCTATACACACATTCAGATGCATACTATCGTTGAAAAGTTAATAAAAAGTCTGGACGCAGATAGGTAGGGCCTTTCAGAGTTCATTTCATTCGGCAGTTTTAAATTATATGCTCGGTCATTATTTTTATCGTTTGTTATGCTCTTTAAACTTTTTTCGACCGTACACACCCAGCTGTTGAATCAGCAATGTTTTACTTAATATTCGTTTATATACGTCTAGCTCTATTGCTCACTTAATATATTATAGCGTAAAATGGTAGCAAGGCTTCATATGCGTTCGTAAGTGAATAAAATGATGTATTTCACTATTCGACTTTTACTGCACTTAGGTGGAGGTCGGAACCCAAAATGCCGTATGAACAGGGTGCAGCTGAAGTGATCATGCTACGTGGTCTGAAGAGAGCTTTCTGTGTACGTGAAGTGACTTTACCGAGACGAATATCCCAATCGAACTGCTGAAAGCTGCCAAGAATGAGTAATTTACCACCACCTTCTCAGATCTCTCCTTCTGTCTGTTTGTTTGTTCCAGCATATAATTATTTACTCTTGTAGGATGTCAAGACGTTTCGAGCCCTATACCTGCTCTATGGTGTTTATAAAATTTGACATTTGGCACTTCTTTCAATCCAGTAAGAATAACAGAATCATTGTGTGTCTGATTTTTTTTTATTTACTTTAAAAAAAAATTAAGTAGCGACTAAAGAGGAGTTTTACTACCCCTGAACTTGGGAGAACGCAGTGGCTTCCTAAAACCAAACTCGAAACTTCAGTCCCAGATGAGATCGAAGTCACAGATCTCATTTATAAAGTTCCCGACGGAGAAAAGCTACCCAAACACCAGATTTGTGTGCGTACACCGCCAAGTGTCAACATGACATTGACTGCAAAGAACAACTAGTTCAAAAGCTTATGTTAACAAATAACCACAAATGTAATAAAAACAGACAAGAGCAATGTTTTATACGGAAACAGAATTTACACTTTCAAAACAGGAAAATAGTAGAAGATAAAACTGCGACGTCTAGAAAAGTGGGTCAAACTCCGGGAAAACCAAGATGTCTGACTCAGTAAAAGAATCGACTACGGACACTACAGGGGGACATCAATCATTGAATGTTGTCTTATTTGGGCAGTACTCAAGTACAATCAATTAGATTTTGTCTCGTCTTCGAAATGGAGTTCCTTTAGCAGCGAAAACAAGGAGACGAAATGGAGATCCTCTATCGCTGTCTTCTAAATTGTTACACAGATTGGCTATTACCAGAGTCCTGGTATCGGATTATAAAGTGTCTAGACTACCAATTTCTTTCCTTCTTTTATTAACCAGATCGGTCTATCGCGGTCGTAGTAGTAGTAACCCAGTGTCTGGTACGTAAGTCATTTCACAGATTTATGTAATGATAGCCAGCGTCTAGTCTCCCTTTTCCATTTCTTCAGAGAGCAGAGGTTACGGAACGCAGGACTGCAGTAACTCACTTGTACTAGACGTGATAACGATGTCTAATGGCTATAAACCGGTCACGTATGGATAGTATGTGCTTGTAACAGAGATTGGTGGGAGAAATAATAAATAAACTGTAATGCCCTGCAATCTGCGAAGCGACGTCTTGACCTATTGGCAGGACCCAGATTGTTTTGACAACTCTCAAACCAGTATTTTGGCAGAAGGACGAGAAACGGCTGGCAGCCATCTTGCAAAGTTTAGGATTTTCCAAATTCCAACTGAGCTGGTATGCTGTTGTTGTTGTTGTTGCTGCTGCTGCTGCTGCTACAACTACTTTTTTTTAACTTGCATTGTATATAATTCCCTTTATCAATTCCAACTGGAAGGGCCCAATTCACCCAGATGCAGAAATGTGCACCCAGCTTCTTCTGGAGTTGAGAAGGGAAAAAGTTCTAAGAACTGTTATAGCCAGAGGTGGATTGGAGGAAATGTTCTCCACTCCAATTAAATGTCTCCAAGGCGTGCGTCTCAAATACCCTCTGACAGTCCACGTCCAGCTCCTGGCCTTCTCGTAGCTGAACTGTTTAAACTGACAGGAGAAGGGGCGAAGGCGAATATCTGGCGCCTGAAAACCAGTCGCTTCGGGTAGATGAGAGTCTTGTTTGGTAGTTCATCTGAGAGAAGGAAAACTCTGATTTAAAACCCGTTGCTGGCGAGATTCTTCAGCTGCTGTGCGTGGAGTAGGGCTCCTCCCGGCCAGTGAAGTAAGGTGAGAATGGGGTTCCGCGCTGCGCCACGGTGGAAAGGTGAAAGAAAGGATTAAGTGAAGTAATCAATAGTCTCTAGGTCAGGACTGCCCAAATCATGTACCTCTGCTCTGGAGGTCGGTTACGTTCTATGTGCACCCATACCGGGCGGATTGCCTGAACCGGTTTAATCCAGGGGTTAAGACACTGTTTGCGAAATTCCTCAGATGCCGCGCGTGGAATGAGACTCCTCCTGGCCAATGAAGAAAATGTGATTAGGGTTGCCGAGCTGCGCCGCTGTGAAAAGGTGATAGAAAGGGTAACGTGAAGATTAATCGGTATGTTCAGTAGTCTCGCGAGAAAAGCTACTCATACCACGGGACCTCTGCTCTAGATGCCGGCCACGTCCAATATACACCCATACTTGTGAAATATGACTAAACCGGCTTAACCCAGGGGTGAAACTTTATGACTATTCATGTCATGGCGCCTCCGCTCTAGAGGTCAACACGTCCTAAACGCGCCATACTGGGATAATACGCCTAAACCGGCTAACCTGGGGGTGAAACATACTAGTAGCGAGGATTCGTCCTCCTGGACAAAAGCTTGAGATACCCGTGTAACCCCACCGGGTGAGAGGTGGTTGCCTATCTAGACTGCCCTGGTCCAGTGTCTTCAACTTCAGCATTGTGTGGTCGTGGCCGCTACCTTTCCTAGTTGTGACCAGGACGGAGCTTTTGTCCAGGAGGATGAATCCTCGTCTCTTGACTTCCACCCCTGTGTTGAGCCGGTTTAGGCATATTATCCCAGTATGGGCGTTCTTAGGACGTGACCGACCTCTAGAGCAGAGGTATCGTGACGTGCTAGCCATCAAGTTTCATCCTTGGGTTAAGCCGGTTTAGGAATATTTCACCAGTATGGGTGTATATCTGACGTGACTGACCTCTAGAGCAGAGGCGCCGTTGTATGAGTAGCTCTCGCTGCGATACTAACTGGACATACCGATTAAACTTCACTTTATCCTTTCCATTACCTTTTCACATCGGCGCCACACAGCATCCCTAATTGCTTTTCCGCATTTTCTTCCTTGGCCGGGAGGAGCTTCACGCGCGGCATCCGAATAATCTCGCCAGCAGCGACTTGCAGACATTTCACTCGATATGAGTGCACTTAGGCGGACACCCCAGACCAGAGGTGCCCTGATTTGACTACTATTTACTTCGCTTATTCCTTTCTTTCACCTTTTCCATAGTGGTGCCGCAAGGCAACCCTATTTGCATCTTTCTTCACTGGCCGGGAGGAGCTCCAGTCCACGCACGGCAGCTGAAGAATCTCGCCAGCAGTGGATGCAAATATTCAAAAAACTTTTAATTGAATATGAATTGATGAACTTTTGTACTGGGACCATGGCAAATTATCATTAGTTTCAGGAGCCAGAAACCCGAAAAAAGGTTGGAAACCACTTATCTAACCACTTATTTTACTGTCTTGAAACTCAATCAGTCATTTGCATGTCCCTTGCGGAACTTTGCCTCCCTAACAGCTCTTCTGCAGGTCTCTCGGTTGTAAGCAAGATGCTCTGCTGCTGATGCATTCATTTGCACACTATCAACGATGTCTTGCAGCCATCTTCTCCTTGGTCTTCCTCTCTTTCTTTTTCCTATTATGTACCCTTCCAAGACGTTCTTTTCTACATTCTCATGACGTTTAATGTGTCCAAAATATTTAAGTTTTCTCTCTTTAATCCTCTTTACTACCCAAACTTCTTAAATATTACGTTTTTGTAGTATGGATATATTTGTTCTTTTTTGTGTCCATGATATCTGAAGAACTCTAGCATTTATGAGTATATTCAAAGGTATTTTTGTCTTTCCCACTTGTTTTGTTTAGTTTTCAGGTCTCACAGGCATATGTTGCGATGGGAAAGATGCATGCCCTTAAAAATCGTATTTTTGTAGTTCTGTCTGTTCCTCTCCACAGCTTCTTTAGTTGTTTTACTTTTTGAAGAGCGATAGATGTCCTCTTTTTAATTTCCCTCATTGTATCTTCATTATTAGTTAATAATGATCCAAGATATTAAAAACTCTTCACCTCTTCCAATTTTTCCTCATTGATATATATATATATATATGTGTGTGTGTGTGTGTGTGTGTGTGTGTGTGTGTGCGTGTGTATTTCAGTTGCCTTATTTGTTTTGTCAGGTGTAACTAAGATCAACAAATATTGCAAGACTAAGTCTAAAACCTACAACAGATGAAATCTGTGGACAAAAATAGAACAGATGAAATCTTGAAAAAAAAAACCGGTTCAAAACGTGATGCCAATCGCCATTAAACTTTACTGAGAAACTTGACTGCAATTTCAGCTCGCGGAGCGCCATTTTGCTACTTGTGCCACCGGAAATGAGGGCGGCCATGACAGTTAAGTTCACATAGTTATCTGTCATCATATTTTGCCCTTGTAAGAGCTCATCGAGGACTGTCTTACTAAAAACTGCTGACATTCAGGTCTCGTATGTGACTCACAGGCATTCCTCTTGACAAAATGTTACTTGATAATCTAACAGCTTTTCAAACTACAGTAAAGGTCACATAAAGGACTGGATTAACTTTCGACGAGAAAGAACACAAACGATCTTACATTACTACTGCTGTCACTGAACAGAACAGCAAACTCTGAGACCTGAACAGCAAACTCTGAGATCCTGTATCGTTCTGAACGTAGAGGTATATGCATGTTGTAGTTTTACATAAAGATTTCATCATCATCATCATCATCATCAGGTGCCGTGCCGACTGGCGTTGGCTATTATGCTTCTCCGGAGTGCACAATCCTTCATGCAGGCCATCAGCTCTATTGGTAACCTCCTCTCACACCATCCCGTCAGACTGTCCAGTATCATTTCTCTTGGTCTTCCTCTTGATCTTCTTCCTTCTATTTTTCCTGTTGTTATAATATTTTCAATGCCCCTCTTCTTATTGCATGTCCTATGAAAGTACATTGTCTCTCTCTTATCTTTTTGACAATATTTTTTTTTTTTGTCTCTCTAGCTCTTCTCATACATTCTTCATTAGTTATTTTTGCTGTCCAGGGGATTCGCAACATTCTTCTAATAAACAAGATTTCTGCTGCTTTCAATGATTTTTTTTTTCAGACCTGCCTATTGTCCATGATTCACTTCCAGCAATTTAGCATTTTAAAAGGTTTAAACAGAAAGAAAAAAAAAAGAAAGAAAAGAAAGAAATAGCAATTTTTTTTAATCCAGCGAGAACACAACGTAATTCTACCTCTTCTTCTTCTGTCTCCTTAGAACTGCGAGCTGGCTTTCTTTGCAGGCTATGCGGTGAGGATACAGAGACGCACAATCAAGTCGGCTTGGGCAAGGGTCATATTAGCTTTTTTTTCTTTTTTTTTCAGTCCCTGAGTGCAGCTAAAATGCAGGGGGTATGCGATACTTCTTACCAGGCTCCACCGCCATTGAAACTGTGGCGATCCCTGTTCCGTTAGCCAGGGTAAGCCTGTTACCGGAGGTACCAACGAAGAGATGGAGCAATGTCTTGGGCAGCTATGGTTCGCCAACACTTACGTTAACATCTTACATCCTTCCCGTGCCATTAGACGTCACATAGGGCTCGCATGGTAGTTCGCCAAACCTACGTTAACGTCTTACATCCTTCCCGTGCCATTAGACGTCACATAGGACTCGCATGGTAGTTCGCCAAACCTAAGTTAACATCCTACATCCTTCCTGTGCCGTTAGACGTCACATAGGGGTCGCATGGTAGCTCGCCAAAACCTGCATTAGCATGTCATAACGTAATTTTTAAAAAAATGAGGCCTATTTTTATTCACGGCTAACTATGAAAGATAAGTGCTTTTCTCATCTCTCTGTCATGATAAAGGCGTTTTGGGGAAATATTGGTTTATCTTTGTTGTTTTTCATTAATCTGTGCTATTAACGCTGTCTTTTATTTTTGCCTTTCCTTCCTCCTTTTACATTCATGTAAAACTACTATTTCTATTCCACTAGTATCAGTTTTACCCTAGTAGTAATTACACTCATTCTGAAAAACAACAACAAAACAACAATATGATAAATGCTGGATTGCTGAGATTGTAGTGACCAGTGTTTTGCTAACAAATTGTCACGCTGACATTTCCACAGACGATGAGAATATCCGAGCAGCCACCGCACGCGCTAGAGGCGCCAAGATGATCGTTAAGATACCTCGGATAATCGATTCTGACGGGTTAATACAACCCCATATACGCTTGTGTTTCTACTCTTTAAAATTTTATACGGAGCGTTGTTTTCCGTTAACGGAAGCCGAAGCATCGATAGTCTAAACAAGAAAAAAAAAAAAGTCACCCAAACACGGACATGCAACTGCAGACTACACAAAGTCTGGGTTCTCCTATCAACAATTCAGACATTAGGACTCCGCCACGACAGCATCAGTCTTGCATCCACCACCACAAAATGGCCAGCACAAAGTCGTCCTCGCAGCTCCTAGTTAGATTACATCATGTCGGAAAACGAAAGAATCGTTGTTCCTGAATCTCACTGGAAAACATTTGGTACGCTCAGTTTGCCAGTTCTCCGATTACCGTATTTACTCCTCGTAGCGTACGGCAGAATACAAACAAATATTAGCCCCAGTCCTGCAAGCCAAGCTATCGACAAATGACATCATTCGGGTGGACACATAACAAAGAATAGGAATAGATGTCGAAAAAAATCTAGGAAATCCCCCCCCCCCTTTCTTTTTTTAATCCAGAAAATAAAAATATTTTAAAAATCGGTAGACAAGACGCGCCAAACAAGCTGATCACACGTAACAAATCTAAAGCGTTATTTATTTCTCTCGGGTTGCTTGTGTGTAAGATTCCGGATATTATTTTAGCTAGCTTCTGCAGACATTGTAACCATGGCTACAATAATGGCAGTATTATTTTATTTTTGCTAGTCAGATGCGTGTTTATGTCATGGCGTCCTCGTGGTTTTGTTTGTTTTGTTTGTTTTTTTCTTTTTACCCCAGGGGGGAAAAAAAAGAAGTTAACAAAGTGGTACAGACATCTGGGTTGATATAAGACTGTGGAGGGCATGAGAGACTCTGAGCTCGTTCTTGTCTAGGGAGTCTTGTAACAATGCCAGGGCGACTGAATAACGTTTGTTATTTTATAATAGTTTTAGAAGGCTCTCCTTGGCGTAACAAAAACGTTACTGTTGTCTTTTGTTGTTACAGGTGTCTTTTGTTGTTACTGTTCTTACTTTTTGTTACTGTTCTCGTTTGTTGCTACTGTTATTGTTGTCACTTCGTCGTTACTGTCGTCGTTTGTTGTTGCTTTTATTGTTATTACTGTCGTCGTTTGTTGTTGCTTTTATTGTTATTACTGTCGTCGTTTGTTGCTACTTTTATTGTTATTACTGTTGTCATTCGTTGTTGTTATTGTTATTACTGTCGTCGTTTGTTGCTACTTTTATTGTTATTACTGTCGTCATTTGTTGTTGCTTTTATTGTTATTACTGTCGTCGTTTGTTGTTACTTTTATTGTTATTACTGTTGTCGTCTGTTGCTATTTTTGTTGTTACTACTGTTGTCGTTTGTTGTTACTGTTATTGTTACTGTTACTGTTTTCGTTGTTAATGTTAATTACTACTGTTGTCGTTTTTTTTACTGATGCTGTTGTTGTTACTTGTTTCTTTTGTTGTTTTGTTTTGCTTCGTTTTTATTTTTGGTGTTGTTACTAGTTGTTACTGTTGTCGTTGCTGTTATTGTTATTGTCATTACAGAGGGCGCCATAAGGAAAGAAAATGCTCTTGACTCTTGATTATAAAAGCCAACTGTTTTTATCTTAAACATAATTTACACAATTACACATTCCTGCTTCAGTTATTTTATTCGTTCTTTTGTTTCTTCTTCTTCTTCTTTTTCTTCTTTTTCTTCTTCTTCTTCTTCTTCGTACGCACACTGGCGATGATACATGGTACCCTGATTTTTGGGATGCGCCTTTTTGCTGGGTACCTCCGACTTCAACACCTTTCCTTGCTAGAGCAAACTGCGGTCTTGCTCTGACTGCCATGAAGACAGTGGTGTAGGCTGGCCTTGCCAAAACTTTTCAGATCCAGCATGCAAGCGCTGGCTGACCAGACGGCTTTGACACAGTTCCACAGAGACACCCAGACTTTGGGATGAGGAATCTGATGAGTACCTCAACGATATCCATTCCCCGCCACCTATAGTCTGCTGGCTCTGTTTTGTTTACATCATTGTAAAGACCCATAGGCTTGTCACGTCCTGAATTCATTGGTCTCACACCAGATGTTCCTTATCCTGTCAGCGATCTCCATGTCCCCATTCGTCCACGAACCTGACATTACATTTGACAAAAATAACAATTACAATTAGTGTTGATTGCTACATGTTTTTGGGCTAAAGAAGTAGGTCAGAGGATTTTAAGCAAACAGATCCATGTTCCCTGTCTCACAAACACTATGTTAAGATAAGTGTGTTCTTAACACAGTTGTTCACAGGGGTTTTCTTTTGTTTCATTTTGAGCTTTTTATTTTCTTTAATATTTTAACCCCTTTTTTTAAACGTATTCACTTTCTAAGCTACAAACATTAATCATTTTAGCATAATGCGTTTATTGCAGATTTCGAATATTTTGCTTCAGAATCAAAGATCTGCGTTAAGTTATGTGCTTTCTAAAGTGATATATTCACATTATTATTGTTATGTGCCGAGCCAGGTGGCGTTGGCGATCATGTTTCTCCGTCTTGTGCGCTCCTTAGTATTTCCAATTGGTTCAGTTGCTTTTCTTTTTCCGTGCCATTTGGTCAGACAACTCTTGGCCTTCCTCCCCTCCTTTTCCCTTTAATTTTCCAGTGATTAGTAAGTTCTCCAACTTCTGGTTTCTTATGACATGTCTAAGAAATGTTGGCTGTCTTTTTGATTATCGAAAAGAATAAATATCTTATATCTTTCCCGTGCCGTTAAACGTCACATAGGGCTCGCAAAGTAGTTCGCCAGTTTTTCCTGTCTTCGACGAGTCTTTCAACCTCATCAAAGGATTTTATGCCTGTTAATTTGGCCTCTCTTAATAATGTCCTCTTCAGAGTTTCACGCGGTCTGCCTCTTTTTCTTCGGCCTGTTGTGTTCCACTTGATAGCTTGTTTTGGGATTCTCTGATCATTTCTTCTCATCAAGTGACCAACATATGTCCATCTCCTTTTCCTGACCACCCATGAGACTGGTTGTTGTTCAGTCATATGTCTTATCTCTGCATTGTATATACCAAAATATACCAAATATACCAAACTGCAATATCGATTCAACTGGAAAGGCACTGATACAAGTAAACAAATTCACTAACCTTGTAAACAACAATATCAGCTGATGGCAAGTACACAAACGAAATAAAATCATGAATAGATAAGACAAAAAAGCAGGTTTTTATGACATGAAGAAGATGTTGATAAGTAAGAAAACGTCACTAAAAATGAGTAAAAGAGTATTACAGTGCGTTATATAGAGACAGCACTAAAACACACAAAGTCACATGAAGTTACCATAGTCATGGGAGATTTTAATGCCAAAGTTGGTAAAGGAAGAACTTCGGACATCGTTGGTGACTATGGACTGGGGGAGAGGAATGACAGAGGTTATAAATTAATTGAATGGGCAAGAATACATAGCATGGTTGTAGGAAACACCTGGTTTAAACAACATCCTCGAAGACTGGCAACGTGGTGCAGGCCAGACAAAAAGACATTTAACCAGATAGACTACATATTAATCAACAAACGATTCCGCAATGCATTACTGACAACAAAAACCATGCCAGGAGCTGACTGCAATAGTGACCATGATCCACTCTGTGGAAAAGTTAGAATAAAGCTAAAGAAAGCAGGCAGAAAAGTGAGAAACATCAAACTGAATACAGAACTTCTTAAAAATGACCAAGAACTGCGAGAACAATACAAAGTTATTATAACAAATAGATACAATGCAATAGCAAAGATAAATAGTATAGATGAACAATGGGAAATGTTAAGAGATTCTATCCACCAAACTGTTAAGGAGATAATACCACCAAAAAAAGAAGCCCCTAAAAATAAATGGATGACAGACGACATCTTAGGACTGATGGACAAGAGGAGGAGGAGTAAAAATAACGAGGAAAAATATAGCAAGATAAATAAAGAAATAAGACGCAAATGCAGAGAAGCAAAAGAAGTGTGGTTAAATGAACAGTGCAGACAGATAGAGGACGCTCATAATAAAGACAGCAAAAACATGCATAAACGAATTAATGAACTCACAGGCAGGAAAACAAAATATACCACAGGATGCCTGAAATCGAAAGAAGGTAAAATGTTAATGGGAAAAGAAGACATTGTGGACAGGTGGACAGAGTATATCGGTGAGCTATATGGAGGAGAAAGACCAGAATTAACACCAGATACTGAAAACTATGATGGACCACCAATAATTGAAGATGAAATCATAGATGCCATCAAACACATGAAGAAAGGAAAAGCGACTGGGTCTGATAATATAACAATAGAAGAAATAGAGGCACTAGAGGAGACAGGAATAAAAATAATAACCAAGTTACTGAATGATATTTACAACAGTGGTTATATTCCCAATGACCTGATTAAATCCACGTTTATAGCACTACCAAAGAAACCATGTGCAAAGGAATGTGACGACCACCGGACTATCAGCCTCTCATGTCACATAACGAAGCTACTTCTGAGAATCATTATGAGAAGAACAAGGAAAAAGATAAAAATGGAAATAGCTGATGAACAGTTTGGATTTGTTGAAGGAAAGGGAACACACAATGCCATTTATGCTTTACGAACACTAACAGAAAGAGCTTTAGAAGTACAGAAAGATCTCTACTTATGCTTCATTGATTACACCAAGGCATTTGACAAGGTGAAACATAGTGAAATTATTAAAATGCTTGAAGACATCAATATAGACGGCAAAGACCTGAGGATTGTAAAACATCTATACTGGCAGCAAGAAGCAGCAGTTCGAGTTGAAAATGGAATTGGAAAATACCAACCTATAAAACAAGGGGTGCGACAAGGATGTGTACTATCTCCAGACCTTTTTTCTCTGTATAGCGAGAATATTCTAAGAACAATCATCACAGAACCAGGCATAAAAATTGGAGGATACAATATTAACAACCTTCGGTATGCTGACGACACGGTACTGATAGCTGAGAACCAACAAGACCTGCAGAATCTCTTGGATAAAGTCGCCAGGGAAAATGAACAGAAAGGCCTTACTTTGAACATCAAAAAGACAAAGACTATGGTTATATCTAAGAAACAGAATCCACCAGCATGCAGTATTAAATTAAACGGAACTATTCTAAAGCAGGTGCAGAAATTCAAATACCTTGGAGCAGTAATAACTTCAGATGGGAAATGCAAAACAGAAATTAGGAACAGAATAGGTCAAGCAAAGACTGCATTTCAGAGAATGAGAAACATATTAGCTAACACATCTTTATCAATGAATGTTAGAAAACGAGTCCTAAAATGCTATATTGAACCTATCTTGTTATATGGAAGTGAATCATGGACAATAGGCAAGTCTGCACAAAAATCATTGGAAGCAGCAGAAATGTGGTTTATTAGAAGAATGTTGCGAATCCCCTGGACAGCAAAAATAACTAATGAAGAATGTATGAGAAGAGCTGGAGAGACAAAAAACCTTGTCAGAAAGATAAGAGAGAGACAATGTACTTTCATAGGACATGCAATGAGAAGAGGGGGCATTGAAAATATAACAACAGGAAAAATAGAAGGAGGAAGATAAAGAGGAAGACCAAGAGAAATGATACTGGACAGTCTGACGGGATGGTGTGAGAGGAGATCACCAACTGAACTGATGGCCTGCATGAAGGATCGGATACTCTGGAGAAGCATAATAGCCAACGCCAGTCGGCACGGCACCTGATGATGATGATGATGAGTGCGTTATAGAACCACTACAGAAGAATTCTTCAAATATCATGGACACAAAAAGGAACAAATATATCCATACTGCAAGAACGTAATATTGAAGAAGGCTACCTAGTAAAGAGGATTAAACAAAGAAAACTTAAATATTTTGGACACATTAAACGTCATGATAATCTAGAGAAAACTGTCTTGGAAGGGTATATAATGGGAAAAAGAAAGAGAGGAAGACCAAGGCGAAGATGGTTGCAAGACATCATTGCTGCATCAGCAGCAGAACATCTTGCTTACAACCGAGAGGCCTACAAAAGTGCTGTTAGGGAGGCAAAGTTCCGCAAGGGACATGCAAATGACTGACTGACTATAGAGCCACTGTAGCTAAATGGTTGTGAAACTTGGACAGTCAGCAAAGAAACTGGAAGAAACAGAGATATGCTTTTTGGAGAAAGATGCAATAAATACGTTGGACAGACAGAACAGCAAACGAAGAAGGTCCTCAAAGAAGTTTTCAGAGCAACGAAATCTAGTTAAAATGGTATTTACGCGTCATGTAAATTACTTGTATTCGACGCCTTCTTTGTCATTCGCTCAGAAATCGACGCCACAATCTCTCTCACAAATGCGACAGTTCGTCTCAGGTCTTCAGCTTGTATTCGATGTGCAAATTATGTAGCGCAAACAGTTAAATATAACAGTGTAACCTTGGAAATTTTGCTAAATTCGGTTTTAAGTTTACGTGTTTTATTATCCCCTGGACAGCAAAACTAACTTATGAAGAATGTATGAAAAGAGCTGGAGAAACAAAAAATCGTGTAAAAAAAATAAGAGAGACAATGTACTTTCATAGGACATGCAATGAGAAGAGGGAGCATTGAAAATATTATAACAGGAAAAATAGAAGGAAGAAGATCAAGAGGAAGACCAAGAGAAATGATACAGGACAATATGACGGGATGGTGTGAGAGGAGATCACCAACTGAGCTGATAGCCTGCATGTGTACTCTGGAGAAGCATAATAGCCAAAGCCAATCGGCACGGCAGCTGATGATGATGATGATGTGTTTTATTGCCTGGCCTTGCCTGGCCTCTTCTGGACCTGGGGAAAGAAAGGCGGCCAGGCATCACGTCATGCTGACCACATGACTCTCCTAGTATGCTGACAGGTCAAAGGAAAATATAGACTTTTAACAGAATATACTCCGCTGTTGGCGATATTCTTCGGCTGCCGTGCGTGGAGCGGTGCTCCTCCCGGCCAACGAAGAAAGGTGCAAATGGGGTTGCCGTGCAGCATCACTGCGAAAAGGTAGTAGAAAGGATAAAGCGAAGCAAACAGTCAAATCACGGCACCTCTGGTCTGGAGGTCAGCCACGTCCTGAGTGCAGTCATATCGGGTGAAATGCATGAACCGGCTTGTCGCAGAGGTCAAGACACTGCTGGAGAGACTCTTCGAATGCCGCGCGTGGCGTGAAGCTCCTCCCGGTCAATGAAGAAAATGCGGAAAAGAAATAAAGGTTGGTGTACGGTGCCGATGTGAAAAGATGGTGGAAAGGATAAAGTGAAGTTTAATCGGTATGTCCAATAGTATCGCTGACATACCACGGCACCTCTGCTCTAGAGGCCGGCCACGTCCGAAATATACCTACACTGGTGAAATATGCCTTAACTGGCACACACCAGGGGTGGAACTTGATGGCTAGACATGTCATGCCACCTCCGCTCTAGAGGTCGGTCACGCCTGATATACACCCATACTGGTGAATTTTGCCTAAACCGGCTCACACCAGGGGTGAGTCTTGAAGGCTATGCATGTCACAGTACCTCTGCTCTAGAGGTCGGTCACGTCCCAAACACCCCCATACTGGGATAATATGCCTAAACCGGCTCAACCCAGGGGTGGAAGTCACTAGTGGCAAGGATTCGTCCTCCTGGACAAAAGCTCCATCCTGGTCACAACTAGGAAGGGTAGCGGCCACGACCGCAAAATGCTGAAGTCGGAGACACTGGACCAGGGCAGTCTAGATAGGCAACCACCTCTCACCCAGCGGGGATGTTTGCGTATCCTAATCACGCTGAGGTTTTCCGGTGAGAAAGTCCAACTCTGGACTGAATGGGCAACCACCTCTCACCCGGCGGTGATACACGGGTATCTCAAAACACGCCGAGGTCTTCCGATGAGAAAGTCCAACTCTAGATTAAACTGGTGCAACGAAAACCACGGTGTCACGCAATCCGCTTCAGAGACACACCAAGAATACAAGCTAAAGCCCTGCGATACTCTGAACCCATTGTGGTCCTCTCGTGGATCTCGTGTGGTCCTTTCGGGGACCGCACAGGAGATCACGGGATCTAACGAGGACCACAGGCGTAAATTCAGTAGGATCACAGTGAGGTTTTGGTGGTAGAAGCGAACGAAGAAGAAGAAGAACAGAATATACTCTATGTACAACTATGGTATGACAGGGCTACAAAGCTGTACATCCATGGCATGACAGGGTTACTTAACTGTACATCCATTGAATGACAGGGCTACATAGTTGTTCATCCATGGAATGACAGGGCTACAAAGCTGTACATCCATGGCATGACAGGGCTACAAAGCTGTACATCCATGGCATGACAGGGCTACAAAGCTGTACATCCATGGCATGACAGGGCTACATAGCTGTACTGTTTGATTCAATTATGTGTTTGGTTCAATAGGTTATTTTCTTGATGTCTTTTTAAGTGATTGCCTTTTGTGTGGTAATTCTACAAATATGTCATTTCGTCTTCTTATGAAAATAGCAGATAACGTTACTCTTCTCGTTCTCAATCGCATAATAGCAGATAATATTACTCCTCTCGTTCTCATTCGCTCATTTCATCACAGATTATATTGTCATCACGATAATCAAAGGAAGCAAACTATGCCTCTTTAGAATTGACAGTTCCCATCTTTTCCTCAGTACAAGTACACGAGCTGCATTAAATTTTTTAGTGTGATAATTTGCTACTAATCCGGAGACACTGGGTTCAATTCATAGCAATGGGGATTTTTTTTCTGGTACCACCGCACCTCAAACTCCCCAGGGTCTACCCAGCCTTTAAAAATGGTTAACAGAGAAATCTGGGAAGGTAAATGCGGCCGGGCGTGATACTGACCACATCAGACTTTCATGTGCCGAAAGTCTTGGAAATACAGCAGGATCAGAGCAAGGGCTTATAGTTACAGCAGGATCAGAGCAAGGGATTATAGTTACAGCAGGATCAGAGCAAGGGCTTATAGTTACAGCAGGATCAGAGCAAGGGCTTATAGTTACAGCAGGATCAGAGCAAGGGCTTATAGTTACAGCAGGATCAGAGCAAGGGCTTGTAGTTACAGCAGGATCAGAGCAAGGGCTTATAGTTACAGCAGGATCAGAGCAAGGGCTTGTAGTTACAGCAGGATCAGAGCAAGGGCTTGTAGTTACAGCAGGATCAGAGCAAGGGCTTGTAGTTACAGCAGGATCAGAGCAAGGGCTTGTAGTTACAGCAGGATCAGAGCAATGGCTTGTAGTTACAGCAGGATCAGAGCAAGGGCTTGTAGTTACAGCAGGATCAGAGAAAGGGCTTGTAGTTACAGCAGGATCAGAGCAAGGGCTTATAGTTACAGCAGGATCAGAGAAAGTGGTAGTAGTTACAGCAGGATCAGAGCAAGGGCTTATAGTTACAGCAGGATCAGAGAAATGGGTAATAGTTACAGCAGGATCAGAGCAAGGGCTTGTAGTTACAACAGGATCAGAGAAAGGGGTAGTAGTTACAGCAGGATCAGAGCAAGGCCTTGTAGTTACAGCAGGATCAGAGCAAGGGCTTGTAGTTACAGCAGGATCAGAGAAAGGGGTTGTAGTTACAGCAGGATCAGAGCAAGGGCTTATAGTTACAGCAGGATCAGAGCAAGGGCTTGTAGTTACAGCAGGATCAGAGCAAGGGCTTATAGTTACAGCAGGATCAGAGAAAGGGGTTGTAGTTACAGCAAAATCAGAACAAGGACAGAACGAATTCTTTCTGTTCAGTCGTCGTGCTTTGGAGATGTTCTTTTACTACACACACGGGGTGAAGACGCTGTTCGATGAGGCTATACCCATAGCTGATATAATAGCTGACCGAGACCCTGTCCTACCTCTCCGTGGTACCCCTAGTAACAGGCCTACCCTGGGTAACGGGGCAGGGATCGCCATAGTCCTATGGTGGTGGAGTCTGTTAAAGAAACATTGCACACCCCCTGTTTTTTAGCTGTACTCTGGAACTGAAAAAAATAGCTGCCATAACCCGCTCCCAATACGATGCTTTGCCTCAACACCTTCAAAACGTTGGCTGCGAAGAACAGTTAAGGGAGATTACACAAACAAATAAATTATTACAAATAATACGTTCTCCCCCCCCCCTCTTTTTTTTCCATGTCTCTCACTCACATACATAAAAGCTTTTTTTTCTCTCTCTCGCTCTCTCTCTCTCTCTCTCACACACACACATACATCACTGGAATACTTTCTGTCCCACTTAAAACTCTTATTATCTATTCTTTTTTTTTAAACTTTTAACCTTTTCCAATATCTGTTTGACTTTTATCACGTGCCCTATTAAGTAATCTGCTTTCCTTATAGCTTTACTTACTTACCAATCAATGTATACTTTATAATCTTGTACGGGATTTGTTTATCAGTCTGGCTGTAGTTACTGGGAGAGCATGTGAAACAACTTTACGTGTATTTTATTTTATATATTGTTCAGTGTGTGGATAAGTATGTAATAGTTTTCAATTAATGTTTATGATTTCTTTAGAGTTAATATTTTTTAAATAATATTAATATTAATGTGCTGTTGAATGACTGGATTTAAATAATAGTTACTTCTTCTTCTTCTCCCTTTGTTCTACCACCAAGATCGCCCCGTGATCCTACTGAATTTACTCCTGTGATTCTCGCGATAGTCTCATTTAGGATGTAGGCTCAGAGCATCGCGGGACTTTGCCCTATATTCTCGGTGGGTCACAGAAGCGGCATTGCTTGATGCTGTTGTTTTCGTTCCACCAGTTTAGTTTAGAGTTGGACTTACCGGTGAGGCATAATCACATAAGACGAAGCCGAGGTTTTCAAAATAATGTTTGTTCGTTCGTTCTCTCTCTCTCTCTTAGTTATTGATGAACATGTTGATACGTTGGCATGTGAGTGATTGCTCTTCTCACCCCCCCCCCCCCACTCCACTCAACAAAACAAATCGCTATCGCTAAGAGACGGCAGTGCCCACCACATTCGACGACCACACATGGATGTCCCTTTGAGGTTAGAAGACGGCGCAAGAAATATAACCCATTAAACATGGCAGATGTGGAAGAAATACGCTTATTTCCCCTTCGCTCCGTGAAGGCAAAAGTAACATCAAATACAGCTGGCTATATACAGAGTGTATTAGTATTAACGACGTGACCCAACATCTTTTATGGCAGGTCTCAGGCCAAAATGCAGTCACTACTTTTCAAAATGCAAATCTAATCTGAGCTGGTACTCTTAACCTTTCGAATCCAAATCAGGTCTTCACGCTCTGGTTCGTATCGAAAACTGTGGTATCAGGAGTAAGGATGATGTATTTCTAAAATGGCGCGGCTGAAACCCATTGCCTTAGATTCGTAATAACACGTGCCTTTATAAAATAACGAGCATACCGCTGTAACATTTTATTTTACACCTTAATCATACAAAAACGTACAGGACAAAAAATGTGAAAAGTACGCACAACAAATAAGAATGGAAAAAAAAGTAGCAAAAAAGAAAGTGGAAATAAGAGGGGGGGGGGGGGGAGGAGGGTGTCAGGTAGCACTAAGCTGTAACTTGCAAGAAACTGCGTCCGAGAGAGCGCGTGGTGGAGTATTGTGAATGTTCTGTGAAGGGTGATTCCATATATTCATCCATGTCTTTGGTCGGCGATCGGCTAAACAATCACCGTCCAGTATACGCCCTGTGGCGTCTTGCTGTGTGAGTGATAAGCTTAACACTTCTGTCTGAGTGATAAGCTTAACACTGCTGTCTGAGTGATAAGCTTAACACTGCTGTGTGAGTGATAAGCTTAACACTGCTGTGTGAGTGATAAGCTTAACACTGCTGTGTGAGTGATAAGCTTAACACTGCTGTGTGAGTGATAAGCTTAACACTGCTGTGTGAGTGATACACTTTATACTGCTGTATGAGTGATAAGCTTACCACTGCCGTTTGAGTGATAAGCTTAACACTGCCGTATGGGTGATAAGATTATGTACAAAAATATATATCATCATCATGTGCCGTGCCGACTGGCGTTGGCTATTATGCTTCTCCAGAGTATCCGATCCTTCATGCAGGCCATCAGTTCAGTTGGTGATCTTCTCTCACACCATCCCGTCAGACTGTCCAGTACCATTTCTCTTGGTCTTTCTCTTGATTTTCTTCCTTCTATTTTTCCTGTTGTTATAATATTTTCAATGCCCCCTCTTCTCATTGCATGTCCTATGAAAGTACATTGTCTCTCTCTTATCTTTTTGACAAGGTTTTTTGTCTCTCCAACTCTTCTCATACATTCTTCATTAGTTATTTTTGCTGTCCAGGGGATTCGCAACATTCTTCTAATAAACCACATTTCTGCTGCTTCCAATGATTTTTGTGCAGACTTGCCTATTGTCCATGATTCACTTCCATATAACAAGATAGGTTCAATATAGCATTTTAGGACTCGTTTTCTAACATTCATTGATAAGGATGTGTTGGTTAATATGTTTCTCATTCTCTGAAATGCAGTCTTTGCTTGGCCTATTCTGTTCTTAATTTCTGTTCTGCATTTCCCATCTGAAGTTATTACTGCTCCAAGGTATTTGAATTTCTGCACCTGCTTTAGAATAGTTCCGTTTAATTTTATACTGCATGCTGGTGGATTCTGTTTCTTAGATATAACCATAGTCTCTGTCTTTTTGATGTTCAAAGTAAGGCCTTTCTGTTCACTTTCTTTGGCGACTTTATCCAAGAGATTTTGCAGGTCTTGTTGGTTCTCAGCTATCAGTACTGTGTCGTCAGCATACCGAAGGTTGTTAATATTGTATCCTCTAATTTTTATGCCTGGTTCTGTGATGATTGTTCTTAGAATATTCTCGCTATACAGAGAAAAAAGGTCTGGAGATAGTACACATCCTTGTCGCACCCCTTGTTTTATAGGTTGATATTTTCCAATTCTATTTTCAACTCGAACTGCTGCTTCTTGCTGCCAGTATAGATGTTTTACAATCATCAGGTCTTTGCCGTCTATATTGATGTCTTCAAGCATTTTAATAATAATCATTATGTCTCACCTTGTCAAATGCCTTGGTGTAATCAATGAAGCATAAGTAGAGATCTTTCTGTACTTCTAAAGCTCTTTCTGTTAGTGTTCGTAAAGCATAAATGGCATTGTGTGTTCCCTTTCCTTCAACAAATCCAAACTGTTCATCTGCTATTTCCATTTTTATCTTTTTCCTTGTTCTTCTCATAATTATTCTCAGAAGTAGCTTCGTTATGTGACATGAGAGGCTGATAGTCCGGTGGTCGTCACATTCCTTTGCACCTGGTTTCTTTGGTAGTGCTATAAACGTGGATTTAATCAGGTCACTGGGAATATAACCACTGTTGTAAATGTCATTCAGTAACTTGGTTATTATTTTTATTCCTGTCTCCTCTAGTGCCTCTATTTCTTCTATTGTTATATTATCAGCCCCAGTCGCTTTTCCTTTCTTCACGTGTTTGATGGCATCTATGATTTCATCTTCAAGTATTGGTGGTCCCTCACAGTTTTCAGTATCTGGTGTTAATTCTGGTCTTTCTCCTCCATATAGCTCACCGATATACTCTGTCCACCTGTCCACAATGTCTTCTTTTCCCATTAACATTTTACCTTCTTTCGATTTCAGGCATCCTGTGGTATATTTTGTTTTCCTGCCTGTGAGTTCATTAATTCGTTTGTGCATGTTTTTGCTGTCTTTAATATGAGAGTCCTCTATCTGTCTGCACTGTTCATTTAACCATACTTCTTTTGCTTCTCTGCATTTGCGTCTTATTTCTTTATTTATCTTGTTATATTTTTCATCGTTATTTTTACTCCTCCTCCTCTTGTCCATCAGTCCTAAGATGTCGTCTGTCATCCATTTATTTTTAGGGGCTTCTTTTTTTGGTGGTATTATCTCCTTAACAGTTTGGTGGATAGAATCTCTTAACATTTCCCATTGTTCATCTATACTATTTATCTTTGCTATTGCATTGTATCTATTTGTTATAATAACTTTGTATTGTTCTCGCAGTTCTTGGTCATTTTTAAGAAGTTCTATATTCAGTTTGATGTTTCTCACTTTTCTGCCTGCTTTCTTTAGTTTTATTCTAACTTTTCCACAGAGTGGATCATGGTCACTATTGCAGTCAGCTCCTGGCATGGTTTTTGTTGTCAGTAATGCATTGCGGAATCGTTTGTTGATTAATATGTAGTCTATCTGGTTAAAAGTCTTTTTGTCTGGACTGCACCACGTTGCCAGTCTTCGAGGATGTTGTTTAAACCAGGTGTTTCCTACAACCATGCTGTGTATTCTTGCCCATTCAATTAATTTATAACCTCTGTCATTCCTCTCCCCCAGTCCATAGTCACCAACGATGTCTGAAGTTCTTCCTTTACCAACTTTGGCATTATTAAAATCTCCCATGACTATGGTAACTTCATGTGACTTTGTGTGTTTTAGTGCTGTCTCTATGTCATTATAAAATAACTGTACATCTTCTTCAGAGCTTTCAGATGTTGGAGCGTACACTTGTATAATATTTATGTTTATTGGTTGTCCTTTCAGTTGGGCTAGCAGGACTCGGTCCGAGATGTTTAAATATCCTACAATTGTCCTTGCCGTTTGTTCATCAAATATAATTCCTACTCCTCGTTCATGTTTCTCACTTCCTGAATATATTATTGTATATTTATCTGAGTTTATCTTCCCTGCACCTGTCCATCTAACTTCACTCACTCCTAATATGTTGATCTTCATCCTTTCCATTTCCATCTTTACATTTTCTAATTTTCCAGCCTGGAATAAAGTTCTAACATTCCATGTTGCTATTTTGAACTTGTTAGTTTTGCCACCAGTAGCTTGATGACGATCTGGCCTCACCTGTGGCTCGTGAGCTGCCCTACCGGACGAGGCTGTTCCAGAGGAACATCCATTAACGTCGTTCATGATGAATCGATTATTCTGTTTAAGCATAACTATTTTTGGGAATTACAACAGTGGTTTCCCGTTATTTACAGGCTACAGACAATAAATAATAGAGACCTACTTGCGCAGTGTGAACTAGAAGATATGTGTGTCATAATAGCAACCCCCCCACACACACACACACACACACGCTCGCGCGCTGGAAATGAACTGGTCATGTGCTCTAAAGAGACCCCAGCAACATTACTAAAATAGTCATGCTTAGGACACTTGAGAGAAAAAGAAAGAGAGGACGACCCAAGGCTACCTGTTGGAGAACTGTAGAAGCGGAAACGAGTAGTATGCAGAACTGCTGGTGCACATTACAAAGGCTAGCCGCAGACCGTCAGAGGTGGAGAGAGTTTGTTGCTGCCCTGCAGAGGCCACAGGGCGTACTGGAAGGCGATTTCTTACAGATTGGCAGATTGCCGACCAAAAACACAGACACGGAGAGAGAGAGAGAGAGCGAGAGAGAGAGAGAGAGAAATAAGCTGGAACGTGCGATATTAAATCATACCTTAGCCCTTTTGTTAACGTGAAAATTGTAAAAAAAAAAAATAAATAAATACAAATTAAAAATCTCCTTCTTTCATTAATCCCTAAAATTTCCATTCTCTACACACGTCTATCACGTATAAATCCGCTACAGATGTTCACCCGTCTATCACATATAAATCTGGTACAGATGTTCGTTTGCGAACGCACGTATGAAGCCTGCTGTATTTCTATGATATTGACTTAATCCTTTCGTTAGGCCGAACGGAAAGAAGGCTCGTAACATAAGATCATATCTGCATATTGATCGCAGCAGTGACAATACACGCTTACACGCTCTGTCGAAATGAAGTAACTAATGTATTCGATAGTAACATTAGGCCTAGAATAAATGGGAGTTTCGTTTTGTAAATGTTTTGAATTTCCCTCTCAGGCTAAGGTTTTGTTTGGTACTATAATAGACTTGCCAGTTAACCCGTGACCCAGCAAATGGATATTAAACAAGAAAACGAGCAAAATATAAGATCAGTGACGAAACTAACGCAGATAAACGAGAGAGAGAGAGAGAGAGTGTGTGTGTGTGTGTACATCTTAGACACTGAAAATAAAACAAATACAGTGAGCAGTATTTCTAATTTATATCAGGTTACATATTTCTGATAGAAATACTGCTCATTTTATTTGTTTTATTTTCAGTGTCCAAGATGTACACACTTTCTCTTTCTCTTTCTCTCTCTCTCTCTCTCTCTCTCTTATTTATATCAGGTTACATATTTTTCTGGGTAAAGCTGGGGCGACCATCCCCAAACCAGCGCGTCACAGGTGGCGGATGGTGAAAGTCCTCCAGATATGGAGGATCCTGTGAATAAGGAGTTGTCCAAATAAGCAGGCGCGGACCAACTGGCGGTAGACTCAGAGAGCGAGGTGGGGTAGTAGGTGGCTCTACTACTCCTATAAAGTGCCTCAGGTGCTCAGTGAAGGGAATACCAGGCGGGTCAGAGGCGCCTTAAAACCTCTTGCTCCCGCTGCCTTGCGGGTAGGACAGGGAGTCCAAAGGCTAGCGGAGAGTCCGTACACAAACCGACAGAAGGCAACGGGAAACCACTGTTGTAATTCCCAAGAATAGTTATGCTTAAACAGAATAATCGATTCATCATGAACGACGTTAATGGATGTTCCTCTGGAACAGCCTCGTGCGGTAGGGCGGCTCACGAGCCACGGGTGAGGCCAGATCGTCATCAAGCTACTGGTGGCAAAACTAACAAGTTCAAAATAGCAACATGGAATGTTAGAACTTTATTCCAGGCTGGAAAATTAGAAAATGTAAAGATGGAAATGGAAAGGATGAAGATCAACATATTAGGAGTGAGTGAAGTTAGATGGACAGGTGCAGGGAAGATAAACTCAGATAAATATACAATAATATATTCAGGAAGTGAGAAACATGAACGAGGAGTAGGAATTATATTTGATGAACAAACGGCAAGGACAATTGTAGGATATTTAAACATCTCGGACCGAGTCCTGCTAGCCCAACTGAAAGGACAACCAATAAACATAAATATTATACAAGTGTACGCTCCAACATCTGAAAGCTCTGAAGAAGATGTACAGTTATTTTATAATGACATAGAGACAGCACTAAAACACACAAAGTCACATGAAGTTACCATAGTCATGGGAGATTTTAATAATGCCAAAGTTGGTAAAGGAAGAACTTCAGACATCGTTGGTGACTATGGACTGGGGGAGAGGAATGACAGAGGTTATAAATTAATTGAATGGGCAAGAATACACAGCATGGTTGTAGGAAACACCTGGTTTAAACAACATCCTCGAAGACTGGCAACGTGGTGCAGTCCAGACAAAAAGACTTTTAACCAGATAGACTACATATTAATCAACAAACGATTCCGCAATGCATTACTGACAACAAAAACCATGCCAGGAGCTGACTGCAATAGTGACCATGATCCACTCTGTGGAAAAGTTAGAATAAAACTAAAGAAAGCAGGCAGAAAAGTGAGAAACATCAAACTGAATATAGAACTTCTTAAAAATGACCAAGAACTGCGAGAACAATACAAAGTTATTATAACAAATAGATACAATGCAATAGCAAAGATAAATAGTATAGATGAACAATGGGAAATGTTAAGAGATTCTATCCACCAAACTGTTAAGGAGATAATACCACCAAAAAAAGAAGCCCCTAAAAATAAATGGATGACAGACGACATCTTAGGACTGATGGACAAGAGGAGGAGGAGTAAAAATAACGAGAAAAAATATAACAAGATAAATAAAGAAATAAGACGCAAATGCAGAGAAGCAAAAGAAGTATGGTTAAATGAACAGTGCAGACAGATAGAGGACTCTCATATTAAAGACAGCAAAAACATGCACAAACGAATTAATGAACTCACAGGCAGGAAAACAAAATATACCACAGGATGCCTGAAATCGAAAGAAGGTAAAATGTTAATGGGAAAAGAAGACATTGTGGACAGGTGGACAGAGTATATCGGTGAGCTATATGGAGGAGAAAGACCAGAATTAACACCAGATACTGAAAACTGTGAGGGACCACCAATACTTGAAGATGAAATCATAGATGCCATCAAACACGTGAAGAAAGGAAAAGCGACTGGGGCTGATAATATAACAATAGAAGAAATAGAGGCACTAGAGGAGACAGGAATAAAAATAATAACCAAGTTACTGAATGACATTTACAACAGTGGTTATATTCCCAGTGACCTGATTAAATCCACGTTTATAGCACTACCAAAGAAACCAGGTGCAAAGGAATGTGACGACCACCGGACTATCAGCCTCTCATGTCACATAACGAAGCTACTTCTGAGAATAATTATGAGAAGAACAAGGAAAAAGATAAAAATGGAAATAGCAGATGAACAGTTTGGATTTGTTGAAGGAAAGGGAACACACAATGCCATTTATGCTTTACGAACACTAACAGAAAGAGCTTTAGAAGTACAGAAAGATCTCTACTTATGCTTCATTGATTACACCAAGGCATTTGACAAGGTGAAACATAATGATTATTATTAAAATGCTTGAAGACATCAATATAGACGGCAAAGACCTGAGGATTGTAAAACATCTATACTGGCAGCAAGAAGCAGCAGTTCGAGTTGAAAATAGAATTGGAAAATATCAACCTATAAAACAAGGGGTGCGACAAGGATGTGTACTATCTCCAGACCTTTTTTCTCTGTATAGCGAGAATATTCTAAGAACAATCATCACAGAACCAGGCATAAAAATTAGAGGATACAATATTAACAACCTTCGGTATGCTGACGACACAGTACTGATAGCTGAGAACCAACAAGACCTGCAAAATCTCTTGGATAAAGTCGCCAAAGAAAGTGAACAGAAAGGCCTTACTTTGAACATCAAAAAGACAGAGACTATGGTTATATCTAAGAAACAGAATCCACCAGCATGCAGTATAAAATTAAACGGAACTATTCTAAAGCAGGTGCAGAAATTCAAATACCTTGGAGCAGTAATAACTTCAGATGGGAAATGCAGAACAGAAATTAGGAACAGAATAGGCCAAGCAAAGACTGCATTTCAGAGAATGAGAAACATATTAACCAACACATCCTTATCAATGAATGTTAGAAAACGAGTCCTAAAATGCTATATTGAACCTATCTTGTTATATGGAAGTGAATCATGGACAATAGGCAAGTCTGCACAAAAATCATTGGAAGCAGCAGAAATGTGGTTTATTAGAAGAATGTTGCGAATCCCCTGGACAGCAAAAATAACTAATGAAGAATGTATGAGAAGAGTTGGAGAGACAAAAAACCTTGTCAAAAAGATAAGAGAGAGACAATGTACTTTCATAGGACATGCAATGAGAAGAGGGGGCATTGAAAATATTATAACAACAGGAAAAATAGAAGGAAGAAAATCAAGAGGAAGACCAAGAGAAATGATACTGGACAGTCTGACGGGATGGTGTGAGAGGAGATCACCAACTAAGCTGATGGCCTGCATGAAGGATCGGATACTCTGGAGAAGCATAATAGCCAACGCCAGTCGGCACGGCACATGATGATGATGATGATGATGAGCCTGTAAATATTTAAAATCTTTCTGAGGCAGATTGTGTGGAAGGAGGATAATTTGCTCATTTCCTTTTCAGTTGTTTTCCAGCGTTCAGTTCCATGGGGGAGTATGGATAACACACAACCTTGGTAGAGTTTTATTTTGGTTCTAGTACTGTACTGGGAGGACTTTCAGAGGTTTCTAAGACAAACGAAAGTTGTTATCACTTTATTTATTCTACTCTTTGTGTCTTTATTTGTTCCTCCATCCAGTGTTAATGTTGCCAAGGTATGTGAAGGTATATGTTTCTGTTAGATTTTGGTCATTAATTTAATTGCTGCTTGGTTTTCAATATTTACTTTCATTACTTCTGACTTCTTGATATTGATGTTCAGCCCCACATGTTTGTTGATTGTATCTAGAGTGCTTGTTTTCTCTTGTATATGGTAGTGAGAATGTGTTAACAGTGTTATGTTATCTGCATAATCCAAATCTTCAAGCATGGAGAACATTGTCCATCTAATAGTTGTTTTGTTCATCACCTAATCTATGACAATGATGAAGAGAGTAGCTGATAGGGTACATCCTTGTCTAACTCCTGTTTTTATCTCAAAGTTTATATTTTATTGGGCAACACTGCAAGTGAAACTGACATAGAAACTTTTGATTATTGCTACAGGATGGCATGGGATTCCATAAACTCTCAAAATTCTCCACATATGTACATATATGTGTGTGTGTGTCCAGTAAGTAATGAGACTTATTTTATTCAACCAATCAACAGGGCTTGGAGGGGGGGGGGGCGGATTCTCCGGTCCTGAAGGTTACTCAGGGATATTGGGTAAAGGGTTGATATCTCGTTATTTGACCCTGAGCTTTTACAGAGTGCGGATCGCTTGCAAAATGGACAATTGTTTAACCGTCGCGTAACGGTCAAAATGCAGAGGAGTGTCGAGCAGCGATACGCGATAGCTTTGTGTTAAACTTGAAAAATCCGCAACCGAGACAATTGCTATGATACAGAAGCCTATGGAAAGGATGCTTTATCGAAAGCACGAGTGTTTCGGTGGCACAACACGTTAAACGAAGGAAGAGAAAGCGTCTTTTTTATTCTAAAGGTGTTATCCATAAGGAGTTCATACCACCCGGATAAATGGTCAACGCAGCATTTTACAGCTGAAGAGATCGTCAACGCCTGGGTTCTTCACCACAACAATGCGCTGAGCCATGCGTCGCTGCTAGTGGGAGAGTTTCTGGCGAAACAAACCGTGGCAACCCTGTGCCAATCTTCCTAGACCCTGGACTTGGCCCCGGCTGACTTATTTTTGTTTCCCCTGTTCAAATCAAGCTTGAAAGGTCACCATTTTAGGACTGTTAATAGCGTGCAAACTGCCGTGACCAGTGCTTTGAAGGAGATCCCTGTTCAAGACTTCCAGGCGAGCTACGACGAGTGGCAGAACCGCTGGCGACGGTATATTAAATGCTCAAGGATGTTATTTTGAGGAAATTTAAGTATATGCATGTATATCTCGAACAAATTGAATTTTATAGAATCATATATATGCCTCTATTACATACTGTATGTTATTATTTCGTCACTAGAATAACTTTTGGAATGCCTTTTTTGGTCTGCAGTGACTTTTCGCACCTAGACGATTGACGGCATACCAGAAAGAAAAATTCTGTTGAAAGCTGCTACAGAAATGAAAGTCATCATTTTTTTTTGGCCTCTGAACAGGACAAACCACCTCTGAAAATCACGAGAATGCAGTGTTTAAGATTGACATTTCTCCTCTTCCTGCATGTGCCAGGGCACCTGAAACTGTGGAACATATGCTCTAAACTGCTCCAGCTATGAAATACTGAGTGTACCCGCTGGCCCAGTGAGACTATCCAAAAAGCTAAGCTCTACTATTCTACACAAGAACTGAAAAAAAAAATCCAAATGTATTTAAGAAACAGAAGATTGAAAAGAGTAAACAATTTGTTGATCCCCCCCCCCCCCCATTATTGTGTGAAATCTCTCATTTTTCTTCATGTGTCATTAAAACAATACTTCCCCGCTTCCCCTCTCCCCCTTCCTCTTTATGGAGTCGCTACAGGGATGCAAACCTCCGAAATCTCGTTTCACAGAACTCACAGCAGGAATGAAACTAAAGTGTCGCGTGACTCGAAGATTCATTGACACGTACAGTTTGCAGAGACTATAAAGAACTAACATTATGTGAACGACTGAAAGGAACAGAGCACTTATTAAAAAATTAATAGAGACATAAGGGATCTCGTTTTTCAAAAGCATGCTGGCCTATCACGCGTACTTTCTTGAAACAATATTCTTTTCAAGAATTGAAGCAATTATGATTTACGTGTGGCGAAACGTGAATAGCCAGTTAAAATCACGGGAAGGATAGCCAGTCAACATAGGATGGATGTTATCATTCACTGTACGCTGGTGGAGATATCAAAGAGGGGATTGGGGATTAGGCGCAAAGGTTCACAGGTTCAAAATCAGACTGCGGCTTCATTGTAATCAGGACAGCCTCATATATGCTCCGCCGTATGCAGCAGCATCACTTCAAGAGTATGTTATTTAGATGCTTATTTAGATGCTGCTGCAGCGCCGACCTCAGTGCACGAACTCCGTTGCTCCAGTGTACAGAGGGTTGGTGGGGGGAGGGGGAGAGAAACAGTGGATGAAAACAGAATGGCTATCAATAAAGTTGAAGGCAGGGGGGGGGGGGCGGGGGAATAATTTGCACCGACTCAGCCAAATTTCTCTCCGAGGCCCTGATTGGACGTGTCTGTTGCGCGAAAATGTTAGTCTCATTAAATGCTCTCATTATCTAATAGCTTCCATCTATAGTTCGTTGAAACAGTGGCGTGACAAACGGTGTGGAGATCAGTATGATCTTGTGGTGATATCACCTGCGTGTAAGTAAAAACACAGTAGCTCATTCTCCCATTCGATCTCATACTTTTATTACAAGCTAGTCTTTATCATGTCTTCACATACCAACATCGAACTCATATTATTATATGGATGGGAAGCATGGGCAATAACAAAGAGTACTCATAATCTACTGGAAGCGGGGGAGATGTGGTTCATAAGAAAAATGATGAGAATACCACGGACAGCCAAGAAAACAAAGGAAGAGGTTCTAAGCTAGGCCGGGCAAAAGAGATAAATAATGGCAAAATTCAGAATACGACAGTCCAGGTTTGTAGGACATAGAAGAGTCAAACTGGAACAGTTAATTAATGACAACAGAAAAACTGGAGGGGAAAGTGGTCATAGGAAGACAAAGAAACAAGTTACTTGACAGAATAAGAAAATGGCACAGAGCACAGTCCAAAACACGGCTTATAGAAAGAGCAAATGATATGCGGTTGTGGAAATAATGACGACCAACGCCCGATTGGCATGGACCAGAGGCATACCAAGAACAATTAGGTCGTACTTTAACACACAACAGAAAGTAGCTCATACACAGCTGCAGCTAATTGAAGTCCAGTCAATACAAGTAATATGGCAGCCGAAAGTCGACGTACAACTTCAGAATATGATTAAGAGCATTTTGAACGTGAAAGGTGTGGTAAAAGTCATTGCTGCGGCCGGAAAGAATGAGTCGGCCTAAATCGCACAAAAATCTGTCAATAATTGCCACGCGTCTGCTGGCGGTCGTTTGGTTGTCAATAATCCGACTTGGCTAGTAGTTTACAGGGGGGGCAGTCTTGGTTCTGTCGTCACTTCAAAGTAGGTCTACAACTGAACGCTGAAATTCCTTCTCCCCTTTTAAAAAACAATTTAAATTTATAGATAATGACGACAGGAAACAGACCAACAGTACGGTATCCAGGTCGTACACCACCTTTCGTTTTAGTTGGTGTGTTGGTTCTAGTTGGATTTCTAAGCTACAGTTACTGGAGTCTTTCGAGCAGAAACGGAGAGCTCGAAAAAGAACTAACTGATTTACAAATCCAGAAGAAAGACTCCGAGGGCAGAAGTGTAGAGATAGAAAAAAGACTCGAAAAAGCGCAGTTAGATTTGAACGTTGCCCGAGAAAACCAGGAAAAGGCGAGTAAACAAATACAAGATTTGGAATCGCAGCTTGCTAATGTTAAGACGGACATAAGTAACAAACAAGCAGACGTTGAAAAGTACCAGAGCCAGTTGGTAAGTGTTAATGATAAATTTAAAGATTTCAAGTGACATTTGCTTTGAATATTGGTAACGCTTTATGGAGAAGTTTGTACAGTGTTTTCTTTCATTCTTTATATAGATAGGTGTTTTGTGTAA
Organism: Achatina immaculata; assembly: GCA_009760885.1. Lineage (NCBI taxonomy): Eukaryota > Metazoa > Mollusca > Gastropoda > Stylommatophora > Achatinidae > Lissachatina > Lissachatina immaculata. The sequence goes on along the minus strand of CM019691.1, from coordinate 27,821,672 downwards.
GCTAGTGCAAAATATATATGTATCATAAACATTATTTGCATGAGATGTTAAAGAATACTAAATGTAATAAGAAGGGACCAAATCAGAAATGAAACCATCAAGGCAAGGGGCTGGCATAACACCAGCACTCCACTATGCCCAAAAACATGTCAAATGGTTTGGCTATGTTGCATGACTACTGCCAGACAGTGTACCACAGAAAACATTCATACTAAGAATTGTAGGAAACATAAGGAGAGGCCATGCAGGCAAGAGTTGTAGGGAGGAAATTACAAAAAACTTTAAATACCCCATTATATGAGGCAAATCACCAAGCTCTATCAAGTCTCTCTCAACACTGAAAGGTATATGAGGAAGAAGACAAGAACTTTTTTAGTACATTATTCTGGTACAGTTTGGAAGAGGGAATGCACTGTTAGACTTCATGAACAACACAATACTTGCCCACTAATGCACTGTTGGACTTTATGAACAATACAGTACATGACCTCAGATGCTCTGTTAGACATGTGAACTACACAGTACATGCCCATAACAATTTCCATAGTTTGCCAGCCTTTTTTTTTTCTCTTTGGCTGAAATTGAGGATCTTATTTCACAGTGTGAAATTTTAACTTGCTTCCTTAAAAACAAAACTCAGGTCAGGGTTAATGCAGGAAGGATTTTTTTCCTAGGTTCTTTTCTTGAAATCAAGAACAGATGATCTTATTTCTATCTTTTTTTTTACCTTTTTTTCTGTTTTTGCGGACAGGCTGTGGCAGGAATCCTGTGTGAACTGTTTCATTGTTACAGTTTTATACTAGCCATATTTATTGACATTATATTGCTCGGCAGCTTTATTTGTTGATGATTCTATCAAACTTCTTTTGACAGAATCTTTCATATTTGTGTTATATTTGTCTTTACACTTGTCTTCTAGTTTGGTCCTCATTTCCTCTATGAATCACACATTTGCACTCCCCATGTGTCATGATTTTTTTTTAACCACTCCTTGTGAATAAAGGTAGATAGAGGTTTATGGTGTAGTTTTACAAAGTGGCAGAGGGAGTGAGTAAAGTGGGAAAACATGAATAGAAAGTATGAGAATGTATAAATGAAAAACATACAACATCCGATATTTTGGCGTGAGCCTTTTTCAAGGATTGCATACACAATGAGACAAAAAACTTATAACTAAATGAAAAACTTATCTTAATATGGCCTCCTCCAGAACTAGGAAACAGAGAAATGCGTGTCCACTAGAAGAGGTATAGAGACCATACAGGGCCACACAAAAGATAAGTTGATAGAGCCAATCGTAAAGAAGAGGTGGAGAGAAAGGAAAACAGGTGGTTGAAAGGAGGGGGGAGGGCAATAGAAAGATGATATGAGGAGATGTCGGGGGTGGAGGGGAAGTGAAGAGATAATGAATGAAGAACATAAACACCTGCATGGAGAAAATATGAAATTGGTGAATAGGACAAGACCCTATAAACACCTATAGGTCGCCAGAGAAGAAGAGAAGGTGGTGATAGGGAGGGGGAGCTAGGAGAAAGAAAGTAGAGTAGGGGGAGGGTGGAAAACTAAAGAAGTTTTAAAAAGCTGAAGACATTGTTAATTCCAGCTGGGAAAATAAGGCGCTGTTCTAGGACCCTCTGAGATTGTATATCAGCAGAACAAGAGTGGATCGCACTAACAGAAATGTCCTGTTTTCCCCTGTGGTTGCTAAGGCAGAAATGTTTAGCCACAGGTGTCCAGGCCCTCTTAGAAATATCGTTAAGATGTTGGCGAAAACGATCTCCTAAATGTAAACCGGTCTCCCCTGTGTACTTCATACCACAATGTTTGCACATAATAGCGTAAATAACATTGTGTGAAGTGCAGGTGAAACCCTCCTGAACTGATAATGTGGACTTAGGGAAGGAGATCTGGCTAGTCTCGACAACAAATGGGCAAGTGCAAGTGTTGCATCTGCAGCATCCACAACATCTGGTACCATAAAAAGTGTCATCTGTCTTAAGGCGACTTTGAACTAAAAGGTCCCTGAGGTTCTTGTCCTGTCTGTAGGCCACCAATGGGGGTTCCCCAAAAAGTTCACATGTATCAGGCTTGGTCTGGAGGAGATGGAGATGGTGAAACAGTATGTTTTTAACTGCCAGACTATGAGGGTGGTGCATGAGTACCAGTTTAACTCTGTCCAAGCTACAGTGCGGTTTAGGAGTGAGGGCTTGTTGCCGCAATATATGGCTGATGCAGTTCCAAGATGACAAGAGAAATGTTCTGGATAGCCGCGTTGACGGAAGAAATCTAGCATTTTATGGCCTTGATCCTGGAAATCCAAATCCTCAGTACACAAACATCGCAACCTAAGAAGCTGGGAAAAAGGAATAGAGTCCTTACACGATCTGGGATGGGAGGAAGAGAACAAGAGGTGGCTGTGAGAGTCTGTAGGTTTATAGTGGACAGAAGTAGTAAGCCCGGTAGGGCCGATAGTAACAGCAATGTCAAGAAAGTTAGCGAAAGTAGTAGAGACATGAGAGGTGAAAGAAATGACAGGATTGTACTCCTTAATAAAACTGATAAAGTTGTCAAGATCTTCCTCTGGCATTGATGTGACCACAATGCCGTCATCTATGTAACATCTATAGAAGGCTGGAAAGTGGCCTCTAAAGGCTCTCAGAACCGTGTGTTCGAAGTGGCCAATGAACAGACATGCGTAGCTGAGGCCCATTGTGTGAGTAAATGAGAATTTTATAATTGACTGTTTTCAAGTATAGAAGTCATTTTTTTAGTCTAATGTCCTGAAGGCAATCACTCGAAAGCTACTCCAGATAGTGTATAATGGTTAATTAATGCATTCCATCTTTTAGCATGTGTAAGTGATCCTGTCAACCAGCACTGATAGGTAATTTACCAGTTAAAAAAAAAAAACTTTGGAGGTCATCAGTTACCATGACCTGTTCATATTATCAGAAAAAAACCTAGTAAAAAAACAACTAGTGAAATCAGTTAGAGGATAATCAGGTAAGTGGGCTGATGAAGCTAGTTTTGACTTTGGTTCAGCATGTAACCATTTTGTAAAGATTTTAAAATCTTGCTGCAAATAAGGGAAGAAAAAATTTTCACATGAACCAATTTCACATTCCTGCTTATATGTGAAAAGTGTTTTTAATTTTAAATTAAAAAAAATAGAAAGCACCAAATTTTGTATTGAGAAAAATGTTATTTTTGGAAAGTTCTTCATGCAAGGTAAAAGGCAGGTACCAGATTTTTGCCTAGCGCAGTTATTGATGTGTAGAGACATTTAGTTAATCAGCATGTGTTGATTTTAAATTTGGACAGAGGCTTTTCTGTTAAAGTTGTAAACATGAAACATTTTATTACCAGTTCTTCTTTGTCGTTCACATGGACATTGACACCAGTCTCTCACAAATGAGGTTTTTTTTTTTGTATCTTCATAGAACTTCTGTAGGGGGTTGGGGTTTGACCAGGTCTTTTGCCTGAGTGGATTGTTTTGTTTGGCATCTCTGGAAGATATGTTGTGTTTTCTGTTTTGGGGGGGGGGGTTTGAGGTGGTGGGGGGTTTGCTGCAGTCTTAGATGTGTTTAACATTTTATTACTAGTAAGAGTACATAATCAGTGGTTTGATGACACCTGACAAAAAATGATTGGTTTATTGATAATCTCAATTAACTTGACGTCAGTGTACCTGATGCTGTGGTGAAAATCCTGATGCAGGCATCACATCAGATAGGGAGTAGACCACTGTGGCATTCCCACTATCCAGTGTTGCTCCTAAATTTCAGAAATGAACCTAGGACTTCCCAGAGCTTTTTGTTTTGGGAAGAGTATAGTCCTTCTCATTCAGACATTCCCAGATGTTAGTTTGGATATCACTGAAGAGTGCAGCAGCTCACTCTAACCTGTGAGCATTGCTATACAGCTTAGTCAGAATTGTTTTCTTTCATATGACTTTCTTTTTTTTGGAGTTCAGTCTTTTGTCTCTCTTGACTATCTTGCAAGGTTCAGTCCATTGTATATCTAATTTTCTCATGGGGTTTGGTCCATTGCCCGTCGTGTCTAATGGATCTTTTCTCATGTACAGCATATGAAAAATCACCAGAAATATTCTAAATTTGGTTATATTTTATGCTTATTAACATCATTTTGTTATTGTGAGTACTTTTCTCCAGTCTTCTAAATGACTTTTTTTTGGAGGGGTTTTTTGTTGTTGTTGTTGTTTTTTTTTTTTTTGCATGGCCAATAATTTATTCTTTTATTTTCAATGGAGTGATAGATCAGTGGTAGAAGAAATGATTAAATAATTGATTTTTAAGGTGGATACCATGCATAGTACTGCATCTAGCAGTGTTGGGGTTGGAAATAGTAGCCTGACAATGTCCTGTGTGCATACAGGTCAACCCCACATTCTTGCTCAGGGAGATGGGCACCCCTGGGTTAAATTCTGCCCTTAAACTAAGCCAGTGGGAGAAATCTTTACTACTTCTATAAAACACAATAAAATAATTGGTATATATCTTTATTAGTGTTGCTCCATGTTTTTAGGATGAATTTTTAGTGCGCAGATTTGAATTATCAGCACTGTGAGTAACATTTTAAAGAAATAAACTGCTAAATGTCAGCTTTCAGGTATCTGCCATCAAGTTGTCTCATGCCTGAGTGGATTTATGTTCTTAAATTCTTTGTTTCAGAGTCAGTGTGATGCAAGCCTTGCAGAACAGAGGAGCAGTTATGATGCACTGAAAAGTAAAGTCTTTGTAATTTTTTTTTTTTTTTTTCATATCAAAATTGTTTATGAATGAAGTGTTGTAGAAGGTTTCCATATGACACCTTTTGCATCAGCTCTGAACAAATGGTATCGAACAAGGCTAGGCACATATGGGTATAGAAATTAAAAAAAAAAGACTGATAACTATGGCTATAGTAGCAGTAGTATTTGATGTAAATGCAAGATGTATGCATGTAAAGGACATCTTATTTTATATCCTTCCCATGCCGTTAAACGTCACATAGGGCTCTCAAAGTAGTTCGCCAGTTTTTCCTGTCTTCAGCGAGTCTTTCAACCTCATCAAAGGATTTTATGCCTGTTAATTTGGCCTCTCTTAATAATGTCCTCTTCAGAGTTTCACGCAGTCTGCCTCTTTTTCTTTGGCCTGTTGTGTTCCACTTGATAGCTTGTTTTGGGATTCTCTGATCATTTCTTCTCATAAAGTGACCAACATATGTCCATCTCCTTTTCCTGATCACCCATGAGACTGGTTGTTGTTCAGTCATCTGTCTTATCTCTGCATTGTTCTTGAATTCATTCCACTTGATGCCGAGTATTTTCCTTAGGCATTTGTTTTCAAAAGAGTCTAATTTCTGTCTATGTACAGAACATACGCACAAGAAATTCTAAGATACACACTCATAAGACATTCTAGGATCTTGATGGCTAAATTGACATCATGTATCTTCTTGAACTGACAGTCACGGGTTCTGCCCCAGCCTGCTACTGCTGCTACCAATTTCATTTATTTGGGTTCTTATAAGTGCTACATAGTATGTACACCATACTGAGATTCCCATTCAGAGGAGAAGATCAGAGCACTTAGTAATGCTGAGATTCTCATTCAGGGGAGAATATCAGAGCACTTAGAAATGCTGAGGTACTCATTTAGAGGAGAAGATCAGAACACTAAGTAATACTGAGATTATCATTTAAAGGAGAAGATCAGAGCACTTAGTAATTTGTCTGAAGTGCAATGATAATAACTTTTTAACAGTTAACCATACTGCTGGTTTTATAAAAAATAAGAGGAAAAGACAAATTTTGCTTTACTCATTTACCCTTTTTAACATTAGGAATTATTTAGCAGTTTAAAATATTTAACTTTGTCTACCACTCAAATTATAGCTTTCAGTCACTTTGAACATTTTTACTTGTATGTTTTTAGTCTTCACGTCCTCATATTTTCTTTTTTTGTTTAAGATGAAAAAGCAGAAGCAGAAAGACTTATTGGTGAATTAAGGCAGAAGGCACCAGAGTGCGACATGATGTAAGTTTGTGAAACTAAGCAGAATATCTCACAAAACATGTGAAGGTCTTATATGATTGTGAAAGCATGTTTCCATAGTTACTGATTCTGGAAAATTTTATACCAAAAGTTGAACAATGAGCAAAAACCATAGACTCGCAGATCTCCAATCTTTCTTTTAAGACAAAAAACTGCACAGTTGTAGCATTTATGTAGACACATTCAGACCATCAAGAATTTAACACTGACTTCACATAAAGATATATCACCTTTGATCATGTTAATGGAAGATAACGTATATTGCTTGGTATTCAGTGATTCAGCTGGTTTATCCTGGAACTCTGGTAGAAAGCAAGGCACATAACTGTTCTGCATGTGTCGTGACATGTCATGAAAGATAACAGAATTTCAAGATCAACAGTGAGAATGAGGGCAACTAACTATTCTGTACTGCTCTCTTAACTCTTTCCGGGCTGCAGGTGAAAACGTGGACGTTTCGTTTGTTCTGAATTAAATGTGCAGGTCTTGATGTTTATAGGGTATAGTTGGAAAAGTAAATGTAGCAAAGTAATTCCACGTTAAAAGCATACATCAGAATAACTGTAAATGTATGAAGATTCCATAAATGCAGAGATTTTTTTTTAGGAAAAAAGAAAATAGGACAACATTTTTAGCACAAAAGAAATGTTTATGATTAACAAATAAAATTGTGTTCTACTTACCATCAGTGCTTTATATATCCTCTTGCAACTGCATAAATCCACTTGTAACAGTTCGAAACTGCAGTATGTCTGAAATAATCTTCTGGATACTTCTGCAGTCTGTCTAATAGGTCTAGATCTACTTGGAGTACATTCAGTAACAGTTTTATGGTCACAGGGCATGTCCATAATCTTTACAAAAAACGGTGAAAATACTCCACAGAAACTTGGAAAAATATAGTGGTTGCTACCCACACTTCTAAAGGACAAGGAAGGGTCACCGGACATCAGTGTTCCCTCTGAGGGTTTGCAGTCTGTATGCAAGATGTTCAGCTCATGTGCAAAAAAATTTGTGCGTGCAAATGTGTGTAGTAACGAGAGAGAGAGAGAGAGAGACACACATTGTAAAGGCCTGTACATTTAAGAACAGGATTGTACTTGTACATGTATGAACTCCCTGTAATTGCGAGCTGTTGTTCTTTGCAGCCGATGCTGTAGAGATGTTGAGGCACAGCATCGTATCGGCATGGGAGCTGGTTATGGCAGCTACTTTTTCATTCCTGGAACACAGCTAAAAAGCAGGGGGTGTGCAGTGCTTCTGTAGCAGACTCTACCACTATGGGGACTATGGCGATCCCTGCCCCGTTAGCCAGGCTGTGCCTGTTACTGGGGTTACCAGGTGGGACAGGGTTTTAGTCAGCTATGGGTCACTAACTCTGATGCTGGCATATCAGCTATGGGTTGCTGATTACCTTATCAGGCGTCTTCACCCCCTTCCTTAAGAACAGGATAAACCCGCTGTACTTTTCAGTTACTGGTATTTAGTTAATTGCAATGATAATTTCTTTCTTTACTTATTCAGTGACAGTAGTTATTTATTTACATAGTTCTTTATCAAATTCGGCTTACTGTGGGTTCATTGAAACATAATCCTGCCGTATGTCGAGAAACAGGTAAATGACTTCAGTTTACCAAACAATAGAAGAATAAATTAGGGTGATAGCAGGACAGACGTAATATCCCAATCCCACACTTTGCTGTCTGGCCATCTAATTATGGGTTAAGAACAGAGTTACTTTCACTTTTAAAGGTGACATTCTCATTAAAACCTCTAACCATCCAAATTTATGCTTGAAAAGTATAGGGCACAGGATACAGGAGTCTTTGTCAGTACCAATTTGAACACTACAAAAACACATACTTGAGTTTCACACAGTTTTGCATATTTCTACAGCGATAGTAAAACTACTGCTATTTAAAAAAAAAAAAACAGGACACTCTAATGTCAGTGGTCCTGACATCTGGTGTTAGTTACCAAGACAAATTTGCATACCTGAGCAGCTCATTGGACATTCTCTTTTTCCATAATGCAGTGGAAATTCATCTGTCCATTTATTTTAATTACTCTCTATTCTCTGTGTGCCCACTTGCCTCAGCACAACTCTGCTACAGTACTACCGAAACTATGTGATAAAAAACCAGTTGAAACATCTGATCTGAAAGTCATTTCTTAACAAGAAAGAAGCTGTAAAGGAAAAATGAGTACTGTCATTGTATTTTTCTTGATCACAATTATTATAGCATGGAGTAACATCTGGAAAATAAAAGTAAGTTTCATTTTTCTTTTTGCGTGGCTCCAAAAAATTTGTGCGCTTGATTTTTTTCTGTGCACGGCCGCACAGCTTAGAGGGAACAGTGCTGGACATGTGCACTAAATGTTTGCAATCAAAATTTGCACTGGTTTTTTTTAAAGAAGTGAAACATCCAGCAGAAAACTGCTAATCAGTGTGGAATGGTTAAACCAGACGCAGCAGAATTCTGCAAACCAGACGCAGCAGAATTCTGCCAACCAGCCTGGAAAGAGTTAACAAAATGTATAAACTAGGAAAAAAGTAGGAACAGCTTCATCAATTAATGAGCACACAGTTGCTATCTTTCAGTTTGAACCTTAATCATACAAGAACAAACAGGAAATGGAGAGAGAAGATAAAATATAATTCACATGAATGCTGTGTAAAAAATAGGAATGGAAATAATAAAATAAAATAAATGAAGCACTTAGATGTGACTCATAAGAGGCTGTGTTCAAAAGTGCGCATGGTGGAGTTGTAGAGAATGTTTAAATGGAGAGTTGTGATGTGTGATAGTTGGGTCATAAAAAGGTTTGGTGGAGGGGAGGGGCATGAAAAGGGGAGAGAGTGATACAGTTGTAATCTAGCTGAGAGAAAGTGGAATAGGTGATTATAGTTGGGGTAGAAGTGTTGAAGAAGTAAACCATTTTGCATATCTCTGCAGCTACATAGATCAGGATGGAGACACCAGAAAGGAAGTTAGAATTCGAATTGCAAAAGCAGCGTTGACCTTCAAGAATCTCGAGAACACATGACATTTAAAAATTATAAGCACAAAAACCAAGTTAAGATTATTCAATTCAAATGTAATATCCACCCTCATTTATGCATGTGAAAGGTGGAAAACAACTAAAGAAATAGACAAGAAAGTAAGACTCTTTTGAAAACAAGTGCCCAAGGAAAATACTCGATATAAAGTGGAACAAATTCAAGAGCAACACAGAGATAAGACAGATGAGCAAACAACAACCTGTCTCATGGGTGATCAGAAAAAGAAGATGAACATATGTTGGTCATGTGATGAGAAGGAACAATCAGAGGATCCCCAAACAAGCTATCAAGTGGAACACAACAGGCCGAAGAAAAAGAGGCCGACCACGTGAAGCTCTAAAGAGGACATTGTTAAGAGAGGCCAGTTCAGTGGGCATAACATCCCTTGGTGAGATTGAAAAACTCGCTGAAGACAGGAAATCTTGGCGAACTACCATGCGGGCCCTGTGTGACATTTAATGGGACGGGAAGGATGTAAGGTGTAAGTAAGAGATGTTGTAATCTGATGCTGTGAGGAGGTTCTGAACTGCGTGTTACAAGTGAGAAAAGAGTGGAACTTAGTGCAGAGGGAATATGATTGTGGAAGAGGGGAATGTTAAATGTAGCTGAATTGTGAGTTTAAACCATGTGGTTGCAACATCCAGTATTCCTGAATGTAGTGGTTCTCAAGCAGTGGGTGGCTTGTCGTCAGCATGATGTTGTTTGATGGCTGTTACCAGACAATCAGTTTTGCCTCTGTGATTGGGGCATTGAAATGATTAGGGACTGGTTTCAAAGCATGCTGAGTCTTCTTCTTCTTCTTCTTTCGCACTGTCTGTCTATATCTGCAGTCCTGTCTCTTGGATAAATTTCACTGTTTTTTGTAATTCATGTATGGAACCGTAGAGCTTATCTTCTTTAGTGGTTTCACTGGGCCAGTCATTATTTCTCAGTGTCTCATAGTTGGTGCAGTTCTGGAGGATATGTTCCACAGTTTGGGGCACCTGGGCACATGTACATAGATTAGTAGTACCAACCATAAACTTTGTATACATATGACTTCGGAGTCGGCTGTGTCCTGTTCGGAGACAGAAGATGGTGACTTGTTCCTTTCTGTTTAGCATGTGATAGTCATCATGTGGTGGTGTTTGTGGCTTCCTGTAGGTTTTTATCATGCTTTTCTTCTGATTATAGGTGATTGGTATGTCTGGTTGCTCCATTTCAGTGCCCTCTTTGGCCAGATGGTCAGCTTTCTCATTGCCTGGTATCCCACAGTGGGAGGGAATCCATTGCAAAGTGACTCCATGTTGTAAGCCAATTTTTGACAAGGCATCTTTAAGGTCTGGTAGTTTGTTGCACTGAAGAGCTTCCAGTACTGATCTTGCATCTGTGAGAATTACTACAGGACATGTATCAATTCTGGAGTCTGATAGTTTTTCAACTGCAGCAATAATTGCCCTAACTTCTGCATCATAGTTGTTGCAGTATTTTCCAGTGGGTATGGAAATCTTGTCAGTGGTATTGTTTGGATATTCAATATGTGCTCCTGCCCCTCCATTCTTTATGGCATTATGTGCGGATCCATCTGTATACACACGTAGCCAGGTGTCACATGGATATTTATCATCTAGAACACTAAGTGTGGCTGTTGATCTTACAAGACTGCTCTGCATCTCACCATTCTGCACACCTTTGATTTCAGCCTGAATAGTTATTTGTGTATAATCTGTTTCTTTCCATGGTGTATGCTATGGTACAGATGATAATGGAGCAACTACAGTTGGAAGGTCAGGTATCAGCTTACGCATACGTTTGGCCTGATGAATGAAGCTGCTTCTTTTAAGCCGTCTCAGTGCCAAGTTATTGAATCTCTCCTTCAGTGGATGCTTACAGAGCTAAGGAATTTCTCTCCCATGGTCATGACCTTTGTGTCTCTACGTTCCTTTAGCGCTTGAACACCAACTATTTTCTGCATTTCTACTACTGGTGTGGACCTCATGGCACCTGTGATAATCCGTAGTGACTGATTTTGAACCTTGTCTAGATTATGCAGCGTAGTGTTTGATGCTGTGCACCAAGATGTTGAGCCTTATTCTAAATGTGGTAGAATACTTTGCTGATATACATTCTTGAGGATTCTTTCACTAGCTCCCCATGTGGTTCCACTCAATTTTCTTAATATGGCTAGTTTTCTTCTGGCTTTTGCTTCTGCTCTGTTGATGTGTTGCTTCAGGTCAGTTTTGAGTCAAGAGTCACTCCTAAGTAAGTGGGTTGGTTGTCCATCCTTAAGGATATTTCATTTACAAAGATCTTACCTAAAGCATGCTGAATGATATCATACAGATGTTTTTGAGCGGTCACCTAATCTGAGACCAGTTTAACCAGTATAAGCTATCCTGCATCTTTTGCATGCAATGGCATATTTCACTTCCCGGAACTTGAATGTGAACCCCTCGTGGAGAGTGAGGATAGTTTTGGGAAAGGTGATCGATTTCATTCCCCAGACTACAGGGCAGGTAACAGTGAGGGTGGTTACATTTTCTGGTGCCATCATATGCAATATTCCACTTCAGGTAGCTATGGATGAGGATGTTCTTAAGATTTGGCTTCCGTTTGTATTATAATAGGGGTAGATCAGAGATGTCATGAGTATTGGGATCAAGTTGGATTAGCGGCAGATGGTGATAAAGAATTTTCTTAACCTTCTGACCATGTAGGTGAAAAGGAAGTACTAATTTAACTCTGTCGGATGAGGTAACAGGCTTTTTTTGTAAATGCCTCTTCACGCCTCACTTTTTAGAAATGGTTAAATGCTTTCCGAAGGACATTTTCTGGATGCTGGCAATGATGAAAAAAATTCTATAATTTGTTGGATTGAACCATAAAGTCCAAGTTATCCTGACGCAGGTGACAGAGATGAGGATGGGAGGGAGTTCTTACTAGCTTCAGGATGAGAGGAGATGTAAAGTAAATACACATGGCTATCAGTGGGTTTGTAAAATACAAAAGTGACAAGACTGTCACTGCCAATGATGTCTAAAAAATCCACAGATTTCTTAGAAATTTCATAGGTGAATTGGATGTTCTCATTAAGCGAGTTGGTGAATTGAATACAATTTTTTAGTTCATCCTTTGGCATATTTGTGGCTCCAATGCCGTCATTGATGTACTTTTGGGAGTCTGCCAGTTTAAATTTGCCATAATTTAACTTCCAGAAAACCCATAAATAAAAATAAATATTCATGAAGAAGAAGGTATAAAAACAGAAATTTCCTGTCCCAATATTAATAATGTTTATATTTCAGTTCTTTATAAGAATTTCTCATTGCTAAATTTTCCTTGTGTTGTACATTTTGTTTCTCTGCTTAACAGAGATAAGATGATTGCTTTATATTATTTTCACATTGTTCATTTATGAAAGTCACTGGTTTTGTCTTACTGTGACTTACAGAGCCTGCACACTTCCAATCAAGAACATCGTCCAGATTCTCTCAAAGGTGATTGGTTCAGATAATCTTAGGAGAATCTTGACTGAAGCCAATTTGGATGCAGCAAAATTGATGGAAGGAATAAATGTGTAAGTATCTTTACTGACTACATGGTTGCTTGTGTTCTTTACAGCAATGGGAAATGCATACTGTAATTTTCAGTATCTTTCTTTCAAACTCATGGAAGGGGGTGCAGCACAGGCAAACTACCCCCACCAGTATGTTTTCCTGGATCAGTCATTTAAGTCAGGTTTTATGTGTTTTCTCAAGCTACTCTGATGTAAGGATCTTCATTTTCAGATAACACAAGGGTGCGTTTCTTCTATATCGGCCATTAGTTTGTGTCTCTGCCATTTTTATATCTCCTCTTTCTAATTTAATCATTCATATTTTTCATGTCATCCATGATGTTTCTAGCTTTTGTTGCTCTTTTTGCTGTCTTTGCTTTGACAAGTTCTTTTTACATGGTTCTTTCAAAATCCCCTTATGTGGATGTTACCTATTTTTTTTTTTCTTTTGTTCATTTCCCATCCTATATAAAAGTAACGTTGAGATATACATTTTATACATTCCTATATTTCTGCTCTCACCTTGCCCACTTTCATATTTATGTTTTCAGGGCACATATTTTTTTGTTTTCTTGCATAAACTAGGATAAATATTTCACTATTTGTTTCAGTTTTTCGGGTGTCTGAGGGGCGAAGTTGTTAGTGCACTGGTCTCTCATGGTGAAGGTTGGGGGTTTGAATCCTGCTGGAGGCACCCCCAGTCACACAGCTGTAGAAATTGGTACCCAGCTTCTTCTGGAGTTGGGGAAGGAAAGGCGGCCAGGTGTGATACTGACCATATCACCCTCTAGTGTGCTGACAGGTCAAGGAAAATATGGGCACTAACGCCATATCCTTATGTGCCTCTAAGGCATGACAGGATTATCTTTACCTTTTTTAAGTTTTTCACTTTTATTTTAAATGCCATTTTCAATAATTAGTTAATTTTCCTTGTATTTTCCTTATTTTTTTTTTCTAACAAATTTTGTATGTAATCAAGAAGATGTACAGCCATTATATAATTTACTTATAAATGATCTGAGAGAGGACAGTACCAATATATGGCATCTTGCTGCTGTGGTTTAGTAGACTGTCTTATGACTTTCATGTGAGAGCTCAAAAAGTTAGCAGAAACTGACTTACCTACATGTGCTGGTTAATTAGTGTTATGTGGATTAATTTACCCACACTTGCTTGTCAGCTAATGTTTTGTAGGTTAACTTACCCACACATCTCTGTGTCCTGTAGCATTTTGCATGCCATAGGGATGTGAAGTGTTAGTGCCTTCGCATTTCTAGGCTGCAACATCATTTGAGGTAGGGTTTTAGAGGTTTTCCTAGAAAAAACCAGGTACCCATTTTTGGAGACTGGGTTGACTCTAGTGCTGGTCGGTCCAAAAAAAAAATCTGCCAGAGTGTAAAATTGAACCAAGGACTTTTGATCAGCAGGCAGGTGCTTTAATCATTACACCACCGTGTCACTACTCACACATGCTTCTTCACTGAGTCCTTTGTGGGTTAACTTACCTACACTTGCCAGTTAATTGAGTGTTTTATAGGTTAACTTACCCACACATGCTAGTTAATTAAATGCTTTATTGGTTAACTTACCTGCCCATACTGGTTAATTACGTGCTTTGCAAGTTAGCTTACCAGTGCATATTGGTTAATTAAGTCTTTTATCGGTTAACTTACCAACACATGCTCATTAATTGAGTGCCTTGTAATATATTGTATATGTGAAGGACAAGTAAAACCACCTTAAGTAAAATCAAACTAATATGATGGATTTTATTGCTAAGTCACATAGTCAATCATTTGCATGTTCCTTGTGGGCTCTCCTGTAGACCTCTTGGTTGTAAGCAAGATGGCCTGCTGTTGATGCATCCATTTGCAGATTATCAACAGTGTCTTGCAGCCATCTTTTCCTTGGTCTTCCTCTCTTTTCTTTCCCATTGTGTACCTTCCATGACAGTCTTCTCTAAATTCTCGTGACATTTAATGTGTCCAAAATATTTAAGTTTTTTTTTTATTTAATCCTCTTTATTAAGTTCTTGTAGTATAAATATATTTGTTCTTTTTTGTGTCCATGATATTTGAAGAACTCTTCTGTAGCATTTACATTCAAAGGTATTTATGTGTTTCTCACCTGTTTTGTTAAGTGCCCAGGTCTCACAGGCATATGTTGTGATGGGAAAGATGCATGCCCTTAAAACTCTTATTTTTATAGTTCTGTCTGTTCCTCTCCACAGCTTCTTTAGTTATTTTACTTTTTGAAGAGCAATAGATGTCCTTTTAATTTCCCTCATTGTATCTCTATTATTAGTTAATAATGATCCAAAATATTCAAAACTTTCCACTGTATCATATGCTTTTTCATGATCTGTGTAAGCTATGTGCAGTATCTGGTTGTGTTCATCTGATTTTTCTGTTAGTTGTCTTAGGAAAAAGATGTCATCTGTACAGCTTCTATTTTTTTCTAAATCTCATCTGAGTTTCATTTAACTGTGGTTCAGCCACTGGTCGCAGTCTGCTTTCTAGGATCTTGCAGAACATTTTTCCAGCTTGACTTAGCAATGAGGCGCCTCTATATTGGTTGCAGTCCCTTCTACTGCCTTTTTTCTTCCATCTTGGAATAATTACAGTGTTTCTCCAGTCCTGCTGTGTTTCTTTTTTTTTTCCCATAATAAGCTATATAGAGTCTGTGAAGTCAAGCTAATACTATAGCAACGAAAACCACGGTGTCACGCAATCCACTTCAGAGACCCATCAAGAATACAGGCTAAAGCCCTGTGATACTCTGAACCTCTTGTGGTGCTCTCGGGGATCTCGTGTGGTCTTCTCGGGGACCACACAGGAGACCACGGGACCTAACGAGGACCACAGGCGTAGATTCAGTAGGATTACAGTGCGGTCTTGGTGGTAGAAGCGAACGAAGAAGAAGAAGAAGACAACCTCGTTCATGCATTTTATTAACTCATTGGGTATTCCATCACATTCTGAGGCTTTGTTCATTGGGGACTTCCTGATGGTTTATCTGATTTCAGCTAGTAGTATGACTGGTTCCAGTTCAATGGGGCCAGCTGTGTTGTTATCATGGATTTGGCTTGCCTCTGATGGTACATTGAGTAACTTGTTGAAGTACTGTCTCCATCATTGTATTATCCTCTCTGATTCGCATATTGGATCACCATTAACATCAATCTCTGTTGGGTCAGAGTGCTCTGCTCGCTTTCTCATTGCACTGATCTTTTTATAAAAGATTCTTCGTGATTGTTGTTTAATACTTCACTGTATTCCTGCCATGAGTTTACCTTTGCTTCTTTTATTATCTCCTTAGAGTGTCTTCATGCAATTTGATATTCAGTGTAGTCTTGATCCTCATTACTTCTCGGCCATTCTTTATTTTTCTTTTCTTTTACAACATTTTTCACCATGTTGTTATTTTCATTTCTCTATCTCTTTTTTTCTTAGTACCACATGTTTCCTTTGCTGCTCACAAAAAGCTGGTTTTGAACAAGGCCCATTCCTCTTTTGCTGATTTTCTTTCTGTTGGTAAGCTCATGAACAATTCTCCTATTTTCTTCTCATATTCCTTGAGCTTTCTTAGTTTTATTGTTTCACTTTTCTTCTTGGGAGTTCTGTTATGGCTTTTCCTGTGTGGTCTGATGACTGCTACTATTGCTTTGTGGTCTGTGCTTGAACTCAGGTTGGGTATTGCTCTTGCATCTGTGACTGACCTTTTCTTGTTGCTCCTTGCTAGTATGAAATCAGTTTGGCTTCTGCATGTCAAATCATTTGTACCATTTGGCACTCTTTATGTTTAAAGAATGTGTGATAAAAAGATCATGCTGACTGCGCAGTCTCGGCATTCTGCTTCCATTTTCATTTCTAATGCGCTGCTGGTCACCGATGTGGACTGCTACATCAGCTCTACTAGTTCCCAGTCATGCATTGAAGTCCTCCATGATTATAACATTTTCCTCTTTACTTATGTTGTTTAGTGTATCATGTCAAAGAACTCCTTATTTACTTCCTCCATGTCTGGTGCATTACAAGGAGCATATATCTGGACATAGGTTGTGGTCTCCTCATTTTATTTTATTTGGACAGTTATAATTATTTCTGATATATATTTTGTTTCCAAGATTTTGTCAGTGGTGTTTGGTTCTATGATCATTCTGACACCCTGTTTTGCTCTTTCTTGCTCATTCACTCCAAAGTATAGAAGTACATAATTCTGATGTTTTTTGTTTATAGCCTTTATCTTTGAGTTTGTTGTCTGCAACTTCCATTATCTTTATTTTTCTCATTTCCATTCCCTCCGCTAATTCCTCCTTTTTATCGTTTATGCCACATATGTTGATAGTACATACTTTAAGAATCACTTTTTTATCTCTTTGAAGTTTAACGTTTCCAAGTCGTTGTCCATTTATATCAGTCCGTCTATTCTTCCTGTGTTTTCTATGAGCAGTAAAGAGATCCACCACTGGATTGCTGGGCCAGTCATGGTTTGAGGGGAGAATTTAACCCAGGGGAGCCCATCTCCCTGAGCAGAACATAAATGTCAGTTTTAAATTGTATACTGTGTCATGATGTCACAACACATGAATCGAGTTTTGCTCACTTTATGCTCCTTTTGACACTGTTAAGTCAGTTTGTATGCTTTACTAGAAACAACTGAGTTTACTTATTGCTGTAAATAAAAGAATAAGTATGATTTTAATCATACAGTGTTCTTTCTACTTTACAAGCAAAAAGCATAACTCTAGTAGTGCTACTTACCAAATTGAGAGATTGATAAGGAGCACCTAAACTGTTGCATTATATAGGAAAAATTGTGTGTGTGTGTGTATATTGTTGAACCCAGTTTATATCACATTGCTTTATGTCACAACCCAGATATTGTTACAGAAATTTGTATCCCCAGCCCACTCCCACAAGTAATTAATGGGCTTTATTGCAGTTAATATCACCCCACTTATTGGCACAAATCAGTTAATGTCATAGTATTTTTGCACCCAGAGGAGTTAAAGACTCCACTTTGTATCACAAACTGGGCGAGTCCAAGCTATAAATATCTCAAAAAGCCATATCAGCTTCACGACTCATCAAAGAAGGATAGCTTTTTGATCACTGAGTACATGCCGCATCAGCCTTTTGAACACGTGGGCATAAAAACTCAGGAATGAAAGCCTTAACCACGGCCACCCTTTCAAAAGAACATGATTTAAAAACTGGCTTCTTTTGATCATTGTTTGTCTTCTCTATCAAGACATGGGCAGTGTTAAGTTGGCAATGCGAGTTGACAGTTGGTCATTCTCAAGTAGAGTCCTGTTAATCGTATGGTCGGGAACTTCTCTCTGGTTCTCGTTGTGATATATAATGGCCACTAAACACAGGCATGTCAATCTGGATTAAAGCGTTAAAGTGGGCATTCTGAAACAAGCTAATGAAAATTATGAGAAAGGATATTGCGGATACATTCCTACTGGCAGTACACCATTCCCAGTGTTTCTTCCATTATTGGAATGCTTCTTGGAAGGCATTTTCTATGACGATGTGCAGTTCTCTTATTACATTTTCTTGAATCTCCTCCATGGTTTGAAAATGATGTCCTTTTAAAGTGGGTTTAAGTTTGGGAAACAGGGAAAAATCTGCTCAAGCTAAGACTGAAGAATAGGATGAATGGGGCACAATGGATGTGTAATGTTCCAGATAACTGTAGATGAGGAGTGATGCATGAGCTGAAGCATTGTTGTGGTGCAACATCCAAGTCTGGTTTTTCTGTGGTTCAGACATCTTCCTGTACACAGCATTCCTCAAGTGTGCTAAAACTTCCTGGTACAACTATTTACTTACCATCTGCCCATGTGGTACAAATTCATAGTGGGCAGTGCCATTGCAATCAGAAAACACAGCTAACAACATCTTGATCTTTGACTAACTCATTTGTGCTTTTTTTTTTTGGTTGAGGAGACCATTTTCCCACCCACTGCAAAGGTTGCATCTTGGTTTCAACATTGTAGTCATAAACCATGTCTCATCTCCTGTTATCATGTTCTTAAGAAAGTTTCCATGACCATTTGCATTGGTAAGTAGTTCCTGACTGATTTTAACACTGTTCTCTTTCTAATCATCAGTCACCAAATGCAGCATAAATTTTGAGCAGATATAACACATTTGAAGTTTTTCAGTCAAAATTTGATGGCAAGATCGTGTGCTGATGCCCACTTCATCAGCAACTTTACAGACAGTTAAACAATAATTTCCACAAATCACAGCATGAACTCTCTCAACACAGTTGTTGCCTGTTGGTATGGAAGATCATGCAAGCCTGGGATATTCAATCTACTGATGTTCTGCTTAAACCACTTATAGCGCTGTTTGACTTGGTTAAGCAATTGAAATGTCTCTGTAAAATTTTTGTCAAGTTTGCAGCAAAATTTCGCTCTCTATCTCACTCCCACACATACGCATGTTGTTCTTCAAGATTCTTCATTGTCACTGTCACTAATCTGACAAACAGCTTGTGCATTTGCTCACTTTAGTGGTTCTAAGAACTGTTATTGCTGGAGGTGGGGTGGAGAATTCACTCTCCGCTCCAACGGCGTGTCTCAAATAGCCTCTGGCAGTCAAGTCCAGCTCCTGGCCTTCCCGTGGCAGAACTGTTTAAACTGACAGGAGAAGGGGCAAAGGCGAATATCTGGCACCTGAAAACCAGACACTTAGGGTAGATGAGAGGCATGTTTGGTAGCTCATCTACCGCTGCTGGCGAGATTCTTTAGCTGCCATGCGTGGAGTGGTGCTCTTCCCAGCCAGTGAAGATAGGTGCAATAAGGAAAAGGTGGTAGAAAAGATAAAGCGAAGCAAACAGTCAAATCACGGCACCTCTGGTCTGGAGGTCGTCCACGTCCTAAGTGCACTCATATGGGGTGAAATGCCTGAACCGGCTTAACCCAGAGGTTAAGACACTGCTGGCGAGACTCTTTGGATGCCGCGCATGGAGTGAAGCTCCTCCCGGTCAAGGAAGAAACTGCGGAAAAGAAATAAGGGTTGCTGTTCGCCGCCGATGTGAAAAGGTGAAAGAAAGGATAAAGTGAAGTTTAATCGGTATATCCAGTAGTATCTCTGCGAGAGCTACACATACCACGGCACCTCTGCTCTAGAGGCCGGCAACATCCGAAATACACCTACACTGGTGAAATATGCCTAAACCGGCATACACTAGCGGTGAAACTTGATGGCTAGGCATGTCACGCCGCCTCCGCTCTAGAGGTCGGTCATGCCTGATATACACCCATACTGGTGAAATATGCCTAAACTGGCTCACACCAGGGGTGAAACTTGAAGGCTACACATGTCACGGTACCTCTGCTCTAGAGATCGGTCACGTCCCAAACACGCCCATACTAGGATAATATGCCTAAACCGGCTCAACCCAGGGGTGGAAGTCACTAGTGGCGAGGATTCATCCTCCTGGACCAAAGCTCCATCCTAGTCACAATTAGGGAGGGTAGCGGCCACAACCACAAAATGCTGAAGTCGGAGACACTGGACCAGGGCAGTCTAGATAGGCAACCACCTCTCACCCGACGGAGATGTATGTGTATCCTAATCACGCTGAGGTTTTCCGGTGAGAAAGTCCAACACTGGACTGGATGGGCAACCATCTCTCACCCGGCGGTGATACACGGGTATCTCAAAACACGTCAAGGTTTTCCGGTGAGAAAGTCCAACCCTGGCCTGGGTGGGCTACCACCTCTCACCCAGCGGGGATATACTGATGTCCAAAACACGTCGAGGTTTTCCGGTGAGAAAGTCCAACTCTAGACTAAACTGGTGCAACGAAAACCACGGTGTCACACAATCCCACTTCTGAGACCCACCAGGAATACAGGTTCAAGCCCTATGATCCTCTGAACCTCTTGTGGTCCTCTTGGGGATCTCGTGTGGTCCTTTCGGGGAACACATGGGGACCACGGGACTTAATGAGGACCACAGGCATAAATTCAGTAGGATCACAGGGCGGTCTTGGTGGTAGAAGTGAACGAAGAAGAAGAAGCTCACTTTAGCGGATGTAGCTTGGTGACTAATGCTTATAACAAAACGGGGCAAATGGCAGTTTGTTAAGACCTGCTTCTAGTTGCACTCAGTAACTACACTGTGCCTTCTGCCAGTTGCCACTCTATTTAAAAAGTCACTCTTTTTTTTAACACACCTCATATATAAAACATATGTAGGAAAGGTTTGAAGTTTAAAAAAAAAATAGAGGAATAGTGCTTGTGAGTTTTAGGTGGGGTTTATTCCCAGTGTGAGTGGCAGAGTAAGCCACTTTGTGAAGGTCTCAGTGAAAACCTTTCTGTGATACATCACCTGCCTTAGTGACCGTTCAGTGAGAATTAATGATACTGTGAGATATGACAAATCTTTTTCTTATACTTTTCTGTTTGTTGGATACAAAAATATAATGGATGTTATTTAAGCTATTTTCAGAATTTTTTTGTTTTGTTTCTCATTTCAGTCCTGCACCAATTCTGGCTCAGGCTCAAAATCAACAACAGGCAGCCCAGAACCAACAACAGGCAGTCCAGAACCAACAACAAGCAGGCCAGAACCAACAGCAAGCAGCTCAGAACCAGCTGCAAGCAGCTCAGAACCAGCAAGTTCTGAATCCACCCCAGCAGCAAGATGCCAACCCAAATCAGCATGGAAATGGTAAGCACTTCAACTTACATAAACTTTTGTGGTCAGCCCTATAAATGGGTTAGTATAGGTACAGTATCTGTTGTAACAGTTCTTCAGTTCATGGTGGTGCCGGATTATGATTGGATTATTTTATTGGTTTTGTTTGTTTGTTTGCTTGTTGCTATTCAAAACTTAATTCACCTTGGTATATGTGCTGTTGAACAGTGCAATTCATGATTTTCCTAGAATTATGCATAGTTTGAAGATAAAAATTCCAATTTTCATCTAAAATGATACAGGTGGGCAATTTATGTTCAGAAAAATTATGGAAATGATATGAAAGAGCTGTTGTGTTTCCACTTGTACATAAGAGAGCCTGACATAGAACTACGTAACTCCAGATAATAAATATGAAGCTCCTAGCATATGAATTTGTACTGACCAAAAAAAAAAAAAAACCATGGCAGTATGACCAGGGTGAGTTTAATATTGTGGAAATTTCACTATACAACGCATGTCAGAGCTTAGTATGAGATTTCAGTATGATACAAAGAACTTTATGAAGAAAATGGCTGTATATTTTTTTTCTGACAAACTCAGTTTCTGTGTGTTAGCTTAATGTTTATTATGATGTAGGGCCATTATTTCTTACTCTCGAATCTGGATCTGTGGACTTAAAAAGAAATCTTAAGAGCTTTTACACATATGTGGTTAAAATAGAAAATACAGAAATAAACAAAGAAAGAAAATTTTATGTAACATTTTATATAAATATATAAGAAAATTGTGTGTGTGTGTTCGTCCTTCTTACAAGGAGGAGACCAAAAAGCTAAGTGTCTAATTTTTCATGTTTTTCGTGATTTTAGCTGTTGTAGTGTTTTTGTATGTGATCCATGGAAAAAAAAACAGGCTTTTGCTGAAATATTGGAGCATTGTATGTTCTTCATTTACGAGGGTTGTTTGATAAGTAAGATCAGTTTAAATGAGGTTGTGCTACATTTCAGTTAGTGACTGTATGTGAAACATGGATCAACCACTACACACCTGAATCTAAGCAGTGGACGCTAAATGATGAAAGCGTGTCGAAGAAGATAAAGACCATTCCATCATCTGGTCAGATAATGGCCATCGTTTTTTAGGATTCCTAAGGAATCACTCTGACTATTTGTAGAAAGATAAAATAGTAATAGGAGATTATTATGCAACATTGTTGGGTTGTTTGAAAGAAGAGTTCAAACAGAAATGGCTAAGATTGGCATGCAAAAAATGTACTCCTTCAACAAGACAACACATCTTCTCACAAACCAACTGTCACTATGGTGGAATTGCATGATTTAGGCTGTACAGGCTAAAATGATTCCTCATCCAGCCTATTCTCCAGATTTCGCCCTGTGTGACTTCTTCCTACTCCCAGATATGAAAGTTTGGCTCAGTGGGAAAGAAGTCTCATCAGCTGTGGATGTTATCATCACCATGAACTCGTATTTTGCAGTATTTGAGAAAAACTAATGAGAAATAACATTGATTTTTCCCAAAATGTGGTGCTTATCTAGCTTTATTTTTACCTTACTTATCAAATGACCCTCGTATATGTGCTCATCTTACTTTCTGCCATTCTTGTTTCTGCCAACTTTCCTCACTCTTTCTATCTTTTCTGTAAAACTGAATGATAAACCTCTGTCTGCCTTCATTATTTGAAATACAGCACCAACCCCCAACCACCATTAGTTAACTGATATGTAATATTAGGCCAGAGTTCAGTTAAATTTGAATGGAGCCACAAAAATAAAAATGTTACGTGTGCATTTATTTGAGGAGCTTTAATAAATATTCAGTGCACTTTAGGGTTTTTTTTAACATCTTAAGTCTTCATGGTCCATGACAACTATAGATATTTAAAAGGGGTTTATGATAAAGAACATATTAAAAACCACTGCCTTAGGATATAAGATTATTTTATTTCATTTCTGCATGTTTTACTTCAGCTGAAGATGGTACAAGAACTTTTTTTCTTTCCTTTTTTTTTCTGGGTTTCTGGGCATGGAGAATACTGGTGGTGGAATATATTTTGTATCCAGTTTTAACTTTCTAGATAAAAATGTTTACCTTTTTTGTCATCTGTGATCCATTTGTTTTGAATTCCTTTTCTGAAAATATCTGCCATATGGTTAAAAATGTGTAATGACATTACCATTACAGAAAATTGCAAGAAATGTGGAAATTATCATTTACATCTAGGAAAATTATTTTGGGAGCCCTATTCCATTTTTTGGGGAAGATATGGTATAGGTGCTCACAGTTGATTGATGGGTACATTGAAAGTGATATGTTCAGCACTGTGCCTAATTGCATTCCTTTCCAAATCTCAAGAGCAGAAAATGTTTACAGATATTTTGACAGGAGTTGTGTGGGTTTGAAAGTAACCCTTAGTCTTGATGAATGAGTAAACTAAACAGCTTGCTACTCAAGATACCATCTACAAAAAAATTAATAAAATGGACCCTCAAAAGTCAACAGTTTGAAACTCTAACAACTTGAAACTCAAAAAAAAAAAAAATTGGAACAAAATCTTATTTGAAACTCTAACAAAAATTCGAAAGTTAGACAAAACAAATGCAGCCACCAAATTAATCGGTATTAATTGGAAAGAATCATGTGGTCATTTCTCCTGTAGCTTTGGTTCAGTGTGCTAATTAAATGACAGAATTGTAAGATCTGAAGTTCTGATTGTGAAGTGTCAGGAACAAGGTATTAAGAGAACACATTTCATGAGGTATCGTGGGATCACAGTTGATCAATCCTTGTCTTTGCAAAACATGTGGACAATGCAATACAAAAGGCCAGGAAAGCTTTGGGAGCAGTTAGGTTAATGACTGTAGCAAACTATCCACAGCAAACTCTGTTCTTGCTGATGATGGCGCTGGTGATGTCACCATTGGAGTATGGTCTAGGCCTGCTCATCTTGTCAAAAGCACAGCTGAACAGACCAGAGTGCATACAGAACAAGGCAATGAGAGTGGTCTTGGGTTGCACCAGGAGTACTCTGTGGCAGCCATGCGCTTTCTGCTTGATATGCTGATTGTGAGGTCAAAACACTGTTCAGATAAAGGCATACATCAGGGTTGCTGGCATGGACTATCCTCTCCATAAGGACTGGGGTTGATAAGGGGCAGACACATCAAAGGATTCAGATCTTAAATGGCTGAAGCTGAGAATCCAATAATGTCAGCATGGTTATCTAGATGAGATGCCTAAAAGTAATGATTGGTTATGAGTACAGGACCAGCCTCAGCTAACAAAGGTTGTTATACAGAAGGGCTGCAAATAGAGATTGGGCACAGAGGGGAGTGGAACTTTGGGTTCAAGATCTCATCCAGCATCACTGTGAATCTTCCAACACGGTAATATATACAGATGGCTCAGTCTTGGACAGCAGAAGTGGTTGGGATTTTGTTGTCTACTGAAATGGAAGAGTCACTAGGCACAGGATTTGGTAGTCTTTGAAGTCACTACATCAAGCATGCAAATGGAAATTGAGGCTGTGTAATGTAATGGCTAGTTGCCCATGTTGTAGTTCATTGCATCATTTTGACAGATTCAAAGAATGTGCTTCTTAATTTTTTTTAAAAAATTGCTCCGTAAAGATGGATTTATCTGTTAAGCCAGTCAGCAATGATGGGCCTAATGTGGCTTTATTATCCAGGGCATACAGAGGTACGTGGCAGTGAAGTGGCAGATAGACTAGCTGTGCAGGCTAAAATAAATGGCAGGCTAAGAAAGGACCATGGCAACATTGCTAAAGCTGTATTGGAAAGATTGCAGGGAAAATGAAGGGTGGGAATGGAAGAACAGTGTAATTGTGAAGCAATTGCTGGAGGTAGGACAAAGTAAGGTTGCTGGTAGGAAATCTGAACTATGTGGCAGAAAACGCATCATAAAGAACCAACACTTGATGGGAACTTTTAACAGGCATACTCCTGGATGAATACTGTGGCATGTGGTGGAGCATATATGGGACTGTCCTTAATACAATGATGCCAGTCAGATTTTGAACCTTTGAGCATGTACCAAATTTCAGTGTGTTTTCCAGGTGTATTTTTTATTGCAATTTCTTAGGATTTTTTTCATTTTATCATTACAATTACATGTTCATGAAGGCACCAAGGTAAGTTACCTGTGCTGAAAAACCTGAAAGGAAGAATATAATGGCCATGACAGAACTGAAAAAAGAAACTTATCACTAAATGGAAAGTGATACATGTGTATTAGAACTGGCAGTTGAATATGAGATGTCTAAGTTGACCATATCGACCATACTAAAGAGTAAGGAAGCCATTAAAGCTGCTAATGTGGTGAAAGGGGTAAAAATCCTTTACCGGTAAAAAATCCCAAGCAGTGGAATAAGTAGGAAAACTTTTGATGATTTGCATAAATGTAAGGTATTGTTATTATTAATAATTTTACAGTATTAATGTATGATCTAATGCATATTAGCATTATTATGCAGGTTTAAATAACTAATATTTGTACTTAAAACGTTTTCTAATAGGTAAGTTTTGAGGGTCTGGAATGGATTCACTCAGTTTATTTTATTTCTTATGGGGAAATTAAACTAAAAAAAAAAAAAAGTCGAACAATTTGAAAGTCGAACTGCCTCCTGGAACAGATTGTGTTCGACTTCTAAGAGTCAAGTTTTCCCTAAAATACTTTTGTGAATGCTGTAGCAGCAGTTATTGTTCCTTGTCAAATGCATTACTTGTGTTTAAGTGACAGGTTGTAGATTATATAACCTTCACCTCTCTCTCTCTCTCTCTCTCACTTTTATTTTTTTCTTTATTTCTCATATGTGACAGAGAACCAAGATAAGGGCAGCATTAAGAAGAATGATGCTAAAAGCATTAAAAAAGAGGTATATGGCCAGCCTCAGAATTTGGTGGATGGGCTGACTTTTCATTCAGAAAGGGAGGCAAATTTAGAAAAAATTTCAGAGGTGGTAGGCAACATGGGGGGAAATGGTAATTTTGGAGTAGAAAATGAAATGAACATTGATAAAAATTCAACAAATGTTCTGTCAGAAGATCCTGTAGATGAGATAGCTGCAAAAGATCGTGTAGGTGAGAAAGCTGCAGAAAATCATGTAGATGAGAAAGCTGCAGAAGATCATGTAGATGAGAAACCTGCAGAAGATCATGTAGATGAGAAAGCCGCAGCAGATCATGTAGATGAGAAAGCCACAGAAGATCATGTAGATGAGAAAGCTGCAGAAGATCATGTCGAAGAGAAAGCTGCAGAAGATCATGTAGATGAGAAACCTGCAGAAGATCATGTAGATGAGAAAGCTGCAGAAGATCATGTAGATGAGAAAGCTGCAGAAGATCATGTAGATGAGAAACCTGCAGAAGATCATGGAGATGAGAAACCTGCAGAAGATCATGTAGATGAGAAAGCTGCAGAAGATCATGTAGATGAGAAAGCTGCAGAAGATCATATAGATGAGAAACCTGCAGCAGATCATGTAGATGAGAAAGCTGAAGAAGATCATGTAGATGAGAAAGCTGAAGAAGATCATGTAGATGGGAAAGCAGATGTCAGAGATGAAAAAATATATAATGATGGTGCAACAACCGAGGATAGAAACACTGCACAGTAAAGGAGGGAATCCAGAACTACAAAACTTTTTTGGTGAGCATTTTATTAGTGTTTTAGCATTTTTGTGTGTCTTATTCCCAGCATAACATTAATATTTTTGCTTTCCTTATATTCTAGGCTTATTAGGAGAAAATTATGCTTTCAGGGTATAAAATACATCTGTAGAAGAGGAGAAAAAACATAACTAAGTGGTAGAATTTAAACTTTAGTTGTACTCTGTAGTTTTATATTACAGCATCAAGTAGATGTATGTTGTGGTGGTTTTTTTTTACCCTTTCCCACCAGAATTTTGTCATCTGCATATCTGAGGATATTATATGGATATTACTTAATTTGATGGTTAATTAAGGCATTCCACCACTGTCTTTGAAGTCTTCTCAGTAAAGAAGTTAAACAAGGAAGGGATACACAGTCATGTCTGATCTCTCACTTTATGTCAGTGATGTTGAACACTACTCGTGTCAGGTCTAACAGCTGCTTTGCTCCAAATACAAACTGATTAGTAATCTGATGTCTTTGCCTTCTGAGTCAATATTTTTCAGGCATTCAGTCAATTATTATTCATAAAGTACCATGTCAAAAGGTGTGGTATAATCAGTAAAAAAAAAAAAGACAGATACTTTTTTTTTTTTTTTGTTGCTTCATTACATATATATATATATTCTCCGGTAGTGATGTGCAATATGGCTGCTGTTTTTTAACGCTCTTGCCAACATCCACAAATCAACAGAATTCCGCTTGATCTGCCACATATCCTGAACCAGGAGTTGGGCATAATGCTAAAAACCTTATCCTGGGACCCATCTAGAGGCAATTCTAGGTGGGGAAAAAAGGAATTGTTGTGGAAACTCAAAACAAAACCAACCGAGCATCAGGGATATCAACTCCAAAGAACTCAGAGATCGAAAAAATACATTCATTTGGGCAAAATATGTAACAAAAATTGGATTCTGGAATATAAGAACAATGGCAGCACCATCAAAACCTCAGGTAATCTGAGAAATGGAGAGATACCACGTAGACATATGGGGCATCAGTGAAATGTGATGGTCATAAGCAGGGAAAAAAATGGCAGAAAACTGTAAGTTAATACATTCAGGCAGAGACCATGGGAAATATCAAGAGGGGCTAGATATAATTATGTCAAATGTAGCAGCAAAGAGTCTTATAGAATGGGAGCCAGTGAACAGTTGCATAAATAAGAGCACGAAACAAACTAAAACATGGAGGAATGACAATCCTACAATGTTACGCACACACGAACGATGCAGATGATGAAATGAAAGATGTTTTCTATCACCAAATACAACAAGTCATTACCAGTCCCTAAACACGACATCCTAATTATCTTGGGAGACTTCGTCGTTAAGGTGGGGAAACATAACACCGATATCAAAAAAAGTTATGAGGAAAGAATTGATACGGTAAATCAGAATGGAGAAAGATTAATTGAACTATGTTTAACATGGTCATTGGAGGAACACTATTTCCACACAAAGAGATACATAAAACAACGTGGATATCTCAGGATGATAGAACCAGAAACCAGATAGATAACTTTTGTATCAGAAAGCAATTCACAACATCTCTGACAGATATAAGAGCAAATAGAAGTACAGATGTCAACAGTGATCACAACCTGTGTATAGGGAAAATAAGACTAAAACTGAAAGACAGATCTTGGAAAAGATTTGGCAAAAACAACATACAAAGAAAGAGACAATAAAATTAAAAAGTTCAGCTAGACGGGACAATACATAGACAATATGGCGAAAGAGGCAGAGAAAGCAGCAAAAACAGGAGACAGCAAAACTCTATATAACATACAAAAGAGGCTAACAGATACTATTACGTCTAAAGAAAGACCATTCTTTAGCAAATCTGGCACCCTATTAACATCAGGTAAAGACCAAAAGCAAAGATGGGCTGAACACTTCCAAGAAATACCTAATCAACCACACCCAAAAGAATTGATAAACCTTGAAACTGACTTACCAGTTCCACAACTAAATGTCAACCTAGATGAAATTACACTGAATGAAATTGAAACGGCAGTGAATCTAATGGCTAACAATAAAGCTGCAGGTGAAGAAGAAATAACAGCTGAAATGTTAAAAGCTATCAACAGTGACAGCATGAGACAACTGCAGAGAATGTTTAATAAAATTTGGAAAGAAGAAAAGGTCCCTTCTAAATGGAAAAAAGGAATCATTGTTAAAATACTAAAAGAAGGCAACCTTAGCGACTGCAGTAATTGGCAATAATAGCGACTGTAATGATAAGTATTTTACAAAGTCATTCTGAATAGATTCAAAGATATAGTTGATACCGCAATGAGAGAAGAACAAGCAGGATTTTGAAAAGGAAGAAGCTGTCTCGACCAGATCTTTACATCTCCTTTGCTTTTTTAAATTGCCATATTGATTGGGTACATGGGACCCAACTAGAAGATCTTGATTTTGCTGATGACATAACTCTTATCTGTGACAATATGAACTTGATGCAAGAAAAAACGGATACCCTGTCTTCACTGATTAGCAAAATAGGACTTGAAATTAACAAGGAAGAAACAAAAATAAACATCCTATTAATCAAAAAGGAAAAATATACGAAGAAGGAACAGCTGTTGAAGAAGTAAACCAATTTCCATACCTTGGTAGCTACACAGACTAGGATGGCGACATCAGAGAGGAAGTTAGAATTGCAAAAGCAGCATTGATCTTAAAGAATCTTGAGAACATATGGCATTCTACATTTATAAGCACAAAAACCAAGTTAAAGACTATTCAATTCAAATGTAATATCCACCCTCATATATGCATGCAGAAACTGGAAAACAACTAAAGAAATAGACAACAAATTAGATTCTTTTGAAAATAAATGCCTAAGAAAAATACTCTGCATATAGTAGAATGACTTCAATAACAGCGCAGAGATAAAGCAGATGAGCAAACAACAACCAGTCTCATGGGTGATCAGGAAAAGGAGATGTCATGTGATGAGAAGAAACAGTCAGAGAATCCTAAAACAAGCTATCAAGTGGAACACACCAGGCCGAAGAAAAAAAGGTTGACAAAAGAAACTCTAAAGAGGACACTGTTAAGAGAGGCCAAATTATTAAGCAGAAAATCCCTTGATGAGGTTGAAAAGCTCGCTGAGGACATGAAAACTTGGTGAACTACCATGCGGCCCTATGTGACGTTTAACAACACGGGAAGGATGTAAAATATTTATATTTAACATTCTCATGCTAAACATAGCTTTCTTGTTCCACTATTATATGTGCATACATAAATGAATGTGCCAAAGAGTTGAATCACAAATAAATGTCTTTTGTTGGTTCTTAAAGGTCATTTATACTTTGTTCCTAACAAGGCTTGTTCTGGAGGTAAGGAGTTAAACTTTAGTCAGAGCATGTCTATAATTGAGTATTATTTCACTGTTAGATCTATTTATCAACAGTGGAGAATGGAGAGCTAGAGAGTACACTGAACTGAACAGCTTATTTAAATCCAACAAATTGTAAATGTCTTGAAGCTGAACAGACTACACTGGATGGGCCATGTAGACAGAATGGAAGAGAACAGACAAATGAAAATGATGTATGCACAAGAGATGAGGGGAAACAAGACCAAGGGATAGACCAAGACAGAGATGGGAAGACAACATAGAGGAGGATATAAAAGAAATTGGTGTCACTGTCACCAACTGGAGAGAGAAGATTATGACTAGAGAGGAACGGAGGCGAGCTTTATCAGCAGCAATGAGCCTTAATGGCACGGAAAGCTGAAGACGAAGAAGAAGATCTATTTATCCAAATGTGTATTAATGTTTTCAGTAGGTGTTTCTGTAATAAAATATTTTTATCCACAAGTAATTCTTGTGTTAACTACCCATTAACAGCATTGAATAGTAAATTCTGGTGTAGTAATATGCTGAGCTATAAGTGAATTATAACACCAGAAGATGAAGTCTCAGCATATAGTTTTAAGAAAATTGTAAGAAAAAACACTTGCTAGAACTTCATCTGTTAAAGTTCAGTAAAAGAGAAGTTCATGTTGGGTATCAATTGTGCCTTCAAGCTTTTGACTATCAGCCCATCCCTTTCAGTACAGAGCATGGAAGGAAGGAAGGAGATGGTAATGAGAAAAACTGATGTACTGTTTCCTTTCATAGGGTTATAGTTTTATTGTAGATTGCTATTTTCTTATAAATTCACAGAAAAAAATAGATCTTTTATGAAGTACATTATGTATTTTATTTTTCTACTAATATTAAGTTTTATTTGGATATAAATGTCACATTTTATAGTCATTGAACTTATAATGTATGTTCTTTAACATCAAAATGTTTGCTGTGGAGTGGAGTAATTTATAATATTTGACAGAAAAAAATGTTCATTTTCAATAATTTCTAAATTGTTTATAAGTGAACAAAATTATTATTTCAGTGATTTCATTTTATACCATTTGCATCAGTCAGCCCATATGTTTAATAGTTCTTTAGTTGCCTGTTACCATCCTTACATAAAGTACATGATCTGTTAGTGAAAAATATCTTTCATATTAATGCTTGTGGCTTGCTTTCTGAATGTTAATCCAATTATAATTTTTATTTCTCTTGTGTCCCATCAGTGCATAAGACACATTGGGCTTCTGTATTCAAGGGATTTCCACTTCTGTCATTCCTTCACTTTTATATATTAATGTGAAGTGACTCAAAGATAGTTATTACTTTGGCATTTAATATTAACTCACCTAACCATGAAAGTATCTTCTAATTATCTTGTATTTCAGGAGCATGCCGTGAATAGTTACCACGGATTACCACTAAATGATAATGACATTTCTCCAGGCAATTTTTAAATTTCATAAGTAGTTTGTTAAGCATTAGAGTAAAGGATTTTATTGTAATTAAGTTGGTTTCTCTCTCACTTCTTCCTCTCCCCCTCTCTTTAAAGAAAAATATCTGATATGCTATATCTGTTTTGTTCTGCTTAACAACTTGTATTTTGTATGTATATTTTTTTGTCATGGGCAAATAAATTAATCCTTTTTAACAAAAATATTTTTATATGAACTTATATGGTTTATATTTGACTGCCTGATTGTTGTTTAGGAATTGTTTCTAACATGTGGTCATGTATTAGTGTTGCTTAATACATGAACTAGAGATGAGGAAACAGGACTAGCTGCATACTGTTATCTGAGGTTGCAACTTGCTGAATGCTTATTAGTCTTGAGATTTCCTTCTACATACCCATTTTATAAGAAAACATAGGAAGGAAGATAAAGTGTTGAAGAAGGCTATAATAAATGTTTTCATTTCTACCAGTGTCATAATTTCACTGTAGGTACAAAATTCTTTATTATATATATATATATAAACAGAGAATTATTTGTTGCTTCCATCCATTAGTGGCACATGTTTAAATAGATAAAATTGATTTCATTCCAAAAGAATGTTTCGGTCACATTCCTATGATCATTTAGTTAAAATTACCCTTTGCTTCTTATTAGATCATTTCAGCTGAAATATCCTTGTGTAAGCAAACCCCTTTGTGTGATGCACTTAAATGGCTGTGTAATAGATCAGTGAGAAATGATCTGCAGAAAGTAAGGCCCAGTGAACAGCAGAGTTAAATCAGAAATGACATTTTCAAAAGGAAAGTTTAAACTAGTAAACTGAGATTATGTAGATTTCAAATTCCTCCAGGGAGATTTAAACCACTGAGTCGGTTAAATCTATAATGTTGTCAGTGATTCATCTTAAACCTACCAAACATTTATTACGCACAAACATCTTTTGCGATTTTTAAAAAAAATCACTGCTGGGAAATGATACATTGCCTGTTGTTGGCATTTGTGACAGTTTGAACTCTTAACTGTGGAACAAATCCATATGATTGTACTTATTTTAATTTTCTGAAAAAGCTCACGCTAGGTTAAAATGTGCATACATACACCTAACATATGTTGGTGAGAACAAGTAAATATGTGTATATAAACATCAAATTAATCACTTGTAAATTCTCATTTCCAAATACAGCATAGCCATTTCGGTCATTCAGCTTCATAAGTACACTTTCTTTCTCATTTATTCTTTAGACATGCACAGTGTGATTTTAGGATAGTATCTAATTGTTACTGTAAGACAGCAAGAGGTTTTAATTTGATAATGTGATTTTGAACACAGTAGCCAAATTGCTTAAACAAAACCATGACCAGTTTGCATAGTTATTCTCACTGCAGTAATTCTCATTCCAGCAATTAACTTTGAAGTACTATACTTTACATTTCAGAAACTGACTTTTGCCTCATTAGCATAAAGATTCTTATTACGGTGATTAATAATTGAGTAAAGTGTTTCCTATTGCAGTCGCTAACCTTTTTTTTTTTTTTATGTAAAATTCATTAACATAGTTATTCCCTTTTCAGTAATTCATCATCATCAGTCCTCCGTACTCCCAATTGAGCATAAGGCATCATCAAAGGCTCTCCAGCCTGTTCTGTCCTGAGAAAGGACCTCAAACCATGTCTTTCCTGCTTTCTTTACTTCTTTCTGTTTTGTATGTCTCCAATGACCTGCACCTCTGTCTTTTCCCTTGAGGTGTCCAAGTGAAAGCAGTATATCGGTATCTTGTTCTTTCCACTTGTAGTATGTGGTCCAGTCATTTCCATCTTCATCTTTTGACCTCTTTAGCCTGTTCATTTGGTTATTTCCTCACTTGTTATGTGTTGTTCCCAGTGCATTCTTAAAATTTTTCTGAGGCATCTTCCATCAGATCCTCTCAGTCTACTTTCATTTCTCTGATTGGTTCTCCATGTTTTGGCTGCATATAATAAAATGGAGCAAACATTGAGTTTATAGATTCTGAGCTTGAGGCTCGTATGAAGAATGGGAGATTTCCATGTTTGCTAATTTGTTAAAAGCCTGAGATGCCTGTCCAATTCTTGTGGATATTTCCTTTTCAGTATTGCCGTCTGCTGAAATGAGGCTTCCAAGATACTTAAAGTGTTGTACTTCTTCAGCTTCTCTTGTCCTAACTGAGATTCTTTCCTTATTTTTTTTTTCATTGATTCTCATAATCTTAGTCTTGTCTGGATGTATATTCAGACCTACTGATCTGTCTTCTCCTGTATGTCTCTTTGAGTATGTGAGAGTAGACCAGTATCGTCTGCAAAGTCGCAGTCCTCTAGATGATTTGTGAGCCCTGGGTTAATTCTCTAGGTCTGTATTTGGTGGCAGTCTTCATAATCTAGTCCATAATGATCAGAAAAATAAGTGGGGAGAGTATGCATCCGTGTCTTACTCCCATTTTGACCTGGAACCATGTAGTTTGTTGTCTGTCATGTTTCATGCAGCTCTGGTTGTTCGCATGTATATCTTTCATAATATTTATGATTTTTTTTTCAGGGAGTCCATAGGCCAGCAAAATTTTCCATAAGGAAGAATGATGGATACTGTCAAAGGCCTTCTGAAAGTCCGCAAAGTATATGTACAGTGGGGAGTTCCATTCTAGTGACTGTTCAGTAACTGTTCTCATGAGGAATATTTTGTCTGCACATGATCTCCCCTTCCTCAATCTTGCTTGTTCCTTTCTAAGTATTTTCTCAATGTTTTTTTTGATTCTTTGTAAAAGTACCCTACAGAAGATTTTGCTTGGTACCAATAGGAGGTTGATTCTTCTCCAGTTCTCACATTTTGTAAGTTCACCTTTCTTGGGGATTTTAACAATGATACCTCTTTTCCACGACTCCAGTACCTTCTCTTCTTCCCAAACTTGGTTGAAAAGGTTTTCCAGGATCTCAGCACTAAGGGTAATATCTGCCTTTAGCATATCTGCTATGATTCTGTCATCGCCTTGAGGAGCCTTGTTGCTTTTTCTTTGTTGGATGGCTATCTCAGTTTCCTGACATGTGGTTCTGCCTTTCTTGATTTTGAGTTGTAGGCCTGGTGGTGGTATGTCAGCTTCTGTTTCAGGGTCTGGTCTATTGAGTTAGTATTCTTCCCATCTGTTAAGTTGTTCTTGCTCTTTCCAAAGAGGGGTGCAATGCATGCTCTGGGCAGTGGTGGTTCCACTGGTAAATCCTCAGGTCAGAGTCTTGGTAATATGGTGTACTGTTGGAGTCTCCTTTGTTTTCTGCTTCTTGGGCTTTTTTCACTAGTGTGTCTATATATTGTCTCTTCTCACCTTCTTAATCTGGGTGTTCTTTTGTGAATATTCTCTTCTTAGGTTCTCTTCATCTCCTTTCCTGGCTGTTAGAATTTTGAGTTTTATGACTTTTCTCTCTTGTATTAACTTCCATGACTCCTCCAAAATCCAGTCTTTCTGTCGTCTTTCATATTTTCCAAGGATACTCTGGCTGGCCTCATTAAACATTTCTTAAATTCTTAGGTATTGCCCATCTAGTGTTTCATTTGTTGCATTGGCTAATGGTAGGAGTATGTGAGTTCTAGGTGAACTGTGTTCTGATTGTTGGATCTCTTAGACGTTGAGAGTTGAAGACTGGTTTTTCTGTTGCTCTCCTTACTCTCCTCAATTTCAGTCTTATCTTATCCATTAGCAAATGGTGGTTGCTTCCAACATGAGCCTTCAAATCACAAAGTGACCCTCCCCAGTATCTTCTTATTGTCATATGATTGACTGCTGGTTTTAGCATGTGGTGAATTCCAAGTATTTTTAAAAATTCTCTTGTGTTGAGTACCTCCTATCCATTTTTTCTGCATAGGTCTGCCATTCATTCTCCATTATTATTTCTTGATCCTGTGCTGTTTCCCTATGCATAGTTCATATCCTTGGTTGTTCTTTTCCTACCTTTGCATTGAAATCTCCCATTACCAAGAGAATATCATGTGTTGTCTTATCAATCTGATCTTGAAGGTATTTGTAAAATTCCTCTTTCTTCTGCCTGTTCACTGGGTGCATAACATTGCAAGATGATGTTCTAAGTGAATTTAATAGAATCTGGCTTGTATTATTTGTGAATTGACAGGTTCTAGTAGGCTCCTTCCTGCCATTTTGTCCATCATTATAGCCATACCTTCATAATGTTGATCATCTGTTTTGCTTGAGTAGCAGACGATTTCTCCTGTGTTTGTTGTAATCTTCCCTGATCTAGTCCACCTGACCTCACTTAATCCTAGTATGTTTAATCTGTACCTTTGCATCTCTTTAACTTCTTGTGTTTTCCCAGTCTCAAACATGGTGCAGATCTTCCAGGTTCCTATCCTTAGTTGTTTATGGGTGGCCGAAGACTGAGTCAGACCAGAGACTTCCTCGCTTCTTTCATCCATGCTCTTCAATGGTGGTATTGCAACCATGGGCACTCGCTGCTCCGCAAAGGCTTGACATGTTGACTCTCCTGTTGATGTTTCTGTAGCACTCTGATGTTTTTTTTAACCAGATAGGGTTGCTGGCCCTATGCTGAACCCTCCTTAGTCACCTTTTACGATCGTACTTGGTGGGGTACAGTGGTCATGTTCGTTGCTTCCCAAGCACGTCCCCGGTCCTGGGGGCATTTCAGTAATTCATTTTAATTTATTAGTGCACCGATTCTAACTGCAGCAATTAACTTTTAATTTACTAACACAGTGATTTTCACTTCAGGAATTAACTTTCTGTTTATTAGCACAATAATTCTCACCTCAATGATTAACTATTAATTTATCTGCATGTTTCTCATTGCAGTAGCTGATTTTATTTCAGAATAAATCTTAATCTGTTCAGTTCTCATTACAGCATTTGCACAAATCAACCCACTCAGAAATAGGTAGAAGTTAAAGAGTAAGTTGCAATCCATGAATTGCCCTCATAAGTAAAAATGGGTTGTGGGGCACCTAAGAAAATTTCATATGCAGTGATATGATTTCTTTCTGACCATGTAGAATTCTGAAAAATAAGTGATTTTTCTTGCAGCGTTTGCAGTGGAAAATACTTTAACCAAAATTTTATCATGATTTATCGTTTGTTTCATTTCTAAAAATACAGTGAGCTTCTCAACAGCTGATTCTTTACTGTTTTGTGATATTTCGTTTCTCTGAATCACTTTATTTCTTATGCTTAAATGTTCTATCTTCACTGCTAACCTCCATTAACACATATGCTCAGGCACTTTTGGTTGTATCATTATTTTAAACTGATGTATGCCCACTAAATTACCAACATATTTTTTACTTCTGTATAATGCTCATGATTACAGCATTTTCATTAACATCTTTTGTTTTTCCCCTTTAAGCCCAATGAGCTGTGCATACTTCATGAGTGGAAGGAGGAAATGTGAGTACTATTTTCATGTTGCTGTAAATTCATATCTTTTTTTTTAATTGCTTTATATTAATGTAATTATGTAAATTCAGTTCTGGTTTTGCCAGAAGAAACTTTTTAACTGTCAACTAGATCCATTTTTTTTTCTTATTGAGCTTCAACTGTTGTCTTCACTAACCTAAATTTGTTCACCTTTAGAAGATGCATATTTCCAAAAAGCAAAATCTAAGCTTCATTTTTAATGATAAATTAGAACACAGATTAAGCTTGGATAATTGGAAAATGATGACCTGTTGTCAAGAATAGTAAATAGTATTTGGATTTTCTTTTCCAGTATTCAGCATATCAGCTTGGTACTGGATACAACCAGAATACTTTCATTGTTTGGATATTATGTGTTTATTGACAGAAGTGAAGCAAATGCAAAGGTGATTTTTTTTTAAACTGAAAGGGGGGAATGACAAGAATTTTTTTTTTAAACATATTCAAATATATAAGTAAAAAAATTCTGCAAGTGCGAATGACAGTTTTCCCTGACTTGGTGAAAAAGTTGTACATCTGTAAAACAGATGGCAAAATTCTGAAAATGTTGCCTTTGTTATCATTTGATTTGGAATGGTTCTTTCCACAGGAAATTTGAAGCTTCCTGCCCAGACATTGCATCAAGAAGTTAGCTACAGAACAGCAGCTACCAAAAGTCTTTAAATTGCATTTTGGATCTTTTATCATTTTTTGTGTGCCCCTGATGATAACAGCTTGAGTTTAGTAACATGCATTGAAATAACAGAGGAGATATGTAGCTGCTTTTGAGCAAATGTGTGTGCCAGACACTACTGAAGGTATTTTAAGTTCACCTATTTAAAAAGTTATGTATATAAGAAATATTTTATAATGTTAAAATATGTGGTTCATATTGTCATATATCTGGGTGTCTCTGTATACTCTGTGTGGTCATGCACAGATTTGGAGCCGGCTGTACAAAGATAACAAATTTTTATCTGCAGTGATATTACCGACTATTGTTTTCTTTGGGGTTTATTATTGTCAATTCCTTGAATTTATGAGCAGATTTACAATTAGTTTTAATTATTAAGAAAAAAAAACAAACAGCTGTTTCTTTTAGTTACGGAATATTTTCTTTCTCAAGTTTAATGATGGGGGAAGAGTGTTTTGCATGTCATTGGATTAATATTGTGTAATGAAGTAGTGAGCCCTCAGAGTTGTTTACTTTCTGTAGCATGTAGAGTAGCACAGTCAGTAGTCTAACTGATGTAAAGTAGTACATCCAGCCAGGAACTTTTTTTTTTTTTAAAGTGAGGTTGTATAAAATATACCATAAGAAACAGACCACAGTAATTTGATCTTTTCTTCCATCCAATTTCATTTAAATGGTCCAGTTACTGCATGTGTGTTTTTTAACATCAGATTTTTTTTATTCTTCTCACATCCATCAGATTTCCTCTAAAGTTTTGACAATTTCTTGCTCTAACTTACCATTGTCAGGCTATTTCTATCGTAACCTAATGTCAGGTTCACATGTTCTTATCTACTGCTTTGTCAGTGTCATGCTGTAGCCTGCCATTGTCAGGTTCCAACTTCTAATATGCCACATAATGTTTTGCTCTGACTTGCCGTTAATGTCAAAATTATTCTCCTGCTTCATGCTGGTGGCACTGTTTCAGTATGAAACTTACATTACTTTGTAAGGCACCTGAAGCAGTCACCAGCTTCAGCATGAAACTTACATTATTTGTAAGGCACCTGAAGCAGTCACCAGCTTCAGCATGGATCTGTTCATTGTGGTATTACCATTTTAAGATGTTCATGATTCTCCTCTTCTTCATCCTATCCATTTCCCTTTCCCAAAAATCTCTGTTCACATTCTTCAGATATTAAGATCGTCATCTCTTTCTTGCCCCCTTCCATGAAAATTCCACTTTAATCCACATAACCAAGGACTCTCACTCTTAATTCCTGAGCATGAGTTATCTTAAAATTGAATGGCACTTCAAAATGAGCTTCTGTGACTGACTGACTGTGAAGCCATTTTTTTTTTTTCAGCCATTTGGGATATGAAACAAGTTGAAACTAACAAATTACTTACCAACCATGGGGGAAAAGGAAGGAAAGAAGAGATAAGACAAGGCAGACATGCAGGTACTAAGTTTGTTCAAACTGAACTTACTTAGGAAATTCAGACTATCAACTAAATAGGTTGATCATTGTAATAATATCACTGTGGATCTTGTACATGGGTACAGTAATAAGTTTACAACCTGGTTCTTTGATCATGTAGTAACACATATCATGAATAATTATTTTGACTGTCATTCCTAATAAATATTTATTTATGCAAAACATGCACATTTACATATGCAAAGTTCATATTGTGCCTTGCTGATAATGGGTTTGTAAATCCGTGGGGTGAAATTGCAATGCTTTGTAGTAACTTTTTTTTTTAATAACCATACAAATTCTTGCTTTTTTTAGGTTTCAGAAATTTTTTTATTCATATTTTTATTTATATACATAGTCTTTAGAAAATAAATGAAATGTGTAGTTTCTATAAGTGTTTGTGGATTCATTCTGCGAATGTGAGTCTTCCTTGACTTGGTGAAAAAGTTGTACATATGTAAAACAACACACTACAAAATTAAGCTTGGTTTTTTCTATAAGTGTTTGTGGATTCATTCTGTGAATGTGAGTCTTCCTTGACTTGGTGAAAAAGTTGTACATTTGTAAAACAACACACTACAAAATTAAGCTTGGTTAATGTTTTCTGTTATTCTGCATTGAACAGTTTTTATTAAGCCATTTATGATGCAAAGATAATGGAACAAGTTTTGTTTTGTTTTTTTGTTGTTTTTTTTTGGGGGGGGTTGCATGTACATTTATTTCAGTTACCTCTACTGTGATGCAAACTTGCTTTTTCCATTGCCATGATTTTATTTCTCTCCTAAGAGAGACTGTCACATGGTAAAGCACACTGAACAAATATAAAGAACATTCCATATCACCATAATTTTTTTTAATACCACAGCTCCTCAGATGACAGAATCATTATCCAGTCTTCACACATTTCACTGCAAAAAATTAATGTTTTTTTTAAAAAATGTATTTGGCTATGATGCTCCCCCTTTTTTTTGTATTCTGAATTTTGAATGTTGAAATTATGTATATCAATATACTGACTTTTAATAGTTTTGTGATAAATTTTATGAAAGATACTGCTTTTTGAGGGTGATGTTTTGGCATAGTACTTCAACTTCCTTTGCCTGTTTTCACATCATGTGATTATTTCTGTTGCTCAGAACTGATTTATTTGTTCTTGAATGAAAGTTGACTGATAGTAATTTCATGCTCTAGTCATTGATATGAGTGAAAAAGGCACACCTTGCTATTTGAAGGTATCATTATCTTCTATCTTGGCATGCTGCGTTACATGAAAAACTGAAATTTTTAAGAAAAAAAAAAGATGTAAAATAGGATAATTATGTCACTTTTACAGATTAAAAGAATATTTTGGCCAAACACCATAAGAAATAACACCTTACTGGCAGAAATGCAGATGAAGGCACTCACAGCAATTATTGAGGAAAGACACTGGCCATGGTTAGGACGTGTGTTTTGGATGACTGACAACTCACTGCCAAAAATAGCAGAGATGGACACCACAAGGGAATAGGAGTAAGGGTGGACCAAAGGAGACATGGAGAAGAACAGTAGAGAGGATGTTGAATAACAGAGGGCTCACCTGGGTAGGAGCAGGGGGGAAAAAAGGCAAAGGGCAGGTGTTTGTGGAGAACCTTGCAAAAGCCCTATGTGCCTAGGGCACCTAAGGTTCAGAGAGAGGGCGATGTCAAGTGCCACTTTAAATCTGAATTCAGAATTTTGAGGAATAGCATGTACAAGATGAAAAGTTTTAAGAGAGGAATTGGTAAGATCACTGGTTCCTGTAGATTAACAAAAGTTAATATTAGTTTGCTTGAAACAGTTCAAAGCAGCCCAATAAATTTGTGAAATTTAGAAAACTGACAGTAGAAAGAATTAAGGTGAGATTCTGTAACATTCCTTTTGCAGGGTGAGTCATATTTGTTTATCATAATTTGTAAATGTTTTAGTGTCTTTCTTTTGGGGGGAGGAGACTACTATGAGAATATCTGTGATTTTTGTGTTTTCATTCAAGTTCCATTCTGTTATAGTTTCAGTTTTGTGGGTTCTATAGTTTTTTTTACTGTTTTTAGATATGGTTGGTGCCATGCATGGCTTGTTTGTTTCTGTTGACATTTTTAAATATTGACATTAAAGTTTTGTCATGTGCTAATGCAGTTGAATTTTGTAAACTATGTTGGGAGATTAAATGTTGCATACATTTGGAAATTTTGTTAAACTTTATTTCTTATGCATGACATTATTTTCATACCATATGTAATTGTACTACAGACAGCACTGATCATGGTGCAGAAAGGTCAACTAGAATGATTTAGGAAATTAATGGCTGCTCACTTTACACAACTT
Organism: Achatina immaculata; assembly: GCA_009760885.1. Taxonomy (NCBI): domain Eukaryota; kingdom Metazoa; phylum Mollusca; class Gastropoda; order Stylommatophora; family Achatinidae; genus Lissachatina; species Lissachatina immaculata. The sequence continues at coordinate 27,779,917 of CM019691.1, read as the reverse complement.
TTTATGTGTTTAACACTTCCCATGCCATTGTCGCAATAGTGAGAACTTCTGGTTACTGAGTTGCATGCCATGTTCGTTATAGTGACAATTCATTTGTTTCGATAAAACAAGCGGTGTAACATTTAGATTGTACATATTTCGTCCACGTTTCCGGTGACACTTTTCAAAATTGTGAAAGAGTGCTTAGTTACGAGCAATGCTGAGCGAGAAAAAGGAAGAGAAACATGGAAAATTTTCAATTTTTGATGATGTAGATAGGGGTATGGACATGGCCTGTGACCACCCCACTGCTCTTGAATGTATCCCAAGTAGATCTAGACATATTTAGATGACTGGAGAAGTAGTTAGTAGGTTACTTCAGACAATTTAGTGAGAATGCAACATAGAATCACAATACGAGATCGACAAGTGGATCTAGACATCTCAGATGGTAAGTAGTGTAGATCTAGACCTAGCCGATGGTGAGCTGGGCACAGTCATTGTCTAAAAACATCACATTACTTCTTTTTTCCTAAAAAAACTCTGCATTTATGAAATTTTCATTCATTTAGGTACACGGAAGTACATGGAAATACTGTTTTCCATTCCATTTTACAACTATACCCCCTATACAGATCAAGACCCGCGCTTTTATTCCGGCACCCATCTGAACGTCTGCATTTCTTCCTCTGGCACGGGAAGAGTTAAAGTTTGGCAGGTGTCTTGCCAATAATGTATGTACTCATTATTTTGAGCCACCTCTCTTTGTAAACTGTTTTTACAAACATTTATGTCAGTTTTATCTTTCAAACTGAATATAGCAAGATTTGTTATATGAGGTCTGTTCAATAAGTATCTGACTTTAATTTTTCCCATGGAAACAAATAAAACATGGGAAGTGCTCTCCAGAGGCCTTCAAGAAATGCTTCCAACAATAGTGTGACTGCTGGGAGAAGTATGTGCAGTCTCAAGGAGAATACTCTGAAGGGGATTAGGGTTTCAGAGCTGCAGGTGAATTACTGTATTTTTCCTGGCCAAAGGTTGGACACTTATTAAACAGACCTCATATTGTTTATTATTTACCACTCTCTCTCTCTTCCCCCCCCCCCCCCCCCAACTCTTCCCGTGCGGCAGGTAGAATTTTCAACATTTCCGGTGGTCCTGTGTGTGCGTATGGTCGAAAATTCGACATTGTTTGTTTCATTAAAACAAGCGGTGTAACATTTAGATTGTACATATTTCATCCGCGATTCCGGTGACACTTTCAAAATGGAGAATGCGTGCCTAGTTACGAGCGAGAACAAGGACGCGAAGCATGGAAATTTTTCAATTTTTGACGATGTAGATAGGGGTATGGACATAGCCTATGGCCACCCCGCTGCTCTTGAATGTTTTCTAAGTAGATTTAGACATATTTAGACGACTGGAGAAGTAGTTAGGAGGTTATTTCAGACATTCATTCAGCGAAAATGCCATACGGAGTCACAATACGAGATCGACAAGTAGATCTACACATCTTAGATGGTAAATAGGGGTAAGCAGTGCGAATCTAGACCTAGCTGATGGTGAGCTGCCCACAATCAGTGTCTAAAAACATCACATTACTTCTTTTTTCCTAAAAAACTCTGCATTTATGAAATTTTCATTCATTTAGCTACACTTTGACACATATTACGTAAATGGAAGTACATGGAAATACTGTTTTCCATTCCATTTTACAACTATACCCCCTTACTGACAAAGACCCGCATTTTACTCCCGCACGCCATGACACGTCCGTGTTTCTTCTGCCGCACGGGAAGTTTTAAAAAAAATATATATATATATAAATATATAATTTAACAGTTGAATCTTTTTGTAATCAGTATATAAAAAGAAGACAAATGTTGACTGTGCCATCTATTTATGATAAAATGTGTGTCACAGATCAGAACTTTCATCTCTTGAGCTGTATTTCTTCACTTTCTTCATTTGTTCTTTAGCCAAAGTAAAAGTGCTATTTGCCAATACAAAAATCCATAAATATAACATCTAGCACATCTTCAACTGACACTGCTCCTGTGATCTGTCCCAGCTCTCTTGTGGCCAAGCGCAGTCGCTCACCTGCCACAACCACATCTTCATTTACATAATGTGTAAAATCCTTCAAGTGTTGCTGACATTTCTGAAGATGGTGTCGGTGGCGTGTCTGGGTCAAGCTTGGACTACCCAAAAGAGGGTCTCCACACCTGCAGCAAAAAAGCAACATGAAATGTTAGGAAATAAAAATTCAGTCATTATAATATGAGAACATTGCTGGGACAATATAGGAATAACAGAATTAATGTTCTGTCACTCATGCCTTTGAATATGGCATTTTTTTTTTTACACATACATAATCTCCTATCTGGCAATCTGAAATCTCTCCTTCTCAGCATAGTCACCATATTTCAGAATACACTAATCTTGGCAAGAAACACAGAAAACTTCATTTATTTTATGTATTCAATTTCATTATTATGGTGATATTGGAGATTCACTGTCCTGGATGATCAGAATCATCAGCTACAGAAGTATTAACAGAATGTTTTGTTTTAATCAATAACTGGTCACTGCCGACCGCTGGGTCACCTTTCCTGATTCAAAAATTTAATGAATGGCCTTTCAGGAGTAAAGATTCTGGCACTTCATTTCATATCATTTCTCCAATCCAGCAGCCATTTCAGCCTGCTCGAAACAATGGCAAAGTATCTGCAGGTCTTCTTTAACTGTACTGAGTTTGTATATAATGTGATCTCAATACTGGATGTTCAAGCAAATATTCCTGTAATAAATCTTGACATGAGTACCAGACATTCTAGGAGATGGAGTGTGATTTATATTCTGACAGTACTCGCAGAGCTAGTCACAGGGTCTTGACTTAAGGCAAAAACAATAAGGTTGCCACCATCAAGAAACACATTTATGACCTTTTGTTTTCCTTAACCAAAGTAATAAAGGAGGGCAAGAAAGAAGGAAAACGGCTAAAGGTAACATAAATAAGATTAACTAAGCCTGGCATTGTTCCACATGTTTTCACTGCCATAACCAATTGCCTTTCATTACCTCATTTATTCTGCTTTGTTGTTTTGAGTGAGGAACATGAAGGTTTAAATATTACATTATTGTTAACTGTTAGCAAATTGAATTACTTTTTTTTTAAACATTAATTTCATAACAATTTGGAAACACCTAAAAACTTAGGTTCACATCAAAATAATGAAATATATAAAAACCTTGTAATGCCACTGACATGATTAAAATTTAATAATTTTATATTTAAATTGCATGACAAGACATGAAAGTCATTATTAAGAATTACTCAAACCATAATGTAAACTGACTTACAGAGTTCTGATCTTTTTCACAAGCAGGTCCATGAAAGTGACCAATCCCACTCCAGTTTTGCATGAGACACTGCAGACATGATCCTCATTGTTCAACACACTCCCTGAAACATTCTCACCAGCCAGGTCACATTTGTTTATAACCACCAACAAATCAGATAGGTCAGGCAATGTCACTTGTTTGGACTTTGGACATGGCAGGGATATGCCATGCCATTTGTTACTTGGAGATTTGGTAATTCCATTGCTAGTGCAGATTAAGCCAGCCTGAGTTGATGATGCTCTGCTAGGGCTGACATTTACTTGAGCAAACATTGATCTACCATCATGGTCGTGGTCTTTCATCACCAAGGCTTCTTCATCATTCATAAGAATACCTAGCTTCTGCATATAACCATCAACAAAGTCAGAGAATGACTGTGCATACTCAACCTGCATCAAGTAATTTGGTAAGTCCAGCATGAGTATTTTAAGGTCTGCAGAGTGAGCTCTGTAATAGAAAAAAAGATCACAGTCTTTAGGTAAAGTAAGAGAACGCAGTTTTGTAGGATTAGACCTCGAAAAAATCTTAGACAAAGCCCTTTAGTGAGACATGAGAAAAAGAAAAATCACAAGAGAATTGCCTGGGATTCGAACATGGACTCCAGTAGGATGAGCAGCCATCTAGCCAAGAGAGAACAGCGTACTATCGACTTAGCCAACTAGCACCCCCAAAAAAGGTGTTTTATTGACATAATCTTTAGTAACTCTTCAATAGACACGAGGGATTGTGACACTCGGAAAGAAATGAGGTCATGACACAGAAATTGCGTAGCTTAGATTCAGTCTCTCTAGCAGGTACCAACTTTCAGACAAACATACACACGGTCTCCTGCCATGTCTGGTGCAAACTTGAACAGCAGTAACAAATGAACAAATACTTATTACATGAAGTTAATTTCAGGTATAGTTTTAAGGAAACATTTTTTATAAATAGGAAACTGCAAGACTTTGGTACGGTAAAGTAAGAGAACACAGTTTTGTAGGATAGACCTCACAAAAATCATAGACTTTAGTGAGACATGAGAGAAAGAAAAATCACAAGAGAATTACCTGGGATTCGAACATGGATTTCCATAGGACTAAGGAGGGCTCAGAATAGGGCCAGCAACCCTATCTGGTAAAAAAAACTATCAGTCTGCTACAGAAACAGAAGAAAGGGGGAAAAAAAATGCAGATGGAAGGAGAAATGCTTATCAAGAAACAGCCCATGAAGGTTGTGGATGAAAGCCAGCCACTAGAAGTCCCCAGCCCGACTGCAGACCTTCTAGAACCTAAACACAAGATGCAAATAGGCAGATGGAATGTAAGAGCACTTAATCAGACTGGAAAACTAGCACAAACCATCAAGGAAACACACAGATACAAACTAGACATACTAGGAATACAATAGGCAAGATGGACAGGTCAAGGCAGAAGGAAATTAACAACACAGCACACAGAAGATACAATAATATTGTCAGGTAAAGAAGATCATCATGAAGGAGGAGTTCATTCATTCATTCATTTGCATGTCCCCTGTGGAACTTTGCCTCCCAAACAGCACTCCTGTAGGCCTCTCAGGAAGGAGGAGTAGCATTTATTATAACAAAAGAAGCATCAAGAGCACCTCTGAAATGAACCCCTATAATTGAGAGATTATTATATGCATGTGGATTACTCTATGGAAGTGAATGCTGGAAAATCACCAAAACCATAGAAAACAAGTTGAGTTCTATCCAGACTAAATGTTTACGAAGAATTAGAAAAATATTTTGGCCAAACACCATCAAAAATAACATCTTGTTGGCAGAAATGCAGATGAAGCCAGTGACACCAATTATTGAGGAGAGATGCTGGCGATGGTTGGGACTTGTGCTTCGAATGACTGATAACTCAGTACCAAAAATAGGACTAAGATGGACACCACAGGGGAACAGAAGTAAGGGTAGACCAAAAGAGACATGAAGAAGAACAACAGAGAGGATGTTGAACAATAGAGGGCTCACCTGGACAGAAGCAGAAAAAAGGCAAAGCACAAGCATTTGTGGAAAACCCTTGTGGAAGTCCAATGTGCCCTGGGCACTTAAGATTCAGAGAGGGAGAGATGTAATGTAAGAGAGATCTATCACAGAATGAGTATCTTTAGGTTTGTATAATGAGCTAAAGCAGACCATAGAATGAGTATCTTTAGGTTTGTATAATGAGCTAAAGCAGATCACAGTATGAGTATCTTAAAAGTCTGCAGAGTGATCTGTGTAAAGTAAAAGATATCACTGGATGAGTATCTTAAGGTCTACAGACTTATTTTATGTAATGTAAAATAAATCAAAGCATAAGTATCTCAAGATCTAAACTACAGAATAAGGTCTATAATGGAAAAAAGGCCTACTGATTTTTGTCTACAATAGTGAATAAAATGATTTCTGTGCGGACAAAAGACAGAATATGACATAACAACTTTATAATGAGCATGAGAATATTAAAGACCAAGATTTCCATATGTTAAAATATATCTATCACTGCCAGAATGCAAAGATTATTTCAGCATTTCAATTCTTATAAAAAAAAAACATGGTGGATGTACCTTGCCAGAGCTCTTGAAACACCCTCTTTTTCCACAACATCAGATGTCTCCCTCAAACCAGCTGTGTCACTTACAGAACAGGATAGCCAGCAATGTTGAGGGCTGTTTCCACAACATCCCTTGTTGTTCCAGCTATTGGTGACACAATTGCTGCGGGTCTCTGGCCTGGTAGCAAGAAATATTAATCTTCCAGAACTGGTATGAATGACTTACTATAAATGAAGAACAAGACAATATTTAAAGCATGTTCTTTAGTAGGAAAAAATATATAAAGAACATACTTTTTAAAAAATTGAGCCTGGCTTAAAAACCAAAAAAAGTTATTCAGTGCTACATCAACCCCATGTTACATGGATGCAAACCATAGACAGTAACCAAAACCACTCAGAATCTACTGTAAGCAGCAGAGATATGGTTTCTAAGAAGAATGATAAGAATAGCATGGACACCCAATAAAACAAATGAAGAGGTTCTAAGTGAGGCTGGGTAAAAGAGAAATTATGGCAAAATTCAGAACATGACAATCCAGATTTGTAGGACATATTATGAGGGCTAGACAGCTGCTTGTTCTACCTAAGTCTGTGATTTTTCTTTCTCTCATGTCTCACTAAAGTGCTTTGTCTATGATTTTTCGAGGTCTAATCCTACGAAACTGTGTTCTCTTACTTTACCATATTAGGAGGAGAGGCAAAATGGAAAATCTAGTGACAACAGGAAATCTGGAGGGATAAAGAGAAAGAAGAAGACAAAGAAACAAGATACCTGACAGACTAAAAGAGCGGCATGGACCACTGTCCTACACACATCTTGGAGAAACAGCAACGGTTGTGGAAATCAATGATGACCAATGCCTGATCGACATGGACCAGAGACCTGACCAATATGATTTTTGATGCAGCTTGGACTGCTTCCTGCAGCCTCTCCAACTTCTGAAAGTGACTTTATGGCTGTGGCTAATTTTCTTTAAAATGTGACAGTTATATGTACCATTTAGTTCAGTGCTTATGGTTTCAGCTTATCTTTAGTCATAAGGGTCCCTTCTCCTTCTTACGCATTTAGCAATAATGCTTGGTACCCTGATTTTTTGCAATGCACCTTCTGACTTGGTACCTCCAACTTCAGCACCTTTCCTTGCTAGGGCAGACTGTGGTCTTGCTTGAACTGCCATGAAGACAATGGTGTAGGCCAGCCTGGCCAAAACTTTGCCTCTGGTGGCTGTACTTAAGCCCCTTCTCCACATCAGGCCCAATGGCTTTGGGACAGTTCCACAGATGCACTCTGACTCTGGGATGAGGAATCCGATGAGTGCTTCAATGATATCCATTCCCTGCCACCTATAGTCTGCTGCCTATTTTGTTTACTTCATTCTGATAGCCATTGTAGAGACCCATAGGCTTGTCATGTCCTTGATTTATTGATTTTGTATCAGACTTTCCTCACCCCCATCACGATCTCTGTGTCAATCATCCTGACATTAAATTTGACAAAAATAACAATTACAATTAGTGTTGACTGCTACAGGTTTCTAGGCTACAGAAGTAGGTCAGTTTTTAGGCAATCAGATCTATGTTCCCTGTCTCACAAAGACTATGTTAAGATAAGTGTGTTCTTAACACAGATGTTTCCAGGGGAGGATTGATGTTGATCTAGAAAATTTATTAGATATATCTTGGCCTCCCTGTTTTGTGAGGCCTTACAGAAACCACCATATACTGAAACACTTGGGAGATTAGATATATCCTTGATAGTGACTTCTTTTGTCATGGCTGATGCCAAACTGGGATCTTTACATAACATTCACAACTGGACAACAAAGTACAGTTTCACACATTCCTCTGTTTTAATAAATTTGAACTGAAAAATAAAAATGACATAAGGTTAACCTCAAAAAATACAAAGCACATAAGATATGAGAAAAAGAAATATGGTGAGAGTCCACTTGAACCACAAATTTTGGTAGAGTGAGCAACTATCAAGCCATGAGAGGACAAAACATTATCCACTCTGTGTCTCAGATTGGGTATCTGTGAGGGACTGAATTCTGTGTGATGGAAACTGTGTCACAACCTCATTTCTTTTCATTGGTGTCACTAGTTCAGGCACATATTAAATACCAGTCACATCGAACATCTTGTCTGAAGATGTTAGATGGACAAATGAATAATGCATTGTCCTCTCAAGTTAGGCAGCTGCTTGTCCTACTGGATTCCGTGATTCAAATTATGGAATCATGCACAACACTGCCCTATCACTTTATCACAAGCAAGCCTCATTATTTCCTATTTGTTAGATATCTACTAAAAAAATTACAACTCACAAATGGCATTAAGTAAGCTACTTTTCCCAACGTTTGGCTCTCCCAAGATGACAACACGTAGACCATCTCGAAGTCTTTCTCCTCGTCTGTTGTCACTCAGATGATCTAGTATCTCTTGCTGAATCTTAGTCACTTCAGATGTTACTGAAATAATTGTCAAGTAATCTATAATTAAAACACTTATTAATCACTCACTCAGGCAAAATGTGCTTTCAAATCCAATACATGAATCAAATGGAATAACAGCAGTCAAGAAATCCTTATGTTTTGTACAATTTTTTTAGAAATCAGAACCACCTTACAAGATGCAAAATATAAAAGTTTCAATATCTCCCTTTATTAAAACTTCTAACCTGTCCTTGAGTAATCCTAACTAGATATGTCTTAGTACTGAATCTCATGTCTAGATCATTAACAACCATTCCTCTTACATAAATAGCCTTACAAAGCAGTATTATCATTCATTTTCAGCTACAGGCTGGAGGGAGATAGGGTAGAGAAAAGATCATTATACATATTCTAGGAAATTCTCCTTACAATTATATTCACTGCTAAAAATTAGATATAATCTTTAAAAAATTTTCATAATAGTGCCATTTGTTTGTGTTTATATGTTTGTGCAGAGATTATGCACTATAACCACACATATGCCTCACTCTTCTCTTGATTACAATATCATTTTGATGGCAAATGCCTTTAACAAAAAAGAAAAAAAAATTTTTTTAAAAACTTCAAAAGCCTACAGGAAATAAGTACAAATCATGAGAGAGTGGCAAAGCACTATACTACGTAATCAGGCAATGTTGACAGTTACTGCAAATTCACCGTAACATTTAAATTAAATTAAATTGACCTTGTCACAGATATCTTATTTTTAACTTTTTCAGAATTATCTAAATTTTAAAACAAAAAAACAACATTAAAACATTTAAAAAATCACCGAATCCAACAATTCTACATGAAATGTTACAGGGCCCAGGATTTGTCTGTAACTTTCCTTCTTTTTTTCAACTTACCAGAATCCAAGATGTTATCCTCAATGTTCTCCTCCTCATGGAAGTCGATGAATGCTTCCACGTCTGCTCGACACTGTGAAATGTGAATGCTCAAATTAAAGTAATACTGGTCTGTTAAAAGCTATTTCCAACATACAGAATAGTTAAACTGACCTATTTTGCAAGTAATCTATGCCAAACTGACTAATATTAAACTGCATGCCACATAAGTTTAAAATTTATGTGTTTGGTGTATCTACTGTAATTTTTTGCTCAAAATATGAAGAAAAGAGAAAAGACTGCTTTTGAAGTCCCTAATTACATTAGTGATGGCATAAAGGAAGGGGGAAGGAGAGGAGAGGAGAGAAAAAGAGTGTGTGCACATCCCCACATACACAGATATACAAATGTAGATATTCAAATTTCCTTTTGTCAAATTTATCTGTACCATGCTCCTTTTCAAGTTATTTACATAAACAATCTGTACAAAAATCTTTGTTCCGTAAAAAGTAAAAAAGAATTCTTTCTAACAGTTTTGTTAACACACAATTTCCCCGCAGCATCACCTTAATCAGGCGTGTTCTCCAGCCCATGTATATCTTGCCAAGATCACCTTCCATCTGCCTCAAAGCCTGCTTTCTCTGAGCCTCTGTCTCTGCATGAATTAAATCTCCAAGTCCTTCCACTTCTGTCAAGTCTAACTTGCCATTTAGAAATGCCCTGGAAATGTATAAGTACGGCATCGTACATATCAGACGTTACAAATTTTTTGGTCAGATCAGGATCAGTCTGATAAAATATGATGGAAGTATGCTACATGTTACTGTCAGATCTTTTAGGAAATTTCTGGAAAGTCAAAGATTAAAGCTCTTTAAAAGATCTCAGTGAATGACACTAAGACTGTGGATGGCAAGGTACATTCCTACCCACCTAGCATTCCCAGAAACTATTTTTCCAAACAAAAGGACCTCACTTTTTCTACTGTAAGCTACCTTTAAGATTTCAGAGGGTGTTAATGCAATGTGGGCATATCTACTGTCTGTATATCACATATCAGGATGAAGAAGGAAACTTCTTTGAACATTTTCAAGACATAAACTTGGTTAACCTTGATAAAACAGCAGCCTGCCTTAGGTTGTTGACATTGTCACACAAAATGATCCGGATTGGTTTTGATGAAAGCCATGTGTGCTTTAAAAGGAACCAAACCATAAGCTTCACTACTGATGTAAGAAGATCTTGTTAGTATAAAGTGAATTACCCATTTCCAGCCACAGTGCCTAGCTCTGAGGTACAAGCTACAGAACTGGAAAAAAGTGGAATTCAACCCGGCAACCATTTTCCAGATTTAACATGGCTGTCACTTGAATGCAGAAGACAACAATAACACAAAACATCAGCAGAAAACACCAACAATGCAAACATAAGAAGGCTGTTCAGCAGCAGATAATCTTTGTCTCATGCTCCAAATTGTTCAAATATGGAAATATGACACTCACATGGCAAAAAATACAGATATAGCATCTTAAAAATGAGAACAACTACACATAATTCTCTTATCAGTCTAAAAGTGCTCATTTACATTATTAACCACTGTATGATCCATATTCCCTACTTTTTTTTTTTTTGCCTATCGAGCAAGTTTTTTTCCCTAGGTGCTTCAGTACTGGGGTGAACTGACAAGTCACATTACTATCATTCTGAAATGATAGTAAGTCTATCTAGAACAGGATTTCTCATTTGTGGATATGTAAAATCCTAGGATACTATGAAAAGTAGCTAAGGGTACTTCAAGAGATAATGGTTAAAAACTTTGCACTGTGGAACTACATTGGATTTGTGATGCTAGCAGCATCTAAGAGGAAAAAAAATTCTCAACAGAAAAATACACTGACAAAAAAGTAGTATATGATTACTTAGTTACTAGATTGCTACCTCGGTGATTATGTCATATTATAAATGACAGACCACGTTCAATTCTCACCAGTATATAATATTCTCATTCATCTAACTCATGCCATAAATGCATACAGGCAAATCTCTTCTTTCCATTAAAAATTCTCACATTAATGAATTTCACTGAAAGCTATGCAAAGTGCTGTGCAATACTGTAATGGTCAAGAAATTTTTTTCTGAATGCATTTACTCTATAAGCAATAGATTTTCATAACTACTTGAGCCTGTCTCACACTGTACACTTACTGTTTTGTAAACTCCCCTGCCTGGGCAGGCCTGAAACCATCAATGGAACCCAAAGCAGACAGAACTGATGAGACAACAGCTGGTCCTCCATGGACATGGAACTCTGCACAGTCTTCTCCTGTAAAACTATGTGGACCTGAAGCATATTTATGAGCATTAATTAGTACCATCATCATCATCAGGTGCCATGCCAACTGGCGCTGACTATTATGCTTCTCCAGAGTACACAATCCTTCATGCAGGCCATTAGCTCAGTTGGTGATCTCTTCTCACACCATCTCGTCAGACTGTCCAGTATCATTTCTCTTGGTCTTCCCACTGGCTCTTCTTCCCTCTATTTTTCCTGTTGTTATAATATTTTCAGTACCCCCTCTTCTCACTGCATGTCCTATGAAAGTACATTATCTCTTTCTTATTTTTTTGACAAGATTTTTAATATCTCCAGCTCTTCTCAAACATTCTCCATTAGTTATTTTTGATGTCCAGGGAATTTTCAACATTCTTCTAATAAACCACATTTCTGCTGCTTCCAATGACTTTTGTGCAGACCTGCCTATAGTCCACTATTAGCAGCAGGAAATGAATTAGACAAAATTTCTACATTCATGAACAAATTTAAGTGGTCAAATTATTGTAAATTTAACTCTTTGTGAACATTTTTTTTATGGTTGAAAGATTTAGTTCACTGGAGGATTTCTGAGCCTTTTTTTTAATGATGGAAAAATTTAGGTGACAATGAGAACAGAAAAAATTATTAGTACATCAGAATATATTTAAACCTTTTCTTCTCATACCAGAAAGATTTAGATTGGCAAATTATATTCCAGTACCTACAAATTATGCACAAATTACAGAACCGTTGCCCTGATTAGTCATCCCAGTAAAATTCTCTTAAAAATCATAATGGGTAGACTTTGTAAGAAAATAGAAGAAGTCAATATGGTCCAAGCTGGTTTCAGGCAAGGATGAGGATCAAGAGATCATATATTCAATATATATAAGATTAATAATAGAGAAATGCAGAGAGTTTAATGTGAATCTATATTTAGCCTTTACAGACTACTCAAAGGCATTTGATCATGTACAACACCAGAAACTTTGGGAATTAATGGGATTTCCAACACATTTGATACAATTAACATCACTGCTGTATCTAGACCAACAAGAAGCAGTAAGAATAAATGGTGAAACAACAACTTGGTTTGACATACAACAAGGGGTCCATCAGGGGTGCATATTGTCGCCTTACTTATTTAACTTGTATACTGAAAATAGCATACACAGAGATTCATTATGGAGAATTTTATGTCTATATGGAATACCATCTAAAATTGTCAACATCATTAAGGACTTATACAATGGATATGGTTGTGCAGTCAAGACAGAAGAAGGGATGAGTGAATGGTTCCAGATTGAAACAGGCGTGAAACAAGGATGTATACTGTCTCCTTTACTTTTTGGGATTACAATAGACTTCATAATGAAAAAATGCTGCACAGGTAACACAGGTATTGACTGGGTACATGGGACCCAACTAGAAGATCTTGATTTTGCTGATGACATAACTCTTATCAGTAATAATGTGAATTCCATGCAAGAAAAAACAGATAGCCTATCTTCACTGGCTAGCAAAATAGGACTTGAAATTAACAAGGACAAAACAAAAATAATGAAAATTCCCATCAATCAAAATGGAAAAATACACATAGAAGGGACAGATATTGAAGAAGTCAATCAATTTGCATACCTTGGCAGCTACATAGACCAGGATGGTGACACTAGAAAGGAAGTTAGGATCAGAATTGCAAAAGCAGCATCAATCTTCAAGAATCTTGAGAACATATGGAATTCAAAAGTTATAAGCACAAAAACCAAGTTAAGACTATTCAATTCAAATGTAATATCCACCCTCATTTATGCATGCGAAAGCTGGAAAACAACTAAAGAAATAGAAAAGAAATTAGACTCTTTTGAAAACAAATGCCTAAGGAAAATACTCGGCATCAAGTGGAATGAATTCAAGAACAATGCAGAGATAAGACAGATGACTGAACAACAACCAGTCTCACGGGTGATCAGGAAAAGGAGATGGACATATGTTGGCCACTTGATGAGAAGAAATGAGCAGAGAATCCCAAAACAAGCTATCAAGTGGAACACAACAGGCCGAAGAAAAAGGGGCAGACCGCGTGAAACTCTGAAGAGAACATTATTAAGAGAGGCCAAGTTAACAGGCATAAAATCCTTTGATGAGGTTGAAAGACTCGCCGAAGACAGGAAAAATTGGCGAACTACTTTGCGAGCCCTATGTGACGTCTAACGGCACGGGAAGGATATAAGATATAAGATAAGATACTGAAAATATAATGAGGAATGTTAGAGAAGATGTAGACAAAGAATATTACAATGACATAACAATTGGAGGTTATGAAATACCAGAGATTAGATATGCTGATGACACAGTATTACTGTTCACAACACAAAAAGGAATGGAAAAACTAATTATGTCAGTCCGTAAGAATAGTGAAGAGCAAAAACCTCTATCTTAATGCGAAGAAAACTAAATTGATGACAACTGATAAAACAAACAAGGCAGCTGATATATGTATCAATGAGGAAAAATTGGAAGAAGTGGAGAGTTTTGAATATCTTGGATCACTGCTAACTAATAATGGAGATACATTGAGGGAAATTAAAAGGAGGACATCTATTGCTCTTCAGAAAGTAAAACAACTAAAGAATCTGTGGAGGGAACAGACAGAACTACAAAAATAAGATTTTTAAGGGCATGCATTTTTTCCCATCGCAACATATGCCTATGAGACTTGGACACTTAACAAAACAGGTGAGAAACACATAAATGCCTTTGAATGTAAATGCTACAGAAGAGTTCTTCAAATATCATGGACACAAAAAACAACAAATATATCCATACTACAAGAACTTAATATTGAAGAAGGCTGGCTAGTAAAGAGGATTAAAGAGAGAAAACTTAAATATTTTGGGCACATTAAACGTCATGATAATCTAGATAAAACCGTCTTGGAAGGGTACATAATGGGAAAAAGAAAGAGAGGAAGACCAAAGCAAAGATGGCTGCAAGACATCGTTGATGATCTGGAAATGGATGCATCAGCAGCAGGCCATCTTGCTCACAACCGAGAGGCCTACAGGAGTGCTGTTAGGGAGGCAAAGTTCCGCAAAGCACATGCAAATGAATGAATGAAATGTATTCATTAACTATATGTTGCATACATCTCAGTTTCATTGGGTGGTGCCCTTGTTAAACAAGCTAACAGAGGGGGAAGTTATGGAGTCTTCACATACATGGTCTTGATCATCCAAACACTGCCTGCAAGACATCAAAGGCTGCCGATATTCTTCACTGTTTCATCTGAGTTCGACCCTGTCTCATTTTTGTTGATCCCTACCTGCTGACCTTTTCAGCATGGTAGTCCATATTGGCATTATGACTACTAGTGACATAGTTCTACAGGTCATCATAGCACATAAGCCCTCTTATCACAACAAGATGGAGACACTGGGAGCAGTATTTTCATGTTAAAATCTGTCCTTGGATTATGCTGGAGTTCACTGAGGTAAACATGAAAGATGACAATAGATACATGCATGTACACTCTTATGGCATTTGAAACAAAAGCTCAGACTAAGTGGAAAAAATTACCTGGAAACCACAAAACCAAAGCTTTATCTAATATTTCTCTGGTGTTTGGATCCATCAACTTGCGAAGGCTGGCCACTCGTGGCTTTGTAATTCCTCCACACAAGTGTTCGAGAGAATGTCTTGATCTGGGTCCTGACACACGAATTACTGCCACTCCACACTTTCCTGCACCAGATGAGACTGCAAAAATTGTGCTGGAATATCTCTTGGCTGGCATCTTCCACAAATTCTTCATGAAACCCTGGAAATTACCCTGAAAGAGCTGCTCACAAAAACGTCTTATGTACATTTTAGAATGATATATCTAAGCTCCCGTATTTATTAATGTAAGATTGGCCAACGTTTTTAATAACCTATACATCTGACACAGAAATATCTGCGAACTGCTCTTCGTATGTCATTCATTATCAGCACACAGTACCACGTACACAAAGACTCTCTCTAGGTATACTTTATCACTGTCCTTTCAAAAAAAATTTATTGCAGTCATATAAACTGGTCTCGCTAGATCCAATCTTTGTTAGAACAATATATAAAAGCACAAATGCGATCTCGTTCCTTTTCAAAAAACGCTCATTCTTTCATCACGGCATATGCGAGCTTAGCGCTGAGGACGGAATCAGACACAGCAGAATGTAACCTGTATTAGTGTCCTATACCGATAACAGAACAGCACATGCTGCCAATATCTGTAAAGTTTTTGTAACTATGTAGTATGACACCGTAATCAACGAGCATTATGAACTGCTTATAAATGAAGGGCAATCTTCTCACGCAGTTCAATTCTTTCTCAATTCGTTTTCCTATATCCGGTTAATGTTTTTATTATTTTCCGATGTAACAAGACGTACCTCAACGAGAGTGTGTTCGTGTGTGGGTGAGAGAGAACCTGTTAATGGAGGAATCGTTATTCCATATATTTATAACAAGCATCAATGTAACAATGTAAAATAACACGCAACGTTCAAAAACTATACACTACTGCGTCTAAGAGAAATGACATTGTCACCCACGAGCATCAAACTCGGCCTTGATACTAAGCAAAAGCAACTATGTACAAATTATGGATGAAATGTTAGAAGCAAAATAATGATAACAGTGATCACATGCGGACAGGACTTGAGGATAGAAAAATAATAGTGAACTTTTCCTGACATCAGAGACCTGGACCATGACTCCCAACAGCTTTATTGTTACAAACGCATATGGAGCTGCGATACTGACTATCATTAGATCGCCTTTCTTATGTCCCATTATTATTATATGTCGTGCCGGACAGCGTTGCTTGTCCATCTTGTGTGATCATTGCTGTTTCCGATCAACTTATTTTCTCTTCCCATGCCACTTCGTTAGTCTGTTGAAATATTTTGTCGCAGCTTTACTCTTCTCCTTTTTCCTTGGAATTTTCCACTCATTACTAAGCTCTCTAACTTCTGTCTTCTCATGACATCTTCTTCTTCTTCGTTCGCTTCTACCACCAAGACCGCCCCGTAATCCTACTGAATTTACTCCTGTGGTCCTCGATAGGTACCGTGGTCCCCGAAAGTACCACACGAGATCCCCGAGAGGACCACAAGATGTTCAGAGTATCGCAGGGCTTGAGCCTGTATTCTCGGTGGGATTGCTTGACACCGTGGTTTTCGTTGTACCAGTTTAATCTAGAGTTGAACTTTCTCACCGGAAAACCTCGACGTGTTTTGGGATACCCGTGTATCCCCGCCGAGTGAGAACTGGTTGCCTATCTAGACTGCACTGGTCCAGTGTCTCCGACTTCAGCATTTTTGTGGTCGTGGCCGCTATCCTTCCTAGTTGTGACCAGGACGGAGCTTTTGTACAGAAGGATGAAACCTTGCCACCAGTAAGTTTCACCCCTGGGTTGAGCCGGTTTAGGCGTATTATCCCAGTATGGGCATGTTTAGGACGTGACCGACCTCTAGAGCGGAGGTACCGCGACATGAGTATTCTCATGACATAAATCTTAATTGGTTTTCGTCGGTATGGTGGAATGGTCTCTAGATATAGAGATCAGCAGCAGACCAAAGCAAGTAACCTGCTGTCGTGCGGGTCAGTCTCTCTATGCAAATTTTAGAGGAGAAAATTGTATAAAAACGGCAAAGAGAGGCCACAACTGTACCATCCTTTCCTCATCAAATATTGCTTCACAAATATGTGAAAAATAGTAACGCGTAAAGGGGTTCGTCGGTACACCAGGTGATACCAGGCCGTCAAGTCACATGGGCCACAAGCCGTGGCGTATATAAAAATATAGTGCAATGCCCACCTTGCTAGCTGCATTGTTAAACTTTTCGGAAAGATCCACGAGGGCGGGAGACCGTCGTTTTCCAGGGTGCTGTAACATGGCCTCGGTTTTATTTTATATTTCGCTTCGCTTACATATCACCAAGATGCAAAATATGTAGTATCACCCCCCCCCCTTTTTTTTTCCTCCTTTAAAAAAACATTTAAAGCAAAGGGAAAAGGTTTCAGAAAGCTACATTAATTTGTCTTCATTCTGTGTTGCTACCTTTCAGCATGGCATCTCTCCGATCCGTACTTGTACTGTTATTGCTGAAGGACAGCAAAGGTATCTGGACAACATTTTGACAATATTGCTACTTATATCCTTCCCGTGCTGTCAAACGGTTGCAAGGTAGTTCGCCAAGTTTTCCTGTTTGTGAGCTTTTCAATCTCATCAAAGTTATTCCTACTAAACTGGCTTCTCTTAACAATGTCCTCTGTAGAGTTTCATGTGGTCAACCTCTTTTTCTTTGACCTGTTGTGTTCCACTTGATAGCTTGTTTTGGTCTGTTTCTTCTCATCATGTGACTAACTCCTTTGTATGTCCATCTCCTTTTCCTGATCACCCATGAGACTAGTTGTTCAGTCATCTCTGCCTTATCTGTGTTGTTTTTGATTTCGTTCTACTTTATACTGAGCATTTTTCTTACCCATTTGTTTTCAAGAGTAATTTCTTATATATTTCTTTAGTTGTTTTCCAGCTTTCACATGTATAAATGAGGGTGGATATTACATTTGAATTGAACAGTCTTAGTTGTTGTTTTTTTTTTTTGCTACTGGCTGTCTTAATAACAACTGTAGCACTTCTTGTACTGCTCACTACACACTACACTCAAGTACAGTATAATGGTCATCTATCTGTACTGCAGCTGAAAAACTATCAGACTCCAGAATTGATACATGTCCTGTAGTAATTCTCACAGATGCAAGATCAGTACTGGAAGCTCTTCAGAGCAACAAACTACCAGACCTTAAGGATGCCTTGTCAAAAATTGGCTTACAACATGGAGTCACTTTGCAATGGATTCCCTCCCACTGTGGGATACCAGGCAATGAGAAAGCTGACCATCTGGCCAAAGAGGGCACTGAAATGGAGCAACCAGACATACCAATCACCTATAATCAGAAGAAAAGCATGATAAAAACCTACAGGAAGCCACAAACACCACCACGTGATGACTATCACATGCTAAACAGAAAGGAACAAGTCACCATCTTCCATCTCCGAACAGGACACAGCCGACTCCAAAGTCATATGTATACAAAGTTTAAGGTTGTTACTACTAATCTATGTACATGTGCACAGGTGCACCAAACTGTGGAACATATCCTCCAGAACTGCACCAACTATGGAACACTGAGAAATAATTACTGGCCCAGTGAAACCACTAAAGAAGATAAGTTCTATGGTTCCATACATGAGTTACAAAAAACAGTGAAATTTATCCAAGAGACAGGACTGCAGATATAGACAGACAATGCGAACGAAGAAGAAGATCTATCTGTATTCCATACAAATATTTGGAGGGAAGAAGATAAATGAAAATCGTTATATACTTCAAAATACAGATTTAATTTAGGGAGGATTCATTTTGTCCTGATGAACACACATTAACAATATGTAACAGAGTAACATAATGTTATTCTGTTACAGATTTTTTGTGTGAGAAACCCTGTTGTTGTGGTCACTTACTGTGAGAACAGTTCACCACCAGACAGATGTTGATCATTCATGATCTTACCAGAACATGATCTATTATTACTTGAGTAGAATAGGCAAAACTGAAATCTTGTCAATAATAATCAGCACTGCTGATTCAAACTTATTATTGTAATTATATGATGGACTTAATCATTGCTATGGAAAAACAAGATTACAGATGATGTGGCATCCTTTTTGACTGGTGTGAAAACAAATACAATCTGCAAACACATGCCATTTGGATTTAGGCTGCCACACAGGTGTACTAAAAATAAGCAGATAAACTGTTTGACAGAGGTGTGTGGTGAAGTTTTAAAAAAAAAAAAGAAAAGATTTTAAAATCTTTTTTTTTTAAACTGCACCATACACTTCTGTCTAACTCTTCTCCACTAGAAGCAGTTTTACTGTAGCCATTATCACATTTATCCTGAAAGTTTTGACGTATGGACCAGATACCCACATTAAGACTAAACAAGCAAAAACAAACTACAATCTTCAGGCCACGAACTGGACACTACAGACTTAAAGCTCATCTCGATAAGATAAAAGCTTAACAGCCCAATGGTTGTGCCAAAACGGCCACATACTTCTGAACACAAACTACAGACCTGCACCATATGCGGAGACCTCAGAGCCAAGTATGGCCCTGAGAGAGAAGCATGGAGAAACTATAGGGTTCCTACAAAGACCTGTTGACAGCAGGATTCATGAAGGCAACCCAGCTCCCTGTTTACAAAGTTGAGGATATGAAACTGAACACAGAAGAATATGAGAATGAAGAAAACTTAAGTCCCAAGATTTATCTCTTAAATGTTTTTTAAAAAAAACAGTACTCTGTTTTAGTAAAAACTATTGTAGTTCTATGAGGTACACAAATTTTAATAAGGGTTTATCCAACTTGGTACAAAAAAGAACTTTTGTTCAACTGCATCATCTTTTCACCCTTCCCTCTCAAAAAAAAACAAAAAAACCGCACAGCTTATTCTCAATGTTATTTCATCACAATTTAATAAACTAATGCTCATATAAAGCTGACCTTTGATTGATTGGATTCCTATTTCTTGGTAACAATGCTTGCTGTGTTTTCAAAACAAATGTTTGGTCAAATAATGCATATTACTTAAGGTTACTGTTTATCAAGGCTGTACTCATCATTATGTGACTGGGGTAGTAAGGTAAATGGGGGACTCATACCATGGATAGTTTAATAGACATTCTCCTTTCACATTCACTCATGCTGAGGTTCCCCCCTCCCCCAGCTTTGCAGAGTGAACAAAGAGCTTTATCTAGGACAGATAAGTAATTGGCTGAGTAGTTAGCCTGTGTAAAGTTAACACTCATGACAAAGAACAAATTACAGTTAATCTTCTTCTTCTTCTTCGTTCACTTCTACCACCAAAAACCGCACTGTGAACCTACTGAGTTCACACATGTGGTCCTCGTTAGGTCCGGTGGTCCCCTGTGTGGTCCAAAATAGACCACATGAGTTCCACGAAGGACCACAAGGGGTTCAGAGTATCACAGTGCTTTAGCCTGTATTCTTGGTGGGTCTCGGAAGCGGGATTGCGTGACACCGTGGTTTTCATTGCACCAGTTTGGTCTAGGGTTGGACTTTCTCACCGGAAGACCTCGACGTGTTTGGAATATCAGTGCATCCCCGCTGGGTGAGAGGCGTTAGCCCACCCAGGACAGAGTTGGACTTTCTCACCGGAAAACCTCGACGTGTTATGAGATACCCGTGTATCACCGCCGGGTGAGAGGTGGTTGCCCATCCAGTCCAGGGTTGGACTTTCTCACCGGAAAACCTCAGCGTGATTAGGATACGCAGACATCCCCGCCGGGTGAGAGGTGGTTGCCTATCTAGACTTCCCTGGTCCAGTGTCTCCGACTTCAGCATTTTGCGGTCGTGGCCGCTACCCTTCCTAGTTGTGACCAGGATGGAGCTTTTGTCCAGGAGGACGATTCCTCGCCACTAGTGACTTCTACCCCTGGGTTGAGCCGGTTTAGGCATTTCCCAGTATGGGCATGTTTGGGACGGGACCGACCTCTAGGGCAGAGGTACTGTGACATTCATAGCCTTCAAGATTCACCCCTGGTATGAGCCGGTTTAGGCAAAATTCACCAGTATGGGTGTTTATCAGGCGTTACCGACCTCTAGAGCGGAGGTGGCATGACATGTCTAGCCATCGAGTTCCACCCCTGGTGTGTGCCGGTTTAGGCATATTTCACCAGTGTAGGTGTATTTCGGACGTAGGCGGCCTCTAGAGCAGAGGTGCCGTGGTATAGCTCTCGTAGCGATACTACTGGACATACCAGGTTAAACTTCACTTTCCACCACCTTTTCCCATCGGCGCCGCACAGCAACCTTTATTTCCGCATTTACTTCCTTAACCGGGAGGAGCTTCACTCCACGCGCGGCATTTGAAAAGTCAAGCCAGCAGTGACTTAACCTCTGGGACAAACCGGTTCATGCATTTCACACGATATGACTGCACTCAGGACGTGGCCGACCTCCAGACCAGAGGTGCCGTGATTTGACTGTTTGCTTCGCTTTATTCTTTCAACCACCTTTTCCGCAGTGATGCTGCGCGGCAACCTCATTTGCAAATTTCTTCATTGGCCGGGAAGAGCACCGCTCCACGCACGGCAGCTGAAGATCTCGCCAACAGCGGCAGATGAGCTACCAAACGTGACACTCATCTACCCTAAGTAACTGGTTTTCAGGCACCAGATATTCGCCCTCGCCCCTTCTCCTGTCAGTTTAAACAGTTCTGCCACGGGAAGATTACAGTTAATAAAATCAATGTTTATTTTCATTTTACTTTTATTTCACATACTCTATTTACAAGTTTATTTACACTTCAGTCAGGATTAAGCATACACTGTCAGCTTATACTGTGGTAGAAGACAAACTCAAATTCAGGTCTATGAGTTCCTGCCTTGTCTCATCAGAAATTGCCTGGGCAGCCTGAGAAATGAAAAAAAAATAAAAAAATTTTAAGCACAGCCAAAAATTTAAATTACATAATTATACAGTATATCATTTATAGTTAAGCATACATTATATTAACCAGTTATCAGAAGGCATATCTTCAGTAAGCTATTTCAGTCACTTACTAAGCAACAGACCAGGCTGATATTCTGAATGCTCTTAGGAAGGCTGGTTGCATCAAGGATTCTGCCGATGACTATGACTCTGGGACTATGAACAGACTGCTTGAGCACAAAGTCAAATGGGGTGAGCATAGACAAGAGCACCATGTAGGGAGTCAAAGACAATGGATCAACCAACACAGAACTAGTGTTGCCAGCCACTGCATGCTAGGGGACATACTGATGAGGGGATCAGAGCACTTATGGATCATTTGTCCAGTGTGCAGTGAAGATGATCTGTGGACTAACTAACCGGTTTTTTAAGGACTTTTGTCTTCTGTGATCTCTTCAGAAAAGCAAGCTTCTGTTTCTTTGCAAATGACACTGATAATCTTGAAGTACATTCATCAAATCAGGCAGAGAGTGAGATGCAGAGGTTTGCTTGAAGTTCCAGAGGAAATGAAAGAAATGGAATTTTTGTTACCCTCCAAAACTCTAGGAACTATGCCCAGTCCTTCAGTCACCTGAAGAACAACAACAGTCAATTCCTAGAAGTTTTTAACTCTCAGCCTACCAAATAATACCCATGACACATAAACAGTTTTTTGCAATTAAAAAATCATTGCTGCAACATTTTATCAGGAAATTACACCATATCTATTAATAACATTGACTAGTTTAAAACTGTGAAAATTAAACTGGGCAACAAAGCCACATGACTGTAGTTGTTTTGAAAAAAAATTTGTAAATGTCCTCATCACTAGTTAACACCTCATCGCTAGTTAACACTTTGTGGACCAGTTATTTACCCTAAAAAACCCCCAGTTGTCAGCCGTTTTTCTGAAAAATGAACTTTTTTGAGTGGACTTGGAAAAACATGCATATCTCTACTCACCATTGAGTTAAATTAATCCAGGTTGGTAGACAGACTCCCAAGACCCTCTAGTACTTCTTGTGTGTGATAACTTTTGAAACAATTATCTGGATGCAATGGGACTTGACAACTTTTACAAATAAATTTTGTTTCACTCTTTTTCTCACTGACCAAGCACACACTGCACTTCCTAGATGATGCTTTTTTAGTGCCTTCATCTTCAGGCTTCACCAATACATGATCCTTTACGATTCCAGATAATGATTGTTGTGCATTGTTGATATCATGTGGACAAGTCTTTCATCTTTCCTTCATCAGTCAAAAGCTGCTGTTTCAGTTTATACAACTCTTGAAATTTAGGCAAAAAATAATCCAGCAAAGGTTTTATTTTGCTGATTCTACCTTTTTTCTGGAAGTATCTGAGAGTTGTCAGAGAAATGCAGAAATGTCAGAAGATGCTCAAATTTAACACTGCTCATTTTAAAAAAAAATAATGGTGTTTCCAGAAGAAGGTCTGTTGTCCAGCACTCTTCCAGTGTGCCTTCCTAGTCTGGCCCATCAAAATGATCAATCCAAAGAATTTGTTCATGTCTGAATATGTTATATTTCCAGACAAAAAGGCAGTAGGTTTGTTCATATGTTTGGTCTGTGCACATATAAATGTTCATGATGAGCTAAAAGTTAAAAAAAATCACTGCCAAACATTTTACTGAAAATTTCCTCTATGCTGTCTGGTTTGTTTACATTCACTGAAACATTAGGATTTCCTAGATATTTTTCAGGAACTGGTGTAGAATCAATGTTACTCCACACACCTATATCACTGCTAACTATATCACATGAAAAATGTGAAATACTTACTGTTAGAGCATCATATTCTGACACTGAATCATAATCACACTGTCACTTGAATTTTCACTTCTGACACGCAACATTGTGCCTAGTTATCGTATTTTTAATCAGATCGTCATCACAGAAATCACTTTGAAACACATCAGTTTCATTACTAGAATCATTAAACGGTGACTTTTAGTCATCACTTGAAAAACTATCAGACTCCAGAATTGATACATGTCCTGTAGTAATTCTCACAGATGCAAGATCAGTACTGGAAGCTCTTCAGTGCAACAAACTACCAGACCTTAAGGATGCCTTGTCAAAAATTGGCTTACAACATGGAGTCACTTTGCAATGGATTCCCTCCCACTGTGGGATACCAGGCAATGAGAAAGCTGACCATCTGGCCAAAGAGGGCACTGAAATGGAGCAACCAGACATACCAATCACCTATAATCAGAAGAAAAGCATGATAAAAACCTACAGGAAGCCACAAACACCACCACATGATGACTATCACATGCTAAACAGAAAGGAACAAGTCACCATCTTCCGTCTCCGAATAGGACACAGCCGACACCGAAGTCATATGTATACAAAGTTTAAGGTTGTACTACTAATCTATGTACATGTGCCCAGGTGTCCCAAACTGTGGAACATATCCTCCAGAACTGCACCAACTATGGAACACTGAGAAATAATTACTGGCCCAGTGAAACCACTAAAGAAGATAAGCTCTACGGTTCCATACATGAGTTAAAAAAAAACAGTGAAATTTATCCAAGAGACAGGACTGCAGGTATAGACAGACAATGCGAACGAAGAAGAAGAAGAAGTCATCACTGAGGCAGTCTGACAAAAAATCAGAGCATAATTCAGTGTCAATCCATGTGTCATCGAGAGAAGCATGCTCCGCCATTTCCACAAAATATTGACTTAGCGAGATCTTGTAAACACGTGTTCCTGACGGCTAAAACCGCGAGATTTCTTTTTTTTTTTTAAAAGTTACAAAGATTGAAAACAATATTTTATTATATTAACTTTGCAGTAATAATACAGACAACTAAAAATTACTTTAAATAACAAGCTAGAAACGGTTTGAATAAGATGACCATCGAAAACGGCAAATCCGCCTTTCACTCAATAACACATGGAAACTGGATTTTCTCGTCTTTGGCCCAGGAAGTGTTAAGAGTTAAAGAGATGAGACAAAAATCTTGACCATCTCTGCTCCTCTCACTCTGATGCTTCTCAGTCTCTCTGAACAGTCATATTTACTTCCAATGAGATCATTCAAGAATCATATCTTACATCTTTCTTGTGCCGTTAACGTCACATAGGGCTCGTATAGTTGTTTGCCAAGTTTTCCTGTTTTCTGAGAGTTTTTCAACCTCATCAAGGGATGTTATGCTAACTAACCTGGCTCTCTTAACAATGTCCTCCTTAGAGTTTCACGTGGTCGACCTCTTTTTCTTCGGCCTGTTGTGCTCCACATGATAGTTTGTTTTGGTACTCTTTGATTGTTTCTTCTCATCACATGGCCTACATATGTCCATCTTCTTTTTCTGATCACCCATGAGACAGCTTGTTTGCTCATCCGTCTTATCTCAAGAGCCATATGTTTGAAAAAAAACAAACAAACAAACAAACTTGTACATAAAAAATGTGAAACAAAAGTTTACCTCTTCCCAAGTAAGGCAATAATTTTCCAACGTCTTCATTGACTCAAGCAGTTTTTCGTCGGTCTTTATAACACGATCATTCAGGTACTTGTTCTGAGACTCAAGAGTACACAGCACCTTCTCAAGCTGTTGCAGTTCTCTCTTGGATGACTCTTGAAGATGTGCTTTCATGTCCTCTCTAGGATTTCCACTAGGACGCCTTTGATAAGGCAGTAAAAATATGATTTTACTAATAGCTGCAATACTGAACACTTTAATTCTTTTGTTACCAGCAGCATGGAAATTTTTGCCAATCACTTACACATGTTATTTCAGAATATGCAGCGTACATGTATCTTTTTTCTACTGGACTGACAACAAACAAATTATTTTTATGAGAACAAACACACTGACTTGCTATGAGAGATCATTCTAGAGAATCATCTTTAATGTTAGTTACCAATCAATCAGGATTATAAGGATGAAAAATGTCTAATTTGAAGATTTACATGTTAAGAAGATTAAATCATATCAAGTTCTCTGCCACAGTCTGAACTTTATTACATTCCTAAATGCAGTGGGGTAGGTTTTACCGGGAGACTGATAGTTGACTGTGATCCTACTGTTGATGCATTTCTTCTTCTTCTTCTTTGTTCACTTCTACCACCAAAAACCGCACTGTGAACCTACTGAATTCACGCCTGTGGTCCTCGTTAGGTCCCGTGGTCCCCAATAGACCACACGAGATCCACGAGAGGACCACAAGGGGTTCAGAGTATCACAGTGCTTTAGCCTGTATTATTGGTGGGTCTCAGAAGCGGGATTGCATGACACCGTGGTTTTCATTGCACCAGTTTAGTCTAGGGTTGGACTTTCTCACCGGAAGACCTCGACGTGTTTAGGATATCAGTGCATCCCCGTTGGGTGAGAGGCGGTAGCCCACCCAGGCCAGAGTTGGACTTTCTCACCGGAAAACCTTGACGTGTTTTGAGATACCCGTGTATCACCGCCGGGTGAGAGGTGGTTGCCCATCCAGTCCAGGGTTGGACTTTCTCACCGAAAAACCTCAGCGTGATTAGGATACGCAAACATCCCCGCCGGGTGAGAGGTGGTTGCCTATCTAGACTTCCCTGGTCCAGTGTCTCCGACTTCAGCATTTTGCGGTCGTGGCCGCTACCCTTCCTAGTTGTGACCAGGATGGAGCTTTTGTCCATGAGGACGAATCCTCGCCACTAGTGACTTCTACCCCTGGGTTGAGCCGGTTTAGGCATTATCCCAGTATGGGCGTGTTTGGGACGGGACCGACCTCTAGGGCAGAGGTACTATGACATGCATAGCCTTCAAGATTCACCCCTGGTATGAGCCAGTTTAGGCAAAATTCACCAGTATGGGTGTTTATCAGGCGTTACCGACCTCTAGAGCGGAGGTGGCATGACATGTCTAGCCATCAAGTTCCACCCCTGGTGTGTGCCGGTTTAGGCATATTTCACCAGTGTAGGTGTATTTCGGACGTGGCCGGCCTCTAGAGCAGAGGTGCCGTGGTATAGCTCTTGTAGCGATACTACTGGACATACCGGTTAAACTTCACTTTTCACCACCTTTTCCCATCGGCGCCACACAGCAACCTTTATTTCTTTTCCGCATTTACTTCCTTAACCGGGAGGAGCTTCACTCCATGCGTGGCATTTGAAGAGTCTCGCCAGCAGTGTCTTAACCTCTGGGACAAGCCGGTTCATGAATTTCACCCGATATGACTGCACTCAGGACGTGGCCGACCTCCAGACCAGAGGTGCCATGATTTGACTGTTTGCTTCGCTTTATCTTTTCTACCACCTTCTCTGCAGTGATGCTGCGCGGCAACCTCATTTGCAAATTTCTTCATTGGCCGGGAGGAGCACTGCTCCACGCACGGCAGCTGAAGATCTCGCCAACAGCGGGATGCATTTCTAGTGGGATGGGGTTGAACTGGGAGAAAGAGAGAGTGGAATGTATGGTTGTTGTCACTGAGTGGCTTTATATATAAAGAGTGAGTAGGAGGATGAGGACTGGTGATTTGTGACTTCTTATAGAAGATGAGGATTTTGACCTGCTTCAAGCAAGCCTTCTCAGCACTCTCCATCTGACTTAATGACTGTGTTTCAAGACATGTTCGTTGCCTAAGCCTTATTAGGGGAACTGAGGTGCTTAATCTTTAGTCTCTAGCTGTGTCATAGCCCAATACTGACTCATTCTCTCATGTGCTCTTCACTCCACCACAAAAATAATAAACACAACAAACATGGGAATACATTTGCAGGGCCAATAGGATTTACTGTTACTAGGACAGACTCCCTAGTTTAGTCTCAAAATCTTGATGTAAACAGATAACTATTGCCCAAAATGAACTCTGCAGCAAACTCTTCTCTGTTTATTGTGTCGCTGGAGCAGAAAGAATGATTCATCACTAAACCAAACCCTTCTTCAATCATTCGCAATGGTCCATTGATAATGCTGGTTCACCCACTGCAGTTGGTTCTGGCGATGCCAGTCTGTAAGAACAGGACCTCTGTAGGGTCTTCTAGCCCAAAGACCAGCGTCATGCAGCTGGTTCCTGTTTGATCTGAAATTTGATGAGCTGCTGACACTGTCTGGACTGTTGAGGGCCCAGATGCAAATCGATTCCTGAGGTGATGCAGCCGTATGAAGCGGTCTTTGACAGGAGTTGTGACTATGGGTCTTCCACTGCACGGTCGGTCTGCAACTGAGTCAGTTTCTTGAAATCATCTCCAAAGGCAACTAATGGTGCTTCTAACCACATTAAATTGTCTGGCCACCACACTTTGTGACTGTCCAGTCTGTAAACGCCCAATGATGATGAGTTGTTCTGTAGTGAGATGAGCCATACTTGCGCATTGAATTTTCAAATGACTGATTTGAGGAGTGTCAATCTTTTATAGGTATTCAATAACATGATCAGTAAGTTTTTTATTCAGTAAGTTTCACAGGATTCTCGTGAACCTGTCATGAGTTATTGTCAAAAATGCTGTTTTGACTAGTGTCGCTTTTCTGTGCTCATGAATCATCTGATGAGTACAATTCAGGTGAGCATGTGAAGTTGATGTCCAAGTGAACGTTTCAGGAAATTTGCCCTTGTCTGATCAGCAAACTTCAGTTTAAATTGAAATATCGTATTTGTTGTGTTTCTGTTTTTGAACAGTATAAATATCATAACAGGCTGAACAAAATATTTTTCTAATTCTTTGTAAACATTTAGTCTGGAAAGAATTCAACTTGTTTTCTATGAATGTTGGGACATGTGCTCTGAATGACTGACAACTCATTACCAAAAATAGCACTAAGATGGACACCACAGGGGAACAGAAGCAAGGGTAGACCAAAAGAGACATGGAGAAGAACAACAGAAAGGATGTTGAGCAATAGAGGGGTCACCTGGGCAAGAGCAGAAAAAAAGGCAAAGGACAGGCATTTGTGGAAAACCCTTGCCGAAGCCCCATGTGCCTGGGCACTTAAGGTTCAGAGAGAGAGAGAGAGAGAGAGAGAGAGAGGCTGAACAAGTTTCCCTTGCAAATATTTTGATGTAGGATCTCCTGCACTTGCAAACTAGAAAGTCACGGAAGCTGATGCACGATGAAGAACCATGCACTTCTTAAATCTCCCTGGAAGCGTGAGCTGATGTTCTTTGTAGCTAATGTGGCGAAGATGCTTTGGCATAGCATCGTGTCAGCCTGGGAGCAGGTTATGGCAGGTACTGTTTCAGTCCCTGAGCGCAGTTAACAAAGGCAGGGGGTGTACAATACTCAAACTATGGGGACTATGCCAATCCCTGCCTTGTTAGCCAGGCTTGGGCTGTTACAAGGTGTACCAACAGAGAAATGGGACAGGGTATTGGTCAGATGATATGATTTGCTGACCCCTGACACTTGCAAGTCAGCTATGGGTCGCCGATTGCTAAAACATAGTGTCTTATATAATAAATTAGCAAAACCAATGGGGAGTGTGCTACTGGTCTTTTCCTAGTGAATCTATGGAACAACTTTACAATCGCTGAGTCTACCTACTGACCAGACTGAAATGCCACAATATTGTGTTACCAAATGCCACATGACATTCTGGTTTGTCTGACCTGGAGATATCACCAACTGTGAAACATGGGAACAAAGGTGACTATGCTAGACTGAAGATATGAGGACCTGAGAACCAGACCTGCCAGTGACCCATTTCCATCTCATTGTGCTGCTGTCAGTAACAGACTGATGAAATGGTTCTTAACCTGTTTTTGGCTGTAAACCCAATTTCCAGCCTGAGAACGGTTGTGGATCCCTCATTAAAAATAAGGCAATAAATAGAACCCAAATGATGCTAAGATTCCAAATCAATTTTCTGGTCCACGGACACGGGGTTTAGAACTATTGCACTAATGTTTTTCTTCAGTCCAACTCATGATCTAGTGTTAGCCATGGTGGTGGAATCTGATGACCAGCCTGTTTTTTTTTTTTTGGGTCCACTTCAACTCAGCCACCAGCCAGAAGAATGCACTTCAACCCAACATGGTGCTTATGCATCATATTATCTGATGTTGGCTGCAAAGAGCAACACTTCGCTGCCTCAAAGGAGAGCAGACCATGATAAGAAAAGATCCAGTAAAATCAGATCAAACTTAAATTTATAATGAATCTTACCATTTCCTTTGCGATGAGGAGTTCTCAGACTGGATTTTATCCAAGCTGCCCAACAGTTCTTCAACTTTGCTTACACTCAGCTGCATTTGAAATTCTTCCTATTTAAGTGACACAAAATAAAAAATTTTTTTAAAAAGAGACAGAAACAGTGAAAACTTCACCACCTGAATCCCTAAAAAAAGTAATAAAATATGTATATTACGGGTATAATTAAAATAAAAAAGAAATGCTGATGACATAGTATTACTGTCCACAACACAAAAAGGAATGGAAAAACTAATTATGTCAGTCCGTAAGAGTAGTGAAGAGCAAAAACCTCTATCTTAATGCGAAGAAAACTAAATTGATGACAACTGACAAAACAAACAAGGCAGCTGAAATATTTACCAATGAGGAAAAAACTAGAAGTAGAGAGTTTTGAATATCTTCGATCACTGCTAACTAATAATGGAGATACAATGAGGGAAATTAAAAGGAGGACATCTATTGCTCTTCAAAAGTAAAAGAACTAAAGAATCTGTGGAGAGGAACAGACAGAACTTCAAAAATAAGATTTTTAAGAGCATGCATCTTTCCCATCGCTACACATGCCTGTGAGACCTGGACACTTAACAAAACAGGTGAGAAACACATAAATGCCTTTGAATGTAAATGCTACAGAAGAGTTCTTCAAATATCATGGACACATCAAAAGAACAAATATATCCATATCATGAACACATCAAAAGAACAAATATATCCATATCACAAGAACATAATATTGAAGAAGGCTAGCTAGTAAAAAGGATTAAGCAGAAAACTAAAATATTTTGGACATATTAAACGTCATGAGAATTTAGAGAAGACAGTCTTAAGTGGTTGTGTGACCCCCTACTGTAAACCTTCAATCACTTCAGCTGTATAAGCTGGAACATGACACACCAATGCTGGGAAAGTGTCTGCATGCAAGGTGAGACACACAGGATTAAACTGCATACACAGAAGTCAGTAAAAGGAAAACAGTAAATCATGTGATGGTTAGTTTCACGAATAATAGAATGTGCCAAAGTCCACAATAGGTGAACAACAACAAAAAAATACTGGAGAGAATCTTTCCACAGCATAATGTGACAATTAATATGAAAGAAAAAAAAAAGTGTTTTCCATCAAAACTTGTAAGAGCTGTAACATTTTATGTTAACTGAAGTTCTAACTAATGCATAGAACACTGAATAAAACTATTGCCACATTTTTATAGCATTGTTAAACTCTTGTGCCTGCAAGCTCTTTCGTACTGACTGATGTTTACTGCTTTTCAATAACATTATCAACCAAGATAAAAAATATTCAATCTAGAAAATGTTTATATTCTATTCAGATGTACCCTGATCATTGATTCCAGCTGCGTCATCATGGACTTGTAAAACTCTAAGACATTTTTACTGTCGGCTCGATAGACATCTCTGAAGTGTTCCTTAATGTATGGTAAAACTCTGAAAGAATAAAACATCATTATATAACAACTGACATCCTTTTATATGCTTATATTATATATTATGTAATTTCTGAGACTGACAAAGTCAGTTCTTGTGACACCTATGAGGAGTGATTGATAAGTTCTCTGCATAAAGTACAATGGATTATTTGTGGACAACTTTTTTGGGTTATTTCTCAACATAGTCCCCTTGCAAGTTTATGCACTTAGTCCAGCGATCCTGGAGCATACCGATCCCATCTTTGTAAAAGTCAGCATCTTGTGCCAGTAGAAAGTGGTCTACAGCATGAATGATGTCATCATCTGAAGCAAATTTGCGACCATTGGGCTCCTTTTTGAGTTTGGTAAACAGGTAATAGTATGAAGGGTCCAAATCTGGGGAATAAGGAGGATGTTCAAGAAGCTGGAAGGTGCATTCATGAATGGTAGCCATTGCCACCACCAACTTGTGAACTGGAGCATTGTCTCGCTGAAAGATGACTCCTCTTGTCAATTTCCCTCCACGCTTTTCCTTCAATTTGACCCGCAGTTGCTTCACAAGATTAGCGTAATAGGCCCAGGTGATCGTTCTGCCCTTTTGAAGACAGTCTACCAATAGCACACCTGAATCCCAAAAGATGGAAGCCCTCACTTTGCCTGCAGACAGAACCACCCTCGCTTTCTTTGGAGGTGGGGATCCATAATGTTTCCACTACTCTGACTGTTCTTTGGTTTCTGGTTGAAAATGATGACATGAACTCAAGTCTCATCCATAGTCACAAACTGCTGAAGAAACTTCTCAGGAATTGCAGAAAAATGGCCAAGATTGTCTTTTGACATGTTGGGATAATGTCGTTTGTGATCACCTCCAAGAAGTTTTGGAACCCATCAAGCAGAGACCTTTGTCATTTGAAGATCATTGTGAATAATGGCATGAACACATTCCTGGGAGATGTCCAACTCAGTAGCAATGTACCACTCAGTTAGTCATAGATCCTCCAGTATCATGTCATGGATTCTGCTGGTGGTTTTATCGGTAGTTACATTTCTTGGTCTTCCTGGACAGGTCCAGACTCTCCCTTCCATGTTTGAATTGAGCTGCCCATTTCTTCTCTGTGCTGTAAGAAGGGGCACTCTCCCCTAGAT
Organism: Achatina immaculata; assembly: GCA_009760885.1. NCBI lineage: Eukaryota > Metazoa > Mollusca > Gastropoda > Stylommatophora > Achatinidae > Lissachatina > Lissachatina immaculata. The sequence continues at coordinate 27,747,026 of CM019691.1, read as the reverse complement.
TCTCTACCATATCCTCATGGATCTCCTTTGATGATAAGCCCTTGATGCAGAGATAGCGAATGATTGCTCGATGAGAAATGTTATCCATTTTCTCAACTTCTGCCACCTCTTACCACTTCAGTAGCTTGTAAAAAAAAAAATTGGTTGCAGTTAATTTCTTGAAACTTGATGTTTAATCTTACATTAACCTGATCTACAAATGCACCTAATATCAACTGTATGTTTCACGTTGATGCTTGAAATCGAAAGAAGGTAAAATGTTAATGGGAACAGAAGACATTGTGGACAGGTGGACAGAGTACATCGGTGAGCTATATGGAGGAGAAAGACCAGAATTAACACCAGATACTGAAAACTTCGATAGACCACCAATACTTGAAGATGGAATCATAGATGCCATCAAACACATGAAGAAAGGAAAAGTGACTAGGCCTGATAATATAACAATAGAAGAAATAGAGGCACTAGAGGGGATAGGAATAAAAATAATAACCAAGTTACTGAATGACATTTACAACAGTGGTTATATTTCCAGTGACCTGATTAAATCCACGTTTACAGCACTACCAAAGAAACCAGGTGCAAAGGAATGTGACGACCACCGGACTATCAGCCTCTCATGTCACATAACGAAGCTACTTCTGAGAATAATTATGAGAAGAACAAGGAAAAAGATAAAAATGGAAACAGCAGATGAACAGTTTGGATTTGTTGAAGGAAAGGGAACACACAATGTCATTTATGCTTTATGAACACTAACAGAAAGAGCTTTAGATGTATAGAAAGATCTCTACAAAGGCATTCGACAAGGTGAAACATAATGAAATGATTAAAATACTTGAAGACATCAATATAGACTGCAAAAAACTGAGGATTGTAAAACATCTACACTGGCAGCAAGAAGCAGCAATTTGAGCTGAAAATAGAACTGGAAAATATCAACCTATAAAACAAGGGGTGCGACAAGGATGTGTAGTATCTCCAGACCTTTTTTCTCTGTACAGTGAGAATATTCTAAGAACGATCATCACAGAACCAGGCATAAAAATTGGAGGATACTGTATTAACAACCTTGGTATGCTGACGACACAGTACTGATAGCTGAGAACCAACAAGACCTGCAAAATCTCTTGGATAAAGTCACCAAAGAAAGTGAACAGAAAGGCCTTACTTTTAACATCAAAAAGACAGAGACTGGTTATATCTAAGAAACAAATAAGCAGGCGCAGTATTAAATTAAACGGAACTATTCTAAAGCAGGTGCAGAAATTCAAATACCTTGGAGCAGTAATAACTTCAGATGGGAAATGCAGAACAGAAATTAGGAACAGAATAGGCCAAGCAAAGACTGCATTTCAGAGAATGAGAAACATATTAGCTAACACATCTTTATCAATGAATGTTAGAAAACGAGTCCTAAAATGCTATATTGAACCTATCTTGTTATATGGAAGTGACAATAGGCAAGTCTGCACAAAAATCATTGGAAACAGCAGAAATGTGGTTTATTAGAAGAATGTTGCGAATCCCCTGGACAGCAAAAATAACTAACAAAGAATGTATGAGAAGAGCTGGAAAGACAAAAAAAAAAAAACTTGTCCAAAAAATAAGAGAGAGAGAGAGAGACAATGTACTTTCATAGGCCATGCAATGAGAAGAGTGGGCACTGAAAATATTATAACAACAGGAAAAACAGTGGGAAAATCTAGAGGAAGACATAGAAAAATGATACTGGACAGTCTGACAAGATGGTGTGAGAGGAGTTCACCAACTGAGCTGATGGCCTGCATGAAGGATCGTGTACTCTGGAGAAGCATAATAGTCAACGCCAGTCGGCACGGCACCTGATGATGATGTTTCAAGTATTTGTACCTTATGCCGAGAACTTATCAATTAACCCTCGTACCATACTCACGGACTTCAGGAATGTATTTTCAACAAAAACAAAGGTGCTTTAAAGATTTACTATATTTCCAAATGTAATACTTTAATTTGTCTGATCTTCAAATGTAAGGCAAAACTGCAGCAAGAATTCAGTATTATTTTCCCAGTTACACATTGGATTGACAGCATATTATTTATAGAGAAGAGAAATATATTCTTCAGTGTTTCCACATTCTTAGGAAGTGTCCATCACATCTTAAACATGAAGGCTTAAGTTTTAAAAGACACTGCACTTGTGTGCTTTTTTTAGATCTTGCATGCATTTTCATAGACTGATATTTTGCTTTAATGTCAAATCATTAAAGCTTACAATGAGCTTTAGTATCATCATTATTCATTTCACAACAAAATTTGTCTTTTAAACAGTCTTTTTAAAATGTTTCTTTGAACTGCTTGAATTTTGGCATTTTGAGAGTAAGTGAGAAATAATTCCAAGAGCATTATTTAGGCACTAATAGACAATCTGACCTGAGAACTGTTACAGTTTTGGTCTAGTTTATGAACATTTAGTGACACTCTGCAAGGACTGCAGGGTCAGGAAAGTGAGTGCCTGAATCTTTGGCAGCAGGTTGGGCCAGTGTTGCTTTCTTCTTCTTCTTCTTTGGTATTCAAGTTCCTGGTCATGGTAAATCAGAAGCCTGGTTGCCAGGATGAAGTCCACAGCCTTCTCCAGGTCCTCCCAGCATCTCCACAGCTTCTGCCTTAGGTTCGAGCCATGTGGCCGTGACTGGCTGCGTGGGTCTGTAAAAGCTGGATACTCTTGGGGTACATGTTCTGGAGTATGTACTCCGCTTCTACATGGGCATTCATCTGTATGTGAGATCTTGAGTCAGATGGCTCAGCACCCTGCTGTAGCTGGTTCCTAATCAGAACAAGACCATTCATTGCTTCCTTTGTAGCTGGTTGAATGATCTGGTTCGCTGCCTGTGCCCAGTCTCTTGGCCCACCTAAAATTTATAGCTAACACCTACACGACTGCTTTCATTATCTAGATGGGACCAAAATTATCTAGATCTTGATTTACAAAAAAAAATTTTAAATAAATAAATAAATAAATGTATCCCTATCTGGGTAAAGTTGGGGCGACCATTCCCAACCCTGCGCATCACAGGTGGCGGATGGTGAAAGTCCTCCAGATATGGAGGATCTCTGTGAATAAGGAGTTGTCCAAATAAGCAGGCACGGACCAACTGGCGGTAGACTCAGAGAGCGAGGTGGGGTAGTAGGTACTACTCCTATAAAGTGCCTCAGGTGCTCAGTGAAGGGAATACCAGGCGAGTCAGAGGCGCCTTAAAACCTCTCGCTCCCATTGCCTTGCGGGTAGGACAGGGAGTCCAAAGGCTAGCGGAGAGTCCATACACAAACCGACAGAAGGCAACGGGAAACCACTGTTGTAGTTCCCAAGAATATTTATGCTTGAACAGAATAATCGATTCATCATGAACGACGTTAATGGATGTTCCTCTGGAACAGCCTCGTCCGGTAGGGCGGCTCACGAGCCACGGGTGAGGCCAGATCGTCATCAAGCTACTGGTGGCAAAACTAACAAGTTCAAAATAGCAACATGGAATGTTAGAACTTTATTCCAGGCTGGAAAATTAGAAAATGTAAAGATGGAAATGGAAAGGATGAAATCAACATATTAGGAATGAGTGAAGTTAGATGGACAGGTGCAGTGAAGATAAACTCAGATAAATATACAATAATATATTCAGGAAGTGAGAAACATGAACGAGGAGTAGGAATTATATTTGATGAACAAACGGCAAGGACAACTGTAGGATATTTGAACATCTCGGACCGAGTCCTGCTAGCCCAACTGAAAGGACAACCAATAAACATAAATATTATACAAGTGTCCGCTCCAACATCTGAAAGCTCTGAAGAAGATGTACAGCTATTTTATAATGACATAGAGACAGCACTAAAACACACAAAGTCACATGAAGTTACCATAGTCATGGGAGATTTTAATGCCAAAGTTGGTAAAGGAAGAACTTCAGACATCGTTGGTGACTATGGACTGGGGGAGAGGAATGACAGAGGTTATAAATTAATTGAATGGGCAAGAATACACAGCATGGTTGTAGGAAACACCTGGTTTAAACAACATCCTCGAAGATTGGCAACGTGGTGCAGCCCAGACAAAAAGACTTTTAACCAGATAGACTACATATTAATCAACAAACAATTCCGCAATGCATTACTGACAACAAAAACCATGCCAGGAGCTGACTGCAATAGTGACCATGATCCACTCTGTGGAAAAGTTAGAATAAAACTAAAGAAAGCAGGCAGAAAAGTGAGAAACATCAAACTGAATACAGAACTTCTTAAAAATGACCAAGAACTGCGAGAACAATACAAAGTTATTATAACAAATAGATACAATGCAATAGCAAAGATAAATAGTATAGATGAACAATGGGAAATGTTAAGAGATTCTATCCACCAAACTGTTAAGGAGATAATACCACCAAAAAAAGAAGCCCATAAAAATAAATGGTTGACAGACGACATCTTAGGACTGATGGACAAGAGGAGGAGTAAAAATAATGAGGAAAAATATAACAAGATAAATAAAGAAATAAGACGCAAATACAGAGAAGCAAAAGAAGTGTGGTTAAATGAGCAGTGCAGACAGATAGAGGACTCTCATATTAAAGACAGCAAAAACATGCACAAACGAATTAATGAACTCACAGGCAGGAAAACAAAATATACCACAGGATGCCTGAAATCGAAAGAAGGTAAAATGTTAATGGGAACAGAAGACATTGTGGACAGGTGGACAGAGTATATCGGTGAGCTATACGGAGGACAAAGACCAGAATTAACACCAGATACTGAAAACTTCGATAGACCACCAATACCTGAAGATGGAATCATAAATGCCATCAAACACATGAAGAAAGGAAAAGCGACTGGGCCTGATAATATAACAAAAGAAGAAATAGAGGCACTAGAGGAGACAGGAATAAAAATAATAACCAAGTTACTGAATGACATTTACAACAGTGGTTATATTCCCAGTGACCTGATTAAATCCACGTTTATAGCACTACCAAAGAAACCAGGTGCAAAGGAATGTGACGACCACTGGACTATCAGCCTCTCATGTCACATAACGAAGCTACTTCTGAGAATAATTATGAGAAGAACAAGGAAAAAGATAAAAATGGAAATAGCAGATGAACAGTTTGGATTTGTTGAAGGAAAGGGAACACATAATGCCATTTATGCTTTACGAACACTAACAGAAAGAGCTTTAGAAGTACAGAAAGATCTCTACTTATGCTTCATTGATTACACCAAGGCATTTGACAAGGTGAAACATAATGAAATGATTAAAATGCTGAGAACCAACAAGACCTGCAAAATCTCTTGGATAAAGTCGCCAAAGAAAGTGAACAGAAAGGCCTTACTTTTAACATCAAAAAGACAGAGACTATGGTTATATCTAAGAAACAAATAAGCAGGCGCAGTATTAAATTAAACGGAACTATTCTAAAGCAGAATGTATAAAATCGGAAAAAAGTAGGAGCAGCTTTATTTTTCCGATTTTATACATTCTAGTATCACAGCTTTACTGCAGTGTTTAGTGTATAGTTGTATACTTATACACCAATTATTGTATTCTAAAGCAGGTGCAGAAATTCAAATACCTTGGAGCAGTAATAACTTCAGATGGGAAACGCAGAACAGAAATTAGGAACAGAATAGGCCAAGCAAAGACTGCATTTCAGAGAATGAGAAACATATTAGCTAACACATCTTTATCAATGAATGTTAGAAAACGAGTCCTAAAATGCCATATTGAACCTATCTTGTTATATGGAAGTGAATCATGGACAATAGGCAAGTCTGCACAAAAATCATTGGAAACAGCAGAAATGTGGTTTATTAGAAGAATGTTGTGAATCCCCTGGACAGCAAAAATAACTAATGAAGAATGTATGAGAAGAGCTGGAGAGACAAAAAAACCTTGTCAAAAAGATAAGAGAGAGACAATGTACTTTCATAGGACATGCAATGAGAAGAGGGGGCATTGAAAATATTATAACAACAGGAAAAATAGAAGGAAGAAGATCAAGAGGAAGACCAAGAGAAATGATACTGGACAGTCTGACGGGATGGTGTGAGAGGAGATCACCAACTGAACTGATGGCCTGCATGAAGGCACGGCACATGATGATGATCCCTAGAATGACAGCTATGTGATCTTAATACTGGCCTAGCCCGTGACAACGCGGCTCTTTGTAACTAGGTCATCGTGTGGCCCGGTGTGACTACAATGGCTGGGATAATGTATTGCGTCATAAGCTAACAATGTTATCTTGTAGTCCAGATGATGATTTAGAAGAATAAGAAGACGGGATGGACTAAGGCCGGCGGCTGTAAAGAATTACTCCCTGAACAAAAGAAAGGCGGTAAATACCAAGCTCCGTGGCTAAGTCCCCGGCCTGACAATAACACAGACCAACGAGGGACAATGGTTGGTCGTTCTTTTCAACAACACGCTCGATTATGAGTGCGTGAAACAGGCGTTCAAGGAGTACTGCCACGGCCACATAGAAAAGAGAACAGATAAAAATGATGCAAATGTGGAGGACTTTATAAAAACACCACTTGTAACAATCTACCTGTACCATCTTATATCCTTCCGTGCCGTTAAACGTCACATAGGGCTCGCAAAGTAGTTCGCCAATTTTTCCTGTCTTCGGCGAGTCTTTCAACATCACCAAAGGATTTTATGCCTGTTAATTTGGCCTCTCTTAACAATGTCCTCTTCAGAGTTTCACGCGGTCTGCCTCTTTTTCTTCGGCCTGTTGTGTTCCACTTGATAGCTTGTTTTGGGATTCTCTGATCATTTCTTCTCATCAAGTGACCAACATATGTCCATCTCCTTTTCCGGATCACCCATGAGACTGGTTGTTGTTCAATCATCTGTCTTATCTCTGCATTGTTCTTGAATTCGTTCCACTTGATGCCAAGTATTTTCCTTAGGCATTTGTTTTCAAAAGAGTCTAATTTCTTGTCTATTTCTTTAGTTGTTTTCCAGATTTTGCATGCATAAATGAGGGTGGATATTAACATTTGAATTGAATAGTCTTAACTTGGTTTTTGTGCTTATAACTTTTGAGTTCCATATGTTCTCAAGATTCTTGAAGATTGATGCTGCTTTTGCAATTCTGATCCTAACTTCCTTTCTAGTGTCACCATCCTGGTCTATGTAGCTGCCAAGGTATGCAAATTGATTGACTTCTTCAATATCTGTCCCTTCTATGTGTATTTTTCCATTTTGATTGAGGGGAATTTTCATTATTTTTGTTTTGTCCTTGTTAATTTCAAGTCCTATTTTGCTAGCCAGTGAAGACAGGATATCTGTTTTTTCTTGCATGGAATTCACATTACTGATAAGAGTTATGTCATCAGCAAAATCAAGATCTTCTAGTTGGGTCCCATGTATCCAGTCAATACTTGTGTTACCTGTGCATCATTTTTTCATTATGAAGTCTATTGTAATTCCAAAAAGTAAAGGAGACAGTATACATCCTTGTTTCACACCTGTTTCAATCTGGAACCATTCACTCATCCCTTCTTCTGACTTGACTGCACAGATATATCCATTGTATAAGTCCTTAATGATGCTGACAATTTTAGATGGTATTCCATATAAGCATAAAACTCTCCATAATGAACCTCTGTGTATGCTATCAAATGCCTTTTTAAAATCTATGAAGTTCGGTATTAATGGTTTCTGCTTTTCAATATATTCTTCAAGTATTATTCTGAGAGACAGCTTCTCCCTTTTCGAAATCCTGCTTGTTCTTCTCTCATTGCAGTATCCACTATATCTTTAAGTCTATTCAATATGACCTTGCAAAATACTTTTGACACAACTGATATTAAGGTTACTCCTCTCCAGTTGTTAGTCACTAAGGTTGCCTTATTTTTGGTATTTTAACAATGATTCCTTTTTTCCAATTAGAAGGGACCTTTTCTTCTTTCCAAATCTTGTTAAACATTCTCTGTAGTTGTCTCATGTTGTCACTATTGATAGCTTTTAACATTTCAGGTGTTATTTCATCTTCAATGGTAGCTTTGTTGTTAGCCATTAAATTCACTGCTGTTTCAATTTCAAGCAATTTAATTTCATCTAGGCTGACATTTAGTTGTGGGGCTGGTAAGTCAGTTTCAAGGTTTAACAATTCTTTTGGGCATGATCGATTAAGTATTTCTTGGAAGTGTTCAGCACATCTCTGCTTTTGGTCTTTATTTGATGTTAATAGGGTTCTAGTTTTGCTAAGGATTGGTCTTTCTTTAGATGTAATAGTACCTGTTAGCCTCTTTTGTATGTTATATAAAGTTTTGCTGTCTCCTGTTTTTGCTGCTTTTTCTGCCTCTTTTGCTATATTGTCTATGTATTCTCTTTTATCCCTTCTAGCTGAACTTTTTGCTTTCTTGTCTATTTCTTTGTATGTTGCTTTCGCCAGATCTTTTCCAAGATCTGTTTTTGCATTCAACATGTCTAATTTGACCGCTCGTCTTTCATGTATATACTTCCATGTTTTATCTGATATCCATGCTTTTCTATTTGGTTTTTTCAGTCCAGCGCTTGCTTTTGCTGCTGTGATTATGGCTGTGCTGTAAGAATTCCATAATTCAACTATAGCTATCTCCTCAACTTCACTGGGTGTTTTGGAATGATTGGCAAGTTCCTGATTGAAATTAATGTTAGTATTTTCTTCTTGTAGGCTGTGGCTGTTTATCTTTCTGTGTACTGATTTCTTGTGTTGGCTTTTCAATTTTAGTTTTATTTTCCCTATGCACAGGTTGTGATCACCGTTGACATCTGCACCCCTATAAGCCCTTACATCTATGAGAGATGTTCTGTATTGCTTTCTAATACAAAAATGATCTATCTGGTTTCTAGTTCTATCATCTGGGGATATCCACGTTGTTTTATGTATCTCTTTGTGTGGGAATATTGTGCCTCCAATGACCATGCCCTCTGTTAGACATATTTCAATTAATCTTTCTCCGTTCTGATTAATCATGTCAGTTCCCTCTTTCCCCATCACTTTTTCAACGTCAGTATTATCTTTCCCTACCTTAGCGTTGAAGTCCCCCATAGCAATTAGGATGTTGTGTTTAGGGACACGACAAGGTTTAACAACCTTATCCTGGGACCTATCTAGAGGTGACTCCAGATGGGAAAAAAGATATCGTTACGGAAACTCGCAGAGAAACCAACCGAGCATCAAGGATGCCAACTCCAAGGAGCTCATTCGTTGCCCCCAAACATGTGACTCAGGTCATCAAAGAAATGGAGAGATACCATCTAGACATACTGGGCATCAGCGAAATGCGATGGCCAGAAGCAGGTAAAAGATCGGCAGAAAATGGTAAGTTAATAATATATTCAGGCAGAAATGATGGCAAAATCTGAGATGGGGTAGGTATTATTATGTCAAATGTAGCAGCAAAGAGCCTTGTAGAATGGGAACTGGTGAACAGTCGTATAATAAGAGCATGATACAACCTAAGACGCAGAAGAATGACAATAATACAGTGTTATGCACCCACGAATGATGCAGATGATGATGTGAAAGACGACTTCTATCACCAACTACAACCTGTACCATACCAGAAATAAAATACTGGTTCAAGGCGGTGCTCATGATGTCGACTCTTGGTTGACAGATGACTTCAGTCGTACTCAAGATGGGGCTTTAAAACCTTTCCTGCGACTGTTAGGTACAGACTGTCATCTGTTGCTATGAGTGACAGACCGGCCATCACCACCAGTGACGGACACGATACTGTCGTCACTAATATCAGTCAAGGCACTACCACCACCAACGACATGCAAGAACAAGTCACCACCAGCTGCGAAGGACAAGAGAACATTACAACCAATGTCAAGACAGTTACTACAACCTCCGACAGACACGATGATGCTACCGCCACCACTGTCATTCTGATCAACTGTCCCAGTGCTGATCTTACTGATAAAGCCCTGTCAGATCAGGCAAGCACCTCAGCTAAACCCACTGACGTTCAGACAATGCTAGAACACTCCACCAGCAACAGTTTAGCTGATGTGGAAAACCGAGATGACAGTGAAGCTCCAGCGCCTGAGTTCTCTGCATCTAGTGTGGCTGATTCACCACATGTATCTCAGCAGCCTAGAGTTGTCGAGGAAAAATTAGCTACATTATGTAGCCAGAACATACTTCATGTAGTCAAAGACCTCATCATAAACCTTATTGGTGACATGGCAGAGGAGATTAAAGCACTCATTCAAGCTGGAGAATGACAGTCTCAGGGCTGAACTTACGTCACTGAGAGACGAAAACGCTAAAATGAGACTCATGATATCAGAATGGCAGAGTGATCCACGCGGCCACAGCAAGGAAGTGTTGACAGGTATTCAAGAAGTGACTGCTGACACAGATAATATGACTGTAAATTCATGCACAAGTGCACCAGATATCAACACAGAACACACGCCACAGCAAAGAGCTGCACAAGAGAAGCACACCAGCACAGTAACAACATCAAAGAATATATGACACACTTGATAATCGGAGATTCCTTACTCAAAGGAATCTATGGTGAGCGGATGTCAGTTACCTCTGAAGACACCGTCTCAGTCATGCCAGTATCTGGAGCTGGTATTATAAAACTAACGCAGACACTGAGACGACTTGATATCGATCTGAGAGTGACGAGAACGACCGTACATGTTGGCATTAATGACAGCAAGAACGGCCAGAGTCTTCGGCCCTCTGATATACAGGACTTGATACCCACCATCAAGAAAAAATACCCAACACTTCCATAAACATTTCATCCATCATTCCACCTTGATATAAACAACAAAATACTAAAAACATTCTGTCTACAGAACACAGTAGTTTTTATAAACAACACACCATTTTTTACTTCAGCCACAGGTGCTCCCAAAAAATGCCTTTACAGGGACCACATCCACATTAACAAGACTGGTAGCAGCATCCTTGCCAAAAATATCAAATATCCAGCAAGAACTGAGCAGAACATAATAAAACACTCAAATAGCCAGAAACAATGACAGCCACCTACATTTCGTAGCTGCAGAAACATACACTCTACACCAGCTACAAGACTCCAAGGACCCTCAGAAACATCACCCTCTGCCTCTCTACCATTGCCCACTCCATCCACTGGCCCACTATACGATTCCATGTTCCCGCCCCTGCCTACACAGCAAGCTCAACAAATTATACCATCAGTTAGTACAGCGAACAACATGGAGACTCCTGCACAATCACCACTTAGGAATACCACAACAACTGTACAGGACACAAACACAAGAACCTCGAATCATTATCCGTGGAACTTTCAGCTACAATATCTAATGCAGTTTAGTCTTGCAGCTCTGAGCCACGCGTATATGATGTCCTTACTACACAGTCAACGTGCAACACCCACATACAGACACTAGATAGCTTGAAACTTCCAGCACTTTTTAACTTCTGTAGATAAATTTAACTGAACAAAAACAAAAAAACCACAGAAGTTCTTACAGCAGAACATAAATTTCTTAGTGCTAGCTTATAGCTAATATTGTCATCAAGTCTTTTACAATTTACACTTACATAACGTTTATTGCATTGTTGATTTTTGTACTTTTTCCCCTTATTTGTCAGTATATTATAAACTTAGATTCATTATCTCTTCTAGCTTAAACGTATACCTATAATTGTATGATTGAAGTCTGACTGTTGCACGAATAAGTCTGTCTGACCATTTATTTTATTTTTACTGAAATATAATATTTCTAACATTGTTATAAAATGATTCCGAAAATGGAAGAGTGGCTGCGACACGATGGCCTACGTGTTGGCCACTTAAATGTTTATCACTTGTTAGGAAAACTCCCTGAGGTTACATATATACTTCAACATTTTCATATTTTTGGTTTCTCTGAAAGCAGATACATAAAAACATCACAGACAATGATATACAAATAGATGGTTTTAATTTGATCAGGTGCGACCCAACTAGGAAGCTAGAGACAGGTTTAGTCATTTACATTTCTAACACAATTAAATTTTGTAGAAGAGAAGACCTGGAAACATCAGAGGTTGAATGTATTATGCTAGAAATCAAAATATCAAATCTTAGTCTAATTCTAATTAGTTTTATATACCAAAATCCAAATGCTTCAGCCAAGTGGTATGTTCACTTTTTGACCATGGTGGATGATGCTCTAACTTATAAATTCAAGGACATAATCATTCTAGGTGACTTCAATATAGATCTTAATCAGCCAAATCCTACGTGGAAGAACATTTCAACATCTTACAACTTCTCCTAAATTGTTAACAAACCTACTAGAGTAACTGAATCATCATCAACAATAATAGATCATATTCATGTAGCTGATCCAGGAAACATTACTGAATGTACTGTCCCTCATGTGTCGCTGAGTGATCACTACCCGGTCTGCTGTACGTGGTCACATAAGGGGTATAAAATGCCTAAACACAAACATACCAGCATCAAATATAGAAACTTTAAAAACTTTAACTTGGAATTATTTTTAACTGATCTAAAAGCTTCGCCTCTTACGTACGTTTTCCAGTTAACAAATCCAGATGAGGCTATCGAATACTGGATCAAGATATTTTGAAATATTTTTGACAAGCATGTCCCCATCAAAGAAATGAGAGTAAAACATGTAACAAAATCCCCGTGGATAACTCCTGATATCTTGCAACTCATGAGGAAACAGGATGAAGCTCACAAAAGCAGAAATTTCAGTAGCTATCGTTCACTTAGGAATAAGGTGCAGTATTTAATTAGGCAGGAAAAGAAAAATTACTTCAGAAATTTAGTGAAAGACAAAACTGATAGTAAATCAATCTGGAAAGCGATTAATACTCTTGTAAATAAAAGGAAGCAAACGGACCCACAAACACTTAATGGTGAACATACTTGCACTAACTTCAGTGAACATTTTAAGGAAGAAATTAGTATTCTAAAATCTTCATTACCAACCCCTAATTGCGACCTGACCGTGTTGAAAACTTTCAGCGACAGTAAATGTGTAAGCTAAAACAAATTAATATTCCTTTCCTCACAGTCGGTGAGGTTTATAACTACATCCGGTCCTTAAAGAACACTAACTTAGCAGGATGTGATGATATTAGTAACAAGATACTACGCTACGCTGCACCAGTTATCACAGACACACTAACATACTTATACAATTTGTGCATTGACAAACATTATTTCCCTGATGCTTTTAAACTCGCCAAAGTTTTTCCTCTTTTTAAATCTGGACAGACTAGTCTTCTTCTTCTTCGTTCGCATTGTCTGTCTATACCTGCAGTCCCGTCTCTTGGATAAATTTCACTGTTTTTTGTAATTCATGTATGGAACCATAGAGCTTATCTTCTTTAGTGGTTTCACTGGGCCAGTAATTATTTCTCAGTGTTCCATAGTTGGTGCAGTTCTGGAGGATATGTTCCACAGTTTGGGGCACCTGGGCACATGTACATAGATTAGTAGTACCAACCCTAAACTTTGTATACATATGAGTTCAGAGTCGGGTGTGTCCTGTTCAGAGACGGAAGATGGTGACTTGTTCCTTTCTGTTTAGCATGTGATAGTCATCATGTGGTGGTGTTTGTGGCTTCCTGTAGGTTTTTATCATGCTTCTGATTATAGGCGATTGGTATGTCTGGTTGCTCCATTTCAGTGCCCTCTTTGGCCAGATGGTCAGCTTTCTCATTGCCTGGTATCCCACAGTGGGAGGGAATCCATTGCAAAGTGACTCCATGTTGTAAGCCAATTTTTGACAAGGCATCCTTAAGGTCTGGTAGTTTGTTGCCTGAAGAGCTTCCAGTACTGATCTTGCATCTGTGAGAATTACTACAGAACATGTATCAATTCTGGAGTCTGATAGTTTTTCAACTGCAGCAATAATTGCCCTAACTTCTGCATCAAAGTTGTTGCAGTATTTACCAGTGGGTATGGAAATCTTGTCAATGGTGTTGTTTGGATATTCAATATATGCTCCTGCCCCTCCATTCTTTATGGCATTATGTGCAGATCCATCTGTATACACACGTATCCAGGTGTCATATGGATATTTTCACCTAGGACAGACTAGTGACCTCTCAAACTACAGACCCATATCCATTCTGTCATCACTATCTAAACCTCTTGAAATGCATATACAAAAGTTAACACTGCTCCACATGCAAGAAATTCATTCATTTGCATGTCCCTTGCGGAACTTTGCCTCCCAAACAGCACTCCTGTAGGCCTCTCGGTTGTGAGCAAGATGGCCTGCTGCGCTGCATCCATTTCCAGATCGTTAATGATGTCTTGCAGCCATTTTGTTTTGGTCTTCCTCTTTTTCTTTTTCCTATTATGTATCCTTCCAATATAGTCTTCTCTAAATCATCATGATGTTTAATGTGTCCAAAATATTTAAGTTTTCTCTCTTTAATCCTCTTTAATCCTCTTTCAAAGGATTAAAGAGAGAAAACTTAAATATTTTGTACACATTAAACGTCATGATAATTTAGAGAAGACCGTATTGGAAGGATACATAATGGGAAAAAGAAAATGAGGAAGACCAAAACAAAGATGGCTGAAAGAAATCGTTGACGATCTGCAAATGGACGCAGCAACAGCAGGCCATCTTGCTCACAACCGAGAGGCCTACAGGAGTGTTGTTTGGGAGGCAAAGTTCCACAAGGGACATGCAAATGAATGAATGAGTATAGATATATTTGTTCTTTTTTGTGTCCACGATATTTGGAGAACTCTTCTGTAGCATTTACATTCAAAGGCATTTATGTGTTTCTCACTTGTTCTGTTAAGTGTCCATGTCTCACAGGCATATGTTGCGATGGGAAAGATGCATGCCCTTAAAAATCTTATTTTTGTAGTTCTGTCTGCTCCTCTCCACAGATTTATTTGTTTTACTTTCTGAAGAGCAATAGATGTCCTCCTTTTAATTTCCCTCATTGTATCTCCATTATTAGTTAGTAGTGATCCAAGATATTCAAAACTCTCCACTTCTTCCAGTTTTTCCAGCTGACAGATAATTTGGTTATGGTCACCATTCTATGATGGTAGGCAGATGATCTCAATGTAGGGACAATGGCTACGATCAATGACTAGTACAGTCACTGCCCGGAAGGAAAGCAATGGTAAACTATCTTCTGGAAAAATACCAAGAAACCCAAACAGCAATCATGGAAAGTCAAATAGGAAAAAGATCTGGTGGTGAGGCCCCCAGGCCAGATAGATCTAATTTTAACATGGGGAAGAGTGTGAGGCAGAGGTCAGTACTAGTAATTGTGATGACATGCAAGAAAACAATCTACTAATAGACAGTCAGGTTTTAGATCAAATTACTCCTGCCACACAGCATTAACTAAAATGACAGAAAGCTGGCTGTCTAATATAAATGATGACAAATTGTGTGGTGCTATCTTTGTTGATTTCAAGAAAGCCTTCGTTATGACTGATCATGAAATTCTTGCAAAAAAGCTGGAAGGCTATAGATTACATCCTGACCTAACAAAATTTATTACGTCTTTTCTCTCAGGTAGAAAACAAGTAGTTTGCTTTAGAAACAAAATATCTGGCTTGTCTGTGGTTGATACCGGTATTCCTCAAGGCTCCATTCTTGGTCCTCTTCTCTTTGCTACCTATATTAACGACCTACCACTACATTTAAAGCACTCTTCATGTGATCTTTTCGCTGATGACTGTACTGTTTACAATAGTGACTATGACATCAATAAACTACAGACAACGCTCCAAATTGATATAAACAGTTTGATTAAATGGAGTAATAAAAATGGTATGTTGATAAACACCAACAAAACAAAATCCATACTCATCACTACAAGACAGAAACTGCAGAATGCAACAAAAACTTCACTACAGCTTTGTAATAGGACTAAGGCAATAGAAAATGTTCATGAACATAAAACCCTAGAACTCATTACTGATCAGCATTTAACTTGGAATTCTCACGTACATAACCCAACAAACCTGATTGCACAGAAAGTTTACCAATTAGCCAAAATTAAACACTTTATCGACAAAGACACAAGAAAGATATACTACATATCACACATACAAACACACTTAGATTACTGTTCCACAATCTGGAATGGATGCTCAGTCTCAAACACAAAAAGGCTCCACTCACTTCACAAGCAAGCATTAAATCTGATTTGTGACAAACACTCAGTACAGACTGTAGATCAACACAAACAACTCAAAATTCTACCCCTCAAAAATATAATAATTTTTAACAAAGTTAAGTTTGTTCAGAGAATTCTGTTGCACAATGCTCCGCCTTACTTGTGGTCATTGTTTACGTATAACACTAAACATAGCCAGCGTTTAAAAAACTGTCTTCTTCCTAAACCCAGGATTGATCTGTACAAGAAAAGCCTTGCATATTCTGCAGTACAGCTCTGGAACACCCTCCCCTACCATTTAAAATCCATTGGTAATACTTCATCCTTTAACTCAAATCTGTTTCATTATTTACTTGTTTGTAATTATATGCCTCCATAAATTGATACATGTCCTGTAGTAATTCTCACAGATGCAAGATCAGTACTGGAAGCTCTTCAATGCAACAAACTACCAGACCTTAAGGATGCCTTGTCAAAAATTGGCTTACAACATGGAGTCACTTTGCAATGGATTCCCTCCCACTGTGGAATACCAGACAATGAGAAAGCTGACCATCTGGCCAAAGAGGGCACTGAAATGGAGCAACCTGACATACCAATCACCTATAATCAGAAGAAAAGCATGATAAAAACCTACAGGAAGCCACAAACACCACCACATGATGACTATCACATGCTAAACAGAAAGGAACAAGTCACCATTTTCTGTCTCCGAACAGGACACAGCCGACTCCGAAGTCATATGTATACAAAGTTTAAGGTTGGTACTACTAATCTATGTACATGTGCCCAGGTGCCCCAAACCGTGGAACATATCCTCCAGAACTGCATCAACTACGAGACACTGAGAAATAATTACTGACCCAGTGAAACCACTAAAGATAAGCTCTACGGTTTCATACATGAGTTACAAAAAACAGTGAAATTTATCCAAGAGACAGGACTGCAGATATAGACAGACAGTGCGAACGAAGAAGAAGAAGATATGCCTCCATAAAATAACCAGCACTCTCTCAACACATGACTCGCCAATCATCAAGTACTAAAATGACATAGTTAGAAAAGCAACTTATTAGATATTGTTAGAAATTATTTTAATGTTTGTTAAAAAACATATGTTAGAAGATCTGTATTTACAATGTATTTTTTTATGTCTGAGTGTGTATGTGTGTGTGAGTGCTATTTTATTAGGTTAATTACTTCTTCTCTTTTACTTTCAATGTAGTAGTTAAATCTTACACCCTTTTGATATGTTTTTTTCCTAATTTAATTTGTATATTTGTACTAAATCAAGTGTGTGGAAAGAATGAAAGATGGAGTGATGAAGGGCAGAATGTAAGACAGGCCAACGTGCCCAATTCTTTACCCTTTAAAAATAAAGATTATTCATTCATTCATTGGTTCAATCTGTTCATTGTCCAAGACTCATTACCACTGACCAGGATAGGCTCAATGTTGCATTTTACAGCTGTCTTTATGGGGTTCAGTGACAGAGGTGCACTGTACATGTTTCTCATTTGTTTGAACGTTATTATGATTTGGTATATTCTATTCTTTTTTCTTAATGCACCTCTAAAATCAATGAGATCAAGCAAATGTGTCATAATCAAGACGAAACCAAAGTGCTTAAACATCTCGAATTTAGCTATAAAAATGTTTGGGTATTTTGAAAATAACCATTTCACTCCATTTATCATATAAATAAACCACAACCGCTTATTATCTGTCAAACATCGTTGGTTTGTTACCTTTTCTTTGAGGTCATTCTCTTGACAGATCTTTCTACAGCGTGCTGGAGCATATCAAATGAGACTGTATGATTTGATTCTACTGCTGTTGAGCAGTTACTATCACTGCATGTGTCAGCAGTATCAGTCATACTTGTCCGCCTCTGACAAGTCGGCTCGTTCGAATCAGACTTGGAATGTGTATTTTCATCCATTTTATTTGAACTTTCCCGCTGGGATGTGGCTTCCTTGTAGTGCTTCTACGAGACAGAGTTGCCAAGTTGACATCAGCAAACTATTTAACATGTCTTTCTAAATGTTTCTTTCCACTGCGCTATATTCTGGCATCTGTATTTCACTTATGCGATTTAGTATCAGTACCACTTACAATATTTGCCTTCCTTGGATAAAAATTTTATTTATAACATTTCATACGCGTGTAATAAAATAAGGGTTTTTTTATATTTTTTTTCCAACTATCTTCTGGCATTCAAATTCCCAAGAGTAGGCAACTCTTGAAAAAAAAATCGAACGAAGGAACAGTGTTGCCAGATTGGGCTACAAGCAGCGGATGGTGCGATTTTTTAAGTGCCTTCGCTACAAAAATTTTTAATTGGGTGACACGCAAACTATCTGATAGTTCTGAAGAAGATGTACAACTATTTTATAATGACATAGAGACAGCCCTGAAACACATAAAGTCATATGAAGTTACTATAGTCATGGGAGATTTTAATGCCAAATTGGTAAAGGAAGAAGTTCGGACATCGTTGGCGACTATGGACTGGGGGAAGAGGAATGACAGAGGTAGTAAATTAATTGAATGGGCAAGAATACATAGCATGGTTGTAGGAAACACCTGATTTGAACAACATCCCCGAAGACTGGCAACGTGGTGCAGCCCATACAAAAAAGACTTTTAACCAGATAGACTACGTATTAATCAACGTACGATTCCGGAATGCATTACTGAAAACAAAGACCATGCCAGGATCTGACTGGGATAGTGATCACGACCCACTGTGTGGACAAATTGGAATAAAGGTAAAGAAAGCGTGCAGAAAAGTGAGAAACATCAAACCAAGAACTGCGAGAACAATACAAAGTTATTATAACAAAATAGATACAATGCAATAGCAAAGATAAATAGTATAGATGAACAATGGGAAATGTTAAGAGATTCTATCCACCAAACTGTTAAGGAGATAAAACCACCAAAAAAAAAGAAGCCTCCAAGAATAAATGAATGACAAACAACATCCTGGAACTAATGGACAGGAGAAGGAGGAGTAAAAATAAATAAGAAAAATATAGCAAAGTAAATAAAGAAATAAGACGCAAATGCAGAGAAGCAAAGGAAGTGTGGTTAAATGAACAGTGCTGACAAATGGAGGACTCCTATAATAAAGACAGCACAAACATGCACAAACGAATTAGTGAATTCACAGGCAGGAAGACAAAATATACCACAGGATGCCTGAAATCAAAAGAAGGTAAAATGTTAATGGGAAAAGAAGACATTGTGGACAGAGTACATTGGTGAGCTATATGGAGGAGAAAGACCAGAATTAACACCAGATACTGAAAACTGTGATGGACCATCAAAACTCGAAGATGAAATCACAGATGCCATCAATCACCTGAGAAAGGAAAAGCGACTGGGCCCGATAATATAACAATAGAAGAAATAGAGGCGCTAGAGGAGAGAGGAATAAAAATAATAATCAAGTTACTGAATGACATTTACAGCAGTGGTTTTATGCCCAGTGACCTGCTTAAATCCACGTTTATAGCACTACCAAAGAAATCAGGTACAAAGGAACGTGAGGACCACCGGACTATCAGCCTCTCATGTCACATAACAAAGCTACTTCTGCGAAGAACAATGAAAAAGATAAAAATGGAAACAGCAGATGAACAGTTTGGATTTGTTGAAGGAAAGAGAACACACAATGTCATTTATGCTTTACGAACACTAACAGAAAGAGCTTTAGAAGTACAGAAATATCTCTACTTATGCTTCATTGATTATACAAAGGCATTCGACAAAGTGAAACATAATTTGGAAACAGCAGAAATGTGGTTTATTAGAAGAATGTTGCGAATCCCCTGGACAGCAAAAATAACTAACGAAAAATGTATGAGAAGAGCTGGAAAGACAAAAAAAAACTTGTCCAAAAAATAAGAGAGAGAGAGAGAGAGAGAGAAAGAGAGAGAGAGAGAGAGAGAGAGAGAGAGAGAGACAATGTACTTTCATAGGACATGCAATGAGAATAGTGGGCATTGAAAATATTATAACAACAGGGAAAAAAAACAGTGGAAAGATCCAGAAGAAGACCGAGAAAAATGAAACTGGACAGTCTGACGAGATAATGTGAGAGGAAATCACTAACTAAGCTGATGGCCTGCATGAAGGATCGTGTACTCTGGAGAAGCATAATAGCCAACGCCAGTCCGCACGGCTCATGATGATGATGATGCTACTTTTTGGGCTGCTTTTAATTATTTGCGGGTATAAATCTTACAAATATGCTACTTTTTTATTTTCATATATAACATCACAAAACATTGTTAGTTTTGTATAACAGAATACAAGTTTTTTTGTTGAATATTTATATTCGCAATGAACGATAGTTTTACTAAAACGTAACATTTTCGATACTCTTTCACTTCTTGTTTTAGTACCTTTTACTGTTCAGATCTGGCATTCATTCCTTTGCATGTCCCTTGCGGAACTTTGCCTCCCAAACAGCACTCCTGTAGGCCTCTCGGTTGTGAGCAAGATGGCCTGCTGCTGCTGCATCCATTTCCAGATCATCAACGATGTCTTGCAGCCATCTTCGTTTCGGTCTTCCTCTTTTTCTTTTTCCCATTATGTATCCTTCCAATACGGTCTTCTCTAAATTATCATGACGTTTAATGTGGCCAAAATATTTAAGTTTTCTCTCTTTAATCCTCTTTACTAGCCAGCCTTCTTCAATATTAAGCTCTTGTAGTATAGATATATTTGTTCTTTTTTGTGTCCACGATATCTGGAGAACTCTTCTATAGCATTTACATTCAAAGGCATTTATGTGCTTCTCAGCTGTTTTGTTAAGTGTCCAGGTCTCACAGGCATATGTTGCGATAGGAAAGATGCATGCCCTTAAAAATCTTATTTTTGTGGTTCTGTCTGCTCCTCTCCACAGATTCTTTATTTGTTTTACTTTCTAAAGAGCAATAGATGTCCTCCGTTTAATTTCCCTCATTGTATCTCCATTATTAGTTAGTAGTGATCCAAGATATTCAAAACTCTCCACTTCTTCCAGTTTTTCCTCATTGATACATATTTCAGTTGCCTTGTTTGTTTTGTCAGTTGTCATCACTTTAGTTTTCTTTGCATTAAGATAGAGGTTCTGCTCTTCGCTGTTCTTGCGGACTGACATAATTAGTTTTCCATTCCTTCTTGTGTTGTGGACAGCAATACTGTGTCATCAGCATATCTAATCTCTGGTATTTCATAACCTCCAACTGTTATGGCATCGTAATATTCTTTGTCTACATCTTCTCTAACATTCCTCATTATATTTTCAGTATACAAGTTAAATAAGTAGGGTGACAATATGCACCCCTGACGGACCCCTTGTTTTATGTCAAACCAAGTTGTTGTTTCACCATTTATTCTTACTGCTGCTTGTTGGTCTAAATACAGCAGTGATGTTAATTGTATCAAATGTGTTGGAAATCCCATTTTTTCCATTATTTCCCAAAGTTTCTGGTGTTGTACACAATCAAATGCCTTTGAGTAGTCTATAAAGGATAAATATAGATTCACATTAAACTCCCTGCAGATCTGGCAACACTAGCTTTTGTTGAGTTCGCGCCGTTGCAGTATCACTGACCGTGTTGCCAGTCGCCCCCAATTCACGTCATTTCAAAGGTCTGCTGTTGTGTAAACGTGAACATTTCGAATGTAATTGTTTTATTGTATTACTCATATTAACATAATGGATAAATGGAGTAAGTACAATAAAAACTTCCAAAATTCATGGCTCGCAGATAAAGAATTTAGCAAATGGATTGAAGAAGTGAGGAATGATAGTGAAAAAGCATACTGTAAACTTTGTAAAGTGTATCTCAGAGCCCACAAAACTGACTAAGCAAACATGCATCAACTGCAAAACATATTAGAATGCCGCGTGCATAATTTCACCGTCTCAACAAAAGTTGACAGCCATATTTTCTCAAAAGTGTATGGTCGCTACACTTGAACTCAAGTTAGCTGCGTTTGTTGCTTGCCATACAAACATTCGAAATGTTGATCATTTAACAGAGTTAGTAAAAAATGAATTTCCTTCGTTGAGTTCATCATCGATGGTGGTAAGCACGAAACATTTACAAATTAATAGAACTAAGTGCTCTGCTATTATTAAAAGATTGTCATAACTCATACACTGCTACAAGAACAAATTGAGGATATGTTTTTTTCTCTTATCATTGATGAATCAACCAATATTTCTTGTTTGAAACATTTATGATTGTGTATTAGATATTATAACTCAAAGGATAATCGAGTAGTGTCTCAATTCCTCAGATTAATTCCTGTCACAGTTACTATTGCAGAGGCACTGCAAGATACAGTTAAACATTTTTTGTCTGATGTTGGCATCAATATTCAACAACGCATTGTTATTGCAACTGATGGTACATCTAACCTGTGCGGTATTAAAAACTCTCTTTACACACGCATGAAAAAGGATAACCCAAATATAATATTAATAAAGTGCATCTGTCATTCTCTTCATTTATCCTGTTCACACGCATCAGAGGAATTGCCTGGAAATATAGACTATTTGCTCAGAGAAACATATAACTGGTTTCACAGATCTGCTTTGTGCACTGATTCCTATATGGAGCTATACAAATTGATAAAAGATGGTGAGGAACCCTTAAAAATTCTTCCTCTTTCTCCTACACGGTGGCTAGCAAGAAGCAACTGCGTAAAGAGAATCCTACATCAATGGGATGTTTTACAATTGCATTTTAAAATGGTAAAATGGTTTCCTCCAACTGTGATAGATATTATGCGAGAGAACTATCTGCTGTGTATTCTGATGCCGTGAACAAATTATATTTAACATTCATGGTGCCAGTACCGAGTGAGTTTGAAAAAATAAATTTACTTTTCCAAAAGGAAGTGGCAGACATCAGCGGTGTATTAGAAGATTTACACAACTTTGCTTCATCATTGTTGAGAAGAATTTTACGCCCTTCTTACGCAAATGTTGAAAGTATCTTGAATAATGTTGATGAAGAGGACTACGTTTCCTATGAGTATGCTGATTTCAGTTATGAATTTTCCAATTTATTAGCGGAGAACTTAGCTTCAGGAGAGATTTCTTCAGAACAAGGGCTTTACATACAACAGCGTTGTTTCCAATTCTTAAAAAAGAGCGTGTAAGAAACTATTAAATCGTGTTCCCAGAAACATGGAGATTCTTCTGAAGATTTATAACTTTTCTCCTAAGATCAACTTGTTTCACACATGCCCATCATTTTCCACTCTACCATTAGAATTATCTAAGAGATCTCAGAGTGGTGAGATAGAAATTCAGTGGCGTTCTCTGCTGATGATGAACTTGGAAAATGTTTTTCCTGATGGCATACCGACAGATGGAGCAGATTTCTGGTGCGACGCAATAACCATTAAAAATTCGGCTGGTGATTTCGTCTTGAAAGAATTTACTCTATTTGCATTGACTGTATACAGTTTGCCAGTTAGCAGTTCTACAGCTGAAAGAGTGTTTTCAAGAGTAACTGCAACAAAAACAAAACTCTAAAACAGAATAGGGCTAAAATTTCTTTCTTCAGTTCTCCGAGTTAAAATGATGTTTGAAGACAGAAATATATGCTGTTATAACTTCACACCATCAGCAAAAATGCTGACATTTAATTTGCCAATCTATCACAAAGAACCAGGCAAAAAGGAAGATGAGACTGCCAAGATTGTTTTCTGTTATACAATTTTAAATGGAAAGTGAGTAATAAATAATTTTGCACTTATTACATTATTAATTCATTTTATGATATATAAAAATATTAATGGGTTAGATAAAAAGAATATAGATTAAAGCTTATTATTGAGCGCTCATCTGCACATGTGATCTTTATTCAAGAGAACTAATCGCGTGTTCATAAAATTGATATTTTATATTGATCGAAAATTACTTGAGGGCACAAGGGGAAGTCACTAAGTAACTCGCAAATGCCTGTTACAAAAAAACTAAATGCGACAGTAATTTGAAAACTTTAAATTTTTGAACTTACATTATTCCCCTATTTCTCAACGTAATTGCCACCGGCATTGATACATTTGTTCCATCGTATAATCAGTTATGCAGTGCCCATGGCGTAAAAATCAGGAGTCCGATTTCTGAACCATTTTTTTACTTCTGTTTCCACCTCTTCGTCACTCAAGAATCTTCTCCCACCAAGGTGGTTTTTCAATGGACCAAAATAAAAATCACTTAGAGCTAAGTCAGGACTATAGGGTGGATGTTCAAGAACTTCCCAACCCAACTGGCTAATTTTCTCTTGAGTTAACTGAGCTGTATGTCGTCTGGCATTGTCATGAAGGAGAAGCACACCTCTAGTCAGCAGACCAGGATGTTTTCTTCGAATTGCATCCTGTAGCATCGACAGAACATCACAGTACGATATAGAATTTGCACTGTCATCATACTTCTGGAACTTGGTTAACAATACTCCTTGATAATCAGAGAACACTGTCAGCATAACCTTCCCCACAGAAGGTGTAATCTTGATTTTTTTTTTTTTGTGCATGGCGATGACGGGTGTTTCCATTGCACTGAGGCACATTTTGATTTGGGTTGGTAGTGGTGCACCCAAGATTCGTCTCCAGTAATAATCCTTTGAAGCATGTCTTCACCTTCAAATGTGTAATGACAGAGATGCTGCAATGACAAACCAAATCGGTTCATTTTGTGTTCATCATTCAGATCTCTGGGTACCTAACGTGAGCAAACTTTCTGAAAATTCAACTGCTCATGCATTATTCTGTAGGCTAAGCCATGTGAACATCTGATTGCACTTGCTACACTGTCTGTCGTTACTCGTCTATCAGCTCTGATAATCTCATTCACCCGTTGCACAGTCGCTTCTGTTGCAGTCTGAACAGGACAGCCAAGTCAGACTTTGTCAACAATTTCGGTGCGTCCCTGAGAAAATTCTTTTACCCAGTTATAGACCGCTTTACATGATAAACACTTTTCAGAATAAACTGTAATCATTTCCTTATGAATGTCCTCAACTGAATGTCCTTTAGCCCACAAAAATTGCACTACACTTCTCTGTTCTTCTTTGGTACACACTAACAGTTGGGTAGCCATTTTGTTATTGCTTTGCATGTGCGCACGTAACTCCCAACGCCCCCTACATAGAACTATTATAAAGTTGGATGATGGTACTATCTAAAGATATATTTAAATACTACCTTATAACTGCTACTGATAAAATATTTCAATTTGCGAGTTACTTAGTGACTTCCCCTAGTGTGTGTGTGCGCGCATGTGCGTGCATGCGTACATGTGTGTGGGGTGGGTGGGTGGGTAATTCAGACTATGTGTATCAATTTTCTCTCTCTTGCCAAAGCAAGTCATTTGTATGCAGACCCACAGGTAATAAAGCGACTCATTCTAAATTTTTTAGTTTTCGTTTGTATTCAAAGAAAGATGTATATTCCTATTGATATTTTCGATATTTGTAATTGCGAAATAATTTTGGTAGCCTTTTTGCAACACAAGGATTGATTTTAGATAGACAAAAATGTGTGCAATGCAAAAAGTGTAAGTGAGTGAAAATAGAAAAAAATATTTTTGGTGTACAATCTGCATTAAATTTTATGCTTACCCTACCTAACCTAACTTACCCTGCCTAATCTAACCAGACCCAACCATACAAAATGTAACCTAATCTAACCTAAATAAAAGTTTATATATATATATATATATATATATATATATATATATACACACATACATATATACATATATATACATATACATATATATACACACATACATATATATACATATACATATATATATACATATATATATATATATATATATATATATATATATATATATATATATATATATATATACTGTCCTAAAAAAGAAACACATAACTACTGATGACCTAATTTTAGCCATAACTTTGATATTCTATATCTTTTTAAATTGAATGAATAAAATTTTCAAATTGCACACAATAATACCTTAGGGTTTAAACACTCACTTTACAGTTTCTTACATCTGTGTGACAAGAATTTGTTAGTCCCAGGGGTTCTCAAGTTAGTATAGTGTATGGCCTCCGCTTGCATCGATCAGTGACTGGCACCACCTTGGCACAGATGCGATCAGATGTTTGATGTGCGCCAGTGGGATGGCTGCCCACTCTTCCTGGAGTTCCTGCCACAGATCACGATGACTGGCTGGAGAAACGTTTAGGTGACAAACGCATCTTTGCAGCTCATCCCATAGGTGCTCGATTGGATTAATATCTGGAGACAGGGATGGCCAGGGAAGGGTGAGAATATTGTTGGCAGTCAAGAACTGTGTGGTGAACCATGCAGAATGGGGTCTGGCATTGTCCTGTTGAAACACAGACATTTGCGCAGCCAAAAATGGAAAGACATGGGGTAGAAGAATTTCGTTGACATATCATTGCGCATTCAAGCCTCCATCAATCTCCTCCAGTGGACTCTTTCCGTTGAAATTGATCATTCCCCATACCATTACACTTCCACCACTGTGTGGTGGAGCTTCATCAACGCAATTTTGGGCAAAATGTTCATTTGGCCTAAGGTAGACTCTTCTCTGCATATCATGGCGGTGCAACAAAAAGGAAGATTCATCACTAAATCAGACACATCTCCATTGATTGTCAGTTGTCCAGGGCCGATGCTGGTTGGCTCATATAAGTCGATTTTGGCAATGGTGTCTCATTAAGACAGGACCTCGGTGAGGTTATTGTGCCACCAGTCCAGCTTCATGCAGTCTATTCCAGACAGTTTGATCAGCCACACGACATCCTGCAAGCAATGACTGGGCACTTGAGGAAGCTGTTATAAACCTATTTCTGAGGTGATGAACCAGAATAAAGTGATCATCAGCTGCTGTTTTCACCCTAGGTCATCCACTACGGTGCCAAAGTTGACTGATGGTACTCTGTTGCATGTTTAAATGTCTGGCAACTTGATTTTGACTTTCGCCTGCTTGCAGGCAACCAGTAGCAATGTTTCGTAAATTTTTCAATACACGCGCCATAATTGTGTGCTTGAAAATTAACTGAATTTGTGTAACCTCATCCTTTTATAGGGTTTTACTTGCATTGGAAGTGAGTTGTGCTCACCACAAAAATCACGACTTTTCTATAAACGCAAGGTGAGTTGCGGTAAAAAAATGCGTGATTAGCAATGGCAGCTACTGCGTTCAGACTGTACACGAGGATAGTAAAATTCATGCTAAATCATGGACCTGATATCTTGGTGAAAATTTTTGGTTTGGTTTGAGATACCCGGGAAAAAAATTCGTGTCATAACATACAAAAAATGAAGCTTATATAAGCTATGCGTTTCTTTTTTTGGACAGTATATATATGTATATGCGGAATGCCAAGTCCGCTTTCCAGACAATGAGACACATCTTGTGCAACAGATCCATATCAGTGGAAACAAGATTCCGAGTACTTAAATGTTACATCGAGCCAAATTTCTTTTATGGGTGTGAAGCATGGTCTATGAATAAGAGAGTACAGCGAGAAATGGAAGCCATGGAGATGTGGTTTATAAGAAGGATGTTGAAGATACCATGGGCAGCCAAGAAAACCAATGAAGAAGTCTTAAGAGAGGCTGGAGTTGAAAAGCAAATTATAGCAAAGGTCAGAGGCAGACAAGCGAGATTTATAGGACATTTCCTGAGAAGAGGAAAATTGGAACACACTGTGGCAACTGGAAAAATTGAAGGAGGAAGACATAGAGAGAAGTTACTGGATGGGCTGTCATTGTGGCTAGGAAGAAAGTCTCATAATCAAGTCTAAAAATAGGGAAGTGTGGAGAGAAATGATCGCCTATGCCACGCGCATGGCACTTGAATGATATATATATATATAGGCAAAAGTCGAAGTTGTTAAGTATCTAAGTTGAAAAATGAGTAGCCCCGTCCATAATTGACTTGCTTTGACAAGAGAGAGAAAATTGCAGATACACCGAATGTCTATATATATATATATATTATATATATATATATATTATATATATATATATATATATATATATATATATATATACCCCCGTGTGGTACCCGGGATCTGCAAAGAATAGGACCACTGTACCCTACCACGCATGATCGTAAAAGGCGACTAAGGAGGGTTCAGCATAGGGCCAGCAACCCTATCTGGTAAAAAAAACACTATCAGACTGCTACAGAAACAGAAGCAAGGGAAAAAAACAAATGCAGGTGGAAGGAGAAATTCTTATCAGGAAACTGAGCCCATGAAGGTTGTGGATGAAAGCCAGCCAATGGAAGTCCCCAGCCCGACTGCAGACCTCCTGGAACCTAAACACAAGATGCAAATAGGCAGCTGGAATGTAAGAACACTAAACCAGACTGGAAAACTAGCACAAACCATCAAGGAAATGCACAGATACAAACTAGACATACTAGGAATACAAGAAGCAAGATGGACAGGACAAGGCAGAAGGAAATTAACAACACAGCACACAGAAGATACAATAATATGGTCAGGTAAAGAAGATCTTCATGAAGGAGGAGTAGCATTGATTATAACAAAAGAAGCATCAAGAGCATTGCTGAAATGGACCCCAATAATTGAGAGATTATTATATGCACGGTTCAACTCAAGATTCACGAAGCTGTCTATTATAGTTTGTTATGCACCAACAGAAGCAGCTGAAGAGGAATTAAAAGAAGATTTTTACAACAGCCTCCAAGCCACAGTAGAAACAATACCCAAGCATGATATGCTACTCATCTTGGGCGACTTCAATGCAAAAGTAGGTGAAGGAAATGAAGATAGAAGAATAATCATGGGAAGAGAAGGAATCGGAGAAATCAATGAAAATGGAGAAAGACTGTGCAGTTTCTGTGAATAAAACATGATGACCATTGGAGGGACAATTTTCCAACACAAAAACATCCATAAGGTGACTTGGAGGTCACCAGATAAAACCACAGAAAACCAAATCGATCACATACTAATAAACAAGTGGAAACGGTCACTACAAGATGAGCGAGCAAGGAAAGGAGCAGATGTAGGAAGTGATCACAACCTTCTGGTAGCAAAAATAAAACTAAAATTAAGGAAAGCCAAAATCGGAGAACACAGAAAGATACATTTTGATACAAGAAAACTGATAGACCAGCAAACAAGAAATGAATTCTCAATAGTACTTAAGAACCGCTTCAGTGTCCTACAAGATGAAGCAGAAATGTCCATATTAGAGTTCAGTAAAACACTACAGGAAACAGCAAAAGAGGTGCTAAGATATCGGAAAAGGAGAAAAGAGGAATGGATAAGCGAGACCACATGGGAAAAGATAGAGCAAAGAAAAGAAATCAAGAAAAAATTACTGAACACCAAATCACAACGGCTTAAAGAACGAGTTTTAAGTAATTATGCACAAAAAGACAAAGAAGTGAAGGAATCATGCCGTCAAGATAAACATCAATATTATGACAACTTAGCAGAAACAGCAGAGAAAGCAGCATATACAAATGACATGAAAACCATATATAAAATCACAAAGCAGATGACAGGTAACTTCAACACAAGATGTGAAGGTGCAGTAAGAACACAAAATGGACAACTGGTCAGTGGAGAAAGAGAAAAAATTGAAAGATGGAGGGAACACTTTAACACCCTACTAAACAGAACACAACAGCACAACCAATAGACATACCTGAAGCAAAAACGGAACTAAACATCAATACAGTAAAGGAGGCGATAAAGAAGCTAAAATCAGACAGGGCACCAGGTGAAGATGAAGTGACTGCTGAGATGTTGAAAGCAGAAGAAACAGAAACACCAAAACAACTTTGGCGGATATTACAACAAATTTGGGATCTAGAAAAAGCCCCAGAGGAGTGGAAAACTGGGCTTATAGTAAAACTACCAAAGAAGGGTGACCTCAGAGATTGCGGGAACTGGAGAGGCATTACCCTACTGCCACTCACCAGTAAAGTATTTTGCAGAATAATCATCAACAGAATTGTACCAACACTTGAGGAAAAACTTCGGAAAGAGCAGGCAGGATTTAGGAAAGGAAGATCATGCATAGACCACATATTTGTACTTAGACAAATATTAGAACAGGCAAATGAGTGGCATAGTACAACATATGCATTATTCATAGATTTTGAGAAAGCCTTTGACAGTGTCAACAGAGATGCACTGTTGGAAATCCTAAGATGGCATGGCCTCCCCCATAAAATAGTTAATGTAATCAAAGCCCTATACGAGGGTTTTCAGTGCAAAGTTATCTGTGGAGAACATACCTCCAGCAGCTTTAGGGTACAAACAGGAGTGAAACAGGGATGTGTACTATCACCAACATTATTTATCTTGGCAGTAGACTGGTTAATGAAGGAGGCAACATCAGACAAACGCAGAGGATTACAATGGACCCTTGACACAGTGCTGGAGGACCTTGACTTTGCGGATGACATTTGTCTATTATCAAGCAGTCACAAACTCTTACAGGTAAGCAGGTAGCAGATCACTTTGTTCGCATTTTTGCACAGGACTGCACCATTGATATCCATCCAGAGAAGGAGCGTACAGTGCGCATCGAGCCACAGAAAGAGGAGGAACAAGTCAGAAAAGTGGAGGTCATGGATGCACCAATCACACGCAGTGAGTTAGACCTAGCAGTTAGTAAACTGAAACCAAGGAAATCACCAGGACCAGATGGAGTGTCCAGTGAAATGATCAAGAACCTGGGAATGGCAGCAAGGGGAAAGCTGTTGGATATTTTCAATATGTGCTGGAGCACAGGTAAGTTACCTCAAATCTGGAAGGAAGCAAGCATGGTACCACTGCTAAAACCAGGGAAAAACAGTGATACTGCCTCCAGCTACAGGCCAATCAGTCTCACTAGCTGCCTATGCAAAACGATGGAACGCATCATTGACCTGAGGCTAAAATGGTACCTAGAAAGTGAAAACCTTCTCGTTCCACAACAAGCAGGATTTAGGCAGTACTACAGTACGGAAGATCAAGTGACCTATCTCTCTCAAGAGATTGAGGATGCATTCCAAGAGAAAAACCTTGTACTAGCAGCGTGGATAGACCTGAAGAAAGCCTTTGATAAAGTATGGAAAAAAGGTCTGCTGTGGAAACTAAGAAACTGCAATGTGAATGGAAGACTGTACAACTGGATAAAGTCCTATTTACACAATAGAAGAGCTAGAGTAGTAATGGATGGACACAACAGCCAGAAAGTACTTCTGCGACACGGTGTACCACAAGGAGGAGTCCTTTCGCCTACACTATTCCTTGTATTCATTAATGACCTGGTCAAGGAACTTCCCTATGGAATCAAAGCGGCACTGTATGCAGATGATCTGGTCATGTGGTGTACAGATGAATATGCGACAGTTGCTACACAGAGACTCCAAAGAGCAGCAGACATCTTGACATCATGGACAAACAAATGGTGTGTAAGTATCAACACAGAGAAATCAAGTACCACTCTGTTCACCCTCTCATCTAAACAGAAAGCAGGTAAGATCTTTGTAAATGAAATACCTTTAAGGATGGACAACCAACCCACTTACTTAGGAGTGACTCTTGACTCAAAACTGACGTGGAAGCGACACATCAACAGTGCAGAGGCAAAAGCCAGAAGAAAACTAGCCATATTAAGAAAATTGAGTGGAACCACATGGGGAGCTAGTGAAAGAATCCTCAAGAATGTATATCAGCAAAGTATTCTACCACATTTAGAATATGGCTCAACATCTTGGTGCACAGCATCAAACACTACGCTGCATAATCTAGACAAGGTTCAAAATCAGTCACTACGGATTATCACAGGTGCCATGAGGTCCACACCAATAGTAAAAATGCAGAAAATAGTTGGTGTTCAAGCGCTAAAGGAACGTAGAGACACAAAGGTCATGACCATGGGAGAAAAATTCCTTAGCTCTGTAAGCCATCCCCTGAAGGAGAGATTCAATAACTTGGCATTAGGACGGCTTAAAAGAAGCAGCTTCATTCATCAGGCCAAGCGTATGCGTAAGCTGATACCTGACCTTCCAACTGTAGTCGCTCCATTATCATCTGTACCAGAGCATACACCATGGAAAGAAGCAGATTATACACAAATATCTATTCAGACTGAAGTGAAAGGTGTGCAGAATGGTGAGATGCAGAGTAGTCTTGTAAGATCAACAGCCACACTTAGTGTTCTAGATGACAAATATCCATGTGACACCTGGATACGTGTGTATACAGATGGATCTGCACATAATGCCATAAAGAATGGAGGGGCAGGAGCATATATTGAATATCCAAACAACACCATTGACAAGATTTCCATACCCACTGGTAAATACTGCAACAACTTTGATGCAGAAGTTAGGGCAATTATTGCTGCAGTTGAAAAACTATCAGACTCCAGAATTGATACATGTCCTGTAGTAATTCTCACAGATGCAAGATCAGTACTGGAGGCTCTTCAGTGCAACAAACTACCAGACCTTAGGGATGCCTTGTCAAAAATTGGCTTACAACATGGAGTCACTTTGCAATGGATTCCCTCCCACTGTGGGATACCAGGCAATGAGAAAGCTGATTAACTGGCCAAAGAGGGCACTGAAATGGAGCAACCAGACATACCAATCACTTATAATCAGAAGAAAAGCATGATAAAAACCTACAGGAAGCCACAAACACCACCACATGATGACTATCACATGCTAAACAGAAAGGAACAAGTCACCATCTTCCGTCTCCGAACAGGACACAGCCGACTCCGAAGTCATATGTATACAAAGTTTAAGGTTGGTACTACTAATCTATGTACATGTGCCCAGGTGCCCCAAACTGTGGAACATATCCTCCAGAACTGCATCAACTACGAGTCACTGAGAAATAATTACTGGCCCAGTGAAACCACTAAAGAAGATAAGCTCTATGGTTCCATACATGAATTACAAAAAACAGTGAAATTTATCCAAGAGACAGGACTGCAGATATAGACAGACAGTGCGAACGAAGAAGAAGAAGAAGAAGAAGCAGTCACAAAGATATGCAAGATAAAATAAACAAGCTAACTCAGAATGCAAACAACATAGGACTAAAGATCAACGTAGGAAAGACAAAGTTAATGAAGCAAAATGTGAACAACAGAAATGTACTCAGAGTAGATAACAAGTTAGTGGAGGAGGTCAACGAATTTGTATACCTTGGCAGCAGAGTAGTAGAAAATGGAGACAGCACAGAGGACATCAACAGCAGACTTACTAGAGCAAACCAGGCTTTTGCAATGCTGCAGACTATATGGAAATCAAAAAAACTAAGCATAAATATGAAAATCAGGATATTTAAGAGTAATGTTCTAAGTGTACTACTCTATGGAAGTGAATGCTGGAAAATCACCAAAACCGTAGAAAACAAGTTGAATTCTTTCCAGACTAAATGTTTACGAAGAATTAGAAAAATATTTTGGCCAAACACCATAAGAAATAACATCTTATTAGCAGAAATGCAGATGAAACCACTGACAACAATTATTGAGGAAAGACGCTGGCGATGGTTGGGACATGTGCTCCGAATGACTGACAGCTCACTACCAAAAATAGCACTAAGATGGACACCACAGGGGAACAGAAGTAAGGGTAGACCAAAAGAGACATGGAGAAGAACAACAGAAAGGATGTTGAGCAATAGAGGGCTCACCTGGGCAAGAGCAGAAAAAAAGGCGAAGGACAGGCATTTGTGGAAAACCCTTGTGGAAGCCCCATGTGCCCTGGGCACTTAAGGTTCAGAGAGAGAGAGAGAGAGAGAGAGAGACACACACACACACACACACACACTCACTCACTCACTCACTCACTCACTCACTCACTCTCCCTCCCTCCCTCCCTCCCTCCCTCCAGTAGTAAAAGTGCATAGTTGCAAAATAATTCATTTTTATGTTTGGGCTACAAGCAGTTCAAATCCGCTACTTTTGGAGCGCAACCTTGCTACTTTTTAACCTTCAGATCTGGCAACACTGAAGGAACATCGAACCTGACAGTAACTGAGGCAAAGAACAATGATTGTTGTTGTTGATCTCCCTGGAACAGCAAGCATATACAAGGGTCATACTGAAAGTCATGAGCAAAAATTGTTTAAAAATCAGAATTTATAGATTGAAAAAATATAATGTATCACCTTAATCTGCATCCTTTGCACTTCATGTAGAGGTCACATGATGTCACCATCATGTGTCACATGACCATGCACAGCATAAACAAAATGTTGGATGCTGGTTTAGTTTTTTCAATGTGCTGTTATTGAATTCCTCGTTAAAGAGGAAATCTCTGCTGCTGAAATTCACTAAAGACTTTAACTTGCTTATGGAGATGTGTGTATGGGTGCTAGCAGTGTTAAGAGGTGGGTGAAACATTTCAAAGATGGAAACACGAGCATCCAAGATATGCCTCGCAGCAGTCGTCCTCGAACTGCCTCCACTGAATGCAATGTGAAAAGGATTGACGACATCATTAAAGAAGACAGACATGTCACAGTATCTGAAACCACTGTAAATCTTTGAATAGGACACAGTGCTGTACAGGAAATGATTGAAGCCCTAGGCTATAGAAAAGTTTGTACCTGCTGGGTCCCACAGGAGAGAATGTTGAGAAAGCAGTGCGTCTGTGCCGTCAGTCAGCTGGAACGGAATTCTACCGGGAGGATGTTTTCAAACTTGCAGAGCAATGGAGATTATGTTGGAAAGTGAAGAAAAGGTGCAGATTAAGATGATACATTTATATTTTCTCTATCTATAAATTATGATTTAAAAAAATTTTTTGCTCATGACTTGGTATGACCCTCATAGTTCTTTGCAGATGATGCGGTGAACTTATTGAGGAAGCGGACTGCAACGTCTGTTTTTCTTCAGTCAATGATTGGAGCTAAAAAGCAAGGAATGTTAAATGTTTATTTAGCAGATTCCACTGCCATGGAGATAATAGCCATCTCAGTCCCATTAGCCAAGTTTTACCCATTACTGGGGGTATCGACAAAGAGGTGAGACAGGGTCTTGACTGGCTATGATTCACCAACCCTGGAGCAACCTTTTGGTCACTGATTCCGAATTGGAGACCCCAAAGAGCAATGTTAATGTGCTAAAAATAGCAGGAGCAAGACAGTTAGCAATGCGAACCAACACTCAGTTGTAGACCATGAGTAAAAACTCTTCAGTCGTCCATGTTCTTGGATTTATTCTCTGCTTCCTTCCATGTTTATCCCTCAACTCTGAGCATTGTCATAATTTCCCTTCTCCACGTATTTCTAAATCATCCTCAGTTTCTCTTTCCTTGAGGATTCCATGTCAGTGCCTGTCTTGTTATGCTGATGTCAGGTTTCCTCATTGTATGGTCAATACATCTCCATTTCCTAAACATAATTTGTTGGTTCATAGGCTCATGCCCTGCTGTCTCCCAGAACTGCTCGTTCCTGATTTTGTCCTGCCATTTAATGTTTAAAATCCTCAAGCAATAGTTTGATAGAATGTTTGTTTTGCCATAGTCATCACCCATCTTTTTGAACAATACAGTAGGATAGGCTTTATGTTTGTATTAAGGAGCCTAAGTTTGGTACCTGTTTTGAAGTTCTTTGATGCCCATATTTTGTTTAGTTAAATAAATGCCGTTCTGGCCTCGGTTATTTAACACTCAGTCCTGCCTCTTTGTAATTTCCACAGTAACAGATAGCTGTGTCCTTCAGCCTGATTAACAAGCAAGGAATCGGTGTAATCCCATAGCTGTGGATGATATGAGGCACTAGTACAGGATATTAACTTAAGTATTGGAGTGCTAGCAGTGGACAGTAGCTAAAATGTTATTATGTTAGCAGTGGCAGTTAACTAAAGTGTTATTGCATTAGCAATGTTTTATATCATTCTTACTTAGTTTTTGCAAGAATAAATATGCTAAAGATTTTTATCCATTGTATTTTTTTAAATGCCATTTTTTAAAAAGTGCCCAACCTCATTCCTGTCATTTTTTGTTCTTGTTTGACAAAGCTGAAAGGCAGCATATCACATTACCATCTTGTTATTCAAAGTGGATAACATTTCTACCTTTTCTTTCATTTACTTCACACAACTTTTCATTGTTGACATCTCATTAACAGACAATATTAACTTGCTAAGCGGCAAGCTGACCACACGACACCATGAGGGGGATTAAGATAATACGAAAGCCATGTTTACAGATGGATAAGCAGGCAGAGCCTGGACACGAAAACCATGTTTAAAGATAGATAAACTAGGCAGAAGGTGTCTGAGTGGCGAAGTGGTTAGTGCACTGGTCTCTCATGGCGAAGGTCGGGGTTTCGAATCCGGCCGGCGGTACCCCAGTCACCCAGCTGTAGAAATGGGTACCCGACTTCTTCTGGAGTTGGGGAAGGAAAGGCAGCCAGGCATGATACTGACCATATCACCCTCTAGTGTGCTGACAGGTCAAGGAAAATATGGGCACTAACACCATATCCCTATGTGCCTCTGTGGCATGACAGGGTTACCTTTACTTTTTTTTTTTTACTAAAGTAGACAGAACCTGGACACGAAAACCATGTTTAAAGATAGATAAAGCAGGCAGAACCTGGACACAAAAGCCATATTTAAAGATAGATAAAGCAGGCAAAACCTGGACACGAAAACCATGTTTAAAGATAGGTAAAGTAGGCAGAACCTGGACACGAAAACCATGTTTAAAGATAGATAAAGCAGTCAGAACCTGGACACGAAAACCATGTTTAAAGATAGATAAAGTAGGCGGAACCTGGACACAAAAGCTATGTTTAAAGATAGATAAAGTAGGCGGAACCTGGACACAAAACTATGTTTAAAGATAGATAAAGTAGGCAGAACCTGGACACAAAACTATGTTTAAAGATAGACAGAATCTGGACACAAAAGCCATGTTTAAAGATAGATAAAGTAGGCAGAACCTGGACACAAAAGTCATGTTTAAAGATAGATAAAACAGACAGAACCTGGACACAAAAGCCATGTTTAAAGATAGATAAAACAGACAGAATCTGGACAGAGACAGCGACACCACAACAGAGATAACGATAACCGACGACGCCTTTGATCACCTCTAACCACTGCAAAATACAAAGCCTCGACGGTATCAAGCATATGAGAGAGAGAGAGTCATGAAATTTATGTAACCCTCCTAGTTGTCAAGATGTTAAATTCAGATGTACCTATATTACCTTTACCATACGAATCACTATCATCCCATGACTTGTAAAAGCTCACCTTTTCATCTCACAGGCAGTCATCCCAATTTCACGTCATTTCAACTAAAACTGCACCAACTACGAGACACTGAGAAGTAATCACTGGGCCAGTGAAACCACCAAAGAAGATAAACTCTACGGTTCCATACATGAATTGCAAAAAATAGTGAAAGGTATCCAAGAGAGAGGACTGCACAGACAGTGGTAGGAATAAGAAGACATCATTTCAACTGACTATGAAATTGTTGCTTGTTGAATGTAAATAAAACAAAACAAAATTAATAGCATTCAAACGACTATATAAATAATCCTGCTCTAATGTTTTAAATAAACATTTTACTGTCATATGTTTACTGCATTGGGTTTCATAATTAGTTTTATATATATTTATAATTACAAACTATTCACGTATACATGGTTAAGAGAAAGATTTAAAGCGTCACATCGAGTCGCTGATAGTCAAAGAAAGTTAACTGCAAAAAAGGCTGTCCGTAAGAAATATTTTTGCGGTGGAAGAGAAATAACAATGTTATTCTTACACATTCAAAGAGAAACTACTAGGAAATTCTTGCACAGATGTATATCATTTTCAAGTCCCTTAGAAATCAGGAAGAGATAATAATAATGGAGGGGAATAAATTATTAAATTGGATTATCCGAGTTATATAATTTGTATTTAGTAAATCTGTAAAGAATTCTTTAAATTCTTAAAAATTAAAAAGTAGCACAGACATTTACTGCCAAAAAATAAAGATATATTTCATTTTTCATAACTTTAAAAGTATTCTTACATGTTCATTTATTAAGTTTCAAATTTTTCTTTATATGATAATTTTATTAGATAACTGAAATGGCTTCCAAGTTTTTCGGCAGGAATTTTTATCGCTTCTCGGCCTTTTGGCTAAGATCAAAGTGTAGTATCTGTTCTTATCAGCTTAATATCTGATACGCGACCCATTGGGTTGCTACGATATTAAACTGATTTTTGGAACGAGACGAGATGCCCGGGGCTTGCTCCGCTCTCGTCACGGGTCGACCCGGTATTGCAGTCCTTCCGGGAATGGCCCAAATAAACAAAAAATGTACGATTGGTTAAGTTAGTAGTAGAAGTGTGCTCAGCTGTTCTTAGCCTTCATTAAAACAGTAAGCTGCATGTTTTACTGTAGTTCGTGTATCAAAAACCAAGAATCGAATTGTTTCTTATTAGACGTGTTATATTCGATATATATCATGTATATATTAGTTCACACTGGTAAGAGATTGTGTGTGAATATTTATGCTTGTTATTCATGGCGATGGATAAAATAGAATGCCCGAGTATTGATGAACCCATACGGCACCAACTAAAATAGTATTGACTGCTTTTAGGTGATGACAAGTTACTGAGGTCGTGTGTGCTACTGCTTTATGAAGTTAAGTGGAGCAAGTTGTAGTCAACGTGACTGTTAAATCTGATAGTATAAGCAATTGTTTCCTTGATATACGCAGAGAAACGAACACGCCCAGGTACACCACTCCAACTTAGATCACAGCAGCACAGCATGAGAACCTCTGACACTCCGAAACAAAACTATGTTTAAAGATAGACAGAATCTGGACACAAAAGCTATGTTTAAAGATAGATAAAGTAGGCAGAACCTGGACACAAAAGTCATGTTTAAAGATAGATAAAGCAGACAGAACCTGGACACAAAAGCCATGTTTAAAGATAGATAAAACAGACAGAATCTGGACACAAAAGCCATGTTTAAAGATAGATAAAACAGACAGAACCTGGACACAAAAGCCATGTTTAAAGACAGATAAAACAGACAGAACCTGGACACAAAAGCTATGTTTAAAGATAGATAAAGTAGGCAGAACCTGGACACAAAACTATGTTTAAAGATAGACAGAATCTGGACACAAAAGCCATGTTTAAAGATAGATAAAGTAGGCAGAACCTGGACACAAAAGTCATGTTTAAAGATAGATAAAACAGACAGAACCTGGACACAAAAGCCATGTTTAAAGATAGATAAAACTGACAGAATCTGGACAGAGACAGCGACACCACAACAGAGATAACGATAACCGACGACGCCTTTGATCACCTCTAACCACTGCAAAATACAAAGCCTCGACGGTATCAAGCATATGAGAGAGAGAGAGTCATGAAATTTATGTAACCCTCCTAGTTGTCAAGATGTTAAATTCAGATGTACCTATATTACCTTTACCATACGAATCACTATCATCCCATGACTTGTAAAAGCTCACCTTTTCATCTCACAGGCAGTCATCCCAATTTCACGTCATTTCAACTAAAACTGCACCAAGTACGAGACACTGAGAAGTAATCACTGGGCCCATGAAACCACCAAAGAAGATAAACTCTACGGTTCCATACATGAATTACAAAAAATAGTGAAAGGTATCCAAGAGAGAGGACTGCACAGACAGTGGTAGGAATAAGAAGACATCATTTCAACTGACTATGAAATTGTTGCTTGTTGAATGTAAATAAAACAAAACAAAATTAATAGCATTCAAACGACTATATAAATAATCCTGCTCTAATGTTTTAAATAAACATTTTACTGTCATATGTTTACTGCATTGGGTTTCATAATTAGTTTTATATATATTTATAATTACAAACTATTCACGTATACATGGTTAAGAGAAAGATTTAAAGCGTCACATCGAGTTGCTGATAGTCAAAGAGAGTTAACTGCAAAAAAGGCTGTCCGTAAGAAATATTTTTGCGGTGGAAGAGAAATAACAATGTTATTCTTACACATTCAAAGAGAAACTACTAGGAAATTCTTGCACAGATGTATATCATTTTCAAGTCCCTTAAAAATCAGGAAGAGATAATAATAATGGAGGGGAATAAATTATTAAATTGGATTATCCGAGTTATATAATTTGTATTTAGTAAATCTGTAAAAAATTCTTTAAATTCTTAAAAATTAAAAAGTAGCACAGACATTTACTGCCAAAAAATAAAGATATATTTCATTCTTCATAAATTTAAAAGTATTCTTACATGTTCATTTATTAAGTTTCAAATTTTTCTTTATATGATAATTTTATTAGATAACTGAAATGGCTTCCAAGTTTTTCGGCAGGAATTTTTATCGCTTCTCGGCCTTTTGGCTAAGATCAAAGTGTAATTCTGCGCTCGGTAGAATGTACACTTTGTTATTTTGGAACCAACGAGGGTGTTTGAGGCCGCCCTGCACATTGCAGGGGTAAGGTCCGCATCTCGTTACAGGTGGACCCGGTTTGCAGTACCACCGGGTCACGGCCTGATGTTTTCGTTGTCTGAAAAAAAAAAAAAAATCTGTTCTTATCAGCTCGGTAGAATGTACACTTTGTTATTTTGGAACCAACGAGGTGTCTGAGGCCGCCCTGCACATTGACTGCCAGGGATAAGGTCCGCATCTCGTTACAGGTGGACCCGGTTTGCAGTACCACCGGGTCACGGCCTGATGTTTTCGTTGTCTGAAAAAAAAAAAAAAAAAATCTGTTCTTATCAGCTTAATATCTGATACGCGACCCATTGGGTTGCTACGATATTAAACTGATTTTTGGAACGAGACGAGATGCCCGGGGCTTGCTCCGCTCTCGTCACGGGTCGACCCGGTATTGCAGTCCTTCCGGGAATGGCCCAAATAAACAAAAAATGTACGATTGGTTAAGTTAGTAGTAGAAGTGTGCTCAGCTGTGCTTACCTTCATTAAAACAGTAAGCTGCATGTTTTACTGTAGTTCGTGTATCAAAAACCAAGAATCGAATTGTTTCTTATTAGACGTGTTATATTCGATATATATCATGTATATATTAGTTCACACTGGTAAGAGATTGTGTGTGAATATTTATGCTTGTTATTCATGGCGATGGATAAAATAGAATGCCCGAGTATTGATGAACCCATACGGCACCAACTAAAATAGTATTGACTGCTTTTAGGTGATGACAAGTTACTGAGGTCGTGTGTGCTACTGCTTTATGAAGTTAAGTGGAGCAAGTTGTAGTCAACGTGACTGTTAAATCTGATAGTATAAGCAATTGTTTCCTTGATATACGCAGAGAAACGAACACGCCCAGGTACACCACTCCAACTTAGATCACAGCAGCACAGCATGAGAACCTCTGACACTCCGAAACAAAACTACAGATAACATTGTGTAGTGACTTGAAAAGATGTGAAGTACAAAACAAGTTTTATTGACGAGTACCAATGAGGTGAAGGATGTCAAACAAGAAGTACACTTGGGCTCCATCCTCGGCGAGAGAGAAGTTTGCCATATGGGAAGTGGGTGATCTACATTCACACCCAGACAAACAGCGATCTAACATCATGATGAGCAAAAGTTCCTACTTACTGAATGCCATGAATATGCGCTGAGTTCCACAAAAATCACACACATATTTTTAGAACCACTGTTCCTGATAAATCTCAAAACAGTACTGCAATAACTGCTAGCATAAACATTTTGGCCAAGCTGACCAGACTAAATCACATCAAGCTGTTCTACATAAGTCTTCACAATGATCACAGTCCTATCATAAAAACTTCTACTCAGATAATCATTCTCAGTCCATGCTAAACATCATTCTAATAATAATCCTGTCTCTGAAAAATCTCTCCCTTAAATATGAACCACAATTTCTCTTAGAATCTTCCTGTTTATGACCTTTGGAAAGACACTGAAAAAAAAAAAAATTTCCAAAATTAACTTTCAGTTACTAAATTTTACTGGTCTAGACAAACAACTCACCAAGTCTCGTGAAGCTAACATATGATAACTGACCTTGAGTAAAAAGAAAAACATTCCAAAGTTTAAATTTTCTGTTACTAAATTTAGCTAGTCTAGACAAACAATTCACCAAGAATAAAAAATCTTGGGAAGTTAACATGACATAACTGACCATAGACTAAATACTAGTGTATCCTAGATTATTTCCCTTCGAAAAGACTACAGTATTAAAATACTATCACATTGAGTCTGCAAAAGAAGT
Organism: Achatina immaculata; assembly: GCA_009760885.1. Taxonomy (NCBI): domain Eukaryota; kingdom Metazoa; phylum Mollusca; class Gastropoda; order Stylommatophora; family Achatinidae; genus Lissachatina; species Lissachatina immaculata. Next base: position 27,704,575 of record CM019691.1, on the reverse strand, counting down.
ATTGCACACCCCCTGATTTTTAGCTTCACTCAGGAGCTGAAAAGACAGCCACTGTAACCCGTTTGTCAATGTCTTTTACAAACGTTAAATGTTTCTTTGCAATGTTTCCTTGCAATGTCACTTTATCACATAACTATTATTTGTATCCAAGTTAACTTTAACAACTCTATCCAAGTTATCCAAATGTCTCCTTCTTAATTCCAATTAAGGTTGCTTGATTTTCAAATGTCTTTCTAAATTGTTTATTATCTTCAAGAGTTCTTATAATGTTTATATTGCTTGTATATTTTCATATACATTAAAACTTTGTCATACAAAAAAAAAACAAACTGTTCTTATCAGCTTAATATCTGATACATTGGGTTGCTATGATATTAAACAGATTTTTGGAACGAGACGAGATGCCCGGGGCTTGCTCCGCTCTCGTCACGGGTCGACCCAGTATTGCAGTCCTTCCGGGAATGGCCCAGATAAGCAAACAATATATGATTGGTTAAATTAGTAGAAGTTACTCAACGTACTATATAGTTCGTAAAAAAGCTAAAGATCGAATTGTTTCTTATTAGATGTGTTATTCAATAAGACATCGTTGATGATCTGCAAATGGATGCATCAGCAGCATGCCACCTTGCTCACAACCGAGAGGCCTACAGGAGAGCTGTTAGGGAGGCAAAGTTCCACAAGGGACATGCAAATGAATGAATGAATATTCGATATATTAGTTCACACCGAGATTGTACGTGAATATTTGTTTGTCATTCATAGCGATGGGGTCTGCAAAAGAAGCATTGCACACCCCCCCTGGTTTTCAGCTTCACTCGGGAGCTGAAAATATAGCCACTGTAACCCACTCCTAATCCAGCACATTGCTGTACCTCAGCATCTTGACTGCATCAGCTGCACAAATCATCAGAGTTGTAGGTGCTGGGATACTGAAGAAGGAGAGGAATAAACTGAATGTGGCTGAAAAGTTCCACAAGAGACATGCAAACGACTGATTGATATATGGGTACAAAATTCTAAACAAGAAGTATCATACGTTCACAGGATGAGACTCTCACACTTAGAAAATGAAGTACTTTCAACTTTTATAGTTTTTTTTTTTTTTCTTTGAGTGAAGTTAGATGGACAGGTGCAGGGAAGATAAACTCTGATAAATATACAGTAATATATTAAGTAAGTGAGAAACATGAACGAGGAGTGGGAATAATATTTGACGAACAAACAGCAAGGACAACTGTAGGATATTTGAACATCTTGGACCAAGTGCTGCTAGCCCAACTAAAAGGACGATCAGTAAACATAAATATTATACAGGTGTATGCTCCAGCATCTGAAAGTTCTGAAGAAGATGTACAGCTATTTTATAATGACATAGAGACAGCCCTGAAACACACAAAGTCACATGAAGTTACTATAGTGATGGGAGATTTTAATGCCAAAGTTGGTAAAAGAAGAAGTTCAGACATCATTGGTGACTATGGACTGGGGGAGAGGAATGATAGAGGTAGTAAATTAACTGAATGGGCAAGAATACATAGCATGGTTGTAGGAAACACCTGGTTTAAACAACATCCATGAAGACTGGCAATGTGGTGCAGCCCAGACAAAAAGACTTTTAACCAGATAGACTTCGTATTAATCAAGAAAGATTCCGGAATGCATTGCTGACAACAAAAACCACGCCAGGAGCTGACTGCAATAGTGACCACGACCCACTCTGTGGAAAAATTAGAATAAAGCTAGAGAAAGCATGCAGAAAAGTGAGAAACATCAAACTGAATACACAACTCCTTAAAAATGACCAAGAACTGCGAGAACAATACAGAGTTATTATAACAAATAGATACAATGCAATAGCAAAGATAAACAGTATAGATGAACAATGGGCAATGTTAAGAGATTCTATCCACCAAACTGTTAAAGAGATAATACCACCAAAAAAATAGAAGCCCCTAAAAATAAATGGATGACAGATGACATCTTAGGACTGATGGACGAGAGGAGGAGAAGTAAAAATAACCAAGAAAAATATAGCAAGATAAATAAAGAAATAAGACGCAAATGCAGAGAAGCAAAGGAAGTGTGGTTAAATGAACAGTGCAGACAAATAGAGGACTCATAACAAAGACAGCAAAAACGAATTAGTGAACTCACAGGCAGGAAAACAAAATATACCACAGGATGCCTGAAATCAAAAGAAGGTAAAATGTTAATGGGAACAGAAGACATTGTGGACAGAGTACATCGATGAGCTACATGGAGGAGAAAGACCAGAATTAACACCAGATACTGAAAACTGTGATGGACCACCAATACTTGAAGATGGAATCATAGATACCATCAAACACATGAAGAAAGGAAAAGCGACTGGGCCTGATAATATAACAATAGAAGAAATAGAGGCACTATAGGAGACAGGAATAAAAATAATAACCAAGTTACTGAATGACATTTACAACAGTGGTTATATGCCCAGTGACCTGCTTAAATCCACGTTTATAGCACTATCAAAGAAACCAGGTGCAAAGGAATGTGATGACCACCGGACTACCAGCCTCTCATGTCACTCTTGTCACATAACGAAGCTACTTCTAAGAATCATTATGAGAAGAACAATGAAAAAGATAAAATTGGAAATAGGAGATGAACAGTTTGGATTTGTTGAAGGAAAGGGAACACACAATGCCATTTATGCTTTACGAACACTAACAGAAAGATCTCTACTTATGCTTCACTGATTACACAAAGGCATTCGACAAGGTGAAACATAATAAAATTATTAAAATGCTTGAAAACATCAATATAGACGGCAAAGACCTGAGGATTGTAAAACATTCTATACTGGCAGCAAGAAGCAGCAATTCAAGTTGAAAATAGAACTGGAAAATATCAACCTATAAAACAAAGGGTGCAACAAGGATATGTACTATCTCCAGACCTTTTTTCTCTGTACAGTGAGAATATTCTAAGAACGATCATCACAGAACCAGGCATAAAAACTGGAGGATACAATATTAACAACTTTTGGTATGCTGATGACACAATACTGATATCTGAGAACCAACAAGACCTGCAAAATCTCTTGGATAAAGTCGCCAAAGAAAGTGAACAGAAAGGCCTTACTTTTAACATAAAAAAGACAGAGATTATGGTTATATCTAAGAAATAGAATCCACCAAAATGCAGTATAAAATTAAACGGAACTATTCTAAAGCAGGTGCAGAAATTCAAATACCTTGGAGCAGTAATAACTTCAGACGGGAAATGCAGAACAGAAATTAGGAACAGAATAGGCCAAGCAAAGACTGCATTTCAGAGAATGAGAAACATTATCCAACACATCCTTATCAATGAATGTTAGAAAATGCGTCCTGAAATGCTATATTGAACCTATCTTGTTATATGGAAGTGAATAGTGGACAATAGGCAGGTCTGCAGAAAAATCATTGGAAGCAGCAGAAATGTGGTTTATCAGAAGAATGTTGTGAATCCCCTGGACAGCAAAAATAACTAATGAAGAATGTATGAGAAGAGCTAGAAAGACAAAAAAAATCTTGTCCACAAAAATAAGAGAGAGAGAGAGACAATGTACTTTCACAGGACATGCAATGAGAAGAGTGGGCATTGACAATGTTATAATATACCTTTATTTTCTTTGGCTGGTCAGCTCATTTGAAGGTGATGTAGTCAGCAACATGCCGGGCTGCCTTCCCTTTCCCAGCTCCATACAAAACCAGATACCCATTTCAAATCCTGGGTGACTAGGGTACCTCCAACCCTAGATTCAGACCACTGACCTTTACCTTGAGAAACTAGTGCTTTAACTACTCGGATGGCTGTAGCTAGTTTAAATTTGTGCACTTCATAATATATGTGTACTACTCATGGAATGTGCTTCCAGTGGACATATTCTGTGGAGATTTAAGTTTATTTTGTTTGCCTTATTATTTTTTCTTCTTTTGTAAAGAAATCTTTGTTGAACTGGCACATTATGTTGTACCAGTGCCTTTTATTTTTCAGTCAGTAAAATACTACTGTTTTTTTTCCTCTTTCTGTTCACACTATATCCTTTAATGTATTTTCTGCAAGCACTTTCAACACATAAGACAAGACTTTACACAGAACAGATGGAAGGGTCAGTGAAATGTGAAAATACTAAAAATATTCAAATGCCAATTTATTTTTAGCATATACATCCAGCACAGATTAAAAATTATACCTAAAAGCTGCTTGTTACATCTAGGAATGGCATATCACATGTAACAAAATATATGCAGTTCCTTCTATAAGGAATAGTTTCTCCATACTGTTTTGATATATAAAATGTTTGAAAAAGATCATATTATATAAACTTTTAAATTCATCATATAATAAATGCTGTGTTATCTCTAAATGTAGAATTCTTCACAACACAGAATAAAAATCACCAAAGCCAATAAAGAGCTGTTAAAAAAAGATGAATGTTAACAAGACTACTTGTACATCTAAACAGAAAGGACATGCATGCAAATGAATTTAACTCTTAAAAGACTAGAGATCCCTAAAAGGATCTTTGCGGTAAGTGCTCTCCCACCCAAGAGCCCTGTTCGGACTTTCTTTCATTGAAAACACGATGTTACTTTTCATTTAACCAGTTAGAACTCTTCTGAATACAAAATTAAACTAGTGTTTTAAGCATGGGGGATAAAGAAGCCATACTGGAAATAAGATAGGGGGGTAAAATTCAAGTTTATTTCGAGACTGAGTGGTAGAATGATCACACTGACCGACTAGACCTATCTTACTATATGTTTCCTGTAGCCGTAGATTTGTTGGATTTATTGGATGTCACAAACATCCATAAATATTGATTTTTCTGTGTTGAAATTTGAATGACTATGTATTGGATTATGACACAGTTAAGGTAAGTATAGAGCAGATTTTATTGCTCAGCCCTAACATTTTTTTAGCGCCAAAAAATCGATCCATCATTTCATCCCTGTTTTTTCTTTTCTTTTTTTTTTTTTAAAATGACAAATAACTTCATTTATGGAATCTTCATTCATTTCCACTTATTTTAATGATAACTTTTACACAGGGGCCCCCGTTCTCCAAAATGTCTGAGTCATCAGAAACTAAGGAATGGTTTGGAAGTAACGCGTCTCGAAAGAGTTAATACATTTTAGTATCTCATGTCTTTACACTGTATCACAAGCTCTTTCAACATTAATCAAGTCTGAAATGTTTTGTGCTTCTTTAAACTTAGTTTATAAAATCAATTTATGTGAAATAAAAGCATGTTTTTTTTTTTTCAATCAGAATGCAAGTATGCCACGTTTCCTTCAACATTCTAAAAAAGTCAAAGAAGGTAGCAAGATGATCTCAAAGGCGCAGAGAATGGCAAAATTGTATTAACTTTTGTTTTTTACATTCTAAAAGATTCATTTTTATCACTTTGGATACATTAATTTAATAATTGCTTTTGAGATTCCAAAAGCAGTTTTTTTTTTTTTTAAGCAAATTTGAATATATTATATGAAATACTATTTTAAAATTTCACCACCATTCATATTGGTTTGAATGGATCTTAGTACACTATAGGAAAACAATTCTCACACTATCACCTGAATGAACGGTACAGATTTCTATGCACAGCATTAAAGTTCATAGTGCCATTACGCACCGCTAACAAGATTACATCACATTCCAGCTGGTACTTAAACTGAAACTAGAATAATAATAAGGTGAGATCAATAATAGCTATTCTCAATATATCATGAACAGAACGTGCTTCACAGCTCAAGTCTTGCTGTTATTCCCCCTGATCAAAACTGCTACTGCTCCAGTACCAGGATTCACATGACAAGATCACTTTGCATTTGTCAGCCTCTTACTTCACAAAAGACACCTCATTCTTTAATAACAGCATAATATATACCTTGTTTGGTATCTTCTTTTTCAGCTTTCAAGCGTGAGATCACGATCACTGTGAAAAATAGATGTTGTACTTGTGACAGTGTTTGACACAAGCAAAGACAATGTCTTAAAATTATTTTGTGGGGCAGGGTTTCACCGGCCTCACTAGCTGCAGCTCACTACCCTGTGTGATAATGGGAAGACCTTTTTGTCTGTGATAGTTGATAAGATGGCTCACGCTGTCAAATATGAAGTCCCTAGTCCTCACCTGCATCAAATATTAACAGATTATGAAATATAATACAAACAAAAAAAAAGAAAGAAAGAAAGCAGTTCTAGTACATGTGGTTTCTCATGTTATGTTATGGTATGTGTTATAAATGGATCATTATTACTGCACCTTCAGATACTTCCATAGGTGCTCTGATCTCCACCTCATTAAACTCCTCAGCATGTTGTGACTACATGTGCCAGTTCAGTGTTGACTGACAGTTCCTCTCATGCACCTGGAATACCGCTCAGTCCTTGATGCAAGATTAACCTTTCCACAGCTTCATGCATTGTGAATGAAAACCTGCCTAAAATACATGGCCTTATAACAAATGATTGAACAATATTTTAACTCTGAAAATTTTCAATCTCTTAAATAAACTCTCAAATAAGCTGAAACTAAAATGAAATTCAGGTAATTACTGCATTATCCATCTTCTTATCTCTTTTTTGTACACTACCCTGTATTTACAATAATTATTGTCTTTGATGTTTCTTTCTTTCTTTTTTTCTTACAAATCATAGTACTCATCTGTTGTCTGTCCCTGTTAACATCACTTTTTCAATATTCTACTTGTTTGATGTGAACTGTTTTCATCTTGTGGGTTTTTCTAAGTCTATTAGTAACAAGCTGAACTATGAAAAAAAAAGTTCATTATTTCAAGCCGGAAGTTGTACCATGAACTCAGTACCAAGCACCGGATAAAATGAAATAGTAAAATGAGAATGCATTTTGACTTTTCCAATCCCCGGGTTAATGAGTTTTCACTCATTTTTACTTGCACCAGATGGTTCAGTCTACAAGTCTTCTTCAGCTGCTCTATATCTCCGTACAGAATGTCAGTGATGGAGGAGTTTGGTGGTATCATGTTCTTTTGAAGATCTTTCCATGTATTGCAGTCCAGTAGGTGGTGCTTAAGTTTCTTCTTCTTGTCTGCTGCAGTGCATGCAGTTTGGTGTGTGGTCAGCAGTCAATCTGAACAAGTGATCACTGAGGGTGATATGTCTTGTGTACATTGGTCTCTATGACACAAGCTGTTGATGTGGTCTCCAGCCAGGGCTGGGCTAATAAGCATACAAAAATTCACGTATCATACTGCCTGACACAATGTGTCATTTGATGTCAGTGTCATTTGTATGATATTTTAAAACTTGCAAGACAAAACTGATATTTAATGCACAACAGAAGATTTTTAAACTCAGAAGTGATCATCGTGGCTCATTTTATATATATTTTAAATGATCTATAATGTCCTGAGAATCTACAGCCAATATGCAAGCATAATAGATGAACACTTACATTGCCCTCTGGATCTACAAGCAACAGATGTCTAGGAGCTCCAGTTTGCTTTCCACTAAGAACATACTGCCCAGGGCTGTTGGCACTTTTTCTAACCAGGAAGTCTCCATCAAATTCAAGCAATGCTTCAGCCTAGAAAAGAAGACAGCCTATTTCCACATAAATGTCAACAACAATGATAATATGAATTTAATATGACGTGACTGGGGAAGATATATGTGGCAAGAGAAGACAGGCTGCAAAGCAGCTGTCTTAAATTCTAAAGGGTCATCAATGTATTTTTGAATCATCTGTTACTAATTTTAAACAAACATTATGGCAAAAGATGAACAAATGGCAGGAACAAGTTTTATTATTCGTAACAACATAACCAGAAGATCTCTGTGCGGACAAATTGCCAAAGCCCCGATCCCTGAGACCACAGCTAAAGTTGAAGAACCCTACGTAGAATCTTCAGGCTACGCACAGAACACACAACTCTCAATAAACACTCGTACAAAGAGGCGCAGACCACATGCCATACTTGATGCACTAAAACAGATGAGAAGAAGAAACTGTACTACCCACTGGTCTTCAGTGCACTGAAGGATCATTGAAAACAACTGCTTGATGTATAACAAATAGGAACAGAGACCAAAAAAAAATCTGACTATACCTGCTTACGAGAGAGATCACCGTGGTACCAGTTCTCAAACACTGGCTCAAGTGAGCTGGATGATGGGGCTGATTTGTTTCCTTGTGGATCTGCTTCACTTTTCTGAGATATTTTGGATGGAGAAGTGGATGGTGGTTCAGGTGCAGGTGGAAGATCAACAGTTAAAAGTTCTGTGCAAAAAGGGAGAAAGAGAATTTATACTGAAAAGTCATAATTGGAGCATGTTTCCATTCAACAGGTTTGTCTTGTTCTAAAAATAGAACAGCATTCTGTTGCTTATATATAAAAGTAATATAATTATTACCAGGTAGGAATGCAGTACATAATAAAAGCTCATTAATGTAATCTTCTTCTTCTTCTTCGTTCGCATTGTCTGTCTATATCTGCAGTCCTGTCTCTTGGATAAATTTCCACCTTTAGTGGTTTCACTGGGCTAGTAATTATTTCTCAGTGTCTCATAGTTGGTGCAGTTCTGGAGGTTATGTTCCACAGTTTGGGGCACCTGGGCACATGTACATAGATTAGTAGTACCAAACTTAAACTTTGTATACATATGACTTCGGAGTCGGCTGTGTCCTGTTCGGAGGCGGAAGATGATGACTTGTTCCTTTCTATTTAGCATGTGACAGTCATCATGTGGTGGTGTTTGTGGCTTCCTGTAGGTTTTTATCATGCTTTTCTTCTGATTATAGGTGATTGGTATGTCTGGTTGCTCCATTTCAGTGCCCTCTTTGGCCAGATGGTCAGCTTTCTCATTGCCTGGTATCCCACAGTGGGAGGGAATCCATTGCAAAGTGACTCCATGTTGTAAGCCAATTTTTGACAAGGCATCCTTAAGGTCTGGTAGTTTGTTGCACTGAAGAGCTTCCAGTACTGATCTTGCATCTGTGAGAATTACTATGGGACATGTATCAATTCTGGAGTCTGATAGTTTTTCAACTGCAGCAATAATTGCCCTAACTTCTGCATCATAGTTGTTGCAGTATTTTCCAGTGGGTATGGAAATCTTGTCAGTAGTGTTGTTTGGATATTCAATATGTGCTCCTGCCCTACCATTCTTTATGCCATTATGTGCAGATCCATCTGTATACACACGTATCCAGGTGTCACATGGATATTTATCATCTAGAACACTAAGTGTGGCTGCTGATCTTACAAGACTGCTTTGCATCTCACCATTCTGCACACCTTTCACTTCAGTCTGAATAGTTATTTGCGTACAACCTGCTTCTTTCCATGGTGTATGCTGTGATACAGATGATAATGGAGCAACTACAGCTGGAAGGTCAGGTATCAGCTTACGCATACGCTTGGCCTGATGAATGAAGCTGCTTCTTTTAAGCCGTCTTAGTGCCAAGTTATTGAATCTCTCCTTCAGGGGATGGCTTACAGAGCTAAGGAATTTCTCTCCCATGGTCATGACCTTTGTGTCTCTACGTTCCTTTAGCGCTTGAACACCAACTATTTTCTGCATTTCTACTATTGGTGTGGACCTCATGGCACCTGTGATAATCTGTAGTGACTGATTTTGAACCTTGTCTAGATTATGCAGCGTAGTGTTTGATGCTGTGCACCAAGATGTTGAGCCATATTCTAAATGTGGTAGAATACTTTCCTGCTATACATTCTTGAGGATTCTTTCACTAGCTCCCCATGTGGTTCCACTCAGTTTTCTTAATATGGCTAGTTTTCTTCTGGCTTTTGCTTCTGCACTGTTGATGTGTTGCTTCCACGTCAGTTTTGAGTCAAGAGTCACTCCTACGTAAGTGGGTTGGTTGTCCATCCTTAAGGATATTTCATTTACAAAGATCTTACCTGCTTTCTGTTTAAATGAGAGAGTGAACAGAGTGGTACTTGATTTCCCTGTGTTGATACTTACACACCATTTGTTTGTCCATGATGTCAAGATGTCTGCTGCTCTTTGGAGTCTCTGTGTAGCAACTGTCGCATATTCATCTGTACACCACATGACCAGATCATCTGCATACAGTGCCACTTTGATTCCATAGGGAAGTTCCTTGACCAGGTCATTAATGAATACAAGGAACAGTGTAGGCGAAAGGACTCCTCCTCGTGGTACACCGTGTCGCAGAAGTACTTTCTGGCTTTTGTGTCCATCCATTACTACTCTAGCTCTTCTATTGTGTAAATAGGACTTTATCCAGTTGTACAGTCTTCCATTCACATTGCAGTTTCTTAGTTTCCACAGCAGACCTTTTTTCCATACTTTATCAAAGGCTTTCTTCAGGTCTATCCACGCTGCTAGTACAAGGTTTTTCTCTTGGAATGCATCCTCAATCTCTTGAGAGAGATAGGTCACTTGATCTTCCGTACTGTAGTACTGCCTAAATCCTGCTTGTTGTGGAACGAGAAGGTTTTCACTTTCTAGGTACCATTTTAGCCTCAGGTCAATGATGCGTTCCATCGTTTTGCATAGGCAGCTAGTGAGACTGATTGGCGTGTAGCTGGAGGCAGTATCACTGTTTTTCCCTGGCTTTAGCAGTGGTACCATGCTTGCTTCCTTCCAGATTTGAGGTAACTTACCTGTGCTCCAGCACATATTGAAAATATCCAACAGCTTTCCCATTGCTGCTATTCCCAGGTTCTTGATCATTTCATTGGACACTCCATCTGGTCCTGGTGATTTCTTTGGTTTCAGTTTACTGACTACTAGGTCTACCTCGCTGCGTGTGATTGGTGCATCCATGACCTCCACTTTTCTGACTTGTTCCTCTTTCTGTGGCTCAATGCGCACTGTACGCTCTTTCTCTGGATGGATATCAATGTTGCAGTCCTGTGCAAACATGTGAGCAAAATGATCTGCTACCTGCTTACCTCTAAGAGTTTTCCCATCCTCTATTAGCGTAATCTTTGTACTTCTTCCAGTACTCTCATCATTTAACTGTTTGATTAGTTTCCACAGTTTCCTTCCATCCTTTTCAAAGTTTAGGAACTCTGTTTTCTCTCTCCAACTTTCTCGTCTGGCTTGCAGCTTGGCTCTCTGAAATCTGGCCTTAGCATGTTGGTAATTATTATGGTGTTCTTGGCATGGTCTATTTTCTGCTTGCTTTCGAGCTGTTTCCACGTCATCATGGAGTTTTCCCAGCTCACTAGACCAGTATGGTTTATAGTCCCTGCGAGCTCCTCTGGGAATGGTTTCACGAGCGGCCTGAAGGATACAAGCATTGAATTCCTTCACTATGCTGTTAATATCCTTACTTTCTATGGACAGCTGTCCCACCAGGATACCTGTACGATGTCTGTACATTGTCCAGTTTGCTTTTTTATAGTTCCATCTGGGGAGAGGGCTACTGGTGTTAAGGAGTTCATTTTCTATTGTCAGGAAGACTGGTCGATGGTCACTACCTCCAAGCTGTTTTCCAACTTCACGTGTAATGTTCCACTTCAGATCTGGAGAGTGGAATGCCAGACCTGGTGTTGAGGTTGTATGCCAAGCCCTTGAGTAAAATGTTGGGGGATCCATTGGCTGGTTGATCAGGAGAAGTCCATTATCATCCTGCCAGCTCTCAACTTCCTCTCCTCTCTTGTCTATGTGGTCATAGCCCCAACTCTGGGAATGGCTGTTAAAATCGCCACAGACCATCAGTCTCTCTTTGTGTGGGATTGTTTCTAAAGCAAGTGAGCGGTCATTAGGACAGTAATAGTTAAGGAGGTGGAAATCTGTATTACTACTTTTTAGACGGATCATCTGGTATTTGGCTCCTTTCATGTACACTCCCACCTGACATGCGCTGATGTTATTCTTAACAAGTGTGAGTACTCCTCCTTTTCTTCTGTCCTGTCGGTCTGATCTAAAACACTGGTAGCCTCTAATTTTAAAGGTGGCATCTCTGGTTAGGTGTGTCTCCTGTATGCAGCATATACTTACCTGCTCTGCAAAAAAGTATGTTCTCTAGTTCCACCTTTTTTGCTATAGCCATCTCTAACATTGCTGACACCCTCAACATTCCACTGCATTATTTTAAGTTCTTGCTTTTTGGCTGTTTTCTTCCGTTGTATTTTTTGGCCAGTAGCTCTACTCTCATGTCTCCTGACTCCACAAGACAAACTGAGAGGACCTCCAGTAGCATTGGGTGGACCCTTTCGAGGCAGGGGGCCTGGCACTGCACCTGCCTGGTTAGTCTTCACAGGGCGAGCACCATGTTTGAATACTGCAGATAGAGACATTTCATTCGCGATAATGCGTGTTACCCTGATTTTTGCGATGCGCCTTTTGGTTGGGTAACTCCGACTTCAGCACCTTTCCTTGCTAGGGCAGAATGTGGTCTTGCTCGGACTGCCATGAAGACAGTGTGGCTGGCCTGGCCAAAACTTTGTTTTCCAGCCTCTGGTGGCTGTATGTAAGTCCCTTCTCCATGTCAGATGGTTTGGAGACAGTTCCACAAAGACACTCTGACTTTGAGATGAGGAATCTGATGAGTGCTTCAACGATACCCATTTCCCGCCACCTATAGTCTACTGGCTCTGTTTGTTTACATCATTCTGATAGCCATTGTTGTAAAGACCCATAGGCTTGTCACGTCTTGGATTCATTGGTTTCACACCAGACTTCCCTCATCCCCGCCAGAGATCTCCATGTCCCCATCCGTCCACCAACCTGACACTACATTTTACAAAAATAACAATTACAATTAGTGTTGACTGCTACAAGTTTCTGGGCTACAGAAGTAGGTCAGAGTTTTTAAGCAAACAGATCTATGTTCCCTGTCTCACAAACACTATGTTAAGATAAGTGTGCTCTTAACACAGTTGTTCCCAGGGGGAATTAACGTAATGAAAACTTAAGTGACATTAAAGATTTAAAAAGTGCATATTAAAAATTTAGTGATAAATGTACTACAATAATTTACACTATACTTGAATCTATGGAAATAATTTCATTGAGGTGATCTGCCTGCATTTTTTTCTATTTTCCTCATAAGATTTGATCACTTCTAAATAAAAATAATAATAAGACTGATTAATGACTGAAATAATACATTTTCCATCCTATTTATGATATTATGACAGTTATGTTAAAATTACATGGAATGACGATGATGTTAGAACCAGGAATCTGGACTCTTATCCACTTCCACACTGTTCCTGATAGCAAGCTACTTCATGTAGTCTGGTCAGTGGGATGAGGCTTCTGACAACAGGCTACTGTATCCAGCCCATTCAGTGGAAGAAGGACTGCCACATCTCTACAGCAGTGAAGCATGAGAAGAAAATGTTTCTTATCTGTTCCAGAAAATGAGAAAAGCCACCACAACACACTACACTGCAAAATGTGGTAGAACAACAGCTGATAACCACTGGTTTCCATCAATATTTGGACAAGAAACAAGTTTATGAGCCTTACCTGGAATGAATGGTGTAGCAGCCACGTCTAAAGCAACACCAGCCTGGACATTTGTGTCTTTATTACTTGAATGATTAAATCTGCCATCAAGTTCCACACCATTAACTAAGTCGGCTATCTTACTTTCCTCATCTGGAAATTATAAATACCATTTTGATTAAAATACACTTACACAAAAAGTAACAAATATATGCATACTACAAAAACTTAATAATGAAGACGGTTGGCTAGTAATGAAGACTAAACAAAGAAAACTTAAATATTTTGGACATATTCTTCTTCTTCTTCTTCGTTCACTTCTACCACCAAAAACCGCACTGTGAACCTACTGAATTCATGCCTGTGGTCCTCGTTAGGTCCCGTGGGCCCCTGTGTGGTCCAAAATAGACCACACGAGATCCACGAAAGGACCACAAGAGATTCAGAGTGTCACAGTGCTTTAGCCTGTATTCTTGGTGGGTCTCGGAAGCGGGATTGCATGACACCGTGGTTTTCATTGCACCAGTTTAGTCTAGGGTTGGACTTTCTCACCGGAAGACCTCGACGTGTTTAGGATATCAGTGCATCCCCGCTGGGTGAGAGGCGATAGCCCACCCAGGCCAGAGTTGGACTTTCTCACCGGAAAACCTCGACGTGTTTTGAGATACCCGTGTATCACCGCCGGGTGAGAGGTGTTTGCCCATCCAGTCCAGGGTTGGACTTTCTCACAGGAAAACCTCAGCGTGATTAGGATACGCAAACATCCCCGCCGGGTGAGAGGTGGTTGCCTATCTAGACTTCCCTGGTCCAGTGTCTCCGACTTCAGCATTTTGCGGTCGTGGCCGCTACCCTTCCTAGTTGTGACCAGGATGGAGCTTTTGTCCAGGAGGACGAATCCTCGCCACTAGTGACTTCTACCCCTGGGTTGAGCCGGTTTAGGCATTATCCCAGTATGGGCGTGTTTGGGACGAGACCGACCTCTAGAGCAGAGGTACTGTGACATGCATAGCCTTCAAGATTCACCCCTGGTATGAGCCGGTTTAGGCAAAATTCACCAGTATGGGTGTTTATCAGGCGTTACCGACCTCTAGAGCGGAAGGTGGCATGACATGTCTAGCCATCAAGTTCCACCCCTGATGTGTGCCGGTTTAGGCATATTTCACCAGTGTAGGTGTATTTCGGACGTGGGCGGCCTCTAGAGCAGAGGTGCCGTGGTATAGTTCTCGTAGCGATACTACTGGACATACCGGTTAAACTTTACTTTCCACCACCTTTTCCCATCGGCTCCGCACAGCAACCTTTATTTCTTTTCCGCATTTACTTCCTTAACCGGGAGGAGCTTCACTCCACGCATGGCATATGAAGAGTCTTGCCAGCAGTGAGACAAGCTGGTTCATGCATTTCACCCGACATGACTGCACTCAGGACGTGGCCGACCTCCAGACCAGAGGTGCTATGATTTGACTGTTTGTATTAGTTCTAGAATTGCCACAGTTATCCAAGTAGGATCGTGTCATCTAAGGAACCTCGACTGATTTAATGAGCCATTCGCGGTTTCACCGTGAGACAGTGTGAACTTAGACATGCATGGCTTAATCTTTGAGACAAGCATATGACTACTGGCAGGATCAACCAGATAGCTTTCTTCACCGAACCTTTGTCGGATATCTGCCGACAGACCGACGCGGGGCAAGGGAGACAGCGCTCTGCTCAGAGCGGATCCCTTTCGACCCCGGCGGCGTTTCATTTCCTTTAACCGGCGGGGGCGGCTCTCTCTGCTCTAACGAGCGGAGAAGAAAGCCTGGCCACCCGCAAAAACACACGTTACATACTGCAGACCCGATACTCTTTGCGAGAGATGGGCCAATTTCGAGACCATCGGTCGACAAAACCGTACTACATCGTTATCACGAACCTGGCTGACTAGCCGTTTACATGCTTCGCTCGACGGACAAACCACTTGCTTCTGCATCGAAACACCTTAACTCTCGCCGTCCGGGAAGGGAGCGAAAGCCTGTCTCCCCACGCACGGAACTCGAGAGCGCTTTTTCGCCAAAAGAACGGTCGGCCTGCGCAACTTCAACCGCCCGTGCTGTGCAGGTCGGCGCAGCTCTGCGCGGCTGACTTGGACATATTAAATGTCATGATAATTTAGAGAAGACCGTCTTGGAAGGGTACATAATGGGGAAAAGAGAGAGAGGAAGACCAAGGCGAAGATGGCTGCAAGACATCATTGATGATCTGCAAATGGATGCATCAACGATACCCATTTCCCGCCACCTATAGTCTACTGGCTCTGTTTTGTTTACATCATTCTGATAGCCATTGTTGTAAAGACCCATAGGCTTGTCACGTCTTGGATTCATTGGTTTCACACCAGACTTCCCTCATCCCCGCCAGAGATCTCCATGTCCCCATCCGTCCACCAACCTGACACTACATTTTACAAAAATAACAATTACAATTAGTGTTGACTGCTACAAGTTTCTGGGCTACAGAAGTAGGTCAGAGTTTTTAAGCAAACAGATCTATGTTCCCTGTCTCACAAACACTATGTTAAGATAAGTGTGCTCTTAACACAGTTGTTCCCAGGGGGAATTAACGTAATGAAAACTTAAGTGACATTAAAGATTTAAAAAGTGCATATTAAAAATTTAGTGATAAATGTACTACAATAATTTACACTATACTTGAATCTATGGAAATAATTTCATTGAGGTGATCTGCCTGCATTTTTTTCTATTTTCCTCATAAGATTTGATCACTTCTAAATAAAAATAATAATAAGACTGATTAATGACTGAAATAATACATTTTACATCCTATTTATGATATTATGACAGTTATGTTAAAATTACATGGAATGACGATGATGTTAGAACCAGGAATCTGGACTCTTATCCACTTCCACACTGTTCCTGATAGCAAGCTACTTCATGTAGTCTGGTCAGTGGGATAAGGCTTCTGACAACAGGCTACTGTATCCAGCCCATTCAGTGGAAGGACTGCCACATCTCTACAGCAGTGAAGCATGAGAAGAAAATGTTTCTTATCTGTTCCAGAAAATGAGAAAAGCCACCACAACACACTACACTGCAAAATGTGGTAGAACAACAGCTGATAACCACTGGTTTCCATCAATATTTGGACAATAAACAAGTTTATGAGCCTTACCTGGAATGAATGGTGTAGCAGCCACGTCTAAAGCAACACCAGCCTGGACATTTGTGTCTTTATTACTTGAATGATTAAATCTGCCATCAAGTTCTACACCATTAACTAAGTCGGCTATCTTACTTTCCTCATCTGGAAATTATAAATACCATTTTGATTAAAATACACTTACACAAAAAGTAACAAATATATGCATACTACAAAAACTTAATATTGAAGACGGTTGGCTAGTAATGAAGACTAAACAAAGAAAACTTAAATATTTTGGACATATTAAATGTCATGATAATTTAGAGAAGACCGTCTTGGAAGGGTACATAATGGGGAAAAGAGAGAGAGGAAGACCAAGGCGAAGATGGCTGCAAGACATCATTGATGATCTGCAAATGGATGCATCAACAGCAGGGCATCCTGCTTACAATCGAGAGGCCTACAGGAGAAATGTTAGGGAGGCACAGTTCCGGTAGGGACATGCAAATGACTGACTGACCAACACTTACTGCTACCATTATTTCTGGTGCTTCTGCAGAATAATAAAAGACAAAACTGTGACTCAATCATTTTCCACTCTCAATATGAGTTCTCTTGGTGCACTGTGCCTTGTATCAACTATTCACAGCATTAACTTAAAGACACAATAATAAGGAAACACTCAGCAAAAACAACTTTAAGCTCCTGTGCCGAAATATCAAACTAAATAATGAGAAAGATTCAAAAACACATATGGAGGTAAATGAATGTAAAATAAACGTTCTGATACTGAAATAATTAAAGTGGACGCACAAAAAGGCAGCATGAGAAGAACTAGGAGAAAGCTTGATTTCTTATGCAGCCGATAAACAACATTTGTACGTTACATAAAACACTAGAAAATAATCTTTGAAATATCCCACAGTCAACTAGAGAATGCTATAGAATATTCATGCAATGGTCACAACAGTTTTTAACAATAATTTTAATATTGTTCTGCGTGCTTCCTTGTGCTTACCTCTGCTATCATGTGCATGACTTCCGCATGCTGACTTGTTTCTATCTTGTCCATAACTCTCTTTCTGAAATATTTCAAGCAAAATGAGCTTGATTTATTAACTAATGAAATGTTGAAGTTGCATGAAAGAAAAAATACAAACAACAAACAGAAGCTACAGTAAACTGTTTTTTTCAATTTTTTTCAGGATACATATTAAGAACAGAAGCTTTTATTTTATTATATTATGTCTTCTTTGTTTGTTTCTATTACTAAGACCACCCCATGATCCTCCTGAATTTATTCCTGTGGTACTTGATAGGTCCCGTGGTCCCTGAAAGGACCACACAAAATCCACGAAATGATCACAAGGGGTTCAGAGTACTGCAGGACTTGAGCCTTTATTCTCGGTGGGTCTCAGAAGTGGGAATGCATGACAGTGTGGTTTTCGTTGCACCAGTTTAATCTAGAGTTGGACTTTCTCACTGGAAAATAATATTGACGTGTTTTGAGATACCCGTGTATCCCCGCTGAGTGAGAGGTGGTTGCCCATCCAGTCCAGCGTTGGACTTTCTCACCGGAAAACCTCAGCGTGATTAGGATACACAGACATCCCTGCTGGGTGAGAGGTCATCTAGACTGCACTGGTTCAGTGTCTCTGACTTCAGCATTTTGTGGTTGTGGCCGCTACCCTTCCTAGTTGTGACCAGGACGGAGCTTTTGTCCAGGAGGATGAATCCTGGCCACTAGTAAGTTTCATCCCTGGGTTGAGCTAGTTTAGGCATATTATCCCAGTATGGGCACGTTTAAGATGTAACCGATCTCTAGAGCAGAGGTACCGTCACATGAATAGCCTTCAAGTTTCACCCCTGGTTTAAGCATATTTCACGAGTATGGGTGATTATTGGATGTGGTCAGAGGTACCATGGTATGAACAGCTCTTGCCATGAGACCACTGGACATACCGACTAAGCTTCACTTTATCCTCTCCATCACCTTTTCACACTGGTGACGCACCACAAGCCTAATTTCTTTTTTGCATTTTCTTCATTGGCCAGGAGGAGTTTCATTCCATGTGCGGCATCTAAAGAATCCTGCCAGCAGTGTCTTAACCCCTGGGTTAAGCCGGTTTAGGCATTTCGCCCGATATGAGTGCACATAGGACATGGCCGACCTCTAGACCAGAGGTGCCGTGATTTGAGCAGTCCTGACCTCAAGACTACTGTTTACTTCACTTAATCCTTTCTTTCACCTTTTCCACAGTGGCACCATGGCGACCCCATTCGCACCCTTCTTCACTGGCCAGGAGGAGCCCCACTCCACGCACAGCAGCTGAAGAATCTTGCTAGCAGCTGTAGATGAGCTACCAAACATGACTCTCATCTACCTGAAACATCTGGTTTTCAGGTGCCAGATATTCGCCTTTGCCCTTTCTCCTGTCAGTTTGAACAGTTCTGCCATGAGAAGGCCAGGAGCTGGACTTGACTGTCAGAGGCTATTTGAGACGCACGCCTTGGAGGCATTTCACTGGAGTGGAGAGCATATCCCCCACCCCACCTACAGCTATAACAGTCCTTAGAACCATTCCTAATGTAATTTATTATGAATTTATTTAACTTTCCCTTAAATATAATGAGCTTTTAGCATGCAATAATATAATCATCTAGACACTGCTTTACAAACAATGCACCTATGCTAATCACACTGACTCCCAGTATTCTGTTTTTTTTATGTTTCAATGAACCATTGGGCATGAACAAACTATTCACATTTTATTTAATAATTAGTGACATTTTTTAATGATATATATAATGAATAGTAACGTGAGAAAAACACATCAGAACTGTCAGTGCTGTGTATTAATAACATTTAAGATATTTTAATTTAGATGACTGTACAATAGGCAAAAAACTGATAGAAAGGCATATCAAATCGTTAAATTTACTCAAAATAATAACTTTACATTGATGTATGTGCTGTGCGATACACAGAGACAATGCATTTGGAAAAAACTTGCCTTCGATGGTATAAATTTTACTGCAATTTTTGTTAACACAAAATTTACTTTTAAATCTAAATTAAATAATAAAGTCATATTTGTTAGAATATACAATTTTCTTTGTATTTCATACTTAAAACCCATGCAGAAAGGAGACTCTTCAGCTCTGTAATTCAAGTTTTGTGCAAGTATAATTTCCAGTGAATCTAAGATTCCCACAACAGAGGGATTTCAAGAAATAAATTTTATTAATTTGTTCATGGAGGTACAATGAGGGAAATTAAAAGGAGGACATCTATTACTCTTCAAAAAATAAAAAAACTAAAGAAGCCGTGGAGAGGAACAGAAAGAACTACAAAAATAAGGCAAAGTGGCTGCAAGACATCGTTGGTGATCTGCAAATGGATGCATCAGCAGCAGGCCATCTTGCTCACAACTGAGGAGCCTACAGGAGTGCTGTTAGGGAGGCAAAGTTCCGCAAGGGACATGCAAATGACTGACCGACTGAATTTTTTCATACCTTTTTTTTGTTTTCTGGAATTTAGGTTCAGATGGTTAATATGAGATAAAAACTGATTTTCTCATTAGTCCATATCAACAAACATTAAAAATACACATTTCAGAAAAATGTTCCTCCTTGTTCAGATCTCGTTTTACTTACTTTACTTGGATGATTATGTTCAGGCAGTGGAGGTGGAAAGACTTCTGGGAGTGCTTCTGCTGAAGCTAAATCAGACTCTGGAGGAACTGCCTTAGGGTTATCATTGTAATAGTCTTCTCTGTCTCCCAAATGCTCATTCTCAAATCTAGGCTTCTCCTGTCTGCCATTAGATTATTTAAAATAAATAAAATAAAGGGAGAGATAAACTGACACAAAAAAACTAACATAAATTTAAAAAGTGCCCACTTCAAAATTATAACCTCTAAGCCACTGGAAGAATCTAGATAATCTTACTTTTGACAGACCTGGATATAATTTACTTTTGCAGTTGATGTTTTATTTCTAAGTGATTGCTTTAACAACAGAATCCTTGCTTAACTCTTGTTAATATGAACTTGGATTTTTCATTTTAACTGTTATCATTAAAATGTACATTTCATGGTCCGAAGATAATCAGTCTTCACTAGTCACTAGCTTAGCAGGTGAAATTTTCAGTTTTTATTCCTCTCAGTTACAACCATATGTGCGCTTGATAATCTATGTTCTTTTTCACCATTCTATTTCATCCTTCACATTACATTTTAATATGGTGGAAACTCACCTGTCATGCAACTCAAATTCTGCAGGATGTTTCTTCATATGTTGCTTGAAACGAAGCTCAAAGGCTTGCCCTATGGTTGTAACCACATCTTCTGCCAATCCTCCACCACATTCAAGTACGTAGCAAGCCCGACTAGAATCTGAGTCTTTGGCTACATACGATACAAAGTCTAATGTATCCTGAAATATGCGTTCAAGATATTTATTCTACAGCATTTAACGGGACACTAAGTCTGTCTGAGGCTGTAAAAAAAATATGTGTGTGTATGTACACATGCTCACACACACATTAAAAATCATGTGTCGTACATGTGTACACACACTGCAAGACACTCCCAGTAAAATAATGTAAAATTAAAAGCAGGGCACATGTAAACAGAAGAGAGACGGCAAAAGAGTATGAAGTCTTTCTGATAAATTATGCTTTATTAGGAGTACAAAAGAAGAAGATGATTTATAATTGTTTTCACTGTAAGCTAAGGATTTTCTTAAGCACAGGTAAAACAGGTAAAAGTGAACACAGTTCTGCCAAATCAAATGTCCATCTCCACAGTCTGAGAGAGCTGATCATATATGACTGATGATATGTGAATCACTGCAACACTTTCAGATCATATATCCACAGGGATGACTGGTATAGCCCGGTGCAATACATTTCTTCTGGCTTACTGTGAAGTCTGTAGTCTTCACATGTGAGAGATAACTAGTTTAACATGTAAACAAGGATATTTTTTGACTGAAAAACAATAGTCATCCTCAGGCTGTTAGTTGCTTTCTTAACCTTTTCAATCTATTTTCTAAATTCAAGATTCAATATCAGCTGCATACTTACCATATCACCCCCTGAAGCAAAAGACACTACATGCAAAGGATGACTTGCAATAACCTATGGATGGAAACAATGGACAATCTGTCTTCTGATGGTAATAAGAAAGGAAGTTTCATATTCAAAATTACTGCAAAATGAGGACTAAGAATATTAAATATGTTGAAAGATGTAAAAATCAATTTTATAGTATTTAGGAATATCTACCTCTCCAGACTCCATAATCATTAAGCTGATGCTCTCTGTTGTGATGGTGAGGTTAACATTAGATCCTGAATATTGCATCTGTGGAGCATCTCCAATTTTCTTTTCGAGATGATGATCAATCTGGGGGAGAAAAAAAAGTTATCTCAGAATTACAAGCCTCTGCCTCAGTAACAGAATTTTATGTATACTGAGAAGCAAATGACTGAGTAACTACCATATTGTATTTAAATATATAGTGAGAAACAGTTCAATGCATAACTACTACATTACCATAAAAATTACACATGTCTTCAGTTAGTGGAGACGGGTAGTTAATTAGATGTGGTTTGCAAGTGTTGATAAATGCCTTCCCTTAAGCAGCATTCTGTGCTTCAAGCCAAGGGGACCATGGACATTAATGTGAAGTTTAATAGAACCATATAATAGCTGGAAGATTGTTGATGTTGGACTATCTCCCTGGTTCTGTGAGCATGATCCTCTTTGTAGCTGATGTGGTGAAGGTGTTGAGTCACAACAAAGTTTCAAACTGGGAGCTGGTTATGGTGGCTATTGTTGTTTTCAGTCCATGAGTGGGGCTAAAAAAAAACAAGGGCTGTACAATGCTTCTCTACCTGACTCCACCACCATGAGGACTAATGCAACCCCTGCCCCATTAACCAGGGTTGGTCTGTTACTGCAGGTACCAAGAGAGAGCTAGGACAGGGTCTAGGTTATACATAGTTCACCAATCTTGGTGCAAGTATGACTGTCAAACTGGACAGCATCTTTACCCTGGAAGATCTATCACACCCAGAAAAAAAATCAGAGCTGTGGAGCTGATATTCCAAACATTTGAGCCAAACTCCTCTATCTATATACTGTATGGCTCAATCATAAATGGCACATTTCTACAGACTTGAGTTCCACTTAAAACTGCTTACAACTCTGGCTCTTGTATTTTGCTACTGTAACTATTCTGACTCAGTTCCACCACCCTGACAAAAAACATTTTGGCAAACATTCACATTGTAATTACTGCTGTTCAATTACAAATTTAATGTTAAAATCTGCATCAGTGATTGCAAGTTTAATATAAAACTATATGACAAGATATGCAGGAATCAATCTTACAGTACAAAGTAGTTTTAAGCATCCTAATGAAGCACTGCTGCATATAACAACAGCTGCATCAGCAAAACATCTCATGAAGTATTTAAAAAAAGCTACCTTTTTTCGCCCTGATGATGTCTTCAGACCAGCTGCCTCAGCTACTCTGTTGATTGATTCCCTACAGATAAGGCAGAACATATTATGGCTGGATATATGACTCATGCTTTTTAAATTTCTGTAATGTAACTCAATACTTTTTTATTCTGTTTCCTTGCATGACTAAAGATTTAATAAAGGACATTCTACTGGTGACAGTCTTAATAGTGCAAGAATTATAAAGCTATTTATTCCTGATAAAGCCTCGATGCCTTCAGTGATAAAACCAGCAGATAAAACCAAAAATCTCGTAATTTGGAAAAGGGATTTATATATCGCAGAAGGAGTGTCCCAGCTCAGCAATATAAAATTCTATGCCCCATGTGGAAACGATGCTACCCGTTCAAATAATGACATAGTGGAAGCAGCCATTAAAGACCTGATTACAGAAGGTGGCCTCCCACCCCAAGCTGTTTCTCTTCACATTAAGGACAGCTGTTTAGGCACACCTACCTTCTATCTTCTTCCTAAAATACACAAACCAGGAAACCCTGGACGTCCCATTGTATCAGTGTGTTCATGCCCCACTGAGAACATTTCTGACTTTTTGGACAGCATTTTCCAGCCGCTGGTACACAAACTACCCTCCTTTTTGAAAGATACCAACCATGCCTTAACAACTTATGATACGATCACACTCTCTCAACATCACACCTATCACATCTTTCTCCTTGATGTCTGCTCCCTATACACTTCTATCCCCCACGAGGATGGACTCTAGCACTCCGCTGTTTTCTCGACAAAGACCCTCACCCCACCACTACCACCATAATCAGACTTACATAGCTAGTACTAAACTTAAATTCTTTCGAATTCAACGGCAAATACTTCCAGCAAATCAGTGGTGTTGCCATGGGAATGAAAATGGGTCCCAGTTGTGCATGTCTATTTATGGGCTTTCTGGAAGTCAAATTATTGGACACTGCACTAGCAGACTTCAATAGTTCTGTAAAAGGTACACTGATGATGGCACTGGGGTCACAGGAGGAGCTAAGGGAGTTTATTGAGTTCGCCAGCTCACTCGATAATAACAACATAGAATTCACTTATGAAGTTTCTGACAGGTCTGTCAACTTTCTGGACATTAAAGTTTCTATTGGCACAAGTGGGCTTGTCATTTCTGTGTTTTGTGGGCCCACCGACAGCCACACCTATTTGCTTTACACCTCCTCCTGTCCTGAAGCCTGTGGGAACTCCATCCCATGCTCCCAACTCCTCTGTCTTCGCCGCATATGTCAGGATAATTTGGACTTTATAGATCAGTCCAACAAGTTATTGGAATTTTTCCATCATTGCCACTGCCCAGAAAAGGTCCTTCGTAAAGCCTTCAGCCATATCCAACTAGTGAGCCACAAAGAAGTATTCAGGAAAAAGCCTGTTGCTCCATCTGACAGAGTTAGGTTGGTGCTGCCTTTCCGCCCGCATGGTCAGATGGTTAAGAAAATTCTTTATCATCATCTGCCGCTAATCAAGCTCGACTCCGACACTTGTGACATTTTCTGTGATCCGCCCCTGTTGGAACACAAATGTGAGCCAAACCTTAGGGACATCCTCGTCCACAGCCACTTGAAGCAGAGCCTTTCATATGTTGGCACCAGAAAATGTAACCGCCCCCAGTGCGTTACCTGCCTGGTAGTTTGGAAAACAAAAATGATCACCTTTCCCAAAACTATCCTCACTCTTCATGAGGGATTCACATGCAAGTCCCGTAATGTGATATATGTCATCATTTGCAAAAGATGCAGGATAACGTATATTGGTGAGACACCTCAGATTAGGTAACAGCCATCAAACAATGTCACACAGATGACACAAGCCGCCTGGCACTTGACAACCGCTGCATTCAAAATTATGGGGCGCTGGAGCCACATAGGTTAAACTCGCTGTTCAGCTACACTTAATATTCTCTTCAATCATTATAGTACCTCTCCACTAAGCTCCACCCCTTCTTAATTGTCAAACCTCCTCACAGCATCACTTTGCAACCCCTCTTCCATAATCATCTATTTCAACTTCTCCTGGCTAGGTCAACAGTGTATCACTCTCTCTCCCCTCCCCGGTTCCCCATCTACCACCAACAGTTACAACCCACCGACCACATATCACAGGTCTCCATTTAAACAGTCTCCACATTCTACAAAATCCATTCCTGACAACCACCGCCGGACAAGCCACGCCTTACAATTTACAGCTAAGTACTCTATTTAATTTTAAAATTAAAAAAAAAAATTGTATTCATGTGAATCTATACTTTATCTCCTCTCTCGATTTCTTCATCCTGTATGTTTTTGTATGATTATGGCTCACAACTTTGTAGTCGTCAAGTAATAAAGCTGCTCCTACATTTTTTCCTAGTTTATACATTCTGATATCATAGCTTTACTGCAGTGCTTCATGTATAGTTATATACTTATACACTAATTATCAATGCTTTCATATCCTACAGTACATAATTCACATCATCATCATCAGGCGTGGGTGTCTGAGTGCCGAAGTGGTTAGTGCACTGGTCTTTCATGGCGAAGGTCGGGGGTTTGAATCCAGGCGACAGCACCCCAGTCATCCAGCTGTAGAAATGGGTACCCGACTTCTTCTGGAGTTGGGGAAGGAAAAGGCAGCCAGGTGTGATACTGACCATATCACCCTCTAGTGTGCTGACAGGTCAAGGAAAGTATGGGCACTAACACCATATCCCTATGTGCCTCTAAGGCATGACAAGGTTACCTTTACTTTTTTTTTTTACATCATCAGGTGCCGTGACAACTGTCATTGGCTATTATGTTTCTCCATAGGTTCCAATCCTTCATGCAGGCCATCAGTTCAGTTGGTGATCTCATCTCACATCATCTTGTCAAATTATCCAATATCATTTCTCTTGGTCTTTCCCTAGTTCTTCTGCCTTCTGTTTTTCCTGTTGTTACAATATTTTAAATGGCCCCTATTTTCATTGCATGTCACATGAACATATACTGTCTCTCTCGTATTTTTTGACAAGATATTTTTGTCTCTCTTGATCTTCTCATACATTCTTCAGTAGTCATTTTTGCTGTTCAGGCAATTCACAATATTCTTCTGATAAACTACATTTCTACTGCTTTCAATGATCACTGGAAGCAACAGAAATGTGGTTTATCACATTCTTTTAAAAAAAAAAAAATCACCATTTCAAAACATGAAGTCAAGTATTTTAAGCATGTACCAACAAAGAAGAGGCCTACAGGAGAGCTGTTAGGGAGGCAAACTTCCGCATCTTATATCCTTCCCGTGCCATTAAACGTCACATAGGGTTCACATAGTTGTTTGCCAAATTTTCCTGTTCTCTGCGAATCTTTCAACTTCATCAAGGGATATTATGCTCACTAAACTGGCTTCTCTTAACAATGTCCTCTTTAGAGTTTCAGTGGTCGATCTCTTTTTCTTCAGCCTGGTGTGCTCCACTTGATAGCTTGTTTTGATATTCTCTGATTGTTTCTTCTCATCACATGGCCTACATATGTCCATCTTCTTTTTTCTGATCGCCCATTAGACAGGTTGTTGTTCGCTCACCTGTCTTATTTCTGCGTTGTTCTTTAATTCATTCCACTTTATACCAAGTATTTTCCTTAGGCATTTGTTTTCAAAAGTGTCTAATTTGTTGTCTATTTCTTTAGCTGATTTCCAGCTTTCACATGCATAAATGAGGGTGGATATGACATTTGAATTGAATAATTTTATCTTGGTTTTTGTGCTTATAACTTTTGAATTCCATATGTTCTCAAAATTTTTGAAGGATAATGCTGCTTTTGCAATTCTAATTCTAACTTCCTTCCTGGTGTCACCATCCTGGTCTATGTAGCTGCTAAGGTATGCAAATTGGTTTACTTCATCAACAGCTGTTCCTTCTACATATATTTTTCCTTCCTGATTAATGAGAAGTTTCATAATTTTTGTTTTGTCTTTGTTAATTTCAAAACCTATTTTGCTAAGCACGGAAGACAGGGAATCTGTTTTTTCCTGCATCAATTTCACATTGTCACTGATAAGAGTTATGTCATCAGCAAAATCAAGATCTTCTATTTGGGTCCCATATACCCAATCAATGTCAGTTTTACCTGTACAGCACCTATTCATTATAAAGTCTATGGCAATTCCAAAAAGCAATGGAGATAATATACATCCTTGTTTCATGCCTGTTTCAATCTGAAACCATTCGCTCATTCTTCTTTTGTCTTGACTGCACAAACATATCCAGTGTAGACATTTCTAACGATGTTGACAATTTTAGGTGGTATTCCATATAGTCTTAAAATTCTCCACAATGAATCTCTGTGTATGCTATCAAATGCTTTTTTTAAAGTCTATGAAGTTCAGTATTAATGGTTTCTGCTTTTCAATATGTTCTTCATGTATTATTCTTAGAGTAAAGATCTGGTCGAGACAGCCTCTCCCTTTTCGAAATCCTGTCTGTTCTTCTCTCACTGCAGTATCCATGACATCTTTAATTCTACTCAGAATAATTTTACAAGGGACATGCAAATGACTGACTGACTGACCAACAAAGAAAAAAAAACTATTCTTCTGACTATCAGCACTGATTAACTTTAACACTAAGATAATCCATTCAAGACAAAAGATGCAACAGAAAAAAAAAATGGACCAACAACTTCCACAAGATTTGAAAGAAGAGAGAAATGAAGTTTGGTCAATAATAATAAAGAGAAGTAGATGACAGCATTTGCGAAAGTGTGCACAGAGATTCAGAATCATGAATAGAATTTATAATGATGATTTTTAAAAATATTTTTGATGATTTCTTAGAATCCTGGAGAAGATTATGAATGGAGAGTATATTTTTAAAAATTACTTATAATGATGATAATGAATTTGAATGACAATGAAGATTCAGAAATAATGAGCAGATTTACAATGGAAAAGGACTATTATTGCCGGAGGTGGGGTGGAGGATACATCGCTCTCCACTCCAATGGTGTGCATCTCAAATAGCCTCTGACAGTCAAGTCCAGCTCCTGGCCTTCTCGGGTAGATGAGAGTCATGTTTGGTAACTCATCTACTGCTGCTGGCGAGATTCTTCAGCTGCCATGAGTGGAGTGGGGCTCCTCCCTGCCAGTGAAGAAAGGAGCGATTACGGGTTGCTGTGTGGCACTGTGGAAAAGGTGAAAGAAAGGAGTAGGTGAAGTAGTCTTGAGGTCAGTACTGCTCAAATCACAGCACCTCTGCTCTGGAGATCAGACACGTCCAATGTACACTCATACCAGGCGAACTGCCTGGACTGGCTTAACCCAGGGGTTAAAAAGTTGCTGGTGTGACTCTTCGGATGTCATGCAAGGAGTGAAACTCCTCCTGGCCAATAAAGAAAATGAGGAAAATCAATCAGGGTTGCCGTGCGGCGCCGATGTGAAAAGGTGATGGAAAGGATAAAGTGAAGCTTAATCGGTATGTCCAGTGGTCTCACAGCAAGAGCTAGTCATACCACGGCACCTCTGTTCTAGAGGCTGGTTATGTCCGTTCTACACCCATACTGATGAAATACGCCTAAACCAGCTTAAACCAGGGGTGAAACTTAATGGCTACTCAAGTCACAGTACCTCCGCTCTAGAGGTCAGTCTCGTCCCAAACATGCCCATACTGGGATAATATGCCTAAACCGGCTCAACCCAGGGGTGAAACTCACTAGTAGCGAGTATTCTTCCTCCTGGACAAAAGCTCCATCCTGGTCACAACTAGGAAGGGTTGTGGCCACGACCACAAAATGCTGAAGTCTAGATAGGTAACCACCTCTCACCTGGCGGGGATGTACACGTATCCTAATCATGCGGAGGTTTTCCGGGGAGAAAGTCCAACTCTGGACTAGATGGGCAACCACCTCTCACCCGGCGGGGATAAATGGGTATCTCAGAACATGTTGAGGTCTTCCGGTGAGAAAGTCCAACTCTAGGCTAGATAGGCAACCACCTCTCACCCAGCGGGGATATACTCATATCCAAAACATGTTGAGGTTTTCTGTTGAAAAAGTCCAACTCTAGATTAAACTGGTGCAACGAAAACCACGGTGTCACGCAATCTTGGTTCTGAGACCCACCAAGAACACAAGCTCAAGCCCTGTGATACTCTGAACCTCTTGTGATCCTCTCGTGGATCTCGTGTGGTCCTTATGGGGACCACAGGGCCTATTGAGGACCACGGGAGTAAATTCAGTAGGATCACGGGGCGGTCTTGGTGGAGAAGCAAACGAAGAAGAAGAAGAAGACAATGGAAAAGAAAATGTACAATGTTGGAAAAAAGGTATCGCGAATTGAATATGATTTAGAATTTGTATTTTTAAAAGATTACTTATTACGGTTATCATGTTCTAGAATTAGGAGGAAGATTCTGACTAAAAAGGATATTTTAAATGGTAATGAAAATTTATGATCATGAAGAATCATTATAAACAGTGAAATTTATTTAGAATAGTGGAGAAGAAAACCTTTCTCAATTTTTTTAAATGTGAAAAACAACTCAAGTTCTCTAGATGCCAGCTGTATTGAATCATCTTACTTGCATCCCATTTTTTTTACATTTAAAAATGTAACTATGTTAACTCACCTGGCAATTGTTGTTCTTGTTTCAAAGTCTAATGCTTTCATTGACTCTTTCACTTCTATGCAGCCTATATACTAAAGATAACAAGAGAATCATTATTTGATTTGGGAAGTGGTTTTCACTGCATTTAAGCTGCATGCTAACAATATCATAAAGATGACATTATATTATAGGCCAGAGATATCTTAATAACAACAGCTAAAGACATTGTTCCAGTAAAGGAACACAAAAGAATGGATAGATTACAGCAGGCACACTAGAACTGATAAAACAACATAGAGAAATGAAAACGTAATTGAACGTCACAAACAACAACAAAGAGGAATATAAATCTTTAACAAAAGAAGTATGAAGAAACATAAGAAAAGACAAAAAACAATACATACAAGATTGTTGTGAAATAATAGAAGGACATCAGAAGTGTGGAAGAGATAGTGAAATGTTAAAAGAAATGAAGACATTGATGAGAAATGTCACACATAAGCTAAATGTAATTTGTGATGAGATGGGGAATACCTTGATAGAGACAGCGGAAATTCTAGAAAGAGGAAAGGAATATTGCAGACGAATGTATGAAACAACTGTTTGTGAAAGCAGAAATCAACAGTGTGAATTATTATTGGAGGAGAAAGAACCTGAATCAACAACAGAGAAGAAGTTTTATGGGCAATAAAGAATCTGAAAAATGGTAAATTACCAGGATGTGATGAGATAACAGCCGAATTTATTAAAGCAGGATGAAAGGAATGTGCAACAATCTATCATGAACTATGTAAAAGATATGGCATTCAGGTATTTGGCCAAGAGAATGGAAAAGAACTGTATTCATACAACTGCCAAAAAAGGGTAACCTGAAATTGTGCACAAACTACAGAATGGGTTCTGTTAATAATAGAGAAATGCAGAGAGTTTAATGTGAATCTATATTTATCTTTTATGGACTACTCAGAGGCATTTGATTGTGTACAACACCAGAAACTTTGGGAATTAATGGGATTTCCAACACATTTGATACAATTAACAACGCTGTTGTATATAGACCAACAGGCAGCAGCAAGAATAAATGGTGAAACAACAACTTGGTCTGATATAAAACAAGGGGTCCGTCAGGGGTGCATATTGTCGCCTTACTTATTTAACTTGTATACTGAAAATATAATGAGGAATGTTAGAGAAAATGTAGACAAAGAATATTACGAGGCCATAACAATTGGAGGTTATGAAATACCAGAGATTAGATATGCTGATGACACAGTATTACTGTCCACAACACAAAAAAGGAATGGAAAAACTAATTATGTCAGTCCATAAGAACAGCAAAGAGAAAAATCTCTATCTTAATGCGAAGAAAACTAAATTGATGACAACTGACAAAACAAACAAGGCAGCTGATATATGTATCAATGAGGAAAAACTGGAAGAAGTGGAGAGTTTTGAATATCTTGGATAACTGTTAACTAATAATGGAGATACAATGAGAGAAATTAAAAGGAGGACATCTATTGCTCTTCAGAAAGTAAAACAACTAAAGAATCTGTGGAGAGGAACAGACAGAACTACAAAAATAAGATTTTTAAGGGCATGCATCTTTCCCATCGCAACATATGCCTGTGAGACCTGGAAAACAACTAAAGAAATAGAAAAGAAATTAGACTCTTTTGAAAACAAATGCCTAAGGAAAATACTCTGCATCAAGTGGAATGAATTCAAGAACAACACAGAGATAAGACAGATGAGCAAACATCAACCTGTCTCATGGGTGATCAGAAAAAGAAGATGGTCATATGTTGGTCATGTAATGAAAAAAAAAAAAAAACAATCAGAGGATCCCCAAACAAGTTATCAAGTGGAACACAACAGGCCAAAGAAAAAGAGGCAGACTGCATGAAACTCTGAAGAGGACATTGTTAAGAGAGGCCAAATTAACAGGCATAAAATCCTTTGATGAGGTTGAAAGACTTGCCGAAGACAGGAAAAACTGGCGAACTACTTTGCGAGCCCTATGTGACGTTTAACGGCATGGGAAGGATATAAGATAAGATATATAAAACTAAGCATATAAATATACACAAAGCCACTGCAGTAAAGCTGTTATAACAAAATGTTAAAACTATTTAAAATAAAAGTAGGAAGAGCTTTATTAGTTAATGAATACACACCTGTAACATTTCAGTTTACACCATAATCCTATAAAAAATACAGGACCCAGGAATAGGGAAAGAAGATAAATGAATGATACTACGCACACAAAATAAGAATGTAAAAAAAAAACAAAACAGGGAGCTGTGACTTGCAAGACGATGTGTCCGAGAGTACGCATGGCTGAGTTTAACTGAGTGAATGTTTAAATGAAGATTTGAGTTGTGACAGATTGGTGGTAAAGAGGAGGTGGAAAAAGCTGAAAGATGAGAGACAGATATAATGGTAATCAAACCGAAAAAAAGAGTGGGTAAAGGGTTTGCAATCTAGCACGGTGAGGCTACTGGTATATAACATACAGGTGAGGAAAGAGTATACTACAATAAATTTGGGATCTAGAAAAAGCTCCAGAGGAGTGGAAAACTGGCCTTATAGTAAAACTACCAAAGAAGGGTGACCTCAGAGATTGCGGGAACTGGAGAGGCACTACCCTACTGCCACTCACCAGTAAAGTATTCTGTAGAATAATCATCATCAGAATTGTATCAGCACTTGAGGGAAAACTTCGGAAAGAGCAGGCAGGATTTAGCAAAGGAAAATCATGTAGACCACATATCTGTACTTAGACAAATATTAGAACAGGCAAATGAGTGGCATAGTACAACATATGCATTGTTTATAGATTTTGAGAAAGCCTTTGACAGTGTCAACAGAGATGAACTGTGGAAAATCCTAAGATGGCATGGCCTCCCCCATAAGATAGTGAATGTAATCAAAGCGCTATACGAGGGTTTTCAGTGCAAAGTGATCTGTGGAGAGCATACCTCCAGCAGCTTTAGGGTACAAACAGGAGTGAAGCAGGGATGTGTACTATCACCAACATTATTTATCTTGGCACTAGACTGGTTAATGAAGGAGGCAACATCAGACAAACGCAGAGGATTACAATGGACCCTTGACACAGTGCTGGAGGACCTTGACTTTGCGGACGACATTTGTCTACTATCAAGCAGCCACAAAGAAATGCAAGATAAAATAAACAAGCTAACTCTGAATGCAAACAACATAGGACTAAAGATCAACGTAGGAAAGACAAAGTTAATGAAGCAAAATGTAAACAATAGAAATGTACTCAGAGTAGATAGCAAGTTAGTGGAGGAAGCCAACGAATTTGTATACCTTGGCAGTAGAGCAGTAGAAAATGGAGACAGCACAGAGGATATCAACAGCAGACTTACTAGAGCAAACCAGGCTTTTGCAGTGCTGCAGGCTATATGGAAATCTAAAAAAACTAAGCATAAATATGAAAATCAGGATATTTAAGAGTAATGTTCTAAGTGTACTACTCTATGGAAGTGAATGCTGGAAAATCATCAAAACCATAGAAAACAAGTTGAATTCTTTCCAGACTAAATGTTTACAAAGAATTAGAAAAATATTTTGGCCAAACACCATAAGAAATAACATCTTGTTGCCAGAAATGCAGATGAAGCCACTGACAGCAATTATTGAGGAAAGACGCTGGCGATGGTTGGGACATGTGCTCCGAATGACTGACAACTCACTATCAAAAATAGCATTAAGATGGACACCACAGGGGAACAGAAGTAAAGGTAGACCAAAAGAGACATGGATAAGAACAACAGAAATGATGTTGAGCAATAGAGGGCTCACCTGGACAAGAGCAGAAAAAAAGGCAAAGGACAGGTATTTGTGGAAAATCCTTGCGGAAGCCCCATGTGCTCTGGGCACTTAAGGTTCAGAGAGAGAGAGAGAGAGAGAGAGGAAAGAGTAGAACTTAGTAGACAAAAATTATGAATCCTGCTAGGTGTTAGTATAATTTCAAATGATGTCATTAACTTGGTTTCACTTTACATATAGGCAGACGGGAACAGAACAGCTGAAAGAAAACTCTAATCTAACCACAAGTTTTCTTAGATCAAGTGTCATATCCTCATCATTTGGTTCCTACACCCCTAATGAGTATGGATGCTTCTCACCCCCCCTCTCCCTCCCCAAGCCCCCTCCAATTAAAAGCCCTGATACAGGATAAATCTAAAGTAATTGCTATGATTGACACAGCTTTACTCACCCTCACCCCATAACAGATGCCAGCATCTGGTGAGAGCTGAGCATCTGGATGAATCCATCCAGTCTTTGAACTGTTCATTAAACTATATATCTTTACTCAGGAAGTCAGAAATCAATGATGTTTTATGTGTGCTGCTGTTCTTTTGTTGTTAACACATCCATTCCATCATCATAGCTAATCTAAAATGACATATAATGTAGTTGTTAATATTTTTCATTAAAAAA
This sequence comes from Achatina immaculata, assembly GCA_009760885.1. Taxonomy (NCBI): domain Eukaryota; kingdom Metazoa; phylum Mollusca; class Gastropoda; order Stylommatophora; family Achatinidae; genus Lissachatina; species Lissachatina immaculata. Next base: position 27,670,391 of record CM019691.1, on the reverse strand, counting down.
TTCAACATTAAATTCATCTGTTACTTTTAATATTCATTGGTCTTTTTTCCATTTCCTCGGTGGAATATAACAAAGAAAGGACTATTAAAAGTTCATTGATGAGAAATGTTGTAACAAACTTCAGTATTTTATGGCAGAATGATCAATGTGCTACTAGAAAACTCAGTTAAATATGCACGTCTTTATTTGTGTTTTAAGACGGCACAGAACATGGGTTTCAACAGTTAATAATGGAAAGGATAACACAACAATAACTGCAAAGTCAAAATCTAAAGGGAAACTGTTGGAACATACAATTATGATGTACAAGTTAGGTACCTTGTGGTATCTTAACACTGAATGTATTCCTTCCCTAAAATCGAAGTTGACAACGAAGACAGACTTGGAAATGAAATCTTTACAAATGAAAAATAGTGCTGGGAGAAAAAAAACTAAAAGGTACTGCGTTGCCGATTACGTACTGATCCCGCAAAAGAAGGCTTGTTTACGCCTTTATTCTATAAATAGCTTGAATAAGAATGACTAACTGCCTGCGTGTTGTGTGAAGGTTTTTTTTTTTCATTTTACCTTTGCAGATCTCCCTGCAGTTGTGAACTAGAAGTTAGATCTGATGTCATGACGAAGTCGGCTGGCTTTGTTTGTTGCGATAATTCGTTACTTCCCTAAGCGAGTTTGTGGAATAGTCTTCTCCACAGACTCGCCACCTTGGGGGAACACAGAGATTCCTACCCCATTACCCAGGGTGTAGCTTTAGCACAACAGAAAGCAAATCTAATGCCTTTGCCATTACAATTATTCTGCCCTCGAATATGGAAATTTAAATTATGTTCATGACCAAATCTTATATTAAATTACGCAGCCTCCTAAAGAATGGCAACATCGTAACTATGTAATTCAGTCTGAATCAAACTAATCTGATATTACCTAGACACAAACCCAGCCGCTTTTTTTTAAAAAAATCCCTCGAATCTGTCTCAAAACTCCAGCAGAAATCGTTCACCAGCTCAATGTTCTTTGCTGTAACCAAAAATAATCACATGAAATCAAACCAGTCGTGACAGTCAAAAAACAGTTAATTGTGGCGGGGAAAGTATTAGCTGGTAGGATAGCGAAACACGAACGAGCGACCATACAATAAACAGTAAAACTATGTTAATCCTCCCCGGAACGCCGTTGTAGGGGCAAGGAGTAACAAAGAGTAAGGTGTAAACCATCCACTATTACCCTTGCGGATACAGTCATAGAGATCCTATTTGTTTTCTTTCACCACTATTCCAAATAGAGAAGAGAATACTAACAGTAATTTCAATCAGGAACTTGCCAATCATTCCACAACACTCAGTAAAGTAGAGGAGATAGGTATAGATGAATTATGCAATTCTTACAGCACAGCCATAATCACAGCAGCAAAAGCAAGCTCCAGACTGAACAAAAAAAAAAAAAAAACAAATAGAAAAGCATGGATATCAGAAAACACACGGAAGTACATGCATGAAAGACGAGCAGCCAAATTAGACATGTTGAATGTAAAGAGAGACCTTGGAAAAGATCTGGCGAAAGTAACATACGAAGACATAGACAAGAAAGTAAAAAGTTCAGCTAGAAGGGATAAAAGAGAATACATAGACAATATGGCGAAAGAGGCAGAGAAAACAGCAAAAACAGGAGATAGCAAAACTTTATATAACATACAAAAGAGGCTTACAGGTACTATTACATCTAAAGAAAGACCAATCCTCAGCAAAACTGGAACCCTATTAACATCAAGTAAAGACCAAAAGCAAAGATGGACTGAACACTTCCAAGAAATACTTAATCAACAGCACCCAAAAGAATTGATAAACCTTGAAACCGACTTACCAACCTCACAACTAAATGTCTACCTAGATAAAATTACAGTGCATGAAATTGAAACAACAGTGAATCTAATGGCTAACAACAAAGCAGCGGGTGAAGATGAAATAACACCTGAAATGTTAAAAACTATCAATAGTGACAACATGAGACAACTACAGAGAATGTTTAACAAGATGTGGAAAGAGGAAAATATCCCTTCTAAAAGGAAAAAAGTAATCATTGTTAAAATACAAAAAAAAAGGCAACCTTAGTGACTATAACAAAATGAGAGGAATAACCTTAGTATCAGTTGTGTCAAAAGTATTTTGCAAGGTCATTTTTAATAGACTCAAAGATATAGCGGATACAGCAATGAGAGAAGAACAAGCAGGATTTCGAAACGGGAGAAGCTGTCTCGACCATATCTTTACTCTAAGAATAATACTTGAAGAACACATTGAAAAGCAGAAACCATTAATACTGAACTTCACAGACTTTAAAAAGGCATTTGATAGCATACACAGAGATTCATTGTGGAGAATTTTAAGTCTATATGGAATACCATCTATAATTGTCAACATCATTAAGGACTTCTACAATGGATATGTTTGTGCAGTCAAGACGGAAGAAGGGATGAGTGAATGGTTCCAGATTGAAACAGGTGTGAAAGAAGGATGTATACTGTCTCTTTTGCTTTTTGGAATTGCAGTACTTCATAATGAAGAAAAAAATGCTGCACAGGTAACACAGGTATTGACTGGGTACATGGGACCCAACTAGAAGATCTTGATTTTGCTGATAACTCTTATCAGTAACAATGTGAATTCCATGCAAGAAAAAACAGATAGCCTGTCTTCACTGGCTAGCAAAATAGGATTTGAAATTAAAAGAAACAAAACAAAAATAATGAAACTTCCCATTAATCAAAATGGAAAAATGTACGTAAAAGTGACAGATGTTGAAGAAGTCAATCAATTTGCATATCTTGGCAGATACATAAACCAGGATAGTAACGCCAGAAAGGGAGATAGAATTAGAATTGCAAAAACAGCATCAATCTTCAAGAATCTTGAGAAAATATGGCATTCAAAGGTTATAACCACAAAAAACAATATAGGACTATTAAATTCAAATATAATATCCACCCTACATTTATGCATGCGAAAAGTGGAAAACAACTAAAGAAATAGACAAGAAATTAGACTCCTTTGAAAACAAATGCCTAAGAAAAATATTCGGCATCAAGTGGAACGAATTCAAGAACAGTGCAGAGATAAGCACATGACTGAACAACAACCAGTCTCATGGGTGATCAGGAAAAGGAGATGGGCATATATTGGTCACGTGATGAGAAGAAACGATCAGAGAATCCCAAAGCAAGCTATCAAGTGAAACACAACAGGCAGAAGAAAAAGAGGCAGACCATGTGAAACTCAACAGAGGACATTGTTAAGAGAGGCCAAATTAATAGGCATAAAATCCCTTGATGCGGTTGAAAAGCTCGCAAAAAAACACATGAAAAATTGGCGAATTGCCTTGCGTGCTTTATGTGACGTTTAACGGCACTGAAAGGATATAAGATAAGATATTCCAAATAAACACAAAGGAACTGGTGGACGATTTTTCAACATTTGAGCTGCGGTTTTTAAATTTAAAAAATACCTGTATTTGACATTTTATTTAAGAAATAATATTTTCTATTATGAGAAATGACCGCTTTCGTAAGATAAAACTATGTAAGTCAACCCCCCCCCCCCTTTTCCGCTTTCGAAATAGCAGGCTTGATTTTGTTTATCTATTTTACACAAAAATACATACCTAGACATTTGGCACTGTATATGATCTCTTGTTCTCCTGAAAAAAAAAATCTCTGAATAATATCTGAGAAAGTTATCTGGTGACATCAGATATTTGCGAAGAAAACTAAATTGATGACAACTGACAAAATAAATAAGGCAGGTGAAATATATATCAATGAGGAAAATTTGGAAGAAGTGGAGACTTTTGAATATCTTGGATCATTACTATCTAATAATGGAGATACAATGAGGGAAATTAAAAGGAGGACATCTATCGCTCTTCAAAAAGCAAAACAACTAAACTATCTGTGGAGAGGAACAGACAGAACTACAAAAATAAGATTTTTAAGGCCATGCATCTTTCCCATCGCAACATATGCCTGCGAGACCTGGACACTTAACAAAACAGCTGAGAAACACATAAATACCTTTGAATGTAAATGTTACAGAAGAGTTCTTCAAATATCATGGACACAAAAAGAACAAATATATCCATACTACAAGAACTTAATATTGAAAAAGGTTGGCTAGTAGAGAGAAAACCTAAATATTTTGGGCACATTAAACATCATGATAATTTAGAGAAGACAGTCTTGGAAGGGTACAAAAAGAGGAAGACCAAGGTGAAGATGGCTGCAAGACATCGTTGATAATCTGCAAATGGATGCATCAGCAGAAGGACATCTTACTTATAACCGAGAGGTCTACAGGAGACCTGTTAGGGAGGCAAAGTTCCGCAAGGGACATGCAAATGACTGACTGACACACAGAGCTTCTACACTACGCTTCGATCTAGCAAATTTTGTCGCCTTTTACTTCACTCCCCCCCCCCCTCCCAACACATGCTGGCGTAAATCTTGATCGGACCTGGCGCTTTGTTAATTAATATTTTATGGCCTGGGGTGCAGGTCCACAGGGAGATGAAATCCAGTTTTATTTGTTTACCATAACATGACCAGGAGCCCGTGGGCAGATTCTGTCTTCCTGGGTCCATTACGGGTATTACACACAGAGCAAGGGAGTAGAAAGCATCTATTATCTCTATGTATGAGCAAATATTACATGCGAGGGTGAAAATTTAAACCCGGTCCGCAGATCATCTGGATAATTGCGAAAATTTAACCATCAATCAATCAGTCAAGTGTCGTGCCGCGTGGCGTAGGCGATCATTTCTCTCCGCAATTCCCTGTCTTTAGACTTGATTATGAGATCCATTGGTGACTTTCTTTCTAGCCACAATGACAGCCCATCCAGTAACTTCTCTCTCTGTCTTCCTCTGTCTCTTCTTCCCTCAATTTTTCCAGTTGCCACAATGTGTTCCAATTTTCCTCTTCTCAGAAAATGTCCTACAAATCTCGCTTGTCTGCCTTTGATCTTTGCTATAATTTGCCTTTTAACTCCAGCCTCTCTTCAGACCTCTTCGTTGGTTTTCTTAGCTGTTCATGGTACCTTCCTTCTCATGAACCACATTTCCATGACCTCCATTTCTTGCAGAGTTAACCATGGTGTGTAATGTCCCAGGGTGTGGGTGGTGGAGCTTGGAAAAAAGGGAGTATGGTGTGAAGACGACCATAAATACTTCTAGTCTCTGTTCTTGTCACGAACTCGCGGCAATCACGTAAATGAAGCTTTACTGTACATTATGCAAATGAGCATATACAGAAGGCGCCACTAAAGAAATAGTGTAAAATATAACACATAACATCGTCACTGATCTAAAAAATAATGATGTAGTTCTATCATATCTAAGAGCCATTTAGGGACGGTGGGGGGTGGAAGGAAGCGTCCAGAAGGTGCATCATTCTGTGGTCGGGATGGCTTTTTATTTTAGGAGCCTGAGAACTTTCTCTGTTGTTAGTGGGTTTGTAGTAGATGAAAACGAAATGGTCAATGATTAACTGGGGGGGGGGGGGGTGGGATAGTTTTGCACCACCAAACAAAAATTCCTCTTGTAGGCCCTGCTTTGAGGTATGGTGTCAGTGTTCATATTTGCCTTGGTCTGACGTGACACTCTCTCTCTCTCTCTGAACCTTAAGTGCCCAGGGCACATGGGGCTTCCGCAAGGGTTTTCCACAAATGCCTGTCTTTCGCCTTTTTTTCTGCTCTTGCCCAGGTGAGCCCTCTATTGCTCAACATCCTTTCTGTTGTTCTTCTCCATGTCTCTTTTGGTCTACCCTTACTTCTGTTCCCCTGTGGTGTCCATCTTAGTGCTATTTTTGGTAGTGACTGACGTGACACTAGAGAGTGATATCACCGACTAAGCAAGTCCACTGAAATGAATCTTCGGTTGGTTGTGTATCGTGAACTGATGTCTCACCTAAATATGTCCATTTCTTGATGCTGGCATTCTATCTGTATCGTTTCGCAATCTTGCTCGTTCGCCTTGTTTAGATTTTCAGTCTCCGTATGGGTCCTGTATTTTATTGTGCCTGCGAGAGTATCCGAAATAATTCAGTTTACCGATTTTAACATGTATTTTTTCATGACTTAATCTTTTAAATTTCAGTAGTTCATATATTATTTGTCTTGTTTTCTGTTATTGAATCCACCATGTCACATTCAGATTTATAGGGTTATTATGTATCATTTTCCCATTTTATTGTTTAATGTCTGTATATCTGCACTAGATAACGATGTCGAGTTTTTATTCCATGGTCTGCTATACACCAGCATGCAGTTATAGCACACGACTAACTTTCTAGTGATCTGTTTAGTATCTCTCTGACGAACCGAGAATAATAAGTGTATAAGTATACAAATTATGTACAGTATATTACTATACATGAAGCAACAGCAGCAAAGCTGTGATAACAAAATGTAAAAACTAGTGGCCGGGGGGGGGGGGAGGGGAGAGCTGTTCCTCCTTTTTTTTCTTTTATATACACTTCGACGAACCGAGAAGCTCTGCTGCTGTTGATGCTTCGCGTTCTGCAACAGTTTCATGCCTCATTCATTTGCATGTCCCTTGCGGAACTTTGCCTCCATAACAGCACTCATGTAGGTCTCTCGGTTGTGAGCAAGATGGCCTGCTGCTGATGCATCCATATGCAGGTCATCAACGATGTCTTGCAGCCATCTTCGCCTTGGTCTGTACCTTCCAAGACGGTCTTTTCTACATTATCATGACGTTTAATATGTCCAAAATATTTCCTTTGTTTAATCCTCTTTACTAGCCAGCCTTCTTCAATATTAAGTTCTTGCAGTATTGATATATATATATATATATATATATATATATGTATATATGTATATATATATGTTTGTTTGTTTGTTTGTGTCCATGATATTTGAAGAACTCTTCTGTAGCATTTACATTCAAAGGCATTTATGTGTTTCTCAGCTATTTTGTTAAGTGTCCAGGTCTCACAGGCATATGTTGCCTATGTTTAGCAATTCGTTAAACTAAAACTCATTTTGGTTGTTGACATTCTAATAGACCAGTGCATTATTTTCACTTATTTGTTGTTGACTATACATATCGCATTGCTGAGTTTCCTTTACTTAGAAGTAAACGTGATCTTATATAGCACATTGTTGACTTCAATATTTGATATCAAGTACTTAGGTAATAACAGCAAATCAAGCCCTGTATGAATCATAACAAATCACAGACAGTGGAAACTGTGGCTTACATTGCTGACAGACTTCTCCACAGATTTAATTAATTAACTGAAAACAGCTGCAGCACAAATTTGTACTTACATTTTTTTTCTGCTCTTAAACTGACAACCAATTAGCAATTATTGCACATCAGTGTGTAGTTTTAAAAAAAAGTAATGACGCGTGTTTGCTAAATTTTTCATATATAAAAAATATCTCAATGTCTGGGTGCTCTTCAGGTAAAACAGATGAGAATATGTGAAATACAGGAATTAATTAGTTTGTCCAAAATGGCTCATGAATCGTTAGTGGGCAGGCGAGGTGCAGTGGCTAGAATTTAGATGCGAGTGAGGTTGGGAAGGGGTGTTCAAATATTTTTCCCTTATGCGTCACTGTTCCCGTTAAACAGCCTACATGGTTAACATTTACATGGTCATGGTTAAGAGAAACTAGGTCCTGCGAGTCGGGGACGTTCACGTAAATTACGTAGGCTCTCTCTCTCTCTCTCTCTCCCCCCCCCCCCCCCCCCCAGTAGTTTCAGAATAATTGCGCTTCATGGTGCAAATACAAATTAGTACTACTCACTTATCTAATCATAATTTTGACGTAGTCAGAATAACCGCACTTATTAAGGTTAAAAAGGTACATTAACTCTATCATGCCATACAGGCACTTAGGGGACGTGACTGAAGATATAAATCAGTACTAGTCTGTAATCTGATTACAATTTTCGTTTAATCAGCGCACTCCTAATCTTAGAAGCAGGTCAGATCATTTTTATTTGCTCTTAATATCATTTGTGTTTGTAAGTGTCTGTTTGTACACAGAACTGTTTTAACTGCCATCCGCTGTTCTCAGTTGAAGCTGTGATAAAGATCCTACGATCAAATAATCCAGCAGGATGGGAAAAGGGCGTCTCGGTCAAGCTCACTATCAAAGAAAACTATGATCAGGAAATACAGTGAGCGCAGACGATCCACTACAATAACTTGACTATCTTTTCCTAAGTTAAAATACGGATATTCAGTCAAGCGGGGTGAGCTGGGATTGAGGGGGGGGGGGGGGCGGGCGCATTTAAATTTAAATTTTGACTCGAACTTTTGATCAGTAGGTCAGGTTTATAACTTCCTTTACAAACGTGCCAAGTACATCAACGTGTACTTTTTCATAGCGTGATTTTTTTTTTTTTAGTTTCCCCTAAGATAATTTTTTTTTTAAAGTCTAGGTATTTCCGGACATGCAGCGATCATGGATGAGAATACGGGACAATGCAGGAAACGTGTTTTAAAACTGGGGACATTTAGGCATCCCGACCGAAGTAATACTATTCCTGGAACTGTTTAGTATAATACAACAACCAGCCTTCATTATGGCCAGAAGTTTCTTCTTACCATATCCACCCACCCACCCGCACACATGTTATTGGCCCAGGATATTTTATTCTTAACCCGGTATTTTAAAATCCTTTTGGCCCTATGAAACAGCCAACAGCGTGAGGGGTCGAGACTCAACAGGGCAGGCTGAATGCTGAACGTTCTTTATAAACAATACAACTATTCAGTGACAAAATCTCCCCGCAAACGAAACTTTTTAAACGGTCACGCGCAAAGTGTTATTGTTTGTACTGTGTGCACGCCTCCCGTTACGTCGTTGCACTTCTTAGCATTTACTTGCAAATGTTTACTAGCTATTTTTAAATACAAATCTATACTTAAACCAAGTCCGTTTAATCCTTTTGTGCCAACATTCCTAATTTTTAAACACGGGCTTAAAAAAACCAAAAAACGACGATACGTGCAGGCAGTAAAGTGATATGGTGCAGTCATTCTTAACATGGGGTCCATGTACCCACGGCGGGGTAACGGAAAAATATTTTTGAGGTCAACAAATAAACTGGCTCGAGGTAACAAAACAAAACAAAAAAATCATTAGGATGTTGTCTATTGAGGGCCAACAGTTGTTCTCGGGCTAGAAATGGGGTTCATGGCAAATAACTTAAGAACCACTGGACAGCGTGTATGGTTTAGACTTGTGAAAAATAGTAGACAAAGCACTTTTGGCCTGAGAGAAACAAAAATGGTTAGAAAATGATCGCGGCTCGAATCCGGACTCCCAGAGCTGCCGCCTATCCATAAATACAGCGCAGTGCCCAGTCAATATCCAATAAAGACAATGATTTGTGTATGACGCTTTCAATATCTGGTTTAGACAGCTTGTCAATATCCAATAAAGACAATGATTTGTGTATGACGCTTTCAATATCTGGTTTAGACAGCTTGTATGATGCTTCTAATATCTGGTTTAGACAACTTGTATGACGCTTTCAATATCTGATTTAGACAACTTGTATGACGTTTTTAATATCTGGCTTAGACATTTTGTATGACGCTTTCAATATCTGGTTTAGACAACTTGTATGACGCTTTTAATATATGGTTTAGACTTGTTTGACGCTTTTAATATCTGGTTTAGACAACTTGTATGACGTTTTTAATATCTGATTTAGACAACTTGTATGGCGATTTCATTATCTGGTTTAGACAACTTGTATGACGCTTTCAATATCTGGTTTAGACAACTTGTGAGATGCTTCTAATATCAAAAGGAGACAGCGACTTGTGTATGACGATTTTAATATCCAAGTGACACCAACTTGTGTATGATGCCTTTAACATCCAAAAGAGGCATCAACTTGTAAATGATAATTTTAATACCCGAAAGAGACACAAACTAGAATATGAGAGTTTTAATATCCAAAAGAGACACCAACTTGCGTGTGACGTTTTTAATATCCAGTAGAGACAATAACAAAGTTAGTTCTTTTGGAGCTGGGAAAGGAAAGGCAGATAGACATGATGCTGACTAGATCATGCCAAAGACGGACATAAACACCATGGCCACTGCAAATGCTGTAGATCACACATCATTACAATGTCTCTAATGGATACTGAAAGCGTCATACACAAGTCAATGTCTCTTTTGGATGTTAAAAGCGTCACGCACACATCATTGTCTCCACTGGCTATTAAAAGCATTCATTCATTCACCTTTCCGAGTCATTGTGGCTCATTGCTGATCACATGACTTTTCTCCATTCCTCTCTGTTCTTGGTCTTCTCCTGCCGGGGGCTCGTAGGTATTCTTCCAGGTTGTCATGCCATCATTGTCTTGGTCTGTTCCGTTTATTAGTTCTGTATAAGCCATTTCTGTCTGTCTATTCTCGTCCATCCTCTCCAAGTGCCCGAATATTAAAAGCACGGCCAGTGTAAATAGCTTCTAAAAATACGACCAACGTAAATGGATATTTACAAACACAACAAATGTAAATGAATTTTAAAAATATACTAATAGATAAAAAAATCATTTGCTTATTTTCTTTCCTTTATTAACGTTATATCACTATATAATACGCAATAATTACATAATTTTTTGTACAGTTTCAGTTAAAAGGTAATAATATTTTGGGTGTGTTCTTGCACTAGTTTGAATTTATAAACTGACATAACTTGTATAGTGGATACTTCTGACACTGCATTGCTAATTATAAGCTATTTTACAGTTTCTCGTTCAATATAACCATCTATACTGCACTCATGCTGCGAGAACAGATACACATGGGTTACGCATTTTAATAATAAAATACACTCATCAATTTAAAAACAGCCTTTTATGATGTAAAGAAAATACTAACACTTGAGAATGCCTCTAAATATAATAAAAACAAAAGTTTTATAGTGCTTTATACAGAGCTAAGAGCAGACATTATTTTATGCTTGTGAGATTTGTGTCTGAGTAGATAAATCAGAAAACAGAAGCAACAGGCATGCTATTTTGGATATATACATAGTGTTGTGCAAAAGAAAGTTAGCACTTCATAATTCCCCCCATAACTCGCATAAACTGTGTCCGATTGCAACGAAGTTTTCTAACAAACTACAATGATTAGTGTGTAGAGAAGAAGAATTCAACGAAACTGGATTTCAAACACAAGCAGGGTGATACTCAATTGTGAGAGGGGATCAAAATAAAAAGTCCGAATAACGAGGGTGCCCTCCCCTTGCAACCAGCAGAGCGGCGCCTCACTGAGTGGATTAGCTTTTGGACTGCGGCTCAGGGGGAGATTATTCCAATCACGCGTGAGTTCATTCTCAAGCTGTACAAATGTTTTAGGTGGATTTGGCGCGTTCCAGACGTGGCGGTCAAGCACGTCAAACAGATATTTGATAGAGTTAAGGTCAGGTGACACTACTGACCATGGATGCAAAACATGAACGTTGTTCTGATGGAGAAATGGAGTGGTTGCTTTTGCACTGTCGCACAAAAGTCAAGCCTTGTCCCTAGGTTTGGAAACATGGCACAACATGATGTGTCAGGACATTGTGTATGTACCGCTGTGCAGAGATGTTACCCCCGAACTGGTACCAGTTGTGTTCTAAAATTCTCTGTTATTCCCCTCCCCCCTTCAATAATGATGTTGCCCCCCATCAAAGTTCAAAGTCTCTCGGATGCAGTTATGAGCACCTTGATCATGCCCGTCTATCATGAACCTCGACTCGCCTGTGAACATGACAGACTGCTGCTGCCTCCGCGACCACCTAACGTGCACATGTGGCCCCTGAAGTCTGTTCTGGATGTGGCGTCGCTGAAGTCGAAGGTGTCGGCAGCGTAAAGAAGTGTTCACCGAAACGTGTCTGTTGTTTGGTAATGCACTTATACTATCACTGTCCATTGAGCAGGTTGGAAACAGCTCCGTAAATCCGCTGTTGGCGAGATTCTTCAGCTGCCGTGTGTGGGGTGAAACTCCTCCTGGCCAATGAAGAAAAATGCAATTAGAGTTGCCGCTCGGCGCCGCCGTGGAAAAGGTGATGGAAAGGTTTAAGTGAAGTTTAATCGATATGGCCAGTAATCTCGCAGTCAGAGCTACTCATACCACAGCACCTCTTCTCTAGAGGTCAGCCATGTACTATATACACCCATACTGGGGCAATATGCCTAAACCAGCTTAACTCAGGGGTGAAATTTGATGACGACTCATATCACGGTGTCTCCCCTCTATAGGTCGGTCACGTCCTATATACACCTATACTGGGATAATACGCCTAAACTGGCTTAACTCAGAGGTAAAACTTACTAGTGGCGAGGATTCATCCTCCTCAACAAAAGCTCTGTCCTGGTCACCACCAGGAAAGGTAGCAGCCATGACCACAAAATGCTGAAGTTGGAGACACTGGACCAGTGCAGTCCGGACAGGCAACCACCTCTCACCTGACGATGATATATTCATATCCAAATCACGTTGAGGTTTTCCAGTGAGAAAGTCCAACTCTGGGCTGGATAGGCTACCACCTTTCACCCGGCAGGGATATATTCATATCCAAACCATGTCAAGGTTTTCCGGTGAGGAAGTCCAACTCTAGGCTAAAGTGGTGCAACAAAAACCACAGTGTCACGCAATGCTGCTTCTGTGACCCACCGAGAATATAGGACCAAGCCCCATGACGCTCAGAGCCTCCATTCTAAATAAGACTATTGCGAGAACCACAGGAGTAAACTCAGTAGGACCACGGGGCGATTTTGGTGGTAGAAGCGCAAATGAAGAAGAAGCAGCTCTGTAAATCAATCTATCTTGCCTTTGCATGGTCCCTTTTGATCTTCTTGGTTTTGGACAGTCTCTGGCAATGATGTTAGCCGAAAACATTGTCACAAATGACAGACTGTTAATCAGGAGATATTCTCGGCATTGGGATATCTGATAATCTATTTCTTTCTGATTCTGTGAGACGTGGCATGAATGGGGGGGGGGGGGGGGAAACAGCAATTACTCCAGGTCCAACAGTGGTGAATTTATCACGATGACCTAATCTTGACAATGCATGATAAAAAAAAAAATTACATTTTAAATTTATTTATATGTTAGGAATGAGGAAAACACGCATTTCATGTGATTTCATAGTGTGAGCACTTTTTCGTAACAAATGAGAAGTGAGTATTATTCACGCCTTAACCACTTTCATTACATCAAAAATGAGTGAGTATTTTTCAAAAGTGTTAACTTTCTTTTGCAAAGAATATAAATATGTATAACACAGACAGAATAGCAAATGAAAATAAATTCTAAGAGAAGTTAGAACAATACAGACATTAAATTACTTAGAATAATAAGGAAAACAGTCAAAAGTCCTTGGACATCTCATGAGAAAACCTGAAGCTCATTGGAAAACTCCAGCAAAAACTACCACATCCATGGTCCATGAAAATACTGCCATTCAATAAATGCATGCTGCAATTCAATCACAATTTAATCATTACTGCTATTTAGATCTCATTGCTTCATAATTTGATTAAAATTCTGTAATAAATATTTAAAGATGCAACTAGTTACAAAAAGTGAGAGAGAGAGAGAGAGAGAGAGCAAGAGAAAAATACATGCACAGGCTGAACATGTGAGACGGGAAACGAAAGGCAAATGAACTTATTCAAAACCTCCAATGACAAAAATAACATTCAAGAAAAAAATAGGAGAAAGAAAACCATGGCCATTAAAAAGAACGATAAATCATATCAACTCAGCAGAGAAGGAAAAGTAATCATTTTTCAGTTTCACATCGGTCACAACAGATCCAGCTATCTATTCAACAAGCAGATTGGCTCAAATAACATGTGTACGTGTGGCACCATCAAGATGACAAGTTTTACAAGAGTGCCCAATGTACCAAGAAACAGAGAAAACAAATCAAAACTGTACCAACTATGAGTCACTGAGAAGAAATAACTGGCCTAGTGAAACCAGCAAAGAAGATAAGCTCTATGGTTCCATACATAAGTTACAAAAAAAAAAAGGTGAAATTTATCCAAGAGAAAGGACTGCAGATATAGACAGGAAATGTGTATGAAGAAGAAGACAAAAACAAATGTGACCAATAACTATAAGGGTCCATAAAAAATTCCATGGGGATATACACAAATTCCAGCTGATCACAGATTACTTCAGAAATATACAAGTTAGTGTCTGAAAATGATCAAAGAAGAAAAAAAAAAGGAGGAAACCACCAGGGAATATGTACAGTGGGGAAGAATGATCATCAACATCTACCAACATAGCATATAACCAAATAAATGTAAGTAAAAATGAACTGAACTGGACAGAGTCCGATTTCAAAGAAATTTCACGCAAAAAAACAAACAAACATGCAGCTGAACAGAAAACGGGTTAGTAAACCCATTTCTCATAGCAGCTCTCGGTGGTTTGATTCTGGTCGGGGACTCTTTCATCAACACAGCTGTAAAAATAGATACCTGGCTCCTCCTACAGCTAAGGAAAGGAACAGAAGTCACTCGTGTTATTGACCACATCGCTCCCTAACATCTCCAGAGGTTAAGGAAAATATGAGCACTAACACTGTAGCCTCTATTATATCTCAATGACAAGAAACATGGCTCCTCTTTTTTGTCATACTTTAAAGTATAATTGTACACTGGAATTCCTGAACACATGTCCTCAACCCTGCATTCAAGTCCCACATGGGTATTCATGGATAAACTTGGAGCCTGTATGGATAACACTGTAGTATGTTGAGATCTGTTGTTAAATCAAATGTGCGTCTTCTGTTGCTCATCAAATAGAAACTGTTTCCACTTTTGACTTTAACATTACATCCATGCCCTATACTGATATACAAGAAATGTGTATGGCAGTTTAATCAGTTTTTTGTTTTTTTTTGCTATTTGAATTTCATTGGTTCATACATTTACTATATTATGTAACAAATATTTACAGATGCAAACCAATTACACATTTTTACTTTAGATAACAATGTTCATAATACCATATGACTGCTGCTCATCTGCATGAATCTTTACATAGAAGAAACCAAAAGTTCAGTTTTGTCTCATGTCATGAGGTCCTACCATGGAGTCCATGTAGCAAGTGTAGATTATGTAGAACACCAGAAATGTGTGAAAGCTGTTATAATTTAAAACCAAGTGTTAGGGGACTTGCAGCAGATTATCACTGACTTCAAAGCCCCCATTACCTGAAAAAAAAAAAAGGTTGAACTCCTTACGCTGAGCTGCCAACACATGATCATCAAGATATTGTAAAATTCCATGGGAAAGATGCTAATAGCATGTCTGGTCATTCCTCTCCATAAAACTCAAATCTGAAGAATCTCATGAACTTCCTTTGTGATTTTTCTATCATTGATTTGGACTGCCCAGTATCTCCTCTTTTTTGCCCTCATCTACCTCTCCCAGTGTTATCTTCTTTACTGGTGTTATGTTTCTAAATTCATTTTTTTTTCCCTTTGAATTTTTCTCAAAACACCCTTTATGGTTAAAGTCATTTTAGACTTTAATTATTTATCTTCCACACTGTTTTGAGGAATTACTAGTCATCATACATTGCCCGTGTGGTACCCGGGATCTGCAAAGAATAGGACCACTGTACCCTACCACGCATGATCGTAAAAGGCGACTAAGGAGGGTTCGGCATAGGGCCAGCAACCCTATCTGGTAAAAAAAACTATCAGACTGCTACAGAAACGGAAGCAAGGGAAAAAATAAATGCAGGTGGAAGGAGAAATATGTATCAGGAAACTGAGCCCATGAAGGTTGTGGATGAAAGCCAGCCACTGGAAGTCCCCAGCCCGACTGCAGACCTCCTGGAACCTAAACACAAGATGCAAATAGGCAGCTGGAATGTAAGAACACTAAACCAGACTGGAAAACTAGCACAAACCATCAAGGAAATGCACAGATACAAACTAGACATACTAGGAATACAAGAAGCAAGATGGACAGGACAAGGCAGAAGGAAATTAACAACACAGCACACAGAAGATACAATAATATGGTCAGGTAAAGAAGATCTCCATGAAGGAGGAGTAGCATTGGTTATAACAAAAGAAGCATCAAGAGCATTGCTGAAATGGACCCCAATAAATGAGAGATTATTATATGCACGGTTCAACTCAAGATTCACGAAGCTGTCTATTACAGTTTGTTATGCACCAACAGAAGCAGCTGAAGAGGAATTAAAAGAAGATTTTTACAACAGCCTTCAAGCCACAGTAGAAACAATACCCAAGCACGATATGCTACTCATCTTGGGCGACTCCAATGCAAAAGTAGGTGAAGGAAATGAAGATAGAAGAAGAATCATGGGAAGAGAAGGAATCGGAGAAATAAATGAAAATGGAGAAAGACTGTGCAGTTTCTGTGAAGAAAACATGATGACCATCGGAGGGACAATTTTCCAACACAAAAACATCCATAAGGTGACTTGGAGGTCACCAGATAAAACCACAGAAAACCAAATCGATCACATACTAATAAACAACAAGTGGAAACGGTCACTACAAGATGTGCGAGCAAGGAAAGGAGCAGATGTAGGAAGTGATCACAACCTTCTGGTAGCTAAAATAAAACTAAAATTAAGGAAAGCCAAAATCGGAGAACACAGAAAGATACATTTTGATACAAGCAAACAGACCAGCAAACAAGAAATGAATTCTCAATAGTACTTAAGAACCGCTTCAGTGTCCTACAAGACGAAGCAGAAATGTCCATATTAGAGTTCAATAAAACACTACATGAAACAGCAGAAGAGGTGCTGGGATATCGGAAAAGGAAAAAAGAGGAACGGATAAGCGAGACCACATGGGAAAAGATAGAGCAAAGAAAAGAAATTAAGAAAAAATTACTGAACACCAAATCACAACGACTTAAAGAACGAGTTTTAAGTAATTATGCACAAAAAGACAAAGAAGTGAAGGAATCATGCCGTCAAGATAAACGTCAATATTATGACAACTTAGCAGAAACAGCAGAGAAAGCAGCATATACAAATGACATGAAAACCATATATAAAATCACAAAGCAGATGACAGGTAACTTCAACACAAGATGTGAAAGGGCAGTAAGAACACAAAATGGACAACTGGTCAGTGGAGAAAGAGAAAAAATTGAAAGATGGAGGGAACACTTTAACACCCTACTAAACAGAACACAAACAGCACAAACAATAGACATACCTGAAGCAAAAACGGAACTAAACATCAATACAGGACCAATAACAATAAATGAAGTAAAGGAGGCGATAAAGAAGCTAAAATCAGACAGGGCACCAGGTGAAGATGAAGTGACTGCTGAGATGTTGAAAGCAGAAGAAACAGAAACACCAAAACAACTTTGGCGGATATTACAACAAATTTGGGATCTAGAAAAAGCCCCAGAGGAGTGGAAAACTGGGCTTATAGTAAAACTACCAAAGAAGGGTGACCTCAGAGATTGCGGGAACTGGAGAGGCATTACCCTACTGCCACTCACCAGTAAAGTATTTTGCAGAATAATCATCAACAGAATTGTACCAACACTTGAGGAAAAACTTCGGAAAGAGCAGGCAGGATTTAGGAAAGGAAGATCATGCATAGACCACATATTTGTACTTGGACAAATATTAGAACAGGCAAATGAGTGGCATAGCACAACATATGCATTATTCATAGATTTTGAGAAAGCCTTTGACAGTGTCAACAGAGATGCACTGTGGAAAATCCTAAGATGGCATGGCCTCCCCCATAAAATAGTTAATGTAATCAAAGCCCTATATGAGGGTTTTCAGTGCAAAGTTATCTGTGGAGAACATACCTCCAGCAGCTTTAGGGTACAAACAGGAGTGAAACAGGGATGTGTACTATCACCAACATTATTTATCTTGGCAGTAGACTGGTTAATGAAGGAGGCAACATCAGACAAACGCAGAGGATTACAATGGACCCTTGACACAGTGCTGGAGGACCTTGACTTTGCGGACGACATTTGTCTATTATCAAGCAGTCACAAAGATATGCAAGATAAAATAAACAAGCTAACTCAGAATGCAAACAACATAGGACTAAAGATCAACGTAGGAAAGACAAAGTTAATGAAGCAAAATGTGAACAACAGAAATGTACTCAGAGTAGATAACAAGTTAGTGGAGGAGGTCAACGAATTTGTATACCTTGGCAGCAGAGTAGTAGAAAATGGAAACAGCACAGAGGACATCAACAGCAGACTTACTAGAGCAAACCAGGCTTTTGCAATGCTGCAGACTATATGGAAATAAAAAAAACTAAGCATAAATATGAAAATCAGGATATTTAAGAGTAATGTTCTAAGTGCACTACTCTATGGAAGTGAATGCTGGAAAATCACCAAAACCATAGAAAACAAGTTGAATTCTTTCCAGACTAAATGTTTAAGAAGAATTAGAAAAATATTTTGGCCAAACACCATAAGAAATAACATCTTATTAGCAGAAATGCAGATGAAACCACTGACAACAATTATTGAAGAAAGACGCTGGCGATGGTTGGGACATGTGCTCCGAATGACTGACAACTCACTACCAAAAATAGCACTAAGATGGACACCACAGGGGAGCAGAAGTAAGGGTAGACCAAAAGAGACATGGATAAGAACAACAGAAAGGATGTTGAGCAATAGAGGGCTCACCTGGGCAAGAGCAGAAAAGAAGGCGAAGGACAGGCATTTGTGGAAAACCCTTGCGGAAGCCCCATGTGCCCTGGGCACTTAAGGTTCAGAGAGAGAGAGAGAGAGTCATCATACATCCATCATGTGCTATTAAACGTCACATAGGGTTCGCATAGTTGTTTGCCAAGTTTTCCTGTTCTCGGCGAGTCTTTCAACTTCATCAAGGGATGTTATGCTCACTAAACTGGCTTCTCTTAACAATGTCCTCTTTAGAGTTTCACGTGGTCGATCTCTTTTTCTTCTTGATAGCTTGTTTTGGTATTCTCTAATTGTTTCTTCTCATCACAGGGCCTACATATGTCCATCTTTTTCTGATCACCCGTGAGATAGGTTGTTGTTTGCTCATATGTCTTATCTCTGCATTACTTTTGAAATTGTTCCACTTTATACCAAGTATTTTCTTCAGGCATTTGTTTTCAAAAGAGCCTAATTTCTTGTCTATTTCTTTAGTTGATTTCCAGTTTTCACATGCATAAATGAGGGTGGATATCACATTTGAATTGAATAATCTTAACTTGGTTTTTTTGTGCTTATAACTTTTGAATTCCATATGTTCTAAAGATTTTTGAAGGACAATGCTGCTTTTGCAATTCTAATTCTAACTTCCTTCCCGGTGTCACCATCCTGGTCTATGTAGCTGCCAAGGTATGCAATTGGTTTACTTCATCAACAGCTATTCCTTCTAGATATATTATTCCTTCTTGATTAATGAGAAGTTTCATTATTTTTGTTTTGTCTTTATTAATGTCAAGACCTATTTTGCTAGCCAAGGAAGACAGGGAATCTGTTTTTTTCCTGCATCAATTTCACATGTCACTGATGAGAGTTATGATATCAGCAAAAAGAAAATCTTCTATTTGGGTCCCATGTATCCAATCAATGCCGGTTTTACCTGTACAGCATTTTTTCATTATGAAGTCTATGGCAATTCCAAAAAGCAATGGAGATAATATACATCCTTGTTTCATGCCTGTTTCAATCTGAAACCATTCGCTCATTCCTTCTTCTGTCTTGACTGCACAAACATATCCATTGTAGAGATCTCTAATGATGCTGACAATTTTGGATGGTGTTTCATATAGTCTTAAAATTCTCCACAATGAATCTCTGTGTATGCCATTAAATGCTTTTTTTAAAGTCTATGAAGTTCAAGATTAATGGTTTTTGTTTTCAATATGTTCTTCAAGTATTATTCTTAGAGTAAAGATCTGGTCGAGACAGCATCTCCCTTTTCATAATCCTTCCTGTTCTTCTCTCATTGCAGTATCCACTACATCCTTAATTCTATTCAGAATCACTTTACAAGACACATCTGACACAACTGATAGTAAGGTTACACCCCTCCAGATATTGGAGTCACTGAGGTTGCCTTTTTTTTTGGTATTCTAACAATGATGCCCTTTTTCCATTTAGAAGGGAGCTTTTCTTCTTTCCAAATTTTATTAAACATTCTTTGTAGTTGGCTCATGTTGTCACTGTTAATAGCTTTTAACATTTAGACTGTTATTTCATCTTCACCTGCAGCTTTGTTGTTAGCCATTAGATTCACTGCCATTTCAATTTCATTCAATGTAACTTCATCTAAGTTGACATTTAGTTGTGGGACTGGTAAATTGGTTTCAGGATTTATTAATTCATTTGGGTGTGGTGGATTAAGTACTCTTGGAAATGTTCAGTCCATCTTTGCTTTTGGTCTTTACTTGATGTTAACAGGTTGCCTGTTTTGCTAAAGACTGGTCTTTCTCTGGAGGTAATAGCACCTGTTAGCTTATTCTGTATGCTATATAGAGTTTTGCTGTCTCCTGTTTTTGGTGCACTTTCTACTTCTTTTGCCATATTGTCTATATATTCTCTTTTGTTTCTTCTAGCTGAACTTTTTACTTTATTGTCTAGTTCTTTGTATGTTGCTTTTGTCAAAACTTTTCCAAGATATGTCTTTACATTCTACGTGGCTAATTTGGCCACTCTTCTTTCATGTATATATTTCCATGTGTTATCCGATATCCATGCTTTTCTACTTGTTGATTCAACCTTGACAAAACATGCCAACTTAAAAAAAATGACACATGACCTTCAATCTGACATTACTACCTTGTCCAAAACCAGACAAATCAAACACACAATCTACAAGACTACTACAATATTCGTCCTAAAAAGAAAAATCCATCAACTACAACAATTTTGTCCTAAAAAGGACAGTCCATCTAACTTACATACTGAACTAAAGAATCTCTACATCCCTTACTAGAATTAAAACACCACAACCTGCTGTGATTATGGCTGTGGTGCATGAATTCCACAATTCATCTATATATGTCTCATCTACCTCTTTGAGTGCTGCGAAATGTTTATAAGTTTCAGACTGAAATCACTGTTGGTATTTTCTTCTTATAGGCTATGACTGTGTATCTTTCTGAGTATTGATTTCTTGTGTTGGTTTTTTAGTTTAAGTCTTATCCTCCCTGTACACAGGTTGTGATCACTGTTGACATCTGCACCCCTAAATGCTCTTACATCTATCAGAGATGTTCTGAATTGTTTTCTAACTGTTTTCTGGTTCTATCATCTGGGGATATCCATGTTGTTTTATGTATTTCTTTGTATGGAAATTTTTTCCTCCAATGACCATGCTCTCTGTTAGAGACATATTTCAATGAATTGTTCTCAGTTCTGATTAACCATGTCAATTCCTTCTTTCCCCATTACTTTTTCGACGTTGGTGTTATCATTTCCTACTCTGGCATTGAAGTCTCCTATGAAAATTAAGATGTCTTGTTTGTTGATAAGTTGTTGTAGTTGGTAACAGAAATCATCTTTTATTTCATCATCTGCATCGTTCGTGGGAGCATGGCATTTTATGATTGTCATTCTTCTGTGCCTTATTTTGTATCATGTTCTTATCATATGACTGTTCACTAGTTCCCATTCTGTAAGGCTCTTTGCTGCCGCAGATGACATAATTATATCCACTCTTCCTTGGTATTTCCCATTGTCTCTGCACGAATATATTATTAACTTACGGTTTTCTGCCATTCTTTTCCCTGCTTCTGGCCGTTGCATTTCACTGATGCCCAACACATCTGAGTGATATCTATCCATTTCTTTTATTACCTGAGCGGTTTTTGTTGTTGCGGCCATCGTTTTTACATTCCAAAATCTGATTTTTGTTATGCATTTGGGGCCAATGAATTTTCGATTGTTGTCAACAGCATGTAGAGTTGGTAACCTTGATACTAGTACATACATACAATAATTTTAATGCTGCTAAATTCTTCTGTATACAATCAGTCTAATACTGTCAAATTCTTCTACATATAATCATTAAATGCTGCTAAATTCTTCCATACACAATCATTCTAATACTGCCTAATTCTTCCATATACAGTCTTTCTTATACATACTGTATTCTTCTATTTCACACTGCAGGCTACAGGGGGACAACTATGAGCAGATTTGCATAGACTCTGTGCTGCCTGCATGCAGTAAATAAAAACTTATTTAGGGTAAACAGGTAACTTTTTAATACATATATGCCACAGCAAATATAATTTATACAAACATCAATATGTGCAGTTTGATAAAGCATAGAAAGTGTTATAAAACAAATTTTACTAGATAACACTATAAAACACAGTGAAAATAAAAAGCAAAGCAGAAAGATTGTCATAAATAAAATGAAGAATAAACTATTTTCTAGAAAAAGTGCACTAATTGGAACTAAAAAAACACACAACATACAAATGTACACAAAGATTAATAATAAAATCAGTTGGCTCATGGATAATGGATTTCTGAATTCAAATTATAATGCTATTTAAAATATTTCACTGAAAGCAGGTTTATTAACGGCCTGAAACTGGAAAACCAAGAACAACAGGTTCTATGCTAAAGAAAAGTGTATCATTCTATTCCACTGTCATAATTACAACACTGCCTCTTAATCTTATTCACTGGTAGTCCCAACCTTAGCTAACAAACATGGACAGAGTACTCCTTGGGCCTATGTTACTGATTTCAATATCTAATGGATCTTTCAGAAACATAACATGTGCAGAATACTCTGGGGTTGCAAGGACAACTGTTCAAGGGCATTATACTCTTGTTAACATTCTGAGAGTTACTGATATCAAAAGAAGAAAACAAAATCTTTAAACATTATCACAAAAGTTAAAAATAAATACACTGATTAAACTCTGATCATTTTATGAAAAGCAATAACTGATGTCTGGATTATGATGTCTGATAAATTTAGTGTAATGATGAGTTCAGTGACACACACAAAAAAAAAAACTTGCAAAATCATTTTAAAGGTATGTAAGGCCACTTCTGATAATGTCAACAATGTGAAAAGGAAGTATTAGATCCACAGTGGTAACTATGAACTGGAAATATAACCACTGAACAATCATACAAATAAAATGTAGTTACATCACCCTTCTTCTAGTGGGCCTACAGATGAAGGACGATAAGAGCAGACACCATATCCCTTAGGTGTCTCTATGGTGTAACAGAACTACCATACACCTTTTCTGCTGTGTGAATACCCAAAGAAAACTGTGAAACTGTGACTCACCAACCATTTATCTGTCTACCCTTTGAAGAGGTCACACACGTGATTTCCCCCCCCCCCCCCCCCCCCCTTTCCCTCTCTCAACCCATGGCTTGTAAACCATCAAGTACTTCAATGACATAGTTAGAAAAGCAACTTGTTAGATACTGTTAGAAATTATTTTAATGTTTGTTAAAAAAAAACATGTTAGAAGATCTGTATTTACAATGTATTTTTATTTATGTATATGTCTGCGTGTGTATGTGTGCGTGAGTGCTATTTTATTAGGTTAATGACTTCTTCTCTTTTACCTTGAATGTAGTAGCTAAATCTTACACTCTTTTGATATGTTTTTCCTAATTTAATTTGTATTTTTGTACTAAATCAAGTGTGTGGGAAGAATGAAAGATGGAGTGATGAAGGGCAGAATGTAAGACGGGCCTGCGTGCCCAATTCTTTACCCCTGAAAAATAAAGATTATTCATTCATTCCCACCCCACGCCAGTCAGATATACAGGACACTATACAGAACTACAGAACATTCGAAAAACACCTACAGATACAAATCACAAGGCATTTGGCTGAAGGTCAGGAGCATACAGGCTTCTGGAAGAATAATAACAAGAAGACAACTTTTGACATGTGACGTATAAAATCTGCTGGCTTTAAAAAAGAAAACAAGCCTTACATATATAAAAATTTCTGTAGTTTTTCAATAGTTTCTGTCAAGCTCAAAATCTGAATGCTATTTTCTCGAAATGAGTTCTCCAACATCACTGTACTTTTCATATAAACTCAAAATGTACAAGAAAGATTAAAACATCGCTCTAGCTCCCAATCACAACTAACTTATGCTTTGTGTACTGCTTATGTCATCAAACATCTCCATGTGATCATTGTTATTATTGCTCTGTTTCATTGGCCTATCTGCTAAATCTGTGCTAGCGATGGTTGTTTCTTCTACTTCCTGATCCATGCTCATGTTACTAGTTTCAATGTTATTCTTCTCACCTGCAACTGTGTCAAATGACTCACTTGCATCTGCAAGTAAATCCTGCTGATTTTTTGTATGACCGTCATGGCTGATATTCATGTCCAATGACTCACTTGCATCTGCAGGTAAACCTTGTTGATTTTTTGTATGACCGTCATGGTTGATATTCATGTCCAATGACTCACTTGCATCTGCAGGTAAACCTTGTTGATTTTTTGTATGACCGTCATGGCTGATATTCATGTCCAATGACTCACTTGCATCTGCAGGTAAACCTTGTTGATTTTTTGTATGACCGTCATGGCTGATATTCATGTCCAATGACTCACTTGCATCTGCAGGTAAACCTTGTTGATTTTTTGTATGACCGTCATGGCTGATATTCATGTCCAATGACTCACTTGCATCTGCAGGTAAACCTTGTTGATTTTTTGTATGACCGTCATGGCTGATATTCATGTCCAATGACTCACTTGCATCTGCAGGTAAATCCTTCTGATCTTTTGTATGATTATCATGGCTGATTTTCATGTCAAATGACTCACTTGCATCTGCAGGTAAACCTTGTTGATTTTTTGTATGACCGTCATGGCTGATATTCATGTCCAATGACTCACTTGCATCTGCATATAAACCTTGTTGATTTTTTGTATGACCGTCATGGCTGATATTCATGTCCAATGACTCACTTGCATCTGCAGGTAAATCCTTCTGATCTTTTGTATGATTATCATGACTGATTTTCATGTCAAATGACTCACTTGCATCTGCAAGTAAATTCTGCTGATCTTTTGTATGACTATCATTGGTGATATTTGACATCTGTAACAAATTATCATCATCTTTAACTGTATTATCTAATTTACCAATACCAGCATTGTCAAGCACATCAAGATTTTCTTTATTTAATGGATGTAAAATGTATCTGAAAACTTCACCACCATTTTCAAATGTATCACATGAATTATCTTCATAAAAGTTTGAAATCTCACTAGTTCTTGTGCCAGAATTTTCAGATTTTCTATCCTGCATGATCTGTATGTCTTTATTCCTTTTCTTTTTATGTGTCTGTGGTTTAGGATCTGTGCCTGTTTCAGTCACCTCTAACCTCTTGCCCTCCATCTTCTCATATTTGTAAAGTTTGCTGGCTAAAACTTGGGCTGCCAGTCTCTGATGTGCAAGAGCTTCGTTCTTCTCATGGACCTGGCAAACATAAAGAAAAAAAATTAATTTAAAAAAAATCGGGTTACGTAAATCTAGAACCCTACTTTAGTGATGATTCTTTTTTAAGGTTTTGGAATCACCTTTATTTTGTTACTAAAACAGTTCATCTACTTAGGTCTCTGTATATCATATCCTATGTGAACCAAAAAAAAAAAAATCACATAACACAATGAAAAACATATCCAGTTTTCCAACAAACATAAGTTTTTCATTCTGTTCTTAATGGCTCTGCTGAAAGAAAGTAAATAAAAATTCTCTATTTTAAGTAACCCTTGGTATTTTCACATCATACTGTCATAAGCTGAAGGTTTTGAAAATATGAACTTAATGATATTCCTAATATTCCTTTATTGCATGGAAATGGGGATTTTACCTTTACTTTGGTATTTCCAGTCTGATCTGTTGCTATTCTCTTTTTCAGTCTACTTGGTCAGTCTGCTCTCTTCTGCCTTCTTCATATGAATTTTTCTGTGAGCGTCATGTTCTCAAACCTCTATTTTATTACTCCATGATAAAAAAATTTGGAGTCTTTTCTGATGGTTTTAATAAATTCCCAATAATCTGCAACATCACAGAGAACTTTCATTATTTTGTTGACTGTATAGGGTAATTTGATCTTTTCTCCAAAACCACATCTCTTTAGCTTTCAACTTCTGATTCATATATCCATCTACATCTCACACGCTAAGGTAATACTGGACTAATAATACAGCATACTGATGCTAGTAATACAGCACTATTGCAGAAGCAAAGATGACTACGCTTCTGTGACAATTCAGTTACCTGGACTTGTGAACCAGAGCCAAACAAGACCTAGCCCCCTTCTCCACTGGTGTTCCTAGTAACAGGTTCAGAATGGAGAATGCAGAAGTCTTACCATGGTCCCCATGTTGGCAGATTCTGCTGACAAGCTCAGTTTTTTTTGGTTATCTTAAAGGTGGAAGCTTTTACTCGGATGTGATGGTCGAGTTTTAAGACCCTCATATGACAATTGTTAAGATAAAACTAAATCAGCTCTCCACGACAAACAGAATAGCACTACAGTGGATACCTGCACACTGTGGCATTGCAGGAAACAAAAAACAGCCAAAAGACTAGCAAAGGAAGGCACAAAGAAGGAACAACTCAGAAACAAAATATTGCAAAAAGAAGTGAAAACACTAATTAAAAGGAAATAACAAAACACCTGGAGGCAGAGGACAAACTGTTGATGCCTACAGGACCCCATACTCAAACTAAACAACAACAAACCACAATCTTCAGGTTATGAATCAGACACTGTGGATTGAATATTCATCTCCACAAGATAAAGAGTGTGCCAAAAGCCCAATGCATGTGTCAAAATGGGTCCCAAACTCCTGAACACATCCTATAGACCTCAGAGCCCAGATATGGCCTCAGAAGAGAAGCACTCAGGGTTCTTATGAAGACCACCTGATGACAGCGGGATTCATGGAAGCAACCAATCTCCCTGTTTAGAAAGCTGAATATATGAAACCAGACACTGAAGAAGAAGAACTGTTAAGAAAATCCTGCATGGTGTTCCTGGAAATACAACACTGAAAGCATTTGCTACAAATATGCAAACAAAAATTAAAGCAAAGCTGGAAATATTCACCATTTCTGTAAGAACTGTGACCATTTCTTGAATGGTCATTGTTGATAAATTGTTTCCCTTCTCTGCTTCCATTCCTTGTTCCATTGGTCTTGGTGAAACATAGTCATCTAAGAAAAAAAAAGACAAGAAGTGAACACGCAGTACAATGAAAAAGTCATTTTAAAGCTACTATTAAAGACTTAGTCATTGAGATACAACAACAATTTTCATGTGCTTAAAGGTACCAGGAATCAATACTAAGAATTGTACATCTAAATATCAACACTGTACATCTACAAATCAACATTGTACATCTACACAACACTTCTCAACTTCTAAGGTTCTTGAATTAAAGTGACTGATAGCCACTGAAGTAACTGATTTGATTTTTTTTCCTCTTGTCTACTTTTAAGTTTTTCTATTGTCTCCTTTCATTCTTCTTCCCCAATCTTTCTGACAGTTAAAAAAAAAAGATAAGCCAGTTAAAAAAAAAAAAAAGTTTTGTGATTTCTGGCTTCTCTTATTTTCAAAATGTGTGCTATGTCTTTATGAATGATATACTGATGTCCTAAGAAGGACCATCATTAGACTATCACAACTATAAATAAAGACAGTATATAAAACTTTGGAGATGTAATGCATGTTTGAAGACAACAAATAAGAAAAGCTGTACTCTGAGAAAACTGTACTGCATAGTTATTTTATCTCTATCATGAAAGAATACTTTGTGACTATGTGTCCAATCACTCTATAAACAGCACCATCACATGACTACTGTTGGCAAATCAATTTTTTTTTTTTCGTTCTCTTTCCTTGAAAACAAATTTGTCAACCATGCTCATTTTATTATGTTGAACTACATAAGTAGCAATCTGGAAATTGTTCTGTGTGTCAAAGTGCAAATCTGGAGCAAATCCTTTGACTGCAGTCTTATACAGAATACATGTGAAAGATAACAACACAGATAAAATGCATATTCACACCCTTCAATCTCTTTACTTCAGCAGAAAGTTCTGAGGACATTAACCATTTCAGCTGCTCTACTCATTATTTCATAAACAGTTTATTATTTCCTTTCTTCCAATTTCATGATTTCAAATGTAAAAATGAGTAAACATTTATAAGATTTTAATATGCTAAGCATAAATTGAGCAGTTATTCATCCTGAAGATTTTACTATAATTGAAAAATAAAATTTTACACATATTCAGTTTCTTATGTAACTGAAACACAGAATTAAGAAATGAAAAGCTACTTACCATCACCAAGAACGTGTATTAGCCATTTAATTGCTGCTTTGGCCTTAGCTGTTCGTGATGACAATGTGGCAATATGAGACAACTGTATACTCAGACTTCTGCTTTTGGCCAGCTGTTCTTCAAAAGCTGTGCGATATGCATCAATAGTAAGATTTGACTCCTCTCGTCTTTTATGACTCACCTCCAGCTAATAGTGCCAAAAAAAAAAGAAAGAAAAAAAAATAGCAATGTATAAGACATACACATAAACTTTTTGTTTTAAAGCCATACATGGGTCTTCTGACACAGTAATAAATACAGATGAGTCAGTGACTCGAAACAGCAGAAGTGGTTGGGGTTTTGTTGCTTATTGAAATGGAAGAGTAGTGCACAGGGTTCAGGAGCCTTTGGAATCACCACTTCAAGCATGTGAATGGAAAATGAGCCTGTGTTGGCAGCAACGGAATGGTTGATTGCTCATGATGTAGTTAATGGTGTCACTGTGATGGATTCACAGAGTATGCCTCATAAGATTGAGAAGAATTTGCTTCAAAAAGAATGGGTTCATCTGTTAAGACAGTCAGCTGTGACATGCCTAACATGGCTTTACTGTCCAGGGTATGCGGGAGTATATGGCAATGATGTGGCAGACAGATTTGCTGGACAGGCAAAATTAAATGGCAGACTGACAATGGACAAGGGGGACATTGTTAAAGCTGTATTGGACAGACTGCAAGAGAATGAAGAGCAGGAATGGAAGAAAATGAAGATGTGAAAAGACTGCTGGAGCTTGGACAAATTAAAGGTGCTGGCAGGAAATCCGAACTGTGTGGCAGAAAACGCATCATAAACAACCAACAATTGACAGGAACTATTTGCAAACATATTCTTCAATGGATGCTGTAGCATGCTGCTGAGCATACATGGGGCTGTCCTGAATGCAGTGAACTGGAGTTTGAATTTTGAACTCTGAACTGAAGACATATAATGATTGCCTTTCTGACAAACAACTAAAGCATGGAATACAATGAAGCACAAGAGACAAAATGGATTAAGCTTTTTGTTGTTTTTTTTTTGCCTTGTACAATGTGAAAGATCTAATGCTCACTATGACAGTAATAAAATGCCCATGAATTGTTAAAGTGTCGAACATAGGTCAAACAGAGAAATCACATGTACAATATAAGCAAAACCAGTCAGCGCACCTAAAGAACCAGAAAGATGACAGTGCTGCAGGGATGCCCTGCATTCAAGGATGGAAGAGGGCACACATTGCCACCATTAGTACTAATCTAGACCAAGCTGTACTGCAATGCCACAAGCCTAAGATGAATTGCTGCATACTTTAGGGACAACCAAGAAGATGACTGAGATTTTCCAAAGAAGGAGCACACAAGATCCCCAACTTATCTGACAGAAATGATCAAGATCTGTGAGCCATAATGGCAAATGATGATAATTAAATAAAATACCTCCTCTCTGAGTTTAGCCACTTCTTTCCTCATGTGTACTGCAGCATGGGCACAACCACATGGTTCAGGGCTGGAGATTCTGCATTTACAAGCTCCTAGAACTGCCAGCTGAGGAAAAAAATTACCATCATAACACTCCACTCTCTTGTGGTGAGATGAGAGCAAGTGTAAGAAAAGAAAGTAAAGTAATTGTAAAACATTCACATTTGCTATAGGTCTCCAGCACTAATTATTTTAACATTCAAAATAATGTGAAATTAAAAGCTAATGAAATGAAAAGAAACAGGTAATGTAAGAGATGTGCAAGATTTGAAAACATCAAGGGAGATAAAAAGCAAGACTGACATTTAAGGAGAAGTTTTACCACTTACACAACTAAGCAGGACACCAAATGAGGTTGATGATGCTGGGGATGAGTGAATCACCAATTTTCTTTTAAATGTTAAGTACAACAATCTGACAAAATGTATAAACTAGGGAAAAAGTAAGAAGAACTTTATTATTGAATGAATACAAAGTCGTGACGTTTCGGCGTGAGCCTTAATCATACAAACACATCCAGGACGAAGAATTAGAGAGAGGAGACAAAGTATAGGGTCACATAAAACTATGTTAATGAAATAACAGCAAATGAAAAAATGTGTGGCATCACCCTGGTAACAGTCACATCATGTTTATGTTGACTGTGCAAACTAAGAATTATTTGAAAGCTGTCTAAAATATTCACATAAGTTTTGTTCTAATTATATTTCTTTATTAATTTTTTTCATTTTGTTGTTACTTCATTAACACAGTTTTATGTGATCCTATACTTTGTCTCCTCTCTCTAATTGTTCGTCCTGTATGTGTTTGTATGATTAAGGCTCACACCGAAACGTCACGACTTTGTATTTGTTAAATAATAAAGCTGTTCCTACTTTTTTCTTAGTTTATACATTTTGATATCACAGCTTTACTGCAGTGCTTTGTGTATAGTTGTATACTATTTATCATGTGTTAACAATCTGACAAGAACAACAAAGAGGTCCTTATAATTAACTGAGTGAATTATTGAACTGCTGATGATGATTATGATCAATGGACAATAATTAGCCATAATCATAATCTCGTGCCATCTCTCCATGGAATGTTCTGCCTCTTGCCTTTTTAGTGCACTCAGCCAAGCTGGTCCTTGTTAACAGTTTAGTTTTAATAATAAATGTGCTGTAATCTGAATTTTTTATTGGACTCCTTCGAAAACAAATGCCTAAGGAAAATACTAGGTATAAAGTGGAATGAATTCAAGAACAATGCAGAGATAAGACAGATGAGCAAACAGCAACCTGTCTCATGGGTGATCAGAAAAAAGAAGATGGACGTATGTCGGTCATGTGATGAGAAGAAACAATCAGAGAATCCCCAAACAAGCTATCAAGTGGAACACAACAGGCCGAAGAAAAAGAGGCTGAGAGGCTGACCATGTGAAACTCTAAAGAGGACATTGTTAAGAGAGCCCAGTTCAGTGGGCATATCTTCCCTTGATGATCTCCTGGGAACAACTGTGTCATCCACTTATCTTAACATAGTCTTTATGAGACAGGGAAGATAGATCTGTTTGCTTAAAAACAATTTTCTCTGACCTACTTCTGTAGCCCAGAAACCTGTAGCAATCAACACTAATTGTAATTATTACTTTTGTAAAATGTAATGTCAGGTTGGTGGACGGATGGGGACATGGAGATCGCCGGTGGGAATGAGGTATCTGGTGTGAAACCAATGAATCCAGGATGTGACAAGCCTATAGGTCTTTACAACAATGATTATCAGAATAATGTAAATAAAACAGACCCAGTAGACTCTAGGTGGTTGGGAAATGGATATCGTTGAGGCACTCTTCAGATTCCTCATCCCAAAGTCGGAGTGTCTCTGTGGAACTATCTTGTTGCATGCTGGGTCTGACATGGAGAAGAGGCTTAAGTATAGTCACCAGAGGCTGGAAAGCAAAGTTTTGGCCAGTCCAGCCTACACTACTGTCTTTATGGCAGTCTGAGCAAGACAAAAGTCTGCCCTAGCAAGGAAAGGTGCTGAAATCGGAGGTACCCAGCCAAATGGCGCATCGTAAAAATCAGTGTACCACGCATCATTGCCAGTGTGCGTACAAAGAAGAAGAAGATCCCTTGATGAGATTGAAAAACTCGCCAAGACAGGAAATCTTGGCGAACTACCATACGGGAAGGATGTAAGAATCTGACTAGGTCATCAATGGTTTACTTGCAAGCAATCAAGTAAGTGACACTCATGCATGCAATATAAACATCTAAGTTTCTGTCTTTTTTAGGTCACATACAAAATGAAGTAGTTAGAAATGAACTGATTTTTCTTCAATATCTATGAGCACTGATACCTAAGAAAAGAATTTTTCTTGTGGCGCACAAAAAGAATCTCATGTGGCGCACAAAAAAATCTCAAACACCTAATTCTTTCCATACTGCTTTAAAAAACAAAACAAAACAGAAACACTGGACACATACTTCTGAAGATGTGAATGTGCTGTACTCCTCTTCAGCAACTCTGCTCTTTCCCTGCTCATACTTGAGCCTTTCAGTGACATCCAGCAATGCAAGCAGCTCATCCCTCTCTCTGGAAATTGCTGAAACAGAAGAATGGCACAGTTAGAACAAAAGTGCTCTTCAATACTTACACTTATAGTAAAGTTTACCTATGACCAACATACAATCTATCCTCACATTTTCATATTTTTTAATCTGCGTGAGACAATTTTCACTGAAAAGTTACATACAGAACAACCCAGAAAGTGATGTTTGATCTGATATCACAGAAACTGATTGGAAAAAAAATTGCAAAAGGAAATACTTTAAAGAAATAAAATATCAATGATTCAGAAAAACGGAACTTAGCTTTAACAGCACGGAATTTGAATGATCAATATAATGTTAAAAAAAGTAGCGTGTAAATAGTCATCATGGATTTACTTTGGCTATATACTCTCTGCATCCTAACTCTTTATGACCAGACTAAACATGAAACAGTAAGACCATTACTGTCAGAAAGGCACTTGAGTACCACAGTAATTTGTGTACTGGTCTCACTGCAAAGTTCGAAGCTAGTCAAATACACCCCAGTCATCCAACTGTAAGAAATGGGTCAAATGATTCCTGAAGCAAGGGAACTAAAAGACAGCTAGGTATGATGCTGACCACATCATATTCTAGTGTGTTGTCAGGTGAAGTAAAATATGGGCACTAGCAATATATCCCTTTTATGCCTCTTTGGCAAGATAAGACTGTTTTTTATCTTTTCTTTTTACTGTAGTAAACTAGAGATATATTAATATCTTAACACTATAATTACAATTATTTAAGCTTCCTCAAATGAAGAAAATGTCTTATCTTGTCTTCTTCCTTAATATACTCTTCAGTGTTGACGGGACAAACAGACATCTTTATAGGGCTCAGCAATTTGCTTCATATAATGGGATATTTTAGGTTTCTGTAATTTCCTCCTTCCATCTCCTGCACAGGCAGCCTCTTCTTCTGATACCTACAAATCTTAGTGTGAATGTTTATTGTGCTAAACTGTCGACTGGTAGCTGTGTAATGTTGTCAAACCATTTGACTTGCTGTTTCTGGATGTAATGTAAAACTGATATTACTCTAGTCTTTATCATGCTGGTGTCATTTCTTATTTGGCCTCTTCTTGTCACATTTGGTATTCTCCTTAAACATCTCATTTTTGTTGTGAGGATTTTCCTTTTGTGTTTGGCTGTTAGTGTTCATGTCTGACACTGACAGCATAGAGCTGGGAGGAAAATTGTGTTGTACACTGCTATTTTTAATGGAGACAATATTACTTATAAATTCTTCTTATATTTTACATCCTTCCCGTGCCATTAAACTTCACATAGGGCTTGCATAGTTGTTTGCTAAGTTTTCCTGCTTCCGGCGAGTTTTTCAATTTCATCAAGGGATGTTATGCCCACTAAACTGGCTTCTCTTAACAATGTCCTCTTTAGAGTTTCACGTGGTCAACTTCTTTTTCTTTGGCCTGTTGTGCTCCACTTGATAGATTGTTTTGGTATTCTCTGATTGTTTCTTCTTATCACACGACCTACATATGTCCATCTTCTTTTTCTGATCACCCATGAGACATGTTGTTTGCTCACCTGTCTTATCTCTGTGTTCTTAAATTCGTTCCACTTTATACTAAGTATTTTTGTGAGGCATTTGTTTTCAAAAGAGTCTAATTACTTCTAAATTACTATGTAGTAAATTCAGTATACAAAGGTACTGAAAAGAATATTCTGTATTTTATTATTTTTTAGCACGCACATAGAAAGAACTGGCATGCTTGCACTGGTGCTGTGACTGCACATTTCCAGGGTGAAACAGAGGATTCAGCAGTTGCCAGTGAACTCTGAACCCGAAGGTGATGGATTCCATATTAATACTGTGGCAGGAGGTGAAATATTGATGCATCAACTTCAGTCACAAAGAGAATGTCAATGCAGTTTCTTTGCAATTGGATTGCCAGCACAAAAAGTATGTAATACTAAAGCATCAACGGACAATTATGCTACAGTCTTCGTTAAAGGTATGAGACATCAAGATCAAGGGAACATAAATGAATTCTGAAAGCTACTGTGAAGTACCAGGAAGACTAAGAGCACAGGTTTGAAGAGTCTGATAATGTTTCAATATCTCAGTTCTGGCTCACACGCCAGAAGAAGAACTCTTGAGGTTTAGAGATCAGATTTTACTGTTTTGGATCATCCACCATACGGTCCTGACTGGGCTCCAGTGACTCTTATCCCTTCACACATGGAGAACCTTAGAGAGCATTTCACATGATTCCATGAAGACTGAAATGAAGCTATGGTTTAACTTTAACCTCAACAATTCTATGGTATAGTATGACACAACTGGTGGAGCACAGGTACAAATAAGTGGACCACCCAAGAGGGTTATGTGCAGAAGTGCAAAGATGAAGAATAAATATCATTTAGGTTTTATTTAAATACCTGCACTGAATGTGAGGAATAACCAAACTGATGGTGGTGCAGTTTTTCTAACTGAAGATGGTTGGTTCTATTGTCATCCTGTGATCAGCCCAGATGTAAAAATGGTTACTTGGCATGACATGTTGAGGACAGCTGCTTCAAGAAACAGAGAACATCTGTCTGCACAGTAAGGTGTGGATTACACTGTATGAATGGCCATCCGTGGATAAAATGCTAACAGGATATCACTTAGAACTCAGATTCATCATAACTATGAAACTTTGCGCAAATCACAGTGTGCATTAAAAAAATGTGCACAAAAACCCCCCAAAAAAACCACAGAGGCATTAATATCATTCACCAAAATTTCTGCCCACTTTTTCAACAACTACAGACATACCTGCTTTATGTGCATTTGCTCTCCTCAACTCTTCATTCCTGGTCTCCAGTTTGGACATCAGGATCACATTTTCTTGGCAAACTCTGTGATATGCAATGTTACACTATTAGTACTGTGATACTGCT
This sequence comes from Achatina immaculata, assembly GCA_009760885.1. Taxonomy (NCBI): domain Eukaryota; kingdom Metazoa; phylum Mollusca; class Gastropoda; order Stylommatophora; family Achatinidae; genus Lissachatina; species Lissachatina immaculata. The sequence continues at coordinate 27,635,027 of CM019691.1, read as the reverse complement.
GTTTTACCTTGAATAGAAAAAGACAACACACCCTCCAACACACACACATATCAAACATAAAATTTTGGTGGTGGCAGATCTCCCTGTTGCTGAAAATACCAATACTGTGGCAGGAGGTGAAATACTGATGCATTAATTTCAGTCGCAAAGAGAATGCCAATGCATAAAAAGTATGTAATAATAAAGCATCAACAGACAATTATGCTACAGTCTTCGTTAAAGGTATGACATATCAAGAGTTTATGATTAAGGGAACATAAATGAATTCTGAAATCTACTGTGAAGTACCAGGAAGACTAAGAGCACAGCTTTTTTTTTTCTTGCTAGCTGTGAAGGTCTAGGCTGCCTATTGTAGCCGTTCAGACCTGGAATAAAGACAACTTTGAAATGTAGGGCGTCTTGGAAGCAGATGTATTCATACTTCTCTAGTTTGGGGCATTTATGATGAAAATGTTAAACTGTTTCCTCCTCATTATAACAGCATCTGCAATTTGGGCTGCTGTCTTTCCTGAATTTGCTTAGGTTTTTTTTTTTTTAAAGATGTAGTTCGTTCATAGCATCTGCAATTTGACCCGCTGTCTTTCTTGAATGTGCTTAGGTTTTTTTTTTTAAGATGATGTAGTTCATTCATAGCATCTGCACAATTTAGGCTGCTGTCTTTCTTGAATTTGCTTAGGTTTTTTTTTTTTAAGATGATGTAGTTCGTTCATAGCCTGAAAATGACGCTTTAGTTTTGTCTTTTCAGTTGTATGAATTGCCCCAATAGGTCAGGTTTTTGTCATGTGTTTGTTCAGGGCTTGCTCAGTATTCCCTCTTGCCCACTGATTCAGCCATTCTTCTCTGATGATGCCTCAAAGGATTTGGCTGGACTATGAGGTAGATTAACTAAATAACATTCATGAGAAAAGCAATATTTCTGTGTGTGAACAATTAAATAAACAAGAAGGGTCACTATAATGCTTTCTTAGTAAAATCTGCTGTTGCATGAGAGTGGAAGCTCTGAATGAGCCAACATCTCTATCCATTGATAAAAGTATAGCTACTCAATCTATAAGATTTCTGCCTAATGAGTGAAGAACATTGGGGTCACACCCACAGGGTAAAGAATTTTTTTTTTATATACTCATTGTTTTCTGAGTAGAGTCATGACCTCTAAAAACACATAGTATCTATCAGCAGTGTGAATACACAGTACACATGCCTGTCAGTATATTAAATGAAACAACTGTTCATATATAAGAAATCAGTCCCAAGTGTATAAGAATATGCTAAACTAATAGTGTGAAAAAAGCACACAAAATCTAATAATTAAAATCTTACAGCAAATTCACCTAAACAAAATATAAATTTAAAAAAAGATGAAGAATATATAACTGCTGGAGTCATAATTCTTCATGTTAAGAAACTGTCACAGGGGGAGAAGACTACTTCAATGGCACGACAGTATCAGCAATATGCATTTTGCAAACAAAAAAAACAAACAAATTTCACACTCAAATTAATGATATGCTTTAATTATTATGTCACTATTATATCCAATTTGCATACCTCAGCAGCTACACAGACCAGGATGTTGACACCAGGAAGGAAGTTAGAATTTGAATTGCAAAAGTAGCATTAACCTTCAAGAATCTTGAGAACATATGGCACTCAAAATTTATAAGCACAAAAGCTAGGCTAAGATTATTCAATTAAAATGTAATATCCACCCTCATTTATGCATGTGAAAGCTGGAAAACAACTGAAGAAATAAACAACAAATTAGACTCTTTTGAAAACAAATGCCTAAGGAAAATACTTGGTATAAAGTGGAACGAATTCAAAAACAATGCAGAGATAAGACAGATGACTGAGCAACAACCAGTCTCATGAGTGATCAGCAAAAGGAGATGGGCATATATTGGTTAGGTGATGAGAAGAAACAATCGGAGAATTATGCTACTTGTGGAGCACAACAGGCCAAAGATAAAGAGGTCAACCATTGTTAAAAGAGGCCAAATTAATAGGCATAAAATACCTTGATGAGGTTGAAAAATTCACCGAAAACAAGAAAATTTGGAGAACTACCAGGCGAGCCCTATGTGACATTTAATGGCATGGGAAGGATGTAAGATGTATTATATCTATTTTAAACACTACAACATTTGCAAAAATTTGTCAGTGTCAGTAAACCAAATATGAGACACACACCAGGATTATTCATTTCTCAAAAGCAAAGTTCATATTGTCAAATCATATTATGTTTTCAATTACTTGTTGTTATATCCAAATTGAATGATACACTTATGCAAATGCAACAAACTTGTGAGAATTCCTGTGCTAGTAAAACTATTGTGGGACATTTGTAGAATGTAAGCTTTGCACAAAGAAATGATGACATATCACTAGAAGAAAACAAATCGGCATCCCTCAAACAAACAAAAAAATTCAGCCACTTTTCCTCACTCAAATTAAGTTTTTCAAACATTTTTATATCTCACATGAGATTCTGATTCCTTCAGTGGCATTATGGGCAATATTATATGCCTATCTTTGAAAACAAGAGACTCACCAGAAGACAGATATGATGAAAAAAAAAAAAAAACCAGTCCACTGTAGGGGGTCATGCCTATATTCAGAGCCAGTTATTTCAAGACAACTTAATTTTATAAAAAAAATTAATTCTAACTGAATTATAAACTCTAATTTAAGCAGAAGTGAACATGCATTTTATACAGCATAGCTTATAAATGGAATGCACCATAAAACTTAAAATAGCCACTTAAATTCAAGAAAATAATTGCAAATACCAGAAACTTCACAATAAAAATTGTACTAAGAACAAGAAGTGGTAAAAGAACATGGCCAACCTTTTCTCCTCAATTAACAGATAAAACATAATGAATAAAGTGCACCACTTAAATCAAAATCAAGAAAGTACCATGTACATGTAGATACAAATGTAACATTACCTGTCCATCTCTTGTTTCTGTACATCCTTTGAATTGTGTCCCTCTGCACTATGATCTAAAGCCTCAAACAAAGCTTCCACCCCATCACCATGCTACATATTATGCGTGTATGAAACAAAAGAAAAAAAAAACAAGTAAAAATTGAAATTAAAGGAATGCCCAGGACAATGCTGAAAAGCACAAAAATGGCAAACAATTTAACTGTCTGTGTTGTTGGTAATTTTTATACACTTGAACAAATCTACATGTGATCTTGAGAAAATCTATATGTGATCTTGAGCAAATCTATATGTGATGTCAAACTATATGCAATATAAATTTATCAGTAAAGTGACTGGTTTTCAGGCACTATGAACAAAAGGAGATGAATGTGAACAGTGCTGTTCCATTAAAAACTTGGAAGATAAAAAAGCAGATGGAAAATAATGCAATGATGGGCACCAGTAGCCTTCACTCTGGACTGAATGTGTTCCCTAGCAAAAATAAAGCAAATATAAGGCAAATGCATCTCCTATTTTTTTTTCTTAATTGTGTTATGAAACTTCACAAAAAGCCTCTAATACTGGAAGCTGAAATTGGGCTTGACAAGTAAATAAATTTCTTTTAAAAAAAACTGTATCTTTTATCTTATTTCTGGCTCCTGTGACACATCATCAGCTTAAAAGATATTTCATATGTATTCTGTTCCTTAGTTGATGTACATGTCTGGTACTATGATGTTTTCAACTTCTTCATTATTCTGTCATGTTTTTGAAACTGCAAATCCCATATAGATGTAGGATACGTTTCTCAAAACATTGTTTATCTGAACTTCAGGTAAGAAACAACAGTTCTATTATTATTTTCTCATATCTGTCCTTTTGAAGCAAAAATCTGAACTAATGTAATTTTCGTGAAATTTTAGCAGAAAGCACTTCATGTTATTCTACAGCACTTTTCAGCCATCTGGGGGAAGGAATGACATGAAACTGACAAACAAATTTACTAGCCAGGGTTTTTAGGTTAAATCTCTATCCATTATTTCTATCCTTTCTTGTAAGTGGCGGTTATTAACTGTTTCTAAACAACATTAGAAATTTCCACTTTTCCAGTTCCAGTCACTCACAGTTCAGTTATGTCACAAATATTTATCCCAGATATCTCCGTATCTTTGGTAACCTATTAAATTTTTTTTCGCCCCTCAGTTATTCTCATATTCATAAGTTTGTAAAAGAGCCATCAAATATCTTTTTGAGACTTTAGTTCCCTCAACTAGAAAGATCCAAATATTTCATGAGAAGCATCTGTGCCAGCCTCTCCCCTCATCCTATTTTAACATTTTTATTTGCTTTTCCATCAACCCCCCCACCAAATTCCTTGCCCATCACAAAACATTTTTTTAGTTGTCACAGCATTAGTCCTCCGTCCTTGGACCAATATCCAAGTTTCCTGCCAACTTTCATGCCCAAATTCAAACAATGGAAACATTATTCCATCCCGCTGTTGGCGAGATCTTCAGCTGCCGTGCGTGGAGCGGTGCTCTTCCCGGCCAATGAAGAAATTTGCAAATGAGGTTGCCGCGCAGCATCACTGCGGAAAAGGTGGTTGAAAGGATAAATCGAAGCAAACAGTCAAATCACGGCACCTCTGGTCTGGAGGTCGGCCACGTCCTGAGTGCAGTCATATCGGGTGAAATGCATGAACCGGCTTGTCCCAGAGGTTAAGTCACTGCTGGCTTGACTCTTCAAATGCCGCGCGTGGAGTGAAGCTCCTCCCGGTTAAGGAAGTAAATGCGGAAATAAAGGTTGCTGTGCGGCGCCGATGGGAAAAGGTGGTGGAAAGTGAAGTTTAACCTGGTATGTCCAGTAGTATTGCTACGAGAGCTATACCACGGCGCCTCTGCTCTAGAGGCCGCCTACGTCCGAAATACACCTACACTGGTGAAATATGCCTAAACCGGCACACACCAGGGGTGGAACTCGATGGCTAGACATGTCATGCCACCTCCGCTCTAGAGGTCGGTAACGCCTGATAAACACCCATACTGGTGTATTTTGCCTAAACCGGCTCATACCAGGGGTGAATCTTGAAGGCTATGAATGTCACAGTACCTCTGCCCCAGAGGTCGGTCCCGTCCCAAACACGCCCATACTGGGAAATGCCTAAACCGGCTCAACCCAGGGGTAGAAGTCACTAGTGGCGAGGATTCGTCCTCCTGGACAAAAGCTCCATCCTGGTCACAACTAGGAAAGGTAGCGGCCACGACCGCAAAATGCTGAAGTCGGAGACACTGGACCAGGGAAGTCTAGATAGGCAACCACCTCTCACCCGGCGGGGATGTCTGCATATCCTAATCACGCTGAGGTTTTCCGGTGAGGAAGTCCAACCCTGGACTGGATGGGCAACCACCTCTCACCCGGCGGTGATACACGGGTATCTCAAAACACGTCGAGGTTTTCCGGTGAGAAAGTCCAACTCTGGCCTGGGTGGGCTTACGCCTCTCACCCAGCGGGGATGCACTGATATTCTAAACACGTCGAGGTCTTCCGGTGAGAAAGTCCAACCCTAGACCAAACTGGTGCAATGAAAACCACGGTGTCACGCAATCCCGCTTCCGAGACCCACCAAGAATACAGGCTAAAGCACTGTGATACTCTGAACCCCTTGTGGTCCTTTCGTGGAACTCGTGTGGTCTATTTTGGACCACACAGGGGACCACGGGACCTAACGAGGACCACATGCGTGAATTCAGTAGGTTCACAGTGCGGTTTTTGGTGGTAGAAGTGAACGAAGAAGAAGAAGAAGAAGATTATTCCATCCTTTATTTCACATTACCGCAATGAGAAAATGCTAATTGTATTACAATGAATCAGTGATTTAGCAAGGTGCCCTACAAATGATATGTAATGACACAAAAATCCAAACTTTATACACAGTGACATGTGCTAGTGAATATATAAGTAGGTAAATTTCAATGTACGTATAAGATAGATCATTTCTGTATTAGAAAACAATACAGAACATCTCTGACAGATGTAAGGGCATATAGGGGTGCAGATGTTAACAGGGATCATAACCTTTGTATAGGGAAACTGAAACTAAAACTGAAAAGCCAACACAAGAAATCAATACACAGAAATATAAACAGCCACAGCCTACAAGAAGAGAATACTAACAGTAATTTTAATCACGAACTTGCCAATCATTCCAATGAAGTAGAGGAGATAGGTATAGATGAATTATGGAATTCTTACAGCACAGCCATAATCACAGCAGCAAAAGCAAGCGCTGGACTGAAAAAACCAAATAGAAAAGCATGGATATCAGAAAACACATGGAAGTACATGCATGGAAGACGAGTAGCCAAATTAGACATGTTGAATGTAAAAACAGACCCAGGAAAAGATCTGGCGAAAGCAACATATAAAGAAATAGACAGGAGACAGCAAAACTTTATATAACATACAAAAGAGGCTTACAGGTACTATTACATCTAAAGAAAGACCAATCCTTAGCAAAACTGGAACCATATTAACATCAAGTAAAGACCAAAAGCAAAGATGGGCTGAACACTTCCAAGACATACTTAATCAACCACACCCAAAAGAATTGTTAAATCCTGAAACCAATTTACCAGCCCCACAACTAAATGTCAACCTAGATGAAATTACATTGCATGAAATTGAAACAGCAGTGAATTTAATGGCTAACAACAAAGCTGTGGGTGAAGATGAAATAACACCCGAAATGTTAAAAACTATCAATAGTGACAATATGAGACAATTACAGAGAATGTTTAATAAGATCTGGAAAGAAGAAAAGGTCCTTTCTAAATGAAAAAAAGTAATCATTGTTAAAATACAAAAAAAAAGGACAACCTTAGTGATTGTAATAATTGAGGAGGAGTAACCTTAATATCAGTTGTGTCAAAAGTATTTTGCAAGGTCATTTTGAATAGACTTAAAGATATAGTGGATACAGCAATGAGAGAAGAACAAGCAGAATTTCGAAAAGGGAGAAGCTGTCTCGACCAGATCTTTACTCTCAGAATAATACTTGAAGAACATATTGAAAAGCAGAAACCAACAATACTGAACTTCACAGACTTTAAAAAGGCATTTGACAGCATACACAGAGATTCACTGTGGAGAAAATAAGTCTATATGGAATACCATCTAAAATTGTCAACATCATTAAGGACTTCTACAATGGATATGTTTCTGCAGTCAAAACAGAAGAAGAGATAAATGAATGGTTCCAGACTGAAACAGGCATGAAACAAGGATGTATATGTCTCCTTTGCTTTTTGGAACTGCAATACACTTCATAATGAAAAAATGCTGCACAGGTAACACGGGTATTGGTTGGATACAAGAGACCCAACTAGAAGATCTTGATTTTACTGCTGACATAACTCTTATAATTAACAATGTGAATTCCATGCAAGAAAAAACAGATAGCCTGTCTTCACTGGCTAGCAAAATAGGACTTGAAATTAACAAGGACAAAATAAAAATAATGAAACTTCCCATTAATCAAAATGGAAAAATTCACATAGAAGGGACAGATATTGAAAAAGTCAATCAATTTGCACACCTTGGCAGCTACATAGACCAGGATGGTGACACCAGAAAGGAAGTTAGAATTAGAATTGCAAAGCAGCATCAATCTTCAAGAATCTTGAGAACATACGGCATTCAAAAGTTATAAGCACAAAAACCAAGTTAAGATTATTCATTTCAAATGTGATATCCACCCTCATTTATGCATGCAAAAGCTGGAAAACAATTAAAGAAATAGATAAGAAATTAGACTCTTTCAAAAACAAATGCCTAAGAAAAATACTCGGCATCCAGTGGAATGAATTCAAAAACAATGCAGAGATAAGACATATGACTGAACAACAACCAGTCTCATGGGTGATCAGGAAAAGGAGATGGACATATGTTGGTCACGTGATGAGAAGAAAGTCAGAGAATCCCAAAACAAGCTATAAAATGGAACACAACAGGCCAAAGAAAAAGAAGCAGACTGCGTGAAACTCTGAAGAGGACAGTGTTAAAAGAGGTCAAATTAATCGGCCTAAAATCCCTTGATGAGGTTGAAAGACTCGCTGAAGACAGGAAAAATTGGCGAACTACCTTGCGAGCCCTATGTGACGTTTAACGGCACAGAAAGGATATAAGATAAGATAGGAAAAGACCTGAATGAACAGCATCTGGACATTAGTTTCATGAGAAGTTTTACATAGTTATATGCACTGCAATCTTATGATTTAACAAAGTATCAGTTTTTAATAAAACAGATGAAAATGTAATTTTTTAAAAAAAATTTATTTAGTGCTATTCACTGGCACTTTTTTTTTTCATCACCCTCTAGTTTGCTGGCAGGTCAAGGAAAATTATGTGTCTCCAAGGCATGACAGGGCACCACTACCACTGGTGCATTTAAGGTGAGTACAATTAAATACTTAAGCTTTGTGCTGTTTAAAACTGTTTGCTCTAATAAATGACGATGAGCATTTTTTAGTTGTTTAAATAAAAAATTTACTGTCTTCACATGTCAAATTAAAATCAATTTAATGATCACAAAAATACACATTTCAAGTGGATAAGTTTCATGAATTCAGTCTGTTTTTAAACATCTAATCTACATTTTTTCACTGGTTGATGTAATCATCTTTTGTTCAAATGAATTAATGTTGTAGAAGTATATTAAAAAAAATTTCTAAAAACTTACATTTATGTTATATTAATTATACAACAGCAAATTGAAATTAACAATGCTATAAGAATTTAACCAAAGAATTTAAACAAATTATACAGAAATATATTTTTTTCACAATGATCAGATAAATGAACTAATTGAGATAATGTCAGTTTTCTCAGATTCTAAAATTCTCTAATATATATTCTTGAACATTCAAAAGAAATAAATGAACTATATTTTAGAAATTTTTACATTTAAAGTAAAAGATGAAGAGGAGATCGTCAATAAGATATCAGTATCACAGGCATGGTAATTGCAAATGGAAGAGCAACCAATTAAGAGGAAACAACTGTTACTCTATAACGAGTAACATAAATGCAGACCAGGGTTATTAAACTTCCTGCTATTTAAAATAAAAATCCTTCATCCTGACAACTATTTCATGCCTTTTTTGCAGACCACCTTGCAGCAAAATGAACAATCATGTGCTTAAAATTCTGTGCGCAGAGCAATAATGAATGATGCTCTCAAGACAAAAAGTAATTGCTGATGAAAGTGCAAGTTAAGAAAATGTTTATTTGTTGCAGCATGATATAAATCATGTATCCTTACCTTCATCTTTCTATTTAAATGCTATTTATTTATTTTAAAAAAAAAAAGAAGTAAAGCAGTGTCTACAAGAGATGCACAGTGGAAAAAAAAAATGCAATTTCAAGCACAAAAATTACTTTCTTTCTCCCAGAAAGGCCAAATAGGGATGTTTTCATTTCTATCTGGACCCTCGTACGTCACTGAAAAGCAAAATAAAACCCAAAAGCAGCATACAGTACATACATCTTCTTACCTATCAAACCTCTCTGCCCATGTCTGCTGACTATTCATGAAAGTTGATTCACGCCATTCCAGTTCAAACTGCAGCTTGCTCACTTCCTAAAACATGCAACAAGAAAACTGTGTCATGCTGTTAATGAGAAATGTGAGTGGATATTTTCTGAAGCTAGCATGCTGTGAAGAATTTATTCTAGAGGCTGATAAAATGATCCAGACTTAGCTGAACACATCTGGATTATATCTGTATGGCCTCAGTAACTGGAAGTCAGTATTAAGTACATCATATGAATCACAGCAAGAACTAAGTATACTCATGAATAAAAACGACTATGCAAAATCACAAGCTTTCTAAAAAATCTACCATATGGCCTTGTTTGAGATGATGTAAGAGAGGTCACAGATAAAATATGGTGTCAAACAAGATCTGCACAGCTGAGCATGATTATCATTTACTTGGGGAGTGAAAGTGTGAAAATAAAGAATGCAAGGGTGTTTTGAAATGTTCATTTCCTTATTTAATTGCATGGAAGTCTTTGTAAGTTGACCACATGAAACTCTAATGAGGACATTGTTAAGAGAGGTCAAATTAGTAGACATAAAATCCCTTGATGAGACTGAAAAGCTCACTGAAAACAGAAAAACTTGGCAAACTACCATGAGAGCCCTATGTGATGTTTAACAGCATGGGAAGGATGTAAGATGTAAGTCTTTGTGTTTGCAGGTACTGGTGCTACTGTACATAATTCTGAACATTTGGAGCTACTGCTGTTTTGTGCATAAGTCTCAATGTTTGCAGCTATCATGCATATGTCTCATTGTTTGTGGCTACTGCACTATTTATTCATTCCTAACAAGGGAACCAAGCCAGGATCCATCAATCTTTTCATGTCCTTGGTTGATGATTGTTACACAGTATGCCTTATATGTAAATTGAAACGTTACAACTGTGTGCTCATTAATTAATAAGGCTGTTCCTATGTTTGTTTAACATTTAGTACACCTTATGGATGTTCTGCAGGGCAACATTAAATTCTCTCCACTTATCATGGTCTGCAGCCAGCATTTGCTTGACCTATACTGCATATTCTTCCTGGATTTTACAACTTTTCACAAGGTCTTTGGTCAGCCTCTTGTTATCCCTCAGATATCCATAACATGGTTGTTTTAGTGATCTTACTGGGGTGTCTTTGTAGGTAAACGTAATCCCAAAATGCCCTAGAGGCACATAGGGATATGATGACAGTGCTCATATTTTCCCTGACTTGTTGGCACACTAGAGGGTGATGTTGTGTCTTTGTAGTACATGATCAATTCATTTTCAACATTTTTTTTCTTATAATTATGTGTGTGTCTTTTCATTCACTTTAGACAAGTAAGCCTGTATTATTTAATATTTGTGGTCAGATAATTATTACCCCAATTAACAGGCCTAGCCTGACTAACAGGGCAGGGATCTCCACAGTTCCCATGCCAGTGGAGTCTGCTAAAGAGGCACCACACACCCCCCTGCTTTTTAGCCCTATTCAGGGACCGAAAATTAAGCCACCATGACCCTCTCCCAAGCCAACACGATGCTGTGCTTCAAAACCTTCACTGCACTGATTGCAAAGAGCACCTGCTTGCAGTTACAGGGAGACTGATGAAGAAGTATGTACAATTCTACTGAAGTACGAGAGACAAAATGTTATATTAAAAAAAACTAGAGAGACAAAATGTTTATATTAAAAAAAACTAACTAATAATGGAGATACAATGAGGGAAATAAAAAGGAGGATATCTATCGCTCATGAGAAAGTAAAATAAATAAAGAATCTGTGGAGAGGAGCAGACAGAACCACAAAAATAAGATTTTTAAGGGCATGCATCTCTCCCATCGCAACATATGCCTGTGAGACCTGGACAGTTAACAAAACAGCTGAGAAACACATAAATGCCTTTGAATGTAAATGCTACAGAAGAGTTCTTCAAATATCATGGACACAAAAAACAACAAATATATCCATGCTACAAAAACTTAATATTGAAGAAGGCTGGCTAGTAAAAAGGATTAAAGAGAGAAAATTGAAATATTTTGGACACTTTAAACATCATGATAATCTAGAGAAAACCATCTAGGAAGGGTACATAATGGGAAAAAGAAAAAGAGGAAGACCAAAACGAAGATGGCTGCAAGACATCATTGACAGTCTGCAAATGGATGCAGCAGCAGCAGGCCATCTTGCTCACAACTGAGAGGCCTACAGGAGTGGTGTTTGGGAGGCAAAGTTCCACAAGGGACATGCAAATGAATGAATGAATGAATGGTCAGATAATATTGAAAATCTTTCTGAGGCAGATTGTGTGGAATAAAGATAATATTTACTTCCTTTATAGTTTTTTTTCTAGCATTCTGCTCTATATAAAATTATGGATAACACATCTTTTGTGAAATTTTATTCTGTTTCAGTATCGTATAGAGAAGACTTTGTTTCTCAGATTAATGAAAGCTTTTCTAGCCTAATTTACTCTTCTCTCCATGTCTTTGTTTGCTCCTTCACCAGGTGTCAGTACAGAGCCAAGGAATGTGAAAAGTCTGTTTCTATTATGTTTTGGTTTTTAATTTTAACTGTTGTTGGTTTCTATGTTCACTTTCATTACTTCTCAAGCCAAGATACATGACTTATTGTGTGCTGTACTGATAGGCACTCGATGTCATGCTTCTCATTTCTGTTATGGTCCTTGTTATCTCCAATTTTTGCTCTTCTTTTCCTGTGCCACTCAATAACTGATGATGGATAATTTTACTAGGAAATGAAAGTATGGTGGTGGTTCCCCTTTTAAGTAAACAATATAAGAAGATGGACTGTAAGGATGGGATAGCACTACAGTCTTTTGAAAATAAACAAAAGTATCATTATCAAAGAAGTCAAAATGGCAAATACACGGGAATACAATGAGGAAACAAGGCTTATATGATCTGATGATATGACATGAAAGTTCCAAAAGTAGAATAAGTAAATAATTGACAAAAAAAAAAAAAATAGCTGGATATGAAGTGGAAAATGTTAAATTTGGACAAGGATTTCTGGTTCAAAAATGAGACGAAACCAACAATGACTGTTTTTGCTCATCTGTGCACCAAAGACAGTGAAAAGCATAGCTGAACACGTTAGACAAGTTCAAAGAAGTATGGATTTCTCCAGTTTTTACACACACACATTAAATTATGTGTGACTGAAATTTAAATCCACTGGGATATGAAATGTTATGTCTGCAGAATATGTTTAATAAAATAAGGTTCTGCAGCATCTAGATGTCACAGTGCTTTGCTATTTATCACATGCTAATTAGTATTCCAATATGCATTTTTAGCAAAAAAAAAAGAGCTTTGTGTGCATACATATACAAAATATATACTTTCACCATCACAGTTAGTTCAGGTTAACATTTTAAGATAGAAGAGATCAAGTAAGCTGTGGCACTAAAATATATGTATTTATTTCATTTAACAAACAATGTAAACTAATGATCATGCATAACATGCTTTGTGAAAAATAGCAATTCTCATTTTGCTGTAGCTGACACAAACTGGCATTTATTTGTTTTAATTATATGCTAGACTCAGTGACAATTTCTCTCACAGGTATTCCCCGATTCATGAAAGTATGGGGGCAAACATGCTGCCAGATTAGGCAAATCAGCAACTCATAACCAACAAGCTAGCATCAGGGTTGGTGAGCCGAAGCTGACCAAGACTATGTCTCACCTCTCCACTGGTACCCAATTAACAGGCCTAGCCTGACTAACAGGGCAGGGATCTCCACAGTTCCCATGCCAGTGGAGTCTGCTAAAGAGGCACCACACACCCCCCTGCTTTTTAGCCCCATTCAGGGACCGAAAATAAAGCCACCATGACCCTCTCCCAAGCCAACACTATGCTGTGCTTCAAAACCTTCACTGCATTGATTGCAAAGAACACCTGCTTGCAGTTACAGGGAGACTGATGAAGAAGTATGTACAATTCTACTGAGGTGTGAGACACAAAACTCTCCAAAATGTTTACATTAAAAAAAAAACTTCATTATTATGTGACTAATTGTGATGAGAATGGTTATCTGTCTGAATGTTATAAATCCCCCCACCCCCCTAAAAAAAAGTTTTGTGCAAGAATTATTTGCAGATCAAGACTAATGATGGTGGATTTGATATATCCAGTAAGTAAGCCTACAACTGTCAGGTGTTGTCCAACTCAAGTGAGAAGCAGAAAACAGATATAGCACCACAGGATGAAAAGTTAAACCACTGAAGACATCAACACTGACTGCAAAAAAAGATCTGTGTACAGACATCAATGATGACTTTCAGATTTCTCCAGTTGTAGTGAGCAACACTATGGACACTATATACATGGTGGCCACATAACGCAGCTTCCTTGGACTGAATTAGAATAATCTGGGTAGTTAATTCATGGCTCCTTGCAGCAATGATGCCATGTTGAAGATCTTGAAAACATACATCAAGTTAGAATGACTCTGGGTTATGATGACAATTCTTTCAACTTCTTTTGAGCAGACTTGAGAAGCAGGTTTCTAAGCAAAGCTTGATCATCATGAGGAACATGTTAATCTCCATGAAGTTCCTCTGCTGAATTAACATGACAGTCCATACCCAGAAATATAATGTGGAACTAGGGAGGGTCTTGGCCATCTCTGGTTCAAGACTCACATATGAGCCTCAAGGTGATCAACTAACAATAAACATGACACACAAGAAGGGAGTTTTCACATTAAAAACTTGAATGAAGCCTGCATTTTAAGTATGATCCTGCTTGACAACGTTCCTAAGGTTTGTATGGAATTCTAATGTGCAGAAACACAAACTAGTAAGGTCTGTCTCTTTTGCTGCAGCTGCTGCTGAAGCTAGATCATCAAAGACTATATTCCTGAACACAAACCTGAATTACTTTATACACTCTCATTTTTGTTACTAGTGCTAATTTTCTGCCAAAAGCTGTAAATAAGAAATTGCTTCCATTTATTATTCTGCATCTATTTTTTTTTTTAATCTACAAACAACTACCATCACAAACACAACCACATCTTTTTAAGAAAGATTTTCTGTTTGCTTTTGTAAATATTTAATTTTGTTTTTTAAAAAATGCACATTAATCTTTCTTTTAAAATTTCTATGTTTTTTAACATGTTAAAATATGTTAAATGCAGTTACGAGCAAAATGCATTAGAAAAATATTTTCCATTCAAACAATGTTATACTGTCTAAACGTTTGTGTATTTTTGTGTCCATCAATATTCAACTCTAATGTGGTCTCCATGTGACTGGAACTGATACTGACGTGAACACAGGTTCATAATCTGCACTGAAACTGTCTGAGACTGCCAGTACAGTATAATTCTGTGTATGCTGCCTGGTTTAAACGTCATGATAATTTAGAGAAGACCGTATTGGAAGGATATATAATGGGAAAAAGAAAAAGAGGAAGACCAAGACGAAGATGGCTGCAAGACATCGTTGACGATCTGGAAATGGATGCAACAGCAGCAGGCCATCTTGCTCACAACCGAGAGGCCTACAGGAGTGCTGTTTGGGAGGCAAAGTTCCGCAAGGGACATGCAAATGAATGAATGAATGAATGCTGCCTGGTGGACATAATCCGATGTCAGTGGTTTTGCTATATACACAATACACTATTAACCTAAGTCTTGTAGCTGGAATTTCTAACTGGAAGCAAGTTAACAGGGGCCAGCAACCTTTACTCGAGAAGTAACACATCAAGGAAAACTGTAAATCAATCACCACACTGAAATATCTCAATGAAACCAGAAACTCACTGTCACGCTGTCTGAAACTTTTTGTCTAGCATGCTCATTGTTGTTTTTCAAGTAGACTAGACAAGCTAGCGCTATATTAAGGCTCTATACTTGTGAGGGTCATTCCAAGTTTTGTTTTTAACCTTTAAAAAAATGAAAAGAAGAAATTATGCACTAAATGATTCTAACCTGCTCAAGCCGCTTGCTTGTTTCACTAGCTCTTCTTTTCGTCGTCTTCAGCTCACTGTCAGCTAGATCTGCCTGAGAGAAAAACCAAGAACCACTTGTTGACTACTACAAAAACTATCCCTCCTAAATCATCCATGAGAATCAACACTATCATCATTATTATCATCCTGTGCTGTCTCTCCTCAGAAGGTTAGCTGCAACACTCCTCCAACTTGCTGTTTCATATGCTAAATCCTGCACATCTCTTTATGTTGTCTACTCATCTACATTGTTGTCTTCCTCTTTTTTTTCAACTTTTCCCCCTCAGTGTGGTTTTCATGATTGTCCCACCTCTCCGTGGTACCCCCAGTAACAGGCATAACCTGGCTAATGGGGCAGGGATTGCCACAGTCCCCATGGTGGTGGAGTCTGCTAAAGAAGCATTGCACACCCCCTGGTTTTTAGCTGTACTCCAGGACTGAAAAAAAAACTGCTATAACCCGCTCCCACGTCGATAGGATGCTGTGCCACAACATCTCTGCAGCATCGGCTGCAAAGAACAACAGCTCGCAGTTACAGGGAGTTTGTACAAGTACAAGTACACAGTGCGTATACTGAATGCTTTAGAACAAACTTTGCAGAAACTTTGTCCCCCATGTGGTACCTGGGACCTAGGCACATGCCTGGACTAGGACCACTGTACCCTACTACGCATGATCGTAAAAGGTGACTAAGGTGGGTTCTGCATAGGGCCAGCAACCCCATCTGGTAAAAAAATTATCAGACTGCTACAGAAACAGACGCAAAGGAAAAAAACAAATGCAGGTGGAAGGAGAAATGCTTATCAGGAAACTGAGCCCATGAAGGTTATGGATGAAAGCCAGCCACTGGAAGTCCCCAGCCAGACTGCAGACCTGGAACCTAAACACAAGATGCAAATAGGCAGCTGGAATGTAAGAATAATTAATCAGACTGGAAAACTATCACAAACCATCAAGAAAATGCACAGATACAAACTAGACATATTAGGAATACAAGAGGCAAGATGGACAGGACAAGGCAACACAGCACACAGAAGATACAATAATATGGTCAGGTAAAGAAGATAATCATGAAGGAGGAGTTGTACTGATTATAACAAAAGAAGCATTAAGAGCACTGCTGAAATGGACCTATATAAATGAGAGATTATCATATTAACGCTTCAACTCAAGATTCACTATTATAGTTTGTTATGCACCAACAGAAGCAGCTGAAGAGGAACTAAAAGAAGATTTTTACAACATCCTACAAGCCACAGTAGAAGCAATACCCAAGCATGATATACTACTCATCTTGGGTGACTTCAATGCAAAAGTAGGTGGGGGAAATGAAGATAGAAGAAGAACCATGGGAAAAGAAGGGACTAGAGAAATAAATGAAAATGGAGACTTACTACCTGGTTCTTAAGTTTTTCATTACTTCTACTTTCAGTTTCAACTGATTTAGTACTCTGTTGTTTTTCTTTTCTGTACAGAGAATCTGCTGCATTTTACTGCATATCCACAGTTCAAGGGGCTCAACTTTTGTTTACATTTCTTATTTAATGTCCTTGCATCTTGATCACAGAGGCGTGTGAAATGTATATAACATATGATGACCCACAGTGTCAGGAAGAATCAAAACTGCATTTCTGCATTCCATCTAATCACTTGCCTTAATCTCTCCAATGATATCATTGACCATGGCAGTCTGGCTCCACTTTCAATTCCTCTAGTGAAGAAAGAATTTTTTTTTCTGCAAAGTTTGTTCTAAAGCATTCAGTATATACACTGTGTACTTGTACTTGTACGAACTCCCTGTAACTGCGAGCTGTTGTTCTTTGCAGCCGATGCTGCAGAGATGTTGTGGCACAGCATCCTATCGACGTGGGTGCGGGTTATAGCAGCTTCTTTTTTCAGTCCTGGAGTACAGCTAAAAACCAGGGGGTGTGCAATGCTTCTTTAGCAGACTCCACCACCATGGGGACTGTGGCAATCCCTGCCCCATTAGCCAGGCTATGCTGTTACTGGGGGTACCACGGAGAGGTGGGACAGGGTCTTGGTCAGCTATGTGTCATTAAACCTGATGCTGGCACATCAGCTATGGATCGCTGATTACCTTATTGGACGTCTTCACCCCCACACACTGTGTGTATAGGCTTGTATTTTTTGCCAGCATACCAACTATATTTCTTTCATATATCATTTTTAAAAAAATAAATTATCTTTAGCTCACATAAAATATAAACACCTTCTTTTCTGTAACATTCTTTAAAAAAATCAACTTACACCATTAATTCTTCAATTGTTTAAGTTAACTACACTAATTCTGTTTAATATTTTTCACAGTTTTTGATCCATTAAAATAATTTAATGTCTATATAATCATTATAAGTAAAGACCAAAAGCAAAGATGGGCTGAACACTTCCAAGAAATATTTAATCGACCACACCCAAAAGAATTGGTAAACCTTGAAACCGACTTACCAACCCCGTAACTAAATGTCAACCTAGATGAAATTAATTGCATGAAATTGAGACAGAAGTGAATTTAATGGCTAACAACAAAGCTGCATGTGAAGATGAAATAACACCAGAAATGTTAAAAGCTATCAATAGTGACAACATGAGAAAACTACAGAGAATGTTTAATAAGATTTGGAAAGAAGAAAAGGTCCCTTCTAAATGGAAAAAAAGGAATCATTGTTAAAATACAAAAAAAGGCAACCTTAGTGACTGTAACAATTAGAGAGGAGTAACTTTAATATTAGTTGTGTCAAAAGCATTTTGCAAGGTTATTTTGAATGGATTTAAAGATATAGTGGATAACGCAATGAGAGAAGAACAGGATTTAAAAAAGGGAGAAGCTGTCTCGACCAGATCTTTACTCTAAGAATAATGCTTGAAGAACATATTGAAAAGCAGAAACCATTAATACTGAAGTCCATAGACTTTAAAAAGGCATTTGATAGCATACACAGAGATTTATTGTGGAGAATTTTTAAGTCTATATAGAATACCATCTAAAATTGTCAACATCATTAAGGACCTCTACAATGGATATGTATGTGCAGTCAAAACAGAAGAAGGGATGAGCAAATGGTTCCAAACTGAAACAGGCATGAAACAAGGATGTATACGTCTCCTTTGCTTTTTGGAATTGCAATACACTTCATAATGAAAAAATGCTGCACAGGTAACACAGGTATTGGTTGGGTACAAGGACCCAACTAGAAGATCTTGATTTTGCTGATGACATCACTCTTATCAGTAACAACATGAATTCCATGCAAGAAAAAACAGATAGCCTGTCTTCACTGGCTAGCAAAATAGCACTTGAAATTAACAAAGACAAAACAAAAATAATGAAACTTCCCATTAATCAAAATGGAAAAATTCACATAAAAGGGACAGATGAAGAAGAGTCAATCAATTTGCATACCTTGGCAGCTACATAGACCAGGATGGTGACACCAGAAATGAAGTTAGAGTTAGAACTGCAAAAGCAGCATTGATCTTTAAGAATCTTGAGAACATACAGAACTGAAAAGTTATAAGCACAAAAACCAAGTTAAGACTATTCAATTCAAATGTAATATCCACCCTCATTTATGCATGCGAAAGCTGGAAAACAACTAAAGAAACAGATAGGAAATTAGATTCTTTTGAAAACAAATGCCTAAAGAAAGTACTCAGCATCAAGTGGAACGAATTCAAGAACAATGCAGAGATAAGGCAGGTGACTGAACAACAACCAGTCTCATGGGTAGTGCACTCTAAACAGGTTCTTGAGCCTGGCTGACAGTTAACGTCATTTCCTTCACAAGTTTCAAGCATTGGCTGAGCTGCCTTACATTTCCACATCTTCTGCTCAAATAAATCTGCACTAGCTGACCTGAATTCATTCTAACCATAATGGCAGAACCACTGTCTTTTCTACATTTTCATATATTACACAGGCAATCCCAAGCGATGCATGTGTCCCACTGATAAGGAATGGTGTATAATACAACAGATAATAGAGAATTCTACACAAGAAGAAAAGGAAATTAAAAACACAATCACAGCACAATCTGACATTCTGATGAAAAGGTCTTCTTCAAGTCAAAAATATTAGAACACACCCATTTTAAAAAATGGAGAATGTCTACAAGTCAAAGATACTGAAACACACCCAGAAAAAAAAAATGGAGAATTTCTTCAAGCCAAAGATATTGAAACACACCCAGAAAAAAAATGGGGAATGTCTACAAGTCAAAGATATTGAAACACACCCAGAAAAAAAAAAAGGAGAATTTCTTAAAGTCAAAGATATTGAAACACACCCTCAGAAAAAAAATGGGGAATGTCTACAAGTCAAAGATATTGAAACACACCCTCAGGAAAAAAAAATAGGGAATATCTATAAGTCAAAGATATTGAAACACACCCAGAAAAAAAACATGAGGAATGTCTACAAGTCAAAGATATTGTAAAACACACCCACAAAAAAATGGGCAATAATTTGAAAAATACTTGTATTTCTCCACTCAAAATTGTTCTGTAAATTATTGTGTTCTGTTCCAAGTTCACCTTAAATAATGAATAGTTTGGTGCTAGAAGATTTATTACAAAACTTCTTTCCAACAAAAAGGTAAAAGTAAAGGTAATCCTGTCATGCCTTAGAGGCACATAGGGATATGGTTTTAGTTCCCATATTCTTCTTCTTCATTCGCTTCTACCACCAAGACTGCCCCGTGATCCTACTGAATTTACTCCTGTGGTCCTTGATAGGTCCGTGGTCTCCCTGTGGTCCCCAAATGGACCACATGAGATCCCTGAGAGGACCATAAGAGGTTCGCAGGGCTTGAGCCTGAATTTTCGGTGGGTCTCAGAAGCACAATTGCATGACATCGTGGTTTCATTGCACCAGTTTAATCTGGAGTTAGACTTTCTCACTGGAAAACCTCAACGTGTTTTGGATATCTGTATATCCCTGCTGGTTGAGAGGTAGTTGCTCAACCAGTCTAGTAAGAGTAGAGTTGTACTTTCTCACCGGAAAACCTCGACATGTTTGGGATACCCATGTACCTCCGCCGGGTGAGAAGTGGTTGCCCATCCAGTCCAGTGTTGGACTTTCTCACAGGAAAACCTCAGCGTGATTAGGATCCGCACACATCCCCGTTGGGTGAGAGGTAGTTGCCTATCTAGATTGCACTGGTCCAATGTCTCAGTCTTCAACATTTTGTTGTTGTGGCCACTACCCTTCCAAGTTGTGACTAGGATGGAGCTTTTGTCCAGGTGGGTGAATCCTCACCACTAGGAAGTTTCACCCCTGGGTTGAGCCGGTTTTGGCGTATTATCCCAATATGGGCGTGTTTAGGACATGACTGACCTCTAGAGCGGAGGTACCATGACATGAGTAGCCATCAAGTTTCACCCCTGGGTTAGCCAGTTTAGACATATTCCACCAGTATGAGTGTATATCGGACGTGGCCAGCCTCTAGAGCAGATGTGCTGTGGTATGAGTAGCTCTCGCCGCGAGACTACTGGACATACTGATTAAGCTTCACTTTATCCTTTCCATCACCTTTTCACATCGGCGTTGCATGGCAACCCTAACTGCTTTTTCGCATTTTCTTAATTGGCCGGGAGGAGTTTCACTTCACGCGTGGCATCCGAAGAATCTCGCCAGCAGTGTCTTAACCCCTGGATTACGTCGGTTCAGGCATTTCGCCTGGCATGAATGCCCATATGATGAGGCTGACCTCCAGAGCAGAGGTACAGTGATATGAACAGTCTTGACCTCGAGACTACTGATTACTTCATTTAATCCCATCTCTCACCTTTTCAACAGTGGCACAGCACGGCAACCCCATTCGCACCTTTCTTCACTGGCCAGGAGGAGCCCCACTCCATGCACAGCAGCTGAAGAATCTCGCCAGCAGCGGTAGATGAGCTACCAAACATGACTCTCATTTACCCAAAGTGTCTGGTTTTCAGGTGTCAGATATTCACCTTCGCCCCTTCTCCTGTCAGTTTGAACAGTTCTGCCACGAGAAGCCCAGGAGTTGGACATGGACTGTCAGAGGCTATTTGAGATGCCACCTTGGAGACATTCTATTGGAGTGGACAGCATATCACCCACCCCACCTCCAGCTATAACAGTCCTTAGAACCATTAATCTGCCCATATTAATGAAGGAACTATTTTAAATCATCAGTCTAACTTAGTGAATCTTCATTTTATCAGAATTGGTTCCACTATTTAAAATGCACTGTGCACTGTCAGGAATTCTGAATAAAAACATTACCTACATGACATAACAGCCAACGTATTCAGTTCCGCCATAGGTGAAATCACCTGAAAACTATTGTGTTTCCTGTACTTTATGGTATTTCCTGTATAATATATTCTGTGTTATTTTTCTGCCACATTCTTCTTATTGGTACCCTACTGTTCACTTATTAATTTCTTTCCCACAACTGATCAACTGTAACTGTAAAAAAGGGCCTGGCTCTGTTGCTGGTTCTGAGGAGCAGCCTCATCACACTCGAGGCATGCTCGTACATTTTCGGCCTTTGACATCGGGATGTCCTTCAGTGTTTTTAGAGAAATGATTTCAATGTTGTGTTGGTTGTGTATTGCATGTGACCAAGCATTTAGCTGGGATTTGCACCCACTGCTCTTGGCCACATGTAAAGAAGTGAGTCGTGATTGGTTGGTACTCTGGAGGAAATTACTTTGCAACTGTTCCTCAAGCTGTTGTTTGACGGATCTGTATAAGTCCGATTTGTCCATTTTGATAAGGTCTTCTGGTTCGTCTCTTGCTGCTAGTTGGTCAGTCTTGTCATTTCTGTGGATTCCAGCACGACCTGGACACTATATCTATGTGATGTTTTTTATATGCAATTTATCAATTATTTCTAGCCATTCACTTCTTATGGCTTTGTGTTCCAATTAAACTATAATGTATCATATATATATTTTTTTTTTCTGCAAAGAAAATGTAGCACGTAAGAATATCTCAACTATTAAGAAAAATGACATTTATTTAACAAATATTTAAATACTCCATCAGTTCTGTTACATTGCTAGAAATTGACATAACATATGTCTAACCTGCTGCTTCAGAATAGCCACAGCTTTGTACTTTGCATCTAATCTTTTCTGGCATGCATCCAGTTCAATTTTCAGCTCTTCCATTTCCTGTGGGGAGAAAGAAAAACAGAGACAAAACAAAGAATAATAAATGACACTTGTTTGGGCATTGAAACACTAAAGCAAAACTCTGACAACATACTATGATATCTGAGACCACAGGATCATTTTCATCACTTTGTATTTCACAGAAATGAAACTCATATTCTCCGTGAAACTTGTGAAATCTTATTACTTTATGGACCTGTATAAGAAATGAATCTTTTTTTCTTGTTTTGCATGGGTGGACCATGAATCATCTCTATACAGAAATATGATACAAACATCTGATAAAACTCTGATTTATCAGAGTGTGCTGGGAGACAAATTAGTCCCACAGTCATCTAGAAATTCAATGGTCCGTGTCAAGTTATAATTCCAGTGATTTCCTGAAATGACAACAATGATCCCAATACCAAATGAATAAAGGAGACCTTTTAAAATACTTCACAATGATCTGTCACACTCATTTTCACATAATTCTTGTTCTATCTCAATGAAATTGTGATCTAATGTTCTTTGCAGCTGATACAGTGAAGGTGTTGATACACATCATCATATCAGACTGGGAGTGGATTAGGGCAGCTAGGTGTTGATACACATCATCATATCAGACTGGGAGTGGATTAGGGCAGCTAGGTGTTGATACGTATCATCATATAAGACTAGGAGTGGCTTAGGGCAGCTAAGTGTTGATAAACATCATCATATAAGACTGGGAGTGGATTAGGGCAGCTAGGTGTTGATACACATCATCATATAAGACTGGGAGTGGATTAGGGCAGCTAGGTGTTGATACATATCATCATATCAGACTGGGAGTGGCTTAGGGCAGCTAAGTGTTGATACACATCATCATATAAGACTAGGAGTGGCTTAGGGCAGCTAGGTGTTGATACACATCATCATATAAGACTGGGAGTGGATTAGGGCAGCTAGGTGTTGATACACATCATCATATCAGACTGAGAGTGGATTAGGGCAGCTAGGTGTTGATACACATCATCATATAAGACTGGGAGTGGATTAGGGCAGCTAAGTGTTCTTCTTCTTCTTCTTCGTTCGCACTGTCTGTCTATATCTGCAGTCCTGTCTCTTGGATAAATTTCACTGTTTTTTGTAACTCATGTATGGAACCGTAGAGCTTATCTTCTTTAGTGGTTTCACTGGGCCAGTAATTATTTCTCAGTGTCTCGTAGTTGATGCAGTTCTGGAGGATATGTTCCACGGTTTGGGGCACCTGGGCACATGTACATAGATTAGTAGTACCAACCGTAAACTTTGTATACATATGACTTCGGAGTCGGCTGTGTCCTGTTCGGAGACGGAAGATGGTGACTTGTTCCTTTCTGTTTAGCATGTGATAGTCATCATGTGGTGGTGTTTGTGGCTTCCTGTAGGTTTTTATCATGCTTTTCTTCTGATTATAGGTGACTGGTATGTCTGGTTGCTCCATTTCAGTGCCCTCTTTGGCCAGATGGTCAGCTTTCTCATTGCCTGGTATCCCACAGTGGGAGGGAATCCACTGCAAAGTGACTCCATGTTGTAAGCCAATTTTTGACAAGGCATCCTTAAGGTCTGGTAGTTTGTTGCACTGAAGAGCCTCCAGTACTGATCTTGCATCTGTGAGAATTACTACAGGACATGTATCAATTCTGGAGTCTGATAGTTTTTCAACTGCAGCAATAATTGCCCTAACTTCTGCATCAAAGTTGTTGCAGTATTTACCAATGGGTATGAAAATCTTGTCAATGGTGTTGTTTGGATATTCAATATATGCTCCTGCCCCACCATTTTTTATGGCATTATGTGCAGATCCATCTGTATACACACGTATCCAGGTGTCACATGGATATTTGTCATCTAGAACACTAAGTGTGGCTACTGATCTTACAAGACTGCTCTGCATCTCACCATTCTGCACACCTTTCACTTCAGTCTGAATAGTTATTTGTGTATAATCTGCTTCTTTCCATGGTGTATGCTCTGGTACAGATGATAATGGAGTGACTACAGTTGGAAGGTCAGGTATCAGCTTACGCATACGCTTGGCCTGATGAATGAAGCTGCTTCTTTTAAGCCGTCCTAATGCCAAGTTATTGAATCTCTCCTTCAGGGGATGGCTTACAGAGCTAAGGAATTTTTCTCCCATGGTCATGACCTTTGTGTCTCTACGTTCCTTTAGCGCTTGAACACCAACTATTTTCTGCATTTCTACTATTGGTGTGGACCTCATGGCACCTGTGATAATCCGTAGTGACTGATTTTGAAAGCTAAGTGTTGATACACATCATCATATAAGACTGGGAGTGGATTAGGGCAGCTAGGTGTTGATACACATCATCATATAAGACTGGGAGTGGATTAGGGCAGCTATTTTTTTTTCAGTCCATGAGTGCAGCTAAAAAGAAGGCATGCAATACTTCCTTAGCAGACTCCACCACCATGGTGGAACTATGGTGATCCCCGCCCTGTTAGCCAGGATGGGCCTGTCACTGGGGTATCAACGGAGAGGTGGACAGGGTCTTGGTCGGCTATGGTTCACCAGCCCTGATGCTAGCACATCAACTATGGGTTGCTGACTGCCAAATCACACAGCATCAACACCCTCTTTTCACATGACTGAATTAAATGAGAATTAATACGAAAGTCCTCACTTATTATATAAATTTAATATTCCTCTGATGTATTCTTCACAAATTATATAAACACTATAACACTAATCATTAAAATAAGCAGACCTGAGAATCTTGACCTATTATACAATGAACCAGACTAATTTTGAGTTAAGCCTTAATAACTCTCATGAAACACAATATTCAAGCATCTTGTCAATATTCACTATTATAAATGATTAATGACAGAGTTTATCTTTTCCAGTCCCATGGTTAATATAACCCTATACAATGCAAGGACAAATAAATTTCCAAGCACAAAAAGGTACATGTATTCAATGTCCCTAATGGGACAGAATGCCTACAAGTCATAACTGCCAGCAAACGTGCTGCATATAATTGTGCACCAAACTTAAAATGACCATCTGTGGTACATTACATTCACTAAAAATAGAGCTCACAATGAAACAATACTACACATGTTTCACCTGTTTATTGAAAATCTGCTTAAAGACAAAACTGGATAAATGGAAATTCTAATGGAAACAACATGTGCTTGTTGAGTAACCAAAATTTGCAAGCCAGGACATACGGTAACATGAAATAGATCTTTATATATCCTATAATATGAAATATATGTTATAACAACTTATAAGTGATTCAGTCCTGCTTGGACATGCATGATATCTTTTTCTCTCAATCACAGAGTTTACAAATGAGAAATGACAATATAAAACCTGATAAAACCTGAGCAAAATAATGTGCAACAATTTACAGATACTGAAAATTACTGAAAGTGATGAGCTGACATCTAACTATTAGATGTTTTAAACATTTACATCAGTTCATATCAATTATCAAGGCCATGAACTACTTCATGTAAGTAAGAAAGTACCAAAGCATCTTCAATATAATAATAATAACAACAAAATTGTCAACATAACTATCATATACAGTGTCTTAATGGTTGTCCAGCATCACTGGATGAAGATCTAAGATTAAAGGATTAAAGATGTTTAATCTAGAGCAGGTGAGATGAATTTTTTTTAAAAATTTCATTCTTCATTCTCAACAGAAACACCATTCTCAAAGAACTCAGTGCTATTTGAGCCCATGTTTCAAAATGGAAAAACTCATGGTCAGACACACAACCACAATGCCTCTAATACAAAGCTACATCATCTCTCACACATAACAACTGACACACAGCCATATCACTCATCACACACTGACCCTCACAAAAAAAACCACATCACCCTCATACATAGCAATTCACACATCATCCTTTGCACACAGCACATCACAGCCATATTGCCCTTTGCAGACATATGGCTTCTCAAACACAGCCACACTGCCCCTCACACTGAATCACATCATCCTTTAATAACCTTTCATAACAAATTATAAATCCTTAACTATATATATATATATATTTGCGATGTATTTAAACTATTAAACTGTAATACTTTGCAAATAATAATGCTGAAATACTAGCAATAAGAAAGGCAAACACCTTCTGCCAACAACAAATCAATAATACCAATAAAATGTACATGATGCGGACAATCGTAAAACGCATAAAACATGGACATGTTAAATAAATAAGGAGAATTGTCAGTGAGGAGCAAAGCAGCTGAAACGAAATTATAAGCAATAATAAATGCCCTCTAGAGGTAAGCATTTTCTTTACTGCTGAAAGTTATTTTCTTTGACATATCCTCGCCCTAAAAAAAATTATAATGGCACAGAACAGAATAGAACATTTTGGGAGACAACTGCTGAGTTTCATGTTTACCTAAGAATTCAATAGGCTAAGTCAAATTCAAACTCACATTATTTTTTTTTTCTGAAGTGACAGTAAAGACCCCTATTATCTTCCAATAAAAGTATAAAGGCCCCCCCTCCCACTTATACATAAAGGGACCATGTGACTCTGCTAAGTCAATGCATAATTCTGGGCCATATTTCATCATATACCTTATAAGGTATTTAACATTTTTTAACATATTACTATACATTATTTTGTAACATATTACCAGGCTGTTCTGCAAAATTCCACAAATCTCTCATGCTGTAAATTTTTACTTAAACTCAAATCATATATGTTGGAGCTACCTGATTTGGGGTACGTCTGTACATCATTAGACATTAATAAACTTCACAGTTCTTTTGAATTAATAATTTTTTTAAATATTTAAAACACATTTTTTCTTATGGATGGAAACTTAGTAATATCACTTACCTCCAGGGCTACCATTAATTTAGCTTCGATCTCCCTCCCAGTCAGTTTCAATGAGTTACTCCTCTGTGTGTCTGAATTTAAAACAGTGATTGGTAAAAATAAAATGAAGGTAAATACTTGATATTTCTCTATCCCTTTTGCTTTTCTAAAGGGCTTTTAACTCCTTTTGTAATGACCAAGCTCAAATGAAATAAGCTCATAAGTATCCTTCACTTTTACTTCATGTGGATCATGCTTCTTGGATAAACATTTTTTTTCTTGTCATTCAGCTTTCCAAGCCATTACAGCTCACTGCTGCAGAAAATACTTGTCACACTTCCTCTTTTCTCCTGCCAACTGTCCACTCTGAGGACTCATAGGTCTTCTTCCAGGTACTAGTCAACAAATGCAACACAGTGGCAGACATGTAGCAAATGAAATGTATCTGACTCCCAATGATGTTTGTCTTAAAAACCCAATGTAGTGCATTCTGCCATTTTAAAAGAAAATCCATCCTATGTCTGTTCAGTTTGATAACTTCCATTTCCAAATATTACTTTTAACATTCAGAACCTGCAAAATCTATTTCAGCCAAATCAGTGCCTAATCATGGGTAATTTCAACAGTCACTCAGAATGGAGATATAGTGAAACAGGTTGCAGAGGAGAGGATGTAGGGAAATGGGAAATAGATAACAACCTACTACAAGAAGATGACAAGCCAACCTTCTACTCAAGGATGGAAACTACCACAACCTCAGTTCTAGCATTAGCAATAGAAAATATGGCACACAAAACTGAACAAGAGATACTTGAACAATTAGGAGGAAGTGACCACAAACCAATAAAACTAAAGGTAGACGTTAACTACAGAACACCACCACAAAAACCATTATCCAGGTGGAATTACAAAAGAATCAGCTGGGAAAGTTTCTGCAGGTTTACAGGCTTATACTATGAAAACATAAACACTTATCAAAAGGATGTGAACAAAATGGTGAAACAACTCAATGAAGCAATATTAAAAGCAGCTATTGAAACCATACCATGAGGAGGAAGGAAAAACTAACTCAGACAGTTATGGACCATTAGGCTGCAAAGTACAGTAGGTAAGCTACTGGAAAGAATCATAAATACAAGACTTGTATGGCATCTATAAAGCAAAAATCTAATAAAATGAGCAAGCAGGCTTCGGACAACATCAATCAACAGAAGACCGCATAATGCACATAGTCATCATCATCATCAGGTGCTGTGCCAACTGGCGTTGGCTATTATGCTTCTCCAGAGTACACGATCCTTCATGTAGGCCATCAGCTCTGTTAGTGATCTCCTCTCACACCATCCCGTCAGACTGTCCAGTATCATTTCTCTTGGTCTTCCTCTTGATCTTCTTCCTTCTATTTTTCCTGCTGTTATAATATTTTCAATGCCCACTCTTCTCACTGCATGTCCTATGAAAGTACATTGTCTCTTTCTTATCTTTTTGACAAGATTTTTTTGTCTCTCCAGCTCTTCTCAAACATTTTCATTAGTTATTTTTGCTGTCCAGGGAATTCGCAACATTCTTCTAATAAACCACATTTCTGCTGTTTCCAATGATTTTTGTGCAGATCTGCCTATTGTCCATGATTCACTTCCATATAACAAGATAGGTTCAATATAGCATTTTAGAACTCGTTTTCTAACATTCATTGATAAAGATGTGTTGGATAATATGTTTCTCATTCTCTGAAATGCAGTCTTTGCTTGGCCTATTCTGTTCCTAATTTCTGTTCTGCATTTCCCATCTGCAATTATTACTGCTCCAAGGTATTTGAATTTCTGCACCTGCTTTAGAATAGTTCCGTTTAATTTTATACTGCATGCTGGTGGATTCTGTTTCTATGCACATAGTACAAGGTATTAAAGACTCATTCCAAGAAAAGAAAAGTGCAATACCAACATGGATAGTAATAGGAAAAGCATTTGACAAAGTCTGGAGAAAATGTCTTCTGCTAAAACTCAGAAAGAGTAACATAAATGGAAGAATGTATACACTTGGATTTTTCTTTAAAAAAAATTATCTTATCAACAGATAAAATCAAAAGTACAATTATAGGGACAACACAGCAAAACAAAAAAAAAAAAAAGAATCTTCAGGAAGGAGTATCCCAGGATTAGTTATGTCCCCCACCCTATTTCTGATATACCCTACATAAATAACACTGCAGATGACATGTATCAGAAAATACATTACACATTATATAAATGCAGATGATGTAGCAGTGTAGACATCAGAACAAAACATAACAGTAGCCACCAACAGAATACAGGATGCTAAAAAGAAAGCTTGAAGACTGGACTAAAAGATGGCTAATGACTATTAATGAGAAAAAGACAACATACACAACCATCATGCTCTCAAATACTGTGGAATACAAAATGTAGATCTAACAACTAATGGACACAACCTCATAAAGGAAGACAACCCAGCTTATCTAGACCCCTGGAAAAACAATATCAACAAAAGTTTTTAAAAAAATACGCACACACATCAAAGAATGGAAATGATGAAAAAACTAGAGGGACTACCTGGGGAGCAAACCATGACATACTAAAAAAGATACACACAGGAAGAGTGAGATCAAAACTGGAACATGGTGTGACAGCAAAGGAAATATCAGCCAAAATCTGCCTTAACATATTAGACAAAATACAAAATCAAGCACTAACAATCATAACAAGTGCAATGAAAAATACACCAATAAAAGAACTGGAGAGCATAAATCTATTTTAAATACCTGTTGCAGCCAGTTTTTAGCATAGAAAGAGCACATGATAATGGCTTTATATTTGAGAATTTAAGCAGCAAATCAAGACACCAAACACAAATATGAAGATTATTCAGATGACACACAACAAAAGCATGTATTTAGTGACAGGATGCTAGCCTGAATTGCAATATCTAAAGCGAAAACCATTTCAAATATGAAGATAACTTGAATGAAGCAAACAGAAATTCATTTCGTAAACACAAGTACATATACTCATAAGTGAGGACATTACTAGGCATTCTGCTTCAGTGTGACCATCGGCTGTTAACATTGAGCTGAAAGACAAAACAAGCGGAAGACCCTAGAAAGAAACGAGAGAAGATGAAAAGCTACATGTGGATAATGTCATAAAGGGATTCTGATGCTTGAGACAAGGACGCTGTCTGCAGTTACCCAAAGCTGACATATTATGTCAGGGATGGTTAACTACAGCCAACCAAGACCCTGTTCTCTGTAAGGTACCCCTAGTAGCAGGGCTGGGCTGGCCTGGCCAAAGGAGCAGGGATCACACTGTTCCCATGGCAGTGGAGTTTGCTAAAGATGTACTGCACACCCCCTTCCTTTTAGCTCAATTTAGGGGCTGTAACCTGCTTCCAGTCCGACATGATGCTGTGCCTCAACATCCTCACTGTGCATAGAACATCAGCTCGCAGTTCCAAGGAGACGGAACAAGAACGTCAGAAAGATCAAACATATGATAATATATGGTTACGGTTATATGGTCTACGCATTAACAGAGCAAAGGGCATAAATGACGTAAACTAATTTAACATTTGTTTTAAGGAACAAAGGCATTGAGGATGCAAGTGGGCATCTCCAGAAACTGAGCCCTTAAAAGACAAAGGTAACAGAAGTCATTTTTTTTAAATTCTACACTGTTCTGCTTAGACTTTGCTGTTAGGAAAGATAAGAATATACAAATAATACTTTCAAATATAATGGGAAATATCACATATGTGATTCTATTTTAAATACACTGCAATGCAGGTTTTTTTTTTTCTTTTCCATGAAAATGTGCAGTGACAGAAGTGTTTCTGGTGTTTATTGACATCAGCCTAAGAACAATGTGTACTACTTTAAAATGGCTTCATAAACACTATTTGTGTATAAAACAGCTTCACTCATTCCAAATAATTATCAGTCTTCATTTTTTTTTTTTTTTTGCATGAGTGAATAGTGTACTGTCTTCTTGTGACCTGACAGAGTCCATGGTTCGAGTCAAAGAAATTCTTGTACTATTTTTGTCTCTCTCACATCTAATGTATTTTTCAAAGACAAGGCTAACCATACACACTGTGCTCTGTCACTTTACTGTGTGCAAGCTTTGCTATTTCCTATTTGACAAATGTGCATCTGAAATGATGAAACTTGTTTGTTGAACACATAACTAATTCTCCTCTTTTGTCCCTGCAGTACTCCAGGCACAAATGGCTGCTAGTAGCAAATGACTTCCACTTTTTTTTAGCTCTTTGCTATCATCTCGGCTGTCTCCCATGTCAGTTCTCTGTTTACCAACAATTTTCTCTGCTGTACATCTCCATGTCTCTTCAGGTCATCCCATGCTTCTTTTATTCCGTGGAGTCCACTTCAAAGCTGTTTGTGGTAACAATTTGTCTGTCATTCTCATAATGTGGCCAAATCATTACCCCTCCTTTCAATTTCTGTTGACACTTGTGACATGACTGACTAATACAATAATTAGAAGTCCAATCATTCATTATGTGCTGTGCTGACAGACAATGCTGATCATGCTTCTCCATTTTGCTTGGTCTTGGTTGATTCCAGTCAGTTGCTGTTCTTTTCCTGTGCCACTTTATTCCATTAAATTTTTACTTTTAAAATTTTTTTCCAGTCTTCCTCTCTTCCTCAACCCCCCTTGAGTTTTTCAGTGATTATCAGGCTCTGCCTTTCATAGCACGTACAAAGAATTTTGATTGTCTTTTTCTTGATTTCAACCAGTTTCCACTCAACAGACACCTGAACGAATTCAAGAAGTCCGCAACACATTACTGAGTAGCCCTCGGCGATCAGCTGTTAGAAACGCTTTGGCACCTGGCATCCTCTTACTGCTAATAGTGATCTTTTATGTGCAGATGCTAACGGAATACTTCGTACCAGACTTGGCTAATAGAAATAAGAGACATATAGTTTCAACAAGATGAAGCAACTGCCCACAGAGCCCGTCAGTCCATGGCCATGCTGCAACAAGCATTTCCCAATCGTTTATTTCCAGATTTGGGGATATTCATTGGCCGGCAAGGTCACTGGATTTATCGGCCATAGACTTCTTTTTGTGGGTATCTCAAGAACACGGTATATGCTGGTCGACAGCATTCAATTGCAGACTTAAAAGATCCAATCTGACACTGCATTCAAATTATATCCCTTTGAACATGTTAAATGGTGTTATGTAGGAATTTTCCAGACGCCTGGCTGAATGTATCAAATGTAATGGCGGACATCTAACCGGCGTAATTTTCAAAACCTAAATATGATTGTCAATAATAATAAAAATACCCACTTTTCTGAGTTTCATTTCACTTTTTTTTAAAACAAAAACATGTAAAGCGTTTATTTATTTTCCATTTTTAAAATTCAATTGATGCTTTATGCTGGAGCCTATACAATATATATATATTTTTTTTAATGAAGCGCTGTCATGCTATGTAGGCATTTAGGGATATTGTGTTAGTGCTTATGTTTTCCTTGACCTGACAGCACACTTGTGGGTGGTGTGGTCACACTTGTGGGTGGTGTAGTTACACTTGTGGGTGGTGTGGTCAGCACAATGCCTGGCTGCCTATCCTTCCTCAGCTTCAGAAAGAGCAAATTACTCTTATATACACTGGATGATTGGGGCACTGAACCAC
The DNA here is from genome assembly GCA_009760885.1 of Achatina immaculata. Taxonomy (NCBI): domain Eukaryota; kingdom Metazoa; phylum Mollusca; class Gastropoda; order Stylommatophora; family Achatinidae; genus Lissachatina; species Lissachatina immaculata. Next base: position 27,601,862 of record CM019691.1, on the reverse strand, counting down.
TAAACCTCACATGAGAGACAAGTGCATTACCCCCTACACCAGTCAGGTACCCACTTATCTCTATTCCTAATAATAAAGTATAAAGAAATACATTTTATTTATGGAAGCTCTTCAGTTTTGACCAGCAAGTTTTCACATTAGCAAAGCATAAGCTTCATATGAGAGCAGGCACGACTATCATAACAAGGACAGTTGCACACAGAAGGATGATAGATGTGGCTGATGGTTACTATCAACAAAATAGACTATTCATACACAAAAACAGGATTCTACACTGCTGGCTTATATATGTGTCATGTTTCAGTGATTATAAATGTCCCATCTGTTTCAATGTTTATCAGAGTACAGTGGTTACAGTTTTAGGCAAACCTGATAAAAACACTGGTGGAGAATTATGTAGGCTACCAGATTGACATAGGTAGAAACAATGTACAAGATAAATATTTTTGATGCATATATATAAACTATCAACATCATCATTATCAACATCATCAATATCATCATCTCCTTACCTATCAGTAGCTTTCCTATACTGGGCAGCCTATTTCTGTATTTATGCTTTTTACATGTCTTTATCAATTTTTTGTTTGCTGTTTTCAATTCTCCTACATTTCTCAAATATGGCTATAAAATTAATAGCCTACCATAAACCACTTCACTTACCACGGAAAGGGATAAGAGAAATGATGACTGCTATAAAACTTGTTCTAGTAAACTTTCCTCACTCTTTCTATCTTTTCAAAGAGCTGAACCATACATCTCTGTTTACCTTTATTACCATGGAAAGCTGTCATTCTGACTTTGGCACTGCTTCTTGACTCAAAATACAATAATTCTGTTAAAATCTGCTTAGTACTGAAGGACTATGTCAGTGTAAATCAGCAGCTCCCAAAAAAAGAAAAAAAAATGTTTATATATTTGGGAGCGCTCATGATGTGGTCTGAAAGAAAAGAGGGTAGCAGACTGAAAAAGTCTGGGAACCACTGGTGTAAATTAAAGTTCAAATGGTTACTGCAAAGACAAAAACAGTTTCTGCAGTAGGATACTATGATCAGGTTAGAACAGGAGCAAACCACCAGTTTATAGTATGTGATATTATCAATATTGTCAGATTATTTTTTTTATGAGCAACACAAGTTATGTTTCCAAATGGATCAGTAGTGTAAACTGCATTTTGAACAATGTAAAAAAATGTTCAAATCACACAATTTGATAGCAGTATGACTAAATTTTAGGTAGCATCGACATCTCAAATGTTATATTCCAAGCCAATATAAGCCTTTCATTTTTTACAAAGCAGTCTCATGTTAGTGTTTCATAAGCTACAGAAGTAGAGCGTGCACAGAACGAGGCAATGAAAGTGGTCTTGAGCTGCACCAGGGATACTCTTGTGGTGGGCGTGCTCTTTCTGCTTGATATGCCGAGTGTGGTGTCAAAACTCAAGTGTGCTCAGGTAAAGTCACACATCTGAATTGCTGGTATGAAAGACCATCCTCTCCATAAGAAGCTGAGTTGATAAAAGGCAGACACATCAAATGAGGCAGATCCTGGATAGCTGAAGCTGAGAATACAATAATGTCAGTGTGTGACCTAGATAAGGTGCCTAAAGGTGATGACCGACATCAGCTGACACAGGTTATTATACAGAAGGGCCACGAATGTAGAACTAGGCACAGGGGGCAGTTGAACTTTGGGTTCAAGGTCTCATCCAGCATCAGTATAGGTCTTCCGACATGGTAATATATACAGATGGCTCATTGTCTTGGACAACAGAGGTGGTTGGGGTTTTTTTGTCTACCGAAATGGAAGAGTAGTGGTACAGGGTTTGGTAGTCTTTGAAGTCACCACATCAAGCATGTGAATGGAAATTAAGGCTATGTCAGTGGAAATGGAAGGGACAGCTGCCTAGAATGTAGTTCATGATGTCACTGTGATGGATTCGCAGAGTATGCTTCATAAGACTGAGAAAAAAAATTGCTTAAAAAAGAATGGCAGTCAACTGTGAGGAGCCTAACGTGGCTTTACTGTCCAGGGCATGTGAGAGTACATGCAATGAAGTGGCTTGCTGGACAGGCTAAAATAAATGGCAGGCTAAGAATGTCACCATTGCTAAAGTTTTATTGGAAATACTGCGGAAAAATGAAGAGCAGGAATGGAAGAATAGTGTAAATGTGAAGCGACTGCTGGAGCTAGAACACATTAAGGGTGCTGGTAGGAAATCTGAACTGTGTGACAGAAAATGCATCATAAAGAACCAACACTTGATGGGAATTATTTGCAAACATACTCTTGGATGGATGGTGTAGCATGCAACAGAGCTTATGTGGGGCTTTCCTGAATGCAATGATGCTGGAGTCTGATTCTGAATCTTTGAACTTTTTTCTCATGACCAGGGTAATGATGCAAGAAGATGAACAATGGTCTCCATTCTGTTACAATGCATGGTTTCTCACAAAGCTCCACCATATTAAGAAGAACTTTGAACCTTACTTTCTTTATTAGACAGTTCTGACACTATTTACTAGGGAATGATGTGCGAAAAACATAAATGGCCTTTGTCAGCTTTAATTCACTAGCTTTGGGAAGACACCTTTACACTTCAAGCTGCCTTGAAAATTTACTCTATACATTTCATTAACACAATTTAACTTAGAGACTTAACATACTTCATACAAAGAACCAACAACAGAATCATACCCCAGTTTTGTTTCTTGAATCCAGATGCAGTGGTATCACTGGACAAGCTGGCAGCAAACTGTCTGCGCAGAGTGTCAATTTGTTGTTCAAACAGCTTTTTTTGTTGCCTCAGTGATGTTCCATAAGGTACATCTGCATATGTTGGAAAAACTTCCATGCTCATTCCTTGAACTCCCAGATTGGTAGTATTTGTGTTAGTTTTCACCAGTGGTTCTGTGCTCAGTAATGTTTCACATGAATGGTCACATGACACGAATTTTCTCTCCCAAATGTTAGCACCACACTCTTTGGATGAAATGCTGTGAGGATCAGAGCCGTAGTTTAGGCCTTTCAAGTGAGAGTTCAGGCATGAATCACTCACTGATAGAGTGTTGTGACAATGGCCAAGGTTCAGAAGTTCACAGTTCAGATAGCTTTTTCTAGTGCTCTCCCCAAGACCAAGATCACCACATACAATGCTGAATCGGTCATCTTCTTCGCTCGTATTTTCCATTTTAACTGCAACTGAAAAATACACCAAGAAAATAAAACAGAATAAATATCATATGTGTGCAAGCCAAACAGTTGGACAATGTGACATTAACCAGAAGTTTTACTTCATATTCTGACTGAATGCTGATGGAATTGTAAGCTAAGTTTTCTTGATGATATATACAATGTCTTATAGATTAAGTGACCAAATGTGGAAAGAATAGTGGTTAGTCTTCTGAGTATTAGTGGAGTAACAATGGGACATACAATAAAAATATATGTGTATATATATATATGAGTGGAAAATAATATAAAATGCATTATACGGAAGATACCATAGATTCATTAAAGTGCAGTAGCTTTCATGTGACTTAACTTACATCAGAAAAATGAATAAACTGACTGCTGTGCCATGAACATGTTTCTTAGCAGATGACACAATGAAGATGCTGAAACACAGCCAATCACGTTGGATTAATATTGAATTATGGTGGCTTGCTTGGAAACCTAGAGCGGACCCACAAAAAAAAAACCCACTGGCTGATTCCACCACCATGCTGGACCACAGTTAGCCCTACCTCATAAACCAAACTGAACTTGTTACTAGAAGCACCAACAGAGAGAGGTGGGATAGTCTTGGACAGCTCTGTTTCAGGCCAGATAACCATGCTGCCACTCAAGCACAAGCCATATTAGGCTGCATTTTCAATTCACAGCAAGAGGGTTTGGGGAAATGCAGTGCAGTCCCCTGCAAACAATGAAAATGAACAAACTTTCTCCATTCAGACTTGATCTGGGTCAGTCACCTTAGTCCACCATAGGTTTTATCTCTTCCTTCTCTATATTTCTTCCTCAGATCTTTCCAATTTTTCTCTGTCCCAGTTATACACCTTGTAATCATCTCTTACTTTCATCATTCATGTTAATAATTTCTGTTTTAATAATTTCTCATACGCAATGTCTTTCAAATAAAGCTAGAATAACCAAAGCCAGGACAGCATTTATCCAACTTAACAAAATACGGTCATCTAAGAACATCAAAATAAGAACCAAACTTAGGCTGTTCAATACAAATGTAAAGACTGTCCTACTATATATTTCAGAGACATGGGTTATACAATACAACAAAGGATACAAACATTCATGAACTACTGATTGAGGAGGATTTTAAACATTAAATGGCAGGACAAGATCAGGAATGAGGAGGTCTGGGAAAGGGCAGGACAAGAACCTAAGAACCTACAAATCATGTCTTGGAAATGGAGGTGGATTGGCCACACTCTGCGGAAACTCAACACCAACATAGCAAGACAGGCACTGACATGGAATCCTCAAGGAAAGAGAAAACAAGGAAGACCTAGATTTACTTGGAGAAGAGAAATTATGACAGTGCTCAGAGACAAGGGATGCATATGGAAGGAAGCAGAGAATAATTCCAAGAACAGGGATGACTGGAGAGCCTTTATCCGTGGCCTATGCTCTCAAGGGAGTGAAAGGTGATGATGATGATCATGAATGTCTTTCAAAATCCTCTCATGAACTGTCACTTTATACATTTGTCTTCCATGTTTATGAATCCTACAGCTATCTTATGTGATGTCTGTCATACAGGCTGAAACTCTCTCAGTAAATTATGTATGATGCTTAAATACCAGATCTATTATATCAATAACAAATTCACAAACAATGTAAATTCATTCACATGGGTATATGCAGTAAGTTAACCTGATAGTGCAATGGATACAGTTAAAAATCATGACAGCTGAAAATTTTAACCACAAAATTTCTGTGAAAGATACCAAAAAAAAAAAAAAAACCATCCCCTTCCCAGAGGGAAAAAAAAACAACATTTCCCCCTTTCCATCATTCTTCTATCCTTCTCTAAAAGTTAAACACATGTATCTGTTTACTGAGAGCTTGAACTACACTAATATGTTTTAGTCAGAGTGCTTAAGTATTACTGTTTCTATGCATCCCTTTCTCTTAAACTTAACTAACATTAGTAATTTTCTCATCAGTAACTTGATCACTTCCCCCTTCAGTAAGTTGTTTCTAAACTTGCAAAGCCTAGTGTAAATGTTGTTATCTTGTACCATACCAGTTTCTAATACTCAGTCAAATGGCTGAGTGAAAAAAAAAAAAAGAGCACTGATCACTGTTCAGTAGCTGAGATACTGAACAGATGGTAATAGAACCCGCTATGAAAGTAGTTCCTACAATATCTCACCCCAAAATTTTCATGTTTTTTTCCCTGCTAATCTGTAGCACCATTAAAAGCTACTGCACACTCATCCAATAAAGTGCCTGCGAAACAAGATGCTCACCATTGAATTTACTGGACAGATCTTCAATTTTACAGCTATAAGGAGACATGTGAAACACTAATTCTTCATGTGCAACTTCTTCTTATTCTTCGTTCACACTGTCTGTCTACATCTGCAGTCCTGTCACTTGGATAAATTTCACTGTTTTTTGTAATTCATGTATGGAACTGTACAGCTTATCTTCTTTAGTGGTTTCAATGGGCCAGTAATACTTCTCAGTGTCTCGTAGTTGGTGCAGTTCTGGAGGATATGTTCCACAGTTTGGGGCACCTGGGCACATGTACATAGATTAGTAGTACCAACCTTAAACTTTGTATGCACATGACTTTGGAGTAGACTGTGTCCTGTTCGGAGACAGAAAATGGTGACTTGTTCCTTTCTGTTTAGCATGTGATAGTCATCATGTGGTGGTGTTTGTGGCTTCCTGTAGGTTTTTATCACCCTTTTCTTCTGATTATAGGTGATCGATATGTCTGGTTGCTCCATTTCAGTGCCCTATTTGGCCAGATGATCAGCTTTCTCATTGCCTGGTATCCCACAGTGGGAGGGAATCCACTGCAAAGTGACTCCGTGTTGTAAGCCAGTTTTTGACAAGGCATCCTTTAGGTCTGTTAGTTTGTTGCACTGAAGAGTTTCCAATACTGATCTTGCATCTGTGAGAATTACTATGGGGCACGTATCAATTCTGGAGTTTTTCAACAGCAGCAATAATTGCCCTAACTTCTGCATCATAGTTGTTGCAGTATCTTCCAGTGGGTATGGAAATCTTGTCAGTGGTGTTGTTTGGATATTCAATATGTGCTCCTGCCCCTCCATTCTTTATGGCATTGTGTGCAGATCCGTTTGTATACACACGTATCCAGGTGTCACATGGATATTTATCATCTAGAACACTAAGTGTGGCTGTTGATCTTACAAGACTGCTCTGCATCTCACCATTCTGCACACCTTTCACTTCAGTTTGAATACTTATTTGTGTATAATCTGCTTCTTTTCATGGTGTATGCTCTGGTACAGATGATAATGGAGCGACTACAGTTGGAAGGTCAGGTATTAGCTTACGCATACGCATGGCCTGATGAATGAAGCTGCTTCTTTTAACCCGTCTTAGTGCCAAGTTATTGAATTTCTCCTTCAGGGGATGGCTTACAGAGCTGAGGAATTTCTCTCCCATGGTCATGACCTTTGTGTCTCCATGTTCCTTTAGCGCTTGAACACCAACTATTTTCTGCATTTCTACTATTGGTGTGGACCTCATGGCACCTGTGATAATCTATAGTGACTGATTTTGTACCTTGTCTAGATTATGCAGCGTAGTGTTTGATGCTGTGCACCAAGATGTTGAGCCATATTCTAAATGTGGTAGAATACTTTGCTGATATACATTCTTGAGGATTCTTTCATTAGCTCCCCATGTAGTTTCACTCAATTTTCTTAATATGGCTAGTTTTCTTCTGGCTTTTGCTTCTGCACTGTTGATGTGTTGCTTCCAGGTCAGTTTTGACTCAAGAGTCACTCCTAAGTAAGTGGGTTGGTTGTCCATCCTTAAGGATATTTCATTTACAAAGATCTTACCTGCTTTCTGTTTAGATAAGAGAGTGAACTTAATTTCTCTGTGTTTATACCTACACACCATTTGTTTGTCCATGATATCAAGATGTCTGCTGTTCTTTGAAGTCTCTGAATAGCAACTGTCGCATATTCATCTGTACACCACATGACCAGATCATCTGCATACAGTGCTGCTTTGATTCCATAGGGAAGTTCCCTGTCCAGGTCATTAATGAATACCAGGAATAGTGTAGGTGAAAGGACTCCTTCTTGTGGTACACCGTGTCACAGAAGTACTTTCTGGCTTTTGTGTCCATCCATTACTACTCTAGCTCTTCTATTGTGTAAATAGGACTTTATCCAATTGTGCAGTCTTCCATTCACACTGCAATGTGCAACTTGATTCCAAATCTTTAAGTGTCATGTGATATCAAAAGAAAATAGTACAATACATCTTCTAGCATGACAGGCCTCCTCTGAACTAAATATTCTGTAATGACAATGATCTATTATTTAAACCATGTTGCTGCAATATGATTTCTGGGTATTATTCATTTATATCCTGAAGTTTGTGTTTAACTGGAATTTAGAAAAAAATGTAGCAAATAAACTCTCCATGATCAAACAAATGACAATTTTTCCAGCTTTTTGGTTTGTTTTTTTTTCTAGGTCACAGCAATTTTACATATACAAGCACCTATACAAACAGTAATTCCGCCCATTTGAATAATTAATGGATATCTACAAAATTTTGCCACATCAAAAACAATGTATTAAACTGCTAAATTTTCCTTGATATTCTAATGTCTTCTTCTGTCAGTGGTGATAGATACTGTAATGTCTAAAAAGTTGACATACTTGTCAGAAATTTCAGAGATAAATCTGATGCTCTTATTAAATGAGCTGGTGAATTTAATGAATCTTCTCAGCTTGTCTTTTAGCATACTGCTGGTCTTGATACCATCATCAATTTACCTCCTATAGAATTTGAGAGTTTGCCAGTGTAGGTTTCCTATAAATGGGCTTCCACTTGGACCTGAACTTTATGGGCCAATCTTATAAATTATTAGAATTGTTTCATCATCATCACCACTATCCTGAAAGAAAAAGTCCTTCAGAAAGCCTTCAACCATATTTAGAAAGTGAACTGCAAAGACGCGTTCAGAAAAAAATATGTGACTTCAATTAGTGCTGCCTTTCCTTTCTTATGACCTGATGGTTAAGAAAATTCTCTATCTGCCACCGCTACAGCCAGACCATGACACTCGCAACATCTCCCTCTATTAGCCCGCAAACAGGAACCAAATCCAAAGGATACCTTCATCGACAGCCATCTTAAGTGGGAACAAGCATTTGTTGAAACAAGAAAATGCAACTGCCCTCACTGTGTCTCCTGCCCTGTAGTATGGGAAACAAAATCATATCTTTTCTCAAAACTGTCCTCACACTCCATGAATGATTCACATGCAGTTCCTGCAATTATATGCTACTGTGTGCAAAAAGTGTAGGATAACTTATTTTGGAGAGGTATCAGATTAGGTGGCTGCATGCAAAAATATCATTATGACATCTGCCAGAAAGCTTCTAAGCCAGTCTATAATAATTTAAATGGCCCCAACCATGGAAGCTGATCTGATTTTCTAGTAACAGTTATTAAATAATATCACTTTGGTGAAAGAAGCCACCTGGCACTTGAGAAGTGCTACATACAGGAATATAAGATTATGAGATGCTGGTACCACATGGTTTGAATCTGAAATTCAGGTATACTTAATGTTCCCTTTCTCCACAATCATATTACCTCTCTTTTAAGTTCTCTTTCCTCACCTGGAACTTATATTCAAGAACCTTCACTGTATTAGATTACAAAACCTCTACCTCAACCACATTTATCTTTTCTATCCACCATTTTTCTTGGTTTGATTACCATTGTATCCTTCTCTCTCATTTCTGCTTTCCCCTTATTTAATACCAGCCTATGACACCTCACAAATCTTTATTTAAACATTCACAATACTCCACTACACACACTCTTGGACACAGCTTCTTGCAATCACAGATAACTGTTCTCCATTTTTTTCTATTATACAATTTTTTTTTTCCATTCTTATTTGTTTTATATCATTCACTTGAATTTATATTTTATCTCCTTTCCATGTTTCTTTGTCCTGTATATTTTTGTGTGATTAAAGTGTAAATTAAAGTGTTACAACTGTGTGCTCATTAGCTGTTCCTACTCTTGCTTAAAATAGTTTCAACATTAAAAAAACTTTTGTGTTCCATAAGAGAACTCCATAATAGCTTTCACACATTCTTACAGGAACACATGATACAGTGTTACAGCTGCCTTGTACAGATGTGCTGTGTAATATCTCAGAGGTGTGTCATCAAAGATCAAATGACCAAAATTTGCACTACGGGCATATACTGCAACAGATGTCATCAATACATTAAAATGGAAATAGTGATCTACTCGAACTATGCAAAAAGTACACATTTCTTCTCATTGTTGAAACAAGAGAGTTGTCCAGTGGTCAGTCAGCCTGATTTTCAAGCAAAGGCAGTGAGTTATAACCAGGCTCTTGTGCATTCTGTTCAACTCAACTCAGCTGTAAAAAGGACACATGCCACTTGCATTAATGAACTGCCATTTAAAATAAGAGGCTTTCTGCCAATAAGGTGAGGTAAATTAAAATCATTTTTTTTTCCAAAAATACTATATTTGCTTGTGGTGATGACAGACAAAACAACAAAGGTTCAACAGCTGCAATCTACCATTGCTGTTTTGAAAGACATGAAAACAAAGTATGAGTTTATGGTATGGATCATCATCACTGTACTCTGGACATGTCCACAGCTGCTCAGATACCATCTCAGTGAGAGGGGTATCTAAGTGAGAAAAAAACTTACTCACTCCTTCTGCAGCCCTGTAAAACTGCACCATACACCTCCATCTACCTTTATTCTTTGAACCAGTTTTACTGCAGTTGCCTCCAACTGTAGTCGCTCCATTATCATCTGTACCAGAGCATACACCATGGAAAGAAGTAGATTATACACAAATAACTATTCAGACTGAAGTGAAAGGTGTGCAGAATGGTGAGATGCAGAGCAGTCTTGTAAGATCAACAGCCACACTTAGTGTTCTAGATGATAAATATCCATGTGACACCTGGATACGTGTGTATACAGATGGATCTGCACATAATGCCATAAAGGATGGAGGGGCAGGAGCACATATTGAATATCCAAACAACACCACTGACAAGATTTCCATACCCAATGGAAAATACTGCAAAATACTGCAAAATTTGAAAATACTGCAAATACTATGATGCAGAAGTTAGGGCAATTATTGCTGCTGTTGAAAAACTATCAGCCTCCAGAATTGATACATGTCCTGTAGTAATTCTCACAGATGCAAGATCAGTATTGGAAGCTCTTCAGTGCAACAAACTACCAGACCTTAAGAATGCCTTGTCAAAAATTGGCTTACAACACAGAGTCACTTTGCAGTGGATTCCCTCTCACTGTGGGATACCAGGCAATGAGAAAGCTGATCATCTGGCCAAAGAGGGCACTGAAATGGAGCAACCAGACATATCGATCACCTATAATCAGAAGAAAAGGGTGATAAAGACCTACAACACTACCACATGATGACTATCACATGCTAAACAGAAAGGAACAAGTCACCATTTTCCGTCTCCGAACAGGACACAGCTGACTCCGAAGTCATATGTATACAAAGTTTAAGGTTGGTACTACTATTCCATGTACATGTGCCCAGTTGCCCCAAACTGTGGAACATATCCTCCAAAACTGCACCAACTATGAGACACTGAGAAATAATTATTGGCCCAGTGAAACCACTAAAGGAGATAAGCTGTATGGTTCCATACATGAATTACAAAAAAAAAACAAAAAAAAACAGTGAAATTTGTCCAAGAGACAGGACTGCAGATATAGACAGACAATGTGAACGAAGAAGAAGAAGACTGCAGTCGCCATCCCCTTTATCTCTCAATATATCCATCCGCATCCTGTTTGTTAAAGAAAAAAAAAATTCTGTGATATACTGTGACAGGCTTTCAACTATGTTCTTTCTTTTCTCAAATTCTGTCACTGTCATATTGATTCTGTCTGTCGATATAATTTTTTACACCCTTGATTAGTCTCTGAACTCGACCAGTGAAAATAAATGGTGTTCATTTCAGATTATGAGTTTTCTCATAGGACAAATCTACGTTTCTTTATGCTTCGCGCTACTGTGGAAGTGTAATTTTCATTTATTATCTTGTTTAAAAAAAGTTGGGAAGAAAATGAAAAACACACATACCTTGTAGGTCACAAGAGAAATCCCAATAACAAAGCACAAGATGAAAAATGTCACTGAACTGATCGCTGTGACATATTCTTCGATTTGTCGAAGTTTCAGCTAAATGTTCTTAATATTTAACTGTTACTAACGACCCTGTTTTTTACACTTCGTAAATAAAGATGGTTTCGGTAAACATCGCGAATAACATCAAGAAAAACTGTGGACTTTGGGTAGAAAAATTCACAATTGTCCACCTCAATATCATGTTCGTGTTGTCTGCTCCTGTTTCTTTTCTCGACTCCACTTAACAAAGATCGGAATGAAAAATATGGAAGAATTTTTCTTTATGACAGGAGAAAACATATTTTTGTTGACCCAGTTTTTTTCTCAGTTAAATGTTACTAATCCTATCTCTCTCTTACAGGTTTATATCATTACGATATTAGACATATGCTTATAGTCAAGAAAGAAAAAAATGCAGCGAAGTGAGTGGGACTAAGACAAGAAAGTTGGCATGAGTAGCAGAAATAGAAAGAGATAGTCATTCGGTACGACTTGAACCCAGTGCCACCCAGGGCACACAGAGCTTTCGCAAGAGTATTGCACAAACGCCTGTCTTTCGCCTTTTCTTCCGTTCTTACCCGGGTGAGCCCTCTGTTGCTCTTCTATAGCTCTCATTTGGTCTACCCTTTCCTTTTCCCCTGATGTGTCCGTCTCAATGCTATTTTTGTCAATGAATCACCAGTCATCCGCTGCACATCCCACAAAATCTTTCCTCAAAGTTCTAAGTCAATGACCTCATCCGCATTTCTGCCAGCAAGGTATTATATCTTACAGCATTTCACCAAAATATTCGTCTAATCCTACGTAAACATTTAGTCTGGAAGGAATTCAGTTTCTTTTCTATAGTTTTGGTGGTTGTCCAGCATTCATTCAGTAGTCTTCCGTTGATAAGAGCGAGAGAGCAGACGTTAGAAGTCAAATATAAGTTTACCTTCGACGTTAACATAAGAACTATGATTAATAAAGCTCACGAAATTATAAAAGTATTTTTTTCATCCTTTTTCTTTCTTCCTTTTTCTTTTATTGCAGACATTAATGTTGTTATTGGCTATATATATTATATCTGTAATATCGTTATCGTTCTTTCCTTAAGGGTTCTGTAGACAAATTGATACTTTGGCTCACTTTTGATAAAAAGATCGGAAATTAGAGCTTTCTAGTTTTTGGTTACAAGAACCATTGCGTAATTTAGTTTTTTTTCTTATTTCGTAAAGTTTCTACTTTGTTTATATGTGTTGGTAATTTCTTTTTTTTTTGAGACAACGAAAACAACAGGCCGTGACCCGGTGGTACTGCAAACCGGGCCCACCCGTAACGAGATGCGGACCTTACCCCCGGCAGTCAATGTGCAGGGCGGCCTCAAACACCTCGTTGGTTCCAAAATAACAAAGTGTACATTCTACAGAGCGCAGAACTACACTTTGATCTTAGCCAAAAGGCCGAGAAGCAATTTCGACGTAAAGGACTAAGAACAGAGGTTAGGGCTGATAAAGTGTGTTCAGTTTTGCTGTTGGTATTGAAAGGGCATAAACACTGAAAAGATGATAATGTCCGCCTGAATTTTACCATCTCTGGTTGTTTTGTTTTGTTTTTTACATTTTATAATTCGCATTTTTCCTGTCATATATTATACTGGACAAAAATATACAAATGTTAAAAAATAATATACCAACCCAAAGTACAGAGACGCATGTTTAAAACAGCAAAGACATTTGACATATTCTCAAGAAAACAAAACTGAATAGTTCACAAAATGATAAGAGTAACCGCTCCTTCTTTTGTTACAGCTTGACCACTGATATATACTGCATTAAATTTGTTATAATAATTTGTATATCTTTATGATTATTGCTAATTCATTCATATAAGAACTATCACTAACACGGAAATCAATTCTGTGGTTCTGGATATGTTTTAGCAATTGAAATATTTGTATACAATCAATGTAATTCCACCACGAACACAAAACACAAGAAAAAAGGTACTAAATATAAACTAGTCGGTATACAGAGTATATTGTGCACCATTCTGCGGGAAACTCACTTGACTACTGGCTCATAACCCATAGCCGTTTTCCAAGACTCACAATGAGGTAAGGTCCTCATTGAGTCAACTAGAACCTAGTTGACCTAGAACGCTTTAGGTCGCGCCAGATTTCTCACGTAACAAACAGCAGGTTCGAAACTTATGCTACCGAGGTGGTAATGTAACACAGTGCCCTGTAAGTTATGACTAGTATTATTATACCCTTGTAAGTTAGGATAGTATTATTGTTATTAACTCTTCCTGTGCCGATATTATTACTATTGTTACTATTAGCATTTTATTATAGTTATAATTATTATTGATAAATAGAATGCAGGTAAGAAACGAAGTAAATAATTCGAGAACCCGTGGGAGAGGAACATTCCCACGGTTTTAGTATTATTACGATAGAATCAAGCAGATACCTACAAGTAATAGACAAGGGACACAGAATACAGATTAAGAGGATTTATTCAGATAATAGTGCACATGGAGACAGGCAGACAGACAGATAGACACTGTGTAAACAGAGTTGGACTAATAATCACCAACAGGCATCACAAACACCTGATACTGGATAAGAAGAACATCCTTCTGTTATTTTTCTCTTCTCCCTCTCTTTTCAAAACTGCATGCAACGTGAGAAAACTGAACAGATGGATTTGATGCAACAGACTTACTGACAGGTGAGGCATATTTGCTAATCTTAGGACGCAATTTGCACACATGAATAGTCCAGCAGACCAATAAGATGACCAAAGTGAGTGGACTGACTTATCCTGAAGTCCAATCAGTAGTCAACCAGCTGACCAATAGAAAGATCTAGAGGTATGTCTTACTGGACAATTGATTTCAATATATAAGCCAAGCATGCAGTTTTGAAAATAGAGGGAGAAGAGAAAAAGAAGAACAGAAGGAGAGCAATAACAGATGGAACAGATGGACAAGTAGAGCCAATAGATATTCAAGAGATAGAGGAGCAGTTTAGAACCAGAAGTAGTTTAGGACAGATAAAAGATAGCATTTCAAGATGAAAAGTGATTATTAGTACTGCATGAGAAATGTAGAAGATTTGATATTTTTTGAACTTTTATAGCAGTATGCTCTTGGCTAGGAGTTATAACCAGGATTGGTAATTAGGAAATAATTAATAGAGTGAGTACCCTTATTTGAAAGGTAGGTTGATTGAGACCATTGAGCGGGGGTCTTGGGAAAAGCATGCAGCGTGGAGAAAACTGAGTGGGTAGGGATAGTATAAATACCACTCAATACCACTCACGATTAGTGAAAAGAGAGCCTTACTTGTTTGTGTTGTAGGAAGAACCTTAGTAGTTTTGATGTAGATGGAATCTCGTTTAGGAAGAGTTTCTAGCAGTGGAAATTTGTTGGTAGTTAGTTGGAGGATTTAGGTTTTCTTGTGATGGCTGAGGTAGTTCGGATGGAACGTTGTAAGTATGATTTTGTGTGTATAAGGACATTGTAAGGTTTTCGCCCATATGGCGTAGAGTTCTCTCACACCGGTCATTGTCATTGTAATTTCTGTTCAGCCTGATGGCTACGTTTCCATCCTCATAATTTCACCCCTCATTTTGTCCATCAGTAAATGTGTGTTGTCTGAAGATATAACTACACCAATTGGCTTTGTTGGAATTCTCATTGTTGACCAGTTTGTTTTGGTTGGAAGACTGCCAAGTTATGTTAAGTTGTTGTATCTGTATTATTCTGTGGAGTTGGAAGCCTGGGTGTCTTGTATTTTCTCAGTGTGTAACATAGAAAATTAGGTGGTTTTAGAACACCAACAACAAGAAGAAATTTATAAGATGAAACTGTACTCCACAAGAAGATTTAATCAAACCAGTAGAAAATCATTTTAGTTGGCACCAATACTACTTCAGTGGCTGCTATAAAATAGATAAATAGTAATTCTGTTACACTTTGTGCAAAATGCTTTCGGAGATGTATCAAGGTGATACTTGTGAATTTCATTTCAAGAGTATTGAAAGTGAACTATAATTTGATTCAAGAACAGACCATCTGAATTTTAAAGTGACTGTGTGTTAAGACTTCAGTCTTGTGGTGAATCATAAAATATTATATGTAGTGACATTCTGAACTATTGAAGTGAACAAAAAGTAGTAACGTGCATTCATAAATTAAAAAGTGACAATGGAGAAAGATAATATTGTTGTGGTCACAACGTGTTAACAATGCTGTATGAAAGTGCATTAGGTTGATAAAAGGCCAGAGTGTGCTGCTATAGGTGACATTCACCATCACTCAAAGTCCACCAATATCATCGATTCAAGTGGCTGAGTTATAAGGCAGTATTAATCAGAGAACACTTCAGTCATTAATATATAAATCAGAACATTATTATAGTAAGGTAAGTGATGGGTGATCACTACATGCACAACAAAACATCACCATGGACTGCATTAGCTTCTAGTGTCTAGGCACTAGCTCACAATCCGTCCTTCTGTATTTTCATGCTTCCTGATACTTGTGCATTCTTCATTTGATGGAGAGAGTATCAAAGCTGGGAGCACATTACCATCTCCTACGCACCACGATCCTTCATGCAGGAAACAGCCCAGTTGGTGATCTCCGCTCACACCATCCCATCAGACTGTCCAGTATCTTGGTCTTCCTCTTGATCTTCTTCCTTCTATTTTTCCTGTTGTTATAATATTTTCTATGCCCCCTCTTCTCATTGCATGTCCTATGAGAGTGCATTGTCTCTCTCTTATCTCTTTGACAAGGTTTTTTGTCTCTCCAGCTCATCTCATACATTCTTCATTAGTTATTTTTGCTGTCCAGGGGATTTGCAACATTCTTCTAATAAACCACATTTCTGCTGCTTCCAATGATTTTTGTGCAGATCTGCCTGTTGTCCATGATTCACTTCCATATAACAAGATAGGTTCAATATAGCATTTTAGGACTCGTTTTCTAACATTCATAGATAAGGATGTATTGGATAATATGTTTCTCATTCTCTGAAATGCAGTCTTTGCTTGGCCTATTCTGTTCCTAACTTCTGTTCTGCATTTCCCATCTGAAGTTATTACTGCTCCAAGGTATTTGAATTTCTGCACCTACTTTAGAATAGTTCCGTTTAATTTAATACTGCATGCTGGTGGATTCTGTTTCTTAGATATAACCATAGTCTCTGTCTTTTTGATGTTCAAAGTAAGGCCTTTCTGTTCACTTTCTTTGGCGACTTTATCCAAGAGATTTTGCAGGTCTTGTTGGTTCTCAGCTATCAGTACTGTGTCATCAGCATACCGAAGGTTGTTAATATTGTATCCTCCAATTTTTATGCCTGGTTCTGTGATGATCGTTCTTAGAATATTCTTGCTGTACAGAGAAAAAAGATCTGGAGAGAGTATACGTCCTTGTCACACCCCTGGTTTTATAGGTTGATATTTTCCAGTTCTATTTTCAACTAGAATTGCTGCCAGTATAGATGTTTTACAATCCTTGGGTCTTTGGGGTCTATATTGATGTTTTCAAGCATTTTAATAATTTCATTATGTTTGACCTTGTCAAATGCCTTGGTGTAATCAATGAAGCATAAGTAGAGATCTTTCTGTACTTCTAAAGCTCTTTCTGTTAGTGTTCGTAAAACATAAATGGCATTGTGTGTTCCCTTTCCTTCAACAAATCCAAACTGTTCATCTGCTATTTCCATTTTTATCTTTTTCCTTGTTCTTCTCATAATGATTCTTAGAAGTAGCTTCGTTATGTGACATGAGGGGCTGATAGTCTGGTGGTCATCACATTCCTTTGCACCTGGTTTCTTTGGTAGTGCTATAAACGTGGATTTAAGCAGGTAACTGGGAATATAACCACTGTTGTAAATGTCATTCAGTAACTTATTTATTATTTTTATTCCAGTCTCCTCTAGTGCCTCTATTTCTTCTATTATTATATTATCAGGCCCAGTCGCTTTTCCTTTCTTCATCATAGATGGCATCTATGATTTCATCTTCAATTATTGGTGGTCCATCACAGTTTTCAGTATCTGGTGTTAATTCTGGTCTTTCTCCTCCATATAGCTCACTGGTGTACTCTGTCCATCTGTCCATAATGTCTTCTTTTCCCATTAACATTTTACCTTCTTTTGATTTCAGGCATCCTGTGGTATATTTTGTTTCCCTGCCTGTGAGTTCACTAATTCGTTTGTGCATGTTTTTGCTGTCTTTATTATGAGAGTCCTCTATCTGTCTACACAGTTCATTTAACCACACATTTCTCTGCATTTGCATCTTATTTCTTTAATTTATCTTGCTACATTTTTCTTATTTATTTTTACTCCTCCTCCTCTTGTCCATCAGTCCTAAGATGTCGTCTGTCATCCATTTATTTTTAGGAGCTTCTTTTTTTGGTGTTATTATCTCTTTAACAGTTTGGTGGATAGAATCTCTTAACATTGCCAATTGTTTATCTATACTATTTATCTTTGCTATTGCATTGTATCTATTTGTTATAATAACTTTGTATTGTTCTCGCAATTCTTGGTCATTTTTAAGGAGTTGTATATTCAGTTTGAAACATAATGAAATTATTAAAATGCTTGAAGACATCAGTATAGACGGCAAAGACCTGAGGATTGTAAAACATCCATACTGGCAGCAAGAAGCAGCAGTTCGAGTTGAAAATAGGATTGGAAAATATCAACCGATAAAACAAGGGGTGCGACAAGGATGTGTACTATCTCTAGACCTTTTTTCTCTGTATAGCGAGAATATTCTAAGAACAATCATCACAGAACCAGGCATAAAAATTGGAGGATACAATATTAACAACCTTCGATATGCTGACGACACAGTACTGATAGCTGAGAACCAACAAGACCTGCAAAATCTCTTGGATAAAGTCGCCAAAGAAAGTGAACAGAAAGGCCTTACTTTGAACATCAAAAAGACAGAGACTATGGTTATATCTAAGAAACAGAATCCACCAGCATGCAGTATTAAATTAAACGGAACTATTCTAAAGTAGGTGCAGAAATTCAAATACCTTGGAGCAGTAATAACTTCAGATGGGAAATGCAGAACAGAAGTTAGGAACAGAATAGGCCAAGCAAAGACTGCATTTCAGAGAATGAGAAACATATTAGCTAACACATCTTTATCAATGAATGTTAGAAAACGAGTCCTAAAATGCTATATTGAACCTATCTTGTTATATGGAAGTGAATCATGGACAATAGGCAAGTCTGCACAAAAATCATTGGGAGCAGCAGAAATGTGGTTTATTAGAAGAATGTTGCGAATCCCCTGGACAGCAAAAATAACTAATGAAGAATGTATGAGAAGAGCTGGAGAGACAAAAAACCTTGTCAAAAAGATAAGAGAGAGACAATGTACTTTCATAGGACATGCAATGAGAAGAGGGGGCATAGAAAGTATTATAACAACAGGAAAAATAGAAGGACGAAGATCAAGAGGAAGACCAAGAGAAATGATACTGGACAGTCTGACAGGATGGTGTGAGAGGAGATCACCAAATGAACTGATGGCCTGCATGAAGGATCGGGTACTCTGGAGAAGCATAATAGCCAACGCCAGTCGGCACGGCACATGATGATGATGATATTCAGTTTGATGTTTCTCACTTTTCTGTATGCTTTCTTTAGCTTTATTCTAATTTTTCCACAGAGTGGGTCATGATCACTATTGCAGTCAGCTCCTGGAATGGTTTTTGTTGTCAGTAATTCATTGTGGAATTGTTTGTTGATTAATATGTAAACTATTTGGTAAAAGTCTTTTTGTCTGGGCTGCACCGCATTGCCAGTCTTTGGGGGGGGTGTTGTTTAAACCAGGTGTTTCCTACAACCATGCTATGTATTCTTGCCCATTCAATTAATTTACTATCTCTGTCATTCCTCTCCCCCAGTCCATAGTCACCAACAATGTCTTAAGCATTAAAATCTCTCATGACTATAGTAACTTCATGTGACTTCATGTGTTTTAGGGCTGTCTCTATGTCATTATAAAATAGCTGAACATCTTCTTCAGAACTTTCAGATGTTGGAGCGTACACTTGTATAATATTTATGTTTATTGGTCGTCTTTTCAGTTGGGCTAGCAAGACTTTGTCCGAGATGTTCAAACATCCTACAGTTGTCCTTGCTGTTTGTTTGTCAAATATTATTCCTACTCCTCGTTCATGTTTCTCACGTAATTGATCACACCCAAAAGAATTGATAAACCTTGAAACTGACTTACTAGTCACACAACTAAATGTCAACCTAGATGAAATTACATTGCATGAAAATGAAATAGAAGTGAATCTAATGGCTCACAACAAAGCTGCAGGTGAAGAAGAAATAACAGCCGAAATGTTAAAAGCTATCAACAGTGACAGCATGAGACAACTACAGAGTATGTTTAATAAAATTTGGAAAAGAAGAAAAGATCCCTTCTCCCCTGGGAACAACTGTGTTAAGAGCACACTTATCTTAACATAGTCTTTGTGAGACAGGGAACATAGATCCGTTTGCTTATAAACTCTGACCTACTTCTGTAGCCCAGAAACTTGTAGCAGTCAACACTAATTGTAATTGTAATTGTTATTTTTGTAAAATGTAATGTCAGGTTGGTGGACGGATGGGGACATGGAGATCTCTGGCGGGGATGAGGGAAGCCTGGTGTGAAACCAATGAATCCAGGACGTGACAAGCCTATGGGTCTTTACAACAATGGCTATCAGAATGATGTAAACAAAACAGAGCCAGTAGACTATAGGTGGCGGGGAATGGATATCGTTGAAGCACTCATCAGATTCCTCATCTCAAAGTCAGAGTGTCTTTGTGGAACTGTCTCCAAACCATCTGACATGGAGAAGGGACTTACATACAGCCACCAGAGGCTGGAAAACAAAGTTTTGGCCAGACCAGCCACACTGTCTTCATGGCAGTCCGAGCAAGACCACAGTCTGTCCTAGCAAGGAAAGGTGCTGAAGTTGGAGTTACCCAGCCAAAAGGTGCATCGCAAAAATCAGGGTAACATGCATTATCGCTAATGAAATGTCTCTATCTGCAGTATTCAAACATGGTACTCGCCCTGTGAAGACTAACCAGGCAGGTGCAGTGCCAGGCCCCCTGTCTCGAAAGGGTCCACCCAATGCTACTGGTTCATCTTGTGGAGTCAGGAGACATGAGAGTAGAGCTACTGGCCAAAAAATACAATGGAAGAAAACAGCCAAAAAGCAAGAACTTAAAATAATGCAGTGGAATGCTGAGGGTGTCAGCAGTTTTAGAAATGGCTATAGCAAAAAGGTGGAACTAGAGAACATACTTTTTGCAGAGCAGGTAAGTATATGCTGCATACAGGAGACACACCTAACCAAAGATGCCGCCTTTAAAATCAGAGGCTACCAGTGTTTTAGATCAGACCGACAGGACAGAAGAAAAGGAGGAGTACTCACACTTGTTAAGAATAACATCAGCAAATGTCAGGTGGTAATGTACATGGAAGGAGCCGAATACCAGATGATCCATCTAAAAAGTAGTAATACAGATTTCCACCTCCTTAACTATTACTGTCCTAATGACCACCCACTTGCTTTAGAGACAATCCCACACAAAGAGAGACTGATGGTCTGTGGCGATTTTAACAACCATTCCTAGAGCTGGGGCTATGACCACATAGACAAGAGAGGAGAGGAAGTTATGAGCTGGCAGGATGATAATGAACTTCTCTTGATCAACCAGCCAATGGATCCCCCAACATTTTACTCAAGGGCTTGGCATACACCCTCAACACCAGATCTGGCATTCCACTCTCCAGATCTGAAGTGGAACATTACACGTGAAGTTGGAAAACAACTTGGAGGTAGCGACCATTGACCAGTCTTCTTGACAATAGAAAATGAACTCCTTAACACCAGTAGCCCTCTCCCCAGATGGAACTATAAAAAAGCAAACTGGACAATGTACAGACATCGTACAGTTATCCTGGTGGGACAGCTGTCCATAGAAGGTAAGGATATTAACAGCATAGTGAAGGAATTCAATGCTTGTATCCTTCAGGCCGCTCGTGAAACCATTCCCAGAGGAGCTCGCAGGGACTATAAACCATACTGGTCTAGTGAGCTGGGAAAACTCCATGATGATGTGGAAGTAGCTTGAAAGCAAGCAGAAAATAGACCATGCCAAGAACACCACAATAATTACCAATATGCTAAGGCCAAATTTCAGAGAGCCAAGCTGCAAGCCAGACGGGAAAGTTGGAGAGAGAAAACTGAGTCCCTAAACTTTGAAAAGGATGGAAGGAAACTGTGGAAACTAATCAAACAGTTAAATGATGAGAGTACTGGAAGAAGTACAAAGATTACACTAATAGAGGATGGGAAAACTCTTACAGGTAAGCAGGTAGCAGATCACTTTGCTCGCATGTTTGCGCAGGACTGCAACATTGATATCTATCCAGAGAAAGAGCGTACAGTGCGCATTGACCCACAGAAAGAAGAGGAACAAGTCAGAAAAGTGGAGGTCATGGATGCACCAATCACATGCAGTGAGTTAGACCTAGCAGTTAGTAAACTGAAACCAAGGAAATCACCAGGACCAGATGGAGTGTCCAATGAAATGATCAAAAACCTGGGAATGGCAGCAATGGGAAAGCTGTTAGATATTTTCAATATGTGCTGGAGCACAGGTAAGTTACCTCAAATCTGGAAGGAAGCAAGCATGGTACCACTGCTAAAGCCAAGGAAAAACAGTGATACTGTCTCCAGCTACAGGCCAATGCAAAACGATGGAACGCATCATTGACCTGAGGCTAAAATGGTACCTAGAAAGTGAAAACCTTCTCGTTCCACAACAAGCAGGATTTAGGCAGTACTACAGTATGGAAGATCAAGTGACCTATCTCTCTCAAGAGATTGAGGATGCTTTCCAAGAGAAAAACCTTGTACTAGCAGCATGGATAGACCTGAAGAAAGCCTTTGATAAAGTATGGAAAAAAGGTCTGCTGTGGAAACTAATACATTGCAATGTGAATGGAAGACTGTACAACTGGATAAAGTCCTATTTACACAGTAGAAGAGCTAGAGTAGTAATGGATGGACACAAAAGCCAGAAAGTACTTCTGCGACACGGTGTACCACAAGGAGGAGTCCTTTCGCCTACACTATTCCTTGTATTCATTAATGACCTGGTCAAGAAACTTCCCTTTGGAATCAAAGCGGCACTGTATGCAGATGATCTGGTCATGTGGTGTACAGATGAATATGCGACAGTTGCTACACAGAGACTCCAAATAGAAGCAGACATCTTGACATCATGGACAAACAAATGGTGTGTAAGTATAAACACAGAGAAATCAAGTACCACTCTGTTCACTCTCTCATCTAAACAGAAAGCAGGTAAGATCTTTGTAAATGAAATATCCTTAAGGATGGACAACCAACCCACTTACTTAGGAGTGACTCTTGAGTCAAAACTGACCTGGAAGCAACACATCAACAGTGCAGAAGCAAAAGCCAGAAGAAAACTAGCCATATTAAGAAAATTGAGTGGAACCACATGGGGAGCTAGTGAAAGAATCCTCAAGAATGTATATCAGCAAAGTATTCTACCACATTTAGAATATGGCTCAACATCTTGGTGCACAGCATCAAACACTACGCTGCATAATCTAGACAAGGTTCAAATATCAGTCACTACGGATTATCACAGGTGCCATGAGGTCTACACCAATAGTAGAAATGCAGAAAATAGTTGGTATTCAAGCGCTAAAGGAACGTAGAGACACAAAAGTCATGAGCATGGGAGAGAAATTCCTTAGCTCTGTAAGCCATCCCCTGAAGGAGAGATTCAATAAATTGGCACTAAGACGGCTTAAAAGAAGCAGCTTCATTCATCAGGCCAAGCATATGTGTAAGCTGATACCTGACCTTCCAACTGTAGTCGCTCCATTATCATCTGTACCAGAGCATACACCATGAAAAGAAGCAGATTATACACAAATAAGTATTCAAACTGAAGTGAAAGGTGTGCAGAATGGTGAGATGCAGAGCAGTCTTGTAAGATCAACAGCCACACTTAGTGTTCTAGATGATAAATATCCATGTGACACCTGGATACGTGTGTATACAGATGGATCTGCACACAATGCCATAAAGAATGGAGGGGCAGGAGCACATATTGAATATCCAAACAACACCACTGACAAGATTTCCATACCCACTAGAAAATACTGCAACAACCATGATGCAGAAGTTAGGGCAATTATTGCTGCAGTTGAAAAACTATCAGACTCCAGAATTGATACATGTCCTGTAGTAATTTTCACAGATGCAAGATCAGTACTGGAAGCTCTTCAGTGCAACAAACTACCAGACCTTAAGAATGCCTTGTCAAAAACTGGCTTACAACATGGAGTCACTTTGCAATGGATTCCCTCTCACTGTGGGATATCAGGCAATGAGAAAGCTGACCATCTGGCCAAAGAGGGCACTGAAATGGAGCAACCAGACATACCAATCACCTATAATCAGAAGAAAAGCATGATAAAAACCTACAGGAAGCCACAAACACCACCACATGATGACTATCACATGCTAAACAGAAAGGAACAAGTCACCATCTTCCGTCTCCGAACAGGACACAGCCGACTCCGAAGTCATATGTATGCAAAGTTTAAGGTTGGTACTACTAATCTATGTACATGTGCCCAGGTGCCCCAAACTGTGGAACATATCCTCCAGAACTGCACCAACTATGAGACACTGAGAAATAATTACTGGCCCAGTGAAACCACTAAAGAAGATAAGCTCTACGGTTCCATACATGCATTACAAAAAACAGTGAAATTTATCCAAGAGACAGGACTGCAGATATAGACAGACAATGCGAACGAAGAAGAAGAAGAAGATCCCTTCTAAATGGAAAAAAAGGAATCATTGTTAAAATACCAAAAAAAAAAGGTAATCTTAGCGACTGAAATAACTGGAGAGGCATAACCTTACTGTCAGTTGTGTCTATTTCTCAAAGTCATTCTGAATTTCTCAAAGATATAGTGGATGCTGCAATGAGAGAAGAACAAGCAGGATTTCAAAAAAGGAGATGCTGTTCATCTTTACTCTAAGAATAATACTTAACAAAAAGTAATATTTTTAATATTGAAAAGCAAAAACTTGCTTAATTAAAAATTAATCCTGAACTTCATAGACTTTAAAAAGGCATTTGATAGCATACACAGAAATTCACTGAGGAGAGTTTTAAGACTGTATGGAACACCATCTAAAATTGTCAACATCATTATTGATCTCTACAACGGATATGTTATACAGTTAACACAGAAGGAATGAGCGAATGGTTCTAGATTTAAATAGGAGTGAAACAAGGATGTATATTGTCTCCTTTGGTTTTGGAATTGCCATAGACTTATAATGAAAAAATGCTGCACAGGTAAAACAGGTACTGAATGAGTACATTAGACCCAACTTGAAGATCTTGATTTTGTTGATGACATAATTCTTATCAGTGACAATGTGAACTCGATGCAAGAAAAAACAGGTAGCCTGTCTTCACTGACTAGCAAAATAGGACTTGAAATTAACGAGGACAGAAACAAAAATAATGAAACTTCCTTTTAATCAAGCAGGAAAAATATACGTAAAAGAGACAGCTGTTGATGAAGTCAACCAATTTGCATATCTTGGTAGCTACATAGACCAGGATTGATTGATTGATCTTTATTTCCAAATGGTTAAGAATTTGGCATGCAGGCCCATTTGACATTCTGCCCTGTATTATACAATTTTCGCTCTGTTCCAGACATTCTATAAATATGCTGCTGATATAATAAACATAACTAACATTGGAAAGCTGAGAGACATAAAATAAAATTAAAGTATAACATTCACATTTCATTCTTATCCATGCACTCAATACAGAAAGTAACTACATACATGTATAAATGACTACAGGAACTAACTACATACATATATAAATGACTACAGAAAGTAACTATATACATATATAAATGACTACAGAAAGTAACTACATACATATATAAATGACTATCTACACTTAACAAAACAGCTGAGAAACACATAAATGCCTTTGAATGTAAATGCTACAGAAGAGTTCTCCAAATATCGTGGACACAAAAAAGAACAAATATATCTATACTACAAGAGCTTAATATTGAAGAGGACTGGCTAGTAAAGAGGATTAAACAGAGAAAACTTAACTATTTTGGACACATTAAACGTCATGATAATTTAGAGAAGACCGTATTGGAAGGATACATAATGGGAAAAAGAAAGAGAGGAAGACCAAAATGAAGATGGCTGCAAGACATCGTTGACGATCTGCAAATGGATGCAGCAGCAGCAGGCCATCTTGCTCACAACCGAGAGGCCTATAGGAGCGCTGTTTGGGAGGCAAAGTTCCACAAGGTACATGCAAATGAATGAATGAATCTACCAACCAGAATTTTGGTACTATTCATAATAAACAATTCGGTGTCTGCAAGAGCAGTCTAGAATAACTTTTGTGAATCATGGAGGCATGTAATGCTCCATCTATTGATGGCGACACCAGAAAGGAAGTTAGAATTAGAATTGCAAAAGCAGCACTGATGTTCAAGAATCTTGAGAACATATAGCATTCAAAAGTTATAAGCACAAAAACCAAGTTAAGACTGTTCAATTCTAATGTGATATCCACCCTCATTTATGCATGTGAAAGCTGGAAAACAACTAAAGAAAAAGACAAATTAGACTCTTTCGAAAACAAATGCCTCAGGAAAATACTAAGTATAAAGTGGAACGAATTCAAGAACAACGCAGAGATAAGGTAAATGTTCAAACAACAACCAGTTTCATAGGTGATCAGGAAAAGGAGACAGACATATACTGGTCACGTGATGAGACGAAATAGTCAGAGAATCCCAAAACAAGCTATCAAGTGGAACACAACAGGCCAAAGAAAAAGAAGTGGGCCACATGAAACTCTAAGGAAGTCACTGTTAAGAGAGGCCAAATTAGTAGGCATAAAATCCCTTGATGAGGTTGAAAAGCTCACCGAAGACAGGAAAACTTGGTGAACTTCCATGCAAGCAATATGTGATGTTTAACGGCACAGGAAGGATGTAAGATGTAAGTTGGAAACTTATTTCAAACATTTGTAGCAATTGCTTGTAAGCCTGCCACCTATATCACTTCTTTATCCCAAATTTTGAAATGAAGAAAATTGTAATGAGGAAGAAAATTAATAATTTTAAAGCTTTTTTATGTTGGAATGTGCAGAGTAAATTGTTAAATCACAAAGGATAACTTCTCTGAATTGAGTTACATATACTATTGGACAAAAGTTAAGGGCCGGTTTTTTCAATTCTTACAAAAACAAAATCAACTGACTAACAAACAAGCTATTAGTACCAGAGAAAACAGCATTTAAAACTGAACAAATTCAGTAATTTCATTTGCAAATCAGAATAAGAATACACATACAGCAAGCTGGCGAAATCACTCACCCCTAGTCCAAAAATTCACAAGAGTGGTCTTCAAACAACAAACATGTCAGTATCGTGTGTGGCAACCATTCACTGCCAGACATTCGACGCACTGTTGCCTCATCAAGTTAACCAGGGTTGTTAGGACATTCTGTGGAATGGTCTGCCACTCTTGTTGAAGCAAAAGGGTCAGTTGGGTGACATCAATAGGTGGAGGATGATTTGTCAAAACCTGTCTGCCTAGGACATACCAAATGTGCTCAATGGGCAACAGATCGGGTGACCGAGCTGGCCAATCGATTCTAATGATCCTTTGCTGTTGAAGAAAATATTCTACAACACGACCCCAGTATGGTCTTGCATTATCATCTTGTAGGATTGCCCCTGCATTCATGGCTTGCAAGGTAGGCTGGACAATGGGTTGATGAATTTCAATCAGGTATCCCTGGGTGGTTAGGGTGCCATGAATGACATGGAGGGAAGTCCTGCTGTGCCTGCTGATGCCACCCCAGATCATGATTGATCCCCCTCCGTAACGATCCACCTCATGGATAGTGGCATCATGGAACCATTCCTGTGGCCTTCTCCAAACACGGATTCTGCCATCATTGAAGGACATACTGAAGCATGATTCAACCATGAAAAGAATTTCACCCCCCTGGCACCTAGTCCAGTGGATGTGCTGCCAGCATCAGGCAACTCTAGCTCTGCGATGAGCTGGAGTAAGAGGTATTCTTATTGCTGGTCATCATGAAGCCAGCCTCTCTCTCTCTCTCTCTGAACCTTAAGTGCCCAGGGCACATGGGGCTTTCACAAGGGTTTTCCACAAATGCCTGTCCTTCGCCTTTTTTTCTGCTCTTGCCCAGGTGAGCCCTCTATTGCTCAACATCCTTTCTGTTGTTCTTCTCCATGTCTCTTTTGGTCTACCCTTACTTCTGTTCCCCTGTGGTGTCCATCTTAGTGCTATTTTTGGTAGTGAGTTGTCAGTCATTCGGAGCACATGTCCCAACCATCGCCAGCGTCTTTCCTCAATAATTGTTGTCAGTGGCTTCATCTGCATTTCTGCCAATATGTTATTTCCTATGGTGTTTGGCCAAAATATTTTTCTAATTCTTCGTAAACATTTAGTCTGGAAAGAATTCAACTTGTTTTCTATGGTTTTGGTGATTTTCCAGCATTCACTTCCATAGAGTAGTACACTTAGAACATTACTCTTAAATATATGAAGCCAGCCTAGATTCTCTTAAACACCTGTGAATTGTTCTGCTGCTAACATTGATGTTTGCCATATTCATTAGCTGGTTCCTGAGAGTGGAAGACGTTACTGTCAAGCACAAAATGTTGACAGCTGCAGGTGTCTGTCATCTTGCCTACTCGTGCAACGAGGTCAGCCTGAACGATGCTTGTCTTCTACTCCTCCAGTTGGGCGAAATAGCTCCAAATGCCTTTGGATGGTAGAATGGGACATCCCTGAATGCCGTGCAACTTTACAGCCAGATAAACTCTTTCAACCAAGGCTATGACCCGATGACGCTCAAAGGTGCTAAAACGCTTTTGCTGTGGCATGGTGTTTTTCAGATGACAAAAATACTCCTAAACCGCTTTAATAAAAATGATTGGAAGATGTGAAGTGTTCACTAAGGATGCCTCTTGCATGTGCAGCACAAATCAGCATGATTTAATTACCTGCTGGGTCATGCTGACACTTTTAAAAGTGCCCTTACATTTTGTCTAGGACGATGCTACTGCACGTGATTTTTACACTTGTTGTGATGAACAGTTGGTGTTGTTTATGCCCTGGCTGTGTAGAGGACTGCCTGAGAATGCAATTTAATCAAGATTCTACAATAAATTTATTTACAGTTTTAGTACGGCAATCAAAATAAACATATGCTTGAAATTACTGACCAGCCTTCAACTTTTGTCCAGTAGTATAGAACTTTCAGCTTATTTTGTCTACATGTTCAGTCACAGAAAATGGTAATGTTCTGTGCATAGTTTGAGTGAAAAAAAAATAAAACAAAACAAAACACACATTTTCATTATTTCTCAATCTTTTTTTTTTGTTTCAGAAATTTCACTCAAAGTGCATCATAGTCAGATTAATTTTGTATGTATTTATCTTTTGTTTTGTCTTTAATGAAGGCACCAAACCTCAAAGTGCTGAGTTTTTAATTTTAAAAAAAATTTATGCATTCTCTTCTGGTTATCTCCTGTTGTTAATTCCTCACTTCTGTTTTTTTTTTTTTTATAAAACTAATGTCTCTGTCTACCTCTGCTCTAATAGTACCATTTTATCATAGTTATCATGCACTTATCTTTCATTTTCTAAGGGCACTGGTGTGTTATTTCCATTTTAGACATAATTTCTCAGTGAACACTCCCATGTCAGTGGTTATTATTGTCAGATTCATGGTTATTATTGCCAGTTCAGTGGTTGTCTTTTTGGTTTCCATCGGCTTTGTGCATATTTCTTTATGTGCAACAAACGCAAAGTCTACTTTAAAAAAAGGTCATCCTAAAACAGAGGTGGAAGGGATTTTGGTGAATGGAGCGAACAGTGGCAGAGATGACAGAAGCAAAATGATGGTAAGAATGTGAATAGTCTCTCCTGTCCAAAAAAAGTCCAAGGGCACCACTGAACATCATTCAAAACAATTACACTTTTGAAAAAGGAATCTGTTGTGGTAGAAAGAATTTGAAATGTGCTCCAACCAGTTTTAGGAAAAATGATTTATGGGACCAAATTATGCACACAGAAGATCCACTGCCAAATTGCATGGCAGAAACTTTCATAATTTGTATTTAGTGAATCACCAAATCAAAACTTTACTCACATGTATGATGACAGATGAAAACAAAAGTATTGGAACTGAATATAATTTGATTATAACTATTATCAGTCTGTTCCATAAAGTGATAAGCACTCTAGTCTGTTCAGTTTGTTTGTTTTTTTTCTGACTGCATGCCTTATCTGATTAAATTTTAAAATTCAGATATTGATTTCATCACACTCCCTAATGTTATGGAATGCCTAAAACTGAATATCTGTTCTCACCTGCCTATAGTACTGAATAGAAGCCCTTGGCTGATATTGTAATGAAGATTTTAGAATAAAGTTTGCTGCTGGACACTAAGTTGATTATGGTGGTAAATTCCTGCAGGAGACTTAAGAAACAGGCTTTTCTGATTGCTCCATTTCTTACATCCTTTCCGTGCTGTTAAACGTCACACAGGGCTCGCATGGTAGTTTGCCAAGATTTCCTGTTTTTGGCAAGCTTTTCAACCTCATCAAGAAATGTTATTTCCACTAAACTGGCATCTCTTAACTGTGTTTTCTTTAGAATTTCACTTGGTCAACCTCTTTTTCTTTGGCCTTTTGTGTTCCATCTGATAGCTTGTTTTGGGATTCTCTGGTTGTTTCTTCTCAGTTCATGACTGACATATGTCCATTTTCTTTTTCTGACCACCCATGTGGATACTTTCTTGAAATCGTTCCACTTTATACTTAGTATTTTCCTGAGGCATTTGTTTTTTCAAGAGTCTAATTTCTTGTCTATTTCTTTAGTTATTTTCCAGCTTTCACATTACTTAAATGAGGGTGGATATTACATATGAACTGAATAATCTTAACTTGGTTTTTGTGCTTATAACTTTTGAATGCTATATGTTCTCAAAATTCTTGAAGGTCAGTGCTGGTTTTGCAGTTCTAACTTCCTTTCTGGTATCACCACCCTGGTCTATGTAGCTGCTGAGATATGCAAACTGGTTTACTTCTTCAACAGCTGTTCCTTCTATGTATATTTTTCCTTCATGGTCAATGAGAAGTTTCATTATTTTTGTTTTTTCCTTGTTAATTTCAAGTCCTATCTTACTAGCCATTGAAGACAGGGTATCTGTTTTTTCTTGGTTTGATTTCACATTGCCACTGATAAGAGTTATGTCATCTGCAAAATCAAGATCTTCCAGTTGGGTCTTCTGTGCCCAATCAGTGCCTGTTTTACCCGAGCAGCATTTTTTCATTATGAAGTCTGCGGTAATTCCAAAAAGCAAGGGAGATAATATACATCCTTATTTCACGCCTGCATCAATATGGAACCATTCACTCATTCCTTCTTCTGTGTTGACTGTGCAAACATATCCATTGTAGAGGTCTATAATAATGTTGGCAATCTTAGACAGCATTCTATATACTCTTAAAATTCCCCACATTGAATCTCTGTGTATGCTATCAAATGCCCTTTTAAAGTCTATGAAGTTCAAGATTGACTTTTTCTGTGCCTCAGGAAGAAACGCGGACGTTCATTTGGGTGCCAGATTAAAAGTGCGGGTCTTGACATGTATAGGGGGTATAGTTGTAAAATTGAATGAAACACAGTATTTCCATGTACTTTCGTGTACTTATTATGTGTCAAAATATAACTAAATGTATGAAGATTTCATAAATGCAGAGTTTTTTAGGAAAAAAAGAAGTAATGTGATATTTTTAGACCTGCTGACGTTGTATTGTGATTCAGTGTTGCATTATCCATTGTATTGTGATTCAATGTTGCATTATTGGTAGAATAATGTCTGAAATAACCTTCTAGCGAATTCTCCAGTCTAGATCTACTTGGGATACATTCAAGAACAGTGGTCTGGTCACAGGGCATGTCCATACCCCTATCTACATCACCAGAAATTGAAATTTATCGCAGAAAACTTCAATTTTCTCCCTCTTCGGCCATTTTGAAGAAGGTCACGGGGCATGCGCACTAAATGTTTACAATCCAGACGTTACAATGGGTTTTTAATGAAACAAACCAACCATCGCTAAAGCAACTAAAGGCACCATGTGAGAAATCAGAACCGTTGCTTAAGCGACGAAAGGCCTGGGAAGAGTTAATGATTTTTGCTTTTCGATATGTTCTTCAAGTATTAATTCTTAGAGTAAAGATCTGGTCGAGACAGCTTCTCCCTTTTTTGAAATCCTGCTTGTTCTTCTCTCATCACAGCATCCACTATATCTTTAATTCTATTTTTATTTAATTCTCCACTACCACAGAAATATTTCTTTTCACATAATTTTTCTTGTAAAATATTACCTTTCACATAAAGAAACACACTACAGTAACAACCACACAACTGCTGAAAACATAACCCTAGAATCTTGCATCAGTGATATATATGAGAAAACAAAAAGCTACTTATCACCAATGATGGGTTTTGATTCACTGCCTATACGTAATTTTTCAGAAAATTCCTCTAGAACAAAATCTGTGGCAGTTTTTCCAGTTTGAGTGATTTCTGAAAGTTTTTTGCTTGGAAATTTCATGACAGCCAATTCAGGATCCTTAAACATGAAAGGGTGCCATATTCCCTGCGTGCTTGGGGTATCCGTGTGGATATTCTTGATCAATCTGACAATCTGTACGCCAGATCTTGTGCGAATGTGTTCTGTCCACTTGCAAATCTCACCCACCTCTTTCCCACTCATTTCCATCGCTTCTCTTCGACCATTCACTGGGGAAAAAAAAAAAGTTTACAAGGTCAAATTTTAAAAAAATAAGTGACGAAGATCTTATTTTGATTATTTCAGATTTCAGAAAAAAAATATTTTAAAAACCCATAGAAAACCCTTTTATTCTGAGACACTTAATGTGTTTTAAAAGAAACACTGATTTTTAAAATAAGCACATGTTTTAAATAGTGTCTCAGTCATCAAATGACTCTTTTTGAAAAGATCATCATCATCATTATCATCAGGTGCCGTGGCAACTGGCATTGGCTATTATGCTTCTCCAAAGTACATGATCCTTCATGCAGGCCATCAGCTCAGTTGGTGATCTCCTCTCACACCATCCCGTCAAACTGTCCAGTATCATTTCTCTTGGTCTGCCTCTTGATCTTCTTCCTTCTATTTTTCCTGTTGTTATAATATTTTCAATGCCCCCTCTTCTCATTGCATGTCCTATGAAAATACATTGTCTCTCTCTTATCTTTTTGACAAGATTTTTTGTCTCTCCAGCTCTTCTCATATATTCTTCATTAGTTATTTTTGCTGTCCATGGGATTCGCAACATTCTTCATTTCTGCTGCTTCCAACGATTTCTGTGCAGACCTGCCTATTGTCCATGATTCACTTCCATATAACAAGATAGGTTCAATATAGCATTTTAGGACTCATTTTATAACATTCATTGATAAGGATATGTTGGCTAATATGTTTCTCATTCTCTTCGTCTTCTTCTTCTTCGTTCGCATTGTCTGTCTATATCTGCAGTCCTGTCTCTTGGATAAATTTCACTGTTTTTTTTGTAATGCATGTATGGAACCGTAGAGCTTATCTTCTTTAGTGGTTTCACTGGGCCAGTAATTATTTCTCAGTGTCTCGTAGTTGATGCAGTTCTGGAGGATATGTTCCACAGTTTGGGGCACATGTACATAGATTAGTAGTACCAACCTTAAACTTTGTATACATATGACTTCGGAGTCGGCTGTGTCCTGTTCGGAGACGGAAGATGGTGACTTGTTCCTTTCTGTTTAGCATGTGATAGTCATCATGTGGTGGTGTTTGTGGCTTCCTGTAGGTTTTTATCATGCTTTTATTCTGATTATAGGTAATTGGTATGTCTGGTTGCTCCATTTCAGTGCCCTCTTTGGCCAGATGGTCAGCTTTCTCATTGCCTGGTATCCCACAGTGGGAGGGAATCCATTGCAAAGTGACTCCATGTTGTAAGCCAATTTTTGACAAGGCATCTTTAAGGTCTGGTAGTTTGTTGCACTGAAGAGCTTCCAGTACTGATCTTGCATCTGTGAGAATTACTACAGGACATGTATCAATTCTGGAGTCTGATAGTTTTTCAACTGAAGCAATAATTGCCCTAACTTCTGCATCAAAGTTGTTGCAGTATTTACCAGTGGGTATGGAAATCTTGTCAATGGTGTTGTTTGGATATTCAATATATGCTCCTGCCCCTCCATTCTTTATGGCATTATGTGCAGATCCATCTGTATACACACGTATCCAGGTGTCACATGGATATTTGTCATCTAGAACACTAAGTGTGGCTGTTGATCTTACAAGACTGCTCTGCATCTCACCATTCTGCACACCTTTCACTTCAGTCTGAATAGTTATTTGTGTATAATCTGCTTCTTTCCATGGTGTATGGTCTGGTACAGATGATAATGGAGCGACTACAGTTGGAAGGTCAGGTATCAGCTTACACATACGCTTGGCCTGATGAATGAAGCTGCTTCTTTTAAGCCGTCCTAATGCCAAGTTATTGAATCTCTCCTTCAGGGGATGGCTTACAGAGCTAAGGAATTTTTCTCCCATGGTCATGACCTTTGTGTCTCTACGTTCCTTTAGCGCTTGAACACCAACTATTTTCTGCATTTCTACTATTGGTGTGGACCTCATGGCACCTGTGATAATCCGTAGTGACTGATTTTGAACCTTGTCTAGATTATGCAGCGTAGTGTTTGATGCTGTGCACCAAGATGTTGAGCCATATTCTAAATGTGGTAGAATACTTTGCTGATATACATTCTTGAGGATTCTTTCACTAGCTCCCCATGTGGTTCCACTCAATTTTCTTAATATGGCTAGTTTTCTTCTGGCTTTTGCTTCTGCACTGTTGATGTGTTGCTTCCAGGTCAGTTTTGAGTCAAGAGTCACTCCTAAGTAAGTGTCTCATTCTCTGAAATGCAGTCTTTGCTTGGCCTATTCTGTTCCTAATTTCTGTTCTGCATTTCCCATCTGAAGTTATTACTGCTCCAAGATATTTGAATTTCTGCACCTGCTTTAGAATAGTTCCGTTTAATTTTATACTGCATGCCGGTGGATTCTGTTTCTTAGATATAACCATAGTCTCTGTCTTTTTGATGTCCAAAGTAAGGCCTTTCTGTTCACTTTCTTTGGTGACTTTATCCAAGAGATTTTGCAGGTCTTGTTGGTTCTCAGCTATCAGTACTGTGTCGTCAGCACACCGAAGGTTGTTAATATTGTATCCTCCAATTTTTATGCCTGGTTCTGTGATGATCATTCTTAGAATATTATCGCTGTACAGAGAAAAGATCTGGAGATAGTACACATCCTTGTCGCACCTCTTGTTTTATAGGTTAATATTTTCCAGTTCTATTTTCAACTTGAACTGCTGGTTCTTGCTGCCAGTATAGATATTTTAGAATCCTCAGGTCTTTGCTGTCTATTTTGATGTTTTCAAGCATTTTAATAATTTCATTATGTTT
Organism: Achatina immaculata; assembly: GCA_009760885.1. Lineage (NCBI taxonomy): Eukaryota > Metazoa > Mollusca > Gastropoda > Stylommatophora > Achatinidae > Lissachatina > Lissachatina immaculata. Next base: position 27,566,700 of record CM019691.1, on the reverse strand, counting down.
CACCTTGTTGAATGCCTTGGTGTAATCAATGAACCATAAGTAGAGCTCTTTCTGTACTTCTAAAGCTCTTTCTGTTAGTGTTCGTAAAGCATAAATGGCATTGTGTGTTCCCTTTCCTTCAACAAATCCAAACCGTTCATCTGCTATTTCCATTTTTATCTTTTTCCTTGTTCTTCTCATAATGATTGAAAAGATATACAATCTATTTAGTTGCACTTATGTTTAAAGGAGAGATTATTACTTCAACGTTTTTTTTTTTTGGTTCACACTACTAAATAACAGTCATCGTGTGACATGTAGTGCATTTTTTGACTGCTCCAGATATTGTAGCCTCACTGACTTCTTTTAACTGCCTAACTACAATGTATTTTCTCACAACTCAGTATTCTATCCATGCTCTTCTCAGACACACTTAACTTTTCACCAGAATTTCACAGCTTAATAAAGTTATTCATCATTCTAAAAGCCTTCCACTAACTTTCCTAGTGTTACAAATATTCAGCTGTACAAAACCGGTATTAACCCTGAGCAACAGATCACGATGCTGACCTTTTCACTTTGACATTCTCAATTGTTTTTCTATTATCTGACTCAAACTCTTTTATAAACAGTACATTTACACTGACTCCAGCTTGACTCAAAATTGTTTCTGACTTTGTCTTCTTTTTTTTTTTCTCAACTGTCATACCCCAGCTCTTTCCCTGGCAGTAGATTTCCAATTCCACCCAGAAGAGGTTAAAATTCTAACTGCACAGCTCTATCTACATCCATCTATTTTCTTATGAGTTTGTCTGCAACCAGCTCAGTTACAGACTCTTCTTTTCAGACTTACAGTGGATTAAGTCAAACTGAAGACCTAGAGTGGGCTCTGAAAATGACTTCTCAGACCACAGTCTCTTCCTTGCTAGCCAGACTGAGCCTGTTACTACAAGCATTAATAGAAAGGTGAGACACAGCCTCGGCCAGATCCAGTTTGCCAGTCCCATAACCAAGCCATCACTCCAGCACAGCCTTCTTTGTTCTCACATGAAAATAACAGAAGGCAGCCATGGTTTCCTTATTTCCTGTGGTGTATGCATGAATGTAGGGCAATGCCTTCCCAATGAGGACTTATCAGTAAGGGGGAACCATGCACAGCTCTCTCTCATGCACACAGCTGTTGTGTCATAAGTAATTTTAACCAAGTACTCTGCAGAAGTTAAGCCTTGTCCAGACCTTCCATGGTTCACTGGCCCTGGCTTCAAAGGACACATTTACTTCCTCAATGAAGTCCACATACATATTCTTCTTCTCATGGAGCTGATAGAGAACATGCAAAAGCAACTTTAAGCTACAAGATGGACAAACACTTTAATCCAATTACATCTAGCCACAGGAGGAGACTTTTCAAATTACCCAACCACAAAGTATTTCCTATTTGCATATTTTTATATATTCTCTATACCTAGTTTATTTCACACTTAATTACTTGATGAAATGGCTATGATGTGAAAGCAACAATAATTTAACAGCACTCCTTACAGTATTCTGCAACAATTGATGGAGGTCTATGGCGTCTTGGCTGTAAGTAGACAACAATTCCTGGATATTTCTGAGAAAAGTCCAGCAAATGGTTCTCAAGAAAATCTCTGAAAAATTATTTAAAAGAAAATGTATATAGATGGCTACATATTAAAAAATGAGTTTTCCATATAATGTATTCTAATGTTAACATTTTGATTTCACCTATCACATAATAAATGATTAGGTGGGTATTTACATAACTACTGACTGAGCAGTTGAACGTCACAGTTTGTATGGAGAAAAATTTATAAAGTAGCATTCAATTTATTAAACTTTGCCTCCCTAACAGCTCTCTCAAAGGCCTCTCAGTTGTAAGCAAGATGCCTTGTTGCTGATGCATCTATTCACAAATCATCAGCATTGTCTTGTTGCCATCTTCGCATTGGTCTTCTTCTCTTTCTTTTTCTTCCATTTACGAATCCTTCCAAGACTGCCTTTTCCAAACTCTCGCGACCTTTAATATGTCCGAAATACTTAACTATGTTTTCTTTTTTTTCTGTTTAATCTTCTTTACTAACCAACCTTCTTCAATATTAAATTCTTGTAGTATGGATATTTTTATACTTCTTAAACTATATCACGATTAATTTGGCACCAAGTTAAATTAAATTATATAATAAGCGGTTATAAATCAGTAATTAAAAATATTATATTCTAGGGTTAACTGGTGGTGAGAAAGTAGAACAGAAACACTCAGTGACCACTAATGGCTGTGTCTGGGGTTACCGACCACATGAATAAAAATTGAAAATACACAGGTAACTGACCTCATATGTCTACTCGAACCATGTGATTTGCAAAATCTGAAGGTTACTCGCTGAAGCTGACAAACGTAGCGACCAACTCCATTTTGCATAACATTTTTTAGAAAGTCTTTTGGAATTGCAGAGTTCGACATTTCACCGTCCTTCGCCTCTCACTAACGACCTCTTCAAATGAAGATTACAAATGACTTTCTCCAATGGTTCTAAAACACTTTATTACCAGCATCCCTTAACATTCTTAAAAGTTATTGAGCACTCTAACGAGCATTTACGTCTGTGAACTATATTTATCGATATTTCCTGAATTAAATTAAAAACTAGTAACTAAATTAAATGAAAACAGTTTTGATTTCACGTGTTGCTTGAAAGCTCTCACTGGCCCCTCCCCGGGGATTGGTATATTGAACCACTAGTATACTGTTTTTAAACTTCACAATTGAAACCCTACAAGATAGACGAAATTTATTTTAAAAAGCAAACGAGAAAATCCTGTAACACCTTCATTTATTTGCCATACAGTGAATATGGACAAAAGGAAACAGCTTGAGAGTGAAGTATGAAATATGAAAATTCGTTACTTTAATGTGCCATTCTCGTTTCAACTACAATCGTAGATCTATGCGTGATAGCTTCCTACGTTCCTTGATGTTATGTTTCATTCCAGTGATATGTTAATAACAACAACAACTAAAGACATGGTTCCAGTAAAGAAAACACAAAAGAATGGATGGATTACAGCAGGCACACCAGAACTGATAAAACAACGTAGAGAAATGAAGACTCAGTGGAAAGTGACAAACAACAAAGAGAAATACAAATCTTTAACAAAAGAAGTATGAAGAAACATAAGAAAAAAAAATACATACAAGATTGTTGTGAAAGAATAGAAGGACATCAGAAGTGTGGAAGAGATAGTGAAATGTTTAAAGAAATGAAGACATTGACGAGAAATGTCACACCTAAGCTAAATGTAATTTGTGACGAGATGGGGAATACCTTGACAGAGACAGGAAATTCTAGAAACATGGAAGGAATATTGAAGAGGAATGTATGAAACAACCAAGTGTGAATTATTATTGGAGGAGAAAGAACCTGAACCGACAATAGAAGAAGTTTTATGGGCAGTAAAAAATCTGAAGAATGGTAAATCACCAGGATGTGATGAGATAACAGCTCACTTATTAAAGCAGGAGGAAAGGAATGTGCAACAATCTATCATGCAGTGTGTAAAAAAGATATGGCATTCAGGTATTTGGCCAAAAAATGGAAAAGAACTGTATTCATACCACTGCCAAAAAAGGGTAACTTGAAATTATGCACAAACTACAGAACTGTTGCCCTGATTAGTCATGCCAGTAAAATTCTGTTAAAAATCATAATGAGTAGACTTCGTAAGAAAATAGAAGAAGAAGTCAATATGGTCCAAGCTGGTTTCAGGCAAGGAAGAGGATCAAGATATATCATATATTCAATATAAGATTAATAATAGAGAAATGCAGAGAGTTTAATGTTAATCTATATTTAGCCTTTATAGACTACTCAAAGGCATTTGATTGTGTACAACACCAGAAGCTTTGGGAAATAATGGAAAAAATGGGATTTCCAACACATTTGATACAATTAACATCACTGCTGTATCTAGACCAACAAGCAACAGTAAAAATAAATGGTGAAACAACAAGTTGGTTTGACATAGAACAAGGGGTCCGTCAGGGGTACATATTGTCGCTTTACTTATTTAACTTGTATACTGAAAATATAATGAGGAATGTTAGAGAAGATGTAGACAAAGAATATTATGATGCCATAACTATTGGAGGTTATGAAATACCAGAGATTAGATATGCTGATGACACAGTATTACTGTCCACAACACAAAAAGGAATGGAAAAACTAATTATGTCAGTCCGTAAGAACAACAAAGAGCAAAACCTCTATCTTAATGCGAATAAAACTAAATTGATGACAAGTGACAAAACAAACAAGGCAGCTGATATATGTATCAGTGAGGAAGAACTGGAAAAAGTGGATAGTTTTGAATATCTTGGATCACTGCTAACTAATGATGGAGATTCAATGAGGGAAATTAAAAGGAAGACATCTATCGCTCTTCAGAAAGTAAAACAACTAAAGAATCTGTGGAGAGGAACAGACAGAACTACAAAAATAAGATTTTTAAGGTCATGCATCTTTCCCATCGCAACATATGCCTGTGAGACCTGGACACTTAACAGCTGAGAAGCACATAAATGCCTTTGAATGCTACAGAAGAGTTCTTCAAATACCATGGACACAAAAAGAACAAATGTATCCATACTACAAGAACTTAATATTGAAGAAGGGTTGCTAGTAAAGAGGATTAAAGAGAGAAAACTTAAATATTTTGGACACATTAAACGTCATGATAATCTAGAGAAAACTGTATTGGAAGGGTGCATAACGGGAAAAAGAAAGAGAGAAAGACCAAGGTGAATATGGCTGCAAGACATCGTTGATGATCTGCAAATGGATGCATCAGCAGCAGGCTATCTTGCTCACAACCGAGAGGCCTACAGGAGTGCTGTTTGGGAGGCAAAGTTCTGCAAGGGACATGCAAATGAATGAATGAATTTCATTCCACTGCACGGTGCTGCTAGATAATTTTACCACCTGGCGGTGGTGAGGTTGTTTGGTTTATAAACTTCTTAGCCAAAAGGCAGAGAAGCAAAATGTTTAACTTCATTATATATAATTTGTTTTATGTAACTGCCAGGTCATTATCTTCCCAGGCATTTCACACAGGCCTGTGTGCAGATATTTAAAGTTTTTAATTAAATTAATTACAGGGTTGCCAATTTAGTTTTTTTTATCTAGATAATCTTGGTCCTGCCTAGATAATGAAAATAGTCATCTAGATGTTAGCTATAAATCTGGATATTTTAAAATTATTTCTAGATAAGTTTAGATAATTTTTAAAAAGCATAATATTTTTTGTAAATCTTAAAAAAAAAACCAGCCCTTTCTAAATATGTGAAATCAATGTTTCAGTGTTTAGTTTTGCAGATTGGCAACACTAGTTTGTCATACAGAAAGTTGGGTGTCTCAGATAAAATAACAGGTAATTAATTAGGTCATGAATTAACTGGAGTTGCCTGGGAACTGCCTAGCTCTGGAAGGACAGTCAAAATATCAGTTCAGTGAGAGATGTTATTATATAATTAAGGGAGAGGAAGGACACCCCCCCCCCTTTTTTTTTTAAGGTTTGGGGAGGAATGTCATCTCTGCAAGTGAGAGCAGTTTTGTTTTGATGCATAATTAAATCAGTAGACTTCCCTGGTCCAGTGTCTCCGACTTCAGCATTTTGCAGTCGTGGCCGCTACCCTTCCTAGTTGTGCCCAGGATGGAGCTTTTGTCCAGGAGGATGAATCCTCGCCACTAGTGACTTCTACCCCTGGGTTGAGCCGGTTTAGGCATTATCCCAGTATGGGCGTGTTTGGGACGGGACGGACCTCTAGGGCAGAGGTACTGTGACATTCATAGCCTTCAAGATTCACCCCTGGTATGAGCCGGTTTAGGCAAAATTCACCAGTATGGGTGTTTATCAGGCGTTACCGACCTCTAGAGCGGAGGTGGCATGACATGTCTAGTCATCGAGTTCGACCCCTGGTGTGTGCCGGTTTAGGCATATTTCACCAGTGTAGGTGTATTTCGGACGTAGGCGGCCTCTAGAGCAGAGGTGCCGTGGTATAGCTCTCGTAGCGATACTACTGGACATACCAGGTTAAACTTCACTTTCCACCACCTTTTCCCATCGGCGCCGCACAGCAACCTTTATTTCTGCATTTACTTCCTTAACCGGGAGGAGCTTCACTCCACGCGCGGCATTGAAAAGTTAAGCCAGCAGTGACTTAACCTCTGGGACAAGCTGGTTCATGCATTTCACCCGATAGGACTGCACTCAGGACGTGGCTGACCTCCAGACCAGAGGTGCCATGATTTGACTGTTTGCTTCGCTTTATTCTTTCAACCACCTTTTCCGCAGTGATGCTGCGCGGCAACCTCATCTGCAAATTTCTTCATTGGCCGGGAAGAGCACCGCTCCACGCACGGCAGCTGAAGATCTCGCCAACAGCGGGTTTTGAACTAATAAAAGCGCTCTTTCCACGAGGGTCGGAGCTTGGTAAGCATGTATTAGCTCTAGAATTGCCACAGTTATCCAAGTAGGATCGTGTCATCTAAGGAACCTCGACTGATTTAATGAGCCATTCGCGGTTTCACCGTGAGACAGTGTGAACTTAGACATGCATGGCTTAATCTTTGAGACAAGCATATGACTACTGGCAGGATCAACCAGATAGCTTTCTTCACCGAACCTTTGTCGGATATCTGCCGACAGACCGACGCGGGGCAAGGGAGACAGCGCTCTGCTCAGAGCGGATCCCTTTCGACCCCGGCGGCGTTTCATTTCCTTTAACCGGCGGGGGCGGCTCTCTCTGCTCTAACGAGCGGAAAAGAAAGCCTGGCCACCCACGAACAACACACGTTACATACTGCAGACCCGATACTCTTTGCGAGAGATGGGCCAATTTCGAGACCATCGGTCGACAAAACCGTACTACATCGTTATCACGAACCTGGCTGGCTAGCCGTTTACATGCTTCGCTCGACGGACAAACCACTTGCTTCTGCATCGAAACACCTTAACTCTCGCCGTCCGGGAAGGGAGCGAAAGCCTGTCTCCCCACGCACGGAACTCGAGAGCGCTTTTTCGCCAAAAGAACCTGAAAATGTCAAAATTCAAGAAATACAAACAAAAATTTAGAAAAGAATGGTTAAAAGACAAATTGTTTGCGAAATGGACAATAATGACTGTTGGAGATGATACAAAAGCAAGCATGAGTGTGACATTAAAGTAAAATGCCAAGATTTGAAAATGCAGTGGAAATCTAAGAGAGCACATTAATTCGGTGCCCTTTAAAACTCAAGGACCTTTGACTTTTACATCATCATCATCATCATTCATTTGCATGTCCCTTTCAGAACTTTGCCTCCCTAACAACACTCGTGTAGGCCTCTCAGTTGTGAACAGGATGGCCTACTACTGATGCATCCATTTGCAGATTATCAACCATGTCTTGCAGCCATATTTGCTTTGGTCTTCCTCTCTTTCTTTTTCCCGTTATGCACCCTTCCAAGATGGTCTTCTCTAGATTATCATGACGTTTAATGTGTCCAAAATATTTAAGTTTTCTCTGTTTAATCCTCTTTACTAGCCAGCCTTCTTCAATATTAAGTTCTTGTAGTATGGATATATTTGTTCTTTTTTGTGTCCATGATATTTGAAGAACTCTTCTGTAGCATTTACATTCAAAGGCATTTATGAGTTTCTCAGCTGTTTTGTTAAGTGTCCAGATCTCACAGGCTTATGTTGCGATGGGAAAGATGCATGCCCTTAAAAATCTTATTTTTATAGTTCTGTCTGTTCCTCGCCACAGATTCTTTGACTTTTATACAAGCTTATAATGAATCCTCTACTCTTGAGGGATCAGTTACCACATTTATGAGTTGCCATTGTGCTATTGTAAACTGTGACCACCTTGTTGATTTGTGTAAGGCCAACATTGCTGACAATAAAACTGCAATAAAATGAAGCCGGAACTTCTTCATGCTATTTTAATGGTCAAATTCAGCTTATCAGGGCATTATTTTTGCACTTATCAGCTTCTTCCTGAAGTTTCAAAAGCTATAGGAATAACTTAACAATGGCAGCATATAAAAATAGAACTCTACAAGAGATGGAACTTCAATACCATCTTACCAAGCAGGTCCTTCAAATGTTGAAGACAATGATGATCTTCATTTCTTGTGACAGTGTCAAATTAATTATTAACATTAATGACACATTAGCATTAATAACATATTAGCATTACTTTCAATAACATTTCCTTATTAATTTTCACTTATGCATTGTTTTGATAGACAAAATATTTCCTATATATTTTTTGAATAAATGCTTTTAAAAACCTAGATAATTCTGGATGTATTCTGAGATAATTCTAGATATTTTTGTGCAAAAAAAGTTGGCAACCCTGAATAATTAGGTGAACTCCGTAAAACCACACCAAACAGGTGTCAAAAATGAAGGCATAATTTCCTAGTTTTCTCATGTCAGTAAAATATTTGTTGGAAAAAAAAAGGGAAAAAAAACCTCAAACTCCCTGTTTATTTTCTTTCTTGTAATTTTACAAACCAATGAGTTCAATGGTTCACATACATTTCATTTTATTAGTTGAACATTTCACATGTATTCACTTTTGTTAGTAATTGTGGCAACAACAAAAGTGCATTATCTTTAAAATGAAATAATTTTTCCCTTTCAGATTAATGTACAGAAAGTCATACAGAGTGAGCTGTTGCAGCTTAAAAATACATTGGTGAGTATAATAAAGATACATGTGTTGCGGTAGTCATGTTTCATGTTATGGAAGCATAAGGGGCATGTCTTACATCTTTCCCGTGCCGTTAAAAGTCACATAAGGCTTTGCATGGTAGTTTGCCAAGTTTTCATGTTTTTGGCAAGCTTTTCAGCCTCATCAAGGGATGTTACTCCCACTAAACTGGCCTCTCTTAACAATGTCCTTTTTAGAGTTTCATGTGGACAACCTCTTTTTCTTCAGCCTTTTGTGTTCCACTTGATAGCTTGTTTTGGGACTCTCTGACTGTTTCTTCTCATCACATGACTGACATATGTCCATCTCCTTTTTCTAATCACCCATGAGACAGGTTGCTGTTTGCTCATCTGCCTTATCTCTGCTTTGTTTTTGAATTCGTTCCACTTTATACTTAGTATTTTCCTGAGGCATTTGTTTTCAAAAGATTCTAATTTGTTGTCTATTTCTTTAGTTGTTTTCCAGCTTTCACATGCATAAATCTTCTTCTTCTTACACAGTCTATCTATATCTGCAGTCCTGTCTCGTGGCTAAATTTCACTGTTTTTTTGTAATTCATATATGGAACCATCAAGCTTATCTTCTTTAGTGGTTTCACTGGGCCAGTAATTACTTCTCAATGTCTCGTAGTTGGTGCAGTTCTGGAGGATATGTTCCACAGTCTGGGGCACTCAGGCACATGTACAAAGTCTAGTAGTACCAGCTGTAAACTTTGTGTACGTGTGACTTTGGAGTTGGCGTGTCCTGTTCGGAAATGGAAAATGGTGACTTGTTCCTTTCTGTTTAGCATGTGATAGTCATCATGTGGTGGTGTTTGTGGCTTCCTGTAGGTTTTTATCATGCTTTTCTTCTGATTATAGGTGATCGGCATGTCTGGTTGCTCCATTTCTGTGCCCTCTTTGGCCAGACGGTCAGCTTTCTCATTGCCTGGTATCCTACAGTGGGAGGGAATCCACTGCAAAGTGACTCTGTGTTGTAAGCCAATTTTTGATAAGGCATCCTTAAGGTCTGGTAGTTTGTTGCACTGAAGAGCTTCCAGTACTGATCTTGCATCTGTGAGAATTATTTTGGGGCCTGTATCAATTCTGGAGGCTGATAGTTTTTCAGCTGCAGCAATAATTGCCTTAATTTCTGCATCATAGTTGTTGCAGTATTTTCCAGTAGATATGGAAATCTTGTCAGTGGTGTTTGGATATTCAATATGTGCTCCTGCCCCTCCATTCCTTATGGCATTGTGTGCAGATCCATCTGTATACACACGTATCCAGGTGTCACATCTAGGAAACTAAGTGTGGCCATTGCTCTTACAAGACTGCTTTGCATCTCACCATTCTGCACACCTTTCACTTCAGTCTGAATAGTTATTTGTGTACAATCTGCTTCTTTCTATCATGTATGCTCTGGTACAGATGATAATGGAGCAACTATAGTTGGAAGGTCATCATCAGCTTATGCATACACTTGGCCTGGTGAATGAAGCTGCTTCTTTTAAGCCATCTTAGTGCCAAGTTATTGAATCTCTCCTCCAGGGGATGGCTTACAAAGCTGAGGAATTTCTCTCCCAACGTCTACGTACTTTTAGCACTTGAACACCGTTTTCTACATTTCTACTATTGGTGTGGACCTCATGGCACCTGTGATAATCTGTAGTGACTGATTTTGTACTTTGTTTATAATTATGCAGCGTAGTGTTTGATGCTATGCACCAAGCTGTTGAGCCATATTCTAAATGTGATAGAATACATTGCTGATATACATTCTTGAGGATTCTTTCACTAGTTCCCCATATGGTTCCACTCAGTTTTCTTAATATGGCTAGTTTTCTTCTGGCTTTTGCTTATGCATTGCTAATGTGTTGCTTCCAGGTCAGTTTTGAGTCAAGATTCACTCTTAAGTAAGTGGGTTGGTTGTCCATCCTTAAGGATATTTCATTTACAAAGATCTTACCTGCTTTCTGTTTAGATGAGAGAGTGAACAGAGTGGTACTTGATTTCTCTGTGTTAATACTTACACACCATTTGTTTTTCCATGTCAGGATGTCTGCTGGTCGTTGGAGTCTCTGTGTAGCAACTGTTGCATGTTCATCTATACACCACATAACCAGATCATCTGCATACTGTGCATCTTTGATTCCATAGGGAAGTTCCTTGACCAGGTCATTAATGAATACTAGGAATAGTGTAAGTGAAAGAACTCCTCCGTGTGGTACGTCATGTCGCAGCAGTACTTTCTGGCTTTTGTGACCATCCATTACTACTCCTGCTCTTCTGTTGTGTAAATAGGACTTTATCCAGTTGTGCAGTCTTCCATTTACATTGCAGTTTCTTAGTTTCACATGCATAAATGAAAGTGGATATTACATATGAATTGAATAACCTTAACTTGGTTTTTGTGTGTATAACTTTTGAATGCCTTATGTTCTCAAGATTATTAAAGGCCAGTGTTCCTTTTGCAATTCTAACTTCTTTACTGGTGTCACTATCTTGTTCTATGTAGCTACCGAGGATGCAGATTGATGTACTTCTTCAACAACTGTTCCTTGTATGTATATTTTTCCTTCTTGATCAAGGGGAAGTTTCATTATTTTTGTTTTTTATTCTTGTTAAATGAAAAAGGGCATATGCAGGGTAAAAATTTTTGTTGACCTGTCAGCATACTAGATTAATATATGTGTCTGGCTGCCTTTCTTTTTTCAACTCCAGAAGGAGCCAAGTATCATTTCTACAGCTGGGTTGATAAGGAAGCCTCAGACCAGGATTAAGCATACTCCCATTTCTGTGTTAAAATTCATTACCTTAGTTCATTGGTTCCTAAACAGTTGTCTGTGGCACATTGATGTGCTATTAGGGAGTCAGAAGTGTGGCAAATTTTTGATTAGTGAAAAATATTTTTGCTCGAAGTACAGTGCCATTTTGCTTATTAATACAACTGTATTTGTATAAAGTCTTTTGATAATCTGATATTAATGTAACATGAATTAAAACTCTATCCAGTATTCCTATATGGATAAAGATCTGTCCCTCCAAGCTGGTTCACATTTTACATTTGAAAAAAAAAACCAACCCTTTCATTTATAAAATTTTAAATGGCATAAATTTTTTGATTGTCTTGTCTTACAATAAAAATATTGTTATAGAATTTGGATATAGTTAATTTAAATGATAAAATACTAAAAAGTAATAGTTAATTTGGGGAGTCAAAGATTTAAAACACAGGTGTTCGATGACAACAATTTCCATTGCCAAATGTGCCAGTTTGAAAAATTTTGAGAAACCACTGCTTCACTTTTGAAAGAGATCTGTATCATTCAAAATGTTGTTGTGTTAAGTTTTAAAATGATTCTGCCAGCGCTAGGTTTGTTTTGTGACTTACTTAAAAGTAGACATGAATCAGTTTCTAGTGTTTAAAAAAAAAAATTTATTATGTGGAATAAAGAGTTTTTTTTAATCTTGTCACCATTTTGCAAAATGCTTTATGTTATAGTTGTAACAGTTGTTATTAATTCGTAACAGTAAACTAACACACTTTCTGACAGAAATAGTTTTTGGATATAGGTATATATAAAACTAAATATATAAATAAACGCAAAGCCATTGTGTTGCCCATTTTCCAATTTCTTTGTCCTGTATATTTTTGTATGATTAAGGTGTAAACCAAAATGTTACTGTGTGCTTGTTATTAAAGCTGTTCTTTCTGTTGTTTTAAATAGTCATAACATTTTCTAACAGAAAGTGTATCACAGACAGCACAATAGTGGGATTTTCTTTCTTTCAACTATTGACAAAGAGATGCAGAGATCAAAAGGTAAAGTACATTATCTCCTGCTGATGCTGAAACACTTGTGTATAGAAATGACTGAGCATTTATTAGAATTAGCATTAACAGATGTGACTATTCAATTTACATGAATTTCCCTTGTACATGCTGTTTGTGCGAAAGTGGTGTAACAGTTAATCCTTAATTTTAATACTGTTAATGCAGGTTCTGAACTGCTAAATTTGTTATGTGGTCCAAGGCAAACTTAGATTTTGTGTGTATAGGGAGCTTTTATTCACTGGGGCCACAGAAAAAGAAATCCAGTTCCCAGAACTTCAAAGATAATTGATTATATATAAGTCAGCCCAGTTGTATGAGACTGGTGTTTCAGTGTTCACATATACATTTTAATACATTTTCTTATGAGGACATTCTTGTAGAAAATACTTGACAGTTTTGCAAATTTCCAGACTCTTCAAATGGTCTTTGAGTGCAGACAAGTATTAAGTTTGGTAGCAGTGTTAAATAAGAGTTGTTAATATATTAAAATGTTATGATAGCCCCCCCCCCCCCCCAATTCTTGCTGTGAAATAAAACTTAATGGCAGCTAATGCCACAGTCAAAAAGAAACAGTTGTAAGTCATAATCATGAGATTTAGCTGTTCTGTTTTTTTTTTTCTTCTTAAGCTGACAATATTTTTAACTGACAGTTTCAGAAATTACAAAACTTATGGGCTGTTTGATTTCCTTGCTTGTTCAGTTTTTTGTTTGTTTTTTTTTTAAACATTTGCATTAGTTTCATTTTTGCTCTAAATTTTAATACTTTTTCTTTCTTGTACATACACTGCCCATATTGATCAGCTGCTTTCATAATAGTTTCTGTCTTGTGGTTCATATTTTCAGTCCACATGACTTTCATATTCATGCATATTAAAACTGCATTGGTAAACAATTCTTTACATTATTTATTATGTTAAAATATTATGATAAACACTCATGTTTATTTCAGGATTTTATCATATACTGATTACTTTATTGCAGGTTCACTGGATAGGTTGTTGACAGAGTTGAAAGCCTTGAATCAAGCTAATAGTGACCAGTCACAATCTGTCTCATAATCTCAGGGAAATTAGTTTTATCTAGTCACTTGGAATGAAAAAAAAAATTATTTTGAATATCATTCTAAACACTCCAAATGTGTGAATTAAGTTGTATGGTTTCACGGTACATGATATAAGCATGGTTTAATTTTGCACCCCTCTATGCACAATTTATTGTGTGGAGTTGTTGAAGTACATCTGTCAGATATAGGTTGGGCAAGAATGTGAAATATATAGTGGAGATGTATAAGGCATACACTGAAGGAATCTGGAGATAGCTCTACAAAGTTGGCCTTGTCCTGGCAAAATAAATAGTGGAAGAAGTATAAAGGTTATAAAAAATGCTGACAAAAGGAAGGAAAAAAAAATAGGATAGGCCTGATACAATATGATAACTTTGTTCATGTAGGATTGATAGATTAATGACAAAGAGAGATCTACGTGAGCAGCTTAACAATATGTTAGCATATGACATACCAAAATAAAACTTGAATAAGACCCATGATAATCTTGTCTCCCTTGTGCAAGATTGACAAGGTGGCAAAAGAAAACTCCAATGATGCTAACTGGCATGGCAGTTTAGCAATTGCAGAGTGACATTTTGCTATGTCATATGCTGATTTATACATTTAACTCATGACCTGCACTATACATTAAACATAAGCCAAAGAGATACATTTTTAGACTTGTTACTGCTTGTTTCAGTAATCGCCTTGATAATCACTAATTGATTACTCTTTTCTTGTGTCATAAGTTGAATCTTTGAAATTAAACACTGGTTTTCATGTAACGGAATATGCTACAGGACGAACAACTTTAAAGTTTTTGTGATTTAAATCCCCTTGTTTGTCACAGTTCGTTTTCATTGTACTCGTCCCTGAGTTCATGCTTAACTGAGGAGTGCAGAATACTTGCATGTGGAAATTATGAGTTTTGTGTGGCCAAGTGAACATGAAAGAAACCTTGCTTGGACTTTTTTGAGTGATAGTTTAAGTGAGAATGTTACCTTGAGTCAGTTGGAAATATAAGATGTAGCTGTATTGCATCTCTACAATGGATATGTTTGTGCAGTCAGCACAGAAGAAGGAATGAGCGAATGGTTCCAGATTGAAATGGGCATGAAACAAGGATGTATACTCTCCTTTGCATTTTGAATTGCCATAGACGTCATAATGAAAAAATGTTGCACAGGTAAAGCGGGCTTTGATTGGGTACATGGGACCCAACTAGAAGATCCTTGATTTTGCTGATGATATAACTCTTATCAGTGACAATGTGAATTCAGTGCAAGAAAAAACATACCCCATCTTCACTGGCTAGCAAAATAAGACTTGAATTTAACAAGGACAAAACAAAAATAATGAAACTTCCCCTTAATCAAGAAGGAAAAATATATGTAGAAAGAACAGCTGTTGAAGAAATACACCATACCTCAGCAGTTACATAGACTAGGACGGTGACACCAGAAAGGAAGTTAGAATTGCAAAAGCAGCATTGACCTTCAAGAATCTTGAGAAAATAAGGCACTCAAAAGTTATAAGCACAAAAGCCAAGCTAAGATTATTCAATTCATATGTAATATCCACCCTCATGTATGCATTTGAAAGCTGGAAAATAACTAAAGAAATAAACAACAAATTAGACTCTTTTGAAAAAATATTCCATATAATGTGAAACAAATTCAAGAACAATGCAGAGATAATGCAGATGAGTGAACAACAACCTGTCTCATGGGTGATCAGAAAGAGGAGATGGACATATATCGGTCATGTGATGAGAAGAAACAATCAGAGAATCCCAAAAGAAGTTATCAAGTGGAACACAACAGGTTGAAGAAAAAGAGGGTCAACCATATGAAACTCTAAGGAGGACACCTTTAAGAGATGCCAAATTATTAGACATAAAATCCCTTGATGAGGTTGAAAAGCTCACCGAAAACTGAAAAACTTTGTGAACTATCATGCAAGCCCTATGACGTTAAATGGCACGGGAAGGATGTAAGATGTACTGCATTATGTTCTAGGTAATTTAGCCGCGCAAGTTATTCTGATTCCTATGGAGGTAGCAGTAGCTTTTAGTTTCTCTCTCTCTCTCTGAACCTTAAGTGCCCAAGGCACATGGGGCTTCTGCAAGGGTTTTCCACAAATGCCTGTCCGTTGCCTTTTTTTTCTGCTCTTGCCCAGGTGAGCTCTCTATTGCTCAGCATCCTTTCCGTTGTTCTTCTTCATGTCTCTTTTGGTCTACCCTTACTTCTGTTCCCCTTGGTGTCCATCTTAGTGCTATTTTTGGTAGTGAGTTATTCGGAGCACATGTCCCAACCATTGCCAGCGTCTTTCCTCAATAATTGCTGTCAGTGGCTTCATCTGCATTTCTGCCAACAAGATATTATTTCTTATGGTGTTTGGCCAAAATATTTTTCTAATTCTTCGTAAACATTTAGTCTGGAAAGAATTCAGTTTGTTTTCTATGGTTTTGGTGATTTTCCAGCATTCACTTCCATAGAGTAGTACACTTAGAACATTACTCTTAAATATCCTTATTTTCATATTTATGCTTAGTTTTTTAGATTTCCATATTGTCTGCAGCACTGCAAAAGCCTGGTTTGCTCTAGTAAGTCTGCTGTTGATATCCTCTGTGCTGTCTCCATTTTCTACTACTCCACTGCCAAGGTATACAAATTCATTGACCTCCTCCACTAACTTGCTATCTACTCTGAGTACATTTCTGTTGTTCACATTTTGCTTCATTAACTTTGTCTTTCCTGCGTTGATCTTTAGTCCTATGTTGTTTGCATTCAGAGTTAGCTTGTTTATTTTATCTTGCATATCTTTGTGGCTGCTTGATAGTAGACAAATGTCGTCCGCGAAGTCAAGGTCCTTCAGCACTGTGTCAAGGGTCCATTGTAATCCTCTGCGATTGTCTGATGTTGCCTCCTTCATTAACCAGTCTGCTGCCAAGATAAATAATGTTGGTGATAGTACACATCCCTGTTTCACTCCTGTTTGTACCCTAAAGCTGCTGGAGGTATGTTCTCCACAGAATCACTTTGCACTGAAAACCCTCATATAGGGCTTTGATTACATTCACTATCTTATGGGGGAAGGTCATGCCATCTTAGATTTTCCACAGTGCACCTCTGTTGACACTGTCAAAGGCTTTCTCAAAATATATAAACAATGCATATGTTGTGCTATGCCACTGATGCTGGATGATCATCACAGCTAAAGTGATGCTGCTAAATTCAGAGGAACGAGCACCGAACAAAGTGTAATGAGTGAGAGTGGAGACTGCATTATCACCAGGTCTAGAAAATCAAGGATGGTCAGCATTACTATCCTTTACCTAATGGACAGTAGTGTGAAAAGAGGATGATGAACCACTGGCTTTGCATTTTCAGTGACTGTGAATTTTTGAGCTTATCCCAAAGGTGGCTAACTACAAAAAACATAACAAAATATTATGTTCTGTCCCTCTTTATTAAACAACAATTATATAAACATCAATAATATAACTAACACATAAAAAAAAAAGAACTGTAAATGTTAAATTCCTCTATAAACATATATACAGGGTGATCATAAAGTCCTTCCCTGATTAAGAAATATCATATCATTAAAACTCAGAAACATGAACATAACATCATGTAAGCTTATTCTTAGATTTTTGAACATATCATGTAAGCTTATTCATAGATTTTTTTTTCTCCTATATAGGTGCTGCTGTATCAAAATGGCATCTAAGAAGAAGAAAGCCCAATATGTTATTTGGTATTATGAAACAAATTTGTTAGGTACGGTTCAACACAGGTTCGGAAATGAGTATGGATAAGATGTACCAAATGTTAAAAGATTCAATGGCTGGTATGCAAAGTTTAAAAAGACTAGTAGCCTTTGTGACCTTAAAAGAACTGGTAAGCCTGGTGTGAATGAAGCACTGTTGACACTTGTATTGCTAAGTTGTTCTCCAAGCAACAAAAAGACCACATGTTGAAGTGCATGAATAAAGTTAACAACTTTTTGAGTTGAGATAAAATGTTAAAAAAAAAAACCAAAAAAAAAAAAAAAACCACATGTCTATATCTAACACAGTTTTGTATAATAAATGTCTGAATCTGGGGAAAGACTTCATGCTCACCCTGTATTGTCTTATTAGTCCACTTACAGAACACAATGTTCTCAGGCACACATTGAACAGACCAACTTATTAAGAAAAACAATATATCTTTTCATCTGATACTCATGGCAAAATGACATTCATGAAACTACCCAATGTGGTTTACTGTGGCTGAATACTTGCAAATGTATATGTAATTATTTTTTTTCACATCTAAGCAAGAACTGTGTCAAAGTGCAATACACCCAATCTTGCATTAGTTGTGCTGATATAAGAACACGAAGAAACTTCTTGTAAAGGATAGTATTCATCTCAATTTCTTCTACCACACATCTACTGTAGTCTGCAGGCTTTACTCATAAAAAATAACAGCAAAAGAGTCATTACTGAAGGCAGCTCTCATGCAGCAGTCAATGATACAAAATCTTTTTTGGGGATTTTCTTCCAGATCAGCGTTCAAATTTCACCATTTTTTCCCTCTATTTTGGAGTAGGTCACATTGTCAGACTTTTGACATGAACATAACTTATATTTTGCCTCCTCAATCTCAATATTTGGACATCATAGCAACAACATAAAGCATCTTGACAATATTTTTTTTTTCTATTAACATTCAGTGATGAAAGAAAACACTGAATTACTACTTCAGTTCACGAATAGCAGAATAGAAAACTTTTATCTATCTTACAAAAGTCAAAAAAACACATGAACATTTTCCTATTGTAACTTCAGCTAAACTAGACAGTTCAACACTAAAAATTGTTCTTTGGGGTATACAGTAAAGCCATCAATATGATCTGTCCAACAGACTCCTGTTATTTGTATCAGTCATTGAGATGTGCCGTTTTGTTGGGTATTCCTCATGACCAATGTGGCTCAATTCTTACAAAGTCCACAGACTGTAAAAGTAACTGCATCAACGCTTCATTTGCAAGTCTCTTTAAAAATAAAAAAGAAGATGCGAAAAAAAAAAAAAAGAATCCCCAAGAAAACACTGTAAATATTAAAACCAAACATCCATGACATGAACATGTAATACTAGCCTCTAAATCCATCATAACTCTGAAATATCAAAGATACTTTTTTTTCTTTATTCCTGCACATTACAAAAAAAAAAAAAGCCAGTTTGTTGCAGCCAGCAACCAGATCTCTTTTCAGAGCATAACATATACAGCTTAAACTTAATGGCAACAGTATAAATAAAAACCCTGCAGAAAAAAAAAACAAAACAAAACAACTGCAATTTGCAAGAACAGAGCTTGACAGTAACATTTCTATGTTTCCATTATCTCAGCACAACCCATATAACAACATATGTAAACACTAAGATGCTGCACTGTGTAGGAAGACAAAATGTTCTAACCCACTGACAGAGCAGAATGATGTACAACATAATGGTATACCCCTTATCTAGAAAAATGACACCAAATTTAACGCCTTGTCGCATTGTAACAAATTACAAACAGAAAAAAAAATTCTGCTAAACACACAAGTCCTAGTTTTTCAGCATTTAAATTGATTCCAGGTTGGCCATAGTGCTGGTCTCAGGCATGATGTATGAAATGTCATCCCAAGGATGACGGTACAGACCCTGCTTCAAGCGCTTCTGGTCCAGGAAGTGACCTATTGAAGAATTGCAAAATAACTTCATGATAAGAGACATCCCTACTACTTTTATCAGCGTGAAGTAAACAGATCTGGGGACAGAAAGAGGGCAGAGGAGGAAGAATAAGGATTATTTAATTCGAGTTAAACACTAACAAAACGCATCTCTGTTGTGTTCAGGAATTTACAGAACACCCCTGAAGTTATGAACATTTATAAATTAAATCCTTTCTTAACAATTCCTACCTATCATGAGCAAATAATAAACCACTGTTATGTCAATAAGCTAAAAGCACAATGAATATACACATTACCTATGAATCCCATACTGCGTCCAAGAACAAACAAGGCATTCAGTGCTCCAATTTCAATAAACTCCTGAGCCTCTTCTCTGTTGACATGAAACAGTAACATGAAAGTTTCATATAAAGGATGAAAAATGGAAGCTGAAGACCAAAAGTAAAAATGGTGTTTCAAATCAGAAGCTAAACAGACAAGATATCAATCATGCATATTATCCTTGCTTCTATCTTAAATGGTGAAATAGTATTCATTTTTTTAAAAAATCAGTCTAATAAACAAACAAAACCAAAACATCATTTTGAAACAGTGAGCAAACAAAGCTACCTTAAAGAACATCTAAACAAAATCAACAAGTAACCAAATGGTTTTTTAACATTAAAATGGAATAAAAAATAAAGCTGCTTCCATTGCCTCCTTCAATTCAAAACTGCCCATATTCCATGGCAAAACAACTACAAATGACAGCCAAATTCTTCACTATATCATTGACGACCAAGAGCATTTAGCTCACAACTACATTAAAAAAAAACAAAAAACACTTAAATCATTGAAATCTAGGTTTAACCCAGAGGTTATGACACTGCTGGCGAGACTCTGAATGCCGCGTGTGGAGTGAAGCTCCTCCTGGTCAAGGAAGAAAATGTGGAAAAGAAATAAAGGTTGCTGTGTGGCGCCGATGTGAAAGGATAAAGTGAAATTTAATCGGTATGTCCAGTAGTATCGCTGCGAGAGCTACACATACCAAGGCACCTCTGCTCTAGAGGTTGGCCACGTCCGAAATAGACCTACACTGGTGAAATATGCCTAAACTGGCACACACCAGAGATGAAACTTGATGGCCAGGCATGTCACACCACCTCCGCTCTAGAGGTCGGTCACACCCGATATACACCCATACTGGTGAAATATGCCTAAACTGGCTCATACCAGGGGTGAAACTTGAAGGCTATGCAAGTCGCAGTATCTTTGCTCTAGAGTTCGGTCACGCCCCAAACACGCCCATACTAGGATAATATGCCTAAACCGGCTCAACCCAGGGGTGGAAGTCACTAGTGGCGAGGATTCATCCTCCTGGACAAAAGCTCCATCCTGGTCACAACTAGGAAAGGTAGTGGCCACGACCACAAAATACTGAAGTCAGAGACACTGGACCAGGGCAGCCTAGATAGGCAACCACCTCTCACCTGGCGGGGATGTATGCATATCCTAATCACGCCGAGGTTTTCCGGTGAGAAAGTCCAACGCTGGACTCGATGGGCAACCACCTCTCACTCGGTGGTGATACACGGGTATCTCAAAACACGTCGAGGTTTTCCGGTGAGAAAGTCCAACTCTGGCCTGGGTGGGCTACCACCTCTCACCCGGCGGGGATATGCTGATATTCTAAACACATCGAGGTCTTCCGGTGAGAAAGTCCAACTCCAGACTAAACTGGTGCAACGAAAACCACGGTGTCACACAATCCCGCTTCTGAGACCCACCAAGAATACAGGCTCAAGCCCTGAGATACTCTGAACCTCCTGCGGTCCTCTCGGGGATCTCATGTGGTCCTTTTGGGGACAACATGGGGGACCACGAGACTTAACGAGGATCACAGGGCAGTCTTGGTGGTAGAAGCGAACAAAGAAGAAGAAGAAGACTGCAATCTAAACATTTCTCATCAGTTTTAATGAACTGCTAGATGTAAGCAATTACCTTGTGAAACAGCCACTGTTGCGCAGCAAGTCCACAAAAGCAACTCCAATAAAACCATCCACATTCAGAATTAGATTGGGTTTCTGTGAAAAATATAAGAAAGGAGAAAACAAAATAACTCATATGTTAACTTTGCGGACATCAGAAATAAAACTACAAAATATATCAAACATAAATTCTTACTGGATAATATACACTTAAGTTTTCTCAAAGTTGCTTAACTCTTTTGCTCCAAAAAAACACTGACAGGGTTGATCTTGTATACCTATGCAAATCAAGAGGGAATTCACGCAAAGTCTAAATAAAATTAAAATTAGCAATAATTATAACCCATAATTTTTTTTTTTTGGTGTAACCTTTTTTTGGTTTCTTTCCACCAAAATTTCTCAAAATTTATTTTGGCAGGGCCTGGAAAATAATTCAGGATTGAAAGAGTTAACTATATCCAATTTAAAATTTCACCTGTGTTATGCTAAATTTCGTTACTACCTTTGATGTGGTGATTTTTTCCACTTCCAAAGCATAGTCCAGCAGAGGTGTAGCTGGGAAATGTTTCTTGGCATACTCCTTCAGGATCACCACTCGCATATCTGGATTGTTCAGCTGGTGAAAGAAAAATGTGCTGGTTTCAGATCTTTCTAGTTATATAATCAAAATGAAAATATGCAGATAAAAAGTAACTAGCCATCTCATGCAAAAGAAAAAAAAAAGCATACAAGGTAAAATGCTACTCCTTAACTCTTCCCCTGCTGGCGGTATTATAATGTGGCCTTCCGGCTAGTTCACGTTTGGACCAAAATCACTATATTAATGTTTGGTCCATTTCGATGAAAAACCATATTCAAATTTTGGTTCGCAAGTTATCTGCACTTGTCAGAATTACCCGGGATCCTTTTAACTTAGTGTGGGCAGTGTGTAGCCATTTTTTCAGTCTATGTTCGATTTGGAGGAATATTTTTCCTAATTTCCAGCCACTTTGTGGATCTGCAAAAGGAATTCTGAATGTTTTCTGTTGTGTTTGTGCTTTTGTTTCTGCAAATTTGTGCAAAAAGTGATTACATTTCATGTGAGGAATTTCATTTTATCATCGATTTGTGATTTACACATGGATATTTACAGCTCTAATGGTAAGCAGAAACCAATTTGTGTGTCATAATTTTTTTTGGGGGGGGGGGGGGGGAGAAGAAGGCTAAAAATATTGTCTTATTTTCTCACCAGTTATTTTTTCCTAAGAAAACTCTGCATTTATGGAATCTTCATTCATTTTAATTTCTTTTGGATGTATAAAAAGTATACTTTTCACATGGCAATAATCACTACATTTGCTTTTTCAACTATACCCCAAAAATATCCAACACCCACGCATTTTGCTTGGTACCAACGTGACGTCCGGCATGGGAAGAGTTAACTGTGATGGTGTACCAGTGTTTCAATACAATGGAGAACTGATAACAGGCAAATAAAATTTGGCAGACAGAGATTCCCTGGGAACAAATATGTTAAGAACACACTTAACATAGTCTTTATGAGACAGGGAACATGAATCTGATTGCTTAAAAACTCAGACCTACTTCTGTAGCCCAGAAACCTGTAGCAATCAACACTAATTGTAGTGTCAGGATAATGGATGGATAGCGACATGGAGATCACTAGTGGGGATAAGGAAAATCTTATGTGAAACCAATGACTCCAGGATGTGATAAGCCTATGGATCTCTACAACAATGGCTACCAGAATGAGGATAACAAAACAGCCAGCAGACTATAGGTGGCAGGAAATGATATCGTTGAAGCACTCATCAGATTCCTCATCCCAAAGCTGGAGTGTCCCTGTGGAACTGTCTCAAATCCACTGGGCCTGATGTGGAGAAGGGGCTTAGTACAGCCACCAGAGGCTGGAAAACAAACAGGCCAGCCTACATTACTGACTTCATGGCAGTCCGAGCAAGACCACAGTCTGCCCTAGCAAGGAAAGGTGCTGAAGTCCGAGGTATCCAGCCAGAAGGCGCATCACAAAAAAAATCAGGGTACCATGCACTACTGCTAAATGCATACAAAGAAGAAGAAGCAGACAGAAAAAAAACCTTTTATTTACTGTGACAATCTGCAACATACATATGACCTATGAAAGGATAAGAAGCAGAGAATTGGTGTGCCATCTCTCTCTCTGCGACAATGTAAGTAGTATTTTTCATTGACGTTACAGTTAACACTTTCCTACATGCAAATCAAAAGGAGGAGAAAGAGATTTTTTTTTTTTAAAATGGATTATACAATTTTAGATGTGACAGGTGACTGTGGTAATGAGCATCAGGGGAAGCAAAGACAAAGCCAAGACATGAAATTGGGAGGAGTCAAAATTCTTTCAAAATTAATACTTACAGATTTGACCCTGTGTCCAATACCCATGATAAGTGTACCCTTCTTTCTCATGTCATTGACAAACTCCATAGGAATAAGTCCACTGTCCAAAGCATTGCTGAACTGTCTTGCTGCTGCATCTAAAGCTCCTCCAAATCTGTCACCCTGGATGAGTAAATCACAATTAGTATTTATTATTCACACTCTCAATTCATCTCTGCAAATTCCCCTGGGAACAACTGTGTTAAGAACACACTTATCTTAACATAGTCTTTGTGAGACAGGAAACATGGATCTGATTGCTTAAAAACTCTGACCTACTTAGACCAGAAACCTGAAGCAATCAACACTGATTGTAACTGTTATTTCTGTAAAATGTAATGTCAGGTTGGTGGATGGATGGGGACATGGAAATCGCCGACGGAGATGAGGAAAATCTGGTGTGAAACCAATGAATCCAGGACGTGACAAGCCTATAGGTCTCTACAACAATGGCTATCAGAATGATGTAAACAAAACAGAACCAGCAGACTATAGGTGGCGGGGAATGGATATTGCTGAGGCACTCATCAGGTTTCTCATCCCAAGAGTCAGAATGTCTCTGTGGAACCATCTCAAAGCCATCTGGCCAGCTACCATTGCATGCTGAATCTGATGTAGAGAAGGAGTGTAAGTACAGCCATCAGAGGCTGGAAAACAAAGTTTTGGCCAGGCCAACCTACACCACTGTCATCATGGCAATCCGAGCAAGACCACAGTCTGCCCTAGCAAGGAAAGGTGCTGAAGTCGAAGGTACCCAGCGGTTCTAAGGACTGTTATAGCCGGAGGTTGGGTGGGGGATATGTTCTCCACTTCAATGAAATGTCTTCAAGGAGTATCTCAAATAGCTCCTGACAGTCCACGTCCAGCTCCTGGCCTACTTGTGGCAGAACTGTTCAAACTGACAGGAGAAGGGACAAAGGCGAATATCTGGTGCCCGAAAACCAGACGTTTCAGGTAGATGAGAGTCATGCTTGGTAGCTCATCTACCGCTGCTGGCGAGATTCTTCAGCTGCTGTGCGTGAAGTGGGGCTCCTCCTGGCCAGTGAAGAAAGGTGCACGCAGAGCCACTGTGGAAAAGGTGAAAGAAAGGATTAAGTGAAGTAATCAGTAGTCTCAAGGTCAGGACTGCTCAAATCACGGCACCTCTGTTCTGGAGGTCGGCCACGTCCTATTTGCACTCATACCGGGTGAATTGCCTAAACTGGCTTAACCCAGGGGTTAAGACACTGCTGGCGAGATTCTTCGGATGCCGCAGGTGGAGTTAAACTCCTCCCGGCCAATGAAGAATATGCAAAAAAAAAGCAATTAGGGTTGCCGTGCAGAGTCAATGTGAAAAGGTGATGGAAAGGATAAAGGGAAACTTTATCGGTATGTCCAGTAGTCTTGCGGCAAGAGCTACTCATACCACGGCACCTCTGCTCTAGAGGCTGGCCATGTCTGATATACATCCATACTGGTGAAATATGCCTAAACTGGCTAAAACCAGGGGTGAAACTTACTAGTGGCGAGGATTTGTCCTCCTGGACAATAGCTCTGTCCTGGTCACAATTAGGAAAGGGAGCAGCCATGACCACAAAATTCTCAAGTCAGAGACACTGGACCAGTGCAGTCTAGATAGGCAACCACCTCTCACACGGCAGGGATGTATGCATATCCTAATCGCGCTGAGGTTTTCCGGTGAGAAACTCCAACACTGGACTGGATGGGCAACCACCTCTCACCCGGCAGGGATACACAAGTGTCCCAAAACACGTCGAGGTTTTCCGGTGAGAAAGTCTAATTCTAGCCTGAATGGGCAACCATCTCTCACCCAGAGGGGATATACTGATATTCAAAACAAGTCGAGGTTTTCCTGTGAGAAAGTCCAACTCTAGATTAAACTGGTGCAACAAAAACCAGTGTCACGCAATCCTGCTTCTGAGACCCACCGAGAATACGGGCTCAAGCCCTGCGATACTCTGAACCTATTGTGGTCCTCTTGAGGATCTCGTGTGGTCCTTTCAGGGACCATGGGACCTATCGAGGACCACAGGAGTAAATACAGTAGGATCATGGGGTGGTCTTGGTGGTAGAAGCGAACGAAAAGGAAGAAAGTACCAAGCCAAAAGGTGCATCGTAAAAATCAAGGGTACCATGGATCATAGCCAATGTGCATACGAAGAAGATCTCTGCACATTTTCCAGTCTGTTCATAATAAAAGTGAAAAAAAAATGTTCAAAATGCTGCGGTTAAAATGTCAGTCTGTTCATAATAAAAGTGAAAAAAAAATGTTCAAAATGCTGCGGTTAAAATGATGGAAAAAAAAACCCCCAAATAATCCATTAGGTAGATTACATAAAAAAAAAGGCAGCTTGATTAGGTTGGATTTACACAATAATGAACCACAGTGAATTGGTTTCTTGTATATTAAAGAAGGTTAGAGACCTGCCTTCATCACACGTCAGCATTTAAAGTTAAAAAAAAAATAAGTACCTTTGACAAATTGAGTTAGAGGAAACAAACTTCCTCTGAATATACTGAACTCTGCCTTATGAACATCTTAGTACACCATACATACAGCTGTCAAAGCATTACATGATAAACAATACATACAGCTGTCAAAACATTACATAATAAACAATACAGCTGTCAAAACATTACATGATAAACAATACATACAGCTGTCAAAACATTACATAATAAACAATACATACAGCTGTCAAAACATTACATGATAAACAATACATACAGCTGTCAAAACATTACGTGATAATACATACAGCTGTCAAAACATTACATGATAATACATACAGCTGTCAAACCATTACATGATAAACAATGTATACAGAGCAACCATGCCAAAAAGGTTAGCCACAGCACTTTAGTCATAAGATATAACCATATGGCAGTCATGGCACAGCAATGAGGGATAAACACTGTATACACAGCTGCAACAGGATTAAGAAACACAGGGGAAAGTAACATTGTAAAGAAATAACACTTACAATAGTTAGCAAACCAGATGTTAGTGAGGAGATGAGATCTTTGCCTGCTCTAGCACACACTATAGTGTTGTGGGCTCCAGACACAGCAGGTCCATGGTCAGCTGTCACCATCAAGCACATCTCGATGAACTTCGTGGCATATCGAGGTAACCTGTGGATTGCGATTCACAGATGAGTACAGAGAAAACTGAAATAGTTCTCATAAACAATGGTGCATAACAGCGGCCTATGCTTTTCATTTCATCATATAGCATGATTTCCAACTATCACAGGATTTTAATCAACATTCAGGTTAAACTGTCTGCTGAAAACAGAGTTTCATCAGTAACTGGGCATACTGTCTATTAAAATATATAAGTAGATTACAATTTTGTAAACATTCTGGTCATAAAAAAAAAGAGCATTTCTTTTTCCAGTAGAATTGGTGGTGAAAACATGCCTATCCCTGTCTAATGTTTTAGTCTAAAGAATATGTGATGTATTCTGTGATTTTATTCTCTCAATATCCTTATGAAAATGTGAGCTACACTGTTTATATGAATCCACACAATTACTGTTTCCTGAAAACTACAATTTCAGCACAGTTCCATGGGTATTACATCTGTCATCATCATCATGTGCCGTGCTGACTGGCGTTGGCTATTATGCTTCACCAGAGTACCCGATCCTTCATGCAGGCCATCAGTTCAGTTGGTGATCTCCTCTCACACCATCCCATCAGACTGTCCAGTATCATTTCTCTTGGTCTTCCTCTTGATCTTCTTCCTTCTATTTTTCCTGTTGTTATAATATTTTCAATGCCCCCTCTTCTCATTGCATGTCCTATGAAAGCACATTGTCTCTCTCTTATCTTTTTGACAAGGTTTTTTGTCTCTCCAGCTATTCTCATACGTTCTTCATTAGTTTTTTTGCTGTCCAGGGGATTTGCAATATTCTTTTAATAAACCCCATTTCTGCTGCTTCCAATGATTTTTGTGCAGACTTGCCTATTGTCCATGATTCTGACATGTATGAAAAAAAAAAAAAAATTTAAAACTGCTTTAAACATGTACAGCATTTCTAAATTTAACAGTCAGCTTGTAAACAGCTTTACAACTCTGTGGAAGGTAATAAGCTAAAACCCAATACCAACCTTCTCTGAAACCACAGCAAACTGAGCACGCCACCAATACCCATGTCTTCCTTGAAAATGTCAGTGATTGGAATGCCAGCATATAACAGCTCCTGTCCTCTCTCATCACATATGCTTGTCATGAAAGAGGCTGGCTTTCTTATCAGACCAAGCTCCTGTTTAAGAAAAAAGAATGTTTTTATAATGACTTCTTAAGAAAATTGAAAAATATTTCTTTTTGTTACTATTTCTAAAAATTGTACACCAGCAAAACAAGCTGCAGAATATAATATGGCTTATTTCTTTTGAGTCTTCTTTAGTACATTATAAGCACTTTTCACCAGTGCTAATGTATTTAGATAAACTACATAACTGAAGCTTCTTACTTTCATCTTGCTGCTGTTTTTTTTTAAACGTTATTCTTGCAGTTCTGTCCTCCCTCTCCACCCCAAAACCAAATTCCACATTAACCAACTATTCATTTTTCTTTGCATGGTTGAGAAGTATCAGTGCTTCTTAAAGAATTAGCATGTTAACTATTCCACTGTAATAAACTCCTTTCAACAAAAGAACGTTGTTAATAAATTCAAACATGTTTCTATCTGTTTAAAAGCTCTGCACAGTAAAATCTACTTGAAAACATGTCAGGAAACAAAAAAACACATACCCTAGCCCAGTTGAAGTCCATTGGAACAGTAGGTGGTGCTGTCTCAGGCTGGGGTACTATAGTCCCATCAACCACAAGCTTAGTGTAAACATCGCTGAAAATAAGGCAGCAAACATTAACAACATTCAAAGCCAGCATACACACAGAAGACTTTAAAATTATACTACGCTTCTAAACAAAATCAGTGATTTGTAGTTCTTTCTCAATAGGGAAAGAAGGAGAAACTTATCTGTTATCTGTTGATGATATTATAATCATTAAAGTGTTCATCTTCTCTTGCATCCTTCCTCATTTACCTTTCAGTACTGAGGGGAAAGTGTTCATCATTTCAGCTATCTACGCAACTACTCACAGTTTGGCAAGATAATTCTATTATTAGAAAAATCTGTATTAAACCCACCCTACTTCAAATTCCTGCCTCTCCTGTTAAAAAAAAAAATTGTTTAAACTGGCAAAATAATAAACAAAGCCACAAAGAATGCTTAAAGAATTAAAAAGAAAACATTTTCAGAACTAAACTACTTCTAAAAGACAGAAAAATAAAAAACTGCTTTGATTTATATGGATCACAATTATGCTTAAAGCAGCTTCTACTTTGATAAGAAATATGAACGTACTGAATTGTTGTTCCTAGCTCATCAAAGCTCCTGGGCACAGTAGCCCCAGCTGCTCGAAGTGCTTCATTTTTAGCACTGGCTGTCTCTGCTTCAGCGTTAGCACATGAACCAGCATGGCCAAACTGGACCTGAAACACAAAAAAAGACATTAAAATCACTGACAATCAAACACATGGAACGCAAATGAAGCATACAGCACACGTATATTCCATATAAAGGAATAGCATGAAGTAGTTAATAAGACTACAATAGAATTTACATTACAAGAAATATGCACAAGGTAAATTAACCAAAAAAAAAACAAACTCTGTAACTGAAGAAATACAGAATGCCTGTGAAATAGTTAAATGTAAAACATAAATGATGGAAAAAAACAAACATGGAAATTGCTAGTAATCACATTGTGACCATTTGAAAGTTAAATGAACAGATAACAAATAAAACATTGCACCGAATAACACACAATAATTAGTGTATAAGTATACAACCATACAACCTGTACAATGTAAAATGTGACATACTAAAGTGGAAGTATCACTGATAGACAAAAATGTCAAATGTCACTCTTTATCTCTGATGGCACTGAGGAGAAGATTATGATGTTAAAGTTATTTTATGCCATAAACTGCAATATTTAGTATACACTGAACCTCTGAGGTGAACATCTTGGCACAGGTTCCAATGCACCAGGCAATGACTGGTTTGTTCACAGTTCCATTTTTCATTGCATCCACAAGCTGATACTCCTCCACACCACCAACCTGAACAGATAGAGAAGAATGCACATAAAAATTTCAGTCCCAAACAACTGGCAAAATGTCTCAAATTTTCATAAATATAACAGCAGTAAGAAAGACTCAATACTTCACTTGCTATTTGACATTTTAAAGTTGGTTTGTGACTTATTCAAAAGCAAAAGATCTTCCTTAATTTTTTTTTTTTTTTTTGGCACATCATTTTGATATGAATAAATTTCTACAAGGCTTACACCCTGTGGTACATAAGGTATAAAATGACCTCATCCTAAGTTATAGAGGGTTTAATTACACATTTATTTCCATTACAGAAAAAAAAAAAAAATTCCAGACCTAACTACACATTAATGCAATGTGAAACATTTACCTCTCCCAGTAACACAATCATTTTGACTTCAGGATTGGCTTGGTACCTCAGAATGTGGTCCATGAATGTAGAACCAGGATACCTGGGATAAATTAATAATTTTGATATTGTAAACAATCATTCTAATATGTAGTGAAAAAAAAAAAAATTCCACCTAACATAATGCAACAGCTGATGTTGCAGGTGTTTTAAAACATACAACCAGTAACCAAATGTTCATTTCCTAATTTCTATACTAAATGAGCTCAACAGTTCACAAAAACCATCAAAGCACCCACAAAAAAAAAAAATCTTACAGCCATATTTACAAACCATCATTATCTTGCTCCATTTTCCCCAATGCAAGCTGTATGTCTCTATGCTTTGCTAATATGGCCATACACTTTACTTATTTTGGTTTAATGTTTTTCATTATTTCTCTCTTCTGCTCAGTTTTATTCCAATATGATTATGATATAAGTTACTTAAGTCTCAACTCACAGTGCTGTTTAGTATGCACTGAACTAATACAAAAAGCACTTCCACTTATATCATTCCTTGTCCTTAACTGAAGGAAACATTCTCATTCTTCTATAAGTACACCTCTATGAGTTTACTTTTATTTTCTTGTTTACTACCCTGTTCTTTATGGAGCAATGTTGGTTATACACAACACTGTAACTCTCAACTAAAAATTCTGTCTCATTCACCTCAAAGAATTTGTGTCATTCCATTGAAAATGCACAATCTATACTTTCCTACTGAATTTAATCATATCTTTTGTTATGTGCTATATATTTCAGACATACTTTTTGCTGCTTTTATTTTTTAGCCATTATATTCTTTAAAAACTACAATACCTGTCTCCTCCAATGGCAATGCCCTCATAAACCCCATCAGCATTCAGTGCTATAATGTTGTTCAGTTCATTTGACATGCCACCAGATCTTGACACATAAGCCACACTGAAAAACATTTACAGTACATAAAACTATAGGAATTTGTTTTAAATTATATCTTGTCTTATGATAACAACCTTCATTTTAAACATAACTACAATTCAATGGTGCTTTATAATTGTTCTTAAACCCAAAACTACGGACTAATGACCACACATTTTGGCAACAAACAATATAATTACACTATCTTGTTGTCAAAGTAAGCGTGTTCCAAAGCAT
This sequence comes from Achatina immaculata, assembly GCA_009760885.1. NCBI lineage: Eukaryota > Metazoa > Mollusca > Gastropoda > Stylommatophora > Achatinidae > Lissachatina > Lissachatina immaculata. The sequence continues at coordinate 27,535,313 of CM019691.1, read as the reverse complement.
TTAATGTTATATATCAAATGGTTGATACTTCTATAAATAATAACAATGTAGATAAACCCTGATATATGTGGTTTCAACTAGTGCTGTTTTCAGCTAATGTAAACACAAACATTCATACTTAATTTTTAAATAGTGCATTCATTAAATAGTGTTTATATGCTGATGCAACTTGCATCTTCTGTTAAGTGACAAAGACAAATGTGACAAAAGCAGTAGAACTGGTGCAACTCGGTGCTCATGAAGAAAAGAAGAACCTCTGACTGAAAGAGAGGACAGCATTTCAAAAGAAATTTCATTAAAGGAACTTGAGCAGATGTTTGGAAATTTTGAAACAGTTAACCATGTATGCAGGTAAAACTTATTTTAAATCCCTAAACTAAACCTTCCAAGGAATGTTTCAAAACATGAATTTGATATGTGGTATCTTCAGAGAGTGAATTAACTGCATATACTGAAGTTTACTTAAAAAAAAATATATATATATATATATATGTGTGTGTGTATGATTACCTCATCAAAAAATTTTTAGAGAAGCATGCAGCACAGCTAGGGCATAATACAAAGGCTGGTTGTGGACTGTGAGATGTGGAGTGTGTTGCTGCCATGCAAGATGCCATATGGCGTGCTGGACAGTGATTGCTTAGCCAATTGCCAACCAAGGACATGGATGGATGGACAGAGAAAACTTTTATTATTAACATACAGCTCTGAGCATTCTAAATTGAACCCACCTGCCAGGCCTGTATAACTTGGATGCAAGAATGTTGTCCAACATGCCACCTGTGTTACCAATCTTGAAACAACCTGGCTTCACACCACCCACCTAGAGCAGAAAAAAAAAAGCATAGAAAATCTCTCTTTGGTTCATGACAATGCTGTTCATTTTTTAACAATCCTTTGAACAAAAGAGCCTAATAGTACATAAATCTTTAGCAGTAAAATTTCTTTTACAGGTATCAAGAACAGTGTTATTTCATATAAACTCATTTCATATTTCTGTTTGGTGAGGTTATATGAACTTAATATTTTTTACATCAAGAAGTTGAATGTCAAAGTTTTTGCCATTTTATAAATTTTCTTGTGCTCTTTATGTACTTACTTCTGTTAGCACCAAACTGAACTAAATGTCTGAAGTTCAAAAGTTGAAAGATGTGTTGTTCTGAAAAATGTTTCAGTGCTCTTCACTATTAAACCTAACAAGCAACTCAGAAAAAGTATCTGATTAAAGCATTATTTCAATATAATATCTAAACTTACAGTGGCGGGTCCAATGATTGTGACATTCTTTTCATTTGCAACTTTGATGAGATGACGTGTGAGATTTTCTGGAATGCCCTCTGCGATGATTGAAATTGAACGAATCTAGAGGGAGAGAAAAAACATCTATAAAATACAATATATAGTCATACTGATTTGATAAGTGAGACTTAAAATGTCATAAATGCATGCGCTTATTTCACTATATGTTATATCACAGATTTAATGTGAAATATCCACCTGCTTCATTTTCATTTCACTGCATTAAAGAAACTAAAGTAACTATGGTTTCTGTTTTATTAACTGCATATTTTATTTTTATTTTTTTCTCTTTGGTCTTGTCAATTATTTTTTTCGGTATATTTTAGAGTAGTTTTTATAACTATTAGAAAAAATATAATTTAATTTCTGCCCAGTTCTTTAGAATTCAAGTATATGCTCAGGTATTGTTTTTGGAGTACTGCAGAAACTGTATTCTAAACTTAAAAGACTTTTAAAGCTAGCTTTTTTCTTTTCCTGTAAATAACTGCCTTTAATTTTTAATGAAACATTAAACAAAAAAAAATTGCTCTCTAGATCAATTTTCATTCTACTTCAAACATAAACATAGGCAACAAGTTTAAATAATTACAAAAATTTTATGCAAGGCAATTTTACACACACCATTTTTCATACTATAATAAACATGCTGTGTAATTTACCCCACAGACAAGTAACAATCTTTGAACCACTCTCAGGATAACACATTTATTCATTACCTGCGGATAACTGAGTGTTTCAATTGTGCTTTCATATGCAGATCTTAAAGAAGCAAAGTTGACCAAAGTGTCAGCAGCTGGATGCTTCTTCATACAGTCATCCATATTTTTGTACACTAGGATTACAAATAAAATACATACACATAAATGGGGGCATCTGTTCACATGTTTTTAACAAAATTATTTGTGTGAAGGAAGACCAAAATGTACTGAAAGAAAGCCCTTGTACAAGTTATGAAATATAATTATAGTCATCTTGATCACCCCTGATACCCTACAATCAAGAATTGTTTTTCTCTCAAGATTCCTGTTGATGGAAGCTAATACTTCTTTTAAGACTAAAAACAAAGTTTTTCTATTCTTTCAGAGAATAAGCATGTTTAAAAAAAAAGAAACATTACCTTGGTAAACTACTCCCTGGCCTGTGACAACTCGATCCCATGTGACCAATACATTATTAACTCTTTTTATACTTCGAGGCATGTCACGGGTTAATCTGGTGAACATTTTTTTCCTTGGTAACGTGTAGTGCAATGGTGGTTGAGATGTGTTGGAGTGGTAGTGCTTTGGTTTATAATTTTGGTCTCTAGTTTCGAATTTAACCAAACTATTTTTCAAAATCTGGCCAAACCAGTAGTGCTAGTCCATTCTGGTATGTTTTAAACATCGCCACGAGGGGGGAAAACAAGTGAAAATTCTTTGTTGAAAAGAAAGAGCGTAAAAAAATTATTTCAAAGCCGTTCACTTGTGTTTTCATGTTTTCTGATTATTGTAGATTGCAAATTAATTGTAAATAAATAATTAGTGTATATTTTGTGTGAGGAAATGGTGTTTGTGTAAAATGTAGTTCATTTTGGATATTTTCGATCTAGTAAAATAGATTATCTTGAGGGTAAGTGAGAAAAAATTTTTTATCACCATTTTCCATTCTATTTTCTCAATTCTTAGCTCCTTTTTTGTTTTATACTAACAATTTTATTAGAAAAGTAATATACAACTTTTCCCGTTTAAACTAACATATAATATATCATACTGCAAATCAGGCTTTGCCTTTGTGATCCTTTTAAATGTGACAACCACTTTATGAAATTTACCCCAATGAGATGACCACTGGTCATTTGATAGAAAACCCCTAAGTATAAAAAGAGTTAAAATATTTCTTGCTCACCTGGAATGAGTATTTCTTTGTGACCCCAGTAAAACTTTTGCTTGTGATCTCCCCTGAAACAAGCATAATAAAAGGTACAATGTACATTTTTATTTTCAATAAACTGATAACTGTTTAAACTGTCAGTACACACACACTAAAATCTCTTGGTAGCTGATGATATACTTTAGGTACTTGGCCACCTTTTGCTGTGGCTAGTGTATACAGAAGTTTTTGTGGTTCCTGCCATAATGGACTTGTTACCTGAAAATGTTTTAACTGCTTCCTTTGCAATGTCAATGCCTGCAATAACAAGTGGCATGATTCTTGTTGATTCTGCCTGAGTGTTATTTGCTCACAACCTGAATATGATGTGGTCTTCTCTATTTAAATTGTATGGTCAAACAAAATTTTAAACGAGTACTAAAATGCTATATTGAACCTCTCTTGTTATATGGAAGTGAATCATGGACAATAGGCAAGTCTGCACAAAAATCATTGGAAGCAGCAGAAATGTGGTTTATTAGAAGAATGTTGCGAATCCCCTGGACAGCAAAAATAACTAATGAAGAATGTAGGAGAAGAGCTGGAGAGACAAAAAACCTTGTCAAAAAGATAAGAGAGAGACAATGTACTTTCATAGGACATGCAATGAGAAGAGGGGGCATTGAAAATATTATAACAACAGGAAAAATAGAAGGAAGAAGATCAAGAGGAAGACCAAGAGAAATGATACTGGACAGTCTGACGGGATGGTGTGAGAGGAGATCACCAACTGAGCTGATGGCCTGCATGAAGGATCGCGTACTCTGGAGAAGCATAATAGCCAACGCCAGTCGGCACGGCACATGATGGTGATGATGAAACATTTTGGGACAAAACTGTAATAGTCTGTTATTCTCATAATCCTTGCCAAAAGCAAATGAGCAAATGAATAGGATAATCAGTACACAAATCCTGTGCTATTAGGAACGAGAAAAAACGCACAAAACAAAAAAAAACCCCAGCCAATATGACAAACCAACACACAAAGAATTAACCATAGCCATATAAATAAAGGCTTCAGCTCAGATAGAATACAACTTGGTCCATAAAGAGGTTAGGAAAAGCGTAAAGAAAGACAGAAAAGCCTATTTTGATAATATGGCAGGGCAGGCAGAAGAGGCAGTTGGTAAAAACAATATGAGAGTCCTGTATGAAATCACCAAGAAGTTAGCAAACAGACCATGTAGGATAGAAAAGCCTATCAAAAACAAGGAAGGTAAGGTGGTAACATCAGAAGAAGAGCAGACGCAAAGATGGGTGGAATACTTCAGCGGAATCCTAAATAGGCCAGCACCAACAGAAACAGAGGAGATACTAGCAACAGAGAATACTCTAAATATCAATGTAGAACCACCCAGAAAGACCGAAAATGAACACGCTATCTCAGAGTTGAAAAGAAATAAGGCACCGGGTCCAGATGGAATTGTGGCATAAGTGCTCTTAGCAAACAAAGAAATAACAACAGAAATACTACTATTTAGCAGGATTTGAGAAGAAGAGAAGGTCCCAGAAGACTGGAAGGAGGCCCATCTTATAAAACTCCCTAAGAAAGGAGATCTGTTAGAATGTAAGAACTATAGAGGCATCTCCCTGCTCTCAATACCTGCAAGATCTCCAGCAAGATTTTGCTAAATAGAATTAAAACATCAGTAGACAGTAAACTAAGAGAAGAGAAAGCAGGTTTCAGGCAAGGAATATCCTGTACTGCTATAATGCAAATAGTAACAGTAGTTACATTTACTGATTATTAGAAGGCACTCGATTAGACCATAGAATACTATGGAAACTACTGGAACACTATAGTATCCCAGCCAAGATAACAAAACTTATAAAGACCATATATGAAGGAACAACTTCTCACAGAAAATTTTAAAGTGGAAACAGGTGTGTGGCAGGGATGTTTGCTATCATCAATCCTATTTCTTCTAGCAATTGATTGGATCATGAAAACTACTACACAAAGAAAAAGAAACGGGATACAATGGACACTGTGGAACCAATTGGAAGATCTTGACTTTGCAGATGATGTGGCACTTCTGGCACACAACCATACACAAATGCAAGAGAAACTTCAGATCTCTTCCCAGGCCCAGAAAAAAAAACGCAGACATTCCTGTACGTGCCACACAAAAACCGCAGGTCTTGATATGTTAAGGGGTATAGTTGTAAAATGGAATGGAAAACAGTATTTCCATGTACTTCCGTGTACTTATTATGTTTCAAAGTATAACTAAATGTATGAAAATTTCATAAATGCAGAGGTTTTTAGGAAAAAAGAAGTAATGTGATGTTTTTAGACAATGACTGTGCCCAGCTCACCACTGGCTAAGTCTAGATATGCACTACTTACCATTTGAGATGTCTAGATCTACTTGTCGATCTCACAGTGATTCTATGTTGCATTCTTGTTAAATTATTGTCTGAAATAACCTTCTAACTACTTCTCCAGTCATCTAATATGTCTAGATCTACTTGGGATACATTCAAGAGCAGAGGGGTGGTCACAGGTCATGTCCATACCCCTATCTACATCATCAAAAATTGAAAATTTTCTATGTTTCTCTTCCTTTTTCTCGCTCGGCATCGCTTGTAACTAAGGACTCTTTCACTATTTTGAAAAGTGTCACCGGAAACGCAGTCAAAATATGTACAATCTAAATGTTACACCGGTTGTTTTATTGAAACAAATGAAATGTCACTATAACGACTATGGCATGCAACTCAGTAACCGGAAATTATCACTATAGTGACTATGGCATGGGAAGAGTTAAGCAAGAATTCAGCTAAACTGGGACTATATATTAACAGACAAAAAAACAAAGATAATGAAAAGTAATAGTGCAAGCAATAGCCTCATGGTAAATGAGGGAGTGCCAATTGAGGAAGTAGAGTATTTCACATATTTAGGCAGCATAGTGGATAAATATGGGAGAACGGAAAAGGATGTTAAATCTTCAACTGCCATAGTCGATATTGTGATAACTTCCTGTTAGTCTAGTGACTGCCATGGTTGTTATAGCGATTTTGTTTCATTGCAACGTAAAACTATTGTAAACTTTTTATTGTACACAATTTATCTGCGCATGTCTGGTGACCTTTCATAGTTCAAATCAAAGCATGGTTAACAAACGAGCGAAATCGATGTGTTAACAGATACATTTCAGTATTTACTGTGATTTCGGAGGCATAAGGACATGTCCTATGACCCGACCACTGTTCCTGAATGTACACCAAGTATATCTAGACCTATTAAATGGACTGGAGAAGTAGTTTGATGATTATTTCAGATATTATTTTAGTGAGAATGCCACGATGAGATCGAACGAAAATTTAAGTAGATCTAGAAATCGCTGATGGTAAACATTGTACGTCTAGGCATTGCTGATGGTAAGCACTACACAATTATCAGCTAAAATTTCCCCTGGAAACAACTGTGTTAAGAGCACAATTATCTTAACATAGTGTTTGTGAGACAGGGAACATAGATCTGTTTGCTTAAAAACTCTGACCTACCTCTGTAGCCCAGAAACTTGTAGCAATCAACACTAATTGTAATTGTTATTTTTGTAAAATGTAATGTCAGGTTGGTGGATGGATGGGGACATGGAGATCTCTGGCGGGGATGAGGGAAGTCTGGTGTGAAACCAATGAATCCAGGACGTGACAAGCCTATGGGTCTTTACAACAATGGCTATCAGAATGATGTAAACAAAACAGAGCCAGTAGACTATGGGTGGCGGGGAATGGATATCGTTGAAGCACTCATCAGATTCCTCATCTCAAAGTCAGAGTGTCTTTGTGGAACTGTCTCAAAACCATCTGACATGGAGAAGGGACTTAAGTACAGCCATCAGAGGCTGGAAAACAAAGCTTTGGCCAGGCCAGCCACACTGTCTTCATGGCAGTCCAAGCAAGACCACACTCTGCCCTAGCAAGGAAAGGTGCTGAAGTCGGAGTTACCCAGCCAAAAGGCGCATCACAAAAATCAGGGTAACACGCATTATCGCTAATGAAATGTCTCTATCTGCAGTTTTCAAACATGGTGCTCGCCCTGTGAAGACTAACCAGGCAGGTGCAGTGCCGGGCCCCCTGCCTCGAAAGGGTCCACCCAATGCTACTGGAGGTCCTCTCAGTTCGTCTTGTGGAGTCAGGAGACATGAGAGTAGAGCTACTAGCCAAAAAATACAACAGAAGAAAACAGTCAAAAAGCAAGAACTTAAAATAATGCAGTGGAATGCTGAGGGTGTCAGCAGTGTTAGAGATGGCTATAGCAAAAAGGCTGAACTAGAGAACATACTTTTTGCAGAGCAGGTAAGTATATGCTGCATACAGGAGACACACCTAACCAAAGATGCCGCCTTTAAAATCAGAGGCTACCAGTGTTTTAGATCAGACCGACAGGACAGATGAAAAGGAGGAGTACTCACACTTGTTAAGAATAACATCAGTACATGTCAGGTGGGAGTGTACATGGAAGGAGCCGAATACCAGATGATCCATCTAAAAAGTAGTAATACAGATTTCCACCTCCTTAACTATTACTGTCCTAATGACCGCCCACTTGCTTTAGAAACAATCCCACACAAAGAGAGACTGATGGTCTGTGGTGATTTTAACAGTCATTCCCAGAGCTGGGGCTATGACCACATAGACAAGAGAGGAGAGGAGAGGAAGTTGAGAGCTGGCAGGATGATAATGGACTTCTCCTGATCAACCAGCCAATGGATCCCCCAACATTTTACTCAAGGGCGTGGCATACAAAATCAACACCAGATCTGGCATTCCACTCTCCAGATCTGAAATGGAACATTACACGTGAAGTTGGAAAACAACTTGGAGGTAGTGACCATCGACCAGTCTTCCTGACAATAGAAAATGAACTCCTTAACACCAGTAGCCCTCTCCCCAGATGGAACTATAAAAAAGCAAACTGGACAATGTACAGACATCGCACAAATATCCTGGTGGGACAGCTGTCCATAGAAGATAAGGATATTAACAGCATAGTGAAGGAATTCAATGCTTGTATCCTTCAGGCCGCTCGTGAAACCATTCCCAGAGGAGCTCGCAGGGACTATAAACCATACTGGTCTAGTGAGCTGGGAAAACTCCATGATGACGTGGAAGCAGCTCGAAAGCAAGCAGAAAATAGACCATGCCAAGAACACCACAATAATTACCAACATTCTAAGGCCAAATTTCAGAGAGCAAAGCTGCAAGCCAGACGGGAAAGTTGGAGAGAGAAAACAGAGTCCCTAAACTTTGAAAAGGATGGAAGGAAACTGTGGAAACTAATCAAACAGTTAAATGATGAGAGTACTGGAAGAAGTACAAAGGTTACACTAATAGAGGATGGGAAAACTCTTACAGGTAAGCATGTAGCAGATCACTTTGCTCGCATGTTTGCACAGGACTGCAACATTGATATCCATCCAGAGAAGGAGCGTACAGTGCGCATTGAGCAATGGGAAAGCTGTTGGATATTTTCAATATGTGCTGCAGCACAGGTAAGTTACCTCAAATCTGGAAGGAAGTAAGCATGGTACCACTGCTAAAACCAGGGAAAAATAGTGATACTGCCTCCAGCTACAGACCAATCAGTCTCACTAGCTGCCTGTGCAAAACGATGGAACGCATCATTGACCTGAGGCTAAAATGCCACCTAGAAAGTGAAAACCTTCTCGTTCCACAACAAGCAGGATTTAGGCAGTACTACAGTACGGAAGATCAAGTGACTTATCTCTCTCAAGAGACTGAGGATGCATTCCAAGAGAAAAACCTTATACTAGCAGCATGGATAGACCTGAAGAAAGCCTTTGATAAAGTATGGAAAAAAGGTCTGCTGTGGAAACTAAGAAACTGCAGTGTGAATGGAAGACTGTACAACTGGATAAAGTCCTATTTACACAATAGAAGAGCTAGAGTAGTGATGGAAGGACACAAAAGCCAGAAAGTACTTCTGCGACATGGTGTACCACAAGGAGGAGTCCTTTCGCCTACACTATTCCTTGTATTCATTAATGACCTGGTCAAGGAACTTCCCTATGGAATCAAAGCGGCACTGTATGCAGATGATCTGGTCATGTGGTGTACAGATGAATATACGACAGTTGCTACACAGAGACTCCAAAGAGCAGCAGACATCTTGACATCATGGACAAACAAATGGTGTGTAAGTATCAACACAGAGAAATCAAGTACCACTCTGTTCACCCTCTCATCTAAACAGAAAGCAGGTAAGATCTTTGTAAATGAAATACCCTTAAGGATGGACAACCAACCCACTTACTTAGGAGTGACTCTTGACTCAAAACTGACTTGGAAGCAACACATCAACAGTGCAGAAGCAAAAGCCAGAAGAAAACTAGCCATATTAAGAAAATTGAGTGGAACCACATGGGGACCTAGTGAAAGAATCCTCAAGAATGTATATCAGCAAAGTATTCTACCACATTTAGAATATGGCTCAACATCTTGGTGCACAGCATCAAACACTACGCTGCATAATCTAGACAAGGTTCAAAATCAGTCACTACAGATTATCACAGGTGCCATGAGGTCCACACCAATAGTAGAAATGCAGAAAATAGTTGGTGTTCAACTGCTAAAGGAACGTAGAGACACAAAGGTCATGACCATGGGAGAAAAATTCCTTAGCTCTGTAAGCCATCCCCTGAAGGAGAGATTCAATAACTTGGCATTAGGACGGCTTAAAAGAAGCAGCTTCATTCACCAGGCCAAGCGTATGCGTAAGCTGATACCTGACCTTCCAACTGTAGTCGCTCCATTATCATCTGTACCAGAGCATACACCATGGAAAGAAGCAGATTATACACAAATAACTATTCAAACTGAAGTGAAAGGTGTGCAGAATGGTGAGATGCAGAGCAGTCTTGTAAGATCAACAGCCACACTTAGTGTTCTAGATGATAAATATCCATGTGACACCTGGATACGTGTCTATACAGATGGATCTGCACACAATGCCATAAAGAATGGAGGGGCAGGAGCACATATTGAATATCCAAACAACACCATTGACAAGATTTCCATACCCACTGGTAAATACTGCAACAACTTTGATGCAGAAGTTAGGGCAATTATTGCTGCAGTTGAAAAACTATCAGACTCCAGAATTGATACATGTCCTGTAGTAATTCTCACAGATGCAAGATCAGTACTGGAAGCTCTTCAGAGCAACAAACTACCAGACCTTAAGGATGCCTTGTCAAAAATTGGCTTACAACATGGAGTCACTTTGCAATGGATTCCCTCCCACTGTGGGATACCAGGCAATGAGAAAGCTGACCATCTGGCTAAAGAGGGCACTGAAATGGAGCAACCAGACATACCAATCACCTATAATCAGAAGAAAAGCATGATAAAAACCTACAGGAAGCCACAAACACCACCACATGATGACTATCACATGCTAAACAGAAAGGAACAAGTCACCATCTTCCGTCTCCGAACAGGACACAGCCGACTCCGAAGTCATATGTATACAAAGTTTAAGGTTGGTACTACTAATCTATGTACATGTGCCCAGGTGCCCCAAACTGTAGAACATATCCTCCAGAACTGCATCAACTACAAGACACTGAGAAATAATTACTGGCCCAGTGAAACCACTAAAGAAGATAAGCTCTATGGTTCCATACATGAGTTACAAAAAACAGTGAAATTTATCCAAGAGACAGGACTGCAGATATAGACAGATAATGCGAACGAAGAAGAAGATCAGCTAAAATCATCATACTACTACTTTTTTTTCCTAAAAAACTCTTCATTTATGAAATCTTCTTACATTTACAACTATTTTCATGTATAATAGGTATACTTTTAAAGTGGAAATACTTTGTACATTCACTTTTACAACTATACCCCCTATATATATATCAAGACTCGCGCTTTTTGTGTGACACTGACAGGAACATCCTCGTTTTTTTTTCTGGGCCTGGGAAGAGTTAAAACTAGAATAACCAAGGCCAGGATAGCATTTATCCAACTTAACAAAATATGGTCATCTAATAACATCAAAACAAGAACCAAACTTAGGCTTTTCAATACTGTCCTACTATATGGTTCAGAGACATGGGTTATGACCAAGACAATACAACAGAGGATACAAACATACATGAACTACTGCTTGAGGAGGATTTTAAACATTAAATGGCAGGACATGATCAGAAACGAGGAGGTCTGGGAAAGGGCAGGAAAAGAACCTATGAACCTACAAATCATGTCTAGAAAGTGGAGGTGGATTGGCCACACTCTAAAGAAACCTGACACAAACATAGCAAGACAGGCACTGACATGGAATCCTCAAAGAAACAGAAAACGAGGAAGACCTAGACTTACTTGAAGAAGAGAAATTATGACAGTGATCAGAGACAAGTGTTACACATGGATGGGAGCAGAGAATAATTCCAAGACCAGTGATGACTGGAAAGCCTTTATCTGTGGCCTATGCTCTCAAGAGAGTGAAAGGTGATGATGATGATATAATATGACTTGAGAAACTATTCATAAGATAAACATTAACCTTATATTAACATTAACTCTATATTTTACACACTGAACTATATTTCAAAATAATCTTCATTTTATGCACTTCTAGTTCACGCTGTACTCTTGAAAATAAACTTATGGACTTGAACAAATGGACTCAATCAAAACACACCGTAATTTCATCATCATTATTGTATTTATCTGGCAAGTTGTCTCACAACTAGAGTTTAGGGTTTTCAGGCTACACCCATTAAATCTCTTGTCCTTCTACTAAATTTGATCTTTTTTCATTTTCTTCCCAGTCCAATTAAAAAAGAAAGGATCATGAAGTAATGTATAGACCTACAAGCTCACATTAAGTAGGCTAGTGACAACACACACTAGGAACATACGTAAATGGGTAGATCATAGCAACAACAGATGGCTTGGTCCGCGAACACACATAATCAAAGTCCAGCATGCCTTGAACTGCTCGTTGTTGCATACCCCAAACTATGCACTCAGTGTCCTTGCTGAACAGATGGATATCTCCAGATTTGGTGCCGACACCATTCTGCAGAGCTGTACTGCTGTGTGAGGTTTTTTGGGGTGTGTCTTTGTCATGAGATCCACGTCTACTTGAGCTAGGTGAAGGCTAAATAATTCATAGAAAAAAACAGTTGTACAAATAGAAAAAAATATGATAAACAGAGAAAAAAGTTAATAAATATAAACAAATACTACGTGCTAAAATATTTAATAATAATAATAGCAACTGTTGAAAATAAAGGATAAACTTCATTTTTAAAAGCGCAATCCACTGAACACAAGGAATATTCTATGTGACCCAAATTCTCAGCTACAGATCTTCATTGAATTCAGAAAATACAAGATGGAACCTTTTGAAACAGATCAATGAGCACCATGGCTAAGAGAAGTCCATGGATTACAGCATGCTAAACTTCATCTCCAACTCCACAAATGAACTAATTATTTAACTGTAATAATGCCATTTCAAAAATATTTATATTTCTTTCCTATAATTGTCAAAACTTTCCTAAACATATCAGTCTCAGCAAACCTAAAGTTTCAACATTTCCTTTGACTGTGTGCTAAGTCTAGAGCAAATTTTATTATTAAATGTAAACTGGACAAAGAAATAACTCATTTAGATTAGTTAACACCTTATATATTAATCTGGTTTAAGTTTAAGGTTGGTACTACTAATCTATGTACATGTGCCCAGGTGCCCCAAACTGTAGAACATATCCTCCAGAACTGCATCAACTACAAGACACTGAGAAATAATTACTGGCCCAGTGAAACCACTAAAGAAGATAAGCTCTACGGTTCCATACATGAATTACAAAAAACAGTGAAATTTATCCAAGAGACAGGACTGCAGATATAGACAGACAGTGCGAACGAAGAAGAAGAAGAAGAAGATATATTAATCTCTATTTTATAAATTCAGACAATAAACACATCATGAGTGAAATCTAAACATAAAAACAATTATCACATCAAACTGTAAATAACCTAAAATTCTGCAAGTCCCTACTTTTTAAAAAATGGGCAGGCTAGGGTTAACTTGAACCAAAACTATAACAAACATACTCTACTGTTACACTTTTGTTACATTTTCCCACTTCCCAACCCCACCCACCCACACCCAGATTTGAATTATATAAAATATATAAAAGGTTACTCAATTCTTAACAATCTGAGGTCCTACATACTATGTAAGATAGGAAAAAAATGCATAGCTAATGATAATGCAAAGCAGCAAGTAAATTTACATGCTGTATATAAAAATGAATAGTGCGTAACATGTTTGTTTATAAAAAAACATAAGCAACAGAAAAAGACCCACAATTGCAAATTTTTTTTTTCAATATAAATTGTGCTTTCAAATCTCAGTACATTTTAAACTCCAGCAAGCATTTATAGTACAACTCTACTGTTTTATATATTTAAAAACTGGGCTGCACTTAATCCATCTCAATCTTACTGGAACCAAACTATTAAAGATTAAATACAATTTAAGAACACAATATACATCAAATGTACCGCTATGACAAATTTCAAGCACCAAGTTACAACAACATTCAACAAAGCTCACCAACAAACCACTAAAGCTTACTATTTTAATTTCATTTAGTAAAAACACTGACATCAATGTTAAATGGTACAGCATTAGAATTTGAATTCTGAGGTAAGTAATTCTTTACATCAGTAAATCTTATGTTAGTAGTTGTTACCAAAAAAAAACAAAAAAAACTCAACAAAATGTTACTGAAAAATCTACCTGAAAGCTTTAGGTTAAAGAAAATGAATCTTTAAGAATTAGGAGGAAATGAAAAACAAATTAAAGCCATGAATACATAACACTGTGTGAAATTCAAACACAGAAGAAAGATCATTCTCACAAAATGGTTATAAAGTCTCCATAATTTGGTTTCTCCTACGCTGCCATCCCCCTTTCAAAAATATTGCACCAAAATTTCAATATGAACTTTGTGAAAAGAAAATATGCTCATACTATCTGATTGTAATGAGATTTCAAGAAGTGAAACCACAAGTAGAGAAATCTAGTTAAATCAGTGCTTCCCAACCTCAGAAAATAGGGGTGCAGTGGAGTCTTCAGTTATGGTCACAAGGTATCATAAAGGAAAAAAAGATGAAATAAAATAATTTTAAAATTTACTGGATTTTTTGGGAAATTATATTCTATGTTTTGAAACTTAAATATTAAAATAACAACCTCATTCACTACTATTCATTGACATAAAACTGTTCAGTTTAAATATTTGTGAAAATCTTTTTTCTTGGGTTGGGGGTCACGTACTGCTTTATGGTTGCGTTTAAAAAAAAAAAAAGGTTGAGAACTTCCGATTTAAATATTTGGTGCAAGTTAGATAAACTGCAAAACAAAAGCAGGAAGTGTGCACAGTGAGTGAGAAAAAACACTCAGTATATCTACATTTGAAGTGAACTGAACTGAAAGGAATCATTATTTAGCTGGAAAGAAGGAATAACCAGGACTAATGTGCCAAGAAAATTTCCAGTTTCTGGTAATAAAATATCAGTCGGTCAGTCATTTGCATGTCCCTAACAGCTCTCTTGTAGGCCTCTCAGTTGTAAGCAAGATGCCCTGCTGCTGATGCATCCATTTGCAGATTATCAATGATGTCTTGCAGCCATCTTTGCCTTGTATTCTTCTCTTTCTTTTTCCCATTATGTACCCTTCCAAGACTGTCTTCTCTAAATTATCATGATGTTTAATGTGTTTTCTCTGTTTAATCCTCTTTACTAGCCAGACTTCTTCAATATTAAGTTCTTATAGTATGGATATATTTGTTCTTGGTTGCATCTTGTGTCCATGATATTTGAAGAGCTCTTCTGTAGCATTTACATTCAAAAGCATTTGTGTCTCTCAGCTGTTTTGTTAAGTGTCCAGGTCTCACAGGCATATGTTGCAATAGGAAAAATGCATGCCCTTAAAAATCTTGTTTTTGTAGTTCTGTCTGTTCCTCTTCACAGAATATTTAGTTGTTTTACTTTTTGAAGAGCAATAGATGTCCTTTTAATTTCCATTATTGTATCTCCATTATTAGTAATGATCCAAGATGTTCAAAACTCTCCACCTCTTTCAAATTTTTCCTCATTGATACATTTTCAGCTGCCTTATTTGTTTTGTTAGTTGTTATCAATTTAGTTTTCTTCGCGTTAAGATAGAGGTTTTGCTCTTCACTATTTTTACGGACTGACATAATTAGTTTTTCCATTCCTTTTTGTGTTGTGGACGGTAATACTGTGTCATCAGCATATCTAATCTCATAACCTCCAATTGTTATGGCATCGTAATATTCATTGTCTACATCTTCTCTAACATTCCTCATTATATGTTCAGTAAACAAGTTAAATAAGTAAGGCGACAGTATGCAGCCCTGACAGACTCCTTGTTTATGTCAAACAAATTTGCTGTTTCACCATTTATAGATATAGTGGATTATTTTATCTTCTTTCCAAATAAACCAATAAAGCTAAGATGACTGAAACTAAATGCCAAGTAGCCTTTCTATACATATTAAAATGCAGCCTCCATGCCAATGTTTCCCAGGCTTGTTTGGGCTGCCATCTCCTTTTCTCCCAGGCCATATCCTCAACTTCTCCCCCTACCCATAATGTACAATAGCCTATTAAACTAGGATAAGGCATTACACAACTAAAACTTCAGGAAGCAAACCAATTTAACAATATGAAGGAATACATTTATAACTCACCTACTGCATTATTTTCTCAACTTCTACTGCAATGGATGAGTTTCATGTAGGGACACAAGTGTCTCAATATCAGGTTGAAAAATTATAAGAAAGAAGGTATTACTGTCCCTGTCTGCTGCTTCATTTTTCATCAACACCTTTCTATGGCCCCCCTCCCCTTCTTCCATTGCTGCCCTATGGACCCTTCTTCCTTCACTGCCCACCTGGTTCTTTTCAACACCCACTGGGGGCATTAACATCCACTTTGGGAAACACTGCTCTAAGCATTTCAGTTGCCAACTGTAACTAAGTACTAACAGTTCGAACAAATATCAATTCTGATAATGAATGCACTTGTTATCTGACAGTCTGCAAACTTTTTCCTTAACAGATATTAAAAAAAAAAATAGTCTGGCTGTTCAGTTTGTTAATACCAAATACAGAAATTTGCACACAAAACTATCACAACACAGCTGAATGTACAGCATGCAAACCAATTACAGATAACTTTACTGTTGTCAACAGGCTTTCTTCTGTGTAGTACAGTGTTTTATACATTACAGAAATAAAAACGTTTCACTATAAATTACCTGCCGCCCCTGCAAAGTACCAAAAAGTAAAAATTATACTATTTAAGAATATAAAATATAGCCCCTGCAAAGTACCAAAAAGTAAAAATTACACTATTTAAGAATATAAAATATCACACAAACTATATCATTCTAAAAGTCATATTAATAATTAATATAGCAAAGTGGGCAATGTGTATTTCACTTGCGCTTCTTATAAGAAAATTTTACTCCCTGTATGACTCTATGACAATGAGTGTTACATTTACATTGAGTGCAATAATTACGTAATAAATGCACTGGCATTTACAGATTCTACTTAAGCAGGCAGCAAGACTTCAGATCTGTTACTTTTCAAGAATTAGTATTCAGGCAAAATATACCAGTCACTAGGCTAAGTGTATTTAGATCATGCTCATATTTATTTAATATAATGACTGCAGTATAAAAATCAAGTTAGAAAAGAATACAGAATATATTATATATATCTTATATGATTACCCACAATATAAGCTGCATTTTGGAAATTCAGGACTATTTTCCATTCTTAATGACTAGTGAAAGAGCATGGCCGGTGTTTTCGATTAGCCTCGAAAAATAGTAGACAGTGGATTTTAGATGTGAGAGAATGTAGCAGAATGATTGTGATTCAACCCATAGACTGGTGGGAGTAAAGGTAAAATGCAAAGGTATGACTTGTGAACCAGTATCACGGCACATGATCAAACCATAAATGCTCTGCTGCCTAGTCAGCAGCTGACCAGAAACTGTGTCACCATCAGGACAAACTCTTTAGCTAGCAGCGTCATTATTCTTCCTTCACAGAGTGTTTAAACCCTAGTATACATTTCTTCTTCAGGCTGGGTGAACCCCAGAAGTTTTTTTGTGAGCCAGTCTGACAGTCACTGTGATGAGTAGTTAATCAAAGGTAGGAGTAATGATCATTTACTTATTATTCTCATTTTCACACCTGAAGTGCTCTGTCTGTTGTTTTTTGAGGTTAATCATATATATACTAAGCTCTATCACTTTACTGCGTCCAATCTCATTTCCAAATTGCTAAATCTGTTCATTACTGACTGAATGTTTCTCACCCATTCTATATCTTGACAATCTGTGGCGCCTTTTTTATTATTTAATATGCACTAAATAATAAAGCCCTCAGGCCACCAGTCAATGATTGTGTAATCAAGTATGTAAGCTCAAACACATCTACTTCCTACAGTTAAGGCGTTAGTTTTCATAACATTCACTTGAACCTGAAGAATAGCCATGCTCTGCTGCTGGCCCAGAGATGGGCCTCCTTGCACTCAGGACACTTCTATATGTGCTCAGCCTTTAACTTCAGTGTTGTTCATAATGTGTGTTGGGTGATTTACCAATAATTCAATTGGTAGTTACTCCCAGGAGATATGTTTGTATGAAAGAAAAGTGTGTTAATGCTGTTGCAATGGGCACTAGCTAAATGATTTTTTAAAATGTGCATATGTTAAATGACACTGCCTATGTGCAAGAAAGCTTGTGAGTGAAAACAGTTCTTGTGTCAATTGATGTATACATTGTGAAAAAACTGAAGCTCCCAAAAATTATTCAAGATTTCATGTTTAAACAAGGTGAAAAATGTAAAAATTTGTAGAGAATTTTTACTAACTCCCTATCCTCCAGTAAACAGATATCTTCATACATGAAAAAATGTGCAAGACAAATGCATGAAAATTTGTTTTCCAAACAATGTTTCAGAAGCATCAAAAACAAAACTGCCAATACCTGACCAGCAGAGGCTGGAAGTAGAAAGTTTGCTGTGGTTGGCAAAGCTCTAGGTGTAGTTGGAATGTCTCTCTTGCCCAGTGCCATGCTCACAATAGCTGTCATGTGTGTCTCTGGGCCAAATACATGTATGGGCAGTCCAAGGCGGGCTCCTACAGGGCAGAAATTAAAACTGATTTAGTATCTTAAACTTTCTAATAATAATCTCTTTCTTCACGTGCATTTTTTTCCGTCTATATCTGCAGATTTATCTCTTGCACAAATTATACCTTCAAGTGGTTTTTGTATAATGCCATTGAGCTTATTTGCTTGGGTAGTTTCATTTGGCCAGTATTTCATAGTTGGTGCAGTTTTGGAGGATGTGCTTAACAGTTCTGAGGTGTCTGGACACATGCAAAAAGATGGGAATTTCTAAATTCTGAGCACTGTATACATGTGATTTTGGAGATATTATTAAAATGTACAAAACATCATTGATCTATATTGTCAGATCTAACTGAACAGACTGGACATGTGACATTAACATCCATTAGCTGTTAAGAAAAAGTCTCGATGACCTCACCTAAGTGAGATGATTTCCAAATTTCATTCATAAAATAACAATCTCAGAAGAATATAACAAATGACACAAATGTTTCATTGCCTTCCTTAACTACATGCAAAGAAAACACACACACACAAAAAGGAAGGAAATAAAGGACAAAATGAAAGAAAATCTTTCAAAGTTGTAACAATACTATATTCTATGCTACAGAACTAATAGGCCTGTAAGAATTCAAACTGCTCTGAAACAGATGTAATAAAATCAAATGTGCCTACAAAAAAAAAATTAACACAATTATTATATTTTATCATTTCCCTTACATCACATCTTCACTTAAAACTATACTTACCCAATTCTCTCATGATTCTGAGACCCTCTTGATAATTTGGTCCAGCTCTCCTGACATAGATTGACACATTGCCTTCTATCAGCCTTTGTTGAAATTCTTCAAGAGATCTCACAATGCCCTAGTGACATGAAAACACAAAAAAAAAAAAAAAATGTTCACACACTAACAGAAAAACATTCAATCAATCAATAAAGTGCCATGCCGCGTGGCGTAGGCGATCATTTCTCTCCACAATTCCCTGTCTTTAGACTTGATTATGAGTTATGCTGGTGACTTTCTTCCTAGCCACACCGACAGCCCATCCAGTAACTTCTCTCTCTCTGTCTTCCTCTGTCTCTTCTTCCCTCAATTTTTCCAGTTGCCACAATGTGTTCCAATTTTCCTCTTCTCAGAAAATGTCCTACAAATCTAACTTGTCTGCCTCTGATCTTTGCTGTAATTTGCCTCTCTTAAGACTTCTTTGTTGGTTTTCTTAGCTGTCCATGGTACCTTCAACATCTTTCTTATGAACCACATTTCCATGGCCTCCATTCTCGCTGTACTCTCTTATTCATGGACCATGCTTCACACCCATAAAACAAAATTGGCTCGATGTAACATTTAAGTACTCGGAATATGGATCTGTTGCACAAGATGTTCTCATTTCCTGGAATGCTGACTTGGCCTGAGCACTTCTATATTTTATTTCGTTGTGACATTTCTCATCAGCTGTTATAATTGTTCCTAAGTACTTTAATCTATCACCTTTTTACAGCTCTGTGCCATCCATGGTAATGCTATATTTTGGTGGTATTCTTTTCTTTGAGATGACCATCACTTCAGTCTTTTTTTTTTATTCAGGCTGAGACCTTTACTTTTACTTTAACGAACCACGATGTTCAGAAGAGCATGTAGCTCCCCTTCACTTTTAGCAATCAGAACTGTGTCGTCTGCATATTTAAGTTGTTAAGGTTGTACCTGCCAATTGATATTCCTGGCAAGCTCTTTATAATTCTCATTATGTTTTCGCTGTAGAAGGAGAAGAGGTCAGGAGATAGAACACATCCTTGTCTCACTCCCAAGTTTTTTATCTTGGAATGCTCCTATTTGGTTCTCAACTTAAATTGCTGCCAGTATATGTTTTTGATGAGTTTCAGATCTTTCCCATCTATGTTGATGTCTTCCAGCATTCTTATAATTTCTGTGTATCTCACTTTATTGAATGCTTTACAGTAGTCTATGAAGCATAAGTATAGGTCTGTCTTTACTTCTATTGATCTTTCCATCAATGTTCTCAATATATATATGGCATTACTTGTGCTTTTTCCTTCGACGAAGCCACACTGTTCTTCAGCAAAGAAAAACATTAAAACTCTCTAATGCTTACAATAGTAGTGGACTGGAACTGAGATGGAACAATATAAACCATTTTGACACATATGACTTCTGGGAAGGAACAGCATGTTAGGTTAATTATAATTAACTCTCTTTGTAACATGTCATCAACATCACCCAATGACAACTAGTTATAACAGCAGGAGGAAACCTTCCATTTGAGATGTGAGACGCGCGCGTACACACACACACACACAAAAAAAAGATAAATGCTTCCATGCAACAATAACTAGTCTTTGATTTCAGAATTTCATGAACAGAACACAAGAATATACAGTAAAAAATATAGTTTATTACCTTGAATGTTGCAGCAACATTTGTGAAGTTTGCAATGCCACCACCAATAATGAGTATTTTGCCTGAAATATTTTTTTTTTTATATTTCACATAAATGTTCAATGATAAAAGCTTAAAAGAGAGATATTCACCTTAATTCTTAATCTGTCAAATGACATCCATGACCCATGAATATTTTTTATATTAAAAAAAAATTCTGACAACATTGTTTTACTAGGAAATGACTTGTTTATTTTAGCATTTACAATAGTTTAATTTCACAACTTCCAACTATAGAACAAAGCCATATGATTAAGATATTTTTTAACAAAGAAATTTTTGAAAGCCATTTAAATGGCTCTAGGCAGTTTAACTCATTTGATATCTAACATCCATTCACGGATGCTTCTGGTCTGTAAGGTTGTTCTCTACATCCATCCATAGATGTAAATGTTTACTTAACCAGTCAGAGCTCTTCTCAACCAAAGTTAAACTTCTTTCCATGTGTGTTATGGGTGGCCATTTCAGTTTTAAGTGGTGTTAGCGTATTTCAAAGTGTTTTTTGAGACTGGTATGCATAATTGACACACCCACAAACTTGAAAAATCTTACTGTATGCGTTTTGGGCAGTGGTATACCTGTTAGACGGACTGCAGATGCAGCTATGAGGCTTTTTTTTAGGGACTTTATCTGACAAATTCAGAACCAATTTCAAATTGGAGAGCACAGGTAAATGAAGAGGTAGGAACACCTACCAGCAGTTTTGATGGGAGTGGCATATTTTTAAAAATTCACAAATATTGTTGGAAAATGTGTTGTGTTTTTTGTGCAACAATTTGACTCCTGGATTTATTGGATGTCAAAAAAAAATCCCCAAATATTGCTGCAGTCACTGCATCTATTGGATTATATATTTCACACTGGATATATGACACAGTGATGGTAAGTAGAATATAATTTTATTTCTCAGCCTAAAATTTTTTTTTTTACTCAAAAATGTTTTTTATGACAAATAATTTCATATATAGAATCATCATTCATTTCCACTTATTTTTATATATAATACACATATGCTGAACACAGAATTAGCCTGTTATGACTTTTAGAAAGGGACATAAAAATATTACAATACCCGCTCGAAAATGTAACGCCCACATTTTTTCCTCAGGTATCAAATAAGTTAATATAAACTGAACAACAACTACTAGTTTATTTTTGCAAAGGATATGTGCGGACTAAGATTATACATAAATACAGATAAATGAAAACCATAAATAGGAAAAATAATGCAGGTGTGAAATTATTGTATAATTTACCATCAGGACTGCGTTCCTCAGTCATGAGTGAAAGAATCGTCTTAGCATACTCATATGTCTGCTGTTCACTCGGAGCACCTGAATATTCACCATAGTTTGCCAGTTCTGAAGCACCCCCTAGGTCACATATGGTGTCCCTAAAATGTAGATGTGGTATTACTAGAACTTTCATCCAGGTCATAAATATTTATAACTAGGATTTCATGATCTTACAGCCTTCCTGTGCCATTAAACGTCACATAAGGCTCGCATGATAATTTGCCAAGTTTTCCTGTTTTTGCCGAGCTTTCAACCTCATCAAGGCATTTTATGCCCACTAAACTGGCCTCTCTTAACAATGTCCTCTTTTTCTTTGACCTGTTGTGTTCCACTTGATAGCTTGTTTTGGGATTCTCTGACTGTTTCTTCTCATCACGTGACCGACCTTTGTCCAACTCCTTTTTCTGATGAGACAGGTTGTTGTTTGCTCATCTGCCTTGTTCTTTATATTGAGTATTTTCCTTAGGCATCTGTTTTTGAAAGTCTAATTTGTTGTCTATTTCTTTAGTTGTTTTCCAGCTTTCATATGCATAAATAAGGGTAGATATTACATTTGAATTGAATAATGTTAGCTTGATTTTTGTGCTTATAACTTTTGAATGCCATATGTTCTAACGATTCTTAAAGGTCAATGCTGCTTTTGCAATTCTAATTTCCTTTCTGGTGTCATCATCTTGGTCTATGTAGCTGCTGAGGTACGCATATTGGTGTACTTCTTCAACAGCTGTTTCTTCTACATATATTTTTCCTTCTTGATTAAGCGAAGTTTCATTATTTTTGTTTTATACTTGTTAAATTCAAATCCTATTCTGCTAGCCAGTGAAGACAGGGTATCTGTTTTTTCTTGCACTGAATTCACATTGTCACTGATAAGAGATATGTCATCAGCAAAATCAAGATCTTCTAGTTGGGTCCAATGTAACCAATCAATGCCTATTTTATCTGTGCAACATTTTTTCATTATGAATTCTATGGCAATTCCAAAAAACAAGGGAGATAGTATACATTTCAATCTGGAACAATTTGCTCATTCCTTTTTCTCCAAGTTGGAGTAAAAATCTGGTTGAGACAGCTTCTCCCTTTTTGAAATACTATTTTTCTTCTCTCATTACAATATCCACTATATCTTTAATAATATTCAGAATGACAATACTTTTGACACAACTGATAGTAATGTTACTCCTCTTCAATTATTGCAGTCGCTAAGGTTGTCTTCATTTGGTATTTTAACAATGATTCCTTTTTTCCATTTAGAAGGGACCTTTTCTTTTTCCAAATTTTATTAAACATTCTCTGTAGTTGTCACTGTTGATAGCTTTTGAATTCAGGTGTCATTTCTTCTTCACCTGCAGCTTTGTTGTTAGCCGTTAGATTCACTGCTGTTTCAATTTCATGCAGTGTAATTTCATCTAGGTTGGCATTTAGTTATAGGATTGGTAACTCAGGATCCACAGGACACTAAAAATATTTAAATGAATATTTGTCATGGCACATGAAATGTACTTGGATATAACACCACATAATCACAAACCTGAAAAATATATTAAAATACAATTAGCTAATCTGTTATAATTAAAACCTAATGGCTATTTAATTTCTCTCTCTCTCTCTCTTTTTTTTTTCAGAAAGAAAGATGAGACCCTCTTTCTCTCCATGTTCATTTTTCATGATAGGTACAATAGAATAAACTCTGGAAGGTGTTTCACACATTAAGAATAACAGCATACAATCCACACAGAAAATAACTATTTTTGAAATCTATAAATACACTCTTCTTTTACCAATCAACTGATTACAAATCTCTTCCAGTGATTGTGTTAAATGACAATTACTGGTAAATTACTAATTCAAGAAAAAAAAAAGAGAGAGAGAAAACCAAGACTTTCCGGAGGCCATCAGTTAGCATAACCAGTTTATATTATTAAAAAAAAAACTGGTAAAAATCAACAAGTGAAACTGGCCAGAGGATAATCAGGCCAGCAGATGGAGAATGCTTAATTTGCACGGAGGAGAATCAACCAGTTTTGACTCTGGTTTATCATGTGAGCATTTTGTAAGGATTAAATCTTGCCACAAATAAGATAAAAAAAAAATAACCAGCACTTTAGAAGGCTCTTCAAGCATGGTGAAAAGTCAGGCATAATTGCACAGGTTTTAAAAAAAATCCTAACACGACCACTGTCTTCATATCTCCTATGACGGCATAGTGGAGTTATCTGCAGCCGATTCTGTCATTAAGAAAAAGAAATATTTACAGAGTAAAATGGAGGGCTATGGTAAGTGCTTTAATATCTGGACTAGACTAAGCAGGCTTTTTGGCAGTCTCCACCACCATGAAGATCAAATTAATGCCTATTCTATTTATCATGTAGAAGGAATGCACCCTGCCTTTTTCCAGGAGCACAACGAGGATGCATTGACAGAAGACCTGTTCTGATTCTCTGGCTGTCCTTGTAGTTTACTCAGTCTTAACTCCTACTCATTTTTTTTCTCTCAACTAATTAAAAAAAAAAAGCAAACAACATTAAAAAAGAAATAAAAAACTCACGCATAAATGACAGAAGCTCCTCCTCCAGCCACCATGGTCCAAATACGTCCTTTCCTGTTTAATACTGTCAGCTTAAGGCTTGCCCCACTCTTAGCATCAAGATCTGCAATGTAGGCTTCCTAAATGAAAAACAAAAATGTACAGGTGAACATATGTACAACTTAACAAAATTCTCAGACACACAAGCACACATAATTCTGATTTACTGGCAGAATTTCATACAAGCAAAACTTAAGAGAGACAAAATAACAATAGGTCAGCAATGAGAAAACGTTGCCCCATCTTAATTAATTCTACAGATTTATGCTGCTTAAGTAAAATTCTGAGAATTCATAGATCGGTGAACTAGAACCGCCTGAAAGAAAACCAAAATGCCTAAAAGAAATAAGTGAAAAAAAAAAAAAAAACCCATTAATTTGCTGGACACCCACTGCACAATTTACCTGGGTGATAAGTGGAACACAACAGGCCAAAGAAAAAGAGGTTGACCATGTGAACTCTATAAAGAGGACATTTAACACCCCTTGATGGGGTTGAAAAGCTTGCTGAAAACAGGAAAACGTGGTAAACTACCATGCAAACCCTATGTGACATTTAATGGCACAGGTTCCATTAAGGTAAAAGAAAAAGTTTTGGTCAGCTTACCTCTGGCAATGCATCTCTGCCAAAAGGTGGAGGGAATTCTACATTTCCCCACTTGCCTTTACACAAAAATTCTGCACATTGGTCAATTTTGGCAGCAAGATCAAGGATGAATATTTGAGAGCCTTTCACTACTGAAAACAAAAATGAAAGATATAAATGGTTTAACTATTAAATATTTCTGGTAACAGGAATCAAATTTTTATTTAAAAAAAAATTTTTTTTTGGGGGGGGGGGGGGAAGAATTTTATTAGCCAGTGTGTGATTGGTTATTTTTCGAGTTTATAACTATTACCAGTCAATGCCTATTCCATGCCCTGTTTAAAACATATGATTTTTCAATCTGAAATTACTAAAGGACAATAGTGAAAAAAAAAAAGTGCTCTACAACAGTGCATGGAACACGATAATGAACCTAAAAACCTACTGCAAAATTTATTTGCAATCTCATATCACCTCTTTGTTCAGATTTTAAAAAAAAATCTCATCAACAATTGTTTTAACTGGCAATTACCAGTAAATCACAAATTTAAAAAAAAAACAGAGAGAGAGAAACTTCTGAAGGTCTTTGGTTGCCATAACTGATTTATACTATCAAAACCTAGTAAAATTCAACCAGCAGTAATCAGTTGAAGGGTAATCAGGCCAGTAGACTAGTGATGGTCAATCTGCATGGAGGAGAATTAGCCAGCTTTGATGCTGGTTCAGCATGTAAGCATCTGTAAAGATTAACTCTTCCCCTGCCGTCAATATCGTGATAACTTCCTGTTAGTCTTGTGACTGCCATGTTTGTTATAGTGATTTTGTTTCATTGCAACATAAAACTATTGTAAAACTTTTTACTGTACCCGATTTATCTGCCCATGTCTGGTGACCTTTCATAGTTCAATAAAAAAAGCGTGGCTAACAACCGAGCGAAATAGTTGTTTTACCGGAGAAATTTCAGTATTTATTGTGATTTCAGAAGCATAAGGACGTGTCCTATGACACAGCCACTGTTCCTGAATGTACACCAAGTACATCTAGACCTATTAAATGGACTGGAAAAGTAGTTAGGTGGTTATTTCAGACATTATTTTAGTGAGAATGCCACCACACAATGAGATGGACAAAAATTTAAATAGATCTGGAAATCACCAATGGTAAACATTGTACATCTAGGCATCGCCGATGGTAAGTACTACACAATTATCAGCTAAAATCATCACACCACTTCTTTTTTCCTAAAAAACTCTTCATTTATGAAATCTTCTTACACTTACAACTATTTTCATGCATAATATGTATATTTTTAAAGTGGAAATACTTTGTACATTCACTTTTACAACTATACTCCCTATACATATCAAGACCTGCGCTTTTTGTGTGGCACGAACGGGAATGTCCGCGGTTTTTTTTGTTGTGTGGCACAGGAAGAGTTAAGTCTTGCTGCAAATAAAGTGAGGAAAAAAACGTTTTTTTAAATTTCATATGAAACTCCTGGTATGTTTGTAAAATGTGTTTCCTTTCAGATGTTATGTAACATTGTGCAACACAGACAGGGACATTTATAAAGACATGAAACAATATAGAAGACAGATAATGACAAATGCCTTACCTAAGGGGTTGATCTCCAGGTAGGTAAAATGAAGTTCCTGGTAAACTTTATACAGTGTGACAATGAAGTCTATCAAAGGCCTGTAAAAGCACAAAGATTTTCAAAAGTAAATGTGTTTACCATATTGTTCAGACCTAGGATTTACATAACATTTTATGCCACATGACTGTAGTGCTCAATTATATATA
This sequence comes from Achatina immaculata, assembly GCA_009760885.1. Lineage (NCBI taxonomy): Eukaryota > Metazoa > Mollusca > Gastropoda > Stylommatophora > Achatinidae > Lissachatina > Lissachatina immaculata. The sequence continues at coordinate 27,508,142 of CM019691.1, read as the reverse complement.
TTTTAATTGCTCACTTTCCTTTTTTTTTTCAAAGGATATCACAATCACTTGTGACTTGCCACTTTGTCATAGTGTAAAAGCTTGTGTATCTCAATGACTCTAGTTTTGCTGGTGAGGGCTACAGACCCTGGCAGGCTCACTCAAGCCAGACTGGTCTGGGGGGTAGGGGACCAGGATAAACTACAACTCAAACCCTGCTATCTTGCAATATGGCTTGGGGCAGCTAAAGGCTATGGAAGCAAACCCATCAGAAATGTGTGCTGAAGACAGATTTTCTGGGCCCAAGATGCAGTGTCACGGCAAAGCACAGAACTATACCAAGCATTCAGATGACACTACAGTCAATCTCAATTCTTTGTTATTTCAGCTGTTGAATCATATTCTGGTATTAATTTCAAACATTTATGAATATATCAGCTTTTTTTTGCTTGTTCTAAAAAAAAAATGTATTTCCTCACACAAATATGACAGTACATCTCTGGTTTCCATCACTGCCACGCACAAGGCTGACTCAAAAAGCAATCATAATTTTTTTTATTAATATAAAATGTATAAATATGACTGAAAACTCATCACTTCTCAACACAGTCCCCAGCTTCACCAATGCCTGGATTCCCTGAGGGAAAAAAACAAAGAAAACCATCTGACTGACTGTGTAGCCACCTATGCACTGCCTTTTCATCTCATCATCTGTATTGAACTACTTCTCATCTAGCACCCACCTGAAAGGCTCAAATGCATCATAATCACACACCGTGAGGTCAAGTGAATAGAATGTGGAGGACACTCAAAATGCAGATCTATAATTTGTTCAGCTGTTGCACAAGCTGTGTCAGGCATGGTGTTATGCTGTAACAAAACACCAGAACTGAACAAACTTGACTTGATTAAAGATCTGAAGTGGTTCTCAAGCACATCACAGTATACAGCTGTTGACAGTGGTTTCTCTGGGCATGTAGTGTTTCAGAATCAGGCCTTTACAAACTCATATGAATGTGAGCATCAATTTTCTGGCTGATCAAGCTGAATGGAACTTCGGTGAAGAAGAATGTTACCACTCCTTGCTTTGTTTCTGTCTGGATGTAATGTACTCAGCATTTGTCTCTGGTGCCTGCTATATCGTAGAAAACCCATCTCCTTCAACTTCATATGCAAAAGTTTCGCAAACATCTTCATGTTCTTTTAGATCAAGAGCGAGCTGTTCTGAAACCCACTGGTTGAGACTTTTTTGAAATTGCAGCACGTCATAAAATATGGTGAATCAAGCTCTTATTAATCTTCAATTCTCCAACCACCTCATCATTTGCTTTCTGCCAGTTTTACTATATCATTCATTCCACTTCAGTGTTGGCTTCACAGTGTGAGGCTGACTGGAGTGAGCTGCATTAGCCAAATTTGACACCCTATTTTTAAACTTCCTATGCTACTCATATACTTCCAAACCACATCTAATTCTGCAATGAATATCAGCAGGTCTCTCACTCTTCCTAACAAAGAAATGAATAGCTGTCTGCTGTTCCTCTCTCGTGCATATTTTCAACTGAATTAGCATCTTGGATCTGGTCAGCTGATGTCACATTTTCAAAATGCCTCTATGCACAACATGTCTGCACTGCAGTTAGTCTACTAATTGATTTCCATTTTTTAGCAAAACTACACTTTTTGATCTACCTTCTTCATAAGATGGCTGCATTGGCATGTTGTCAGTTTTTCAAATCATGTTCACTGAGGCCATGTTCTATCTGCCTTTCCTTCCCCTCCCAAAAACTATCATGACACAGACCAAACATGGATTTAAACTGCGATGTAAAAATAACTTTCTAAAGTGTACATTTTTAATAGTAAATAACTAACAATTACTTACTGCCTTGCACTTTCTGGGACTTTGGTCAGCAGTTTGTTCTTCACATCTTCTGGTAAAAGTCTGTCATCCACAGGAACATCCAGTTTAAGTGCCTAGACAGCAGAACACAAGAAAAAAAATATCTGGAAAGAAGGAAATACCTATAACATGGAGCCATCAAAAACAGAAACAAAAACAAATTTGTCATCCCTCAAATAGTTTGACAAAAACTGTCCCTTTTATATTTTAAGAATTCACTTATCAGTGTTAGTCTAAACTATTCTGTTTTCAAACCACTCACAAAAAAAAAGAAAAAAATCTTTATAACATACATTGCGTGTTTTCTCATTACAGACAAAACTAGAGGCAGGTAGATTACAAACATTTAGAAGGCATCTATGTATAAATTTATTGTGCAGTCAATGCTGTCACATGATATAAAATGTCAAAATATACATATTCATCAACAGTGAAAGATACTGAACGTAAAGCTCTATTTTTGCAGAATTCATTGTAGTAATAACTTTTAAAACTAAAAAATACAAAACTAAAAAAAAAAAAAAAAAACCCCATGAAAGCTGTTATGTGAATTACACATTGTACCTGCCTATATTGTGTCTGCATAATAAACACTCATTTGTTCCTGCTCAGCTATGCTGCATTCACATGTAATTTTAACAGATTTTCTCACTTTACCTTATGACAATGATCCAAATGAAAACCTTAATTTTTTTTCCCCTCATAATGTACTGATGCAAAAAATGTATAACTGCACCATTTTTATACATAAAATTTCCATTACATTCAATGCAAGTTCTCCAGCACATCCAAAGGATTCCTGAAATAAAAAAAATTAGCTCAGTGTGCAGCCATTTGTGCACTGTCTGTTGCACCTCCTCTGACCTAAAGTTTTTCTGTCCACTGCTTCTTTGCATGGATGGTGTGATGTGCAGAATCATGACTGATATTTAAACCTACTGCTATTTCATTTCACTATCATTCGACAATTTTCCATCACGATGCGTTCAACTTCTGCACTTGATTTTGGTTTAATTACTTGATGTGTCTGACCTGGATAAAGAGAGTCACATACAGAACCTGGGCTGTTTCGAAAATTCCTACTCCATTCATAAACTTGCTGCACTGACAGATATGCATTACTGTATTGAATTTGCCAATGAATTTCAATAAGTTTCACACCTCCACTGCCTAAATACTGTTCCACTTTCATGTGTCTTTAGAGTAGCGGCAATCTTTACTACTGTGACATCATGCAACTCATTCACATAGTGCTGCCACTTGCAAGATTATGTCATTAGTAGTGATGTTGTCAGCTTACATGATGACAAGATGGTGCATAAAAGTTCCACTGCAATTTTAATGGTTTCATTTGGATCACTCTCATGTGTATATACATGGTAACAGCAAACTATTAACTTTATTTTGCACCGGTCTATCTATTTAAAAACCTAATCTATTATGTCAACTGTATCAATGTAACACTAAACAGATTTAAAGAATAGTAGGATTGTGTTCTGTAGTTTGTATTAAGCTTTACCTTTGAATCAACATCTCCAATATCAACACCTCCCTCATGATGAAACAAAATGGTGTCTGCATAACGATGGGAATGTATGCAGACATAAAATTCTTCATTCTGGATGACAAAGAAGACAAAAAGATCTGTTATAAGACTATGAAGTCTATGAATGATAATTACAATATCTTGCTAGATGTAATTATTAAATGATCATAATATCACACAGAACAAAATAAAGGATGGAAGCAGAAGATTCTGTTTCTGAATTTTCATGAATAATGAGTTATGTTCAAGTGTACGTACTAAAAGTTAGTAAATGTCCATAATCCTGCATCCAAAATCTGAACAAGCTTTGAGAAACTACAAGTTTTATTACAAAATATGGAGTGCCACTCACTCCTGGAAGTTCCATATCAAAATTTGACCTGCTGACGTGCATATAGCCATTCAGACCAGCTTCCATACGTTATGTTATATTCATGACTGTTAAGTAAAACAACAGCTGCAAAACTCCTATCAGTAACAGTAATAAGAAAACTTAGAAGTGTCCATTATCATCTCTTCTGCCTTATTCTATACAGTTCAGGCACACAGGGGATATGGCCAAACCATAACTGGTTCCTTTTGTCTCCATTTCCAATAAGAACCAGGAATCAATTTTCACAGCTGGTTTAGCTGTCCAATCCCAACCTTCTGACTTAAGAAATATGCAAGATATCACTCCACTACTCAAGCACTCTCACATCAATTTGCACTATCAATTCTACAACCCCCGCCCCCAAAACCCCCAAAAAAAAGTTAAATCCAAAAATACACTCTCCAAGATTTTTAGGATAAAGGATTCACAGGTCTGTACTTCACTGCTGTGCAGAAAACTTCAGCTATATGGAAACAATATTTTAAAAACTATCTCTAAATACTTCTTCTGTCACACAATGTGGGTGCCTTGTCGTGGTGTCACAGCCTGTGTACCCCTGACCACCCCCAGAGCTATACCTGCGGGAATTTTACTACTGGCAGGTCCAACCAAGCTGGTAAAGTCTGCGCAGGTAGGGATAAGACGAAACTTGCACCGTGGTCTTCCAGGGTGGGGCTTGGAGTATGGGGCCAACGACCCCATCTCCGTAAAACAGATTAGTGTTATGGAACATATAGAGAAGCCTCAGGATCAGAAATGTGGAATACAACAAAAAAAAGATGAACAACAAGTGCAGATCTTTGAGAACAAGATCCTAAGAAGAATTTTTGGGCCGATAAAGGATACCAGCAGTGGAGAATGGACAGCTAGAAAGAACACTGAACTGAACAGCTTATTTAAATCCCAACCAATTATAAATGTCTTGAAACTGAACAGATTACACTGGCTGGGGCATGTAGAAAGAATAGAAGAAAACAGACAAACAAAAATGATGTATGCACAAGAGATGAGAGAAACAAGACCAAGGGGTAGACCAAGACAGAGATGGAAAGAAAACGTAGAAGAGGATGTAAAAAAAATTGGTGTCACCAACTGGACACGAACTTTATCTGCAGCAATGAGCCTTAATGGCTCGGAAAATTGAAGAAGAAGAAGAATCTTTAAATACTTCATTCGTCCTCCTAAATAAGCTCTATTAAAAAACTCTAAATTATGTCCATGTTCAACATTTAAAAAATAAGTTTCGAAAGAAAAACTTACAAATTACTGCAGGATAGATTTTTAACTGCACTTTATAGCCAAATCAATGAATCATTTTGCTTTACATGAATATTCATTTCCATCATCAGGCCATATATCATAAAATTAGGTGCTACAATCAATATTAACACTCTGCAGAAAGCAAGACCCATTTACTGAAATTACAAATAATGAGGACAGAAATCAAACACAAAATTTCTGCCTAAGATACAGATCCTGAAATTCTAAAGTAGGTTGCTGTAATGACCAGAACTTTGTTAGGAACCAGAATGCTGTTACTAATAATTTTTACTTAGATGAGAAGACAAGTTAGTGTCTTTTAACACTAGAAATTTCTACTATGAAACTGATGTTCGATGTTCCTGAAATCAGCTGCTATTAACGATAAAATGTAAATTATTCAATTTAATTTTTGCTGATACAAGTTTCAAAAACAGTAAAATATATTGCTTGGGTATCTAGCTGTTATAATGGCATCACTAAAGCAGAAATAAGCAGCCGTTTGGGGCATAATACAAAAACTGGCTGCAGTCTGTGAGAAGTGGGGAGAATTTGTTTCAGCTCTGAAAGATGCCACAGGGCATACTGGGTAATGATTGTTTAGCCAATCACTGCCCAAGGATGTGGATGGATTGATGGATAGGAGAACATCAATTATTCAGAAATTCTATCCTTTCATTATTTCAATAATGTTATCACTTTTAAAAAATTTAATAAAATTAAATGTATCCTTAAAAGACACAGTTAAAAAAAAAAAAAGCAAACGTGATTTCTATCTTGATGTTCGTCCTAATATAAATTAAGCTGAATGAAGATATATTTACCTGAGAATGCTCAACAAATGGTTCAATGATGAAGGTCTTTAATCTCCCCCTTGCAGCACCAATCTGTGAATATATAATAATCACTGTCAACAAATATCTCTTCTTTTCTCCAAAAGGCGGGTGGGGGGAAAATAACATACCATAAGCACATATAATGTACAAACTTTCAGTACATAATGCATATGATCTGACCAAACCCAACTACCTTGGTTGGAAAACGTGTGTGAGATCATTTAATATAATACAACGTCAAATTTTAAAGTTAGCACAACTTCAGAATGGAGAAAATGTGTGCTATATTCATGCTTGCCGTGTCCTTACCAGCAGAGTGAAAACTGAATACACTGTGACCAGTTTCATCACTATCATATGACCACGCGGAGCATTTTGTTGACCTAGTCAGAGGTGCACTGTTACGTAATCAGCATGGAGCAAAAAAAAAGATAACATTAAATTCTGTTTAAAACTTAGAAAAAGTGCCATTGAGACAGTTGAATTGATGCAATAAATTTATGGGGATAATTTTTACCTCATGGACAGATATTCAGGTGGTATTCACGATTCAAAAGTGGTGTGGAAATGATTACAAATGTAACTAGACATGGACGCCCAATTTCTTTTCGTACTGAGGAACTCACTGCAAAAGTCAGAGAACGGAAACAAGAAGATTGTTGTTTGATTGTGAGGATGATGGCAGACGAATTTGGTGTTAACTGAAAGACCATTCGTAACGTTTTAATGGAAGATTTGGGCAAGAAAAAAGCTGCTTGCCGGTCTGTATGCCTGATGACCAAAAACATCAGTGTGTTGAGTATGCAAAAGACATCATCAAAACGTGTAGCAAAAATAAACATTTCTTAAATCTGATTATCGCATCGGATGAAACATGGATTTTCCGCTATGATTTCACAACTAAACGCCAAAGTGCTCAATGGAAGTCATCATCATCACCAAATGGCAAAAAAATTTCATCTTCAAAAGTCAAAAGTGAAGACAATATTGGTGTGCTTCTGCAACAGCAAAGGAGTTATTCACAAAGAATTTATTCCAGAGGGACAGGATGTCACTACTAAAGTTTATTTAAGTATTTTGAAATTCCTATTGAAAAGGATTCTCAGAGTCCGACCTGAGTATTCAACACCTGGCAGGTTTTTCCTTCTTCAAAATAATGCACCAGCTCACCAGGTGGTAGTTGTACAGGAAATTTTGCCCAAAAACAAGTGTGTGTTCTCAACAATCCGCCCTATTTTCCAAATTTCTCTGCCTGCGATTATTTTCTATTCCCAAAATTAAAGTTACCATTGAAAGAATGCTTCTTTGATGATACTGATGACATCCAAAGGGCTGTAACATTGAGTTTAAGGGCCATACCAACAGAAGAACTGTAGAGGTTGTTCCAGTGTTTGTTAGATTGTGCCACTCACTGTATCAATGCACAAGGGGTTTACTCTGAATTAAATACAGGTTATATTTTCTTATATCTTATATCCTTCCCGTGCTGTTAAACATCACATAGGACTTCAACGGGTATTACTTTTTAATGGAATTAGTCTCATTACTTAATTGTCGGACCTTGTATGTATATATCTATATATATATCCTTCCCGGACCGTTAAAACGTCGCATAGGGCTCGCAAGGTAGTTTGCCAATTTCTCCTGTTTTCGGTGAGCTCTTCAACCTCATCAAGGGATTTTATGTCTATTAATTTGGCCTATCTTATGAATGTCCTCTTTAGAGTTTCGCATAGTCTTTTTTTTTTTTTAATGGCCTGTTGTGTTCCACTTGATAGCCTGTTCTGGGATTCTCTGATCATTTCTTCTCATCACATGACCAACATTATGTCCATCTTCTTTTCCTGATCACCCTTTGTAACAGAATTCTTTAATTCTGTTCTTTATTCTATCTAAGGGATATAATCCATGGTAAATTTGGTATTTTGACTAACTGATTAAAGCCCTTATTTAATTATGATGTAGATTGTTAGTGTAAAGGAAAGGTCAATATTAACACTTTAAAATCCCGATATTATTGATCATGTTTGCCTTGTTATCTTTTTTTTTTTAACTCAAAAGTTATTTAAGATCTTGGAAAATCCGGGGAGTAGCGAACTTTATCCCAACATGTTTTTTATTAAAAGATTTGGAATGTCCAGTTTCACTGAAGGTAATTTTTGGACATCCCAAGATTTTGATAACTTTTATTGAACTTTCTCTGGACATGTTTTTATAGCTAGGGAAAATTAGGTTGTTTTTCAAAGACTAGCTCAAAGTCAGTAAACAGGCTACTGCACTAAGTTTAGACTTTCTCGCGAAGGAATGTTCATAAAGAAAGATGAGTAGAAATTGTAGATCATATTTAAGCACTGAAATTTTAGGTATAAGGGTCTTTTAGTGAGAGTTTTTCGTACGGTCAGTCAGTCAGTTGTGAGATATGGATCACTGTGATTTTTTATAGCTGAAGTTGTGATAGGAGTAGAAAGATGTGAACGTTGAGCTATCAGCTTTTTCATGGATCCTTGTGTGTTTTTGATGTTGCTACAGTTGTCTATCATAAAGATGTAAACTGAAGATTGTGAAAATAGCTATCACTTGAGACTTAGGACTTGTTAAGTCCAACAATTTGTCATGTGATATTTTTCTTGTGGATTCATGGAAACTTTCATTGAGACTGTAAGTTGGCTCTATATCATATCAAGTTGTATGGGGGTATATGTCTGTTATCCTATCTGAGAGTGAGAGCTGCCTACTCCCTCCTTATATGGCGAACTAGTTCTTGTCGGGGAGAGGAGGGTTTATTCGTCTGTATATTCAATATTTTGCCACATCCTCACTTATCACTACCCATTCTCTCCATAATAAACATGTCTTCTTCTTCTTCTTCTTCTTCGTTCGCACTGTCTGTCTATATCTGCAGTCCTGTCTCTTGGATAAATTTCACTGTTTTTTGTAACTCATGTATGGAACCATAGAGCTTATCTTCTTTAGTGGTTTCACTGGGCCAGTAATTATTTCTCAGTGTCTCGTAGTTGATGCAGTTCTGGAGGATATGTTCCACGGTTTGGGGCACCTGGGCACATGTACATAGATTAGTAGTACCAACCTTAAACTTTGTATACATATGACTTCGGAGTCGGCTGTGTCCTGTTCGGAGACGGAAGATGGTGACTTGTTCCTTTCTGTTTAGCATGTGATAGTCATCATGTGGTGGTGTTTGTGGCTTCCTGTAGGTTTTTATCATGCTTTTCTTCTGATTATAGGTGACTGGTATGTCTGGTTGCTCCATTTCAGTGCCCTCTTTGGCCAGATGGTCAGCTTTCTCATTGCCTGGTATCCCACAGTGGGAGGGAATCCATTGCAAAGTGACTCCATGTTGTAAGCCAATTTTTGACAAGGCATCCTTAAGGTCTGGTAGTTTGTTGCACTGAAGAGCCTCCAGTACTGATCTTGCATCTGTGAGAATTACTACAGGACATGTATCAATTCTGGAGTCTGATAGTTTTTCAACTGCAGCAATAATTGCCCTAACTTCTGCATCAAAGTTGTTGCAGTATTTACCAGTGGGTATGGAAATCTTGTCAATGGTGTTGTTTGGATATTCAATATATGCTCCTGACCCACCATTCTTTATGGCATTATGTGCAGATCCATCTGTATACACACGTATCCAGGTGTCACATGGATATTGTCATCTAGAACACTAAGTGTGGCTGTTGATCTTACAAGACTGCTCTGCATCTCACCATTCTGCACACCTTTCACTTCAGTCTGAATAGTTATTTGTGTATAATCTGCTTCTTTCCATGGTGTATGCTCTGGTACAGATGATAATGGAGTGACTACAGTTGGAAGGTCAGGTATCAGCTTACGCATACGCTTGGCCTGATGAATGAAGCTGCTTCTTTTAAGCCGTCCTAATGCCAAGTTATTGAATCTCTCCTTCAGGGGATGGCTTACAGAGCTAAGGAATTTTTCTCCCATGGTCATGACCTTTGTGTCTCTACGTTCCTTTAGCGGTTGAACACCAACTATTTTCTGCATTTCTACTATTGGTGTGGACCTCATGGCACCTGTGATAATCCGTAGTGACTGATTTTGAACCTTGTCTAGATTATGCAGCGTAGTGTTTGATGCTGTGCACCAAGATGTTGAGCCATATTCTAAATGTGGTAGAATACTTTGCTGATATACATTCTTGAGGATTCTTTCACTAGCTCCCCATGTGGTCCCACTCAATTTTCTTAATATGGCTAGTTTTCTTCTGGCTTTTGCTTCTGCACTGTTGATGTGTTGCTTCCAAGTCAGTTTTGAGTCAAGAGTCACTCCTAAGTAAGTGGGTTGGTTGTCCATCCTTAAGGGTATTTCATTACAAAGATCTTACCTGCTTTCTGTTTTGATGAGAGGGTGAACAGAGTGGTGCTTGATTTCTCTGTGTTGATACTTACACACCATTTGTTTGTCCATGACGTCAAGATGTCTGCTGCTCTTTGGAGTCTCTGTGTAGCAACTGTCGCATATTCATCTGTACACCACATGACCAGATCATCTGCATACAGTGCTGCTTTGATTCCATAGGGAAGTTCCTTGACCAGGTCATTAATGAATACAAGGAATAGTGTAGGCGAAAGGACTCCTCCTTGTGGTACACCATGTCGCAGAAGTACTTTCTGGCTTTTGTGTCCATCCATTACTACTCTAGCTCTTCTATTGTGTAAATAGGACTTTATCCAGTTGTACAGTCTTCCATTCACATTGCAGTTTCTTAGTTTCCACAACAGACCTTTTTTCCATACTTTATCAAAGGCTTTCTTCAGGTCTATCCACGCTGCTAGTACAAGGTTTTTCTCTTGGAATGCATCCTCAATCTCTTGAGAGAGATAGGTCACTTGATCTTCCGTACTGTAGTACTGCCTAAATCCTGCTTGTTGTGGAACGAGAAGGTTTTCACTTTCTAGGTACCATTTTAGCCTCAGGTCAATGATGCGTTCCATCGTTTTGCATAGGCAGCTAGTGAGACTGATTGGCCTGTAGCTGGAGGCAGTATCACTGTTTTTCCCTGGTTTTAGCAGTGAATAAACATGTGTTTTTGCTGTTATAAAATTGGGTGTCCAGTGGTTCTCAAACTGTTGAAATGTATCCATTTTTATTTACACACTGCAAACTCTCAGATTTACTCAGTTGAGACAGAAAAGCAATCTAAACCAGTCACTACCTGGGCAAGTGGTTCACACAATTGCGAAGTACTTCTCCAACAGTAACTACTTAGTGTTGCTGTGTAGCACACTAGTCAAGCAGTATTCTATTTTACCCTGAGACTGGTTGTTGTTTGCTCATCTGTCTTATCTCTGCACTGTTCTTGAATTCGTTCCACTTGATGCCGAGTATTTTCCTTAGGTATTTGTTTTCAAAAGAGTGTATATATATATATATATATATCAACTTACTGGTAGTATAGTTACTGCATAGAACTTACTATGACAATTTTTACTGAAATATTCATGCAGTTTTGCTACAAAAAAACCTTGCATAAATGCATACACGACATTAAGCTAGCTAATATATTGACTTGCATACTAGCTCACCACAACTGAATGGATCATCATCATCATGTGCCATGCCAACTGGCGTTGGCTATTATGCTTCTCCAGAGTATCCGATCCTTCATGCAGGTCATCAGTTCAGTTGGTGATCTCCTCTCACACCATCCCGTCAGACTGTCCAGTATCATTTCTCTTGGTCTTCTTCTTGATCTTCTTCCTTCTATTTTTCCTGTTGTTATAATATTTTCTCATTGCATGTCCTATGAAAGTACATTGTCTCTCTCTTATCTTTTTGACAATGTTTTTTGTCTCTCCAGCTCTCCTCCTACATTCTTCATTAGTTAGTTTTGCTGTTCAGGGGATTCGCAACATTCTTCTAATAAACCACATTTCTGCTGCTTCCAATGATTTTTGTGCAGACTTGCCTATTGTCCATGATTCATTTCCACATAACAAGATAGGTTCAATATAGCATTTTAGGACTCGTTTTCTAACATTCATTGATAAAGATGGATGCTCAGCATTTATATGTTTTAAAAAAACCCAAAAAAGCTCACAGCATTTGAAGGTATTATTTTGATAAAATTTACAACTTTTATTTAAATGCTGCTTATTTTTCACATATTTATATTGCTGGGCACATGCAAGCAGTTTTATTGAATACTTTCCCCTTCTATGTACGTGGTGTAAAAAAAGTCTGTCTAAATTTCAATGAATGGTCTGATATCTAAGCAGCATCATGGGGTAGGTGTGTGGCCATGCACATGGCTATCCAGAGACATATCAAGAGCACCACCTAGCGTGGAGTACACGCGACCAACAGGGTAAACCCGCTGTGGGCAGTTGAAAGTAGTCAGTGTGAAAGGTAAGGTCAAAATGCAATAGAGCAATGAGTGGAAAATCAAGTTCTGCTACAAACTGGGGGAAATGGCGATGGAGACTCATGAAATGTTGGTGCAAGTGTACAGGACTAAAACTGTGAACAGAAAATATGTTTACAACTGGTTCAAATACATTCACAATGAGAAGAAAATGACTGAGAATGAGATAAGTTCAGGTCGGCTGTTGACAAGAAGAACCACAGACATGATCGAGCGAATGTGACAAATGCTGGCATGAGATTGGTGACTGACTCTACAATTGATGGCAAAGGAATTGGGCATTAGCATGGACACGGTGCATACTATCATCTGCAAAGATTTGGGTAAGCGGTTTATGCTGTTTTGCAGATGTGGCAGCAATCCAAAAACGTGCAACAGCAGTTCTGTGATTGAGACCTAGAGACGCCTTTGCTGACAGTTTCCAGAAGTTTTATGAACGTTGCCAAAACTGTGTTTGTGAATAATGGTGATTATTTTGAAGGCCAATAAAAGTAATTTGTTTGTATCTTTTGTTTTGTTTGTTTTCTGATACCATTCACCAAACTTTTTAGACGCACCTCATTAAAAAACAATTTTCTTTTCTATTTCAGCATATCTGTATATTAGTTACTGCTCTATCTCCCTGGAACTGTGAAGAGGATGTTTCTAGCAGTCAACACTATAAGGTATTGAAACACAAGTCTTATACCAAACTTGGAGCGGGTTACAATAATTTGCAAACCCACTGTAGGCTCAAGCAGTGAGCCTTCCCTATAAGCCAAGCTGAGCCTATTATTAGGAGCACCAAAGGGGATGCTGGACAAGGTCATAACCACTATACTATTACATTAGTACATCAATATTTCCTTCCTGATCTTTATGTCCCATTCCAAAGCATATATCCTAGATATCATTCTAAATCTTTCTATTTAAACTTGCCCAACACTTATATCATACAGGTAAATTTTATATCTGCTTTAGAAATAGAGGTAGAAGCAAACTAGGTCACTGTTATTCTGTTTTATTTCAGTTTAGAGTAGTGTCAATACAATACAGTATAATGGACAGATCAGTGTGTCTGATACAACTAGGCTATTAAAAAAAATGCCAGTTTTTGTGCAAGTATAATGAATTTAAAAAGCAAAACAAATCAAAATGGACTACTGCAAACAGAATACATCAATTAAAGACAAAAGGCTAAAAAAGACTGATGATAACTGTGGAGGTAGCAAACTATGTACAAACAAGAAAATCTATATCTAAGAACTAAATGTTAATGAAAGTCAACTCTCATGTACATTATCTTACATGTGAAATTGCTTGAGGGGGAAAAAAAAAAAAAAGGAAACAGACTGTCATCATAAAATTTACAACATTCAACACACATACCATAAGTTATCTGTTGTGATATTAAAATTAAGTGCATAAATGAAATTAATTTGGTGCACTTATTTAACTAATACATATGTTGCATCGTTTCAAAATGAAATAATACCATGCTTTCATTAGCAAAAGCAATTTGCAATATGAATCATTATTTATTCCCATCATGCTCAGCAGGGTGTTTTTTTTTTTTTCAGAGAAGAAAACTTGTCATCTGATCTGGTTTTAAATCCTCAGTCTATTTCCAAGTGCCTTTTTTCTTGTACCCTGAAGTTGTCTGAAAGGTTCATCTCTATTTGCATCAGACCTGGCATCCCTCTTTCTGCCTGTGGAATCCTGCCAAATGCTTGTCTTGCACACTAATCCAACTTAAATGATTTGTTATGTCTCTGGATTTTTCTGTTTATGCTAGTACATTCTTTCCAATTTTAAATTTCTTTTCTATCCTCCAAGTTTTTAGAAAAAAATGCTCAAAAATAAGAATATAAGGGCTATCAATTCTCAAGACCAAAATACATCTCATATGATCAAAAGTGCTGAGATAACAAAAGTGACCAAAACTGTAACACAAATCGGGAAACAAATTTTTCTATCCTATTCGATGAATGTACTTTGAATCCAAAACTGCTCTCTCCTCTCTTCCTGCACTAAATTACAGCAATTATCTTCCACCCAGGTCCAGTGAAACATACTATCTCTCCCTAGAACGGATAACGGTAATGATTATGTTCAAGCAGCAGATCAATACTCCATTGATTTACTCTTGTTATTCTTGATCAATGCCTGTTCATGGGAAATTCTGATATGTTCTAACCAATGCTGCTGACAATAAATCAACAACTGTGTCAGGTCTAGGAAGTGAGCAATCCAAAGGGAAATAACAGTTTGTAAAGGAAGCTTACAAAGCTTCTGTTGAAAATTTCTTCTTTTCTTCACACATTATCCTGTGGTAAAATATATTGTATAAACTAGATATATGACCTAATAATCAAATAAGTCTCTTCTAGTATGCCCACTGTGCTGGAGCTCACACACAAAACTATAAACCAATATTCTGTCCAGTCCTTACATGACATCAGAACCATTCTCAGTTCTGCATGATCATATGAATGCAAAATAAACAAAATAATGAATCACCTGCAAAATTATGCCAGAACCACCACAAAGAACAAACACAACATGCACAAAACTAGTTATTTGGGTCTATAACAACATCTTACACAAGCTGGTGCAATTTTGGGAAGATTAAAAAAAAACAAAATACATGCGCTAATCTTAATATGTCTCATATCCTTCCCATGCTGTTAAAAAGTCACATAGTGCTTGCACTTTAGTTTGCCATGGTTTTCTTTTTTTCTGAGAGTTTTTCAACCCTATCAAGGGATCTTATGCCCACTAATTCATCCTATCAAATCAAAGTTCTCTTCTGAGTTTCACATGGTTCATCTCTTTTTCTTTGTCCTGATGTCCCATTCGATGTGTATCTTAATATATAATCTTTTATAATTATAGTGAGCAAACATTTACACATACAAAGCATATTACTAACCTCAAATTCTTTCCCAAGCTTTGTTTTAAGCCATTCCTGAACTCCACTGATGTCTACACCAGCTTTGATCAGACCAAGTTTGCCTCTACGTTTAATCAATTGGTCTGGTTTCACAACAAGTTTCTGTTGAAGAGGGTTAAAATAAAATAAAACAAAATAATTTATGCCATAGTTACAAACTTACAGACTATCACATAAAAAAAATTATTATAACAGCAGCTTATTAATTTAGATAGATTTTAGCATCATTACATTTTAGCTTGTGACCATTTACAAGAGCATCCAATGAAGCACTAAGAATTAAGGCATGTGATTCATGACATCCACACATTCTGCATAAACATTTTAGCAGGATAGTAATCTAAGGTTTGTTTTGTTTTGTTTTTTTTTTGTTGTATAGTGATCACAATGATTTTGATGAAATATCTTTCCAAATGCCAAGATAAGTTGATATAAGCTGCTTTTGTAGAGTAAAAGAGAGCTGCTTTAAGTAGAAGAATGGTAACTAAAAGCTTTTACAGAAACTTTAGACAATCACATCTATGTAATCCACAAAAAAAAAAAAAAAGTTAACCTAATAATAGTGAACAGAGATATAAAGTCATATTCTGGTAAGGTATCAAATGACATACTATGCATTAAACAAAATTAAACAGCAGGATGTGTTGACAGATTGAAAATAAGACTTTGCTTAAAATACTATAATCTATGGACCAGAAGTGGTGCATAAAAATTCATTTAGCTGTAATATGAATGTATGTAATAGAATGAAGATGAGAAATGTTTTCAATAATATCTCTCTCTCTCTCATATACTACTAAAAAAAAACCTTTAAAACATTTTCTATGCACATTTTGAAGATTTATAAACAATATGCACAATGTGAAAGTTAAAAGACAGAAAATGGAAAATGTATATCTCAATAACATAAATGCTCAAAAGTGCTTACTCATCAACATTTATAAATTAGGAGAAAAAACTGCCTGCATTAAATCTTTTGCTTGTGCAAAACAAACAAAAAGAAAAATGTTCATTATAAATACTATCCACAATAAAAAAACACACAGCTTAATTTTTTTTTACCCATAAGTCATCATCATCATCTTTCACTCCCTTGAGAGCATAGGCCACAGATAAAGGCTCTCCAGTCATCCTTGTTCTTGGAATTATTCTTTGCTTCCTTCCATGTGCATCCCTTGTCTCTGAGCACTGTCATAATTTCTCTTCTCCAAGTATGTCTAGGTCTTCTTCGTTTTCTATTTCCTTGAGGATCCATGTCAGTGCCATGTTGGTATCAGGTTTCCTCAGAATGTGGTCAATCCACTTCCACTTCTTAGACATGATTTGTAGGTTCATATGCTCTTGTCCTGCCCTTTCCCAGACCTCCTCGTTCCTGATCTTGTCTTGCCATTTAATGTTTAAAATCCTCTTCAAGCTGTAGGAGAAGGAAGCTGCAAGAACATTGTAACAAAATATGAACTTGGTACAAGAAATTAACACAGAAACAGACTGCTACAATTTTGTGAGTAAAACCAACTAATCATCTGCAACACATTTTACATATAAGAGAAGATGAAACTTTATGCATGGAAAAGGCCGTGAGATTTAAGAAGAAATCCAACTGACATTATAACGATGAAAGGTAGATTTAAAAACAATGTTAAGTCACAAAAACCTACTCTGGTGTTGACATGAATTCAGTTCACAACCCAGCAGAGATGAAAATGAATCTTAAACCAAAAAGCATTAACCAAAACAAGAATTATAAGATGCAAAAACAGACTTTACAGCTCTAAGAAACATGAACTTAAAACAAAACATAAATATTCAGCTAAAATAAAGAACAAGTACGAATGCCTGCACGAAGAGAGCATAGTGCAATATTGCAATATAGACGAGAAAACCCAACAGAGAAAATGGACAACAAATGGGAATGCTTAAAATCAAGTATGGAGATGGCAAAAAATATCATACCAGAGAAAGAACAGAAGGCTAGCAAAAATGGATGACCAATGAAATGCTAACAAAAATAGAAGAAAGAAAATGAGCAAAAACCTCTCCAGATTATGACAATACAAGGTCTGACAATTAAAGTAATGAGGCTGATTTTATTATGGCCAAGACATAAACGCCATCTATGAACCAAAACATAGAATCCAAAGGGGCAATCTTCATCTATGATCTGGCAACTTTTCACCAATAAGCAGATGACAAACAACCCGCCATTTTTTTTACCTAGTCAGAGGTGCACTGTTACGTAATCAGCATGGAGCACAAAAGCTAACATTAAATTCTGTATAAAACTTAGAAAAGGTGCCATTGAGACAGTTGAATTGATGCAACAAATTTATGGGGATAATTGTTTATCTCATGCACAGATATTCAGGTAGTATTCATGATTCAAAAGTGGTGTGGAAATGATTACAAATGCAACTAGACATAGTTTGTTCGTAATGAGAAACTCACTGCAAAAGTAAGAGAACGGATACATGAAGGTTGTTGTTTGATTGTGAGGATGATGGCAGATGAATTTGGTGTTAACTGAGAGACCATTCATAGAATTTTAGTGGAAGATTTGGGCAAGAAAAAAGCTGCTTGCCAGTTTGTATGCCTGATGACCAAAAACATCAGCGTGTTGAGTATGCAAAAGACATCATAAAAACGTGTAGCAGAAATAAACATTTCTTAAATTTGATTGTTGCAGAGGATGAAACATGGATTTTCCGCTATGATCCCACAACTAAAAACCAAAGTGCTCAGTGGAAGTCATCATCATCACAAAAAGGCAAAAAATTTCATCTTCAAAGTTGAAAGTGAAGACAATGTTGGTTTGCTTCTACAACGCAAAGGAGTTATTCACAAAGAATTTATTCCAAAGGAACAGACTGTCACTGCTAAAGTTTATTTAAGTATTTTGAAATTCCTATTGAAAAGGATTCTCCAAATCTGACTCGAGTATTCAACACCTGGCAGTTTTTTCTTCTTTGTGATAATGCACTGGTTCACCGGGTGGTAGTTGTACAGGAATTTTTGGCTCAAAAACAAGTGTATGTTCTCAACCATCCACCCTATTCTCCGGATTTGTCTCCCTGCGATTATTTTCTATTCCCAAAAATAAAGTTACCATTGAAAGGATGTTTCTTTGACGATACTGATGACATCCAAAGGACCGTAACATTGAGTTTAAGGGCCATACCAATAGAAGAGCTGCAGAGGTCATTCTGGTGTTTGTGAGATCATGCCACTCGCTGTATCAATGCATAAGGGGCTTAGTCAGAATAAAATACAGGTTATATCTTCAACTGTTGTTTATTTAATTCTTTATGTAATTAGTCTCATTACTTAATTGTCGGGCCTTGTATAGACAAAGAAATGAACAGGATGTGCCACAAGATAACAGCTGCAAAGAAACAGAAGAGATGGAGAAACAACCGAAGTCAAAAGAGATGTACGAAGATATTGAGAAACTCACAGGCATGAGTCAGAAAATGAATCAGGGAGGCTGCATTAAAAGCAAACAGTGACAACTCTTGAAGGAATGTTCAGATATGCATAAAAGGTGGAAGAGAATACATCAGCGAACTTTATGCAGATAATAAAAATAAAAGCCTATACACAGACAATGAGACGGGCCCAACAACACTAAAATCAGAAGAAAAGGCCATGAGAACAAAGCTACTGGACTGGAGAATTATCAGCACAGAAATGTTAGAAGCCCTAGAAGAATCTGGAATATGGAAGATCACAGATTTGTGTAATGATATATACAACAGAGGATACCTACCACAAGACCTGAAAACTTCAGTATTTATAGCACTATCAAAAGAAATCAAATTCAACAGAATGCACCAACATTAGAACCATCAGTTTAATAAGTCATCTGACAAAGATATTAAATAAAATCACTGTACAGAGAATTGGAAACAAAATAAATGTGGAAATCATCAGCAGTTTGGATCTAGAAAAAACAGTGAGGAAGCGAAGCGATATTCAGCACTAGGATGACAATTAAGAAGCATATGGAAGTAAAAAACAAAAAAAAAAAAAAAGATATCTATGCTTGTTTTATAGATTACACAATGGCCTTCAACAGAGTCAAGCAAGAACAGCTGACAGAATGTCTGAAAGAGATTAATGTTGATGGCAAAGACATCAGAATAGTAAGTAAGCTGTACTGGGAACAGAAGGCAGTTGTGAAGTTCAACACAAACTACTGAACACTAATAGATATAAAAAGAGAGGTCAGACAACTTGTACTAGTACAAACTCCCTGCAACTGTGAGCTGGTGTTCTCTGCAGCTGATGCTGTAGAGGTGTTGAGGAACAGCATCGCATCGGTATGGGAATGGGTTATGGCAGTTACATATTCAGTCCTGGCGTACAGCTAAAAAAAACTAGGGAGTGTGCAATACTTCTTTAGCAGACTCCACCACCATGGGGACTATGGCGATCCCTGCCCCATTAGCCAGGCTAGGCCTGTTCATAGGGGTACAAACAGAGAGGTGGTATAGGGTCTTGGTCAGCTATGGTTTGCTAACCCTGACGCTAGCATATCAGCCATGGGTCACTAATTGTCTCAACAGACAGGTGTCTTCACCCTCAGGGGTCAAGCAAAGATGTGTCCTTTCTCCATGCCTGTAACTTTTATACAGAGAAGGTATTCAAAGAAATTGGTGATATGCCTAGTCTAAATATTAATGGAATAGCAATCAATAACCTAAGATACGCAGATGACATTATGCTGAAGGGAGAGAACCAAAAAGACCTACAGAATTTAGTGATGCAAATAAACATCAAAAGTAAAAAAGTATGGACTGGAAATAAATGTCACAAAGACAAATGTTATGGTAATCAGCAGAGAAGAAATAAAGCCACCAGTAAATATAAACATAAATGGAGAATTAATTGAACAAGTGAAAAGTTTCCGATATTAGGGTCACACAATAACAAAAGATGGAAAATGTGAAATGGAAATTAACAGACAAATTGGGATGGCAAAAACACCAGCAGAATGAGGAAGATCCTTACATTAAACAAATCACAGCACTTGAGATTACACAGTGTAAAATGCTATATGTACTCAATATTCATTTATGGAGAGGAACCATGGACCATGAATAAGACAAAAGAAATGTGAACATACAGAAGAACAGAGCGTGACCCATGGACAGAAAAAAAAAATAGAAGTGCTAAACTAGCTATAAGTGAAAAGAAAAACAGTGAAAATCATTTAAAAAAGAACAGCTAAGGTACTTTAGGCATGCCAAGAGGCATAATACTATATTAAAGACCCTTCTCAAAGGCAAAATTGAAGGGAAGAGAACAAGAGGACAACAGCAATACTGATGAGTGGATGACATCAAGAGATGGATAGGAACCAGATTGGGTTAGTGCATTACGAAGACAAGAAACAGAGCAGACTGAAGACTCACTGCAAGCAAGCTTCTGTGGGGAGATGGCATGAGATGATGACGATTATGTGGTCCCCTGCGGTGTCAATGCAGGCTCAGCATCACAGAGTGCCAGGTGTGTATGCTGCTATCTGAGTTGCTATTTTGGAAATGGGTGTGCAGATGTATCAATAGCACTTGGCAGTCTTGAGCTTATGTTGTTATATGAGGTGACCAGGCCTGGTACAGTTATTCATGGTACCTTTTGCCCATTTCACGCTTCACAATATTTTGATCAGGTGATGTGTTTTTAATGGTGGCTAGAATGTGTATTATTCAATTCAAATGTGATATCCACCCTCATTTATGCATGCAAAAGCTGGAAATCAACTAAAGAAATAGACAAGAAATTAGACTCTTTTGAAAACAAATGCCTAAGGAAAATACTTGGTATAAAGTGGAACGAATTCAAGAACAATGCTAGAGATAAAATAGACGAGCAAACAACCTGTCTCGTGGGTGATCAGGAAAAGATGGACATATGCAGGTCATGTGATGAGAAGAAACTATCAAAGAATACTAAAACAAGCTATCAAGTGGAGTACAACAGGCTGAAGAAAAAGAGGTTGACCATGTGAAACTCTAAAGAGGACATTGTTAAGAGAAGCCAGTTTAGTGGGTATAACATCCCTTGACGAAGTTGCAAGACTCGCTGAGAACAGGAAAACTTGGCAAACAACTATGCAAGCCCTATGTGACGTTTAATGGAATGGAAGGATGTAAGATGTAAGAGTGTGTATGTGCACTAATACTCTATCTACAGTCCAAGCTGTACCAGCTGAAAACATACCATACATACCTGTGTATTTAGCCACGGATTGTCCTGGGTTATCTGATTCCAGTTCACATTTTCATCCAGTGAAACAAAGCGATTTTTAATAGCAACATCACCCAAAAATTTGTTCAGGAGCTCCTTGCCTTTGGCTTCATATATTGCTTTGGCAGACATGTTTCCTTAGATGATCTAAAGAGAAAGCTTTGATAGAATCTGTGAAAGAGAAAAAAAAAATAATAATTACAATTAACAGATGTGAGAAAGGCACAACAATTTTAAAGATTATGAACAGTAAAGCCATAAATGTTTAATGCATGACTTTAAAGTAAATTTTAAAAAATATCTTAGAAATCAACTACTCCTGTATGTACATGAAAAAAGTCCACAGCACATGAATATAAAGAAAAATAACCAGCAAAGTGATTTATAAATATTATCCTTTTGAAAATTCTGAATTTCAGTGTGCTTATTGCCATTGAAAACATGATCCAGGGAGATACTTCATCTTCAGAGAGTACATTTTAATTTGAAATTTAAACATCTGAGTTTCTTACTGAGACCAAAAGAATCCCTCCTCATTTAAGTTCATTCATGCAGTTCACCTTGCAGCTTTAAACATAAAGCTGAAAAATTTCAGGTAAACTGTCAGCACAAACAGTCACAGTTTTACAATATTTATATAATTCTGCATTGCACTTCCACAATGATAAATGAAACAATTTGAATGATTATTCATAAGGGCCAACAGATGACAAACTGCATCGACAGAACAGTCTAAATATAGATTCATTCTAGGACCTTGCAACATGAGATCAGTTATGCATATGTCCATTATAACTTCAGATAAGTAAAACTTTTATCGATAACTTATCGCTGCAAAGGTTAAAAATTCTAATGGTGCTAATATCTGCATCATGCTTTCTGTGTTTATTCATGTACAAACACATGCCTATTATTGACAAATGAATGTAAATAGAACATGTCCCATGGTTCGCACATAACTAGAATGACTTTGGGGAACTTCTGCCCAGGTAACTAACATAACCTTCAAGTATGCCAGTTATGTGGAATATCTTCTTTGGCCCTTTAACATTTCTTGATATATGGAAGTGGGTCATGGTCAATATTATAAAGATTACTGAAAGCAACTGGTTCTAAGGACTGCAAACGCGCCACAAACAGCCTCTGGCAGTCAAGTCCAGCTCCTGGCCTTCCCGTGGCAGAACTGTTTAAACTGACAGGAGAAGGGGCGAGGGCGAATATCTGGCGCCTGAAAACCAGTTACTTAGGGTAGATGAGTGTCACGTTTGGTAGCTCATCTGCCGCTGTTGGCGAGATCTTCAGCTGCCGTGCGTGGAGCGGTGCTCTTCCCGGCCAATGAAGAAATTTGCAAATGAGGTTGCCGCGCAGCATCACGGCGGAAAAGGTGGTTGAAAGGATAAATCGAAGCAAACAGTCAAATCACGGCACCTCTGGTCTGGAGGTCGGCCACGTCCTGAGTGCAGTCATATCGGGTGAAATGCATGAACCGGCTTGTCCCAGAGGTTAAGTCACTGCTGGCTTGACTCTTCACATGCCGCGCGTGGAGTGAAGCTCCTCCCGGTTAAGGAAGTAAATGCGGAAATAAAGGTTGCTGTGCGGCGCCAATGGGAAAAGGTGGTGGAAAGTGAAGTTTAGCCTGCTATGTCCAGTAGTATCGCTACGAGAGCTATACCACGGCGCCTCTGCTCTAGAGGCCGCCTACGTCCGAAATACACCTACACTGGTGAAATATGCCTAAACCGGCACACACCAGGGGTGGAACTCGATGGCTAGACATGTCATGCCACCTCCGCTCTAGAGGTCGGTAACGCCTGATAAACACCCATACTGGTGAATTTTGCCTAAACCGGCTCATACCAGGGGTGAATCTTGAAGGCTATGAATGTCACAGTACCTCTGCCCCAGAGGTCGGTCCCGTCCCAAACACGCCCATACTGGGAAATGCCTAAACCGGCTCAACCCAGGGGTAGAAGTCACTAGCGGCGAGGATTCGTCCTCCTGGACAAAAGCTCCATCCTGGTCACAACTAGGAAGGGTAGCGGCCACGACCGCAAAATGCTGAAGTCGGAGACACTGGACCAGGGAAGTCTAGATAGGCAACCACCTCTCACCCGGCGGAGATGTCTGCGTATCCTAATCACACTGAGGTTTTCTGGTGAGAAAGTCCAACCCTGGACTGGATGGGCAACCACCTCTCACCCGGCGGTGATACACGGGTATCTCAAAACACGTCGAGGTTTTCCGGTGAGAAAGTCCAACTCTGGCCTGGGTGGGCTAACGCCTCTCACCCAGCGGGGATGCACTGATATTCCAAACACATCGAGGTCTTCCGGTGAGAAAGTCCAACCCTAGACCAAACTGGTGCAATGAAAACCACAGTGTCACGCAATCCCGCTTCTGAGACCCACCAAGAATACAGGCTAAAGCACTGTGATACTCTGAACCCCTTGTGGTCCTTTCGTGGAACTCGTGTGGTCTATTTTGGACCACACAGGGGACCACGGGACCTAACGAGGACCACATGCGTGAATTCAGTAGGTCCACAGTGCAGTTTTTGGTGGTAGAAGTGAAAGAAGAAGAAGAAGACTGAAAGCAACTGAAACATCATTTCTCAGGACAATGTTACAGATAAACAACAACTAAGATAAGCATGTCATAATGGCTTTTTAAAAATTTTTTTTTAAGTAAATGCAAAACCGTGCTTCAGAAAATTGCATTCTTATATTACCAGTTCTTTTTTAACATAACATCCTCTAACACAAGCTATAAACTAGGCCTTGTACAGCATGTTTATTTTGGTTTCTAAAAAATACCAATGATGTAAATCAATTTTTGTATGTTGTACCACTATTGCTAGATGAATACATTTCAATGGATCATGTTTCTTTCCCAACTCAAGGTTTGTGACATATCCTGCATATTTTTCAATGTGCCCAGACTTTACTCAGTCACTTGCAAGCATTTTATTTATATCATTACTCCATGCACTAATAACTCTGAATAACATATACACATATTTATGTGTATACATATACACATAAATATCAAATCTTTGTCTGATGAAGACATTTTGTCCCTACAAAAGAAACTATGAACAATATATATATAAAAAAGTAAAGATGATTTTGCTATTTGTCACTACTTTGCAAGAAAGATTATCATTAAAAGAAATATTCTTAGAAACACAAACATCAAGGAAGTGTGCTGTAAAACACATGTAATATAGAGTTACAAAGCAAAAAAAAAAAAAACCACAGGTAATACAGAGTTATATAACTAATAAACTGGGGGTGAAGATACCTGTTGAGGCAATCAGTGACCCAAAGCTGATATGCCACCATCAGTGTTAGCGACTCATAGCTGACCAAGACCCTGTCCCACTTCTCCATGGTACCCCCACTAACAGGCCTAGTCTGGCTACCTGGGCAGGGATCGCCATAGTCCCCATGGTAGTGGAGTCTGCAAAAGAAGCATTGCACACCCCCTGCTTTGTAGCTGTAATCCGGGACTGAAAAAGTAGCCATCATAACACACTCCCAAGCTGATACAATGCTGTGCCTCAACACCTCTACAGCATTGGCTGCAAAGAACAACAGCTCGCAGTTACAAGGAGTTCGTACAAGTACAAGAACAAATAAACTATTTTTATGGAGTGAAGAATTGGACATGTAGACCTATTTGACTTGACATTCTGCCCTTTATCTCCTTGCTTTAATAGGGCGCATTTAAAGAAAGCTAAGATGTTTGTTCACTAACATTATTTTATCTCCAATGTATAGGTCAGTTCTCTAGTTTTAATAATAAGTGACAGATAAGTTGCATAAATAAGAGCAACAGTCTCTGAAAAGATCACATATGAAGACTTTTGCTTTAGAATAATAGCTGTCTAAAATAAATGTAATTGTCTACAGTGATCATCTAACAATGATGCAAGCTTGAAATTGCTTTTGTTTTACACTTAAAAGAATTATACAACCTACAAGCTATAAAACATACATCTGGCTAGCACACAAACACCAGAATCTGTTTTCTTAGAACAAGTTTTGATGCCAAAATCAATATCCAGAGAGACAGGCAGGCAGGCAGCAAGGGGGAGGAAAATCAATGCTCTGCTCAAACAATTTCTTCCATTTATGTACTTGTTTCCATGTCAAACACAGTTTATAGCCCAGAGGATTTTTTTTTTGTTTTGTCAGCCAGTATGAGAAATATGATTCCTAAGAGAATGAGGTCCTCAAGAATAAAGATTGTTAACCAAAGTGTGGCAAATGCAAGGACAGTTTTTTTCTTTTTTTTTTTTTTTTTGGGGGAATAACTTTTTTTTCCACTCAGTTGCTTCAGATTATACTGAGTTTCCCTATAAATCACTGCCCACTTAAAATGCTAAACACAGAGGTATATACAGGTATTCTGAGATTTTATTACTATGTTTGTATTTGCTTTCAACATTTCATTCCCATACTTCAGAGATTACACAAATGGTATCAGATAAACTAAAAGTTCAGGATATAAGTTAATACGATTCTATTCTGTGCATATCTTATATATGAACACAGTACTATATGCTCTTCAGCATTCCTAGCTGAAGATCTTAATGAAAGCTAACAAAATAACAAAGAAGGGACCACTGAAACTTTTTTTTTTTTATTTAGTAAGGTTTATTCATAAACTGAGAAACATCACTTTCTGGGACATTACTATCCAAAATGGAAAATCACAATGAAAATGATTATTTTGAAGAGAATATAAATGTTACAAAAAAGAGAGTGATCTGACATGACACAATCAAACAAGAGTTAAAACAACACTAGCATTAACTATAGAGACAGCCCTAAAACACATAGTCACATGAAGTTACTATAGTGATGGGAGATTTTAATGCCAAAGTTGGTAAAGGAAGAACTTCAGACATCCTTGGTGACTATAGACTGGGGGAGAGGAATGACAGAGGTAGTGAATTAATTGAATGGGTACTTATATATAGCATGGTTGTAGGAAACACCTGGTTTAAACAACATCTCCGAAGACTGGTAACGTGCAGCCCAGACAAAAAAGACTTTTAACCAGATAGACTTCATATTAATCAACAAACGATTCTGCAATGTATTACTTACTCCTTAAAAATGACCAAGAACTGCGAGAACAATACAAAGTTATTATAACAAATAGATACAATGTAATAGCAAAGATAAACAGTGTAGGTGAACAATGGGCAATGTTAAGAGAATCTATCCACCAAACTGTTAAGGAGATAATACCACTGAAAAAAGAAGCCTCTAAAAATAAATGGATGACAGACGACATCTTAGGACTGATGGACAAGAGGAGGAGGAGGAATAAAAATAACCAAGAAAAATAAAGCAAGATAAACAAAGAAATAAGACGCAAATTCAGAGAAACAAAGGAAGTGTGGTTAACAAATTAGTGAACAACAAAATATACCACAGGATGCCTGAAATCAAAAGAAGGTAAAATGTTAATGGGAAAAGAAGACATTGTGGACAGAGTACATCGGTGAGCTATATGGAGGAGAAAGATCAGAATTAACACCAGATACTGAAAAATGTGATGGACCACAAATACTTGAAAATGAAATCATAGATGCCATCAAACACATGAAGAAAGGAAAAGCAACTAGGCCTGATAATATAACAACAGAAAAAAATAAAGACATTAGAGGAGACACGAATAAAAATAATAACCAAGTTACTGAATGACATTTACAACAGTGGTTATATGCCCAGTGACCTGCTTAAATCCACATTTACATCACTACCAAAGAAACCAGGTGCAAAGGAATATGATGACCACTGGACTATCAGCCTCTCATGTCACATAACAAAGCTACTTCTGAGAATCATTATGAGATGAACATGGAAAAAAGATAAAAATGGAAACAGCAGATGAAAAGTTTGGATTTGTTGAAGGAAAGGGAACACACAATGCCATTTATGCTTTATGAACACTAACATAAAGAAAGAGGTTTAGAAGTACGGAAAGATCTCTACTTATGCTTCATTGCTTACACCAAGGCATTTGACAAGGCGAAACATAATAAAATTATTAAAATGCTTGAAGATATCAATATAGACGGCAAGGACATGAGGATTGTAAAAATTTATACTGGCACTAAGAAGCAGTAATTCGAGTTGAAAATAAAACTGGAAAATATCAACCTATAAAACAAGGGGTGCGACAAGGATGTGTACTATCTCCAGACCTTTTTTTCTCTGTATAGCGAGAATATTCTAAGAATGATCATCACAGAACCAGGTATAAAATTGGAGGATACAGTGTTAACAGCCTTCGGTATGCTGACGACACAGTGTTAACAACTGAGAACCAACAAGACCTGCAAAATCTCTTGGATAAAGTCGCCAAAGAAAGTGAACAGAAAGGCCTTACTTTGAACATCAAAAAGACAGATACTATGGTTATATCTAAGAAACAGAATCCACCAACATGTAGTATAAAAGTAAACGGAACTATTCTAAAGCAGGTGCAGAAATTCAAATACCTTGGAGCAGTAATAACTTCAGATGGGAAATGCAGGAAAGAAATTAGGAACAGAATAGGCCAAGCAAGGACTGCATTTCAGAGAATGAGAAACATTATCCAACACATCCTTATCAATGAATGTTAGAAAATGAGTCCTAAAATGCTATATTGAACCTATCTTGTCATATGGAAGTGAATCATGGACAATAGGCAGGTCTGCACAAAAATCATTGGAAGCAGCAGAAATGTGGTTTATTAGAAGAATGTTGCAAATCCCCTGAACAGCAAAAATAACTAATGAAGAATGTATGAGAAGAGCTAGAGAGACAAAAAAAAATCTTGTCAAAAAGATAAGAGAGAGACAATGTACTTTCACAGGACATGCAATGAGAAGAGGGGGCATTGAAAATATTATTATAACAACAGGAAAAATAGAAGGACGAAGATCAAGAGGAAGACCAAGAGAAATGATACTGGACAGTCTGATGGGATGGTGTGAGAGGAGATCACCAACTGAGCTGATAGCCTGCATGAAGGACCGTGTACTCTGGAGAAGCATAATAGCCAACGCCAGTCGGCACGGCACCTGATGATGATGATGATGAGCATTAACTACATGCAGAAACAGGTCAAATGGTTTGGTCATATTGGAACAGAAATTACAGCACTGACAACTCAGGGAAATGAGTAACAGACTATCCAACCAAGACATGAACAGATGAACAACAGAAACCTTAAAACACCCTCACAAAGTCCCCTTAATATTGAATGGTCCATGATGAAGATGACAATGCAAGTCATTTCATTTAGTTCATACAATAAATGTTGATTTATTCTGCTCGTTAACACATATGAAATAAACAAGTTTTATTACCAGTGTTCACATTAGCTGGCAAGTACTGGTAAATTCTTATCTTATATCTTATATCCTTCCCGTGCCATTAAACGTCACATAGGGCTCACAAAGTAGTTCGCCAATTTTTCCTGTCTTCGGCAAGTCTTTCAACCTCATCAAAGGATTTTATGCCTGTTAATTTGGCCTCTCTTAACAATCTCCTCCTCAGAGTTTACTAGTAAATTACTGACAGAAAAAAAAAAAGAGAAAAACTGAGTTATAACAAAAGAAAAACCTAGTAAAAAGCAACCTGTGAAATCGGTCAGCAGGATGATGATGGTCACTTTGTATGGAGTAGAATCAGCCAGTTTTGACTAGTTCAGCATGTGAGCTTTTGTATTAAATCTTGCCAGAAATAAGAAAAAAAAATTCGCTTCAAATTTAATTCTTGCTGATATTTGTAATGTGTTTTTCACTGTAATGTAAAGAAAAGTTTGAAACTACCAAATGTTTGGTTTTTTTTTTTTGGGGGGGGGGGGGGAGAGAAAGAGAAGAAACACAAAAACTAGAGTTTGGGAAGTTCTTTTTTGCACAGTGAAAGACAGGTACAACTTTACCAGTTTAAAAAAAAAAAATCCTAGCACAATCGCCATACTATCCAACAAATTAGAGAAATATATGTAACTTTTGAAAATGTGGTTCAAAGAGATGTAATTCCTTCTTTACACTCCTACATATGCTTCCACTTAAACTATAATTATGGCTTGACAAGAAACTAATTAAGCAAATGAAAGCACATTTATACGTCATAAGAATATAATTAGGAATGTGATATACTGCTCCAGCACAAGTATGCTAATTTAATAAACCTTACTTCCGCTAGCAAATTTGCAAAAATGATTTATCAAAAGTGATGCAATAAGTAAAAAAAAAAAAGACTTAGGACAGAAAACAGTGGTCTTCATACCAACATCAAGAAGCTCTAAAAATGGCATTTAATGAGCTTCTTTCAACGGATACACACCACTAATATATATATTTTCTTTATGGAAGAAAAGGGCTTGACCTGATTTATAACCACTACAAATAACTAATTATATTGTGGAACGTAAGAAGAGTTTTTCGGTTTGTTTTTTTTCCCTCCATCTTAATTGAGTTCCTTCATCTTTTATAAATTTATATCATCTATAAGATGAAAAAAAAATATATGGAATGAAAAAATAATTTATAAATGTTTTATTTCCAATTCAAATGACATATAAGATATTTTGCTAATGGTGTGTGCTAAATATGCAGCTGAAGTATTGCCATTTTATAGCCTGTTTATTTTGGACATTAAGACGATAAACTGTAGACTATAAATTATAGATATTTTTAAATGTTACTTAATGATCAGAAACCCCCCCCCCCCTTAAAAAAAAACGAACTTGTATCGGCAAACTGGTGAAAAAAAAAAGGGGGGGGGGGGTGAGGTTAACTAGCAGAATGTTATGTACAAGTAGGTTGAAAGCATAAAGAACACGGTGAACAAAGGCTACTAAAACGCAATGAAATGAGATGGTGAAACACGGAAAGAAATTGAAAAGAGTAAAGATTAGAAAAACCAATGCCGTGGCTCAGTGACAAGAGCTCTTAGAGATAATACCCTTGATATATGTAATTCATATGTATATGAAATCATTCGGGATTAAAGAAGACAGGTGTAGCAGATTTTTCAGCTTTAAACGAAACTTCCCGCAATATTTTTTTTTTACACGCGAAAGAAATCTTTCGGCTACTCCCTTATAATGTGACGAAGAACTGAATCTACGTTAGCGACTTACCTACAAAGCCGGATGGTGCCGGCTTGGCCATCACACGTTCACTTTTCTAGCAGACTAGATACTTTTTAATCTTTTTGTGCTGTCTTGATACGTGAAATACATTTGCTATTAATATAAGCGAATGTTTAAGGTATGTTGGTACTTACAGAATTGTTCAGAACTGAATTTCACACCATCGGAAGACGGCTCAATTTATTGTAGACCGTTCGGAGGATAATATAGTGTGGCGAGTTCGGTTCGTGATATGCAGACATCAGCCGATGAGACAGGTGACCTTTAAAATTTGCATAATATGTTCGTGAAACTATTAAAAAGTATAACTGCTTTGTTTTTGTTTCTTTCTTGGTCTTTCATTAGAGCTACGATTTTATTTTTCATGCCAATAAACAATTTGTATATGTATGACAATAATAATATGAATTTAAATTATCTATTATGTTTAGCCTCAAAGAATCATCGCTTTGCCGAAGTGTTCCGAGTGTTGCCGAAAACAAATCGGCATTCTCCTGTCACTCTGAAAACATTCTATGAACATCGTGAAACAACCGGTGGTGTGATTAGTACCGATGTTAAATAAACGTCAACAAACATGCACACACACACACACATACATACATTCACCCTCACGCACAAGAAAACAGACCTTAATACAAAGTGACAATCAACACGGGAATGGTAAAAAATTTGATATCATTTTAACCTTTTTTATAATATTATTCATCCGGTGGTACAACACAGAAACGAGTCTCCTAACCAATCCATTAAATTAACTATGCACCGGACATTGACACCGTAAAACATTCAGGCAAGCTGTTGGTGTCTGTGTTCTGGTATAACCAATGATCCTTAGAAATGCATTCAGTCTTTATTTTCACCCGCATAACCATATTTTATTAGTAATTTTTGGCGATAGTAAGTTCTATTCTGTATTTAATAACTTTTCAACCTCATTAAGGCGAATTATCACGCGAACCCTATGTAACGTTTAAACGGCACGGGATGTAAGATTTAATAACTAGTCATGGGGGGGGGGGGGAACTGGCCTCATACATAGCATAATTTTTTTTATGCCCGCATGGGCTCGCTAGATAATTTTACCACGTGTGTGGTGAGGGTTGTTGATTAAACTTAACCTGGATAGAAAGACCACCTTTTTTAAAAATTTATTTCATGGTGCCTTCCGTGCCAGGTTGCATTGCATAAACTTCAAATAGCCTTGACAAAAAGTGGTTCGAATTTGAAGGATTCTAAAGATAGCTCACTGCAGTCCTCATCGACACCGCATCATGACCGTGACCATGAATATGGCGCGAGGCGATCACGCCACTCAGCATATTTCCGCACGGCGATAACGTGGGGTATATTTTTGATGCTCACCATTACCAGTCCTTTTGGGCTATTTTTTTCATCCATGCATTTCATAAAATGGTGTGTGTGTGTAAGCAGAGCGTTATGTGGCTTGTCAAAATAAATCTTATCCATCTTGCTCTAAAAAAATATCTAGAAAATAGTTCTCATGAATCTCATCAAACCCAGAAAATCTGCTACTCCTTTACGGACATGAGGATTCGCTTTCTGCACCCAACTCGACTCCTATGCACAAGAGTTCTTCATTGACACTCATACCACATTAAAAACACCATCTTCCGTTGCTTTCCAGCATACAAACACCCAAACCGCTATCCCTCTCTTCCCCTTACTCATTTTCCCCACGAGTATGGTTTTCAATGCCTTCTATCTTTTGATTTGTCAAGGTATATAAATTCAGTTATGAATCTTGCCCAAGCTCTCAGTTGTCCTGAAGTCACTTGCTTTATGGATTCACGTGACAGGGAGAGATCAAAATTTTTGCGGCCCAAACCATGAAACTCATCTTACATCCTTCCCGTGCCGTTAAACATCACATAAAGCTCTTCCTGTTTTCGGCGAGCTTTTCAACCTCATCAAGGAATGTTATTCCCATTAAACTGGCTTCTCTTAACAATGTCCTCTTTTAGAGTTTCACGTGGTCGACCTCTTTTTTCGGCCTTTTGTATTCTTCTTCGTTCGCTTCTACCACAAAGACCGCCCTGTGATCATACTGAATCCTACTGTGGTCCTCGTTAAATCCCGTGGTCCCCGAAAGGACCACACGAGATCTCCAAGAGGACCACATGAGGTCCAGAGTATCTCAGGACACGAGCTGTATTCTTGGTGGGTCTCAGAAGCGGGATTGCGTGACACCGTGGTTTACGTTGCACCAGTTTAGTCTAGACTTTCTCACCGGAAGACCTCGACGTGTTTAGAATATCAGTGCATCCTCGCTGGGTGTGAGGTGGTAGCCCACCCAGGCCAGAGTCGGACTTTCTCACCGGAAAAACTCGACGTGTTTTGAGATACCCGTGTATCACCGCCGGGTGAGAGGTGGTTGCACATCCATCCAGTGTTGGACTTTCTCACCGGAAAACCTCAGCGTGATTAGGATACGCATACATCCCCGCCGGGTGAGAGGTGGTTGCCTATCTAGACTGCCCTGGTCCAGTGTCTCCGACTTCAGCATTTTGTGCTCGTGGCCGCTACCTTTCCTAGTTGTGACCAGGGTGGAGCTTTTGTCCAGGAGGACGAATCCTCGCCACTAGTGACTTCCACCCCTGGGTTGAGCCGGTTTAGGTTTGTTATCCCAGTATGGGCGTGTTTGGGACGTGACCGACCTCTAGAGCAGAGGTGGTGTGACATGCCTGGCCATCACGTTTCACCCCTGGTGTGTGCCGGTTTAGGCATATTTCACCAGTGTAGGTGTATTTCGGACGTGGCCAGCCTCTAGAGCAGAGGCGCCGTGGTATGGGCATACCGATTAAATTTCATTTTATCCTTTCCTTCACCTTTTCACATCGGCGCCGCACAGCAACCTTTATTTCTTTTCCGCATTTTCTTCCTTGACCGGGGGGAGCTTCACTCCACACACGGCATTCAAAGAGTCTCGCCAGCAGTGTCTTAACCTCTGGGTTAAGCCAGTTCATGCATTTCACCCGATATGACTGCACTCAGGACGTGGCCGACCTCCAGACCAGAGGTGCCGTGATTTGACTGTTGGCTTCGCTTTATCCTTTCTACCACATTTTCCGCAGTGGTGCCGCGCAGCAATCCCATTTGCACCTTTCTTCATTGGCCGGGAGGAGCACCGCTCCACGCACGGCAGCTGAAGAATCTCGCCAGCAGCAGGGCCTTTTGTATTTCACCTGATAGCTTGTTTTGAGATTCTCTGGTTGTTTCTTCTCAGCACATGACTGACATATGTCCATCTTCTTTTTTCTGATCACCCATGAGACAGGCTTCCGGTGTGACGTGCAAGATTTTTTTAACGCTCTCGCCGGCATGCAGAAATCAGCGGAATTCCGCTTGATCTGTCACATATCCTGTACCGGGAGTTTGACATAATCCTAACAACCTTATCTTGGGACCTATCTAGGGGCGACTCCAGATGGAAAAAAAAAGATATCGTTACAGAAACTCGCAGAGAAACCAACCGAGCATCCGGGATACCAACTCAGAAGAGCTCATTCGTCGGCCCCAAACATGTGACAAAGAATGGATTCTGGAATGTGAGAACGATGGCAGCACCAACAAAAACTACTCAGGTCATCAAAGAAATGGAGAGATACCACCTTGACGTACTGGGCATCAGTGAAATGCGATGGCAAGAAGCAGGTAAAAGATCGGCGGAAAACGATAAGTTAATAATACATTCAGGCAGAAACGACGGTAAATATCGAAAAGGGGTAGGTATTATTATGTCACATGTAGCAGCAAAGAGCCTAGTAGAATGGGAACCAGCGAACAGTCATATAATAAGAGCACGATACAACCTAAGACACGGAAAAATGAAAATAATATAGTGTTATGCACCCACGAACTTTGCAGATGATGAGGTGAAAGACGATTTCTATCACCAATTTGCAACAAAGCCCCTAAACATGACGTCCTAATTGCTATGGGGGACTTCAACGCTAAGGTAGGGAAAGATAACACCGACTTTGAAAAAGTAATGGGGAAAGAAGGAATTGACATGGTTAATCAGAACTGAGAACGATACATTGAAATATGTCTGACAGAGGGCATGGTCATTGGAGGCACAATATTTCCACACAAAGAGATACATAAAACAATGTAGATATCTCCAGATGATAGAACTAGAAACCAGATAGATCATTTTTGTATTAGAAAGCAATACAGAACATCTATGATAGATGTAAGGGCATATAGGGGTGCAGAAGTTAACAGTGATCACAACCAGTGTATAGGGAAAATAAAACTAAAACTGAAAAGCCAACACAAGAAATCAATACACAGAAAGATAAACAGCCACAGCCTACAAGAAGAGAATACTACCAGTAATTTCAATCAGGAACTTGCCAAACATTTCACAACACCCAGTGAAGTAGAGGAGATAGGTATAGATGAATTATGGAATTCTTACAGCACAGCCATAATCACAGCAGCAAAAGCAAGCGCTGGACTTTAAAAAAAAAACAAATAGAAAAGCATGGATATCAGAAAACACATGAAAGACGTGCAGTCAAATTAGACATGTTGAATGTAAAAACAGACCGTGGAAAAGATCTGGCGAAAGCAACATATAAAGAAATAGACAAGAAAGTAAAAAGTTCAGCTAGAAGGGATAAAGAGAATACATAGACAATGCCAAGCGTATGCGTAAGCTGATACCTGACCTTCCAACTGTAGTCGCTCCATTATCATCTGTACCAGAGCATACACCATGGAAAGAAGCAGATTATACACAAATAACTATTCAAACTGAGGTGAAAGGTGTGCAGAATGGTGAGATGCAAAGCAGCTTTATAAGATCAACAGCCACACTTAGTGTGCTAGATGACAAATATCCATGTGACACCTGGATACGTGTGTATACAGATGGATCTGCACACAATGCCATAAAGAATGGAGGGGCAGGAGCACATATTGAATATCCAAACAACACCACTGACAAGATTTCCATACCCACTGGAAAATACTGCAACAACTTTGATGCAGAAGTTAGGGCAATTATTGCTGCAGCTGAAAAACTATCAGACTCCAGAATTGATAAATGTCCTGTAGTAATTCTCACAGATGCAAGATCAGTGCTGGAAGCTCTTCAGTCCAACAAACTACCAGACCTTAAGGATGCCTTGTCAAAAATTGGCTTAAAACACACAGTCACCTTGCAGTGGATTCCCTCCCATTGTGGGATACCAGGCAATGAGAAAGCTGACAGTCTGGCCAAAGAGAGCACTGAAATGGAGCAACCAGACATACCAATCACCTATAATCAGAAGAAAAGCATGATAAAAACCTACAGGAAGCCACAAACACCACCACATGATGACTATCACATGCTAAACAGAAAGGAACAAGTCACCATCTTCCATCTCCGAACAGGACACACCCGACTCCGAAGTCATATGTATACAAAGTTTAAGGTTGGTACTACTAATCTATGTACATGTGCCCAGGTGCCCCAAACTGTGGAACATATCCTCCAGAACTGCACCAACTATGAAACACTGAGAAATAATTACTGGCCCAGTGAAACCACTAAAGAAGATAAGCTCTACGGTTCCATACATGAATTACAAAAAACAGTGAAATTTATCCAAGAGACAGGACTGCAGGTATAGACAGACAATACGAACGAAGAAGAAGAAGAAGACATAGACAATATGGCAAAAGAGGAAGAGAAAGCAGCAAAAACAAAATACAACAAAACTTTATATAACATACAAAAGAGGCTAACAGGTACTATTACGTCTAAAGAAAGACCAATCCTTAGCAAAACTGGAACCCTATTAACATCAAATAAAGACCAAAAGCAAAGATGGGCTGAATACTTCCAAGAAATACTTAATCGACCACACCCAAAAGAATTGTTAAACCTTGAAACTGACTTACCAGCCCCACAACTAAATGTCAACCTAGATGAAAGTACACTGCATGAAATTGAAACAGCAGTGAATTTAATGGCTAACAACAAAGCTGCAGGTGAAGATGAAATAACACCCGAAATGTTAAAAGCTATCAGTAGTGACAACATGAGACAACTACAGAGAATGTTTAATAAGATTTGGAAAGAAGAAAAGGCCCTTCTAAATGAAAAAATAGAATCATTGTTAAAATACCAAAAAAAGGCAACCTTAGTGACTGTAACAATTGGAGAGGAGTAACCTTAATATTAGTTGTGTCAAAAGTATTTTGCAAGGTAATTTTGAACAGACTTAAAGATATAGCGGATACAGCAATGAGAAAAGAACAAGCAGGATTTTGAAAAGAGAGAAGATGTCTCAAAAGCAAAGGTAACCCTTTCGTGCCTTAGAGGCACATAGGGATATGGTGTTAGTGCCCATATTTTCCTTGACCTGTCAGCACACTAGAGGGTGATATGGTCAGTATCACGCCTGGCTGCCTTTCCTTCCCCAACTCCAGAAGAAGTCGGGTACCCATTTCTACAGCTGGGTGACTGGGGGAAGATGTCTCAACCAGATCTAATACTTGAAGAACATACTGAAAAACAGAAACCACTAATACTGAACATCATAGACTTTAAAAAGGCATTTGATAGGATACACAGAGATTCATTGTGGAGAATTTTAAGTCTATATGGAATACCATCTAAAATTGTCAACATCATTAAGGACTTCTACAATGAATATGTCTGATCAGTCAAAACAGAAGAAGGGATGAGTGAATGGCTCCAGATTGAAACAGGCGTGAAACAAGGATGTATACTGTCTCTTTTGCATTTTGGAATTACAATAGACTTCATAATGAAAAAATGCTGCACAGGTAACATAGGTATTGACTGGGTACATGGGACCCAACTAGAAGGTCTTGATTTTGCTGATGACATAACTCTTATCAGTAACAATGTGAATTCCATGCAAGAAAAAACTGATAGCCTGTCTTCACTGGCTAGCAAAATAGGACTTGAAATTAACAAGGACAAAACAAAAATAATGAAAATTCCCATTAATCAAAATGGAAAAATTCACATAGAAGGGATAAATACTGAAGAAGTCAATCAGTCTGCATACTTTGGTAGCTACACAGACCAAGATGGTGACACCAGAAAGGAAGTTAGAATTGCAAAAGCACCATCGTTCTTCAAGAATCTTGAGAACATATGGCATTCAAAAGTTATAAGCACAAAAACCAAGTTAAGACTATTCAATTTAAATGCAATATCCACCCTCATTTATGCATGTGAAAGCTGGAAAACAACTAAAGAAATAGACAAGAAATTAGACTCCTTCAAAAACAAATGCCTAAGGAAAATACTCAGCATCAAGTGGAACGAATTCAAGAACAATGCAGAGATAAGACATATGACTGAACAAAAACCAGTCTTATGAGTGATTAGGAAAAGGAGATGGACATATGTTGGTCACGTGATAAGAAGAAACAGTCAAAGAATCCCAAAACAAGCTATAAAATGGAACACAACAGGCCAAAGAAAAAGAGGCAGACCGCGTGAAACCCTGAAGAGGACATTGTTAAGAGAGGCCAAATTAATAGGCATAAAATCCCTTGATGAGGTTGAAAGACTCACCAAAGACAGGAAAAATTGGTGAACTACCTTGCGAGCCCTATGTGACGTTTTTAACGGCACGGGAAGGATATAGGATATAAGATGAGACAGGCTGTTGTTTGCTCATCTGTCTTATCTCTGCGTTTTTCTTGAAATCGTTCCAGTTTATACCAAGTATTTTCCTTAGGCATTTGTTTTCAAGCCTAATTTCTTGTCTATTTCTCTAGCTGTTTTTCCAGCTTTCACATGCATAAACGAGGATGGATATTACATTTGAATTGAATAATCTTAACTTGATTTTTGTATTTATAACTTTTAAATGCCATATGTTCTCAACATTCTTGAAGGTCAGTCTGCTTTTGCAATTTGAATTCTAACTTCCTTTATAGTGTCACCATCCTGGTCTATGTATGAAACTCATACATGAAAAAATATTTAATTTCAAATCAACCCTACTTTTATGTGACAAGTCAAGACATTTTATGCAAAAGCAGTTTTCATTCTCGTTCTCTTCTTTCTCTTTCAATGCTTTGTAGAAAATAAAACTAATCTAAAATGTAAATGTGGCAACAGATTTTAATACTGAGCATAAAGGGCTGTCCCTTTTCTGCAAAGTAAAAAAAAGCTAATGGTCGTATACTTCTGAATATGGTTCAAATTATAAATGTTGTAAATTAAGGATGATGTTATGGAAGAGAATTATAAGGAGAAGAATTGACATTGATAACACTGAGATTATTGTGTCATAAACCATGATGGCAGCGTGTCTATATTTTTGTAAGTTGCCAATTTTACTTAAATATACTGTAGTACTCCACATGTAGGGGGCACAGACATCTGTCCTGGCAAAATCAATGACCCATAGCTGACATGCTGGGATTGTGAACCATAGCTGACCAAGACCCTGTCCCACCTCTCTGTTGGTACCTCCAGGAACAGTTGACATGGCAAGAATCACCATAGTCCTCATGGCTGTGGAGTCTGCTAAAGAAATATTACACACCTCCTGCTTTTTCTCTGCACTCTAAGACTGAAGAAATAGCTGCCATAACCCTCTTCCAAGTATCCCAATGCTGTGCCTCAACACCTACACAGTATCATTTGCAAAGAACACCAGCTTGTGGTTCCGGAGAGACTGAAGAAGATTAAATATGCATGTCTAACAATCAGTCTGAATTTACTCCTGTGATCCTTGATTGGTCCTGTGATCCCTGAGAGGGCCACAAGAGATCCCCGAGAGGACCACATGAGGTTCAGAGTATCGTGGGGTTTGGACCTGTATTCTCGGTGGGTCGCAGAAGCGGGATTGTGTGAAACTGTGGTTTTCGTTGCACCAATTTAATCTAGAGTTGAACTTTCTCACCGGAAAACCTCAGTGTGTTTTGGATATCAGTATATCCCCACCGGGTGAGAGGTGTTTGCCCATCTAGTCCAGCGTTGGACTTTCTCACTGGAAAACCTCAGCATGATTAGGATATGCATATATCCCTGGCAGGTGAGAGGTGGTTGCCTATCTAGACTGCATTGGTCCAGTGTCTCCGACTTCAGTGTTTTGTGGTCGTGGCTGCTACCCTTTCTTGTTGTGACCAGGATGGAGCTTTTGTCCAGGAGGACGAATCCTCACTGCTAGTAGATTTCACCCCTGGGTTAAGCCAGTTTAGGCGTATTATCCAAGCATGGGACGTTCAACCTCTAGAGCGGAGGTAGCATGACATGAGTAGTCATCAGGTTTCACTCCTGGGTTAAGCCAGTTTAGGCATACTTCACCAGTATGGGTGTATATCAGACGTGGCCGGCCTCTAGAGCAGAGGTGCCGTGGTATGAGTAGCTCTCATCACGAAAATACTGGACATATCGATTAAGCTTCACTTTATCCTTTCCTTCACCTTTTCACAGCGCTGCCGCTCAGAAATCCTATTCGCATTTTCTTCAATGGCCAAGAGGATTTTACCCCATACGTGGCAGACGAAGAATCTTGCCAACAGTGCAAGTCTGTGATAACCATGGTACTTACCTAAATTTTTACTGACAGACACATATCCAAGTCTGTGATAATTATGGTACTTACCTAACATTTTTACTGACAGACACACATCCAAGTCTGTGATAACTGTGGTACTTACCTAACATTTTTAAAGACAGACACACATCCAAGTCTGTGATAACCGTGGTAATTACCTAACATTTTTACTGACAGACACACATCCAAGTCTGTGATAACCGTGGTACTTACCTAACACTTCTAGAGCATCACAAGTATGACCAAAATAGTTCTCTAGAAAAATAACAAATGGATCTACTTTTAAATTTCTTCAAATCACACACAAAACACTGCATTCATCCTACACATTGAAAAGATATAAAATGGTACTCATTCTTCTGTTAAAAAAAAAAAAAAAGGTAGCTTTTCTTTTTAAAATTCATTATCATTGTATGCATTTCTGGACCTAGTGGAGCATAAGCCCTCAATGCTGCTGAATTTTGAGCTGTGTGCAATTTCCTTTACATATCTTTCAAACTGATCGCAGTATTCTTCTCTTCTTCCACTGGACTATACTATAGCAAAAACAGCAAGGTGTAGTAAACATTGTACCACAAATGTGCCACAATGTGAATGTGTAGCATCTTAATGGGAGTACTCTGAAGAGGACAAGTTTACGTAAACATTCCAGAAGCATATAATTTGTTTGTACCAGCAGTTCAGAAACATTTTAATACACTCTCATATGTAAAAAAGGAATCTCTATACAACAAAAGTATTGCCATTTTCATTAAGATGAATGCAAACAATCATTGGCAGTGCACTTTTGATACAAAATGCATATGGAAATATATCATGAAGAGTGGACAATGGATTCACAACTATTTCTCAGCTGTCGACCAAAAGACCCTGCCAGCATTTTTCAACATTAAATCAGCAGAATATCTTTGGAGAAAATAAAAAATTGTTGTGGAAATGATACACCTGAAAAGCAGGAATTTTCAATCAAATAATTTTGCCAAGAATTCATATTTCATACTGCTACATGATTTTATGTATAAAAATAAGACAAAACTCAAGTACTGCAGTGAAATCAAACACTGTATAGGATGAAGGATAAGTTATGGTGTGAACCATTAAAATCTGATTTTGGAGTATCCAGAATATACTTCAATTCACACCACTCTTTACTACATATAGTCTCCTGTCTCAGTTTTATTTCTCATGATGTAGTATGATCATCATCATTACAAAAATTTCAAAGGATTACAACATCCTGGGCTTGCTGATTCAAAATTTGCATACACTCATGGTTCTAAAATATGTTAATACAATTTTTTTTTTAATAAACAGGTTTTGAGCACAAGTTTGAGTTAAAACACTTCGTCACTTTGCACAATTAACAATCTGGCCCAGCCGGCAAAAAATGAAAAAAATTATGTTCTTTGGCCACAAATCAAAATGAATGCTGGGATGAAAGAATCTTTTTCTCAAAGACTATTTATAATATTCATTGAATGTGAACTATTTATGAAACATACACAGACTAAGAGTGCATAAGTGGCAAAGTGGTTAATGCACTAGTCTCTCAAGGCAAAGTTCAGTGGTTTGAATCTGGCTGGAGATGCCCCATCACCCAGCTATAGAAATTGATATCTGACTTCTTCTGGAGCTTGGAAAGGAAAGGCAGCCTGGAACGATGCTAACTACATCACTCTCTCATGTGCCGACAGGTCTAGGAAAAGATGAACATATCCATACATCATATATTCTAAGTGCCTCCATGGTATAATAGATCTACCTTTTTTTTTTTTTTACATCCACTAAGCATCTGTAAAATTTTAGAATATTACACTAGTAATATATAAGAATTAAACAACTCAGCAGGCACATGAAACTCAAGATCTTCAACTCCTGTGCAGTGCTAGTACTAACTTATGGTTGCGAGAGTTGGAGAAGATCCCCGGCAATGGAAAAGAGACCAGATGCTTTTGAAAGTAAGTGCCTTCGAAGACTGCTAAATATCTGTTGGCGCGATTTCAGATCGGTTACATCAATAAGACAAGAAACTAAACAAGACTATGTATCAAACTTTATCAGGAGATGTCGCTGGAACTACATCGGCCACATTCTTAGAATGGAAGAAAAACGACTCCCACACCAAGCATTTATGTAGTCACTGGGAGGGTAAAAGAAAGCAGGGAAGAACCAAAGACAGACTAAGAAGTGTTATCACCAAGGAGTGTTCAACAATGCTCATCAGAAACACCAAAGATCTAAAGTAAGGAATCACTAGACAAGGAGAGACTTGTCCTCCGCCCTATGCGCCACCTCTGGCCCAAGAGGATCAGCTAACTAACTAATATATAGGAATTGAAAAATAATGACATAGTGACATATTTTTTTGTCAAATTTGAATATTTTTGTTACCATTTCATGCCTACAAAGTTTGCCCAAAACTGCAATTCTGCATTCATAATATCAATTACGTACAATAATGCATATTTTCATCTGCTAAAGGTTTATTTAAACAGATTATACGATTTAATTTTTTTCTTGAACGCAATTTTTTTCGCCGATGATGCCATCCATGAAGGCAGTTTTCTAGCAGTGTTCTGTGACTCAGACTGGCCGAAACTTTGATTTGGCTGAGACTGTGATTCCATCCAGCAATCTGACGAGGCATCTGAGGCAACCTTCTGAAGTGTAGGTTTTTGTGAAGAGCCGCAGCTAGCATTTAGATCCAATGATATGCTTGTTTTCAATGGAGGGGCTGACACAGATGGTGGAGGTGTTGTCCTCTGTCGCTTCACACCCAGTGAGTTGCAAGTCTGATGGATAAGATTATGACCAGAAAAAGACTTGAGAAACCATAAATAAATCTTTGACTAAAAATATGAGAAAAATGTTCGTTCTAGAATCCCTAGACAATAAGAAATGCAAGAATTGAAAAAAAGCCTCATGAACAAGATAACAAGACTGATTTTAATTCAGTTTTATTCGCCAATTGTGGACATACTAACTGATGATCTGTTGTGAACTAGATGATGTTTCTGCTAAATATGACAAATGATAAATAATACTGATGAAAAAAGACCAACATTCTGAAAACCAAGGATTTACCATAAAAGAATGAAATTATTATGTTAGTTATCAAATTCTGGTTTACCTACATGCCACAGTAACAACAAAAGTGTTTAACTAAGCAAAATACTGCATAGTATGTAATATAACACAAAATATATACATCCACTAAGTTCACAACTACACTCGCACTGTCAATTTTGCCTACTGTGAAAACAGAAATTGTGAAAATCTACAACATCGTGGATCAAAAAATACAAAAAATGTATGCCTTGTTTCTCATAGAAAAAGGCAAAAACTGAAAAGTGAAAATCTTTTATGGGATATGTGGTGAAAATTCAACTGTGCAATTATTATTATTATTTTTTTGTCAATTACAAAATCTCTAAAAGCTATTATAAAACTCACCACTTCTCAGGCATCACCCATTTTACATTCCTTTAATAGCTGATGACAACAGTAACCAGGGAATGGACAAAAATACCCATACAAATAGTATACAAATAACTGTACGCTAGGAAATACTGATCAGTTTTATCCACTGGAATGACCCAGTACCTTCTTTCCTAACTCCCTAACGCTGAGCTTGTCTGCTGTGACAATGTCCTCTGTATGATCTGTTTACTCCATTCTCAAAATTTAAACAGCTGCTGCTCTAAACCATAATAACAATTACCTTAGCCACGGGAACAAAGATGGTTATGTTAGCGAGATGGCAGCAAACTATAACTGGTTAAGACCCCATGTCACCCCAAGAAGTGCTCTTAGTAAAAAAAAAAAGTGTGGTCTGGGCAGCAACACATTCCCCATGGCAAGAAGCCTGCTACTTATCTCTATTCTGGATAACCACATGTGGACAAGATTTAAGATTGGGAACCCCGCCCCTTGTGTATGTACTCAAGCACCCAAAACTGCACATTCTATGAAACAGAGACATATCTTTTGTCAAAGTAATGATAACAAGAAGCTAAGTTATACAGTTCTACATGACAGCTACAAAAACTGTCCAATTTATCCAAGAGACAAACCAACACATAACCGACTTAGCTCTTTCCATGCTGCAGGCAAAAACGTGGGCGTTTCGTTTTTGTGGAATTAATTGCACAGGTCTTGAAATTTATAGGGTATAGTTGGAAAAGTGAATATAACAAAGTATTTCCATGTTAAAAGTATGCTTAGTATACATCAGAATAACTGTAAATGTATGAAGATTCCATAAATGCAGAGATTTAAATAGGAGAACATTTTTAGCACCACAAAAAAAAATGTTTATATGATTGACAAATAAAATTATGTTCTACTTACTATCGGCATATATCCTTGTGCAAAGGTATAGATCTACTTGTAACGGTTTGAATGAGGGTGAAGACACTTGTCTGATGAGCCAATCAGCAATCCATAGCTGATATGCCAGCATCAGAGTTTGCGAACCATAGCTGACCAAGACCCTGTCCCACCTCTCTGTGGTACCCCCAGTAACAGGCCTAGCCTCGCTAATGGGGCAGGGATCGCCATAGTCCCCATGGTGGCAGAGTCTGCTAAAGAAGCATTGCACACGCTCTGCTTTTTAGCTGTACTCCAAGACTGAAAAAAAGTAGCTGCCATAACCCATTCCCACGC
This sequence comes from Achatina immaculata, assembly GCA_009760885.1. NCBI lineage: Eukaryota > Metazoa > Mollusca > Gastropoda > Stylommatophora > Achatinidae > Lissachatina > Lissachatina immaculata. The sequence continues at coordinate 27,463,259 of CM019691.1, read as the reverse complement.
TGATACAATGCTGTGCCTCAGCACCTCTACAGCATCAGCTGCAAAGAACAACAGCTCGCAGTTACAGGGAGTTCGTACAAGTAATAGTTCGAAACTGCAATATGTCTGAAATAACCTTTTAGCTACTTCTACAGTCTGTCTAATAGGTCTAGTCTACTTGGGGTATATTCAGTAACAGTTTTCTGGTCATGGGTATGTTTGTATGCCTATCTAAGTCACGAAAAGTTGAAAATACTCCCCAAAAATTTAGAAAAAAAAAAAATGCCTGCTACTTACACTTCGAAAGGAGGAGGAAGGGTCACTGGACATGCGGACTAAATGTTCACAATCAAAATTTGCACTGGTTTTTTAATGAAATGAAGCATGAGCCAGAAAACTGCCTTCCAGCACAGAATGGGTGCACTGGAACCGGCAGAAAACTGACGCTACACGCGGAAAGAATTAAGAACGCTTTCAGGAAACCAAACAAAGCTGCAGCAGCTCATTCCCCACCTAATATGATGACAATGTTACATGATCTTGATGCAGCATCAACTGTCAGATTTCCTCTTTCACAAACTGATATTATTACTACAGCTTAAAACTCCTCACAGTTGTGAACACTACTCACCACAGTTGTATTACTATCAGCATTCTCACCATCAGTGATTTCAGTAGCTCTCACAGCCTCTGAATGTGATGTACCTCTAGCAACTATCATTTCTCCATTGCTGCCGACTTCTTGTCCATGCCTTTGTAGTAACAAAGCAATCACAACTTTAATGTGGTTATACTCCACATAAGGAGGCAATTGATCCTTAATCCTGGTCAGGCTTGATATTTCTGATAGAAGAAAACATTTAATCACAGCATCCTAGAGAGGGCACAAACAGGCTGGTTAATAAGTGGCCTGTCTTCTTACCAGACAGGATATGGGTATGTGATCTACTCAGTCTCATTCCATAAGTGACCCAACTGTAAAAACAGGCACCCTACTCACTAGTTCTTGGGAAAAACAGAATATCTGCTGGCAGGCCAAAATGCGCTAGATAAATTGAACTACACAAATGGCATCCTGTGAATGAAAGGGAAAATGCATATCACATCCAACAAAAAGGGGACTTTTCTCAAATCCTCTGTGAGTGAACAGGGAATTTTAAAAAAATAAATAAAAAAAATCAAATCAGACATTTCAGAGCCCCTAGGAACCCAAACCTGACCTCAGAAACAGAACATGAATGGAAAACTATGGTATATACACATAAAACTCCTGCTGAAGACAAGATTTATGAGGACAACCTGTCTTATCATCTGAATCACTGAGTAAATGAAGTTGAGGGCATCAAAGAAGAAAAAGACATTTCATTTTAATTTGTTCAAGTCAGACCCTTATATTCCTTCTTTATATGAAGATTAATCATTGCAAAAGTTATCCTGTTGAATAACTGATTTGCTATGCAAAGGTGCTAAGTTTAAGAGCTACAGCTGCTTTCCAATCGATCCAGCCATAAAAGTGAGGACCTGACAGACTTCTAAAATAAGAGAATATTTACATAATTTTAAGTAGTTCAGAGAATCTCAATCTTTCTTCTGAGGTTTTGTATACCTACAGCCAATTTAACTCCCTGACACTTGACATCAAATTAAAATCTGAATATTTATATTTGAGAATGTATTGGCCTGGGCTCTTTGTGATGTACAAAAATAAAAATAATGTTAAAGTTTAGACTGGTCTCAGAGGACCCTGAAATGATCCTTCACAGTCTCCAGGTTGAGAACACATGAACTAGTTCACTTTAATATCATAATATCATAAATGCATTCTGCAGGCAAAAACAGTTGTATTCTTATTTCCCAGTCACAAAGTATCTTACAGAAGCAGGCTACATTAGTGCTAAGTACTAACCTCCATTAATTGGTGGCGCCCAAATAGCTTTGCTGATTAAGTTTTCAAGTTTCTCTGTTACACCGAGCTGTCTGACATCAACACTCAAGCCCACTTTAAGAGCTTCACACAAATGGGTGATTATTGTCGACACTTTGAGGCCACGACGTGAGGCTACCTCTTCCTGATTAAGATTGTAATATTCTGTCTCTAATGTGTCTTGAAAATCATTTAATCTTTCTATAACCCAAAAAAAAAAAAAAACTGAAAGGTGATATCAGGCTGGACAACCAGCCACACAAGAAGGTTACTTTCAGGATTGTTCCAGAATACTGTAATAGTATTATTATTACACCAGCAGGTGGTTTCTTCAAATTAAAGTGACAAAAATCTATAAGAAAAACTGGACTAAAAATAATTACTGTAGAATACGGCTTAAAGGGCTACTGCAAATACTTTTAGACCCAAAAATCTTATCCATCTTCACGACACATATAATAAAAATGAGCATTAAAACAAACAATGCATAGCTTGTACTTTAACTCTTTCCGTGCGTATGGTCGAAAATTCGACAATCATTGTTCCATTAAAACAGGCGGTGTAACATTTATATTGTACGGATTTCGTCCGCGATTCCGGTGACACTTTCAAAATGGAGAATGCGTGCCTAGTTACGAGCGATGCCGAGCGAGAACAAGGACGCGAAGCATGGAAATTTTTCAATTTTTGACGATGCAGATAGGGGTATGGACATAGCCTATGGCCACCCCGCTACTCTTGAATGTTTTCTAAGTAGATTTAGACATATTTAGATGACTGAAGAAGTAGTTAGGAGTAGTTAGGAGGTTATTTCAGACATTCATTCAGCGAAAATGCCATACGGAGTCACAATACGAGATCGATAAGTAGATCTACACATCTTAGATGCTAAATAGGGGTAAGAAGCGCAAATCTAGACCTAGCCGATGGTGAGCTGGCCACAATCAGTGTCTAAAAACATCACATTACTTCTTTTTTCCTAAAAAACTCTGCATTTATGAAATTTTCATTCATTTAGCTACACTTTGACACATATTACGTATACGGAAGTAAATGGAAATACTGTTTTCCATCCCATTTTACAACTAGCCCCCCTTACAGACAAGACCCGCGTTTTACTCCCGCACGCAACGACACATCCGTGTTTCTTCCTCCAGCACGGAAAGAGTTAAGAATTACATTCTGTCAATAATTAACAAATGAAAGTAAAAGTAATAAAATATAAAACTATAAATAACAGTTATTTCACTTATGTAATACTGTATAACAATTACATCATTATAAGAGTGATGCGGCCAGTGAGCCACCATTTGCTGACCCAAGTTCTTAACCAAAACAAAAAAAGAGAATTTTTTTTTTTTTTAATAATAGAATTCACAATGACTTGACTACTTAATTGATGAAATAGCTATTTTCCCTGTCTTACTGGGCACAATCTAGGATCAAATAACCTAGTAAAGATAATCTTTTGGGGTTAAAATATGTTGGAAAATATGAGCAGGAAGACCTAAGAAAATATACTCATAGAATGTATAGTATCACAGACTGGACAGTTAAAAAAAACTCTGAAACTGTGTGAAGCATGCATATGGACACTGGCAGAAAGAAATAGTAAAATACATCAAGAGATATCCCTTTGGTTTTCAGGAATAATGAACACAGACCTCATCACACCCATTACACTATTTATCTGACACTAAGACTTAAGCTATATAGTACTAATCTATTAACTCTTTCGATACCACAGGAAAAAAAACGCAGATGTTCAGTTGGTACCGTAATAAAAGCGCAGGTCTTGATCTGTATAGGGGGTATAGTTGTAAAATGGAATGGAAAACAGTACTTCTATAGTTATTATGTTTCAAAATATAGCTAAATGTATGAAGATTTCATAAATGCAGAGTTTTTTAGGAAAAAAGAAGTAATGTGATGTTTTTAGACAATGACTGTGTCAAACTTACCATCGAATAGGTCTAGATCCAAACTACATACAATCTGAGATGTGCAGAACCACCTGTCGATGTCGTATTGCAATTCAATGTTGCATTATCGCAAAAATAATGTCTGAAATAACCTTCTAACGACTTCTCCAGTTGTCTAATATGTCTAGATCTACTTGGGATACATTCGAGAACAGTGGTCTGGTCACAGGCCATGTTCATACCCCTATCTACATCATCAAAAATTGAAAGTTTTTGATGTTTCTCTTCCTTTTTCTTGCTCTTCATCGCTCGTAACTAAGCACTCTTTTGCCATTTTGAAAAGTGTCACCGGACACGTGTACAAAATATGTACAATCTAAACGTTACATTAGTTTTTTTAATGAAACAAACCAAGCGTCACTATAATGACGATACATAGCATGTCGGAAAACCGGAAGCGACACTATCATGACGAACAGTACTGAAAGAGTTACATTATTCAGCATTCTCTAATACTAACACTATATCTCAAAATTTTACCAGTGTCTGTTTTTGCAGAATAAACATAATGTAGGACTGTCTTTGGGTTTCTGTGATTCTCATGAGGTCATCCTTAAAAATATTGATACTGTCACCATGGATCTGAGAACAAAAAAAAAAAATATGTGGAATGAACAATTATAATCTTACATAAATAAAAATTGGACACACAAATAAAGAAGTGGTTATGTTTTATGTTACAACATAGAAAAAAAACGATGTAAATATAAGTTTCAATGTTTGGATGAAATGACTTAGAAATAATAACAGGATATATGAAAAAGCTACCTATGAATAGTTATCTACATTAAAAAAAAAGGGCGCTAGAGTGCCCATCCAAGGAAATAAGAATGAAAAATAGAGGGCTCTTCAATACAGGGGTGGTACAACTTCTTAATTTTTTTTTTTCTTACATGGAACAATAATATGATTGTGAATAGCTCCAAATATAAGAACACCAAGACAATTATTTGGCTGTATGAACTGCAAAGAAAATTAAATGTGCTAGACAAAAACATAAGCAAACATTTTCTCGAATCACTGGAAAACTGAAGATATAAACAACTAACAGTAAATGGAAATACGGTCTTCCCTTTTTCTAATAAACCACAAAGAATTTAAATCTGGATATAAGCACTCTTTTGTGTATTTTTGGAAGATACACAAACGCAACTCACTGTCTCCTTTGGAAATACAGACCGACAAAAACTTCTTACATGGCAAGTTTGAACAATTTTGAAAGATGACTACATTCTTCATTATGGTATGAGTTGCAAATCAAAGAAGATATACTGCCGTGGAAAACAGCAACAAAAAGAAAAGACAGAATTAAGCAATAAGAATTATAACTGGTATCAAGAGAACCATGTGAACACAACAACAACCAATGGAGGACAGAAAAGGCATCAAGATTCTACAACAGGTAGGTTCAGAAGAAAAAAAAAATTACTCAAATGTAGAAGCAAAGATGACTGTGCTGGCATGATGTCACAGTCATCCCACCTCTATATTTGTGCTCCTAGTAACAAGCTCAGGCAGGGTCCACATGGTGATGAAGATTACTGAGAATCTGGGATATTTGTTAAATCATCTACCTTCAGAAACAATACAAGTCATACTGCAATAGCAAAATATATTTCAGGATATTATATACAGCAACAGCAAACTTTCTAATGAACTGTATCTAGTATTTTTTTTGGAAGGTGACCTACACTGATATCTGGGATATCTGGAAAATCATCAGTCTTCAGGCTATTTTGATCACAAAATGATCTAATCAGTTCCAGGAACTTGTCGCCAAAACGATCAGCCTTGACCTCTGAGAAGTCCTCTAACTTTAGCAGTGATGACCTTGTGCTTGGCCTAGAGTAAAACTACTCTTAGATCATTCACATATATGTGTGTAAAAACATGTATTTACATATGTATACATATTATAGCATGCATATATATCTTAGTTTCATATTAGTAGTTATCAATGCCAGATTATATGAATCCCACTAGACTTGTTTTTCTTGTTTTTTGTCCTATACCTTTTCTCTTTTGGCTTAATGCTACAAAAATAAAAAGTAATAAAAAATTAATACTTAAGATTATCACTTTAAACCACCACACATACAGAAGTATATAATTATTTATGCATACAGCATGTGAAAGCTGGAAATCAACTAAAGAAATAGACAAGAAATTAGATTCTTTTGAAAACAAATGCCTAAGGAAAATACTCTATATAAAGTGGAATGAATTCAAGAACAACACAGAGATAAAACAGATGAGCAAACAACAACCTGCTTCATGGGTGATCAGAAAAAGAAGATGGACACATGTAGGCCATGTGATGAAAAGAAACAATCAGATAATACCAAAACAAGCTATCAAGTGGAGCACAACAGGCCAAAGAAAAAGAGGCTGACCATGTGAAACTCTAAAGAGGTCTTTGTTAAGAGAAGCCAGTTTAGTAGGCATAACATCCCTTGATGAAGATGAAAGACTTTCTGAGAACAAGAAAACTTGGCACACAACTATGTGAGCCCTATGTGACGTTTAATGGCATGAGAAGGATGTAAGATGTAGGTGTATCCAAATTTTTCTTCAACATTGTGAAATTCTTCACATATTCAAATATTACTCAAAGCACTGTTTCTGGAAAGCATAAAATTTAGGTACCAATTTCACAACAAAACTATTAACTCTTTCAGTCCTGAATTCATTTCCATGCTCTGGCAGAACAAATTTTGATGAGAAATTTCGACATAATGAAACAGGATAAAAGGTACTTCACAGTTTATGGCTTGGGCTAGAAATGTGGTATTTTCTCATTTTGCTTAGACTTTCCCTAAATATTGCCCAGAGCACTGACTCACGTAATTGTGCAAGATCTATGAACCCTACCATTACTGTTTTGGAATGAAAGAGTTAATGTCAGTATATTTATAAACAAATAGACAAGCAGTTATGAAAAAATTGATTGGAAATAATCACCTAAACTTTGCCATATCTAGAAGCACTTTATTGCTGGCAATGTTATGAGGTGTAAACCCAGTCTCCATGGCCATGCTGTTTCTAGTCTTTATAAGCTTAACATACAATTCTGTTTGCAATTTGGCAGTTCTTTCATCTATTTGGGGCACAGGTGGAGGTGTCACTAATGACACACACTGTGCTGCTGCTGATGGTGAAGATGAAGCTAAATTTGATACTGAAGCTTTACAAGGCATCACGGATGAAGGCAACACCTGATTTGTCCTGATGAGTGAAGAGAAAGCATTTCATGATCAGATTTGTTCCTATATTATAATATCATTTTAGTGCTTAGGTGTTTAACAGAAACACACCATTTTTTAGAGTTATGTGTGGACTATTGCTAGGGGTTCTAAAATTTCAAACAAATTTAATGTAAACTTAAAAATGAAAGCTCTCTTTTAAGATGACCAAAGACACAATATTCACTTGGTGCTAGATCAATGTTATAAAGGAGATGGGAAAGAACTGCAGCTGTTGCAATGGCTCAACCACTGCAACCATTGTCAATGTAGGCCTGTGTGCATGATGTTGATTACTGACCAAACTGAGAATCATTGGTTACACTTGCTCTTCCTGCTTTAAACCTTTCTACCCATTCATAAACTTTTCACTGAGTCATGGTGTTTTCATTTAATGATGGTGCAATCCAGCAGTAGGGTGTCCATGTTTATCTGATCTTGGCTCCAACTAGACTAAGAACAGGGTGCTGAGCTGTGCATGTTCAGACCACCTATCAGTCTTTGCAAACATGTTGTACTGCATCATTGTGGTTATCACATAATTTTCAAATTGCCTTTACTTTTTTACTTTTCATAGTATATAATGAAAAATATGGGCATTATATATATTTATTTTAAAAATATAAAATGCAGAGTTCATGTGTGTGTATGCAATGAAGAAAAAAAGCAATACTGTTTTCAACAGGATAAACTAATTATCTACATTGTCATGTTTGATAACAAACTAGACCCATCAACAAAAAAGGCCAATGTTAAAAGCAGGTAATTATTTGAGGATATGAGAACTTGGGTGTTTCAAATAAAATCAAATTATTTTAAAAAATGAATGAATACTGGACCAAAAATGGCAACTCACTGCTATATCTGTGCAAATAATTCTCTGGAAGGCTACATATGATGTACAATTGATAAATTTATGCAATTTTTTCTAAATGATCATAAACTGATTCTCCTTGCGTACCAAGTACAAATTTTCATTGTAATAACATAAAGATAAGCATACAGAAAGATATACTGATACACATGCACACGCACATACACAAACATGTACATACATGTTTTTAAAACTCACATGAAGGTAAATGAAGTAGGTTTCTTGATCATAACTTCCTCTTCTTTCAGCAGATCTCCAGAAGGTGTTATTAAAAGTTCACAGTCATCGCCCTGGATCTTCTTTTTAAGCCAGAGTCTTGCTTTCTGGGTCAATTCAACGATGGAGCCAAAACCTCCAACCACAGCTTTTTCTATGAGATACTCCTCATAGATCAAAGTCTTGCCTTCAGAAAAGAATATGTCTAGGTTAATCATTGTGGTCTGTGGGTTCTTTGTGCCAAATTTCACAAAGTCGTCACTTTCAGGTATGGGAAATGGTTAAGCTCTAAACAACCATATTCATAGCTACATTGTCTGATATTATAACAGTTATTTTAACAATAGAATTATGGGTTGGCTACTGTGAAAGGTAATGTTTTCCCTGTCTCCATGCCATTAAGGCATACTGTTGATACAGTGTTAGGCCTATATTTCCAAGACCATCAGCACATGAAAGTGTGATGCTGTCAGTATCACACCTGGTCACATTTACCATCCCAGAAATCTCAGGTACCCATTTTAAGGTACCTGTGAAAGGAACAATAATAATTAATACCACAAAGCAACATGTAAATCCTCTCGAGGTGAGAATGGATGAATGACAATATTTCACCCAAGAACAATTCCCATCAAACCTATGTAAGATTAAAAGTCACCAGCACTTCACAATATGACTGCAGATGGTCTCAGAAACTCCAGTCTGGGAGCCATAAAGAGACAAAGAATCTAACTAAGCCAGCTACGTGGGGAAAAAAAAAAAAACTAACAAACTTCAGGGATCACTAGATCTGCTACAACAACAAAAAAATGATAAGACTTTTATCAGGCATGAAAAATGGCACACATACAAACAAAAATCATTGACTTTAATTCTCACAAACTTGGATAATGAAGACTCAAGGCCAGGAACATGTTTAATGGGAAAGAATAAGGACTTAAAAATTATAAAACTGAGACAATTAAAATACTGATAAGAAAAAAAAGAGGGCAGTAAAGCTAGTAAATGAACCTTACAGCTTTCAAAACAGTGAAAGGAGCATCAAGGATAAAAAGATATTAATTATGCTTTGGCAGCTTCTATAAACAATTATGTCCACCTGCTTCAATACCATCTTTAAAAAAAATTTTAAAACTACATATAAATATACCAGTTCCTATTCCTCCTACAAGATATTGCTACAAATATAAAAAAAAAAAAAGCTCATGCAATCAATGAGAAAACAAGACCTGAAGAAACAAAACCTGACATAATAAAAAGTGACAAGAGTTGTTCTACAGATAAGAATGCTAAAAGGAGATAGATCAGACTTGTAGTCCAAACACGAAACAAGTGAAGCAAGACAAATTGCAGATCTAACATTGACTGTGGTAGCGAACAATAAACACAAAGGAACACAGGACTCACTCTACAGTGAGCAGATCAAAATGGATTTCCTTGATTTTTTTTATAATATGGTAGCAAATATAAAAATATATAAAATCTTCAGAATTTGCAGTTTTATTTCTAACAGTTCATGCTGGAAAAATTCTAAATGTTTCAGGAGATCAAAAACTGATAAATTAAAGCCTTATCTAAAAAAATTCACCTCTACAGTATTACATTAAGTGGTGAAGTTTAAGTTAAAATCATATTTTCATGTATTCTCTCTGTACTTTTAGTGGGTTACATATGGGTACTGCCTGTATAAAATATAAGTAGTTAAGGTACATGTGAATGCTTAGGCCTGACAGCATTTTAATAACTTTACTATACAATTTAAAAACTTCATAATAACTTGCCCCCAACTGTAAGGCAATTTCTGTTATAATAAATATTTACCTAATGCCATCCAGAACTTGACACTTTTGTACCTGAAAATAGAAAAACCATCCACCACAGGTTTTCAGTTGCACTGTATATAACTATATAATTTTTTATATACTATTTACCCTCCATCACATAAATGTTGTCATACAGAGCTGGAGAACAACTGAAAAACTATCTGGTACAAAGGAAAAATGTGAAAATGTATAAACTTGGGGATTGGTAAAGTCAATTCATATAATACTTATAACCCAGATCAGTAAACTGGATCTGTATATGCTACTTATAACCTATTATAACTAAATCACTCTCAGGTATATTCATGTGTAAACTAGGAAAAAAGTGGGTACAGCTTTATTACTTAACGACTACAAAGTTGTGATGTTTCAGCATGAGCCTTAATCATACAAACACATAAAGAATGAAGAATAAGAGAGGAGATGTGATGCAGTTTCTGCTTTATCGCCTCTCTCTAATAAGATGTGATGTAGTGTCTGCTTTATCTCCTCTCTCTAATTCTTCGTCCTGTATGTGTTTGTATGGTTAAGGCTCACGCCAAAATGTCATAACTTTGTAGTCGTTAAATAATAAAGCTATTCCTACTTTTTCCCTAGTTTATACATTTTGGTATCACAGCTTTACTGCAGTGCTTTGTGTATAGCTGTATACTTGTACACTAATTATTGTGTGTTATTATTCATGCACATCTGACTTCCAAATGTTGACTGTACTGACTACAAGCATCAGATATCCACAGGCTGAACTTCCTGGGTGCCAGCAAAGGTTTTTATTTCAGAAGGCTACCTATGCCTTATTGATGCAGGGACACAATTTGCAATACAATCTGGCCATAATAAATGTACTGAATGTAATGATTCTAAGAATATATCATGCAGTTCTGATGTCTTACAAAGCAGCATCCTTTTGTGATACACTGGAATATTAATTGTGGTGCTAGGATTTTGCATGGTCAGTAAAATAAAAACAAAACTATAACTGGGAAAATGTACTAACAAATATTCCATCATTTAGCTGAAGAAGGGCCTTCATTGCAACATATACCTGTGAGACCTGGACACTTAACAAAACAGCTGAGAAACACATAAATGCATCTGAATGTAAATGCTACAGAAGAGTTCTTCAGATATCATGGACACAAAAAAGAACAAATATATCCATACTACAAGGAAGGCTGGACTAGTAAAGAGGAGTAAACAGAGAAAACTTAAATATTTTGGGTACATTAAATGTCATGATAATCTAGAGAAGACCGTCTTGGAAGGGTACATAATGGGAAAAAAAGAAAGAGAGGAAGACCAAAGCGAAGATGGCTGCAAGACGTTGATGAACTGCAAATGGATGCATCAGCAGCAGGCCATCTTGCTCACAACTAAGAGGCCTACAGGAGTGCTGTTAGGGAGGCAAAGTTCTGCAAGGGACATGCAAATGAATGAAATGAGGGCCTGAACATCTGAGCATCACAGCATTGAAAGGGAAAACTTAATATAAACTTCACATGATACTTTCATACATGCCACATTTTTTTTCATCAAAAATACGAAAATAAACCATGTAAAAATGGAAGAATCTATATCGCAATATGTAAGGAAAGAAATGATTCCTTGAATCATAGTATTTAGCAAGTATTTTTCTAAATCTTTTCTAACACATTTTCACTGAAATATCAAAACTGTGTTGCCTCCTGCACTTAAATTCAACACTATTTTAATTCATGCTGTTTATGTTTTTTGTTTTTCGATGTATAATGAACCCACTAGAGTGGTATTACAAATGAAAAGCAGATCAGTCAAGATAATCTGAACATGGCAATTAATACAGTGAACTAAAAAAATGCAATAAGAATGTATAAATTAATTATACAACAAAATGTTACATTTTTTTCCAACAAGAAAATTCAACTAGTCCTGTTTTTTTTTTTTTTAACTTTCACTTTTGCCCTCAAAAGGGACTTTGGTTGTTTTGTGTTATGTTCAATGTGCCTTACAAGGTCAAACACATCTGACTCAGGATTGGTTTATTTTTGTGATCACATTCACTTTCCAATTTTTTGGTAATATATTCACTCAGCCAGTCTGTCTGTTTCCAGTGGCACCAATGGGAAGCAGAACAGGATCTTGGTCAAACCTGAGCTACAGATTGTTGACTATTATGTCATTCAGCTTGAATACTGACCATCGTTCACAAACCAGTCTTATGAATACATCTTTTATTTTTTTTTTGTCTCACTCTGAAGTCTTAAGTGCTTGTACTGAACAAAATGTTTTATAAAGCAGTATAAAATTATAAAATTATTTATACCTTGGCAGTAGAGTAGTAGAAAATGGAGACAGCACAGAGGACATCAACAGCAGACTTACTAGAGCAAACCAGGCTTTTGCAATGCTGCAGACTATATGGAAATCAAAAAAACTAAGCATAAATATGAAAATTAGGATATTTAAGAGTAATGTTCTAAGTGTACTACTCTATGGAAGTGAATGCTGGAAAATCACTAAAACCATAGAAAACAAGTTGAATTCTTTCCAGACTAAATGTTTACAAAGAATTAGAAAAATATTTTGGCCAAACACCATAAGAAATAACATCTTATTGGCAGAAATGCAGATGAAGCCACTGACAACAATTACTGAGGAAAGACGCTGGCAATGGTTGGGACATGTGCTCCGAATGACTGACAACTCACTACCAAAAATAGCACTAAGATGGACACCACAGGGGAACAGAAGTAAGGGTAAACCAAAAGAGACATGGAGAAGAACAACAGAAAGGATGCTGAGCAATAGAGGGGTCACCTGGGCAAGAGCAGAAAAAAAGGCGAAGGACAGGTATTTGTGGAAAACCCTTGCGGAAGCCCTATGTGCCCTGGGCACTTAAGGTTCAGAGAGAGAGAGAGATATAAAATTATATGATTATAAAAAAGAAATTCAGTTTAGAAAAATAAAACTTACTTTCCTGCTCCAAATATTTTGTTTGACTTGAAGACTTGAACTTTCTGTGCAGATGATCCCGTCAAAACTAGCACAGGTACCCGCATGCCAAAACGATTTCCTGTAGCCTGAGTTTTAAAATATCATGGAGTATAAAATATATTTCAAGTCCAGTGATCTGTAGTGACTTTAACATACTGATTACCACCATTATAAATGCAAATAAATGACTACTGTTTAGACATGAGAATGGATGAAAACACTCAAACAAATATTGCATACACTTGAGAAGAGATGTCTAAAAGATAGACCAAAACTGAGAGACAACATGGAAAATAACTACAAGAACTCAAGTTTCTAGGAAAAATTTCATATTTCAACTTCATGTCAGTGTTGGTTATAGATCTTACTATGTTATTTACAAGGCTTCTTCTTTGTTGTTCGCTCAGTCATCACACCAATCTTTCTCACACATGCAGCAGATCATCTCAGGTTTTCAGCATCACCACAGAGCTTCTCTTGCTGGAGACTAGGATCTAGCCAGGTCTTTTGCTTGAGCGAGTTGTGTAACTGGCAACTCTGGAGGATGTGATGTAGTGTCTGCTGTTCTTTACCACAGGCACATAAGCCTGTTTGCAAATTTTCAGCTTCTGGTATAGATGGTGTCTCAGATTTCAATGTCCTGTTCTCATTCGGATGATTATCACTTGGTCATTTACAAGGTTTGACTTTCCAAACTGCATAATCAGAAATATTATAAAAGGTAAAGTCAACCCTGTCATGCCATAACGGCACATTGGGGATATGGTGTTTGTGCTCACGTTCTCTTTGACCTCTTGGCACACTAAAGGGTGACACAGCATCACGCTTGGCTGCCTTTACTTTTCCTGCTCAAAGAGGAACCAGGAACCCAGTTCTATTGTTAGGCAACTACCGCAATCCTCAGCCAGAATTTAAAATGTCAACCTTGATGTGACAGACTAATATTCTGCAAGATAAAAGAAAGGTCTGTAGAACTCTCACCTCTATGGCTCTGAAGAGATCTGTTGCTTCTTTTCTGTAATCAACTGGTTTATCTGTAGAACCTGAGATGCTTGTGCCTTGTTGAAGATAAGAAAACCTTAGGAAAAAAAAAAGAGACAAAAATTAAATCAACATCAAGCACAAATTACACATGCAAAACTTTCATTCCTTTAAAAGTATTTATATATTTTAAAAAAAATTAATTCAACACATTTTCAAGACAAATGCTCCGTAATCAAACCTAGTCTAGTGCCTGAATAGCTCTGAGGTGAGATTCTACATAATTATAACAAATTCTCAGGTAAAAGTATCTTCAGGCTGTAGAGCAAGGATTCCCAAACGGTGTGCTGCATCGCACTGTTGGAATAATTTCTACTTCTAAACAAGTCTTTAAATTTCTTTTATTTGTTTTGTACTTAGATAATCATAAAGTTTCTCTGAAAATGCTAAAAATATTTTGTTAACTGCACAGAAGTCCAGCAATTAATAACATAGGTGTGCCACGACAGAAAGTTGTGTGACCAAGTATGCCACAGTTTGGAAAAGTTTGGGAACTGCTGCTGTGTATATGTATATATGTATTTTTTTTTTCTTTAGCTAGTAGTTCTTTCAGTGGTGATACCTTCTCACCCAAACTCTAGGATTCAGAGACTGGACTGAACCCTCATTTTTTTCTGATAAGGGAGTAAAAACTGAAAAGAATCACAACATGCACAGTGTGCATGATAAAGATACCACTGCTGCAGAAACAATAAAGAGTGGGAAGTGGGTTTAATGGACCAGACAAAACCATTCCAATTTTACCTTCAACAAAGGCAATAAACATCAAAGTTTTCTCATAATAAACATCAACGTTTTCTCATAATAAACATCAAAGTTTTCTCACATATTATATAACTTACTTTGCACTGCATCGATCACAACAGTTTTCAGTTCCACCAATCTCATCCAAATTTCCAGACTCAAAGTAGGACAATAAATTTCTGCAATTCAAAAAAAACCACAGCATATGTGAGAAACCTTGGACAACAGACATATTGTGAAAGCAAATAATGCCTAAACTCAGCTTTACTGCTCTTATAAATTACTGTGCCATAGAACAGCACACGATTGGTTTCAGGGGCTCCAAAAATTCAAAATCAACAAGATGCTGCTTATGGTGCTTCACCTGCTGAAATGATATGGAGAAAAATTCTAAACAATACTATTAGAGAATTTGCAATGCACCTAGAAATGAGTGTAACAGATATCACATTGCTGAATATGATAGGTCTTTGTTACTGTCAACTTGCTGCTAACCACTGTACTCATCCTGATCTTTCACCTTCTGACAACTTGTAGGAAACTTCTAATAGTATTACTAAGCTAAAAAAAAAAAAAGACTTTGTCATGCTTTTATGAAGTAATGTAATAAAGTGGAGCTTTTTGGTAGCTGATGTCATGATGACTGAGGTATCATGGTGGATGGGGAATGAGCTACAATGGCTTTGTCCAGCACACATAAGGAATAGGCTTCTCAGCAAGCAAGAACCAGGAGATTGATTGATTGACTGATCTTTATTTCAAAGTATGTGAACCCTATTCAGCTGGTCAAGCTGTTGTATCCCAACAGGAAGCATCGCATATATTTAAGATGAGGCCTTGACCAGTGTTGGTCCAATGACCAAAATTACTGCTATCTTCTCTCAAAATTTCTGTCACATCGGTGGCAAAGTAGTGCTCTAGTCTCTCATGGTGAAAGTTTTGCTGTTTGAATCTGACCAGAAGCACACCAGTTAACCAGTTGTAGAAACAAGTACCTTGCTTCTCCTGGAGTTGTGGAAGGAAAGGCTACCAGGCATGATGCTTACCACACCATCCTTTAGTGTGCCAACAGGTGAAATAAAATATGAACACTAACACCACATCCCCATAGGTGCCTCCATGGCATAACAGGGCTACCTCCACCTCCCTCAAAAATGACACCTTCACTCTCATGTCAAAAAGTGCCCAACAAGAAAGTAAGAGTAAAATCACATGAACAAGCGAGAAAGAACATGCAAGGCAGAAGTGAACAAACACTGTTAAGGCCTGAAAAGATGGACATTTATATGCAACAAACCAATGGTTCAACACCTTCAAGTATAAAAAATACAGGAAAAGTGATTATGAAAAAAGAAAAAAGAAGAAGAAAAAAGTAAGACAGTCAAGTTCTCAGAGACAAAACAGTAATTTAAAACAAGTTTTTGACCTGCGGCGACAAGACATAGTCTCCAAGTACTGCTCCATTTTGTGTAACATTCTCATCTTATGTAGTCTAAACTTTTCACTGTTTATTGCACTGATGAAATGCCTGTTTTGTTTAGACAAAAATATGATACAGATTACCAAAACTGATTAAATGATTCATTTATTCATAACTGATTATTTACAAACCTGAGTAATTTTCACATGAATGAGATGATGCCAGCAAAACTATAACAATGCTAGTGAAGCAGCTTTTGGGAAAAGTTTTTTTTAGCCTTCTCTTCCCCCCCCCCCCCCCCCCCTCCCTCAAGTGAAACTCTACCAAGACGAATGAAGCACTGATGAAAGTAAGGCTTTCTTTCATGCACACATCACAAATGACTGATCATGAAAGTGATCTAGGCCTTGAAAGACTGTCCTCTGAACTGAGATGTAAAGTTTGTAGAAAACAAATATCAATCACAGATATTTTTTAGCAAGCAGTAGTTGTACTATAAAAATGTACCACAATGTATCATAAAATTTGGTGAATAATAATCATTACACTGTTCTTATTTTTAGTTTTTATTACTTTCCTGGTATTATCATCCTCCCATATCTATCATCATTTCTGTTCTCCATTTCCCTGAAAAATGATGAATCGAGGTTTAACTCACTCTCTCTCTCTGTCTCTCTCTCTGGGATGGATGCTCAGTCTCGAACACAAAAAGGCTCCACTCACTTCACAAGCGAGCATTAAATCTTATTTGTGACAAGCACCCAATACAGACTGTAGATCAACACAAACAACTCAAAATTCTACCCCTCAAAAATAGAATCATTTTTAACAAAGTTAAGTTTGTTCACAGAATTCTGTCGCACAATGCTCCGCCTTACTTGTGGTCACTGTTTACGTATAACACTAAACATAGCCAGCGTTTAAAAAACTGTCTTCTTCCTAAACACAGGATTGATCTGTACAAGAAAAGCCTTGCATACTCTGCAGTACAGCTCTGGAACACCCTCCCCTACAATTTAAAATCCATTGGTAATACTTCATCCTTTAACTCAAACCTGTTTCATTATTTACTTGCTTGTAATTATATGCCTCCATAAAATAGCCAGCACTCTCTCAACACATGGCTCGTAAACCATCAAGTACTTCAATGACATAGTTAGAAAAGCAACTTGTTAGATATTGTTAGAAATTATTTTAATGTTTGTTAAAAAAAAAACATATGTTAGAAGATGATTTACAATGTAATTTTATTTATGTATATGTCTGCGTGAGTGCTATTTTATTAGGTTAATGACTTCTCTTTTACCTTGAATGTAATAGTTAAATCTTACACTCTTTTGATATGTTTTTCCTAATTTAATTTGTATTTTTTTACTAAATCAAGTGTGTGGGAAGAATGAAAGATGGAGTGATGAAGGGCAGAATGTAAGACGGGCCTGCGTGCCCAATTCTTTACCCTTGAAAAATAAAGATTATTCATTCATTCATTCATTCATTCTCTGTGCATGTGTGTGTGTGCATATGCATGCATGCATGTGTGATATATGTGTGTGTATATATATGTGTGTATATATAAAGAGTAAGCAAGCTTTATTCTATCTTGTTACTCAGTAAAGCTTGTTCCCTTTTTGTTTTTACTGTTACAAAATAGATTTTATTTTTTGTAGGAATAATGCATTTTCTTCATTTTATTTCCTCAAGACTCCTCTTTCACACAATATTGTATTCCTTTTTCTTCATTCTTCTACAGGTTTCTTCATTAAGTTTTGTGTTCTCTTCCCTGATTTCATGAACCATGCAGTGTTTAAAACACACAAAAACTTATTAAAAATAAATTAGGGAAATTGGAAATCAAATTACTTGGATATTGTGAAGTCTGCCTTTGAGAAAAGTACCGTGCAAACACTAGGTGAACCGTCTCTGCCTGCTCTTCCAATCTCCTGATAGTAAGATTCAATGTCTTTTGGTGCTGAGAGGAAAGAAGTTTCACAGTGCATTGTACGATGAATCTTAAGAATAATATAATGTTAAATGAAAATGAGCCTCATCAAGCAGTTTCACAATATATCTGAACAAACAATCACTTAATATTGTGCGGTTCTACATCAGTGCTTGTCTTGTTATGCTGATGTCTGGTTTCCTCAGTGTGTGCTAATTCACCTCCATTTTCTAGACATGATTTGTAGACTCATGGGCTCTTGTTCTGCTCTTTCCCAGATCTTCTCTCCTGATCTAGTCCTGCCACTTGATGTTTAGAATCCTCCTCAAGCAGTGGTTCACAAATGTCTGCAACTTCTATTGTATTGTCTTAGTCATCACCCAAATCTCTGAGCCATAAAGTAGAAGTCTTTACATTTGCATTAAAGAGTTCAAGTTTGGTTCCTATACTGATGTTCTTTGATGCCCATATTTTGTTAACCTGGATAAATGTTTCGACACAATAAAATCATAAGGCTCCAATTTACTAGTTCTGTAAGTCTGCTAAGCAACAATGATTTAATGCAAGAGAACAAGAAAACTGAATGAATTATTCTGAACTGAATAATTAAATATGCAGCACTAAACTAGGTTCACAATAAATTCACAAAAGAGTACCTCCATAGTGGATCACTCTTCGTACGTCACGTTTGTCAATGCCCATGCCAAATGCAACTGTTGCTACAACCACCTTTGGAAGACAGAGTTAAACGTGATAGTTGCTACAAACATCTGCAAAAATAAACCCAAAAAAAAATTTTTGGTTTCACAGTCTGCTCTTTACCATCTATGTAATTCCATCAATGTGTGCATTCAACACTTCTGCACTTACTGTCAACATCTAATGTATTTTTAGAGACTTGACAACAGAGACACAATTATTACAAAAAGACTATTTCTGCCAGACCAATGCAGTTAACCACTTTCCAAAATCTCAAAACTCTTAATGTATTTCCAAGAGTAGTATTTCACGGCTAGTTTCTTAACATTCAGACACCATTTCTCCTCTAAATTCTTTTAAAATACTTTTCAAATAGAGATATAAATTATTATATTCCTCGATTGCTATATTTTCTCCCTCATTTAAAAAGTTCTTTTATGGTTTTCTATATAACTGGTTTCCCCCGTGTGGTACCCGGGATCTGCAAAGAATAGGACCACTGTAACCTACCACGCATGATTGTAAAAGGTGACTAAGGAGGGTTTGGCATAGGGCCAGCAACCCTATCTGGTAAAAAAACTATCAGACTGCTACAGAAACGGAAGCAAGGGAAAAACAAATGCAGGTGGAAGGAGAAATGCTTATCAGGAAACTGAGCCCATGAAGGTTGTGGATGAAAGCCAGCCACTGGAAGTCCCCAACCCGACTGCAGACCTCCTGGAACCTAAACACAAGATGCAAATAGGCAGCTAGAATGTAAGAACACTTAACCAGACTGGAAAACTAGCACAAACCATCAAGGAAATGCACAGATACAAAATAGACATACTAGGAATACAAGAAGCAAGATGGACAGGACAAGGCAGAAGGAAATTAACAACACAGCACACAGAAGATACAATAATATGATCAGGTAAAGAAGATCTTCATGAAGGAGGAGTAGCATTGATTATAACAAAAGAAGCATCAAGAGCATTGCTGAAATGGACCCCAATAAATGAGAGATTATTATATGCATGGTTCAACTCAAGATTCATGAAGCTGTCTATTATAGTTTGTTATGCACCAACAGAAGCAGCTGAAGAGGAATTAAAAGAAGATTTTTACAACAGCCTCCAAGCCACAGTAGAAACAATACCCAAGCATGATATGCTACTCATCTTGGGCGACTTCAATGCAAAAGTAGGTGAAGGAAATGAAGACAGAAGAAGAATCATGGGAAGAGAAGGAATCGGAGAAATAAATGAAAATGGAGAAAGACTGTGCAGTTTCTGTGAAGAAAACATGGTGACCATTGGAGGGACAATTTTCCAACATAAAAACATCCATAAAGTGACTTGGAGGTCACCAGATAAAACCACAGAAAACCAAATCGATCATATACTAATAAATAACAAGTGGAAACGGTCACTACAAGATGTGCAAGCAAGGAAAGGAGCAGATGTAGGAAGTGATCACAACCTTCTGGTAGCAAAACTAAAACTAAAATTAAGGAAAGCCAAAATCGGAGAACACAGAAAGATACGTTTTGATACAAGAAAACTGAAAGACCAGCAAACAAGAAATGAATTCTCAATAGTACTTAGCTCTTTCCGTGCGGCAGAAGAAACACGGACGTGTCGTTGGGTGCGGGAGTAAAAATGCGGGTCTTGATATGTTAGGGGGTACAGTTATAAAATGGAATGGAAAACAGTATTTCCATGTACTTCCGTATACTTAATATGTTTCAAAGTATAGCTAAATGAATGAAAATTTCATAAATGCAGAGTTTTTTAGGAAAAAAGAAGTAATGTGATGTTTTTAGACACTGATTGTGGCCAGCTCACCATCGGCTAGGTCTAGATCCATGCTACTTACCCCTACTTACCATCTGAGATGTGCAGATCTACTTGTCGATCTTGTATTGTGACTCCATATTGCATTCTCGCTGAATGAATGTCTGAACTAACCTCCTAACTACTCCTAACTACTTTTCCAGTCGTCTAAATATGTCTAGATCTACTTAGAAAACATTCAAGAGCAGCGGGGTGGCCATAGCTATGTCCATACCCTT
Source organism: Achatina immaculata (assembly GCA_009760885.1). Classification (NCBI taxonomy): domain Eukaryota; kingdom Metazoa; phylum Mollusca; class Gastropoda; order Stylommatophora; family Achatinidae; genus Lissachatina; species Lissachatina immaculata. Next base: position 27,442,350 of record CM019691.1, on the reverse strand, counting down.
ATCTACATCGTCAAAAATTGAAAAATTTCCATGCTTCGCGTCCTTATTCTCGCTCGGCATCTCTCGTAACTAGGCACGCATTCTCCATCTTGAAACTGTCACTGGAATCGCGGACGAAATATGTGCAATCTAAATGTTACACCGCTTGTTTTAATGAAACAAACAATTGTCGAATTTTCGACCATACGGTAGCTTGGGACCACCAGAATTGTCGAAAATTCGACCATACGCACGGAAAGAGTTAAGAACCGCTTCAGTGTCCTACAAGACAAAGAAGAAATGTCCATACTAGAGTTCAATAAAACACTACAGGAAACAGCAAAAGAGGTGCTGGGATATCAGAAATGGAGAAAAGAGGAATGGATAAGCAGGACCACATGGGAAAAGATAGAGCAAAGAAAAAAGTCAAGAAAAAAATTATTGAACACCAAATCACAACGGCTTAAAGAACAAGTTTTAAGTAATTATACACAAAAAGACAAAGAAGTGAAGGAATCATGCCGTCAAGATAAACGTCAATACTATGACAACTTAGCAGAAGTAGCAGAGAAAGCAGCTTATACAAATGACATGAAAACCATATACAAAATCACAAAGCAGATGACAGGTAACTTCAGCACAAGATATGAGAGTGCAATAAAGACACATAAGGGGCAACTGGTCGGTGGAGAAAAAGAAAAAAATTGAAAGATGGAGGGAACACTTTAACACCCTACTAAACAGAATGCACAAACAATAGATATACCCGAAGCAAAAATGAAACTAAACATCAATACAGGACCAATAACAATAAGTGAAGTAAAGGAGACAATAAATAAGCTAAAATTAGACAGGGCACAAGGTGAAGATGAAGTGACTGCTGAGATGTTGAAAGCAGAAGAAACAGAAACATCAAAACAACTCTGCCAGATACTACAACAAATCTGGGATCTAGAAAAAACTCCAGATGAGTGGAAAACTGGGCTTATAGTAAAACTACCAAAGAAGGGTGACCTCAGAGATTGCAGGAACTGGAGAGGTAATACCCTACTGCCACTCACCAGTAAAGTATTTTGCAGAATAATCATCAACAGAATTGTACCAGCACTGGATAGAAAACTTTGGAAAGAGCAGGCAGGATTTAGGAAAGGAAGATCATGCACAGATCACATTTTTCTACTTAGACAAATATTAGAACAGGCAAATGAGTGGCATAGCACAACATATGCATTATTCACAGATTTTGAGAATGCCTTTGACAGTGTCAACAGAGATGCACTGTGGAAAATCCTAAGATGGCATGGCCTCCCCCACAAGATAATAAATGTAATCAAAGCCCTATATGAGGGTTTTCAGTGCAAAGTTATCTGTGGAGAACATACCTCCAGCAGCTTTAGGGTACAAAAGGAGTGAAACAGGGATGTGTACTATCACCAACATTATTTATCTTGGCAGTAGACTGGTTAATGAAGGAGGCAACATCAGACAAACGCAGAGGATTACAATGGACCCATGACACAGTGCTGGAGGACCTTGACTTTGCGGACGACATTTGTCTATTATCAAGCAGTCACAAAGATATGCAAGATAAAATAAACAAGCTAACTCAGAATGCAAACAACATAGGACTAAAGATCAACGTAGGAAAGACAAAGTTAATGAAGCAAAATGTGAACAACAGAAATGTACTCAGAGTAGATAGCAAGTTAGTGGAGGAGGTCAACGAATTTGTATACCTTGGCAGCAGAGTAGTAGAAAATGGAGACAGCACAGAGGACATCAACAGCAGACTTACTAGAGCAAACCAGGCTTTTGCAATGCTGCAGACAATATAGAAATAAAAAAAAACTAAGCATAAATATGAAAATCAGGATATTTAAGAGTAATGTTCTAAGTGTACTACTCTATGGAAGTGAATGCTGGAAAATCACTAAAACCATAGAAAATAAGTTGAATTCTTTCCAGACTAAATGTTTACAAAGAATTAGAAAAATATTTTGGCCAAACACCATAAGAAATAACATCTTATTGGCAGAAATGCAGATGAAGCCACTGACAACAATTATTGAGGAAAGATGCTGGCGATGGTTGGGACATGTACTCCGAATGACTGACAACTCACTACCAAAAATAGCACTAAGATGGACACCACAGGGGAACAGAAGTAAGGGTAGACCAAAAGAGACATGGAGAAGAACAACAGAAAGGATGTTGAGCAATAGAGGGCTCACCTGGGCAAGAGCAGAAAATAAGGCGAAGGACAGGCATTTGTGGAAAACCCTTGCGGAAGCCCCATGTGCCCTGGGCACTTAAGGTTCAGAGAGAGAGAGAGGAGAGATATATAACTGGTTTAATTCAACTCATGAAAGTCTGAGAACTATTTATACCACTAACATTATGGTGAACACAAATTCAGTTTATAAATTTCCTCACCTGAATTTCATCATTTAGGAATGAATAATGAGCTTTCCTTCTGTTAGCAATTGACAGAGTTGAATGGTAGGGCAAGCATCGCACACCTAAGGCTAAACAGAAAATGTATAAGATATGCCTGTGAATCCAATATTAAAAAATGCTACATCATGAACAAACAGCAAAGTTCTGCAATGAAACTTGAGTTAAAACTGTGGTCAGTGTGCACAGAAAATACGCAGTAGATTTTTTTTTAACCAAGTCATCTCATGATTTTCATCTGTTTTTGGGCACACTTTACAAGCTCAGGCCATTTGAGCGGCAAAGTGGTTAATGACAGTTAGGAGTTTGAATCTGGCCAAAGACACCTCAATCATCCAGCTGTAGAAATGGGTGTCTGACTTCTAGATTTGGGGAACGAAAGGCACCCAGGCATGATGCTGACCACCTCACTTTTTGTGTTGATAGGTCAAGAAAAATATGAGCACTAACACAATATCCCTATGTGTCTTGTTCTTTCTGTGCTGAGCGACAGTTTTCTGTCAGTTCCGGTATACCCATTCCATGCTGAGAGCCAGTTTTTTTGCCCATGTTTGTTACATTAAAAAACCGATGCAAATTTTGATTGTAAACATTTAGTGCACATATCCAGTGACCCTTCCTCTTCCTGAATAGCGTGGGTAGTCAGACATGGTGGCTTTTTAAATTTTTTGTGGAGTATTTTCAACTTTTTGTGAGTTAGGAGACAAGTCCTATGACCAGACAACTGTTACAAAATATACTCCAAGTAGTTCTAGATCTATTAGATGGACTGCAGAAGTAGCTAGGTTATTTCAAACATTATTTTTGTAAGGAATTCCACATATCATCAAAACAAGTGTCTACAGCGCAGATGGTAAGTATAACACAATTTTATTTGTCAATCATAAAAAAAATTTTTATTTTTGCTGACAATGTTCTCCTATTTTCAAAGCACTTCTTTTTTCCTAAACAAAACTCTGAAATTATGGAATCTTCATGTATTTACAGTTATTTTGATGTATACTAAGTATACTTTTAAAGTGGAAATACTTAGTTATATTAACTTGTCCAACTATACCCCATAAATATCAACACTCGAGCATTTTATTCAGCAAAACTAGAATGTCTGCGTCTTCTCCTCCAGCAGTTACCTTTACCCACCTTTGCCTACCTACTTCACCTGCTCAAGAATTATTTTTCATCAGAACTGCTTCTGGTTTGTTTGTTTTTTTTAATCTACACTTCACTGAAACTTTACCTCGGTCTGACTTTCTAAAAGGAAATATCCTACAGCAATGGATAAGATCATTGAAAGATCTATTATTTATATTAAATGATGAAGTTCCATTCTTTGAAAGTGACTTTTTAACATTTCCTACCATTCAACACTTTTGTAACATCTTCAGTAAATTTTTTCGTCTGGCAGTAGACAATTGTGGGCCCATCGAAGCAGAATTTATTTCCCACTTTCTGCATTACATTCTTCATATCAGCCGCAATATCACTAGTCTTTGAACCGACACTGAGGTAAAGGTTTGGCCTGATAGAAAAAAGAGCAATTTATAATAATGAATAACGGAATGGCATCCAAAACTGTTATTGACATAAAGTAAGTGTCATTTGATAATACTCATTGTAATATTAACCCTTGTTCTACCACCAGCTTTCCAAAACATGTCAGTTTTTCTTTCTTTTTTTGTTGTTTTTGTTAAACTGCAGTCACATGGTTTTGTCTATAGATATTACGTCTTGCATCCTTCCCACGCCACTAAATGCCACATAGGGCCCACATGGTAGTTCGGCAAGACTTCCTGTCTTCGGCGAGTTTCAGTCTCATCAAGAGATGTTATGCCCACTGAACTTGCCTCTCTTAACGATGTCCTCTTTAGAGTTTCATGTGGTTGACCTCTTTTTCTTCGACCTTTTGTGTTCCACTTGATAGCTTTTCTGGGGATGCTCTGATTGTTTCTTCTCATCACATGACCAACATATGTCCATCTTCTTTTTCTGATCAACCATGAGACTGGTTGTTGTTTGCTCATCTGTCTTATCTCTGCGTTGTTCTTGAATTCGTTCCACTTTATACCAAGTATTTTCCTTAGGAATTTATTTTTGAAAGAGTCTAATTTCTTGTCTATTTCTTTAGTTGTTTTCCAGATTTCACATGCATAAATGTTGGTGGATATTACATTTGAATTGAATAATCTTAACTTGGTTTTTGTGCTTATACCTTTAGAATCCCATATGTTCTCAAGATTCTTGAAGGACAATGCTGCTTTTGCAATTCAAATTCTAATTTCCTTTCTGATGTCACCATCCTGGTCTATGTAGCTGCCGAGATAAGCAAATTCATTTACTTCTTCAACAGCTGTTCCTTCTATGTATATTTGTCCTTCGTGGTTAATGAGACATTTCATTACTTTTGTTTTATCTTTGTTAATTTCAAGTCCTATTTTACTAACCATTGAAGACAGGGTATCCATTTTTTTCTTGCATTGATTTCACATTGTCACTGATGAGAGTTATTTCTTCTGCAAAATCAAGATCTTCTAGTTGGGTCTCATGTACTCAATCAATGCCAGTTTAACCTGTGCAGCATTTTTTCATTATGAAGTCTATGGCAATTCCAAAAAGCAATGGAGATAATATACATCCTTGTTTCATGCCTGTTTCAATCTGGAACCATTCACTCATTCCTTCTTCTGTTTTGACTGCACAAACATATCCATTGTAGAGATCTCTAATGATGTTGACAATTTTAGGTGGTATTCCATATCTCTCTCTCTGAACCTTAAGTGCCCAGGGCACATGGGGCTTCCGCAAGGGTTTTCCACAAATGCCTGTCTTTCGCCTTTTTTTCTGCTCTTGCCCAGGTGAGCCCTCTATTGCTCAACATCCTTTCTGTTGTTCTTCTCCATGTCTCTTTTGGTCTACCCTTACTTCTGCTCCCCTGTGGTGTCCATCTTAGTGCTATTTTTGGTAGTGAGTTGTCAGTCATTCGGAGCACATGTCCCAACCATCGCCAGCGTCTTTCCTCAATAATTGTTGTGGTATTCCATATAGTCTTAAAATTCTTCACAATGAATCTCTGTGTATGCTATCAAATGCATTTTTAAAGTCTATGAAGCTCAGGATTAATGTTTCTGTTTTTTCAATATGTTCTTCAAGTATAATTCTTAGAGTAAAAATCTGGTCGAGACAGCTTCTCCCTTTTTGAAATCCTGCTTGTTCTTCCCTCATTGCAGCATCCTCTACACCTTTAATTCTATTCAGAATAACTTTGCAAAATACTTTTGACACAACTGATAGTAAAGTTATTCCTCTCCAGTTATCACAATCGCTAAGGTTGCCTTTTTTTTTTTTTTTTTGGTATTTTAACAATGATTCCTTTTTTTTTTCCATTTAGAAGGGATCTTTTTCTTCTTTCCAAACTTTATTAAACATTCTCTTACAGCTTTGTTGTTAGTCATTAGATTCACTGCTATTTCAATTTCATGCATCATCTAGGTTGACATTTAGCTGTGAGATTGGTAAGTCAGTTTCAAGGTCTATCAATTTTTTTGGGTGTGGTCGATTATGTAATTCTTGGAAGCGTTCAGCCCATCTTTGCTTTTGGTCTTTACTTGATGTTAATAGTGTGCCAGTTTTGCTAAGGATTGATCGTTAGCCTCCTTTGTATGTTATATAGAGTTTTACTGTCTCCTGTTTTTGCTGACTTCTCTGCTTCTTTCACCATATTGTCCATGTATTCTCTTTTATCCCTTCTAGCTTTGCGTATCCTAATCACGCTGAGGTTTTCCTGTGAGAAAGTCCAACTCTGGCCTGGGTGGGCTACCGCCTCTCACCCAGCGGGGATGCACTAATATCCTAAACACGTCGAGGTCTTCCGGTGAGAAAGTCCTTCTCACCAGAAAACCTCGTCGTGTTTTGAGATACCCGTGTATCACCGCCGGGTGAGAGGTGGTTGTCCATCCAGCCCAGAGTTGGACTTTCTCACTGGAAAACCTCAGTGTGATTAGGATACGCAAACATCCCCGCCGGGTGAGAGGTGGTTGCCTAACTAGACTGCCCTGGTCCAGTGTCTCCGACTTCAGCATTTTGCGGTCATGGCCGCTACCCTTCCTAGTTGTGACCAGGATGGAGCTTTTGTCCAGGAGGACGAATCCTCGCCAATAGTGACTTCTACCCCTGGGTTGAGCCGGTTTAGGCATTATCCCAGTATGGGCGTGTTTGGGACGAGACCGACCTCTAGAGCAGAGGTACTGTGACATGCATAGCCTTCAAGATTCACCCCTGGTATGAGCCGGTTTAGGCAAAATTCACCAGTATGGGTGTATATCAGGCGTTACCGAACTCTAGAGCGGAGATGGCATGACATGTCTAGCCATCAAGTTCCACCCCTGGTGTGTGCCGGTTTAGGCATATTTCACCAGTGTAGGTGTATTTCGGACGTGGCCGGCCTTTAGAGCAGTGGTGCCGTGGTATAGCTCTCGTAGCGATACTACTGGACATACCGGTACTTTACTTTCCACCACCTTTTCCCATCGGCGCCGCACAGCAACCTTTATTTCTTTTCCACATTTCTTCCTTGACTGGGAGGAGCTTCACTCCACGCACGGCATTTGAAGAGTCTCGCCAGCAGTGTCTTAACCTCTGGGACAAGCCGGTTCATGCATTTCACCCGATATGACTGCACTCAGGACGTGGCCGACCTCCAGACCAGAGATGCCGTGATTTGACTGTTTGCTTCGCTTTATCCTTTCTACCACCTTTTCCGCAGTGATGCTGCGCGGAAACCTCATTTGCAAATTTCTTCATTGGCCGGGAGGAGCACCACTCCATGCACGGCAGCTGAAAATCTCACCAACAGCGGCAGATGAGCTACCAAACGTGCCACTCATCTACCCTAAGTAACTGGTTTTCAGGCGCCAGATATTCGCCCTCGCCCCTTCTCCTGTCAGTTTAAACAGTTCTGCCATGGGAAGGCCAGGAGCTGGACTTGACTGCCAGAGGCTGTTTGAGGCGCGTTTGCAGTCCTTAGAACCTGCCTCTTGGATAAATTTCACTGTTTTTTGTAACTCATGTATGGAACTGTAGAGCTTATCTTCTTTAGTGGTTTCACTGGGCCAGTAATTATTTCTCAGTGTCTCGTAGTTGATGCAGTTCTAGAGGATATGTTCCACAGTTTGGGGCACCTGGGAACATGTACATAGATTAGTAGTACCAACCTTAAACTTTGTATACATATGACTTCGGAGTCGGCTGTGTCCTGTTCGGAGACAGAAGATGGTAACTTGTTCCTTTCTGTTTAGCATGTGATAGTCATCATGTGGTGGTGTTTGTGGCTTCCTGTAGGTTTTTATCATGCTTTTTTTCTGATTATAGGTGACTGGTATGTCTGGTTGCTCCATTTCAGTGCCCTCTTTGGCCAGATGGTCAGCTTTCTCATTGCCTTGTATCCCACAGTGGGAGGGAATCCATTGCAAAGTGACTCCATGTTGTAAGCCAGTTTTTGACAAGGCATCTTTAAGGTCTGGTAGTTTGTTGCACTGAAGAGCTTCCAGTACTGATCTTGCATCTGTGAGAATTACTACAGGACATGTATCAATTCTGGAGTCTGATAGTTTTTCAACTGCAGCAATAATTGCCCTAACTTCGGCATCAAAGCTGTTGCAGTATTTACCAGTGGGTATGGAAATGTTGTCAATGGTGTTGTTTAGATATTCAATATATGCTCCTGCCCCTCCATTCTTTATGGCATTATGTGCAGATCCATCTGTATACACACGTATCCAGGTGTCACATGGATATTTGTCATCTAGAACACTAAGTGTGGCTGTTGATCTTACAAGACTGCTCTGCATCTCACCATTCTGCACACCTTTCACTTCAGTCTGAATAAATGTTACATCAAGCCAATTTTGTTTTATGGATGTGAAGCATGGTCCATGAATAAGAGAGTACAACGAGAAATGGAAATGCGGTTCATAAGAAAGATGCTGAAGGTACAAGCAAGATTTGTAGGACATTTTCTGAGAAGAGGAAAATTGGAACACATTGTGGCAACTGAAAAAATTGAGGGAAGAAGAGACAGAGGAAGACAGAGAGAGAAGTTACTGGATGGGCTGTCAGTGTGGCTAGGAAGAAAGTCACCGGCGAATCTCATAATCAAGTCTAAAGACAAGGAATTGTGGAGAGAAATGATCGCCTACACCATGTGGCATGGCACTTGATTGACTGATATCTGTGAGAGTTATTTCTGATATGATGGCCTTAGCAGGACAGTCAATAGTGAAGGAAAGGTGGACAAGTTAATTTCTCTTCCTTTCATTCCTCTCTTTTTTTGTAAAAAGAAAAACTGAATAATACACCTATGTCTAACTCTACCAGTACCAGTTTTACTGCAGCTACCATCACAGTTATCCCCAGTGAGGTATTTTCCCACCCAAACTCGATGGGTTCTTGACCTGCCACCAATACCTTCCCAAGTATAAAAATGAGTATACAGACACTGTGTTTAAAGATAACTGCTTGTGAAATCAGAGAGTATCTGTCTGCATGGCAAAACATGTCAGAAGGTATGAGATGAAAGCAAACAAATGCCAAAACTAAAACATCTGACAATATGCATATTTAGCATGGATAGGCTGCATACATTCTTCTTCTTCAGTTTTCTGAGTCATTAAGGCTCATTGCTGCAGATAAAGTTCGCTTCCATTCCTCTCTATTCCTAATCTTCTCTCTCCAGTTGGTGACACCAGTTTCTTTTATATCCTCTTCTATGCTGTCTTTTCATCTCTGCCTTGGTCTACCCCTTGGTCTTGTTTCCCTCATCTCTTGTGCATACATCATTTTCATTTGTCTGTTCTCTTCCATCCTTTCTATATGAGCCAGCCAGGGTAGTCTCTTAAGTTTCAAGAGATTTATAATTTGCTGGGATTTAAATAAGCTGTTCAGTTCAGTGTTCTTTCTAGCTCTCCATTCTCCACTGTGGGTATCCTTTATTGGCCCAAAGATTCTTCTTAGGATCTTGTTCTCAAAGATCTGCAATTGTTGTTCATCTTTCTTTGTCGTACTCCATGTTTCTGATCCATACATGATGGCTGGTATTATTATAGTTTGGAGGCTGCATACATATACTTTTTTAATGGCAGTTCAGATTTATTTCATATTTTATAGTTTGATATTCTCTATGCACTAATTTACCTGCAATATTTGCATAAGAGAAGCTCTATTCATTATCTAGCGCCATTAGTTGTCTTGACACTTAAAAAAAACATTTGAATGTATAACTGATAGATTTTTCATCTGATAACTTAAGTGGAACTACACTGCTATTGATTTCTCTGGTAAGAGAAGAGATGTTATCTGTGTTTAAGTAGTCATCATCAGGACTGGTACAGGTGGTCATGACCCTGCCTTTTTCCTAAGAGGTTCTTGCATTCAACAGGATGCTGTGACACTACAGTCTGGACTAAGGGGTAAAGAATGATGACCCAGATCCACTTCTGAAATTAACAAACACCAGTACACTTCTGGTTGACTGGGAAAAAAAAAGAGCAAGGTGAAGGCAACATTACAGATGGATGAACAAGACCAAGTGACAGACAGGATTCAGCTCAGCAGGGTGCATCTTAGAGCAAGGTATTGAGTAAACTGTGAATTCACAGCAACCATTCTTCCCTGTGAAGATAGCACAAAAAGATGAGATGAAGAACGCAGTTTCTTTTTATGCAGTGTTACACTTATGTAAAAGAATCTTCACTAACACTTCAGAGGTCAAAAACTTTCAAGTTCACAGATACACGAAAAAACTTTCAAATCAATATCTTACATCCTTCCTGTGTTGTCAAATGTCACATTGCAGTTTGCCTTGTTTTTCTGTCTTCTGCAAGTTTTTCAACTTTATCAAAGGGATCTTCTGTCCACTAATTTAGCCTCCCTCAATAATGTTCACATGGTCAACCTTTTTTTTCTTTGTCCTGTTGTGTCCCATTTGATAGCTTCTTTTGGCATTCTCTGATTCAAATCAATACATTCTATGCTAAAGTTAAATCTACAAAACAACCCTTTTGACTCACTAATAATAATAACTCAAAGTAATCCATTTACCTATCAAATCCTGTACATATCATGTTGGGATTGTGAAGCCTCAAACTAGAACAGATATCTTTCTGAACTTCACTTGTAGCTGTCGCTGTTAGTGCCAAAATCGGAATCTGTGACATTAAGAAAGGAAAAACTCACTTCTTAACCCAAAACTTTTAAAAAAATGAAACAAAAATATATACGAGCTAAAAAAAAAAATCATGAAAAAGTCTATTTAAAAGCAATACTTTTATAAAGCTTTCATTATGTTTTTTTTTTTTTTTGTATCATCTCAAACTATAATTTTATCAGTTTACAAACAAATGTTAATTGCAGTGAGCTGAGATACAAAAAAATATGTGTCAAGGATTTCTGTAGTAATAATCTGGCATATTTCTGTAGTAATAATCTGGCATGTTTCTGTAGTAATAATCTGGCATATTTCTGGATAGGCAAAAATCTCCGAGACTGATGATGTTCTTGGCAAATGGTAACATTTAATTGTGAAAAGTAATATGGGTCAAAGGGTCAAAACCAGATTTTAATTTCTCTTTCCATCATTTTATGACAGAATATATATTCCATTATTATTTTAATTAGGCATGTTTAATGACCTTACCTTTGGAAACTCATTTTTCAAAATTCCAAGATAGCGGTATGACTGACGGAAATCATGGCCCCATTGTGACACACAATGCGCTTCATCAATGGCTATAAGATCAATTCCTAAAAATGCAAAAATATATTAAATGATTAGGACACCATTTAACTCTTTCCGTGCGTTTGGTCGATATAGTGACACTTCCGGTGTTCGAAGCTACCGTATGGTCATTATAGTGACAATTGTTTGTTTCATTAAAACAAGCGGTGTAACATTTAGATTGTACATATTTTGTCTGCGATTCTGGTGACACTTTCAAAATGGCGAAAGAGTGCCTAGTTACAAGCGATGCCAAGCAAGAGAAAGGACGAGAAGCATGGAAATTTTTCAATTTTTGACAACGTAGATAGGGGTATGGACATAGCCTATGGCCACCCTGCTGCTCTTGAATGTTTTCTAAGTAGATCTAGACATATTTAGACGACTGGAGAAGTAGTTAGGAGTAGGTAGGAGGTTAGTTCAGACATTCATTCAGCAAGAATGCAATACAGAATCACAATACGAGATTGACAAGTAGATCTACACATCTCAGATAGTAAGTAGTGGTACGTAGCGTGGATCTAGACCTAGCCGATGGTGAGCTGGCCACAATCAGTGTCTAAAAACATCACATTACTTCTTTTTTCCTAAAAAACTCTGCATTTATGAAATTTTCATTCATTTAGCTATACTCTGAAACATATTAAGTATACGGAAGTACATGGAACTACTGTTTTCCATTCCATTTTACAACTAGACCCCCTTACAGACAAGACCCGCGTTTTTACTCCCGCACCCAACAACACGTCCGTGTTTCTTCTAACGCACGGAAAGAGTTAAGCAGCAAAACTGATCAATAACAAAAAAAAAATGAAGTCACAGAAAACAAAATTGTTTACACCAGCATCTTTTTTCCCCTTGAGAATAAGCGACTAAATTTCTGGAATGATGACTATCTTTGGTACAATCATCTGAAGCAGAACAGGATTATCGGCACAAAAACAGATTAAATTTTGTTTGATCATAATAATAAGGTAAAGTTAAAATTCCGTATACATGCCATTCAGGCACGTTGGGGATACAGTGTTAGCACCAATTTTCAAGACCACTGGCATATGGAAGTGTGATGTGATGAGTATCATGTCAGGTTGCATTTACCTTCCCAGATTTCTCTGGTACCCATTTTTAGAGGCTGGGTGGACCCCAGGGCCTTTGTAATAAACACACACACACACAAAAATGTACAAAAAAAAAACAATCATAAGTGAATAGGTTAAAATTTTGTTATGGGTATAGGAAAAACTGTAAATCAGCCCAGAACAGGTGTCACTGTTCCCTAAACACTGAGGGATATACTAAAGAGGAGATTAGAACTCCAAATGGACTTGTCTAGAATGCAAAGATTCTTCTTACATCTTACATCCTTCCTGTGCCGCTAAATGTCATATAAGGTCCACATGGTATATATGCTGAGTGATATATGGCTTGTCAAAATAAATCTTATCCACCTTGCTCTAAAGAAATATCCAGAAAATAGTTCTCATGAATCTCACCAAACCCTGAAAATCTGCTACTCCTTTATGGACTACATCATGAGGATTTGCTTTCCACACCTAAATCGACTTAAATGCACAAGAGTTCTTCATTGACACTCATACCGTATTAAAAACAACATCTTCCGTTGCTTTCCAGCATACACACATCCAAACTGCTATCCCTTTCCTCCCCTTACTCTTTTTCCCCACAAGTATATTTTTCAATGCCTTCTATCTTTTGATTTGTCAAGGTATATAAATCCAGTTATGAATCTTGGCCAAGCTCTCAGTTATTCTGAAGTCACTTGCTTTATGGAATCACGAGACAGGGAGAGATTAACATTTTTGCAGCCCAAAACATGAAACTCATCTTACATCCTTCCCATGCCGTTTAATGTCACATAGACCTTGCAAGGTAGTTTGCCAAGATTTCCTGTTTTCGGTGAGCATTTCAGCCTCATCATAGGATGTTATGCCCACTGAACCGGCCTCTCTTAACAATGCAAAAATTATAAATGATGAAATTGACTGAAATTGACTATCTAATTAATTATGTAACAATAAAATACATCACTGAATTCAGAGAGAAAATTTAAAAATTAAACTGTTAGCTGCTATACTGAACAATGTTTCTCCTGGCCACTTACCAACTTGCTCATTCAGTTTTTTTAAATCTGAAATTGCAGTTGTAGCAAATTCTGGAGTGGCATAAACAAGACGGTAACGACCAGAAAACATGTCTTTCTTTACTTTAGCCATATCCGACTGGGATGAACCAAGGAAACATGCTTCTATGCTGGATGCCCTGTTGAAAAACAACTATTTAAAAAACAGCTCATGAAAAACATTCTAGAATTCACAGATTAAGTTTAAGCAAATTCCCAGGCCCTAACAAGACATCTATTTGTTCCCTTAACATTGAAAGATGCTGGGACAAAAGAAAATAAGTTTAGAACACAAACCAATTTTTGAAGAAGGCCGAAAGGTTATGGCAGGGATAAACTACAGAGAATCAGTTGCAAATAAACAAATAATAAGAATATGCACCTACACCACAAGTCCCAAACAAGTGTATATAAAATTTATTTTACCACAGAGGAAGCAGTACTCCCAGAACGGATTACTATATGTAATATAAAGGGGCAACCATACATAAACAGAAAAGACAGAAAAGAAAAACTGTCAGGTATGGAGTACTAATCCTGTCTCTGTACACCAAGATGGGAAAAACAGCCTTGTTTCATAAACTATGGGGTTCTCCTTCTATGTTCAGTTTCATACACTCAGCCATAGAACCTCCATGAATCATCTTAAAATCAGCAGTTCTTCATATGTGCCCCACAATTTTCCATCCATGCACTTTTCCTATGGGGCCAGCTTTGGCTTCTAAGAGACTACTGGTTTGTAGGATGTGCTCTGAGGTCAATACTCCATGAGATAAAAGTTTGAGTACCCATATTTTAACTGTTAGCATATTGGTGGGCGATGCCAGTATTAACATAGCTGCTTCCTTGTCAGACTCCAAAAAGAACCAGGTATCCATTTTTACCAGGCCGACTTGAGGATCTCGGGTTAGAGTCGAACCTTCAACACTAACATGAAAAATGAGTATGCTAATCACTTTCACTACTCAGAGGTCAAGGACATTTCTAAAAACCCATGAAATTCTGCTACTTTTTCCTTTTTTTCAAGCACCACAATACACAAAATAAAAAAATCTCACTGCCATTCATGAAATTATGATGAGATACATACTTAAGTCCATGTACTTGGTCTTCCATCAAAGAAATTAAAGGGCTAATGATAAGAGATGTTCGCATAGTGTACACAGATGGAAACTGAAAGGTCAAGCTCTTCCCATAACCTGCAATACATAGAAATCAACAGCAAAATTATCAGCAAAATTTCTAAACTACAAAGAAAAGCTATGGGACACATACTCAAGCCTGGAGAAGATGGCGGACTTTGTTAGGGCTGCAGATTTAGCATGACCAACTGTTCTTGAACGCTGAAGAAGAATACAGACTACAAGGTGAAGGGTAACTTTTTTGTTGTTGTTGGCAGAGCTATCAAATTGAAACAGCTTATCTTTTTCTTTAAGCTAATGTTGGGTTAGCATGGAAAATTTGGAGTACTAAGAACTATGAGCCTGGAGTTTTAGGCTGATACTCTATACAGTTATAATAATAAAATATGATTTTGTCCAAGTATCATGGATACTTTAAGAAATCACAGACTACAAAAATTAAGCTTTAGGCTACTGACACTTCATTCACTCATTAGGTGCAGTGCCATACATATTCATTTTTCCCCATTATGTGTGGTCCTTACTATTAATGATGCTAGAATCTGTCAAACATGCCAGTTTTCAAGGATAACTGCAATTATGTCAATGATCTACAGTAAGCTAACACAATGCCCTGAGTCAGTTAAATTTTTTTTTTCACATTTGGTATATGGAAAAATATGTGATGCATAAATCAAATTTGTTTCATATTCAATATTTCACACCATACACACACACACTCTTTTCTGTCTTCTAAGTAACATATACTGACCTGTTGCCATTATCACACAACTGTCTCTTTTATCAGTTAAGACAGAGTTTATTATTTTCCATTGGAGTCTGAAGGTAATAAGAAATCACAATGAATTTATTCAGCGAACAGTCTATACTTAAGTTACAAATTTACAAATAGGAAACAACAAGGCTATTGCACAGTAAAGTAACAAAGCACAGTATTGTATAGTTAGACCTTAAAAAAATATTTGTAAACAAAGCACTTTTAGACACGAGGGAAAGAAAAATGACAAGAGAATTACCTGGAACTTGAACCACGTATTCCAGAAGGACAAGCAACCATCTAGCCATGAAAGAGGAGCACATTAATCAACTCAGCCATCTAGCACCACAAAAATGGTGTTTGAAAGCTGAGCTATCAATGTCTGTCAGAATGAAATTAAAATTGTGATGCCCGAGAAGGAAATGAGGTCATGACACAGAAATCCCACTGCTTAGATTCAGTCTATTGAAGGTACCAAACTTGAGGCACAAAAATACACATGGTCTCCTGCACAATGAATTTAAGTTGTTTCTTCCAATATATGAGAGAGACTAAAAAAATAAAGGCAACACGCTCCTTGACAGAGACAACTGTCAGTAAATGAACATGACCATTATATCACTTCCCCACACAATCCCCATGCAGATCAATGCACTTTTAGTATTTTCACACTAGCTTCTTCATTTCTTGGGACAAGAAGCTTTTCAGCTACTCCTGAATCCAGGTCTGCACCTCATCACTTGAGGTAAACTTGCAATTATACTGTTCAATAAAAGAAATGCACCACTACTGTAGTTGTAATGGACACCAAATTTCACATTTATTTTATGGAATTAATGTTTCAATCTTGGCTTGAAGAAACTGTAAGACTTTAACAATGAAATGATGTTCATTAAATTTGGTTTAGACTTTTATTCTCTGCAATTGAGGCCTCCGTTTCACCAAGGTGCATGGCCTACTCTGGCCTGTATCAGAAATCGATATTTCCTTGACATGGATCTGATTAGCCGTTGGATCTGTTGTTGTGGGATGGCTGCCCACTCTTCCCACAGTGCAACAGACAACTGTCAGAGATTGGGTGGTACCAGGTCTTGCTGGCAGACTTGTCTGTTGAGTTCATCCCATAAGTATTCTACTGGGTTCATGTCTGATGACATAGACGGCCACGGAATGGTCTGGACGTTGTTGTCAGCGAGGAACTGGATGGTAAGTTGTGCCACATGAGGTTGAACGTTATCCTGCTGAAAAATCAACCCTGGTGCAGGCAGAAGTGAAAGGACGTGAGGACGAAGAATTTCAGCGACGTATTGCTGGCCATTCAGGCGTCCTTCTTTTTGCACCAGGTCACTTCTTCCCATGAGGGTGATTGTCCCCCACGGCAGTACACTTCCACCACCATGTGGAGGAGCCTCATCCAAGCAGTTCTGGGCGTAGCACTCATGGACTCTGCAGTAAACTCTTCTCTGTCTATCATGTCACTGGAGCAGAAAGAATGATTCATCACTAAACCAAACCCTTCTCCAATCATTCACAATGGTCCATTGACAATGATGGTTTGCCCATTGCAGTCAGTTCTGGCAATGCAGGTCCATCCATAAGAACAGGACTTCTGTAGGGTCTTCTAGCCCAAAGACCAACATCATGCAGTTAGTTCTTGATCACTGATCTGAAATTTGACGAGTTGCTGTCATTGACTGTACTGTTGAGGACGCAGATGCAAATTTATTCCTGAGATGATGCAGCCGTATGAAGCGGTCTTCGCCAGGAGTTGTGACTATGGGTCTTCCACTGCGTGGCCGGTCTGCAACTGAGCCAGTTTCTTGAAATCATCTCCAAAGGTGACTAATGGTGCTTCTAACCACATTAAATTGTCTGGCCACTATACTTTGTGACTGTCCAGTCTGTAAATGTCCAATGATGATGAGTCATTGTTCTGTACCTGCGCACTGAATTTTCACATGAATTGATTTGAGGAGCGTCAATCTTTTATAGGCATTCAATAACATGTTCAGTAAGTTTCACAGGATTCTCATGAGTTATGGTAAAAAATGCTGTTTTGACTAGTGTCGCTTTTCTGTGCTCATGAATCATCTGCTGAAAACAAACCAGGTCAGTATGTGAAGTTGATGTCCACGTGAACGTTTCAGGAAATTTGCCCTTGTCTGATTAGTAAACTTTAGTTTAAACAGCAACATCATATTTGTTGCGTTTCTTTTTTTGAACAGTATATGTAAAGCCATGTTGAATGCAAAAACAGATCTTACAAAAGATCTGGCAAAAGCAACATACAAAGAAACAGACAAGAAAGTAAAAAGTTCAGCTAGAAGGGATAAAAGAGAATACATAGACAATATGGCGAAAGAGGCAGAAAAAGCAACAAAAACAGGAGACAGCAAAACTTTATATAACATACAAAAGAGGCTAACAGGTACTATTACATCTAAAGAAAGACCAATCCTTAGCAAAACTGGAACCCTATTAACATCAAATAAAGACCAAAAGCAAAGATGGGCTGAACACTTCCAAGAAATACTTAATTGACCACACCCAAAAGAATTATTAAACCTTGAAACTGACTTACCAGCCCCACAACTAAATGTCAACCTAGATGAAATTAAATTGCATGAAATTGAAACAGCAGTGAATTTAACGGCTAACAACAAAGCTGCAGATGAAGATGAAATAACACCCAAAATGCTAAAAGCTATCAATAGTGACAACATGAGACAACTACAGAGAATGTTTAACAAGATTTGGAAAGAAGAAAAGGTCCCTTCTAATTGGAAAAAAGGAATCATTGTTAAAATACCACACAAAAAAAAGGCAACCTTAGTGACTGTAACAACTTGAGAGGAGTAATCTTAATATCAGTTGTGTCAAAAGTATTTTGCAAGGTCATTTTTAATAGACTCAAAGATATAGTGGATACCACAATGAGGGAAGAACAAGCAGGATTTCGAAAAGGGAGAAGCTGTCTCGACCAGTTCTTTACTCTCAGAATAATATTTGAAGAACATATTGAAAAGCAGAAACCATTAATACTGAACTTTATAGATTTTAAAAAGGCATTTGATAGCATACACAGAGATTCATTATGGAGAATTTTATGTCTATATGGAATACCATCTAAAACTGTCAACATCATTAAGGACTTATACAATGGATATGTTTGTGCAGTCAAAACAGAAGAAGGGATGAATGAATGGTTCCAGATTGAAACAGGCGTGAAACAAGGATGTATATTATCTCCTTTACTTTTTGGGATTACAACAGACTTCATAATGAAAAAAATGCTGCACAGGTAACACAGGTATTGACTGGGTACATGGGACCCAACTAGAAGACCTTGATTTTGCTGATGACATAACTCTTATCAGTAATAATGTGAATTCCATGCAAGAAAAAGCAGATAGCCTGTCTTCACTGGCTAGCAAAATAGGACTTGAAATTAACAAGGACAAAACAAAAATAATGAAAATTCCTCTGAACCAAAATGGAAAAATACATGTAGAAGGGACAGATATTGAAGAAGTCAATCAATTTGCATAACTTGGCAGCTACACAGACCAGGATGGTGACACTAGAAAGGAAGTTAGAATCAGAATTGCAAAAGCAGCATCAATCTTCAAGAATCTTGAGAACATATGGAATTCAAAAGTTATAAGCATAAAGACCAAGTTAAGACTATTCAATTCAAATGTAATATCCACCCTCATTTATGCATGAGAAAGCTGGAAAACAACTAAAGAAATAGAAAAGAAATTAGACTCTTTTGAAAACAAATGCATAAGGAAAATACTCGGCATCAAGTGGAACGAATTCAAGAACAATGCAGAGATAAGACAGATGACTGAACAACAACCAGTCTCATGGGTGATCAGGAAAATGAGAGGGACATTATTCAGAGAGGCCAAATTAACAGGCATAAAATCCTTTGATGAGGTTGAAAGACTCGCCGAAGACTGGAAAAACTGGTGAACTACTTTGCGAGTCCTATGTGACATTTAACGGCACGGGAAGGATATAAGATAAGATATAAGATATGGAAAGCCCCTTTTAAAGATGTGATAATAACTTGGTGCCAGATCAGGGGTGTAAGTGGGCTTATAAGGCCATTAAAACTTCAACTGTAGCATTGCCTCCAGTGTTGCAGATGCTGTATGCAGACCTGCATTCTCACAGTGCAGCAGGACTGTTTTTAACAGCATTCTTCTCCTTTTGATGTCATTTGCAGGTTTGTCTCTTTCTAAGCATAGCACAGCTGATCGCTGTTTGTCCATGAATTTCAGTAAGTTCACTTCTCACATCTCACAATGGTACACTGTTCAGCAATGATGCAGTGATCTTAGTTTCAACTAAAATGTTCAGTTAGACATGCACTGTGCATGTCTGAGTTTCCCTGCATCAACTTCTATCCACTGTGGGTATTGCATAATTTTCAGTTTGCCTTTACTTTTTTATTCTCCCTTGTATAAATAGCTCCAATTTTCTGTTTTAATTTGTGTAAGAGCATTCTTCAAATGTCCTGCTATTAATCTTTATACTCATTGAATGGAATATCATACTAGGAAATAACACATGCAGGCCTCTTGGGTTTTTTTTTTCTAGTTCTATATAGCATAAACTTGATATTTTTGGGACAAAATATTAGACTGTGTAGACTTTACAGAAAAAAAAAGTATGTCAACTGTTGTTTGTGATCTAGCACTAACTTCATCTATGTGCCTGTATATTTGTATGTTTCTGTTGTTTTGTTCACTGATCAATGTCACAGTATTTTAATTTAATTAAAAATAATTCCTTTCTTCAAATATTTTTTCATTATAATGGAAAAGTAAGTAGAGTTCTCAGACACTAAAACAGAAAATTAAGCCTGTCATGTTCTGCAGCTGCACAGAGTGACATTTTTTTAATGAAGAAAGCGAAAAAAAAAAAAAACTTGCACATCCTACTGAATGTTCACTTACAACATGTAATTCAGCAGCATGTAAATTTAAAATTTGCAATTATTAAAAATGATCTAAACTGGACTGCTTTTACATGTATGTAGTGCGTTATTTGGTTGGTATGTGTTACTATTATGCTCCCCGCCAGCTGACACCTCTTACTTCAGCTCAAAACATTTATAGCCTGCTTTTCTTTGGCAATTCCTATTCACTTTGCCAGACTATTGTTTGTTTTTGGGGGCATAACTGGCAGCAGGATAGGGTCTTTGTCAAAACAGTTCACTGTCCTGCCACAAAGAGCAATGGCTCACTGACTACCATCTCATTCAGCTTGAGTGCCATACCTTCACCACCAGTTGAAATATCTAAGGTGATGTACATTAGATTGTTGCCAGAGTCATACGCCAATAATTATTCAAACATTATTCTTGTCTCAATTAGAACATTACATACAGTTCTACTTACGGTCGAAATTTGGAGTATCCAAAGTACTGTTTAAGTACTTCAAGGTATGATGGGTCATCTGGCTGATGAATATCATCTATTGAAAAAAATTATCATCCACTGTATGTCATTTAATGTCACTGACAGAAATGAATTCATTATAAGCACCAGCAATTTTCAAATTTTGCAAAAATTTATTTTCATGCATGTGGCATAATACTGTGTCATATCTTCATTATCATTTAGGAATCTTCTCCTTCTTCGTATGCACTGTCTGTCTATATCTGCAGTCTTGTTTCTTGGATAAATTTTTTTGTAATTCATGTATGGAACCATAAAGCTTATCTTCTTTGGTAGTTTCACTCCTAATGTCCTATAAATCTTGCTTGTCTGCCTCTGATCTTTGCTATAATTTGCTTTTTAACTCAGCCTCTTTTAAGGCTTCTTCACTGGTTTTCTTGGCTGTCCATGGTACCTTCAACATCCTTCTTATGAACCACATCCCCATGGTCTCCATTTCTCACTGTACTCTCTTATTCATAGACCATGCTTCACACCCATAAAACAAAATTGGCTCGAAGTAACATTTAAGTACTCGGAATCTTGTTTTCACTGATATAGATCTGTTGCACAAGATGTGTCTCATTGTCTGGAATGGTGACGGCTTGAGCATGTCTGCTTTTTTTATTTCGTTGTGAAATTTCCCATCAGTTGTTATAATCGTTCCTAAGTACTTGAATCTATCAACTTGTTTCAGATTTGTGCCATCGATAGTAATGCTACATTTTGGTGTTATTCTTTCTTTGAGACCATCACTTCAGTCTTCTTTTTGTTCAGGCTGAGATCTTTATTTTTACTTTCACGAACCATGATGTCCAGAAGAGCCTGTAGCTCCTCTTCACTCTTAGCACTAAGGACTGTGTCATCTGCACATCTAAAGTTGTTAAGGTTGTACCCACCAACTGATATTCCTGGCATGTTCTCTATATATCTCATTATGTTTTTGCTGTCCCCCGTGTGGTACCCGGGATCTGCAAAGAATAGGACCACTGTACCCTACCATGCATGATCGTAAAAGGCGACTAAGGAGGGTTCAGCATAGGGCCAGCAACCCTATCTGGTAAAAAACTATCAGACTGCTACAGAAACAGAAGCAAGGGAAAAAGCAAATGCAGGTGGAAGGAGAAATGCGTATCAGGAAACTGAGCCCATGAAGGTTGTGGATGAAAGCCAGCCACTGGAAGTCCCCAGCCCGACTGCAGACCTCCTGGAACCTAAACAAAAGATGCAAATAGGCAGCTGGAATGTAAGAACACTAAACCAGACTGGAAAACTAGCACAAACCATCAAGGAAATGCACAGATACAAACTAGACATACTAGGAATACAAGAAGCAAGATGGACAGGACAAGGCAGAAGGAAATTAACAACACAGCACACAGAAGATACAATAATATGGTCAGGTAAAGAAGATCTTCATGAAGGAGGAGTAGCATTGATTATAACAAAAGAAGCATCAAGAGCATTGCTGAAATGGACCCCAATAAATGAGAGATTATTATATGCATGGTTCAACTCAAGATTCACGAAGCTGTCTATTATAGTTTGTTATGCACCAACAGAAGCAGCTGAAGAGGAATTAAAAGAAGATTTTTACAACAGCCTCCAAGCCACAGTAGAAACAATACCCAAGCATGATATGCTACTCATCTTGGGCGACTTCAATGCAAAAGTAGGTGAAGGAAATGAAGATAGAAGAAGAATCATGGGAAGAGAAGGAATCGGAGAAATAAATGAAAATGGAGAAAGACTGTGCAGTTTCTGTGAAGAAAACATGATGACCATCGGAGGGACAATTTTCCAACACAAAAACATCCATAAGGTGACTTGGAGGTCACCAGATAAAACCACAGAAAACCAAATTGATCACATACTAATAAACAACAAGTGGAAACGGTCACTACAAGATGTGCGAGCAAGGAAAGGAGCAGATATAGGAAGTGATCACAACCTTCTGGTAGCAAAAATAAAACTAAAATTAAGGAAAGCCAGAATCGGAGAACACAGAAAGATACATTTTGATACAAGAAAACTGATAGACCAGCAAACAAGAAATGAATTCTCAATAATACTTAAGAACCGTTTCAGTGTCCTACAAGACGAAGCAGAAATGTCCATATTAGATTTCAATAAAACACTACAGGAAACAGCAAAAGAGATGCTGGGATATCGAAAAAGGAGAAAAGAGGAATGGATAAGCGAGACCACATGGGAAAAGATAGAGCAAAGAAAAGAAATCAAGAAAGAATTACTGAACACCAAATCACAACGGCTTAAAGAACGAGTTTTAAGTAATTATGCACAAAAAGACAAAGAAGTGAAGGAATCATGCCGTCAAGATAAACGTCAGTATTATGACAACTTAGCAGAGACAGCAGAGAAAGCAGCATATACAAATGACATGAAAACCATATATAAAATCACAAAGCAGATGACAGGTAACTTCAATACAAGATGTGAAAGTGCAGTAAGAACACAAAATGGACAACTGGTCAGTGGAGAAAGAGAAAAAATTGAAAGATGGAGGGAACACTTTAACACCCTACTAAACAGAACACAAGCAGCACAAGCAATAGATATACCTGAAGCAAAAGCGGAACTAAACATCAATACAGGACCAATAACAATAAATGAAGTAAAAGAGGCGATAAAGATGCTAAAATCAGACAGGGCACCAGGTGAAGATGAAGTGACTGCTGAGATGTTGAAAGCGGAAGAAACAGAAACACCAAAACAACTTTGCCGGATATTACAACAAATTTGGGATTTAGAAAAAGCCCCAGAGGAGTGGAAAACTGGTCTTATAGTAAAACTACCAAAGAAGGGTGACCTCAGAGATTGCGGGAACTGGAGAGGCATTACCCTACTGCCACTCACTAGTAAAGTATTTTGCAGAATAATCATCAACAGAATTGTACCAACACTTGAGGAAAAACTTCGGAAAGAGCAGGCAGGATTTAGGAAAGGAAGATCATGCATAGACCATATATTTGTACTTAGACAAATATTAGAACAGGCAAATGAGTGGCATAGCACAACATATTCATAGATTTTGAGAAAGCCTTTGACAGTGTCAACAGAGATGCACTGTGGAAAATCCTAAGATGGCATGGCCTCCCCCATAAAATAGTTAATGTAATCAAAGCCCTATACGAGGGTTTTCAGTGCAAAGTTATCTGTGGAGAACATACCTCCAGCAGCTTTAGGGTACAAACAGGAGTGAAACAGGGATGTGTACTATCACCAACATTATTTATCTTGGCAGTAGACTGGTTAATGAAGGAGGCAACATCAGACAAACGCAGAGGATTACAATGGACCCTTAACACAGTGCTGGAGGACCTTGACTTTGCGGACGACATTTGTCTATTATCAAGCAGTCACAAAGATATGCAAGATAAAATAAACAAGTTAACCCAGAATGCAAACAACATAGGACTAAAGATCAACGTAGGAAAGACAAAGTTAATGAAGCAAAATGTGAACAACAGAAATGTACTCAGAGTAGATAACAAGTTAGTGGAGGAGGTCAACGAATTTGTATACCTTGGCAGCAGAGTAGTAGAAAATGGAGACAGCACAGAGGACATCAACAGCAGACTTACTAGACCAAACCAGGCTTTTGCAATGCTACAGAATATATGGAAATCAAATAAACTAAGCATAAATATGAAAATCAGGATATTTAAGAGTAATGTTCTAAGTGTACTACTCTATGGAAGTGAATGCTGGAAAATCACCAAAACCATAGAAAACAAGTTGAATTCTTTCCAGACTAAATGTTTACGTAGAATTTTAAAAAAATTTTGGCCAAACACCATAAGAAATAACATCTTATTGGCAGAAATGCAGATGAAACCACTGACAACAATTATTGAGGAAAGACGCTGGCGATGGTTGGGACATGTGCTTCGAATGACTGACAACTCACTACCAAAAATAGCACTAAGATGGACACCACAGGGGAGCAGAAGTAAGGGTAGACCAAAAGAGACATGGAGAAGAACAACAGAAAGGATGTTGAGCAATAGAGGGCTCACCTGGGCAAGAGCAGAAAAAAAGGCAAAAGACAGGCATTTGTGGAAAACCCTTGCAGAAGCCCCATGTGCCCTGGGCACTTAAGGTTCAGAGAGAGAGAGAGTTTTTGCTGTACAAGGAGAAGAGGTCAGGAGATAAAACATATCCTTGTCTCACTTCCAACCACACTCATTTACTCCATCCACCCTTTTCATGGCTAGATTATCACTGTATCCCCCTCTCTCTTTCTCCTATTTCTTTGTCCTGAAGGTTTTTATATGATTAAGATGTAAATTGAAACATCATAACTATGTGCTCCTTAATTAATAAAGTTGTTCCAACTTATGTTTTAAATAGTTTTAACATTTAGTGTCTAAAAAGAATTCTCCAAACCAAATCTTTATTTTCTTTTTCAGTACCCTAAAAAATCACTACTTAAATCATCTGAAGGATAAACAAATAACTATACGGCAGCAACATAAGCACATCATGTGGATATTTAGACAACGAAACAAGAACAGAGGAGCAGCACTTATTCAAATGTGAGAAGAACAATGATCTGGTCAAGCAACTAAGGCAGGGGCAGGAGTCAAGGCAAAAATGATAGCTGTAGAAGTGGGAGAGAAAGGATTTGTTGCAACATCAGCTTATGATGTATGCAAGCAACTGGGCATAAAGGGACAAGCAAGAGCAAGGGCACTGAAAAGCCTTTCAAAAACAGCAGAAAAGACCTCATGCTGACTGTGGAGCATGCGAAACAAGCACTGATAACTTAAATAATTTTGTTTGTCACAACTAATGCCAGTCCTCCTTAATTAAAACAATAAGATGCACGTCGAAGTCCTGTGCCAATTAGAAAATCATGGGTTCAATTCTGAGAAATGGAAAAAAAAAAAAGCAAAGACTCACAAGACCTCTGGGAGTCATGACCTAGAGGGGCCCATCACCCTTAGAGTGTCAGGAGTTTAATAGGGCTGAAATACTAATCCTGCATACAACTGTATCTGTAACAATCATGATATTAGACAAAATCTCACCTGGATCATCTTCAACAACAGGAACCACACTCTCAGTGGCACTTCTCTCAGCCTCCTCAATCCACTGCAAAAGGAAACAGAGATGTGTATATATGATTTGCCTCATAAAATAATAGACAAAGCACTTTAGATTATTTCTCTTTCTACTATTTCTTAGAGGCTTTCTGTCACTTTACTTGCACAAGTCTAGCTGTTTTCTAATTTACTAAATTCTAAATTTGTACCAGAGAAAGAGAGATGTATCACATCCAATGGTTTTTCATTTAAACCCCGAGCTAGATAAGAGATTCTCAATTATCTGAGAGGTGGCTCCATGGGAAGGAATTTCTAGTCTAAGGTTTCATTCATTTTATTTAGTAAATTGTCTACATTTTATTAATAATTACCATTGTAAAAGAATGCATTATGGTGAAAATCTTTTCTAGATGATGATGATTTAATATATTAGGGAAGGTTTAGAGGCAACCTGATTTAATAAGGGAGAATTAGGACCTGAGATATTGAGAACTGCTAGATTACACTCTCTATTTCAAAGATACAAAGATTACATAACTTATGTTTACTAAAACTATACATATTTATTAAATTAAGCATATATTTATGTTTTCCAAGATAATAAAACCTATGGTGGCAGCAGTAGGTAAAGTGAAACAAAATAAGTGGAAAACAACTTCCAAAAGATTGGTGCAGTTATAAAGACTGGCTCAGATCACATTCTATCTTCCAGTGGAGCAGATGGATACAAATGGCTACAAATGGCTACTTATTACAGCCTGGCCGATAGGACAAAGCACTCCTTCTTCTTCTTCTTTTCAATGAACACTTTCAGACACCACCTTGGATATCTTTGAAGAATGCTGACTTAGGCTGTTAAGGTCATCATATGGGTTGTCATGGATTTGCATGTCCCTTGCAGAAATTTACCTCCCTAACAGCACTCCTGTAGGCCTCTCAGTTGTGATCAGGATGGCCTGCTGCTGATGCATCCATTTGCAGATAGATCATCAATGATGTCTTGTAGCCATCTTCGCCTTGGTCTTCCTCTTTTTCTTTTTCCCATTGTGTACCCTTCCAAGACAGTTTTCTCTAGATTATCATGATGTTTAATGTGTCCAAAATATTTAAGTTTTCTCTGTTTAATCTTCTTTACTAGCCAGCCTTCTTCAATATTAAGTTCTTGTAGTATGGATATATTTGTTCTTTTTTGTGTCCATGATATTTGAAGAACTCTTCTGTAGCATTTACATTCAAAGGCATTTATGTGTTTCTCAGCTGTTTTGTTAAGTGTCCAGGTCTCACAGGCATATGTTGCGAATGGAAAAATGCATGCCCTTAAAAATCTTATTTTTTTTAGTTCTGTCTGTTCCTCTCCACAGATTCTTTAGTTGTTTTACTTTCTGAAGAGCGATAGATGTCCTCCTTTTAATTTCCCTCATTGTATCTCCATTATTAGTTAGCAGTGATCCAAGATATTCAAAACTCTTCACTTTTTCCAGTTTTTCCTCACTGATACATATATCAGCTGCCTTGTTTGTTTTGTCAGTTGTCATCAATTAGTTTTCTTTGCAATATGACAGAGGTTTTGCTCTTCGCTGTTCTTACTTACTGACATAATTAGTTTTTCCATTCCTTTTTGTGTTGTGGACAATAATACTGTGTCATCAGCATATCTAATCTCTGGTATTTCATAACCTCCAATTGTTATGTTATCGTAATATTCTTTATCTAAATCTTCCCTAACATTCCTCATTATATTTTCAGTATGCAAGTTAAATAAGTAAGGTGGCAATACGCACCCCCTGACGGACCCCTTGTTTTATGTCAAACCAAGTTGTTGTTTCACCATTTATTCTTACTGCTGATTGTTGGTCTAGATAAAACAGTGATGTTAATTGTATCAAATGTGTTGGAAATCACATTTTTTTCATTATTTCCCATGGTTTCTGATGTTGTAAACAATCAAATGCCTTTGAGTAGTCTATAAAGGATAAAAATATAGATTCACATTAAACTCTCTGCATTTCTCTATTATTAATCTTATACTGAATACATGATCTCTTGATCCTCTTCCTTGCCTGAAGCAAGCCTGGACCATATTGACTTATTTATACATACATTTATATATACTCATCTTAATTTCTGCCATTCTTGATCCTGCCCATTCCTCACTTTTTTTGTAAACAGACCCATACACCTCAGTCTATCTTCATTCTAGAACCAGTTTTACCACAGTCATCACTTCTCTCACTATGGCACAAAGTAACATAAGGAAATTGAAAAATAAAAGTAAGAATTTTGTCTGTGTGCATGGGTGTGCGTGCATGCAGTATATGAAATTGTGTGCAGGGCATGATTTTTTTGTGTGCATTGTGGCAATGCTGCACAGCTCAGAGGGCAGGGTTGGTAGAAATGTATACTTTATGAAGGAGATGGAGTCAGAGAGAAGATAACTTTGTATGGTTTGGTATGCCAATTCCACAGCCATGATGTTAATACTTACACTCATATCCTCATCATCAAAGTCAGACTCATCAAAGAAATCAGCATCATTTGTCTCAGGTTCTTCAGCTGTATGTGACTGCTTCTTTTCCACCTGGTCAGTTGTTGACAGGCTGTTCTGTATAATTATGAAAATGTATATTCTTTAAAAGAATACCACCAAAATGTAGTATTAACTTCTTCTTCTTTGTACACACATTGGCGATAATGCGTAGTACCCTGATTTTTGCGATGCGCCTTTTGGCTGGGTACCTCTGACTTCAGCATCTTTCCTTGCTAGGGCAGGCTGTGGTCTTGCTTGGACTGGCATGGAGACAGTGGTGCAGGCCGGCCTGACCAAAACTTTGTTTTTCTAGCCTCTGGTGGTTGTAGTTAAGCCCCTTCTCCATGTCAGATCCAGCATGCAACACTGGCTGGCCAGATGGCTTTGAGACAGTTCCACCAGATTTTCCTCATCCTTGCCAGCGATCTCCATGTCCCTATCCATCCACCAACCTGACATTACACCAGCGGAACTTACAATCACTTCAAAAGAAAGGGAATTGTGGAAAGAAATAATCGTCTACACCACGCAACATGTCACTTGATTGATTTTATATATTCCTTATTCATTAGAATTTTTTTTTTAATTTTTCACTTAACTGACAAAGAGACATAGAGTCAATTAAGCCTTAACTTCCATGAGTGATTAAAACCAATGACTACATGCAATCATTTATTATTTTTATTATTATTATTATTTTTAAAAAATACCAAACTGGATATTATTATTTTTAACAAATACCAAACTGGATATTTTTATCACAGGAGCATGAAGAACAATCCCCCATGTGGTTACCGGACACCTGGAGAGAAAAGAATAGAACCACTGCTACCTTCCACGCATGTCATTAAGAGGCGACTAAGGAGGTTGGAGGATAGGCCAATGAGCTGTTCTCTGTAAAAAAAAAAACAAAAACTGAAGCGTTACAGAAACATGGAGGGGAAAACCAGGAAACTTTGTCTTGGAAAAGGAAGGGACTCTGGTAACAGAGCGCATAACGTTGTGCAGTCAAAGGCGAAAGGAAGATACAGAACCGACATCTCAACTGAGTACCAGGACACCTTTTACCACTGCATGTTGGAATATTAGAAAGTAGAAAGGCTGCCATGATAGCTAGAGAAATGAATAAATATAATATAAAGATACTGTGGCTGAGCGAAACACACTGGACAGGAACAGGTAAGCTTAGACTAGCAACAGGGGAGACAATCATATTTTCAGGTCATCAAAACCCAGATGCAACACAGTCAGAGGGCGTGGCACTAATCTTTTCCAGAGAGTCCCAGAGAGCATTGATGAGCTGGGAGGCAGTTAGCTCATGGAAAATTACAGCCTGCTTCTCAACAAAGAAGAAGGATATTAAACTGAATATCATTCAAGTATACACACCAACAAATGATGCATAAGGGATAGTAAATGATTAATTCTACAACACATTGTTGGAAATCCTAGACCAACAAGGCAACAAAGACATAACAGTTGTAATTAGGGACATCAATGCAAAGGTAGGTAAGATCAACACAGGTTATGAGAAAGTAATGGGTCAAAATGGATTAGGAATAATGAACGAAAATAGAGAAAGGCTAGCAGATCTATGCATGCTCAACAACCTTGTCATTGGAGGAAGTATATTTCCACATAAAATTATACACAAAGCCACGTGGGTATCACTAGATCATGTCAATGAGAACCAGATAGACCATATTTATATCAGAAGAAGCTTTCGCAGAACATTGCAAGATGTCAGAGTGAAACGGGGTGTAAATGTAGCTTCTGACCACCACCTACTGTTAACTAAACTAAGAATGAAACTGAAGAAGCACCACAAAACAGATATGGCAAGGAAAAGATATAATATGATACTGTTGGAAGACCCAGAAATCGCAAAGAACTTTAAACTGAAACTGAGCAACAGATTTAAGGTTCTGTTGGAGTTATACGAAGAAGATACACCAGATGTGAACACTGTATGGAATAGTGCTAAAGAAATGTGGCGCAAATCATATGAAGCGACAGTGGGATCTAAGGAACCTCAGCATGAGGAGCATATTATATTAGAAACACTGAAGAAGATAGACAGAAGGACAGAAATGAAAGCAAAAATAAATGATAGTAAAACAAGAACAGCAAAGGCCTCAGCTCAGATAGAATACAATTTGGCCCATAAAGAGGTTAGGAAAAGCGTAAAGAGAGACAGACAGGCCTATTTTTGATCTTCTTCTTCTTTGTTCGCTTCTACCACCAAGACCGTCCTGTGATCCTACTGAATTTACTCCCGTGGTCCTTGATAGGTCCCATGGTCCCCCTGTAGTCCTCGAAAGTACCACACAAGATCCCCAAGAGGACCACAGGAGGCTCAGAGTATCGCAAGGCTTGAGCCTAAATTCTTGGTGAGCCTCAGAAGCAGGATTGTGTGACACTGTGGTTTTCATTGCACCAGTTTAATCCAGAGTTGGACTTTCTCACCGGAAAACCTCGACGTGTATTGAATATCAGATATGGGTGAGAAGTGGTTGCCCATCCAGGCTAGAGTTGGACTTTCTCATCGGAAAACCTCGACATGTTTTGGGATACCCGTGTATCCCTGCCGGGTGAGAGGTGGTTGCCCATCCAGGCTAGAGTTGGACTTTCTCACTGGAAAACCTCAATGTGTTTTAGGATACCCATGTATCCCTGCCGGGTGAGAGGTGGTTGCCCATCCAGTCCAGCGTTGGACTTTCTCACCGGAAAACCTCGGTGTGATTAGAATACGCATACATCCCCGCCGTGTGAGAGGCGGTTGCCTATCTAGACTGCACTGGTCCAGCATCTCCCACTTCAGCATTTTGTGGTCGTGGCCGCTAACCTTCCTAGTTGTGACCAGGATGGAACTTTTGTTCAGGAGGAAGAATCCTTGTCACTAGTAAGTTTCACCCCTGGGTTGTGCCGGTTTAGGCGTATTATCCCAGTATGGGCATGACCGACCTCTAGAGCAGTGGTACCATGAAATGAGTAGTCATCAAGTTTCACCCCTGGTTTAAGCCAGTTTAGGCATATTTCACCAATATGGGTGTATATCGGATGTGGCCGGCCTCTAGAGCAGGGGTGCTGTGGTATGAGTAGCTCTCGCCACGAGACTACTGGACATACCAATTAAACTTCACTTTATCCTTTCCATCACCTTTTCACATCGCGCCACAAATTTTTGTATTTTCTTCATTGGCTGGGAGGAGTTTCACTCCATGCAGTGCATCCGAAGAATCTCGCCAGCAGTGTGCCTATTTTGATAATATGGCAGAAGAGGCAGCTGGTAAAAACAGTATGAGAGCTCTGTATGAAATCACCAAAAAGTTAGCAAATAGACCATGTAGGATAGAAAAGCCCATCAAAAACAAGGAAAGTAAGGTAGTAACATCAGAAGAAGAGCAGATGCAAAGATGGATGGAATACTTCAGCAGAATCCTAAAAAGGCCAGCACCAAGAGAAACAGAGGACATACCAGCTGCAGAGAATACTCTAGACATCAATGTAGAACTACCCAGCAAGGCCGAAACTGAACACGCTATCTCAGAGTTGAAGAGAAATAAGGCACCGGGTCAAGATGGAATTGTAGCAGAAGTGCTCTTGGCGAACAAAGAAATAACAACAGAAATACTACTCTTATTATTTAACAGAATTTGAGAAGAAGAGAAGGTCCCACAGGACTGGAAGGAGGCCCATCTTATACAACTTCCTAAGAAAGGAGATATATTAGAATGTAAGAACTATAGAGGCATCTCCCTGCTCTCAATACCCAACAAGGTCTTCAGCAGGATTTTGATAAATAGAATTAAAACATCAGTTGATAGTAAACTAAGAGAAGAGCAAGCAGGTTTCAGGCAAGGAAGATCCTGTACTGACCATACTGCTACAATGCGAATAATAGTAGAACAGTCAATGGAGTGGAATTCTTCACTGTTAGTTACATTCATTGATTATGAGAAGGCATTTGATAATTTAGATTGTAGAATGCTGTGGAAACTGCTGGAACACTATGGTATCCCAGCCAAGATAACAAAGCTTATAAAGACCATATATAAAGGAACAACTTGTAGAACTGTACATGGAGGAACTCTCACAGAAAGTTTTAAAGTGGAAAAAGGTGTGCGGCAGGGATGTTTGCTATCACCATTCCTATTCTAGCAATTGACTGGATCATGAAAACTACCACACAAAGAAAAAGATAAGGGATACAATGGGCATTGTGGAACTAACTGGAAGATCTTGACTTTGCAGATGATGTGGCACTTCTGGCACACAGCCACACACAAATGCAAGAGAAACTTCAGATCTTAAGCAAGAATTCATATAAAATGGGACTATCTATTAACAGACACAAAACAAAGATAATGAAAAGTAATAGTGCAAGCAACAGCCTCATGGTAATTGAGGGTGTGCCAACTGAGGAGGTAGAGTATTTCACATATTTAGGCAGCATAGTGGATAAATACAGGGGAACGGAAAAGGATGTTAAAGCCAGAATAACCAAGGCCAAGACAGCATTTACCCAACTTAGCAAAATATGGTCATCAAAGAACATCAGAACAAGAACCAAACTTAGGCTTTTCAATACAAACATAAAGACTGTCCTACTATATGGTTCAGAGACATGGGTTATGACCAAGACAATACAAAAGAGGATACAAACATTCATAAACTAATGCTTGAGGAGGATTTTAAACATTAAATGGCAGGACAAGATCAGGAACAAGGAGGTCTGGGAAAGGGCAGGACAAGAACCTATGAACCTACAAATCATGTCTAGGAAGTGGAGGTGGATTGGCCACAATCTGAGGAAACCCGACACCAACATAGCAAGACATGGAATCCTCAAGGAAATAGAAAACGAGGAAGATCTAGACTTACTTGGAGAAGAGAAATCATGACAGTGCTCAGAGACAAGGGGTCTCATGGAAGGAAGCAGAGAATAATTCCATGAACAGGGATGAGTGAAGAGCCTTTATTTGTAGCCTATGCTCCCAAGGGAGTGAAAGGCGATGATGATGATAATGATGAAGTTCATTCATTCCTTTGCATGTCCCTTGCGGAACTTTGCCTCCCAAACAGCACTCCTGTAGGCCTCTCGGTTGTGAGCAAGATGGCCTGCTGCTGCTGCATCCATTTCCAGATCATCAACGATGTCTTGTAGCCATCTTCGTTTCGGTCTTCCTCTTTTTCTTTTTCCCATTATGTATCCTTCCAATACGGTCTTCTCTAAATTATCATGACGTTTAATGTGGCCAAAATATTTAAGTTTTCTCTCTTTAATCCTCTTTACTAGCCAGCCTTCTTCAATATTAAGCTCTTGTAGTATAGATATATTTGTTCTTTTTTGTGTCCACGATATTTGGAGAACTCTTCTATAGCATTTACATTCAAAGGCATTTATGTGCTTCTCAGCTGTTTTGTTAAGTGTCCAGGTCTCACAGGCATATGTTGCGATGGGAAAGATGCATGCCCTTAAAAATCTTATTTTTGTGGTTCTGTCTGCTCCTCTCCACAGATTCTTTATTTGTTTTACTTTCTGAAGAATGATGAAGTACAATGATGAATAAAGGGTAGAATAAAAGCAATAAGAAGAATGACTTAAGTGTTCTTTCATATTATTATTCCTCGTGGAATTAACATGAAATGTTTGCAGCTAAGATTCTGATGCATAAATAAGCACATACACACACTGTCATTGCTGATGTAAATCTTGATCAATCTCTGGTAATTTTATTTATTTCTTTGCTTCTTCTCTATATACTTGACATGTTCAAGAACTCCTCACACCTTGTTTTGTTCACTTTAATAATGTTAATATAAAATTTCTTTTATATGTTATCTTCCTTTTCTGCATACACCTTTAAAAGGGTGTTGGTTGTTTTGTGTTGCAGTTATGTGGCTTTCAGCCCAACACATCAGACTTCATCTCAACGCATTTTTGCGACAGGGTTAGCCTCCTCATTGCGATCTTTATTCACTTGGCCTAACTACTGTTTTTACCAGGTCATCACTTGATCACCTGGAGGCAGAATGGGGTTTTGGCCGGCTATGGTTAGTCAACCTTGACAAAAGCAATAAGCTATGGGTTTCTGGTGGATTCAGTACTCCCCCCCCCCCCCCCAACCACCCTTTATAAGTTAATTACGAATTACAAATTACTCACCGGCTGCTCTGACACTGATGCATTGTTATTTTCTGAAGAAGTAGCGTTCTGTCCTTGTGTTTCACTCTTTTCTGATTTATCATGGTAAATGTCATCAAATTCGATGTCATCCAGGTTGTCATGGTCATTGTACCCTTGCTCTAACTCACTATCGTCAATATCGGTGTCAGAATGTTCGGTTTTAATAACTGGAGGTCCGTGAACTGTAAACCAAATTGCTGATAAGCATTCTTTACACTGGTCAATAAGTCCGATTAATTTATCGTCTACATGTCCTTCGGTCCTCGATTCCGCAAGCAGAATAGACTCTTCTATCTGCAGTTTCAAGCCTTTTAACCCTTTCAGTAGAGCACTGAGTTGCATGATTTATGCAGGTGTCTGTGTAGTTAAGGAATCATTTAATGCTGCATAGCAATGCTGTCAGATTGCAATCATATGCCATCACGCATAGAAACACGGTGTAAGCTGAGTTATTGTATTATGGAATTCACATCTTGTCTTTCGCTTCAACGAAACTAATTAAAATTGCGGAATTTGGAGACTAGTTATTTAAACTAAGCATACTTCTGCTTGGTTATTATAAAAATTGAACCCATACTTTGAAACGGAAGAATTAAATGATGGCCAGCTAACGTGCTGAAAATAACGTGTTGTATAAAATGTAAATGGCAGGTGACTATTAGGCTTACGTCTAGGGCCCTTGAGGGAAGGAAACAAAATTCTGCAAATACAGATCACTATTTTATATAACGATCATTTATAAGTATCACTGTTGCTCTGACACGTTATACAATATTATAAAAAAGAGATAGTGACATTCCAGATGTGTTTGGCCTGTACATGTATCAGGGTGTGGGCGGTTTATAGGTGATGGTGTGTATGTGGGAGGGGGGAGACACCTTTACTAAGTTTGGCCTGTGGGCTCCTTTACAGCAACAACAACAACAAAATACTACTAATAATGATAGTAATATGCTCCCAGCTATGATATGCTCCACGCCCAGCGTTGAATACGATCACAAGTATCAGGAAGAGTGAAGTTACAGAAGCACGATCTGTGAGCTTAGTGCCTTGACACTAGGGACCACCCCAGTCAAATTGTAATGTTTTGTTGTGCGTATATTACGACCCGTCATCGTCTACTTTATTAACCCAGCATCATAACCTTCGAACCAGCCGTGTAAGGGTGGAATCTAGCGCGACCCAAAGAGTTCAAAGTCAACCATGTTCTAGATGACTGCGAGGACCTTGAATCATCTTGAGACCATAGGTTTATGACCCAGTGGCCAACAGGGTTTCCTACTAGAAGGAGATAGACAATATGTTGTATGTTGTATCCTGACTTGCATATATCCCCCCCCCCCCTTTTTTTGTGCTTGTCGTTTGTGTTCGTGGTGGAATTACATTGAATATATCAAAATATGTAAATTGCTAAAAAAAAAATAATAATCAGAATCACATTTTTTCAAAGTTATGAATGAAAGTTACGCTGCCTATATTTCATATACAAATCAGTTAGCAATAACCATAAAGATACACAAATTATTATACAAAATTTGATGCAGTATGTATCATCGGTCTTCAATGGGCTGTAACAAAAGAAAGAGCGGTTACTCTTACAATATTGTGAACTCTATTCGGTCTTGTATTCATGGGAATATATCAGATTTCTTTTCTGTTTACATCTACGTCTTTATTACTTTAGATCGGTGTCTTAGAATAATTTTTTTAACAATGGCATATTTCTGCCCAATATAATACAGTATATGACAGGACAAAAATAAGAATTAAAAAAAAGAAAGAAACAAATGACAAAATTCAGGCTAATATTATGACACTCAGATTTTTAAAGCACTTATAAGCTTACAATACCAACAGCTGAACTAAATGCACATTATCAGCCCTAACCTCTATTCTCAATCCTTTAAGTAAAAAAAAATATTGTCGTTACCAACAAATATAAACAAACTAGAAACTTTGCGAAATACTAAAACTAAACTACTCAATGGTTCTTTTAGCCAAAATAAAAAAACCTCTGGTTTCGGTATTATTTTTTTTTGGGGGGGGGGGGGGTAAAATTGTGCCAATAGTAACAACTTGTCCACAGAATCTGTATGAAAAGAAATTCAGCGATGTTAAAATATATAGCCAATAACCATTCTAGTTTCTACTTGAAAAGAAAAAGAAACTTATACAATGAAAAAGATAAATGCAACGGTCAATATTTTTGTAATTCCGCGACTTTTATTAATCATAGCGCTTATGTTAAAGTCAAAAGTTTTTCTTTTGGCGAAAAAGCGCTCTCGAGTTCCGTGCGTGGGGAAAAAGGCTTTCGCTCCCTTCCCGGACGGCGAGAATTAAGGTGTTTCGATGCAGAAGCGAGAGGTTTGTCCGTCGAGCGAAGCCTATAAACGGCTAGCCAGCCAGGTTCGTGCTAACGGTGTACTACGGTTTTGTCGACCGATGGTCTCGAAATTGGCCCATCTCGTGCGATGGTTGTGGGTGCGGGGCTTTCTTCTCGTTCGTTAGAGCAGAGAGAGACGGCCTCACCTGTTAAAGGAAATGAAACGCCGTCGGGGTCGAAAGGAATCCGCTCTGACCAGAGCGCTGTCTCCCTTGCCCCGCGTTGGTCTGTCGGCAGATATCCGACTAAGGTTCGGTGAAGAAAGCTATCTGGTTGATCCTGCCAGTAGTCATATGCTTGTCTCAAAGATTAAGCCATGCATGTCTAAATTTACACTGTCTCACGGTGAAACCGCGAATGGCTCATTAAATCAGTCGAGGACCATATGAATAAATTCAGTAGGATCACAGGGCGATCCTGGTGGTAGAAGCGAACGAAGAAGAAGAAGAAGAAGACATCAAAAATTTAACGAAAAACTTCTTAAATGTCACTTGCAACGTCTATTCTTTCGTTCTTACCAAACGTAAGGAAACTGGAAGTTAAGTGTGTGAATATATTTACTGGAATTATTGCTTCCATACTTCTCTCTGAAAATGTCAAAATTCAAGAAACAGAAAAAAATTTTTTTTAAATATAGTTAGGAAATGAATTGTTTGATAAATAAATCATGATGGGTGCTGAGGATGATACCAAAGCTCACTGTAAATTTTGTAAGTGTGACGTTAAAGCAATATATCAAGATCTGAAAATGCATAGGAAATCTAAGAAACATGCAAATGCAGGTGTCATTTAAAACTCAGTTGCCTTTGACTTTTACACAAACTTATAATGAATCCTCTAGTCTTGATGGATTAGTTACCATGTTTATGAGTTGCCGTTGTGCTGTTGTAAACTGTGACCATCTTGTTGAGTTTGCAAGCCCAGAACTGCTGGCAGCAAAACTCCAATAAAATGAAGCTGGAACTTATTCATACTATTTTAATGGTCAATTTCAGTTTAACAACATATTATTATAGCATTTATCAACTTCCTCCTGAAGTTTCAAAAGTATTTTTATAGGAACAACTTAACAATAACAGCATATCAGAAAAAAAAATTCTGCAAGAAATGGGGCTTCAATATCATCTTGCCAAGCAGGTCCTTCAGATGCTGATTTTTTTTTATTGTTGTGACAGTGTCAAGGTAATTAGTAGCATTAACGACACATTATCATTAATAACAATTCTTGTCCTCTCTGTGTACTCTGTTCTTCAGAACCTTTCTCCATCCACCCCTCTCCGTTATGCCCTCTCACTGTTTTACCATCTGCGCCATCTGGGCGGGTGTATTTGGGTCATGGATATCCGATGATGGCAAACTTTGGGTATTTGTGGCATAACACCATATTGTTTACTATATGGTATCCTTTGTGATAACCTCTATAGAGCATTTCTCAGCAAATCGTTGGCTTTCACTTTGTGCTCTAATCCGTCTATCTGGGTGCATTTCGTTTCTTACAAGGAGGAGGCTAAAGAGCTAATTCTATACATTTTTCGAATGTTTTTATCTGTTGTGTTGCTTTTTTATGTGATTCTTGAAAAAGGCTTTTGCTGAAATATTGGATTGTTGTATATCCATCATTTATATGTACTCTTCTTTCTTTCTGCCAATCTTGTTTCTGCCCATTTTCCCCACTTTCTGTCTTTTTGTAAAACTGTACTATACAGCCATCTATTATCATTCGTAACATAACAGCATTACTTTCAATAACATTTTTCTCATATTATATTTCACACATACGAAGGGGGTTCAGAAAGTAATGCACCACATCGTTTTTCTCTGAGCTGTTTATTCAAAAAAGCATGAAATGTATACACAATATTCATGGATATGTCATGTAAACATAGGTTTTATTCAACATAATCTTCATCAATTTGTACGACTTTACGCTAGCGCGAAACAAATGCATGTATTCCTAGCCCATATTAGATTTTCTCTTGATTATGTAGCCGTTTCTTCGCTGCATGAATAACTCTTTCGTCATCTTCAGATCTTACCCCTCGAAGTGCATCTTTAAGTAGACCAAACAGATGAAAATCAGAGGGTGCCAAATCAGGACTATAGGGTGGATGGGGTAGTACAATCCAACTCAATTTGGTGATTGCTTCCCGTGATGCCAGACTTGTGTGATGGCGATTATTGTCGTGAAGGAGAAGCAGGTCTGCTGGATTCTTTTGCGCCCGAACTCTGCGAAAACGTTGATTGAGTTTTTTCAATGTTTTAATGTAACCTTGCGAATTGATTGTCTCTCCTCTTGGTATAACATCCACAAGAATCACACCTTCAATGTCCCAAATGACGGTGATCATGACCTTTCCAGCTGAAGGAGTTGTCTTGAATTTCTTTCCTCGTGGTGATTGCAGATGATGCCACTCCATTGACTGTCATTTTGTGTCAGGTTGAGAATGATGTGCCCAGGTTTCGTCACCTGTTATGATCTTAGCAAAAAGTTCTCTTCTTCAGCATTGAAACGCTCCAACAATTCAGAAGGAATTGCTTTCCCTTGCAATCGATGGTCATTTGTGAGACTTCGAGGAACCCATCTTGCGGAAACCTCAGAAAATCCGAGAGTTTCTATAACTGCATTTGCACTACCATTGCTGACTGACAGCTTTAAGGCCAATTGTTGAGTAGTGATACGCCTATCAGTAAGAATAATGCCCTCAGCTCATTTCAACATTTCTGCCTTGGTGGCTGTGGCAGGACGTCCACAGCACGGCCGATCATGCAACTCCTTATCTCTACTTATTGATTCTTTGATTCTCTGAACCCAACCACTGACTGTACTCTTGTCGACTGCAGAACTTCCATACACATCACATATATGCTTGTGAATGTTCACAACAGTTTCCTTTTCTGCAACGAGAAATTCTATCACAGTTCACTGCTTACACCGCAAGTTGCTAACACGCTCCATTTCAACGGCTAGGGAAGGCACATTCTTTGGCCGGTTGCGGTGCAATTTGGTTCACACATTCGGCACATGCCATATTTAAAGTGTGAAAAATGTAATGCTTCTATCTTCATTATTAGCTGAAAAAAAAAAACTATGTGGTACATTACTTTCTGAACGCCCCTCGTACATTATTTTAAAAGATAAAATATTTCTTAGATATTTTTTTATGAATAAATCCTTTAAAAAATCTAGATAATTGTAGATTTATTCTGAGGCAATTCTGTATATTTTTGTGAAAAAAAAAAAGAAACTTGGCAGCCTTGTTCGTTTTCCGCAGGCAGATCACAGCGCCGTCGAGGCTCATCGTCGAGTGTATCGTGCATATGTGATAGCGTTATGGGTGACAGTTTTGTGACAGCAAGCAACTGGTGTAGGAAACGCAGGGATGGGCGCACATATGTGCATGATGGGGGTGGAGAGAGACATCAATTGAGGAAGACATTCAATTGTGACTCATTCAAAAAGTCGACCAAGTCGAAAAAAAAGTCGTTCTTTGTTTTCAGATGAATTTCTTCAATGTTCGAGGAAGTATGTTTCGAACTGTTACTGAGAGATTAGGTTACAATGAAGTTCTGTGCACGATTGATACCAAAACAAACGACTGATATTCACAAAGCTGAAATAGTTGGCTCACAATAGATAATTATCCAGCCCTTCTACACCAACGAGGAACTCGAAGAGGACACGAACGTGCGGGGAAGGGATGGGGGAGGGGAAGCCAATCTCTGGAAATACGGATTCTTGTTTTATGAATCTTATACCAGGAAATGAAAGGCATAGGGCGACATACCACAGGAACCCGGATGTTGGTTAATCAGTCACGGCTTTGTTAGTCATCTTCTTCGTGTCATTATTAAAAAGTTGCTTCTGCCTTTCCTTTTTTTTGAGATTTAAGTTATGCACTTGCCATCAGCTGTTATTGTTGTTCTAAGGTAACTGAATTTATTTACTTTTACCGTTGTCCATCCTTTTGAAAAGATTGGTATATTTATCTCTTTGATGTTAGTATTGTTTCTCTCTTGTGTGGAGTTCTAAAGAAGTATTTCTTTCCGCGAACTTTCTCGTACTCTAATTGATGTCTCTGCTGATTTCATGCTGTCATTTCTGTAAGGACTAAATACAGCTTTTTGATTGTTTGATACCCGTATTAATCTATGTCAAGTCCCATGGTCTTCATCGACTGCCATCCTCGCTATAGCGAGGTCTTCCTGTTAGTCTGGTGACTACCATTCTCGTTATAGCGAGGTTTGTTTCGTTGCAGCGTAAAACCAATTTATCTGTGCATGTCTGGTGACCTTTCATAGTTCAATCCAAAGCATGGCTAACAACCGAGTGAAACTGATGTTTTTAATCGAGAAATTTCAATATTTATTGTGATTTCGGAGGCATAAGGACATGTCCTATAACCCGACCACTGTTCCTGAATGTACCCCAAGTAGATCCAGACCTATTAAAAGTGATTCGTATATAGGACCTAGGAAAGTCGCTACCCTTAGAAAGACATTCTCTATCCAATATTAGAAGACCGATAAACGTTTCTTTGCATTACGACCAGCCAAACAAATTTCTACATAGGGCGAATCTAACAAGCAGTTTCAAAGAAAAGTGTGCCACCTCTCCCCCTAGTCTCATCACTGGATTTATTTATTCATCATACTCCCCCTTGTCTCATCTCTGCATTTAATTTTTCATCATCGTTTCTTTTTCTTCCGCGTTTTTACATACATACATACATTTCTTGCAACCGCTTAACTTTGTCTTCTCATTCTGGGGCTCTTGATTTCATAACGTCAAACCGAATACGCTGTGCTATGTTTATCTTCTAGCAATTCAAATTTACACGTAGTTAATTTCCATGACCTATCTGCGCATAATGAAACCAACAGTGTGTGTTTCATGATATTTGCAGTGGCTTGCAACCAACAGTGTGTGTTTCATATTTGCAGTGGCTTGCAACGAGGAAGTAATGTTCTTTAAAGCTTCCGGAAAACCCAGATGAATATAAAATAGTCCTGTGTTTTAAGACTGAAGTCTGTGGAAATTGAATTAGATAACAACATTCTGGCTGCAGGTAAGAGCAGGTCTACGCAAGTAAATGTAATGTGAAAAGTAAATTACTGTGAACTTTATTATGACAGAATTTAACATTGTAGAGTGTTATGTTTTCTTGATCTATTACATGCATTTGTTGATTCGCTGTTTCTTGTGAAAATAACCCAGAATTATTTATATGTATGACCGTATATGCGCTCGCACACCCACACACAGTCGTAATTTTATTGCTTTTATTTTTATGTGATTTCCAAGTGATTGAAATTAATGACTCATTTATGATCCTCGGCACCATGTATCTATGGCAGCCGTTATGGAAATTTTCACCACTGTAGAGACATCATATGAAAAAGTGTTTTAAAATTACATCTCTCTCTCTCTCTATCTCTCTCTCTCTCTCTCTCTCTCTCTGAACCTTAAGTGCCCAGGGCACATGGGGCTTCTGCAATGTTTTTCCACAAATGCCTGTCCTTTGCCTTTTTTTCTGCTGTTGCCCAGGTGAGCTCTCTATTGCTCAACATCCTCTGTGTTGTTGTTCTCCATGTCTCTTTTGGTTTACCCTTACTTCTGTTCCCCTTTGGTGTCCATCTTAGTGGTATTTTTGGTAGTGAGGTGTCAGCGTATGTCCCAACCATCGCCAGCGTCTTTCCTCAATAATTGCTGTCAGTGGCTTCATCTGACTTTCTGCCAAAAGCTGTTATTTTTTTATGGTGTTTGACCAAAATATTTTTCTAATTCTTCGTAAACATTTAGTCTGGAAAGAATTCAACTTGTTTTCTATAGTTTTGGTGATTTTCCAGCACTCATTTACACACTTTGAACATTAAATATCCTGATGTTTTTATTCATGGTTAGTTTTTTTTACTTCCATATAGTCTGCTATATAGTAAAGACCAAAAGCAAAGATGGGCTGAACACTTCCAAGAAATACTTAATCAACCACATCCAAAAGAATTGTTAAACCTTGAACCTGGCTTACCAACCCCACAACTAAATGTCAACCTAGATGAAATTACATTAAATGAAACTGAAACAGCAGTGAATTTAATGGCTAACAACAAAGTTGCATGTGAAGGTGAAATAACACCCAAAATGTTAAAAGCTGTCAATGGTGACAACATGAGACAGCTACAGAGAATGTTTAATAAGATTTGGAAAGAAGAAAAAATTCTTTCTAAATGGAAAAAATGAATCATTGTTAAAATACCAAAAAAAGGCAACCTTAGTGACTGTAACAATTGGAGAGAAGTAACCTTACTATCAGTTGTATCAAAAGTATTTTGCAAACTCATTTTTAATAGACTTAAAGATATAGTGGATACCTCAATGAGAGAGGAACAAGCAGGATTTCGAAAAGGGAGAAGCTGTCCCGACCAGATCTTTACTCTAAGAATAATACTTGAAGAATATATTGAAAAGCAGAAACCATTAACCTAATACTGAACTTCATAGACTTTAAAAAGGCATTTGATAGCATGCACAGAGATTCATTATGGAGAATTTTATGTCTATATGGAATACCATCTAAAATTGGCAACATCATTAAGGACTTATACAATGGATATGTTTGTGCAGTCAAGACAGAAGAAGGGATGAGTAAATGGTTCCAGATTGAAACAGGTGTGAAACAAGGATGTATACTGTCTCCTTTGCTTTTTGTAATTACAATAGACTTCATAATGAAAAATACTGCAAAAGTAACACAGGTATTGACTGGGTACATGGGACCCAACTAGAAGACCTTCATTTTGCTGATGACATAACTCTTATCAGTAACAATGTGAATTCCATGCAAGAAAAAACAGATAGCCTGTCTTCACTGGCTAGCAAAATAGGACTTGAAATTAACAAGGACAAAAGTTATAACCACAAAACCAATTTAAGACAATTCAATTCAAATGTAATATTCACCCTCATTTATGCATGAGAAAGCTGTAAACCAACTAAAGAAAGAGACAGGAAATTAGACTCTTTTGAAAACAAATGCCTAAGGAAAATACTCAGCATCAAGTGGAACAAATTCAAGAACAATGCAGAGATAAGACAGATGACTGAACAACAACCAGTCTCATGAGTGATCAGAAAAAGGAGATGGACATATGTTGGTCACATGATGAGAAGAAATGATCAGAGACTCCCAAAACAAGCTAACAAGCATAACACAACAGGACAAAGAAAATGAGACAGACCACGTGAAACTCTGAAGAGGACATTGTTAAGAGAGGCCAAATTAACAGGCATAAAATCCCTTGATGAAGTTGAAAGACTCACCGAGGACAGGAAAAATTGGCCAACTACCTTGTGAGCCCTATGTGACGTTTAATGGCACGGGAAGGATATAAGAAGAAGATATAGTCTGCAGCATTGCAAAAGCCTGGTTTGCTCTAGTAAGTCTGCTGTTGATGTCCTCTATTCTGTCTCCATTTTCTACTACTCTACTGCCAAGATACACAAATTTGTTGATCTCCTCCACTAACTTGCTATCTGCTCTGAGTACATTTCTGTTGTTCACATTTTGCTTCATTAACTTTATCTTTCCTACATTGATCTTTAGTCCTATGTTGTTTGCATTCTGAGTTAGCTTGTTTATTTTATTTTGCATATCTTTGTGGCTGCTTAATAGTAAACAAATGTTGTCCACAAAGTCAAGGTCCTCCAGCACTGTGTCAAGGGTCCATTGTAATCCTCTGAGTTTTTCTGATGTTGCCTCCTTCATTAACTAGTCCACTGCCAAGATAAATAATGTTGGTGATAGTACACATCCCTGTTTCACTCCTGTTTGTACCCTAAAGCTGCTGGAGGTATGTTCTCCACAGATAACTTTGCACTGAAAACCCTCATTTGATTACATTCACTATCTTATATGGGAGGCCATGCCATCTTAGGATTTTCCACAGTACGCCAAAGGCTTTCTAAATATCTATAAACAATGCATATGTTGTGCTATGCCACTCATTTGCCTGTTCTAATATTTGTCTAAGTACAAAAATGCAGTCTGTGCATGATCTTCCTTTCCTAAATCCTGCCTGCTCTTTCCGAAGTTTTCTATCTAGTGCTGGTA
Source organism: Achatina immaculata (assembly GCA_009760885.1). Taxonomy (NCBI): domain Eukaryota; kingdom Metazoa; phylum Mollusca; class Gastropoda; order Stylommatophora; family Achatinidae; genus Lissachatina; species Lissachatina immaculata. The sequence continues at coordinate 27,397,384 of CM019691.1, read as the reverse complement.
CAATTCTGTTGATGATTATTCTGCAAAATACTTTACTGGTGAGTGGCAGTAGGGTAATGCCTCTCCAGTTCCCGCAATCTCTGAGGTCACCCTTCTTTGGTAGTTTTACTATAAGGCCAGTTTTCCACTCATCTGGAGCTTTTTCTAGATCCCAAATTTGTTGAAGTATCCGGTAGAGTTGTTTTGATGTTTCTGTTTCTTCTACTTTCAACATCTCAGCAGTCACTTCATCTTCACCTGGTGCCCTGTCTAATTTTAGCTTCTTTATTGTCTCCTTTACTTCACTTATTGTTATTGGTCCTGTATTGATGTTTAGTTCCATTTTTGCTTCAGGTATGTCTGTTGTTTGTGCTGCTTGAGTTCTGTTTAGTAGGGTGTTAAAGTGTTCCCTCCATCTTTCAATTTTTTTTCTTTTTCTCCACCAACCAGTTGCCCCTTATGTGTCCTTATTGCACTCTCAAATCTTGTGCTGAAGTTACCTGTCATCTGCTTTGTAATTTTGTATATGGTTTTCATGTCATTTGCATATGCTGCTTTCTCTGTTGCTTCTGCTAAGTTGTCATAGTATTGACATTTATCTTGATAATTACTTAAAACTTGTTGTTTTAGCCTTTGTGATTTGGTGTTCAATAGTTTTTTCTTGATTTCCTTTGCTTATCTAATCCCATCTGGTCTTGCTTATCCATTCCTATTTTCTCTGTTTCCGATATCCCAGCCCCTCTTTTGCTGTCTCATGTAGTTGTAGTGTTTTATTGAACTCTACTAAGGACATTTCTGCTTCGTCTTGTAGGACACTGAAGCATTTCTTAAGTACTATTGAGAATTCATTCCTTGTTTGCTGGTCTTTCAGTTTTGTTGTATCAAAATGTGTCTTTCTGTGTTCTCTGATTTTGGCTTTCCTTAATTTTAGTTTTATTTTTGCTACCATAAAGTTATGATCACTTCCTACATCTGGTCCTTTCCTTCCTCTCACATCTTGTGGTGACCATTTCCACTTGTTGTTTATTAGTATGTGATCAATTTGGTTTTCTGTGGTTTTATCAGGGGACCTCCAAGTCACTTTATGGATGTCTTTATGTTGGAAAATTGTCCCTCTGATGGTCATCATGTTTTCTTCACAGAAACTGCACAGCCTTTCTCCATTTTCATTTATTTCTCCGATTCCTTCTCTTCCTATGATTCTTCTTCTATCTTCATTTCCCTCACCTACTTTTGCATTGAAGTCGCCCAAGATGAGTAGCATATCTTCTTGGGTATTGTTTCTACTGTTGCTTGGAGGCTATTGTAAAAATCTTCTTTTAATTCCTCTTCAGCTGTTTCTGTTGGTGCATAACAAACTATAATAGACAGCTTCGTGAATCTTGAGTTGAAGCATGTATATAATAATCTCTCATTTATATTTTTCAGCAATGCTCTTGATGCTTCTTTTGTTATAATAAATGCTACTCCTCCTTCATGAAGATCTTCTTTACCTGACCATATTATTGTATCTTCTGTGTACTGTGTTAATTTCCTTCTGCCTTCTCCTGTCCATCTTGCTTCTTGTATTCTTAGTATGTCTAGTTTGTATCTGTGCATTTCCTTGATGGTTTGTGCTAGTATTCAAGTATGATTAAGTGTTCTTACATTCTAGCTGTCTATTTGCATCTTGTGTTTAGGTTCCAGGAGGTCTGCAGTCGGGCTGGGGACTTCCAGTGGCTGACTTTCATCCACAACCTTCATGTGCTCAGTTTCCTGATAAGCATTTCTCCTTCCACCTGCATTTGTTTTTTCCCTTGCTTCTGTTTCTGTAGCAGTCTGATAGTTGTTTTACCAGATACCAGATAGGGTTGCTGGCCCTATGCCGAACCTTCCTTTTAGTCGCCTTTTACGATCATTCGTGGCAGGGTACAGTGGTCCTATTCTTTGCAGATCCCCGGTACCACACGGGGGTAAAAATTACGTATTTAATGATAAATTTAAGAATTATAAGAAAACATACAAATCAGACAGCTCAAATATTTCGGACATATCAAAACGTATAGAACAATAACGAAAGCATATTGAAGCAAAAAGAGCAAGAGGATAACAACGATAGAGATGGATAGAAATCATGAATATATGGACTGGATTCAGTCTGGCCGTGTACTCTGTTAGACAGTGGAGAACCCTTGGAGCCAACATTGCATAAGATATAAATATCCAACCAAGAATGGAAATAAGCCGGAAAGAATATCATGGAAGTGCGATTATTGCAGCAGGATGTCTCACAAAGAAAATATAGATGATGGTCTTGAGATTTTTTTTTGCACAACATTTTCAGCGTATGACTTGTTTGATAATCTGAAGCAGAAGGTGCCGAAAATATTATTTTAAGTTGTAATTTGTGACACTGGCGAAGCAACATTTCTTTAAAATGTCATTTTACGGGATACGCAAGGTTAGCAATATTTCTCGAAATGCTAAAGCCACCGCTCTAGAAATCTACACATTGTGTAACATTCCGATTATAACAATCATTATGAGAAACAACAGACTGAGGTAGCTCGGGCATTCAGAGAGAATGGATGAGGACAGACAAAAAAGATGACCTATACAGAAATGATGAAGGAGGATAGACCAAGAGGTAGCCCTGGACAACGATGGCGAGACAACCTAGAAGAAGATATACGCGTTCTTGGAATCGATAATTGGTAAGAAAAGATCAAGAACAGAGAGGAATGGAGAAGCGTCTTGTCCTCAGCAGTGAGACTTAATGGGTCAGAAAGCTGCTGAATTCAGCATCTGCTCAAAGAAGAAGTAGCAAAAGAAGACCACCAGTGTTCAAAAGTCACAATGATTTATCGTTTTTGGTTTTCCCCCAGCATATTCCATCAACATAGAAATACATCGATCCCTACCACAACAGTCTGTTGCACAAAGCTTCTGATTCCAAACCCCACATTTGGAGGTAGAGTAAAACCATAGTTGCTAACCATTATGATAGCGTTGGATGTCAGTTCAAGATATCGTCTCTTACATTCACAAATGAAGGATTATTTTCTTGAGTTTAATTAGCTGGTGTGATTGATTCTCACAAATATTAAGTCATAAAACAATAGTTTTCATGTCCGCGTTACCGCCCTAGAAGTTCTCTCTTCACCCCCGCCCCCAACCCCGTCTTTTTTTTTTAAAGATGGAGAAATGGAGGAGATGGAGGAATAGACGGTATGCGCGGCCGCTTCAGGAACGTCTGTGATTGGCTGAAGATGGTGGTGGGGTTAAATTAAGCGCTGCATTTCCTTTGCAATACCCACATTAAGGGTGGACTTAATGGATTTCCAACTCACGTGTGTCTTTCCTTGAGATTAAAACGCTTTCTTCCTCCCCCCCCCCCCTTTTTTTCCCTCCTACCTTAATTATGTCGCGCTACTGTTCTTTTCCCCTGCAACTTGTCATTAAAAAAATATGCCTCCAATTTGTTTACAAAACTTAAGCCGAGTCTTTGGCGTGTTTCCCCCCCCCCCCCAAACAAATTATCACTCCCTCAAAGTGCTCCAATTTCTCTTTTTACTTGTTTTGCGATATCACCATCACAAGAATGTGAATCCACTTCATCCGTCAAAAGTACATCATGTTCAGAAACAGAATGTATCTCATGCATCCTACTATCTTTTAATGTTTTGTGTAAAGAAAATGCATTTTACCAAGTAAACACATTCTGGTTCAGTAATTTTCTTCTTGGCAGCTACATAGACCAGGATGGTGACACTAGAAAGGAAGTTAGGATCAGAATTGCAAAAGCAGTATCAATCTTCAAGAGTCTTGAGAACATATGGAATTCAAAAGTTATAAGCACAAAAACCAAGTTAAGACTATTCAATTCAAATGTAATATCCACCCTCATTTATGCATGCGAAAGCTGGAAAACAACTAAAGAAATAGAAAAGAAATTAGACTCTTTTGAAAACAAATGCATAAGGAAAATACTCGGCATCAAGTGGAACGAATTCAAGAACAATGGAGAGATAAGACAGATGACTGAACAACAACCAGTCTCATGGGTGATCAGGAAAATGAGAGGGACATATGTTGGTCACGTGATGAGAAGAAATGATCAGAGAATCCCAAAACAAGCTATCAAGTGGAATACAACAGGTCGAAGAAAAAGAGGCAGACCAAGTGAAACTCTGAAGAGGACATTATTAAGAGAGGCCAAATTAACAGGCATAAAGTCCTTTGATGAAGTTGAAAGACTCGCCGAAGACAGGAAAAATTGGCGAACTACTTTGCGAGCCCTATGTGACGTTTAACGGCACTGGAAGGATATAAGATAAGAAGAATTTTCTTCTACGTCTGTATGTGTAACATAACCCTTTAATATAGCAAGTCCAGGAAAGCAAGAACACTAACATAATGCCCCACGAGTACCTCAAAGGGATAGTAGAGCTACTTTTGCCTAAATATATTTTGTATAATGATACATTTCGTTTTATAAGACAGTTCAGAAGCATGGAGTTTTACCTATGGTAAATTACGTTAAATTAATATTTATTACATTGACTCCCACATATCCATCGCATGTCACTATAAAAACGCTATGAGAATTCATACAGAGAGTATAAGGCAACCACAGTTTGTTTGGTTTGCATTTTTACTATTTCTTATCGTGATTATTTTATATAGCTTGTTTTATGCTTTTTTTTAAAACACAGTCCACAATTTCATTTAATTAAAAAAAAACAAAACATTATTCTCACGGTACAGAAATACTATGTTATTGTCTCTACTTTTCACTATGTCTACACACGGTAGACAGTATTTGGCAATATTTAAATTACATTGTCATCCTTGCTACCGTTATTCGCTAGTGTGTCAGGTACCTATTTCAGCTGCTTTATTTGAAGCGCACCGAAAAGCTGGCTAGAGCCCGCCCCCACTGTTTTCAAAAGCTATGAGCAAAGTGCTTTTGAAATTGCTGACAATGTTTAGTGCGTTGTACCTGTTGGATTTTTTTTTAAAATATCTTTCAAAACGATGAAATCCCTTGGTTTGTTATATAATATTCACAGATTATCTATACTTGATTGTGTTATGAGGTAGTCGGTGTTGTCTAAGATGTCAGACAATGCCTTTTTTGTGTATCTGTTTATGAATATTACACTTTGAGGCGATCTTGTACGAGGAAGAATAAAAGAAAGAAAAGCAAAGACAGTTTGAAAATTATGCGATAACCACGTGGAATGGAAGCTGAAGCAATGCAACACGTTCGTAATGGCTGATGGGTAGTTCGAACACACGCGGCGCAGCGCTCTGGCCTTAGTCTGGTTGAAACCAAGGTCAATAATCGCTGCTGAATTACATCATGTTGAACAACATACTGTAGTGAGATTTCTTTGGGCGGATGAGTGACATTTGCTGAGATTCTCCGTAGGATGTTGGTTCAGTGAAAATAACAAGACTCATCGAAAAGTTTATGAATAGGTAGAAAGATACAAAGCAAGAAAAACAAGCGTAACCGACTAAGCTCAGCTAGCAACATCGCGCATACAAGCCCACATCGACAGTGCCTCAAGTCTTGAGCAGAGGAAACCGACGGATTATGTTGTCTGCTGTTGCTGCACATTTGGATATCTGCCATAGTTCGTGATAATGTACCGTAAAGTTTGCACAAAATGGGTACCCAAAAAGTTTACTGATCTGCACAAGCAAAAGCGCGTAGATGTTGCGACTCAGTTTCTGAAATATTATGAAAAAGATACTAGTGTTTTGGGGTGAATTATCCCCGGCAACGAAATATGGGTTCATCACTGTGAAACGCAAAGCAAGAGACAAAGGATGCACACATTTCAAGTAAAGAAGAAATTTAGACAACATCCCTCGGCCAAGAAAATCATGATGGCCTTCTTGTGGAACATAAGGGGTTCTGCGCTGGCACATTTTCAGGAACATGGGCAAACAGTGTTCAGAGCAAAATACTATGCTAAGTTTAGAGACAAACTAACACTGCAGTCAATAACAAAAGTAGAGAAATACTGTCAAAAACAGTCTTGCTGAACGCGACAGTGCACGTCCTTAGCTTCTCATACCGCAATTTCTATCAATATTTAATAATGTCCGTCAATTCGTGTTATAATATTTTGAGATGTAGAGTCAAACCAATCAACTCAGACTCGAGTCACTGTAAAAAATAGACTTAGATAACAGCGCTTCGTACCCAACAACATAAAGACGGTGTGCATAGCAGTTAAGGCAGAGTAGACGGTAAGGTAAAATCCCCGTTTACATGCCACTAAGGCATATTGAGAATACAGTGTTCAATCAATAAAGTGCCGTGCCGCGTGCCGTAGGCGGTCATTTCTCTCCACAATTCTCTGTCTTTAGACTTGATTATGAGATCCGCCGGTGACTTTCTTCCTAGCCACACCGACAGCCCATCCAGTAACTTCTCTCTCTGTCTTCCTTTGTCTCTTCTTCCCTCAATTTTTCCAGTTGCCACAGTGTGTTCAAATGTTCCTCTTCTCAGAAAATGTCCTACAAATCTCGCTTGTCTGCCTCTGATCTTTGCTGTAACTTGCATTTTAACTCCAGCCTCTCTTAAGACTTCTTCGTTGGTTTTCTTAGCTGTTCGTGGTACCTTCAACATCCTTCTTATGAACCACAGTTCCATTGCCTCCATTTCTCAGTGTACTCTCTTAATCATGAACCATGTTTCACATCCATAAAACAAAATTGGCTCGATGTAACATTTAAGTACTTGGAATCTTGTTACCATTGATACAGATCTGTTGCACAAGATGATTCTCATTTTCTGGAATGCTGATTTGGCCTGAGCACGTCTGCTTTTTATTTCGTTGTGACATTTCCCATCACCTGTTAAAATTGTTCCTAAGTACTTGAATCTATCAATTTGTTTCAGTTCTGTGCCATTGATGGCAATGCTACATTTTGGTGTTATTCTTTTCTTTGAGATGACCATCACTTCGATCTTCTTTATATTTAGACTGAGACCTTTACTTTTACTTTCATGAACCACGACGTCCAGAAGAGCCTGTAGCTCTCCTTCACTTTTAGCCATTAGAACATACATGAACAATCATGACAATAGGGTGTTAGGCCCGTATTTTCAAGATCTTCGGCACGTGGAACTTTGATGTGGTCAATATCACGCCTGGCCGCATTCACCTTCCCAGATTTTTCTGATAACTAGAGGCTGGGTGGACCTCGGGGCCTTTTTGGTGTGTGCCAGATGAAAATCCCACTACTGGGACTTGAACCCGGTCCCAACGGATCAATAAACCGAGCACGAACCTCTCAGCTAACCACGCTGCCAGAGCAGATGGGCACCAGTAATGCAGTATTTATATCACCAGTCCCTTATACGACGTTGCCTTGTCTGTATTCGCATCTGAGAGAGAGAGAGAGAGAGAGAGAGAGAGAGAGAGAGTCTAGGTTTAGAAAGATAATTTAAGTTTGAAACTAGACTTAAATTTGGGAGTGACGGGAGGTGTGACCAAATGCTTCTGTTCTTACAAAAATAAAGAAATGTCAAAAGAAAACCTAGAATCAAGTCTAATGGATGCTTAATGAATTTGTATTCCTAATGGATTTTATTACTGTATCTTATCTTATATCCTTCCCGTGCCGTTAGACGTCACATAGGGCTCGCAAAGTAGTTCGCCAATTTTTCCTGTCTTCGGCGAGTCTTTCAACCTCAACAAAGGATTTTATGCCTGTTAACTTGGCCTCTCTTAATAATGTTCTCTTCAGAGTTTCACGCGGTCTGCCCCTTTTTCTTCGGCCTGTTGTGTTCCACTTGATAGCTTGTTTACTGTATACAGTTTTAAAAAGAATGAGTAAACTAATACCAAGATACTTGATAAAATGAAGAACAATGTATATTGTGGCGTCACTTATATTGCTCTACTTTCTGCACTATCATATTTTACAACCCATTATGCACACTATAATAAATCACTGATGATCTGATGCCAGGATCAATAGTCACTCTGTATTTTGACTCATAAATTTGTAACTTGACTTGAAACTCAACTTGAACCTGTTTGCAAGGACTTCAGACTTGACTTGCGACTTGAAGCCAGTGACTTGAGACTTGTCAAAATGGACTTGAATGCATCAGTGGCAATATTTAAATTACATCAAACTGTTTTAACACTGCAACATTCAATCTTCCTCAAAGGAATGAACAGTTAGCACATTGTAAAAAACATGACAAAAGCCATGCAACACGTCTACTTGCTGCTCTTACTGATTCCTGTGCACTTGTGTGGTAAGTAGAATGTACACTAAATTAGAAGAAAACACAGACTATTGTATTAAATTCATTTCTTCTTTTATTGTTGACAGTGAAGTTTTTTCAAACTCTTTATGTCAACTCAGCATATGCCTTAGAAAAGAATGAAAGACGTTTCAGAGTATTGTGAAGAACTTCTTTAATAAAATAAAGATTATAATGATAAAGAATACTTCAATGCTATTGTTGAAATGTAACTGACAAAGTTCAGTCTTCAGTTTAAGTCAATTCTTCTGCAGCATTTCCTGGGTAATGTCAAAGGAAAAAAAAAGCAAAGGGAGACAACAAATATATAAATATAAGGCAAAATAATAAAATGTGTGAATCATACATCTCCCCTTATTCTAGAAATTAATTTGTCATTAGTAAGAATCATCTGTAAAACTAAATATTCTTGTGGAAAATTCTGTCCCCCTTTTTTTTTTCTAAGGATTTGCTTTTATATAACTTTTATGGTGATGAAAACCTTAAACTGTTGGATGATGTTGGTAGATAGAAATGAGCTCTTGGAACATGTTTTCATTGATTTTATGGCTTCATACTCTGGTACATTAAATTTAAAATCTAATAGACAGTGATGTATTTGTGAGCAGTTACTATAGAATGGATGGCACCTTGTTATTTGATATTCTTATATTAGATAACAATCATGGTGATTTGACTCTAAATGTTGTAGTTCAGTAGAAGAACTGCAGGAAACTTATTTCAAGAGAAAACTGTAGATTAAATTTTTTGGTGGATGGCAAGAAGAAAATGATTATATAATTTTCTTACCACTTTACAAATTTATTACATGTGTCAAGTACAACTGGTAAGTCCTCCATTAAGGTGTAAAGTTTGTTTCACTTGTTATTTTTTTCTTGAATTAGAGTACAGTATATTTTTTCTTTAAAAATAATTGTATTCTGAGTGATGTTTTCATGTAAATTCTTATTAAGTGCCTTTTAATATTGTTTTCGGAACGCAGCAACTCAGCGCATGAAAAATGAAACAGCAAATAGGCTGATGGTATGTTACTACACAGCAATATCCTATCTTCCTGCTTCTCAAGTTCCAGCCAATCTGTGCTCTCATATTATCTATGCCTTTGGTAAAATCACACCAGCAGGAATAGAGCCTGTATCATCTAAGGACATACAAAACTACAAGTAAGATATTTAGAACTAAGTGCATTCATAACCATGAAAATGAATTTTTTTTAGCAAAAATTAAAATAAACAATACTATATTCTTAATAATGAGTGTAATATTGTACAAAGATCTCCAGTTTAGGGTGATTTTATTTGAATTTACCCATCTTTCTTAAATTTCAGTGGCTGTTCCATTCTCTGTCTTTTCCTTGAAATAGTTTATACCAATAATTTTTTTCAGTTCATCAGTTTATAGCAAGAATTTTTTTCCTCCTGTGAGGAAAAGAGGAGACCACTCTGATTTTAATACCACAGGTAGCTAACATTCTTCCTCATTTCTAGTGTGCACTCTAGTGTTAAAAAAGTGGGCATTGATATGGTATATATCACAGTGTAGTTTACTGAGAAATGTGGTTTTGCAGTACAGTTAGAGGGCGTTCACTCCAGGACAGTTATAATAATCTATCACTATCATATAGAATGTCACTTCTATCATCATTGTTGGACAGAATGACAGAGCAATAGAACCCATAGAGTTTGAAGCAAGAACAAAATAGTGTGTCTCTTTGGGTTTCAATCTTTGTTAGCTCAATGACTGTGTCTGATGAGCTATAGTATTGCTCACGTTTCCAATATCAAAGCCAATTCCACTTGTATATTCTTACCCAAAGCTTAAAGTTAAGAGTTATACTTGGCAATTTATACAAATTTTACTTTACATACTTGGCAGTTTATATGTTTTACTTTAGTAACTGGAAACTTATGAAGTGTTTTGTTCTTTGCGTACGTTTGGCTCATGTAAAACCCAAAGTCGATTTTGACTTTTGTGCGTTTGGTTCTTGTATTCCCACATGTTTCATTTCGTATAACTGTAATTCTCATTTTGGTTCGCACGTTAACTGCTCATGTCCCTTTACAAAATGTCGGAAGAGTGCTTAGTTACGATCGATTTGAGCATGAAAAACGAAGAGAAACGTCGAGAAAATTTCAATTTTTGGCGATGTAGATAGGGGTATGGACAAGGCCTATGACCAGACCACTGTTCTTGAATGTATCCCAAGTAGATCTAGACATATTAGACGACTGGAGAAGTAGTTAGAAGGTTATTTCAGACACTATTCTATCGATAATGCAACATTGAATCACAATACGACGTCAACAAGTAGCTCTACGCATCTCAGATGGTAAGTACTCTCGATCTAGAGGTACACAATGGTAAGTAGGACACAGTTATTGTCTAAAACATCATATTACTTCTTTTTTCCTAAAAAAAACCTCTGCATTTATGAAATATTCACAAATTTAGTTATATAAGTACACTGAAGTACATGGAAATACTGTTTTCCATTCACTTTTCCAACTATACCCCCGATACATATCAAGAACCAACTGAACATCCGCGTTTCTTCCTGTGCCATGGAAAGATGAAAGAAGGAAGGAAAAATATTATTAGTAATGAAAATTAGCTAATGAAAATATCTGTGAATTAACAGGAATGAAACATGTATTAATGAAATTCAAGATGATTCTAATTTATGATGTGAATCAGGGATATCAATTATTTTAATAAATATTTTATTTAAAAATATTTAATATTAACTGCAATTGAAATAAGAACACTAACAGCATTTATGTCTTGTAAAATTAATATTTTGGTTTAATTTTATTTTTCATTTTCAGAACTTTGATTCAGTTAAAGCAGAAGGCTCCAAACTTAAAAGTTCTCCTGTCACTTCAGAGAGGCTTTCCATTGGTAGTGAAAGCTGATCCAGCTACTATGATGAGGTCAAGTATCAAAATCACATCACTTCACATGTCCATCATTAAAAATCTTTGTCATCATCTGTTCATTGTCACAATACTGATAACATGGTGTAGTCTTGTACTAGTTTTAAGTTACTAAAATTTAAAATTGATTCAAAACTTTATGATCGTCCTTGCAAATTAAAATTTTTTGGAACAATAACCAGTTAATTTTGAAGCCAAATGTCTATAAACTCATTTCGGTCTTGTTTGTCAACCTTCTTGCCCATTTTCTGAATCTTGTGCGTTTAATAATTTCTAATATCCCTGAATAACTCTTTTTCTATTGTTAGAATTGTCTGTGAAGAAGTCACAATTAAAAAAAAAATTCTTATTTCTACTGTTATAAAATGGATTTAATTTAGTTTTAAGCGAAATTCAACCTAGGTAATCTATTTGTAAATATTCACGTCTTAAATTTTCAAACCACCTTATTCACGTCTTAAATTTTCAAACCACCTTGGAAAGATCATTATGAACCAAAACTAGTTATACTGACCTTGTCTGCTCTTCTATTTTTACATCATTCCATTTTCATCCACATCGGGCTCACCTTAAAACAGTGGACACCTCTAGGTCTTGGAGCAAGGCAGTAGCTGGACCCTTTCTCATTGAGCCTGCCACGATGACTGTGCTAGAGGGGTAGTGGAGATATCGGGGCCTCATCTAAGAGTGGCCAAGCCAATATCTTTGATTGTTGTGCCGCTATTGAAATAGGCTGTTGAGTTCTTTTATCTTGGTTGATTGGATAATCATTGACATAGTCACATGATGATGAATTCTACATAACTTCTAGATCCATTCCATGAATTCAAGAAAACCAGTGAAAATCATCCTCTTTACTAGCCAGCCTTCTTCAATATTATGTTCTTGTAGTATGGATATATTTGTTCTTTTTTGTGTCCATGATATTTGAAGAACTCTTCTATAGCATTTACATTCAAAGGCATTTATGTGTTTCTCATATGTTTTGTTAAGTGTCCAGGTCTCATAGACATATGTTGCGATGAGAAAGATGCATGCCCTTAGAAATCTTATTTTTGTAGTTCTGTCTGTTCCTCTCCACAGATTCTTTAGTTGTTTTACTTTCTGAAGAACAATAGATGTCCTCCTTTTAATTTCCATCATTGTATTTCCAATATTAGTTAGTAGTGATCCAAGATATTCTAAAATCTTCACTTCTTCCAATTTTTCCTCATTGATACATATTTCAGCTGCCTTATTTGTTTTGTCAGTTGTTATCAATTTAGTTTTGTTCGCATTAAAATAGGAATGATTGGATTACATTAACAAATTTAATTATTTGTTCCCACAGGCTTACTGCAGTGATGTTGTGAATGTTTATATTTTTTGTTTTATATACTTACGCACATAAACTGTGTGTTTATATAAGTAAATAGTTTTGTTTATGATAAATTATATCAGTGAATTCTGTTTATGGCAGATTATATCATGACGATTTACAGATAATGTAATTTTTTTAAAAATAAAAACACCACACAAATAACAAGTAATGTAGAGCTCAAAAGGATCATTGCTTAGTGGCTGCAACAACTGAACTTAGTTGGAGCTAAAAAAACATAAAATGATGAAGTAAGAATTAGACTTGCTGATAGTGTCCACGTCTTTGTAAGATGCAAAAACTTTTTCAACTATTTCATTTACAGCTTCTCCCAGTCAGCTGTGAAGTTTCTGAGCACGTATGGTTTTGATGGAGTGGACTTGGACTGGGAATTTCCAGCAGCATCTGACAAGGACAATTACCAGAAATTTATTGAAGTAATTATTCAGTTTTTAATCATGGTATTAAAAAAAAAGTTGATACTTAGTGTGCGTTTAAGTGACTCGATATATATTTCATTGTAAATGCAACTACAGTATTAATGAATTACTGTTTACTTGGAGGACAAGTGGCTTATGGATTAAGCATGAGTCAAGATGAGCAAATAGCTCTGGCTTAACTCTTCCCATGCCACAGGAAGAAACGTGGATGTTCAGTTTGGTGCCAGAATAAAAGTGCGGGTCTTGATCTGTATAGGGGGTATAGTTGTAAAATGGAATGGAAAACAGTATGTCCATGTACTTCCGTGTACTTATTACGTTTCAAAATGTAAAAAAATGTATGAAGATTTCATAAATGCAGAGTTTTTTAGGAAAAAAGAAGTAATGTGATGTTTTTAGACAATGATTGTGTCCAGCTCACCATCAGCTAGGTCTAGATCTACACTACTTACCACCTGAGATGTCTAGATCTACTTGTCGATCTCGTATTGTGATTGTATTTTGCATTCTCGCAAAATTAATGTCTGAAATAACCTCCTAACTACTTCTCTAGTCGTCTAATATATCTAGATCTACTTGGGATACATTCAAGAGCAGTGGGGTGGTCACTGGCCATGTCCATAGCCCTATCTACATCATCAAAAATTGAAAATTTTCGATGTTTCTCTTCCTTTTTGTCGCTCGGCATCACTCAAAACTAAGGACTCTCTCACCATTTTGAAAAGTGTCACCAGAAATGCAGTCGAAATATGTACAATCTAAATATTACACCGGTTGTTTTATTGAAAGAAACCAAGAGTTGCTATATCGACCATTGGCACAAATCGAGGAAACCGGAAGGGTCGATACAGTGACCAATGGCACGGGAAGAGCTAAGACTCAAATTACCAAGAATTTTCCATAAACCGAAGGCATCATGTCTTCCCCTGATCCACTGTTTTGTGAGATTAGATGATGGTGTTAGAAAATGTAGAAAATTTTTCTTGTAGTTTAGGCACGTCGCCCTAGACTGTACATACTGATGACATAGTTTTAACGAATACAGGATATTCTTTAGAAACAGATATACAGTTCTGAAGACTGAAAAAAATCAACTACATAACTCTCTTTCTCTGAACCTTAAATGCCCAGTGCACATGGGGCTTCTGCAAGGGTTTTCACAAATGCCTGTCCTTTGCTTTTTTTTTTACTTCTCTTGCCCAGGTGAGCCTCTATCGCTCAGCATCCTCTCTGTTGTTCTTCTCCATGTCTCTTTTGGAGACATAACTGCTATAATTTAAAAAAAAAAAAAGATTTCATACTACTCAAAGGATAAGTCATTTACAGTAAAATAAAAAAGAATGTTACTTGAATTTTTGTTATTCAGTTTTCGTGATAACTTTCCGGCATTTTGATACTTTCACAAATTTCTTGTCAGTTTTTATGTGAATGTTTATCTTTTTGCAATACACCTGTTTTGATATTTATGTTCTTTGTCAGATTTTCCATGGTTACACAAGTAAAGCAAATCTGATGATGTCAGCAGCACTTCCTAACAGTCCAGCGCATTTTAAGGGATACGACACAAGCAGCCTTTCAAGGTGAATCACATTATTTTTATTCCACAGAACAATGAGGAAACATGAAAAAAACTTGCCTTTGGCAGAGAAAGATATTTATTAAATGGAATCAGGAAAGTTAACAGAAGTGAAGCCAGAATGTTATTATATTATATAGGAAAATATGGCAAACATAAAAGTTCTGGGCATGAAATGTTAACAATAATTTGGCTTAAATTTCATTATGCTTAAATTAAAGAGTCTTGAACTGATGTAGCCTGCACTTATCCATAGTTCCTTTATTTCCTGTTACCAACATACTCTGCTCACTTAAGTGAAGTTCTTAAAGGATGGAGTATGAATTCAAGTTTCCTATTATAAGAACCAACAATTTAGCAACTACAGTGGACCCTTGAAGTCAGTAATTATTTCTCCCAGGTCTTTAACACTCCACATTTGAAAATAAATTAGAAACCTTCTGAATATCTTTATTTGGAGACCTCATGTACAATGATGCTTTATGAAGTACAAAAATAAAAATAATTTTAAAAATCTAGACTTGCTATACCTACCTCTCTTCAGGTCGAGTTAAACAATCTAATTAGATGGAGCAAAAACAATGGCATGATTATAAATAAAACAAAATCAATGCTCATAACAACAAGACAGAAACTACAAAACGCGACAAAAACAACACTTTGGCTCTGTACTGAAACATCACAGAAAACGTTAGCGAGCACAAAACACTAGGTCTTATTACTGACCAACATCTGACCTGGAACTCTCATGTGCAAGGTCTAACAAAATTCATCATGCAAAAAGTATACCAGTTAGCCAAAATCAAGCACTTCATCAATCAAGACCCAAGGAAGATATACTACATATCACATATACAATCACATTTAGACTATTGGTCAACAATCTAGGATAGTTGCTCAGTGTCAAATACAAAGAGGCTATACTCACTTTAAAAGCGAGCAGTAAAGCTTATTAGTGACAAAGATCAAGCACAAACAACTAACCAGCACAAATGTATCAAAATACTGCCTCTTAAGAACAGGTTCCTCTTCAACAAAGCCAAGTTGGTACATCAAATTCTTTCACGGAATGCTCCATCTTATCTATGGAACCTGTTTAAATTTAGCCCAAAATGCAGCCAATTCTTGAACAGCATAAGTCTTCTGAAACCTAGATTTGACCTTTACAAGAAAAGCTTTAGTTATTCTGCTGCTCATCTTTGGAATGCCCTGCCATCCTGTATAAAAAATATAAACTATACTCCTTCTTATAACTACAAACTTTTCCAATATCTATTTGATGTTGACTACATGCCTCCATGAATGTAAAACTTAAAAAGTTATTTTAGACTGCTCTTACAGACACCAAACTCATTATTTTGAATAGAAATGAAATTTTTGTTTGGTAGATAGTCATTTATATGTGTATGTAAGTAGTCATCTTTTGAAATAAAGATCAATCAATCAATCTCTTGACTCTTTGCAAAAACCCAGGTTAGGAAGCTGCACATAATAGCAAAATGCATTTTACCGTAAAGCCTTAGCATTATATTTTCTGGTGAAAAAAAAATATTGAAAACATTGCTTAGATGCCACCCCCTGGGAACAACTGTGTTAAGAACATATGAGTACTTATCATAACATAGTATTTGTGAGACAAAGAACATAGATCTGTTTGATTAAAAACTCTGACCTACTTCTGTAGCTTAGACACATGTAGCAATCAACACTAATAGTAATTATTTTTGTAAAATGTAAAGTCAGGTTGGTGGACAGGTGGGGACATGGAGATGGCTGGCAGGGATGAGGAAAATCTGATGTGAAACTAATGAATCCAGGAAGTGACAAGCCTATGGGTCTTTACAACAATGGCTATCAGATTGATGTAAACTAAACAGAGCCGGCAGACTATAGGTAGCGGGGATTGGATATCACTGAGGCACTCATTGGGTTCCTCATCCCAGAGTCAGAGTGTCTCTGTGGAACCGTCTCAAAGCCATCTGGCCAGCCAGCATTGCATGCTGGATCTGATGTGGAGAAGGAGCGTACAGTACAGCCATCAGAGGCTGGAAAACAAAGTTTTGGCCAGCCCAGCTTAACCACTGTTTTCATGCCAGTCCGAGCAAGACCACAGTCTGCCCTAGCAAGGAAAGGTGGTGAAGTCGGAGGTACCCAGCATGAAGGCACACTGCAAAAATCAGGGTACCACACATCATTGCCAATGTGTGTATGAAGAAGCTTAGATGCCATGATGCCCAGTCATTAATATTAATGAAGGAATTCCCATAATTAGTAACAGAAGCTTGACCTTATTTTATTCACTTCATAGCAGCACAGTACCACCCCAAATGTTATTCAGGCTAAATGATGTCTATGGGTCAAAACCTGCACCACACACACCCTCTATAACGCAGGGGGTCAGTGATTTTAGCATGGAAAACCTGTCCTGTATAACACATAAAGCCAAGGAAGTTAAATTAGAAATTACTTTTTTAAGAAATCATAATCTTAGTGAAGTTCTCAGTGAAGATAACAGTATGTGATAAAATCCTATCCAGAGATAAATATCCACTCTGACACCAGGGCTGGAGAACTTTAGTTGATAAAAACCCTAACATTTCATAGTATCATTTCATGGAAACAGGCTGTATCACAACATCTTGGAAAATGAAACAGAGATTGATATGGCTCCTGTCATGACAGAACATGGGTTTACAGTTTTCTAAGAGGGCATTGTGTCACTATCTTGTGCATACTTTGGAGAAATGAGGAAAGTCATGCAGTCAGCAATTATCATTATCATTGGGCAGAAAAACAAGCAGCTTAACCATTGAGCATTCTGAACAAGAAGCTATGCAACATAGAAGTCAAAACAAGTAGTGAAACACATTTTAAGTTATTGTTTGAAAGTAATTTTCTTATACTGTAACAATTTCAATATATTCCATCTGAAGGTACATGGACTTCATGACAGCCATGACATATGACTTTCATATGTTCCTACAGAGAGTAGATAACACAACAGGTTATAACAGCCCACTGTTCACTCCAAAAGGAGAAAGCCAGCATCTGTCAACAGTGAGTGTTTTTTGCTTCCTTAGAAACATCACAGTTGGATTTCACAATTATATTCAACTGAATTGGTTTCCTCACTGTCATTTTATTTCATCACATTTAAGAGTGGTTGGAAAAAAAAATCCTGTCACAGGAAGTGAAATAACCATGCATCTCTATGGATCATCAGAAAGCTAAACATCCTCTTCCCCTCTCATACACCCCCCCCCCCCCAACTAATATTCGAGAACATCTTACATCCTTCCCGTGCTGTTAAACGTCACATAGGGCTCACATAGTTGTTTGCCAAGTTTTCCTGTTCTCAGCGAGTCTTTCATCTTCATCAAGGGATGTTATGCCCACTAAACTGGCTTCTCTTAACAGTGTCCTCTTTAGAGTTTCACGTGGGTCAACCTCTTTTTCTTTGGCCTGTTGTGCTCCACTTGACAACTTGTTTTGGTATTCTCTGATTGTTTTTCTCATCACATGGCCTACATATGTCCATCTTCTTTTTCTGATCACCCATGAGACAGTTGTTGTTTGCTCATTTGTCTTATCTCTGTGTTGTTCTTGAATTCGTTCCACTTTATACCAAGTATTTTCCTTGGGCATTTGTTTTCAAAAGAGTCTTAATTTCTTTCACATGCATTAATGAGGGTGGATATCACATTTGAATTGAATAATCTTAACTTGGTTTTTGTGCTTATAACTTGTGAATTCCATATATCCTGGTCTATGTAGCTCCCAAGGTATGCAAATTGGTTTACTTCATCAGCAACTGTTCCTTCTTTGTATTTTTCCTTCTTGATTAATGAGAGGTTTCATTATTTTTGTTTTGTCTTTGCTAATTTCAAGACCTATTTTACTAGCCAAGGAATCTGTTTTTTTTCCTGCATCGATTTCACAGTGTCACTGATAAGAGTTGTGTCATCAGCAAAATCAAGATCTTCTAGTTGGTCCCATGTACCCAGTCAGTGCCAGTTTTACCTGTACAGCATCTTTTCATTATAAAGTCTATGGCAATTCTAAAAACCACTGGAGATAATATACATCCTTGTTTCAGTCTGAAACCATTTGCTCATTCCTTCTTCTGTCTTGACTGCACAAACATATCCGTTGTAGGGATTTCTAATGATGTTGACAATTTTAGATGGTATTCCATATAGTCTTAATATTCTCTACAATGAATCTCTGTGTATGCTATCAAATGCTTTTTTAAAGTCTATAAAGTTCAGGATTCATGATTTTTGTTTTTCAATATGTTCTTCAAGTATTATTCTTAGAGTAAAGATCTGATTGAGACAGCTTCCCCCTTTTTGAAATCCTGCCTGTTCTTCTCTCATTGCAGTATCCACTACATCCTTAATTCAATTCAGAATCACTTTACAAAACACCTTTGACACAACTGATAGTAGGGTTACACCCCCCTTGTTATTGCAATCACTGAGGTTGCCTTTTTTTGGGTATTTTAACAATGATTCCCTTTTTCCATGTGGAAGGGACTTTTCTTCTTTCCAAATTTTATTAAGCATTCTTTGTAGTTGGCTCATGTTGTCATTGTTAATAAATTTTAACATCTCAACTGTTATTTCATCTTCACCTGCAGCTTTGTTGTTCAAGAACCCACAAAGACAAAATGTATAAATTAGAAAAAAATAGAACAGCTTTATTATTTAACAAATACAAAGTTGTGACGTTTCGGTGTTTGCCTTCGTCAGACAGTAACAAACAGAACGAAGATAAGATAGAAGAGACAAAGTATAGAATTACATTAAACTAAGTTAATTAAAAAATAAAAAAAAAAATAAAGAAAAAAAATAAATGAAAATACTAAATAAAACTTTAAAATTAAACCTAGGTAACAGACATTTCTTGTTTACATTGGTGACACCGAAAAAGGGACACCTCACAGCGCTCTCAATTATTCAAGCTAAGTGCTGTTTAATTTTAAAGTTTTATTTTGTATTTTTCCTTTTTTTTTTTTGTTATTTCATTAACTTAGTTTAATGTAATCCTATACTTGTCTCCTCTATCTTATTCTTTGTCCTGTTTGTTATTGTCTGACAAAGGCAAACGCTGAAACATCACAACTTTGTATTCGTTAAATAATAAAGCTGTTCCTACTTTTTTCTAGTTTATACCTTGTGGTATCACACCTTTATGACAGTGCTTTGTGTATAGTTGTATACATTATTTATCGTGTGTCATACAAAGACAAGAGCTTTAAATTTCCGATAAGAAATGCTTTGCTCCATTAGTTCCATGGAAGTCCTCATTGATTTAAAAATTATTTTATTTACATTATCAAGAGCTCAAGGCTGAAGCTACAAGCTTTCAAGGATTGCTGCTTTAAGCACTGCCCTTGGATAATACCTTGCAGTGGAGATATTAATAATACACTATTTCCCTTTCTTCATTTATAGCTGCCTCATCTCATCAGTGATTTAGAATTTGACTGAAAAATTTTAAGTCTGACATTTTATTTTTTTAACATAATTTTCTGTCTTAACCTCAGAGTGCGATGATATCATACTACCTTAATGCCGGCATTCCTGCAAGCAAACTGCTGATGGGCATTCCACTCTATGGACGTTCATGGACACTAGCTAGCCCTTCTCAACACGACCTACATGCTCCAGCCACAGGAAGAGGAGGTCCTAGTCCATTTAGGCGCTACAAAGGCATTTACACATATCCTGATGTGAGAGTTACTGGATTTAAAAACTATCATAATTCTGTATTACTAAGATAAAACTCACTGCATTCATTACTGATCTTCACTTTCAGTGATCATGTCTTTTTATTTATATTACATTTTACATCCTTACATGCTGTTAAATGTCACATAGGTCTTGCATTGTAATTTACCATGTTTTTCTGATTTCGGCGAGTTTTTCAACCTTATCAGGGGATCTTAAGCCCACTAATTAGCCTTTCTCAACAATATTGTCTTTAGAGTTTCATGTGGTCGACCTCTTCTCTTTGTCCTAGCGTGTCCTGTTTGCATATAAATAAAACATTAATAAATAAATAATTTTCAATTCTCTGTATTTTGACAGTGCTCATACAAATCCAGTGACATATGTGATGATGATCACTGTGTCAGGGATGGTACAGTCATTAGAACCCAAAAAAAAAAAAGACGAATACAATTATATTCAACTGATTTGGTTTCCTCAGTGTCATTTTATTTCATCACATTTAAAAACAGCTGGGAAAAAAATCCTGTCACAGGGAGTGAAATAACCATGCAACTCTACAGATCATCAGAAAGTTAAACATCTTCTTCCTCTCTCACACCCCTCTCCACCCAAATATTCAAGAACACACAAAGACAAGAGCTTTAAACTTCTAACAAGGAATACTTTTAGGTGTCAGTTCCATGGAAGTCCTCATAGATTTAAAAATTATTTGATTTACATTACTAATAGCTCAAGGATCAAGCTACAAGTTCTCAAAATAAAAATATTTTAATTTAGTATCAAGTGGTGGGAGACTAAGAGGAGAGGTTAAAATTATCGTTCAAGGATCGCTGCTGTATGCACTTCCCTTGGATAACACCTTACAGTGGAGATATTAATAATACACTATTTCTCTTTCCTCATTCCTAGCTGCCTCACCTCATCAGTGAATGTAGAATTTTGAATGAAAAATTAGAATTCTGACGTTTTTTTTTATTTTCATCTAAGTGACCTTTTGAACATAATTTTCCCGTCTTAACTTCAGAGTGCGGTGATATAATATCTTAATGCCGGTATCCTACTATCATGTAGTGCTTCAAGTAACTAGCTGCTGGGATACAGCTGCATGTGCAATGGGGTATTAATTAACATATTCTGTGTGGTGGTGCTTGTAGAGAAGTCTACATTGTATGTTCCTTAGGGAGATTCAGACAATAAATGTAACCAACTCTGCTGGATTTTAAGTCTGTTTGAGAATCGTCACTATGGTATCTGCTGCCAAAAACTCAGGTTCATAGCTACAGGAGGACACAATGGTGGATTTACCCACTAGGCCAACAAGCTTAAGCCTAGGGACCAAAAAGGGCAGGGAGCTCAGCATCAAGAAAAAAACCCGCTACAAATATAGATTATTGTTTCATGTGACCATCATTTACAATTATTATTGCTGCACTAGCATGTTATGTTATGTATAATGTTTACAAAAAATGCAAAAAATACCATTGTGCGATTTAAACTGAAGTTTGCTGATCAGACAAGGGCAAATTGCCTGAAACGTTCACTTGGACATCAACTTCACGTGTTGACCTGAATTGTGCTTAGCAGGTGGTTCATGAGCACAGAAAAGTGACACTAGTCAAAACAGCATTTTTGACAATAACTCACGACAGATTCATGAGAATCCTGTGAAACTTACCAAACACAAAACTGACTGACTATGTTATTGAATGCCTATAAAAGATTGATGCTCCTCGCATTAATTCATTTGAAAATTCAATGTGCAAGTATGGCTCATCTCACTACAAAATGACTCATCATCATTGGATGTTTACAGACTGGACAGTCACAAAGTGTAGTGGCCAAACAATTTAATGTGGTTAGAAGCACCATTAGTCACCTTTGGAGATTATTTCAAGAAACTGGCTTAGTTGCAGACTGGAAGCACAGTGGAGATACATACACCCATACACTATACAACTCCTGCCGAAGACCACTTCATACAGCTGTGTCACCTCAGGAATCGATTTGCATCTGCATCCTCAACCGTCCAGTCAATGGCAGCAGCTCATTGAATTTCAGATAAAACAGTCAGGAATTGGCTGCACGACGCTGATCTTTGGGCTAGAAGACCCTACAGAGGTCCTGTTCTTACAGACAGGCATCGACAGAACTGACTGCAGTGGGCGAACCAGCATTGTCAATGTACCATTGCGAATGATTGGAGAAGGGTTTGGTTTAGTGATGAATCATCCTTTGTTCTTCTTCGTTCACTTCTACCACCAAGACCACCCCATGATCCTATTGAATTTACTCCTGTGGTCCCCAAGAGGACCACAAGAGATCCTTGAGAGGACCACAAGAGGTTCAGAGTATTGCGGGGCTTGGGCTTGTATTCTTGGTGGGTCACAGAAACAGGATTGCGTGACACTGTGGTTTTCGTTGCAGCAGTTTAATCTAGAGTTGGACTTTCTCACAGGAAAACCTCGAAGTGTTTTGGATATGTATATACCCACCGGGTGAGAATCATTCTTTCTGCTCCAGCGACATGATAGACGGAGAAGAGTTTACCGCAGAGTCCATGAGCACTATGCCCAGAACTGCTTGGATGAGGTTTCTCCACATGGTGGTGGAAATGTACTGGTGTGGGGGATGATCATCTTCATGGGAAAAAAGTTACCTGGTGCAAATTGAAGGACGCCTGAATGCCCAGTGATACGTCTCTGAAATTTTTGTCCTGTACTTCCACTTCTGGCTGCACCAGGGTCGATTTTTCAGCAGGATAACACTCAACCTCATGTGGCACAACTCACTACCCAGTTCCTCTCTGACAACATTATCCAGACCATTCCGTGGCCATCCATGTCATCAGACATGAACCCAATAGAACACTTATGGAATGAACTCAACAAACAAGTCTGCCAGCAGGACGTGGCACCAACAAATCTGCAACAGTTGTCTCTTGCAGCCATCCCAAAACAACAGATCAAATGGCTAAGGAGATGTTGTTCTCTGATACAGGCCAGAGGAGGCCATACACCTTACTGAAACAGAAACTTCAGTCACAAAGAATAAAAGTCTAAACCAAATTTAATGAACATCATTTCATTGTTAAAGTCTTACAGTTTCTTCAAGCCAAGATTGAAACATTAGTTCCGTAAAATAAAATTTTGATACAAGTTTGAAATTTGGTGTCCATTATGACTACAGTAGTGTTGCGCTTTTTTTTTTTTTTAACAGTATGAAACAAGGATGTCCACTGTCTCCTTTACTTTTTGGAATTACAATAGACTTCATAATGAAAAAATGCTGCACAGGTAACACAGGTATTGACTGGGTTCATGGGACCTAGCTAGAAGATCTTGATTTTGCTGATGACATAACTCTTATCAGTAACAATGTGAATTCCATGCAAGAAAAAACAGATACCCTGTCTTCACTGGCTAGCAAAATAGGACTTAAAATTAACAAGGACAAAACAAAAATAATGAAAATTCCCATTAATCAAAATGGAAAAATACACATAGAAGGGACAGATATTGAAGAAGTCAATCAATTTGCATACCTTGGCAGCTACATAGACCAGGATGGTGACACCAGAAAGGAAGTTAGAATTAGAATTGCAAAAGCAGCATCAATCTTCAAGAATCTTGAGAACATATGGAATTCAAAAGTTATAAGCACAAAAAACAAGTTAAGACTATTCAATTCTAATGTAATATCCACCCTCATTTATGCATGTGAAAGCTGGAAAACAAATAAAGAAAGAGACAAGACATTAGACTCTTTTGAAAACAAATGCATAAGGAAAATATCTGGCATCAAGTGGAATGAATTCAAGAACAACGTAGAGATAAGATAGATGACTGAACAACAACCAGTCTCATGGGTGATCAGGAAAAGGAGATGGATATATGTTGGTCACTTGATGAGAAGAAATGATCAGAGAATCCCAAAACAAGCTATCAAGTGGAACACAACAGGCCAAAGAAAAAGAGGCAGAGAAACTCTGAAGAGGACATTGTTACGAGAGCCCAAATTAACAGGCATAAAATCCCTTGATGAGTTTGAAAGATTCGCCGAAGACAGGAAAAATTGGCGAACTACTCTGCGAGCCCTATGTGACGTTTAACGGCACGGGAAGGATATAAGATAAGATAGAAGCTAATGATGTATCAGCTGTGTAATACAGTACATTTACATAGTAACAGCACAGATCACAACAGGAGGAGAGTCAGGTCATTAAAGAAGAAGATGGCCAATACTGGTTAGAGCAGGCTCCATATTAGGGTTAGCCCAAGAGCCTGGGTGGTGGTTAAACTACCACTGGGAGGACATGTCAATATCAACAACAAAAACATATGCATATTCAATGTATGTTTTGTTAAGTTGCGAAAAAGAAAGTGATAAAGTAATATTTTACAATTTTATGCTCCAGGTGTGTGTTGCCCTGCAACAGGGAGCTAAACCTGTTCTGGATAAAACAAATGGTGCCGCATACCTGTATGCTAACACAACATGGGTTGCTTATGAGGGAACTGAAACTGTAGGACTGAAGGTATGCACATACATGCACATTGTTTTATTCCTAATATTGATCAGTTTATAACAGGAAAGGCAAAGGCATCTATTCCACCCACCTTTTTCTCTGCTTAACAACCATGTATTCCTCTCTCCCTTCCTTCATTCTCCACCCCCTATTTACTACTAACCAATCAGATTGGTATTACACCATACAAGTCTTCATTCACAATATGTCACTACATTCACCTTCAAACACAGCTTCATACAGCTGAGAGCTCCCTTTTTTCCATTCATTCTTTCCTTTTTTATTTGTTATATGTCCTTTATGTGAATTTATATTTTCTATTATTTTCTTATTTCTTTGTACTATATGTTTTTATATGATTAAAATGCAAACCAAACATTCCAATAACTGTGTACTTATTAATTAATAAAGCTGTTTCTACTTTTATTTTACACAGTGTGATATTTTATTGTGCTATATACTACAAGTGATATCCATACTACAAGAACTTAACATTGAAGAATCACAATAATTGGTGTATAAGTATACAACTATACACTAAGCACTGCAGTAAAGCTGTGATACCAGAATGTATAAAATTGGAAAAAAGTAGGAGCAGCTTTATTACTTAACGATTACAAAGTTGTGATGTTTCGGCGTGAGCCTTAATCATACAAAAACATACAGGACGAAGAAATAGAGAGAGTAGATAAAGTATAGATTCACATGAATACTGTTTAAAAAAAAAAAATTTTTTTTAAAGGAGTACTTAGCTGTAAATTGCAAGGTGTGGCTTGTCCGGCGGTGTGTGTCAGGAATGGATCTGGTAGGACGTGGAAATTGTTTAAATAGAGACCTGTGACATGTGGTCGGTGGGTTGTAACTGGGGGTGGTGGATGGGAAACCAGGGAGGGGAGAGAGAGTGACGCACTACTGGCCTAGCTAGGAGAAATTGAAACAGGTGATTGGGGAAGAGGGGTTGCAGAGAAGAGGGTTGCAGAGAAAATAGCGGAGTTGCAGAGTGATGCTGTGAGGAAGTTTGAAAAGTAAGAAGGGGTGGCTTTAGTGGAGAGGTACTATAATGATTGAAGAAGATGATGTTACGTGTAACTAAACAGCGAGTTTAACCCATGTGGTTCCAGCGTCCCATAATTTTGAATGCAGCAGTTCTCAAGTGTCAGGCGGCTTGTGTCATCTGCATGACATTGTTTAATGGCTGTTACCAGAAAATCAGATTTGCCTCTGTGGTTGGGGCCATTGAAATGATTTGGGACTGGTTTCGAAGCATGCTGGGCGATGTCGTACAGATGTTTTTGCATGCGGTCCCCTAATCTGAGGCCAGTCTCACCGATATATGTTATCCTGCATCTTTTGCAAACAATGACATATATCACATTTCGGGACTCGCATGTGAATCCCTCATGAAGAGTGAGGATAGTTTTGGGAAAGGTGATTGTTTTCGTTTCCCAAACTACAGGGCAGGTAATGTGATATATGTCATTGTTTGCAAAAGATGCAGAATAACATATATCGGTGAGACTGGCCTCAGATTAGGGGACCGCATGCAAAAACATCTGTACGACATCGCCCAGCATGCTTCGAAACCAGTCCCAAATCATTTCAATGGCCCCAACCACAGAGGCAAATCTGATTTTCTGGTAACAGCCATTAAACAATGTCACGCAGATGACACAAGCCGCCTGACACTTGAGAACTGCTGCATTCAAAATTATGGGACACTGGAACCACATGGGTTAAACTCGCTGTTTAGTTACACGTAACATCATCTTCTTCAATCATTATAGTACTTCTCCACTAAATCCACCCCTTCTTACTTTTCAAACTTCCTCACAGCATCACTCTGCAACTCCGCTATTTTCTCTGCAACCCTCTTCTCTGCAACCCCTCTTCCCCAATCACCTGTTTCAATTTCTCCTAGCTAGGCCAGTAGTGCATCACTCTCTCTCCCCTCCCCGGTTTCCCATCCACCACCCCCAGTTACAACCCACCGACCACATGTCACAGGTCTCTATTTAAACAATTTCCACGTCCTACCAGATCCATTCCTGACACACACCGCCAGACAAGCCACACCTTGCAATTTACAGCTAAGTACTCCTTTAAAAAAAATTTTTTTTTTTAAACAGTATTCATGTGAATCTATACTTTATCTACTCTCTCTATTTCTTCGTCCTGTATGTTTTTGTATGATTAAGGCTCACGCCGAAACATCACAACTTTGTAATCGTTAAGTAATAAAGCTGCTCCTACTTTTTTCCGATTTTATACATTCTTAATATTGAAGAAGGCTGGCTATTAAAGAGAATTAAACAAAGAAAACTTAAATATTTTGGACACATTAAATGTCATGATAATCTAGAAAAGGCCGTTCTGGAGGGGTACATAAAGGGAAAAAGAAAGAGAGGAAGACCAAGGCAAAGATGGTTGCAAGACATCGTTGATGATCTGCAAATAGATGCATCAACAGCAGGCCATCTTGCTCACAACCGAGAGGCCTACAGGAGTGCTGTTAGGGAGGCAATGTTCTGCAAGGGACATGCAAATGACTGAATGCTATATACAGTAAACCTTGATATATATACCATTTCAGTCAGTGTGTTTAGCTGTTCGGTCGACTGTTAATGCAGTCACAAACATACTATACCTCTGTATGTATGGCTATAATTTAACTGTAGCAGATATCCAATCTCTGGTTTTACATAAAATCCACTCCCATTTGTTTCTAGAAAATGCAGTATGCTGATTAAAAACCTCATATTTATATCCAGCTTTCCTGGATGAAATCTCAGAATCTTGGAGGTGTGGGTGTGTGGGCCATGCATCTTGATGACAGTACGGGAGTATGTAAATCTGGCTTTTTACCATTGCTGTCAGCCATTAAATCTAATCTGTGACCTTTGGAGGATATCTGGCGACCTAGGATATGGTTTCTACAATAAACAACATATACTTAATAACTGTACTTTTGTAAAATGAAATATTTTTTTAATATGTTATAGCCACATGCCTGCAGTAGTAAACTGTTTTATTGCCGTACAGTCTCATGACTTTTAGAACAAAGGATTGACAAGAAAGCTGGAAGTAGTATGATAAGAGTGAGGTCATTTAAATTCTAGATTGTATCAGAATATATGAAAAGAAAAAAAATGAAATCAGACAGATATATTGGGAATGGAAGGAAAAGATAAGTCTTGTATAAAACTTTCACAAATGATCTAGGTAATTATATGCTTGTTGTGTATGTGTATATATATATATATGCTTATATATATCCATAAAGCTGGATATATGCACCTCACAGCATCAGATTACAACCTTCTACCCCAACTATAATCACATATTTCATCTTCTCCTGGCTAGGTTACCATTGTATCATTCTCTTCTCTTTCCATGGTTCACCTCCCACCCCCTCCCCTCTCCTTATTTACGACCCACTTATCATACATCACAAGTCTCCATTCAAACATTCCCTGCACTCCCCCATGTGCACTTCTCAACACAGCCTCTTACAAGCCACAGCTTTCTTACAAGTCACAGCTAAGTGCTCCATTCGTTTTATTTCATTCTATTTTTTCCATTTCATGTGAATTTATATTGTGTCTCTCTCTCTCTCTCTCTATTTCTTCGTCCTGTGTGTTTTTGTATGATTAAGGTTCACACTGAAATGTCACAACAGTGTGCTTGTTAAGTAATAAAGCTGTTCCTACTTTTTTCCATAGTTTAAACATTTAGATAATTATATGTCTGCTTCAGTCATTTGTTAGATGGTTTTTCTACCTACCTCTTACAAAACTACAGTATTTCTGGCTGGTAGAAACAAATATAGTAAAAAGAAAGGTACGAATGATGGTACCAGAAAAAGCCCCACTGCTGGGACTTGAACCCAGTACTATTAGATTAGCAGAATGAGGACCTAACCAGCCAGTCAGGTCAACAAATATGTTGTGTTTCAGAAAAGCAGATTAATTTATTTCAAATGACACGGCAGTTGTCTTTCACATTTTATCTGTGAATGTGCATTAATTTTGCATAAATGACATCTGCTTCTCACAAATTTTGCATACATTTTCATGTTAATAGAAGAGTTTTGCAATGCTGCAGAATATATGGAAATCAAATAAACTAAGCATAAATATGAAAATCAGGATATTTAAGAGTAATGTTCTAAGTGTACTACTCTATGGAAGTGAATGCTGGAAAATCACCAAAACCATAGAAAACAAGTTGAATTCTTTCCAGACTAAATGTTTACGTAGAATTAAAAAAATATTTTGGCCAAACACCATAAGAAATAACATCTTATTGGCAGAAATGCAGATGAAACCACTGACAACAATTATTGAGGAAAGACGATGGCGATGGTTGGGACATGTGCTCCGAATGACTGACAACTCACTACCAAAAATAGCACTAAGATGGACACCACAGGGGAGCAGAAGTAAGGGTAGACCAAAAGAGACATGGAGAAGAACAACAGAAAGGATGTTGAGCAATAGAGGGCTCACCTGGGCAAGAGCAGAAAAAAAGGCGAAAGACAGGCATTTGTGGAAAACCCTTGCGGAAGCCCCATGTGCCCTGGGCACTTAAGGTTCAGAGAGAGAGAGAGAAGAGTGTGTGCTTGTAGCTTTTAACTATGCAAATGGAAATAAAAGTCCATGGTGCCTATGCTCTTGTAGTTTTCACTCTCATTTATGTACGCGAAAGCTGGAAATCAACTAAAGAAATAGATAAGAAAATACTTGGTATAAAGTGGAATGAATTTAAGAACAACACAGAGATAAGACAGATGAGCAAACAACAACCTGTCTCATGGGTGATCAGAAAAAAAGATGGACAAATGTTGGCCATGTGACGAGAAGAAATAATCAGAGAATACCAAAACAAGTTATCAAGTGGAGCACAACAGGCCGAAGAAAAAGAGGTCGACCACGTGAAACTCTAAAGAGGACATTGTTAAGAGAGGCCAGTTTAGTGGACATAACATCCCTTGATAAAGTTGAAAGACTTACCGAGAATAGGAAAACTTGGCAAATAACTTAGGTGAGCCCTATGTGACGTTTAACGGCACGGGAAGGATGTAAGAACAGTTTTTTAAATGTTCACTACAGTAAAGCTGTGGTACATCAGAGCAAGAATTTAAACTCTGATTTACTATTTATGGAAAGAAGATTTACTCATTAAAAGGTTTTTAAAAAGCATGAAACATGTATCAGAGGTCTGTATAATTAATAAGAAATATAATACATGCTTCTGTAGTAACATGCAAGCTTTATTTAAGAACAATTAATCTGTTGATACACTGTACTTTCTGATAAAAAAAGACTGAAGTAACTTTATGTATTAATGATATTATATTAATGACAAAATTCATATATTTGGGACACATGATAACAGACGATGGAAAATATGAAATGGAAATTAATTAATAGAAAAACAGAAATAGTTAAATGCACTTTCTATAGAATGAAAAAGTTCTTACTTCAAAACATACAGTGCTGCAACTGAAGTCATTAATGCTCTGTATACTCCAGGCAGAAAACTCTCTGTTGTAGAGAAAAAAAACAAACCCCAAAACAGCATAATGCTTCAGATCATCAGTGTTTTGGCTCTGTAAACTTTTGATATGGCGGCATGGGCCACCCTGTGTCAGTGACTCCCAGAGGTCTGTGATGTAGAAACATGATCATTCCTTCATTTATTCAGCTTTCTAAGCCAATGTTGCGGACAGGACTTGTCTCCATTCCTCTCTGTTCTTGATCTTCTTTTACCAACTGTCCACTCTGAGGGTTGTTGGGGCTTCTTCCAGGTTGTCACACCATTGTTAACATGATCATTAAATAAGAAAATAAAAAAGAAATATGATGCCCTTAAAATGTGGATGGGTAGAATAAAAGATATACCTTGGCAAAAGAGTAGTAGAAAATGGAGACACCACAGAGGACATCAACAGCAGACTTACTAGAGCAAAATGAGCTTTTGCAGAGCTGCAGACTATATGGAAATCTAAAAAGCTAAGCATGAATACGAAAATCAGGATATTTATGAGTAATGTTCTAAGTGTACTACTCCATGGAAGTGAATGCTGGAAAATCACCAAAACCATAGAAAACAAGTTGAATTCTTTCCAGACTAAATGTTTACGAAGAATTAGAAAAATATTTTGGCCAAACACCATAAGAATAACATCTTGTTGGCAGAAATGCAGATGAAGCCACTGACAGCAATTATTGAGGAAAGACGCTGACGATGGTTTGGACATGTGCTTCGAATGACTGACAACTCACTAACAAATATAGCACTAAGATGGACACCACAGGGAAACAGAAGTAAGGGTAGACCAAAAGAGACATGGAGAAGGACAACAGAAAGGATGTTGAGCAATAGAAGGCTCACCTGGGCAAGAGCAGAAAAAAAGGCAAAGCAGGCATATTTGTGGAAACTCTTGCGGAAGCCCCATGTGCCCTGGGTACTTAAGGTTCAGAGAGAGAGAGAATAAAAGAACGAATGCCATGGACGAAAAAAAAAACAGTACTAGATAAACTGAGGGACAAAACAAAAACAATGAAAATTTCCATTAATCAAAATGGAAAAATACACATAGAAGGGACAGATATTGAAGAAGTCAATCAATTTGCATACCCTGGCAGCTACATAGACCAGGATGGTGACACTAGAAAGGAAGTTAGGATCAGAATTGCAAAAGCAGCATCAGTCTTCAAGAATCTTGAGAACATATGGAATTCAAATGTTATAAGCACAAAAAACAAGTTAAGATTATTCAATTCTAATGTAATATCCACCCTCATTTATGCATGTGAAAGCTGGAAAACAACTAAAGAAATAGAAAAGAAATTAGACTCTTTTGAAAACAAATGCATAAGGAAAATACTCTGCATCAAGTGGAACGAATTCAAGAACAATGCAGAGATAAGACAGATGACTGAACAACAACCAGTCTCATGGGTGATCAGGAAAAGGAGAT
Source organism: Achatina immaculata (assembly GCA_009760885.1). Taxonomy (NCBI): domain Eukaryota; kingdom Metazoa; phylum Mollusca; class Gastropoda; order Stylommatophora; family Achatinidae; genus Lissachatina; species Lissachatina immaculata. Next base: position 27,365,579 of record CM019691.1, on the reverse strand, counting down.
GGATATATGTTGGTCACTTGATGAGAAGAAATGATCAGAGAATCCCAAAACAAGCTATCAAGTAGAACACAACAGGCCAAAGAAAAAGAGACAGACCACATGAAACTCTGAAGAGGACATTGTTAAGAGAGGCCAAATTAACAGGGTTAAAATCCTTTGATGAGGTTGAAAGACTCGCCGCAGACAGGAAAAAGTGGCGAACTACTTTGCGAGCCCTATGTGACGTTTAACTTCACAGGAAGGATATAAGATAAGATAAACTGAAGTTGAAAAGATTGAAAACATAAGGACATATTATGTTCAAATATTCTGGAAATGTCAAAAGGTATAATACATTAGTGAAAACGATAATTGCGGAAATCTGGAGGAAACGGGTATTCACTGTGGAAACAAGGGACAGAAGAAGTCGGGTGGAATTGCAGCCAACCTTCCCTGGGGAAAAAATCATAGACAAAGCACTTTAGTGAGACGTGAGAGAAAGAAAAATCACAAGAGAATTACCTGGGATTCGAACACGGACTCCGGTAGGACGAGCAGCCGTCTAGCCACGAGAGAACAGCTTACTATCGACTTAGCCAACTAGCACCCCAAAAAAGGTGTTTTGTTGACATAGTCTTTAGTAACCGCTCAGCAAACATAAGGGATCGTGACACCCGGAAAGAAACGAGGTCGTGACACAGAAATTCCGTAGCTTAGATTCATTCTCTCTAGCAGGTACCAACTAGACAAACATACACACGGTCTCCTGCCATGTCTGGTGCAAACTTGGACAACAATAACAAACGAACGAATACTTATTACATGAAGTTAGTTTCGGATATAGTGAACAATTTTTTATAAATAGGAAACTACGGGGCTTTGGTATAGTAAAGTAAGAGAACAAATTTTGTATGATTAGACCTCGAAAAAATCATAGACAAAGCACTTTAGTGAGTCGTGAGAGAAAGAAAAATCACAAGAGAATTACCTGGGATTCGAACACGGACTCCGGTAGGACGAGCAGCCGTCTAGCCACGAGAGAACAGCTTACTATCGACTTAGCCAACTAGCACCCCAAAAAAGGTGTTTTGTTGACATAGTCTTTAGTAACCGCTCAGCAAACATAAGGGATCGTGACACCCGGAAAGAAACGAGGTCGTGACACAGAAATTCCGCAGCTTAGATTCATTCTCTCTAGCAGGTACCAACTAGACAAACATACACACGGTCTCCTGCCATGTCTGGTGCAAACTTGGACAACAATAACAAACGAACGAATACTTATTACATGAAGTTAGTTTCGGATATAGTGAACAATTTTTTATAATTTTTCGTTTGTTATTGTTGTCCAAGTTTGCACCAGACATGGCAGGAGACCGTGTGTATGTTTGTCTAGTTGGTACCTGCTAGAGAGAATGAATCTAAGCTACGGAATTTCTGTGTCACGACCTCGTTTCTTTCCGGGTGTCACGATCCCTTATGTTTGCTGAGCGGTTACTAAAGACTATGTCAACAAAACACCTTTTTTGGGGTGCTAGTTGGCTAAGTCGATAGTAAGCTGTTCTCTCGTGGCTAGACGGCTGCTCGTCCTACCGGAGTCCGTGTTCGAATCCCAGGTAATTCTCTTGTGATTTTTCTTTCTCTCACGTCTCACTAAAGTGCTTTGTCTATGATTTTTTCGAGGTCTAATCATACAAAATTTGTTCCCTGGGGAAACAACACCGGTAATAAAGCACTGACATTTTAAAAGAAAAAAAAAACAATTTTATATTTTTCAGTTTAATCACTTCCAAGTTTTTTATTGTCGACATCTGAAGAAAATATAAATGAGAAACTTTAAAAAAAACTTATGTAGTAAAGAAGTTGTAAAAAGGAAAAAAAAAAAAAGGTAAAAACCTCCGTTTCCATGCCATATTGGGGAATACAGTGTTAGGCCCGTATTTTCCATGACCTTCGGCACATGAAAATGTGATGTGGTCAGTATCTCGCCTGGTCGCTTTACCTTCTCAGATTTCTCTGGTACTCTTTTTTTTTTTTTTTAAGACGACGAAAACAACAAACTGGGTCCACCCGTAACGAGATATGGACCATACTCCCGGCATTCAATGTGCAGGGTAGGCCTTGAGCATCTCGTTTGTTCCAAAATAACGATCAAAGTGTAGATACTACAGGGCGCTGAACTACACTCTGATCTTTTTTTTTTTTTTTTTAAGACAACGAAAACAACAGGCCGTGACCCGGTGGTACTGCAGACCGGGTCCACCCGTAACGAGATGTGGACCATGCCCCCGGCATTCAAGGTGCAGGGCAGGCCTCGGGCATCTCGTTTAGTTAAAAAAATAACGACGCTTTTGTTAACCAAAGGGCATGTTGATCAGGGTACCTGCTAAGAGGACACTTCGACCTCAGCCACTTTGATCTTAGCCAAAAGGCCGAGAAGCACTTTGATCTTAGCCAAAAGGCCGAGAAGCGATTTAGAGGCTAGGTAAACCCCCGCCCTTTTTGGCGTGTACCTTTAAAAAAAAAAACACTTTAAATTTTTCACGGTCGTACTGAATTGATTACGTCAACTTAAACGATGTGATGCATTCAAATAGCACTAAAATTCCATAAATAGATTACAAGATTCCGTCGCTTGTTCATCCTCATTATTCCTAATGCAGCACCTCATTATATTAATGCATAACCTATAACTTTTTACAAAAATAATATCTTCGACATCTTAGTTCGTGTATGATTTGCCAGGTTGGCGTTTGTTGACCAACTAAATAACACCAATCCTAACGTGGTACTTCACAAGAATAGTGAAACTACGCGTGGAATGTAATATGTTAGTGTTAATGCCTTTACAATTTTGGGTCTGTCGGCCCCAAAAAATTCGTCCGAGTGCGAAATCGAACCGGGGACCTTCTGGTCGATAGGCGAGTGCACTAATCATTACACTACCGCTGCAGCCATGTTGTAGAGAGTAAAATAAAACAACTCTTCATATCATCAGAGAAGTATCTCTCCCCCCCCCCCGGCAAGCGTCTTTGCCCTTTAAATTTCTGACACTCCTAGAGGTTGGGGTGGGGGATGCTGGTCTCTCTGAGTCATGACTCCCAGAGGTCTGTGAGTTGTTGATTTATAACCGCGGCACCAGGCTGAACAAATCTTCTTCTTCGTTCGCTTCTACCACCAAGACCCCCCACCCCATGATCCTACTGAATTTACTCCTGTGGTCCTTGATAAGACAAGAGGTCCTTTGGTCCCCGACAGGACCACAATAGATCTCTGAGAGGACCACAGGAGGTTCAGAGTATCGCGGGGCTTGGGCCTGTATTCTCAGTGGGTCACAGACGCGGGATTGCGTGACACTGTGTTTTTCGTTGCATCAGTTTAATCTAGAGTTGGACTTTCTCACCGGAAAACTTCGACGTGGTTTGGATATCAGTATATCCCCGCCGGGTTAGAGGCGGTTGCCCATCCAGTCCAGCGCTGGACTTTCTCACCGGAAAACCTCAGCGTGATTAGGATACGCATACATCCCCGTCGGGTGAGAGGTGGTTGCCTATCTAGACTGCACTGGTCCAGCGTCTCCGACTTCAGCATTTTGTGATCGTGGCCGCTACCTTTCCTAGTTGTGACCAGGATGGAGCTTTTGTCCAGGAGGACGAATCCTTGCCACTAGTAAGTTTCACCCCTGGGTTAAGCCGGTTTAGGCGTATTATCTCAATATGGGCATATTTAGGACGTGACCGACCTCTAGAGCAGAGGTACGGTGACATGAGTAGTCATCAAGTTTCATCCCAGGGTTAAGCCGGTTAAGGCATATTTCACCAGTATGGGTGTATATAGGACATGGCCTGCCTCTAGAGCAGAGGTGCTGTGGTACGAGTAGCTCTCGTCGCGATACTACTGGATATACCGATTAAACTTCATTTTATCCTTTCCATCATCTTTTTTTCACAGCGGCGCCGCACGGCAACCGTAATCGCATTTTTTAATTGGCCGGGAGGAGTTTCACCCCGCGCGCGGCATCCGAAGAATCTCGCCAACAGAGTGTTGAACAGATAAAAGGGATGGCGGCTGCAGTAAAACTGGTTCAGATAATGAAGTGAGATAGAGGTGTATGGTGCAGTTTTACAAGATAGCAGAGGGAATGAGTAAAGTGAGAAAAATAAGAAAAAACGAATAGAAAGTATGAGAGTGAGATGAGAATGTATATATGAAAAACATACAACATCGGATATTTCGGCGTGAGCCTTTTTCGAGGATTAAAAGCGCAGGCGAGACAAAAACGTATAACTAAACGAAAAAATTGTAACTTATCAAATATAATTTGAAACAGATATATTAATATTCATTTATTAATAGTCAAAGAACTGAACTGAAATTATGAAGAACAAGATAGAATTAAAGAAGGTGCTTACTGCTTACTTTTTATTTCTATAAATAGAGGAAACAAAACCGTATTGACAAATATTGATGAAAGATTGAAGAACGCCATGTCAGTAAGAATTTTAAACAAATAATTAAAAACATGCTGAAAACCTGTTTATCTTTAAAATACACATGAGAAACTTTATGGAAAAACAGGGTAGCACAGAAAAAAAAGGTCAAAAGTTGGGATTATCATTTCTGAGAATTGCTCATGTGAGTCAAAAGCCAAACTGTGACCATCTATCCTAGTATTCTATGAGCCACTACAGAATTAGCCGAGGAAAGAATTAGTCAACTTGAACATTTGGGGTTGGATTTATCCGATTATTAATTAATTATTAATGTTGCAACTCCTATATGTTCCACCACAACGGACGAACATATGAAATCATATAATTTTACATGATTAAGAGTAAATTAGACTTTTTTTTTCTCATCATGAACTTGTGCCATTTTCGCAGGAAAGTTAACTGCGATCTCCCAACTTTTTTGTCCCTTGCTTTCACGTTACGTTCAACCAAGCTGGTGTACTTTTGGTGTTACCACTGCCTATATCGATCTATATAGTTGTATTGTTCTACCCCCCCCCCCCCTTTCAAAACACACACACACACCCGCACGCACGCACCACGCACACACACACACACACACACAAAGCAGCTGAAATATGTATCAATGAGGAAAAAACTGGAAGAAGTGGAGAGTTTTGAATATCTTGGATCACTACTAACTAATAATGGAGATACAATGAGAGAAATTTAAAAGGACATCTATCGCTCTTCAGAAAGTAAAAACAACTAAAGAATGCGTGGAGAGGAACAGACAGAACTACAAAAAAATAAGATTTGTAAGGGCATGCATCTTTCCCATCGCAACATATGCCTGCGAGACCTTATCTTATATCCTTCCCGTGCCGTTAAACGTCACATAGGGCTCGCAAAGTAGTTCGCCACTTTTTCCTGTCTTCGGCGAGTCTTTCAACCTCATCAAAGGATTTTATACCTGTTAATTTGGCCTCTCTTAATAATGTCCTCTTCAGAGTTTCACGCGGTCTGTCTCTTTTTCTTTGGCCTGTTGTGTTCCACTTGATAGCTTGTTTTGGGATTCTCTGATCATTTCTTCTCATCAAGTGACCAACATATGTCCATCTCCTTTTCCTGATCACCTATGAGACTGGTTGTTGTTCAGTCATCTGTCTTATCTCTGCATTGTTCTTGAATTCATTCCACTTGATGCCGAGTATTTTTCTTATGCATTTGTTTTCAAAAGACTCTAATTTATTTTCTATTTCTTTAGTTGTTTTCCAGCTTTCACATGCATAAATGAGGGTGGATATTACATTAGAATTGAATAATCTTAACTTGTTTTTGTGCTTATAACTTTTGAGACCTGGACACTTAAAAACAGCTGAAAAATACATAAATGCCTTTGAATGTAAATGCTACAGAAGAGTTCTTCAAATATCATGGACATATATATATATATATATATATATATATATATATATATATATATATATCCATACTACAAGAACTTAATATTGAAGAAGGCTGGCTAGTAAAGAAAACTTAAATATTTTGGACAAATTAAACGTCATGATAATCTAGAGACCACACAATAATTAGTGTATATAATTAGTATATAACTATACACAAAGCACTGTAGAAAAGCTGTGATACCAAAGATATCACAATTTCACCCCTAGTTTATACATTCTGATAATCTAGAGACGATCATCTTGGAAGGGTACATAATGTGAAAAAGAAAGAGAGGAAGACCAAGGCGAAGATTGCTGCAAGACATTGTTGATGATCTGCAAATGGATGCATCAGCAGCAGGCCATCTTGCTCACAACAAAGGGGCCTATAGGAGTGCTGTTAGGGAGGCAAAGTTTCGCAAGGGACATGCAAATGAATGAACATAAATTTTGGTTCTTAGATGTTTCATTATTTTTATTCTTGGTTTCAGTAGATTTAGTACTTTTATGGTTTTTGTTTCTTCTCTGTCGATATCTTTTTCAATGGAACAAAATTTAGGTCCTGTAAGTCACACATGAGAAGGAAATGAATTCGAGATTCATGAATGAGGATTTATGTGCCATTTATTTTTTATGTGAGGATTGACAACAAAATTTATATCTGAAATGCAATCGAATAAACGCAAGTAGTATATGGTGATAATCAATTCTTGGGTATGTACTTTTAGAAATTTATACAAAAGTATGAACTCGAGTATCGCCTTCTTTCGTGAGAACTTGGAGGAAAAAAAAAAAAAATCGATCTTTGCAAACCGGCGCCGGCCAGCGAAACACATTACGGACCAATGTCGTAATATACATCAATAGTCCTGATAGTGACGAGTAATAAAGTAGACGGTGCACGCAAATAATTATAAAGAGGTAGGATAAAGGAGGAGATTTAATATAATTAAAATGACAATATTTTAAATTAACATTTCCGAACGATCAGAATAAAATATAATTATAACCTCGCACGCCTTAATTAACATTATGGCCTTTCGCACCTCTTCAAGGAAACAATCCTGGCCGTTAGAATTCCCGCGAATTGCTGAGCTGGTAAACAACACCTTTTAGCGTGTTCGATAATAGTGGATTGTTTATCTCCATTTGTGTTGGGGAAGGTCTTTTGTTTAGTTCACCCATTTATGTCAAATAAGGTGAGTTTCATTTATTTATTTTCGAAGAAAATTTCCATCTAGATCAGTGAAATAAGCAGTGATCATAACGACAGACACTAGGGTCGTGAAAATTTGTTTATGCCAAAAGTGGTCTTCGTGGCTTTAATAGCTGGAAATAATTAATGGGGAAATGTAGATGCGGCGTATTGATACGGTTAAAGCTTTTGTTCCTTTCAAACGCGACCACATAATATAGGATGTTAGCCACACTGGAAAACACGTAACAGAAGTGAATATCACATTAACAAGACCTTCCGAATGTTTCATGTTCAGTGTTAAAAATTATACCCAGCTAAAGGAAAAAAAAGAATACTGACACGTTGGTCACATGCATTTGTAAATGTAAAGCATTTAAAAAGCAATGCACACAAGAGTAACTCTGTATTTTGTATGTAGGACTACATATTCAATATAAGTGTTCCTGCATGCAAGTGATCTTAGCAGTTGTGATTCAACAGCAGTCATTTCTCAGTTCTTTCAGTGAGAGTAAGGTTTTCCTATAATCGATGCTGAGCTGGCTTCATATGTTGTTTGTTAACCTTAATGAGATATTTAATCTGCAGGTCTTTGATCAGTTTCATTCATTCACAAATGACAAAGTATTAATGAAAGACAAAGGGAAGAGCAGCAGTGCAAATGTGATTTTAATAATTAAAACGTACCATATATTAAGTCCTTGTCATCTTTATAAACATTGAAAGAAGAGAAAGTTCAGTCTTGGATATTGGAGTAGCTATGCAGAAAGTTTATTAGTTGTAATCATCATTTTGCATCATAGGTAAGCCAGTAGGTGCTCCATTTTCTGCCCCAGAACACCCATCCGTGTGCAGCAGCTGACAACACTATTCCTTGATTAATTTGCAGTTTTTGTAGTGTCAGTAGCATGTCATTGTTGACAAAGAATATTACGATGTCATAACATTTGGAGCTTAAGAAATACCAGAGATTAGATATGGTGATGACAATGTATTACTGTCCACAACACAAAAAGGAATGGAATTACTAATTATGTCAGTCCATAAGAATAGTGAAGAGCAAAACCTCAGTCTTAATGCAAAGAAAACTAAATTTATGACAACTGACAAAATAAATAAGGCAACTGAAATATGTATCAGTGAGGAAAAATAGGAAGAAGCGAAGAGTTTTGAATATCTTGGATCACTCTAACTAATAATGGAGATATCTTATCTTATATCCTTCCCGTGCCGTTAAACGTCACATAGGGCTCGCAAATTTTCGCCAATTTTTCCTGTCTTCGGCGAGTCTTTCAACCTCATCAAAGGATTTTATGCCTGTTAATTTGGCCTCTCTTAATAATGTCCTCTTCAGAGTTTCACGCGGTCTGTCTCTTTTTCTTTGGCCTGTTGTGTTCCACTTGATAGCTTGTTTTGGGATTCTCTGATCATTTCTTCTCATCAAGTGACCAACATGTGTCCATCTCGTTTTCCTGATCACCCATGAGACTGGTTGTTGTTCAGTCATCTGTCTTATCTCTGCATTGTTCTTGAATTCGTTCCACTTGATGCCGAGTATTTTCCTTATGCATTTGTTTTCAAAACTCTTTTCTATTTCTTTATTTGTTTTCCAGCTTTCGCATGCATAAATAAATGGTGAATATTACATTTGAACTGAATAATCTTAACTTGGTTTTTGTGCTTATAACTTTTGAATTCCATATATTCTCAAAATTCTTGAAGATTGATGCTGCTTTTGCAATTCTGATCCTAACTTCCTTTCTAGTGTCACCATCCTGGTCTATGTAGCTGCCAAGTTATGCAAATTGATTGACTTCTTCAATATCTGTCCCTTCTGTGTGTATTTTTCCATTTTGATTGAGAGGAATTTTCATTATTTTTGTTTTGTCCTTGTTAATTTCAAGTCCTATTTTGCTAGCCAGTGAAGACAGGGTATCTGTTTTTTCTTGCATGGAGTTCACATTATTACTGATAAGAGTTATGTCATCAGCAAAATCAAGGTCTTCTAGTTGGGTCCCATGAACCCAATCAATACCTGTGTTACCTGTGCAGCATTTTTTTCATTATGAAGTCTATTGTAATCCCAAAAAGTAAAGGAGATAGTATACATCCTTGTTTCACACCCGTTTCAATCTGGAACCATTCACTCATCCCTTCTTCTGTCTTGACTGCATAAACATATCCATTGTATAAGTCCTTAATGATGTTGACAATTTTAGATGGTATTCCATAAAGACTTAAAATTCTCCATAATGAATCTCTGTGTATGCTATCAGATGCCTTTTTAAAATCTATGAAGTTCAGTATTAATAGTTTCTGCTTTTCAATATGTTCTTCAAGTATTATTCTTAGAGTAAAGATCTGGTCTAGACATCTTCTCCCTTTTCGAAATCCTGCTTGTTCTTGTCTCATTGCAGTATTCACTGTATCTTTGAGTCTATTCAAAATGACCTTGCAGAATACTTTTGACACAACTGATATTAAGGTTACTCCTCTCCAGTTGTTACAGTCACTAAGGTTGCCTTTTTTTGGTATTTTAACAATGATTCCTTTCTTCCAATTAGAAGGGACCTTTTTTTTCTTTCCGAATCTTGTTAAACATTCTCTGTAGTTGTCTCATGTTGTCACTATTGATAGCTTTTAGCATTTCGGCTGTTATTTCATCTTCACCTGCAGCTTTGTTGTTAGCCATCACTGCTGTTTCAATTTCATGCAATTTAATTTCATCTAGGTTGACATTTAGTTGTGGGGCTGGTAAGTCAGTTTCAAGGTTTAACAATTCTTTTGGGTGTGGTCGATTAAGTATTTCTTGGAAGTGTTCAGCCCATCTTTGCTTTTGGTCTTTATTTGATGTTAATAAGGTTCCAGTTTTGCTAAGGATTGGTCTTTCTTTAGATGTAATAGTACCTATATATATATATATATATATATATTATTATAGTACCTATAATAATGGAGATACAATGAGGGAAATTGAAAGGAGGACATCTATCACTCTTCAGAAGGTAAAACAACTAAAAAAGCTGTATAGAGGAACAGACAGAACTACAAAAATAAGATTTTTAAGGGCGTTCATCTTTCCCATCGCAACATGCCTGTGAGACCTGGACGCTTAACAGAACAGCTGAGAAACACATAGATGCCTTTGAATGTAAATGCTGCAGAAGAGTTCTTCAGATATGGACACAAAAAAGAACAAATACATCCATACTTCAGGTTCTAAGGACTGCTATTGTCGGAGGTGGGGTGGAGTATTTGATTTCCACTCCAACGGCGCGCGTCTCACACAGCTTCTGGCAGTCAAGACCAGCTCCTGGCCTTCCCGTGGTAGAACTGTTTAAACTGACAGGAGAAGGGGCGAGGGCGAATATCTGGCGCCTGAAAACCAGATACTTAGGGTAGATGAGTGGCACGTTTGGTAGCTCATCTACTGCTGTTGGCGATATTCTTCAGCTGCCGTGCGTGGAGCGGTGCTCCTCCCGGCCAACGATGAAAAGTGCAAATGGGGTTGCCGTGCAGCATCACTGCAGAAAAGGTGGTAGAAAGGATAAAGCGAAGCAAACAGTCAAATCACAGCACATCTGGTCTGGAGGTCGGCCACGTCCTGAGTGCAGTCCTATCAGGTGAAATGCATGAACCAGCTTGTCCCAGAGGTTAAGACGCTGCTGGCGAGACTCTTTGAATGCCGTGCGTGGAGTGAAGCTCCTCCAGGTCAAGGAAGAAAATGCGGAAAAGAAATAAAGGTTGCAGTGCGGTGCCGATGTGAAAAGGTGGTGGAAAGAATAAAGTGAAGTTTAATCGATATGTCCAATAGTATCGCTGACATACCATGGCACCTCTGCTCTAGAGGCCGGCCACGTCCGAAATACACCTACACTGTGAAATATACCTAAACCGGCACACACCAGGGGTGGAACTTGATGGCTAGCCATGTCATGCCACCTCCGCTCTAGAGGTCGGTCACGCCTGATATACACCCATACTGGTGAATTTTGCCTAAACCGGCTCACACTAGGGGTGAATCTTGAAGGTTATGCATGTCACAGTACCTCTGCTCTAGAGGTCAGTCACGTCCCAAACACGCCCATATTGGGATAATATATCTAAACCGGCTCAACCCAGGGGTGGACGTCACTAGTGGCGAGGATTCGTCCTCCTGGACAAAAGCTCCATCCTGGTCACAACTAGGAAGGGTAGCGGCCACGACCACAAAATGCTGAAATCGGAGACACTGGACCAGGGCAGTCTAGATAGGCAACCACCTCTCACCCGGCGGTGATACACGGGTATCTCAAAACACGTCGAGGTTTTCCATTGAGAAGGTCCACCTCTGGCCTGGGTGGGCTACCGCCTCTCACCCAGCGGGGATGCACTGATATCCTAAACACGTTGAGGTCTTCCGGTGAGAAAGTCCAACTCTAGACTAAACTGGTGCAACAAACACCACGGTGTCACGCAATCCGCTTCAGAGACCCACCAAGAATACAGGCTAAAGCCCTGCGATACTCTGAACCCCTTGTGGTCCTCTCGTGAATCTCATGTGGTCCTTTCAGGGACCACACAGGAGACCACCGGACCTAACGAGGACCGCAGGTATGAATGGTAGCAGGATCACAATGCGGTTTTGGTGGTAGAAGCGAACGAAGAAGAAGAAGAATCCATACTTCAAAAACATAATATTGAAGAAGGCTACCTAGAAAAAAAGGATTAAAGAGAGAAAACTTAAATATTTTGGACACATTAAACATCATGATAATTTAGAGTAGACCATCATGGAAGGGTACATAATGGGAAAAAGAAAGAGAGGAAGAACAAGGCAAAGATGGCTGTAAGACATTGTTGATAATCTGCAAATGGATGCATCAGCAGCAGAGTATCTTGCTTACAACTAAGAGGCCTACAGGAGAGCTGTTAGGGATGGAAAGTTCCACAAGGGACATCCAAATGATTGACTGAGCATGCCATTTGCATTTAACAGAATTTGTATCCTAACTAAAGATGAGATGTCAGGACAAAATGCGTCCAAATTACTTGCCTTGCAGGACTCCCTCAGAGTTTTAAGTGTCTGCCCAGTTTAGTATCTGCTGAGTTGTTACTATAGATCAGGCATAGGCAGTCTTTTTTTTGTTCAGCAGACCAGAAGAAACTGGTAAAAATGGTACAACCATGTGGTTTGTTGCAAATTTTACCTCAAACAAACATGAACACACACACACAATTTTTTTTTTTTAACTTTATTCATCCACTTCAATATGTGTTCTATTTGTTGCCTAGAAAACATCCAAGCAGTGCTCGATTTCTTGCCACATGTTCACCAGTATGTCTTTAGTCATCATCATGAAAGCATCTGTTATTCTTTCCTTCAATTTCAGTGATAAATTTAACACTTTATTTTTAGTATACCTCAATTTTAAAAAAAAAAGGTCAAGATGATAATGTCCAGTGAATATGGGTGGTGGCCATGGTATTGGGCCATTCCTCTCACTTTGTCAATTTGGAAAGTTTGCATTCAAGAGTTGACAGACCTCAGTGTGGCAGTGCGCCATATTTCATGGAAAACTACCCAGTGCTGAAAGTCTTCTGATTGAAGTGTTCAGCAGTTGTTAAGCGCTGATGTGCCAGGTAACATGTCCTTTGTTGAACTGTAACCGGCGAATTTGTTTCATGTTCTTACATTCTCATAAATGCCATTGATAACATACTGCTAGTTGCAGCTCTTCTCCTTCTTAGTTCCCATTTCCATGCCATTAAGGCATATCGGGGATACAGTATTAGACCCATATTTTCCATGACCTTTTGGCGCATGAAAATGTGATGTGGTTAGCCTGGCCACATTTACCTTACATTTCTCTGGTACCCATTTTTAGAGGCTGGATGGACCCTGGGGCCTTTTTGGCTCGTACCAGAAAGAGTCCCACTGCGGTTAGTATACTGTCCTCCTAACCACAACCTGTGCAGGAAAAAAAAAACGCTCTAAGAATCAGTCTAGATGGTGCAACACATTCATGGTTCATGTTTCTAACTAGCATAGCTTTTGAGATATGTCATTTTGTAATCAGAGAAGGAAAATAGACACAGCTATAAATATTATTGTATTTCTGTTTGATTTTTATTTGCTGTCTGATTTTTTTTTTTTTTTAGGGTTAAGAGAAATGGTTTTAAAGGACACTATAGACATATTGAAAAGTAGAAACTGTAGACATGAAGACAAACAAGCAGCATATACAAGCCTTGTAAGGTATGTGACAGAATATTCTTTGTTGTCTTAAACTGCATTTTGGTGAATGAGCCTTCTTTAACACCCCCCCCCCTTTTTTTTTTCTTTGCCATGTGACTATTTCCTAAAATATTCCTTATTTGCTGAACATTTCACATTGTCTAGAATGTGTCTAGAAGTGTAACTGCAGTAGTGTTAACAATTTTTGCATTAAGTTCATATATTAGGATATTATATGGGGGTATATGTCAATTTTTTTTTTTTCAGTTGTTAGCCTGTTATCTAAATAGTCTCTCAACCAATTTTTAAAACATGCTAACGACAGCTGTTCAGCATTTTACTGATCAAATGATTGTGTATAAAGTAAATTGTTTTCCTAGAGTTAATAGAGCAGAACTTGTGTTGAGTTGTTCCACTTATTAAATTGTTTTAGTATTTTTCATGAAGATATATTAGATTTTACCAAACATGTGGACATTGCTGGCATGAACCATCAAGTAAAATGAGATGAGCAGTGTACAGTGTAAACACCTAAGATGGACTTCTGAAGATATTAAAAGAAATCCAGACATGCTGTCAGATGCATTTTATACTGTATTAACCATTGTAATGTTTTCACATGATTGTAAATTGGATCAAGTTTTACTGGAATAATACATCAAGATAAAGTTTCATGAATTATGCCACAGAAATTTAAGCAGAGGCTGTTTTATTAAGAAAAGAAGCTATGGAGAAATTTAAGTAGTGAAAGTAGATGGAAGTATATGGCTCAGTTTTACAAAAAGATAGAAAGAGTGAGGAAAGTGGGCAGAAACAAGAGTGCAGAAAGCAAGATAAGTACATACAAATGAAGAGCATACAAACAGTCTAGTATTTCAGCAAAAGCCTCTTTCAGGGATCACATACAAAAACAACACAACAAATAAAAACATGAAAAATAGATGAAAAATATAGGGTTAGCTTTTTTTTTTTTTTTGTCTCCTAGTAAGAAAGATGGGTACAAAATGCCAAATTTAAATAGAGACTGTTTCTTTAAGAAAAGAATCTATGGAGGCTGTAAAAATGAAAATCTGTGGTCTTTAACTTGTTTCATGGAAACTTGAAACTATTAATGGCAGTTATTTTATTCACATTTCCACTTATAAGTGAAGACAAAGAAATTGAAGCTACAAATGTGGGCTTGTGGACCTGAATAGATTTCATCAGCAGTAAAAAAGAAAAGGGGCTGATAAAGATATAAAATGCTTTGCTTATTTGTATTTGCAACATGTGAATTTATGAAGTCTGTATTTCACTACAGCAACTTGAAGAGTGATGCTGCAAGAATGTTTGAAGAGCAGTTGAAAACTTTTGGGTCTCAGCTGCTGAAATTACTGTATCGAGATATGCTAGACACAGATGAGAAGATTGTGCTAAATACCCTTCAGGTTCTTCGGTTTTGTCTTGAGGCTGAGCTGATAAGGAGGTACTTTGTTTAGTGAACAATTTAAATCATACATTTCTGCAGTAGAAAAAAATATGTTTAAAACTTGTGTATATTTTTATACACTTCTTTATATAAAACTTCCTTTTAATCATCAGATGTATTGAAGATTGTAATTGCTCCTTTACAAAGTAATAAACATATTGTGAATAAATGAAATGAAGTGAAGTTGTAATAGTTTTTTTAATTAGTTTACAAAATTACCAGGTATTTTATATTAAGATAGAAAAGATAATTAAATTTTGTTGTTGTTGTCTGGATTGATATTTCATTATTTCCTTAATTTTAGAAGGTTGTAAATAAACTTTGCAGTATTAATGACCTTACATTTTCTCTTTCCGAAAGTACCCAGAAGGCAGAATCTGAACAGGCACTTAAATCGTTACTTCAGTGTGGTCATAAAACGTCATCTGCAGATGTGATCAAGCAAATTTTTGACTGTTTATCAGTTCAGAAGTTTCACCCAGAGGTCATATTCAAAGAGGTGACCATCATGAGTCTTGTGTGTTCTGTAATTTTTGTTGAATTGTACCAGTGTGGAAGCACTAAAGTGAGGATATTTTTGAGCACACCGTATAGATTCTGCAGATGGTTTATATATAGACAAAACAGATGTTGAGGCTGAAAAAAAAATTCTGAATCAATTCATGTAGCTGCATGTGATGTTCACCATAATTAGGAATTTGATATGGGAGATGATAAAATGCTTATTTGTTATCTATAGCATTATTAGGAAATGCTGACCCATGGGGGAGAGGGGCTGGGAGGAGGAGGAGGAGGAAAGAGAGATATGGGAGGAAATTAGTTTGTCCTGTGTAAGTTCAGCAGTTGGGTGGTAGACTTTTGCAGTCATACCAGTAGACTTTGTGCAGCCCCTGGTATAAGTTAACGAGGCTTGATTTCAGTAGGGAATGGAAGTGCCAGACTTGTCTACAGATGGTTTCTATGTAGTCTCATAAGATGTAGACCATGTCAGAGAAGGCTGATTTTGGAGGGAAGTGTGTTGTGTTCGTGCACTGGGTCATTTAACTTTTTAAAATGTTTGTGTTTAGTGGTTTCTTTCTTTCATGAAATTGACACGCCTGCAACTTTTAGCACAAGATAAATTTAGAGGTGAACATATTTCTTTAGTGTGGGGGGGGGGGGGAATGTACAACAAAAGCAGAAATTATGACTTTTGATGAAAATGATTCAAATGGAGATTATGAATGCAATGTTGTAATGATGAAACTTAAGATGAATACAGATGAGTACAGTGTTAAACATAGTAATAAATGCAGCAGGGGGAAAATTACATATTAATCCATGCGTTACATTTTTTTAAATGCTAGAAACTATCAAAATGAGCTTTGTTTTGATATTGCTGAAAATGAATTTGTTAGATTATATTAAACATGATCTGGTGTTTACTGTCATTGTTTCAGATTTCTCTTTTGCTGGACTCCATAGAAGCAATGAACAATAAAATCAAGGCTCTGTCAGTTTTTGCTGTGGAAAAAATAGTGTATATTTTTGTGAGGTAGTAAATTTTGTTGTTGTTGAAGAGTGAATGATTATTATTAGACGTGTAATTCTAGTCACCAGGAGTGAAACAGGGATGCGTACTATCACCAACATTATTTACCTTGGCAGTAGGAAGCAACATCAGACAAACGCAGAGAGGATTACAGTGGACCCTTGACACAGTGCTGGAGGACCTTGACTTTGCGGACGACAAAGATATGCAAGATAAAATAAACAAGCTAACTCACAATGCAAACAACATAGGACTAAAGATCAACGTAGGAAAGACAAAGTTAATGAAGCAAAATGTGAACAACAGAAATGTACTTGGAGTATATAGCAAGTTAGTGGAGGAGGTCAACGAATTTGTATACCTTGGCAGCAGAGTAGTAGAAAATGGAGACAGCACAGAGGACATCAACAGCAGACTTACTAGAGCAAACCAGGCTTTTGCAATGCTGCAGACTATATGGAAATAAAAAAAACTAAGCATAAATATGAAAATCAGGATATTTAAGAGTAATGTTCTAAGTGTACTACTCTATGGAAGTGAATGTTGGAAAATCACCAAAATAATAGAAAACAAGTTGAATTCTTTCCAGACTAAATGTTTACGAAGAATTAGAAAAATATATTGGCCAAACACCATAAGAAATAACATCTTATTGGCAGAAATGCAGATGAAGCCACTGACAACAATTATTGAGGAAAGACGCTGGCAGTGGTTGGGACATGTGTTCCGAATGACTGACAACTCACTACCAAAAATAGCACTAAGATGGACACCACAGGGGAACAGAAGTAAGGGTAGACCAAAAGAGACATGGAGAAGAACAACAGAAAGGATGTTGAGCAATAGAGGGCTCACCTGGGCAAGAGCAGAAAAAAAGGCGGAGGACAGGCATTTGTGGAAAACCCTTGCGGAAGCCCCATGTGCCCTGGGCACTTAAGGTTCAGAGAGAGAGAGAATTCTAGTCACAATTATTTTATCAGGCAGAAAGAGGCTATAAATAAAACAGACCTTACCACTTCAGATAAACGCATAAGCACAACTGACAGCCATAACAACTCTAATTACAATCACTGTGACAGTGAGAAGGAACATCTGCACTTGAAGTTAATTTGTCAAATAAGAGAAATTTGATCACAAATTTTGTGATTTGTACTTGTACGAACACCCTGTAACTGCGAGCTGTTGTTCTTTGCAGCCGATGCTGTAGAGATGTTAAATCACAGCATCATATCAGCATGGGAGCGGGTTATGGCGGCTATTTTTTCAGTCCTGGAGTACAGCTAAAAAAGCAGGGGGTGTGCAGTGCTTCCCTAGCAGACTCCATCACCATGGAGACTATGGTGATCCCTGCCCCGTTAGCCAGGCTAGGCCTGTTCCTAGTAGTACCAATGGAGAGGTGGGACAGGGTCTTGGTCAGCTATGGTTCGCTAACCCTGTCTTCTCACACACACACACTTTGTGCTACAAATTGTATAACAGTAGGTTCTAAGGACTGTTATTGCCGGAGGTGGGGTGGAGAATTCGATCTCCACTCTAACGGCGTGTGTCTCAAGCAGCCTCTGGCAGTCAAGTCCAGCTCCTGGCCTTCCCATGGCAGAACTGTTTAAGCTGGCAGGAGAAGGGGCGAGGGCGAATATCTGGCGCCTGAAAACCAGATACTTAGGGTAGATCTTCTTCTTCGTTTGCTTCTACCACCAAGACAGCCCCGCGATCCTACTGAATTTACGCCTATGGTCCACGTTAAGTCCTGTGGTCCCCCGTGTGCTCCTCCCGGCCAATGAAGAAAGGTGCAAATGGGTTTCCGCGCGGCACCACTGCGGAAAAGGTGGTAGAAAGGATAAAGCGAAGCAAACCGTCAAATCACAGCACCTCTGGTCTGGAGGTCGGCCACGTCCTAAGTGTACTCATATCGGGTGAAATTTTTGAACTGGTGACGAGACTTTTCGGATGCCGCGCGTGGAGTGAAGCTCCTCCCGGCCAAGGAAGAAAATGCGGAAAAGCAATCAGGGTTGCTACGAGGCGTTGATGTGAAAAGGTGAAGGAAAAAGATAAAGTGAAGTTTAATCAATACGGTCTTCTCTAAAGTATCATGACGTTTAATGTGGCCAAAATATTTAAGTTTTCTCTCTTTAATCCTCTTTACTAGCCAGCCTTCTTCAATATTAAGCTCTTGTAGTATAGATATATTTGTTCTTTTTTGTGTCCACGATATTTGGAGAACTCTTCTATAGCATTTACATTCAAAGGCATTTATGTGCTTCTCAGCTGTTTTGTTAAGTGTCCAGGTCTCACAGGCATATGTTGCGATGGGAAAGATGCATGCCCTTAAAAATCTTATTTTTGTGGTTCTGTCTGCTCCTCTCCACAGATTCTTTATTTGTTTTACTTTCTGAAGAGCAATAGATGTCCTCCTTTTAATTTCCCGCATTGTATCTCCATTATTAGTTAGTAGTGATCCAAGATATTCAAAACTCTCCACTTCTTCCAGTTTTTCCTCACTGATACATATTGCAGTTGCCTTGTCTGTTTTGTCAGTTGTCATCACTTTAGTTTTCTTTGCATTAAGATAGAGGTTCTGCTCTTCGCTGTTCTTACGGACTGACATAATTAGTTTTTCCAATCCTTCTTGTGTTGTGGACAGCAATACTGTGTCATCAGCATATCTAATCTCTGGTATTTCATAACCTCCAACTGTTATGACAGCCATAACAACTCTAATTACAATCACTGTGACAGTGAGAAGGAACATCTGCACTTGAAGTTAATTTGTCAAATAAGAGAAATTTGATCACAAATTTTGTGATTTGTACTTGTACGAACACCCTGTAACTGCGAGCTGTTGTTCTTTGCAGCCGATGCTGTAGAGATGTTAAATCATATCAGCATGGGAGCGGGTTATGGCGGCTATTTTTTCAGTCCTGGAGTACAGCTGAAAAAGCAGGGGGTGTGCAGTGCTTCCCTAGCAGACTCCATCACCGTGGAGACTATGGTGATCCCTGCCCCGTTAGCCAGGCTAAGCCTGTTCCTAGTGGTACCAACGGAGAGGTGGGACAGGGTCTTGGTCAGCTATGGTTCGCTAACCCTGTCTTCTCACACACACGCATGCACACACACACACACTTTGTGCTACAAATTGTATAACAGTAGGTTCTAAGGACTGTTATTGCCTGAGGTGGGGTGGAGAATTCGATTTCCACTCCAACGGCGTGTGTCTCAAACAGCCTCTGGCAGTCAAGTCCAGCTCCTGGCCTTCCCATGGCAGAACTGTTTAAGCTGACAGGAGAAGGGACGAGGGCGAATATCTGGCGCCTGAAAACCAGATACTTAGGGTAGATCTTCTTCTTCGTTTGCTTCTACCACCAAGACCGCCCCGCGATCCTACTGAATTTATGCCTATGGTCCACGTTAAGTCCTGTGGTCCCCCGTGTGCTCCTCCCGGCCAGTGAAGAAAGGTGCAGATGGGTTGCCGCGCGGCACCACTGCGGTAAAGGTGGTAGAAAGGATAAAGCGAAGCAAACCGTCAAATCACAGCACCTCTGGTCTGGAGGTCGGCCACGTCCTAAGTGTACTCATATCGGGTGAAATTTTTGAACTGGCTTAACCTAGAGGTTAAGACACTGGTGGCGAGACTTTTCGGATGCCGCGCTTGGAGTGAAGCTCTTCCCGGCCAAGGAAGAAAATGCGGAAAAGCAATCAGGGTTGCTACGAGGCGTCGATGTGAAAAGGTGAAGGAAAAAGATAAAGTGAAGTTTAATCGGTATGTCCAGTAGTATCGCTGCGAGAGCTACACATACCATGGCACCTCTGCTCTAGAGGCCAGCGATGTCCGAAATGCACCTACACTGGTGAAATATGCCTAAACCGACATGCACCAGGAGCGAAACTTGCTGGCTAGGCATGTCATGCCACCTCCACTCTAGAGGTCGGTCAAGCCTGATATACACCCATACTGGTGAATTTTGCCTAAACCGGCTCACACCAGGGGTGAATCTTGTCACAGTACCTCTGCTCTAGAGGTCGGTCACATCCCAAACACGCCCATACTGGGTTAATATGCCTAAACCGGCTCAACCCAGGGGTGGCAGTCACTAGTGGCGAGGATTCGTCCTCCTGGACAAAAGCTCCATCCTGGTCACAACTAGGAAGGGTAGCGGCCACGACCACAAAATGCTGAAGTTGGAGACACTGGACCAGGACAGTCTAGATAGGCAACCACCTCTCACCTGGCGGGGATGTTTGCGTATCCTAATCACGCTGAGGTTTTCCGGTGAGAAAGTTCAACTCTGGACCGGATGGGCAACCACCTCTCACCCGGCGGTGATACACGGATGTCTCAAAACATGTCGAGGTTTTCCGGTGAGAAAGTCCAACTCTGGCCTAGGTGGGCTAACACCTCTCACCCAGCGGGGATATACTGATATCCAAAACACGTCGAGGTCTTCCGGTGAGAAAGTCCAACTCTAGACTAAACTGGTGCAGCGAAAACCGCGGTGTCACGCAATCCGCTTCAGAGACCCACCAAGAATACAGGCTAAAGCCCTGCGATACTCTGAACCTCTTGTGGTCTTCTCAGGGATCTCGTGTGGTCCTTTTGGGGACCACACAGGAGACCACGGGACCTAACGAAGACCACAGGCGTAAATTCAGTGGGATTACAATGCAGTCTTGGCGGTAGAAGCGAATGAAGAAGAAGAAGTATAACAGTACAGTGACAGAGCACTCTGTGTGTGATTATTTTTCAGAATTGAAGATAATGAGAAACAGTGAGAGGAGACTAGATTTCTCAGTAAGACGTTTCTAACTGTTATTGTGGCTGAATGTTACAAAGCCGACATTGGTAGAATTAGTTGTACTGTTTGGCAAAGCCCACAAGAGCTCTAACTCTTTATCTTAGTCTTCTGAAGCAGTGTCAGTGTTATGTTTAATCATTTTGATTCTGTTACTGTAAAAATGATTAATATTTAATTATTTTGATTCATGTTGAAATGATTAATGTTTTCTTCTTTATTTTTTTTCATTGATGTAATGATTAATGTTTTCTTTCTTGAACAGATTAGAGGAGCAGATTGGAAGAAGTCTTGGACCATCATCACCTCACTGGGCACGGCTCGTTTTTCCAGGACTTGTTAGTGCATCAGAAGATGTGAGAGATAAGTCTTTGCTTCTACTGGAGAATTTCAAAGCAGAACTTACAAATGCGCAGGAGCTTAGTAGGCATGTCATGAAGGCTTTAAATGCGGTAAGTTTTCAAGCTATCTTGCCGCTGTTCAGCAGCTGCCCCATTTTTATCTGTCTTGTGAATATATTTATATGGCATAAATCCACCTTAAAATAAATGGCTTTTGAGAAAGATGTAAAATGTTGAAGATTTATTGTTGGCATGTTTTAAAAATTTGTTTAGAGACTATTTAGATAACAGGCTGAGAACTGAAAAAAAAAAATTAAAAAAAATTTCACTTCAGAAGGGAGTCATTATTTTTTTGGTTATCACTTTCAGATAAATTCAGCTTCTGTTAATTTTGGTTACACACAGATCTCTTGTTATAGTTAGTGAAGATTTTATTTATATTCATTTGATGTGGAGAGAACTGGATGTGAAATGCCACATCCATAAATTATGAAAATGATATGCGTCACATTATGTAATTAATTTTTTTGTGAGTAATATTCTGAGCTTACCAGTTGCAAATATTAAGTCTGGTTTTTTTTTAGCACTTCATTTACAGAGTGTGTGAGAGACCCATAAGATTAATTCAATAAATAGAAGTTTACATGATGGATATTGCAAAAAGTTATGCCTTCATAATGTTAAATAGATATGTGTAATATTATAATAAATGTAAATGTATGCTGAACATTTTTTAGATTTTTACTTGTCCTTTAATGCAACTGATAATTAGTTGTGGTTAAATCTTACAAGCTTTATATATGCAAGTATTTTTTGTTTATTGGTTTTTAATGTGATAGATTTATGCTTAACTTCATCTTTGTCCTTTGTATGTTGTTTTTTTTTTTTTTGTCCTTAGGGTCTAGCTAAGTCATTGAGTGGACTGATGTCAACACATGAAATATATGTGTTGAAAACTTGGTCATTGATTGTACAGGTTACTGGTAAGGTAAGAATCACAGAGGTACCTTGATCAGAGAAGATAGATATAAGTCACGAAGTCATGCCAGTAGGCATAGGCAGTCATCTCTCTCCATCTTGCTCGACCTGCCATGTCTTGAATCAGTTCAGTTCTTTTCTCACACAACCATCAATTAGGCCATGCCATGTCTTGAATCAGTTCAGTTCTTTTCTCACACAACCATCAATTAGACCATCCAGGTTTTTCTGTCATCTTTGCCCTCTCTGTCATTTGCCATTATCTTTCCAGTCATGACTGATTTTTTAGGGCCTTCTTGTCTGCTGATGCGTCCATGAGATTTTTTTCTTTCTTATGGCACTAGTTTAAGATATTCTTTTTGCCTGCTGTAATACATCTTCATTTGTCTTTCTGGCTGTCCATGGTATCAGAAGCATCCTTCTTAGGAACCACATTTCAGTAGCCTTTATTCTTTGTTCTGATTTTTGCTCCAGTAATTTATTTCATTAAAACTTTTTAGACTTTATTATAGATGCATTTGAGATCTGTTTTTTTTTTTTCTCTGAGGGTAACAGGACAGAACATATTTCTCTCTTGTTTAATGATTGTAATCTCGATGGTCTTGATGATAGACAGTGATGATAGTGTGTATTGGTATATATGTGATTCCTAAAACTATGATTTGGTTGGATTATGTATCTTTGCTTTGTGAACTCACAGTCATGTGGTTAAACTGTAGTCTCACCTGTATGGTCAAGCTCTGTGGGTGGGGCACTGATGCTATCCATTTTGGCAGCCGCTTTTGAAGTAAAGATCAATCAGTCAAATCAGTCACTGTTTGCCTGTAAAGAATTATAAATGACTGCAGACTTCATGCTTTTTGTAGTACTAGATCCTGCCGATCAGTGCAGATTTTACGTGATTAAGGAGATGCATTAGACCCCTGGCTCTGACATTATGACAACTAAATGTGCGGTTGTTAACTTTTTCATCATGAACATCTTCAAAATAGAAAAATTCTTCACTATAGGGCAACATGTGGTAGGGAGAGGAGCACTGTAAGATCAAAGATGAATTGGATTCTCATGGCCATTCAATGATGTGTATCATCCTGAGAATGTTGTTTTTAGTAAAGGTCTGCTGTTTATTTTGAGATAATGCATTTTGATTTATTGATATATACATGTTTGATTTAGATGATGTCTGATCCAGTAAAAAAGATTAAATAATATTTAATCCTATAGAAGTCAGATCTGAATAAAGTGGCATTCTAGGTATTAAGAAATATAAATAACTGCAAAAATGTTTTCAATGTAAGTCAAGTGTTCAGCTTATGTGGATTTATTTCTTTGTTAGGAGTTGCACAAAGGATCGACTATAAACTCGTTGTTGGAAATAATTGAAGTGGGCTTCAAAAGATCTCACCTTGCAAGGCATCATGCTTTTATTTCTTGGAGGAGTCTCATTGATAACTTCGCTTTAGATAAATGTGAGTAACAGCTCATTTTACAGCTTGTTACTGTGACTTGTAAAAACTAAGGGCTTTCTTATGATGAGGGTGTCTTGGCAGAAGTAATTTTTGATTAGTTTCATGTACCATTCATGAGAAATGAAAGATAGACAGTCTTACATTAGAAGTAGCACAAGATGTAGAAATAAATTAGCATTTGTTTGGTTTTTATTTTTTAATTGCTGATGGTAGGAAAAAAAACAGGTGTATATTAAGACCAGAGTTCAGCAAGTGGCAAACTAACCTGTTTTTTTAAGATACACATTATAAATGACAGCAGTGAAATTCATAATGGTCGTGCAGACTTAATGCAGTTTGTGTCAAGCCAGGACAAAAACCAATTAACAGAAGTTAAAAATATGTGAAATGAGATATCTGTTATATAATGTGCATAGGTCATTGTGAGATCACATATTTATTGAGACATTGTTTGAGAATGGTCATTTAAAAAAAAAAAGAATCATGGAGGCAGGTTTGGATTACACATTCAAAATGAGGCACATTCATCCCCATTCATTCAGTGACTCGAACATGCAATATTGTAATGCAAAATTGAAGCCACTAGAAAGTGAAGAACAAAAATGAAAACAGTGGGGAGACACTGAAAACAGTGCAACATGACCACATGCCAAACTCATACAGCACTAGTATGTAAACTGATACTGAAATATCTCTGTGAATCTACACTGCAGAATCAATAAGAGAAAGTAGGTGAATCATTCTTTTTCCTTCAGAATATAGATTGCAGACTTGTCAGAATTATTTAACAGAAGCTAGTGTCACAAGCTCTAAATGCTTAGTGAATTTGGAATTCATTTTATGTAGTTTTTTTTTTTTAAAAATGTAAGATAATATAATCTATTTGGGAAATTTGCATTATGAAAATAGTTTAATAATCTATTTGGGAAATTTGCATCATAAAAATAGTTTAAAAAATAGACTTCTAAGGATTTCAGATCCACAGAGTGGAATGAGGGTCTTATAAGAATTAATAAAAAAAAAAACCAAAAAGACTGCAGATGGTACCAAAGTTAAGGATATATTCACAGCTGGCGTTAGCTTATATAAAGCATGTGGAAGTTGTATAATTTATTTTAAAATTTTCAGCTCTGATTGTGGACCCCAAGCGAATCAAGTTGTTGTTGATGGTCTTGAAGATAGACAATGCAAAAGCTGAGCATGTTGCGGTAGAGAAGCTTCTCACATGGTGGCACTTTTGTCTGTGTATTGGCCCCAAACTTTCAGTGAATTTTGAATTGGTAACTATTTTTTTAATTATCTATGTTCCTTTGTTGTCTTGAAAGTTCACAAAATTTTAAATTCCAATTACATCCCCTGTCATGTTTCTGATATTGTTGATCATCAAAATCATACTGCTGCCTTTCTGGTATTTGATGCTCTCTCTACATTTATTGTTCTTGCCTGCTTATAAGTGAGCTCAGAGTAGATGAGTTGAAACTAGTCAAAATAATGGTTAAGCCTTCTTCAGTGCTCCTAGATGCAACTTTTATGTCACTTGAAGTAAATATTAATTTGTTGTATGTGGTGATGGCAACTACGGAGAAGTCTGCACCTTAAATCTACTCCTTAATGTCAGAAAGCCATTGTAACTTGTAACCTTTTAAAGTAACCTGGAGTTGACTGTGGTAGCAAATATCCATTTATAGAATAGTTGTTAAATAAATACACAGAGGGTAAAGGTAAAAAGTAAAATCTCTGTTTCCATGCCGTTAGGGTGTATTGGGGATACAGTGTTAGACCCATATTTCCAAGGCCTTTGGCACATGAAAGTATGTGATCAGTATCATGTCTGGTCACATTTACCTTCTCAGATTTCTCTGGCACCCATTTTTAATGGTTGAGTGGACCCCATGGCCTTTTGATGTGGTGGTGCCAGAAAAAATTCCCACTACAGGGACTTTTCTTCTTCGTTCACTTCTACCACCAAAAACCGCACTGTGAACCAACTGAATTCACGCCTGTGGTCCTCGTTAGGTCCCGTGGTCCCCTGTGTGGTCCAAAATAGACCACACGAGATCCACGAGAGGACCACAAGGGGTTCAGAGTATCACAGTGCTTTAGCCTGTATTCTTGGTGGGTCTCGGAAGCGGGATTGCGTGACACCGTGGTTTTAATTGCACCAGTTTAGTCTAGGGTTGGACTTTCTCACTGGAAGACCTTGACGTGTTTTGGATATCAGTGCATCCCCGCTGGGTGAGAGGCGGTAGCCCACCCAGGCCAGAGTTGGACTTTCTCACCGGAAAACCTCGACGTGTTTTGAGATACCCGTGTATCACCGCCGGGTGAGAGGTGGTTGCCCATCCAGTCCAGGGTTGGACTTTCTCACCGGAAAACCTCAGCGTGATTAGGATACGCAAATGCATTCCAAGAGAAAAACCTTGTACTAGCAGCATGGATAGACCTGAAGAAAGCCTTTGATAAAGTATGGAAAAAAGGTCTGTTGTGGAAACTAAGAAACTGCAATGTGAATGGAAGACTGTACAACTGGATAAAGTCCTATTTACACAATAGAAGAGCTAGAGTAGTAATGGATGGACACAAAAGCCAGAAAGTACTTCTGCGACACGGTGTACCACAAGGAGGAGTCCTTTCGCCTACACTATTCCTTGTATTCATTAATGACCTGGTCAAGGAACTTCCCTATGGAATCAAAGCAGCACTGTATGCAGATGATCTGGTCATGTGGTGTACAGATGAATATGCGACAGTTGCTACACAGAGACTCCAAAGAGCAGCAGACATCTTGACATCATGGACAAACAAATGGTGTGTAAGTATCAACACAGAGAAATCAAGCACCACTCTGTTCACCCTCTCATCTAAACAGAAAGCAGGTAAGATCTTTGTAAATGAAATACCCTTAAGGATGGACAACCAACCCACTTACTTAGGAGTGACTCTTGACTCAAAACTGACTTGGAAGCAACACATCAACAGTGCAGAAGCAAAAGCCAGAAGAAAACTAGCCATATTAAGAAAATTGAGTGGGACTACATGGGGAGCTAGTGAAAGAATCCTCAAGAACGTATATCAGCAAAGTATTCTACCACATTTAGAATATGGCTCAACATCTTGGTGTATGGCATCAAACACTACGCTGCATAATCTAGACAAGGTTCAAAATCAGTCACTACGGATTATCACAGGTGCCATGAGGTCCACACCAATAGTAGAAATGCAGAAAATAATTGGTGTTCAACCGCTAAAGGAACGTAGAGACACAAAGGTCATGACCATGGGAGAAAAATTCCTTAGCTCTGTAAGCCATCCCCTGAAGGAGAGATTCAATAACTTGGCATTAGGACGGCTTAAAAGAAGCAGCTTCATTCATCAGGCCAAGCGTATGCGTAAGCTGATACCTGACCTTCCAACTGTAGTCACTCCATTATCATCTGTACCAGAGCATACACCATGGAAAGAAGCAGATTATACACAAATAACTATTCAGACTGAAGTGAAAGGTGTACAGAATGGTGAGATGCAGAGCAGTCTTGTAAGATCAACAGCCACACTTAGTGTTCTAGATGATAAATATCCATGTGACACCTGGATACGTGTGTATACAGATGGATCTGCACATAATGCCATAAAGAATGGTGGGGCAGGAGCATATATTGAATATCCAAACAACACCATTGACAAGATTTCCATACCCACTGGTAAATACTGCAACAACTTTGATGCAGAAGTTAGGGCAATTATTGCTGCAGTTGAAAAACTATCAGACTCCAGAATTGATACATGTCCTGTAGTAATTCTCACAGATGCAAGATCAGTACTGGAGGCTCTTCAGTGCAACAAACTACCAGACCTTAAGGATGCCTTGTCAAAAATTGGCTTACAACATGGAGTCATTTTGCAATGGATTCCCTCCCACTGTGGGATACCAGGCAATGAGAAAGCTGACCATCTGGCCAAAGAGGGCACTGAAATGGAGCAACCAGACATACCAGTCACCTATAATCAGAAGAAAAGCATGATAAAAACCTACAGGAAGCCACAAACACCACCACATGATGACTATCACATGCTAAACAGAAAGGAACAAGTCACCATCTTCCGTCTCCGAACAGGACACAGCCGACTCCGAAGTCATATGTATACAAAGTTTAAGGTTGGTACTACTAATCTATGTACATGTGCCCAGGTGCCCCAAACCGTGGAACGTATCCTCCAGAACTGCATCAACTACGAGACACTGAGAAATAATTACTGGCCCAGTGAAACCACTAAAGAAGATAAGCTCTACGGTTCCATACATGAGTTACAAAAAACAGTGAAATTTATCCAAGAGACAGGACTGCAGATATAGACAGACAGTGCGAACGAAGAAGAAGGATACGCAAACATCCCCGCCGGGTGAGAGGTGGTTGCCTATCTAGACTTCCCTGGTCCAGTGTCTCCGACTTCAGCATTTTGCGGTCGTGGCCGCTACCCTTCCTAGTTGTGACCAGGATGGAGCTTTTGTCCAGGAGGACGAATCCTCGCCACTAGTGACTTCTACCCCTGGGTTGAGCCGGTTTAGGCATTATCCCAGTATGGGCGTGTTTGGGACGGGACCGACCTCTATGGCAGAGGTACTGTGACATGCATAGCCTTCAAGATTCACCCCTGGTATGAGACTACAGGGACTTGAACCCCATATCATTGGATTAATAGACTGAGAACCTAACCATTCAGCCAGCCAGGCCACCAAAATACACAGAAGACAAATGCAGAGTTCTGTGATTGTGTGTCAATGTTTTGGTTATCATCTAGATTGAAAGAGTTTATTATTGAAATTAATACGACTCACTTGAGGTTAGCAGTAAAATATTTCATCTAGACAATGCATTTTCTATCTTCACACTCAGATTGTGCACCCATTGCTTCAGTTTTGTGTTGGCGCTGGAAAGCAACAGCTTATACCTGATTTTGGCCAGTCTCCAAAATTAGGTCAGTTAACTCGTTTCTTTGTATTTATCTTAAGATTTTTTCACCCCATTTTTTAAAGTGAAATTAAGCACATCAGGTGTAGTTGGTACATTAGAAGATTGAAAAAAAAATATTTACCTATTTGTTTTCTCTTCTGAAGAAATATTTACTTAAATGTTTTTTTCCCCTTCTACTGAGATCTTATGCAGCATTTCTCCATCATGCTCATTTGTGGTCCATTTACTTGAAGTTTATCTAGGCATTTCCATTATTTTCACTTCTTTACAATTGCCTTCTTGTTCTACTTAGTTACTTTATTGTCGGTGACCCATGTGTTACACTTGCAAACATATTTAGGGGGTTTTTTTTGGAGGGGGAGGGGGTCTAAAGTATGTTGCTTCACTTTTACTTCTGTTTTCCCGTGTCAGTCTGTACTAGAGAAGCAGCTGGTTTATGCTGGATCAAGTGTTGGTGCTTATATTTGTCATTGAGCTTTTGGCTTTATGTACTCTTGAATGTGTTGAAACCATGTCTAGGTTTGCTTGTGAGCCATGTCTAAGTTTGCACCAGAATATTTCCACCATTGTTAAAGCTTGAGCTGTGTCGTTCAGTGTCATTGCTTGTTTCTGGTGGTTGTTTATCTACTAGCTGTGACCCACTTGATGGGCAAGAAAATTAAATGGTAATTTTGTTTTCTTTATGATACATACATTCCCATATAGTTTTGATGGCTTCAGCTGCTAACTCTCCAGTTGGTCCTAATTTGCCACCAAGTGCACAGAAACGGCAGGTGCCAATATTTCCTGCAGTACAGAAGCTGGGTTGTGAGGTTTTAGGTCACCTTGTTTCAAAAGTGGAGACATCTGAGGATCCTGGGAAGATTGTATGGACGTTGGGTAACTTCTGCTTTTGTTATCAAATTTTTTATTTGTATTATGAACTTTCTGATGATCATTGATGGATTTAATTATTCATAGAAAAGATGCCACTGAAAAATCCTATAAATGTTTCTTAGTTTTAATCGATCATGCATTTCTATATTTATATATTCTGCGTTATTCATGGTATTCTGCATGAGCAATGCAGAAAAAGTCTTATCATGAGGATTGATTAAGCAATCACTGCCCATTATATAGTGTGGTACCTTGAGTGGCAGCAACGAATTGTGCTCACTTCTCATGACTGCAACTAGTCTCTGTATGTAAATAATGATAATATTTTGTTATCTCCTGCATCAGAGAAGTCTATGTTGAAATGTTTTGTATATGTTGTTATTTTTCTGGATAAATTTTTAGAACATGGCTTCAAGGAATTATTTACATGATGTGAATTAGTACTTAAACAGTGTATTATATGTCAGTATGATTTATTTGTTATGTCATTATGCTTATGCATTATATATTATTTTAAGCTTATTTGAGATTTAAACATGATATTGTCATTTTCTTATAAAAATTTTGATGATTGATAACAAATGTTTGAATGCCACTGATGTAATAGATATTTCAAGCATCAAACACTATTTAAATCTGCAAATTGAATCCAAATGTATAGAGTTTTTTTTTTCCTGATTTATAGCTCCTTTGTCGGATGAAGTTTTTGGTAGCCCAACCATCTTCATAAAGCATGCTCCAATTATAATGTCTTCTCTTCACGTGTTGCTCAAAAGTGTTGGAAATAATATTGAAGGTACGAGTTTTCTCTAAATGCAGTAGTAGATTTCCTGGCATTTGTTTTTTTAGTTTTCCCATGTTGCAGCATTTTTAAGTTAGCATGTGAAGTAAGAAAACTTTTTGATGCTATATTTGAAAGAAAAACTAGTCGGCTTGAAAAGTCTTTTAAGGAATGAGCTTTCAGATTGTGGACATTTTGTAAAATCATTTAAAACGATTGCTCTGAAACTGTGTATTTGTGCTCATGTTTGGATTAAATCTCCTGATTGAAAAATTTCACCAAAAAGTCTTAGTGGTAAGATAATGTCTAGAAAGGAGGGGATGTGCAGATGTTTTTCAAACTGTCACTGATGTTTGAAAGAAAATTGCTAGATTTCTGGAGACAAGAGAGAGGTTTTTAAGAGTAAAATGAATGATTTAAAAAAAATGTGACATAAAACTATTAGTTGTATGGAATAATAAATTTTGTATTCATCATATTTTGATGTATTTTTGTATTATGACTATGAATACATTATATTACATAGGATTTATAATGCTTATGAACAGTTTTAAAACCAAATTGCTCACTATCAGCAATTTGTAAGTGACAAGAGTAAAAATTTCTTTTTGTGAAATAATGACCTGACATTTAAATGACATAAAATATTTGTAAAAGTACAATTTGCAGACTTGTGTAATCATTGAATTCCATCAGATACAAATTTGTGCAGTCATAAAGTAGTGAAATGAATGTGTCCTTTTTTTTATTTTTAAGTTTTGATTTTCAGCAGTGTTTTTTTTGGTCATATGTCTACAGAAAACCTGGTGCTTTACATCTGGATAAGTGTGGCCAATCATCTCAGAGTTGCTATGGCAAGCCCGTTGAAGACTGAGTGCAGAGATACATTTAGCGCTTTCCTGAACATTCTTCGTTCCATTGTTCAAGATGAACTGCTTCAGACGCATGTTGTTCAGGTATTTTTTTTTTTTCCAGCTTGAGATTTTTCATTTTTTTCCCCTTACTGTTATAAAACTGAAATAGATTGTGGGTCGATTCTTAGTGTTGTGAAAGTGAAATTTATTGTGCATTGCTGTGTGTAAAAAAAAAATAGACAATTTCTGTTGTGTTTCATTTATTATTATGTCTAAAAAAATAGAAATTTTCATTGGTTTTCGTTTATAATTATATCTGAGTCAGGAATTTTTTTAGTTAAGAGAATGTTATTAGTATAAAGTTATTAAAACATTTTATCTTTGACAAAGACATACTTAAATATAATATCTGCCAACATGACTAACTGTGAAGTGTAGAATCTCCATATTAGTTGTGAACTAGAACCTTTTGGAAGCTGGTGTTAAAAAAGGCATCATGTCAATGGAATGTAGTTTAGTGAGTTTCTTTGCTCTGTGGAGTGGACCTAAACTTCACAACAGGCTTCACAGAAACATGGGACAATGGATCTCTTATACTCTTGCCCGCACTGGTTATGCAACTGCATATTGCACATAACTGAATGGAAGAAGGATAGTGTCTTTCACCTCCTTTGATTAGAACAATATTCAAATATAGAGCCAGTTATGACAGTTTCTTGACTGCAACAGTAGATTCAAATATTGGGTGAGCATAAAACATATGTAGATACCACAACAAAATGGCAAGCAATTTAGAAATATTTTATTCTTTTTTTTTTTTTTTTACAGAAAATGATTCATATTTGTTGTGGGTTTCCACAAAAAGTTTTGGCATCTACTGCATACAACATCACAGGCGGACAAACAGTTCGGGTGAGTTCTTTAAAATATCATAGGAATTTCATTTCATTGGTTATTGCCGTTCTATTTTAGGTGATCATAGTGAGTAATGAACTCTTGTCACATGAATGGGAATGGAGACCTAGAAGTGGCACCCTAGTTGATCTTGTGGTAAAAGTGGGTACCTGACATAAATGTTGGGGAAAATTTTCTTTCAAAAAGAAGGTTATCTTCTTACCAGATTGGGCTCACAGTATTATACTGTACAGACAGCTGTCAGTTCACAAAGGGAAATGGAAGTAAAACTCACCATGGAGGTTGCCTGGACCCAAGTGACTAGTAATTGTCAGCATAACTATTTTTATGTGTTTACTCATTTGCATTTTTTTAAAGAGGATCTGGATATTGCAGATTCTGTACTCTTTATTTCATTATCCTTTCCCAAATAAGGCTAAATCTTCAGCGTGCTGTATCACCAGATTCTGCCTCGCAGCAGACCAGTCTGCTTTCTGATAAAATATTTTTAAAAGTTTTCTGCCAATCCTTACCATCATCCTCCAGTCCTTACTATCATCCTCCAGTCTTTACCATCATCCTCCAGTCCTTACCATCATCCTCCAATCTTTACCATCATCCTCCAGTACTTACCATAATCCTCCAATCTTTACCATCATCCTCCAATCTTTACCATCATCCTCCAATCTTTACCATCATCCTCCAGTTTTTACCATCATCTTTCAATCTTTACCATCATCCTCCAATCTTTACCATCATCCTCCAATCTTTACCATCATTCTCCAGTCTTTACCATCATCCTCCAATCTTTACCATCGTCCTCCAGTCCTTACCATCGTCCTCCAGTCCTTACCATCGTCCTCCAGTCCTTATCATCCTCCAGTCTTTACCATCATCTTCCAATCTTTACCATCATCCTCCAGTTTTTACCATCATTCTCCAGTCCTTACCATCATCCTCCAATCTTTACCATCATTCTCCAATCTTTACCATCATCCTCCAGTTTTTACCATCATCCTCCAGTCCTTACCATCATCCTCCAATCTTTACCATCATTCTCTAATCTTTACCATCATTCTCCAATCCTTACCATCATCCTCCAATCCTTACCATCATCCTTCAATCTTTACCATCATTCTCCAATCTTTACCACCATTCTCCAATCTTTACCATCATTCTCCAATCCTTGCCATCATCTTCCAGTCCTTACCATCATCTTCAAATCCTTACCATCATCTTCCAGTCCTTACCATCACCCTCCAATCCTTACCATCACCCTCCAGGCCTTACCATCATCATTCTCATGTTTTCTTTTTTTAAACTTCAGTTTTTTTTCCTCATGTGCATTTATTATTTTTCTTAAGATCAAAATGAGAAGAACAAGGAAAAAGATAAAATGGAAATAGCAGATGAACAGTTTGGATTTGTTGAAGGAAAGGGAGCACACAGTGCCATTTATGCTTTACGAACACTAATAGAAAGAGCTTTAAAAGTACAGAAAGATCTCTACTTATGCTTCATTGATTACACCAAGGCATTTGACAAGGTGAAACATAATGAAATTATTAAAATGCTTGAAGACATCAATATAGACGGCAAAGACCCGAGGATTGTAAAACATCTATACTGGCAGCAAGAAGCAGCAGTTCGAGTTGAAAATAGAGCTGGAAAAATATCAACCTATAAAACAAGGGGTGTGACAAGGATGTATACTATCTCCAGACCTTTTTTCTCTGTATAGCGAGAATATTCTAAGAACAATCATCACAGAACCAGGCATAAAAATTGGAGGATACAATATTAACAACCTTCGGTATGCTGACGACACAGTACTGATAGCTGAGAACCAACAAGACCTGCAAAATCTCTTATATAAAGTGGCCAAAAAAAGTGAACAGAAAGGCCTTACTTTGAACATCAAAAAGACAGAGACCATGGTTATATCTAAGAAACAGAATCCACCACATGCAGTATTAAATTAAACGTAACTATTCTAAAGCAGGTGCAGAAATTCAAATACCTTGGAGCAGTAATAACTTCAGATGGGAAATGCAGAACAGAAATTAGGAACAGAATAGGCCAACCAAAGACTGCATTTCAGAGAATGAGAAACATATTAGCTAACACATCTTTATCAGTGAATGTTAGAAAACGAGTCCTAAAATCCTATATTGACCCTATCTTGTTATATGGAAGTGAATCATGGACAATAGGCAAGTCTGCACAAAAATCATTGGAAGCAGCAGAAATGTGGTTTATTAGAAGAATGTTGCGAATCCCCTGACAGCAAAACTAACTAATGAAGAATGTATGAGAAGAGCTGGAGAGACAAAAAACCTTGTCAAAAGATAGAGAGAGACAATGTACTTTCATAGGACATGCAATGAGAAGAGGGGGCATTGAAAATATTATAACAACAGGAAAAATAGAAGGAAGAAGATCAAGAGGAAGACCAAGAGAAATGATACTGGACAGTCTGACGAGATGGTGTGAGAGGAGATCACCAACTGAACTGATGGCCTGCATGAAGGATCAGATACTCTGGAGAAGCATAATAGCCAACGCCAGTGGCACGGCACATGATGATAATGATGAAGATCAAAATACTTTGCTGTAGGTTTGGTTTTTTCTAATTTACCAATTTACTTGTTTAATTTTATTTACTTGCCAAATTTTCCAGAGATTCTTAACCCCTTGAAGGCATGGGACCTAAATGAGAGAGTATGGCACACAGTTTTTGAACAATTTCTATCTCAGAAAGTTTTTGTTAAATTAGAATTTTCTGTTTCTAACATGTTCTATTCCTAGTTGTCCATATATGAAGTAATGTTAAGTTATTGACATCTTGTGAAAGCATACTGGCAGCACATAATATGGTGCGATGATGATTTTGACATCAGGTGAACTGGATATGTGGTGTATTGAGCAATCCATTGAAGATCTGTATTTATAAAAAGATTAATTCTTTTATTCTTGAATTATTTTCCATGCTGTGCCAGAAGAAGTTTGTTGAGAAATTTTGATAGAACAAACTAGAAGAAAGTTACTTTAAAGTTTAAGAAAGTATGGGTTGGGTTAGAAATGTGCTGCTTTTCATTTTATAAAAAATTTGCCTTCGAGCAGTGTTCATTTGGAGCCGAAGGGTTAAGAACTCATATTCTGTAACTAAATAGTCCTCATTCTTTTATGCAGTTTAACAGATGTTGGTGCTCCCAGTTATGTAATTTTTGTTGGTAATATATTTTTGCACAGGGATGTCCAGCACAGCTACTTATTGAAGTCCTGTTGACTCCTTATGTCATAAATAATACAGATACATATGAGAAGTAAGTTTGACTGATTAAAAAGTATTAGAATGGCCAAGCCATATCTGCAGGTTAAATATTCTGTAGCTAATTTTGCTGCTGGATCAGTGGGAAAGGAATAATTTTTCTTACTCTGCTGCAACTTTGTAATTTGGCAGTATTTTGGAGAAGAATGCCTTAATTTCAGCACTTTAATGCTCTAGGATGTCAGTGAGGTATAGTTTTCTTTAAGGGCAAAATAAAGCATGATTCTTACAGGAGAGTAAACCATCATTTATGGCAAAATAAAGTTTTTTTTTTTTTGCATCAAAATGCATCATCACTTTTACAGCAAAATACAGCATTGATATAAAGTGTCAGTATAAAAGCATCACTTTTGTGGCTTACTGTGCGGAAAGTTGACATATTAACTCTTGTGTTACTTAAATGATCAAGAATGTTTGAGATTTATGCCTTCACTGTAACAGTGAAACTTGTTTCTTAAATATGCTCTAGGATTGAAGTCACCAGAGAATATTTTTGATCTGGCTCAGTGCCCATGTTTCAAGGCTCTCATTTACCTTGGCATCACCTTGCTGGGACTTGATTAACAATGAAGATTTTAACTGTTCATCCAGCCATTAAAATGAATTTGATAGATATCAAGAGAAGCAAAACTTGTGAATAAGATGATTAAAAGGAGTGGCTGTACAGTACTATCCTTTTCCCAGTGCAAGTGCTGTGAAGAAACTCAAGTGGTTTAAATATCTTCTGCTGGACATTTTTCTCAGTGAATGCATTTTTGAGGAGATAATGGAATAGAAAATATGAAGGTGAGGTTAAAATGAACTGGAAGAAGAATGCACACGTTCTCTCTCTCTCTCTCTTCTTCATGTGCGCACTCGCACAGACACAGAGAGAGAGAGAAATCTGACAGATTCATGTTTTCATTGAGTGAAACTTAACAGAATAAAATACCCAGGATCCTTTTCTTTTTTATAAATTGTTCTCCCCCCCCTCCTTTTTTAAAAAATGTCTTTCAGAATTACCAAGTTGTTCTCAACTTTAGTGTATGCTGGAGCAAGCAATGTGCAGGGAGCTCTGCTGTTCTTGCAGACTGTCACAGAAATGCTTGATGCACAGGCAACATGCTTCACCTCTGATGAGATCCTGTGTAGGCTGTGGAGCACACTAGCACACACATTGCTGGATACAGTTAGTGTGGTAAGATATACATTTTGACATACATCACAAAAGTGGCCACAAAATCTGAATAATTTTGTAAAATTATTTGTTTTCCTCTTTTTTTTTTTTTTTTGTAATGTAAAAACAAGCTATCAAGTGAAACACAGCAGGCAAAAAGAGGTCGACAACATGAAACTCTAAAGAGGATATTGTTAAGAGAGGCCAGTTTAGTTGGCATAACTTCTTTCATGAGGTTGAAAAACTCACCGGAAAAAAATAAAACTTGACAAACTACCATACTAGCCCTATGTGACGTTTAATGGCACGGGAAGGATGCAGGATGTAAGAATATAAGAGAAAAATGAATAATGGAAATGAAATATTTTGATTTATAATAAGCAGGTGTGAGAATGAGTATTGAGTAATATTACTAATGTTGGTTTTACCGTGGTATAGGGGATGAAAATGTGGCCTAGATGATAAAAATTATACAATTTAAAAATCTTTTAAGTCATATGATAAAATAATTTTTAGTTTTTAACTCTTCCCATGCCACAGGCAAAAAATGCGGATGTTCCTTCTGTGCCAGACAAAAAGCGCGTCTTGATATGTATTAGGGTATAGTTGTAAAATTAAATTAACAAATTATTTCCACGTTAAAAGTGTACGTATTATGCATTAAAATAGCTGTAGATCTATGAACTACTGTCACTCACCAGTAAAGTATTTTGTAGAATAATCGTCAACAGAATTGTACCAGCACTTGAGGGAAAACTTCGGAAAGAGCAGGCAGGATTTAGGGAAAGAAGATCATGCATAGACCACATATTTGTACTTAGACAAATATTAGAACAGGCAAATGAGTGGCATAGCACAACATATGCATTGTTTATAGATTTTGAGAAAGCCTTTGACAGTGTCAACAGAGATGCACTCTAGAACATACTAAGATGGCATGGCCTCCCCCATAAGATAGTGAATGTAATCAAAGCTCTATACGAGGGTTTTCAGTGCAAAGTGATCTGTGGAGAACATACCTCCAGCAGCTTTAGGGTACAAACAGGAGTGAAGCAGGGATGTGTACTATCACCAACATTATTTATCTTGGCAGTAGACTGGTTAATGAAGGAGGCAACATCAGACAAACGCAGAGGATTACAATGGACAGATACAATGCTGGAGGACCTTGACTTTGCGGACGACATGTGTCTCCTATCAAGCAGCCACAAAGATATGCAAGATAAAATAAACAAGTTAACTCAGAATGCAAACAACATAGGACTAAAGATCAATGTAGGAAAGACAAAGTTAATGAAGCAAAATGTGAACAACAGAAATGTACTCAGAGTAGATAGCAAGTTAGTGGAAGAGGTCAACGAATTTGTATACCTTGGCAGCAGAGTAGTAGAAAATGGAGACAGCACAGAGGACATCAACAACAGATTTACTAGAGCAAACCAAACTTTTGCAGTGCTGCAGACTATATGGAAATCTAAAAAACTAAGCATGAATACGAAAATCAGGATATTTAAGAGTAATGTTCTAATGTACTACTCTATGGAAGTGAATGCTGGAAAATCACCAAAATAATATAAAACAAGTTGAATTCTTTCCAGACTAAATGTTTACGAAGAATTAGAAAAATATTTTGGTCAAACACTATAAGAAATAACATCTTGTTTGGCAGAAATGCAGATGAAGCCACTAACAGCAATTATTGAGGAAAGACGCTGGCAATGGTTGGGATGTGTGCTTCGAATGACTGACAACTCACTACCAAAAATAGCACTAAGATGGACACCACAGGGGAACAGAAGTAAGGGTAGACCAAAAGAGACATGGAGAAGAACAACAGAAAGGATGTTGAGCAATAGACTTGGGCAAGAGCAGAAAAAAAGGCAAAGGACAGGCATTTGTGGAAAACCCTTACGGAAGCCCCATGTGCCCTGGGCTCTTAAGGTTCAGAGAGAGAGATCTATGAAGATTTCATAAATGCAGAGTTTTTTAGGAAAAAGAAGTAATGGTGATGTTTTTAGACAATAACTGTGACCTACTTACCATCGGCTAGGTCTAGATGTACGGTACTTACTATCTGAGATGTCTAGATCTACCTTGTTGATCTCATCTTGTCATGATATGTGCCATTCTCACTAAAATAATGTCTGAAATAACCTTCTAACTACTCCAGTCGTCTAATATATCTAGATCTACTTGGGATACATTCGAGAACTGTGGTCTGGTCACAGGGCATATCGACATCCCTATATAAATCACCAAAAATTGAAAATTAATGATCAGAAACTTTGATTTTCACGCCTGACATGATTATAATCTGTAAAAGCAGATGAGAGTAGAAAATATCCCTGATTTAAAAAAAAAATTGTTTTTCCTACTCCTGTAAAATATGTGTGTGAGTATTTGAAATTGCAACATTTTAATTTGTTCTCGAATATGAGTATTTGAACTTGCTCTTATTTGGTCAAGCACAGATATGAATATCTGGTACTTTTTACATGTAGTATATGTGTGTGTGTGTGTGTATGCCTACATGGTGTGCATACACTTATGTGCCATGTAGATGAACAAAGACATAGATAGTATGTATTTATAGGCATAAATACATACAGCACAAATGTACATGAAAGATCAGATAGGTCCACTAGAAGACATTGAAAACATCTGAGAAATCTATGGTATTAATTTAAATTACATGGGTGTGGATATCTGGTTTTCAAAACATGGTTTTCGAATACAAAGCAACTTGTTTTACCTAGCATACAAGAACAGATTACTGTGATGAAATATAATTTTCTGTTAGGAGTTACAGTAATATTGAAGAGTCACTGATATATTTTCTTCTCATTTGAAGAACTGAAGAAGCAGTATATGAACCTGTCCAGTTTAATCTTTCAGATTTTTCTTTTTTTTTTTTTTTTCTTTAAGTAGAAAGAACGGAGCATAATAATCTTCTCCATTATTTTTCAGACAAATGAAGTGAATCAAGGAGATGCTCTGGAATACAACTTTGGCTGCATTTACGCAGTTCTACTTTTACCTGTCAGGCAGCAGCTGCCGAGAAAATTGTCCAAGGTATATGATAACCCATTTGTGTAAATACTTGAAGCACAGATCGTTGTCTTCTTAGGAAAAAAAAAAAGAAAAAGGATTATTACATTTTCATTTCTGTAGAAATTTTACTTGGCGGGGTGAAGACACTTTCTGACTTGGCAGTCATGAACCCAAGGCTGACATGCTGGTATGAAGGAGTGGTGAACCATAACTGAGCAAGGTCCTGTCCCGCCTTTCTGTTGGTCTCTCAGTATCAGGTCTAGCCAGGCTAATGAAGCAGGGGTCACCATAGTCCCCGTAAAGAAACAGTGCACACCTTTTTAGCTCCATTCAGGGACTGAAAAAAAAAATGGTCAGTGTGACCCATTCTAAATTTGACATGATGCTGTGCCTCAACATTCTCACTGTATTGACTGCAAAGAATACCAGCTCATAGTTCAAGGGAGATTAAAGAAGAAGAAAAGTATTACTTATGTAACATATGTAAGAAACAAATTATTTTTCCCAAGAGTAACCTTTTTTTTTTAAAATTTTGTCAAAAGATCGCCTGCAAAGCTTTGCTGAAGACATGGAAGGAGTTGTACCACAGTTTTGCTCGCTTGTCTGCCCTTGTTGCTACAGCAGAAGCCAACACGTGCATAGAAGAAATGAGTGCAAAAATTAATCAATTGTGGAATCAGGAATATCGGGTAAAAATCACTTAGAAATAAGTTATGGACAGTTTATTTAGAAATTTCTAATTTTGTCTGCTTTTGATTTTTATTTTCCTCCAAGCGTGCTAGTTGCCTTGAATATTTTTAAGGATAATTCATATTCATTATTTTCCCTCTATTACTGCCTTAGTCCCTTCCTCTTCCAAGACAAAGTTTCCTGGTTTTCCTGTCTTTTAAAAATATGGTCATCTAAGAACATCAAAACAAGAACCAAACTTATGCTTTTCAATACAAATGTAAAGACTGTCCTGACATATGGTTCGGAGACATGGGTTATGACCAAGACAGTACAACAGAGGATACAAATATTCATGAACTACTGCTTGAGGAGGATTTTAAACATTAAATAGCAGGGCAAGAACAGAATGAGGAAGTCTAGGAAAGGCCAGGACAAGAACCTATGAACCTACAAATCATGTAGGAAGTGGAGGTGGATTGGCCACACTTGAGGAAACCTGACACCAGCATAGCAAGACAGGAACTGACATGGAATCCTCAAGGAAATAGAAAATGAGGAAGTCATAGGCTTACTTGGAAAAGAGAAATTATGACATTGCTCAGAGACAAGAGAAACACATGGAAGGAAGCAGAGAATAATTCAAAGAACAGGGATGACTGGAGAGCCTTTATCTGTGGACTGCGTTCTCAAGGGAGTGAAAGGTGATGATGATGATAATTACTGTGTTAGATAAGTGGAATACCTAATACTGTTTCTAGTTTTCACAGAATTGCTTGTGATGAGGGACTTTCTATATCATAGCCATTATAATAAGCTTTGTTGATGGTGTAGGAAAGTAAGAATTATGAGGAAAGCTAATAACTCAGTTAAATTAAATTCAGTTGCCTACCACAGTCATAACTGACATAATTCTTGTCGGTGACATTGTGAATTCGATGCAAGAAGAAATAGATACCCCGTCTTCACTGGCTAGCAAAATAGGACTTGAATCTAATGAGGAAAAAATAATAGTAATGAAACTTCCCATTAATCAAGAGGGAAAAATATATGTAGAAGGAACAGCTATTGAAGAAGCACACCAATTTGCATACTTGGCAGCTACATAGACCAGGATGGTGATGCCAGAAAGGAAGTTAGAATTGCACAAAGCAGCATTGACCTTCAAGAATCTTGAGAACATATGGCACTCAAATGTTATAAGCACAAACCAAGTTAAGACTATTAAATTCAAATATAATATCCACCCTCATTTATGCATGAGAAAACTGGAAATCAACTAAAGAAATAGATAAGAAATTTGCTCCTATCAGGATCTGGAGAGGACTGCGGATGTTGACAGGGATCAAGATCTGATGTGACCAACGATCTCAAATGCAGAAGAAGAAGAAGACAAGAAATTAAAATATTTTGAAAACAAATGTCTAAGGAAAGTACTCAGTATAAGGTGGAACAAATTCAAGAACAACGCAGAGATAATGCAGATGAGCAAACAGCAGCCTGTCTCATGTGTGGTCAGAAAAAAGGAGATGGATATATGTCAGTCACATGATGAGAAGAAACAATCAGAGAATCCCAGAGCAAGCTATCGAGTGGAACACAACAGGCTGAAGAAAGAGGTCAACCATTTGAAACTCTAAAGAGGACATTGTTAAGAGGCAAAATTAGTAGGCATAAAATCCTTGATGAGATTGAGAATCTCACCGAAAACAAGAAAATGTGGCGAACTGCCATATGAGCTCTATGTGATGTTTAATGATACGGGAAGGATGTATGATGTAAGAACACAGTCAGTTTTTATTATCAGGAATAGATTATGTGACAGAATGGGTCTTGTTAATACTAGGGGTGGGAGGGCTATATACTTTTGTGAGAGTTAATTCAGGCCAATGAATTAATGAGAGAAAATATGAAGTAATGAGGCAGGAAAAGATATATTTCATTTTTGTTTTTTTCTTTTATATACTTAGAATCCTGTAAACTTGGAGTTTGTGTCCACTTTGTGTCAGAAAATGATTGAATGTGTGGACTTCTCTGCTGTCTGCGTTACCCAAAACCCAGGCAGTGGGTTGACGCTGAGTCCAAGCAAATGGGTACGAAGAAGACAGCGTCCATTGGGAAATTTACATTCCTTTGTGCATTTACTAGCAACCGTTCAGAGTGACTCAAATGTGGCTCTTTCAGATATTGACGATGCTGGGATTACAAAAGTAAGTCATAATTTTATTGCGTCCACTTGAAACCAGCACTATTACACATAAGTTTAAAAAGGCATAAATGAAAGGTCTAAAAGTTATGCTTGAAGATGTAAATGATAACAAAGTCAGTCATTACATGTTTTCCACTATTTTCTATTGAAATACAGCAATTTTCTGTTGCTTTTTTAAACATTTATTTATTTTGTATGACTGATGTAAGAAATTAGATT
Organism: Achatina immaculata; assembly: GCA_009760885.1. Classification (NCBI taxonomy): domain Eukaryota; kingdom Metazoa; phylum Mollusca; class Gastropoda; order Stylommatophora; family Achatinidae; genus Lissachatina; species Lissachatina immaculata. The sequence continues at coordinate 27,322,702 of CM019691.1, read as the reverse complement.
TAGATCTTCCCTGATGGCAGCATCACCAGGCATCTCAAAGGGCACTCTTATGGTTGGGGAAACAAATTATTCTTTGCCCTGTAGATGAGACTATAGAAAAGTTCACAGAATGGTACTAAATAAACTGGACATTGAAATAATAGTGTCAAAGTTAACACTAAAAGGATGAAACTAAAAGAAATGGCTAAATAAAGAACATACCACCCAGCGGGGATGCACTGATATCCTAAACACGTCGAGGTCTTCCGGTGAGAAAGTCCAACTCTAGACTAAACTGGTGCAACGAAAACCACGGTGTCACGCAATCCGCTTCAGAGACCCACCAAGAATACAGGCTAAAGCCCTGCGATACTCTGAACTCCTTGTGGTCCTCTCAGGGATCTCGTGTGGTCCTTTTGGGGACCACACAAGAGACCACGTGACCTAACGAGGACCATAGGCGTAAATTCAGTAGGATCACAGTGCGGTCTTGGTGGTAGAAGCGAACGAAGAAGAAGAACATGCAATCATAGTCCTAGGTAGCATGAAGCAGCTTAGATATTCATGAATTCATTGTAAACTGTGCTAATAGGCAAAGGTGATCATCCTGTGCTGTTCTTGGTGTATCCAGTCAGTTTGGTTGTCTCTTTTTTCCAGCATCACTTTTTCAGCTGAGATATTTTAACTCTTGACTTCCCTCACTTTTATTTTTCCATGAACAGTAAGTGTTAGATCACTTTATTTGTCTCTTACAGCTTTAACAAGTATTTGTTTTGTAACTTCATTCATTTTTCTGCTTGTCCGGGCCCTATCATTCTTCTAAACCTCACTACGCAGCTTCCAGTTTCTATTTCATTTGCTTGTTCAGGAGCTCATTATTGTCCTGGAGTACCCAGTTTTGTATTTTCACACTGTTTTTGTATACTTCTTCTTCTTCTTCGTTCGCATTGTCTGTCTATATCTGCAGTCCTGTCTCTTGGATAAATTTCACTGTTTTTTGTAAATCATGTATGGAACCGTAGAGCTTATCTTCTTTAGTGGTTTCACTGGGCCAGTAATTATTTCTCAGTGTCTCGTAGTTGATGCAGTTCTGGAGGATATGTTCCACAGTTTGGGGCACCTGGGCACATGTACATAGATTAGTAGTACCAACCTTAAACTTTGTATACATATGACTTCGGAGTCGGCTGTGTCCTGTTCGGAGACGGAAGATGGTGACTTGTTCCTTTCTGTTTAGCATGTGATAGTCATCATGTGGTGGTGTTTGTGGCTTCCTGTAGGTTTTTATCATGCTTTTCTTCTGATTATAGGTGATTGGTATGTCTGGTTGCTCCATTTCAGTGCCCTCTTTGGCCAGATGGTCAGCTTTCTCATTGCCTGGTATCCCACAGTGGGAGGGAATCCATTGCAAAGTGACTCCATGTTGTAAGCCAATTTTTGACAAGGCATCCTTAAGGTCTGGTAGTTTGTTGCACTGAAGAGCTTCCAGTACTGATCTTGCATCTGTGAGAATTACTACAGGACATGTATCAATTCTGGAGTCTGATAGTTTTTCAACTGCAGCAATAATTGCCCTAACTTCTGCATCAAAGTTGTTGCAGTATTTACCAGTGGGTATGGAAATCTTGTCAATGGTGTTGTTTGGATATTCAATATATGCTCCTGCCCCTCCATTCTTTATGGCATTATGTGAAGATCCATCTGTATACACACGTATCCAGGTGTCACATGGATATTTGTCATCTAGAACACTAAGTGTGGCTGTTGATCTTACAAGACTGCTCTGCATCTCACCATTCTGCACACCTTTCACTTCAGTCTGAATAGTTATTTGTGTATAATCTGCTTCTTTCCATGGTGTATACTCTGGTACAGATGATAATGGAGCGACTATAGTTGGAAGGTCAGGTATCAGCTTACGCATACGCTTGGCCTGATGAATGAAGCTGCTTCTTTTAAGCCGTCCTAATGCCAGGTTATTGAATCTCTCCTTCAGGGGATGGCTTACAAAGCTGAGGAATTTTTCTCCCATGGTCATGACCTTTGTGTCTCTACGTTCCTTTAGCGGTTGAACACCAACTATTTTCTGCATTTCTACTATTGGTGTGGACCTCATGGCACCTGCGATAATCCGTAGTGACTGATTTTGAAACTGTTTTTGTATAGAGCTAATGTGTGCTTTTGACTCGGACACCTCACGAGAAAAGGAGGGGCAGGCCATTGGGGGGACATGAAGGTGCATAAGACGGGAAGAACTAACGGAAGCAGAAAAGACATGGTTTGAGGTATCCTAACTTGCTCAAGACAGGATTGGCTGGAGAACCTTTGTTGATACCTTATGCTCCACTGGGAGTACAGAGGACTGATGATGATGAATGTGTGCTCATGAGAAGCGGCAAATAAGTGGATAAAGCTTTAGATATTGCATTCTGAAATGATAAAGATCAGTTTACAATTTGTTTTTTAAATTCTATTTTTTTTCCCCCCAATTTTTTTCTTTCTTTCTAGAAACAGGAATCAGATGTGACATCTTTGATCTTGGTTGCTCACACTCTGGTTGAAGTATATACCAAGCTGTTCATTCACATCACATCTGCCAGTGTCATATCTCACTGCCTGGCAGTTCTTGCAAGACCTTTGGCCAGATTTTATCAACCAAACACAAAACCAGGCTCCAAGAAGTTATTTGTGGCCTCATTTCTGAACAAGGTTTGTTTTTCATTTCATTTCTCTGATCCAGCAGCCATTTGAGCTTGTGTTCTTCAAAAGTATCTACAGGTCTTCTTTAATTGCATTGAGTTTGTATATAATATATTGTCGGTGTCTGGATGTTCAGGCGTGTACTCCTGTCATAAATCTTCGAGTGGTGGATGTTCTAGTAGATGGTGTGTGACTGTTTCTTGTATGCAGGAAACTCATGTAGAGAGCGGAACAACACAACTCCTTGAGATTATCAGAAGAAGTATCCTCCCTCAGACAAGTGTTTCGGCCCTATTAAACTCCTGACGCTCTAAGTGGGGTGGGCCCCTCTGGGTCATGACTCCCAGAGGTCTTGTGAGTTGTTGCTTTTCGTCCCGGGATTGAGTTGGCACTGCACTTTGAAGTGTGTCTTTAATGATTTAGCTACGGAGGACTGGTATTGATTGGTTATTACTACATATCGGACATTTGGGCGTTTCACTGGGCTTTATCCAAAGTATAGTGTGTATTCAGGGGTGTGTACCTTCTTCTTAGTAGAAAAATGAAAGGTAGTTTGCTCTCATCTGTTCAGTGTGTTTATGAACAAGGTCTGTTTAATAAATACTGAATGGATATTTCATGTCAATCCTTCTCTGTGTAGTTCTTTGTTATCACATTTCTTCTTTTTAAAAATTTTTTTCTTTTTTTTTTTTTTTGTTTTAAATATTAACTGGTCAAATTATTATTATTATTTTTTTAATCCTTTGGTGATTAGTTTCTGTTTTTTTTTCACATTTTTGTTGAGGTTGACATTTTTGTACAAAATCAAATAGTTCACATCAATGAAAGATTGTTTGCATCATACAAATGTTTTTTTTTTGAATTTTTAACAGAAGTTTGGATGATTTTATGACATTTAGACAACTGTGTTTTCTGTGTGTGTGTTAATCACTTTGTACATGAAATAAAATGTTAATAACTGTGTGCATTTTATATAAGAAATAGATTCTTAAATCTGCACATTGAAATAGATATTGTTAGTATCAGTATTCATTTTTTTAAACAGGAAACAGGTTCTTAAATTTATTTGAAATAAATATTGTTAATAACCGTATTTATTTTATACTGGAGAGAGATTCTTAAATGTTTAAATTAAAAAAAAAAAAATGTGTTTTTAAATATGCTAAAAGTGAATCATAGTTTGCAGTAACCTAATCTCTTGCTACATTGTTTTACTTTGTTGCTTAATAAATTTCCTTGTGATCTTTTTCATAGTTATGTAAATATACCTTATGTTTCTTATATAGAAGAAAATTTTCAGAAATTTTATATGAAGAGAGTTCTCAGAGATATTTTTAGCATATTTGGTAAAAGTATTATACCCGATTTTTTTTTTCTCTCCCTTGAGTCTGATATTGTTCCTTCCTCATAAGTGGGGTGAAGTAGGTTTTTTCATGTCTTTATAGTTCAGGTATTTAATACGTAAATTGTACATGAATTTTTCAGTAAAGATTTGTATTCAAATAAAATTGCAACAAACAGTTTATAAAGTTTTATGTAATGAGAAATACAATGTGAAAATAAATATACGTATACTCAACAACATAAGTAACTGATCAGGCAAAGAATGTGTTATCAAGTTTTATTTGAAATGTAACAGAAGTGTTTAATTTTAATAAAAGCAAAGTAAATTAATTTTACAACGAAGTCATTAGTGAACATCAGAATCAAGTGCAATGCATGGCAGCTGTTCAGTGTCACCACAAGTAAAAAAAAACAAGTTCACAATATCAGCATCATGTGAGGATCACTTTGGCGCCAATACAGCCCTTACATCTACATTTTGTTGAGTCAACCAGGCAAGCAAAGAAGATGTGTGGAATTTCTGCCACTCACAAGACTACACAAATACACACATGCGCGCGTGTGCACGCACACACACACAAACATACACACACAGAGAGGAGAGAGAGAGAGCTTAAGCATTAGAAATACTCAGAGATGGTCGTGAAATCTGTGTTGGATCCCATCTCATGCGTATTAGATTTGTGCCATATCCAAGGAATTTTATTATCCGTGACAAGATGCTAGTCTCTAGGCTGAAGCCCAGATGATTTTGGTTACACATGGGCTGGCCTTGTCCTGCTGAAGAAATAATTTGAATCTACTGAAATACAGAAATAGCTCAGTGTACTGGCTTACAAATTCTTATCAGTACTGGAGTCATCAAGTGCCATGAGTGACCCCCAGATGCATGCAGTGAGTTGCATTGAAGCCTCCTCAACCATTATACCTCTTGTGCCACACAGAACTTTATCAGTAGCACAAATATCTGCACAGAGCTCCCATGTTGGTAATGTATGCACTAGCAACTTTCAGCTTGATATAGTTGGAGGCTGGACTTCATGGTGAAATCACATTTCTTATCTAACCAAGAGTAAAACATGCTGTCTGACCTACTGCAGGCATACAGCAGAATGATGAAACATCTTTGCAGACCAGGGATATTGCTAGCAGTAACAGCTGGCAGAAGTCATTTCTTTAAGTAGTGGTACTGCTGAAGTCAGGGCAGGTCATGGATGCTCCAGCTGTTCTGGAATTCATCTGTGCCATGTATAAATTGTTACTAACAGTGGCTGACACAGTGTAGTCTCTTATAACATTTCAACAGCCCTTAGCAGTTTTTTTTATTGGTGTTCTTAGCATTACACTATTGTTTCAAAAGAACACATGTGTCTTTCCTTTCACAAGACCTGTATAATTCACTTAAAAGTGGTTTTGCTATCCGCACTTATATATTGTGAAGCTTACAACATACACTGTTTTGGACCTTGACTTGTATGTGGTCTTCAGAGTGTCTGCATGCAAGAAAATCATGACAGGCTGTGTCTTTATGATCTGTTTACAGGAGAAATGATTTTCACTGTTTCCTCATTTTGAAAATACTGCCTGTCTAAAACTGGTCAGTTATTTGTTGTGTTGAGTATGTAAATTGATAGAATTGTTCATTTCTGCAGTTGGACAAACTGTGGCTGGAAATTGGTCAGTGTATCACTGGCCGCTATAATGGACAGTATGATTCAGAACTTTTGGAACATCTGTCCCCATTGTTGGAGATGACTTTCTTGCACAGCCGTCGAACCATCAAAAATCAAGCCCTGACTCTGTGGAACATAACATTTGGTCGAACAACCATGCTTGAATACCCCAGCAGCTTGAAGTAAGATGCCACAGTTATTTTTATTATTATTATTTTTTTAAATCTGAAAATGCTATAAGATTGTGTTGTAGTATTTTCATATAATATAATGTAACATAATATATAACATAACATAGCATAATATAATATAATATAATAATACAGCCATAATAACGGCAGCGCTGGACTGAAATCAACAAGTAGAAAAGCATGGATATCAGATAACACCAGGAAATACATACATGAAAGATGAGCAGCCAGATTAGCCATGTTGAATGTAAAGACAGATCTGGGAAAAGTTTTGGCAAAAGCAATGTACAAAGAACTAGACAATAAAGTAAACAGTTCAGCTAGACAAGACAAAAGAGAATATATGGACAATATTGCAAAAGAAGCAGAAAATGCAGGAAAAATAGGAGACAGCAAAACCCTGTATAACATACAGAAGCTAACAGGTGCTATTACCTCCAGAGAAAGACCAGTCTTTAGCAAAACAGGCAACCTGTTAACATCAAGTAACGACCAAAAGCAAAGATGGACCAAACACTTCCAAGAAATACTTAATCGACCACATGTAAAAGAATTAATAAATCTTGAAACTGATTTACCATTTCCACAACTAAATGTCAACTTAGATGAAGTTACACTGATTGAAATTGAAACAGCAGTGAATCTAATTGCTAACAACAAAGCTGCAGGTGAAGATGAAATAAGTCTTAATGTTAAAAGCTGTTAACAGTGACAATATGAGCCAACTACAAAGAATGTTTAATAAAATTTGGAAAGAAGAAAAGGTCCCTTCTAAATGGAAACAAGAATCACTGTTAAAATACCCAAAAAAGGCAACCTCATTGACTGCAATAATTGGAGGGGTGTAACCTTACTATCAGTTGTGTCAAAGGTGTTTTGTAAAGTGATTCTGAATAGAATTAAGAATGTAGTGGATAATGCAATGAGAGAGGAACAGGCAGGATTTTGAGAAAGGAGAAGCTGTTTCGACCAGATCTCAACTCTGAGAATAATATTTGAAAAAAATATTGAAATGCAAAAACCATTATTCCTGAACTTTATAGACTTTAAAAAAGCATTTGATAGCATACACAGAGATTCATTGTGGAGAATTTTAAGACTACATTGGTAGCTTGGGTCACAATTTAATTCATTCTTTGACTCCATTCACAAACTGAAACAGTTTTTCCCATTGAAATTAATGCAAATCCAAGTACTCCGTTTGCTCGCCCCAGAAACATATATTTTTACTTTTTTATGGATTTATGTGTGGCATAAATATATAATATTAAATATATTAAATATGTAGTATAAAATATATAATATAAAATATACAGTATATCTTTACCTTTGTGGTTGATGGTTGCTGGCACAGGTGGATGGTAGAGGAGGAGGAGGAAGACTACTCCTTTGAAAGAGAGTCCCATTCCATAATAACATTGGGCAACTGTGTAGGAATTTCTGGTGTTTTTTTCTCTTGTTTGTATCCTGGGAAGTGGTTCGATTGCTGGCTCGGTGGCTGGTGTTTTCACAAGATAACGACCCGGAGACATTTGTCTTTTTCTTTGTTGGATAATTTTCCGAAAATGATACATCACATTGTCATTTAAAATGTCCACTGCTCTGCTGATCATAGTTTTGTTAGGGTGATGCTTCTCAATGAAAACCTGCACTTCACTCCACTTGCTACAAGTTTCTTTGATCCCAGCACTTGAAACATGTACCACCTCTTCCTTCCCCTCTCCTGAGTGCTCCTCCTGCAAAACTTTCATCTGTTCACGTTGCAACTAAACAAGTTCTTGTGCATTGAGTTCTTGTCTGTGGTCCTCCACCACATCCTCATCGTTGACCTCCAAGCCCAAACTCTTGCCAATGGTCACAGTCTCGTTTACTAGAGTTACATCTGTCTCCTCGAAGTCTCTTTCAGGCATGCAACCTGGCCAAAGTCTCCAGTCAGATTGAAACGTGCGGTTAGAGACATTGTTCTATGCCTTGTCAATGAGGTTTATGCAGTGAAGGATATGGAAGTGATCCTTCAAAAAATCACGTAGGGTCAAATCCATGTCGTTGGTCATCTGGAAACACCTGGAAAAAAGAGCCTTTATAAATAACTTCTTGAAGTTGGAAATTACTTGCTGGTCCATGGGCTGGATGAGAGGAGTGGTGTTAGGAGGCAGAAATCTGACTTTTAAAATTCGTATTCAGCATCAGGGTCTTTTTCCATACTTGGTGGATGGGTAGGAGCGTTGTCCATAACAACAGACACTTAAGGGGCAAATTATTTCCCTCAAGGTATTTCTTGACAGTTGGCACAAAAACTTCAGTCAGCCATTCCATAAAAAGTAATCTTGTTACCCAAGCCTTGCTATTCGCTCTCCACAATACCCTTTAGGATTTTATTGCGTTTAAAAGCGTGAGGATTTTCAGAGTGGTAAACTAAAAGAGGCTTAATCTTACAATCCCCACAATAAAAGTGTAAGCCTGTCCTTCATTGGTTTGTGGCCAGGCAGTGACTTTTCCTCTTGGGTTATGTAGTTCCTTCTTGGCATAAAAACTCCAGTTTCATCGCAGTTAAAAACTTGATGCAGTACGTAACCTTCAGAGTTGATAAAATTTATAAATTCCTCCACATGGGCATCTGCTGCTTTTTTGTCCGAACTAGCTGCGTCTCCATGCCTAACAATACTATGAATTTCAGTTTGTCACAGAAATTTCGCGAACCAGCCTCTACTTGCTTTAAATTCATCAACGCTAGCATCACTTGTATTCTGCGTTTTCGACACTAAATCACCGTGCAAAAGTAAAGCCTTCTCACATATTACAGCCTCGCTAACACTATCTCCAGCTAGCTGCTTTCCATTAATCCAAACTGACAATAATTTTTCTACTTCTTCTAACACTTGAGACCTTTGCTTCGTTAACACAGTCACTCTTTAACCACATCAGCCGTCTTTAGTGCATCTTTGTTCTTTAAGATCGTACAGATCGTAGATTTAGCCATGTTGTACTGCTTGGCGAGATCAGAAACACGAACACCATTTTCATGTTTAGTTATTATTTCCTTCTTCGTTTCTACTGTAATATGCTTAGGGTTCTTTACACCACTGTCACTAACACTTTTCACTTTCTTGGGAACCATAATGGGGGTTAATTTAATGCAAAAAGCAAAAAAAAAAAAAAAAAAGTGTATCAAGAACAATGCAATGACAGACAATGTTCACAGCACGCAAACCTGAGTACAATTGATGCTGTTCGCGAGCTGAAAACATGGCACCAAAGCCATGTCTGTGCATTCCTGTGCCGAGGCATTGTTCGCAGGTCAAGTCAAAATTTGTTTGGAAATTGTGTTCATGGGCTGATTTGTGACTAGAGGCGTTTGTGACCCGAGGTACCACTGTATATGAAATACCATCTAAAATTGTCAGCATCATTAGAGATCTCTACAATGGATATGTTTGTGCAGTCAAGACAGAAGAGGGAATGAGCGAATGGTTTCAGATTGAAACAGGCATGAAACAAAGATGTATATTATTTCCTTTGCTTTTTGGAATTGCCATAGACTTTATAATGAAAAGATGCTGTACAGGTAAACCGGCATTGATTGGGTACATGGGACCCAAATAGAAGATTTTGATTTTGCAGATGACATAACTCTTATCAGTGACAATGTGAAATCGATGCAGGAAAAAACAGATTCACTGTCTTCCTTGGCTAGCAAAATAGGACTTGAAATTAACAATGACAAAACAAAAATAATGAAACTTCTCATTAATCAAGAAGGAAAAATATACATAGAAGGAACAGCTGTTGATGAAGTAAACCAATCTGCATACCTTGACAGCTACACAGACCAGGAAGGAAGTTAGAATTCAAATTGCAAAAGCAGCATTATCCTTCAAAAATCTTGAGAACATATGGAATTCAAAAGTTATAAGCACAAAAACCAAGTTAAGATTATTCAATTCAATTGTGATATCCACCCTCATTTATGCATGTGAAAGCTGAAAATCAACTAAAGAAATAGACAACAAATTAGACTCTTTTGAAAACAAATGCCTCAGGAAAATACTTGGTATAAAGTGGAATGAATTTAAGAACAACACAGAAATAAGACAGATCATGGGTGATCAGAAAAAGAAGATGGACATATGTAGGCCATGTGATAAGACAGATCGTGGGTGATCAGAAAAAGAAGATGGACATATGTAGGCCATGTGATGAGAAAGAAACAATCAGAGAATACAAAAACAAGCTATCAAGTGGAGCACAACAGGCTGAAGAAAAAGAGGTCAACCACGTGAAGCTCTAAAGAGGACATTGTTAAGAGAAACCAGTTTTATCCCTTGATGAGTTGAAAAACTCGCTGAAAACAGGAAAACTTGGCAAACAACTATATGAGCCCTATTTGACGTTTGACATCATGGGAAGGATGTAAGATAACAGAGAGATTTTGACAGGGAAACTACTTATCTCTGGCCTGGCTGATCATAATTGGTGCTATTGTCGCATGTATGAAAAGGAATACCTTTGTGCTAGTAGTGAACAAATTTCTAATATATGCTTGAGGAATATCAAACAGATGCAGAGATCAAAGGGTCTTTATCTGAGATAAGATCTCTGGGATTGCTGCCATCATGCTGTAAAGACACCTAGGAAATTTGTGGTTGGCACCCATTTTTTTTCCATGACCTTTCATTGCACTTGAAGATATGTGGCCAGTTATGCCTAGCTGTATTTACTTACCCAACTCCGAGACATGCTGTATTTCTACAGCTGGGTAACACTTGCAGGTGGACTTGAACCACCAGGCTTGCTTCAGAAGACTAATGCAATAACCACTTCACTAGCCAGCCTCCCTTCCTAGGGAAAAGTCACTTACAAAATACACAGGTAGAAACTAGCTGAATTATGACATAAAATTGGGTGTTTTTGAAATATTACTATTTTTAATTACATATTCAACAGTGTAACTCACTGAAATGCTGCAGGCAGAGATAAAAGTCATTATCTTTGCTTAATTTCACCTTACTCCTTGATTCTCTGTTTGTCCAATCAGTTCAGATTTGGTTTGTTCTTTACTGTAGTTTTTTTGTTTTTTTTCCCCAATGAGGTTTGGGCCTCATAAAAATTGTTTTCTTTATTCTTTCAAGGTCAAATTGTCCTTTAAAAGCTCTCAGAATATAAGAAAAATTACATAAAGCTTGCTTGTTTTCCACAATCATTAAATTATGCTTTCCATAATCAGGCACATCCTACTTAAAATGAGAGAAAAGAATGCTATCATTGTGCCAGGTTTGATTTCAAATGATGAGGCTGCTGTCATTGGTGAAACTCCATATAGTGATGTGACAGTGGTAAGTGAAGTGAGTGTTTTAATTTTTTGGTAGTTGGAAAATCTATCCAATCAAATTTTAAGAAAGACTGAAATCCTTGTGCAAAGATGGTATTTAACTTGATATTTGTGTTTTATAAATTTTATTTGAAGTGATATTTTGAAGTATATTAGTTTACATTGCTTTAACCTCTGAAAAGTAACACACAACATCAGCTGAAATTTTTATAACTTGTGCTAGAAATCAAATCATTTCATAATTCGGGTAATAGAAAAAAAAATAAATTGTTAATTGTCAGTTTTGGGGATGGATCATCTGTTAGTTGTTCCCCCTCCCTCCCTCCCTTCCCTTTCTTTCTTTCTTTCTGTATACATACAGAAATACGCATACGTTACCCCAGTTCAGGAAATAACAGAAGAAGCTAGCCAATGAAAAATATATTTTCAAATTTATATTTTCAATAGGAAGATTCACAAATGCCTGCACCAGTTGTTGCTACATTACCATCACCCAAACGACTGAAGGGAAGTCATCTGAATAGAGACTTATCTCCAAAAGGCAAACATCATCCTAAACCTTCACCAGTGAAACTAATCTTCCCAGTGGTTGCTCGTAATTTGTATACAGGAGCGAGGAAACTTGTTGATATAGACCTGTTCCCAAAACGAGTATGTCTGAAACATTGTGAATTTTGTGAGGGGATGCATGCACTTTTAAAAACTTATCATTTGTGTCTTTATAGAACAATAAGGGATAAAAGCAGTGAACTGTATTAAACTGTTTTGAATAGAAAATGGCAGTAGGGATGTAAAAAATACTTTTTGAAACATATTAAATGTGCTGTTTATGTAGAAGTATGAAATGTTTTTCTTTAACCTATAATAAAAGTATTTTGTGATAAAATTTTATATATATATATATATATATATATATACTTATTATATATTATGTATACTTATATTGCTATTAGGGCCTACAGGAGAGCTGTTAGGGAGACAAAGTTCCACAAAAGACATGCAAATGACTGATTAATATATATATATATATATATATATATATAAGAGAAATATAGAAACACTAGCTGATTACATGTCGTTGCCCGTGTATTTTTTTTTATCCCAGTCTTCTGTTAGACAGGAAAATGAATGAAATCAATAGAGTAAATTCAAAGTTACATAAGGAAAAAAACAAATTAAAATTTAAAATCATGAAGTACTTTCATCCATGTATGTATAAATATAAAACTCTTCACAGAAATAAAAAAATATTAATGAATGAATCTATTATAGAATACAATAAAAAACTAATATAAATGTAAGAAAAAAAATTTTAAATTTAAAATCATGAAGTACCTACATCCATGTAGAAATATAAAGCTCTTCACAAAAATAAAAAAGTATTAATGAACTTGATCCAAAATGCTCGCTATCATTGTAGGAAACACTTATACAATCAACTAAAAGAGCAAAATGAAACTGTCACATTCCCTGAAAGATGATAAACTGGAAGACTTGCCGAATTAGCTTACCTTATATACGACCATCTAAAATTTGGGTGGGTGCTGGAAGTTTCTCAAACATCATGAGTCCAAGACCGGATTCATAATCACAGCCTTCTAGATGGTTCTACAGAGTCCATTCATTTCACCGCTATCTGGCACTGCTCACTACCCAATGCAAAGATTGTGCATAAATATAACGGGAGTTACATCCCTCCTTTTACAGGAACTATGGAACTATTGGTCGTTTTCGATTATTTGTACATGTCACCCCCGACCCCTAGGGGTGTCTTACCCCCACAGTATTCTTTTCCAGATTGTAAGTCGTATGTGTACAAAGTTTGGTTTAAATTGCTCCAGGCATTCCTATTTGTACTTGTCACCCCCTACGCATAAGTATAATGGGAGTTACATCCCTTGCTTCACAGGGCTAGATTTACTATTGGTCGTTTTCAATTATTTGTACATGTCACCCCGACCCCTAGAGAAGATAGGGGTGTCTTCCCCCTACATTATACATTTCCAGATTGTAAGTCATAATGTGTACCGATTTTGGTTGAAATTTCTCCAGGCGTTCCAGATTGATGTTGGAATATACATACATTTTTATATATATAGATATCTTTTTAATTATATGTGTCTGTCAAAGAATAGTTGGCCAGGACAAATCTGACATTTGAAGAAATGAATAAAATAAATGATACAGTATGTTAATTATATATTAAAATGAACTGCATTACCTAGCCTCTGTTCTCAATTTTAGGACTTTGTTGTTATTGAGTCGCCTGCTGACAAAAAGAAGCGGCCATTGACAGAACACCAGAAGGAAGTTCTTAAACAGAAACGGTGAGGGTTTTATTTTTTTGTTTGGAGTTGTAGTTCTTTGTGGTGCTTGTTATGTCGTGAGGTTTCTGTTCGGTTTTTAAATTATGAGGAGTTAAAAAAGCAACACAGTGTATTGTTATAAATTTGAAGTGCGGCCATGCCATGCACAACTTTATGGGTAGGTTGAAAGTTTTTACTGTAAACTTGCGATATGAAGTTCTTAAAGGACAATGAAAACTAATTAAATCGTTGAGGAACAATCAAAATTCTTTGAATATGTCATGAGAATATTGAGGTTTCACTGGAGAAAACTTAAGAGGAGAAGAAAGAGTGGGATATGGCAGGAAAAAAAAAAAAGAAGATTGGAAGGCCAAAAGACAAAAAAAAACCAACCTAGTATGATTATAAATATCAACAATTGAACAAAATAGAGAAGCATTATTACAAATGCAAATCAACTTGGCTTCTAATGATGAAATAAGCAAACCATTGCACATTTTAGTTTTTGTAATCTTTTGTTTCCAGTATGTGAATTCATATTATAAGTTAAATTTACTCAGGAAGTTTCACTTGTGTTTAACTCTTAAGCTATATCACACATTCTTGTTCACTTAAAAAGAATGACAGTTTACACCATGGTTATGGCTATGTTACGTTATGAAGTATCTCATGTAGGATGTGAAATAGAGCAATAATTACAGTGATTTAACCTGCAAGGTGGTTGATTATTCTGTAAACACATATTAAAAGAAGTGGCTGCATTGTTAATGCTTTTATCGTTGATTAGTCCACTAAACTTGTAGCATCAAATTTTCTCAGTAGATAGGTAATTGTAACCCATATCATGCCTTCATTGCATAAAGGGGAAAATGTCGATGCTGATATTTTCTTTGACCTCTTGACAAGCTGTAGAGTGAGTTAGTCGGTATCATGTCTGGCAGCCTTTCCTTTTTCAGCGGTTTGGTTGAGTGGGACACAGATTAAAAATTGAATTTTTTTTTTTGGATAGTAGTGCTCATACCTCATTCATGAAGTATTCATTTTATTGTGTCTGGTTGTCCAGTGTGCTGCCTGCTATGTACAGTAATGTTGAAGCATCACAGGATATCTCCCTTATGTCACAGTTTGGATCAGAAAGCCAGCAGAGGTAAGTAACCACTGCTTGTTGTATATAGACTGTTACAGTTGGTAAGATCAGTAATGTGTTGTAATTTTTTTTTTTTTCAATGTCCTTTTTTTTGTCACCACTTCAGGTCAGCTTGAGAATCTTTCAGACGATTTTCCAGATTCCTCGCACTATTTTTGTTAGCGCTTCTTGCCAGCATTTGAACTGTCCATACTTTTTCAGAACCCCATGCATTGTGTTCTGTCATGTGTCATCTCAGTGTGACATGATGTTATAAAACTGGAGTCAAGATGAAGGCAAGCAAAAGAAGTAGGAGACCAGTTTTCCTTGCATTCCACTCCATCCATTTGTAAAAATGGGTACCTGACACAGTTGCATTGGGAAACTGCTTCAGAAATTGTAGGATCTGCTGTTTGTTTCATTTCAGAGAGTACATGTCTGTTGCAGCTGTATCATATGATGCAGCCAAAACGCTGAGCGAAGCCAATATAAAGTTAAATGAATATCCAGTTTATCAGATGACTGACCCCTGTCATCAGCTGAACAAAGAACAAGCCACAACAGATTGAGATATCATGTGTATAACAGATTGAAGAGTGTACCCATGGTGCTAGAAAAATGACAAACCAGCATTTGCTACAAGTCTGTCCTACATAAGAGGAACAGAAAAAGGACTCATAGCCATCGCCAATACAAACCCAGGCCAAGTTCTGTGAATGGCATCATAGACAACATGAGACAGAGCATTCTTAGAAGATATCCAACTTGACATCTGAGAATGTTCAAAGAAGAAAAAGCTCAGCAGTAGGCCACATACAGCATATTAACTCTTCCCGTGTGGGAGGAAGAAACACGGACGTGTCGTTGCGTGCGGGAGTAAAACGCGGGTCTTGACTGTAAGGGGGTCTAGTTGTAAAATGGAATGGAAAACAGTGTTTCCATGTACTTCCGTATACGTAATATGTGTCAAAGTGTAGCTAAATGAATGAAAATTTCATAAATGCAGAGTTTTTTAGGAAAAAAGAAGTAATGTGATGTTTTTAGACATTGATTGTGGCCAGCTCACCATCGGCTAGGTCTAGATTCGCGCTTCTTACCCCTATTTACCATCTAAGATGTGTAGATCTACTTGTCGATCTCGTATTGTGACTCCGTATGGCATTTTCGCTTACTGAATGTCTTAAATAACCTCCTAACTACTCCTCCAGTCGTCTAAATATGTCTAAATCTACTTAGAAAACATTCAAGAGCAGCGGGGTGGCAATAGGCTATGTCCATACCCCTATCTACATGGTCAAAAATTGAAAAATTTCCATGCTTCGCGTCCTTGTTCTCGCTCGGCATCGCTCGTAACTAGGCACGCATTCTCCATTTTGAAAGTGTCACCGGAATCGTGGACGAAATCCGTACAATATAAATGTTACACCGCTTGTTTTAATGGAACAATGATTGTCGAATTTTCAACCATACGGTAGCTTGGGACCACCGGAAGTGTCGAAAATTCGACCATATGCACGGAAAGAGTTAACATAAACAGTATTACCATGTATATGTGTGAGATAAATGACTATGGCAGTAAAACTGGTTCTAGTAATGAGGGTAGATTGTGTAGTTCAGTTTTGCATGAAGATAGAAAGAATGAGGAAAGTGGCCAGAAGCAAGAATGACAGAAAGTAAGATGTGCACCTGTAAATGGAGAACGTACAAATCCAATATTTTGGTGAAAGCCTTTTTCAAGGATCACATTCAAGAATAACATAGCAGGTTAAAAATACTCTGAAAATAGATGAAAAATTAAACACTTAGTTTTTAAAACTATTTTTATACTTTGAAAAATTCATTTTATTCTGTATTGTAATAACAAATTTATCTGTCGTATTTCATATCAGTGTGTCATCTGCTGATGTGATTGTAATAAATTCCAGCGCATCTCAAGAACAATCAAGCCAACAGCCAGTAAGTTATAATCAAAATAGTGTACGTTATTGTCCACATCACATGAGCACATGGACTTAATTCACATTACATGTTGCTAGCTTGGCATGTTTCATATCAAAATTAAAATGTGATATTTTTAAAAAATTTCAACAAATGAAAATGCTGATTTCAGTGGATGTGACTGATGTGATAGTTTCTTTTTCCTGATACTAGTACTGTTATTATTTTTTTAATACAATCTGCCATTTCAGAAAACAGGCGAATCTTTGGAGGATCATGTAGAGATTGATGGGCACACAGCAGCTCAGCCATCCACGTTAGACTCATCATGTAGAAGAAGATCTGTCCGCATTATGGAGCTGCACACTTGTAGTAGTGAAATAAATTCAAGGGAGAGCGTTCTGACGTGTGAAGCAGAATTCAGCCGAAAGACGTATTCAGATAAAGTAAGCAAAAATGATGACATGAAGAAGAGAAGTACGGTACTGAAACACAGTGAAAGAGACACATCTAAAAATCAAGGTGAAAGGTTGGTTTCGACTTCAGAAACTGATTCATGTGTGTCTGACAGTGTCGCTGTAGGGGATGATGGTAGTTCAAAACAAAGCTTGCAGTCTGTGACTGACCTTGTTAAAATGGATGCACCATTTGAAATGTTCCGACAGGCTAAAGTCAGCCTCAGCCAAGAATCTCTTTCTACTAAATCGCCAA
Organism: Achatina immaculata; assembly: GCA_009760885.1. Classification (NCBI taxonomy): domain Eukaryota; kingdom Metazoa; phylum Mollusca; class Gastropoda; order Stylommatophora; family Achatinidae; genus Lissachatina; species Lissachatina immaculata. Next base: position 27,305,405 of record CM019691.1, on the reverse strand, counting down.
GAAGAATCTCACTAAGGAGAGTGCGAAGCCAGGATGAGACTACTAATGTGACAGTGAATTCCACACTCGAAAAGGCTTCTTTTCCTACAGGTGTTAGAACACCTCGCAGAGTCCCTCTCAAGAAGATTAATGAGCAGGAATGTGATGTCAAAAGTTCTAGTTCACCTTCAGGAGAAAAATTGCAAGGATGTAGTATATCCAAGGAAGACCAGCAGATTGTCCTAGGGGAAGAGCACAACACTAGTGAATCTGAACAGGCCAAGAGTTCTACAAGTATAGCTTCAGAGGTTGAACAAAATGCAGAAAATAAAACTGTTGCCAATGTTTCTAGCATCCTTGTAGAAGACACACAATCCCCGTTCAAAGTCAAGCAGCATGCTAAAGAAACAGATCAGTCAGTAGCTGAGACTCCTGTAAAATGTGAAAACAGTAATTCACCTCCAGTGCGAGCTACAAGTGCTAGGAAACTTTTTACTGATTATGATATAGAAGCTAATAGTCAGATATCTAGAGCAGACTTAAATCAAGTAGATGAAGGGACAAATGACCAAGGTGAACAAATAGCATCAGAACCATTCCCAACTGAAATTCCTGAATTAACATCTTCTCAGGGCTTTGAAACAACAAAAGACATGAACATTCAGAGTACTGTTGAACAGCAGAGAATATTGGAATCTGTTCAGTCTGAAGACCAGAAAGAATGTTCAGAAGGCAGTCAATGTAAATTAGATACAAACAGTATAATTCAACCAGAGAGTGAGAATCTGTTTCCCAGTGCAGAGGAGCAAGAACTTTCCAGGCACTCATTGGACATGATGTCATTGGACATGATGTCATTGGACATGATGATGCCAACAGTACCTTCATCAGTAGATGAAATGTCTTTGAACAATTCTGGCAAGGGTAGTTCAAATTCTTCAACAACTGACAATAGTAAAACATCAAGTAGTTCATGTGAGTTATCTGCCAAGCAGAGCTCCAGCTCAGAGTCAGATTTTGTTTGCGCACAACCAACCCTGACAGATGAAGCTGTAAAATACACTCCAAACAAGCGAAAGAGAAGGACCCCGAAACGACTTTGCCATGAAAACAGCAAAAAAGGCAAGAAAGGCTACAAATTTAACAAGGCATGTGCTGAATGTGAGTCATTTGCGAAGGTAAAGTGCAAAATGAATGTAAAAAATAAAAGAGACACAAAGAGTTGTTTGTGCTGGAGTGGTTCCAGCGAGTCAGATCAGAGCAAACATGTGTCATCACCACAACTTGAAGAAACTGATTCCTCATTGAAGCCATTTCATAAGACCCAAGTTTCAGCTGTTGAACAGCTGGATAGTTTTTCTTCTAACTTAGCCCCAGTTGTATCTGGAACTGATGTTCATGATTCGGAAATGGTGTTCACAGAGATGAAAGTTAGCCATAGTGTCTTACAGAAGATAGGAGAGATAACTCCAGAATCATCCCCGAAAACTAACCCTGACAGAGGCCACAGCACTGTCAAAAGATTAGGAAGATCGCAGAAAAGAAAGCTGGCAAATGTGGATGTTAGTGAATCTGTTGCTTCAAAGAAAATCACAGTAGTGAGCAGTAACTCTGATAATGTAAATGTTACAAGTAAAATGGAAATAACGATGGTAAGAGAAGCTGATGAAATAAAAAATAAAATAAAATCTCTCTCACCATTTGCAAAGAAAACCTCCAGTTTATCTGCATCTGTTATCTTAGGTAGACGAAAACGCATATTGAAAAGAAATGGTAGATTGACAAAAAGTCAGCAGTCGCATTGTCAAGGTTCAGCTCTGAGGAAGAGGAAAAGAGTGATCCAGGGCAATGCTGATTTTAGTGATGAAGACATTAAACCTTTGTCAGATTATCAGAAGAAACGTAAAGAAGACAACTGTAGCAGTTCAGACAAAAATCATGGCAATACTGATTTAAGTGATGAAGACAATAAACCTTTGTCAAATTATCAAAAGAAACATAAAGAAGACAGCTGTAATAGTCCAGACAGAAATCATGGCAATGCTGATTTAAGTAATGAAGACAGTGAACCGTTGCCAGATTATCAGAAGAAACATAAAGAAGATAGCTGTAATAGTCCAGACAGAAATCATGGCAATGCTGATTTAAGTAATGAAGACAGTCAACCTTTGTCAGATTATCAGAAGAAACATGAAGATAGCTGTAATAGTCCAGACAGAAATCATGGCAATGCTGATTTAAGTAATGAAGACAGTCAACCTTTGTCAGATTATCAGAAGAAACATAAAGAAGACAGCTGTAACAGTTCAGACAAAAATCATGACAGTTTAGATATAAATGACATACCAGCTTCTTATTCACCAAAGTCTGCACATGCAGAAGAGAGTTTAGAGAAATCAGAGATAGTGGATCTAACCAAATCAGACAGTTGTGACATGGAAACAGATTCATCTGCTAGCCAGCAACTAATCTCTGAATCCTCTGCTCATAATGCCAGTGAAATCAGTCATTCCTTATCACAACACATAGGCAAAGATACAGAACAGGAAACAATTTCCGTAGAACTTTCTGCAACAAATAACAGCACAACTGTGTCACCAGATCAACTCCAGGCAGAGCAGCAAGTAATCTGTCTTAGTCCAGAAGGTGAAGATCAGGAGCTCAGTGGTATCACAAATATACCAGAGTTTGGAGTCGCTTCTGTATGTAGTGAGACAGCTGGAAATGTTGAAACTGCATTATTACCAAAGATGGGAGAAGGTTGTGAACCAGAAAAACAGGTTCAGCTTCAGGAAAGTACTGAGACTGAAAGCTTGGAATGTGATGCAACAGGAGAGTCTTTGCTGGTGAGGATTTCTCAACATGACGAATCGGCAGTAAAATGTTCAGATCTAGAGAGTGGCGCAGAGTGCAATGATAACAGAAGTCTGGACAAAGATATGAACAAGGAAGACGAAAACGCCAAGGCAGACATAGCTGCCGACAGTCCAGCACAGGCAGAAGACTGTACTAGGGAGAGTAGCACAGGGATTGTGATCCAAGCCGACGGCCAGGTCTCGCCAGAGAAGAATGTGGCCATTGTGTATGACTGGTCACCACACAGATCGCCGGGCTGCAGCATCCTGAAGAGATGTACTGAGACTCCACCATCAGGAAAGGTAGGACCTTCTGCCACTTTCTGTATTATTTTATTCAGCAAGCTCTTTCGCGCTAGTGTTAGCATCATCTTTGCATAAGTAATTGTTAGTTATATATGCTTCATTATATAAACAATATATATATATATATATATATTTAGGCAGTATAATAAACTTTTAATGTTGCTAATAGAAACAAAGATGGATGTGTAACAGATACTGCAGTTTTCGATGTCGGCAAATCAGATTGGTCAAGTGTTTTTATCAGCTCCTCTCAGCTGTTCTAGAAACAGGCTGTTCTATTCACTCAGCCAGATTAATAAGGTAGGGCACAAAAGATTTTCCCTAGTCGTGGAGTTAGAGAAGCCTGTTTCTTGAGTTCAAGCAAACCACTAATTCTACACTTTCACCAGTGCTGTTCAGGATCTACTCAGCCAAGATTGGTCATCTTCAAACATTTGGTACAGGATGCATCTAGACATATGAAGATGACACCCTGACTTATGTGCATGGAACATCTTACATCCTTCCTGTGCTGTTAAACATCACATAGGGCTTGCATGGTAGTTCACCAAGTTTTCCTGTTTTCTGTGAAATTTTCAGCCTCATCAAGGGATTTTATGCCTACTAATTTGGCCTCTCTAAACAATGTCCTCTTTAGAGTTTCACATGGTTGACCTCTTTTTCTTTGGCCTGTTGTGTTCCACTTGATAGGTTGTTTTGGGATTCTCTGTTTCTTCCTCTCATTTGCCTGACATATATCGATCTTCTTTTTCTGATCACATATAAGGCAGGTTGTTGTTTACTCATCTGCCTTATCTCTACATTGTTCATGAATTTGTTCCACTTTATACTGAGTATTTTCCTTGTTTTCAAAGGAGTAATTTGTTCTCTATTTCTTTAATTGTTTTTCCAGCCTGGCCTCTCTTAAAATTGTCCTCTTTAGAGTTTCATGTGGTCGACCTCTTTTTATGGAACATGCTGATATCAAAATACCAGCTAGGTTACAATAATATGATTCAAATATTGGGCCAGTGTGATAATAACAAAGTCATGATTAATCCTGTTATGGATAGATTGTGTGGATATGAAAGAGTTGGAATGGGAGAGTAACCCCAATATCTGCAGAATCAACAAACTGGGAGTGAAGCAGGGCTAGGGAAGGATAAGCTAACACACACACCCCCCCCCCCCAAACAGAAATGACAAACCCACAGTCAGTCCATGACAGGGGCAGTTAGTATACACATCTTACATTGGTTACTGGAATGGGCAGTGGAGCAGATATTGGGATGTCCTGTCTACAGTGTTAAGATCAGTCAATCATTCACAGTAACCCACTCCCCATCCAGCTCAGTTCTGTTTCATATAATCAAGTGCTTCAGCAGGAAACTCATGTCCACAGTTTCAGAAAGGTCTTAAACAATATCATTGTTATCATAATGAAAATAAAAGGTCTTTAATGAAAGGTCTTCACAATGAACATGTTTCATATGAACCATTGTTTATTATTAAAAAAAAAAAAAAAGCACCATATTTATTATCTTGCGCTGGTTCACTTCTTGACAGAGCCGGCGAGTTTCATTTGCTGAACCCGTTGTTAGCGGTGAGAGCCCAGTTAGAGAGCACTGCAAGGCATTTGTTCAAACTTCACCAATGATTTCACCAAAGACGAGCAGCCCTGGCCAAAAATCTTTATTCTTTACCAGGGTAAGATAGCACAAACAGCCTCTCTTGCCTCACCTCCCATTCTCTTTCTTCACTCTGTTAGAAACTGTAGATGAAATCTATACATTGTTTATTCAGATGTGATTTTCTTTAATATTACTAATTAGTTTAAAAAAACTTTTCGGTATAAGAATGATTAAAAGGATACCACTGTGCAGTATGAACCAGTAAAACAGGACATTTTAAATATTTTGTGGTTTTTAAAATCTATTGTTGTGATAGGAGTTAGCATGGGTGTCCATGTAGACATGATAAGAGTTAGCATGGGTGTCCATGTAGACATGATAAGAGTTAGCATGCGTGTCCATGTAGACATGATAAGAGTTAGCATGGGTGTCCATGTAGACATGATAAGAGTCAGTATGGGTGTCCATGTAGACATGATAAGAGTTGGCATGGGTGTCCATGTAGACATGATAAGAGTTAGCATGAACCATTGTTTATGATTAAAAAAAAAAAGCACCATCACTGTTCCCTCTAAGCTGCGCACAGAAAAAAGTCATAGAGTGCAAAAAAGTTTTGGAGCCCCCACCCCACACACACACATGCATGCACACACACATGCATGCACACACACACATACACACACACAGAGAGACAGAGAGAGCTAGCTTTTATTTTCCAGTTTCCAGATGTTACTCTGTGCTATAATTGCAATCAAGAAAAATACAATGATGGTGCATGTTTTTCCTTTACTGTTTATTTCTTGTTGAGATATGACTTTTGGATCGTATGTTTCAAATGGTCTTTTATCGTATAGTTACGGTAGTACTGTAGCAGAATCACTGAATAAGTAAGCAAAGAAATCATCATTGCAATTAACTAAATACCCGTGACTGAAAATTACAGCAGGTTTATCCTGTTATAAAATGTGCAGGCCTTTACGGTGTGTGAGTGTGTGTGTGTGTGTCTATATATATGTATACATATATGTATGTATGTGTGTATATATATATATATATATATATGTTGTTACTACACACATTTGCACACACAATATTTTTTTGCACATGAGCTGAACATTTTGTACACAGACTGCAAACACTTAGAACATTGGTGTCCATGTAGTGAAAGTGTTTAGTCCACCTGTCTATTTTTGGTGAAAGTCACTAGTTTGAATCTGACTAGAGGTGCCTCAGTCTCTCAGCTTTAGAAGTGGGTAAAAGGTAAATAAAGGTCAAATTCTCATTTCCATGGCATTAAAGCATATTGAGGATACTGTTTGGCCCTGTATTTCCAAGGCACATGAAAATGTGATGTGGTCAGTATCATACCAGGATGCATTTAACCTTCCTAGATTACTCTGGTACCCATTTTTTTAGAGACTGGGTGGACCCTGGAGGGGTAAAAATCCCACTGCTGGGACTTGAACCAGGTTCCACTGGATTAGTAAACAGAGCGGCTAACCACTCAGAACTGGGTATTTTAAAAAAAATTTCAAATGCTGTAGAATTAGTGCCAGTAATGTGAATATTTTGTAAAATGCACAATATTAAGTGAAGGCATTTATATTATAAGTGAATTGAATGCTTATAAATGCAGTCAGTGAAACATTTTTCAAAAGGTTGTGAAATTCAAAACTTCCCCTAATATCCCCAGTCCCAGAGGATAGGGTACAGGAGAAGACTTGACTCCTCAGCAAAACAGGTTTGTTGTTTGTTGTAAACAGATCTGTTTATTGTGAGTGTGTATGTTTAGAAAGTGCGTGCCTTCCAAGAATGGTAATGAGCTGTTTTGTTTGTAACACTTAATACTCTGTGTATATGATTTTCTTGATCTGGTGAATTTTGTTAAAAGTGTAATGATTTCTTGTGATTAGTAACATTAATTGTAAGGGTTTAGCTGCAGTAAAAGGTTTCCCCTTCATGTTGGCGGTGTGGATCACCATGTAACCATACAGCATCCTCTGTTGTATAACATATGCGAGGTCCTAGAAAGTCATCATATACCAATTGAAACAGCCCCTAGCAAGACCATAGCAAGAACATCTTTTAATAATATAGATAAAAGGGATGGCGACTGCAGTAAAACTGGTTCAAATAAATAAAGTAGATAGAGGTGTATGGTGCAGTTTTACAAAGTGAGGGAGGAAGTGAGCAAGGTGAGAAAAAAACGAATATAAAGTATGAGAATGTATAAATGAAAAACATACAACATCCGATATTTCGGCGTGAGCCTTATTCAAGGATACATACACAACGAAATACAAACATATAGAACTTATCTGAAATGTCTTGCTCCCAGTGAGAAGCAGAAATGTGTGTGGAAGAAGGAGGAGGAAAAAAAGGAGAAAAAAAAAAACCACGCCTACAGACAAAAGATTCCCGATAGAGACAATCGTAACGAATATAGTTCTTTTCCATTCTTTTGGCCAAATACCTGAATGCCATATTTTGCACAGAGCATGATAGATTGTTGCACACTCCTTTCCTACTGCTTTAATAAATTCAGCTGTTATCACATCCTGGTGATTTACCATTTTTCAGATTATTTATTGCCCATAAAACTTCTATTGTCGGTTCAGGTTCTTTCTCCTCCAATAATAATTCACACTGTTGATTTCTGTTTCCACAGTCGGTTGTTTCATACATTCCTTTGCAATATTCCTTCCATCTTTCTAGAATTTCCCCTGTCTCTGTCAAGGTATTCCCCATCTCATCACAAATTACATTTAGCTTAGGTGTGACATTTCTCGTCAGTGTCTTCATTTCTTTAAACATTTCACTATCTCTTCCACACTTCTGATGTTCTTCTATTCATTCACAACAATCTTGTATGTATTGTTTTTTGTCTTTTCTTATGTTTCTTCGTACTTCTTTTGTTAAAGTTTTATATTTCTCTTTGTTGTTGTTTGCACCTTCCCTTGCGTCTTCATTTCTCTACGTTGTTTTATCAGTTCTAGTGTACCTGCTGTAATCCATCCATTCTTTTGTGTTTTCTTTACTGAAACCATGTCTTTAGCTGTTGTTATTAAGATATCTTTGGCCTGCGTAGCCAATTCATCTGGTGTCATCTCCTCCTGTACAGCCATCAGGATTTCGAAACGGTTCTTCACTTCTATACCGTATTGTTCTGGTAAATTTGTAAGATCAAAGCGGAGTGGTCTTGATCCCGTAACTGTCTTTTTTATCTTTATCTTCATGTCTGCTATTAATAACTCATGGTCCGTGTCACAGTCAGCACCTGGTAAAGTTTTTGCTGATGTTATACTTGATTTCCATCTTCTTTGCACTAAAATGTAATCTATTTGATTTCTGGTTTTACCATCAGGTAATGTCCATATGTAAAGTCTTCTTGGATGTTGTTTAAAAAGTGTGTTAGCGATCATTAGCTCATTTTCCATGCAAAACGCCATTAGATTGTCACCTGCCTCATTTCTATGTCCTATGCTAAATTTCCCTACAACATGTCCTTCGTCTTCTGCTCTTTCTGTACCAATTTTTGCATTAAAATCACCAATTATTAATAAAATATTATTTTTCCATACATGGTCTATTGTCGTTTGCAGTGTGTTATAAAAGTTTTCTACTTCCTCTTCTTCTGCTACTGATGTAGGTGCATATATCTGAATGATTGTTACATTTCTAGGAATGCCCTTAAGTCTGATTGTTAGGATTTTATCACTTACTGGATTGTAGCCTAGTAATGCTTTTGATGTTGATTTGTCCAAATAAAAAGCCACTCTATTCTTTCCTCCTACTTCTCCACCAGAGTATATAAAGATATTATCATTCTCGCTCTTAAAGTGTCCTGATCCTTTCCATCGATGTTCGCAGATTCCCAAAATGTGTATCCCCGTTCTTTTCATCTCGTCACTTATTACTTGATATTTTCCCTCATACATACTTCTTACATTCCATGTTCCTACTCTTATTTTTCTTTTTAGTTTGATGCAGGAGTTTTCCTTGGTAACACCGTCAGGATTTTGTCCGTCATCACAATTACTAGTACTGACCTCTGCCTCACACTCTTCCCCATGTTAAAATTAGATCTATCTGGCCTGGGGGCATCACCACCAGATCTTTTTCCTATTTGACTTTCCATGATTGCTGCTTGGGTTTCTTGGTATATTTCCAGAAGATAGTTTACCATTGCTTTCCTTCTGGGCAGTGACTGTACTAGTCTTTGATCGTAGCCATTGTCCCTACATTGAGATCATCTGCCTACCATCATAGAATGGTGACCATAACCAACATTATCTGTCAGCTGCTCTCCCATTCCATCCACCACCTGCTCCCATGGCTTCACGTCACCCTGATCGGGGGGCTATATGGGTACTCCACCTTGCCCAAGGGTGTCCCGTAGACTGACGGAGGTAAGGAGGCGTCTTACTTCTCCTTTGATTGGGGATACCCCTACCCCACTAACCGTCATACACCTCTATCTACCTTAATAATATAGAACTTGCTGGAGGTGAAGGGGCTGTCCCATTGGCAGTCAGCGACCCATAGCTGACAAGCTAGTGTCAAGGTTGGTGAACAAAGAGCTGACCAAGACCCTGTCTGACCTCTCTGTTGGTACCACCAATGTCAGGCATAGCCTGGTTAACAGAACAGGGATGACCATAGTCTCCATATCAGTGGAGTCTGCTAAAGGAGCATTGCAGCCCCCCCCCTGCTCTCTAGTTCCACTCAGGGGCTGAGAAATATCGCCATAACCTGCACAGAAGCCAACACGATAGAGTAGCTCAGCGTCTTCACTGCGTTGCCTGCAAGGAACACCAGCTCCCTATTTCCTGCGAGACAGAAGACAACTTGCTTGAGTCTTGTTGAATTTTCAAACTCTGTGACTTGATCACCCTAATAATTCAGTCAGATCATGCTGCTGCTGTAGACTTGGTCTTACTGTCATGTTTGCTTTTGCCTTTCTGCCTTTGACTCGCTCTTGCTGCTTTTACTCTCTTGTTGATTTTGCTTGGTCTCCCCTTGTTTCCATCACAGCAGGCCCTTTGATGTCTCTCACCTTCTTTTTGTAAATCTGAACCTGTCTATTACTAGAACTAGTTTACCTCAGAGATCATTTCTAATATTTCTCACCTCCTTTATCTGATGTCATGTATTATTCTTCCCCTATAAAATAATAATCTCAAAACTGTTAGAACCATAAGCTAAAAGCTATTAGCAACTGATGCCAAAATTGAAGCATTTCACCCTGTGGTGTTGGTTCAGTTTTGGAATATAAGGAGTTTTAAGCTTTAGGGTTATTTTGAAAGAAATGTTTTTTTGTTTTAATAGTTCATGTACTTTAGGGTATGTTGTTTTGAAATGTTCAGATTCTTGTCAGTGCAGTTTGGGTTGCAGTTGTAGTTGATTCAGCTGTAGTGTTTATTTAATGTTGGGTTTTCTCTCCTGGCAAAGAGTTAAACAGTTAAGCAAAATTTTAGCTCTGATTTTATTTTTTATTTTGTTGCAACTCCAGGAGCCCTGTTGGTCCCGTTTATCCAGGAAGATTGTGAGCCCACGGAGCCAGTCTTCATACAGGCCGACTCAGGAGTCTCAGCTGGACAATTCTGGGCCAGTCTTTCCAGAGCTGGTTGCCTGTGCCAAGCCTTTGGATGATATTCTTCCGCAGCTGACGTCATCACTCTGGTATTCTGCATTTTATTTTTCTTTGTTTTAAGAAAATTTTAAGAAATCTGTGTATCATATGATACACAGATGTTTGGATGTAGAAGGGGATGTTTTGAACATTGACTGAAGAATGCCGGAGCTCTTAGCGGGGTAAGTTACAGTGATGATTGAACCCTCAAGGAAAGTGTCGAGGATAACATGAAGAGATAATGTGACGGAGCTTACAGAAGAGGTTCAACAGCTGAGAGACAAGAGCAGGCCTATACATACTGTGAATATTGTCATGAAAGTAATGAAGATGTAATTATAGAACACTGTGGCATACTACTTTTAGAACTACGCTTTCTTATTTGAAATGTGTAGTTTATTTTCATATTTTCTTTATGGAAGTTTGATAATAATTGTCACACAAATATTACTAATATAAATTTGATGCTACTTCATTTTCATAGCTTTTTTAAACTACATTTGTCTGTCATTACTCAGAATTTTATATCGTTGTAGTAATATACGAAGAAGGATATCTATCATTCTTCAAAAAAATAAAACAACTAAGGAAGCTATGGAGAGGAACAGACAGAACTACAAAAATAAGAGTTTTAAGGGCATGCATCTTTTCCATCGCAACATATGCCTGTGAGACCTGGACACTTAACAAAACAACTGAGAAACACATAAATGCCTTTGAATGTAAATGCTACAGAGGAGTTCTTCAAATATCATGGACACAAAAAAGAACAAATATATCCACACTACAAGAACTTTATATTGAAGAAGGTTGGCTAGTAAAGAGGACTAAAAACAGAGAAAACTTAAATATTTTGGACACATTAAATGTCACTAGAATTTAAAGAAGATCATCTTGGAATGGAAAAAAGAAAGAGAGGAAGACCAAGACGAAGATGGCTGCAAGACATCGTTGATAATCTGCAAATGGATGCATCAGCAGCAGGCCATCTTGCTTACAACCGAGAGGCCTACAGGAGAGCTGTTAGGGAGGCAAATTTCTGCAAGGGACATGCAAATGACTTAAACTTAGTAATACATGTATACTGTAGTTAAAGATTACCGGCTCGCATGTTTTAGAATCTTTTATTCTGTTGTGCTTTCCTTATTTAGGTATAGAGGCTTATGTCAGCTGATGAAAGGACGCAACATAAATACGATAGGAGACTTATGCTCCTTGACAGAGGTCCAGATTGACCAGTTGCCGATACGGCATCCAAAGGTGGGAAGTGTAAAATCTACACTTAATGCATATATGTCACAGCACAGACTTGCTAAAACAGGTGACAGTATCGAGGAACTTCCAGATGGTTGTAAGAGTCCACGATCAAGAGGCTCAACTATAGAGCCAGGTGTGTATTTCTTTGTAATCTGACTTAATTTTTTTTATATAGTGACCAAATCAAAGTTTAACCGATAAGTGAAGCATGTGTTTGTATTCTGAATTTATGTGTTATGTAGTAACAGCCAAATAGGACTTGAAATTAACAAGGACAAAACAAAAATAATGAAAATTCCTCTAAATCAAAATGGAAAAATACACATAGAAGGGACAGATACTGAAGAAGTCAATCAATTTGCATACCTTGGCAGCTACATAGACCAGGATGGTGACACTAGAAAGGAAGTTAGGATCAGAATTGCAAAAGCAGCATCAATCTTCAAGAATCTTGAGAACATATGGAATTCAAAAGTTATAAGCACAAAAACCAAGTTAAGATTATTCAATTCAAATGTAATATCCACTCTCATTTATGCATGCGAAAGCTGGAAAACAACTAAAGAAATAGAAAAGAAATTAGACTCTTTTGAAAACAAATGCCTAAGGAAAATACTCGGCATTAAGTGGAATGAATTCAAGAACAATGCAGAGTTAAGACAGATGACTGGACAACGACCAGTCTCATGGGTGATCAGGAAAAGGAGATGGACATATGTTGGTCACTTGATGAGAAGAAATGATCAGAGAATACCAAAACAAGCTATCAAGTGGAACACAACAGGCCGAAGAAAAAGAGGCAGACCGCGTGAAACTCTGAAGAGGACATTATTAAGAGAGGCCAAATTAAAAGGCATAAAATCCTTTGATGAGGTTGAGAGACTCGCAGAAGACAGGAAAAATTGGCGAACTACTTTGCGAGCCCTATATGACGTTTAACGGCATGGGAAGGATATAAGATAAGATAAGTAACAGCCAAGTGGTTTAACTGTAGAACACGGTATGTAATTAGTGACTTTCTTATTTAGTTGCTCATGTCATTATGACAACTGAAGATTTTTTTTTTTTAAATGCTGCCCTGTGTGCCTCTAAGGCATGACAGGATTACCTTTACAAGCAGTACATCCATGATGCATCACTCTTTCATAGCAATCATTTATGTCAACTGAAGAGAGAAAAAAATGCACCAGGCTTCCATTAAGTGTTGCACTGCCAGCCATAAGACATGTTACCAAATTCTGGATAGGAAATCCTGTTTACCCATAGACTGCATGATGCGATGATATATCTACTCCTAGCTCTCATTCTAGGTACAGGAAAATGTTTACTTATTCCATAGAGATCAGCAGCTGGGGGAGGGACATCAGATTTGCTTCAGGCCAACAATATGCAGTGTTTCCATTTTTGTTGAGCTTACCTACCAGAGAGCTGGAGTTGCCAGCGTCAGGAACTGGCACGTCCGTGCGGGCGAGCATTATCGTGGAGGAGCAGCACACCTTTTGTCAGCAGCCCAGGATAACATCTGATGGTGGTTGATAATGCTCCAGTTTTGCACTGTGCGCAACTGCATTAATGGTTACTTCCCTTTCCAGGAAATTGATCGGCATTGCATGTCTTTCTGATCACAAAATATTGTGGCCATCACTTTACCAGTGGACAGCACAACCTTCAATTTCCTGGTTCATAGGGAGCCTAGATGCTTCCATTTCATGCTTGCATGTTTCTTCTCGGGAGTGCTATGTTCAGTGCATGTCTCGTCACCAGTAACAATGCATTCCAGAAAGTCTTGGCCGTTAGTGGCATATAGCTGGAGAAATGATAGGACATATGTCATTCTCTTCGCATTGTGGTCCTTGGAAATGATTCACATGATCTGTTATGCATACACCTTGTGAAATCCCAACTGCATGATCATTTTGGACACATTTCCACATGACAGATACAAGTCATGTGTCAGTTCGTTCAGTCTATTTTCCACTTTTGCACATGCAGTGTGTGTTTTGTTTGCTGTCATGGCCACCACTCCATGCTTTGTCACTGGCTGTCACTCACTCAGTTCAAAATTCTTCACACCATTTTGTCATAAACTGTTGAACCTCCTGTTTGGATCACTGCTTCTCCATCTAATAGATGCTGCTCCACAGTGCTGCCGTCTAGCATGGTGTTGCCACTTGACAAATATGGAAGATTCCACAGCCATGCCCATTAGTCTGACATCCTTTATATGGACGTTGCATGCCTTGTAGACTTATTTTATGGCTCCTCTTATATTAGTTTTGACATTCTTTACTGGAATCTGTATTTAGACATTCTGCAAAAAATGTGTAGAATCCACCTTGAAAAGTAAAAACTACATTTCAGGGGTTAAAATTTTGTAGTATGCAAATGAAAAACACCATAAATATGTAAGAGAATTAGCTTTATATAAGCACTTATCTTTAATTTTAGCTGTTGGTTAAAACTTCATTTATGGAAAAGAGGTAGAGATTTTCAAAGAGGTGATTTGTCTTCTTCCGTTGGTAGAAGTAACACCAGCCAACATTGATGATGAGGGAATTCCAGTTAATGCCACAGCAGACCAGGACCTGGAAGAGTTGTCTCCTATCCAAGGTGAGTACCAGGCGGGTTTATTTTTGATCTGTTATTGGTGCTAGAGGCAGGAATCGATATCAGGTCATGTCCTTGGACAGAAGGTAATGATCCTAACCCTGCCGGTGCCACTTCCATTCGGCAGGGTTCTCATTGATGCTAAGGAGTTTGTGCATCATATAGAGATGAGAGGGTTCTCATTGATGCTAAGGAGTTTGTGCATCATATAGAGATGAGAGGGTTCTCATTGATGCTAAGGAGTTTGTGCATCATATAGAGATGAGAAGGTTCTCATTGATGCTAAGGAGTTTGTGCATCATATAGAGATGAGAAGGTTCTCATTGATGCTAAGGAGTTTGTGCATCATATAGAGATGAGAAGGTTCTCATTGATGCTAAGGAGTTTGTGCATCATATAGAGATGAGAAGGTTCTCATTGATGCTAAGGAGTTTGTGCATCATATAGAGATGAGAAGGTTCTCATTGATGCTAAGGAGTTTGTGCATCATATAGAGATGAGAAGGTTCTCATTGATGCTAAGGAGTTTGTGCATCATATAGAGATGAGAAGGTTCTCATTGATGCTAAGGAGTTTGTGCATCATATAGAGATGAGAAGGTTCTCATTGATGCTAAGGAGTTTGTGCATCATATAGAGATGAGAAGGTTCTCATTGATGCTAAGGAGTTTGTGCATCATATAGAGATGAGAAGGTTCTCATTGATGCTAAGGAGTTTGTGCATCATATAGAGATGAGAAGGTTCTCATTGATGCTAAGGAGTTTGTGCATCATATAGAGATGAGAAGGTTCTCATTGATGCTAAGGAGTTTGTGCATCATATAGAGATGAGAAGGTTCTCATTGATGCTAAGGAGTTTGTGCATCATATAGAGATGAGAAGGTTCTCATTGATGCTAAGGAGTTTGTGCATCATATAGAGATGAGAAGGTTCTCATTGATGCTAAGGAGTTTGTGCATCATATAGAGATGAGAAGGTTCTCATTGATGCTAAGGAGTTTGTGCATCATATAGAGATGAGAAGGTTCTCATTGATGCTAAGGAGTTTGTGCATCATATAGAGATGAGAAGGTTCTCATTGATGCTAAGGAGTTTGTGCATCATATAGAGATGAGATTCTGTTTTATGCGTGGGACTGGTAGGATCTTATATATATGGGGCTGGAGCCATGTATGCTTGCCCTGGGTTCTGTGATGAAACTTCTGTAATGTTTTAACATTTTTTTTTTAATGCATGCCATACAAAAATTTTGTAGAAATATTTTAATAGTGAATGGGAGGAAGAAAGATGGCAGTGCTGGTGTCATGATGCCGTATCAGAGCCAGCAAACCAAAGCTTGCCAGGGCCCTGTAGCCACTTCTTTATATTGGTGCTCTGAATAACGGGCTCAGCCTAGTTAATAGAGTAGGGCTCACCTTTGTTCTGATACCAGTGGAATCTGGTTTTTTGGCTCCACTCTGAGTATTGAAGTTGCTGTGTGTAACCTACTCACAGTTTCAGATTAAGTATTTCATCACATCAGCACCTCTCATTCACTATTAAAGTTTTTGCAAAATTTCTGTATGGCATGTTAAAACATTAAGTTTTTATCACTTTACTGAGGGCAGGCATACATGGGCCCCATCCTCATATATGAAGAAGGATGTCTCTCACACCCAACCTTCATCAAGAAGATAGCATATTGTAATGATGGAAATAATCTATGTATCTATGTTGTTTGTTAAGCACTGTTGTATGTTTGTACATGTTCATGAACATCTTTCTCAGTTTCTGGAAGAAATAACAGTGAGTAGAACATCTATGAATGAAAGCAGAGATTTCCAAGACCTCATTCCTTCGCTTTGTGATGCTGCTTGTTATGGGTTAATGCCATCCATCAGACTGGACAATGGGTCATGTCTTCACTTAGTCTCCTTGGTAGTAAAGTCTGCCAGTAAACCTGATTGTTGGGTGCTCTAGTCTTAAACAAAGAACCACCATAATCTGTTCTCTACCAGCCATGGTGCACAAGCTTGATCTTCATTGCACCATTAACTGAAGGGAGAACAATTTGCAGGTTCAGTAAGATCATAAGAAAAAAAATTCTCAAAAACAGTAATAGAAGATTGTAATGAACAAGAGTAAAGAAAAAACAGGCACTTTTAGAGTTTCTCATCTCGTATTTTGAAACCAGATAATGCATATTTTTCTCATCATTTATTACATTCCAGTAGAATCTCCA
Source organism: Achatina immaculata (assembly GCA_009760885.1). NCBI lineage: Eukaryota > Metazoa > Mollusca > Gastropoda > Stylommatophora > Achatinidae > Lissachatina > Lissachatina immaculata. The sequence continues at coordinate 27,288,941 of CM019691.1, read as the reverse complement.
GATATATATCCAGCTCCTGCACATAGTGAGGCCAGCAGTAGCAGTCAAGAAGCTAATGAAGAGGGAATAATTGTTGACTCTGCAACACAAAACAAGAAACCATCGCAGTTCCTCTCTTCTCTTTTGGATGTGGCCAAATGTCCAGCGTCTGATCTGAAACAGGCCAGCTTGTCTGAGTTGTTTGATATTCATCAGACACTGAATTTACTTTTTACAAATGTTGTAGAAGAGATGAAAGCTCGACAGTCAAGTATGTGAAAAAGCGGCAGTATTCAGAATTAAGCTGGTTTCATTTTTGCCAGTGGCAAGAGATTTAGAGTAAACTGTTTAAACACGACTTGACTATTCGTTCCAGAATAGGAAAATTGAATGTGAGGGAGCAGCAGATTCGCCATTTAAATATCATTAAATGGTTTTTGAGATATATGTTTTAGAAACAGCATATACCAAAGTCCGCCATTTTGGCTGCTCAAAAATCTGGAATAACTGAAATTATGTCAATTAAATTTGCCTGTGGTGTTTTGATAGGCATAATAATGTAAAATTCCTGTTAATTTCATTTGGAGATCTTTTTTAATTTATTTGGAGGCATTTTTGATGCAAGCTTGTTCTCCTGCTGGAACAGTATTTGCTGGTCAGATTGTTTTGTTTCGTATGTTTATGCTTAGTTTTATAATTTCTTGTGTTTTTTTTTAAAAAACTTTTGGAGCAGCTTAGCTATAAAAACTTGTGCCTGGTGTATTTTGAACTTATTTGTCAGTTTTCTTCTTCAACTGTGAAGTTATGAATGTCACAGCACTGGATTTGTTTTGTAAGTCTAATTTTAAGATGTCATATTTAAGGCTGCTACTTTCTGTATAAATAGAAGTTAGTCGATAATTTACCAATTTATAAGCAGAAGAGACTATTACAGATTAATTTCACAGCATTATTTTAACTTTTAGATTGGATATTTAATTTGTTAGGGTGGAATATACCAACAGTGCATATTTTTTACACATTTTATGTCAAGTTTATAAACAGAATGCTTCTAAATGCTTACTTTTTTTCCCATATGAAACATTAAAAACCAGAATTATACAGCATTTATACATTTACTCCATAATTCATGAGAAGTATATACAGGCTAAAGCCCTGTGATACTCTGAACCCCTTGTGGTCCTCTCGTGGATCTCGTGTGGTCTTTTCGGGGACCACGGGACCTAATGAGGACCACAGGCGTGAATTCAGTAGGATCACAGTACGGTTTTGGTGGTAGAAGCGAACGAAGAAGAAGAAGATGAGAAGTATACATTTGTGAATACAAGTATTAGATTAATTAATAAGCATTAGGAAAATAGTACAGCAGAGCTCATTTACAGCTGCGGCAAGATTCTGTTGACTAAAAGGTGCCAGTTTTTTTTCATGTTTCTGTTCATCACTTTCAAATGTAGCATGCATAGGGTTGATTTTGAGATCAACATCTTTTTTTTTTTTAAAACTCTTAATTATTCCAGCTTAAAGTGTCCAATTTCACACACATTTTTGTAATAAAAAACCATGTTTGTATCAAGAAGTGTTATAGTTACTATTTTTAGCATTTATAGCAGTTTAAAATTACAAACTTGCAAATCATGGAACAAGACTGTATGACTACAATTATTTTAAGTTTTAAAAAAGTCATTTATATGGCTCGTGATGGGATAAGAAGTAATTTACTGACTTCCTCTAGTATGCCTCTTTTTGCATGTCAATTTTTTTTTTTGAGGACCTTTCCCCAACACCAGCATGATGTGCCTATTTTTTATTAGCCGGGTTGGCTGGGCCATGAAGGACGATAACTTGCTTGTTTATGAAAAGGCAGGTAAATGTTCAGCTGCTTTACTCCTCTTTCTCAACGCAGCCAATAATAATCATTCAGAAGAATTCTCTAAAACAAGTGTGCTTCTAATTTTTTTTTTTTTTATGAAAAATTTTTCCAACTACTAGAAGACCGTAATGCACTTTTGCATATTTGTTGTGAAACGCTTTGTTTTATTAAATCTTTTCAACTTCTGTCAAGTTTTATCATTCATCAGTATGTGTGTATCTGTGTTTAGCAGTCCATCCTGTTATCTTTATTAAGTTTGTGAGATTTACACATTTAAAATTTTTATTTGCCTCAGAAGTGCGTTAATACAATCTAAAGATGTTAAAGTGTTAATGTATGTATTGAACATGCGGTAGAAAAACGGCAAAATCTGTTATTTATCTTATGTTACCTAGAAGACACTGGCTGTATTTGTGATCTTGCATCAGATGTAGATTTCAAAGGAGATGTAAAGTTGTGAAACATGTGTGATTTAGGGACATAAAAGAAACATGTTCGTAACAGTCAGGTAATGTTTTCATTAAAACACAAGGCGTTCCAAAAGTTTCTTCACACTGTCAGGGGGCCATTTTAGGAAAACAACTGAAACCGTTTGGAGAAAGTGTTATTTTGTTAGAGAAATTCTCAGTTTTAGAAATATCGTAAAGGACTAAGTGTGTGCCGCCCCTGCACCACCACCAACACCCCCCCCCCCCCCCCCCCCCGAAAATGGTGACACAGCACATGTCAGTGCAATAATTGAGTTTCTCTTAGGCATATTGAGGGCAACAAATACAGTGGCTTCCATGAATTGCTATTCAGAATGTTCAAATATTGTGGAAGTAGAGATGCAAACATTGTCTTTTGTAACAGTATATTTTCCGAGGTTGTTTCCCCTGCCATTCAGACTTGTAGGTGTTTATGCCCTTGTTGCAACCCCCCCCCCCCAACACACACACACAAATTGTTAAAGAGTAGAAGCTTTGAGATTCACATCTTTCACTTGTTTTCTCTGGGCACAGGGAGAATTCTAATGGCAAGTTTAAGGAGGTGATTTTTGTATGAAAGCTTCGAGTGAGTAACAGTCTGGTCTTGGCTGTTGCCAGGAGAGCAGTGTGTTTGTGTATTTGATATGGTGCCATTTTTTTTTTTTTTTAAAAGGAGAGAGGAACAGTGTCTCTAGGTTCTTGCTGTTTGTGGTGGAAACACCTTGTTGTGCCATCAGCATTTCGAGACATGAAATTATTATTTACCAGTATTGGATACATCATCATCATCATCATGTTCCACCATTAAACTCTTGTTGATTTGACAAATATGTGTTGATCTCGCTACATGTAGTACTGCTATGGCTTGTTAGAACTCAGTGTCCCTGAGTGTATGCCACAGGTGATGTTGTCATCTGCCTAAGTCAGAGATTCTTATGTGAAAGTTCCATCAACGGTGTTCAAGATACACTTCCTGTTTCACCAGAGTACGTTCCATATTACATTATGCGAGGGAGAGCTGTTAAACTTTAATATATCCTGACAAGAAAAAGTCCCAAGATCTTGCGGGGAGGAGGGAGCACCTACAATGGCCTCAGGAGAACATAAATGAACTTTTGGAACACCCTGTATATACAATGTCTGACAATTAAGTAATGAGACTGATTTTAATTATGGCCAAGACAAAAATGCCATCTATGATGCAAAGAGGCAGTCTTCATCTGTGATCTGGCAACTATTTATGATCACCTGATAAGCAGACAACAAACAAGCCGCCATTTTGTTGACCCAGTTAGAGGTGCATTGTTATGTAACCAGCATGGAGCAAAAAGCTAACATTAAATTCTGTTTAAAACTCGGAAAAAGTACCATTGAGACAGTTGAATTGATGCAACAAGTTTATGGGGATAATTGTTATCTCGTGCACAGAAATTCAGGTGGCATTCACAATTCAAAAGTGGTGTGGAAACGATTACAAATGCAACTAGACATGGATGCCCAATTTCTGTTCATAATGAGAAACTCATTGCAAAAGTCAGAGAACGGATACAAGAAGGTCATTGTTTGACTGTGAGGATGATGGCAGATGAATTTGGTGTTAACCAAGAGACCATTCATAGAATTTTAGTGGAAGATTTGGGCAAGAAAAAAGTTGCTTTCCAGTTTGTACCACATTTCATTGTCTGATGACCAAAAACATCAGCGTGTTGAGTATGCAAAAGACATCATCAAAACGTGGTGCAGAAATAAACATTTCTTAAATTTGATTGTTGCAGAGGATGAAACGTGGATTTTCCACTATGATTCCACAACTAAACACTAAAGTGCTCAGTGGAAGTCATCATCATCACCAAAAGGCAAAAAAATTCATCTTCAGAAGTCAAAAGTGAAGACAATGTTGGCGTGCTGCTACGACAGCAAAGGAGTTGTTCACAAAGAATTTATTCCAGAGGAACAGACTGTCACTGCCAAAGTTTATTTAAGTATTTTGAAACGTCTATTGAAAAGGATTCTCTGAGTCCAACCCAAGTATTCAACACCTGGCAGTTTTTTCCTTCTTCATGATAATGCACTGGCTCACTGGGCAATAGTTGTACAGGAATTTTTGGCCCAAAAACAAGTGTGTGTTCTCAGCCATCCACCGTGTTCCTCAGATTTGTCTCCCTGCAATTATTTTCTGTTCCCAAAATTAAAGTTACAATTGAAAGGACTCTTATTTGATGATACTGATGACATCTGAAGGGCTGCAACATCGAGTTTAAGGGCCATACCAACAGAAGAACTACAGAGGTCGTTCCAGTGTTTGTTAGATCATGCCACTCGCTGTATCAATGCACAAAGGGCTTACGTTGAATAAAATACAGGTTATATTTTCAACTGTTTATGTTATTTTTTAATGGAATTAGTCTCATTACTTAATTGTCAGACCCTGTACATAAATGTAGTTAATAGTTGCACTTTCAAGTGAAATAAACAAGTTAATAATACATCATTCTTTTGTATCAGTTGTGAAGGTACTCATAAAAGCATTTATATGCGTGGGCATATGTTTTAATGTAAATCACTTTATGCTTTCCCCATATTTTAAAGACATTGTGGTATGTGTTGTGATTTTTATTTTGTTGTTGTTGTGTAGCACCATTTGTACAACTTTTCCAGTACTTGTGAGATATTATTTTTTTGTGTGGCCAAAAAAGGAAGATAACCAAGAAATTTAAACTTTAAAAAAAATGATGAAAAAGTGTAAGAACCAGACAGCTTATAAATTTGGATCATAACAAGAAGAATAACAGTATAGTAAAACTCACATTTTATGGGAAGCGAGCAGAAAACTGTACAGTAAAATAAATGTGTGAACAGTATGAATAATGCGTATTTAAGATTCCTAAATGGGGTTCCATGAAGGATTAAAGTGAGGGTCTGTGAAGCAGGTCTGGATTATAGTGAAATGTGTGAAGATTTTAAATAAATTCCAGGGAGGGGGCTGCTAAACCTTCTCGGCCTTTTGGCTAAGATCAAAGTGGCTGAGGTCAAAGTGTCCTCTTAGCAGGTACCCTGATCAACATGCCCTTTGGTTAACAAAAGCGTCGTCATTTTTTTTTAACTAAATGAGATGCCCGAGGCCTGCCCTGCACATTGAATGCCGGGGGTATGGTCCACATCTCGTTACGGGTGGACCCGGTTTGCAGTACCACCGGGTCACGGCCTGTTGTTTTCGTTGTCTAAAAAAAAAAAAAAAAGGGGCTGCTAAACCTTAAATAGTTTGGGAACCGCTAATGTAATAAACCGCAAGCTGGACGAGATCTGTCACATCAACATTCACTAAAGAGTTTGCACAGAATAATCATCTGTGTCAGAGTTGCTTATATAGCATCATTTTTATGTGTATTTTAATACATGAAAAATCTTGGTTCCTTCATAACTGCATTGTTTTGAATTTTTTATTTGTAAGATGTATTATGTGGATAAGGGCCAGTGTTTTTATGTGTCTGCATGATTTTAAAGTAAAAGACAAGGTCATGACGTGTTTTTAAGGACTGTATCATGCAAGTATATCATGCATAATGATTTCTTAGCAAGAATGCGTCACTTTATTGTTACATTTTGATAGGTCCATTCATACAAGTGAGCACTCCCAATGAAAAAATAAATACATCTCGTTTCCTGCCTTGTATTTGTTGTTATTTCATATTCTCAGTCTTTGCAAACAGTCATTTTGTATTTTTAAAAAAAAAAAAAAAAAAAAGTTTTCAGAAACAGTAATGCAATATAACTAAGTCATCTTTAGCCATGCTGTTTTATACAATACAGAATGTCCTTGACATATTCAAATGGATCATTCAGCAACCTTTCACATAAGTCAGTTTTTTTCTTAGCTCTGAGCCAGTTTTCTTATACGCCAGATGAGGTTTTATGTTTACCAGTTTGTAAAGCTTCATAATTTTTTTTAACATCAAGTCGGGGTCTGGTCTGTAATTTATTGTGAGAGTTTTTTTTAGGTTTGGCTTACTTATTAATTAACTGAGATATGAGAAAAGGATTAAGACAACATAAGAAGAACCAGAATTGTATAGAACAAATAATGATGGACCAGTTTTATAATGTTCATACCTTTCAGATTAATTTGCTTGTGGCTGTTGATTTTGGTCAGATTTTATGTCAGGACTTTGATGTGGCCAAACCAGCGTTTCTTTTGTTGTGTCTCCATTTAATCATTTCTGTACGAAATAGTTTTAATAAGTTTGATTCTGTGTTGTGGTCTATAGGCTGACAGTGACGTTACTAGAGGCCTGTAACAGTGTGGGATATTACTTTATTCTGCCTGCTTGCTGTGCTCTTGGAAGCAGTCATAGAAATATTTATCACTTCCTGATGGTTCTGGAGTAAACATACAGGTGTGGCAAGGCTGTACAAGAAGTTGAAGGCATAGTTAGAAGCAATGCAAGGATAAAGGTGGGATGGAGGGGGGGGATGCGAGAGCCAGAATAACTGGAACGATAGGAAAAAAAAAAAACCAAACATAAGACATGTATTTCAAGACACACATTTATTACCAGTCTCATCTCATAAATCCATTGACACACAAGTCAGTGAAGTACAATAGAAATGGAAATATTACTGTGGATGTTACTGATGAATTATGGGATACCCACAGATAAAAATAAAAAACAATACAGACCTAAAACTTCAGCTAATGGGACTGTACTTTCTGCTGTCCTCCTGCCTGTCATTTGCTCATCAAAACAGGCTGCCTGTTTTGGGCATGGTATAAAGTACATGGTACTCTAACCTTTCTTATCCTTGCCTAAAACTAGGGGTAAAACTTGCTGGCAGGATGATAACAGTAAAGAACTGATAGAGTAACAGATAAAAATGATAGCAGGAAAACCTTGTGAAAAACTTGCTGATGTGCGGGGCGGCTCCTCTCGAGGCTGGTTCTACCAATAAAGATAATTCTTTCACAGATTCTCTTCAACTTATTCCTGAGTTTAAAACAGAATTACATGAATTCAAGATCCTATCAGCTGGTGAAGCCATCTTGCTGAATGCTTTTTAAAAGTGATAATAAGATTTCTGTTGAATAAATTACCTTTCTTAAACTGTAAACATATTTTTAATTACCAGAAAATGGCCTCCCAAAAAAATGCCAATATTCATAAGGCAAAGAAAAATGTTAGTAATTTAACTATTTTATTACATATTTATTGTTGAAATATATTTTTATAGAAGACTGGGAAACCTGAGGGCTAGAAACAGCTGTGAATGATCAAGAAACAAAACAAATTTGTGCAAGTCTCCATCAAACTGGTGACTGAACAGACACTTCTTTAGCCAGTCTTAAACATGTTTTTATTTAACAAATTGTTAGCAAACAGCTAAGGGCCACATAAGAAAGAGATGGCTAGGCAAAAGAAATCAGTTTGAAAACCTGGAATGGAGAGATGTTTCTCAGAGTGAGTTTGAAGCATGATCTTAAACACTTACAGGAGATTAAAATTGATGGCTTCTAAAGAAATTTGTGGATTTCAGACTTCAACTGCTGACGTTGAATTAAAGACTACACTGCAATAAGCTCATGAGATGAACATAGCAGGATTTTTTTAGTGATGAACTGACCAATGAACATAGACAGGAAACTATCACAGAGAGTGAAACACCCACACACATCTCTCTATCTCATCTAATTAACAGCTTTCACATGAACTGTAAGTGGAACACACAAGGCTGAAGAAAAAAGAGGTTGACCATGTGAAACCCTAAAGAGGACATTGTTAAGAGAGCCCAGCTTAATGGGAATAACATCCCTTGATGAGGTTGAAAAGCTCGCCGAAAACAGGAAATCTTGGCAATCTACCATGTGAGCCCTATGTGACGTTTAACAGCATGGGAAGGATGCAAGATGTAAGACATGAACTGTAAAGCAAGTCAAAGTCTTAAGGTAATACCAGTAATGTAAAATGTCCAGAACTTGATGAGACCAGTATGGCTGGAAGAAGTAGTCTTGGGACAACAGTGCAGAAGACCACAAGTGAACAAATAGGATCAAATCATGATTTGGAAAAGCAAAAGTAGCTTCCGATGACATGAAGGTGGTGCTATTAAAAGAAGATATAAGAAAGAATATTAGTAGTTTCTTTACAGTTGACTCTTCAGAGCATTACTCTGTTCTTAAGTATACAATAAATCTTTACAAAGTCCTGAAAATCTTAAACTTAATAAACAAACAGAAAATTTCATAAATCTTTATTTTCCATGGATCCAGGAGTATTCAAAACATAAAGTGTATGTATACAAGTTACACCAGACTATCCTTACTATGAAACCTCAGTTAACCATATTTTTACCATGAGAAAACCTCCATCAGGCATTATTCTTCATTAGACTAAATCTTACCATGAGACAACCTTCATTAGATTAAATCTTACCATGAGACAACCTTCGTTAGACTAAATCTTACCATGAGACAACCTTCATTAGACTAAATCTTACCATGAGACAACTTCCATAGGACTTTATCCTTAAAGCTTATTCTTGAAAGCATTTGATAGATGATAAACCCCCCCCCCCAAAAGAAATTACAGCACCGACTGGGATATGCCTTTTATCCTTCTCGTGCCATTAAACGTCATATAGGGCTTGCAAGGTAGTTTGCCAATTTTTCCTGCCTTCAGCGAGTCTTTCAACCTCATCAAGGGATTTTATCCCTGTTAATTTGGCCTCTTTTAACAATGTCCTATTCAGAGTTTCACTCGTCTGCCTTTTTTTCTCCGGCCTGTTGTGTTCCGCTTGATAGCTTGTTTTGGGATTCTCTGATTGTTTCTTCTCATCACGTGACCAACATATGTCCATCTCCTTCTCTTGATCACCCATGAGACTGGTTGTTGTTCAGTCATCTGTCTTATCTCTGCATTGTTCTTGATTTCATTCCATTTGATGCCGAGTATTTTCCTTAGGCATTTGTTTTCAAAAGAGTCTAATTAGACTCTTTTGATTGGAATATAAGGATATGAAAAAAAAACTATGACAATATTACAAGGGGTGATTGATAAGTTCTTGGCATAAGGCACAACGGATTATTTGTGGACAACTTTGTTGGGTTATTTCTCAACATAGTCCCCTTGCAAGTTTATGCATTTAGTCCAGCAATCCTGGAGCATACGGATCCCTTCTTTGTAAAAGTCAGCATCTTGTGCCAGTAGAAAGTGGTATACAGCATGAGTGACATCATCTGAAGCAAATCTGCGACCACTGAGATCATTTTTGAGTTTGGTAAACAGGTAAATAGTCTGAAGGGGCCAAATCTAGGGAATAAGAAGGATGTTCAGGAAGCTGGAAGCCGCATTCATGAATGGTAGCCATTGCCACTGCTGACTTGTGAACTGGAACATCGTCTTGATGAAAGATGACTCCTCTTGTCAATTTCCCTTGATGGTTTTCCTTCACTTTGACAAGCAGTTGTTTCATAAGATTAGCGTAACTCAGTCATCGATCCTCCATTATCATGTCATGGATTCTATCAGTGGTTTCATCAGTGCTTGCAGTTCTTGGTCTTCCTGGACGGGGATCATCTTCCAGACTGTCCCTTCCATGTTTGAAATGAGCTGCTCATTTCTTCACTGTGCTGTAAGAAGGAGCACTCTCCCCTAGAGCCTCCACCATATCCTCATGGATCTCCTTCGATGGTAAGCCCTTGATGCAGAGGTAGTGAATGACTTAGTCTCTCTTGGGACAAAGGTGGCGCATAGGGTGGAGGACAAGGCTCTCCATGTCTGGCGATTACTTGCTATAGATCTTCGATGTTTCTGATGAGCATTGTTGAACACTCCTTGGTGATAACTCTTCTTAGTGTGTCTTTGGGTCTTCCTCGCTTTCTTTTACCCCCTGGTGACCATGTAAATGCTTGGTGTGGAAGTCGTTTTTCGTCCATTCTAAGTATGTGGCCGATGTAGTTCCAGTGACATCTTCTGACAAAGTTTGATACGTAGTCTTGTTTAGTTTCTTATTGATGACTAATCTGAAGTCATACCAACAGATATTTAGCAGTCTTCGAGGGCACTTATTTTCAAAAGCATCTAGTCTCTTTTCCATTGCTGGGGATGTTCTCCAACTCTTGCAATCATAAGTTAGTACTTGCACTACACAGTAGTTGAAGATCTTGAGTTTCGTGTGCTTACTGAGTTGTTTTGATTTCCAGATGTTAGTCAGCTTGCTGAAAGTGTTTGATGCTAAAGCAATTCGGGTCATAATTTCTGTTGATATGTCTCCTGCGGGTGTTAACTTGCTTCCTAGGTATGTAAAACTAATGACTTTTTCAGGAGCATGGCCATTAAGTTTAAACTATATCCACTCGGAAAGACCAGATAACTTCCACTCAGAAGGAGTCACAATCATCATGTCAGCGAGAGCAGAAAGACTGTCACTAACTGGGAACCAGTAAATGAAGTGAATGACTGCTCGATAAGACATTTTATCCATTTTCTCAATTTCTGCCACCCCTTACCACTTCATTACCCTGTTTAAAAAAAAACTAGCTGCAGTTAATTTCTTGAAACTTTGCGTTTAATTTTACATTAACCTGATCTACAAATGCACCTAATATCAACTGCATTTCAAGTATTTGTACTTTATGCCGAGAACTTATCAATCACCCCTCATATGTGGGAAATGAGATATTAAAAACTTAGACTGGTTATAAAATATGAACAAGGAAAACAGTTCAAACAACAATAAATAATATCTTGATTGTTAGTGATTATGCCCAGTGTGTAGCACATTTTAATGGATAAACAAGTTTTGAGTCTCAAACCAACAGTTCCAATTGACCTCTTTCTTTACTATATACAGAGCTTCATTTATATTTTATAGTGCAGTTTCTAGCTCCTTAATAATCTTTTATCCTGACCATTCTTTTGTCTCAGGTTTTACACTTACGTATCACAACTGTAAAACTGATGCAATAAAGTGTCTAGCAAAAGTTGACTGATACCGTATCATCAAGAAATACAATGTAGGAAAAAAAAAAGTAATGAAAAAAAACCAAATGATTGATTCACTCCCATCTTACAAATATCCTTTTGGAATGAACAAAGATCAAGATATACACTGGAGGTTACAAAAAAGGTTTCAGTACTTTCAAAAGCAAAAAAAAAAAAAAGTTCTGGATCATCTGAAGAAACCTACTTATTGCTTCACCGAATTTTGATACAAATTGGATAAAAATACGAAAAAAGGACTAGCTTCAGTTAGATTGACTGACCTCCAGTTAACCATTATATTATTGATAAATTATTAAAGAAAACATTAGTGCAACTCAGATTTCTTTAATACATATACTGATTTGTTTGGTAGACCATAAAAAGATTTCCGGAAATCCAATAAAGATGTCAGAGGAAAAGAGCATTTACAATCTTTCATGTAACCACCTGATCAACAGTTTACAACATACAGAAAACAGCAGGCTGCCAATCAGAATATTGAAAAACTTATGGATTTCATACAATATCAACAGGACTGAATTGAAAAAAAAAAAAAAAAAGTTTCAGTGACGTAAGCATGAAAAATAACAGGGACTTTCACACTGTAAACACAAGTACATGAAATATTGGGTTCTACTGAATGCAAAACCAGTACACACATGGCAGTACTGACATGTATCTGGGCCGTTCGAAGATGAAGTTTGCCGAGTTTGAGAAGCGAGTTATCAGGACTAATGAGGCATATCTGGCCAAGACCCTGTCCTGCCTGTGCGTCTCAGAGAAACAGGCTGTTGTCTGCTACAGCCTGGCCACCGGGGCAGAGATTACGTGGTGAGACTTGATGGTTCCTCCATAAGATAAGAAACCACAACCCTCTCTAATACCAGTGTGACGCCCATTCAACTTCACCAAGGTGTGTCACTGAGAACTTGATGTGGCAGATACATAAAGTTTCTAGAATAATGTCAACATTTTAACGGGGTGATGTTCTCATGTCTCAACATCTTGCACATACCACTCTTTCCACACACAACAAAACACACTGAAATGATACTTTCTGTTGGCATTATGATACACTTAGATACTGCCATTACAAGAAAGACCTAGTTGGTCGCATTAAATAACTTCACAGATCTTTGACTGTTATAAAGCGAATTACTAAATTTCAACAACCTGGTGAAAACATAACTGCCGAGCAAGAATGGCTGTGTAGCTGTGACATGACAAAGTTCCAATAGAAAGTAGTTTTCTGAACTAGAACCAGGTCAGCTTATGACATAATGGCCAAACAAACTGTTCATTCATGGTTCATTCATCACTGCTGAATCATACATTAGTGCATAAGCAACATGCTTAATGTTTCAGACTGTATGGCACTTCCAATGTATCTTAGGATAATTTAAATGCATTTCTTCTCATGTGAAAATTTGTAGCCAGCCACTAACAAAATATTCACATTCAACTGAATTGTGGTGGTGGATCTCCTTCTTGCTGTAAAGAAAAAGCTCCTGGCAACCTGATGCCAAAGTGAAGAACTTGGCTGTCCTTTCTAGTTGTTGGAATACATAGTTTCCATTTGCATTATGAAACTCTACATCTTATGTATTTCTAAATTTTTTTAACACTGTAAGCCACATTACAATACAGAAGACAAAAATTTTTTTATAAAACTCCTGAACTTTATATTTCTAAGCCAAAGCAAAGTTGCCATTTTTTTTTCTCTTTATCCTTCATGTCGGTGGTTTTGCCAACAAAAAATACATTTCATAAATCTATGTCATATAAATATGTGCTCAAGCTTGTACAAAGTACTCCCAGATTACATTACAAATAAAATACATCACAGAAATGTAAAGGGTAAATTCCTGTCCATAAATTTTATAAATTAACATTTAGAATTTGGTATATTTACCTTATTTATGTTTTGTTTCTTGAAAATGTTTACTTTGACCAGGCCAAACAAAAAAAAACAAACTTGCTTGTAAGTGGACAATATTACAGGAATATACCCTCAAACATTCCTGCAGTTAACAATTTATAAAATACTGTAGGTTTTTTTTTTTTTTGCCCATATACAGATGTGCAGTAATCAGCCATTTATAAAAGTACTGCCATGTTTAGTTCTTGATATACAGAGTAAATAATGAGCCATTTATATGTTCCCAAAGCACAGCTCTCCATCTTCTCTTTTGTTCAGGTGAAGATGATTTTACAAATATTAATGTTATCAAAGACATTGAAGAAAAAAAACAAAGATTAAACTTGTTAGTGTTTTGGAAGTATGAACCACAGTGCTTGAAATATATTCACGTGAAAGAAAAAAAAAACACCTTCATGTTATGAAAGTACAACTTTTTTATAAGAACTATAGAGAAAAAAATCCCCCCAAAAAACTTTGAAAGTTCACTTAGCAACAACATAAGACAAACCTGGTTAAAAAAAAGTTACGTGAAAAGAAGAAAAGCATTTGCAATCCAATTATTACAGGGAAAGAAAAAAACATGATGAAACAAAAATATCAAGGAAGAAAGATAAAGCATCCATAAGCAAATTAATTTATCTATTACATTACATAAGGAAACATCCTAAGAGCAGATAAGCAACGAACTTTGTGATACATCAAGAAGTATCACATATGTTCCCTCATATGAGCTTCTTTCTAACTGCGTATAAGAAAACAAAAACTTCAGTGAGGATACACTCTGTTCCAGAAAAGAAAAATCAACTGTACAAAAACAAACCATGTGTGTAGCAGCGCAGCAGTAACCTTTCAAGACCAGTGAAACAGAACTGGTCAAAATCGTGTTAAACCTTCCAGATGCTCCCAGGTTTAGTCTAGCTAATGGTGAAAGGTTCGCAGTGGTCTCAAAAGTGGTGGCATCTGTTGAGAAGCTTGGGCCCACTTTGGGTCGAAAAAGTTAACCACCATAACCCATAACCACTTCGACACAATGCTTCTATTTCAATGCTTTCACTCCACTGACCACTTTGACACAACACTCGCACTTCAATGCTTTCACTCTACTAACCACTTCGATACAATGCTTCTATTTCAATGCTTTCACTCCACTGACCACTTTGACACAACACTCGCACTTCAATGCTTTCACTCTACTAACCACTTCGATACAATGCTTCTATTTCAATGCTTTCACTCCACTGACCACTTTGACACAACACTCGCACTTCAATGCTTTCACTCTACTAACCACTTCGATACAATGCTTGCACTTCAATGCTTTCACTCCACTGACCACTTCGATACATCGCTCGTACTTCAACACTTTCACCCCACTGACTGTTAACAACACTCTGGTTGCAGTTCTAGGAAGATAAAATAACAACAGTGATGACAACAACAACACAGTACCTGGACAACATCATTTAGTTCTAAATATAAACTTTCTTGTATGCTGACAACAAAATTACTGAAAACTCTAGAGCACCAATGGATCTGATCAAGAAAGTGCTTTGTGATACTATGTAGCAATGGAGATGCAGACAGAGATATCTTTAAATAAACACAGTCAAGCTTACAACCAAAAATGGAAAAAAAAAACATACTTGGATCTAATATTCTCCTTATCATCAACACTAAGCTAAAAGTTCTCACATTCTGAAAAATACTGGGCTTATTGTTTCATTTAAAGCAACCAATCATTGTCTGACTAAACAGTTATCATTTTTTTTAAAAGTATGGTATAAACTTTAAAACCATTAACCCAACAAACAGCCATCACACACACACATTTTTTTCTAATCAAAGATCATAGATGCCATATTTTATTGGGAAATTATGTAAAAACTTTCATGATAGAATAAAATTTTGAACACCCAACAATGGAACAAAACAATATGACTGAGATTATTTAAAATTTTTGTTTAAAAGCCATGTAAATGGCTCATGTTAGGTTAGGATCAAATCAATGAGTGGTAATGGCCTTCTCCAGCTTTAATTTACAAGCAAACAGCGCAATATAAAATCCTAAAACACAATACAGGGTGAGAGAGTGTGCAAATGTTCTGTTTGTGTGCATGAGAGAGAAACAGTAACAAGGAAGAAATTGTGAAAAGAAAGAAAATAAACACACAAAACATTTGTATTACAGTTTTCATACACTCTGGACTCAGTTAATACTCAAATACTACATCAACTCTTGGCAACTGTTATCAGCTCCTTCGACTCCTCAATCATGTCACCGTCATGAAGGAATTCATGAGTTTCTCGTACAATTCACTCCACATCATACCAGTAAATGACATCTATTAGTGTCTCAAAAACATCTTACGAGTTACTACTACCAGTGTCTGACACTATGTAATATGTCAACTGGCCTTATGTCACTCTTCTAAGAGACTGAAATGCCAAAAATCTTCTGGCCTGCTTGTGTTCTGTGGAAGGACATCTCATCCAAAACTTTCTTGCTTGGTAAATTTACAAACTAGAAAAAAGAATGTATCCAAAAGGTGAGAACTGAGCCATATAAAAAATATAAGTGCGACATAATTATGCAGAATTATAAATGCAGCAATATTTATTCTTTATTTATACTATATATTTTAAAACACAAGCAGCATATACATATATATGTATATATATGATGACAATTATAGAAAACATGACAAGATCAACTCCCCCTCATAAAAGTGTTACGCAACAAGATACCGGCTTCATAAAATGAATTAATGACTTTAAAAACAGACCAATGAAAAACTATTTTTACATCACCCGAAGAATGTACCTGACAAATCAGAAACAAAAATATGCTCCTCAATATGGTTTAAAAAAAAAAAAAAAACCATGATTAAAGTAATATTTCTCTCTCTATGGAACAAGTTCTCTGTTTGCATAGCATCTTTCCTTGCCACCTCTGCCTTAATCTCTCTTTTTTTTTTTTTTTTTACTCATTTTCAGGTGTTTACTAAAACTTCCTTAACAGCATCTGCAGGCAAGACTCAAATTTGCTACAATTTGACCTTTGGTGAGGCATGATGCTGACCACATCACCCTCTAGTGTCCTGACAGGTCAAGAAAAATTGGAAGTTACCACATCACCCAGATTCCTCCATGGCATAACAGGCTACTTTTTAATCTTCATCATTTTACAACCTGACTTGGTACTAAATCAAAGTCTACCAATAGAAATAAACTACATCAACCACACAATGGTAAATGTTTTTCACTGAGACAAACTTTTGCTCAGAGTTTTACTTTCAATTCAAGCGGTTGCTGAATCATGGAAGTGAATTTATCTATCGTTCTAGCGAAGTGAATCTTCAGTTTCACTGTACCTTTTGGAGTTTGATTTTTAGCAACAGAAGAATGTGCGAGTACAACAGCCTCATTTTCATTCTGCATTTCACGAGAAAAAATAGCTGTACATGTCAGTTGGCATAAAATCAATTTTTTTTGTTTGTTTTAGAGATGCTTCACAGTCAAAAACGTTGGATTTGCTGCTCTCCTACAGGTAGTCACTTGCATCTGCTGCAACAGTACAAGGTCCAGTCTTTAATCATTCTCCTATTTATCTTCCAACTTCTAAGTATTACCCTCACATTACACTTGTGAGAAAAAAACAATACTCTAGCAGCACCAATCATGGCCAGACAAAGTAATCACAACTGTCCTTGATATGAGATGACTACCATTACCCCTTGTTTATAAGTAAACACTTCAAAAATGTCATCCTTGCAAAACATTTATTGCAATGTAAAGAAACAATTATTAAATCCTGACAGGTTTGATTTGAGTAAAGAATTAACCAAAAGAAATCATCAGTAAAAATAAGTGTTAAAAAAAAACCGCAAGGACTTATAAAAATGTTGATTATTACATTTACTGAACAAAAAAAAAATGCTGTTTGGATCGTATACATAAATATAATGAGCTCAGATCTAAAAACCATGGTTAAAATGTAAATACTATTGGTGATTTCTAACATTCATTCTCTTGACTAATTATGCATGGAAATCACATTGTATACTTATATATATATATATATATACCCCATAAACCTTACAACAAACAACACTGAAGACAAATATTTTTGCTGATGTGTCTATGTACATCTTCCTGTACATTATGATCTGCTTAAATTACAGATGCCGCCAATTCCATTTGAACCTGGCACATGCTGGATATCCAACCCCAAAAGGAATAGCCAGCACTGTGAAAGACAGCATGAATGCTACACTACATGATGTCCATCATGGCGTGGATATGGTTAAGTCTTAACAACACATATTTCAGGGATGTGTTCTAGCACTCAAGACAGATACATACACATATAACATCTTCACTGAAACTCTCTTGTGAAGGAGTGAGTGTGTGCTTTCAGTGTTTGGCAGCCTCAAAATCAATTAAAAATTAAAATCTGAACATTCCTGCAATATGTTGAGTGTTCTCAGACAGATCCTAGAAAAAAAATCCAAGCTAAGCCTCTCTGCAAATGAAACTTGCGAGTAATGAAATCTGTCATATTTCCCACAGCCTCAAAACAGTTGGATACATGTTTCATTGGCTCTACAATATAAGCTACCTGTGTTACACTGCTATGTCAAAGTTTACGTATGAACTGTTATACCATAAAAATAATAGAATGTATAAACTAGGAAAAAGTAGAAGCAGCTTTATTACTTAATGATTACAAAGTTGTGACATTTTGGGGTTAGCCTTAATCATACAAAAACATACAGGACGAAGAAATAGAGAGAGGAGATATGTCGCGAGTGTCGGGGTCAAGTTGGATTATCGGCAGATGATGATAAAGAATTTTCTTAACCATTGTTATTAGAATTTTTCCATCATTGCAACTACCCAGAAAAGGTCCTTCGTGAAGCCTTCAACCGTATCCAACTACTGAGCTGTGAAGAAGTATTCAGGAAAAAGCCTGTTACTCCATCTGACAGAGTTAAGTTAGTACTGCCTTTCCACAAGCATGGTCAGATGGTTAAGAAAATTCTTTATTGTCATCTGCCGATAATCCAACTTGACCCCGACACTTGAGACATTTTCTCTGATCCACCCCTATTGGCATACAAATGTAAGCCAAACCTTAAGGACATCCTCGTCCACAGCCACTTGAAGCAGAGCCTTACATATGTTGGCACTAGAAAATGTAACCGCCCCCGCTGCATTACCTGCCCGGTAGTCTGGGAGACGAAAACAATCACCTTTCCCAAAACTATCCTCACTTTTCATGAAGGATTCACATGCGAGTCCCATAATGCGATATATGTCATCATTTGCAAAAGATGCAGGATAACATATACTGGTGAGACTGGCTTCAGATTAGGGGACCGCATGCAAAAACATCTGTACGACATCACCCAGCATGCTTCGGAACAGTCCCAAATCATTTCAATGGCCCCAACCACAGAGGCAAATCTGATTTTCTGGTAACAGCCATCAAACAATGTCACGCAGATGACACAAGCCGCCTGGCGCTTGAGAACCGCTGCATTAAAAATTATGGGATGCTGGAGCTACATTGGTTAAACTTGCTGTTTAGCTACACTTAACTTTCTCTTCAATCATTATGGTACCTCTCCACTAAGCTCCACCCCTTCTTACTTGTCAAACCTCCTCACATCACTTTGCAATCCCTCTTCCCTAATCATCTATTTCAATTTCTCCTGGCTAGGTCAACATTGTATCACTCCCTCCCTCCCCGGTTCCCCATCCACCACCCCCAGTTACAACCCACCAACCACATATCACAGGTCTCTATTTAAACAGTTTCCACATTCTACTAAATCCATTCCTGACACACACCGCCGGACAAGCCACACCTTACAATTTACAGCTAAGTACTCTTTAAAAAAATTTTTTTTTTTTTAATAGTATTCATGTGAATCTATACTTTATCTCCTCCCTCTATTTCTTCGTCCTGTATGTTTTTGTATGATTAAGGCTAACGCCGAAATGTCAAAACTTTGTAATCATCAAGTAATAAAGCTGTTCCTACTTTTTCCTAGTTTATACATTCTGGTATCACAGCTTTACTGCAGCTTCATGTAGAGTTGTATGCTTCCACACTGATAGTTGTATGCTACATCAGAATAATACAGCCTGTGGTTGGATTTCTGGGTCACAGAGCTACTATCTGCTTTTCAGGATGTTGCACCTTTTACCAATTGCTTTCAGGATGTTGCACCTTTTACCAATTGCTTTCAGGACATTGCACCTTTACTAATTGGTTTCAGGGCGTTGCACCTTTTACTATTTGGTTTCAGGATATTGCACCTTTTACTAATTGGTTTCAGGATGTTGCACCTTTTACTAATTGGTCTCAGGATGTTGCACCTTTTACTATTGCTTTCAGGATGTTGTACCTTTTACTAATTGCTTTCAGGATGTTGCACCTTTTACTAATTGCTTTCAGGATGTTGCACCTTTTACTAATTGCTTTCGGGATGTTGCACCTTTTACTAATTGCTTTCAGGATGTTGCACCTTTTACTAATTGCTTTTAGGATTTTGCACCTTTTACTAATTGTTTTTAGGATTTTGCACCTTTTACTAATTGCTTTTAGGATTTTGCACCTTTTACTAATTGCTTTTAGGATTTTGCACCTTTTACTAATTGCTTTCAGGATGTTGCACCTTTTACTAATTGCTTTCAGAATGTTGTTGCACCTTCTACTATTTGGTTTCAGAACGTTGTTGCATCTTCTACTATATGGTTTCAGAATGTTGTTGTACCTACTACAATCTGGTTTCAGAATGTTGTTGCACCATCTACTATCTGGTTTCAGAATGCTGTTGCACCTTCTTCCATATAGTTTCAGGGAGTGCTGAATCCTCTTGTATCTATTTTCCAGGTTGTTTTAAAACCACTATTTAAGAGAAATACAGTTTTCTGATCCAGAAGTTTGAAAAAAAAAAAATGCACAGAGGCCTCACCCACGGACCATCATAATTGAGCATAAGTGGTAAATGTAAAGAAAGAAAAAAAATGGATACAAATAAACTGTACAACATAATGTTAATCATAATAAAAGGCCACTAAATCTGGGCTTGCTTTTGTAAGAAATAATACATCAAATCATCGCAATAAATGCAACTTTTAAAGCTTTCAAGATGGATATAACATGAGCTGGCTCCACAAAATTAGCTTCAGAAGCCTGTATTTTTTATGGAAATGGTTTAATAAATACTGATGACAATTCTGAAGCTACTGAACTCTGAATTCTTGAAATTACTTTACTTTATTACTGCAGACAGGGAAAAGTAATCTATTTCATTTTTCTCGGCCCTCCAATGTCCGTGACGAATACTGTGTGATTTTATTGCATTTTTTTGGTATAAGATGAATGTCCAGGAGTATTCTCAGATGTTCTTCTAAAAAGCTTCGCCTCCATCACAGCACCTTTTTTTTTTTTTTGGGGGGGTCATCCTTGTGCCTCTATAACTTTGAAGTTATAGCTCCTGGAAGATCTTGACTGTACAGTCAGATCATTGTGAAATACTTATATCACGACATGACCAAATTCCATTAACACCAATACCTTTTCTATGTCTTTCAGCTTTACTGGTTACTATTACAAATGAGTGAGTTTTAATGACCTTTTTTTTCATCAATTCTTCAGCTCTTGGTAGAAGATTAATCTCTGGTCCTCACAAAAGAATTTGAAAGAGAATGGAACTGGACATTTCAGTAAAGTCACTTATTTTAAACTCACAAAAAGAAGTGTACAATGTCAAGAAAGGATTACTAGGAAAAAAATGAAAAAAAAAATGCGTGACTAGATCATAACAAATATGCTAAATTTAGGACTTTTATATCCTGCAAAATTTTGTGAATGTCAGCCCATTCATTTGTTCTTCAAAACTCTCTCGAATTCAGCTCTCTCTGCATGACCTGTCAGACATTCTGTGCAGTTCCAGGACGATGAGGATATTTAAAAATGACAGTCTGTGGAAAAAGGTTCCTGGCCTTGGCAGTGGGAGAGAACTCTCCTTCATTATCACTGTCCTGCATAGCATAGCTGGGAGTTACCCCATCATAATGACCTTTGCTCCAGTCTGGCACATAGTTTGGCTTGCTTTTCCAACACAGGCGACCCCTGTCCCTTGCTTGCAAGATACCAAATACAACACTGGAAATGAAAAAAAAAATGTTAATCATCTGTTTTGTGTGTGTCTGTGTTCATTAGATATGAACTTGAACATGAATGGGAGAGAACATGAATGGGAGAGAACATGAATGGGAGAGAACATGAATGGGAGAGATTTTTACATGAATTTTCAAACTTCCTTTAATACACTGGCAGTCATGTGTACAGCATATTCCTGAGGGCCTCACTCTGCTGGTATGTAATCTTAATTTTCAGATCAAAGGGATGGCGACTGCAGTAAAACTGGTTGAAATAAATAAGGTAGATAGAGGTGTATGGTGCAGTTTTACAAAGTGAGGGAGGGAGTGAGTAAGGTGAGAAAAAACAAATAGAAAGTATGAGAATGTATAAATGAAAACATACAACATCTGATATTTCGGCGTGAGCCTTATTCGAGAATACATACAAAACAAGACAAAAACATGAAGAACTTATCTGAAATGTCTTCCTCCGAAGAAAAGTGTGTAGTAGAAGAGAGAAGGAAAGACCATGCTGCCTCTGAACAAAAGATGCCCGATAGAGCCAATCGTGAAGAAGAGGTGGAGAGAGGGGAGGAGAACAAGTGGGAGAAAGGGGTGGGGGGAAGGCAATAGAAACATGATGGCTGCTAGAAGTGTCGGGGGGGGGGGGGGGGGGGGGTGGAAGGGGGAGGGAAAAGGGGACGCGGGGAGATAGTGAATGAAGAATATAAACACCTGCAGGGAGAAAATGTGAAATTGGTAAATAGGACAAGACCCTAAAGACACCAATATGTTAGCGGAGAAGAAAATAAGGTGGTGGTAGGGAGGGGTAGCATGGAGAAAGAAAATAGAGTTAAAAATAAAAAAAGGCCAGTGGAAAAATAAAGAACTTACAGAAAGCTGAAGACATTGTTAATTCCAGCTCTACGGTTCCATACATGAGTTACAAAAAACAGTGAAATTTATCCAAGAGACAGGACTGCAGATATAGACAGACAATGTGAACGAAGAAGAAGAAGAGAAGAAGTTAATTCCAGCTGGGTGGAGACAGCCAGTCTGGAAAATAAGGCGCTGTTCTAGGACCCTCCGAGATCGTACGTCAGCAGAACAAGAGCGGATCGCACTGACAGAAATGTCCTGTTTACCCCTGTGGTTGCTAAGGCAAAAATGTTTAGCCACAGGTGTCCAGGCCCTCTTAGAAATATCATTGAAATGCTGGTGAAATCGATCTCCTAACCGTAAGCCAGTCTCACCTATGTACTTCAAACTGCAACGTTTGAACATGATAGCATAAATAACATTCCGTGAAGTACAGGTGAAACCCTCCTGAACTGACAACGTGGACTTAGGGAAGGAGATCTGGCTAGCCTCAACAACAAACGGACAAGTGTTACATCTATGGCATCTGCAACGTCTGGTACCGTAAAACGTGTCATCTGTCTTAAGATGACTACGAATTAAAAGGTCCCTGAGGTTCTTGTCCCGTCTGTAGACCACCAATAGGGGTTCCCCAAAAAGTTCACGTGTCTCAGGCTCGGTCTGGAGGAGATGGAGATGGCGAAACAGTATGTTTTTAACTGCCAAGCTATGAGGGTGGTACGTGAGTACTAGTTTCACCCTGTCCGAGCTACAGTGCTCTTTCAACCTCTGGTCACTAGTCTGCCTACTTATCTTAAGGACACCAATCATGCTCTCACTGCTTTTGAGACCCTTCTGAGACCCTTACACTTCTGCCTGTTCACCCCTGATGTAGTGTCCTTATACACATCCATCCCGCATGATCAGGGACTTCAGGCCGTCAAGTTCTTTCTGAACCAAAGACGCAATCCCTCTATTCCTACATATACTATTCTGCACCTTGCACGACTTGTCCTCCAACTCAAATCTTTTGAATTCAATGGCCTTTACTTCGACCAGATTAGCGGTGTAGCCATGGGTACCAAGATGGGCCCCAGCTACGCGTGTCTGTTCATGGGCCACTTCAAACACAAGGTTCTGAGAGCCTTCAGAGGCCCTTTTCCCGCCTCCTATAGACGCTACATAGATGACGGCATTGGGGTCACATCAATGCCAGAGGAAGACCTTAACAACTTTATCAGTTTTGTTAAGGAGTACAATCCTGTCATTTCGTTCACCTCCCACGTCTCTGCTACTTCCGCTAACTTTCTTGACATTGCCGTCTCTATCGGCCCTTCCAGGCTCACTACTTCTATCCACTATAAACCTACAGACTCTCACAGCTACCTCCTGTACTCTTCTTCCCATCCCAGATCGTGTAAGGACTCTATTACTTTTTCCCAGCTTCTTAGGTTGCGATGTTTGTGCAATGAGGATTTGGATTTCCAAGATCAAGGCTATAAAATGTTAGATTTCTTCCGTCAACGCGTCTATCCAGAACACGTTCTCTCGTCATCTTGGAACCGCATTAGCCATATACCGCGGCAACAAGCCCTCACCCCTAAACTGCACTGTAGCTCGGACAGGGTGAAACTAGTACTCACGTACCACCCTCATAGCTTGGCAGCTATAAGCATACTGTTTTGCCATCTCCATCTCCTCCAGACCGAGCCTGAGACACGTGAACTTTTTGGGGAACCCCTATTGGTGGCCTACAGACGGGACAAGAACCTCAGGGACCTTTTAATTCGTAGTCATCTTAAGACAGATGACACGTTTTACGGTACCAGACGTTGCAGATGCCATAGATGTAACACTTGTCCGTTTGTTGTTGAGGCTAGCCAAATCTCCTTCCCTAAGTCCACGTTGTCAGTTCAGGAGGGTTTCACCTGTACTTCACAGAATGTTATTTATGCTATCATGTTCAAATGTTGCAGTTTGAAGTACATAGGTGAGACTGGCTTACGGTTAGGAGATCGATTTCACCAGCATCTCAATGATATTTCTAAGAGGGCCTGGACACCTGTGGCTAAACATTTTTGCCTTAGCAACCACAGGGGTAAACAGGACATTTCTGTCAGTGCGATCCGCTCCTGTTCTGCTGATGTACGATCTCGGAGGGTCCTAGAACAGCGCCTTATTTTCCAGACTGGCTGTCTCCACCCAGCTGGAATTAACAATGTCTTGAGCTTTCTGTAAGTTCTTTATTTTTCCACTGGCCTTTTTTTTTTTTTTTTAACTCTATTTTCTTTCTCCATGCTACCCCTCCCTACCACCACCCTATTTTCTTCTCCGCCAACATATTGGTGTCTTTAGGGTCTTGTCCTATTTACCAATTTCACATTTTCTCCCTGCAGGTGTTTATATTCTTCATTCACTATCTCCCCGCGTCCCCTTTTCCCTCCCCCCCGAATCTCTAGCGGCCATCATGTTTCTATTGCCTTCCCCCCACCCCTTTCTCCCACTTGTTCTCCTCCCCTCTCTCCACCTCTTCTTCACGATTGGCTCTATCGGGCATCTTTTGTTCAGAGGCAGCGTGGTCTTTCCTTCTCTCTTCTACTACACACTTTTCTGTCCTGACTCGGAGGAAGACATTTCAGATAAGTTCTTCATGTTTTTGTCTTGTTTTGTATGTATACTCGAATAAGGCTCACGCCGAAATATCGGATGTTGTATGTTTTTCATTTATACATTCTCATACTTTCTATTTGTTTTTTCTCACCTTACTCACTCCCTCCCTCATTTTCTGATCCTACCACATCATATCTCTGACAAGAGATCAACTGAAGTAAAGAAATCAAGGGCTTATGAGAAAATCCCAACAAAAAGTGAGATTCAAACCCAAGACATTCTTATCAGTACTGCGTATCTAAATCAATGAGTCACCCCAGCTGAAGCAAGTAAACTGTTTGATGTTATATTCCTGCTGCTTCTGCTCTTTTACATACAATTAACTGGGGAACATTGTCTGATACTCTATAAAGACATCACACACCATTAATGACCTCACATGCTCTGCCTGATATTTTTTACAGACATCACACACCATTAATGGAGGAACACTGTCTGATATACTATAAAGATGTCACACATCATTAATGGGGAAATACTGTCTGATATTCTGTAAAGACATCACACATCGTTAATGATGGCAAGCACTGGTGGACATTCTAGAAAGACATTACGCACCATTAATGGAGGCAAGCACTGCCTGATACTCTAGAATGATGTAACACTCCATTAATGGGGACAAGTATTGCCTGATATTCTAGAAAGACATCATACATCATTAATGAGGGCAAGTACTGCCTGATACTCTAGAAAGATATCTTGTAATGAAGACATGCATATATAATATAATCATGCATGAAGGCTTCTGTTTTAAAATCCACTGCTACTCTACCCTCTTTGTTCAATGAAAAACACACACACACACAACTACAAAATATTGAAACCTACAAGAGATTAACTGTAATGAATAAATTTAACCACTTACATATTTCACTTACAGAAAATAAATTAACATAAAACATGGATGTATACTGGTCATACAAGTACATAACAATGTTACTGACATAAATGACAGAGACAAATGTTCACATGAAAAATATATTTGAAATGTTCTGTAAAAAATACTTTAAACCTGAAACCACCGAAGGGTTCATAAAAATTTCAGTTAAACAGAATCTCACAAAAATTTCAGTTGAACACAATCTCATAAAAATTTCAGTTAAACAGAATCTCACAAAAACTTCAGTTAAACACAATCTCACAAAAACTTCAGTTAAACACAATCTCACAAAAACTTCAGTTAAACACAATCTCACAAAAATTTCAGTTAAACACAATCTCACAAAACAGTTAAACACAATCTCACAAAAAATTTCAGTTAAACACAATCTCACAAAACAGTTAAACACAATCTCACAAAAATTTCAGTTAAACACAATCTCACAAAACAGTTAAACACAATCTCACAAAAATTTCAGTTAAACACAATCTCACAAAAATTTCAGTTAAACACAATCTCACAAAAATTTCAGTTAAACACAATCTCACAAAAACTTCAGTTAAACACAATCTCACAAAAAAGCAAAACCATAAACAAAAAAGAAAAAATTCAAACTGATTACAGAATGCCTATGAATCAAAACTATTTATCTGAACCTCTTTCGGTCATGTAATATTGGCTTGAAGTAACTTATGACAATGTCAAAAGGGGTAGTAATGGTCTTATTACATTTCTATTCTTCTGATGAACACACTTGTGTAAGAATAGAGCCATATAATGCAGCAAGCTCAGAAGCTTGTTCTTAGATATGATCTATGAGTGCTCACCTCCCAGTGCTATCATGGCATCAGTACAATCAGCTACAGGTTTGCAGTGACAAGCAAATATCACCAGCATACAAAAAAAAAACAAAACTTAAAGACTTTCACCCAACAAATCATGGACACAAAAAAAAGAACAAATATATCCATACTACAAGAACTAAATATTGAAGAAGGCTGGCTAGTAAAGATGATTAAACAAAGAAAACTTAAACATTTCAGACACATTAAATGTCATGATAATCTAGAGAAGACCATCTTGGAAGGATACATAATGGGAAAAAGAAAGAGGAAGACCAAGGCGAAGATGGCTGCAAAGACATAGTTGATGATCTGCAAATGGATGCTTCAGCAGCAGGGCATCTTGCTTACAACCAAGAGGTGTACAGGAGAGCTGTTAGGGAGGCAATGTTCCGCAAGGGACATGCAAATGACTGACTGAACCCAACAAATTAAACCTACAAATAGTCAAAATGTTCACAATAATGCCACATAACACTGTGTCCTTTAATGAAGTAAGTCACATAAAAAAAGGGATACGTATGAGCACCTTTACTTACCTAAACAACAATATTGCAGCAATGCACAGGATAATAGCCCAGGCCAGGTGCTTCATGACATCTGGATCCAACAAATCCCAAATCATCTTCTTCTCACACAGCTCCCCCTTCCTCTCAAACCCTGAGGCACATTGGTAGCAGTCAGTGGTAAGCGAGCCTCTACATGTCAGGCATGAATCATGGCAAGGTAAACAAAGACCCTACATAAAGAAGATAAGCTTACATTAGTAGCAGTTCTAGATCAGTGATTAGTAGCAGTTCTAGATCAGTGAAAGATAAACACAGAATCTATGTACAGAAGTGGAAGCTTAGATTAGTAGCAGTTCTAGATCAGTGAAAGATAAACACAGAATCTACATACAGAAGTGGAAGCTTAGATTAGTAGCAGTTCTAGATCAGTGAAAGATAAACACAGAATCTATGTACAGAAGTGGAAGCTTAGATTAGTAGCAGTTCTAGATCAGTGAAAGATAAACACAGAATCTACATACAGAAGTGGAAGCTTAGATTAGTAGCAGTTCTAGATCAGTGAAAGATAAACACAGAATCTATGTACAGAAGTGGAAGCTTAGATTAGTAGCAGTTCTAGATCAGTGAAAGATAAACACAGAATCTATGTACAGAAGTGGATGCTTAGATTAGTAGCAGTTCTATATCAGTGAAAGATAAACACAGAATCTATGTACAGAAGTGGAAGCTTAGATTAGCAGCAGTTCTAGATCAGTGAAAGATAAACACAGAATCTACATACAGAAGTGGAAGCTTAGATTAGTAGCAGTTCTAGATCAGTGAAAGATAAACACAGAATCTATGTACAGAAGTGGAAGCTTAGATTAGTAGCAGTTCTAGATCAGTGAAAGATAAACACAGAATCTATGTACAGAAGTGGATGCTTAGATTAGTTGCAGTTCTAGATTAGTGAAAGATAAACACAGAATCTACATACAGAAGTGGAAGCTTTGATTAGTAGCAGTTCTAGATCAGTGAAAGATAAACACATAATCTACATACAGAAGTGGAAGCTTAGATTAGTAGCAGTTCTAGATCAGTGAAAGATAAACACAGAATCTATGTACAGAAGTGGAAGCTTAGATTAGTTGCAGTTCTAGATCAGTGAAAGATAAACACAGAATCTACATACAGAAGTGGAAGCTTAGATTAGTAGCAGTTCTAGATCAGTGAAAGATAAACACAGAATCTACATACAGAAGTGGAAGCTTAGATTAGTAGCAGTTCTAGATCAGTGAAAGATAAACACAGAATCTATGTACAGAAGTGGAAGCTTAGATTAGTAGCAGTTCTAGATCAGTGAAAGATAAACACAGAATCTACATACAGAAGTGGAAGCTTAGATTAGTAGCAGTTCTAGATCAGTGAAAGATAAACACAGAATCTACGTACAGAAGTGGAAGCTTAGATTAGTAGCAGTTCTAGATCAGTGAAAGATAAACACAGAATCTATGTATAGAAGTGGAAGCTTAGATTGGTTGCAGTTCTAGATCAGTGAAAGATAAACACAGAATCTACATACAGAAGTGGAAGCTTAGATTAGTAGCAGTTCTAGATCAGTGAAAGATAAACACAGAATCTACGTACAGAAGTGGAAGCTTAGATTAGTAGCAGTTTTAGATCTGTGAAAGATAAACACAGAACCTCCATCAGAAGATAATTTAGACTGGACTGGCAGTAGTTCTATATCAGTGAAAGGCAAACACAGAATCTACATACAGAAGATAAGTTAGATCCATAGTAGTTCTAGAAAATAAAAAGGTAAACACAGAACTTACATACAAAAGATGAGCTTAGATCAGCGACAGCTCCAGATCACTGGAAACTAAACACTGACTCTGCATGCAGCAGAAGAGATTAGTACTAGTTTTGGATTAGTTAAAGGCAAACACACATTTTTCATACAGAAGATAAAGCTTAGATGAATACAGTCCTAGACCAGCATTTCCTGCGCTTGTTTGGGTTGTTGTCCCCTTTCCCTCAGGTCATATCATGTTCCTTATGTTCTACTCGTACAATGACTTATTAAACTAGGGTATGCATTACATAACTAAACACTTAAACTAGCAATAACGCACTAGGTGAATTACAAATGTACTCCATAATATTGAGTACATTTGTAATTCACCTAGTGCGTTATTTTCTCACTATTTTCATCTTAATTTAGTGGAATGCGTTTTCTTCAAATGTTAAACCAGCCTAGGTCACATGGCTTAAATTGAAAAAAATTTTTCACACGGTAGGCAGATCGGTTGCTGCTGGTTGTTTGGTGCTTTTATTAATCCATATTTCAGATATTCCACACTATATTGTCCATACTATACTGTCTACGCAATATTGTCTACACTATACTGCTACATTCCTTTTTTGCTTGTGGCGCTGCCGATATTTTTTTACTCTGGGACTCTGAGAAACAATGTTCTGCTAATGACAGATGCCTTGTTGTTCTGAAAAAAAAAAAAACCACACTGGTCAGCTAACGCATTCCCTGGTGGCAGTTCATACAAGGATCTTTACATCTGATCAAGGCCTTTGAAGCACCTGCCACCTTCAGAACCCTTGGACTATCAAAGGAATGTGTTACTGCCCATCTGCAGCTTCATTTTCCCTAATGTCTCCTACTGGTCCCTTTTCTTCTACTACCCCCTACTGACTCTTTTTCACTCCCCCCCCCCTCCAATCCTTTCCAATGCCCATTTGGAGGAGGGGGGGAAGTTACCACCCACTTTGGGAAACACTGTTCTAGACCAATGAAATGTAAGCACAGACCCTGCACACAGAAGATATACTTTAGATTAGTATAGTTCTAGATCACTGAAAGGTAAACACAGATCATGCACACAGAAGATATAGTTTAGATTAGTGTAGTTCTATACAGCTGAAGAATAAAACACATCCTGTACACAGAAGATAAAGCTTAGATTAGTATAGTTCTAGACCAATGAAACATAAACACAGACACTGCACACAGAAAATAAAGTTTAGATTAGTACAGTTCTTGACAGCTGAATGATAAACACAGATCCTGCACAAGAAGATACAGTTTAGATTAGTATAGTTCTAGACCAATGAAACATAAACACAGACACTGCACACAGAAAATAAAGTTTAGATTAGTACAGTTCTTGACAGATGAATGATAAACACAGACCCTGCACAAGAAGATACAGTTTAGATTAGTATAGTTCTAGACTAATGAAACATAAACACAGACACTGCACACAGAAAATAAAGTTTAGATTAGTACAGTTCTTGACAGCTGAATGATAAACACAGACCCTGCACAAGAAGATACAGTTTAGATTAGTATAGTTCTTGACAGCTGAAGGATAAACACAGATCCTGCATACAGAAGATACAGTTTAGATTAGTATAGTTCTCGACAGCTGAAGGATAAACACAGATCCTGCACACAGAAGATACAGTTTAGATTAGTATAGTTCTCGACAGCTGAAGGATAAACATAGATCTTGCACACAGAAGATACAGTTTAGATTAGTATAGTTCTCAACAGCTGAAGGATAAATACAGATCCTGCATGCAAAAGATGAATTTAGATTAGAAACAGTTCTAGATTACAGCAGGATAAATGAAGACCTTGTATGCAGAAGATAAAACTTAGTCATAAAAAAAAATGAAGTGGAAGAATAGTACATGATGCAATTAAAAAAACATGTAGAAAAACTGAAGAAGAGGTGAGTGGAAATGTGGTAAAAACAATCATTATTTAGGCAAAACACCTTATTAAAGGATAAAAGAAAAGACAAACAAACATCAAAATGGGGAAAAAAAAAGATCGCTTATCTATCACAAGGGAGATATTTCAATATGAAAGGTAGCCTTATAAACTGAACAGTGCTGATAATGAACACATTTGGTAAATAACATTGAAATAAAGGCTCACTTGAGTGTGTAACAAAGGTTTGGTGAAGTTCTGTCTGGATGAAGCTGCCGTCTGCACTGCCTGAACACGACCAAAGTAATGCTGAGGGCAATGAGCAACACAGTTATCCCCCATTCTGAAGAATCCTGGTTTGCATTCTGGGAAAAGATGACATAAGATTTTAAAAATTTAGGTAATAAATCAAATTGATAAAGATTTTCACCTGAAAATGTATCAAAGGAAAATAAGAAGAAATTATTTTGAATTATTTCACATTTACAGTGGAAATAAAATTCTGCAAATATACAACAAAACAAGAAAGCTTAATTTAACATGAATCCTTCAACTATAAGAAAAGTAAGCCGTTTAAAAAAAAATGTGTTTGTGGAGATCTTGATGTTTTGTGAGAAGATAGTTTCCTCTGTGACGTGATAAGAAAAGTTGATCATTTTCATCTTCTTAAGAAGATAGTTTCCTCTCCTCTCTATGATAAGAAAAGCTGATTAATCATCTACATCCTCTTAACCCCAAAGAGGGAGACACTAAAACATGTGGCAATGAATCTCACATGAAATGCTCCCTGAGCACTCCATTTCTATAAAGAGCTTATCTACAAATAATAATAATAATAATTTTTTAAAAAAGGAGTTTTACTCTTTCCTTTCATAAACTGTCACAAGCATAAGCTGGTCATGTCATCTGTGAGATATACTAGGCCAAATGTAATTCTAGTCTCTTTATTAAAATTGACCCTCTCCAGTTTCCATTTACACTGTAGAAGTCTGTTCTGCATCGAAGGTCTGCGACTGTTAATGTTTTAACAGAATTTAGATATTGCAGGTCAACCACCTGGTCTTATGTCTGTTAAACGGAGCAGTACATCTTGAACACTTTCTTTAAGTAATCTTCACTTATCATGTCCATTATATTGGTATTAAAAAAAAAGATTTTTTCTTTTCTGATTTCTCATTTTTGTCCTTTCATCTTCTTTTTTTCTTTTGCATGGCACCACGGACCTGCTCTGACACTGACAGCAAAGAGTCTACATGAAAACTGAACAAATATAATTTAATTATATAAATTAAAAAATGTATGAGCTATGAAAAAAATCTAGAGCTCTGAATAGCTGAATAATGCTGAAAAAAAAAAAAGTGATTTCACAAAATAACAACTTTCACAAAATACTATTATTTTCAAAACTATTCACAGAAATTTAGAATCTTTCAGCATTTTACATTTTATTTAAACTGTAGGTTTTGTGAATATGTTTTGTTACATTTGCACTGCTTCAGTTTCACTTGCAATTCTCTGTTTTGTCCATCTGTATGTTTATTTTATCATGAATCTTTGAAATGATACTGGAAAAAAAAACAATAAAGATTTAATATTTGCCATTCAATGTGGGTTAAGTTTTTCCTGAGGTTAACAGTTACACATGCAATTACTGGTTTTCAGGTTCTGAAATACTTGGACTAAACTACTGTTCATGCACAGATCCTTGAATTTTTCATAAAAATTTTTAGGAAAAAAGTATTTGGAGGGGACACACACACACACACACAAATGCAAGGCTTTAAAACACAAGTAATGATGCATTCATTTAACTGTAAATTAACACTTAATGATGCTAACATTTACTCATTAGCTGCTTATATGTTCTGTTTCAAAATAGGCTGTTCCAGAAGTACTGGTACAGTTTTGAATTTTATAAAAATGGTCCAGAACGTTTTTTTTTGGGACACTGTATTATGACACTTACAAGATGGCCAGAAACAAAGAAACTGGTTAATCATGTCTGTATGCAAACATAGAACTTCATGTAGTTAATCTGCATACATTTAACCTTCTTTGTTTTTGAAATGGCTAATGTTTGTGTTACTTTATGTAATCATTCGTATGACTGCTCATGGTTGTAGCTGAATCGGTTTTTTTTTTTAAAGGCATATTTTTTACAATATAAATTTTTTAAATGCTGTAGGCCATGATATATATATATATATATATATATATATATATATATATTCACAGTAACATTCAATATTAAAAACTCATCATTAAATTATACAAGTTATATACTGGTTACTTTATTTGTGCACAAAATGTAGCGAACTATTGCAGTCTCATATGTATTGATTCTTTCAAGTGATATGTTACTATTTAACATTTGCTTCTTGGTGGTCAAACTCAAGATGTCTGACTGCCAGGCCACAGTGCCTTGCTCCCTTGAAATGTGGTGTTTAGAATCTCAGTAATGTCCAGGGTCTCCTTGGTCACCTCCCATCTTTCTCTCCCCCCCCATCCTCCAGGAACAATATCCTCCATTATTATTCTAAGTTGTGGGGATTTTTTTCTGGTACCACCACACCAAAAAGGCCCTGAGGTCTACCCAGCTTCTAGAAATAGGTACCAGAGAAATCTGGGAAGATAAATACAGTCAGGCATGATACTGACCATGTCACATTTTCAAGTGCTGAAGGTCTTAGAAATATGGGCACACCATACCTCCATTAAGCTATCAAGTGGAACACAACAGGCCAAAGAAAAAGAGGTAGACCACGTGAAACTCTGAAGAGGTCATTGTTAAGAGAGGCCAAATTAACAGGCATAAAATCCCTTGATGAGGTTGAAAGACTCGCCAAAGACAGGAAAAATTGGCGAACTACTTTGCGAGCCCTGTGTGACGTTTAACGGCACGGGAAGGATATAAGATAAGAAGACATCTCCATTATGACTTTAATAATGACTTTAACCGTTACCTTATTATTCTAAGTCACTGTTTCATTTAGCATGAGCAAAGGATAACTTGCAAATAAATGCATTAAAACTGTGAAGCCTTGCAAACAAATGCAGGAGTGTAAAGAAACATGCTCATAAATGCAGTATGTCTTCCAAGTAAATGCAACATGGAGGTCAATCTTACATGCAAATGCAGCATTGAAGACCAGTTCTGCACACAAATTCAAAGAAATACATAACAATATGACATATGCAGTATAAGGTAAAAAGTGATACTGAAACAGAACCACTTTCTTGTGCCAGTTTTTTTTGGTCACTTTTCAGGTAGTCACAGATTTTATTATACGGGAAGATATGAAATGTATGTATGTACCATATACATGGACTGTACCCATGTGAAGGCATTGTACTTCTATGTAACAACATGTATGTAGAAAATGTACCACATGCCAACATGCGGTAATAAAAATATGTACAAGTCCTAAATATAAAATGAATCTGATGTGAAGTCATTTTTGATCATTCTTGTTCGGTAACATTCACATTATTAAGCTTTCTCTTCTCAGGAAGCCACTGTCCCAGCGGAACTGATCTGCATACATTATATGACACCCTCATTATCAAATCTTTTCTCTGTGCAGTTACTAATAATTACAGTTTACAAGCTCCACCCAGTCTAACAAATCCAAACAGTTTTCACAAATTTTATATCACACAGTGTGATGATCTTTACTTCACTTTTCTCTGAACATGAATTTTTGTCACATTCTATGAACCATGATGCATGTACATTTCATACCAGATGCCAGTTACAATGATTAAATGGTGAGAGCAAATGACAATGGCTTTTCAGATTTTCTGAAATGTGATTCAGAAGATGGCCAATGCCCTCCCAGCTTTATGTGACTCTATGTGAGTTCCTGTTAATGGACTACTTTTACAACTTGTGCCTCAAATATCTGTCCCAATGTCCTTTTATTTACATCTGAGCAGAGAGGGCACTTCTGTAATATATATCTATAATATATATATCTGTAATATATGTTATGGAGTTTGAATTCTATTTGAAATACACTTTTTTTATGTGTGTGCAGAATTCTGAGTCAGTGTAATTGGTCAACCTGAGTAGCTTGGAGTCAGTGTAGCTGACAAATTTGAATAGCTTGGAGTCAGTGTAGCTGACTAATTAGAGTAACTTGGAGTTAGTGTAGCTGACTAATTAGAGTAGCTTAGAGTCAGTGCAGTTGACTAATTAGAGTAGCTTAGAGTCAGTGCAGTTGACAAATGTGAATAGTTTGGAGTCAGTGTGATAATTAATTAGAGTAGCCCGGAGTCAGTGTAGCTGACTAATTAGAGTAGCCTGGAGTCAGTGTAGCTGATTAATTAGAGTAGCTTGGAGTTGGTGTAGCTGACTAAGTAGAGTAGCTTGGAGTCAGTGTAGTTGACTAATTAAAGTAGCTTGGAGTCAGTGTAGCTGACTAATTAGAGTAGCCTGGAGTCAGTGTATCTGACTAATTAGAGTAGCTTGGAGTCAGTGTAGCTGACTAATTAGAGTAGCCTGGAGTCAGTGTATCTGACCAAGTAGAGTAGCCTGGAGTAAGTGTCTCTGACTAATTAGAGTAGCCTGCAGTCAGTGTATCTGACCAAGTAGAGTAGCCTGGAGTCAGTGTATCTGACCAAGTAGAGTAGCCTGGAGTCAGTGTATCTGATTAATTAGAATAGCCTGGAGTCGGTGTATCTGACTAATTAGAATAGCCTGGAGTCAGTGTATCTGACTAATTAGAGTAGCCTGGAGTCAGTGTATCTGACTAATTAGAGCAGCTTGGAGTCAGTGTAGCTGATAAATTTGAGTTGCTTTCCAAAGTTACTTCCAACATGAAAATGAACCAGGATAAATCTTTTGATCATCCACATGAGCATTTGTCATGACAGTAAAGGATGTCAAAGGAAGCAACTGTAGAAGTCCAGTTTTTGTACTAAATGTGCATTCTCAATAATCAAAAAAATGTTTATAGTATAGTTCATAACCTATGGCCCATGGGCTGCATTAAGCTAATTATGTCATTATTACATAATATTACAAAAGTGAAATAACTATTACTGAGTTTTACAATATTTTATTATTATTATTATGCTCATTTATTAGCTACAGACAAGAGTGTGGCCTGCTGGTCACTAACATAGGTGGCACCTGGCTCTTTGCAGAAAAAAAAAATAGCTGGTCGAGTCACTCCTATAAAAGAAGCAATGGTTATGTCCCTTTTGATTTTCATGCTTTTGTTAGGAAGGCTGTTGACCTCATCCTATAACAAAACAAAATAATGTTTGTTACTGAAGAAAGTTGTTACATGCCACCTGTAACAAAAGCTTCTCTGATACAACCACAATGCTGACTTCAAAATTAATTTCTATTCTTGCTGAAATAATCAAAATGTGTCACCTAAAGTGAATCTCCAGTCTGCTGTGTGTCTTGCTCCCGCAGTGTATCTGACCAAGCAGATTACTGGCCCTTTCTTGATGTCATTCACCAATTTCAATTGCTGTTCTCCTTTTCATCACTTCCTTTTTTTTTTTTCATCCAGAATGGTTTTCTATGTACAGTTATGTTATTTTTTTAAAAAAGAAATGTGAACAAAAGGAATGGATTCTCTTTATATGCAACAGTAAAACTGATTTGCAGAAATTCAATCACGGTAAATAAAGGTAAACAATGAGTGAACATTGCCAAGTACTGTGCCGATTTTCCCACAGAAATTCACATTTTGTTGCCGGCGGTTAGCAAAATATTTCCCTCATTTATCACTCTTGCTTCTCTAGACTCCTTGATAATAAATTTGTGCCAGGAAGTTTTCAAAGCCCTATAAATTAGACAGGAAATACAAAGTAAATGTATGGAGCCAACCAGGCATGTGGATTATGAGATGTGTGGAGGCAGTGCAAGAGGTAGGAGACAAGGAATGACACACCGACCTATACAGATCCCATTGGTCATAGTCCCTGCACAAGGGAAGGTCTGACCTCTGTGAAGATTGGCAATGCTGCCAGCCTGGCTCCCATCCTGCTTCTTCTGGTGGCTGGAAGTGCCCATCATGACCAGTGTCCATTCCTTTAGCTCAGCTGGAAATGTTATAAGCAAACAACGGTCATTAATGTTAGGATGAGACTTGGAATGACACCTTATAACTACACTACAGTGCTGGCATTACAGGGAGGAAGACAAGAGGTACTGTATGACAACATTTTAGATGAGCATAAATACTCCTCTGCTTACATATACCTGTGGAAGAAATGGATGAAATCTGAAAGATACCCCAAACAGAGAAATAAAATGGGTTAAAACAAGAGTTACACTAAAACAGTTCAGAATCTCATTAACTGTAACCAGCTACCCATCTTCTCTTGTTAAAAAACAATGGAAAAAAGATGCAATTTAAATGCCAGATTTCAAAATGGAGCAATCAAGCATAACCTAAAAAAATAAAATGTAGACAGAAACCTCTCTGGTACAGACAAGAAAACAACCATGCAGCTCCTCAGCTATTCAGACATCTACACAGCCCAACCCTCTCTAATGACTGTTTCATCTCTTTTATCTATACTAAGGGTTGGCTGCGTTCCCCAAATTCATGAATCTTAAAAGTCTCTAGGATTTCTGGGGCTCATACTTATGTTCCACATCATTTGGTTTGCAATGAAAAACATTTATCATTTACTCTGCTGTACCCTGTACTTAAAGCCTTAAAAATATGTTGCTTAACCTTGTCAACAAATGCCATGTTTGTGCCTTTGATCTCTGCAAACATTCAACCAATAAAAAGATATGGTAAAAAATAAAAGTACATTCGCTGATTTTTTGTTGTTGTTAAAAGTAATTTGGTGGAAAATCATGAAGTCACAGAAGATAACACAGCACATATGGCTAACACAAAATATACTCTTAAAATAAAAGATTAAAGCCAATAAAACATGTTCGCTAATGAGGAAAGCCAAAATTAAAAAAAAAAACACACACACACACAAACTAAAAGCTAAACAGCTCCAAAAGGGCTCTCACCAAGGGTGTACTGACAAAATGTACTTAAAATGAACATAAAAAACAAGAACTTGTTCATGCAACATTTGAAATAATCACAGTTTCTTGACATTTCTGAACCCACTCCTTCGTCTTTGTGTACAGAAGGCTGTAATGGTGAAGCATGACCCAGTTTCTTTCAGAACCA
This sequence comes from Achatina immaculata, assembly GCA_009760885.1. Classification (NCBI taxonomy): domain Eukaryota; kingdom Metazoa; phylum Mollusca; class Gastropoda; order Stylommatophora; family Achatinidae; genus Lissachatina; species Lissachatina immaculata. The sequence goes on along the minus strand of CM019691.1, from coordinate 27,250,935 downwards.
GAAAGCAGGCATGAAGGTCAATCTGGGGATGCCCTGGAAAGTTGCTGGATAACGAAACTCTGATCAAGCTATACTATATGTTTAGCAAGGCCATTGATTGTGAAAGACAAGTCCCCATATACAGCACATTCTGAATTATCACAGTGTGAATTATCAATGCTTACATGTTATAAAATATAACTATTCATGATAAATAATTAAAAAAGGACAAGTAACATGAACTAATAAATGTGGGGCTTTTATCAGTATAAAATCATCCTAGCCAAAATAAGACTGACTGATCCAACCAAAATGTCCATGTCGATCACATACAAGACAAGATCACTTTATCTCTCCTTATGGTGTCTGTAAATAAGGCTCTCTCAGACTCTCTATTTCACGATGTAAAACTGAAAGATACATGAGGATGTTCTCTGCTGCTTATTTGTTTTTATTATTTAACACTGCTTCCATGAATATTTATGTGAACACATAATATCACCCGAGCAGAAATAACAAGATAAAATATTCAGACTGCAAAGGTCACAATGGACTAAGAACTTGCCTATGCAGCAAACTTAAAAGATTTTAAGTGGACCAGTGCTTTCACTGAAAATATTCATGCTGATTTCAGAAGATGTACAAGCCTAACAAAAAAAAAAAAAATCTTGTTAATGGATCACGGTCATGCTTTTTTTTTTTTTTTAAAAGTTAAGAACAGTAACATAATATATTCTAAAACTTTTAATAAATTAAACATGCTATATTCTACGTGCTTATTTTATCTTAATTTTATTATTATTTTTCCAAAGACTGAACTTATTAAAGCTGATAATCATACAAAAGACTTCGTAAAAACATCTCTTATGTATGAAAGTAGGCCTCAGTATTCTATGTGATGGTGTTTGAAATGAAAGATAATTAGATGGGAATTTCATGCATTTACATAATATTATGAGAAAAAGCAATTTAATTTTAAACTGTGATTTTCTATGCTGAGGAATAAATTCTTCAAAAATATACCAAAACTCATGCTTTGGTACAAAGTGCACTATAACACATGAGTCTAAAACAAGTTCTTGCTATTATTTTCATTCAAATTAGGTAACACAAAGGAGGGAGATAATTCTCACAGAAAAAAAAATCGAGAACTTAATTATTTAGACCGATAAAAAATTATGAAAACATTGTACTTGTAAAATGAAAAACAAGTAGGCATTTGTCATGTGCAAGCAAAATGACTAAATTCATGAACTGACGAAAAAAAAAATAGATAAATGAATAAATAAAACATTCCACAAGGTTCTAGAAAGTTAGTTAACAAGAATACCACAGCAAGCAGGACTGGGTTGTCCGAACAAAACCAAGCACATTATCTATAACATCAAACACTAAGGAATCTATCGCGTTGTTACAGTTAAATAATCTTGCTTGCCTGCAGTTAGTTGGGGGCGCTTCTTACGCACATACTGAATGGCAAATATGTTGGACTTTTTGGCTAAGGTTTCATAAAGGCATGTATGTTCATGATGACGATGCTGGGATTTTGGTTTGGGTGCATAGTTAGTTTGTGGTGCATAAACTTGGGAAAATGGATCCCAGAAGTAAAATGAATCCCAGTTCTTACGCTGGTTTGTGGAAGATGCGGATGGCCAAAATCCAGTCTCCTGATGAGGCTGCTGTCCAGACCATGGGTATACGTGTCCGTCTCTGTGGTAGGTATGTGTAGTTGTGGATGTTGTTGTGGTGGTGGTAGTGGCTGGCTGTTGGGTTCTGTGATAGTAATCATTTTCATTATCATAGATTGAGGGTTGCCTCCTTTCTTGTGGTACCCTAATGGGAAGGTCCTGACCGTAGTCATAATTTGGGCTACGGACCGAAGTAGGGCTCTTGCGTGGGGGGGAGTCGGTGCCATACAGAACCAGAACCCAGTCTCGAAGTCTGTTGGGTCGAGCTGAAAAACAAAAGATAAAGAGAAACACAGCCACCAGTAAGTTATAGAAATAACTTCTGAGGTATCATCAGCTGCCATTATGATCATCAACATAACTCACTGCATAATTACAATAAATCAATCAAACCTCATTTTAAAACCAGGGTTTCTCAAGTAGGAATTGCACAGGCTCTTTGCAGGGCCACATCTGGCTTCTAGGTACCATTACTAACAGATATACATATTTTCTTTTCAGTAATGAGATAGGATTTTTTTTGGGGGGGGTGTGGGGGAGGGGAAGGGGAGAGAGAGAGAGAGAAAGAAAGAAAGAAAGAGAGAGAGAGAGAGGAGGACAGAAGTGAAGAGAGGCAATTTTAATGCCAAAAAGAGTCTTGGAAGGGAAAATGGTATGAGAAACCCTGATATAAAAGACACATTCACAACTTACCTACAGAAAATGACACACAAGATAAAACTTAATATTAATGGCAAGAAATTAATGTAACATTTGGGGGGGGTGTCCGTCTTAAAATTTATAGTTAAACTGAAAATCTTAAAGAAAAGCCCAAAGCTCTACATATAAATTTAATTTAGAAAATAAACTGAAATTAGAAAATTAGAAAATATTTAACAAGTCAGTAGTGGCACCTTTCCATGAATAAATCTTCACATCAGTTTACAGAACATAAAACCTTTTGACCCTAGAACACATTTTACAGATCAGTCAAGATATGAACTCTACGAAAATTCAAATCTGCTTGTATAGTAAACAAAATGTAAAGAGACATTAAAACATGCATTATCAATTAAGGTTTGATCAGTCTATTGTGCTAGGAAGTTGAGCTTATAACAGCAGTTTAATTTATGTCTTTAAAAAAAAAAAAAATTCGTTAAGTAATTTTGAAAGCTGCCATCAGTCTTTGCATAAGGTTTTGGACGACAGATTATACTGACTATCTGCTATTCAGCGAACTCATAAATTATTTTCTCAGACACTACCAACCTCTGCATAAGTTTTTGGACAGATTATACTGAAACAGTTTTGAGACTATCTGCTATTTAATCTGCATATGAAGTTTCAGAAAAATTTACTGAAATAGTTTAAGACTATCTGCCATTTAATTAAATGATAATTTTTTTTTCCCCCTTAAGCCAGTTTTCCTATATGTGTGTGTGTTTATTCTCTTTTCTTTGGTGCTAATGTATGAATAATGCTATGATACATTCTGATATGAACTAAAAAATTTTGATTTTCATGTTACAAAACATGTTATTGCAAATCCATAAGCTTGATTGGCTCAAATTTAAAGAAGCATTTAATACTCAATAATAAAAACAGACTTTGACCACCAGCACAATTTACAATGAAACTGATGCAATCAAAACAAAGATCTGTTGGAACTTGAAAGTCAAAGTAAGGAGATGCTACATGTCTGCTTCTTAACTTGATTAAATAATTTACTGCCATGCCATCTCAATCACTCCTGATTCCCAGCAAACAAGGAAATATTAATATGATTCATCAGAAACTCACTCATATTAAGAAAAACATACGACTTCATTAGAGAAACTCATACTAAGAAAATTATAAAAACACAGACACTGCAAAAGGACAGAAAGTTGACATAATTCTAACAGAATGCTGGAGCTGTGTCAGGTAAACAAATGAAAACTGATAGGACTTGTTAGCCAAACAGAAAAAAAAAAGGCCTAAGTGGTAGCCATGTCATGGAATATGTCTGAGAAAGATTGAGAGGACAGTTATTATGAAAATAATGTTAAAAAATAACTACTGAAGAACAGCAGAATTCCGAATGATCATGAAAAGATCCACCAGAGCTATGATTATGTAATTAAATGATGCAGTATCTAATGGTGCAATTTGTACTGGAACTTTTGTCACAAGCACATTCTGAAGAGAAATCTGGCAATTAGTTTCTGGCCGAACACCCCAATAAACAGCTTTAGTCCTTGAAAGACTTTTTTGATCTTACTACATAGTGCTGTGTGTGCTCCAATTATTTATCCTAAGACTGAAATAAAATTTAATGGTTGGACAATAAAGAGTCTAGAAAATAAAAGTTATATAAAAAAATTAATAAAGTTGAATTTTATTTATTATAAAATTGACAAAAATTGGACTTGCACCGCACAATAAGCCAGTGAGATTGATAGTTTTTAATGCTACATACTTCACTAATATTTCACAAACTCATCAGGTTAATTTAAAACTGATCTTAACTATCTGTTCTTATATTATAAAGTATTATAACTTGCATCTTTGTTTATTTTTGGTTCATTCATTTTATTCACCTCCTAATAATGACATAAATGAACACTTGGATTAGTAAATAACTATAATGAAATAATTTGTTTTGTTTATAATTAATACGTTTTATTTTTTTAACTGAGCCACCTGTCTAAGAAAAAAAAAAGGGCTAATGTAGAACAGGCATGCCAAAAATATCTGGTCAAAGAAATCTCTGATGAAGGACAGGTAAGGATTAAACTGTAGCACCATCTCCTGTGGCAGGACAGCTACACCGCACTTACCATAAATGTTAGGAGAACAACACTGATATGCAGCCACGGCCAGGAACAAACCCATGCCACTATGTTTAAGCATGCCTAAAAACTGTACCGCGAAACAGGGCCAAAACAAAGGAACAGAGCAAAACAAAAAAAGTCTAAAATTATACAAATTAATGCATACATGAATAGTAACAAAAAGAAATGGATTATTTAAAACACATTTTAACAAATCTCCCAGAGACATACTTGAGCAAATCATAATGTTAAAAAAGAAACACAAACACATGATCAAATGACCTTCAAAAAACAACAGTCATGTGACAAATAACCAGGCACTGTTAGTCCAAAGTTAATGGAAAGGCACAAACAAGCATTTGGAAAGGTCTAGTGTACTACTAAATTGGTAAAAATGTCAGATTAAAAAAAAAAAATCTGAAATGTTAGATAAATTCGTAAATAAATTCTGAACAGTATTGTTTTAAACATAAGCCACTCTGGTAGGTAACATATCATATCAAGGCTTTTATACTACATGCTAGAATAGACCATTTAAAAATATGAATTTTTCATTGTCAGATAAGGATTTGATTTTGTTTAACACAAATGAATTTCAAAGACATTAAAAACAGATACACATATTATATGTGTGTAATTATGCATACACAGGTGTATACATTAATGTTTTTACAGTTACAATTTATGCAGCATATGAATACAACAACAACAAAAAACTCACACACAAAAACAAAACCTTTTAATGAAAGGTTAAATGAAACAAGAATTTGTCCAACAGGGCTTCACGAGGCATGAGAAAACCATTCATCTGACAGCATACACGTATATTCTGACACATACTTATTGTTATAAATGACTTGCACATTTATTTATTGATCATTTATTCATACATGTTTACCTATTTGCATAAACATTCATTAATCCACAATTGCTGACTAAAAACATGTGCTCGTATACAAAAAACTGGTTACATATATATATATATATATATATATATAACACATATTTATTTGCCTATAAAATACTTATCAATTTGTTCACATAAGGTTTCTTACTATTCATTTACCTATGTATTTACACATCTGTTTTTGTTTTCACAGTAGCATTTGGGAAACAAGAAGAAAATACGAATGACTACATGATAAACAATGGAAAAAAAAAAAACCAGTCTGTTTTAAGAATGACCAAGTTTTTAAAAAGACTCATCAGATTCAACAGGATATGGAAAGCAGATCAAGTTCCAGCGTAACAACCTGTTAGTGCCAGGCCACTGATACAGAATCATAAGAAATGAGATAGCTGAGAAGGATGAAAAGATAACCTGGAAATGAAGTAATCCAGCCAAACAGAAACAGCACTCATACTGGCTAACACAGGACAGAAGAAGGCAGAGGTGAAAGGATACCAGACTTAAGAGCTGTATGGAGCTAAGGGTGCTGCATCATTTACAATTTATTTATTTTGGATAAGTCCCAAGTTACAGAATACCTTAATAGAAAAACAACTTTCTGTTTGTTTTTTTTTTTTGTTTTTGTTTTTGCATATGTTACCTCACAGTCTCTGATAAAGGCCCCCATATCTCACAGTCTGACTGATAAAGATCCCTATAAAGACCCCTATACCTCACAGTCTGACTGATAAAGACCCCTATACCTCAGACTGATGACTGACCTCTATACACTCAGTCTGACTGATAAAGACCCTTATACCTCACAGTCTGACTGATAAAGACCCCTTTAGCTTTTTTTTATCTATATCATTACCTTGTAGAATGGCCACCTGTATAGAAACAATTTTTTTATTTACGGAACAAATTTTTTTAAAAAAATCCGCATCAATGTCTACTTTCTTTTTTTTCTTCTTCTTTTATCTCTCTGAAACTGTGTGTGTGGTTTTCTTTGCCAGTGATGTAGTGAAGCTGTTGAGGCACACAGCAGGTTGGGAGCCGGTTACGCCGGCTATTTTTTTCAGTCTCTGTGTGGCACTAAAAGCCAGGGGGTGTGCAATGCTTCTTTTGCAGAATCCACCACCATGAAGACTATAGTGATCCTTGACCCATTAGACAAGATAGGTTAGTTACTGTGGGCACCAACGGAGAGGTGGGACAGGGTCTTGGTTAGCTACAATTGCCAGCTCTGAGACAAGCATGTTGGCTACGGGTCACTAACTGCTGAAACAGAGATTTTTTTTTTCAACTGCATTACCTGGTAGGCTAACCACTAAAGCCGAGTTATAGGTTTTCCCCCTATCAGTCACAACTAAATGCAATGCATTTTAAACAAATCTTTTTTTTTTTTTTTCATGTACTGAAGAAAATTTTTTTAAAAACTTCATGCTGTTAATAAACAGACAAATCACAAGAACTCTGTGAGGAAAAAAAAAAATCAATAATTGTAAATGTTAAATAGTTGGGATCAAATGTTTAACATGCATATTTTTGTTATTTGGCAGTGGAAATTTATCTTAATCCTATTTTTATCAATCCCTAAATCTATAATGCATTGGAAGATTTACTGGGGAGAATGCAGGAAGGAATCACCCTACAACACTGAATCTCAGATCAATCATTGCATATTAGAATTAACAGTTCACCAGTCAGTTCTGACACGGTCATGCAACCCAACCTGCTCACCATATCAATCAACACGGCAGAGATCATGTTACAGTGATTTTTAAAGGATAGGACACGTTTGTTCATGCAATTTTTGTGAGAATTCTTAGTCTAATGAATAAGACACTATCAAAAGGGCTAACAAAATTAACTGAAATAGATTTTCACTTCATTAACTGCAGCATAATACAAATGAACAGCACCAAACACTCAAATGGGTCGTTTTTTGGCTGCTGTCTTTTTTTAAAAAAAATAATCAAACAACTTCATTGCATTTTTTACTTGGATATGATGTGATTCCTAATTAGCATTTACAACAATTTAAAATTACAAGCTCCCAAATATGGAACAAAATCATATGACTGCAATTATTTTTATTTATTTATTTCTGTTTTGAAATTCTGAAAAAAATCTGTGTCCCATGACACTTGCATGCTGTAGGGGTGTGAAGTGCTTTCACGCTTCTAGTCCATTACAGCATTTGAGGTGGGGATGCCAGCGCCTGTCCTCGCTGCCTTTGTTTTCCTACAGAAACCCCCAGATACCCATTTTTTTGGAGGCTGGGTTGACCTCAGTGAAACAAATTCCACCCGAGTGCAAAACTGAACTAGGGACCTTCTGGCAGGCAGGCAAGTGCATTAAGAACTACAGCACTGTGATAACTGCTTCCTTCACTAGACCTTCACCTTTTACCTGTTGAGTGATCAACACAGGGCACGGGAGACGGCACTCTGCTCGCAGCAGATCCTTTGACATTTTTTATAAAGCTGTATAAATGATCAGTGAGAGGCTGAGAGCTAAATAAAGACTCTAATCACAAGCTGCAAAATTTAGTAACACAACTGCCACTTAAGCACCAAAGCAAGCTGTCAGCAGATATCATGGCTTTATTTGTTTCCAAGACATTGTGGAGCTAATCTTGGCAAGTCAAAGAAGATGTTTTCACTATGACAAAAATTATCCATATCTGAAAGTGAGTGTCACACTTTCAGCCCACGGCTTTAAATTCTGTAGCTTTCTAATTCTAATTAAATTTTTGACAACTGGGTTACTCTGATTTTTCAGTTATTGTCTTTTTTCCTCCTCTTTACTTTATTTCTGGTATTTTAATTTTCAATTTCATCTTTCCAGTTCAGGTCATATAGAAACATTAATGCTCATCCGCCATCATGCTTGGTTAAAAAAACATTCATTCATCAAATCTGACTGACAATAAAAGCATCCATTTAGTTCAATAATTCATCAAGATCAATTTTGAAAGGCCTAAAATAAACAAACTTAGAAAAGAAAAACTAATCCATATTGGACAATTAATACAAGATTACAAACTTTAGTAAAAGATTTTTTTTTAAAAATTGGAAATTAAAATCCTTTTAAAAAACCATTTGCAACTAGACAATAAAAATTTGCTTCCACAAACTATGCTAAAGCAGAAAAAAAAATCATTCATAAAACTTATGTGGAGAAAATGGAATTGATCTTCTAAGTTTGGGAAAAAAAAAGTTATTTTCTAGTTCAAAATTCACTCCACAGCGACCGGGAGAATCAATTAATCAATATGTTTTCAACGAGAAAATTAATAGTCATCTTGGTAATTAATTATAATCCTTTAAAAGCTGAGTGAGTCTTCAGTTTTAAACTAAGCTAGCAGGGAGGACACAAACACATCAATATGCAGTGTTAGAATAAATAACAATACTTGCAAATGAAGCTTATTTTACTAAATGCCATCTTATGAGGGGTGATTGATAAGTTCTCGGCCTAAGGTACAATGGTTATTTGTGGACAACTTTTTTTGGTTATTTCTCAACATAGTCCCCTTGCAAGTTTATGCACTTAATCCAGCGATCCTGGAGCATACGGATCCCTTCTTTGTAGAAGTCAGCATCTTGTGCCAGTGCTCTACAGCATGAATGACGTCATCATTTGAAGCAAATTTGCGACCACTGAGCTTCTTTTTTAGTTTGGTAAACATGTAATAGTCAGAAGGGGCCAAATCTGGGAATAAGAAGGATGTTCAAGAAGCTGGAAGCCGCATTTATGCCACTGCCACTGCCGACTTGTGAACTGGAGCATTGTCTTGCTGAAGACTCCTCTTGTCAATTTCCCTCGACACTTTTCCTTGAATTTGACCCGCAATTGCTTCACGAGATTAGTGTAACAGGCCCCGGTGATCATTCTGCCCTTTTGAAGATAGTCTACCAATAGCACACCTTCTGAATCTAAAAAGATGGAAGCCATCACTTGGCTGCAGACAGAACCACCCTTGCTTTCTTTGGAAGTAGGGATCCATGATGTTTCCACTGGTTTGACTGTTCTTTGGTTTCTAGTTCAAAATGATGAACTCAAGTCTCAACCATAGTCACAAATTGCTGAAGAAACTTTTCAGTATCTACAGAAAAATGGCCAAGATTGTCTCTTGACATGTTGAGACACTATTGTTTGTGATCAGCTCCAAGAAGTTTCGGGATCAATTGAACAGAGACCTTTGTCATTTGAAGATCATTGTGAATAATGGCATGAACACATTCAAGGGAGATGCCAAATTCAGTTAGTCGTTGATCCTCCATTATCATGTCATGGATTCTGGCGGTGGTTTCATTGGTGGTTATCATTCCTGGTCTTCCTGGACAGAGATCATCTTCCAGACCATCCCTTCCATGTTTGAATTGAACTGCCCATTTCTTCACTGTGCTGTAAGAAGGGGCACTCTCCCCATGAGTCTCTACTATATCCTCATGGATCTCCTTTTGACGATAAGCCCTTGATGCTGAGGTAGCAAATGACTGCTCTATGAAAAATGTTATCCATTTTCTCAATTTCTGCCACCTCTTACCACTTCAGTAGCCTGTAAAAAAACAACTGGTTGCAGTTAATTTCTTGAAACTTGGTGTTTAATCTTACATTAATCTTATCTACAAATGCAACTAATATCAACTGTGTGTTTCAAGTACCTTAGGCTGTGAACTTATCAATCACCCCTTGTAAATAACTGGACATTAAATATGCAGTTTCTTACAATCTGTTGAAGTTACCCAAACCAACATGATAATCATTCATGAAACTGAATGAAAAAAATTTTAATTATATTCATTATTCTTCAAGCTCCACAGAAAAGATTTATTCATGCAACTCCAAGGACAAGTTAAGTGTTGCTGCTACTCTAAACACATTATGGCAGTACAGACAACCACTACCCTACATGCATGACAGCTGTACAAAGACAACCTACTGCATTAGAAACTGGTGAATCTTATACCACACTACACAACTGTAGTAACTCACTCCATTTATGATCACTTTGAAAAAAAATGCTAACCTCAATGCAATCTTAAAAGAATCACTTTCTAGTAAAAATTTTAGCAAAAAAAAAAAAAAAAATTCTTCTTTTCTAATAAATAGATTGGAAAAATAAATGACTCTATATTATAAGAAATATAAAAAAAAGTTTCGTACTGAAATAATAACAGCATAAAATAAAAATTAGCGAACACCTCCACAACAACAAAGTCACTTGAACAAATACAGTAAAATAAATCAATCAATCAAGTGCTGTGCCACATGGTGTAGGCGATCATTTCTCTCTCCACAATTCCCTGTCTTCAGACTTGATTATAAGGTCTGCTGGTGACTTTCTTCCTAGCCACACTGACAGCCCATTCTGTAAATTCTCTCTCTCTCCCTGTCTCTTTTTCTCTCAATTTTTCCAGTTGCGATAATATGTTCCAATTTTCCTCTTCTCAGAAAATGTCCTACAAATCTCGCTTGTCTGCCTCTTATCTTTGTTACAATTTGCCTCTCCAGCCTCTTTTAAGACTTCTTCATTGATTTTCTTAGCTGTATATGGTACCTTCAACGTCCTTCTTTTGAACTACATTTCCATGGCCTCCATTTCTCGCTGTACTCTCTTATTCATGGACCATGCTTCACATCCATAAAACAAAATTGGCTCGATGTAACATTTAAGTACTCAGAATCTTGTTTCCATTGATATGGATCTGTTGCACAAGATGTTTCTCGTTTTCTGGAATGCTGACTTGGCCTGAGAAACGTCTGCTTTTTATTTCGTTGTGATATTTCCCAACAGCTGTTAAAATCATTTCTAAGTACTTGAATCTATCAACTTGTTTCAGTTCTGTGACACTGATGGTAATGCTACATTTTGGTGGTATTCTAAAATTAAAACAGATCTTAAAAGCTATCCACAATCAGTTATTGTTAGAATCAGCCATGATGAGAAGTTAACTCTGGAAAAACTTTCTCTGGCAACTTCCACAAACAGTTAACACCTACCAGAAACAAAATGGTCTCTCAAAGGAAAAAAAAAAACAAAGCATTGGCATTCAAATAAAATAATTAAAAAGCAGCTGAGAAAACTCAGTGTGATGCTAGGTGCACTTAAAAAAAAAAAGTATACTAAACAATTTTGTGAACTCCCTTGAAAAATAACAAACTATCAGCACTTAAGAATTAAAGGCCTTAATTGTTAAAGAAAGACTCAACAAACAGCACTCTTAACCGCTGCCATCAGCACTTTGCCAGTTTTACTGAAGATGTTAATTTTGAAACAGCAGGTGCAAAAAAAAAAAAAAGGTTACAAGATATCATATCTGAAAATGGACCAGTCTAAGACAAAACATGCACTGGTTAAAAGATCCAACTCTTAAGGGTTAAAAGAAGCCACTAAAACTGATTCAAAGAGACTAAAATAAAATAAAATTCAAGTATCTTACTTAATGGGGGGGGGGGGGGAGAAAGAGAGAAGACTACATGCAGGAAAAAAGCATGTAATTAAATCTGGGAGTTACAAACATCAGCAAAATAAATCAAGGTATACTTCACTGTTAAAATGAATTTAAAATTTAAAAAAAAAACATATTATTGGTCAATTCCATGACTAAATAAAATACTAAAGTGCTCTGCTAAAGTATAAATTCAGGAACAATTTTTTTATAAACAGGAAACAACAAGGCTTCGTATGGTAAAGTAAGAGAACAGTTTTGCAGGAACAGACCTAGAAAAAATCATTGACAAAGGACTTTAGTGAGGCATCTCACTAAAGTGCTTTGTCAATGATTTTTTCGAAGTCTAATCTTACAAAACTGTGCTCTCTTACTTTACTACAATGTAACAATCTCAGCAATTATAGTTTTAATTATAGCATTACTGTGAATACTTTTTTTAATATACTAAAGATGCAGGAATGCTAATGGGGTAAAATGAATATAAATTGTCATTATTTGAGCTATTCTACCACTACAATTGTTCAAAATTATGAAACGATCAGTTCAAAGGTTTCACCTAAAGAAATGTTGCACTGTCAGGGAAATGTCCCCATAAATAAAATTCAGTAAAGGATAAACCAAATTAAGATGATACAATGCTAAAAGAGGAAAAAAAAGTACTCTGATAACCACTACTTTAACGTTAGAATCATGTATTGTACTCACATGTACTGGCTGCATTCTCAATCTCCAGTGTCCACTGTCCCTTGGGAGACTCCCCCCAATTGTGAGTGGTCATGAAAGCCCAGTTGTTGAAGCCCTCACGCGATACATCTCGAGATCTCTTGGCCAACAAAGTAGACTTTGTCAAGGACGGTGAGGACAAGAAGATGCAGATTTCTCCTCGGCGTGTTGCAGTCATTGTGATACGGGCTTGTACGTGTTCGAGGTATCTAATATGATTATCTGTGCCTTCACAGCCATCAGTGTAAAGTGTTACAGTAATGCGTCCATTCATAGGAATCAGCTGGCTGTATCGAGATATTAAATATTAAAACCAAGGGTACTTTTATCAAATATAAATTTCCAAGCCAACACCACAGCGTATCTGGTATGTTAAAAATCAGAGATTTAAGACATAACTTCCTAGACTACAAGTTTTACAGAATTAGTATTTTAAATATCAAATATTCTCATATTTTCTATATGTTCAATGAAATAATGTGTTAAAAATCCATGCAAATATGAACATGGTTTAGTAGGACTACTTTTTCTTTTATGTATTACTTATGTCTTTTTTGCTAATAATTTGACAGGGTAGGTTTTTTTTCCCTGAAACTTGGTGCTTACAATAGTATACTATAAATAACACATACCTATTGTGGTCTTGTGAGCGGATCTCACATATATGCTGTCCTGGTACCGAAGTCCAGTTGCGTGCCAGAGAAACCATGGCAGCTGCATCCATCAAGCCAAATCCAAAAGAATGGCTCACTAAATAGTAATAAAACAAGACAAAATTGCATTTTTGTGGAAAAATACAGCATTATCAGGCAAGATTTATTTATATGTTTTGCAGTTTGATATCATGTTTTCCATGAAGCACAGGAATATTATTATACAAATAACTCATATTACACATTATTTTACCCAAATGTAAGCTCATGTGGTGATTAAAATGTAACATAATAACTTGCTGCTGTAGGATATCAACATAACTGTACACCTCAGTTCTCTGTAGCTGACACAGCTGATGAAGATCTCGACAACATCAGACAGTTGAGTGGCCTCCTTGATTTCAGAATAATGCTTTTCAGCAAATCGAGTCTTCATGGAGACCCATGGCAGGCCCAACTGAGGGTGGTTCAAAAGCCTGTTTTTAGCAGCACAGCTGGGAGGCAGCAAACATCACTGACCCTAATAAATATGCTATCTCAGTTAACAGTCATCTCAGTTTCTGATGTGATATGAGCACACATGACAACAAACAATCACAGAACAAAGACTTCTAGGTTAAGGAAATCAGCAAAGGTAGCAAATGACATGTGAATTCATTAAACTGAAAACTGAAATGTCATGATACAACTACTGTGCCCTTCAATTTCTCACAGTCAAATAGTCGCTGTCCATAACACATTTACTGGGTTGCTTTTTAGATCAGAGTAATTGAAAATCTAGTCAAAATGAGAGCTTTCTTTCCCCTCGTCTCTACATGCTGTGTCTAGATCTGTAAAAGCACCTTCTATACACAATGTTTTATTCCTAATACTTAGCTGTAAAAAAAGCTTAAAAGTAAGCTTCTTGCAATTTTTTTTTTTTTCTAGTTCTCAACTGTAACTGTAAACAGACATGCACTTCGGGCATTCTCATATGTGCTTGCCTTTTGTTCCAACACCCATCGAATCGTGCGCCAGGTGATGGAGCCAGCCACACACTGGTTGTGGGTAACATGTGCTAAACCACTTCTTTTGGAAAAATGTCCACCCTCTTCTCTCTCAGTTCGGTCATCCTCCTAGTTTCTAGTTATCACAGACTGATTAAATGCTGAAAAGCCATTACTGATACAAAAGCACATTTTAAAAGTCTGATTTTTATCATGAAATGAAATCTTACACAAATATCTGATATCAGGTAGGCTATTTCACAGCCCAATATACAAGTATGCCTGGCCCAATTTCTTACAATGTATAAACTTTCAAAAAATACCAAATTCATGTCATCAACACTTGTTTCTCTATTATTAATGAGGCTTTCATAATCATTAATAGTTCTAGTTTTGCAGAATGCTGAGATGAAAACTCTAAAAATAAATTTAGTCTTCTGTCTTCCATTCTAAATCCCTTCTGGTCTCTCTTGCTGCTCTGGCATCAACAATAATATATATATATACATACACACTTACATAATTCTGGTGTCCATAAAATTGTTGCACAATTTGAAATATTTATAACTTTCAGTCTATAACTGACAGAATCAACCTGTAATAACCATTTAAAAGCCTGATGTACCTAATTTTTTGTTACTGCTGTCATCTTTGAAAAATTTTTTATTATTATTATTATCTTTTTAAAAAAAAAATTTTACTTACTACTTTAAAAAAAAAAAAAAAAAAAAAAAAATATATATATATATATATAAAAGACTTTAGAAAATAACTTGAAAAACTTTGAGAATATATGGCAATCAAAATTTATAAGCAATAAACAAAGCTAAGACCATAAAATTCAAATACAATGTCCACATTTATGCATGCGAAGACTGGAAAACAACTAAATAAATAGAAAACAAATTAGCTTCCTTTGAAAACAAATGCTTAAGGAAAATACAAATTCAAGTGGAATGAATTCAAGACTAAGGCAGAGACAATTCAGATGAATGAACCTCACTGGTGATCAGAAAAAGGAGATGGACATATATTGGCCACATGATGAGAAGAAACAACCAGAGAATCCCAAAACAAGCTATCAACTGGAACACAACAGGCTGAAGGAAAAGATCTCAACTATGTGAAACTCTAAGGAGCACATTGTTAAGAGAGGTCAAATTAGTAGGCATAAAATCCCTTGATGAGGCTGAAAAGCTTGCGAAAGACGGCACAGGAAGGATGTAAGATGTAAGAACCAAAGAACATGGTTTACTCTCTCTTTAAATGAAGCCATGGCTCAATAACAAGTTTTCCGTTCATACGTAGTTGTACTGCTCTTTATGTTTTAATACTAGTGCTGCAATGATGCTTAATGACTGTGTTTGAAAGGGAGTTTTAAGAGCACGAAGGACAGAATGTTGGATAGGCCTACATTGCCCAGTTCTTTCACCTTTGAAAATAAAGTTTGCTCCTTCATTGTTTGTTCTATTTGAAAAGGTTTGCCTCCATGAGCCTCATGTCTGTGAAAGAGACTTTACTGGATAAAAATATCATAGTGACAGTTCAACTTACCATTCTTTCCCACACCATTAATGATCCAGTCATCAGCATGTAGGTTGTGAGGCTTGGCTGTTTCTACTACAATGTGCTGCATGTCTCGCCATGTCAGTGATGGACTGAAGAAAAAAAAAAAAAATAAATAAAAACTCATTTAATCGCATGAATATTTTACAAGTAAGATTCATGTAATATGGAAATATATACTGAAACTTCTTCCATGTTAATAATACTGAAACATAAAAAAAAGCATGCAAAAAATTACTAAATATAGTCCATAATAATTCATTATCAACGATTCTATCCTATAACTGTTCGCTGACGCATTTCCTTTGCCACCTTTGTATTTAGTGAGTCTATCAGTTCCCTGGATATCATTTTTGCAGTTTTCTCACAATTTATAGTTCTCTGGATTTCATATTGTCATTACCTTTTTCAGATTTCCAGCTTTCACTTCTCCTACAAGTTCTTACTTTTCCAGATTTCATTTTTTCTATTTCCTCCACACTTTTTTTTTTATTTCTCCATATTTTCATTGTTACATTTCTCCAGAATTTATGTTTTTAGCTTCTTGCATTTATTAGCTGCACAGAATTCACTTTTCAGTTTTTCCATACATATACTGCTTTGTCCATTAATTTCCAGGATTTCAATTGTTTCAGGAGCATTTTTTATCCTGATAAACTATGAAAATAAACTGGGTAAGGTAGCCTTAAAAAGGTGCATACAAAGCACTCAGATGTGAGAGGATGAAAAATCATGCAGTGAAATACTGAGAGTTGAACCTCGCACTCTTGTAAAAAAAAATGTCACAGCAAAATAGGGCAGTACACAGACAACTCTGCAATGAGGTACCCCTACCACTTATATGTATGACTCTATAATGCCTATGTCATCTGTACTTCAAAACTCTGGTTACTGTTTGAACAACCTTTTGTTTTTAAAAAAAAGAACACACACTTATTATTTTGAACGTACCTGTTAAGAAATAAACATAAGAAAAGACAGTTAAGAAATAAATATAAGAAGAATAGTTAAGAAATAAAATATAAAAAGGATGATGACTTTGATGAATTTCTTGCTGGACAATAAATACTGGACCATTCTGATTATGATATTATGACAGTATAAGGCCTGAAGTCTTGACATTTTCCATTTCTTGATGATCAATACCCTTCATCATAATGATCCACATAAATTTGTTAACATTGCTGAACCTTCTTCTTCTTCTTCTTCTGCATTCAATTTCATATGCCCAGCTTTCTAAACAAAGAGCTTGGCTGCCTCCATGAATCCCACTGTCAGCAGGAGGTCTTTGTAAGAACTCTGCAGTCTAACATTAATGAATGAAAATGGAACACTGATGAAATGTTTTATTAAAAGAGATATTTAAATGTTACTACAAAAACTAAAAAAAAAACATTTCCCTGCCAATTTATGCAATTTTATTTAAGCAGACAAAAGCAGCAGGCAATTTATTGGGAAAATTGCCACCTTTCTAAGCTACACTAGCTGCTCATAAGCCAATCATGTAAAAAAATGGGGCAAAGAAAAAAAAAGACAACTGCAAGATAAAATGGGACAAATATGGCTATCAAGATTAAAATGAGTGGGACCAAAAGAAACACTTACTGAGAAAATGGTAAGAAAAGGAACACCAAAACAAAAACAGCTTAAGGGGACAACTAACAAAATCTGATATATAAAATTTGTATATAAAGAAAAAAGATGGACAAAAAAAGAGCCAAAGGAAAAAAAAAATCAGGACAAATAAGCCAAAAATAGAATTCTAAAATGAGAAACTAGAGAAAAAAGATGGGACAGAAGTGGGATTCCCAGGTATATAATCACAGGCATGGCTCCAGTTCACTATGTGAATGTTCTGTTTTACGATCAATAAATCAATAAAGCAAAATTGCTGGCAATAAATGTACCATTTATTTGCTTACAGCCTGAAATAGAAGCTTTAGCAAATTGAAATCCCTTGAGCACTAAAGATAAATATTGGAAACAAATTTGATAAAAATTAATAAAAAACAAGACAAAGGAAATCCTTAACTTTGGCATTTGATGATTATCAAATCCCCCCCCCCCCCAAAATGGATGACACATGATGATGATGATATGGAAAGACTGAAAAAGCTTCTCACTGAAGGAAAGACCGAATATATCAAGGCATTTCTTCTTCTGTGTTCAGTTAATATGTGAGACTAGATCTGGAACCTCTTCACATGAGACAATGTCTAGAGATTTATCTCAAAGTTTTGTGGTAGCTCCACAGCTTCTGTACATTTTAGGACTAAATATGGCTGCATAAGTCCACACAGGGCTAGGCACTCTTGTAGCAAATTTCTAGCCTCTGTATTTCACTCTCACTTGTGACATTCATTTGTTTAGGCTATTCTGGGTTGAAACAGGTGACCAAGGAGCTTACAAAAAAGCAGCCTTTAAATAAAACAGTCTCCGGTTGCCTTGGCAAGTGATGGACTGGACAAAGTTCACTTACTGAAAAAAAAACCCCATCTTGACAGATATTTTGCACTCATCTGTACCACAACCTGCCTGCAACAGTGTGTTTTCTCAAAAGTTTACTTAATCACAGTTCTCTCTATAGTGCCTAGCTATTTAAAATGTCTATGTAAAGCGCATATGTCTAGTTATGAAAAGTGTCTATGTAAAATGTGCATGTCTAGCTGTGTAAAGTGCCCACATCTAGCTATGTAACGTTCCAATGTGTATATAAGGTGTGCATGTCTAGCTATGTAAAATGCATATGTCTATGCAAAGTGGTCATGTCTAGCTATATAGTGTCTATGCTTAAGTAAAATGTTCATGTCTAGTTATATATAGTACCTGTCTATGTAAAGTGTCCACACCCAGCTATGTAAGTGCCTACGTCTATGTCAAGTGTCCATGTCTAGCTATATATAAAGTACCTTTTTCTGGCTATGTAAAATGTCTGTGTCTAGCAATGGAGGTCTCCTATGTGGAAAATTGGGGCTGGACTTCTACAGTTCACGAGCTGCTGGCTTCAAGTCCCAGCAGTGGTGATTTTTTAATGGTACCACCACATTAGAAAGGCCTCGGGGTCCACCAGTCTCTAAAAATAGGTACCAGAGAAATCTGGGAGGGTAAATGCGGCCAGGCCTTATACCGATCACATCAGACTTTCATGCGCCGATGGTCTTGGAAATAGGGGCTTAATACTGTATCCTCGATATGCCTTAATTGGCATGGAAACTGGGATTTCTGTTCATCACACACTTTTGCTACCTATCACAGAAGCTCCTCTTGTGTACCACTCTTGTTAAAAAAAAAACAACTTATGTATTATACTGTGCATTTTATAAAAGCATTTAATACAGTTTTCTTTATAACAACAAAATATGTTCAGTCTTTCAGTGTACCAATAAGTGATGAGACATATATAAAAATATATAATATTGAAACATAAAAAGCATGCAAAAAATTACTAAATATAGTCCATAATAATTCATCATGAACTATTCTATCCTATAAATAACTCCCTCCCCTCACCTCACCTCACTCACCCACTCACTCACTCACTCACTCACTCATACATACATATGCAAACATGAATTTGTGGTTTACAAATGCTACACACATCCCAGAAGCTTATCTAACAACTGTACTTTATTGCCAATGCTCCTCACAGCCTTCTTATGTTTAAGCTCACTTGCCAAACAATTTGGACTACAAATGAATGACACTATATAAAAATAATAAAACCAAAAAAAAAAACCAAACTAATCACAGTGCCAAACTATAAACATGTGAATGAAAAAATGCTTCACAAAGATGTGCAAACACAATGAAAGCCACAATAACAAGAAGACATCCTCTCCTTGCTTGACTCCATCTATGATGCTGTGCCGTAGGGTCCAAGAAAGTGTATGCCTACTGTTCATGGCCATGGTGGTGACCACAAATGGCAGAGGATACACTTACCTTACTGGACTAAACCAATTCACAAACACATTAATAACAAAGATTAACTGTTATGTATGTACACATCATTTTCAACTACTTTACACAGCTCTTCTGTGCCATAAGAGTACAAACCTACACCTACATAACAACAACAACATAATATCACCAGCACAAATCAGAATTCCATGCAAAACAACTTACTTGGCTTCCAAAGCAAGTGCTATGATTCCAGCAGCAAGGGGGGCACTAGCTGAAGTGCCTGTGTGCGTTTCTGTACAGCTCTGACGTAAATCTGTGGTCACCTGAAGCATCAGAGTATAGCAGTGCATGATGAGTCCTAGTAGTTCATTTCAATTCTCATTTGTGTAATTTAACATTTTTTCTATTCTATGATAAGAATACTGAATAATTGGAAAGAGTAAAAGGGCTTATAGTTTTGACAAGTCTGAATGTGTGGAAAGATAGTATGAGGGCTTACAGTCTGACAGGGTTAAATGTGTGGAAAGAGAGTATGAGGCTTACAGTTTGACAAGTCTGAATGTGTGGAAAGATAGTATGAGGGCTTACAGTCTGACAGGGTTAAATGTGTGGAAAGAGAGTATGAGGGCTTACAGTTTGACAGGCTTGAATGTGTGGAAAGAGAGTATGAGGGCTTACAGTTTGACAGGGTTGAATGTGTGGAAAGAGGGTATGAGGGCTTACAGTTTGACAGGCTTGAATGTGTGGAAAGAGGGTATGAGGGCTTACAGTTTGACAGGCTTGAATGTGTGGAAAGAGAGTATGAGGGCTTACAGTTTGACAGGCTTGAATGTGTGGAAAGAGAGTATGAGGGCTTACAGTTTGACAGGCTTGAATGTGTGGAAAGAGGGTATGAGGGCTTACAGTTTGACAGGCTTGAATGTGTGGAAAGAGAGTATGAGGGCTTACAGTCTGACAGGGTTAAATGTGTGGAAAGAGAGTATGAGGGCTTATAGTTTTGACAAGTCTGAATGTGTGGAAAGAGAGTATGAGGGCTTACAGTTTGACAGGGTTAAATGTGTGGAAAGAGAGTACGAGGGCTTATAGTTTTGACAAGTCTGAATGTGTGGAAAGAGAGTATGAGGGCTTATAGTTTTGACAAGTCTGAATGTGTGGAAAGAGAGTATGAGGGCTTACAGTTTGACAGGCTTGAATGTGTGGAAAGAGAGTATGAGGGCTTATAGTTTTGACAAGTCTGAATGTGTGGAAAGAGAGTATGAGGGCTTACAGTTTGACAGGCTTGAATGTGTGGAAAGAGAGTACGAGGGCTTACAGTCTGACAGGGTTAAATGTGTGGAAAGAGAAAGGGCTTACAGTTTGACAAGTCTGAATGTGTGAAAAGACAGTAAAAGACCTTACAATCTGACGGGCTTGAGTGTGTGGAAATAGCGTAAAAGAGCTTACATTCTGATGAGCTTGAGTGTGTGGAAATAATGTAAAAGAGCTTACATTCTGATGAGCTTGAGTGTGTGGAAATAGCGTAAAAGAGCTTACATTCTGATGAGCTTGAGTGTGTGGAAATAGCGTAAAAGAGCTTACATTCTGACAGGACTGAGTGGCTAGAAAATCAGGATGGAAGGAATGTGAATCCTCAACATAAATAAGATGCCACATTCTCACAGAAAAGCAAGAAGTTCTGACAGAATTTTTTCTTCCATACAGCACTCTTTCTCATCCTTGTTTATTTTTTCCCCTAGTCTCTGCTGGTGGAGCAGTGAGGGAATAGGATTTTTACCTGTGATTAAATTCCACATCAGGTTCATGCAGAATGCTAATATAAAAAAAAAAAAAACATAAAAAAAAGGAAATTCATAATTAAAAAAAAAAATTCACAGGGAGTTAGAATTTCAAAGAAAAAAAAATACAAATGTGTCAAGAAAAGGGATTAATATGTGGGGGAGGGGGGGGGGTCCTAACAGAATATATATTTGGCAACAAGAACTCTGCCTGGTAAGAATGCTTTAGATCTGTCTTATAGTGTCTTAAAATGTCTCTATAATGAGAGAGACACAGCAGTTCTACAACTCTGGCGACCTTCGGAACCCACTCTCTCTCGGAACTACATTCATGATTTCTCACATAATCTCACTGTGAATTAACACACTGAAAGATGGGATAACATGTTTTGCACGCAATGTCTGTGTGAATTAATGCAACAAAAGATGGGATGTTTCCCCGCACAATGTGAGGATGGAGTCAATCAATGCGCAGCATGGATATTCTACTGTGGAACAGCAACAGGAAGAGAAGCTAACAGCCTGTATGGAACGATGGATTAAAAGGGCTAAAAGACAACTTTATGAAAAAAAAACCAAAAAAAACTTCATGATAAATGTGAGGATCTGGAAACCATATAAATATCCAGCTGTAGATGAAAGAAGCTGATTTCCCACTCCACAGTGAAAAATCCTGAAAACCGTGTAAGGGTAAAACAAGGTGAAGGAGAAGGTAACTCAAAGAAAAGGGGGTGGGGGTAGGGAGAAGTTATTGGAACATAATCCTACTATTGAATCACAGCTCTTACACATCACTTGTCAATTTTCTTTCTAAATCCTTGCAAAAAAGTATCAATTACACTGCAGCATTTTATCTACACAATACCTTAACTCTGCACATATGAGGGTTCAGGACCAGTCTTGTTTCTCTCTTCCCAGATGAATACAGGACATCATACAGAACAACAAAATAGCTTACAGGCACTTGCTCATACAACTTTATGGCACCAGGCTGGTGGACACTATCTTGATCTAGATCCATTCATGGCACTGGTCTGAAGGACAATAGCTAGATATGTAACAGTGCATCTCACGGGTCTGAAGAGCAAGATCCTAACACATGCCACAAATGGAAGCGGACCCATGGGCATGACACACAGATCTTATTATTCACGGCATCTGTCCCAAGATCAGGACTTGAATCTCTACCACAGCATGGCAATGGGCTGAAGGCTAGGAACTGGACTTGCAACAATGGTAGTTTTATAATTTAAAAAATACAACAAACAACACTAATCCTTACAAAAGACTGTCAAATGACAGCCAGAGGTTTGTAACACATGATGGTTCTAAGGACTGTTATAGCCGGAGGTAGGGTAGGGGATATGCTTTCCACTCCAATTAAATGTCTCCAATGCGTGTGTCTCAAATAGCCTCTGACAGTCAAGTCCAGCTCATGGCCTTCTTACAGCAGAATTGTTCAAACTGACAGGAGAAGGGGTGAAGGTGAATATGTGGCGCCTGAAAACCAGACATTTCAGGTAGATGATTGGCGAGGATTCGTTCTCCTGGACAAAAGCTCCGTCCCGGTCACAACTAGGAAGGGTAGCGGCCATGACTACAAACTGCTAAAGTCGGAGACACTGGACCAGTGCAGTCTAGATAGGCAACCACCTCTCACCCAACAGGGATATATGTGTATACTAATCACGTTGAGGTTTTCCAGTGAGAAAGTCCAACGCTGGACTGGATGGGCAACCACCTCTCACCCAGCAGGGATATACTAATATCCAAAACATGTCAAGGTTTTCTGGTAAGAAAGTCCAGCTCTAGGTTAAACTGGTGTAACGAAAACCACGGTGTCATGTAATCCCGCTTCTGAGACCCACCGAGAATACAGGCTCAAGCCCTGCGATACTCTGAACCTTTTGTGGTCCTCTTGGGGATCTCGTGTGGTCCTTTCGGGGACCACGGGACCTATCAAGGACCACAGGAGTAAATTCAGTAGGATCACCGAGTGGTCTTGGTGGTAGAAGCGAACGAAGAAGAAGTAACACATGATTACTTACAATCTGTTTCTCTCCTCCAGAGCCACTACTGTAGGTGGTGGCTAGCGTGGAGGAGCAAGCCTCAGAATACCAAGGAATGTTGCCATTCTCAGTTGCACTGCTGATGGACAGGGTATATATGCTGTTTGTGTAACCATCACAGTTACAGTTGTCCGCATCCCGTCCACCATTACCGCTGGCCCAAACGAAAATAGAACCGAGACTTCCTCGACCCTGCAAACAGCAAAAAAAAAAAAAAAGAAAAAAATTGTTTAATGTGCTATTACTCAACATTTACAAAAACTGCACATTGTAATTAAAACGTTCCCAAAATAAGATAAAATGAGACCAAATAAATGACTGTATAATAATTATATATAGTATTCAGTATTTGCAGTGCATTTTTAAAAAATGGGACACCCTGTTCATATTACTCCAGGCAGCAAATAACCTAAGGTCTCTACAGATCTGTGTAGTAACCTGTACAGTACACTGTACTTCTACTTTATAAAATACATAAGGTAAGCCTCTTTTCAAGTAACCTCTGACCTTAGTGATGCCATCATAGAAAGCCTTCCTAGCAAGAGTGGCTGGTCCATCTACTGTTCTACCATCGTCATCTGGCCCCCAGCTAGCACTGTATATGTGAATGTGCTGAGGGTTTAGACCAAGAGACTGAGCCTCAACAGAGTCTGTGACATCACCATCCAGCATCCTTACACCTAGAAAGACCAAAACAAACATTAATCAAGTTCATAAGGAAGTTTTCACATATAATGCCCTCATTTGACAAGCTGGTGATTTTCCAGCAAACTGCTAACTTGAATTCTTGGCCAATGGTGAAGGTTTAGCCACAATAGGATAAGGTAAAAGGTAAAAGTAGGCACATAATGTCAATGATGTACCTAAGGAATATGGGGTTAGCGTCCGCAGTTGTATTTTTCTTGACTTGTCAGCACACCAGGGTGGTATGACATCATGTCCGGCAGCCTTTCCTTCTTCAGGTGCAGAATGAACTGGGTACCTATTTCTACAACAGGGTGAATGGAATGACTCTGGCCAGATTAAAAACACTGACCCTGCCTTGAGATGAGCGCACTGGTTCACCACTCAGATGTCCTTGGGCTACAGTGTCTCTGAGGTGGATCCAAACTTCTCAGAAATATGTCTTCCTCAGTAAACATGACATTCCACGCCCCTAACAAAACTTATACAACTGACTACTTTCAGGAGGACTGCAGAAATCTAGGGCTGAGTCAGGACATATTGTGGTTCACCATACTGTTAAAAAAAAAGAAACACAACACTACTGTAGTCATAATGGACACCAAATTTCAAACTTTTATCAAAATTTTATTTTATGGAAATAATGCTTCAATCTTGGCATGAGGAAACTTTAAGACTTTAACAATAAAATGACGTTCAGTAAATTTGGTTTGGACTTTCATTCTCTGTGATGCAGGCCTCTTTTTCAGTAAGGTGTATGGCTTCCTCTGGTGTATCAGAGAACGACATCTCCCTGACATAGATCTGATTAGGCGTTGGATCTGGGATGGCTGCCCACTCTTCCCGCAGTGCAAGAGACAACTGTCGGAGATTGGTTTGCGCCACGTCTCGTTGGCGGACTTGTCTGTTGAGTTCATCCAATAAGTGTTCTAATGGGTTCATGTCTGATGACATGGATGACCACGGAATGGTCTGGACGTTGTTGTCAGCGAGGAACTGGGTGGTGAGTTGTTCCACATCAGGTCGAGCGTTATGTTGCTGAAAAATCGACCCTGCTGCAGGCAGAAGTGGAAGGATGTGAGGACAAAGAATTTCAGCGATGTATCGTTGGGA
This sequence comes from Achatina immaculata, assembly GCA_009760885.1. NCBI lineage: Eukaryota > Metazoa > Mollusca > Gastropoda > Stylommatophora > Achatinidae > Lissachatina > Lissachatina immaculata. The sequence goes on along the minus strand of CM019691.1, from coordinate 27,225,648 downwards.
TTTCAGGTGTCCTTCAATTTGCACCAGGTCACTTCTTTCCACGAAGTTGATCGTCCCCCACACCAGTACACCTCCACCACCATGCAGAGAAGCCTCATCCATGCAGTTCTGGGCGTAGCGCTCATGGACTCTACAGTAAACTCTTCTCCGTCTATCGTGTCGCTGAAGCAGAAAGAATGATTCATCACTAAACCAAACCTTTCTCCAATCATTCGCAACGGTCCACTGATGATGCTGGTTTGCCCACTGCAGTCAGTTCTGGTGATGCCAGTCCGTAAGAACAGGATCTCTGTAGGGTCTTCTAGCCCAAAGACTAGTGTCGTGCAGCCGGTTCCCGACCATTTGATTCAACGAGCTGCTGTCATTGACTGGATTGTTGAGGACGCAGATGCAAATCGATTCCTGAGGTGACACAGCCGTATGAAGCAGTCTTCAGCAGGAGTTGTGACAATGGGTCTTCCACTCCGTGGCCGGTCTGCAACCGAGCCAGTTTCTTGAAATCGTCTCCAAAGGCAACTAATGGTGGTTCTAACCACATTAAATTGTCTGGCCACTACACTTTTGTGACTGTCCAGTCTGTAAACATCCAATGATGATGAGTCATTGTTCTGTAGTGAGACGAGCCATACATGCGCACTGAATTTTCAAATGAATTGATTCGAGGAGCATCAGTCTTTTATAGGCATTCAATAACATGCTCAGTGAGTTTTGTGTTCAGTAAGTTTCACGGGATTCTCGTGAACCTGTCATAAGTTATTGTCAAAAATGCTGTTTTGACTAGTATCGCTTCTCTGCGCTCATGAATCATCTGCTGAGTACAATTCAGGTCAGCACGTGAAGTTGATGTCCAAGTGAACGTTTCAGGCAATTTGCCCTTGTCTGATCAGCAAACTTTAGTTTAAATCGCAACATCATATTTGTTGCGTTTCTGTGTTTTTTTTTTTCAACAGTATAATTCTTAAAGCTGTGTCATCCTCGAACACTGTGAACTCATTCTTGAGTACACTAGCCTGCCTCTCTCTCTCTCTCTCTCTGTGTGTGTGTGAGTGAGTGAGTGAGTGAGTGAGAGAAGACACCGTCAAATTTGGCAGTCCATGTCCCATAGTTAACATCCCTGCTTGCATCAGGGTTGGCAAACCACAGATGATAAACTTGTGTCAGGGTTGGCAAACTACAGCTGATACGCTTGTGTCAGGGTTGGAAAACTACAGCTGATATGCTTGCGTCAGGGTTGGCAAACCACAGCTGATACGCTTGTGTCAGGCTTGGCAAACCACAGCCAACCAAGACCCTGTCTCATCGCTCCGTTGGTACCTCCAGTAACGGGCCTAAGCTGGCTAATGGGCCAGGAATCACCGTAGTGCCCCAGTGGAGTCTGCTAAAGAAGTATTGCATACCCCCCCCCTTCTTTTTTTTAATTAACAGTTGCCGTAACCCTGTCCCAATTCGACACAAAGCTATGTCTCAATATCTTCATCGCATCAGCTGCAAAGATTATTATGTTCGCAGTTCCACAGAGATACAATAACAATAAAAACTATAGTCTCGAATCAAAATGATCTCTTTCACCTGCTTTTAAAAATGAGAAGAAAAAAAAAAGCACATGAAACAGTACAACTACATACAAATTTTAAAGTTTTATCTAAGTAGACAGAAAGTGACATTTTCACAAAAATATCCCTTTCATGAGCATGTCAAATACTGTTGTTGTTTTTTTTACAGTAAAAAATAAACTGAAATAAACAATGACTGACCTTCAGAAACAAATAAGAAAAAGAAGTAACTTGAGCAAAGAAAAAGAATAATTAAACTAAAAATATGAAGCCAGAAGCTTTCTGATTTAGTTTATTAGAGGATTTTTTTTTGGTTAGTTTGTTTATGTGTATGTGTATATGTGTGTGTGCATGAGTGTAGACATGTGTACGCGGTTGTGAGGTACAGACAGTGGATGAACGAATTTTATTTTCAAAGAGTGAAGAATTGGGTAGGCAAGACCATGTAATAATTCTGCCCCTTATCACTCATCTTTCATTCTTACCACACATCTCGTTGGCCTCCCTGGCCTAATGGAATTGTCCGTTTTGACAGTCAACGACCCATAGCTGACATACTGGCGTCAGAGTTGGCGAACCCACAGCTGACCAAGACCCTGTCGCACCCTTCCATGGTGAAGTCTGCTAAAGAAGTATTGAATGCCCCCATGGCAGTGGAGTCTGCTAAAGAAGTATTGAATGTCTCCATGGTGGTGGAGTCTGCTAAAGAAGTATTGAATGCCTCCATGGTGGTGGAGTCTGCTAGAGAAGTATTGAATGCCCCCATGGTGGTGGGGTCTGCTAAAGAAGTATTGAATGCCCCCATAGTGGTGGAGTCTGCTAAAGAAGTATTGAATGTCTCCATGGTGGTGGAGTCTGCTAAAGAAGTAATGAATATCTCCATGGTGGTGGAGTCTGCTAAAGAAGTATTGAATGCCTCCATGGTGGTGGAGTCTGCTAAAGAAGTATTGAATGCCCCTATGGTGGTGGAGTCTGCTAAAGAAGTATTGAATGTCTCCATGGTGGTGGAGTCTGCTAAAGAAGTACTGAATGTCTCCATGGTGGTGGAGTCTGCTAAAGAAGTATTGAATGTCTCCATGGTGGTGGAGTCTGCTAAAGAAGTACTGCACACCCCCTGAAAATAAAAAGTTACACTCAGGGACTGAAAAGATGGCTGCCATAACCTGTTCCAAAGCTGATACGATATTGTGCCTCAACACCTTCACAGCATCGGCTGCAAAGAACACCAGCTCACGGTTTCAGACAGACAGAAGACAAGACTACCACACAACTGACTTTTTGCACAGGTATATAAATTACACAAAGAACATAACTAAGAATGTAAAAATAGGACCGTGCCATTCAGAAATATAATCAGCTACAAGAGAGATAACTAACATAGCAGTCTTAATATGAGAGAGAGAGAGATAGATAGATAGATAGATAGATAGATAGAGAGAGAGAGAGAGAGAGGAGGGGGTCTGGTTCAGATTTTTGTATGTTGTGCAGAAAAAAATGAAGATTTATCTCCTTACAGATATGATCTGATCATATAGCAAAACAAATGGGAATGAAGATATGGTCAAGGTACACTGGACTATGTCTGCATTCTAGAACACTGAAACAAAACATTAAACCTACCTATATCTACTATTTCAATGGATCAAAATGTATACTCTGGTGTCCAGATTTTTAATTTAAATTTGTTCTTTTTTAAAAAAAAATCTCTCCTCAACTATTTGTAGTTTTACTGCTAATTCTAAATTAATATAGAACATCTCAGTTTAACTAGCAATGTCTTATTATCAATATTCGGGGCAATCTTACAGAATGTCTCAATACTGAGAACAGAAGTTTTGCAGAAGATCTCAAAACTGTTCTGCAGAAGGTGTCTCAGACTTCAACCCTGTACTAAATAAGATCAGTCTACATTCAACAGCGTGTTCCTTTCCCTTCTTTCCTTCCATTCCTGGGCTTCCTGTAACTTTCTCTCTCTCTCCCCCCCCCCCCAACTTACTGACCCTAACTTCCCTATGCTCTTAACAAAATTAAAAGAAAAAAAAATAGTCAACAACGCCAACAGCAATTTTAGAGTTAGATTTCAACGTTCATTACGGGAAGCAGGAAAGATGCTTATCAGATAAACACAAAAAGATAAATCCAGGATTTTATCAATAATTAACATGCCCAGAATTGAAAACAAAAAAAAAAAAAGCGTTAAAGTTTCTAGCGTTTAAAAAAAAATTGGGGTATTTAATAACATCGCGATATTTTTTTTTCTTGTCTTGCTTTCACTTTCTTCACCTGCAAATGCAGTGTCAATCCATTATGTATGACACTTTACAAACTGACAGATGTTATGTCCATGATGAGGATGAAGTCCACTTATATTAAAATAACTCTTGGCATGTTTTATATATTCAGAAAGGCCATCTAGAGTGGGGCAACTTGGCATGTTGCATATGTTCTGTCATTTGCAATCGTTAACTGTTATCTCTTGTGACAGCCAGTTCCCGCAAAGTGAAGGTCTGAGAGAGAGAAAGATAGACTAAGATTTACAAGCAGATAAGGGTTGCATGACATGCGCTATTTTTTTTTCAAAAACGTAAAATATATTTCATGTAAAAAAAGCAGCATAAGCCCAATGTAAAACAAACAAAATATGCCCACAGTTAAAAAAAAAAGCAGAAAAAATGCTGAATGTAAAAAAAAAAGCAAAAGATGCTGAATGTTTAAAAAAAAAAGAAGCAAAATATACTGAATGCTTAAAAAACAGCAAAATATACTGAATGTTTAAAAAAAAAAAGCAAAAATATGCTGAATGAAAAAAAAGCAAAATATCTTGAATGTTTTTTTTAAAAAGCAAAATATGCTGAATGTAAAAAAAGCAAAATATGCTGAATATAAAAAATGAAAAATATGCTGAATGTTTAAAAAAAAAAGCAAACTATGCTGAATGTTTTAAAAAAGCAAAATATGCTGAATATTTTAAAAAATCAAAATATGCTGAATGTTTAAAAAAAAGCAAAATATGCTGAATTAAAAAAAAACAAAATATGCTGAATGTTTAAAAAAGCAAAATATGCTGAATGTTTAAAAAAAAAGCAAAATACACTGAATGTAAAAAAAGCAAAATAAGCTGAATGTATAAAAAAGCAAAATAAGCTGAATGTATAAAAAAGCAAACTATGCTGAATGTAAAAAAAGAAAAATATGCTGAATGTAAAAAAAAGCACAAAAGAGAAAAAAATTCTCAACATTCAAAATATTTTTAATGTTTCCAAAAAAAAATAATTAAATGTTGATACCAAACTTCTTGTTCCATCTCCTTGGAACATGCAGATATTATGTGCAGCCGATGCGATGAGAATGTTGAAGCACAGTATCATTTTGAATAGGAAGGTTATTTTGGCTTTTTTTTTTTTTTGGAGGGTTGGGGGGGGGGGGGTTGGATGTACTTGCATGGAGCTAAAACGTAGATGTGTGTGTGTGTGGGGGTAAAAAATTGGGGGGGGGGTGTATGCAATGCTTATTTAGCAGACTCCACTATTAGCCATGTTAAGCCGGCTACAACGGGAGATATGAGACAGTCTTTGTCGACTAGGGTTAGCCAGTCTCGGTCTGAGCATTTATAAAGGTCACCCACGCCCTGTGAGGCGGTAGGGGTAGGGGTGGGGGGAGAGACAAATAGAGAGGAAAGAGAGAGAGAGAGATAGGGAGGAGAGAGAGAGAGAGAGCGCCCCCCCCCCCCAATTTAACACTAAGTATGCCTTTCACATGTGTATTTAAAAAAAACCACCAGCTGTAAAACTCAAACAATGGATAGTTTAAGTGTACTCTCCCCCCCTCCTTCTTCAATTTGTTTCATTTATTCCCACTTTCATAGTACTCTGATTTGCTCTCTCGAATTTATAAAAGACCGTTTAATACAGGAACTGAAAATAATCTGAGATGAATTATTTTTCATGTGCATAATTAATAATAACATTTATTTATGAATTGCCCAGTGTCTGTAAATCTGTCACGTGATAGAAAAGGGCTGAACGGATGAGCAACGACCACTGTTGATAATAACGTTGATACAAAAAAAAAAAAGTGGAGTCAGAACAATAAAAATATCTATAAACTCGAGAAAGCCATCGGAACTGTAAAATAGCAGACGATGTCATTGAAAGTAAACAATCAGAATTAATGCAAGATAAAATAAACAAGCTAACTCTGAATGCAAACAACATAGGACTAAAGATCAACGTAGGAAAGACAAAGTTAATGAAGCAAAATGTGAACAACAAAAATGTACTGAGAGTAGATAGCAAGTTAGTTGAGAAAGTCAACGAATTTGTATACCTTGGCAGTGGAGTAGTAGAAAATGAAGAAAGCACAGAGGACATCAACAGCAGACTTACTAGAGCAAACCAGGGTTTTGCAGTGCTGCAGACTATATGGAAATCTAAAAAAAAAAAAACTAAGCATGAATACGAAAATCAGGATATTTAAGAATAATGTTCCAAGTGTACTACTCTATGGAAGTGAATGCTGGAAAATCACCAAAACCATAGAAAACAAGTTGAATTCTTTCCAGACTAAATGTTTACGAAGAATTAGAAAAATATTTTGGCCAAACACCATAAGAAATAACACCTTGTTGGCAGAAATGCAGATGAAGCCACTGACAACAATTATTGAGGAAAGACGCTGGCGATGGCTGGGACATGTGCTCCGAATGACTGACAACTCACGATCAAAAATAGCACTAAGATGGACACCACAGGAGAACAGAAGTAAGGGTAGACCAAAAGAGACATGGAGAAGAACAACAGAAAGGATGTTGAGTAACAGAGGGCTCACCTGGGCAAGAGCAGAAAAAAAAGGCAAAGGACAGGCATTTGTGGAAAACCCCTGCGGAAGCCCCATGTGTCCTGGGCACTTAAGGTTGAGAGAGAGAGAGAGAGAGAGAGAAAGAGAGAAACAATCAGAATTGCAAAATAAGACTCCAGTAAACAATCAGAACTGTAAAATAAGACTCCAGTAAACAATCAGAACTGTAAAATAACAGAAAATGTTAGGGACAGTTAATAACACTTGAAGAACCCACTGAAACTGTAAATTACAGTCAATACGTCAGATGAACAGTGTACAGAGTCTGAAACAGTAAACTGTCGGATGAACAAACAGCTTACACGGTCTGAAACGATAAACTGTCAGATGAACAAACAGCCTGCAAGGTTTGAAACGATAAACTGTCGGATGAACAAACAGCTTACAGGGTCTGAAACAGTAAACTGTCGGATGAACAAACAGTTTACAGTCTGAAACAGTAAACTGTCGGATGAACAAACAGCTTACAGGGTCTGAAACAGTAAATTGTCGGATGAACAAACAGCTTACAGGGTCTGAAACAGAACCGAAGAGAACGAGGACAGAATAAAGAGTACAGCTGTTTCTTCACATGCGGCTTGCTCACCACTTAGCGTGTAGCAGGTGTAAGAAAAATACCGCCCACAAATGATAACATGAAAAATAGATTTCCTAAACTGAAGAACTGTCAGACAAGGATAATGAAGGTAATGTAGCTTTAATTGATGAGATGCTTTTGGACACACGGATATTCCTCCCCCCCTTCCCCCCCCCTCTCTCTCTCTCTTCTTCCAGAGGGTCTCACAATGTGATGCGAGTATCACTGGTAGTAAAGGTGATGGGTAGTTATCTGAGGCTAACCCAGTGGAAGTGGTATCTGGTGGTTTTCATAATATGGTGCGATTATCACTAGAGGTAAGGCGATGGGCGGTATTCTGATGTTAACAGGAGAACTGGGATCTTTGGTGGTTCTCAAACTATGGCGCAAGTAGCACTAGTGGTTAAGTAATGGATTGTTATTCTCATGTTAGGAAACTGCATAAAAAATCAGACTTCTGATAAGTGTAAATGAAAAGCCTGACTTTGTATGGCATGAATTACTCGCGTTTTTAAAAGAAAACAAGACAAGGAACGAATGAATGAGCTTAAATTACAAATGGTAACGATCTGGGCAGGCAGTTCAGTTTTATCCGATCTGGGCAGGCAATTCAGTTTTATCCGATCTGGGCAGGAAATTCAGTTTTATCCGATCTGGGCAGGCAATTCAGTTTTATCCGATCTGGGCAGGCAATTCAGTTTTATCTGATCTGGGCAGGAAATTCAGTTTTATCCGATCTGGGCAGGCAATTCAGTTTTATCCGATCTGGGCAGGCAATTCAGTTTTATCTCTCAACTTTCTTATTGTCCTACACAATGAGAATCAGACTAGCAACGGTTTCAAAATATATAATGAGGATAAGAATATTTAGGGAGGGAAAGAAAGGGTTAAGAATTGGGCACGTAGGCCAGTCTAACATTCTGCCCTTCATCATAAAGCTTTCACTCAGTCACAGTCAGTCAGCAACTGTTAATGAGCATAATAATCATGACGATACAATTAAATGATCACATAAAATAAATAATAAACTTATCTCTTGTCCATACACTCCACGCTCTGATTTATGCAACGGCATGAAATAAACTTGCATTCTTACATTCTTTCAAAACGAAAAAATTTATAGAAAAGCAGTATTTTAAAAAAAATTACAACAATCGAGCCATATTTTAAACTACTTCAGACTATGGTTAGGGTGGCATATAGTCCATATCAGACAAATGTTAACAAAGTTTGAAGTTTAAGAACGAATATTACTTATAAATTTTATATGAGTTGGTAGGGCATTCCAAAGGTGTGTAGCTAAGTAAGAGAAGCTTACTTTTAAACATGTCAAGCCTTGGTTTTGGGAGAATACAACTGCTTAAGAGAATACAATTGCTTGAGAGATGGAGCGAGAGTGAAAGAGTTGGAGGGGGGGGGGGAAGGCAAGGCAAGGGTAAGGAGAGAGTACAATCATCAATGACAGGAAAAAAAACATAAGAAAGGAATTTTCTAACTCCAATGTCTCGCTGCCAACACCACGTGGTTTTCATGTTTTTATCAAACTGATGGCATCAAATGGAACGAATTCAAGAACAATGTAGAGATAAGACAGATGACTGAACAACAACCTGTCTCATGGGTGATCAGGAGAAGGAGATGGACATACGTTGGTCACGTGATGAGAAGAAACGATCAGAGAATCACAAAACAAGCTATCAAGTGGAACACAACAGGCCAAAGAAAAAGAGGCAGACCGCATGAAACTCTGAAGAGGACATTGTTAAGAGAGGCCAAATTAACAGGTGTAAAATCCTTTGATGAGGTTGAAAGACTCGCCGAAGATAGGAAAAAATGGCGAACTACTTTGCGAGCCCTGTGTGACGTTTAACGGCACGGAAGGATATAAGATTTTTTGTGTGCTTTTGTTTTAACATTTAATGTAAACTACATGTTAAAATAAAAAGGTATACATATCGCAGTGATCACCAAACTTGGGCCGCTGTCCCCTTATCTGGCCCACATCCCTTGCGCCCGCGAAACATTTTTCGCTCAATTGCTTCTGATGTCCATTGGCGCTACCTTTTCCCCTTTATCGCCCCCCCCCAATGTATGTGTCTGTGGGGGTGGGGGAGGAGAGAGGAGAAAACACGTCCACTTTTGGAATAACCGACATCCTGGCGTTCGTTTCCTAATTCCCCCCCCCCCCCCCCCCCAACCTCCCCTTCTCGCTGTGTTTACGAAGGGAGGCAATCTGCAACTTATACAACAGAATCAGTTTTTTAAAAAAATCCAAGCCACAACAAGCCACAAGATTTGGGGCTTTCGCGATGCCATACTACGGGTGAGGAAGATGCTAAACACATGGAAGAATATAATGCTTTTCCACATGTTCTTCTTCAAATGTAACAAACTCCCGTCCACCAGGGACCGATCATTGTTTTTCTTTGCCAAACTTATACAAGATACTGAACACATGCGACAACCATTTATCGCGTTTACACTTTTTTTTTTTAATCACACGAAAACTGAGGAGTATTTACCTCTGAATAAATTACTTCATCAAAAAATGTATATTTAAACAAAATAATTCAGAAATTATCTTAAATGTTTTTTAATCTTAAGTTTTAAATTTGAAAAGAGGTAATTATTTATATTTTTTTAAAAATAGGCAATCATTTTTTTTGTCCAACACCAACACCCCAACCCCTCCCTCCCCCAGATATCATAATATTTATCTTTCGAAAAAAAAATCTAAATAGTCGCACTTGGATCACATTTTCTTTTAGAAAAAAAACATAACAAATATAAAAAAACAAGACGCGGCCACCATAATGAGAAATTGAAGATTCTCTCCCATACATCCCCTCCTCACCCCCCCCCCCCCCAAAAAAAAAAAAGCTCTAAAGGTTAAAAGTAGGATACATTTTTATCTATACAGGAAAAAAAACCAAGGAGGATGCCCCAAACTGGCAGTCTTACACAGAGAAATTACTGCACAGCTCAAGGAGAATTGCGCTGCCGATGTGAAACAAGTATTTACACCACTTCTTACGTTCCCTGATATCCTGCTGGTCTTTTCCAGCTGAAACAAGCTTGGACTAGGCAAGTGACGTCACTCTTCCCTCTATCTCTTCTCCTTCTCTCCCACCCCCCCACCCCCCCACCACAAAAAAAAACCAGGTGAGTGTGATAAAACGAAGAAACCAGCGCGCCCTCTACAACATGATATCCCTCCTTTACTTTCCTTGTCAACTCTTCCAGCCCACCATTCCATCTCCTTCCACACTATTCAGACTAATCTCACGCTTGTTCATACGCGTTTTAAATGTAAGAACAGATTATACTGTCCTATTTCCATGTTTTAATATATCAAACATGTGTAATACAAATATGAGACGTCAAGTGAAAAGAACACAAAAAAGTAATAAAACAAGCCGTTATTACTGCCATCAATTAATCGTCATAAATCTGATCCATCTCTTCTTGCAGGCTGGCTATACTGGATCTCTAGTTTCTTTTATCTTCTCTACATGATCGTGTTCCCGGCGATGGCTGGATATACTGGATCTCTAGTTTGTTTTATCTTCTCTACATGATCGTGTTCCCGGCGATGGCTGGATATACTGGATCTCCAGTTTGTTTTATCTCCTCCACATGATCGTGTTCCCGGCGATGGCTGGATATACTGGATCTCCAGTTTGTTTTATCTCCTCCACATGATCGTGTTCCCAGCGATGGCTGGATATACTGGACCTCCAGTTTGTTTTATCTCCTCCACATGATCGTGTTCCCAGCGATGGCTGGATATACTGGACCTCCAGTTTGTTTTATCTCCTCCACATGATCGTGTTCCCAGCGATGGCTGGATATACTGAATCTCCAGTTTGTTTTATCTCCTCCACATGATCGTGTTCCCAGCGATGGCTGGATATACTGAATCTCCAGTTTGTTTTATCTCCTCCACATGATCGTGTTCCCAGCGATGGCTGGATATACTGAATCTCCAGTTTGTTTTATCTCCTCCACATGATCGTGTTCCCAGCGATGGCTGGATATACTGAATCTCCAGTTTGTTTTATCTCCTCCACATGATCGTGTTCCCGGCGATGGCTGGATATACTGAATCTCCAGTTTGTTTTATCTCCTCCACATGATCGTGTTCCCGGCGATGGCTGGATATACTGGACCTCCAGTTTGTTTTATCTCCTCCACATGATCGTGTTCCCGGCGATGGCTGGATATACTGGACCTCCAGTTTGTTTTATCTCCTCCACATGATCGTGTTCCCGGCGATGGCTGGATATACTGGACCTCCAGTTTGTTTTATCTCCTCCACATGATCGTGTTCCCAGCGATGGCTGGATATACTGGACCTCCAGTTTGTTTTATCTCCTCCACATGATCGTGTTCCCGGCGATGGCTGGATATACTGGACCTCCAGTTTGTTTTATCTCCTCCACATGATCGTGTTCCCGGCGATGGCTGGATATACTGGATCTCCAGTTTGTTTTATCTCCTCCACATGATCATCTCCCCAGAGAAGACTCGTTACACTGTATCTTCAGTTCGCGCTATATTTTCCACATGACCATCTCCACGGTTTTGGTTGTTCACCTGGCTATACCGGATCTCCAGTTTACCTGGCTATACCCGATCTCCAGTTTATCTGCCTATACTGGATCTCCAGTTTACCTACCTTTCTCGCAGTGAATCTAATCAAGCTCATCTCTCTCCAATTCATGATGTGTTATCCATTCAAAAGCATCGCTGTCACGTAATAGTTCTTTTTACGTTTAGCACGATTTTCTGCAAGTCTTGCACTGGTTCCTGCGTATTATCACACCTCCGTCCTTGGATATGACCGACCAAGCAACCGCTGTCCAGTACGCACGGCGGACCCCCTAGAAGGCAGCATCAGACACAACTCTTCGACTCTTTCCTGCTCCGTGTCCGGCCACGATACGACCAAACTACTTTAAAAGTCTGGTTCTTATGTGTTTTCCGTCATTTCCTCTTCTTATGCTTTCTAGCTCTATTCTAAATGCAGTGTATTTCTCCGAGCTCGTCCCCGCACATGAACTAGGTGTCGAATTTGTAAAGACAGACACCTACGTCTATTTTAAGAAACGAGTGATGCTGAAGGCCCCTATCAAAAGCCGCACTCTCGCCAGGGTACCAGAGAACTCGTGCAAGCCTGCGTCACATTTCAAAAGTTCTGCTACAAAAACTCACTTCAGAAACAATTTGTGGTTAATGTAAACCTCCAGTTCATAAACTAAACGTTTGTGGTTAGTGTAGACATCCAGTTCAGAAACTAAACGTTTGTGGTTAATGTAGACATCCAGTTCAGAAACTAAAAGTCTGAGAAGGTTCAGAAGGTTTGTGATTAATAAAGTTCGCTCAGAAAGTTTAGGCACTAGTAACAACAACAACAACAGACTTTTAATCCTACGCCACCCCCCCCCCCCCCACAAAGCCCCGCCACCAACTGTCTTGACATTTCTGATACTGGGGTGTGACTCTCGGAACTAAAATGATCCCAGGCGGAAACGATAAGACCTGCAAGTCGAGTCAGGTGTTCTCCCCCCCCCAACCAAAAAAAAAAAATTACCTCCAATCTTAGCATTGAAAGCCACTCCAACGCTGCATACGTGGTTGTCTGCCTGGGCTGCAACCTCTCCTGCACATCTCGTGCCATGTCTGAAGAGAAAAATAAGAGAAGAAAGTAAAAGAGACAGTGTGAATGCGTGAATGAATGAATGAATGAAATCATTTTATGTGAACAGAATCACTGAAGCTGTTTATGTGAATGGAATCAGTGAAATCATTTATGTGAATGGAATCAGTGAAATCATTTACGTGAATGAAATCAGTGAAGGAAGGTATTTATGTGTGAAATCAGTGATGCTGTTTAAGTGTGAAATCAGTGAGACTGTTTATGTGAATGAAAACAGTGACTTTGTATGAATAAAATCAGTAAAGTCACTTTTAAAGTGAATGAAACCAGTGGAATCGTTTAAGGGAATAAAATCGGTAAAATCCAGTTTCGTGATGAAACGATAAAATCGTGAGTGAATGGACCAATAAATGAAAGTACGACCGAAGGAATCAGTAAATCATGATCTCACTGAATTAAATCACTTAAATCATGAGCTAAATGAAGAAACAGTGAAAAGAGTCTTAAGTAAACAACAACAACAACAAATGAAATCATTAGCCCAGTAAATAAATCAGTGAAGCTAGGAGTAAGCTAACTTAATGTTCCTTTCGGCCTGCTGGTTTGAAAACAAACCAAATCTCACGAACAACTAATAAGATGGCAGAAGCCATTACTTATTGATAAATACGAGGGGAGTTCAGAAAGTAATGCACCACGCCGTTTTTTTTTTTCAGTTAATAATGAAGATAGGAGATTGAAATTTTGCACACTTTAAATATGGCATGTGCCGATTGTGTGAACCAAATTGCACCACAACCGGCCAAAGAATATGGCTGTCTTAACCGTTGAAATGTAGCATGTTAGCAACTTGGTAAGCAGCGAATTGTGATAAAGAGTTTCTCCTTATAGAGAAGGAAACTGTTGTGAACAGTCACAAGCGTCTATGTGGTGTGTATGGAAGTTGCAGCCAATAGGAGCACAATCACTCGCTGTGTTCAGAGAATCAAAGAATCAATAAGTGGAGATAAGGAGTTGCATGATTGGCAGCGCTGTGGACATCCTGCCACAGCCACCAAGGCTGATGGCATTATTCATACTGATAGGCGTATCACTCCTCAACAGTTGACCTTAAAGCTGTCAGTCGGCAATGGTAGTGCAAATGCAGTTATAAAAGCTCTCGGATTTTAATATGGTCTGTGCAAGATAGGTTTCTCGAAGTCTCACAAATGAACGTCGATTGCAAAGGAAAGCAATTTCTTCTAATTGTTACAGCGTTTCAATTCTGAGGGAGAGATCTTTTTGGCTAAGATCGCAACAGGTGACGAAGCCTGGGCACATCATTTTGAATCTGAGACACAAAGACAGTCAATACAGTGGCATCATCCGCAGTGACCACGAAGAAAGAAATTCAAGACAACTCCTTCAGCTGGAAAAGTCATGATCACTGTCTTTTGGGACATCAAAGGTGTGATTCTTGTGGATGTTATGCCAAGAGGAGAGACAATCAATTCGCAAGCTTACATTAAGACACTGAAAAAACTCAATCAACGTTTCCGCAGAGTTCGGCCTCACAAGAATCCAGCAGACCTGCTTCTCCTTCACGACAATGCGTGCCCTCAAACACGGGAAGCGATCACCAAATTGGGTTAGGCTCTACTACCCCATTCACCCTACAGTCCCGATCTGGCACCCTCTGATTTCCAACTGTTTGGTCCACTTAAAGATGCATTCCAAGTAGTGAGATTTGAAGATGACGAAGGAGTGATTCATGCAGCGAGGAAATGGCTACATAATCAAGAGAAAATCTGGTACGGGCTAGGAATACACGCACTTGTTTCGCGCTGGTGTAAAGCCGTACAAGTCGATGGTGATTATGTTGAATAATACCGATGTTTACATGACATATCCAAGTATACTGTGTATAAATTCCATGCTTTTGGAATAAACAGCTCCTGAGAAAATGATGTGATGCATTACTTTCTGAACGCCCTCGTATCCTAGTATTAGTACACTGACCAATAAAACAAAACGGCAAATATCATGGTACAGGCATTGAATTTAAAAAAGAAATAAATAAAGAAAAATCTAAGTACGACTGTCACGGACATACAGGACAAGACATGTAATGAAATGGAGAGAAAGAGACCTTGATTAGTCGCCCTTTATTCCCTACTAGCTGATTACCCGGCGTTGCCCGGGTATTTATTTATCCCAATCTTCTATTAGATAGGAAGCCCATCATACCCCTTTTATCAATGGGTGCTGAACTTGGACTTAAATGGCATCGGGAGTGTCACTATTCATCTCATCGACCCCGAAAACTATGGATTCGACACTAACATTTATAGTGTAAGAGCGAAGTAATTTTATTTACAGGTATTTAAGTATAAGTGCAGTATAAAAATTATAAAGTAATGTCTTTTACAAATTCATTATTATATTAATTTAACTCAAAACGTGATTATATACATTTTTAGCTTCATCTCCAGGAGCAAGAATAAATAAATTCTTGGGTGAACCCACCCTTGAGCAAGCAACATAAAGTTGTCTGTTTGAGAAACATGGCGATCTCAAATCCACTCCGCAGCACTTAACAAGACTGCCCCCGTGACTTGTTGATCGTCTCACTGGAAACTGCAATCTCTTAAAGTTAAAAGGGAGATCCGTCGGAATGAGTGGTATCCGTGGGATAAAAACTGTTTCACCCTCTCCCTTTCCTGTTAAGACAGTCGCTTCATTTCATCATCTCGAAATATTTGTCAAGTAAGATGCATGTGCTGCCAGTAGGCTTCACTCTAGCATGTTTGCTTACTCTACTCTATGGTATTTCTTAGTTGCTTGAATTAGTCCCTATTGCCTATTTATGCCAGAACTCCTAAGATATTTTTACATTCATAAACCCTGTGACATCTACTTATGGTGTCATCATTACTATCTTATAAAGACGCTAAAAAACATTACAGCATTGATATATCTGAAACTACCAACAATCTTCTGTTCCACATATAAAATGCGCAAGAGCAGTGTCAAGTAAAAGGTACATTCTCACTGAGCAATGACATCTATTATAGCATACAATAAAAAGCTAATATAAACTTGAGGAAAAAGCAAAGTTAACATTTAAAATTATGAAGTACTTACATCCGTGTAGAAATATAAAACTCTTCACAGAAAAAAAAATATTACTGAACTTGAATCCAAACTGCACACTATCACTGTCAAATAACGCAGGAAACACTTATACAACGAACTAAAAGAGCGAAATGAAACTGTCACATTCCCTGAAAAATAACAAACTGGAAGACTTGCCGAGTTAGCTTATATACCACCATCTGAGATTCGGGTGGGTGGTGGAGTTTTCTCGAGTCCAAGACCGGGGCATAATGATGTCTAAAACTTTTCAGAGTTCTACACAGTTCTACTCAATGCTATCCGACAGAGTCCATAACCCTAGGTAGGCACTGCACATAACTATAACGGGAGTTACTTACCTTCCATCACAGGTTTAGTTTTACTATCGGTCGTTTTCGATTATTTTTACATGTTACCCCCGATCACTGTGGGTGCTAGGGGTGTCTTACCCCCAAAAGTATTTTTTTCCAGATTGTAAGTCTCAGGTGTACCAAGTTTAGTTGAAACTGCTCCAGGCGTTCCAGAGTTAGGCTGGAACATACATACACACATCGACGCATATATATATATATATATATATATATATATATATATATATATATATATATATATATATATATATGAGTAGATACCACCCACATTTTAAAAAAAACCTTACAGATGTTTGTGCTGCATGCTGGACTTCTTCTTTCTTATCTGCTTTCTGACTAGAGCTATTTTCTTCAAGTCTCACAAGATAATAATCTATTTTCTGACTAGAGCTATATTCTTCAACTCTCACATTCTTGTCTAATTTCTGGCGAGCTATAATTCTTCAAGTCTCACATTCTTATCTATTTTCTGATTACAGCTAGTTTCTTCAAGTCTCACATTCTTATCTAGAGCTACATACTTCAAGTCTCATATTCTTCTCTATTTTCTAATTAGAGCTAGTTTCTTCAAGTCTCACATTCTTATCTATTTTCTGATTAGAGCTACATTCTTCAAGTATCATATTCTTCTCTATTTTCTAATTAGAGCTAGTTTCTTCAAGTCTCACATTCTTATCCATTTTCTGATCAGAGCTACTTTCTTCAAGTCTCATATTCTTCCCTATTTTCTGACTAGAGATATTATTTCCAGTCTCACATTCTTATCCATTTTCTGACCAGAGCTATTTTCTTCAAGTCTCGCATTCTTATCTATTTTCTGATTAGAGCTATTTTTTCCAATCTAACATTATTATCTACTTTCTGACTACAGCTATTTTCTTCAAGTCTCACATTCTTCTCTTATTTTCTATTTTCTTCAAGAATGTTTGTCTGTCTGTGTGACTGTGCGCTTTTTTCGTTTATATATATATATATATATTCTGGAGAAACCGATGTTCACATATTCATGCACCAAGTCTAGCGACTGGCATGGGGTTCCCAGTATAGAGACTGTGTCACAACAGCCTGGGGATCGAGTTAAGGAGGGTCCATGTAGTGGAGCTTGCTGGAGAGCTTGGCACGGCAGTTCTCCAGGAGGCCTTAATTTCATTTTTCTGTGTGTACACCAGGCGGGAAGTGAAGACTTGACACTCTGCTGTCATCATCGTCTATCGTCATCAGCATTACCATCATCATCATCATAACCGGGCAGAAGAACAAGAGTTAAGACTAATAACTTTATGAACAAGAATAACAATTTTCATATTCTGTCCATCACCTGATGCTTTCAGAAGTAAAATACAACATGTCATATTACGTCCCTCTCTCTCTCTCTCTCTCTCTCTCTCTCTCTGAACCTTAAGTGCCCAGGGCACATGGGTCCACTATCTAAATAATAAACTATATATTGTTTCATTTTGTCCAGTATATGGTATTTCCAGATATAAACTGTACTGGTTAATTGCGTCCATTATTTAGAGCTCCCAGAAATATACGCTTAAAAAATATTTCTGCGGTTTAGAACAATGGTTCCCAATATATCGTTTAGAACAATGGTTCCAAATATATCGTTTAGAACAGTGGTTCCCTATATATCGTTTAGAACAGTGGTTCCCTATATATCGTTTAGAACAATGGTTCCCTATATATCGTTTAGAACAGTGGTTCCCTATATATCGTTTAGAACAGTGGTTCCCTATATATCGTTTAGAGCAGTAGCTCCAAATACTTTACCATCGGAAAACCACTTTCCCAACTATGCGGAAGCTGCAGGCCACCATACTATATAGAACATCGCGATACCGTGAACCTTTAATTGTTTTTATTCAACAGACTTCGATAAAGCAGGCACAGCTCACATGATGATGGTGTGCGAACTACGGGCTGGAGACTACTGATTTAGAGCTTCCAGAAGTAGACTACACTCTGCTTTATTGTGTCTATCGTTTAGAGCCTCCAAAAAGTAAGCTGTTCTGTTATACTGTGTCCTTTATTTAGTGCCCCTAGAAATAAACTACACGTTTTAATATTTAGTGCTTCCAGAAATAAACTATACGTTTTATTGTGATCGTCATGTGGTGCTTCCAGAAGTATACTATCCTGTTTTACTGTGTCCACCGTTTAGAGCTTCCAGAAGCGAACTATACTACTATGTTACATTTTGTTCTTCATTTGGTGCGTCCAGAAGTAAACTATACCCTGCTTTGTTGTGATCATCACATGGCGCTTCCAGCAGTAAACTATTCTCTGTTTTACTGTGTCCATCGTTCAGAGCTTAAAGAAGTAAACTATACTATTTTACTGTGTTCATTATTAACAGCTTTCAGAAGTAAACTATAACCTATTATACTGTGTCCTTCATTTAGTGCTTCCAAGAGAAATCTATATTGTACTATACAAATCTATCTTTTTTGTCTTACAAATATATCCATACTACAAGAACTTAATACTGAAGAAGGCTGGCTAGTAAACAGGATTAAATAGAGAAAACTTAAATATTTTGCACACATTAAACGTCATGAGAATTTAGAGAAGGCCGTCTTGGAAGGGTACATAATGGGAAAAAGAAAGAGAGGAAGACCAAGGCGAAGATGGCTGCAAGACATCGTTGATGATCTGCAAATGGATGCATCAGCAGCATGTCATCTTCCTCACAACCGAGAGACCTACAAAAGTGCTGTCAGGAAGGCAAAGTTCCGCAAGGGACATGCAAATGAATGAATGAATGAACTCCTTTCAGTTATTTTTTCACTTCCTCCAACCATTTTTAATCGGCCACTGTCGTCACTGTCAGAGATGTAATATGCTGGTCTCAGATTTGCTTTACTGCTTCTAAACAGAGAGCTATTTATCATAAGTACACACACACACAAATTCTAAACGGACAGAAAAAAAAGGAGACCTGCAGGAGCCTGAGAGAGAGAGAGAGAGAGAGAGAGAGAGAGAGAGAGGGAGAGAGAGAACTCCTAGGCTTAGATAAGATATGATACTGTAACCAGGAGCATGTGGTGAGCTACCAAAGTGAACCATACCTGGCGTGGACACGTACAGAGATAGCAGAGGCTACAGCGAGGGCTGCCAACAAGATAAGTCCTGTCTGTGGTCTTTATCGAGGGGGCTGATGTGCTAGTAATCTGTGTGTCAGGTGGTTTGTTTTAGAAGACCCGTGTATTAAATGGGTATTTCAGGTGGCAATATCAGATGAGCTTAATGAAATACCCATGTCTGGTTGCTTCTTTTGAAAAGTTATGTATAATGAATGGCCTCTTAACCAAAAAGCTGGAGAGAAAGATTAATGCAACAATATATGTGGTTCTACGAAAAATAGGTCATACTACATGGATAATGAAAAGAAAAAATGCACACGCCTTAGAACAGCTTCAAGTGCAATGTGAACTTATCGAAGAAATAAAGATGAATAAAAAAAATACTTTATTCATTCAAAAGACATAACAACATACTTAAGACCATACTAGAAGGAAAGGTAGAAGGAAAAATAGCGAGAGATAGAGATGTAGACAGGATGATAACATACGAGAATGAACAGGAAACAGCCTGGCTGAATTAACCATCAAGGTGAGGGACCGAGGAAACTGGAGATTCATTACCGTCGACCTTCGTTGTGAAGAAGACACATGATGATGATAATAAATGGCTACGCTAAATCTGGAAACCATACACGTGTACGAGGGTAGGTATACTGAAATCCATGATCTGACTGTCTCGTATCTGATAAACGTGAAGGATGTCAGGTAGCTTTGCCTTACACACATCATGCAAGGTGTCCAGGTTATTGGGTTGTTTTTTTTCACAAAAGGTTTTGTCCCAGTGTCCTGGCCCAGATCGTATAGTTTAGTGTTTATCTGTCGGTTTTCTGGTTTTGTCCTAGTGTCCTGGCCTAGACTGTATATTTGTGTGTTTTATCTGCCGGGTGTTTTCTGGTTTTGTCCTAGTGTCCTGGCCCAGATCGCATAGTTTTGTGTTTATCTGCCGGGTGTTTTCTGGTTCTGTCCTAGTGTCTTGGCCTAGATCGCATAGTTTTGTGTTTATCTGCCGGGTGTTTTCTAGTTTTGTCCTATGTCCTGGCCCAGATCTTATAATTTTGTGTTTATCTGCCGAGTGTTTTCTGATTTTGTCCTAGTGTCCTGGCCCAGATCTTATAGTTTTGTGTTTATCTGCCGGGTGTTTTCTGGTTGTGTCCTAGTGTCTTGGCCCAGATCTTATAATTTTGTGTTTACCTGCCGAGTGTTTTCTGGTTTTGTCCTAGTGTCTTGGCCCAGATCTTATAATTTTGTGTTTACCTGCCGAGTGTTTTCTGGTTTTGTCCTAGTGTCCTGGCCCAGATCTTATAGTTTTGTGTTTATCTGCCGGGTGTTTTTCGGTTTTGTCCTAGTGTCCTGGCCCAAATCGTATAGTTTTATGTTTATCTGCCGGTTATTTTCTGGTTTTGTCCTAGTGTCTTGGCCCAGATCTTATAATTTTGTGTTTACCTGCCGGTTATTTTCTGGTTTTGTCCTAGTGTCCTAGCCCAGATCTTATAATTTTTGTTTATCTGTCGGGTGTTTTCTGGTTTTGTCCCAGTTTTCTCTAACTGTTAAGAGAAAGAGAGTGGGATGAAGCTTTTGCCTGCACGTCTTCAGTGCTAGCTTTTTTCGTCACTGCTGAAAACAACAATTCTCTGACACGTGTTAACTGTCGCCGTTTTAATTCCGTTTCTCTCCATCTATTTAAATCCCAGGTTTTCTCCAGCCGGGTCAGGACGATCTGTTGTTTATGCTCTTATGTAGCATGTAGCACATCTGTGATGCTTGATCCCTGGTTATGCCACCTGCACTGGATACAGGTATTATGAGAGAACGAAAGAACTTTATTTTCAAAAGGGTAAAGAATTGGGCACGCAGGCCTGACTGACATTCTGCCATTCATCTCTCAACATTCACTTTGGTACAAAAGTTCAGTCAGTAATTTAGATACATGATGGGCATGAATAAATTGGCAAAGCATTTACACACAAACTAGCATCAACACTTTCAGGTGTTTATACAAAGGAACTAAGTACACGCTATGAAAAATAATTCCACACTGATTATAGTCACTTAAGTACATAACATAATTCTAAGAGGTACTGCAGCTATTCTGTAAACAGACACCAATCGCCAGGCAACTCAAGACAATCAGGAAAGGAGGTGCCTTAAGGCGATATATAATCTGGTTCAAACAAACACAGAAAAAAGTTCAGAGTTAAGAACTACTACTGCTCACGAATTCTATGCGATGAGCTAGAGTTTTTCAAAGATTTAAGTAAGTCGAGCTTTTCTTCTGAACAAGCCAAGCCTTAGTTCTGGAAGAAGATGGTTATTTAAACGCAGACAGTTTATAGAATTAGCTCTAATCAATGACCACAAACAGGGCAGACAGAGAGATAAAGAGAGAGAGAGAGAGAGAATTATGATGATGATGATGAAATCTTCTCGGAGTTGAAGAAAACTTTATATTTCTATATGTTTGCCGACTAGTATCTCCTCAAAACGCTAGTTAACAACAGCACCGGAAAATCTAACATACAAGCCATACAAGCAACGCTGTCCACCAACCACTTTCAACAGACGAGCCGTCTTCAAAATCCCCAGATTTAGTTCCTTATTTGAGTCTGCCTGGACGGCCCACGGAAAAGTAGTCTTTAAGGCGAAGATCTTAAGAAAGAGACTTACAGTTGGAGTTAAAACTGAAATTTGAGCTGAGGAAAGATACCGGCGAGAGAGGGTTCTAATGGTCTGTGCCTTACTCAAAGTAATCACGCTTAAGACCTGGTCAATGAAGACTGTATAAAAGACTCTGTAAACGCTGCTTACTTGATGGATTCAGCTAGCGCATGACTTGACATTTAGATTGGAACTTGTGATGAGGACTTGAGGATACTTAATGATGAAAGCTATATTTGAAGTAAGTGTGGAGTGGGCTTCATGATGAAAGCTATATTTGAAGTAAGTGTGGAGTGGGCTTCATGATGAAAGCTATATTTGAAGTAAGTGTGGAGTGGGTTTCATGATGAAAGCTATATTTGAAGAAAGTGTAGAGTGGGTTTCATGATGAAAGCTATATTTGAAGTAAGTGTAGAGTAGGCTTCATGATGAAAGCTATATTTGAAGTAGGTGTAGAGCAGGCTTCATGAAGCAAAGCAATATTAGAAGTAAATGTAGAGTGGGTTTCATGATGCAAGCTGCATCTGAAGACGTGTAGAATGGGCCTCGTGATGTAGACTATCCATGGAAACGTGTACAGCATAACTGTTTCAATCTGTTAATTTATCCATAATAAATATTCAGCCTCATACAGGTTAGTTATCCACTGTTTAAATATCTTAAGAAAGAAATTTTTTTAAACATTTACCACGTTATTTATTGTATTGCACTCACGGTAACAAACTCCTGCTATGCAGCAAGAATACAAATACAAATCTTCAAGCATACAGATATAAATGTAAAGAAATTTATCAGAAGGAAAATTCTGATCTTAAGAAGTAAAACACATTATATATGAAAACGATGCCGGAGATATACAATTTCATATACTGGTACATAAAATTTTCATAAATACCAGAGGTATGTAGAAACTTCTGTTGGACGCGACTAAGAGGTACAGAGGCAAGGAGGAGTAATTCACAGCCTGTCGCGGAAAGGTTTATTGGAATAAATCTCCAGCATCATCTGTTTACTGTTCCTGATAGCCCACTTGAACTGTTTCTCTTCTAGCAGTCCTCCTACCTGGATTGTTGTCATTCTCCGGCTCCTTCGCTATGTAGTTTTCATCCACGATGTTCAAGTATTATATTCAACTGAAGGTGTTTATTTTTTTGAAAATTAAGTTCCCCCAATTCTCTCTCTCTCTCTCTCTCTCTCTCTCTTTCTTCACTCAGTGACATATCAGCAAAATAGGCATTTCATTAGTTCGTTCGTTCGTTCCTTCATTCGTTCTTTCTGTGTGTGTGTGTGTGTGTGTGTGAGAGAGAGAGAAGAAGAAGAAGAAGAAGAAGAAGAAGACACTCGATGTTCATAATTCATCAGTATAAATAAGGCTGATATGTTGTTTTAACTATTGCGATATCTGGAAATCTTTACAAAACGAAGGAGAAACTTTCGGTCATGCAACCTGAAACCAGCGTCTTTTCTGCTGGTGATGATGTCCTATACATGCCACACAACGTCACTTATGTTCACAGATTCTGTGAATAAACAAACAGGAGGGAGCGAGACAAAGAGAAACGTGTAGGTCGGACAAGATAGACCAAGGCCATAGACAGACAGAGAAAGACCGAGAGAGAGAGACACAGAGACAGAGAAAGAAAAACAGACAGAGAAAGAAAGACAGACAGACAAAAATACAGAGAGAGAGACTGACTGATTGATCTTTATTTCAAAAGTATTAAGAACTGGGCACGCAGGCCCGTCTAACATTTTGGCCTCTATCATACATCTTTCACTCTATTCCAGACATTTTACAAATATGCTGTTCATGCAACAAACATAGTTTGAAAGAGAGAAAGAGACAGAAAAACAGAGGCAAAGAAAGACAGGCAGAGAGAGAGACAGGCATAGAAAGAGAGAGAGAGAGAGAGAGATCAACATGATAGTTAAACAGGCGAGAAAGTGACAAAAAAGAGACACCTATGAAGAACAAGAAGCAGAGACCACAACGAAGAGATAGAGAGAGGGAGAAGGAAAGGGAGGGGGAGGGAGAGAGGGAGAATAACATGATGTATCTTTTCTTCTTCTGGAACTGCAAGCTGATGTTCTTAACAGCTGATGTGGTGAAGGTGTTTAGGCACAGCATCGTACTGGAAGTGAAAGCGGCTATTTTTTTCAGTCCATGAGTGTAGTTAAATTGCAGGAGTGTGCAATACTTCTTTGTACTTGGACGAACTCCCTGTAACTGCGAGCTGTTGTCCTTTGCAGCCGATGTTGTAGAGGTATTGAGGCACAGCATCGTATCGGCGTGGGAGCGGGTTATGGCAGCCATTTTTAAGTCCCGGAGTACAGCTAAAAAGCAAGGTGTGTGCAATGCTTCTTTAGCAGACTTCACCACCATGGGGACTATGGTGATCCTTGTCCCGTTAACCAGGCTAGGCCTGTTCCTAGGGGTACCAACGAAGAGGTGGGACAGAGTCTTGATCTGCTATGGTTCGCTACAATTGACGCTAGCATGTCAGTTATGGGCCACTGATTTGCTACATCAGACAGCGTCTTCATCTTCAGCATGACGATAAAACATGCGAGAATAAAATATATGAAGAAAGAAGTGCAAGCAGGAGGAGGAAGGAAGTGCATGTAGGTGGAGGAAGGAAGTGCATGTAGGAGGAGGAAGGAAGTGCATGCACGTGGAGGAAGAGGAAGTGCACGTACGAAGAGGAAGCAAGTGCATGTACGTGGAGGAAGGAAGTGCATGTAGGATGAGGAAGCACGTGCATGTACGTGGAGAAAGGAAGTGCATGTAGGAGGAGGAGGAACGAAGTTGTACGTAAGTGAAAGAAGGAAGTGCGTATAAGCGGAGAAAGAATATGCATGTAGGAGGAGGACGCGAGTGCATGTAGGCGGAAGAAGGAAGCATATGTAAGCGGAGAAAGGAAGTGTATGTAGGAGGAGGACGCAAGTGCATGTAGGCGGAGAAAGGAAGAGTATGTAGGCGGAGGAAGGAAGAGTATGTAGGCGGAGGAAGGAAGCGTATGTAGGCGGAGGAAGGAAGTGCTTGTAGGAGGAGGAAGGAAGTGCATGTAGGATGTGGACGCCAGTGCATGTACATGGAGAAAGGAAGTGCATGTAAAAGGAGGAGGAGGGAAGTTGTACGTAAGTGAAAGAAGGAAGTGCGTGTAGACGGCGGAAGGAAGTGCATGTGGGCGGAGGAAGGATGTGCATGTAGGCGGTGTAAGGAAGTGCATGTAGGGGGAAGAAAGAAGTTATGTAGGCGAAGAAAGGAAGTGTATACAAGCGGAGGAAAGAATCTGAGGAAGTAACAAACTGAAGGAGAGAAAACCAAAAAAAAAAAAAACCAAAAAAACCCACCCACCCAGAGAGAGAAACAGAAAGCGCTAACGTAAACAAGAAAGAATGAGAAAAGAATGACGAGCCGAAGAAGGTCTAAAATTGCCAGCAACGTGGCCATGGTATCAGAGTGACAGTTATGATGTATCATGATATATGAGTGACATGCTGCTCCTAGCCGAGGGTGTGTATACACGAGGGCCAGGTTTCAGGCAAAGCTCTGGGGGTCAGGCTCAGTTATTGTATCAATCCGGGATCGCTTTCAGCAGTAAACCCGGCACCGGGAGTAGCTCTCACAGCTCGTTTTACAGTCCGAGGCAGCGCGATCTTTCAGGTAATATAAATCGGACACGAAAGAACATGGACGTCAGGTTTATTATATTACTTTTTGTATTTTTCAAGTGGGTGGTCCGAGGAGAAGTGAAGGCCGGTAACGATAAGAAAGAATGGAGGAAACTTACAGACGGCATTACAGCAAGGTAAAAGATACTTTCTTGAAACGCTGAAGCTAATACCATAAAAATAATCTTTAGGCATTATTACCTCGATGCAAGCATCGGTGGACTACTCTGACGTGACTTCACGCCACCAAAAGTGGACAGCCATGATGTGACTTTACGCCACCAAAAGTGGACAGCCCTGATATGACTTTACGCCACCAAAAGTGGACAGCCCTGATGTGACTTCACGCCACCAAAAGTGGACAGCCCTGATGTGACTTTACGCCACCAAAGGTTCGCCCTGATGTGACTTTACGCCACCAAAAGTGGACAGCCCTCATGTGACTTTACGCCATTAAAAGTGGACTACCCTGATGTGACTTTACCCAACCAAGAGTGGACAATGAAAGTGGGATTCAGTCACGCTATTAAACACTTCTGAATCAAAATACTGCCAAATACCAATATCACGGAATAGGATGGTTGATCCATGTTGTACAGAGTTTCTGTAGGGTTGTCTTAGTCCCCGGGTCTCCGCAGTCGACATAGAGGACAACAGATTGAAATCCCTCTTAATCTGAACTCTTCCTCTCGGTCTTTCTGCTTAGGGGACCTTGGGACGCCATTCCCGACTTCGGAAAGAGAGAGAAAGAAAGAGAGAGAGAGAGGAAGAGAGAGAAGGAGGGAGGGACGGAGAGGGGGAGGGGAACACAACTAATGAAATTAATTCAACGTCTGACTGAGGTTACTTCAAAGCACTTTCACGCACCATTTTTTTTCTCAATTACATCTGCTGCAAAACACGAAAATAAAAACGTTGAAAATATAAATAAAATTTTACAGCAAAATCTGGCACACAGTATCTTTCGTAGCTGCAGATCTAAGCCTTGAGGTTTCAGATTCGGGAGTCTCTGTTTAAAACAGCAAAAAATGTAAGAAAAGTTTCACTGCAGTACCTATTATACGAAAAAGAAAAGAAGAACAACTCGCCACACATTTACAATCAGATATATAATGTGTATGTGTGGTGCGTGTGTGTGTGTGCGCGCGCGCCAGTGCAGACCAAGGTCGCCAGTCGAAATTCTAACTGGAGATAATTGAACCTACAGGCTTAAAATGGGGGGGGGGGGGGGATCCTGGAGAAATCTTTGGTATTTTGCAGTTGTAACTTGTCTTCTTTCCTCATATATCTTTCTGTGTTGCAGGCAGACATACATCTTGATGGGGGCTCGGCGACCTAGCTTCGTATAATGGGATTATTTCAGGTTCCCGTTATTTCCTCCTTCCATCTTTGTTCGTGGGCGGCCTCTTCCTCTGTTTCCTGTAATTCTTAGCATGAATTCTGTGCTGTACGGCGCAGCTGTGGCAGGAACCCTAAATTTACCGCAATATAATGCTGAAAATTAAACAAGGGTATGAAGGAAGGCAGATGGGTGGGTTGGTAGGTCTTGTCTTGTCTTCTTTTTCATGTATCTTTCTGTGTTGAAGTCTTTTAACACAATTCTTTAAAATTCTGGCATAACGTTAGATAAAGTAAGTTAATGACCTGGTGGGTTGACACAGGCAGGTTGGTGAACTGGAGGTAAGGTAGGTGGCTGGGTGGGTGAGTTGGTAGGTAGGTAGATCTGGCAGGTAGGCAGGCGGGTTGGCATGCAGGTAGGTTGATTTCGTCACTATTGTTCATTCCATCATAATTTAAATACACTCCCACCTTCGAAAACGTACTGCCACTACTATCTGTAGCTTTTCCCCGTCTCTCGCGCTAGACTTGCTGATAAACGTAATTGTCCGGTAGGACGATGATGTTTTGTTTTGGGTTATTTTGAAGTCTACCCTGGAATTTTTTCTCTTCCTTCAAACATAGTGTACAGTACACATCTATGGTCGTCATTAAATTACTATATCTAACATTTTGCCAGAAGTTTTAAGATTCATATTAAAAGACTTCATAAACAGTAAAAAAGTGTCCTTGCCAACTATCATTTGGGGGGGGGGGGTAAGAAACGACGCCGACCGCAACACATCATAACGTTTAGTAACTGCAGAAGAAAATCAATATGTTATCATTTTCTGTTTGTTTGATCTAACAACGGTGGATATCTGAAAGATAAGGCAACATTTCTGGATGTATACACTTTCGAAGATGTTAACACCTTGAGACGTACACAATGATCAAGGAAATGTAAAAACAAAAACAAAAACAAAAACAAAT
The DNA here is from genome assembly GCA_009760885.1 of Achatina immaculata. NCBI lineage: Eukaryota > Metazoa > Mollusca > Gastropoda > Stylommatophora > Achatinidae > Lissachatina > Lissachatina immaculata. Next base: position 27,197,791 of record CM019691.1, on the reverse strand, counting down.
GGGTTATCGATTCTCCGTCCTTATCTTGCCACTGTCTATGCCGCATGACTTTCTGAGCCTCACCGTCCTAACAACACAGCTCACCTCTGTGTCCAGTGGCATTTGCATTCGATAAAGGGCGTGAAGTGTTACTGCCTTTGCATTTCCAGGTCACTGCAGCATTTGAGATGGGGGGCTACCAGCAGCTGTCCTAGTTGCCTTTGTCTTCCTAGGGAAACCTGAGGTACCCTTTTTTTTTGGAGGTTGTGTTGAACACGGCACCAGTCACTCCAAAAAAAAATCTCTCTCTTTCTTTCTCTCCCCCCCCCCCTTTTTCCCCCCGCAAATGTGAAATTGAATAAGGGATATTGTGATTGGCCGGCGAGTGTGCTACCAATTATACCACCATGTTACCTAATACAATATATATATATATATATATATATATATATATATATATAAATGTTCAGTCTATTGGTTCGCACATATACAGTTAGAGAAAATAACATCACATCTCCTTTATGCGTGGGTTTCAACGGTCGTGATGGAATAGAAATGCTAAAATGGACTGGCTTCACCCAATGAATGGCTGGCTCTCGGACGTCTACAGCAACCTCCAGCTCCACGACTTCAAACCACGCCAGGATCATCCCTCAGAAAGTGTTATCAGTCGAGCTTATCGGCCGGGGGGGGGGGGGGTTGCGTGGATACCGAACGAGGGGCTGGATGAAGGAGTGGAGACATGCACGTAGCAATAAAGTTTCTGCGCATTTCCAACTTAACGCACTGCTCACGTGGAGTAGGTCAGGCTGTCAGTGGTACGTGTGTATGCTAACAGTTGATATGTATCACTGCCGAACTAGGGTGTGTTTTCACCTGCTGTTACCTATACATACATCAAGACTTCCACGCTTTTCTTACTCTCCTGTACTCGTTTATGTGTGGATCGCGAGTAACATCCTATTCTGGATTTGGTGGATTCTTTCGGCTTTCTAAGTGCAACCCGAGCGCTCCCGGAACTCCACTTCTCAGAATATTCCATTACAGTTTCAGGAATGTGTTTTAGTAACATCCTCCAATATCAGCCCGAAATGGGGTGAAGATGTGGAGAGAGAAATGGTACTTTACTTGGCGCCTATGAGAGTACTTTCGACCTTGAACCACCACATAAAAAGCAGACAGGAGGCAGCAAAACAAAACATCCTGCACTAGGAAAACAATCAGAAATGAGTTACAGGAGCCAGATTCTGTAGCAAGATTTTCTCGGGGGGGGGGGGGGGGGGGAAAGAAAACCCTCAAAAGAAAAGCAGAGGTGAAAATGGATTATATTACACAAAAAATAATTTGAAAAAAATTAATGTACTGAGTTCTTATAAATGAACAAAACTGATTACAAACAACATCAAGACCGACTGCGAGTGCACGACTTAATATAACTGGGGAAACAACAACAACAAAACCACAACAAATACGATGTTTCGATTTAAACTGATGTTTGCTGATCAGGCAAGGGCAAACTGCCTGAAACGTTCACTTGGACATTAACTTCACGTGCTGACCTGAACTGTACTCAGCAGATGATTCATGAGCACAGAAAAGCGACGCTAGCCAAAACAGCACTTTTGACAATAACTCATGACAGGTTCATGAGAATCCTGTGAAACTTGCTGAACACAAAACTAACTGACAATGTTATTGAATGCCTCTAAAGGATTGACGATCCTCGAATCAATTCATTTGAAAATTCAATGCGCAAGTATGGCTCGTCTCACTACAGAACAACGACTCATCATCACTGGACGTTTACAGACTGGACAGTCACAAAGTGTAGTGGCCAGACAATTTAATGTGGTTAGAAGCACCATTAGTCGTCTTTGGAAACGATTTCAAGAAACTGGCTCAGTTGCAGACCGGCCGCACAGTGGAAGAGACATAATCACAACTCCTGCCGACGACTGCTTCATACGGCTGCGTCACCTCAGGAATCGATTTGCATCTGCGTCTGTAACAGTCCAGTCAATGACAGTAGTTCGTCGAATTTATTTCAGATCAAACGGTCAGGAACCGGCTGCACGACGCTGGTCGTTGGGCTAGAAGACCCTACAGAGATTCTGTTCTTACGGACCGGCATCGCCAGAACCGACTGCTGTGGGTGAACCAGCATCGTCAATGGACCGTTGCGAATGACTGGAGAAAGGTTTGATTTAGTGATGAATCATTCTTTCTGCTCCAGCAACACAACAGACGGAGAAGAGGTTACCGCAGAGTCCATGAGCGTTAAGCCCAGAACTGTGTGGATGAGGTTCCTCCATATGGTGGTGGAGGTGTACTGGTGTGGGGGACGATCAACTTCATGGGAAGAAGGACCTGGTGCAAACTGAAGGACGCCTGAATGCCCAACGATACGTTGCTGAAATTCTCCGTACTCACGTTCTTCCACTTCTGGCTGCAGCAGGGTCGATTTTTCAGCAGGATAACGCTGGATTTCATGTGGCACAACTCACCACCCAATTCCTCGCTGACAACAATGTCCAGACCATTCCGTGGCCATCCATGTCATCAGACATGAACTCAATAGAACACTTATGGGATGAACTCAACAGACAAGTCTGCCAGCGAGTCGTGGCGCCAACCAATCTCCGACAGTTGTCTTTTGCACTGCAACAACAGATCCAATGGATAATCGGATCCATGGCAAGGAGATGTCGTTCTCTAATACAGGCCAGAGGAGGCCATACACCTTACTGAAACGGAGGCCTCAGTCGCAAAGAATAAAAGTCCAAACCAAATTTAATGAATATCATTTCACTGTTTAAGTCTTAAAGTTTGTTCATGCCAAGATTGAAACACTAATTCCGTAAAATAAAATTTTGATACAAGTTTGAAATTTGGTGTCCATTACGACTACAGTAGTGTTGCGTTTCTTTTTTTGAACAGTATACATTTCAAGAATGAAACTCGTTAGTTTACTTCAAACGAGGAATACAAATTTCTACGAACAGGAAATAATGAGGCTTTCGCACGGTAAAGTAACAAAGCTGTTCCTACCTTTGCCCTAGTTTAGACATTTTGTTATCACAGCTTTACTGCTGTGGCTTCGTGTATACTTATATGCTTATACACTAATTATAAGTGTTGATTGTCCTGAAGTAATTATGAAAGTATGACGTGGCTGTAAGCGATGGCCTCATCGAGCACCCCCAAACTGACTAGGTTTGTTGATATGTGCTGCTTTAAATGATGTTAATTACAGGACAGCGAAAAGTCCTATAAATATGCCACAGTATAGAAGAGTTTTGCTAACTGTGTTACTAGCATCAGTGCCCATGAGCCGTGACACTGCACCCACTGGATGAAAAGCGAATGACTAAAATAGGAAACAGTGTCTTGGAAATTATGTTTGCTGACAGATATCTAACGTGTAGAGAGAGTAGCACAGACTACACACGTAGGACAGGCGCAAGAGACAATACACGCAGGACTGACGCGAGACACACTTAGACACAATCCTTTCAAGGCAGACCAAGGATGGGACATAAATATAAAACAACTTGATTTCAACCAGACACCGGAACTGGCTATGGCAGGCGATGCACAGGTGTATATAAAGTGATTTTAAGACAGATCGACGGGCAAACAAGCAGACTGACACACAGTATATACACACAGGGAGACGGATTGATGACTATACAAAGAGAACAGAGACCCATTAATGAATCGATGAAGTGATCAATGATAAATGAATTCAGAGAATCTGACTAATAGACACAGAAGTAAAACGAACACAAAGAGACGGAGAGACTGACAGACAGACAGCAACTGACGGGGACATGCAAGAATGACAAGGTGGAAGGTAAGGTAGGCGGACACAGTAACAGAGAGACAGACAGGTAGACGGAATGATAGATAGGCAAACAGACAGACAGGCACTTTAAAAACCAACGATGGTAAGAAAAAAACGAATATAAAGCTACAGTTACCGTATAAACAAGATGGTTATTTGAACAACAGTTTATGAGAACAAAAATGTTATATAGTGTGTGTGTGTGTGTTAGTGTGTGTGTGTGGGTGGGTGGGTGGGGGGGGGGGTTTGTCGCATTGGTGCGCGGTGATGGAGTTGGAGGAGAGGGAAATACATATTAAACAAAATATACTGAAAATCCAGAAAACGCCAAGCGAGGCGTTGTAATCAAGATTCAGCGATCTCAGGAAGATTTTCAATTTAAAGGAAAAAAAAAACTGAATAGCGCCTCTCTAGAAATCTCCTTAGACAACTCACAAGTGTTCTCACCTGTACTCCGCTCACAGGAGTGGGTCTAAGAGCCGCCAGCACGGCCACTCGCTTCTCGCACCTTCCAGGTAATCAGCGTTATGATATACCAACCACTGATGTGCTGGAGATATTTGTAGACCTGGCAGGAGTGTTCCGCGCTTCACATACACAAGCGCTTTTTACTGGGATACCTCCAAACCTCGAGGACCTACAGCTGGAAGACCGGGGAGAGAGAAGGTGCTGCCGTGAGCGGTCTGTGAAGACCGGATGCGGTATGCACGCTACCGAGGGCAGATAATAACAAAGCAAGGTGCGTTTTAAAATGTTATGTTTGTTCATTTCTCTCGAATCCACGAGAAAGATCACGCAAAAACAAAAGAGCTGACAGACAGGGCATCGCACCCAGAGAAAGACTGTGATTCATATCGGTTGGACTGCTCCTTACAGGCAGGCAGTTACCTGGTCATCTCCCGGGGTAAGCTTGTAATCAACTTGTCCAATCAGTTAGAGACCACTTTGGTCGTGATTTGTAACTTAAATTTTCTATCCTCCACGTGTTAATCTGTAAACTTCAATACCCAAAGTCTCAGAGAATTCACATCAACCAACGTATCTCCATAAACCGCATGTGATCTTCCATGAATGCCAATGGCACAAACCTTTTCAGCAGTGAGAAAAACAACAAATGCATATCTGAACTGCACGTCTTGGCAACCACGTCGCCATTTTGACCAATACGGTAAAAATCCGTGAGGCATTTCCGGCCTTCCTTTAGAAATGCTGAAGGGCATTTTCCTCGCAACTAGCCCGAGCCAGCATTAACTGGGTATATTCAGCTTTATCCAGAATACAGGATCATTCACAAGTCAGTGAAATATTTTTAAAATTCGCAACAAATAAACTACATTACGAATCATAATTATTCTTAAGCCAAGACAGAGAAACTCTTCCAGCTTTTTGTTTGTTTTAAATAAAACCCGCTCGAAGAGCTCCCGTGGTCTGTTGCTATGAGGCAGCAGTAGCAAATATGGCGGTCAGTAAACTTAAGCAGTCATTTTGTATTTTGGAATAAGCAAAAACCTCGTCCGTTGTGACTGTGCAGCGACGATTTCGAGTGGAATTCCAGAAGGCAGCATCTTTTTTCAACAGTATCAAGAAGTGGTATGCGAAACTCCGGAAAAAAGGCTGTCTGTGCACAGCTCCTCGACAGGGACGTCCAGGACCATGCGAAGAAACTGAATCATGTTAGAGAAGCTTACCAGCGAATCTCTCACCTTCTACATAAACCCTATATTCCAGACAAGGCAAACGTTTTCTAGTCAGCCCTCGTTTAAATAACGGACAGTGAGGGCACTATCATCGTGTAATATGCTTGTATAACATTAAAGTAGAAAGCGCTCTACTGATCTGTTTTATATGGGTGTAAAAATATTTCATTATAAATGATAAAAAAATGTTAAAATACACGAAGCTTAAAAAAGAGAGACTATCGCGAAAAAATAATTTTTATAATATAGCAAAATAAATAATTTTTACAATCTAGCAAAATAAATAATTTTTACAATGTAGCAAAATAAATAATTTTTACAATCTAGCAAAATAAATAATTTTTACAATCTAGCAAAATAAATAATTTTTACAATCTAGCAAAATAAATAATTTTTACAATGTAGCAGAACAAGGAAAAAAAACACCCAAAGGCAAATGAGAAGTTGAAAAAAAGAAGATTGGGAGGGGGGGGGGATTACTCAGAAATGAGAAGAGTTGGAAAATAAGAAAAAAATTAAAATGAAGAAGAAAAGAAATGAATGTAGAGTTAAAAAAAAAGAAATGAATGAAAAGTTTTAAAAAAACACAGACACACATAGAAGAAAGTGAAGTAGACGAAAGTGAACAACAAAGATTAGAAGAAAAATAACAACAAAACCAAATACAACATTTCTGGCAAACTGCAGAACATCGTCCTGGAGACTTTAATATCTAGTCCCACGTGCTAGTTGGGGGGGAGGGGGGCACCCAGGCTCTCAAGCACAGCAAACTTTCTCATCGTCAGAAAAGAAAAGAAAAAATCGTTGAATAATCAGACACAATCTTTGTTCCATAGAAATAACACTAGCAAAGTACAGTGCTACTGAATTTGCTGTGTTGAATAGTCAGATACAATCTTTGTTCCATAGAAATAACACTAACAAAGTACAGTGGTACTGAATTTGCTGTGTTGAATAATCAGACACAATCTGTGTTCCATAGAAATAACACTAACAAAGTACAGTGGTACTGAATTTGCTGTGTTGAATAATCTGATATAATCTTTGTTCCATAGAAATAGCATTAGCAAAGTACAGTGCTACTGAATCTACTGTGTACAGCAAATACCACTTTAATCATTACCAAGCATCCACGCCACAAAGATGCAAGTGCGTGTCTCATGATTCTTTCCTTGTCAGATGGGGAATTATAAAAACAAGTAACACAAGAAAGGAAACGTTACAATGTTAAATGCAGTCACACGCTGATGATACAAAACATGTAATGCTGTCAGGACTGGATAACTGCCTGGGGTGGGGGAGAGAGAGAGAGGAGAGGAGAAAATAGGCTGTTCACATTCCTCTTCACAATGCTGATGAATGCAGAAATTCTGACAATGCCCAAAAATCTTCGCCGTTCTTACCGAAATGTCAGCACTCATCTAAAAAGGATATCGACTGTAAATGTATTACCCGAACTCATCACAATCTAAACATTTTTTTGTTCACAAATTATCTAGGTTTTTGAGGAAAACACTGCTAGTCCCACGATCAATGCTTGCGAGTGGCTTCGTGTACTGTCTTTCGCCGGATTACAGGATCTAATTCAACAGTTCATCATCTCATGCTGCTCTCTGCCCATCTTCTTCGCCTCATTCCTGTATATTTTCACATTCCATTCCCCCCCCCCCCCCAATCTCCTACCCTTCCAATCATCGCCATGTATTCGCCACAAACGTGCGTGGAAACACTCGCCGCACCACAAGAAACGAGTTGGTTATACGGAAGGCAGTTTATCTGCGTACATAAAACTGCAGGGTGAGCAATACTAAAATTATATGAGCCCACATCGCTCTACAGGAAAGCCGGGACACAGATAATGAACATTTATTAGACTAATATATAGCATTATTACCAGCGCTCATACTGGCAGGAGATTTAACATTTGCAACAACAACAACAAAACTGTGCTAGTTAGATAAATCTTCTATTTTTGGCGGGATCATTATCATATCATTTTTCTTTTAGTTCTCTGAATGTTAAAAAAAAATCGTAGCCGAAAAGAAATAATGCATCCCCAATCTCCTATTATATTTAAATACATATATTTCACTCTCAAGACTCGGCTACTCATCCTCTTGTAAACTGCTTCAGTACCAATCAATCCGGAACCTCAAAATTGCCACAGCTTCTCTTGTACCACGCTGTTTCTCCATTACCAAACAATTTTCGACTATCTGTTCTCACAGTATTTCTCATGGACGAGTTAGAAGGTCCGCTACTCTCATTTATTTCTTCTAATTCTCAAAACAGCTGAGAAACACATAAATGCCTTTGAATGTAAATGCTACAGAAGAGTTCTTCAAATATCGTGGGCACACACAAAAAAAGAACAAATATATCCATACTACAAGAACTTAATATTGAAGAAGGTTGGCTAGTAAAGAGGATTAAACAGAGAAAACTTAAATATTTTGGACACATTAAACGTCATGATAATCTAGAGATGTCTTGGAAGATTACATAATATGAAAAAAAGAAAGAGAGGAAGACCATGACGAAGATGGCTGCAAGACATCGTTGATAACCTGCAAATGGATGCATCAGCAGCAGGACATCTTTTTTACAACAGAGAGCCCTACAGGAGAGCTGTTAGGAAGGCAAAGTTCCGCAAGGGACATGCAAATAACTGACTGAGAATTCTTCTCCTTTCCTTGCTGATGTGGCAATATTCCCAGTAACGTTCGGGACAGCAAACACCGTAAACAGTTCGTACATGTGTACATCCAATAATGATGAAACAAAAAAAAAGAACAGTGAAACTATAAAGCTTTAATGGCACATGCAAGGTGGACTAGATAATAATAATAATATTAATAATAATAATAATAATGATAAAAAAATACACTGAAAATTACAAGCCTCACTGTCATCTCCAATACAGGTTTTGTTGAGGAATCTGAAGAAACGATGACTAGAACGAAGAAACTTATCTCCCTGCTTGTTTCAATTTCCACTTCGGGCTCTCCACGAAAGAATGGGACAAATGATCACCATCTTCGTCCTGTACCATCATCTCAAGAAAGTTTGGCTGCCATGAATACCTAGCTTGCTACCTCTGCCATGAATACCAGCCTTGCTACCTCTGCCATGAATACATGGCTTGCTACCTCTGCCATGAATACCTGGCTTGCTACCTCTGCCACGAATACCTAGCTTGCTACCTCTGCCATGAATATCTGGCTTGCTACCTCTGCCATGAATACCTAGCTTGCTATCTCTTGTCTTGACAGTGATTTGGTCTCATTAAAAAAATATTCTGGATTCGAACTGGCCTGGCTGTTTCTTGTCTTGACAGTGAAATTATCTGGCTGTCTCTTGTCTTGACAGTGAAATGATCTGGCTGTTTCTTGTCTTGATAGTGAAATGATCTGGTTGTTTCTTTTGTTGACAGCGAAATGATCTGGCTGTTTCTTGTCTTGACCGCGAAATGATCTGGACGTTCCTTGTCTTGACAACGAAATGATCTGGCTGTTTCTTGTCTTGACAACGAAATGACCTGGCTGTTTCTTGTCTTGACCGCGAAATGATCTGGCTGTTTCTTGTCTTGACCGCGAAATGATCTGGCTGTTTCTTGTCTTGACCGCGAAATGATCTGACTGTTTCTTGTCTTGACCGCGAAATGATCTGGGCGTTTCTTGTCTTGACCGCGAAATGATCTGGCTGTTTCTTGTCTTGACCGCGAAATGATCTGGGCGTTTCTTGTCTTGACCGCGAAATGATCTGGCCGTTTCTTGTGTTGACAACGACATGATCTGGCCGTTTCTTGTGTTGACAACGAAACGATCTGGCCGTTTCTTGTGTTGACAGCGAAATGATCTGGCCGTTTCTTGTCCTGACAACGAAATGATCTGGCTGTTTCTTGTAAATCAGTCTATACCCTTACTGTTCTGCTGGTCTTCGACCATCATTTTTCTTAAGTGTCTTACTGTTGTTCTTAGCACGGCAAAATTATTTCGCTTACTTCCAACTGTTCCAGCATGCACTGTTTTGTTTTCCTTCCTCTCCACTTCATACCTCTCATTCTCTTGCATATCCACTTTAGAATCTATTATTGGCACACATCGTCTAATAGGTCGGCTGGTCGTGAAGCATGCAGACATCCGCCTTCTTACCCTCTTTCGTCTGAGCAGCTGGGAGGGAGAAAGTGCTCCGCCCTTGTTGCACTGATCTCCCCTTGACTCTGCCACGTAGCTCCAGACAAAAGAAATGTCCAGTGCGTCTGAAAATCTTGCACATGAGAATCTACATATTGTGTATTTTGTGTAAATGCGGCTATTAAAATAACTGGATAAGACCCTTCATGAGAATGAACTCCATGCAAATCTTAGTTAAAGGTCAAACGAGGCCAAAGAGAAGATAGCAAAGTTTTAAAAAAAAAACCACATCAAAGTAAATATGTGATTTACAAAGAAACTACCGTATCATGCTGAAAATCAATGGCTTCTCTGAAAAATGTGTTCTTGGACTGAAAAAAACCCATCAAGAATAATATTACAGGATTACAATATTACAGAAAAGAGAGAGAGAGAGAGAGAGAGAGAGAGACCAGAGAAAAGAGAGAGAGTAGGGAAAAGAGACAGCAGGGAAAAGAGAGAGTGAGTAGGGAAGAGAGAGAGAAGGGAAAAGAGAGAGAGAGTGAGTATGGAAGAGAGAGAGAGAGAGTAGCGAAGCAGGGAAAAGAGAGAGAGAGAGAGAGAGAGAGAGAGTAGGGATGAATGAATGATCTGTATTTTTAAAATATTACGCAGGTCCGTCTTACATTCTTCCCTTCATCACTCCGTATTTCATTCTTCCCACACACTCGATTTAGTACTAATATACAAATTACATTAGGGAAAAAAACATAACAAAAGGATGTAAGATTAAACTATTACATTCAAAGTAAAAGATAAGAAGTATATAACCTCATAAAATAGCACTCACACATGCATACACGGCACCCCCCCCCCCCCACACACACACAGGCATATACATAAATAAAAATACATTGTAAGTACAGATTTTCTAACATATGTTTTTTTAACAAACATTAAATTAATTTCTAACAATATCTATCTAACAAGTTACTTTTTGAACTATGTCATTTTAGTACTTGATGGCTGGCGAGTCATGAGTTGAGAAAGTGCTGGTTATTCTATGGAGGCATATAACTACAAGCAAGTAAATAATGAAACAGGCTTGAGTTAAAGATTGAAGAAGAGAGAGAGAGAGAGGGGGGAGTAGGGACAAGAGATAGAGTAGGGAAAAGAGAGAGAGAGTAGAGAAAGGAGATAGAGTAGAGAAGAGAGAGAGAGTAGAGGAGAGAGAGAGAGTAGATAAAAGAGGGGGAGAGAGTAGGGAAAAGAGAGAGTGTGTAGAGAAGAGGTAGAGAAGAGAGAGTAGATAAAAGAGGGGGAGAGAGTAGGGAAAAGAGAGAGGGAGTAGAGAGAGAGAGAGGGAGAAAGAAGAATCAGTTTTTACATTTCGATTCCAAAATAAAATTAAACATTTTTCAATGTCTTTAGGGGCTCTGCTATCTCGTAACTTGTTTTCATTTGTCCGAATTAATATCTGATTCTATCATACTGTTACCAGATGCGATGGAACAGAATGAAAGTACCCAGATGCGATGGAACAGAATGAAAGTACTGTCAATCTATTTCAATTCCTTTTTTTTCTATTTGTAGTTGTCTACAACTCTTCTTAGGCAAGCAAGATAATAGAATGGTTCCAGTAGAAGTGCGTAGTATAGTCTCCAAATTGTGTGGGGTTTTTGTCTTTTACAGTGTTTTTTTTTTCCTCAATTATTCTTAAGAACTACATTTACAGGTATATTTCCTTGTATAATTAGGCTTTATCTATATGCGTTTCAAAATGTGTTCCTTCTTCCAGATTCACGTACTCTGCCGTACAGACAGACAGACAGACAGACAGACAGACAAGATATACTCTGTGAATCCTGCCGAAGGTTTACAGGACGCTGGAGCCACATGACTTGAACTCAGAATTCAGTTACACTTAACAATCCCTTTCTCTGCAATCAAAATCCCTCTCTTCTTAGTTCTGCTCTATCATCACTGTAACTTACCAGGTCCAAATGCATTTATCTGTTCCACTCACTCTTTTCTCGATAGGATTACCATTGCATCCCTCTCTCTCTCTCTCTTTCTTTCCGCTTTCCCCTCCCTCTTTATTAACAATCTATCACACATCCCAATCCTTTATTTAAACATCCACAATACTCTACCACGCGCACTCCTAGACGCATCTTCTTGTACAAGTCTTATCTAGCTGCTCCCCTTTTTTTCTAAATTTTTTTCACCTCATTCCTATTTGTTGCATAGCATTCATGAAAGTTTATACTTTATCTTCTTTCCCCATTTATTTGTCCTGCATCCTTTTGCGTGATGAAGATGCAAACCGAAACGTTGCAATTCTGTGCTCGGTAATTAATAAAACAGTTCGCATTTTTGTTCCAAATAATTTAAAGATTTTGTTATCGCAGCAGTGGCTTCATGTTTATTTAGATTTATATATAAACAACTCTCTCTCTCTCTCAACCTTAAGTGCCCAGGGCACATGGGGCTTCCGCAAGGGTCTTCCACAAATGCCTGTCCTTCGCCTTTTTTTCTGCATATAAACAACTACGTATACCAAAATTATTCGTGCCCAGAAAGTATGAGTTCTTCAAGCACCTTCCCCCCTCCCCCCTCCCCCAAACAAACAAACAAACAAACAAACAAACAAACAAACAAAAACACTGAGTTCTCCATCTATTTTCTTTTCCTGCATCCATGTTTGTCTTCTCTGCGACAGTGTACATTTGCATGATGTGTTCTTGGAGTCTGGAGACGGGAGTTTTTCCATTTGCAGAGTGGAGTTTTGGAGAGGCTCATTATTTTTGCAGATGGATTTGCATCCTGCAACGTCCCGTTCCAAAGCCCTTAAAACAGTGGCTTTAACAACAACAAAAAATTCCAAATATATGAACATTTCTCTTCCAATAAGAACCACTATTTATTGACGAATAGATAAACTTTGAACCGTTTATCCACATGCTACGTTTTTAACATTTGTCAGGTCTTCATTCGCCCAGAAAGAAGAAAAAACCGTTCTAAAAATCGATCGAATTTCAACGGAGTGCTACTATAAGGGGCATGAAAACATTTCGTCATCGACTGCTTTCAGGCTCCATCCACAGGATTTCCTTCTGTCTGACTTTATTCTTGCAGCCCTTGACCCTTCTGTGCACATGCACTGGGCTCTGGGTTTGACAACTCAAAGACGCGCATTTTCATCACACGAGCAGTGGGTTTGGGCAAAAAAAAAAAAAAATGGCTTCATTACGCTGTGGACTTAATGACAAAAAAGTGCTATTTTTTTTTTATTATGCTGACAGTGAGTTTGATAACCAAAGCTAGTCCTGTTTTCTATTATACTGATGGTGAATTTGGTAAGCAAAATGTAGTCCTGTTTTCTATTATATTGGCAATGAGTTTGATAAACCAAAGGTGGTTCTGTTTTAAAGGTAGTAATATTGTCTTTTCTACTGGCGGTGAGTTTGATAAACCAAAGGTAGTCCTGTTTTAAAGGTAGTAATATTGTCTTTTCTACTGGCGATGAGTTTGATAAACCAAAGGTGGTGCTGTTTTAAAGGTAGTAATATTTTCTATTCTACTGGCGAGGAGTTTGATAAATCAAAGGTAGTGCTGGTTTTCTTTTTCTTTTTTTTCCCTTATGGCCGTGGGCAAACCTTGGCATGTTTCGTTTTTCTTGACCTATTTTACCACGTAACTTAGTCGATGGATCATCCTCACTGCGCATAGAACGATTAGTCCTAAGTGCTCCGATTCCGTCTTCAATATTTCCACCAGTGTAGCGCGCCTGTCTGGCCATTCCATGTCTGACGTTATGATGTTCTATGTAAGTGCAATATCCATATTTTTCTTAACTAAACGGTATAGAGTTCTTGTACACGTTTGCTCCCCCCTCCCCTCCCCCCACCTTTTTTTACGTGTGATGTCCCGGTGATGGCTCATACAACAAAATGGAAAGAAACGGAACATTTCACGTTGGCTTTGTCCGCCACCCAGGAACTACTTCTATACTGAAGAACACGCCCAAGCACATGTCCGACATCAAGATCTCACATACACACTCCCATGTTTAATCACTTTCTCACCATTCACGTAGACAAAAAAAAAAAAAAACAACGCATACGTCCATCTTCTAGCTTTCACATGGCTGTTCTCCCTCCGAAAGTTTCATCAAAAATCCCTCACGTGATCAAGTTCAACCACAACTCAGTCACATGACCAGATGACCAACGTCCACATCGTCACTTGCTTAAACATGTGCTGTAGTAAGGCCTGAACAACCACGATACGCCCAGTAACCCATACAAGATACACCTAGTAACCCATACAAGATACACATAGTACCCCATACAAGATTACACCTAGTAACCCATACAAGATACACATAGTAACCCATACAAGATACACATAGTACCCCATACAAGATACACCTAGTACCCCATACAAGATACACCTAGTAACCCATACAAGATACACATAGTAACCCATACAAGATACACATAGTAACCCATACAAGATACACATAGTAACCCATACAAGATACACCTTGTAACCTATACAAGATACACCTAGTAACCCATACAAGATACATCTAGTAACCCACACAAGATACACATAGTAACCCATACAAGATACACCTAGTAACCCATACAAGACACACCTAGTAACCCATACAAGATAATCTAGTAACCCATACAAGATTCACCTAGTAACCTATACAAGATTCACCTAGTAACCCATACAAGATACACCTAGTAACCCATACAAGATATACATAGTAACCCATACAAGACACACCTAGTAACCCATACAAGATAATCTAGTAACCCATACAAGATTCACCTAGTAACCCATACAAGATTCACCTAGTAACCCATACAAGACACACCTAGTAACCCATACAAGATAATCTAGTAACCCATACAAGATTCACCTAGTAACCCATACAAGATTCACCTAGTAACCCATACAAGATACACCTAGTAACCCATACACTGCTATATTCTGAGGAGCTTAAAAAACAATTAACATACAAAACTGCTGTGTTTAAAACTCGCACACATGCACCCCGGTTATGCCGTATATTTCAAGTTCAGATTCTGAACACAATAAAGGTACTCCACCAGAATTCAATAATACAGTCCCAGGGCCTGTCATGGCGTCATGTTCGACCTAACGGAAGGTCACATCGATCGAATGTCTAGTTCATTATCCCAGGGCTCTTGACATGTGATGCAGGAGCGTTTTGAAATAAGTAACGTGCAGATCCAAAATCAATATACTACAGCAAAATACGCGACAATCTCTCTCTCTCTATATATATATATATATATATATGCTTATAAATGTAATTACTTCCCATTTCCATACGCAGTCTGTTAAATATTTATATTTTCCTACAGTGATAACGTAAGAATGACCCATTTTCTTTTGTTTCGTTTCGAATAATTTCTACATTACGGTGAAGACTTTTTAAAAATCTGAGTTTCTTCATTTGGATGTTGAAGACTTACCTGCTCACCTGTAGAAACAGGTACCCAGCTTCTGGAGTTGGGGAAGGAAAGGCGGGCAGACTGACCACATCGCCCTCTAGTGAGTTGACAGGTCAAGGAAAATATGGGCACCAACGCCATAGACTGTGAGCGCCTCCGTGGCATCACAGGGATAACTTCACTGGCCTACTCTTACCGCGCGTTAAAATATTTCAAAAACTCGATCTGAAGACATTTTACTGCCATGTTCCTTCTCATTCCATAACATTCCAGCACACATACGCAACATTTCCTTCCCTTCACACAGGTTACGACAGGAAACATCATGTGCGATAGCATAGTGCTTAAAAGTGGAGATCACTGGCTGCCAGACCAAACCTGACTCTTAAAAAAACAGTTTATTTCTCTGATTATCTGATTATCGCACGGCTGTCGGCCTTGATTACTTCACCTAAAATAATGTGCCGGAAACGGAAATATTAAAATGCAGAAACAGTACTTAAGATGAAGATATGAAATCTAAAAAAAAAAACAATGGAGAATGGAGGATGGAGGAATGATGTACTCGAAGAGCCAACGATGTAATCCACGAAGCACATCGGAAAACGAAAGAAAAAAAAACATCTGCAGAATCCCATGAAAAAGAAAAAAAACCACCGGCAGCAATTCTTGTCATCGCCGCATGAAAATCAATTTCTTTCTGTCTCATTAATGTAGCTTCTAGTTCCAGAAAAGCAGAAGCTGGCATGTAGGAGGATGTGTATAGGTGCCTGCATGTTTGTGCATGAGCTTATAAAAGTCTGCACGAGTTTATACGAGTTTTGCAGAAGGGGGTTTTAAAAATATTACATGAAGTCTTTGGCTGGCATGAACAATTTTAACAGCTTGGTAATAAACTGCATAAAAATTGCGTATATCAAGCGTCGTTAGTTTGCTTTTTAACATTCAAATTTCAAACTAACATATAAGCACGCTTTAGGTCTCTGATAACTTCCCCGGCAACAATATGGCGGCTATGTTTATTATTATTATATATATTTTTTCCAGGACCTTGAAACTGGAAGGAAATATTCAGGGAAGACACGAAGCAGGAAGGAAAACAGGAGAAGAGATACAGAAACTAAGGAGTAGACATAAGCTACTCAATGTAGCCGAGTAAAAAAAAAAGTAAAGGTAACCCTGTCATGCTCTGGAGGCACACAGGGATATGGTGTTAGTGCTCATATTTTCCTTGACCTGTCCAGCACACTAGAGGGTGATATGGTCAGTATCATGCCTGACTGCCTTTCCTTCCCCAACTCCAGAAGAAGTCGGGTACCCATTTCTACAGCTGGGTGACTGGGGGGTGCCGCCGGCCGGATTCGAACCCCCGACCTTCGCCATGAGATACCAGTGCACTAACCACTTCGCCACTCAGACACCCAGCCGAGTAAAGGTAAAGGTAAAACTTCCGTTTCCATGCCATTAAGTCATACTGGGGAACGTTAGGCCCGTATTTTCCATGACCTTCAGCACGTGAAAGTCTAACGTGGTCAGTATCACACGCCTGGCCGCTTTATCTTCCCAGATTTCTCTGGTACCCATTTTTAGAGGGTGAGTGAACCCCGGGGACCTTTTTCGGTGCGTAGTCGTGTACTTGACAATAATTGAGACCTGACACTTGAAACGTTGGTGGACAAAACGCAGTCAGAGAGCGAGCATCTCATCTCCAGAAGGTGAGCCCTTGAAGGCGAAGATGTGTTTTTAAACGCTATCCGAAATTTAAAAAAAAAAACAAAAACACTGTCAGACGACTCCTGGGCCTCTTAAATTCTTAGGATATCGCATCGACCTGGTTTCCTGCGTGCTTGATAGCTTTCACAGTACAGCTATACGCTTAAAGATCAGAGGGTACTCAAAGGTTCCATCTGTTTTTCTGACTAGGAAAACATCTGTCTTATCAGATTATTTAATCACTTTGAATCGTCTCATCCTCAAATAGTACTGCCAGAAATCAGATTATTTAATCACATTTAATCGCCCGATACCCGAAAACTGACGTCAAAGTGATAAGAGGAATCTCTGAATTATGTGAAGCCAGAAATCATTTTCAGAACTTGAAGAAAGTCAAAGGAGCAAGACAAGACTGCCAAAGTATTGTGTTATCCATTAGGATGCTTATTTCGCAAATAATCCTGGGAGATTCGTTTATCTGTTTCCAGCGTAACTCGTGACCCCAGTAGAGATAGTGGCGTATGCTGCAGTGCGAGAAAGAACAGCAAAAGAGGCAATGAGATGAGCACGTTGAAATGTAAAATAAATAATGACAAACCAATATTTGGGCGATATGCCTTTATCAGGTCAGTTAGTCATTTGCAAGACCCTTGCGGAACTTTACTTCCATAACAGCTCTCCTGTATGCCTCTCGGTTGCAAGCAAGATGTCCTATTGCTGATGCGTCCATTCGCAGATCATCAACGATCTTTTGCAGCCATCTTCGGCTTGGTCTTCCTCTTTCTTTTTCCCCATTATGAAACCCTTCGAAGACTGTATTCTCTAAATTATCATGACGTTTAATATGTCCAAAATATTTAAGTTTTCTCTGTTTAATATTCCCTACTACCCAACCTTCTTCAATATTAAGTTCTTGTAGTATGGATATATTAACATCACGGCTGTATCTAGACCAACAAGCAGCAGTAAGAATAAATGGTGAAACAACAACTTGGTTTGACATAAAACAAGGGATCCGTCAGGGATGCATATTGTCGCCTTACTTATTTAACTTGTATACTGAAAATATAATGAAGAATGTTAGAGAAGATATGGACAAAGAATATTACGATGTCCTAACAAATGGAGGTTATGAAATACCAGAGATTAGATATGTTAATGACACAGTATTACTATCCACAACACAAAAGGGAATGGAAAAACTAATTATGTCAGTCCGTAAGAATACTGAAGAGCAAAACCTCTATCTTAATGCGAAGAAAACTAAATTGATGAAAACTGACAAAACAAACAAGGCAGCTGATATATGTATCAATGAGGAAGAAGTGGAGAGTTCTGAATATCTTGGATCACTGCTAACAAAAAAGAACAAATATATCCATACTACAAGAACTTAATATTGAAGAAGGCTGGCTAGTAAAGAGGATTAAAGAGAGAAACCATAAATATTCTGGACACATTAAACGTCATGATAATCTAGAGAAAACCGTCTTGGAAGGGTACATAATGGGAAAAGGAAAGAGAGGAAGACCAAGGCGAAGATGGCTGCAAGACATCGTTCATGATCTGCAAATGCATGCATCAGCAGCAGGCCATCTTGCTCACAACCGAGAGGCCTATAGGAGTGCTGTTAGGGAGGCAAAGTTCCGCAAGAGACATGCAAATGAATGAATGAGTATGAAGAGTTGAGGTCCCACCTAAATACTTCATAGGTGCTGGTACGACATCAAATATTGAAATCAGGGACATTCCCTTACCATCACTGCTAGATGGTACAAATGATTGGGAAGTGACAGCGGACCTTCCAGAAAGACGAGAATACCCGACTGCCATTAAGAACACAGGAATGCGACCGGACATTGTAGTGTACTCCACAGAAAAACAGGAATTAATAATGATCGAGCTTACGGTCCCATACGAAACTAGAATAGAGGAACAGCATTTATTCAAATTGGAGAAGTACAATGATCTGGTCAAGCAACTGAGGCAGGGGGCAGGAATCAGGGCAAAAGTGATAGCTGTAGAAGTGGGAGCAAGAGGATTCATAGCAACATCAGCATATGACCTATGTAAGCAACTGGGCATAAAGGGACAAGCAAGAGCAAGGGCATTGAGAAGCCTTTCAGAAACAGCAGAAAAGGCCTCATGCTGGCTGTGGAGTATGCGAAACAAGCATTGGGAGCATAAGTAATTTCATTTGCCACAACCAATACCAGTCCTCCATAGCTAAATCGCTAAAGACGCGTGGCAACTGGAAGATCATGGGTTCGATCCCGGGACCGAAAAAAAAAGCAACAACTCACAGGACCTCTGGGAGTCATGACCCAGAGGGGCCCACTCCCCTTAGAGTGTCAGGAGTTTAAAGGGCCGAAACACTTGTCTGAGGGGGGGTACTTCCTCTGATGATATGAAGGAGTTGTGTTGTTGTTCCGCTCTCTACGGTAGAGAGTTTCCTGCATATATATCTGTTCTTTTTTTTGTGTCCATGGTATTTGTAGCATTTGCATTCAAAATAATTATGTGTTTCTCAACTGTTTTGTAAAGTGTCCAGGTCTCACAGGCATCTGTTGCGATGGGAAAGATGCATGCCCGTAAAAATCTTATCTTTGTACTTCTATCTGTTCCTCTCCACAGCTTCTTTAGGTGTTTTGAAGAGCGATAAATGTCCTCTTTTAATATCCCTCATTGGAGATAGCACCAAGTACAACCAAAATAGCTAAACAACAGATAAATAAAAAAAATTGCACCTTGCTGGCAGAAATCCTTTTAGTTTGGACGTCAAACAAGTAATTCAACTTGATGGCTCAGGTAACAACTAGTGTCACTTACCCCTAACCCTGGAAATCAAGTCCAAATACGGTACTGACCTTCCTTAAGATACCCATCTGCCCATATTCCTCGGGGTCGCGGTTCATGAACCCTCTGTTATATGTCAGGAGACGGTTTCTGACCAATTTTCAAAAGCATAGCAGCGCCAGAACTCGTCCATTGCTTTTTTTTTGTTTGTATGTGCTTTCACACTGAACGTTTATGATCTCTTTGTTCCGTTTCTGGTCCCTTTTGTCATATTATACAACTTAAAAAGAAAGCTGCACGATTTATGAAGCAGCGGCAAACATAAAAGAAGTCCTATCATGTCAAAGAATTACCTTGGGAATATCAAGCCAGTACTCACAACATTTCATACGAAGAATTCGATGGATACTCAAGTACTCGACTGAATACGAAAATTTAAATTCATATGTGGCCGAATATGAATATTCGTTAAAAGCATAAATAAGACAGTGGCGTTATAACTATTTATATAGTGAAGGCCACGAAAAAACAAAACCCACCCTGGTTAAGCTAGACAGATTATGTACACGGTGTTGCTGCAAACTCTCCCATTCTCCGACAACAGACAGCGATAATAAACAGGAATACATGAAGCGGACTGCTTGTTCCTGACCCAGATGTGACACCAAATTAGAGATTATTTTAACCCTAACGCAGTCTTGCACTTTCGCAAGAGGATGCAGAGACATTACGTATTAGACGGAAATTGCTAGTTGAGCATTTCAATTTCCAGTTGCACTCTTGATTAAAATATTAACTCTGTGGCAATGTTTGGCAAACCAGAAGAAATAGTTTGGTTTTTTTTTTCCTGGGGGCATGAAGATGCACTACTCAAGCTGAACGAGTTCGGCAACCCATAAGTTGGCTGGCTGCCTGCGTCAGGGTTGGCGCGGGAACCACAGTTGATCAAGACTCTGTTCTGCCTCCCAGTGGTGCTCCTAGAAACAGACAGGGTAGTCTAGTCAATGGAAAAGGGACCGCGATCAGATGGTGAACCAGGTTCCCCCCCCCCCCGCAAAAAAAACGCCATGTCGAAGTCAGATGTGTCCGGCCTAAAGACGCACAACGTCGACACAATGCAAGTACCATGGAGGAAGAAGAAGAAGAATATATGACATTTGATGATTTTCTTTCTAATATGAATATCTGAATTCTGTTTTTGTTCAGGAAAAAAACGAACTGGCATCTTTATAAAGCAGCATAAATAACTGTGCTAGTGGGACGTTACAATTATCTTGGTCAGCGAATCAGAGCTGACCAAGACCGTATCTCACTTTTTCAACAGAAAAAGTAATAACAGACTGAGCCTGGTTTTAATACAGCTCCTAGTAGCATGCTCAGCCTGGTTTCAATACAGCTCCTAGTAGCAGGCTCCGGCTGGTTTCAATACAGCTCCTAGTAGCATGCTCAGCCTGATTTCAATACAGCTCTTAGTAGCAGGCTCAGCCTGGTTTCAATACAGCTCTTAGTAGCAGGCTCAGCTTGGTTTCAATACAGCTCCTAGTAGCATGCTCAGCCTGGTTTCAATACAGCTCCTAGTTTCAGGCTCAATCTGTGTAACGGGACAGAGGTCGCATTTATTCCCCTTATAGTAAATTTGGCCACAAAAAGCTTTTTTCTCGATTCAAGCTAACGACGGTAACCCACTCCCAATTCGATATAACACTCATGCTTCAACACCTTCACAGAAAAGGCTTTCCAGAACATTCGGCTCATAGTCCCAAAGAGATACAACAACAGACGCAACAATATTTCTGTACGTCTAAGATTCCATGTTATGGAAATTTCCCGCAGACACTGCATAAAAATAACAATATTTATAATTGACCATTAGCGCACAACACCCACTGTCTCTCTCTCTCTCTCTCTCTCTCTCTCTCTATATATATATATATATATATATATATATATATATATATCACATCTGGCCTAGCAAAAGTCGAAATCACGCTTCCTATCTTCACAGGGCATTTCGACGTTCGTTATCAGAAGCCAATAGCGTCCCCTGTTTTCCCCCACTAACTTTACTTACACGATCGATGTGTCACTGTGTATCATACTTTTTTTTAAAACCATGACACTAGTTCTGGTTATAATTTATATGACTACATCAGAACTACGTCTTGTATAAGGCCAGAACTAATGCCAGTTCGACAAGAACCTTTGCTTTATACCTGTTTCGGAAAAAAAAAACCCCAGAAAATCTGCTCCGTAAAAAGAAACAAATCGATATTAATAAGGGAGATGCGATTGCTGCGGAACAACTGGATTTAACTTGGCGATCCTAAACTGCTGTTGACAGAGCGAACAAATTACAGTGGCAGCATGAGTATTACACAGATCACCTAGGTAAAGTTCTACAGCGCAACACAAATCCACGTCCTTGAAGCGCTGGCCTCAGGTGAAAATTCTAAGCCAATAGGACGGCCTTGAGAGGAAATCTAGAAACAAAAACATGTCACTGCCATGTTGTTGTTGTTGTTGTTGTTGTTGAAAGTAAGAAACACAGTCTCATGGCGTGACATGTCGAGGTTAAAGGGTTTTGATGCAAAAGGCATCTTTCTGGATGGAGGGTTTGCTTGTTTTCCAGAGCGGATCTAAGGTTTCTCTGCTGGCCTGCTTAACCTGGAGAACACACAACTCCCCACCCTGCTAATCAGCGTGTAGAATTACATCAACCTTTTTATCATCGGCCAAACCAGGAGGAAAACAAAATCCCGACCAGCTTGGACTCACACAACCCGGATCACTATGTCATCTTTTTTGTAAGGTTCACTGCAACTCCTAAACAACGCCAGAAATTGCTATACGCCCCGAAATGAAAGCCTAAACGTTGCGCGTGGTAGGTCCAGCCGACGGCACAGTTGCTGAAGACAAGAGATAATGCTAGTGTGAGACGGTGGCCTACCGACAAAAGATGATTCGGGATATCTTTAGCCAAGGTAAATACATGCACTATACATGGTAAACATCACAACGCTCTGCTAAGGTAAACATTACACTTACCGCGCACTCCGTACATGTACGTAGTATTTTGTAACAAAAGGGTTTAGAGTATAGTAAGAAGAACGGCTGTGTTGTTTTAATAAAGGGAAGAGATCAGGTGAGATTTATACACAACCAGTCTCGTATATCACTGAAGCTTAAGTAAAGCTCATCAAACTAAACTCCAGTTTCTAGACAAGCATACAAACCTGCCTCAGTGACACATCCTCTCCTAAACTAAAAAAAAACTGTGCCAGGCTGATTTTAAAATCTAACGTAAGGTGAAAAAAGATCTTACAAATCTGTAACAATGTCGCTATCTATCGATGGCTTCATAAGCACTGTATATACGGTCATGCACCGGCTATACGGCCAACCTACAGCCGTACGTACTTACGGCCGGGGTTGCCAGAGGACTGTTTAATGTGCCGTGTGATCTATTCTGTGATTATTTTCCAAACATCTGCTATTTACATACCACAAGACAAGAGAAAAAAAAGATGAACATGCACACTGCTTCATCATTTAGCGAGTTCAAAATGTATGCATGTGTGTGTGTATACGTGCCTGTGTACATTTATGTGTGACACTGAAAATCTATTACAGAATAATATTCTTCTGTTTAAAGTTTTGTGGTTCATATTTTGTGATTATATTTCCACAAAGTCACTCTAATAATCTGCATTCTGTTAGTATTTTAAAGTGATGACAAACATGTCAAATTCATGTTGTAGCATAGCAGTGAACTGTACTTCGTCTCTGATCTCCCACTACAATCACCGACATACGGCCACAGCGATTTACAGCCGGGTCCTCTGGTCCCAAATCTGGCCGTAGGAAGCGACAACAACAAAAAAATACTCAGAAACAAAACCAGTATTTCTTTATATCTGCCAGCAAAACAATGGAAGGAACAAAGAAATGGCAAGTGATTTATTAAATAAAACTAAGAAAGAAAAAAACCCACAGTGTATTTTTTAGTCCTTATAAATATGGACAAAATATAAAATGAAGGGAAATATGTTTCAGAATTACCGCGTCATTTAAACGAGGATTGTTTGTATTCTTTTTAAAATTAGGATCCATTTATTCCCAATCTCTTGCTACTGCACACTAGGAAAACAAAAATTGCTGCAGATAATATCCATTAATATAACACAATAATTCCACACAGATTTTATCCCTGAGAAAATTATCTGAAAACTACAACAGAAGATTACTCTTATAAAGAGTAAAATGATGGTTATAAAATTGTTTTCTTATTATTCTACTCTTCTCCCTCCCCCCTCATTTGCAAGGAGGAAGACGGGTAGCGGAAGCAAAGGTGGAAGAGATCTATCTATCTGCAGAAGATTTTTTAAAAAAATATATATATGCCTCTGCCGGAAAGTTTTTTTAAACATCTTCCATGAACCAAATCTAGCGACAAATATTAAGACTGCGGTTGTTTATACTCACCCTTCCCCCAACAACCACCAAAACCATGTTTAATTACTCTATAAACAAAAGTTACAGGAAATAATGCTACCCAAATAAGCTATGATGTGAAACTGCAGGCGCGCGCAAAGAATCTAACCACCGCTAACAAAGAAACACTCGTGACAATACACACCGTCTTTATACAACACAAAACACAGAAAAAGTCTTTGAACGGGTCTTTAGAACTCACCTATTTTCGTTTGTGTAATCATATCTAGGCTGCGGGTCGGGGTCATGGCCGTTGACGTCATAGCTGGCATTTTCATCCTGAAAATAAAGAACAATCTAAACAAGCTCGCACAGCAATATATGGAAATAATACACCATATGAAAGAAAATTGCTCTTTATTAAGGTCTTCATAAAGCGCGCCGAGGCGTAGGCGATAATGTCTTTCCATGATTTACTGAAAGCTCTCTATGAGATGTGTTTCTGACTAGTGCTGTTTCTATGAAAAACATGTCCCCGTGAATCAACTCGGCTCTGGTATGATATAATCACTCGACCCGCGCTTTACTTCCAGACTAAAAATTTGCAGTATTTGTCACTGATATAAAAAAATATATATATATATTTGTAGATAGTGTCCTGTCGAATAGCGTTAGCGATTAGTCTTCTCCATCTTCTGTGATCCTTCGTTCTTTCTGATAAATTTAAATGCTTTTCTTTTCCCATGCGACTTTTCCTTCAATTTTCCAGTTCTCTAATTTAACGTCTTCTTATATTACACGTCCAAGAAATTCTTACTTCCTTAAATTTTCCAGTTCTCTAACTTAACGTCTTCTTATATGACATGTCCAAGAAATTCTTACTTCCTTAAATTTTCCAGTTCTCTAACCTAACGTCTTCTTATATGACATGTCCAAGAAATTCTTACTTCCTTTAATTTTCCAGTTCTCTAACTTAACGTCTTCTTATATGACATGTCCAAGAAACTTTTACTGCTCTTTTTTTCTTATAACCTTAACTAGTTTTCGTTGTTCTGAAACTTCTTTGAGGACCCCTTCCTTTGTTTTTCTGTTTGTCCAGGCTACTTGTTGCTTCCTTCTCCAAAACCCACATCTCTCTTGCTTCCAATTTCTTTGCCACATTGTTGTTAATTTCCAAGTTTCAGAGAACCATACAGCAATACTGGGTTCTATATAGTACTGTAATACTCTTTTCCTCACTTTTAGGGACGTCTTATTTGTTAGTATCTCCTTCATGCCACAAAAAAAGCTGCTTTTGCTTTACCTACTCGTGATTTTATTTCCTCTGGTCACTTCCCATCAGCTGCTACTGTCTCTCTGAGGTAACTGGATTTATATATATTTGCGTCAGTGTCTTCTCGTTTGAAAGGATGTTGCAATTTGGTTTACGTACTCTTGCTGATATTACCATTGTTTTCGTCTTACTCTAAACAACTTTTATTGCTCTCTTTATATCATATATATATATATATATATATATATATATATATATATATATATATATATATATGTGTGTGTGTGTGTGTGTATGTGTGTGTGTTCACAATCATGTACTATCATGTTATTATAACGTAATGATAGTAGATATCCCTCTTCTTATATAACTTCCAGTACTTTCTAATGAACTCTGCTTGCCTCACTCTATGGTTGAGTTCTTTTCTATTCGTTCCCGCTGTAGTGGAGTCGTCTAAGCAGTCTGCTAATGCAGCACGAAGGGAGGATATTGTTTGTGGGACACATTACAGCCCAAAAACATAAATTGGGACCATATACAAGTTTCGACAATTAGATAATGAGACTAATTCCTTAAAAAATAAAATAAAGAACATTTGAAGATAAAACCTGTATTTTATTCAAAGTAAGCCCCTTGTGCATTGATATAGCGAGTGGCACATTCTAACAAAAAATGGAACGACCTCTGTAGTTTTTCTGTTGGTATGACCCTTAAACTTGATGTTACGGCCCTTTGAATGTCATCAGTATCGTCAAAGAAGAGTCCTTTCAATGGTAAAAATTCAATTTTGGGAACAGAAAATAATCTCAGCGAGACAAATCCGGAGAATAGGGTGGATGGTTGAGAACACACACTTGTTTTTGGGCCAAAAATTCCCGTACAACTACCGCATTATCATGAAGAAGGAAAAAACTGCCAGGTGGTGAATACTCGAGTCGGAGTCGGAGAATCCTTTTCGATAGGCGTTTTAAAATACTTAAATAAAGTTTGGCAATGGCAGTCTGTCCCTCTGGAATAAATTCTTTGTGAATAACTCATTTGCTGTCGTAGAAGTACACCAACATTGTCTTCACTTTTGACTTTTGAAGACGAAATTTTTTGCCTTTTGGTGATGATGATGACTTCCACTGAGCACTCTGGCGTTTAGTTGTGGGATCATAGCGGAAAATCCATGTTTCATCCTCTGCAACAATCACATTTAAGAAATGTTTATTTCTGCGACACGTTTTGGTGATGTCTTTTGCGTACTCAACATGCTGATGTTTTTGGTCATTAGACAACGCACGTGGTACACACCGACAAGCAAATTTTTTCTTGCCCAAATATTCCACTAAAATTTTACGAATGGTCTCTCGGTTAACACCAAATTCTTCTGCCATCATCCTCATAGTCAGTCAAACAACGATCTTCTTGTATCCGTTCTCTGACTTTTGCAATGAGTTCCTCATTACGAACAGACATTGGGCGTCAATGTCTATTTGCATATGTAATCGTTTCCACACCACTTCTGAATGGTGAATTCCACCTGATTATCTGTGCACGAGATAAACAATTATCCCCATAAACCTGTTGCATCAATTCAACTGTGTCAATTTTTCAGTTCAACTTTTGCCGAATTTAAACAGAATTTAATGTTAGCTTTTTGCTCCATGCTGATATCGTGACATTGTACCTCTGACAGGGTCAACAAAATGGAAGCTTGTTTGTGGTCTGCTTATCGGGCGGCGATGAAAAGTTGCCAGATCATAGATGAAGGTTGCCTCTTTGGATTCCATGCTTTGTGTCACAGATGACATTTTTGTCTTGGCCATAATAAAACCAGTCTCATTACTTAATTGTCGGACCTTTTACTTTACGGAACAGAGCACTGCCCCGTTTTGCTGCATTCGTAACATCATCTCAAGTAATGGTTAAATGAACAGGACGAGAATAAAGGAACTGTGCTGAAGCGACGAAAAAAAGGCTGGTCAAGACCCTGTATAACTTTCCAGTGCTCCTTCTGTCCAGGAAAGGCCTCAAGATCAGCCTGAAACGAAGACTTTTATGGACGAAAAAAAAAGATGTACATCTCACATAGGGTGTTGCTCCTTACCGGCAAGGAATCAAGGTGGGTAAAGCAAAATGGAGAAAAGACCGCGGAGACTTAAAGAAGGCTATCTGGGCTGGCGGAAAACGGACGAACATTTTATCTTCCTAACATTTTACCTTCCTTGCTTTGTTCACTGAAACAACATCTGCCGTGTTATCTGAAGCTGGAGAACATGGTAGGTGTCTATGTTGGTAAGTGTCTATGTTGGTAGGTGTTTATGTTGGTAGGTGTCTATGGTGGTAGGGTGTTGAGAGAGTCCGCAGAGTTAGCTATGAGAAGGAAACAAAGTCAAAGTAGCCCGCTTCCGACCTGACTTATTTTTAAAGATCTTTACAAAATACAATAGTTGCAAAGAACTTTACTAATGATCTATTTAGCCAATATAATGTCGATAAACCAGTCAATCAGTTAAATACCGATAAACCAAACCCAATCAATCAAAAATAGATAAACCAACCAACCAAAGAGAAACCAGGCAATCAAATAAAAATACATAAAACAGCCAATCAAACAAATACAGATAACCCAATCAATCAAGCAAATATCGATAAACCAGTCAACCAAACAAATATCGATAAACCAGCCAATCAACCAAATATCAATAAACCAGCAATCAATCAAATATCAATAAACCAGCCAATTAACCAAATAAAGCAAACCAGTCAACCAAACAAATATCAATACAATAAAATACTGATCAAGAAAATAATGATAAACCAGCCAATCAACAAAATATCCATAAAATAGCCAATCAAACAAACACAGATAAGCCAGACAATCAAATGAGGTAAGTTTGCCAATCAATTTTAAAAAACTCAGAGTAACTAAAGAAAGATAAACCAACCAATCAAATAAAGAGAGATAAACCAAAAAAAGAAGCACAGACAGATAAATCCAATAATCAAATACAAATCAATAAACCAACCAACGAATCCTTGAGCTTAAGAAGAAAAGCTGAAATACAGTAAGGAATTTTTTTTTAAAACACGGAAAGACAGACTTACTGATCTTGAAAACTAATGTCACAAAATGGAAACAAAATTCTGCTTAAAACTGAAATGCAGAAGGACAGCAATTACACGAACATTATCCACTGAAGCATCTCTCATTGCAACAAACACAAACATATTAGGCTCACTTCTGCGTGTCAGACACTGGGAACAGCAGCGCAGACGCCCTTGAGGAATGAAATACGACAGTCGAGAACTCTGGATAAGCACATGACAATACAAAAGAGATGGGCAAACAAGTTAATTGACAAGGCGTCAGTACAGTATTATCAGATAATTGGTAACGACATTATTACACTGTGCAAATGGAACAAATGACGCTTGGAAATAATCAATTCCCTTTTCCCAATTTTTCTATATAAACTTTTAAGTCATTCAATTATTGTGGCACGGGACGGACGGACATACGGATAAACGTGAATAAAATTTCTAAATGTCGTTTATTCTTCTACTTCTTCATTATCATCATTTCTTTTTCGATCATTTTCAGACGTCACCCTGGAGTTTTGTGTACATCCCCACAAAGCTTTTCTTGGACTGATATAGGCCTTTGCTTACATCTGTTTTCTTTGCTCCTCGTTATGTTGGACACTCACAGAACAAACTCTCCTGCCATTCTACCGGTACCACATGTAGCAAGTAAAACGTGGGCCAAGCTGTTGGCGTTTCCAAGACTTGCTGAGTAGCGGCTCTATAACTGCGCTCCGCCTGGATGGCAACCCTACGTACCCGGCGTAGTTAACCATAGTTTCCTCCAGGTAAAAGACCATTATCATGCTGAGGCATAACATCAAATCTCACATGACGTCCACACCAAATATAAAGAAAATATTCCGTCTAATGTCATAGACTCAACCAATAATAATTGCTGTGTTTTGAACTGTTCCCTGCACCATGTCGATACCGCACATACACTGAAAATTTTCAATTCCCAAATTTGGAGGGAGGACAGAAAACGTACAATTTTAAAAAAAAAATTTTTTTAAGTTAAAGAATTATATCTCATCTTTCATAGTGTCATGGACATTCTGTTCATTATATCTCATCTTTCACACCGTCACAGTCTGCCATTATATCTCATCTTTCTCACCGTCATATTCTGCCATTATATCTCATCTTTCACACCGTCATATTCTGCCATTATATCTCATCTTTCACACCGTCACAGTCTGCCATTATATCTCATCTTTCACACCGTCATATTCTGCCATTATATCTCATCTTTCACACCGTCATATTCTGCCATTATATCTCATCTTTCACATCATCACATTCTGCCATTATATCTCATCTTTCACATCATCACATTCTGCCATTATATTTCATCTGTCACACAATCACATTCTGCCATTATATCTCATATTTCACACCATCACATTCTGCAATTATATCTCATCTTTCACACCATCACATTCTGCCATTATATCTCTTCTTTCACACCATCACATTCTGCCATTATATCTCATCTGTCGCATCATCACATTCTGCCATTATATCTCATCTTTCACACCATCACATTCTGCAATTATATCTCATCTTTCATACCGTCACATTCTGCAATTATATCTCATCCTTTCACACCATCACATTCTGCAATTATATTTCATCTGTCACACAATCACATTCTGCCATTATATCTCATATTTCACACCATCACATTCTGCAATTATATCTCATCTTTCACACCATCACATTCTGCCATTATATCTCTTCTTTCACACCATCACATTCTGCCATTATATCTCATCTGTCGCATCATCACATTCTGCCATTATATCTCATCTTTCACACCATCACATTCTGCAATTATATCTCATCTTTCATACCGTCACATTCTGCAATTATATCTCATCTTTCACACCATCACATTCTGCAATTATATCTCATCTTTCATACCGTCACATTCTGCAATTATATCTCATCCTTTCACACTGTTATACTGTCCATTATATCTCATTTTTCACACTGTTATAGACATTCTGTCCATTACATCTCATTTTCACACCGCTACATTCTGTCCATGATAGCTCATCTTTCGCACTATTATAGACATTCTGTCCACTATATCTCATCTTTCACACAATTATAGACATTCCACATCAGCTTAATAATATTAATAAAAATTCAAATAACTTCACATATTTGCTTTCCGCTCTCATCTATATTATCAAATCTCTTGTTCACATACGCTCAGCTATAAATCTTTAACGCTCCACTTTCGTCTACACACGTTCAACTACAAATCTTTAACGGTCAACGCCTGTCTACACATGTTAAATGATGTGAACTAACCAAGTAAAAAAGCAACAAACTTAATTCACACGCATTCCACTATAGTCCAACAAAGAGAGGGCAAGACCCATGCTACAGGAGTCCTCATTCTTCCTCTGTTTCAAAAACAAATTATGTCTGTTACATGAACAGCATATTTGTAGAATGTCTGGAATAGAGTGAAAGATGTATGATAAAGGGCAGAATGTCAGACGGGCCTGCGTGTCCAATTCTTAACCCTTTTGAAATAAAGATCAATCAATCAATCAATTAATCAATCTGTTCATCTATCTGTCTCTCTGTCTGTCTGTCTACCTATCCATTCTCCCAACAAACACATATACTTTTCCTGAAAACTGCTTTTATATGTCCTTCTTTCTCACTAAACCAAAATAAAATAATATAAAACAAAACAGTCACACCACTACAGAAAAAAGGCTGTCTACCTCTTTCAATTCTGGACTCCCAGAGATCTGACACATCTTATTACCTTGCCTTACTATAAGCTTATGTAGGTTGCTAAGTTGAGATTAGTACTTCCGGAGAGAAAATGTATCAATTTTTGCTATACATACACAAAAAGATATAAAATCTTCATTATATACGTATTCTAAATACACATGCACACCTGTGATTGCTCACATACATAAACATATACATTTAAACGTTCCCACTTATATTGATCTGAATCGACGCTGTCTGTTGACTGAAACATCTCGAATTTTTTTTTCAACATTCATTCATTCATTTGCATGTCCCTTGCGGAACTTTGCCTCCCAAACAGCACTCCTGTAGGCCTCTCGGTTGTGAGCAAGATGGCCTGCCACTGATGCATCCATTTGCAGATCATCAACGATGTCTTGCAGCCATCTTCGCTTTGGTCTTCCTCTCTTTCTTTTTCCCATTACCTACCTTTCCAAGATAGTCTTTTTTTCCCAATAGTCACTTCTTATTTTCTTCTAAAGACAGGCTGAAGTCCAAGTACTCTTCCACACGTTTACGCTGGCTACTATCACAAATAATCATTCTGGTTATTGTCATAAATAACCAGTCCCGTTTCATTCCCAGAAAATTTGTTTTCATTTCCATATTTCCCTAATTCTGAGATTCTCTCTCTCTCTCTCTCTCTCTCTCTCTCTCTCTCTCTCTCTCGGCACACGGGGCTTCCGCAAGGGTTTTCCACAAATGTCCGTCTTTCGCCTTTTATTTTCCGCTCTTGCCCAGGTGAGCCCTCTATTGTTCAACATCCTCTTCGTCTCCATGTTTCCTTTGGTCTACCCCTGCTCTTGCTATACTGAGATGCCCAACTCAGTGCTATTTATGATTTATAGCAACAAAGTCACTAGTCATCCAGAGCACATGCCCCAACCATCGCCAACGTTTCAATCAGCTCAGGCAAGACCAATGGAGTCACCGGTCATCCGGAGCACATGCCCCAACCATCGCCAACGTTTCAGATAGAACATTTACTCCGAAAGTGATCAGCTCAAGCAAGACCTACGCAGCTAATGGGAGTCACCAGTCGTCCAGAGCACATTTCACAACCATCGCCAACATCTGAGATAAAAAAATATTTGCTTCGAAAATGCTCTGCTCAAGCAATGGCTTCGCAGCCACTCAGAAGAATGATTAAAATCAGCAGCGGAGTAGAATCTTAAATGGCTGACAAGCAGCACACGGGGAGAAACCCGTCAACAACAGGGCCTCTGGCATGATGTAGAGGGCCGACTCTGAATACAAAGAAGACTAAGCTGCTTTTTTAAAAGTTAATAGTGATACACCTATTTATTTCTTATTATTCTGTTTTTTTTTCCCTAAAACAAAAGCAGGTTTCATATGCTCATAATCTAAATACGAATAAGAAGAAGAAAGAAGAAGATATGCTCAAAAGCGAGGAATTTCTAAACCGACCTCTTCTAATCACAGCCTTGGAATCTCGCGAGAAATTTTAAATGTCTGAATTAAAGGTTATCTGGAATGGAGGAAAAATGAAAATTCAGTTAACAAGCACGCCTCCACCTCTTGATCTCAAGGAGGTCATAGTACGAGAAACACATTGCTATGGATTGCACATCTCTCTCTCTCTCTCTCTCTCTCTCTCTCTCTCTCTCTATGATCATGCAGGTAACAGCGATTAAGCAAAAAAAAAAAAACCTTATGACGTCAACGAAAACCGAGCACCGTTCTGCAACTTATTCTAAATATTGATAGTTTTGGTTTCCGTTCTTTGAAGATACTGCCACTTATAGCAGCATATGGGTTACTAGGTGTGTCCTGGCTTTCTTTACTACAACGCACGTTTAAGCAAGTAACGATGTGAACGCTGGTCATCTGGTCATGTCTCTGAGTTGTTACTGAACTTGGTTTTGAGAGTTTTTTTTTTTTTTTAGAACAGCTGTGTGGAAACTGGACGATGAACTTGTGAAAATATACGAGTTCTTTTATCTGTCTCTAGGAGTGATTTATCATGGAGGATGTATTTGAAAACAAATGCCTAAAGAAAATACTCGGCATCAAGTGGAACGAATTCAAGAACAATGTAGAGATAAGACAGATGACTGAACAACAACTAGTTTCATGGGTGATCTGGAAAAGGAGATGGACATATGTTGGTCACTTGATGAGAAGAAATGATCAGAGAATCCCAAAACAAGCTCTCAAGTGGAACACAACAGGCCAAAGAAAAAGAGGCAGACCGCGTAAAACTCTGAAGAGGACATTGTTAAGAGAGGCCAAATTAACAGGCATAAAATCCTTTGATGAGGTTGAACGACTCGCCGAAGACAGGACAAATTGGCGAACTACTTTGGGAGCCTTATGTGACGTTTAACGGCACGGGAAGGATATAAGAAGATAAGATGTATGTGAGATCTTGGACCTGTTCTGGACTTATGCTTGGACCTGTTCTTCAATGTAGAAGTCGTTCCCGAATGGCAGTCAAAGTCAACGTCAAGTGTTCGTTTCGTAGGATATTGTTGCACATTGTGCTATAACTATCTACAACATGTGTCATAAAAATACAGTAATTCACCACTAAATCACAGCATTCACGCATGAGGAGCAAACATGATCACGCTTGTCCGTGGTACATATGTTTGAATTCACAAAACACTGTGGCAGAAGCATAAGAGACAATAAAAGGTAAAGAAAACCCTGTCATGCCTTAGAGGCACATGGGGGATATTGTGTTAGTGTTCATAATTTCCTTGACCTGTGGGCACACTAGAGGGTGATGTTGTCAGCATCACTCCTGACCGCCTCTCCTTCCCCAACTCCTGAAGATGGGTACCCATTTCTGCAGCTAGGTGGGTGGCTGGGGCGCCTCCGGTAGGATTCGAACCCCCGATCTTCGACATGAGAGACCAGTGCACTAACCACTTCGTCACTTAGTCAACAAGAGACATCAATTTCGACTGTTAGGTATAGGTCTCCAAGGAAGGTGAAGACGCTGATATCATAAATCGAGTTTGGTTTCAGACGTTAGCAACTACATGTATCGAGTTTGCTTTTAGACGTTAGCAACTACATATATCGAGTTTGCTTTTAGACGTTAGCAACTACATATATCGAGTTTGCTTTTAGACGTTAGCAACTACATATATCGAGTTTGCTTTTAGACGTTAGCAACTACATGTATCGAGTTTGATTTTGGATGTTAACAACTACATGTAGGAAAGTCTATCATAGAACATGATGCTGATGATTACACTCACTGAGACTATTTAAAACTTCCATTTATACCAAACGCATCCACCTGATGGCTCAGAAGAAAGAAACCGCAACGCTTGGTAGATAACAGTTGTTTATTGCTATCTTACTGCAGAAGACAAACTAAACTTTCCAGATTATAATACCATAACAAATGGTGTTTAGTTAACTTTGCTTAACACACATTCTTTTCTAGCCTGTCGGTCTAAATGAGTTGCTTCTCTGCCAGTATACCTGTGTGGTTTCTCCCTTGATTTATCTGAGTGGTTTCTCTGTCGACCTACCTGAGTGGTTTCTCTCTCCGTCTTCTTGACTGGTAACTTTATCCATACACTTACTTGTACCTTCTGGGAATTTGTTACCTATAGTGTTAGCTGATCGGCTGATGGTCTCTCTGGGTTCGTTACAGTAACGACGGTAATGAGATATCCAGATATTTTCTTCTTAGTACCAATTTCTAAATGTCAGGATTATTGTTACAGTACTGTTATGGCGGCGGAGTCTCTTATTATTATTTTTTTTTATTCACACGGCCATTTGGATCCTAAACATTTAGTAGATTATTTTTAACAGACCTGTGCCATAGTTCTCGATAACTCAGCTGCCCATTGATTGACTGATCTTTGGAGGCAGCATCACTGCAGTCAGGACATTCCCACACCTATTCCTCCGCCCATTCCAGTAACCAAAACTCTGCAAGACGCCGTACTGGGCGGTGATTGCTTAGACGATCGCCGACCAAGAACATGGATTGATGGAAAGTCAAAATATATGTAAAGTATAAGGATTATTTCTTTATCCTCTGCGTGTTTGCTCTTCTGCCTACTGCACCCCTTCTTAAAGTATAGCCTGCAAACCAAGATATGTCCTTACTGGTATGTATTTCGCTAGCAAACAATGATTGGTCTATAAAGAATGTATGTCCCTCACGGGAAGCAACATTGATCAACCATCTCAGAAGCGAACTGAGAAGTCAACAGAGTATCATGAAATAATGCTTCCTAAACTGCACGAAACAATATATGCACTCAAATATTTCACAAAAAGATAATGTAGTTATGATACGAAGAAAACGAGTAGTGAAAGCTATATCAGTATCTGAGCAAACAAAAAAAAAAACCCCCACAAAACACGTATGCTTATAACTACAGTGCAAATGAATGCTCGCGATTTGTTTAATGTAAAGTCAATTTATAACTGATTAAAAATATTTCTCTTACAAAAGAAACAAAGAATTCGGTACACAACAAAGAATAAGTTGAGTATGAGGTCGGAACCCCCGTGTGGTACCCGGGATCTGCAAAGAATAGGACCACTGTACCCTACCATGCATGATCGTAAAAGGCGACTAAGGAGGGTTCAGCATAGGGCCAGCAACCCTATCTGGTAAAAATTATCAGACTGCTACAGAAACAGAAGCAAGGGAAAAAGCAAATGCAGGTGGAAGGAGAAATGCGTATCAGGAAACTGAGCCCATGAAGGTTGTGGATGAAAGCCAGCCACTGGAAGTCCCCAGCCCGACTGCAGACCTCCTGGAACCTAAACAAAAGATGCAAATAGGCAGCTGGAATGTAAGAACACTAAACCAGACTGGAAAACTAGCACAAACCATCAAGGAAATGCACAGATACAAACTAGACATACTAGGAATACAAGAAGCAAGATGGACAGGACAAGGCAGAAGGAAATTAACAACACAGCACACAGAAGATACAATAATATGGTCAGGTAAAGAAGATCTTCATGAAGGAGGAGTAGCATTGATTATAACAAAGAAGCATCAAGAGCATTGCTGAAATGGACCCCAATAAATGAGAGATTATTATATGCACGGTTCAACTCAAGATTCACGAAGCTGTCTATTATAGTTTGTTATGCACCAACAGAAACAGCTGAAGAGGAATTAAAAGAAGATTTTTACAACAGCCTCCAAGCCACAGTAGAAACAATACCCAAGCATGATATGCTACTCATCTTGGGCGACTTCAATGCAAAAGTAGGTGAAGGAAATGAAGATAGAAGAAGAATCATGGGAAGAGAAGGAATCGGAGAAATAAATGAAAATGGAGAAAGACTGTGCAGTTTCTGTGAAGAAAACATGATGACCATCGGAGGGACAATTTTCCAACACAAAAACATCCATAAGGTGACTTGGAGGTCACCAGATAAAACCACAGAAAACCAAATCGATCACATACTAATAAACAACAAGTGGAAGCGGTCACTACAAGATGTGCGAGCAAGGAAAGGAGCAGATATAGGAAGTGATCACAACCTTCTGGTAGCAAAAATAAAACTAAAATTAAGGAAAGCCAGAATCGGAGAACACAGAAAGATACATTTTGATACAAGAAAACTGATAGACCAGCAAACAAGAAATGAATTCTCAATAATACTTAAGAACCGCTTCAGTGTCCTACAAGACGAAGCAGAAATGTCCATATTAGAGTTCAATAAAACACTACAGGAAACAGCAAAAGAGGTGCTGGGATATCGGAAAAGGAGAAAAGAGGAATGGATAAGTAAGACCACATGGGAAAAGATAGAGCAAAGAAAAGAAATCAAGAAAAAATTGCTGAACACCAAATCACAACGGCTTAAAGAACGAGTTTTAAGCAATTATGCACAAAAAGACAAAGAAGTGAAGGAATCATGCCGTCAAGATAAACGTCAATATTATGACAGCTTAGCAGAACACAGAGAAAGCAGCATATACAAATGACATGAAAACCATATATAAAATCACAAAGCAGATGACAGGTAACTTCATACAAGATGTGAAAGTGCAGTAAGACAACACAAAATGGACAACTGGTCAGTGGAGAAAGAGAAAAATTGAAAGATGGAGGGAACATTTTAACACCCTACTAAACAGAACACAAGCAGCACAAGCAATAGACATACCTGAAGCAAAAGCGGAACTAAACATCAATACAGGACCAATAACAATAAATGAAGTTAAAGAGGCGATAAAGATGCTAAAATCAGACAGGGCACCAGGTGAAGATGAAGTGACTGCTGAGATGTTGAAAGTAGAAGAAACAGAAACACCAAAACAACTTTGCCGGATATTACAACAAATTTGGGATTTAGAAAGAGCCCCAGAGGAGTGGAAAACTGGTCTTATAGTAAAACTACCAAAGAAGGTGACCTCAGAGATTGCGGGAACTGGAGAGGCATTACCCTACTGCCACTCACTAGTAAAGTATTTTGCAGAATAATCATCAACAGAATTGTACCAACACTTGAGGAAAAACTTCGGAAAGAGCAGGCAGGATTTAGGAAAGGAAGATCATGCATAGACCTATATTTGTACTTAGGCAAATATTAGAACAGGCAAATGAGTGGCATAGCACAACATATGCATTATTCATAGATTTTGAGAAAGCCTTTGACAGTGTAAACAGAGATGCACTGTGGAAAATCCTAAGATGGCATGGCCTCCCCCATAAAATAGTTAATGTAATCAAAGCCCTATACGAGGGTTTTCAGTGCAAAGTTATCTGTGGAGGACATACCTCCAGCAGCTTTAGGGTACAAACAGGAGTGAAACAGGGATGTGTACTATCACCAACATTATTTATCTTGGCAGTAGACTGGTTAATGAAGGAGGCAACATCAGACAAACGCAGAGGATTACAATGGACCCTTGACACAGTGCTGGAGGACCTTGACTTTGCGGACGACATTTGTCTATTATCAAGCAGTCACAAAGATATGCAAGATAAAATAAACAAGTTAACCCAGAATGCAAACAACATAGGACTAAAGATCAACGTAGGAAAGACAAAGTTAATGAAGCAAATGTGAACAACAGAAATGTACTCAGAGTAGATAACAAGTTAGTGGAGGAGGTCAACGAATTTGTATACCTTGGCAGCAGAGTAGTAGAAAATGGAGACAGCACAGAGGACATCAACAACAGACTTACTAGAGCAAACCAGGCTTTTGCAATGCTACAGAATATATGGAAATCAAATAAACTAAGCATAAATATGAAAATCAGGATATTTAAGAGTAATGTTCTAAGTGTACTACTCTATGGAAGTGAATGCTGGAAAATCACCAAAACCATAGAAAACAAGTTGAATTCTTTCCAGACTAAATGTTTACGTAGAATTAAAAACATATTTTGGCCAAACACCATAAGAATAACATCTTATTGGCAGAAATGCAGATGAAACCACTGACAACAATTATTGAGGAAAGACGCTGGCGGAAGCCCCATGTGCCCTGGGCACTTAAGGTTCAGAGAGATGAGGTCGGAAAGATATGTTCGTGGACTGATCTAGGTTATATGGACACAAATGCTCGTGGACTGATCTAGGTTATATGGACACACATGCTCGTTGACTTATCTCTGTTATATGGACACATGCTCGTTGACTGATCTCTGTTATATGAACACACATGCTCGTTGAACGATCTAGGTTATATGGACACTCATGCTCGTTGACTGATTTAGGTTATATGGACACACATGCTCGTGGACTTATCTCTGTTATATGGACACACATACTCGTTGACTTATCTCTGTTATATGGACACACATGCTCGTGGACTTATCTCTGTTATATGGACACACATGCTCGTTGACTTATCTCTGTTATATGGACACACATGCTCGTGGACTTATCTCTGTTATATGGACACACATGCTCGTGGACTTATCTCTGTTATATGGACACACATGCTCGTGGACTTATCTCTGTTATATGGACACACATGCTCGTGGACTTATCTGTTAGATGGAGCACATCCCGTATTGATAATTGCAATCACGGGAAACGATTTTAATAAATGGGGGGGGGGGGCGGAAATGGTAGAGGGAAGCTGTTAGACTGAGCTAAGAACTGAACAGGCTTATAGAAGTGATTGCTTGCTTGCTTCTTTTTTTTCACAAAAGCCAGAGTATGCGCTGACAATGTCGTTATACACATCATCTCTAAAGAAATAAATAAAAAAATAAAAACAAGAGACGAAAGGGATGAAGATTAACTGGAGTATGGAAAGATACGAGCTCTGACATAGCTCTTAGCTCTCTCCAGCTGGAAGTACAGATTAAGCTCGATATTCAATTATGTTCAGAGCAAAACAACTGTGTTTTTATGATTTTTTTAATCATTACGTACGCTTCTGCGATTCTTTCCCTTTATCATTTTCTTAGTTCTCAGTTTAGAGAAACAAAATTTATACGCATATATTAAGACAAAACGCTCAGTCGTACAATAACGGCTAAAAGGAATAAAATTAGAAATCACTTGATCATTGTTCATTAGGCTGAGTTCCAATTGGTTCTATCACATCTTATATTTCTTCTTCAGAACAGTATCTGTATCCCCACGGCACATTTAATTAAATAAGACTTTTTTTAAATGGAATATACGAGGACTTGTAGATCACAGTTTCGATTTCCTTACATTTTGCAGAAAACTGACTTCATAATCCCTAGCGCACAAAACGGACTCCATATATCCATAGCGCATAAAATCGGTCTCATATATCCCTAGCGCAGAAAGAGGGCTCCATATATCCCTAGCGCACAAAACAGGCTCCATATATACCTCTAGTGCAGAAAAAAGTAAAAAGTAAAAGTAATCCTTTCATGCCTTAAAGCACATAGGGATATAGTGTTAGTGCCCATATTTTCCTTGACCTGTCAGCACACTAGAGGGTGATGTGGTCAGTATCACGCCTGGCCGCCATTCCTTCCCCAACTCCAGAAGAAGTCGGGTACCCACCCACAGACCCCATATATCCCTAGTGCAGAACATGGACTTCATATATCCCTAGTGCAGAAAATGGACTTCATATATCCCTAGTGCAGAAAATGGACTTCATATATCCCTAAAATTATCCCCTTTTATCTATCATCTTCAGCTTATTTCATTTGGGTCATAAAGGCTAGAACTGTCAACTATACTGTCACTGTTCACGGTGGGAAAAGAACAGTATATATATATATCAGTATAGATCATTACGCTACCACATCTACCGCAGTTATATTCTTCATCCGTCTCCTGCCAACCGCGGTAAATGGGGGTCCAGTCTGCGATAACAGTTAACTGACGTTCATTTCAATAGCGGTGAATTTAAAAGTAGTAAGAAAACATACCCCTTGGCAGGCAGCGCAGAGTCAATGGCGCTAGGCCCTGTTCTTCTCTTATTAAAGGTAAACAACACATGTTTGCGGTATAAACAGCAGGGTGAAAGGTTCAGGCGTGACGCATCCAGAGGGCATATCTTCCAGTGATCGTCTTTCCATCTGGTTCCCCGCAGTCGAGTTCTGTTCAAAATCTAGCGGAGTATCCGGAGGGGGAACTTTGTTCAAACTGAATTCGCAGTGCAAAAAAAAAAAAACGTACAGGAAAATTTAATAATAATAAGAAGAAGAAGGAAAAAAAAAACGTCCTTGAGACGCAGGTATAATGCAGAATTTTGCCTGTGCATGGGAGAAAATGAAGATGTATAAAAAATAAAAGTATAACAGAAAATGATTTTTAAGACAATAAAGAAAAACATTAACACGCAGACGACATGCCAAGAGTGTTGGCCATAATGAAAGATCGTAATATTATCCGAAAATCTCACTGGAAGGGAGAAGAGAATCACTAATATGAACAGAAAGTAGTTCGACAAGAAGCGGTGCAAGTGTACAGCTGGCACAGAGCACTAATATTTATTCCTCCGCCAAGCACCTCTTGAAAGTTCGCAAGCTTTTACTGACCAATGAAACTCGTCGATGTCATTACTGAAGCAGGCATGTCGACTTTGCTGAGAAAGAAGAAGGTAGAATGTAGAAGCAGGGCATGTCGACTCTGCTGAGACAGAAGAAGGTAGAATGTAGAAGCGGGGCATG
The DNA here is from genome assembly GCA_009760885.1 of Achatina immaculata. Lineage (NCBI taxonomy): Eukaryota > Metazoa > Mollusca > Gastropoda > Stylommatophora > Achatinidae > Lissachatina > Lissachatina immaculata. The sequence goes on along the minus strand of CM019691.1, from coordinate 27,156,511 downwards.
TCGACTTTGCTGAGACAGAAGAAGGTAGAATGTAGAAGCAGGGCATGTCGACTCTGCTGAGACAGAAGAAGGTAGAATGTAGAAGCGGGGCATGTCGACTGTGCTGAGACAGAAGACGGTAGAATGTAGAAGCGGGGCATGTCGACTTTGCTGAGAAAGAAGAAGGTAGAATGTAGAAGCGGGGCATGTCGACTGTGCTGAGACAGAAGAAGGTAGAATGTAAACATTCTCTAATTCATCACAAAGAATCTTCACAGCGAAGATTCTCTGCTCTGAACATCTTGCCGAGAAACACAAAAGGCTCAGTGCCCTCAATTCATTACTGATTCAATTAGTTGTAGCTCTCTTGCACTTTTGCTTTATATTTTTCTCACCAACATGAGTTTCATGATGTCGTTGTGCTACTGAAAGTATAAAAACTGCATTAACTGTCTAGCTGTGACATTTCCTGTAATTCTCTATTCATTCTCAGTTGTTTTCCTTTGTTTACCTTCTTTAATGTCCATGATATATATCCAATTTATCTGTCATCATCATGTGCCATGCCTAGAGGCGTCCAGAGTTTCCCATCTTTCATGTCATTTCATCAGTTCTGTTGTGCTTCTCCCATGCCATTCTGTCAAGCCATCCAAGATTTTCTCTCTTGGTCTACCTTCACTTTCCTGGCTCCAATTTTCCCTGTTGTCACGACATTTTCTATCCTTCCTTTTCTCATTATATTGCCAATGAACCTAGACTGTCTCCTCCGTTGTGTATTTATTAAGGTTCGTTTCTCACTGGCTTTCCTTCATACGTGTGTTATTTTAGCTGTCCATGGTATTCTTAACATTCTTCGTAGCAACCACATTTCAGCTGCCTCTAATGCCCTCGCTGCTGTTTCTGTTAATGACTATGATCCGCCCTCACATAGCAGTACTGGTTCGACATGACATTTCAAGACTCTTTTCCTAGTATCTATTGACAAAGATGGACTGCACAAAATAGATTTCTTCTTCCGAAATACCACATTTGCTGGCATATTCTGTTTCTGACCTCTGTGGTACAGCCACCATCTGATGTTATCGTTGTACAAAGATACCTGAATCTGTGCACTTATTTTAATGTTATTCCTTTGATTTTTACGTTGCATTCTGGTACAGATTTCTTTCTGGACACCACCATCGCTTCTGTTTTCAGTGATATTCTTTTACATTCACTTTCTGCCACTACTATATCAACACTTATCAAAACAGCCCCAAAATAACAATCATACATAATTAAATAATTTAGTAAGCAGATTATCAAGAGGTAGACCAAGACAAAGATGGAAAGACAAAACATATAAGAGGATAAAAAAAGATATTGGTGTCATCAACTGGAATGAGAAGATTAGGAACAGAGAGGGACGGATGCGAACTTTATCCGCAGCGATGACACTTAATGGCTCTGAAAGCTGAAGAAGAAGAAGATTAATTACAGAAACACTCCATATGCTGTTTGATAAAAATGAGCTTTTTTCGAAAACAATGTCAACTACTGGTGGAATCGGTGACATTCGGAGTTTACAAGATAGAAAACCAACAGTTTCCACACGTAAACAACTTCTACCCGAAGAATGACCGATAAACCATCCGGATTCCTGCATGCATTATCTGAATGCCATTTGATGAACTACCAGAGGATTTCGGTGTACCATCCAAAGACCTGTTCATCTACTTGAAGAACTCCGTGTACCACAAGAAATCTTTTATGTAAAGAAGCATCAGAAGACGTCTTGGTAAAGCATCAGAAGACCTCTTGGTAAACCATCAGAAGATCTCGTGGTAAACCATCAGAAGACCTCTTGGTAAAGCATTAGAAGACCTTTTGGTATAGCATCAGAAGACCTTTTGGTTAACCATCAGAATACGTCTTGGTAAGCCATCAAAATACATCTTGGTAAACCATCAGAAGCATCTTTGTGAACCACTAGAAGACTTCTGGTTAACTGAATACCATCAAAATACGTCTTGGTAAACCATCAGAAGCCCTCTTGGTAAACCATCAGAAGCATCTTTGTGAACCACTAGAAGACTTCTGGTTAACTGAATTCATTCATTCATTCATTTGCATGTCCCTTGCGGAACTTTGCCTCCCAAACAGCACTCCTGTAGGCCTCTCGGTTGTGAGCAAGATGGCCTGCTGCTGTTGCATTCATTTCCAGATCGTCAACGATGTCTTGCAGCCATCTTCGTCTTGGTCTTCCTCTTTTTCTTTTTCCCATTATGTATCCTTATGGTTAACTGAATACCTATCTTAAATTTTAAACTTGCTAAAATAAGTAATAAATGGACAGAACGGGCCACATTAATATTTTGTGACAATCAACTCACTTTCAGCCATACTGAACTACGCTTATATTTTTAACATAATATTTTATTTACCATTAATTATTTTACCTGTAAGAGTTATCACCCACGGCTAAAGAATGCATTACTCTCGGCGATCGGTTCCCACTAACGAACCCATTCTAAGCACATTACTTTCACAGATTACCAGAACAAGAAATTACAATTCCGTGTCCAGTTGTCACCAACTTACTGCACTGATGGCAGCAGACATCACAACTGCACTGGCAGCGCTAATTACGAAGATAATAACAACGCGTTAATAACGAAGATAATAACGTGTTTCAAATACTCGTAACACTCGCTTACAGACAAGTGCCGTAGCAGTCACTTGCCGAAGGGTGAAAACGTAGCTCGAGTATTCAGTCAAGGAGAATGTACATTAGCACTATATCTTATATCCTTCCCATGCCGTTAAACGTCACATAGGCTCGCAAAGTAGTTCGCCAATTTGTCCTGTCCTCGGCGAGTCTTTCAACCTCATCAAAGGATTTTACGCCTGTTAATTTGGCCTCTCTTAACAATGTCCTCTTCAGAGTTTCACGCGGTCTGTCTCTTTTTCTTTGGCCTGTTGTGTTCCACTTGATAGCTTGTTTTGGGATTCTCTGATCATTTCTTCTCATCAAGTGACCAACATATGTCCATCTCCTTTTCCTGATCACACATGATACTGGTTGCTGTTCAGTCATCTGTCTTATCTCTGCATTGTTCTTGTATTCGTTCCACTTGATGCTGAGTATTTTCCTTATGCATTTGTTTTCAAAAGAGTCTAATTTCTTTTCTATTTCTTTAGTTGTTTTCCAGCTTTCACGTGCATAAATGAGGGTAGATATTACATTTGAATTGAATAGTCTTAACTTGGTTTTTGTGCTTATAACTTTTGAATTCCATATGTTCTCAAGGTTCTTGAAGATTGATGCTGCTTTTGCAATTCTGATCCTAACTTCCTTTCCAGTGTCAACATCCTGGTCTATGTAGCTGCCAAGGTATGCATATATATATATATATATATATATATATATATATATATATATATATATATATATATATCACCCCTGCCCCCCCCCCCTCTTTTTTCCGACGTCTCGCTCTACGACGTTCGTTTTACCGACTACTAGTCATCTGAAACAAGATGATTTTTTTTTAACTGTAAATTTACAAATAGTTTTTTTTTTAGCATATAGTATCTATTTAACGTAAAACTCCGTATTTTAAAGTTGGTGTAGAAATTAAAGTCAGTCTATGTTAATTTTATGTCTACTGACAATAATTACTGAATAGTCTAGGTTAATTTTACGTCTACTGACAATAAGTACTGTTTAGGTTTAGGTTAATTTTACATCTACTGACAATAAGTACTGTATAGGTTTAGGTTAATTTTACATCTACTGACAATAAGTACTGTATAGGTTTAGGTTAATTTTACATCTACTGACAATAAGTACTGTATAGGTTTAGGTTAATTTTACATCTACTGACAAGTTATACTCGCCCCTCTGACATTCGTTTTACGTCCATTTCGCCTTTCCGAACCCCGTTAGAAAATGATACTGGGAGTTAAAATACATAAATGAGAGGTAGTCAGCCAAGCGCTCGGTTCAGTGAATGGAGACATACAAACATACAGACAAACAGACAGACAGATCTTATCGATCACATACGTCGCACAGAAACAGAAATCGCTGGTTAAAAAAAAAAGTATATCTCTTCCTCTTTATCCCCTCCTCCAGTATTAATCCTCCCTGGAGCCCAAGTGACAGGTAATAGAGTAAAGATAAGAACCGCGCGGCAGTTAAACAATTATACCAACAAAGTAAGCGTCGATACTCATTACAGCGGAGAGAACGCAATAACTCCGCCTTATCTTCGTCACTTTCCAGCGCAGAAATGAACAATGTCTCCCAGACCAATGTTTGTTTTTCCAGGGGCAGGTAATTTCGCGGGACAAGAGAAGACAATTATTCAAACCGATTATAACCACCGAATGCAGAAGCCGAACAATATACACACACATATACCGTATGTATACGTTTTTTTAAAACTGCATTGATTATGCCATTGTTTAAGATAACTGAGCAAGTGGCAGCTAATTCTGGCCAATGATCACCTTTAAATTACAACTCTCCCTGTGGGATCTTGCTCCGAATGCTAGATAACCCCCGGGTCTCCGCTCTTCTGGCCCGTGACAATGATAGTGGTGACAGATAACAATGATAGGCTGGCGTGTCTTAATTATCCTCATGTCCCTGGGGCGCACAAGATGATAGGCGACTGCCCTCTCAGACCAGCTCCAAAGCTATATTTTTTCGCAGTAAGCTCCAAGCTAGCTTCTCCACGCCCATTCCCGCCTCCCCAACCCCCCCCCCCTCCCCAACACACACACAAATCAAGAAAGCTATTTAATAGCCAGATTTACTGTGTGGGGGAAAACTATGCAAGAAGCCATCACTACCTACATACACCTGAGAAATGTAGCACTAAAAGTGGGCTTGCCCACTAACCAAGATAAGCCAGAGTATATGAAGATATTAGAAGAGACCAGAGGCAGAATGATCCAGATCATATAAATGTTGGAGAATGATTATTAGGAAAGCAGAAACATACAAATATCTAGGCACAACCTTCAACAGAAGCAACACAGTAAGCGATGAAATTAAAATCATGAGTACAGATAGGAAATAAAATATACTTTGCCTTACAACACCTGTTAAAATCCAAAATCCTGTCTCAAAACACCAAAAAAAAAAAAACAACACACACACACACACAATCTACAAAATAATAAGACCAGCCGTCATGTATGTGTCAGAAACGTGGAGTACAACAAAGAAAGATGAACAACAATTTTTCAAGATCTTTGAGAACAAGATCCTAAGAAGAATCTTTGGGCCGATAAAGGATACCAACAGCAGAGAATGGAGAGCTAGAAAGAACGCTGTTCAGAACAGCTTATATAAATATAAATCACAACGAATTATAAATGCCTTGAAACTGAACAGACTACGCTGGCTGTGTGATGTAGAAAGAATGGAAGAGAACAGACAAATGAAAATGATGTATGCACAAGAGATGAGGGAAACAAGACCAAGGGGTAGACCAAGTCAGAGATGGGAAGACAACATAGAAGAGGATATAAAAGAAATTGGTGTCACCAACTGGAGAGAGAAGATTTGGAATAGAGAGGAATGAAGGTGAACTTTATCTGCAGCAGTGAACCTTAATGAACGCTGAAGAAGAAGAAGAATCTGTTATATCAGTGGTTTCTAACAGGTGGATCCGCGGAACCTGCCGTTGGGATCCGTGACAGAAACCACGCAGACTGGCCCTAGTTAAACAAACATGACTTGCATGTGTGATCAACCGTATCAATCACACATACTGATCGAATTCACTATGGGGTTAAGCTGCCAGGAAAATAACGCGCAGCAACTATTACAAATGTGTTGAGCACTTTCTGCCTCTAGTATTCTATGAGTTACTCTGCTTGTATTACGTCACATTTATCCAGTTTTTTTTCTTCATATATCAAAATACCACAGTGAAACAGTCCGCATGTACTAGTCCTAAGCCAGGTCTGAACACTGACTCTCAAAACTTTTTTACCAAGCTGCCACTCCTTTGCATTCGTGGCCACAAACCTAACAGCTCACAAAAACTTCTTTCGCTCACATGGATACGATACCGTCTGCCGTTCCCCCCCCCCCCCCCCCTCCTTTCGCCCCTTTCGGATGCGGATTTGGCTGAGCTTAAGGGGACAATGACCTTGACCCCATGCCAATAACACTGCGACTGCGCATGTCTTGTGACCCTCGTCTCAGACTGGAAAACATTGCGATCGATTATATTTAATAAAAACTGATCGTTATTTTTCTTAATTTTTTTTGTGTTCCCCCATCTATATACTTAAGCCAACCCTTCTTTCTTTCCTCTTAATTAATCACTATATATGTTACAGTCGCAGGCCTATTTTGATAATATGGCAGAAGAGTCAGCTGATAAAACCAATATAAGAACTCTGTATGAAATCACTAAGAAGTTGCAAATAGACCATGAAGGATAGAAAAGCCCATCAAAAACAAGGAAGGTTAGGTAGTAACACCAGAAGAAACCAGACGCAAAGATGGGTGGAATACTTCAGCGGAATCCTAAACAGGCCAGAACCGACAGAAACAGAGGACATACCAGCAGCAGACAATTCTCTAGACATCAATGTAGAACCACCCAGCAAGGCCGAAAGTGAACACACTATCTCAGAGCTGAAGAGAAATAAGGCACCGGGTCCAGATGGAATTGTGGCAGAAGTGCTCCTAGCGAACAAAGAAATAACAACAGAAATACTACTCTTACTATTTAACAGGATTTGGAAAGAAAAGAAGATCCCAGAGGACTGGATGGAGCCCCATCTTATAAAAATCCCTAAGAAAGGAGATCTATTAGAATGTAAGAACTATAGAGGCTTCTCCCTGCTCTCAATACACAGCAAGGCCTCCAGCAAGATTGTGCTAAATAGAATTAAAACATCAGTAGATAGTAAACTAAGAGAAGAGCAAGCAGGTTTCAGGCAAGAAGATCCTGTACTGACCACATTGCTACAATGCGAATAATAGTAGAACAGTCAAAAGAGTGGAATTATTCATTGTTAGCTATATTCACTGATTGCGAGAAGGTATTTGATAGTTTAGATTGTAGAATGGTATGGAAACGGAACACTCTGGTATCCCAGCCAAGATAACAAAGCTTACAAAGACCATATATGAAGGAACAACTTGCAGAATTGTACATGGAGGAACTCTCACAGAAAGTTTTAAAGTGGAAACAGGTGTGTGGTAGGGATGTTTGCTATCACCATTCCTATTTCTTCCGGCAATTGATTGGATTATGAAAACTACCACACAAAGAAAAAGAAATGGAAAACAAAGGATACTGTGGAATCAACTGGAATATCTTGACTCTGAAGATGATGTGGCACTTCTGGCACACAGCCACACACAAACTTCACATCTTAAGCAAGAATTCAGCTAAACTGGGACTATATATTAACAGGCACAAAACAAAGATCATGTAAAGTAACAGTGCAAGCAATAGCCTCATGGTAATTGAGGGACTGCCAATTGAGGAAGTAGAGTATTTCACATATTTAGGCAGCATAGTGGATAAAAATGGGGGAACCGAAAAGGATGTTAAAGCTAGAATAATCAAGGCCAGGACAGCATTTATCCAACTTGACAAAATATGGTCATCTAAGAACATCAAAACAAGAACCAAACTTAGGCTTCTCAATACAAACGTAAAGACTGTCCTACTATATGGTTCAGAGACATGGGTTATGACCAAGACAATACAATATAGGATACAAACATTCATGAACTTCGGCTTGAGGAGGATTTTAAACATTAAATGGCAGGACAAGATCAAGAACGAGGAGGTCTGGGAAAGAGCAGGACAAGAACCCATGAACCTACAAATCATGTCTAGGAAGTGGAGGTGGATTGGCCACACTCTAAGGAAATCCGACACCAACACAGCAAGACAGGCGCTGACATGGAATCCTCAAGGAAATAGAAAACGAGGAAGACCTAGACTTACTTGGAGAAGAAAAATTGTGACAGAGACAAGGGATGCACATGGAAGGAAGCAAAGAATAGTTCCAAGAATAGGGATGACTGGAGAGACTTTATCCGTGGCCTGTGCTCTCAAGGGAGTGGATGATGATGATGATGATGATAATGTTCGAGTAAGAGCTGAATACAAATGTTCCTCAGATATGTATAGTAGCTTACGGTATAGAAGAAGACTTTTTTTTAAAAAAGGACAATCAAAATTTCTAGGACACAGATCAACAGACTTGAAGGTCTGGAAAATTTGGAAAAATAAATGACAAAAGACAGAGAGGTCGGGGAAGATATGCCTAGATGACCTGACTGTATGGTCTGGCACATACGACAACCGATTTGATTCGATACACGGAAGATCGAGCGAGTTGGAGAGAGATTAGCGCAAACGCCCATGGGAATGGCACTATGTAAGCTTAGGGTATGGGATCTTGTTGTCATTTACTCAACGATGGATTGTGAGTAATACAACCACAGTGAGTAACAATGATGCGACAGAGAACATCTACATTCCACCTTGCATATCTGCCAGCCAGCCAGACAGACAGACAGACAGGCAGGCAGGCAGGGCAGGGCAGGGCAGGGCAGGCAGATTTTCATGACATGAAATGCAAGTATTATTATCACAAGTAAGCGGTAACAAAAGTTGCTGAAAACTGCTAGTTTTTCTTAATAAAAAGACAAACAAACAGTGTCATTTAAACAAACAAACAAACAAACAAAATCTAAAATATAACTTTAAAAGGTGGGGAAAAAATCTGCCGATGGTGGGGCTCTAACCCATGACACTGAGATTAAGAGAATCATGCTATAGGAACTGAGCTACCCGAGCTCATATCATTTTTACTGTATATAATCCTCTGCGCAGACGACATGCGAGGTGCAGTGGTCCGTGGCGTGTCTATTCGCACCCGGTTTCGTTGTCCCACTAATCACTCCCTTCGGATTTCCCCGCCACCCAATTTGGGGCTACCGCGGATTTTTTCCGCCACCCAGTTTGGGGCTACCGGTCTAAAGCAGAACGTAGTTGTATTCTTCCAAGCTGGTGACGAAATGTCTTGGAGATTAGACAACAAATCTGATGATGGTGGGATATGACTTCGTGCAGCGTGCCTGGAGAGATAAGACTGTGTGCAGTGTGCTTGGTGGGATACGACTTTGTGCAGTGTGCTTGGTGGGATACGACTTTGTGCAGTGTGCTTGGTGGGATACGACTTTGTGCAGTGTGCTTGGTAGGATAAGACTATGCAGTGTGCTTGGTGGGATACGACTCTGTGCAGTGTGCCTGGTAGGATAAGACTGTGCAGTGTGGCTGGTGGGATAAGACTTTGTGCAGTGTGCCTGGTAGGATAAGACTGTGCAGTGTGGCTGGTGGGATAAGACTTTGTGCAGTGTGCCTGGTAGGATAAGACTATGCAGTGTGCTTGGTGGGATACGACTCTGTGCAGTGTGCCTGGTAGGATAAGACTGTGCAGTGTGGCTGGTGGGATAAGACTTTGTGCAGTGTGCCTGGTAGGATAAGACTGTGCAGTGTGGCTGGTGGGATAAGACTGTGTGCAGTGTGCCTGGTGGGATAAGACTTTGTGCAGTGTGGCTGGTGGGATAAGACTTTGTGCAGTGTGCCTGGTAGGATAAGACTGTGCAGTGTGGCTGGTGGGATAAGACTGTGTGCAGTGTGCCTGGTGGGATAAGACTTTGTGCAGTGTGGCTGGTGGGATAAGACTGTGTGCAGTGTGCCTGGTGGGATAAGACTTTGTGCAGTGTGGCTGGTGGGATAAGACTGTGTGCAGTGTGCCTGGTAGGATAAGACTGTGCAGTGTGGCTGGTGGGATAAGACTGTGTGCAGTGTGCCTGGTGGGATAAGCTTTGTGCAGTGTGCCTGGTGGGATAAGACTTTCTGCAGTGTGCATGTTGGGATAAGACTTTCTGCAGTGTGCCTGAGAAGGTTATTCAGGTGTCTCTACCAGTATCAGGAACACCTAGACCCCTATACGTCTGGTATATTTATATCTCTGCTCAATGTTACCCCAGTCTGTATACCTGGATTTTTTTGCGGCGGACAGGTTTAAAAAAAACACCGGGTTATATCCGAAGTTTTAGTGACAAACACCGGTTTATATACGGGATTTTAGTGACAAACACCGGTTTATACATGTGATTTTAGTGACAAAGACCGGTTTATACGTGAGATTTTAGTGACAAACACAGGTTTATACATGTGATTTTAGTGACAAACACCGGGTTATATCTGAGGTTTTAGTGACAAACACCGGTTTATACATGGGATTTTAGTGACAAACACCGGTTTATATATGAGATTTTAGTGACAAACACTGGGTTATATCTGAGGTTTCTGAGACAAACACCGGTTTATACATGAGATTTTACTGACAAACACCGGGTTATATCTGAAGTTTTAGTGACAAACACCGGTTTATACAAGGGATTTTAGTGACACACACCGGGTTATATCTGAAGTTTTAGTGACAAACACCAGTTTATACGTGGGATTTTAGTGACAACCACTGGGTTATATCTGAAGTATTAGTGAGAAACATCGGGTTATGTCTGAGGTTTTAGTGACAAACACCAGTTTATACATGGGATTTTATTGACAAACACGGGTTATATCTGAGGTTTAAGTGACAAACATTGGTTTATACATGAGATTTTAGTGACAAACACCGGGTTATATCTGAAGTTTTAGTGACAAACACTGGGTTATATCTGAAGTTTTAATGACAAACACTGGGTTATATCTTGAGTTTTAGTGACAAACACAGGTTTATACATGGGATTTTATTGACAAACATCGCTGTTGGCGAGATCTTCGGCTGCCGTGCGTGGAGCGGTGCTCTTCCCGGCCAATGAAGAAATTTGCAAATGAGGTTGCCGCGCAGCATCACTGCGGAAAAGGTGGTTGAAAGGATAAATCGAAGCAAACAGTCAAATCACGGCACCTCTGGTCTGGAGGTCGGCCACGTCCTGAGTGCAGTCATATCGGGTGAAATGCATGAACCGGCTTGTCCCAGAGGTTAAGTCACTGCTGGCTTGACTCTTCAAATGCCGTGCGTGGAGTGAAGCTCCTCCCGGTTAAGGAAGTAAATGCGGAAATAAAGGTTGCTGTGCGGCGCCGATGGGAAAAGGTGGTGGAAAGTGAAGTTTAACCTGGTATGTCCAGTAGTATCGCTACGAGAGCTATACCACGGCGCCTCTGCTCTAGAGGCCGCCTACGTCCGAAATACACCTACACTGGTGAAATATGCCTAAACCGGCACACACCAGGGTTGGAACTCGATGGCTAGACATGTCATGCCACCTCCGCTCTAGAGGTCGGTAACGCCTGATAAACACCCATACTGGTGAATTTTGCCTAAACCGGCTCATACCAGGGGTGAATCTTGAAGGCTATGAATGTCACAGTACCTCTGCCCCAGAGGTCGGTCCCGTCCCAAACACGCCCATACTGGGAAATGCCTAAACCGGCTCAACCCAGGGGTAGAAGTCACTAGTGGCGAGGATTCGTCCTCCTGGACAAAAGCTCCATCCTGGTCACAACTAGGAAGGGTAGCGGCCACGACCGCAAAATGCTGAAGTCGGAGACACTGGACCAGGGAAGTCTAGATAGGCAACCACCTCTCACCCGGCGGGGATGTCTGCGTGTCCTAATCACGCTGAGGTTTTCCAGTGAGAAAGTCCAACCCTGGACTGGATGGGCAACCACCTCTCACCCGGCGGTGATACACGGGTATCTCAAAACACGTCGAGGTTTTCCGGTGAGAAAGTCCAACTCTGGCCTGGGTGAGCTTACGCCTCTCACCCAGCGGGGATGCACTGATATTCCAAACACGTCGAGGTCTTCCGGTGAGAAAGTCCAACCCTAGACCAAACTGGTGCAATGAAAACCACGGTGTCACGCAATCCCGCTTCCGAGACCCACCAAGAAGACAGGCTAAAGCACTGTGATACTCTGAACCCCTTGTGGTCCTTTCGTGGAACTCGTGTGGTCTATTTTGGACCACACAGGGGACCACGGGACCTAACGAGGACCACATGCGTGAATTCAGTAGGTTCACAGTGCGGTTTTTGGTGGTAGAAGTGAACGAAGAAGAAGAAGAAGAAGAAGATTGACAAACATCAGTTTATATCTGAGGTTTTAGTGACAAACACTGGTTTATATCTGAGGTTTTAGTAACAAACACCAGGCTATATCTGAGGTTTTAGTGACAAACACTGGGTTATATACAGGATTTTAGTGGCAAACTGAGTTATATCTGGGATTTTAGTGACAAACAGAAAGGTGAATATAGGTTTTAGCGACAGACATCGGGTTATATCTGGAATTTTATTTTTAAACACCGGTTTATATCTGGGGTTTTAGTGACAAACACTGGGTTATATCTTTGACAAACGCTGGGTTATATATGGGATTTTAGTGACAAACGCTGGGTTATATATGGGATTTTAGTGACAAACACTGGGTTATATATGGGATTTTAGTGGCAAACACAAAGGTGACAAACATCGGGTTATATCTGGGATTTTAGTGACAAACACCGGATTATATATGGAATTTTAATGACAAACACAAAAGTGAATAAAGGGTTTTAGCAACAAACACAGGGTTATATCTGGGTTTTAGTGACAAACACCGGATTATATATGGAATTTTAATGATAAACACAAAAGTGAATAAAGGGTTTTAGCAACAAACACAGGGTTATATCTGGGTTTTAGTGACAAACACAAAGGTATATATGGAGTTTTAGTGACAAACACTGGGTTATACATCTGGGATTGTAGTGACAAAGAAACACCGGGTTACACTTCGGTTTTTTTTTTTTTTTTTGGACAAACACTGGGTTATAGTTGGTTTTTCAGTAACAAACACCAGGTTATATTTTGAATTTCTACGGCACGCACCAGACTGGAGTCCTGTTACGAACATGAGAGGGCTATATTTTGAATTTCTGCGCCGGATGACATATTTTACAATTAGGATTTTTTTTTTCTTTTGGTGACAGACACACAAGAAGGCAAGAGGAAGTGACGGCCAAACGAGGAAACACCGAAGCTTAGATGGGCAACATTCAGCACAGCCGGGGCACCGTACCTACAAAATGTCGAAATGTTTCCACCCATCAGTCTCCAAGACCGAATATGGACGGACGCACATCTTCAGGATTTTGTTTATTTACGTCCACAAAAGCAAACTGTTGATCAGTTTTTCATACAACAACTAAAAAATGTTCCCCTTCATTTCAGAGGATAAATAAACGTTCCAATGTTATTTCAAAACGTATTATTTAGTTTTGCCGCGTTCAGAGGAAGCTCACGAACCAATGCGGTGCAAGGCCGCCTTAAGCGCGTTATGGACAACAAAATGCTTTCAGCCAAACTTACAAGGATGCGGTACGCACTTCCGACAAAGGTCTCGTATAATCCTGTTAGAAAGGAGAATTTTTTTTTGGGGGGGGGGCGTCGGGGAAAGGCCAGGGTGGGGGGAGAGAAGAAGAGATAATGATGTATATGCTTCCTGTCGCTACTATAATTCTGAAGGGTTTTTTTTTTCTGAAATATATGTACATATATACATATACATACACAACAAAAAACATCTTCCTAATACATATGTCCGAAAGTGTATAGATTTATATATGCAAACACATATATTTGTAAACAAGCATGGGTACGTTTCTAGGTGAGTTTGTTCGCGTATCCTGCATGAACAACCAGGAAAAGCCAATGGTGACGCAAGAGTAATATGACTTTAACAAAATAAATATTAGCAATGGCACTGACAAGTTGTTCTTGTTATTATTATTTTCATCGTCAATAACAAAAGGTATAATACTGGTAGATCTTGACGATAAAATCCTTCCAGTTTTTTTTTTTTTTTTGGTCATGACCCTGGTTAACTTGTATGAGATATGTTGCCTTTATTTGTTCCTGCTACATGGTTACTTTAGTCCACAAATTCTGCTCAAAAGTATAACTTCTCTTTTGTTTGTCCGCGTGTGTTTTTTTTTTCTTTTTAGCTTTGAATTTTCCAGTCTTGGGTCTTGAATCTAGGAATTACCATCATCGCACCTGGGACACGCCCACACACACACAGAGGCTCTGCCCCCCCCCCCCCCTGCTCCAGTAACCACCCACGAGTATGAACACATGCCCTTTCCTCTTCCTGCTCCAGTTACCATGACCACCGACAACGCGAACAGCGATAAATAAATCAACGAGAATAACTTCCCCCCCCCCCCACATATATAATGACAGTTTCACTCTGCAAGTCTTTGTCTGAAAAGACTAACCTACAATGAAGGCCGGGCGGTTAATGAACTGATACGTACAAACAGGTGGTGATGAAGAATACATCTAATTATGAACTGAGATAGGGGAAAATAACTGAGACAAAACATCGCAGCCTTTGAGGATAAAATCAGCGAAAAGATAAGTGGAAATTATATGCCAGGTGAGACGAAGGTATAACATGAGAGTATGGATCTTTGGCAAAGTCAATAAATTAGGTCGGAGGCGGGAGCCGAGGAAGAAGAACGACTTTAGGGGAACGAACAAAAGTTTTAAAAACTGGCCGGGAGCAATCATGAATAATGACGGTCATTTTGAGTTAAGCTATTTCAGAGTCCGGGACAGGACGGTCATTTTCATTTAAGGCATTTAAGTTCCAGGAGGTATGGAAGCTTTTATAAAGGTGACTCGTCGAGAGAAAGGGGCCACACTCCCAGTTCCCGGTGCACTCCAATCACTGCAGGTGAAATTGAGCACCTGATACCTATGTTAGGGAATACCGATACGAAGACTCGCAACTATCTATCTCAACTTCACAGGCACAGCCTCTGAAAAGCGAGGGCCCTAATACATAGCACTAATGCTTTACTGGAACCGGCTTATATGATGAATATCACTTTCAGTATGTCCATATACTTGTACGTACATAAATATGAGACAGGATAAGGAAGGGGCTGAAAATAAGACAGAAGCAAAGGAAAAAATAGACAAATAGTGGATTAACTTGTCAGAAGTATCTTCTTTACTGAGATTTTAATAGGCTCATCGCCGAGCTTCTACCAACCGGAAACCAAAGAGCTTGAATTCTTCCTCAAGGGATTAAAAGTAAAGTGTAAAGGGACAATATAGACAGACTAAAAAGGCAGGCAGACAGACACGAACACGAGTTCAAGGAAACAAGTAGATAGATTTACACTTATACTCTTAACAATGGCATGCATGAACTGACAGAGTGACAGCTGGATAGAGATTCGCACAACGACTACTACTGCAATATGGCCTGGTAAGGACGTATGCACTTAACATAAAAATGGACAAAACGTAATTGACCTCTTTCATGTGCAACAATAAACACTGAAATAAAACCCTTTCATGATTCTCTAATTCGCCAACACACACAGAAACATACAACCCCAGGCGCCTCATATCCGTCTGTCTCGTAAACTTATTAAAGATACCCTGTTTGAAAACCGCGCTACAATATATAACGCATTTAAAGCCAAACAATCCAAAACCCACTTTCCTGTCTATTCCATCTCATGACCTTCCAATCACCACCCACCACTGGCACAAAGAAGCACTTTCTTCTTGTCTTGTTCATCAAATCTAATACACATTATTACGCGACTGACTGGATCGTCTTCTTGAACATCGTCCAGAACAACTGAGTCGACACTGAGTGAATATACAAGACCCCGAGGAAAAGTACTGTATCTTCAGGTCTACACTAAGAATTAGCCAGCATGAGAACCGAAGTGGCTAATGTCGTCGTGTCTCGTGACAAAAGTAGGTTGTTCAAATCCTGATGTCAAAAACAAAAACAAAAACAAAAACAAAAAAAACGGCCCCTCGCAACATCTGGAAGGAAAGGAAGGCCCTAGCGTGCCAACAAATGGAGGAGAATATGGGCACTAATATCACATCCGAAAGGTGCCATGATATTGTTACCTTGTTTGTTTGTTTGTTTGTTTTGTTGGCTTAATACAATAAGAACAAAGGGCAAAAAGTAGGGAAACATTGTGTAAGCCTAGAAAAGGAGCATCCATTTTGTTTGAAACAACTGATGCTAAATAGAAGACATGATCAAATACCGCCAACTTGAGGAATTTCATTATTTCCGTACCTGCGCATATTCCCTTCACCAAAATAGAAGTATAATATACTATTATACTATACTATATAATATACTTAATGTAAACACACACACACAGACAGAGACAGACAGAGAGAGAAAGAGAGGGGGGGGGGTAAAAACTTTTGCTACAGAAAAACTAGATCGTATCTGCAAGGAAAAAAAATATGCAAATATGCACAAATAACAGTTTTTCATTATTTCATCATTTTCAGATTATTGTGAGTGAGTGAGTGAGTGACATAAAGAATCTATGTGAGAGAGAGAAAGAGAGTGATAGAGAGAAAGAGAAAAAAGACAGAGAAACACAGCAATAGAGAGAAAGAGAAAAACATACAGACAACCAGAGAGAAAGTGAGAGAGAGAGAAAGAGAGAAAACAGACATACAGAGAGAAAGTGAGAGAGAGAGAGAGAGAAAGTGAGCGAGAGAAAGAGAGAAAACCAGACAGACAGAGAGAGAGAAAGTGAGACAGAGAGAGAAAGTGAGACAGAGATAAAAAGAGAGAGAAAGAAAATAAGAGAGAGAGAAAGACAGAAAGACAAAAAGTGACAGAGAGAGAGAGAGAGAGAGAGAGAGAGAGAGAATGATTTCTTTTTTCTGTTGTTTCGTTACAGAGTAACACTGAAGTGATTCCAAAGTTCTTTTGCTTCAAACTATTTCTTGTGGGGAAAGGGGAGGTATTTGACTGTCTGTGAATGACAGAAAGAGAAGGAGAGAGGCAGCCTGTAACGATTGAGCCAAGTTATTAGAAGGCTGACTTAACACACAAAGCTTGAGGATATAAATATGATCGACATTTCAGGCTGAGAATGGTGGGAAGAGAAACTGGCCTGCTGTACGATTACATTTTGAATTTCTGCTCCATAAACTGGCACTGCACTAGGGATAGGATGGTGAAGTATTTTTTGTTGTTGTAAAGTTCGTCAGAAGAAGAAGAAGAAGAGGAAGAGGAGGTGAAGGAGGAGGAAGAAGAAGAAGGAGATTGGAGGAAGAAGAGAAAGAGGATATTTTATATATATATATATACTGTTCAAAGAAAGAAACGCAACACTACTGTAGTCGTAATGGACATTAAATTTCAAACTTTTATCAAAATTGTATTTTACGGAATTAATGTTTCAATCCTGGCATTAAGAAACTTTAAGACTTTAACAATGAAATGATGTTCATCACATTTGGTTTGGACTTGTATTCTTTGCGAATGAGGCCTTTGTTTCAGTAAGACGTATGGCCTCCTCTGGCCTGTGTCAGAGAACGACATCTCCTTGACATGGATCCGATTAGCTGTTGGATCTGTTGTTGTGGGATGGCTGCCACTCTTCCTGTAGTGCAAAAGACAACTGTCAGAGATTGGTTGGCGCCACGTCTCGCTGGCGGACTTGTCTGTTGAGTTCATCCCATAAGTGTTCTATTGAGTTCATGTCTGATGACAAGGATGGCCACGGAATGGTCTGGACGTTGTTGTCAGTGAGGAACTGGGTGGCAAGTTGTGCCACATGAGGTCGAGCGTTATCCTGCTGAAAAATCGATCCTGGTGCAGCCAGAAGTAGAAGGAAATGAGGACGAACAATTTCAGCGACGTATCGTTGACATTCAATAACATGGTCAGTGAGTTTTGTGTTCAATAAGTTTCATGGGATTCTCGTGAACCTGTCATGAGTTATTGTCAAAAATGCTGTTTCGACTAGTGTCGCTTTTCTGCGCTCATGAATCGTCTGCTCAGTACAATTCAAGTCAGCACATGAAGCTGATGTCCAAGTGAAAGTTTCAGCCAATTTGCCTTTGTCTGATCAGCAAACTTCAGTTTAAATCGAAATATCATACCTGATGTTTCTTTTTTTTAACAGTATATGTATAGGCCAAAGAAAAAGAGGCAGACTACGTGAAACTCTGAATAGGACAATGTTAAGAGAGGCCAAATTAACAGGCATAAAATCCTCTGATGAGGTTGAAAGACTCGCTGAAGACAGGAAAAATTGGCGAACTACTTTGCGGGCCCTATGTGACGTTTAGCGGCACGGGAAGGATATAAGATAAGATATGTATATATCTATATGAAGAGGAAGAAGTTTAATTAGTTCCTTCTAAGATTTCTAACAGTCAGTTTAATAGCGAAGAAAACAACGACAGGCGTAGGTTTAACGAAAGAGCAACAAAAAAGCAAAACAAAGCACAAAACCTGCATCCAAGTACCTTCAATATAACCACGAGGGCTGTAAAAACGAAACAAAACAACAACAAAAAAATGCGGCTACCATAACTAACTCAACGTGTACCTCAAGACCTTAGATTCACAGTCTCAGAGTTATGATAGAATGCTCGTTCCGTCCTGACCTGTTATTGGAAAGCATTTTTACCTGACATTCATTTCTCTGTCTATTTTGCTGAAATCAGGCCAAGCCTTAGCCATGATGGACACAGTCTTCATGAAGTCTGGTGTAACAGAAAAGACTGATCCTACTGTTAGCATGGATATATATTATGTAAACGATAAGCCATAATCTTCCTATTATGTAAACGATAAGCCATAATCTTCCTATTATGTAAACGATAAGCCATAATCTTCCTATTATGTAAACGATAAGCCATAATCTTCCTATTATGTAAACGATAAGCCATAATCTTCCTATTATGTAAACGATAAGCCATAATCTTCCTATTATGTAAACGATAAGCCATAATCTTCCTATTATGTAAACGATAAGCCATAATCTTCCTATTATGTAAACGATAAGCCATAATCTTCCTATTATGTAAACGATAAGCCATAATCTTCCTATAAAGGGGACATTTTTACCAAAATGAAAATATGATTTTACTTGAATCCGTCATTTTTGTTTCCTACCTAAATTTTACAACCCCCGGCAAAACAACGTCAGTAATCTCATGTTTTCAATCTTGTCATATGAGTTATATATATATATGAAACTCTATATGTCGTTTTTAACCTGTGATCAAAATTAGCTAAAGCACTGTACAGTGAACAACCTACAAGCACGCGCGCGCGCACATACACACACACATACACCTAATACTCATTCTCTGAAGCATCGGAGGTTCATATGCCCGCAGACTTGGAACATTATGTAGTTAGATTTATTTCTGCGCTCTCTCTCCTGCAGCGGGTGAGACGTACCAGAGGGCGAAATGGATTCAGAGGAAGGGGGGGAGGAGACCAAAAAAACGACATATACAAGAAAAGCTATCTTTAGGTAAAAAAAAAAAAACAACAAAAACTATAGACAAGAAAAGCCATCCTTTGATTTCATCTTATCAGCTTCCATCTTCCTTGAAATGTTCGCCCACCTACTGCATGCCTGGCAGCGTTCAGCTACCTCAAACAAGCTAAGCTAAAATCTACTTCTGTGCAAAAGCGCGTGCGAGTTTTAAGGATTTTTTTTTGTTGAAAGAACTGCAGTAGAGTTCAATTACTTAATGTTCCTTCCTCTGGGAATAAGGCAAAAATAAATAAATAATAGCACACTAAATGTTGTCAGTGCTGAGAAGAAATGTTCGTAGGATGTGGAGAGAATATATAAGATACTAGAAACAGTAGCTAGTAGGTTCAGTAACGTAGGAAGACTAAAATATGGGAAGAAAGTATATAAGATACTGGCTATAGTAGCTAGTATGTTCAGTAAAGGAGTAATACTAAGACATGGGAAGGAAGTATATAAGATACTGGCTACAGTAGCTAGTATGTTCAGTAAAGGAGTAATACTAAGACATGGGAAGAAAGTATATAAGATACTGGCTACAGTAGCTAGTATGTTCAGTAAAGGAGTAATACTAAGACATGGGAAGAAAGTATATAAGATACTGGCTACAGTAGCTAGTATGTTCAGTAAAGGAGTAATACTAAGACATGGGAAGAAAGTATATAAGATACTGGCTACAGTAGCTAGTATGTTCAGTAAAGGAGTAATACTAAAACATGGGAAATATATACAAATATATAAGACAGCAGTTAGTAGGGTCAGTAACGGAGGAAGACTAAAACATGAGAAGATAATATAAAAGCATATATATATATATCGTATATCGTATATACGGGAAAAGTAGCTAACAGGTTCAGTAAGAACAGGATCGATATTAACAACACGGGAAGTGAATATATACGATCCCACTGATATAGCAGCTAATAGGTTCTAACAGTACCATTATTATTATTATTATTATTATTATTATTATTAACACTTCTTGTAGTTGTTGCAGAACCACTATCTGTAGTACAGTTGACCGCCGTAAGGGTAGAACAAAAGTAGCTGCTGCAAACGTAGAAGTTGTAGAGTGACTGTACTAACAGGATCACCGAGAACACTAGCAGCCAAGCGCTGCATCGCAGTTAATGGAAAATGGTAGTGACAGTACAGCAGAAAGCTGTATCAACAATAAAGTAGTAGTAATATTGATATTAATAGTACTAATAGTAGTAGAGGTAGAGGTAGTAGTACTAGTAGTAGAAGTTGTAGTAATATTAGTAGAGGTAGTATCAGCAGTAGTAGTAGTTGCAGCAGCAGCAAAGAGTTTGAAACTTCAGTGAACATAAATAAAGAGTACTAAATAAAAATGCTCACAGACAAGCCTCATAAGCTATCAAAGGTTATAATTACACACACACAAATTCTATTTTAAAAATCCCAAGTTTAAAAAAAAAAAACTAAATGAAGACCAAATAAAATGTCAAGAGAAAGATTAAGAACGAAGAGAGCACTTTTACTATTTTTTAAAAAATGGAAAAAAACCCCAGATCGTTGCCAGAACTTACAAGATTTAACTGCAGTCGAAGCTCCTCGTGTTTTATAAATAACCTCCAATCGTAGAGAAACGTTCTCTCTTCTGACAGACTGTTAAAAAATGTGGACACAGGAAAATACTCACACACGCTATACTGTTTAACAGCTACGGACTATGAATGTCCGGCAAGGTGAGTGCTGTGACTGTTGCCAGACATGGTAGATCTGATCACACGGTTGACATGACACTGCCTGACCTGCTCCGGCTGTATCCAAGAACAACAGATCACTCTGAACACG
Source organism: Achatina immaculata (assembly GCA_009760885.1). Classification (NCBI taxonomy): domain Eukaryota; kingdom Metazoa; phylum Mollusca; class Gastropoda; order Stylommatophora; family Achatinidae; genus Lissachatina; species Lissachatina immaculata. Next base: position 27,135,334 of record CM019691.1, on the reverse strand, counting down.
AAGCAGCGTTTTGGGAACACATTTTCTTTTTAAATTTCCAAAATAAGATTAAAAACAACACTGCGGTTGTATCAGTCTGGTGTAATAATTATTACGACCCAGTAACTCTGATCCAGGCAAAGGCCGTGACCCATCTTCCTGCTTTACCGGCCGCACCGCTACTTCAGTCTGGAAAACTGGACAAGGATCATCGCTTTTCTCAGGGTGGTGTATTCGACAAAGAAGCCTAGCTTCCTCAGCCCGCTATAGGAACTAAAGAAAACATCGTAATCTACTCCCCATCCAAGATGATGCATTGTACAGGCAGTGTTTATCTAAGAGTTCTGAAGCGGGTGCATATTAGTTGTGGGTTCTGGCGACCATCATCTCGGTGGACAGCTCCACTCTTGACTGACTAGACCAAAGTTTAACTGGCATTGGTCAGCCACATTAACATCACTAAATATTTGTGTTCCAAGGTCTCTGTTCCCTTGCGCTTTCTAAAGTCTGGTCCTCGCCTCATTCTCAAATGATGCTGCGTCTAGACTGATGACTGTGTTTCAGTTACCTTCACCTCTTCGCCAAAGCGTCGGCCGTGACCAAAGAACTCAAGTGTGCACCTACTGCGAGTTCATCAAGCCATTAACTGAATCTTCCAGTCTTATTTCTTTCTCACACATCTACTGCGGGTTAAAACGTCTGTCCGATGAGGCAATGAGCTGATATGCTAGCATCAGGGTTAGCGAACCACAGCTGACCGAGACCCTATCCCACCTCTCCCTAGTACCCCCAGTAGCAGGCCTAGCCATAATCCTTATGGCGCCGGAGTCTGCTAAAGTGGCAATGAACATTTACCTGCATTTTAGCTGTACTCCGGAACTGAAGAAGTAACTGCGATAACCCACTCCCACGCCGATACGATGCTGTTCTTCAACACCCCTACAGCATCAGCTGCAAAGAATACCAGCTCGCAGTTACAGGGAGTTCGTACAAGTCATACATCTATTACAAATCTACTGTGTAGAGAATCTGCACCATGACATGAGGATAATTTTCAAAGAAAATCTATGTATCACCACCACCACCACCACCATCGCTCGGTGGCGCTTAAAACAAACTAGAAGTCTCCATCCAGCTGTGCCTTTGCCTTCATTTTCAATTTCTCATCTCGCTATTCCTGGAGGTTTCCCATTCCATTTCTCATCTCGCTATTCTCGAGCTTTGCCGTTTGACATGCAGGACTGAACATCTCAAGCTGGACACTCCAAAACCGACGCCAAACAGATCTGGACAATTCAGAAAATGTCATGCCGAAAAGCAGGGCACAAGTGCCAGTCCATCTAACCTGTTAAGCACAACACAACGACAAACTTGAAGGCAGCCATGCGTGTGCAACCGTGAACGAAGATTAAATGAAACTAAAACTGGCAGACGGACCTCGACCACAAGTAGCTTGTTCTTTTCTTTCGTTTGTAAAATGAAATATTTAAAGATCTGGACGAATTCCAGGTTTCAGATGAGCATAAAGAGGCAGGTTTGCTAATACTATAGGTTGTAAAAGATCACGCCCATGTTAAGTATCCAAGTAAAATGAGACGTCTATGCTGTTTTACTTGTAACAGAATCACACTGAAGAAAGAAAGGAGGAAAGAAAGAAATGAAAGACAGAAAGAAAGAAAGAAAATGACCTATAACATGGCAGAAAGCAACAGCGTCTAACTGTGGTGCGTTTATTATTCCCTTGATTTATTTATTTATCTGTTCCTTTGTCACAGCCACACCCGTGGACAAAAGTGCCTGCACTGTGATTTATTTGGGTGGAGGCGCGCTTGTATAAATGAAATTAATATTTAAAGGCTTCAGTGCTTTCTTTGTATTTTGTATTATTTATTTATTCTTTAAATAAAGATTTATTTTTAACACCAACCAGATTAGGAATCTATTTTTTTTCTTGGAACCACGAATGCCACAATAAGTACACACTTTCACAAATAGGAAACAACAAGGCTTTCGCACAGTAAAGTAAGAGAGCACAGTATTATGTGGTTAGACCTGGTAAAAATCGTAAACAAAGCACTTTAAGGCTTGTACTTGTACGAACTCCCTGTAACTCCGAGCTGCTGTTTCTTGCAGCCGATGCTGTAGAGGTGATGAGGAACAGCATCGTATCAGCGTGGGAGTGGGTTATGGCAGCTACTTTTTCAGTCCCGGAGTACAGATAAAAAGCAGGGATGTGTGCACTGCTTCTTTCGCAGACTTCACCACCATGGGGGCTATGGCGATCCCTGCCTTGTTAGCCAGGCTAGGCCTGTTACTAGAGGTACCAACGGAGAGGTGGGACAGGGTCTTGGTCAGTTATGGCTCGCTAACCCTGAGGCTAGCATATCAACTATGGGTCACTGACTGCCTCATCTGACAGCGTCTTCACCCTCCGCACTTTAAAGGCACGAGAGAAAGAACAAAAAACCTGAGACTCGAACCCCGTACTCTGGTGAGGCCGTGCAACCGTCTAGCCACGAGAGAAAGAACAAAAAAACCTGGGACTCGAACCCCGTACTCTGGTGAGGCCGTGCAACCGTCTAGCCACGAGAGAACAGTGCATTAATCAACTTTGCCATCTTGTCGCTTTTCTTCCTCTCATGTCTTAAAATGCTTTGTTCACGATTTCCTCAAAGTCCAACCATACAATACCGCACAAAATATATAGTACTTTCACTGTCTCAAATTTACATGCTCCTGTCAATTTGACGAAGGGCTCTTGATGGGTTAAGTTTTTTTTATGCAAAGAAGAAAGGCCACTGTGCAATATTCGGCATTGTTCTATAACATATGAAGAAATATTGAAACGTTTCTAAGATTTTCTGGTTAGTACACTACGGTCTGTGGCATTTTCCTGTGGCACTCGAGTAGCCCGACATTCGAGTATTACTATTATTAACTCATAGAAAAACTATGAAGACATTTTTAAACCGTGACCTTCTCAAAAATGTACTAACGAGACTCTGTTAAAAATAAGATGTGTTTAACCGCAAAATAATTTGTATTTAACCACACGCTTCGTGAATCAGCGGCGTTTCAAATAACCAATCTGGCATAGCCCCTTATTTGAAACATCCAAACTGCCACGACGATGGCTGTAAGTTATTCTCCAAACAAGATCTCAAACGCTGCAGTCGCCGTGTACCTTCGGAAACTTCATTCAGCGTCTCAGCTCATCATCTCTGAGAAGTCATAACGACTCCTCTTTCCTCTTACATGAAGCAGCTGTTAACTTCAGGTAAGAGCAACAAGATTCACATGTATCTGCCATCTTATGTGGGGAAAAAAAAAAACACTTGGGAAAGCTGCCAACGGCTGCGGTTTGGCCGGGTGATAAACGAACGCAAACTAACGCTCCCCCCTCCCCTCACCCCTCCGCAGGCATCCGAAGAGTGGATCAAGTGGCAAGGAAAACAAGGTCAGTTCCTGCCACCGAATTGAGGACAAGTGATTATCTGCAGTGTCGTGTTGACACAGAGGTAATTCTAGATTTTTTTTTGTTCCGTTTTCAGCATTAAATGTTTGATCTAGAACCTCATGTCTACAGGCAGTTCCAATATTTATTCTATATTATTCCTCTAGACACGAAATATTGAAGGACAATTTCCTCCATCCACAGAACCTGCCAATGGGAAATATTCAATGCTGTCAACGAGAACATTTGAGAACGGACAATTCGGTCCTTTATATCATCATATTCATGTTATGTACAGAAAAATCTCGCAAACCCAAAACAGGCCTTTCGGACAAAAAAAGAAGAGACAAAGACAGTACACGGTACGCATATGCATAGAGAAAAAGAAGGATTGCCCTTTTCCAGTTGCTTTGGACACTTTCCACCTGGGAGGGTCTACAGGTTCTACACATTTTGGCATCAGCTCCGACCAGGTGCTTGTAAAGATACCTGGAGATTCATCAGCTCAGGTCACTTCAGTATAACAATCATGTCTTATTCTGCTCTAGCGTGTTCGGTGTTTTGTATACAAAAAACCTACAGTTTTTCAATATCGTGTCTGTATCCTTTCCTTCATTATATGTGTCTTCCTTTCTTAATCACGCCCACTTTAATGTCTATGGTATTTACCACGTATCTTCCGTATTCGTGTACTTCGATGGGAAAAGTTGTGGTGCAGTTGTACAGAGTGTTCCATAAGTAACTGTGCACTAACCCAGTATCGATTCCGGTATCGTAGTGATATCTGAATGTCTGCGGTATCTGGCCACATCTACCTGCCGTGGCTGGAGTCGCCGAATAAGCTACACAACAGCAGGCTTCAACATACTAGCGTACGCAGTTCTTGGGGCTTGGAAGTAACTTACTTCATTTGTAGAATATGCAGTTTTTTTCAAAATTATTATTTATTTCAAAATTATTCAACGAGCTTTTATTTATTTACTATTCTGCAGAAACTCCAGTCAATTATAGAGAACGTTAATGCAAAGCTCTTCTGTTCATGGAATAAACGGTGGTTATATTGATAAAAATGAACAACAAACACAATGTGATAATATTCAAGAAACATCACAGGTCTGCAAGGATGTTTTACGACAGAATGAAACAATTCAATGAGGCCGGAAAGTGACGTCAATATCAGACGGAAACTCCGGCGAATGCTGCTTCACTCATACATGTCAACCCACGTGCTGTGCAAGCGGCAAGGACAAGAGTTCATGACGTGCTGTGCAAGCGGCATGGAAAACAAGAGTTCATGACGTGCTGTGCAAGCGGCAAGGAAAACAAGAGTTCATGACGTGCTGTGCAAGCGGCATGGAAAACAAGAGTTCATGACGTGCTGTGCAAGCGGCAAGGAAAACAAGAGTTCATGACGTGCTGTGCAAGCGGCAAGGAAAATAAGAGTTCATGACGTGCTGTGCAAGCGGCAAGGAAAATAAGAGTTCATGACGTGCTGTGCAAGCGGCAAGGAAAATAAGAGTTCATGACGTGCTGTGCAAGCGGCAAGGAAAATAAGAGTTCATGACGTGCTGTGCAAGCGGCAAGGACAACAAGAGTTCCTGACGTGCTGTACAAGCGGCAAGGACGGCAAGACCTCCTGAACTGGTGCTATTTTTCCACGTCTCCTGGGAATGTATGTCGGGACCACAACGACGAACGCGACAAGGACCAAAATCTGGCACACTGATCGTCTTTCTAGAACGCATGCGAGACGTCGTCTCTTAAAATAACTCTTTAATTCTAGACTTGGGATGGGTTTCTGGAACAGGATGAGAGAAGGGGGGGGGGAGAGTGTTGGGTTGCTCTATGCACCATGGATATCATTTCTGTTTGTGTTTGCAGACGCTATAAATAGTGACAATTGTAGCATCTTTTCCTCCTCTTTTATTTGCCGCGTGATCGAAGAATGGGCCCCTTCTATGTTTATTGTTGCGGTAAACGACATGAAAGAGGAGGAACAAAACTGTTAGAATACTGGAAGGGGGTGAAGACCCTTCCTAATTTCGAAGGTCGAAATGTTGGCACGCTAGCATCAAGGCTGGCGAAACATTGCTGACCAAGACCCTGTCCCACCTCTCCGTTGATACCCCCAGTAACAGGCCTAGCCTGCCTAACAGGGCAGGGATCGCCACAGGTCTGGAGTCTGGAAAAGAAGCACTGCCCGCCCCTTCCTGCATGTCAGCTCCACTCACAGACTGAGATGGCATAACCTCCTCCCAATCCGACACCATGCTGTGTTTCAACATCTTCACCACATCGGTCGGCAGCAAAGAACACCAGCAGCGCCAGGGAGGTAGTAGTTGTAGTAGTAGTAAAGAAGAAGAAGAAGATATGAAACGGAAATCGATGAAAAGAAACGGGGTTTTGGTTTATGGTTCAATATCCTGAAAGACCTGACCTAGTCCTCCACGCACTTCTGAGGTTTTTTGCTCTGTTTCTGTCCTTAACAACAACTTGTCAAAATTATAAGAAAAAAGACGGTGAAAAAAATTTTAGACGTGTCATGGGAAGATAGAAGTTAGAACATAGTAATGACTGGAAGACTCGAGGGAAAAACGAGCTTGGAAGACCAAGAGAAAAATATATGTGCACTGACCGAGTGGTAAAAATATCTCAGTGCACTGACCAAGTGGTAAAATATCTCAGTGCACTGAGCAAGTGGTATGGGAAAAGGAAGGCATTTAAACACGAAATATCCCACAAGATGGAGAAACATTATCGCCAGCGCTATCGGGCATGGCACATAATAAGATGTTTCCTTTCTTATAACTACTGTTTTACATGATCAGAACTATAGGAATGTCTCACAAAAGATGCTTGCCTGAATGAGAATGTGCACTGCATGGAGTAGTGAAGAAACTAACAGCATATAGGCAAAAAAGACAGATCCATTTGAGGTATTCCGCAAGTCTGTGATTCCCTCATTCAGAAATCAGATGGTCTACTTGGAGTGTTACCTAAGCAGGTTGTGGCGGAAGTCAAGTTTGTGAAATGTTATTACTTACTATGTGCTGTGTACTAATAGTACTGACAAATAAGCTTTCCCATCTTGTGCGATCCTTAATGTTTCCGATCAGTCCAAATACTTTTCTTTGTCCACGCCACTCTGTCAGTTCACTGAGATTTTTTTTTTTCTCTTGGCCTTCATCTCTCTTTTTCCATTGAACTTTCCAGTCATTACTAGGTTCTCCAACTTCCGCCTTCTCATGTTATGTCCAAGAAATTTCGATTGTCTTTTTTTTTCTTATAATTGTAACTAGTTTTCGTTGTTCTGAAACGTCCCCGGGGGCCTGTTCGTTTGTTTGTCTGTCTGTCAGTGTATTCGTTGGCATCTTTCTTTAAAAGCGACATCTCTGAAGCTTCCAATTCCTTTGTTATCTTTTTGTTAACTGTCCACGCTTGACAACCACATAGCACTTATGGTTTCTTATAGCACTGCAAAACTCTCCTTCTCATTTTCCGGGACATCTTCATATTTGTTAGTATCTTCTTCAAGTGACTGTCCTTTATTGATGTACCACATTTTTGCACTTGTCTTTCTTTGATACACTGATTTTTTTTCCCCTCTCCCTGTTGTTATAGCTTGGAAGAAGAGACGAGAACTACAAATTACAAAAGTTTGTATTGTTGCTTACAAACAGCTTACCCTGACACCTGCGGATTCCTTTCCATGCATTCACTGCGGTGACAGATAAATGCGACGACGACTGCAGTAAAGGTTAGTAATACGAATATCAGCAGGCAGTGGCGCGTGGTTCAGTAGCTGAACCTGTCCACCTTCATTGCAGTCCCCGTGTGCTACGCACTGAGTCTGAACGTGTGAGACGGCGTGAATGTTGAGAGATAAAAAGGCAGGGTATCAGACGGGAAGGCAAGGGCGATTCTTTGCCTACTGACAACATGAAATTAAAAACAAGACGCCCCTGTAGCCCTTGAACTGAACACCCCGAGGGAAAAGATTGGGGGTGGGGGCAGGCCACTGGGGCCACAGACACACACAAGACAGGAAGAACCAGAGAAAGCGGGAAAGACATGGTGTGAGGTATCCCGACTTGCTCAAGACACTGGCCGGAGAACGTTTGTTGATGCTTTATGCCCCAGTGGGAGTACAGAGGACTGATGAGTATAAAGTTATCTCCCCCTGTTGTTCGTGAGACCGTATGCATATCCTCTGATAACTGAAAATATTTCTCAACATAAGAAGGTGTGCTTTTGAACATCTCTCTCTCTCTCTCTCTCTCTCTCTGAACCTTAAGTCCCCAGGGCACATGGGGCTTCCGCAAGGGTTTTCCACAAACGCCTGTCCCTCGCCTTTTTTTCTGCTCTTGCCCAGGTGAGCCCTCTATTGCTCAACATCCTTTCTGTTGTTCTTCTCCATGTCTCTTTTGATCTACCCTTACTTCTGCTCCCCTGTGGTGTCTATCTTAGTGCTATTTTTGGTAATGAGTTGTCAGTCATTCGGAGCACATGTCCCAACCATCGCCAGCGTCTTTCCTCAATAATTGTTGTCAGTGGTTTCATCTGCATTTCTGCTAATAAGATGTTATTTCTTATGGTGTTTGGCCAAAATATTTTTCTAATTCTTCGTAAACATTTAGTTTGGAAAGAATTCAACTTGTTTTCTATGGTTTTGGTGATTTTCCAGCATTCACTTCCATAGAGTAGTACACTTAGAACATTACTCTTAAATATCCTGATTTTCATATTTATGCTTAGTTTTTTTTACATTACTCTTAAATATCCTGATTTTCATATTTATGCTTAGTTTTTTTTATTTCCATATAGTCTGCAGCATTGCAAAAGCCTGGTTTGCTCTAGTAAGTCTGCTGTTGATGTCCTCTGTGCTGTCTCCATTTTCTACTACTCTGCTGCCAAGGTATACAAATTCGTTGACCTCCTCCACTAACTTGTTATCTACTCTGAGTACATTTCTGTTGTTCACATTTTGCTTCATTAACTTTGTCTTTCCTACGTTGATCTTTAGTCCTATGTTGTTTGCATTCTGAGTTAGCTTGTTTATTTTATCTTGCATATCTTTGTGACTGTTTGATAATAGACAAATGTCGTCCGCAAAGCCAAGGTCCTCCAGCACTGTGTCAAGGGTCTATTGTAATCCTCTGCGTTTGTCTGATGTTGCCTCCTTCATTAACCAGTTTACTGCCAAGATAAATAATGTTGGTGATAGTACACATCCCTGTTTCACTCCTGTTTGTACCCTAAAGCTGCTGGAGGTATGTTCTCCACAGATAACTTTGCACTGAAAACCCTCGTATAGTGTTTTGATTACATTAGCTATTTTATGGGGGAGGCCATGCCATCTTAGGATTTTCCACAGTGCATCTCTGTTGACACTGTCAAAGGCTTTCTCAAAATCTATGAATAATGCATATGTTGTACTATGCCACTCATTTGCCTGTTCTAATATTTGTCTAAGTACAAATATGTGGTCTATGCATGATCTTCCTTTCCTAAATCCTGCCTGCTCTTTCCGAAGTTTTTCTTCAAGTGTTGGTACAGTTCTGTTGATGATTATTCTGCAAAATACTTTACTGGTGAGTGGCAGAAGGGTAATGCCTCTCCAGTTCCCGCAATCTCTGAGGTCACCCTTCTTTGGTAGTTTTACTATAAGCCCAGTTTTCCACTCATCTGGGGCTTTTTCTAGATCCCAAATTTGTTGTAATATCCGGCAAAGTTGTTTTGGTGTTTCTGTTTCTTCTGCTTTCAACATCTCCGCAGTCACTTCATCTTCACCTGGTGCCCTGTCTGATTTTAGCTTCTTTATCGCCTCCTTTATTTCATTTATTGTTATTGGTCCTGTATTGATGTTTAGTTCCGTTTTTGCTTCAGGTATGTCTACTGTTTGTGCTGCTTGTGTTCTGTTTAGTAGGGTGTTAAAGTGTTCCCTCCACCTTTCAATTTTTTCTCTTTCTCCACTGACCAGTTGTGCTTTTGAACATACTGCAATATATTTAAACAGCAACCAGCCTTACATGAGCAGCGTTTTCTCTGCGTTCACGGCAGGTCAATCCGAAAACAGAAATGTAAAATATTACCGGACGGCCGTAAAGGACCAAATGAGTGTTGCTTGCACACACACTTCCTGGTCCAGCGAGACGTCCAACCGGTGCATAGCTCCGGGGAGGGGGGGATTTCTTTGTTTTAAAGAGTGGGAGAGGGAGAGGCCGTGGTGCATGGAAAAATATTAAGGAATGTAGGGGATTTTGGTGTGGGGGAAGTGAAAGAGAGAGAGAGAGAGAGAGAAAGAGAAAGAGAAAGAGAGAGAGAGAAAGAGAGAGAGAGTGAGATTTATGCATCACCTTAACAAAATTCCTTCGGGAGGCCTTGTACATTCCCAACAAAACAAAAAAGCACCTTTCTTTATTTCTTCCACAAAATATCCCGCTGTTTTTTTTTCTTACAAGACGTCTCTCTTCCTGGCCACCATTAATGCATAAACAAGAGATGAGGCCTCTACCAGGTCAACGACTGTATTAGGAATACATTTATGCGATCAGCTCCATCACATTCTGCGACAATCTCAAAGTCTTTACTGCACCCAGAATGTCACCTCAGTTTGCCAACGTCCAGGAATGTTCTGCACGAAGGCAGCAAGTTCACAACGTGGATCTTGGATGGAAGAAAGAATCAACTACCTGTGGAGCAACCGTGGGTAGCTCGTTGGTCTAACTTCCTGACTCTGTGCTGCTGCGAGAAAAGGACTGGATGTGGTTATCATATTAAGCAACGGTTCTTAGCCATTTTTTTTGGGGGGGGGGGGGGCTACAGACCCCATTTCTGATCTGAGAACAACTGTGAACAACTCATCAAAAATAAAGCAATAAATAGAACCCAGGCAATGCTAAGCCAATTCAGTTTTGCCGCTTGAACTCACAAAATCTTTCCGTTGACCCAGTGGTTACGAAGCACAATAACCACTGATTTCAAGGAAACGTTATTTCTGCTGACATTAATATACCTATATATGGCATATGAAGGAATAAATCAAAAGGTAAAATCCTCGTTTCCATGTCATTAAGATATACTGAGGGTAGGATGTTAGGCTGGTATTTCCAAGACCTTCGGCACATGAAAGAGTGATGTGGTCACTATCACGCCTGGTGGTATTTACCTCCCCTTATTTCTCTGGCACCCATTTTTAGAGGCTGGGTGGACACTAGGAGATTTTTGGTGTGGTAGTACCAGAAATCTATCATGCACTATGTAAAAAGATATGGCATTCAGGTATTTGGCCCAAAGAATGGAAAAGAACTATTCATACCACTGCCACAAAAGGGTAACTTGAAATTATGCACAAACTACAAAACTGCTGACCTGATTAGTCATGCCAGTAAAATTCTGTTCAAAATCATAATGGGTAGACTTCGAAAGAAAATAGAAGAAGATGTCAATATGGTCCAAGCTGGTTTCAGGGAAGGAAGAGGATCAAGAGATCATATATTCAATCTAAGATTAATAATAGAGAAATGCAGAGAGTTTAATGTGAATCTATATTTATCCTTTATAGACTACTCAAAAGCATTTGATTGTGTACAACACCAGAAACTTTGGGAAATAATGGAAAAAATGGGATTTCCAACACATTTAATACAATTAACATCATTGCTGTATTTAGACCAACAAGCAGTAAGAATAAATGGTGAAACAACAACTTGGTTTGACATAAAACAGGGGTCCGTCAGGGGTGCATATTGTCACCCTACTTATTTAACTTGTATACTGAAAATATAATGAGAAATGTTAAAGAAGATGTAGACAAAGAATATTACGATGCCATAACAACTGGAGGTTATGAAATACCAGACATTAGATATGCTGATGACACAATATTACTGTCCACAACACAAAAAGGAATGGAAAAACTAATTATGTCAGTCCGTAAGAATTGTGAAGAGCAAAACCTCTATCTTAATGCGAAGAAAACTAAATTGATGACAACTGACAAAACAAACAAGGCAGCTGAAATATGTATCAATGAGGAAAAACTGGAAGAAGTGGAGAGTTTTGAATATCTTGGATCACTACTAACTAATAATGGAGATACAATGAGGGAAATTAAAAAGAGGACATCTATCGCTCTTCAGAAAGTAAAGCAAATAAAGAATCTGTGGGGAGGACAGACAGAACCACAAAAATAAGATTTTTAAGGGCATGCATCTTTCCCATAGCAACATATGCCTGTGAGACCTGGACACTTAACAAAACAGATGAGAAACACATAAATGCCTTTGAATGTAAATGCTACAGAAGAGTTCTCCAAATATCGTGGACACAAAAAAGAACAAATATATCTATACTGCAAGAGCTTAATATTGAAGAAGGCTGGCTAGTAAAGAGGATTAAAGAGAGAAAACTTAAATATTTTGGACACATTAAACGTCATGATAATTTAGAGAAGACCGTATTGGAAGGATACATAATGGGAAAAAGAAAGCGAGGAAGACCAAAACGAAGATGGCTGCAAGACATCGTTGATGATCTGCAAATGGATGCAGCATCAGCAGGCCATCTTGCTCACAGCCGAGAGGCCTACAGGAGTGCTGTTTGGGAGGCAAAGTTCCGCAAGGGACACGCAAATGAATGAATGAAGTACCAGAAAAAAACAAAATCCCCATTGCTGGAACTTCAACCCGGTACCTCCGGATTAGCAGACCGAGCGCCTGGCCACTCAGCCAACTAGGCCATCTGAAAGATTAAGACATCCACGAGAAATTTACCAGCAATCATGGGGAACTAGAGAAACTGACAAGAGATCATCGCACATGACAAGCAACTCCGTGCAAGATTCTGAGAAGAAAAAAAAGAATGAAGGCCCAAAAAACCCCAAAGAGACTGAACTGTGTATCACAAACATGGCTTCTTCTTGCCGTGGACGATTACAGCAGTCGCGAATCAGGGTATGAATGAGAGAAGTTGCGCAAGAAATAATGTACAGAAAAAGCTACAAATAGACCACATCTACCTGTTTCAAAAATCAGTTTCTAGCACGAAGAAAAAAAAGACTGCTGCTGCTACTATTACAATTAATTTAACTATTACTACTGCTATTAATACTGCTAATGCTACTAGTGCTACTGCTGCTGCTGCTGCTGCTACTACTACTACTACTACTACTGCTATTACTACTACTAGTACTACTACTACCTTTACTGCTACTACTACTTACACTGCTACTACTATTACTATTACTACTATTGCTACTACTGTTTCTACTACTACTACTACTCCTGCTACTACTACTACTCCTGCTACTACTACAGTTACTACTACTACTACTACTACTACTACTACTACTATTAAGCTGCTGCTGGTACTACTACTACTACCACCACCACCACCACAAATACCTTCTTTCATATGAAAAAAACTACAAAAAATATTCACTAAGCGTAATATTCAATTAAGCAATAATTACCGGTAAAATACCTTCTGTTCATTACCTTCCATTAAAAAAACCGCACCTATGCTCTTGTGTCTAAGAATTTTTTGGTGTACATGCTCCGAAAATGAGAAAATGTATGATTATCTTTACACAGCCAACATCCTCCTGACACCCTTAACTACATACATTAACCTTTACAATTATACGTCGGAATATATTCGCCCTGCATCGAACTACTAATCCAAAATAATTACAATTATACGTCGGAATATATTCGCCCTGGATCGAACTACTAATCCAAAAATAATTACACTTATACGTCGGAATATATTCGCCCAGCAACGAACTACTAATCCAAAATAAAATGAAATCCAATGGGTATCAAGTAGGCAATTCTGAAGGATGAAGTCGAGTGAGAGGTGTTTGGTAACTTGGAGACGGCAGGAAGGAGTGAGTGCTAAACATTTCTTGGCCACCTGCAAGAAAAAACAAAACCTTCACGGCAACGTCTACTTTGTTTGGGGGGGGGGGGGGGCTAACATGAAAGTGCTGGATGATTTACGGTACAACCTTTACCATACTCGGCCCTTTGGGAAACACAAACAAAACATTGCTATACAGTTGTGAAACTTCGATAAATAACGAAAAGAAACCACAAGCAACATGGCTGTCGTTTTGGAGCAAGATCTAACAGGTAGCCTGGGTAGACACTGGCAAATAAAGGAAGCCTTCACACAAACTCTAGAACTAGGAAAACTAGTTAGAATTATAATAAGATGGCAATTAAACATTCCTGGACAGACATGTCACGAGATGACAGAAGTTCGGGAAACTTGGTAATGACGGGAAAATTCGAGGAGGAAAAAAAAGGAGGAGAGGAAGGTAAAGATTAAAATAGCGCACTGACCAAGTGGCACGGGAAATGAGGAGCATCTGAGCTGACTGGTAACAAGCAGCGTCACAAAAGATGAAGAAGCATGACTGTGACGGCTATCTCTATGATTGTGCAATCTTATATCAAATGAATGTAAGGCTTGTATGGACACGGCATTTTAATAACATATAAACAGCATGTTGGCAATCATGGTTAAATTTATCAATCTATTCGTCCCCGTACCCTCTCCCCCCCCCCCACCCCCAAAACGCCCATAAAGACACTCTGTAAATTCGCAAGGGAATAGGAACATGTGTTTCGACTGCCAAGTCACAAATAGGGAAAGTATGTGAATCACTTTAAATGTGGCCGCTGTTTACATCCCATGATTGAGAAAGTTGGAAGGAATTTGTGGTTTGTGGGTCACAGGTTATACATTTCAGAACTGCTGGAATGTGGAGAATACTGCCATATGTTAAACACAGGTGTTTCTTTCTTTCTTTCTTTTTTCTTTCTTTCTTTCTTTCTTAAGTCTGTCTGTCTGAGTTCAACTTTATCATTCAGTGCCCGTGTTTTAAATTAATGTTGAAAGTGTACGGGGGCGTGGCAGTCGGAGATAAAAGGCAGAATTCAAAATAACGTTTCTTTATTCCTTGTCTGTCTGCCTGCCTGTCTGTCTGTCTGCATGCCTGTCGGTCTGTCTGTCTGTCTGTCCTGTCCTATTTTGTCTGTTCTGTCTGCCTGCCTGCCTGTCGGTCCTGTCCTATTCTGTCTGTTCTATCTGTCTGTCTGCCTGTCTGCGTGTTCTGTCTGTCTGCTTGCCTGCCTGTCTGTTCTGTCTGTCTGTCTGTCACACCACACATTCATTCAATAAACTGTTCCCTGTAATAGTAAAAATAAATAATCGGGAGATTTTTTTAAAGCGGAAAAAATGGACAACACTGCCACATTCCCACACGATATGATTTAAACAGGAAGGACATTTAAACTAAAATTAATATGAAGAACGATTTACAGAAGACTGGCAGTCAGATCTGAATGAATGTCAGGTATTACTTATATTTAAATAAAGGCGAGGAATGACTTCAATGTAAATAATAAAAGGTAAGGTAGGTTTCCAATGTAATCTGTGAACCAGAAACAAGCAAATTAAAGATACAGCAACATTTACAAGCTAACGCACTGGCAGATTAGGCCCAGTATCTTTTTAATGCTTAAATAATAAGCACATGCATGTAGATTAGTCTGTCTGAAAGGTAATCACCATGCGCAAATGAAACTGAATGCAGTCACAGATGTACAAAATCTGAGATGGAAATGATTTGTGAAAGATGCACGTGTTTATGACTTTCTGGGCTTTGCTGACCATGTTAATGCAGGCGAGTCTCGGATGTTTGTGACGGCTTCCGGGCGTCGTGCCCCTGATCATACGCTTTTAATAATATCTGATTCTCTGAGTCGGCCACAGTGAAACTACTCCAGGCATTACATTAATGTCTGGAGGAATTAACTGTTAAGTCCGCCACAGAAAGAACAATAATGTCTGGAGGAATTAACTGTTAAGTCCGCCACAGAAAGAACAATAATGTCTGGAGGAATTAACTGTTAAGTCCGCCACAGAAAGAACAATAATGTCTGGAGGAATTAACTGTTAAGTCCGCCACAGAAAGAACAATAATGTCTGGAGGAATTAACTGTTAAGTCGGACACAGAAAGAACAATAATGTCTGGAGGAATTAACTGTTAAGTCCGCCACAGAAAGAACAATAATGTCTGGAGGAATTAACTGTTAAGTCCGCCACAGAAAGAACAATAATGTCTGGAGGAATTAACTGTTAAGTCGGACACAGAAAGAACAATAATGTCTGGAGGAATTAACTGTTAAGTCGGACACAGAAAGAACAATAATGTCTGGAGGAATTAACTATTAAGTCGGACACAGAAAGAACAATAATGTCTGGAGGAATTAACTGTTAAGTCGGACACAGAAAGAACAATAATGTCTGGAGGAATTAACGGTTAAATCGGCCACACAAAGGACAATAATGTCTGAAGGAAAAGATTAACTGTTATATAATAATATGTACTTCCAAAGTCGTATGCCTTTAGGCCCGTGTATAGTTCACATGGCTATGAGATTAGTCCTTCTCCTCTTCTTCTTCTTCCTTCTCATATTCTTCCTCTTCGTCTTCGTTCAGTTTCACATTCTCACTCATCAAGACAAGAAGAGGGATCGCCTCTATTCAACGTCATCGTCAGTGGATCTTTAGGTGTGCTTCATATTTCCATCCATACCCTTTCACTGCGGCCAGATCTAGACTCTTAGTCCCGTTTTACAGGATACTGACTTGCCCAGACTTTGGATACGGCTCAAATATTACAACGCTTACATAACAATGCAAAGCCAATGAGAAACGAACCTTAATAAACACACTAGTAGGAAACAGTCTAGGTTCACTGGCCATATAAGGAGAAGAGGAGGAATCGAAGATATCGTGACAACGGGGAAAACTGGAGGCAAGAAAGAGGGAGAGGCAGGCTAAGAGAGAAAATCTAAGATGGCTCGACAGAATAACATGGGAGAAGCATAACAACAGAACTGATGGAAAGCATCAAAGATCGGAAACTACTGAGAGACATGGCAGCCGACACCTCCGGGCCTGATACATAATGTTGTGTAACAATCAAACAAAAAAAATAGAAGCTTTCTTTTTCTTCTACTCTTACTCGCCTGGCTGCTCCCTCCACGCGTTTTTAAAAAAAAATACATCAGTGTCACTTTCTGAGCTTGATGTATCTGTTATGCTTCTCCAGTTCCAGGTGTAGATTGCAGCTCCGTCCACTTGCCTGTAATCTTACATGAAACATTGACCAGGCAGGAAAACGTGTCACTTAAATTACTGTTAGGTAGAATAAACGAGTACAGCTATGTCGGTCTTGCGCCCCCCTCCCCTTTATTTCACTCGAAGTCTCATCTTTTCATGCGGGAAAACTCTCCTTGGGGGAACTCAGGCGTGGTCTAATATATAAGGGCTGATGTTTTTTGTTTTTTTTTATTACGTTAATGTTTGCTTACCCCTTAACTCACTGACAACCTTCTGTACTCTCGCTTCCTTTGTTCTGCGGTCAACAATCTGTGCTTTCAGAGGCGGCTTCTCTTCCACCAGAATATCTGGTACCTATTTTTAAAGCTTCCATTACGCCAGCGTGTCAGGTAACTATTTTAAAAGATTTCCTTACATAACAAAACAAAACCAAAAAAAAAGAGAGAGAGAAAAGAGAGCACGACTAAAGAAGAGCAGCCATGTCGTGATCTTGTGGCAGAAGCTGGTATGTGAGCTCCGCCAAAACTGTTGAGCACGACTGAAGAAAGGCACGTGACATCATTCCAACCCGAGCTCGGAGTTTTACGAGGAGTTCAGCTGCCCGGCTGATCCAGAGATGACATTGTAGTTCAAGTGTAAGAGTTTGATATGCTTCAGGTTCGTCTGCTGCTTTGGGAGAGAGAGGCTGAGAGAGAAAGAGGGAGACATAGAGAGAAAAGAGAGAGAGAGAGAAATTGCGAGAAAGAGATTAAGACAGACAGAGGTTGAGAGAGAGAGAGAAAGTTATTGATTATTCGAACGGCGTTACGCCCACTTCACTTCCATTTCGCTCTGGACTGAGTTGTGAGGTAAACTAATATAAATGCATCATCTCTTACATCTCCCTTGCAAATATATTTCAAAAAACGTATTATTTTATCAAAGATGATTCATGAGTGGAAACTACATGAAAAGGACGGAGATAATACCAGTGTAAAGCAACATCTTCCATCTTGTCTCTCCCAAACTGAGTATAACAAAAATAAACATAACTACATACTACAGTCAAACTAAACGTAACTACATTCTACAGTCAATTTGTCTGAAGTCCTGTCATCGTGATTATCAGTTTTAAAATTCTGTCCGATGTTTCTTCATTTCAGGTTAACATTTTAAGCCTCTAGTGTCCATTCTGTGTCTCTCTGAAAATCCCTTTCCAATGCTTTGTCCTATATTCTTGTACTTCTGAGGTCTTCTCGTTCATCCGCATAGTTTTCCCTGTGCAACACATTTCACAAGATCGTTTCGTATAAGAATATGGCAAACTAACACTTCAAGGATGAATCTCATAATGTTCAGATATGCCGATAGCAGCTGATCCACGCTTTCTGCACAGCCACTGAGACGTGAAAGCTCGAGGAAGTCATTAAGTGGGCCGTAAACTCTAAAAGAGGACGTCATTTAAGGCGAGAAGTTAACTATAAACAAGAGCATCTATTTTCGTCCGCCCATGTATCCTACAGTGCACGAGGCCACGGTTTTCTCCAGCCTTGCGGGAGTCTGAAGGATACAATTTCTTGCTGTTGGTATCTACAAATCTCCTGCTGATCCTGGCATAGAAGAATGTTCAGTGTCTCAGATATCATGGACTCAACTTTCAAACACTTTACAGCAGAGCTGCGACATGCGGTAAGGTGGGGCTGTTAGCTACAAACTGCTGATACCTGAAACGTCGTGAAGAAAATGCAACAACCTTCATATTCACACTTGAAAGGTAACACAATTTCAGAAATATAAGTGTGAATATTCATCCAAAAGAAGACCGGACAGCTTACGTTCGTAACGATGGTCGGGCGATCTTTTCTTAAATCATCGAACAATTTGCAAGCTGTGCACCTACTTTACCGATAATATCTCATCACTGGCCATTTTTTTTTTTTAATCTCTAAATCGGCAGAGACAAAAAAAAGACACTTTTTTTCTGAAAATCAACGTCATGAAACGGCTGTTATTTATGGTAAGTTTTATTTTTCTGCCAAAGACAAGGGCATGCGGTGATGAAAGTAGGTGATGAAAGCAACAAATACGGCACAAAGAAGAGCAACGTAACGCCATCTGCTGCTGGCACGGCATGCCATAAATGAAAGAAGGTAGAGTTTTGTTTTGTCTTATGTAAGTAATGTACTCCGTTCTCACGAGCTGAAACCAAACTGCTACTACATTTTAAAAATACATTAAAAACAGAAAACATCTAAGTCTCATTCCGCGTTTCATGTGACAAGGAAAGCTAACAGGACGGGAGAAAATGAAGATCTCTTTTAATTGTGCCACGTCTAACTCATTTCCGATAAGGCGTTTGTTCATTCATCAGGTTCCTTAGCATCATTTACATTGTTTTTCGTTCATTTACCTGCCTTGCCTGGATTTTCCAGTGCCTTTCATATCGCTTTTCATCCCTGTATCTCACTTACGCAGATAATCTTCATGACTTTCTAGAACAGGTGCTTGCGTCCAAAGTGCAGCATTAAGTCGCGAACTACACAACAAAAACGAAATGTTTCTGGCAAATTTTAAAGAAAACAGGCGTTGGTGTTACGGAACACAACGCAGCCTCAAAACTAAAGCTTTCCCTGTCTCCTACAATATAATATTTACGTGCTTAGTATTGTATTTACTATTCTGAAAACTCCTAAATTAAGCAAATACTGCATGAAAGAACGTTTTATTCTAATTAATTTAACACACTGTCCGTAGTTTATAGTCCACACGTGATTTTAAAATGAATTTTGAAAACAAAATATTAAAAAGAAAAAAACAACCAGAAAAACAGGAACAAAGAAAGGCATCACTAAGCAACAGCTAACTATAAAACTGCATTAACTGTCACGGTGTTTCAGTATGACAGCGCTGTCATTATCTGTCTTAACATTCTCCCGATATTAAAAGCCAAATGCCCTACAAATTTACTCTCTGACATGCCATCTTACCTAAATGCTCTATCTATTTACTCCGTGTGACGTCAGTTTACCTAGAAGCTATATATCTTTACTCTGCGACACGTCATTTTACCTAGAAACTCTATATCTTACTCTGTGATATGCCACTTTACGTAGATGCTCTATATCTTTACTGTGTGGCGCTTCACTTTACCTAGATGCTCTATACCTATGCTCTGTGACACGTCAGTTTACCTAAATGCTCTATATCTTTACTCCGTGGCACGTAAGTTTACCTAGAAGCTATATATCTTTACTCTGTGACATGTCACTTTACCTAGAAGCTCTATATCTTAACTGTGACACGGTACTTTATCTAGATGCTCTATATCTTTACTATGTGACATGTCAGTTTACCTAGATGCTCTATATCTTAATTATGTGTTACGTCACTTTACGTAGATGCTCTATATCCTTACTGTGCGGCGCTTCACTTTACCTAGATGCTCTATACCTTTACTAAGTGACATGTCAGTTTACCTGGATGCTTTATATCATTACTCTGTGACATGTCAGTTTACCTAGATTAGAAGATCTTCAGGAGTCTCACAGACTGATGCATATCTCACACACGCCGACAATCTGACGCGAACACATGGGACCTGAAAGGAATGGATATATATGGTAACGAGATAAGAATGAGCACGGAAGCAAGGCAAACAAATCACACCTGGGTGCTACACAAGGTGGCCTGGACCTGACGCTCTGTTCTTCCACCGAGTGTAGAAAAAGCGGCGAGTCGGGGGAAAGTTCGGGCGTCAGTTTCTTACTTGTACGCCCGCCTGGCATGATAAGAGTAACGGATGTAGGACTTCTTGAAGTCACTCACAAACTACGGCATGAACATCACTAAGGTCACTCATATGGCCCAAATTCGCCAACTGCATCTCACTGGACACCTCACGGTACAAGAGGAAGGATAAAGTGGGGTAAGTAAAAGTACTCTCCCTATGAACCATATGCTTATAATAAGTCGTCAAGACGACTATTGTAGCAATCAGTTTGTATCATTTTCTTTGTTACGCTTCTTCAGCGCTCCTGCAGACATCGATACGTATGTCTCACGCAGACACGTATGTCTCACGCAGACACGTATGTCTCACGCAGATACGTATGTCTCGCGCAGACACGTATGTCTCGCGCAGACACGTATGTCTCACGCAGATACGTATGTCTCACGCAGACACGTATGTCTCACGCAGATACGTATGTCTCACGCAGATGTTGCAGTTCGTCTTCGGTCTTCAACATCACCTTACATCTTATATTGAAGGCAGCAGAGGTCTGGCCGTGTAATCTGCCCACTAACCAGCATCTCTGGAGAATATGTTGTGCCGTTTGTGTATCTTCGTCACAGACAACATAAAGTCTGTTGAGCCAATTTTTCATCTTATGATAGAGATATGGTGTCTCAGCCATGCACTGACTTATTCTCATTCAGAAGATTATAACTGGGTCGTTTCTTGAGAGTTCATGGTATCTGTGTATTTCTTCAATCCCATAACTGGCCACTTACCATCGTTTCAGTTCAATCTGGACAACCTCGGAGTTTTTAAGGTTCCGGGATGCCCCCCCCCACCCCACCCAACCCCTAAAAAATACCGCATCAATCAAAGCGATATTATCAACTTTTTTTTTATTTTGGTACCAGACAGCGCAGCCAACCCCGACTTTTTTTATTTTGGCACCAGACAGCGCAGCCAACCCCGACTTTTTTTTATTTTGGCACCAGACAGCGCAGCCAACCCTGACTTTTTTTTATTTTGGCACCAGACAGGGCAGCCAACCTCGACTTTTCTTATTTTGGCACCAGACAGCGCAGCCAACCCCGACTTTTCTTACTGTGGTATCAGACAGCGCAGCCAACCTCGACTTTTCTTATTTTGGCACCAGACAGCGCAGCCAACCCCGACTTTTCTTACTGTGGCACCAGACAGCGCAGCCAACCTCGACTTTTCTTATTTTGGCACCAGACAGCGCAGCCAACCCCGACTTTTCTTATTTTGGCACCAGACAGCGCAGCCAACCCCGACTTTTCTTATTTTGGCACCAGACAGCGCAGCCAACCTCGACTTTTCTTATTTTGGCACCAGACAGTGCAACCAACCCCACTGAACCATTTCATGAATAGTTCTGGAAGCTGCTCGTTAAATTCTCTCGATCTTCATGACTGATTCCCAACACTTCATATATGCCGCGGCATTAAAAACAATTACGAACACTGTACCCAAATTTCCAGGATTAGACACAATGAGAGAAAAAAAATTCATGTCGGTTGTAGATTATATACGTAAACATGTTCTCATACTCCAGTACAAAACGCCATTTACCATCTTTTCTCACAGAGCTGCCGTTGCGTTCGTGCTGTGTCGTAAATAGAAATGAAGCCGATATTTATTTTTTTTAAAAAAGGCACCACATGTCACATCCACAAAACTTACTAACTGAACGACCCGCGTACTGTCAGATGACACGAACAGAATCTGGTCATCAGATGACTGCTTGTTTGAGTTAAACGCTTTATGACAAATCTCGTCTTCTTACAAGGAGAAGCCTTTTATTTTTGTGTGTGTCGATAATTTTAACTTCCTCCCACTTGGAGGTCGCCGTATTACTCACTAAGATCTTCAAGACGTATCTAACTCAGGTTTCAATATGTCAGCGATCTGAACCTCAGAGGAGAGTCGGGATTCCATCTGACAGAGATCAATTCATGTCACTGTGGAGAATGAGGCCACTTTTTTTTCCGTTTAACACCTCCAGCTACATGAACCAAAAGGTCAATTACGTCATCACGCGATCTGTGACACGTCAGTTTACCTAAAGCTCTTTATCTTTACTCTGTGACACGTCGGTTTACTTAAATGCTCTAAATCTTTTCTCCACGACACATCACTTTACCTATATGCTCTATACCTTTACTCTGTGACAAGTCACTTTACCTAGATGTTCTATGTCTTTACTCTGTGACACGTCACAGATGCTCTATATAATTACTCTGTCTAATGCCACCCTAGAGACAGAAACAACCACTGAACATCATCAATGACACAAGAAAGCCAGTGACATCATCACGCGCATCTTTTCCACAATGCTAGTCGCTGCCATCATTATCAAAACTCCATTAGGCAGTCCAGGCATATAACCCTCATCTTCTGTGACACGTCAGTCTACCTAAATGCTCTATACCTTTACTCCGTGGCACGTCAGTTTACCTATCTTTAGTCTTGGAATTCAAGGCGTCGGAGTAGCGTAAACATGAGTGCGCATGTCTCTCAATCGGAGATCGGTGGCTCAAGTCCGCTCGGTGGTGTCCCACTGACCCACCTGTAGAAATGGATATCAGGCTCCTTTAGAAGTTGTGGAAAGAAAAAAAGGTGACCACGCATGGTGCTGAGCCACACCCTACTCAAATACGCTGTGAGGTGAAGGAAATACAGGCATCAGCGTCACAACCCTAAGTGCATCTATGGTATAGTACGAATAAGTTGTCGCTCCCTCCCCCCAAGCCAAATTTCAGGTATGCCCTTATTCTATTGGACTAGGTATTCGATCACACTGACCAATAAAAAAAAAATCCACTTCATTCATACATCACCTTCGCCGTTTTTAATATAGGTGAAAGGGCGGCCCCGGAAGGTGGGTGAGGGGGGAGGAGAGAGAGAGATTAGGGAAGAGAGAGATTGGGGAAGGGGGAGAGAGAGAAGAAGAAGAAGAGGAAAGCGAAGGATGTGATGGTTTTTGTACTGCACGACAAAGATAAAATTCGAAATGTTGTCTAAATTGTTCTTATTAAAGTCTCGACGATCCCGTCCCTCCTCCCTCAACCCAGCCTCCGCGACCACAGATTTGTGATGCTGAATACATACAACATTTTATACTGACACACGATCCAGATTGTGTTGCTGAATACAAACAACAATATATACTGACATATGGCCCACATCTGTGGTGCTGAAACAAACACTAGCATACACCATACTGAATACAAACACTAACATACAACGTATACTGACATATGGCCCAGATGTGTGATGTTGAATACAACCAATCACGTACAGTATTATATCCTGACATATTGAAGAATATTACAGGGCTGACTGACTGGCCTCGATCGGAACATAAAGTTCAAAACCTCGACCAAGACGAAGTAAAAAAAAAAAAAGGAGCCAAAAATGTGCAGGATTTGATAGGAAGCATGCTCATTTTTTTAATCATAAAAAGTATGAGCCGTTGCAACGACGACCTAATAACTATACTCAAAACAACGACGACCTAACAACTATACTCAAAACAACGACCACTTAACTATACTCAAAACAAAGACGACCTAACAACTATACTCATAACAACGACGACCTAACAACTATACTCAAAACAACGACGACCTAACAACTATACTCAAAACAACGACCACCTAACAACTATACTCAAAACAATGACGACCTAACAACTATACTCAAAACAACGACCACGTAACTATACTCAAAACAACGACCACCTAACAACTATACTCAAAACAACGACGACCTAACAACTATACTCAAAACAACGACCACTTAACTATACTCAAAACAACGACCACCTAACAACTATACTCAAAACAACGACGATCTAACAACTATACTCAAAACAACGACGACCTAACAACTATACTCAAAACAACGACCACTTAACTATACTCAAAACAACGACAACCTAACAACTATACTCAAAACAACGACCACCTAACAACTATACTCAAAACAACGACCACTTAACTATACTCAAAACGACGACCTATCAACTATACTCAAAACAAATATCCACTGCCACAGAAAGGTTCAAAAAACAAAAAGTGGAATCAGGCGTGATTGTCAGAGGGCGCTATACTGGGTCATAATAATCAATATTACGACTGGAAGCTGTGACACGGCAACACAACACAGGACATTGCATCACTGCATCTGGCCCATACAAAGAACCCGTAAGACTTCTACAGGCACCGTGTGTGTGCGCGCCTTCTCCGCGCGTGTATGTACGCATTAGGTTAAGGCACGGGATCCAAGGGCATATAATCAATGTACGCCCACCATCACCATAATAATATATAGCACTCTTTTTATCTGCTTCTGCTAGAGAAGAGTTGGCAGAGGATGAAAGCGGAGAAACGAGGGAAAGAGAGAAAAGAAAGGGGGAGAGAGGAAGAAAGAGGAAATATGAGGAAGGGAGAGAGGGAGGAAGAGGAAACAGTAAGAAAAAGGAAGGGAGAAACAAGAGGGTGAGAGAAAAAGGAGACAGAGAGAGGAAGGAGAAGATACAAGAGGAAGTGAGAGAAAGAGAGAAACAAGTGGGAGAGAGGGGTACGAAGGGGGAAACAAAAGGGAGGGAGAGAGGAAGAGAAAGAAAATGGAAAAAGAGGAAACAAGAGGATGGAAACAGGCGGGGGAGAGAGGAACGAAGGGGGAATAAAAGGAGAGAGCAAGGAATGAAAGGAAAGAAGCAACGGGGAAAGAAGCACAGACAGGAAGAATGGGGGGGGGACATGAAAAAATGGAGAAACATGAGGGACAGAGAGGAAGGGAGGGAGAAACAAGAAGAAAGAAAGAGAATGGAAGGGAGAACCAAGAGAGAGAGAGAAAGGAAGGAAAAGAGAAACGAGAGAGAGAGGAAGAGGAAGGAAAGAGTGAGAGCGAGAGAGAGAAGAGACTAATATAACCATCCTTTGCCGCCAGCATTAACAACCACGTGTTATGTTTTCAATTCCAAAAACAAAGCCTAACTGTGAAGGAAGTTCAAATCTGCAGATGTTCAAAACCTGACAATGTCAAGAAAGGCATATACAGAATAAGTCAATGATAACACACAGACACCTCTATGTAGTAGTTTTGCTCTATCTCTTGTACACCCTTAAGCAGGCTCACCAAGCACCCTTTGTTCTATGTGCTTGCAATATGTCCCACAGCCATATGAATTTGTTTTTTTGGTTCATGCGTTGCAGCAACTTCCAATGACTTGTACCTCAAAACCCAAGACTTACGGGACCCTTCTCTACCACTGAGTTTCTCGCATTCGTGAGAGAATTCTCCATCAACCACATGGTCTATGAAGAACTGGTAAAGGATCACGTCCTACAAACTACGACTAAGCACTGGCATTACCTCTTTGGTACAGAAATCACGGACCCCAGAGTGGTTCTTGTAACACAAACTGTGGCTACTTGTTACAAACCTTGGAAAACAAACTGTTCCTACTTGTTATGGGCCTTTTAACACAAATTGTGGCTACTTCTCACAGACCTTATAACACTAACTGGCGCTGCTTGTCACAGACCTTGTAACATAAACTGTAGCTACTTGTCACAGACCTTGTAACAAAAAATGTGGCTACTTGTCACAGACTTTGTAAGACAAACTGGCTACTTGTCACAGACCTTGTAACACAAGCTGGCGTAATTTATTATGGGACTTGTAATACAAGCTGGCGTAATTTATTATGGGACTTGTAATACAAGTTGGCGTAATCTATTATGGGACTCGTAACACAAACTGGCGCTACTTGTTGCGAACCTTGTAACACAAACTGTCTCTAACTGATACGGTGGCCAATTCTGCCAACCGAAAAAAAAGATAAATAAATAAATAAACAAACAGACCACAAGAGCATTTCCTTAGGACAATATATGCCAGCCACTATTAATATCTGGCATTCACCTGCGTCATTCTTTGCTTATAAGTAGACGAAACAGACTATGTATATAGACTATTAAATAAATAATTCTTTCAACATTTTTTTTTTTGGGGGGGGGGGGGAGTTGGCAGGAAGGCGAAGAGTTTAATTTAACATCGCCTCTGTGGAGTGGTTCGGAATCTCCTTTCACCCCCATCAACAGTTCATGGAATTAAGTTCACAGACGTGACATCAGTGGCTGCCCGTTAATGTATGCTTACGGAATGCCTGACGACCACTTAAAAGAACATAAAGCAAACTTCAGATCATCCTACGATACTTTCACCTCCTATCAACACGCCAAGTCTGATGCCAGTGATTCAGATAATACTCCCATCAACACACAAAGTCTGATGTCAATGATTCAGATATAACTCCCATCAATACACAAAGTCTGATGTCAATGATTCAAATATAACTCCCAACGACACACAAAGTCTGATGTCAATGATTCAGATATAACTCCCATCAATACACAAAGTCTGATTTCAATGATTCAGATATAACTATCATTAACACACAAAGTCTGATGTCAATGATTCAGATATAACTCCCATCAACACACAAAGTCTGATGTCAATGATTCAGTACATATACATATGTACGCGTGTTTGTAAGCAAGACTTTTTAAACATCAAAACAGACCTCTATTTTCGTCCAGAATAAATGAGGCAATAAAAAATGAGGTTAACGATGCCAGATAAGACGTTTGAGCAAAGAGAGAGCCCAAGGCCACACATGTTTTGTCCTTTAAGACGCATATTCCGGTCTTGAGCTCGTCGTACAGCTCTGAACCTGGACTTGAGAAGTGATGAGAAAATCTACGGTGAAACAAGTGAGATCTACAACTTCAACCTGGAGTGCTAGCAACCAGCTAAGAACCCCTTTCTAAAATGAAAGATTCCGATTTATACTGTTTGTCGAATGTTGCTCGTATGTTTTCAATGAGCAAATACTGGTGATGTTTTACTGGCTCTAGACGACGTGCTGAAGCAAAATGTAAACTTTCGTCAATGGATTTGAGCAAACGCAAAAGAAAGAAACACAAACAAACATACAAAAAAAAGAGAAGAAAGAAAGAAAGAAAGAAAGAAATAAAGTGAAGAACACAACACATTAATTAAATATAAAAACGTAACATTCACATAAAACATGAACGGCGAGAAAAATTCCTTGCGCAACATGTAACATCGTTTGGCTTTTGTTTTGTTTTTTCATAACCTGGAAAATAGTTTGCCCAGTTTTAAGAAACTGACAGTGATGAGCTATGCTCCTGACAAACAGGAATGCAGCAGAGCCTTGCTGGCTGTGGCGTCTTCAGGAAGAAGAGAACCATATGCCACTTACTGGATCGTACGCATATATTTACAGCAGATCCACGAGCTGTTTCAACAGCTGGTTGTTTGTTCATCGCACGCCAATGTCCTACTAGATGCCCGTCAGAACATGGTAAAAACATCGGGATCAGTCGTTACCGTAATGAGGATAGCTGTAGCCCTTCAATATGTTCGCGGAGGATCTTCCTGTAAATTGGGAAATTAGTTTTTTACAGTTGATATCGTATGGATCTTCAGTCTCTCTCTCTCTCTCTTTCTCTCTCCCCCCCCCCCCTCTCTCTCTCTCTCATCCAGTCAGGCGTTAGTCGTCATTGATTTCCACAACCATCTATCCTTTGCTCTTTCTGTAAGATGTGGATTGGACCGTGCTCCGTGCCACTCTTTTAGTCCGTCAAATATCTTGTTTCTTTGTCTGAATCTCTGCCCCTTCATATTTGCCGCTGTCAGTATGCGTACTGGTTTGCCCCTCTTAAAACATGTCCTACGAATCTGGAATCCCGCGATCTGAATTTTGCCAAAATTTCTCTCTTTTGCCCAGCCTCACTTAGAACCCCTTCGTTTGTTTTCTTGGCTGTCCATGGTATTCTCTTCATTTTTCTTAGGAGCCACATCTTCGCTGTTTCCAGTAGATTCTGGGTGCTCTTGGTTACCGCCCCGTGCCCCGCATTCATACAAAATTACGAGTTCGATGTAGAACTAAATAACTTTTTTGTTTTTTGTATTTATCGAAAAATAGAGTCAGATGTGGAAAACATTTATAAAACACCACCTTATATTAATGGAGTGGAAACCAGACCCAGTCTTCTCTGTAAACACATTATATGGAGAATACGTCGAATCCAGCTTATATTACTAGAGTAGAAACCAGACCCAGTCTTCTCTGTAAACACATTATATGGAGAATACGTCGAATCCAGCTTATATTACTAGAGTAGAAACCAGACCCAGTCTTCCCTGTAAACACACTATATGGAGAATACGTCCAGTCGTGTACCATCAACCGTGCTCAAGACGCACAACAGGCTGCTTCTATGTGCTGCACCAAGAGGTATGGGACAGAACTCCGGGCCAGTTCTAATTCCCTAACATTGACAGAACTCCGAGCCGGCTCTAATTCCCTAACATTGACAGAACTTCGGGCCAATTCTAATTACCTGACACTTACAGAACTTAGGGCCGGCTCTAAATCCCTAACACTGACAGAACTCCAGGCCGGCTCTAATTCCCTAACACTGACAGAACTTCGGGTCCATTTTAATTCCCTAACACTGACAGAACTTCGGGCCGGCTCTATTTCCCTAACATTGGTAGAACCTCGAGTAGGCTCTAATTCCCTAACATTGACAGAACTTCGGGCCGGCTCTAATTCCCTAACATTGACAGAACTTCAGGCCGGCTCTAATTCCCTAACATTGACAGAACTTCGGGCCGGCTCTAATTCCCTAACATTGACAGAACTTCGGCCCGGCTCTAATTCCCTAACACTGACAGAACTTCGGGCTGGTTCTAATTCCCTATCCCTGACAGAACTTCGGACCGGCTCTAATTCCCTAACACTGACAGAACTTCTGGCCAGTTCTAATTCCCTAACAATGACAGAACTCCGAGGCTAGCTCTAATTCCCTAACACTTACAGAACTTACAGCCAGCTCTAATTCCCTAACACTGACAGAACCTCAGGCTGGCTCTAATTCCCTAACGCCATAGGTTATGACCATCATCTTGACTCTCAGTCAGAATACAGAGAAATTCATCACTACAGGTCTTCATTACGCTGCCCTACAACTGCTTCATCTTCGACTTTTGCTCCTTTGTGTCTGGACCTGCTTCTCTACAGATTAACAGGAAATGATGAACTGTGGTCATGATTTTGAAAATGTTGAAAGCCGCGATGTTTACGCTACTGTCCCGAAACTACGACTATTTTTCTTCGCTGCTGTGAATGTCACGCATATATAAGTAGGGGAGCTAATATCCATATTTTTTTCTGTAGCTTACAAAAGTGGTGAGGTATAAAAATATATGTGTTAATTATAAAACAATGAAAGTAAAGCTCATATAATGAAGGTCATTCATTCATTTGCATGTCCCTTGCGGAACTTTGCCTCCCAAACAGCACTCCTATAGGCTTCTCGGTTGTGAGTAAGATGGCCTGCTGCTGCTGCATCTATTTGCAGATTGTCAACGATGTCTTGCAGCCATCTTCGTTTTGGTCTTCCTCTTTTTCTTTTTCCCATTACGTATCCTTCCAATACGGTCTTCTCTATATTATCATGACGTTTAATGTGTCCAAAATATTTAAGTTTTCTATCTTTTAATCCTCTTTATTAACCAGCCTTCTTCAATATTAAGCTCTTGTAGTATAGATATATTTGTTCTTTTCTGCGTCCACGATATTTGGAGAACTCTTCTGTAGTATTTACATTCATAGGCATTTATGTGTTTCTCAGCTGTTTTGTTAAGTGTCCAGGTCTCACAGACATATGTTGCGATGGGAAAGATGCATGCCCTTAAAAATCTTATTTTGTGTGGTTCTATATAATGAAGGTACTTAACATAAATTCTCGAACTTCAGCGATTTAATATTGTGGAAACAGAACTGAAACAGTGCCGAGTGCATGAACATAATCTACCGGGGGAAGGGACTAGGTCTGTAATGGATAAAAACAGATGAGAGAGAGAGAGAGAGAGAGAGAGAGAGAGAGAGAGAGAGAGAGAGAGAGAAAGAACTTCTCTCTGAAGACCACCACAGTACTACTGAAAGTAGTGCGCGCAAATACCTTACCATTTTACTATTCAATCACAATTCTACGCCCATTACAACTCTCAAAACATATTGACCGATATAGCACGCGTAAGAGCTATTACATTACTAGCACTAAACACCACATTTGTCCTCAAGTTATTACCACATAATAAAAAGTTCCGTGCCTACACAGCAAAGAGGGGTTGCTCTCTGACGTGATTCGGTTCATGTCTTGGCAAAACGCCGAGCTCAACGAACGGAAAGAAATCAAACGTTATCAAATGTTACGCAGATGAAACAGACTGTGTTACAACGTCGGCCACCTTCCTTTTAGAAGCAGCACGATTCTTTTGTTCCCCTCCCCCCACCAGATCAAAAGAATTAGACTCTACTGCAGGAATATCAATACATCTAAAGTGTTAACTTAGTAGGCAAGACCTTGAACAGCCATCTCCAAACATGAATGTTGTTATATCTTTTTCTGAACTGAATATACATCGCACAGAGTGTAGGCACTACCCAACAGACAACAAAATATACACAGTAAATGATATATCAAAAATGTTGTACAGGTCATCTACAAACGTACAAAGCATTTAAGACGTCAGAAAGAAATATGACTTTGGCTTGACCCACATACTCCGATAGGACGGAGCAACCGTCAAGCCGCGAGGGGACGACGCTCAGCTCGACCACCTGGCAGAGAATCGGTCTTTCTCTAACCACATTTCTCACGTGTTAAGTAAGTGCTTTGTATTTTTCCACACTAACCTTACAACATTGTGCTCTATAATTTTACTGTGGCTAGTAGCTAACCTTACAACATTGTGCTCTATAATTTTACTGTGGCTAGTAGCTAACCTTACAACATTGTGCTCTATAATTTTACTGTGCGCTAGTAGCTAACCTTACAACATTGTGCTCTAGTAGTGAACTTTACAACACTGTGCGCTAGTAGTGAACTTTACAACACTGTGCTCTATAACTTTACTGTGCGCTAGTGGCTAACCTTACAACACTGTGCGCTAGTAGTGAACTTTACAACACTGTGCGCTAGTAGTGAACTTTACAACACTGTGCTCTATAACTTTACTGTGCGCTAGTAGTGAACTTTACAACACTGTGCGCTAGTAGTGAACTTTACAACACTGTGCTCTATAACTTTACTGTGCGCTAGTAGTGAACTTTACAAC
The DNA here is from genome assembly GCA_009760885.1 of Achatina immaculata. Classification (NCBI taxonomy): domain Eukaryota; kingdom Metazoa; phylum Mollusca; class Gastropoda; order Stylommatophora; family Achatinidae; genus Lissachatina; species Lissachatina immaculata. The sequence continues at coordinate 27,103,804 of CM019691.1, read as the reverse complement.
ACTGTGTGCTAGTAGTGAACTTTACAACACTGTGCGCTAGTAGTGAACTTTACAACACTGTGCGCTAGTAGCGAACCTTGCAACACTGTGCTCTATAACTTTACTGTGCGCTAGTGGCTAACCTTACAACACGGTGCGCTAGTAGTGAACTTTACAACACTGTGCGCTAGTGGCTAACCTTACAACACGGTGCGCTAGTAGTGAACTTTACAACACTGTGCGCTAGTGGCTAACCTTACAACACTGTGCGCTAGTGGCTAACCTTACAACACTGTGCGCTAGTGGCTAACCTTACAACACTGTGCTCTACAACTTTATTGCGCGCAAGCCTCGGTGCTTCCAATGTGCAAAATGCACACAGAAACTGATCCAAATTGTTTTTATGTATTTTTCAACGACAGAAAATTTAAGGGAAAAAAATATGAAAGAATGTTTTATATATTTTAAAAAAAAGATCACACAGATGAGGCAATGGGTTACTGAATATTCTGAGAAGAACGCCACATACAGCTAGACAGAACGAGACCACAGTGAACCAAGGAAAAAAAACCCCATATAAACAAGGTAGAACATTACAATAAATCAAGAAAAAGTCAGATACAACAAAGTAGAACATTACAATAAGCAAAAACAAAAGCCACATACAACACGACAGAACTTGACTACAATAAATCAAGAAAAAAGCCACATACAACAAGGTAGAAAGTGACTACAATAAATCAAGAAAAAAGCCACATACAACAAGACACAACATGACTACAATAAGTCAAGAAAGAAAACAACACATAACAAGGTAGAACGTGACTACGATAAATCAAGAAAAAAGCCACATATAACAAGGTAGAACGTGACTACAATAAATCAAGAAAAAAGCCACATATAACAAGGTAGAACGTGACTATAATAAATCAAGAAAATAGCCACATATAACAAGGCAGAAAGTGACTACAATAAATCAAGAAAAAAAGCCACATACAACAAGGTAGAGCATGACTACAACAAATCAAGAAAAAAGCCACATACAACAAGGTAGAACGTGACTACAATACATCAAGAAAAGAGCCACACAAAACAAGATAGAAGGTGACTACAATAAATCAAGAAAACAGCCACACACAACAAGGCAGAACGAAGAAAAAGACACAATTCATAGTAACAATTAACTAGACCGCCTGAAGAAAATATTTCGCAGAAGTAACATGCGAATGAAAACAGAATCAGACAAGCATGCCCGGATCTGTACAAAAAATGGCAAATACAACAGAGTGCTTTCACAAACAAACAAACAAAAAACTAATAAGACATCAGAAGTAAATAGAAAATCGAACTGAAACCCAAATATAATTCAGCCTTAAGTGAATATGATATCAAACCAGACTGATGACATCAAACTAAATACCATATCAAATCTGACTGATGACATCATACCTAATACCATATCAAGCCTAACTGATGACATCAAACCTAATACCATATAAAACCTGACTGATTACATCAAACCTAATACCATATCAAACCTGACTGATGTGACATCAAACCTAATACCATATCAAACCTGTTGAACATCAGATCCACCATTTTTTTTTTTTTTGCCTAGCATCCTGACCAATGGAATCTCACATCAACCAAACCGGATGAAGCCTGTTTGCTGACATCACAACTTGCCTAAGGTCTTTTTCGAAAAAAAAAAACGAGAAAACAAAAAAAGTCTACTCAATTAAACAGAAACAGACATAATGTGGAAAAGAAATATAGCAAAGAAGCAATCAATCGGCAAGACGTAGTACCCATAATAGGACAGAAGGCCACATTAATGTTGGGAAACTTTCAGAGCAGAAAAGACCAGAAACTGTGTGGCGGTTTATTCAAGGCAGCCCCGGAACCTACAACTAAACACACTGCCCGGCCGACTGAGCCAGAAAGCGACAGAACAGCCGAATCAAACTTTATTAATGACAAAAATAAACATACTGGCAAAAGAAGGAAGAAACAAGCTACACAGATGAAAAGAATGGTGGTTGGGGAGGGGGAGGGGGTGCACAAACGTAGAGTTAGACAAATGAAACTACCACACAGCCATCTTTTGTTTTCAGACCAAACCGAACAACGGGCATTCTGGGAGACAAGGCTGACGACGACGGCAACCGTAATCGATTACTCCTGGATGACGAGACCGTAATCCAAGTCGTACAGAAGCTAACCACACGAAATCGATTCCATCTTTTCTTCCCGAGAAACTTCTAAAGTTTCCAGCTTGCATTTTCAAATGCCATTTCTGTAATCTACAGGGCTATATCACAAAAAGACACAAACACGCTCATGCACACACACACACATACGACGTTAGAAGAGAAGTTTTAAATTCACATACACGCGTAACATCAACACAAGTTTGTGGAACCAACAAACAGAACTGCCTCTGCCACCACCTTCAGCAGAACTGCACCACTATCCACATCCTTGTTCAGTACACAAGTAATGCGCTCTTCCAGTTGGCCCCGCTGTATCTTTCTTCCCAGGGTAAGCTCTCCAGCGTGCACCGGAAGCATTTCCTTACTAATATCCTACCCCGGAAGTCGTTCGTGCCGAAATACCACAGCACAGCTCACTGCTCTACCACGTTTACACTTCCCTGATACAGATAATGTGTGATAATACAGATCGCACCGTACTATACGGGAAAGTCACGTATTTTAAGGATTTGTCTCGAGAACCGTCCTTCTTCTGTCGGGACGCCCAAAGTGTCCCTTATTTTAAAACATGTGTCCATTATTGCTCCTATTCTCATCTATAAATGTTCGGAAATGGCCTGATTTAAAAAAAAATTATCATTGTGGATTGTTATTTTGAAGGAAATTGTTCGCTCCACATGGAAGCAAAGTAAACAGCCTGATTTCTGTAGCCCATTACTTGAAAGTTTTTTTTGGGGTTTTTTTTTTTGTTCTTGTTAAAATTAAAATTTAATTTTACCATAACCCCCTCCCCCCTTCTCCTCCACCCATGAGGTTTATTAACTGTCCCGTATCTGTGCTCCGAATCTGAAGTTAGTGAAGATGGTCAGGTTATATGTAGGGTGTCTTTTTAACAATGCTTCTTTTTTTTTCCTTTTTAAACTCATGCTACTTGTCCACGTGCATTTACCTCATCATCAATATCATGGCATTTAACTCACATGATCATGGCATTTAACTCATACAGTCATGGTATTATGGCGTTTAATTCGCACTGCCATGGTATCATGGCATTTAACTCACACTGTCATGGTATCATGGCATTTAACTCACACTGTCATGGTATCATGGCAATTAACTCACACTGTCATGGTATCATGGCATTTAATTCACACTGTCATGGTATCACGTCATTTAACACACTGTCATAGTATCATGACATTTAACACACTGCTATGGTATCACCACATTTAACTCACACTGTCATGATATCATGGCATATAATTCACTCTGTCATGGCATCATGGCAATTAACTCACACTGTCATGGTATCATGGCATTTAACTCACACTGTCATGATATCATGGCATTTAACACACTGTCATGATATCATGGCATTTAACACACTGCTATGGTATCAAGGCATTTAACTCACACTGTCATGATATCATGGCAAATAATTCACTCTGTCATGGCATCATGGCAATTAACTCACACTATCATGGTGTTTAACTCACACTGCCATGGTATCATGGTATTCAACTCACACTGCCATGGTATCATGGCAATTAACTCACACTGCCATGATATCATTGCATTTAACTCACACTGCCATGGTATCATGGCATTTAACTCACACTGCCATGGTATCATGGCATTTAACTCACACTGCCGTGGTATCATGGCATTTAACTCACACTGCCGTGGTATCATGGCATTTAACTCACACTGTCATGGTATGATGAATTTAACTCGCACTGTCATGGTATCATGGCATTTAACTCGCACTGTCATGGTATCATGGCATTTAACTCACACTGTCATGGTATCATGGCATTTAACTCACACTGTCATGGTATCATGGCATTTAACTCACACTGTCGTGACATCATCGCATTTAACTCATTAAGAAGCTCCGATCTTCATTTTACAAAGAGAATAATCACGAAGAAGAAGAAGAAGAATATAGCTTAGACTAGATACATGAATAAGAAGACAATTTCGAAAAATGAACCTAAACTCAACCACCAAACTAGCACGTTACACACTAAATAATATAAACTCAATCACCAAAGTAGAACGCGACAGACTAAATAATCTTGCTCTCACACACAAAGATTAGCTTGTCCTGCAAGACAATTCTGTCACATTATTAAAAAAAAACAACTCCAGATCTTCTACATTCTCAACCTAGAGAAAGCTTAAATAAGATGAGCTTTAAGAAAAAAAAAACCAACAACAACAGCTGCGTCTTTTTCCAGCAATGTCAATGAGAAAAGTAAAATCAAACACATTTCCTATTTTCTCCCATAACACAGAAATAGAATACGAAAAAAAAAATTTACAGCGAAGAAAATGGGTTTTTTATACTGAAATAAAGGAAATTGTTAAAAAAAAAAAATTAGGAGAGGAATGAATTCATGATGTCGTTTGGGGGCCAAGCAAGCACATAAAACTCAATGAGGGGCGAAACCTGATATATCACTCGGGTAATAAGATTTCCATCTCTGTATACAACAGTGAAAGTTTGTGATAAACACTGCTGGCCACTGGATGAAGGCTGGGACACAAAGTTTAGAACAAACTGCCAAATATTTCACAACAAACAGTAGATCACCCTGCCTGCGGCAACCTCCGAACATCCAAATAAGACTCGAGACAAGAACGGTATTCGATTACTCAAGAGATAAACCATACGCACCAGAGCACAAATACGATGCCAGTAACTTAACAAGCAAACGGGTAAACCATGGTACGACTGACGAGAGCTTGGCAGTTCAATCAAATGTCGAACGATATAACAACACCTGGACAGCAGCAGCAGCTTTCTCCTTAGGACATAAAGCTGCCCAGGTGAGTTAACAGAGACAGGGAAGATCGTATGTTTTCCCTTGTCACTTTTGAAAGTTTCTTTCCCTCTTCACAAAAATCCCTAGTCACAATCACTATACTGTGCTAGATTCAATTTTGTCAAATCCTCAGTTTCATCTAAATTTCAGGATGGATTCTGCTTCAGTTTACATCCCCTCTCCCCCCGCCTCAACCTCCTAAATCTGGCTATCAACATCTATATATCCAAGGCCACTCTTACAGTATAAAATGTGGATTCTACTCCCTTCAAGGACACGGCGTCTTTAAGGACGAGCCAGCGCTCAGCAAAGGCCAATAATTATCTCAGTTAAGGCCGCTCTTCTGATTCTTTCCTCGTAATAAATGAAGTAGAAGTTACCTGTTTCCGCTCAGTTTTCTGACACTGCATTCTGGACTGGTGATGAACATATTTTAAAACTCTCGCTATAGCTTTTTATGTTTCCTCCCCGTTTTTTTTTTCTGGAGTGGAGGGGAGGAGGCATGAGCTTTATCGACCCCCGCTATCTAGCAACATGTAGGCGGCCAATGATGTGCCGGTGCAGCTGTTGTAGACAACTCTTCAGTCGGTCTTTTACCTCGGCTTGGTTATTCTCACAGAAAAATCGCTGCTTCTATGGTCTTTACCCAGTCTTGCTTTTCACTGCCATCATTTTTTTTTACACAACATGGCTTTTCTATTAAATTTGAGTGATGCCTTGCTTGGGGCGAGTGTAACACTGCAGGGGAGTTGGAAGGGCAGAACATGTGCAACGGCGAAGATAAAGTCTCTAAGAATTGTTAAAAGTATACATAACAGCTGCATGCAGTAGGGAATGGACTGCTGCGCCAGCAACTCAACTGGAAGATATGACTGCCTGCCAAAGCTCAACCCTGGAGACCACTTCAAAATCTTACGTCGTAGAGATCAATCCACAATCTACAGGGTTGCGGACAGGAATACCATCCTCAATAAGCACTTGCACAGAGTGACCGCCGACCACACACCATACTGCATGCACTGCAGCAGACAAGAAGAAGAAAAAACTGCGAAACACCACCTTCTAACTATAGGTGCGCTGAAAGATCTTCGGGAGAACATGGCACCACCAAACTCCATCACTGGCATTCTCTACGGAGATATACAGCGGCTGAAAAAAAACACCTGTACATTCCACTACCTGGCACAAGGTAAAAACAAGAGCGAAAGCCCCTAAACCCGGGGACTGGAAAAGTCAAGTCACAGTGTCTAAGATCAAAAGAAGGTCCTTGTTTAACGCGGACTACAGATCCCTGTCAGCCAGAGAGTCTTATCTTCAAAGCTCCATATCTTCTGTTCAGTCTCCTCAATAGTAGCCTGCTTCAGTAGTCATGTCTTATTTTCTTCTCTCTTCAATTCTACGTGGAGCCTTGTTCCTTGTATTATAATCATACCGACCGCTAACTAAAGGAAATCATAAAAATGGTTAAAACTTAATCGAAATCATATCATGAGAACAAATTTATGAAATCTTCACGTTTCTGTCCTGTCCTCCAAACCACCACGATCAGATCCACTGAAACTCTTAGTTCAAACTTCAAACTTCAAACTGTCTTCCTTTCTTATTCCATACACAAGTTCCCGGCATTATCTCCCCTTCTATCTTTCAAACTGGCTGATTCTTCACAATATAAAAAAAAAAAAACTTTCTTCCTTTCCAATCCAAGATATCAGACGTCTTTCCTGTATCATCTTCTTTTCTCTCCCCAGACCTTTCGTAATGTTTTCCTATGAAACTATGCACCGTCACATTTTACAGAACATGAATGGGCTTCCTTTCCTGTTCTTTACTGGCAAACTTCCACCGTAATCGTCGAAAATTCTACATTTTCTTACAGCATTCCAACTTTATTCTCAGAATAACTCTGTTAAATTACCGTTCATTTTAAACATTTTTTATATCTCTTTAACCTTTCCTTGACTTTTTTTTTAAGTTCAACACAAGCTGTACTTGAAGACTTCATTAACCCCCCCCCCCCCCCCAACATCCCCAACCCCTCCCCCAAAATGCCTGAAGATATTGCAGGTATTCTGAGAAACTGTAGTTCTTTAGTATCTTTCCGATTATGATATCCATAATAAAATATTTTCTATACTTTACAACGAAAGAAAGAAAGAAAGAAAGAAAGAAAGAAAGAAAGAAAGAAAGAAAGAAATTTTAATTCTAAGTGCCATGCCGCTTGGCATATGAGATCATTTCGCCCTACAATTCCCTGTCTATGCGTTGATTATGAGATCCGCCGGTGACTTTCTTCCTAGCCACTCCAGTAACTTCTCAAAAAGAAAGAAAGAAAGAAAACAGACAGACAGAGATAGGCCGGTTAAGGTGTGCCCTAATATTTGACTGACTGAAGCCAATCATCAAAATCCTCCGCTTGCAGTCTAGTTTAACTGCTTCTGTTGACTGGTTAAGAATAAAGATCAATTACAGTAGATCCAGCGAGAAATGGATCATCTGATAAAATAATGAAGATCAATTATACTAATTAGACAGCAAGGGTGACCTGATAAAAGACTGAAGATCAGTTGTTGTGAAGAAAGAGGCCGAAGGGTGACTTGATAAAAGACTGAAGATCAGTTGTTGTGAAGAAAGAGGCCGAAGGGTGACGTGATAAAAGACTGAAGATCAGTTGTTGTGAAGAAAGAGGGCAAAGGGTGACCTGATAAAAGACTGAAGATCAGTTGTTGTGAAGAAAGAGGGCAAATGGTGACTTGATACAGGACTGAAGATCAGATGTTGTGAAGAAAGAGGGATTTGATGAAAGATTGAATATCAGCTACAGTATACAAAGAGAGCAAAGGATGCTTTGACAAAAGACTGAAGATTAGCTACGGTAAACAAAGAGACCAAATGATAACATGACTACGGACTGAAGATCAGTCATAGTACAGAAAGAAAACAAAGGTTGACTTGACAAAGGACTGAAGAACATCACTGCAAAGAAAGAGATGTTCATCACAGCTCCAGCGACCACAGGTTAGTAACCCACGATGTTCTGCTCGGATCCTGCATATATATGCTCACATGAGATACGTTGTGGCAGTCTTTGACAATTTGGCTGCACTATCGAATGTCTGTCCATAGAAACGTAGGGCCGTACTGCCCATTTTATAAAATTTCACCAAGGAACCACGCCTTTCCCATTTTTGCTGTCATATATTATGACTCCATTATTTTTCATGCAGCAGGTGGTAACCATCACATAGAAGAGTGGGTGGTTTGGGTTAGATTTACATCGCGTCTTTGTTCATGAATGAGCGCCATAGTTTAATTCCTCAGGGAATATGGATTTTTTTTTTAATGGCTGAATAAGGAATCAATGTAATGACTAAATATTTCAAATTTCCAGCAATAGAATAAAAGATGCAACATTCTGTGGGGGTGTGTAAGGGGAAAGTATCAATTTGCATCAGTGGATCCCAACCGTTTCACGTTACAGTTCCTGAAACTAACGATAATTCTTTGTAGCTAAGTAAGCGCCCCCCCCCCAAATATGTATGAACTATAAAGAAAGTAGGAACAGCTTTATTAATTAACGAGCACACACCATAACAATATAAAAACACACAGCACGAAGAAACAGAGAAAGAAGATAATATATGAATTCACATGAATGGTATGTACAAAAATGGGGAAAAAATTAGAATAAAATAAAATGAATGGAGCATTTAGCTGTGACCTGTAAGAAGCTGTGGCTTGTACGAGGCTGTGTTCAGAAGTACGCATGGTGGAGTGTAGAGAATGTTTAAATGGAGACTTGTGATGTATGACAGGTGGGCCGTAAATAGAGACGGGGGAACCGTGGAAAGGGGAGAGAGTGATACAATGGTAATCTAGCTGCAATACTTTCCCGCCGCTTGCGATTACATTTTAAATCTGGGCTTGAGTTGTTTCCCATGTACAAGAAGAAGTAAAAACATGTTTAAAACGTAGCCGTACAACATGTGCCCTCTGATGATTCTTTGCGACCTCCAGGACAAGAACTATCATCTTTGAGACTGCCGGATTTTCAAGATGATGCATGAATTTCTGACATAATCAACCGAGCATTTGGCAGCAGTTACAGCTGCTTTCAGTCTGTGTAATTTGCTGGAAATAATTGTTACGTAAAATAAATATGTGAAGATTACCTGTCTGCTAGCGTTCTGCTGCAGTAGATGGTGACATATTCACGCGACACGCTGCGTGACAAATGAGGGATCCACACTGCATGTTATACAACAGGTTTCTGGTTTACAAAATTCTTTTTACTCACGGAACCCAGTAAACACCTCCGATCGGAAAGGAAACTACACGAACTGCAGACAGCGACACCACCCACAAAACTTCCTAGATCTTCAAAGAACATTCCCGTTTTCTGAGACACCAACTCGTGAACGGACCTGAAGGGAGCATTCTTTGTTATTTAACGCATTCCAGCTTCCACAGTTTCTAAATATTTATTAAACCATAAACTGGTTCAACATTCTTTAGCAGAGCTTTAACCAAAGAGACGGTAACTCCAGCGTGTCCACGAGAAAACGCACGAGAGCATGCCCACAGAAGAAATGGCGTCAAGAAACTTTCCAAATCTCCATTGGTCCTTCGCCCAACAGTAAGCTCATGAGCACATGCGAAATGACTCTGTAAGCTCGTGACCACATGCTGAATGACTCAGTAAGCTTATGAGCACATGCTTAATGACTCAGTAAGCTCGTGAGCACATACTGAGTGACTCAGTAACCTTATGAGCAAATGCTAAATGACTCAGTAAGCTCATGAGCACACGCTGGATGACTATCACCTGGACTGTTCACACTTGGGAACACGACACAGTTCACCTCCCCAGACAGAAAACAATAAAGCTGGCACAACGAAGGCACATTTCGCCAGAACCGGTGCCGCACAGAACGCATATCCAGCAAACACTTGTTCACAGAAATCACATGACCCTCTTTTTTTTCCCCCTTGGAACGGCGATTTAGAAACAAGTGACTTCATTAATCTCGTCCATCACTGCCGTAAGCAGACTCGCTCGTATCCTCCATGCCGTTTACAACCCTTCCCTGCATTAGTGTGAAAACATCAAGTTCCCGTCTGTGTTAATCGATGAATAAAACGGGTTGCAGATAACGTTAAGTGGGGGCGTGGGAGTGACCACATTAACAGCACGGCGACCTCACGGACTGAAAGCTACACGTTCTATCACAACACCCATGTCGGATGTCAGGAGACCAACAATAATAATCCTAAAACATTTACCCCAGATTTTTTTTTAATTGCACGTGACCCATACCAGGTAGTGGTACTTACATAATTCCTGCTGAGGTCAGGGTGATCCTTCTCTATCCCGTCGTCCAGGATCGTGACGACTACTCCCTTGCCAGTGTAGCCCATCTCCCATGCTCTTCTGACGTTCATGTCCAGACCACTCCCTCGATTCTAAACAGGACAGAAAACCAAATCAGTTTTACTTTTCAGGCAATGGGATGTTCTGTGTGTGAGAAAACATCTGAACTATGTTCAACGAAAGACCTGTAAAATAATCGTAAATGTTAGTGTGTGTCTCCGAATCTGGCGTTTTCTGCTGTCTTATGTCACGACCAGATGAAGCTGCAAAACTAAAATGGATGGAACTGCCCGCCAAACCGTAACACTTTATGAAATGTGGTCTGGCTCAAAACAACAATTAATATGCTTACTTTCCTTCTTAATCATCACAGTAAAGGTTTTTATCCTTTTTTAACGCTTACATACACCTTTCGCCACACTGTCGAAAGCATCATCGTCATCACCAGTTCTACAAGGTACTAGAATTTAAAAAATCCCTGTTTCCATGCCATTATTGTGTTAGGCCTCTATTTCCAAGACCATCGACACATGAAAGTCTGATGTGATCAGTACCACACGTGACGGCATTTACCTTCCCTGATTTATCTGGTACCCATTTTTGGAGCCTGGGTGGACCCCAGGGCCTTTTTGCTGTGGTGGTACCGGGGGGGGGGGGTAAAAAAAATTCACTACTGGAACATGAACCCAGTGTAAAATTAGATACTAGTAAGACTTCAAAGAAAAAAGCGATACAATGGACATTGTGGAACCAATTGGAAGATCTTGACTCTGCAGATGATGTGGCACTTCTGGCACACAGCCACACACAAATGCAATAGAAACTTCACATCTTAAGCAAGAATTCAGCTAAACTGGGACTATATATTAACAGACAAAACAACAAAGATAATGAAAAGTAATAGTTCAAGCAATAGCCTCATAGAAACTGAGGGAGTGCCAATCGAGGAAGAAAAGTATTTCACATACTTAGGCAGCATAATGGATAACTATAGGGAGCGGGAACGGATGTTAAAGCTATAATAACCAAGGCCAGGACAGCATTTATCCAACTTAACAAAATCCGGTCATCTAAGAACATAAAAAAAGAACCAAACTTAGGCTTTTCAATACAAACGTAAAGACCGTCCTACTGTATGGTGCAGAGACATGGGTTATGACCAAAACAACACAATAGAGGATACAAACATTCATGAACTACTGCTTGAGGAGGATTTTAAACATTAAATGACAGGACATGATCTGGAACGAAGAGGTCTGGGAAAGGGCAGGACAAGAACCTATGAACCTACAAATCATGTCTAGGAAGTGGAGGTGGATTGGCCACACTCTGAGGAAACCCTACACTGACATGGAATCCTCGAGGAAATAGAAAATGAGGAAGACCTAGACTTACTTGGAGAAGAAAAATTATGACAGTGCTCAGAGACAAGGGATGCACATGGAAGGAAGCAGAGAACAATTCCAAGAACAGAGATGACTGGAGAGCCTTCATACGTGGCCTAAGCTCTCAAGGGAGTGAATGATGATGATGATGATGATGAAATTATCAATAGTTTGACTTCACTCTGCATATAGACAGCTAGGAATTGAATAACTGAAAGAAAACCATATGCTCAACGTTTTTTTTTCTTTAAATTATTCAGAACCCCATATGATCATCACTTGATTCCCATACCTCCAAAGAGTGTGGATAGCCTAGGTTACGAAACCTAGATTAACGGAACTGACTGGACTTATTTTACACAATAAAGCAACGATAAACATTCTGGTCATCAGTGATGGCTTGTCACCGAATAAACTACTAATACAGGCAGACAGAGGTGTATGGTTCAGTTTTTTACAGAAAAAAGTGGGGGAAAGTGAGTAGGAACGAGAATGCCACGCAAAAAAAATGAGTGCCTATAAATGAAAAACATACAGCATTCCAATATTTCGGCGAGAGCCTTCTTTCACGGATCACATACAAAAACAACGCAACAGATAAAAACACGAAAAACAAGTGAAAAAAAAAACTTAGCTCTTTTTGTATCCTTGTAAAGAGAGAAGGGCACAAAATGCGCCCAGACAGATGATGGTAAACACAAAGTGAGAGCAGGAGATTGGTTGAGAAATGAGATAAAGAGACAGAAAAAGAAAGACGTAGCAAGTAGGCAGAAAGTACATTTCTACTTATCTGCTACCTCTTTCTGATCTTGAAGCGTAGCTTTCTAAGCTTTATACTGACAGATGAACTGTCGAGTAAAAGTATGCTCTGCAAAACGCGCAACTAACTTATGTCCGCGTCAAAACCAGTTCTTCAAGACAAGAAAACACCCTTACTGTTTACGAGCTGGTTAGTGTTTCCTAGCGGTTAAAGTTTGCCGCCCCATACATGGCCGGCGTGATCTAGTGATGAATGTGTTATGTGCGATGACCCATGTTGTAAGTAGTGACAGCTCAACAATACAATGACATCCATAGTTGACTCTAACAGCGACTCAGAAACGACCTCTATATTGAAGAACTGGTACAAAAATAAGCACATCTTTAAAATCTCACAGATCTCTCTCTCTCTCTCTCTCTCGCTCTCTCAACCTTAAGTGGGGCTTCCACAAGGGTTTTCTACAAACGCTTGTCCTTTGCCTTTTTTCCGCTCTTGCCCAAGTGAGCCCTCTGTTGCTCAACATCCTCTCTGTTGTTCTTCTCTGTTTCCTTTTACCTACTTTTACTTCTGTTCCCCTGTGGTGTCCATTTTAGTGCTGTTTTTGGTAGCATACATACACTCCATATTTAATCACCCTCTTAGCATTCACGAAGACAGATAAAGATCTCACATACTTCCATATGCCCATCCTCTAGCTTCCACACAGCCGTTCTCTCTCCAAAAGTTCCGCTATAAACTCCTCACGTGACTAACAATACGGTGACATGATCAAATGACTGAACGTTCGCATCGCCATATAAAAAACTGGCCTGCAGTACGGCCTGAACAGCTACAACACCTAGGAACCCATACTCTGCTGTTTGAAGTCCAAGACATCTCAAAATGGACTTTCTGTTCTTCCACGCCTTTCAAATCTCAGTTGACATGTCTCCTGTCGAGAATGGCTAGTTCTTTTTCATGGAACTGGGGGATGAAGACGATCAGACAATCAGTGACCCACGGCTGATATGGTTTCGTAGAGTTAGCGAACCATAGCTGACCAAGACCTTGTTCCACCTCTCCGTTGGTACCCCCAGTAACAGGCCTAGCCTGGCTAACGGGGCAGGGATCACCGTAGTCCCCATAGTGGTGGGAGTCTGCTAAAGAAGCATTGCACACCCCCTGCTTTTTTAGCTGCACTCCGGTACTGAAAAAAGTAGCTGTCTTAACCCACTCTCACGCCGATACGATGCTGTACCTCGACACCTCTACAGCATCAGCTGCAAAGAACACCAGCTCGCAGTTACAGGGAGATAGTACAAGTCTTCATGGAACCAAGTCAACACCTTTGATCTTACACGCACTGTGCACACAGCAACACACCCACTCACAAATTTTCCCTACATCTTTCGTACATGTTTCCATTTTCCGAACCAACGAACTCGTGAACAGATTTAGAAGGAGCATTCTTTATTATTTACATTTCAACTTCCAGTCAGTCAGTCATTTGCATGTCCCTTGCGGAAGTGCCTCCCTAACAGCTCTCCTGTAGGCCTCTCGGTTGTAAGCAAGATGCCCTGCTGCTGATGCATCCATTTGCAGATTATCAACGATGTATTGCAGCCATCGTCGCCTTGGTCTTCCTCTCTTTCTTCTTCCTATTATGTACCCTTCTAAGACGGTCTTCTCTAACTTATCTTGAGGTTTAATGTGTCCAAAATATTTAAGTTTTCAACTTCCATTCTTTATAAATATTTACCCTTGACCCTGTCCACCACTTCCTTAAAATGTTTCCTACCCCCAGCAGACCCTAAGCATAACTGACGGTGTTCTTTTACGCCCTAAATTATTACACTTTTGCATCTAAACTAGCAACCTACTCCGGTATTAAGAACCATCACTATTAAAACGAATGCTATAAACGTGTTCTGTCTGCTCCACAACGAAGCCACAAACTGCAACACAACTAAGCACTATACAAGGAAACACATGAAATTCCTAAATCGTCTGCGATTTATCCCAAAAGATCATTTAAAACTGACAGAGTACTGAAAAAAAAAAAATGAAAGGCACGACAGACAGGGTTTGCCAGGTAGCCCTGAATGGTTGGCCAGGTACAATAGTTCGCTATTTTCCCCTCTCTTGTTCAAACCACCACCTCACATTACCAAATGCAGAGGCTTAATTTACTCAATATGGCTTTTTTATACTGTAGTACTCGCATATGAAGCAGAACATTAAAAAAAGAACATTTCCTGATATTACAGCGAAATGGCAAAAGAAATCAACATATGTTATTTTGCATGCATCTTTCGCAGATTTCTCCTCCACAAAGTTTACGCTATGGTGCGGGTCTGTCTATGCTGTTTTACGTGTAGCCAGCAGGCGCCAAACATAAGTTCAGACTCTAAAAAGAAAAGTCCCAGAATGGCTCCAAAATATGCCAAACGCAAAAACAAAATTAGCAAATAAACTCCATACTTCATAAACAAGCAGCTCGCGGCTTTCAAAGGTTACAACAACAGTGCTACTAACAAAGATATGTGTGGGGAAGGTGATTCTTCCAGCCAGGAACATATCAATATTTAGGAGGTCTGGGAGGATTTTTCCAGCCAAGATTTTAGGTAGAACACACTCCACTGTAAGAGAGTCTGGGGCGATACAGCACCACATGAATAAATCAACCTGGTAACCAAGACTAGCTGTCATGAACCTGGTTGTGGATAACAGCCATTTCTTTCATATATATATATATAGTCTCCTCTCTCTCTCTCTCTCTCTCTCTCTCCCCCTGTTTCTTTTGGAGCTGAAGTTGACTCTGATGATTTGTCTTCTGAAAGCCATACGGCAAAAGAAAGATTCTGATTTTTCGCAAACTGTAGACTTGGGTGCTTTGTTTTCCACTACGCTATAGCAATTTTAAAGCTTTGTTTTCTGTAAACTATAAACTTGGACGCTTAGTTTTTTAGCAAGCTGCAGTTTCGCATTCCTCGTTATAGTCTTGGACGCTTTATTCTCCGCAAGTTATAGGCTCGGGCGCTTTATTCTCCGCAAGTTACAGTCTTGGACCCTTTGTTTCTCGCCAAATATAGTCTTTGGTGCTTTGTTTCGCGCGTTATAGTCCCAGACTCTTAATTTCCTCAAATTATAATCTTGTGCACTTTGTTTTCCACGTTATAGTCTCAGATTCTTGTTTTCCTCAAAGTATAGTCTTGGTGGATGCTTTGTTTTTCTCAGATTCTTGTTTTCCTGAAGTCACAAGATGCTTTGTTCTCCTCAAGTTATAGGCTCGGACGCTTGCTTGCTACCAAGTTAGTCTCGAACGCTTTCCCCTCCACCCGTTCCCAAGCAATTGTCTTGGACTCTCTGTTTTCCGTAACTACTAAGCCCGAAGGATATATTTTCTGCTTTGTGGCTGCGACGACAGATAAGAACTGACAGGTTACTGTGACTTTCCTCACGTCTTGGAGCGTATTCGAGTTGATGATACGATGTAAACTGCATTTCAATGCCTGACTTCTCATTAAGCTCCACCAGGTCATCTACTTCCTTGTTTCCAGGCTTTTGTTCACAGCCTGCTGTACTGAAGCAGAGAGAAACTGCACTATGATCTTGGCCACAGTAAGCCAAACATCTGTTCTTTCTTGCTTTTCATTTAACTGTGAAACTCAAACGGTTATTATTATTATTATTTTATCTTTAACTGCGGCACATAAACATCATAAAGATGAGAAAAGTACTGGACTCGCATGACACTTTAAGGACCCAGTGAATGGCGGCTACGGATGCTACCATTACCTCTTACCAACAAGATCTTGGAATTCCAAGACTTGGGAAGTGAACACGCAGGTGGTGCCTCAAGATAGCATAAGAACAGGCAAATCCTGGAGAAGCAGAGTAGCAGAGTGAGAGACGAAAATAAACATTTAAAACAGCATTTAAAGACAGCAATACTAAGTTGGCATGATCCGCTTGTAAACGAAATGGTTATCTCAATTAACGAAGTATAATGGATAAACTACTCTGGTTCCAACCTTCCAGAAAAGAACATGGACGGAACCGAGAGAGCAGGAAGAAGTTTTTTTTGGTACCTAGATAAGACAAGATTCTCCTACAAGCAGTCAGCCACGAACCCAGAGCCGGTCACTTGACTGGGACAGAATGTAAACTATGAACCCTTGCGATACACACCCCAAGATAACACTTCCTCGATACCGTAAATAAGGACTTCGCAGAACCATGAAGATAATTAATGGTATCTGTCACTGTTTGTCTGTCGACGCTGCCTACTTGACGCCTCTCTGACCCTCGGGGTACAACTAATGCCAAATCGACTATCCGATCTCCTCCCTTCTGTTATTCTTTCACTGGCTGTTGGTATACTGCCAGAATTGGTCTCCATACTGTTTATCTGCTCCTATGTGGTAGTTGAGAGTTCGTGTATCTAAGCGTGGATTATTCTTCAAGGTAAAGACTGAAGCATCTATGGGCTTGTTCAGAGAGCAACGATGATCATACTATACTGTGGGTTAAAGTAAACCAGACCCTGAGATAGAAGCTATAGAGTAGCTCAAAGACTTTGAGTGAGGATATGGAGTAGTCATCAAATCCAGAGACAGAAGTTAAAAAGAAGCCACAAGACCTTGAGACAGAAGCTAGAGTGCAGCCACCAGACTTTGCGACAGAAACTATGAAGCAGCTACCAGACATTGTGACAGAAACTATGAAGCAGCCACAGACCTTGAGAAAGAAACTATGAAGCAGCCACCAGATCCTGAGACAGAAACTATGAAACAGTCACCAGACCTTGAGAAAGAAACTATGAAGCAGCCACCAGACCTTGAGACAGAAACTATGAAGCAGCCACCAGACCGTGAGAAAGACTCTATGAAGCAGCCACAGACCTTGAGAAAGAAACTATGAAGCAGCCACCAGACCCTGAGATAGAAACTATGAAGCAGCCACCAGATCCTGAGACAGAAACTATGAAACAGCCACCAGACCTTGAGAAAGAAACTATGCAGCAGCCACAGACCTTGAGAAAGAAACTATGAAGCAGCCACCAGATCCTGAGACAGAAACTATGAAACAGTCACCAGACCTTGAGAAAGAAACTATGAAGCAGCCACCAGACCTTGAGACAGAAACTATGAAGCAGCCACCAGACCGTGAGAAAGACTCTATGAAGCAGCCACAGACCTTGAGAAAGAAACTATGAAGCAGCCACCAGACCCTGAGATAGAAACTATGAAGCAGCCACCAGATCCTGAGACAGAAACTATGAAACAGCCACCAGACCTTGAGAAAGAAACTATGCAGCAGCCACAGACCTTGAGAAAGAAACTATGAAGCAGCCACCAGACCCTGAGACAGAAACTATGAAGCAGCCACCATACCCTGAGAAAGAAAGTATGAAGCAGCCACCAGACCTTGAAATGGAAACTATGAACCAGCCACCAGACCTTGAGGCAGAAACTATGAAGCAGCTACCAGACCTTGAAATAGAAACTATGAAGCAGCCACCAGACCTTGAGACAGAAACTATGAAGCAGCCACCAGACCTTGAGACAGAAGCGATGAAGCAGCCACCATACCCTGAGACAGAAACTCTGAAGCAGCCACCAGACCTTGAGACAGAAACTATGAAGCAGCTACCAGACCTTGAGACAGAAACTATGAAGCAGCCACCAGACCTTGAGAAAGAAACTATGAAGCAGCTACCAGACCTTGAGACAGAAACTATGAAGTAGCCACCAGACCCTGAGACAGAAACTATGAAGCAGCCACCAGACCTTGAGACAGAAACTATGAAGCAGCCACCAGACCTTGAGACAGAATCTATGAAGCAGCCACCAGACCTTGAGACAGAAACTACGATGCAGCAACCAAAACCTGCATACAACCGTGCATTTCACTCCCTCAGCTTAAATAACCACCTCAAGGATAACGCCAAAGTACGGGCGGCCTATGAACAGATGAATCACAACATGGTCGTCAAGGAGAGTTGAAAACCTGCCTGTACCAATGCATTTTTTTTTCTTTTCAGCCATCAGAAGGAATGGACCAACAGCCTTCATTCCAGTGTATCATGGAAGGATTTTTTTAACTGAAAAAAATGTCTTATTTCATAAGGAAGATAATAAAAGTAGAGAAAATAAAATAAACGGAATAGCAATATATAGAAATATCGGTCCATAAATCTGTGTGAGACTAAGCAGAATAATTTGGCTTCTGGTTACCTTTTGCACAACCCTTGAAACGCCTTGTATTTCTTTATATTCACAGGCATAGATGCAGCCCCTCTCTCTCTCTCTCTCTCTCTCTCTCTCTCTCTCTCTCTCTCTCCCCATTATACATTATTCCCATTATGCATATTCACTTCTAGTCCTGAGTTCAGCTTCGAGTTCTAAAAATATTTCGGGGATCAATAATGCATTAGTGATAAAGGCGGGATGGCGTAATACCTTTCCTTCCTCAGCTGACATGACTGAGACATCTCCAATCGGGTTCG
Organism: Achatina immaculata; assembly: GCA_009760885.1. Lineage (NCBI taxonomy): Eukaryota > Metazoa > Mollusca > Gastropoda > Stylommatophora > Achatinidae > Lissachatina > Lissachatina immaculata. The sequence goes on along the minus strand of CM019691.1, from coordinate 27,084,781 downwards.
AACTACTTGTCTTCTCTGCGAGGGATGAATGCTCAAACCTGCACGTTACTCAGCTCTCTAGGTAGTACAACGACGCTGACAATTTGTTGGTTACATCTCTAGAGAAGGGCTGCCACTCTGTCGGTAAATCATGAAGATTGATCAAGAGTTGTCCGGGCTAAATCTAACATTAGTCTGAAGAGAGCGGCCACAGACGACCCCCCCCGAGTCAGACTGGATTACACCAAACATCTGAAACTTATCTTTCCAGCCAATGATGTTCTGTACACTCTGCAGATTTTACAGATTCCGAGCAGTATAAAAATTACATTTTCTAAGAGAAAAAGAAATAAAAATAGCAATGCTTCTTCTGTTAGGCAAAAAAAACAACAAAAACCTATGTAATGTTTTTATTTTTATAAATGAGATAGTGAGGGGACACATGCTGTACATCCCTAGACATCTCTAGGTGCACGGTGAGCCACATCCCTACACATCTCTAGTTGCATGGTGAGCCACATCTCTACACATCTCTAGGTGCACGATGAGCCACATCTCTATGTGCACGGTGGGTCACATCTATAGACATTTCTAAGTGCATGGTGAGCCACATCCCTAGACATCTCTAGGTGCACGATGAGCCACATCCCTAGACATCTCTAGGTGCACGGTGAACCACATCCCTAGACTTCTTCTTCTTCTTCGTCCACTTCTACCACCAAGACCGCACTGTGATCCTACTGAATTTACGCCTGCGGTCCTCGTTAGGTCCCGTGGTCTCCTGTATGGTCCCCGAAGGACCACACAGGATTCCCGAGAGGACCATAAGAGGTTCAGAGTATCGCAGGGTTTTAGCCTGTATTCTTGGTGGGTCTCTGAAGTGGATTGCGTGACACCGTGGTTTTCGTTGCACCAGTTTAGTCTAGAGTTGGACTTTCTCACCGGAAGACCTCGACGTGTTTAGGATATCAGTGCATCCCCGCTGGGTGAGAGGTGGTACCCCACCCAGGCCAGAGTTGGACCTTCTCACCGAAAAACCTCGTCGTGTTTTGAGATACCCGTGTATCACCGCCGGGTGAGAGGTGGTTGCCCATCCAGCCCAGAGTTGGACTTTCTCACCGGAAAACCTCAGTGTGATTAGGATACGCAAACATCCCCGCCGGGTGAGAGGTGGTTGCCTATCTAGACTTCCCTGGTCCAGTGTCTCCGACTTCAGCATTTTGTGGTCGTGGCCACTACCCTTCCTAGTTGTGACCAGAATGGAGCTTTTGTCCAGGAGGACGAATCCTCGCCACTAGTGACTTCCACCCCTGGGTTTAGCCGGTTTAGGCATATTATCCCAGTATTGGCGTGTTTGGGACGTGACTGACCTCTAGAGCAGAGGTGCTGTGACATGCATAGCCTTCAAGATTCACCCCTGGTATGAGCCGGTTTAGGCATATTTCACCAGTATGGGTGTATATCGGGCGTGACTGACCTCTAGAGCGGAGGTGGCGTGACATGCCTGGCCATCAAATTTTCCCCCTGGTGTGTGCCAATTTATGCATATTTCACCAGTGTAGGTGTATTTCGGACGTGGCCGGCCTCTAGAGCAGAGGTGCGTGGTATGTGCAGCTCTCGCAGCGATACTACTGGACATACCGATTAAACTTCACGTTATCCTTTCCTTCACCTTTTCACATCGGCGCTGCACAGCAACCTTTATTTCTTTTCCGCATTTTCTTCCTTCACCGGGAGGAGCTTCACTCCACGCGCTGCATTCGAAGAGTCTCGCCAGCAGTGTCTTAACCTCTAGGTTAAGCCAGTTCATACATTTCACCCGATATGACTGCACTCAGGACGAGGCCGACCTCCAGACCAGAGGTGCCGTGATTTGACTGTTTGCTTCACTTTGTTCTTTCTACCACCTTTTCCGCTGTGGTGCCGCACGGCAACCCCATTTGCACTTTTCTTCACTGGCCGGGAGGAGCACCGCTCCACGCATGGCAGATGAAGAATCTGACCAGCAGCGCACATCCCTAGACATCTCTAGGTGCACGGTGAGCTGAACATAAAATGCATGATGTTCTTGTAGAAGTTAGCAAATCTGGTAGAACTCTTAAGCTGAAATTACAGCGAGCAAGGGAAAAAAAGTTCTCTCCAATTCGTCGTTTGTCCAGAATGAGTAGAGAAGAAGTAATCAGTAATCTTCGTCATTGTCTGAAAATGGCAGGATGGAAGTAGTAATCTCTTTCATTGTCTAAAACAAGCAGAGTTTACGTAATCCACTTCACTGTCTAGAGCGGGTAGGGTAGAAGTAATGTCCTTCACTTTCTTGAAAGAGCAGGATAGAAGTAATCTCCCTCATTGTCTAAAAAGAGCAGGGTAGAAGTAATCTCCCTCACTGTCTAAAAAGAACAGGGTAGAAGTAAAATTCATAGTCTAGAAAGGGTAGGATAGAAGTAATATTCACTGCCTAGAAAGGGTAGGATAGAAGTAATATTCACTGCCTAGAAAGGGTAGGATAGAAGTAATATTCACTGCCTAGAAAGGGTAGGATAGAAGTAATATTCACTGCCTAGAAAGGGTAGGATAGAAGTAATATTCACTGCCTAGAAAGGGTAGGATAGAAGTAATATTCACTGCCTAGAAAGGGTAGGATAGAAGTAATATTCACTGCCTAGAAAGGGTAGGATAGAAGTAATATTCACTGTCTAGAAAGGGTAGGATAGAAGTAATATTCACTGTCTAGAAAGGGTAGGATAGAAGTAATATTCACTGCCTAGAAAGGGTAGGATAGAAGTAATATTCACTGCCTAGAAAGAGAAGGGTAGAAGCAATCTTCACATTCAAGAGAGGGTCGGGTAGAGGTAATCTCGCTCATTGTGTAGAGAGGGTATGGTAGAAGTAATCTTGCTCGTTGTCTAGAAGGGGTAGGGTGTAAAATAAGCTCCTTCAATCTCTTTTGACCCGGAGACGATATGCTCCCAGGGAAAAAAAAAACAAACAAACAAATGACGTCGCAGTTTCCTTTTTTCTTTTTTCCTTGCTATTCTCCTCTGTATTCACAGTTACAGAACTAACGACTCAGCATGTATCATACTTGAAACAAAGCGAGCGAACGAACTTTTATTTTAACACAAAAAAAAAAGGTAAAGACTAGGGCATGCAGGACCGTGTGACACTCTGCTTTTCTAGCAAACTTTCACTCAACTTTCAAACGGTAGTATAGTCCTGCCATGGTGTTGGATCTGCGGTAAGCATACTGGCACAACGTTTACAAACATCTTTAAACTGAAAATTCAAAGCACAGCGCATTATGATTATAACTGAAAGTGTAATTTCTTGAACTGGCAGATATCGGATCAAAACACCCCTTCAGTCATTTCGACTACCGTGGAGTCTGTGACCAAGAAGTGCCATAGGGAACTACGCTGATGAACTTTGGGCCGCTAAGCATAATCTCAAAAAAAAAAAGACTGCACAATTTACCTGGAAAATAAATACAGATGTCCCAGGCAAGAAGAAGAAGAAGAGCTGGTATTTATATACAAGAAACTAGAAAGCTGGAGAAGTTACTGGCTAGCACAGCTGAAACTACAAGCATACGGGTATTTCAAACATTTTACAACCTCAATGCAAGCATTCGGTGTTGAAATTTGGAATTATTTCTGGGGAGATCTCCAACAAATGTCGAGAATCCCTGTGTATTCATATGTCTTCAATATGTATTCAAATATTCCGGTGTGATACTGTGATATCGTCGTAGCACCCCAGAATTCACGTTACGGGCTCCAGTGACTGGAGGTTTGAAAACCGTTGACTTGGATACCGCTAAGCTTAAGCGTAGTAAAAAAAACAAAAACATTAAAGCTACATCAAGTACCAAAGCTAGTACAAAGGGGACCAGACTAGAAGATTTTAAGGCGGAATTTACATTTGTAGCTCAGCAAAGGATTAGCAAACTCGAACAAGCTCGGCAAACTACAAACCTCAGTTCTGTAACAAGTGTTTATATAAATGAGGCAAAAGAAAAAGCATGCGCGAGAGAGAGAGAGATAGAGAGAGAAGAGTGAGAGAGAGCAGAACAGGTGAATTCAAAGAAAGCGGGAACACAAATCTGAAGCCAGGTAATACAAGCTAACGAGATGCAAGAGTGGGTTCTATGAGAGAACATGAGTGATTACTTAAATCTGAAATAATTAACACACAAATATTCTTTCACTTTTATCTTCACTCTTAAGTTAGGGAAAAAAAAGTCATCTGAGGTATGGATTCACCAAGGACCAAATAAAATGTTACAATCATGTGTTACGTTAATCAAGCTGTTAGCAAAGATTTAGTTTTGTGATTCTGTGTACATTTCTTTATGTATAACACGGGTTTTAGTGCAGTGGTTTTGCGTATGTTTGTAACACTGGTTTCAGTGTTGTAATTTGGTGTATAACAAGAACACAGTGCAGTGGTTTCGTGTATGTTTATAACACAGGTTCAATGTCGTGGTTTTGTGTATGTTTATGTACATTACGTCTGTGTGTCACCCACAGGCCATAGCAAGCTCTTTAATGGTGTAGTATCCTACTGTTAAAACACGAACTTCTGAATACTTTGGACCCGGAGCACTGTACTCGTAAATATGGGGACGTTTGCACAGAATGGGATGCGGAGATGGGTGTCTTAGACAGCGTTTTTCTACTGTATAAACAATTCTGAGGGGACATGCTTTAGTTACTATGAGTAGACTCTCTTTCGTAGTCTTCCTCAGTTTGTGTTTTGATGTATTTTGTTATGGTAGCATGAGAGAAATCAGCTAAGTCTCTGTCAGGTTTGTCTGGGGGTAGTCGCGGTACCACAAACCACCGAATCCAAAAAATACATAAACGTTAGCTAGCTGTACAGAAACAAAACCCTCAAGATTATAAGATTACAAGACTTTGTAGGTCAGCTCAACCTTAAAGTAATTTCTCTACAAACCAGGAAACTGAATGGCGGATCGGAGGCCTTATGAGAACGACAAAATTGACCACACAGAAACCTGACGTACAAAAATATCTGTACACTCTCAGATCGGCGGAGACATATTAAGTGACCTTCATATCTGGAACAGTTCGTGCGTGGCAACAATACACAGTGACGAACACTACAAAAGTTGCCACAAGATATGCAACTGATAAACTCGTGCGTGGCAACAATACACAGTGACGAACACTACAAAAGTTGTCACAAGATATGCAACTGATAAACTCGTGCGTGGCAACAATACACAGTGACGAACACTACAAAAGTTGCCACAGATATGCAACTGATAAACTCGTGCGTGGCAACAATACACAGTAACGAACACTACAAAAGTTGCCACAGATATGCAACTGATAAACTCGTGCGTGGCAACAATACACAGTGACGAACACTACAAAAGTTGCCACAAGATATGCAACTGTCTTCAGAATTCTGTACATACGAGTTGTACGCTTTTATTCGTCTAACGCTGAACTTTTGCTGCCTTTTCCGTTCATGTGAACAGCGCGCAGGACTTTCGTTAGTTTCTCAAGATGTGCCTTACAGATTCTCTGGAGCAGTTAAAAATTTCTGAGGCATGGGATTAAAAGACGCAAAGAATATGTTTTTTTTCTACAGTAAAATTTTAACAAAATGGAAACAACGAGGCTTGAGCATAGTACAGTGATACAGCACATCATCTTGCCGTGATCTATCACTTTGCAACAGTAGCGCCAGCGGAAGAAAGCTTCAGGCAAAACTCTAATGGTAAACGATGTGGCTAATTTGAAAAAAATATTTTAAAAAGGTTGAGAAACCCTGATTTGATCACGCTTTCCTTTCGCACACCAACAACGAAACAGGAAACTGGTCTGATCTTTAAGCAAACTTGACAAGTGTTGAAAACTGGCGATACACAACCTCTCTTTCCATAAGATCTCTTTAAAAAACTACAAGAACTGTCACTGCTAATTTAACTTGACAGAATTCACTTCTCTATGGCAGCATTTCTGAAGTGCACGGTTTTTGTTGTTAATATTGCCTCTCTCGGCGTAGTATGGACGGTGTCAGAATGTAAGATTTTTCTCTGCTAAATCTGGTGCGTGTAATGAATTTACTGTTGACAGTGGGCAGCTGAGAATAGAGGTTTTTGCCACTACCTTTACCACATCCACTGGTATTTCTACCAGAGGCGTCCCAATGTATGTAACGTCCATGAAAGTCATGTCGGACTACTGGGCATGGTCGCAGAATTTTTCCGTACTCGTCAGTTGGCAATGCTATGCCAGGTGGCAGCACTGTGTAGCACCATCTAGGACACATCCATCAAGTTAAAAATGGACGGTCGACTGACGCAGTGGCTCTTGCTGTGACACGATTTCTGAACGCGAAGCAGTTCCCAGCTGCGGAAATTCATCGCCTGGTGGTGGAACTCTATGGAGACAATATGATGAGTCTGGTGGTGGAAGTCTATGGAGACAATATGATGAGTCTGGTGGTGGAACTCTATGGAGACAATATGATGAGTCTGGTGGTGGAAGTCTATGGATACAGTATGATGAGTCTGGTGGTGGAAGTCTATGGAGACAATATGATGAGTCTGGTGGTGGAAGTCTATGGATACAGTATGATGAGTCTGGTGGTGGAAGTCTATGGATACAGTATGATGAGTCTGGTGGTGGAAGTCTATGGAGACAGTATGATGAGTCTGGTGGTGGAAGTCTATGGATACAGTATGATGAGTCTGGTGGTGGAAGTCTATGGAGACAATATGATGAGTCTGCTGGTGGAAGTCTATGGAGACAATATGATGAGTCTGCTGGTGGAAGTCTAGTGCAGAATTTCGAACCTGGCGAGTGACAGCCAATCACTAGCGCGAATAGCAGACCCAGGACAGCGGGTACGGTAGCGAATAAAAAAACAGTGCGTCAAACATGAGATACTGGAGAGCAGACGAGTGACTGTGAACTAACTAACGTATGACTTGAGTCCACCACGTGAAACAATGTCCTATAACTAACGTATGACTTGAGTCCACCACGTGAAACAATGTCCTAACTAACGTATGACTTGAGTCCACCACCACGTGTAACAATGTCCTAACTAACGTATGACTTGAGTCCACCACCACGTGAAACAATGCCCAGAATGAAAGTGTACACTTTGGATTTCATAAAATGTGTGCACAATGGGTCCCGTGAGCCCTTTCCGAGACCACAAGGCAAGTAGAATGGTATGTGCCCTGCCATTTCTGCAACAATATGCCATTCACGGCCAAGACTTTCTGGAACGCATTGTCAACGGTGACGAGGAACGGGTTCACCACAGCACCCCAGAATCGAGACGTGCAAGCATGGAATGGAAGCATCCCCACAAATCATGAAACTGAGGTCGTGCCCTCTATTGACAAAGTGATGGCTGACGTGCTTTGGGATCAGAAAGGTGTGTTGTTGGTCGATTTCCTGGACAAAAAAAAAAAAGGGAGCAACGGCGGAACACTGGGAAGTTTAGAAGCTTCCACCAGACGTCGCCGTCCTGAGCTGCTGACAAAAGGTGTGCTGCTCCTCTATGATAACGCTGGCCCTAGTACAGCCGCATCGGTTGCGGGTTGACTGTTCCAAAATAGTGAGAGAATATGGACCATCCGCCGTACAGTCGCGATCTGGTGTCATGTGATATTCGCCTCTTTCCCAGCTCTCAAGGAACACAGATTTCAGAGCGACGAGGATGTCGAAACAGCGGTGGCACGGTCACTCTATGCTCAGGACATCACATTTCACGAGATGGGTATAAAAAAAAATGTGTCCTACGCTTAGTCAAACGCTTCAGTCATCATGGCGACTACATGGACAAATAAGATGTCCATCATGGAACACAGTGTACAGTATGTTATATCCAAATAAATTTTGCTCTCGTAAACTTTTTTTAGAGACGAGTCTCGTATATAACTAAGTGTAACACTACAATCATTACTACTACTGTACCACTAAGTGTATTACTACAATCGTTACTACTACTGTACCACTAAGTGTATTACTACAATCGATACTACTACTGTATCACTAAGTGTATTACTATAACCGTTACTACTGCTGTATCACTAAGTGTATTACTACAATCGTTACTACTGCTGTACCACTAAGTGTATTACTACAATCGATACTACTACTGTATCACTAAGTGTATTACTATAACCGTTACTACTGCTGTATCACTAAGTGTATTACTATAACCGTTACTACTGCTGTACCACTAAGTGTATTACTACAATCGATACTACTACTGTATCACTAAGTGTATTACTATAACCGTTACTACTGCTGTATCACTAAGTGTATTACTATAACCGTTACTACTGCTGTACCACTAAGTGTATTACTACAATCGTTACTACTGCTGTACCACTAAGTGTATTACTACAATCGATACTACTGCTGTATCACTAAGTGTATTACTACAATCGATACTACTGCTGTATCACTAAGTGTATTACTACAATCGATACTACTGCTGTATCACTAAGTGTATTACTATAACCGTTACTACTACTGTATCACTAAGTGTATTACTATAACCGTTACTACTGCTGTACCACTAAGTGTATTACTACAATCGTTACTACTGCTGTACCACTAAGTGTATTACTACAATCGATACTACTGCTGTATCACTAAGTGTATTACTACAATCGATACTACTGCTGTATCACTAAGTGTATTACTACAATCGATACTACTGCTGTATCACTAAGTGTATTACTATAACCGTTACTACTGCTGTATGACTAAGTGTGGCACTTCAATCATTATTACTATTATTGTTCCACGAAGCGCGCTACTACAATCATTACTACAACTGTACCACTACGAGTACCACCCCCCCCCCCCCCCGACCGTTTTTCTTTCACCGCTCCCTGGTCTTTTTCAACGCCCACCTGGGGGGGGGGCGTTATCGCCCACTTTGAGAAACACTGCACAAAACCTTTACTTGTGTAATCACATTCACTTCTACTGCTACACTAAAAACTTCTCTTATCACATTAATGACTGCTATCACATCATTAATTTGTACTACACGATTATTACTATTAACCAACCACTTTTTAAATTTAATATTAGTATGGATGCGTCAGCAGCAGGCCATCTTGCTCACAACAGCGAGGCCTACAGGAGTGCTGTTAGGGAGGCAAAGTTCCGCAAGGGACATGCAAAAGAATGAATGAATGACTTAATTAATATTAGTATCACCATTTAAATATTAGCTGTTACTAACTATCACAATATCGCCCACGACAGTTTAAAAAGCCGAACACTGCACGGCGAGATGCCGCTCTTCATCTCCAGGGTCTGTTTCAGAGTCGTAAAGGATGAGCTGTTTGGGCGCTTTCTTCCTCCTTGAGAAATCCTTCAGACGCAGACGTCGAGCGGCCTGTAGTACACAATGTATCCCCACTGGTTGCTGCTACCGTACCTTGTTAACCTGCTTCACTGTGGTCTATCATCATCATCATCATGTGCCCTGTGGGCAGAAGTTGGGGCTCCAGTCTTCTCCATATACCTCAATTCTTGACACTGTCACTTGTGCTGGACCTAAACGCCATAATTTATACTGTTGTTTTTTTTTTCATTTCATTGCTTCACATCGCAGTGGCTTGGTGATGGATCTGAATACCATTACCTGTTTTTTTTTTTTCATTTCATTGCTTCACATCGCAGTGGCTTGGTGATGGATCTGAATACCATTACCTGTTTTTTTTTATAAAGTTTCTTAAACTAACTGCCTCGCGCTACTGCCGCTTGTACTGGATCTAAATGCCATCATTCAATCTCTGAAACGTTGTGGCTTCCTGTTGTGTGTTAACACCATCATTTGTTCAGGCCTGTTTCACCAACGAAAGAGATTTTTTTTTTTATTTTCTTCACTCTGGTCACTAACAGGATATGGTACTTTTACAGCTGAACTAACATGTTAGAAATGGAAGTGGTGCATTTCCTTGACTAAATGTCTGAAATAGTCGCCTGTTTCAATTAAACGCCTGGGGAGGAATGGAGTCTTGTTTCGAATACGCATGCCTCAAATAAACCCCGGGCCAGTACATCGTCTGTGTGGTTCTATGGAAAGACATGCGGTACTGGCTAATACCGATGCTGACGAACCGTAACTGGCGTTTTGCGAATAAACGCCTGTCTTCTATAGACGCCGGCCTCTAATAAACGCCTAACCACGACTACAACAGTACTTTCTACTGTAGATAGTGGCCTGCGGAGAAGCATGTTTCTTAGCTCGGCGTGAGAAAGTAATGAATATCTGATCCTCAGATGATCAAGCTCCATAATTAATGCTCATATTACACGTCGTTTCCCCCCTCCCCTTCCCCAATCGTGACAAAAGAAGATGGCAGAAACCCTAGTCCGCAGCTACACGGAACCCTAGAACATCATGCAATGATTCATGTCTTAGTCTCCTCAATGGTACACCTGAGCTGGCAGTTGTAGTCTTCTACTTTCAGTTTTGTGTCTCTTTTTTAACCCCGTTCTGGAGTGCACGGTAGCAGGGCGGGGATCACGGGTGTTTCCGCGCTTTCCGATAAGATGAGCTTACTCTGCGCCGTGGCTGCTGCTGCCGCTGTTGCTACGGGAGACAAGTTTTGTCCAATCACTATTGAAAGCTGTTATGAAATGACAATGCATCGGTAATCTCTCTCTCTCTCTCTCTTTCTCTCTCTCATTTGAACCTCATCTTTCCCCGTGGAGTGACTGTAAATGCCCCTATTCTTTTGTGCATGTTTGTAAATTTACGTCTGTTTTTATACCATCATTTGCTCTACATTTAGACAAATAATCTCTGGTTTTTTTTTTTATTTCTCTCTTTAAACCTGGTAGGTCTGCTACTATGTTTGGTTCAAATGTTTTATTGATTTATTGATTTATTTTTTTGGGAAGCTACCTTCAAATAAAGTCTACGGCAAAAAAGGTATCCCTTCCTGTTTCGGGGGGGGGGGGGGGAAGAGAATTTGTCATCTTTGTCCAGACACTGTTCTCAGTCTTCTCAACGAGCAAGAGGTTTCTGGATGATGCAATCGCAGGACAGAGCTAGTCGATAGCCAGGTGACCTCACGAAGAGAAAGGGAGGTGATATGTGGAATAGCTCCGTAACTCCGGTGAATCCAGTTGTTGAAACTCAAGAGAAATGAGAATATCGTAGAAAACTGGAAACGCACCCCAGAGAGCATCAGACACACACGGCGCGGTACATGGAAACAATGGCTACAGCCGTACTCTACTCTCTAATGCTTTTCCTACTTATATCCTGGTTCTGTAATGCTTTTCTTACTTATATCCTGGTTCTGTAATGCTTTTCTTACTTATATCCTGGTTCTGTAATGCTTTTCTTACTTATATCCTGGTTCTGCAATGCTTTTCTTACTTATATCCTGGTTCTGCAATGCTTTTCTTACTTATATCCTGGTTTTTCATATCTGGCGCTTCTCTGATCCTTTCGGAGTATTTAACTCTGTCATTCCTGGATTATTCTCTGCCAGAATAAATTTTTAAAAGAAATTTTGGTAGCAATAAACTGCAAGAAAGTTACCCTATAGTTTAAAAGTATGTGCTGAGTTAGAAATTTGCTACTTTTCTATTTTACTTAGAGTGTGGGAAAATATCGCTCTGAACATTGATTCACTTGCATAGAGTGTGCTAGATCTAACAACACTGGCAGTGCTGTTTTGGGGTGAACGAGTTAAGGGGTGGTGGGCTGTTCAACATCAGAGACGATTATTAGAGGCCACTTTACCGTCTCTCGATGACTCTGACTATTTGTGCGTTTAAAATACGAGGGTGCGAATAGACACCAGTTACACGCGTGTGTCAGCTAAAAGGGGTGGTTCACTTTTCGGTGTAAATCTGAAGCCCTAACCTGTCACGTGAGCGAGGTACGCCAGTTTTCGCATACAAATCAATCCGTGTATTTTTTTGGGGGATAACACCTGCTCTGACCTTGACAAGTGTATAACAAGCTCTCTGTCAGTATCTATGCACATTCTTATTTCCAGAAGCACTGATGAGCTCTGCAGGTAATGAACTACGAATCTACAAATCAGTCAATTGATTTTCGTTAAAGGTGGTCCTACGTCCTAACATGTTCACCCCTCTTCAGTTATTCGGGGTCACGGCTGGAACAGCACCGTGAATTCGGTGCACTGAATTGTGCATGTAATCACCACCAAAGTCATAAAAAAACAACAACGCGGCACAGCTTATTAAGCCACGCAGTACAAAATGAAAGCACCGGTTGTACGCCCTCGTACGCACTGGAACTCACAAAGCCCCCAAGTGCCAAGTACGTTTCCGGAGAACCACGCCAGGCAAATTACCTGCCCCCCCCCCCCCTTTTTTTTTATTATGGTACTGGAGCACTGACATGGTGTTTTCTCTCATTGCTGGTGTTGTTTGTTTTACAAGTTTCGCTTTCCTGCAGCGCACGCCAGTCATTTCTATCAGCGTATATAATGTTTAGAACGTAGCCAAATGCAGGCACGAGCTTATAAACACGCCCTGCTTCAAAAGGATGATTGACGATATATAATAAACCAGCCACGGGCCATCAGAAAGTCTAACGTGGATTACGTCTTCTTTTAACGCGACGGAGTCCACTGATGTTGGTGCCTGTCCATTACAGACTTTTTTTATGTTACAATTCACAGTAGTTTTTTTTTTTCGCTTCTGTATAAATATTATTTTCAATGCATTTTTGGTTAAACTTTGCCAGGAGTAAAATGGAGAGAGAAAAGCCATGACAGGATGAGAGTAAACTTCACCAACAAACAAAAAAGCCTTAAAGGCTAGAGAGAGAGAGAGAGAGAGAGAGAGAAAGAGAGAGAGAGTGAGTGAGTGTGAGCTGCCCGCTTTGGCGTCAGGGTTGGCGAGTCATAGATGACCAAGACCCTGTCCCACCTCTCCATTGGTAACCTCAATAACAGGCCTAGCTTTGTAAGGGCAACGTGATCCTTACAGCCCCCATGGTGGTGGAGCCTGCTAAAGAAACACAGCATACCCCTTGCTTTTTAGCTCATCTGAGGGACTGACCTGCCCCCAATGTGCCTCAACATCTTCACCGCATCGGCTGCAAAGAACACTAGCTCACAGTTCCAGAAAGGATAAGAACACTTGTATATCTGAAACTATTTCCTGCACTATACTCTTAACATTTACGATTTCTGTCTCTAAAAGTCCTCCTCTCGCATAGTTTCATGACCACCATATAACCTATCATTCTTTCCCCCTCTGCTGGGTCCTGTCCAATTCGCTGGTTCCAACAGCGGAACAGATCTCAAACCTCACTGGAATGTCACCTCCAGCTTTATAAGCTTGCAAAACCCCTCCAGGACAATCGGGTATTATCCCACCACTGTCTGCCTTCCAAATGAGTGCATGGGGATTAGGGTCATACTGAACTTGTTGTACCAGGTTAAAAACAACAGATTAAGATTTTAAAAAAGAAAGAAACACAAAGAAAGAAAGAAAGAAAGAAAGAAAACAGACTCGAGACATTCACATTCTTGGAATGTTGCTGTAAATGGAACATCCAACAAACGGGTGCTGTCCCAATCACGTACATTGTTCCCGGGCAACATTGGCCTGTCCACTAGAAGGAACATCTTCACCGCACTGATTGCAAAGAACACCTGCTCGCAGTTCCAAGAAGAAGATGAAGAATAGAAGAGGGGGGATGGATGGATGGAATATGGACGGAGCACCAAAAAACTCATATAAAGGCAATTAGCTTATGGCAGTGTTTCTCAAAGTAGGGCGTACGCTCCGTAAGGGGACAATTTGGGGGAGAATCGCGCATTAGAATATACAGTACCTATATTATACTTTTTCAGGATTTGGTCGACTATTATGCTGATGGGTGGTGATGGTGGTGGTGGAAGGGGGGGGGGTTGATTCAAAATCTTTGAGGCGGTGAAGTGGGGCATGATTTTTTAAAAAGGCTGGGAAACACTAGCACTCAATGAAGAAGCAGCTGATCGCCCACATACATCGTTTTAGTTTAAGCAACATTTCTCAACATTATCATCCTGAAGGAGTAGTTGAATGATTTCCATGTCTCAGGGAATCAGTACAAGTAATTTATTATTATTATTATTATTATTATTATTATACATTAGTATTATAAATTATTATTATTATTACTCTTAGAAGACTTTGTAGAAGTAGGCAGATGTTTGATATGGGTACTGCCACGCACCAATGAGTGCGTAACCCTCTTTGTCTGAGCAAATGATATGGAGAAATTGGCTTGTTCACTGGCCACCCCCCCCCCCCCCCTTTCTGGACCCTGTCAGTCAGCTCCGGAGGAAATGCGAGGTCCGTAAATCTGCAAAAATCTTCTCGAGCTGCAGCAGACCCCCAGAAGGTGGGCAGACTAAAGAGTCTTGCTATTAACTGCTTTAGGGGGTGCCACCCTCCGGATTTTCTATCGGAGTTTACTCCCGCTGGCTGCGAGTCTCCCAAGCCACCCAACAAGGAAGTACCTGGACTTTGGTGGCACTGCAAACTGTCATACAGCAGCGGGCCAAAAAGGCCACACACACATACACATTACATGTACAAATCACAGTAAGTTTGTCAGTAAGGCTGTCCGTGTCCAAAAACAAAATCCTCACTACTCTTTTCAAAAAAATATGACAACAAATACCTCCGTGGATCGGTGTGTAAATGATGCTAATTAAAATGTTTTTTTTTTTAAATTACAATCACTTTCGGAATCACCGGTGACTACGCGCAAGATCTCAAGGTTCCTTGGAATTCAGAATGAAAGGGAAAAAAAAACCGCTTTAAAGACTTCTCTAAACGGGACACGGAAATGCACGTCACTCATGGAAAGAAAAAAAAATCAGCATGAAACGGAAAGAGGAGTCAGCTTAGAACAAAGGGTAAAGAGAAACAACACAGGCTGTCATACTTCACTGCGTGACTTCAGATAGTTGGAAATAAACTCTTTCGGAATGTTCTTTTTTTCCAGCTACCTGGTTTTCTTCCTCTTATCTCTCTATCTGCTCTCCCCCACCCCCTCCCCCAACCCACATACACACGTTTTATTTAAATACTCTTTCTTTTTTTTTTGCACATTTTAAATACATCCTGTCTTCAGTGTTATTTTCTTCGTAACTATTCGTGTATCCATATTTTTCACTTCGTATCTGGAATGTAAACAGATGTTCAGTGTCTGGGATAACGTTGAAAGTTTAAGAGATGAAAGGAAGAATTTCGGACGAAAATAAAATTCATTCTCTCGTTCGTTCACTTTCCTCTTTAATAAATCTTCACACTTTTTTAAAGCTATCCCTCTCTTCTATAAGACTTCCGGGCCAAAAAGTGTCTGGTGGTGTTGTATTTTTTTTTTAAATTCCCTTTATCAGACTTCGCGTAGAAAGTATGCATAATTAACACGCATCTGTTTTCCTGGCATGAGATAAAAACACGCTTGTCGGCTGAAATATGCAGCTATTAAGACAATGTGTCCGGAACCCACTCTATGGAATGCTAAATGATTGCATTAAAACCTCGCGCATCTAGCGGTATTTGGTATTCGCGGATTAAGCCGCAGACGACCATGGATTATGTAATAAAAAGCTCTGATGAACTGAAAAGAAAGGAACTCTCCAATGGCTAGAAAATACTACAAAAAAGAATCCCACAGAAATATCTCTTATAGTATGTGTGTGTGTTGCATCTAAACAGATCCTTGCTTATAATAAGTGGTTGAAATGTTGAATAGTCCAAGAATACCATATATTTTGCTCTGGTACTTTTTCTTCGTTTTTTGCAATATATAAACCGGTCCCATATATTTTGAACAAAAAAAACTTGCATTATTACAGTAAGTATTTCGACGTTATTGTATATATATAGTCCTTAAGCATAGATATGCTCTCCTTCTCCATCTCTCTCTCTCTCTCTCTCTCTCTTGCTATATATCTTATTGCTCTCCCTCTCACTTTTTATATCTTTCTCTCTCTCTTTATTTCTTTTTCTCTCTCTCTCTATCATCTCTCCGTTCTCATCTCTCTCCTTTATATCTCTACCCCTATCTATCTATCTATCTATCTATCAAGCTATCTATCTGAACCCTCTGCCCCTATCCCTCTCTTATCTCTTTGTTTTTCTCTCTCTCTTCTGTGGCACTCTCTCTCTCTCTCTCTGAACTTTCTGCCCCTATCTCACTATTATCTCTTTGTTCTTCTCTCTCTTTCTCTCTTGTGGCACACCTTGTGTCCGCCTAACTTTGTGTAAGTTACGCCTAACTCTACCCGGCTGTAGTTTGTCAGTTCTCACGTCACTGAGGGCAACTCTTATTTTCAGTCTAATCCTACAATATGGCAAGACAACAGCTACGGACGGCTTCCACATCATCAGCACACTATGGGAAAGAATCCACGTTCCTGATGTTTATTTCCAAAGTTCTGAAAAATCTGCAAGATCGCTCTGCTGATAACTCTTCATGAACAGTTTCACCCGGGCAAATATTTCCACGCTACTAAATTGGTCGAAATACGGAGGTAAATGGAAGCACGCCAGCGCGGTCGAGAAGGCGTATATCAGCGGTTCCCAACCTTTGTTTAGCGGGACCGTAAACCAGCAATGATGCGTGAACCGAGGTCTCGTGAAAAGGATGTAAATTACGTATTATTGAAATTCAACAAAACAATTAACACTTTTTTTCCTGCGCCTTTAACATAAAGTAACTTTGCCATTAATCATTTTTAAAAATTTAACATCACTTCCTAAATATCCCAACACTTTTCGAGATATAAGGAAAGTCTGAAAACAATTATAAAAAGAAACCTACTTACGTTTAATGAACAGCGATAAATGTGCTTGCTGTTATTTCAATACTTTGCACTGAAAACATAATGTTGTACTACTTTTCAGGAAAAAAAAATCCTGTAATTCTTTTTCATTGGAACTTATAATCGTGTTCCCCCATTTTTCATAATACCATCTCGCAACCCTGCCTCGATTCTCTGTCATCCTACTCTGATAACCCAACCTCGATCCTCTGTGACCCTACTCTGACAACCCTACTCCGATGCTCTGTGACCCTACTCTGACAACCCTACCTCTATCCTCTGTGACCCTACTCTAACAACACTACCCCGATGCTCTGTGACCCTACTCTGACAACCCTACCCCGATGCTCGGTGACCCTACTCTGACAACCCTGCCCCGATGCTCGGTGACCCTACTCTGACAACCCTACCCCGATGCTCGGTGACCCTACTCGAGTCGCTACCTTAGTTCGGGAATCACTGGTGTATGGTGTTATTAGAAAGCAAGACGGGACTGGATTAACAGAAGGTGCGCAAGTGGCAAGAATAAATGCCAGCCGTACAGTTAAAGCATGCAGGTGCGGAGAGGAACGGTTAAGAAGGCTCGGGAAGACAAGATAAGCAAAGGACTTACAATCAAACAGACACAATTTACGAACATCAGACATACAATCTGTTTGAGTTTTGAGTCTGACTAGGTTCTCGGTATCACTGCGAACGAGATACTCTCATAATCGTTTCACCGCCCTGTAGCAGTGCATATCGGACAGAATGTTCATCGACAGTCACTTGTATCATGACGACTCATCTTGACGATGAGCTATTCAGTAATGACGCCATTTTAGAAACTACAACAGTCCAAATGCGAGTCAGAGTCGCTCTCGACACAAACTCCGTTTCTAAGGCGCGAAGCCAGATCAGAACACATAAAAGACCGCCATATTTCACCAGTAGCCAAACAGACATAACGAGGAATCATCAGACTAACACAACTAATATGACACGCAGGATTTTTAGATCAAGCATTTAAGACAACGTAGATCAAGTGATCTGGTTTATAATAACAATTTTAAAACAAATGCTTCAATAAACTGATAATAAAATCTGCCTTGTCCACAGTATAGTCACTTCACATACTACACAAGCAGTTCTTGCTACGCTGTAAATATCCACAACATTATATGAAAACCGAGATTTTAATTTCATCTTACTGCGTACAATTCATCTGAAATTAAGGAGAAAAAAAACTAAACACTATACAGAAGAACTTTCAAAGTCACAATCCAGGTTTATTTTTTTTCACCGACAAAGCCAAGTTACAGTCAGAAAACTACTCATTGTTCTCACTACGTCAAATGAAAACCTACAAACTGCGTCAGTCAGAAATACTATGCAATGTCCCATCAACAATGTAAGCTGACAGAATCGTTACTAATGGTTTAAGCTACGTCTTGCAGGTGCCATAACGAAGCACGTGACGTAGCAGTAACAATGTAAAGATGGTAGCTTCTCTAGAGACTGTGGTGCTATCTCATTTTTTTGGTGGTGGTGGTGGTGGTGGTGATGGAGAGGGAATTGGGAATGAACGAAGCGTCATTTTATAGGACTACATGCCCTGGCAGAACACTGTCACAATATATTCAGATCTCAAAAACAACCTTCGACCTGCAATCAATCCGCAAGACTTGGACTTCTGAACAGGCGTGTCTTCCTGTAGCATGAAAATGCCCATGCAAAAACTGAAACCATTACGGACCTGCACTTCAAATGTCTTCCACATCCGCCACACTCACCAGACCTCTCCCTGAATGATTACCACATCTCTAGACCACTCAAAGATTAAATGGGTGGAAAGGCTTTCAGGTTAAAGAAAAAAGTGCAATAGGCGGTGCATGAGTGGCACCAAAGGATTTCTAAAGTAACCGCTAAAGCACTGAAGTCGAACATAATGGTGATAAATTATGAAGTTCTTTCACATTTATGCTTCACTAAACTGTGGGACAAAAATAACGGTGTTTATATACATATACATATATATATGTATGTATATATATATATATATATATGAACAGACAGACAGAACTACATAAAAAGAAAAAAAAGTAAAAGAAAAATGTAACTGAGATCTTAATGGTGAAGGCTGTCTGAACCTTCTATGTCAGCCATGAAAAGAAGACACTCAGACATGCATACATTTCTGTTCCCATCGCAACATAGCCTGTGAGACCTGGACACTTAAGACAACTGAGAAACATATAAATGGCTTTGAATATAAATGCTACTGAAAAGTTCTTCAAATATCATGGACACAAAAAGAACAAATATATCCATACTACAAGAATTTAGTACCGAAGAAGGTTGGCCAGTAAGGAAGATTAAACAGAAAAAACTTAAATATTTTGGACATACAAGTATTAAACGTCATGATAATTTAGAGAAGACAGTCTTGGAAGGGTACATAATGGGAAAAAGAAAGAGAGGAAGACCAAGGCGAAGATGGCTGCAAGACATCATTGATGATCTGCGAATGGACGCATCAGCAGCAGGGCATCTTGCTTACAACCGAGAGGCCGACAGGAGAGCTGTTAGGGAGGCACAGTTCCGCAAGGGAACTGTTTTGTTTCTGTTTCTTTTTAACTCTCATATATATATATATTCTTTATGTTTCTTTTTAACATATATATATATATTCTTTCTGTTTCTTTTTAACATATATATATATATATTCTTTCTGTTTCTTTTTAACATATATATATATATTCTTTCTGTTTCTTTTTTATATATATATATATATATATATATATATATATATATATATATATATATATATGAGAGAGAGAGAGAGTTAAAAAAAAGAAACAGAAACAAAACAGTAGCCACAATGAAATGATATCACCCAGTTCCTCACATGGCTTTCACAAAAGGCTTGCACTTTAGCTCTCCTTCTAGTCGACTTCGTGGACTGGTATTCTAAGAACGAGATGAGATGTCAGAACATCAATAACCAACCAACAACATTCACGTGGCTGCCACACTCCATTCCAGACTTCTAAGTCACGGGGCTTTTCAGTACCGCCAAAAATGTATGCATGTCTGGTTGTCTTCTGTTCATGGCTGACATGGAAGATTCAGACAGCCTTCAGCATCAGGATATCAGCTACATTTTTCTTTTACCTTTTTTTTTTTTGTAATACTACAAACTGCAGTCGACCTATATGTTAAGATAGCGTCTGAGTGGCGAAGTGGTTAGTGCACTGGTTCGAATCCGGCGTGAGGCCTCAGTCACCCAGCTGTAGAAATGGGTACCCCACTTCTTCTGGAGTTGGGGAAGGAAAGGCGGCCAGGCGTGATACTGACTATATCACCCTCTAGTGTGCTGACAGGTCAAGGAAAATATGGGCACTAACACCATATCCCTATGTGTCTCTAAGGCATGAGAGGACTACCTTTACCTTTTATATGTTAAGATGGTTACACGCCCCACCCCAAACTAGTACTGCAGAACACTTCCCCTGAAAAGGAAGAATATCTACTTACGAGGTCAGCCCTAATGGCTACACTGTCCACAGGCCGATCAGTTTTATATAACAGGAATTTTTTTTTTTTATATTCCCTCTCGTCCTGACTTACGAAGTCCACAGCAGATAAGTAAGTTGAAAAAAAAAAAGAAGACCTGTTGTATAAAATATAGAAGGTACAGTCAACATGCCACCTGAAGAGTTGGGGACACTATAAAAAGTCAGGTGTCTATGAAACGAAAGGGGCGGGGGATGAGAAGAAGGATTCAGTTGTGGCTGACTCTGCCAACCCTGACTGAGAATTCATTCAAGCTTCATTCGAGACTGAGAATCTAAGATTCATTCGAGACAGAGAATCTCGAGACAGAGGAACCATTTTCCAAAACCCTGTCTACAGTATAAACTAAGTAACATTGCTTGAAGGAAAATCTGTTTAAATTCTTCAGAGCCTTTTTTTTTCAACACCTTGTCTACAATAAAGTAAATGTCTCATGAATGTAAAGCGAAAATCTGCACAAACCATTGAACCATTTTTCAAAACACTTTCCCTACACTAAATGTCTCACTAATTTGAAGGGAAAAAAATCGTTTAAACCCTTATGAACCATTTTCCAAAAACACTTTCCCTACAATAAATGTCTCACCAATTTGAAGGGAAATATCGTTTAAACCCTTATGAACTATTTTCCAAAACACTTTCCCTACAAAAAAGAAGTAAATGGCTGACCAGCTTTAAGTTATCAATTTTGTTACACGCCCAGTGGTATTCAAAATAAAGACACTTTACATATGTTACAAACTTCCTGTGTGTTGCTTTTTCAGCGCAGCGAGGAGACAAACTGCATCTCCCACATTCTTATATTTGTACTGTTCTATTCAAAATATGTGCAACGTGAAGTGTCCACTGTGTTCTGTTTAAGTGGGGTTTTTTTCCTTCATACTCTTTCCTTGTAATTAGAAATTTGTCAAATATAACGCATACAAGCTATTTCTAAACTGAACGAAATTTCCATTTCTGTCTCCAAGTAATAATAAAGCATTTCTGTTTATCACCCGTCCATGGAGGTGGAACCAAGGTTTGTCCACGACATCTTTTGGCAAAGAAGTTTTTAGACATGAGCCAGAACTCTGACTGGAATTTTTTTTTTACTTTATCCAAGGCTGTCAATATCAGATGAGGTTTTTCCCATCCACAGTCATGGAAATATATCTGAAGATTAAGATAAAATCACTAAGAACAAGAAAAGAATAATTATTCTCATGGAAGCAGTCGAAACTTGGCAAAAAAGAGATAACAAACAAACAAAAAACTTCCATCGTGAATTAACCCCCCCCCCCCCTCTTATTGGATATTTTTCTATGTTATTTACCTCCAGGCGTTCCTGACTCTAGCCCACTTCTACTTTCACTTTTTTGTTTGTTTTTGTTGGGGGGGGGGGGGTTGTCATTTTTCCAGCTTACTTCTTGCCCATTCTTTTGTCGATGAGGATTCGATTTTTCATACTTTTCATTCTGTTCCGTCTCTTGCTTCCATGTCGCACATACCGCATAGACTCGCGCTGTTCCGTCTCTTGCTTCCATGCTGCACATACTCCACAGACTCACGTTGTTCCGTCTCTTGCTTTCATGCTGCACATACTCCACAGACTCACGCTGTTCCATCTCTTGCTTCCATGGCGCACATACTCCACAGACTCATAGTGCTCCGTCTCTTGCTTCCATGCCGCACATACTCCACAGACTCATAGTGCTCCGTCTCTTGCTTTCATGCCGCACATACTCCACAGACTCATAGTGCTCCGTCTCTTGCTTCCATGCCGCACATACTCCACAGACTCATAGTGCTCCGTCTCTTGCTTCCATGCCGCACATACTCCACAGACTCATAGTGCTCCGTCTCTTGCTTCCATGCCGCACATACTCCACAGACTCATAGTGCTCCGTCTCTTGCTTCCATGCCGCACATACTCCACAGACTCATAGTGCTCCGTCTCTTGCTTCCATGCCGCACATACTCCACAGACTCATAGTGCTCCGTCTCTTGCTTCCATGCCGCACATACTCCACAGACTCATAGTGCTCCGTCTCTTGCTTCCATGCCGCACATACTCCACAGACTCATAGTGCTTCGTCTCTTGCTTCCATGCCGCACATATTCCATAGATTCATATTGTTCCGTCTCTTGCTTTGGGAGACATGGGTTATGACCAAGACAATACAACAGAGGATACAAACATTCATTAAACTGAGGAGAATTTTAAACATTAAATGCCAGGACAAGATCAGGAATGAGGAGGTCTGGGAAAGGGCATGACAAGAACCTATGAACCCACAAATCATATATAGGAAATGGAAGTGGACTGGCCAATCTCTGAGAAAACCCGACACCAGCATAGCAAGACAGGCGCTGACATGGAATCCTCCAGGAATTAGAAAACGAGGAAGACCTAGGCATACTTGGAGAAGATAAATTATGACAGTGCTCAGAGTCAATGGATACACATGGATAGAAGCAGAGAATAATTTCAAGAACAGGGATGACTGAAGAACTTTTATCTATGGCATATGCTCTGAAGGGAGTGGACGACGACGATGACGACGACGACGATGATGATGATGATGATGATCATCATCATCATCATCCCACTATATAGATCTCTAGCTATCTCTATTACTACCAGTACCAGTTATACATAGTCATCAAATACATTCATATCTCAGAAATCTTGTGTTTGTTTTGGAAAGAAAGTCTTTGTGCTTTCATGCTGCAAATACTCCATAGACTCAAATTATTTCGTCTTTTGCTTTCATGCTGCACATACTCCATAGATTCATACTGTTCCGTCTCTTGCATTCATGCTGCCAATATTCAATCTGTTCCGAATTCAGCTCCTGACGATGCCCATCCATGTCTGACAATGTCGCACTCTTAACACTCTTTCTTTCACTGTTGCCCTCCAGATATAGCAACTGCGTGCTTCGAATTCTAGGTCAATGTTGGCCAAAGAGTCGATCACGAGCTTCAGATCGATCGTGGCTGCTGTACCTGATCGATCGCACCCGATTTTATTTAAGGTTTCACAAAATGTGCTATTTTAAAGGCTGTTTATTTTAAAAGGAAAGAAAACAAGATTACCTGAAAGCGGATTACTTCGTTGCATTCCACATCATGTGAGGTTGTCGCATTTTGCTCACATGATACTTCATTACGAACACCTAGTGGAACTTGTAGTCAGCCTTCAGAAGGATACCCTGTCACGTATATGCTATACTCTCGGCCACACTACAAATCTTCTGTTTGGTCTTCTTTTTCTTCGTTCTATTCTACCACCAAGATCGCCCCGTGATCCTGCTGAATTTACTCCTGTGGTCCGCGATGTGTCCCGTGGTCCCCCTGTGGTCCCCGAGAGGCCCACACGAGATCCCTGAGAGGACCACAAGAGGTTCAGAGTATCACGGGGCTTGGGTCTTGGTGGGTAGCAGAAGTGGGATTGCGTGACACCGTGGTTTTTGTTGCACCAGTTTAATCTAGAGTTGGACTTTCTCACAGGGAAACCTCGACGTGTTTTAGATATCAATATATCCCCGCCGGTGAGAGGTGGTTGCTCTTCCAGTCCAGCGTTGGACTTTCTCACCGGAAAACCTCAGCGTGATTAGGATATGCATACATCCCCACCAGGTGAGAGGTGGTTGCCTATCGAGACTGCACTGGTCTAGTGTCTCCGACTTCAACATTTTGTGGTCGTGACCGCTACCCTTCCTTGTTGTGACCAAGATGGAGCTTTTGTCCAGGAAGACGAATCCTCACCACTATTAAGTTTCACCCCTGCGTTGAGCAGGTTTAGGCGTATTATCCCAGTATGGGCGTATTTAGGACGTGACTGACCTCTAGAGCGGAGGTACCGTGATATGAGTAGCCATCAAGTTTCACCCCTGGTTTAAGCCGGTTTAAGCATTTCACCAGTATGGGTGTATATCGGACGTGGCCGGCCTCTAGAGCAGAGGTGCCGTGGTATGAGTAGCTCTCGCCGGGAGACCACTGGACATACCGATTAAACTTCACTTTATCCTTTTCATCACCTTTTCACATCGGCGCCGCACGGCAACCCTAATTGCTTTTTCGCATTTTCTTCAATGGCCGAGGAGTTTCACTCCACGCGCGGCATCCGAAGAATCTCGCCAGCAGTGTTTTCGTTTCGTTTCATCCTGACTGTAGCGTTTATCTTTTATATATCCCCAGAATAAAATGTCCAGTGCAGTGAGATGAGACGAGTAGGGACTGGGAAGCCAAGAAAAATTCTCACTTAGAAAGTCACGAACAATGTTAGAGAAATCTGCTGGCGCCCATGTTAATTCTCTCACTCCGGAATTAATTCCTATGCTCTTCCAGATGTTTCTTGATTACTGAGGATGGGATTTTCTGTCATTTCATTTACTTTGTAAACTAACTATATTTCTGTTTCACAGTATTATTTCATGAAATTAGATGATGCCTCTGTGGGTGGGTGGGTATGTGTGGGTATGGGTGGGGAGCTGGCTGGCCCTAACGCAATTTATTTTTGGGATGGAATGAAAATTCATGAAATAAAAACAAATGCTTCTGTCGTAGAATTATTCCCTGCATTTTGTGTCATTGGTCCTGGATATTAACTTTCATTTTGTATGATAAGACAGATGTTAACTTTCATTTTGTATGATAAGACAGATGTTATCTTTAATTTTGTATGATAAGACAGATGTTAACTTTCATTTTGTATGATAAGACCGATGTTAACTTTCATTTTGTATGAGAAGGCAGATGTTAACTTTCATTTTGTATGATAAGACAGTTTTCAGTTTAAAAGTAGATGTACTAGCCACTTTGCTAATCAGAAGCTGGTACCCTCACATAATATTGTTTTGTTTACTTAATGCTGTCCTATCGACTAACTGACGGGTAAGAACTGGCTTTGAACACTTCGATAATTAAACTCCGCTTACACAATACTGCTCTGTTTACATATTACTATCCTGTTAACTAAACGTAACTGGGTAAGGATAGACTTCGAAAATGTAAATCTATAGTAAGGAGAATCAGTAGAACAGTAGAGTAATTGCATGAAATTTAAATTCCATGACTGTATCCATTTGTTGCATTAACTTCAACAAAAGCACATCCAGTTCATAATAATAAAATTTAAAATGAAAGTTAATTTGCACTCCTTCAAGTCCTTCTCTCGATATTTTCAGTGTTGTTTCATTTTTTTTTTTTTTGCTTGGTCAATTATCATTTTTAGTGCGTTGCATTTATGCTCTTTTACGAAGATATTCCACCCAGTCTTTTTATTTGTGCATACCTAAGCAGTTTGGAGTTGTTTTTCAGTAAAACTAGAGGTTTATATATATAAGACATCAGAGGGTACCGTTTTATGGTGGTGTTTTTTTTTAAGTATTTGATTTTTCCAATGGTTGAAATTTCATGCAGTAAAATCTGAATAACAGTACAGAGTAAACACACTAAATTCTTAAAAAATACGGTATAAGTCACGGTTTAAAAAAAAAACAAACAAACAAAAACAAATGAGACTAAAAGCAATCACATCAGATTCACAATAATAAACAACTGAAATAGGAGGACAGCATAGGTTTTTAACAGTAAGCGAAATAGGTTAAAGTCAAACGCAGAACATCCATATGGCGGTAATAAACTGAAATATTAAAATGCGAAGAAAATAGGCTTATTTTACAATGTGCTGCCAAGTATTTCTGTTTTTAATGCGTGCCTTTCTCATACCACCTGCACTCATCTAGGTCTCTGTCTGGGCTGTTTGCTGCGTTCTTTCATGTAATTATAATTTTCAGTGCTTTGCTTTTTTCCATCTAAGAAAATTCCAAACACCCCAATCGAATCTTTTTTTTTACCTGTATGTACCTAAGAAAACAGAATGGAATTGTTTTTCTGGAACACTTGAAGGCTACGTGTGTGCATGATATCTGAGAATACTTTATTTCTAAAGGGATTTAATGTATTCCACCTGAATGAAATTTCATTAAGAATGTATCTGATACGCAGTTGTTAGTAAGCAAAATAAATGCTAAGAAAATTTACCTCGTCCACGGTTAAAAAGAAATTAGATTAAAGGGAAACACATTCGATTCGCAGTAACAGTTTTTTTATATATTTACCTTAGAATGTGGTGCCAAGTGCGCCTGTCTCTACGTGTGGCTCTCTCATGATTATCATAGGATATTTTTATTTTGTAAAGCCCTTTCCATGTGTTTAAAACCTACCACCACATGGGTAGACTGCGTAAAGAATATCATTATATAAAAGCATAACGCATACACTAAACAGTCGCACACAGAGAGAGAAGAGTGAGAGAGAGAGAGAGAGAGAGAGAGAGAGAGAGAGCGATTTCAGATTAATAAATACTTAAGATTAAAAGTCCCTGAACCAGGTTTTACATCCGATTCAGAACACTAAGCAAACAAATTAAATGTAGAAGATACATTATTTTTGTAAAGCGTTTCAATTCTCCAGTGGCATGAAACTTCAAGCAGTAAAATCAGTTTCATAGTATATTAAGTCGTCAAACTGAATGCAAAGAAACTCTGTCTGATTCGGGAAAAAATGACATTAATCTGCTAAAATAAATATGTTGCACCACTTTCCAGTTTGGTCTTATTAAGTGTAGGGTTATCTTTCACAGAGGACACCTAATATTCTTCACACATCTTATGTAACGTCCCACATCTTCACACGTCTTATGTAACATCCTACATCTTCACACATCTTATGTTATGTCCCACATCTTCACACGTCTTATGTAACATTCTACATCTTCACACATCTTATGTTATGTCCCACTTGGATGCCTGCACCTTAAAGAAAATTGCTTTAAAATATCTACCGATGTGAACGAAACAAATTCAGTCAGAAAAGCTCACTTCAAGCACTTTATGATCACTCTCTCTCTCTCTGAACCTTAAGTGCCCAGGGCACATGGGGCTTCCGCAAGGGTTTTCCACAAATGCCTGTCTTTCGCCTTTTTTTCTGCTCTTGCCCAGGTGAGCCCTCTATTGCTCAACATCCTTTCTGTTGTTCTTCTCCATGTCTCTTTTGGTCTACCCTTACTTCTGCTCCCCTGTGGTGTCTTATGATCACTAAAGGCACTTAAATGTGATCTTTACGAACTGAAAACTTTCTTTGTTTTAAAAATTAAGTTTTTGCACACATAAACCTGGGAAACTAACTATATATATATATATATATATGGGCGTCTGACTGGCGAAGTGATTAGTGCACTGGTCGAGGGTTCGAATCCGATCGGAGGCGCTCCAGTCACCCGGCTGTAGAAATGGGTACCCGACTTCTGGAGCTGGGGAAGGAAAAGCAGCCAGGCGTGATACTGTCCATATCACCCTCTAGTGTGCTGACAGATCAAGGAAAATATGGGCCCTAACACCATATCCGTATGTGCCTCCAAGGCATTATAGGATTACCTTTACCTTTATATATATATATATTCCATTTCCTCCAACATAACAACAGTAAATTAGTGGCAAGGGAAGCAATTTTCTAACATTAAAAAAAAAAAACTCCTCCGGTGAGTGAATCAGAATCGTCTGGGGGGGTGGGGGGCAATGAGGTTCTGTTACAGATGGCGATATTGTTCGATATATGGCAGAATAGTTAACGCAAAGACTGGCGACACAAAATAATAAACCCACACGTGAACGAAGCAAAAATCAAACAGGGAAACTAACGTGACGTAATGACTTTCCTCCTGTCTGTACGACGAAGGTTGTTGTTGTTGTTGTTGTTGTTGTTGTTGTTGTTGTTGTTATGCTGGCAGTGACCTCATGAGATATTCATGGAACTTTCATGTGCAGATCTTGGAAAGATCGCATCATAATAAATTGTGCGTTTCGAAAAAAAAGATGGACAGACGGAGTTACAGAAACACTCACGAATTACGGCATGAGCATCACTGAGGCCAGTCACGTGGCCCCCCCTCCCCAAAAAAAAAACGCCAACTGTATCTCCCCCTCGACTCCTCACGGTAGACGAGAAAGGATAATCTAAACTAAAACTAGGCAGAGAAAACGGTACAAAAATCATATCAAAGCATGACCAAAGTCTATCCTAGGTAAGAAAAAAAAAGACCAAAGCAGGCTGATATTCATGACGTTTAATCAGGTAATTTCGCTCTGTAGACAGGACGGATTTCTAGGATATGCCTTGTATTTAGATTTCAATAACGCATGCTCACTGTAAGGCTTAGGAGCTTCAGTTGTCAAGTTTAGGCTGTCAGTAAATGGGCAACAACCAGAGACACTTCCGATAAGGTCAAAGCAGACATGTCATACCACTGGGACACATAGGGGGGGGGGGGGGAATATGGATACTGCCCCTGTTTTCCTTGACCTAAAGGTCTTCTAGAGGGTGATATGATCAAAGACACCAATACTTGCAAGGGGAAAACAAACCAAAAAACCATATTGGTTCATTCAGTCATGGACACCAACGTAGGAACAAAAACTGCAGGAAATGTTTGGTTTGCAGAAACGAAATCCGTTACGTCCATACAAGGAACATGAGAGTGTCGTGTGCAGACTGAATCTCTCTGAGTAGTAAATATTAGTGTAAATAGAAGATAATCAAGAAGCATAAATACAGTAATGATAACCACATTTCAGAGAAAAGTTGAAAAGGAAAAAAAAAAAAAGAACAAAAGGACGGTAACGATGTAAATAGGCTGGACAACATAAAGAGATGGAATGGATTCAGTCTGACCGCGGGAAGTGTAGAAACAAGGAACAGACCAAGCTGAAGCGCCACTGAGCCAACTTTCCTTCGTGAGGCGGTGCAGGATGATGACGTAGCTGCTGCACTTGATGTCTTTCTGAAACTGCGAACCTGGACCTCTGTGGCAGCTTTCAGGAATGTGCTGTGACAGGAATCAAATCAAAGGAGCCCCAGTTCGTAGACCATGAGTAAGAACCAAGATGAGTGCTCAGGGTTTGAATTTTTTTTTTTTTTTGGCACAAATGTATTGCAGTAATAAAAAAAAAAAAGTGTGGGGGAAAGTGTTATTTTAATTGTTGATACTTTTCTTGCATGAAAAAATTACTAATGAATTTCTGTTCATTGATTTCATTGTTTTTTTTAATGTATGTCGTATGAGATTGCTTTCTACGTCCATGTCGCCCCTTTCTTCGGGGGCGTGCTTGTTCTGTTGGTGTTATACGAGTTTCAACCACGCTACGCGTAATCTAAGAGTTACAACCATGCTACGCGTAATCTAAGAGTTACAACCATGCTACGCGTAATCTAAGAGTTAAACCATGCTACGCGTAATCTAAGAGTTACAACCATGCTACGCGTAATCTAAGAGTTACAACCATGCTACGCGTAATCTAAGAGTTACAACCACGCTACGCGTAATCTAAGTGTTACAGCCACGCTACGCGTAATCTAAGTGTTACAGCCACGCTACGCGTAATCTTACAGCAATAATGAGCTTAATCAAAGAAGTACAACCACGCTTGACGCTTAATCTAAGAGTTATAGCCATGTTACGCGTCACCTAAGAGCTATTATGAATGTAATCAAAGAGTTACAACTAAGGTACACATGAGGAAAAAAACAAAACCTTTCAAAGGCACGAAAAGAAAAAAAAACTTTTACGCATTTGTTGCATACATCACAATCTAGTCGTAATTGTCAGGTTGCCATTATGTATTTTGTGTGTATGTATGTTTTCGTAGCTTAGATGACTGCCTTCCAATGGATGTTTAAAATAAAAGAAAAGAAGGATGTAACCTGTAATTTTACTTCAATGCCAATGCAATTTTCCGATCATTTCTATACTACTTCATTCTTTTCACATGGCGCATGTGACAGCGGCTGGGAGAGGGGGGCTGGCTTATATCGACACTGACGGCTAGGTATCCTAGACTGTCTTCTTCAATAGGCTTCGGGCTCTGGCTGTGTTTCATGGCTGCAGTCCTAACCATTTGGATAATAGTAGTTTTCTTGTGAGCCGCGGTGCCCTCTAATTGCTGAGCTTTTAACAATAGGATGCCATCAGCAGTTAGTGGATTCCGCGTAGCGAATATCAATTAGGGTTTACTTTTTTCTTTTCTTTTCTTTTCTTCTTTTGTTTATGCCAAGTGGAATAAAAGGAGCGGAGATGGACTGGGAAGGAGAGTAGAGATTATTGTTTTTGTTTGGGAAATACAGCATTTTGGGGGAGGGAGGATATAGAGGAGTCCTCAACAATGATTTCGGTTCGCCGGCAGTTATTATGTAACAGTAGATATAGATCAGGAGCGTGCAACTGACAGCCCGGGGGCCGCCTGCGGCATGCAAGAGCTTTCTGCGCCTTGAGAAATACAAGATACAAGTATAATCAAAATATTTAGCTTAAAAGGAGCCCTTATATAAATTCTTTTCATCAAAACGTGTAAGAAATATTTATAAGAACCTGAAAAGCTAAAAAAAAAAAAAACCCCAGTTAGGTTACATTTATTTCATAACTGTCACTCCCCCCCTCTCATTTATATGTAAATTGGGAGGTGGGGGGGTGGAGATAATTGACTTGAATGTCGCCTGCTCTTCGATTTCCGCATACAGTTGTGGTCCTTGATGTTACTGAAGTTGGACACCCTAAGATAAGAAGGAACAACGCTGTAACGCTTAGCGCCTTGTTCCATTCTCAGTCCGTGTGACACCACCATTGTTCAGTCACACGTAACACAGGGTACACATATGGAGGAAAGGCACTAGCTGAAAGAAACGTTGTTTGGTGCTCCAGTGTACGTTAAGTGCCATGATTGTGAATGCCACCAGACAGTAGCGTTGGTAGCATTAGAAGTAGTGGTGATGTTAGTTGTAAGTAGTAGAAATATTAGCAGCAGCAGCAGCAGTAGTAGTAGTAGTAGCAGCAGCAGTAGTAGTAGCAGTAGTAGTAGAAGTAGTAGTAGTATAGTAGTAGTAGTAGAAATATTAGCAGTAATAGTAGTAGACATAGTAGTATTAGTAAAAATAGTAGTAGTAGTAGTTATTGTAAAAGTAATAGAACTAGTAATTATTGAAGTGGTGGTTGTAATAATCGTACAAGTATAATTACTACTAACAGTGGTAGTATAAGTGGAAGCTGTATAAATAGTAGTGGTTATAGTAGTATTTAAAGTAGTAATTGTAATACCACTAATGATAGTAGAAGTAATAACAATGGTAACAATAATAACAGTTGTGGGGAAAGCAATAGATGTAATAGAAGCAGAAGCAATAGTTTTTAATAGTAACAATAATAAAGTAGTAGTAATGGTGGTAGTAAGGGGCCGGTTAGCGTAGTGGTTAGAGCACTCGTCTAGCAACCAAATGGTCGAGGGTTCGAATCCCCAGCTGAGCGGGATTTTTTTTCCGACCAATACGGCCCTGAGGTCGACCCAGCCTCGTAAAATGGGTACCAGAGAAAATCTGGGAAGTAAAGGCAGCGAGGAAAGGAACTGGTCACCCTACCTCATACGCTGATGACCCAGCATAATGAGGTCTCTAACGCTTCACCCCCTACGGCATTTGAAATGCTATGGGACTATCTTTACTTTTTTACTTAATGGTGGTAGTATAGGCAAAAATAGTAACAATAATAAAACTACTAGTAGTGGTAGTAGTGGTAGTGGTAGTAGTAGTAGTAGTAGTAGCAGTAGCAGTAGTAGTAGTAGTAGTAGTAGCAGCAGTAGTAGTATTAGTAGTAGCAGTAGTAGTAGTAGCAGTAGTAGTAGTAGTAGTACTAGCAGTAGTAGCAGTAGTAGTAGTAGTAGTAGTAGTAGCAGTAGTAGTAGTAGTAGGAGGAGGAGGAGCGAACGAAATTTGGTTGCAAAAGGTGAAGAATTGGGCATGTGAGGGAGAGACCTTCGTTGTCATAAGAAATTTCAGTAATAAATAAATGTATATATATATATATATATTAATTACACGTAAAACATTATGAAAAGAGTAAGGGTCCTCATAACACCTTTTTCAAGAACAGCAGAACATAGCAAGCCGGTCTTCCTTATTATGACCAGCTGTTAATAAGCATCAATATTACATATATACGGTATGTGCATGACAACGACATCAAACTCATAGCAAAGAAGACGAGCTGTTGGCGACAAGATTTTGCGGGGATGAAGAACTGCAATGGGAGAATAACCCCAACATCTGCAGAGTGGGGGAACTAACCACATGTTGGTTACTGGAAAGGGCGGCGGGGCAGATACGGGAACGTCCTGACTGCGCCGAGACTGTCTCTTGTGGCAGAATAGAATAGAAACGTCCATTATGGCCCCAACGGTCTTATGCGTTATTTTTAAGTGATTTGAAAGCAGGTGTTCAGCAGGAAAGATCAGAAGCCGCAGATGGATATAACCATAAATAAGGAGAAATTGAAACAAGTGACAAACTACAGCTACTAAGGATATACATTAACTGAAGACGGGAGATGTGAGGTGGAGATAAAGAAAAGAGTAGGAATGGCACAAACAAACATTCAGCACCATGAAGATAGTGCTGTTATCCAGAAATCTGCCGATATAAACAATATTAAGGTTTGCAAAAAGTTCTATCTACTTTGTTCTACCGTATGCAGCAGAAACCTGGGAAAAGACGGAGAGAAAGATTAATACAGCAGAAATGTGGTTTTACAGAAAACTAGGTCATATAACAAGGATAATAAAAAGAACAAATGCACAAGTTTTAAAACAGCTCCAAGTGCAATGTGAACATCTCAAAGAAATAAAGATGAAGAAAACAAAATACTTTGGCCACATCAAAAAACATAACAATCTAATGAAGACCACACTAGAAAAATTATCAAGAGGAGGACAGAGATGTAGATGGGAAGATAACATACGAGACGTAGACAGAGATGTAGATTGGAAGATAACATACGAGAATGGACAGGACACAGCCTGGCTGAGTGCACCATCAAGGCGAGGGAGCGAGGGAACTGGAGATTCATTACCGCCAACTTTCGTTCTGGAGATGGCACACTGTGATGACTATGATGAGAAAGCAGAAGTATATGTATATGAGTCAAGGAAATGGGTACTTTAATAGCTTGATATATTTGGACTCCCAACGTTTTGTTTTAATATAACTTACAATCTTGAAAATTCTTCCTACAACTGTTTGATTACGAGGTTGTTGCAGTGAACGTTAAGTGTGCAGTATCAAGCGAAGACGATGTTGAAAATATTCGTTTATCAGGAAATAGGTTGGAGTTTTTGATTTTTACAATCATAATTTCAGACGAGACTGGTGAACACAGCTAAGTTTAAATAAAAGCACAGCAGTCAGGCAAAGAAAAATCATGTATTTTAAGCACGGTTTCCCCTAAAAGAATGCCAGCATTTTAAAAGTCATATATATTTACAAGGAAGGGAACAGACTAGTTCTTTTTTTTAAAAACACTGCACTTCAGTATAACCACATCGTGTAACTGCAGTGGATCGCCAGGACTTTGTAGCACAAAAACTCCCGTCGTGGGAATTTCAAAAACACGAAAGGGACAGTGTGAAAACGCACGCAGAGCGCTAAAAAAAAACGGTTGAAACACATGACGGTTGGCATTTCTTGCGCGCTATTTACCCGGGCACCGCCGGGTATCACTACTAGTACAGTATAAACTTATATAAAACAAGCATAGAAAGGTAAGAAATAGAGGCAGAAGCCTCTCGGCAAGGGGTGTAACTGAGGAAATTACAGAAACCTTAAATATCTCGTTACATGAAGCAAACCCCACAGCCTGTCAAGACCACTAATTGTCCCCTCAATACTGAAAGGTACAAGAGAAAAAAAAAACACACAGCATAAAACAAGACAAAGCACACTTTTCTCCTAACTCCGAACATCTAATCATGGCATTTGTATGTGTGTGTATGCTTTTACTCTCATCCCCCTACATTTAGTTAATTACCATTTCTCAGATTTAAAGGCTGAAAACGAAAAAGAGAGAGAGAGAGAGAAAGACTGATCCTACATGAAAGCAACACAACACATAACAAACCAAACAAACAAGCTTTCAAGTTTCTTGTCTGCGTGATGAAAAGATCAATGGCACAATCAAAGCGGACGCGAAGGGAGATAAACGCTGAGTGGATAAAATGTCAGATAATAAGACAAAACAACCAAAACACCCAAGGATTTCTCGCATAAACCGGCAAGAGCCTCTCTCACGAGGAACTACAAAATAATACTTTTTTAAAAGTAAATACACGGAGATGATAGCATGCTCACAAGGCGGTAAGTGACATTTAACAAAGTTAATAAGACCTCTTGTGTCAGATTAAAAACAAGGATGTAGGAATGTCCCGGGCGGGCGACGCTCCTGCAGCAACTTGAAACCCAGGGAGCAGTCAGAAGTACAAAGAATCCAGAATATACTACTCGAGTACTCGCGCTACTGAACAACACTTGCATTGTCGAGTATAGTGAAACCAACGTAACTTTGGCATGCCCATTCTTTATATGTTGAAAACACTGCTTCTTATAAGCTAAAAATACAACTTCTTTATATGCTGAAAACAGCTTCTTTATACGTTGAAAACTGGCGATACACCGACTCCTGCAATTTTTTTGTTTTTATCGCAAAATATAACAAGACGGTATTTTCTTTTGTTTTGTTTCCAGTGACAATATAAAGAATTTTTATTTTTTTTAATGGAAAAAAACAAATTAACTATAGAATAAAAATGAAAAAAATCCATAGAATAAAAGCACATAAAAGAGACGGCAAAGGAAGAGAAAATAAGAGAAATTGGATCAATATTTGAGAAAAGAGATGTGGAAAAAAATGAATCATAAGTGTACAGGATAAAAGAATATAGACGAAAAGAATAAAATAAACAGTCAAACAGAAAACATGTGAAGAGGAACGGGATATAAGATACTGGTAGAGAATATTAGGGATACAGAAAAGTAGAGAAATAAAAGATGTGTCCAAAGAGCAAGAAAGAAAGAATACAAGATGAGAAGAAAGAAAGAATTTTATGTTGAGAGGAAAAATGGGGTATATGGAGAGAGAGGGAGGGAGGGAGAGAGAGAGGAGGCGAGAGTGTGAGAGAGAGAGAGAGTGTACAGTAAGCAGGTACGCATTGGAAGCGGCGAGTTTGTTACTTGGCAACAGACAGAATTAGCTAAGCTCTTCATATCAGCCAAGGCCGACGATACAATAAGGGGAGGGGGTGGAAGGGGCGAAACGGGGGACATGGGACAGAGAGCATCATTCGAATTCCCAAAGTAACAAGAAATTAATGCTGAGGCCATCCACAGATCCAGCAAGAAAGAAAAAAAGAAACTGCATTTTATCCACCACTCTTCACGGTGCATCGAGAAAGATCTTTAAAAAAAATCCTGCAGGATTAGATCCAGCAAAACAACTACATACACAACCACTTATCTACTCTTGCCATCTCATTATATGCGTCTCTATAAACGCGGTGATAGCCGAGAATCCACTCTTCTCGCTTCTCAGTTGCTCCGGGATATTTCCATATGCATGAGCCACGAGAAATTGCGTCTAGTCTCCGACAAACGTGCTGTAAGATTTGTACTTTTCCACAAATCTACATCGCATCTAAGAATGTCTTGAATAAGCGAAATATAAAGCCCCCCCCCCCTTTTTTTTTTATCAGTTGTTCTATCTTAATGTTGCTGTAGAGCCCTTTTTTTCTAGTGGGAGAAGGCATTCGTCAAGAAAAAGTTAGTTGTGCTGTGTAAAACAATTTGAAGTTTAATGACTTAGCTACTAGTATCCACAAACACAAGTTCAGATTCTCTGTTAATGAATTCAGTTTATCGTTCTTTTAGCTACCAATCTCCTCAAACACAAGTTCAGATTCTCTGTTAATGAATTCAATGTATCGGATCTAACCAGCTAAAACAGTATGGAAAATCAAAGAGCATATTTTTTTAAAAAATTTTCTAAGACTGCTAAAACGTGCTCCACGCTATGTATTTTATCACATGGGTGCACTCATGCGAGTGTATGTGTGTATATGAGTATGTGGGGAATATGGGGGGGGGGGGGGAGGGGGGAATATATTTCATTACCCCGACTTAAGCTTTCAAAGATATATTATATGCAGTGAGTAGCGGTCAAATAACGTATCACAGGATTTTCGGTAGTAATTAACTCAGCTGACCAGACAGAAAATCCCAAGACTGACTGACTGTCTTTGTTCCCTAACGTATGTACCAATGCTCGTTTTTCGCCTGACTTAGAACGCAACGGGAGTCGGGTCTATAATCATGCTCCTCTCTGGGGCACGCAGGTCTACAACCGCTGCCCTATCCTACCTTACGATCTACACATACCGTGGATTACAACCACATACAACAAAACCAAAGAACTAACAGTGAACGAGATAACACAGGAACACGAGACGCTAAATAACAATATATATATATATTATATATATATATATATATATATATATACACACACACACACACAGATCGTACTTTGAAGTATTTTCCTGCTAAGAGTCGATTTGACGGCCTATTCCATTTAAACAAAAGAGAGAAGAAAAACTGCTTAGTTTTATTCACTTTTCTGAAGCTCAGACTACAATGTTAAGCTCAATGCAGACCTCGTGTCATTCTGACAAAACCATGACTTGAAATGTTTATTCAAAAAAAAAAATGTTTCTATGGGATCTGATATTTTGTTTCGCGGGCTAACAGTTATGCCTTCCTCTACAAAACATTCTTGGTTACTGGACTTCCAACGATCACAAGAGACGAGATTCACGATCATAATCAGACACCACGACAAACCACGAGCGATCATGTTTCTTTATCTGCGGGGATCTCCGGAACCCATAATCAGGTTTTCTCTCCCATGTCGTTTTGTCAGTTTATGACTGGACTTGTCACATACATAAACAGAAGATAAGGAGGGAAATATGGATACAAATGTGGGCCGAAGAGAGTTTTTTTTAACGGCCTGGACACACACACACACACAATTATATATACTCTATGGAAGTGAATGCTGGAAAATAACAAAAACTATAGAAAACAAGCTGAATTCTTTCCAGACTAGATGTTTACAAGGAATTACAAGAATGTTTTGGCCAAACACCATAAGAAATAATATCTTGTTGGCAGAAATGCAGATGAAGCCACTGACAGCAATCACTGAGGAAAGACGCTGTCGATGGCTGGGACATGTGCTCCGGATGAGTGACGACTCACTAACAAAAATAGCACTAAGATGGACACCACAGGGGAACAGAAGTAAGGGTAGACCAAAGGTGACGAAGAGGAACAACAGAGAGGATGTTGAGCAACAGAGGTCTCACGTGGGCAAGAGCGGAAAAAAAAGGGGAAAGAACAGGCGTTTGTGGAAAACCCTTGCGGAAGCCCCTTGCGCCATGGGCACTTAATGATCAGAGATATATATGTGTGTATGTGAGAGAGAGAGAGAGACACACACACACTCTCTCTCTCTCTCTCTCTCACACACACACACACGGTCGAGGCAAATATAATACATCCTAACTGGAGCAAATAGGCGATGGATGTTGCAGTAGCAAATCTAACGAAGAAGTAAATGTTTCACTTACCAGATACCACATAATAGGCCATTTGGGATCGTTGAAGTGTGCATTCCTTTTCTGTCTACTCTTGGCCACTTGCTGTTCAACCCACAACACCTGAATGGAACAGAAGAAGCAAGAAACAAAATTATACAGCACATCGTTAGTATCAAGGCCGCTTGTAACTATTTGAAGAAAGGCGACTAAAGGGAATCCTTCAAATCTGACTCGAGAAGTGGAAAAACAAACATGTACTTACGCTATCCTTACAATAATAAGTAAATACATTTTAAAATAAACAATAACAACCATAAGTTAGCCTGCCCTGCAGAAGTCTTCATCTTTATATACACCTGCTTTAAGATTCACCTTAAACCTCTATCCAAAGGATTCATTTCTAAATGAAAATCTCATTTTCCTTTTATGTAGAGGCAAGATCAGGCACAGTATAATCTGATGTGTCTGATCCTGTATAATGTTTCCCCAACACAAATGTGTCAATACCTTATTTCTCACACCCAGGTCGACTAGATCGTACAGACAGCTCTTCTGGACGCATTATCTTCTACCGACCAGATGGTCACAGCCTCTCGCTCACCTAAAAAAATGTTTCACTTGCTCTTTAATATGGTGTCAGTATCATGTGAGGATACCCAAACAAGCTATCAAATGGAACACGGCAGAAAAAGAGGTCGACCACGTGAAACTCTAAAGAGGACATTGTTAAGAGAAGCCAATTCAGTGGGCATAACATCCCCTGATGAGATTGAAAAACTCGCTGAAGACAGGACATCTTGGCGAACTACCTTGACGGCACGGGAAGGATGTAAGATGTAAGTATCGTAGTTTTGCTACATTTAGTTCTGATACTTTCTGAGTTCCAAACCGCACATGATTTTATAGACACGCTGTATGTTCTATTTATTTATTTAAATATTGTACTATTTACTCACTTGCAGATGAGCACAAATATACAATACACTGAGCAGATCCAGTTATATGGATGAAAAGTCTGGATGGTCAGTAAAGAGATACAAAGAAAGCTGGAGTTAGCTAAAATGTGGCTCTTAAGAAAAATGTTAAAGGTACCATGGACAGCGGGAAAATCGATCGAGGAAGCTCTGAAAGAGGCACAGAACCAAGGAAAATTACAACAAAGATCAGAAAATGACAAACCAAATATGTGGGGCATGTCTGGAAGAGAGAAGGTCTAGAACATCTAATGGCTACAGGGAAGATCGAAGGTAGAAGAGACAGAGGTAGACACAGAGAAAAGATGTTCGATGGTTCTGTATCCTGGCACGGAAAAAACGCTCAGTGACAAGCTTGTTGAGAGATGCACAAGGGATCGAAGGTTATGGAAGAACATGATATCTCACGCATGCCGGCAGGGACCTAGAGTAAGAGTGAGAGAGAGAGAGATGAGCACAATTTTGCTATTGTTTTTCGTGTGCATTGAGTAAATATTACTAACTTAACTTCTTTGTTCTGCTGCTTGTCGATGAGGATTCATTAGCGTCCCCTTTGGCCGAAGGAGGGCTGCCCAAGAAATATGATGGACATATGATATCCATGAGATCCTACAGAAATACTGAATACTACTGACCACTATCATGCACTTCCCTTCCCACAATGTTTAACGCAAGCAACTCAATGATTAAATACTGATCGAGGACAAGGAAGATGGCGAATTTCTACTAAAGCTAATTCTCTTCTTATAGAGGATTAAAAAGTGTACAGTCAAACAAGAGATGATTTCTCAAACATCACTGACACAGATCACACGATCAAGGCATTTATAAAAAAAAAAAAGCCACAGCCGCCCGACCCTTCCCCCCCCCCCCCCCAAGCTCGTGTGAAGAAGTGGAGGAAGGGAACTGTCTGGACCTGAGTGCGTAGTTTCGGGGGTGGGGGGAGGATATGTGTGAGGGAGGTCAAATCTACGATCACTAGTCATAGAAATCTAGACCTGACGAAGCCACAAGAATGCCACGTACGGTACAGTGGAAGTGGGGAAGTTCGCCATGGCTCACACACTAACAAGTCTTGGTTATGTCAGAATCTATATCAGTGGTTCTAAACCTGTGGCCCATAGAATGGCCCCGGGGGGGGCGGGTTTGAGGGTTACATGAACCAGCAAATGGCTTGGCTTGAGTAAACATATATTAACACAGCGGTTTCCCAAACATTTTCACACTGCGGCACATTTGGTAACACAAATTTCTGTCGCGGCAAACCTGTGTTCTTAATGATGAACTATCGAGCAGTTAACAATACGTTTTCAGCGCTTTCAAAGACACTTCGTTTATTATCTTATTACAAAAGAATTCACACTTGCTGAAAGTTCAACAAAACTCGCGTTAACTTCAGTTTCACGCCTGTTTACAGAAAACTTAGCCGTGGTCAATAATCAGTCACCGACACGGACAACCAAAGCGAATGAGACTGGGACACGTACAGACGCATCTATGATGCAGTACAGCGGCAATGCCCCGTCATGACAACAAAAGCGAGCGCTCTCTGTGGGGCAGTTGCGAACAACCAACAAACAGTGTCGGATTTATGCTGCTATCTTGTGACTAAAACTTCAAACGACTACCGTGAAATGGAATTACGATAGCGCGGGAACAACCAGATACTGTGACGAAATTTTACGGCACATTTCCACAAAATGTTGCGGCACACCGATTGGGAATCCCTGTACCTAGCATCATCTGGGTTCTATTTTACTGCTCTAATTTAATGAAAGGGGGGAGGGGGTGTCCACGGGTGTTCTCATTCTGGGAAAAAAGGGGGTCCATAGACAATGAAAGGTTTAGAACCACTGATCCAGACTGACGTCAGCGTGTCGCCTCTAATCAGATTGGAGAAAAGCCGACTGACACTATCGCGCAACACGGACATATACATACACACATAATCAGACATCTTTAGGCGGCGGTCGAAACAAATGATGCAGGAATGCTGGAATGCCAAGCTTTAAATAAGACGACGTCTCGTTATTACCAACTGCAATTTTTGAGAACGTGCACTTCCGCCCTCTGTCCCGGAAGTGAACACGGACGAGCTGAAGTCAAGAAATTTCTAGATCAATAAAGAAAACAAAATGACATGCAGACCACCCCCCCCCCCCCCCCCCCCCCAACCTTCCCCCCCCCAAATGGCGGAAAGAAGAGTACTTTTACCACTCCCCCAAGATTTCCTATGCCACTATTACTTTTATTTAAAGCCAGTTAACCCGGCTATCTACCTAAATGGAAGATACGAATAATTACCTTTAAAAGCCATTTCTTCCAATTTATTTCGGTAATTTATCTCTTTTACCCCCTATCCCAATCCTTTCATTAATCGCGCCAAATGGCGCTGTTATGGGTGTAAGGTTAGAGAGAAGCTGGATCGACCGATGTGGACATGATTGTTGTTAAAATAAAACAAACACAAAAAACAACAAAATAATCCTCTTCCCGCTCCACTATCCTCTTCCCCACTCTATCCTGGAAAGTGGAAAGGGGGGAGGGGTGTTGGAGGGGGCGTGTGCTGAAGGGTGTGTGTGTGTGTGTGTGTGCTATAATGGATGCAGCTCCAGGAGTCCCCCAGAGATGTTCAGTTAAGCTCATTCGCTCCGTGGTGATCAATTATGGGAGGAAGCTATGCAGTAACCGAGACAAGCGTTTATGGAGGAGGAAATTACGCATCGGATAATTACGCCCGCCCAGAAGAAAAGGAAGGGGCGTTAATGAGGAAATAAAAGGAAAATGAGAAGACAGCGTGTGTGACGAATAACAATAATTTCATCATGGCGCTGCGAAGTGAGTACAACAACGGTGCGGTAGATCTACTCTGGCATGTGGGGTACGTGCAGATCTGCCGTCGGTGATGACACAGCGGCTTTCCAGGACGCGATATGCACGAGGGTCTCCAGACTGTGTGTGCACTCTGGCGAACAGAACAGTACCCGAAGTTCTCACTTCATTCTGCCTTTTCCTGTCCCCCTACTCCTTAAACAGGGGCACCGCATTCACATCCAGTGATGGACTGCATTTGGCATGAGCTATATGCTAGCCATGCGCCATGACCTAACGTTTGAAAGTCAGAAGGACAACGGAACAGTAGAAGGCTATAGAGTTACCATTAAGAAATGAGCATTAGAGGAACACAAGAACGAAGTAAAGATTTAAAAATTCGTTGACATTTTTCGAAGTATTTTAACATTTACTTTCAATCTGTGACAGAATTCAGCAAAGTGGAGGATCTCACGCCTGCAGAGTGTGCTGCGCTGACGAAAAAGAATTTAGGCACGCGGACCATAAGCCTATGCATAACACTGCTGCTCACAGATGTTCACAGATCCAGTCTGTTCGAATGAGCTAAGTTTTCCCATAATATCGCAAAAGGAATTTTGGGACAGAACAGAAAATAATACAAGTAAATTCTTATAAGATAAAAAAAGGCGTACTGACTGTATCGTAGATGACTATGGTAAACATACGATACGGTCATTATGTGAATCCCAGATGGCCTGTAAGTCATCACTGATGGTGGTCCTAGCTGGCCAATAAGTCATCAGTGAGGTGAATCCTAGCTGACCAATAAGTCATCAGTGAGGTGAATCACAGTTGGCCAATAAGTCATCAGTGAGGTGAATCCTAGTTGACCAATAAGTCATCAGTGAGGTGAATCACAGTTGGCCAATAAAAGTCGTCAGTGATGGTGACCTCCAGATGGTCAGTACGTCATCAGTGAAACTGAAATAATGGCCAATAAGCCGTCAGTGACGGTGAGCTCCCGATGGTCGCTACATCGTCATCGAAAGTGAAATAATGGCCAATATGTCGCCAATGATGGTGAACTCCCGATGGTCAGTAAGTCATCGGCGAAAGTGAAATAATGGCCAATAATGTGATGGTGAACCCCAGATAGTCAATACATCGCCAGTGATAGTGAACCAAAGACAGTCAATGAGTGGCCAGTGATGGTAAACTCCAGATAGCCAATAAGTCGGCTATGATGGTAAACCCAAGATGGGCAATAAGTCACCAGTGATAGTGAACCCAAGATGGCCAATAAGTCTAGGCTAACTACAGCATACACGGAGACAACATACATGGAGACCAACTACAGCTTACATGACGGCAGCATCCATGATGACTAACTAAAGCATAAATGGAGACAGTACCCATGAAGACAGCATCCATGGAGGCCAGCTACAGCATACATGGCGACCAACAAAAGCATAGATGAGAGTCAGCATCCATGGAGACCAGCTACAGCTTACATGAAGGCAGCATCCATGGCGACCAACTAACGCGTCCATGAAGACTAGCTACAGCTTGCAGGAAGACAGCATACATGGAGACAGCATCCACGAAGACTAACCATAGTAGGCATGAAGAGCATCCATGGAGACCAGCTACAGCAGACTTGGAGACAGCATTCATGGCGACCAACTAAAGCACACACAGAGACAGCATACACCAAGACTAACTATATCAGACATGAAGAGACCAACTAAAGCATACATGGAGACTGCATCCATGAAGACTAACTATAGCAGACATGGAGACAACTCCCATGAAGACTGACTATAGTAGACATGAATACAGCATCCTTGGCGACCAAGTAATGCATTCATAAATACAGCATTCATGAAGACCAACTTATAGCAGACATGGAGACAGCTCCATGACGACCAACTAAAGCATACATAGAAGACAGCATTCATGAAGACTAACTTATAGCAGACATGGAGACAGCATCCATGACGACCAACTAAAGCATACACAGAAGACAACAAACTGACTAACTATAGCAGACATGGAGACAGCATCCATAGCAACTAACTATATCAGACATGAAGACAGCATCCATGGAGACCAACTAAATCATACATGGGGACAGCATACGTGAAGACTAATATATCAGACACGGAGACAGCATCCATGTAGATAAACTATAGCAGATATGAAGACAGAATCTATGAAAACTATAGCAGACATGAAG
The DNA here is from genome assembly GCA_009760885.1 of Achatina immaculata. Taxonomy (NCBI): domain Eukaryota; kingdom Metazoa; phylum Mollusca; class Gastropoda; order Stylommatophora; family Achatinidae; genus Lissachatina; species Lissachatina immaculata. The sequence goes on along the minus strand of CM019691.1, from coordinate 27,040,897 downwards.
ATAACTATAGCAGACATGAAGACTAACTATACCAGACATGAAGACAGCATCCATGGAGACCAGCTACAGCATACATGGAGACAACATCTAGGGAGACCGAACACAACATACGTGGGGACCAACTACAGCATACAGCAACACAAACAATCACCATTCATCAGAAAAGATTTAATGAAGACTTCTCAGGAGACTCTCGTGACACCTTCATGCTACAAACCAACAGTTCCAGAACTGTTTTCCTGAATACAAAAGTAAAATAAGCAAGAGACTATTATTTTATGTTTAAATAATGATTCATATTTTTAAAGACTGCCTGTTGCGTTTCTTCTCCTGTGACAATTGTGTTTCTTCTCCCGTGACAATCGTGTTTCTTCTGCTGTGACATCTGTGTTTCTTCTCCTGTGACAACTGTGTTTCTTCTGCCGTGACAACTGTGTTTCTTCTCCTGTGACAATTGTTTCTTCGGCTGTGACAACTGTGTTTCTTCGGCTGTGACAACTGCGTTTCTTCTGCTGTGACAATTGTGTTTCTTCTCCTATGACAATCGTGTTTCTTCGGCTGTGACAATTGTGTTTCTTCTCCTGTGACAACTGTTTTTTTCTGTGACAATCGTGTTTCTTCTGCTGTGACAATTGTGTTTCTTCTCCTGTGACAACTGTGTTTCTTCTCCTGTGACAATTGTGTTTCTTCTGCTGTGACAACTGCGTTTCTTCTGCTGTGACAATTGTGTTTCTTCTGCTGTGACAACTGCGTTTCTTCTGCTGTGACAATTGTGTTTCTTCTCCTGTGACAATCGTGTTTCTTCTGCTGTGACAACTGTGTTTCTTCTCCTATGACAATCGTGTTTCTTCTGCTGTGACACCGACCACTGAAGTCTTAGCTTCGGACATGGGCAGATAACGCGATCCTTCTACCAAAAAACTGCCTTCAGACAATTCAAGAAATTTGTTGAATGACTCTGGCCCCGCTTTGTGCTCACAAAATGAGATGAAACCGATATACTGTAGCCATGGGAATTGTTCTAATTATCTTCTACTTTATCTTCTCCATCAATCTTCCCTCACCCCCATACCCCCTTCTTCTTTTTTTTCCAAGATGAGGGGTAAAACAAAGCGTCCGAGTTCAGATCTGTTTGGACGAGCGCCCGTGAGCTCGCAGAAATAACTCTTAATGACGGATGAGAAATGGGCTAGCTCAATCCTCACCCACCCTCTTTCATCTCCCCCCCCCCCTCAACTAACCTCTTCTAAACGCGATGACGCTGTCATCGATCGCACTATTCAGTTACTGGCAGAAACTGCGACCTCAAGGTTAAACCGCGGCGGCTAACGGGGAGGGGACTGCTCCAGCATACAACACTAGGACATGATGCGAGGCCTAAGCTTTCAGACTGGCTGTCGGATACTTGAACCACAGGACACCGTGTCTTCCTTTAATTTCCTTCAGATTACCACTTTTTTTTTTTTTACCGCTCTATACCTCTGAATTACTTCATTTTTCGAAAGATTTTTTTCCCCATACGTGTGTTGAGGGGGGGGGGTGTAAAGACACTGTCAGATGAGGCAATCAGCGACCCACAGCTGATGTGCTAGCGTCAGGGTTAGTGAACCATATCTGACCAAGACCTTGCCCCATCTCTCCGTTGGTACACCACCACTAAACAGGAACAGCAGGCCTAGTCTAGCTAACAATCCAATATTTCGGCAAAAAGCCTTTTTCAAGGATCACATAAAACAAAACAACACAACAGATAAAGACACGAAAAATATACTGAAACTTCAGAAAGGAGATCAAAATGTTAAGTGTTTGTTCTCATCAATTTTTTTTTTTTTTGTTTTTATCTGTTGAATCTGCCTAGTATCCCACACTGGGATGAAATCTACTGCAGGGTGACTCCATCGCGTATGAAGTAAAATATTTTAACAAATCAATTTTGCAGAATGCAGCTATGGGCGACCCAGAATTCTCAATATAATTGTGAATATGTATCATCACTAAGAGTACTTCTATAAAACTCCTTTCCTAAGCTGCCTCTGTCACATTTAGAAACGTTTCTTCGTGTATCAACTGACGAATACATACAGCTGTGCTCTGCTCCTCTTATTGTACAGCTGCAGAAACTGTTACAGAGATGACAAAAGCCAAGACTTAAAAATGAGATCAAGCTTGGCACCCACATCTCCCTTTACATAGAACCATCCCAAAAAATTAAAAAATAAACAAAAACAAACAAACAAACAAAAGCACACACATAGATATATGGTCTAGTCACAGAAAAAGAAGAAAAAAATGGAAATATATGAGATACACGTTTCTCAAGCTTTACAGCGAGAAAGGAACCCTGACAAAACTTATCACTCCTGCTTATTTTCATACTTAAATGTCACGGGAAGAGTTTTGGGGCAATATTTTCACGTTCCATGTAATCCCTAATCACGTCAGCAGATGGGCTTTCCTTGTTTTATCCGCTCATAATAAACTCCTGCTGTACTTCGTACAAGACATCTTTATCACGTGACACATGATCAGCGTTCCTAGCAACTGCTTTTTTTAATGAGGCAGGAACTATGCTGAAACTATTTTCAGCGGGGAGAGGGGAGGTACAAAGTGAATGGAACTGCTGACGGTCTTCTGCTAGATCATAAGAGAGGATGGCGGACCTAAACAAAGTACACCGCATGCGGGGTGGGTTTTCCTTCGGCATTCTCCACTCCTTCCTAAACAAGTTTTACATTTAAACTTGCTAATGAAAAGCGATATTTCAATTCTTCTAATGAAAAACCCCCACTTCCACCGTCCCCGACTATTACCCTGGGCGGACCGCGCCTCCAATCTTTGAACGCCCCTTTGAACGCCTGTCTAATAAAGCACATTCTGAAATAGCTGAAGCGATTGCCAAATTGAAAAAAAAAACAACAAGCAAACAGAAGCAGTGGCTCCCTCGGCCTTGCGCTCAGACGGAAGCCACGAACCGAGCCATATACTTACTTCGCTGTCTTCAGATAACGGTCTGTTGTAATGCGTGCTGGCGTATGCCGACCGTTTGGCTACCTTCCTGTGCTGGAAATGGTAGTAATCTGGCATAATCTGAAAGGACAGAAAAGAAAAGGTAGTCATATGAGCTATCAACATAGAAAAACGGGGCTGTTTTTTTTTTTGTGAGTTATCTGAATAGGGAAAAAAAAACTACAACAAAAAACAAACCTATGGTCTGTAATAGCAGAAATGCTAGACGTATAGTTACTGGAGAGAATATGTCATCTATTACAACAGAAAGGGCAGGCATGAATAATCAATTTTTTTTTAAGTGGTTGTTAGTTATCCTTAAAAGAAAAAAGGAAAGCAAAAAGTAAACGTGAGTTATCAAAACATGAAAGATAACGATGATGTATGAGAACTGAAAAGATAACTGAGTAACCAGTACAGAGAAAGGTAGATGTTAGCACAATACAAAAGAGGAGGGGGGTGTCAGAACATAAAAATAGGCGTGTCTGAACAGAAAGGGATAGGACACCCGAAAAGGGGGGGGGGGGAGGTGTGATGTATCACAACTGAAAAGATGGCTAGTGTGAATAAGACAGTCAGTACATATGCAAATGATAATGATAGTTTTACCAGTATGAATAACCAGAACAGGAAAGACAGACGTAAGGTTATAAGAACAGGAAAAACAAACGTAATGTTATAAGAACAGGAAAGACAGACGTAATGTTATAAGAACAGGAAAGACAGACGTAATGTTATAAGAACAGGAAAGACAGACGTAATGTTATAAGAACAGGAAAAACAAACGTAATGTTATAAGAACAGGAAAGACAGACGTAATGTTATAAGAACAGGAAAGACAGACGTAATGTTATAAGAACAAGAAAGACGGACATAATGTTATAAGAACAGCAAAGACAAACGTAAGGTTATAAGAACATGAAGAACAGACACATGGTTATAGGAACAAGAAAAACAGATTTAGTGATATAAAAACACGACAGACACGTACAGTCAGTCATAAGAAAATGAAAAAACAGACGTATGGTTATAAGAACATGAAAGACAGATTTTGTGACATAAGAACATAAAAGACAGGTAGAGTTACAAGAACATGAAAAACACACAGGGATATACGAACATGAAAGATGAAAAGCTGAGTTATCTAAATTTGTAATTATCAGATAAAAGATTCTACACAGACCAGGATGGCAACACTAGAAAGGAAGTTAGGATCAGAATTGCAAAAGCAGCATCAATCTTCAAGAATCTTGAGAACATATGGAATTCAAAAGTTATAAGCACAAAAAAACAAGTTAACACTATTCAATTCAAATGTAATATCCACCCTCATTTATGCATGCGAAAGCTAGAAAACAACTAAAGAAACAGAAATGAAATTAGACTCTTTTGAAAACAAATGCCTAAGGAAAATACTCATCATCAAGTGAAACGAATTCAAGAACAATGCAGAGATAAGACAGATGACTGAACAACAACCAGTCTCATAGGTGATCAGGAAAAGGGGATGTACATACGTTGGTCACTTGATGAGAAGAAATGATCAGAGGATCCCAAAACAAGCTATCAAGTGGAACACAACAGGCCAAAGAAAAAGAGGCAGACCGCGTGAAACTCTCAAGAGGACATTGTTAAGAGAGGCCAAATTAACAGACATAAAATCTTTTGATGAGGTTGAAAGACTCGCCGAAGACAGGAAAAATTGGCGAACTACTCTGCGAGCCCTATGTGACGCTTAACGGCACGGGAAGGATATAAGATATATAAGATTGAAGCTTAAGAGACTCTGTCGAAAGTGTTAAACAATGAGCTCTGCAACAGTATTCACTGTTAAAAATGAAACCGACATGCAATGACCAAAACCAAGTAACTAGCAGATACCACGGACTGAATATTTTTTGGTGTAGAAATATAAAACATAATGCTGGATCTGCTAGCTAGGAAAACACCAATTACAAAGATGTCAAAACAGTCTTCTGCTCGTGATGTTCTCCATATTCTATATAGGGAATTTATCTTTTTTAGAAGTAAGTCATCAAACGGTGATATTCATTATGACTTTTTTCCATTTGGTATCCATTATGACTTTTCCATTTGGCACTTTCTCTTTAAAGAAATCACATCGTTATATAAACTCCGACAGGCAGTATGTTACCACCCTGGAATTCATGCCCTTAGTTTCTCTTCATGTAATATTAACGCCAAAGACAATTGTTCGACATCCAGCAAAGGACTCCTTGTTTAAAAAAAAACCCTCACAGAATAAACTATTATAGAGCTCGTATAAATTACTTTCATAACGGTGGTACGCTTATTCATGCAGTTTCTTTGGTTATGTATTTGTCCCAAGTGAGCTGGGAAAGAACACAACGAATAAACTGAGGAAGACTTGCCCATGGATTATCATTTTTAAAACGCGCGCGCGCACACACACACACACACACACGCCCACACATACACAAATACCCACTGAAGAAGTTTTTTTTTTCTTTTTAGTCGAAGGTGAAAAAGCGGAAAGTGGCAGTTCACTTCGCGCCATTGTATTAAATTACTGAGAAAGATTCGCATTGTTTAGACGTCAGTGTTTTCATTTATCCTCCCCCCCCCCCCCCCGGGCCTTTCAATGCAGATCTTAATGTTTTGAAAAAAAAAAAACAAAGATAACAAATCAAAGACAAAATGATGATACTTGAAAGGAAGACTGATATGAAATGAATGGCGCACAATGAAGACAAATGTGCTTATAAAGCACTTTACGTTCCCTTCTTGAAGAGATGGTCTGGAGTTTGCTGGATGCTGCTGGCCATGGAAAATTTCCAAAAAAACTACAATTGCCATCTTCTAAGAATCCCACGAACTGAACTAACAATGGCCACTGAATGAACATCTTGAATGCGACGGCGTATGATCGATAACGGGAGTCTGCTCCAAAGGAAGGCAACATTTAAACAAAGGAATGGTTCCAAGATAACATCCTCTCGGTATTATTCCGCTTCCTTTTCAGAAATGGGGGGGGGGGCGGGAATTTGGAACTAACAGAAACTTTTATATGAAGATGGATTAAACATTACGTCAAAATTAATATGAAGAGAGACCAACAGACTGGAGCAGGAGTAGTGCAGTCTGAAGCAATTTTGATTGGAGTCGTTCGGTGAAAATGTATCATTTATGAAACAGAGAGAGTGGAAATTGGAGGGACAATTGGGGAGCTTGAAATGGAAGCAATTTTTGGTAAAGTCGATAGAAATGTATCATTTATGACACAGGGGGTCGGCTCGGAGTTGAAGGTTTGGTGTGCAGACTTGGCAACCCTGACAGGAACGTACGCTCAGTATGGAAAAGGGAGATGAAGGGAAGAGGTTAAAAACTGTTGAGGATATGGGAACAAGAAAAGAAAAGAAGGGAGGGGAGGGTAAGGGAATGAGACGGGAGGGGAAAGGAAAAGGGGAGGAGAAGAGAAGAGATGAGGAGTGGAGGGGAAAGGAGAGGAACTAAACAGAACACAAAAGAACAAAACACAAAGAGAGAAAATATACAAACTATTAAGTGAAACAGCTGTTTATTTAAAACCTGAGGTCTGTAACGGATAAGACTTTTTAAAACAGATTTCTGAACAGGTGCTCCTCATATTTTGCTGCTTTTTTTTTTTGGTAGAATAAACTGTGCAAGTTCACGTCCTGGAGTTCTTCGTCTATAGTCTGACTACAACCAAACAAAGCCAGATGTGAAATGCTTTCGCAATATATCTGACTTAAACAATCCCCTAATATGACGTTCTTTAAAATAAAGATCTTTGTGAAATAGAAAAAAAAAAACAAAAATATAAATCAGTTCCTACTGATGATTAAAAAAAAAAAAAACAAGCTCGTCTATAATTCGCACCCACAACACATGAACATTTTTTGTTATCAAACATCATGTCAACAATCCTGTGCTCGGACATGATACATTACCTATATTTTTAGCATTTTACTAAGAATTATGAACTTCCAACTTCAGAATATAACTATATTGCTGATTTTTTTTAAAATGCTATTTACCCAATTCTGGTAGGCTCAAAGAAAAGGTGAATAAATGGAATCAACTGAGAATAGCTAGAAAAGAACAAATGTTCTATCTTTCCGATGATTCAGACTTTAAAAAAAAAACAAAAAACTACAGGTAAGGTTTTCCCCTTGCCTTCCAACGGAGTTGCTTCTGGTTTTATTCCATTAGCCTCTGGCTCTGTCAAGAGTCTAACCCACAAGATATGCAGGTGGTTTGAGATCAGAGTTTTCCTTCTCCTAGACAAACTGCCATCCAAGGTTTACCAAGCCCATCTGTCAGAAAAATCTACTGGAAGCAGCGGAGGCGCGCTTCCTAATGAGAATGATGAGAATATCGTGGGCAGCCAAGAAAGCAAATGAAGAAGTGGTAAGTGAGCCTGGGCAAATGAGAAAAATTATGACAAACTTCGGAACACGACAGTCGAGATTTGGAGGACTTATTTTGAGAAGAACCAAACTGGAACACACAAAGGGACAGAGAAAGGCAAAGAAACAAGATACTTAACGGACTAAAAGAGTGATACAGAACGCAGTACAACACAATCATATAGAAAGAACAAAAGACGGATGGCTGTGGAAATCAATGACGATCACCGCCTGACTGATATGGACCAATAAAAGAAAGCATAAAGACGTAAAGGGCTGCATGCCTGACTCACCCTGTGACAGCAACGACGTGCCAACAACGACACCAGCTAAAGTATTATTCAGCTGCAATGCCTGAATGGCAGTGAACTAGTGTACATTACTACTGATACTGTTGATTAGTCTTCTTGTAGAGTATGAACTAGTGTACATTACTGCTGATACTGTTGATTAGTCTTCTTGTGGAGCATGAATTAGCGTACACTACTGCTGATACTGTTGATTCGTCTTCTTGTAGAGTATGAACTAGCGTACACTACTGCTGATACTGTTTATTAGTCTTCTTGTAGAATATGAACTAGCGTACACTACTGCTGATACTGTTTATTAGTCTTCTTGTAGAATATGAACTAGCGTACACTACTGCTGATACTGTTTATTAGTCTTCTTGTAGAATATGAACTAGCGTACACTACTGCTGATACTGTTTATTAGTCTTCTTGTAGAATATGAACTAGCGTACACTACTGCTGATACTGTTTATTAGTCTTCTTGTAGAATATGAACTAGCGTACATTACTGCTGATACTGTTTATTAATCTTCTTGTAGAGTATGAACTAGCGTACACTACTACTGATACTGTTTATTAGTCTTCTTGTAGAATATGAACTAGCGTACACTACTGCTGATACTGTTGATTAGTCTTCTTGTTGAGTATGAACTAGCGTACATTACTACTGATACTGTTGATTAGTCCTCTTGTTGAGTATGAACTAGCATACACTACTACTGATACTGTTGATTAGTCTTCTTGTGGAGTATGAACCAGCGTACACTACTGCTGATACTGTTGATTAGTCTTCTTGTGGAGTATGAACTAGCATACATTACTACTGATACTGTTGATTAGTCTTCTTGTGGAGTATGAACTAGAGTACATTACTGCTGATACTGTTGATTAGTCTTCTTGTGGTGTATGAACTAGCGTACATTACTACTGATACTGTTGATTAGTCTTCTTGTGGAGTATGAACTAGCGTACATCACTACTGATACTGTTGATTAGTCATCTCGTGGAATACAATTTTCATTACAGAAATTTCTTCTTGTTATTGGCTCTAATAGATCAGAGTGTATGATCCAACGGACAATTTAATTTCCCCTGCTAAACACTAAGAAAATTCAACAAGAACTCCCTGGCACACCACTCCAAAGAAGAATATTGAGATAAAACAACTTAACTAAACTTGGCAATCTTCTGACATAAACAAACTTGTCAACAATGAGGGAGGGTTCCACAAACCCAGTAGTGTAGTTTTACATCAGACAACACAAAATTGTATTAATGGATAGAATGAAGGGTGAATTTGTGAGGATGAATAAATATCACTGCCACAAGGCAGGAAATATAGAATACAATGATAAGAAAAACTTCTCGGCGAGAACTAGTTCACCATGTGGAAGAAGAGCCATGTATAACAAAAAGGAAAAATACCAACTCACATACTTACAATTCAATTCACAATGAGTACAACATCACTTCCAAAATTACTACATCACTATTCCTTCAATGGTGAACATCACTCTTGTACATCATCATTCTAACTGAAATTCTAACAAACTTGCAAGTCTGTTCTAAAAAAACGACAAAATTCCAAAACTACATAATAACAAAATTAAAAATTAATAACTCCAACTATTTCCTTGACCTGACTACATCTCAAAGCAACTCCCAAAAAAAACTGGAGTAACTCAAAACAATGACTATCACATGACTACTAATTTGACTCTGCTCTAACTCATGCTCTGGCTATATCTCATGCTCTCAAAAATCAGTTTTTTTTTTATATAATCTCTGCTACAGCCACCACTATCCCCTGTTTCTCACTTTCTTCCACGCTATAAACAATCGCATGAATTCCACTACTCATTTTTAACCTTGCTCTATTTTCAGAATAGAATTCTATTCTCAAGAATTACTTACCACACCCAAAAGAACTGATAGACCTTGGAACTGATTTACCATTCCCACAACTAAATGTAAACCCAGATGAAGTTACATTGCATGAAATTGAAACAGCAGTGAATCTAATGGCTAACAACAAAGCTGCAGGTGAAGATGAAATAACAGCTGAAATGTTAAAAGCTATTAATATAGACAACATGAAACAACTACAGAGAATATTCAGTAAAGTTTGCAATTAAAAAAAAGTCCCTTCTAATGGAAAAAAGGAATCATTGTTAAAATACCGAAAAAAAGCAAACTTAGCGATTGCAACAACTGGAGAAGAGTTACCTTACTATCAGTTGTGTCAAAAGTATTTTGCAAAGTTATTCTGAATAGAATTCAAGATATAGTGGATGCTGCAATGAAAGAAGAACAGGCAGGACTTCGAAAAGGGAGAAGATATCTCGGCCAGATCTTTTACTCTAAGAATAATACTTGAAGAACATATTGAAAAGCAAAGACCGTTAATCCTGAACTCCATAGACTTTAAAAAGGAATTTGACAGCATACACAGAGAATCATTATGGAGGATTTTAAGAATATATGGAATACCATCTAAGATTGTCAACATCACTAATGACCTCTGCAATGGATACGTTTGTGCAGTCAATACAGACGAAGGAATGAGTGAATGGTTCCAGATTGAAACAGGCGTGAAACAAGGATGTATATTATCTCCCTTGCTTTTTAGAATTGCCAAAGACTTCATAATGAAAAAAACGGTCATTAATTGGGTACGTTGAGACCCAACTGGAAGATCTTGATTTTGCAGATGACATAACTTATCAGCGACAATATGAAATCAATGCACGTAAAAACAGATACCCTGTCTTCAATGGCTAGTAAAATAAGACTTGAAATTAACAAGGATAAAACAAAAATAACAGAAGCTCTCATTAACAATGAAGGACAAATATACGTAGAAGGAACAGCTTTTTTTTCATATCTCGGCAGCTATATAGACCACAATGGTGATACCAGAAAAGAAGATAAAATATGAATTGCCAAAGCAGCAATGGCCTTCAAGAATCTTGAGAACATATGGCATTCAAAAGTTATAAGCACAAAAACCAAGTTAAGATTATTCAATTCAAAAGTAATATCCACCCTCGTTTATGCATGTGAAAGCTGGAAAACAACTACAGAAATAGACAAGAAATTAGACTCTTTCGAAAACAAATGCCTAAGGAAAATACTCGGTATAAAGTAGAATGAATTCAAGAACAACGCAGAGATCAGACAGATGAGCAAACAACAACCTGTCTCATGGGTGATCAGAAAAAGAAAGTGGACATATATCGCTCACGTGATGAGAAGAAACAATTAGAGAATCCTCAAACAAGCTATTAAGTGGGACACAACAGGCCGAAGAAAAAGAGGTCGACCACGTGAAAATCTAAAGAGGACACTGTTAAGAGAAGCCAACTCAGTGGGCATAACATCCCTTGATGAGATTGAAAAACTCGCCGAAGACAGGACATCTTGGCGAACTACCATGCCGACCCTATGTGACGTTTAACGGCACGGGAAGGATGAAATGAAATTTTCAGTACAGAATCTCGAGGAGCATTAAGTTTCTCTCGTAAACTAAATTACTGAAAACTGGAAACTTCTAAATCATTTATCACGAGATTTTTTTTTTCTAAATTCACGGGAGCTATCAACAGACACTGGGGGGGGGGGGGGGGGGGAAGAGTAATGCAGGTATTCGCACTTTACTTGGTTATGACCCTAACACTAATGGCTACTTTGCCGTAAGCAGTTCCTGGATTTTTTTTTTTAAGTCAATGCAGTAAACACTCCACAACCTACGGCCAGAACACGGCAATGAGTCTTGTATCTTGGATACAACTCGGGATAAAATCTGACAAGCCTTGTATTAAACTGCTTTTACAGGTAAAGACCCAGTGGCTGGTTACATTCATACTCTAAGCTCTGATGTAATCGTCTACCAGAGTGCTAAACCTAGGCTGGGTTGGACGGAAGGTGTGGACTGGTTCAGACTTCCTGGACAACAGAGTCGATATTCCTTTAGTAAGTCACGTATGAGGATATTTTTATAGGTCCCCTCCTATTTCCAGTCCAAAGATAGAAATATAAAGATACCATCTTTGGTCCTAAAGGGTTCGACCACGACCACTCTGTAATTAGTTCCGCATCTGAATTACAGGAGAAATGATTAGGCAGCACTGGAATGATGTGAAACAAGTTATGTCAAAATTTCATTCACTCCAGCTTAGTAACAGTACGCCTATCACGTCACAGAGAAACGTGTGTGATGCGAGCTAGTGCCCATACTTTGCTTCACCTACAGAAACCCATAGAAGGCGATGTGCTCAGCATCTGGCCTGGCTGCTTTCCCTTCCCCAGTTCCAGAAGGAGTCAGGCACCAATTTCTAAGCGGAATGTTTGGTGCGTCTCCCGCTGGATTCCAACCACCAATCTTCGCCATGACAGACAAGTGCTAATTACTCCAACTTATTCTCTATAACCACTGCCCCGATGACCATCGAAAGTTTTACAAGACACAAGCAACGTGCGCCCAGTTTCCGTGGGCGATTCATCATCATCATCATCATTATCATCATCTGTCTGCTTATGCCATTAGCTCGCAGGGAGTTTCTGAATCGATTCATAGCAAGGTGAGAGGCCTGAGTAGCTGTCACGTTATTTTCCTCAGCGTGTCTTTCAGCCAATCTATCCATTATTTTTTTTTCTTTGGTGGTTCTCGCTCCCTATATCTAAATGTTTTCGAGCTGTATGCACGTGAAGCTGCTTGTTCTGGATTCACGCGCATCAAATGCCCGAACCACCTCTCTAAGCTCGTCGTTCTTGTTTATATTCTGGTAATTTATCCCTTAGATCTGTCCAATTATTTCTCTCACATTTCTCTTGAGCATTCAATAATCAACTACTGGTTTGCTGGGTCCTGTCGCAGCCTCGCCAAAGCCACGTTTGCCAGGACTTGTCAAGGCCTGAGCGGTGCGTCCAACATCAAACGCTGCACAATATGTAGAATTTTTTGGGGGTTTTTTTTTCTATTATGCTTATAATGGCGCTTTATTCTATTTTCACGCTGCTGCTCCCAGTTTACTGGCATTCTGTTGTAATCCTTTCTTTCAGGAATCCTATCTCATCATTGCGTGGATACGCTGAAATGTGTGCCCTTGCCGTTTACGTAAGCCCGACATGTAATTACTGTCACTGTTATATCTTACTGCTTCTTTAACGGCAAAAATCTCTGTAATTACCTTCCAGTTTCCAGTACGAGACGACAGTTCGGATCTTTTGTCTGTCGTTAATACACAGCACATAAATGTCACTCATATTTTCCCGTCCACAAAATATTTCTCCTTGCCCTATAACATTATTTTCCCCCCTGTAAAACTTACAAACATGGACATCTGCCGCGCTTTTCTTCAGTTTTCTTCTCCTTCTTCTTCAATCTCCCTGGAACTACGAGCTGGTGATAGTGGCAGCTGATACGCTGGAAGTGCTGTGGCAGAGCATCAGTTCGGCTTGGAAGATGATCATGGCAGCATTTTTTTTTGTTCAGTCCCTAAATGCAGCTAAAAAGCAGGGAGTGTGTAATGCTTCTTCAGTGCGAAATACTTCCATCACAGTGGGGACTACGGCAATCCCTGACCCCGTTAGTTATGTTGGGCCTGTTATGGAGGTACCAAAGAAGGGGTGGGGACAGTATCTTGGTCACTTGGACGCTAGCATGTCAGCTATGATTCGCCTATCCTAACGCCAGCACGTCAGCTATGATTCGCCTATCCTGACGCCAGCATGTCAGCTATGATTCGCCTAACCTGACGCCAGCATGACAGCTATGACTCGCCTATCCTGACGCCAGCATGTCAGCTATGACTCGCCTATCCTGACGCCAGCATGACAGCTATGACTCGCCTATCCTGACGCCTGCATGACAGCTATGACTCGCCTATCCTGACGCCAGCATGTCAGCTATGGGTAGCTGACTGTTAAGTCAGACAGCGTCCCCCCCGCCCCAAACCCACTAAAGTATTATGCTTTCGATACGAATGTTAGAACTCAATGCCTCTGAACTGTTTGTCTCTTTCGCGCTATATTCATATTATCTTCGATTTGGCAGAGATCAATTTTCAGGATTTCGAATTTTCCAGACAAAACTGCGGACACCGGAAATGCACTACACCGCCACTTTCGGTGCAAGAAGACCTCTGTCGGTTTGTATACATGCATTTATATTTAACTACTGTGTGTCTTACATTGCTTATATATGCGCTGACAATGCTTGAATATTTAAAGAAACAGCCATATAGTACTCCCGGTAAACAAAATTAACAGAATAGTCAGCCAACACTCAGTGGCAGCGTTTTGGCTATCTGATATATCAGTTCAGTTTAATATGGGTATTATATGGTTGTTTCGTTAAATATTCATCCAGATTTTTCATAAATTCATTTTGTCAAGATTTCTCGACAGCGCTCTATTCACAGATCTCATACGGATGCTCAAAATTTCCTTCCTGCTATAATCCTTATAACTGAGCGATCCCTACATTACACAAACACCATAAAATATACTCAAAATCAGTACAGTTTAGGCCAGTGTTTCCCAAAGTGGGCATTAACGCCCCCTGTGGGCGCTGGAAAGGACCGAGGGCTGGAGGGAGGCGTTAAGGAAAAAAGGGTCAATATGGGGGTAGTGGAATAAAAGGGGCAGTGGGGGGGGGCGTTGATGGAAACGAGGCAGCAGATATGAGGAAGGGGGGGGGCACAGTAATACCTTTGTTCTCAACACTTTTCAAGCTCATATTGAGAAACGTATCCCTACACGAAGCTCATCCATCGTATTAAAGGCTGAGAAAACAATGCGGTAGGTTAGTTATAAATGTACGCTTTCATATTGTTAGACTGAAGTTTTTAGTTGTGTAATGCATTTCATGGACAAGTCATTGTACGAACAGTACATAACGGGGAGAGGGGGTGCCTGGGAGAACAGGGGACGGCAGTCCGAACAAGCCTAGGAAACGCTGCTTTAGGCCCTTAAAGGAACAAATAACTTTAAATGTATGCAAGATGTGCTAAATAACAAATACACAACTGATTTTTTTCCCCTCACAAAATTCTCCGTATATCATCAAACCAACCCTCTGTGTATCATTAGAATATCTCCTGGTATCGCCAGAGTATCGCTTCTATATCGACATAATACCTTTTTTGTGTACACCTTCTGGCTGTCAAAAGGAATATTACTCTCCATACAACTAGGCTGAATGAAAAGCTCTCCGCTTACCACCGGTAGTGCGTGCTCCCCAGAATAAAAGATCAGGTAATAACTGTACTTTTCTTTCCGCCCCCCCCCCCCCGAAATATACGAGTACATTTACACCGCCTGGTTAATGAACAGCCCGACATTCTCATCTTGCTATTACCATTAATATTAAATGATGAAACCTTAACATGGCTAACAGCGGCCATCTGGCCGTGCCAGAGAGCTAGCAAGTGCTTCTGGCTGCATCAAATAAAATGTTTACTGAGCAGCGGCGATAGGGTGGGTTTTCATGGTGGAGACATGAAAGTCAGTGCCCCTGTCTTTGTAGCTATATATTAAACAGCAATCATCACCATGTGCCGTGCCGGTGTGCGTTGGCGGTCATCTTTCTCCACTGATCCCGATCCTTGATACTTCTTCATCAGCTCAGATATTGGCTTTTTATTGTGTCATCGCGTTAGCCCACCCCCCCCCCTTTTTTTTGGGTCTTTCCCGTTTATATTTCTTCTTGTTATGATGTTTTCAAGCCCTTCTCTTCTCATTATGTCCAATGAATGATGACTGTCGTTTTCTTATAGGTTTAATTTGGTTCCTATCTATACCTGCCGTTGTAGGACATTCCCTATTTGTCATCTTAGTTGTCCTAAGACAACGTCTAAGAAACCACACCTCTACTACCTCAAGTGATCTTTGCATCGATCTGTTCACTGTTCATGATTCACTTCCGCGTGGTAGGATGGGCTCAATGGAGCGTTTACAACTATCTTGTGTTCAGTGACTGAGATGTACTGAACAAAATGTTTCTCATTTGAAAGCTGTTCTGGCTTGGCGTATTCTATTCTTGATTTCAGAAGTGCATTTCCCATCTGAAGTTACCTGCGTACCCGATATATGTATATATACTCGTCTCAAGGTTGTTCGTTGTACTTCAATACCCCATTTAGGTGGGGTCTTCTATCGTGATATAACCATTTTTTTTAAATGTTTTCTTGCTACTTAGGGCGAGTCCTTTCTTCTCACTTTCTTTTACTGCTTTATCTAATAATTACTGTACTCTTTAGGCTACCATTAACTGTATCAATGGCATATCGTGGAATATTCCTGTCGTAGCTTCCTTTCCAGTTGCGCTGTGCAGTGATAACAAACCTGACGAGGTGACACAGCTTTGCCCAACATCTTGGTTTACTCGCTGATATTTACTTTTCATATTTTTCTGTCCTGGTAGCTGCTTCTTGATTTCAATACATGTTGGGTTGCTGTTATTTTTCTTTATTCTCATATCTTTGCCGCCATTATTTATATCCTCTTTTTTTTTAAAGACGACGAAAACAACAAGCCGTGACCCGGTGGTACTGCAAACCGGGTCCACCCGTAACGAGATGTGGACCTTACCCTCGGCATTCAATGTGCAGGGTAGGCCTCAACCATCTCGTTTGTTCCAAAAATAACAAAGTGTACATTCTACAGAGCTCAGAACTACACTTCGATCTTAGCCAAAAGGCATTTTCATGGTTTCGCCATGTTTCACTCTATCAAATGCTCTGGTATGGTCAATGATGAATATAAATAAGTGTTTCTGTTGTTCAAAAGTTCTCTTTTATTTATTAAATGTAGTTTATGTAATACATGGCTGGATGCTCGTTTCATTTTCCCCACCCCACCCCACCCCTTTTAAAAAAATTTTAAAAAAACATAAAAATATTTCCTTGCGGGTTGTCTTATTTACGTCAGTTGGAAGTGTTCTCACTGCACGGACAACAATTCTTCAATTTCATTGAAAATGATCTCCCCCTCTGCTATTCCCCCCTCCCCCAATCCCAAACACCCCCACATCCCACCATGTCTGCCCACGATGGTACTATCTGATTTAAATGCATAAATTGACACGTAATAACTCTATAATCTTGAAAAACAAGAAGGAAAAAAGACACGTGTGTCGACTTAAGAACAAAACATCTTAACAAACTTCAGTCTAACTATCACAAGGAAAAAAAAAAACCTTTCCAATTATTTTACAATAATAAATCAATTTATTTGGGATCAATGCCCAAATAAAGATGAGATGATGGTCACTGATAAAGTATTTAGTTATGCTGTGTTCTAAAAAAACAATACATTAAGCAAGGAAAGCAGTATATACTACAGTCTTTGAGAGCTGGTGAAAAATGTGTAACTCTATATACTACAGTGTTTGAGAGTTGGTGAAAAACATGTAACTCTATATACTACAGTCTTAGAGAGTTGGTGAAAAATGTGTAACTCTATATACCACAGTCTTAGAAAGTTGGTGAAAAATGTGTAACTCTATATACTATAGTCTTGGAAAACTGGTGAAAAATCTGTAACTCTATATACTACAGTCTTGGGAAGCTAGTGAAAATTTTATAACACACGGTTTTGTTAATTACTTCTAAAATACTGAAAGAAATGAGTGAAATTTCCTTGTTTAAATTTTTTACAACATCAAAGATAACAATGTTTCCAGACTATTCCACAACATTATCTCTCTACATGTAGCAACACTTGAGGTAGGGGTTTGCTTTGGTATCCGAAAAATATTTCCAATCCAGTTTTTTTTTTTTTTAACCTCCACCCAAAAGTAGCTGACTCTTCAACTCAAAGACCACAGAAAAGAAAATTAAATTAATTCAACAGCCCTTCATGATGATGATGCTGACAACCTGGCAAAAAACTGCTGCATGACAAGATGGCATGCTATTTCAGATGATGCCTGAAGTTTTAAAAAAAACAGTACATGTCAACATAGAGCTTTGAGTTTGATAGAGAAAACCATCAGCTGCAGAGTGTCCCGATAGTGAAGGCAGAGTCATATTAGCAGGCCTCTAAATCTCATTCACTCACTAACTCACTCAAAGTGCAGGTGACCTGCAGGCTGTCACAGCTACAGTATGTTGAACACACACAACACGAATCTCTTCTAATACAGGGACAACTGCATACCGTTTTATCTTAATGTTGTTCAAAAATAGCTGAATCTGTATACACTTTACTGTATTTATCTCTCTCTCTCTCTGAACCTTAAGTGCCCAGGGCACATGGGGCTTCTGCAAGGGTTTTCCACAAATGCCTGTCCTTCGCCTTCTTTTCTGCTCTTGCCCAGGTGAGCCCTCTATTGCTCAACATCCTTTCTGTTGTTCTTCTCCATGTCTCTTTTGGTCTACCCTTACTTCTGCTCCCCTGTGGTGTCCATCTTAGTGCTATTTTTGGTAGTGAGTTGTCAGTCATTCGGAGCACATGTCCCAACCATCGCCAGCGTCTTTCTTCAATAATTGTACTTATGCCAATGCCTTTCTGCCTGCACAGACATTATACTTTTGTATTTATTCTATTTGATTTTATCACTGTTTCTGTCTTGATACTATTTTGCTCTAATCCTATTTTACTGCACACTTTGATAACCCCATTCACTAATTTTTGTAAACCGCTTTCATTTTCCAGCTGTCAGCAGTTTAGTATCTTCATATCACAGACTACTGATAACACGACTTCCTATTTTCATCTGTTTCTAAATTTTAATGCTCTGCACGATGTTTTCATTACATTTTCAGAATATGTCAAGTGACATGGGACATCCTTCCATTCAGCCCCATTTTATCTTTTCATAATCACTTTTTTTCATGCTTGTACCTGCTTAATGATTTCAGTGCTTATTCTTTATAATTCTCAGATCCATATTTTATCTAAATATAATTGTTAAAAGCACTTTGTATCACATCTTCATGTCTTGCAGTCAAATGTTCTATACAGTCAGTGAAGTAGAACTTGCTTACTGTCAGAAATTTCTCTGTTAGTGATGCTCTTAACATTTCAGCTTGCTTGGGCAATACTATGAAAACTGATTTGGATCAGTCCAATGGCATATGTTTGTGTCATAGTTCATATTTAGGAGACTTAACATTTTTATGCTGCTATCATTTAATGTTAAGATATTCTTCCCATGAAAATACTAAGCCTTCATGCCTTCTTTGCTCTCTGCTGTGTGCTTTTCTGACTTCTAATTCCGTTGGTCCATAGATAGTACCACCAACACCAAACTGATCACTTTTCTGGCCACTGAAGACATCTTTTAGGACATCATATCTACCCAGACAAGGATGTACAAAACTGCATGCTCTATTCCTGCAGCAGGAAACATTCTTTCAGAACCCTCTTATGAGATGATGATTATAAGAAAGCAGAAGGACACAGCCCTTCTTCTTAGATCAAAGGCAAGGCTCCATTCACCACAATTAGAATGACCAATTCTATAATGACAACATTTTCTCTGCCAGAAGTAATCACGTGATGCAGTTACATGAGAACAAATGTGTGCCAAGCTTGACAATGTAGCATTACAAAGTCAGTTAATAAATTGTGACAAACCATTGTACCAGTGCTGGTTGCAGACTTGAATGTGTTACAGAGATTTAATTATATTTTTCAAACAAACTTATACCTTACACATATTTCCATTTATAGAAAAATAGAAGACAGTGATCAGGCCATAACTGCATATATACATGAGATAGAAGATACAAGACCAAGGCAAAGGCAGACAAACAAAGTAGAAAGAAACCTAAGAGAACTCAGAGTAAAAAAAAGAAAAAATGGAAAGAAAAAGCCAAGAACAGATACAAAACTGAGAGAAAATGTATTTACAGAGAACCAACTTATGGCGGTACTGGGCTTGATTTCCAAACAACTGAAAAAAAATATTGCCAGAACTGTTCAGCTATTCTCTTCCTAACTATCAATAAGTAAAGTAAAACCAAAGTTATTGACATCTTTTGAAGTCATACTGGTACCTAAATGAACTGGTGATGATAATGATTTCAGTAATCTAGCAATGGGGATACAGGGAATCCAGGACAATCCAATGGGAGTCTGTAATAGCGATAAGCTTAAGAATTTTGGCTAAAAGAACCGAAAGCGAATGCAGAAAAAAAAAAAAATTATCTGTGAAACTATTACAGAAAACTAGTCATAAAGACTTTAGCATTAAAAATAGCATACTGAAAATTCCAGTAAATTCACTCTAAAATGACTTTCATTAGTAAAACAACTTTAAATCAGCAAAGATTCATTCAATAACTAATTTCACTCCATGATAAAACTAAAACATTGTTAATGGTCAAATTTCTATAGCAATTCAGCTTTATCACTGCTTCTACATTTAAAAAAAATAAACAAACACAACTGATAAGATCCGGAATTCACAACCCCATCTGTATTATGGATTCAAATAACATTAACTGCTAATATCACACACACACATAAACGTTACTATCTCCATGTACTGATTTTTTTAAAAATTCTGTTGAAAACGCAATGCTGGAAGAATTTATAGTGAAGATTTCCAAATAAAATACTGGTTACACTCTTTATCCAGGATTTCACATATTTACCTACATGTGGATTCCATTTGATTTCAGTATTTTATTATCATTATGTCAAATTATACATTAGAAATGTAATAGAACCGACCCTATGATGATCTAATAAATGATAACATTTATTTAAAAGACAATAATCTTAAATATGCGAATTCATTTAAGTAAGATGAGACAGAAGTAGTACCTGGCCTCTGTAAATAAATCCATGTCTGGCGGCCACAGCCTGAGCAACCTCCTCGCCGCCTTTGATATGCACGGCCCAGAGGTCAGTGAAATGCTTGCTCACGACGATTTCCACAAGAACAAAAAATCCTAAAACCAAGGCTTCTACAATGTGAATAGATCCATGCATTGTGTTGACAAGGGCCGGTCGGGTGAGAAGAGATAGGATGAGGGTCCCTATCTCTGGCACCTGTGTCACCGACCGTACCTTCCCCGTGGACTGGAAACTTCAGCTCCCTCGCCAGTGTCTTTCAACCTTCGACATGGCACTTATAGGTGAATCACACACTTCACTTTCACCATACGAACCAGTCGTGAAATATCCACAGCTTTCATCATGTTTGAATAATGACCCTACAAGTCACACATACTTAGCCGTTCTCCATGATGAACTACAGCATCCTGTTTGTAAAGTGGTGTCCGTTGAAGATGAAACTACGCCAATTCCCCGTCTGTCTGTCTCTTTCTCTCTCTCACTCTTCGTTTCGTTCCGCGAATAAATTGCTGCGAGTTTTGCATTGGCTGAGCTGCGAGCGACTTCCCATCGATCCTGAGTTTGTGCCGCTGGCTAATCACCGAACAAAACCCGAGAGCTGAGAAAGAACCGTGTGGTAGTTCTCTCTACAACAGTGCTCCCGCTAAGTATTTTATCACTCCTGCAGATATTTTTTTAACGTGAAACAATAACTCCTCATTTTGTTTTTTCCTTTGACTTCTTCAATCAACCTTTACTTTCATCGACCTAGACATATTTTGTACGATTTGTTTTTCAATCGCTTGTCACATCGCCTCATGGTTATAAACCAAGTTTCTTTTTCATTTTCATCTGCAAGATTATAATTAATACAAATATACAGGTAATATTCCATAATACTGCAGTAATTGATATATTATCACATATAATAAATTTTATGAAAATGATAAACAAAACTTTACATTTAAATAATTAATGCTCTTGGTAAAACAAAGTAAGAAAGAAAATTGTAATGATATTATACTTTTTCAGAACTTATTTGACTATTATGCCGGTGGGATTGGGGGGGGGGGGCATCACAATCTTTGGGGCGCTGAGGTGGGTCATGATCCAAAAAATGCTGAGAAACACTAAATTAAATTAATAAAAATGTGAAATTGTTCAGTAGGTGACTGTAAAACTTTTCAACCATAGTAACTTTTTGGAAAACTTCACATTATAAAAACATCATATGTTGCGCTTTGTGACTACAATCATGAGTTTTAAAATGACATAATGCTGTAAAAGACAATCAACAATTAGCGAATAATCAGCAAGTGACCCGGTATGTGAGGTAATGAGTTCAAAGTTCAAAATTCAGACTCCGGTTTCACTCCATTCGTGACAACCCCATATATGCTCCATCGCATGGCGCACCATCCGGCCAAGAGTCTTGAGTGCTGGTGCTAAACACATTGTTTCCTGTGTCACATTGTGCTGTGACTAAACACATATGTTTCCTGTGTCACATTGTGCTGTGACTAAGTTGCAGATATGCAGTAGCAGCACGACGAACATCCCCTGTAATGTTATACTCTTCACGAGACAACTCTAGGACGTTCACAAATTGGCACATAGGATTATCAATCAAGACCCCATTATCTTAGCACTCACAGCCATAAATTACATGGAACACGATGACGATGAAGATGAAACGAGCAGACAAAATACATCACTTGACGTCTCCAACAATACAGAAGCCCATCACGAATAATCTGAGCTGCTAGCTAGCTAATACTAAGTTAGCGCCATGAGAATCAAGCAACTTCTCAATTAATCCACGCTAACACTTAACTAACTTACACAAAAACATTTCTAGCAAGACGACACTAACACAACATACACGTTTCGCAGTCAAACTCTGAATGGTCTGAGTTGAAACTTTCGTCTTACAACTAGACCACAAAATAATCTTTGCACGAGCAGAGAATGAACATGAAGTCGTGAACAAAAACAATCTAGAAAATTCTACAAAACATACAACCATCATGTGCCTAACTCTGAGATACTGATTCAGAGTTATATCAAGGGTTAGGTACCCTGGACCAAATGGTGTCACACAGGGCCTCAAAATACTGTAAAAGACAAGCAAATAATTAACGAATATGAGCAGGGCCTCCAAGATGAATTTTATAAGCCGAAGCAAAATTATCCTCTCCTCACTCCCCACCCCCTTTTTCTGTTATCATATTCATTAGCCATTCTGTTTTTACCGATCACAGACCTCCTGGAAGCCTTCTGGGCCCTTCTGACTTTGCTTTGATCTGCAGTCTGTAGCAAATAAGAGAAAGCTGACTTCGCATTGGTATGCGTCTATAACAAGTAAGACGCGGCAGACTTCTAGGTGAGCTTTCATGATATCTGTGTTCAATAAATGTCATATTGTGATGTCAAGAGATCAAATGCCCAAGGACATTATCAAAGCCAGCACACACAGCCAGACTAATCTGTTAGTTAAAAGAATGTGGTCGTGATAGCTATTGTCCCAGTATTTCATGTAGCAGCATAAATCAGAGTGTGGAGTGTATGGACAAGAGACAGTTTATTTATTATTTATGTATTCATTTCTATGTTCATGCTTATTATGCTCATTAAGAAATGCTGGATGGCTGTGACTGAGTGAAATATGACGAAGGGCACAATGTTGGACGGGTCTTCCTGCCCAGTTCTTAACCCTTTGAAAATTAAGTCTGTTCGTTAAGTGCGTTCTCTTGTTTTGTCTTTCAGGTGTCCATCGCATGCCTGTACTGGAGTCTACCTAAAATGTAGCATTTCACCCTTCTTCTCTCATCATCTACACTTGTCTCTTATCACTATCCTTGGGTATTTTAATGCCAATACTGATCAGTGTTGGTCGGCCATCTACAGGCATAGGCTTTCTGCAGTACTAGCACCATCTATTTCCTGCGTCCTCAGTCTGCGTGCCCAACTTCACTCAGTGAAGTCAATGATTCCTCTTCTAAACTAACAAATTTATAGAAAAGCAGTATAAAAAATACAACACTCAAACCATACTTTAAATCATTTTAGACTTTGATAGTATATATATATATATATATATATATATATATATATATCAAGTGCCGTGCCGCGTGGCGTAAGCGATCATGTCTCTCCACATTTCCCTGTCTTTAGACTTGGTTATGAGATCTGCCGGTGACTTCCTTCCTAGCCACATTGACAGCCTATCCAGTAACTTCTCTCTCTCTATCTTCCTCTGTCTCTTCTTCCCTCAATTTTTCCAGTTGCCACAGTGTGTTCCAATTTTCCTCTTCTCGGAAAATGTCCTACAAATCTTGCTTGTCTGCCTCTGATCTTTGCTGTAATTTGCCTTTTAACTCCAGCCTCTCTTAAGACTTCTTCGTTGATTTTCTTAGCTGTCCATGGTACCTTCAACATCCTTCTTATGAACCACATTTCCATGGCTTCCATTTCTCGTTGTACCTTCTTATTCACGGACCATGCTTCACATCCATAAAACAAAACTGGCTCTATGTAACATTTAAGTACTCGGAATCTTGTTTAAATTGATATGGATCTGTTGCACAAGATGTGTCTTATTTTCTGGAATCCCGAATATATGTACCTATACTTTTCGTGTATGCAAGTACATGCAGATACATATATTCACACACAAATGCAAGTACATATCACATATATACAAACACATGCACACATATACATATATACACATATGCATGTATACACACAAACATATGCTGTCACATACGTACACATACGCATATATGTATATATATATAAATATGTGTGTATACATTTACATATATATGTATATACACATATAAACATCCATGCATATGTATATATACGTATGTTTTTGTAATACACATAGGTATTTCCATCTCTGAGTCTCTCTCTCTCTCTCTCTCTCTCTCTCTCTCTCTCTGAACCTTAAGTGCCCAGGGCACATGGGGCTTCCGCAAGGGTTTTCCACAAATGCCTGTCCTTCGCCTTTTTTTCTGTTCTTGCCCAGGTGAGCCCTCTATTGCTCAACATCCTTTCTGTTGTTCTTCTCCATGTCTCTTTTGGTCTACCCTTACTTCTGTTCCCCTGTGGTGTCCATCTTAGTGCTATTTTTGGTAGTGAGTTGTCAGTCATTCGGAGCACATGTCACAACCATCGCCAGCGTCTTTCCTCAATAATTGTTGTCAGTGGCTTCATCTGCATTTCTGCTAATAAGATGTTATTTCTTATGGTGTTTGGCCAAAATATTTTTCTAATTCTTCGTAAACATTTAGTCTGGAAAGAATTCAACTTGTTTTCTATGGTTTTGGTGATTTTCCAGCATTCACTTCCATAGAGTAGTACACTTAGAACATTACTCTTAAATATCCTGATTTTCATATTTATGCTTAGTTTTTTTTTATTTCCATATTGTCTGCAGCATTGCAAAAGCCTGGTTTGCTCTAGTAAGTCTGCTGTTGATGTCCTCTGTGCTGTCTCCATTTTCTGCTACTCTATTGCCAAGGTATACAAATTCGTTGACCTCCTCCACTAACTTGTTATCTACTCTGAGTACATTTCTGTTGTTCACATTTTGCTTCATCAACTTTGTCTTTCCTACGTTGATCTTTAGTCCTATGTTGTTTGCATTCTGAGTTAGCTTGTTTATTTTATCTTGCATATCTTTGTGACCGCTTGATAATAGACAAATGTCGTCCACAAAGTCTCAGAGTCACTGTAGAGTAAAGATGTACTCGGGATAGCTATTGTCCCAGTATCTAAGAGGAGTCACTGACGACCTATGAGGAAACATTAACTGAGTTAAGTGGACACGGACTGAACTCGCAGGAAACAAATGTTGCTAGTACTTCAGAAAGCCTGGAGTAGTTTTTGTGTGTGTGTGTGTGTGTGTGTGTGTGTGTGTGTGTGTGTGTGTGTGTGTGAGAGAGAGAGAGAGAGAGAGAGAGGAGAGAGAGAGAGAGAGAGAGAATGAATGATTTTTTTTTAAAAGGTGAAGAATTGGACGCGCAGGCCAGTCTTACATTCTGCCCTTTATCACTCCATCTTTCATTCTTCACACACATTCGATTTAATATATATATATAAAAGAATGTAATCATACCTATTGGTCCAAAAACTGGTTTTTCCCCCTAGAATTTGAATAATTACTAATTGTAGATGTACAGTATGCATAAATCATACAGACATGTGAAAAGTTAATTACGTTTAGATAGATTTATGTCTCATGTTATTACCATTTAAGCTTAAAAGTACTATGGGAATAATAATTATCTTTGTTCACAGAATTTTAATGCAGCAACTCTCTCTCTCTCTCTCTCTCTCTCTGTGCGTGGTTGCGTGCGTGCGTGCGTGTGTGTGTGTGTGTGTGGAATCTTTGACTGATGCTAAATGCAGCTATGTTTGTTAGCAGTTAAATATGACATGCTTATGTTAGTAATCTTAACGCAAAACCGAGTCAGTGGTTCGCCATAAATGCAGTGCATGGTCGCTCACTACATGGATTCTCGCTTGGCAGAACTGTAAAGGAGGACAACACAACTAATGCCCTTTATCACGTGCGTCTCCACAAAGGAGATAAATGTCAGTCACAAATGCTCTAAACGAATGCTGCTAACTCAGGTATACTAGTCCATATATTTTCAGAGACTAAATGAGTCTCCCCAAATGCGAAGGGAATCCTAGGGGAATGCTAGGACCAATTTAGATTTCAAATATTTACAAAACAACTTTGAGATATTTTTTGCTATAATGGTGATTTTTGGTCTTTTAACCGGTGGACTCCCTTTCGCCCTGACAACAGGTGTGGGCTTTTTATTTAAAAAATGTTAAAACCCTCATTAAAAAAAAAAAAAACAGAACCAGATGATGCTGAGATTTTTCAAACATTTTAATTGAGCCAGTCCATTTGCTGGTTCATGGACCCCCAAAAATCTGTGGACCATAGGCAATAACCACTGTTCTATAAATAAAGCACGGGCCTTTTGATGAGCTGACTACATTACATAGCGGATGAATAAGTAACGGAACAGGAAGACGTCAATATTAGCATTATGGAGGTCGGCAGGACTCTGTGATATGTTATCTCTGCTTTAGGACGCAGGAGATGGAGATAAATACATGAATACGTATAGGGTGAGCGTTATGTCAAAGGCACACGAAGAACTGTACATCAGTAATAGTACTGATGTCATCAAAATGGTACCTGGAAAGGTACATAATGGGGAAAAGAAAGAGAGGAAGACCAAGGCGAAGATAGCTACGAGACATCGCTGATGATCTGCAAATGGATGCATCTTGCTCACAACCGAGAGGCCTACAGGAGTGCTGTTAAGGAGGCAAAGTTCCGCAAGGGACATGCAAATGAATGAATGAATGAAGGCATTAAATCGAGTGTTGCTTGCTGTTGGTGTCCTGTTACGGTGGTGGGCAAGGGAAGTGACAGATTCATTTAATCATTTACATTAAGCTAAAGTTCAACTTCGAATCACGTAAGGGAGGCCTAGAGACATTCTACTAATAATTAACTCTCAGTACAATTTTTTTAATGCAGCATCAGCTTAATGATGCTCATTTCCTTAAAACGTACTAAGATTATTCCTAGGATGACTTTAGGTAGTCGCATTTCTCATGAGAATTATGTGTACGACCCGCCAGCTTCTGGTATGTAAACCAATCAAGGTGGATCCCGTATGTCTAAACGGTTTGGAACTGGGCTGTGTAGGCTTGTACTATAACGAAGCAACAGTTACTGTCCTTAAAATACCACACTTGGTTATCACGACAAACTAAAATCTAACCAAGATTATTGACATGGATATAGTTCAAGTGTCTATTTCATGGTATGCTGTGGTCTATTTCATGGTATGCTGTGGTCTATTTCATGGTATGTTGTGGTCTATTTCATGGTATGCTGTGGTCTATGTCAGCAAGTCCACCCATGGGACTGACTGTCATATATCTGTCAGCTTGGTACAAGCTACTCTCTTCCGCAATAAATTCACATCGTTAGAACCTCGGACAGGACTTTTGTAAGCCGGTGCTAAACTGTCCCTTTCCCTTACCCTATTGATTAGCCACTCTGTTTCATCTACTACAGGCCCCTCTTGTAACCCTACGCACCATTCCTCAAAACAAGGAAAGCCCTCCTTCCGGGTCCCATAGCGACGTACTGCCTGGACCCACCTCATTCCTTTCATTAAAGTAAGAGATCACAGTTTTGTAGGATTAGGCCTCGGAAAAAATCGTAGACAAAGCACTTTAGTGAGACGTGAGAGAAAGAAAAATCACAAGAGAATTACCTGGGATTCGAACCACGGACTCCTTTAGAACGAGCAGCCGCCTAGCCACGAGAGAACAGCGTACTAACGAAATGAGCTCGGTTAGTTAGTCTCACGTCTCACTAAAGTGCTTTGTCTACGAATTTTTTCGATGTCTAATCCTACAAAACTGTGTTCTCTTACTTTACCATACGAAAGCCCTGTTGTTTCCTATTTAATAAAAAAAAAAAAGTTCCTTCCTTTCATTTGATCTGCATATCATTGTATTCCGCTCAGTTCAAGCAGTGGGTCATTCCTGCGTCTACCCGAATTCATTAGCATGACTTCCTGTATGTACGTAACGATTTTTCTGTTTTTCTCATTTGCCTTTTTACTTGTTTTTAAACGTTTTATTTGTCGTTTAAATTTATAATCCTGGTTAAGTTGTTGCCTACTATTTGAAGAAAAAAGAGCTCTAGATTGTGACTACTGCCTGTTGTGCTGCTTGTAAAGATGATCGTCATTTTGATGATTTCAAACTGTTATGACTTACAGAAAGCCTTTAAACAAATGTTTCACGATCGGAAATGTAACGGGTTGATGGCAAAATCCACCTTCCCCCTTCTGCCTAAAAGTTGTGATATGCAAAAAATTTCGTATATCTTACAAAGAACACAGAAATTATACGTTTTTCTTGGCTCTTTAGGATTATTTCGGGTACCGTGTATGATGGAATCTAATACATAATATGTAGTAACCCCCGGATTGGAGTACACGAGCATCCCTTTTACTTTGAGTAGCTGCTGAATTCAGCTCAGGCTAGTTGCTGCAGACAAGACATGTTTCCATTCCTCTTTGCTCTTAATCTTTTCTTGCCAATTGTCGATTCCAAGCGCATGTATATCTTCTTATAGACTGTCTTGTCATCGTTATCTAGGTCTACCTCTTGGTCTGTTCCCTTTCATCAGTTCTGTGTAGGTCATCTTTGTTTGTCTAGCCATCTCAGTCTGTTGCTTTGGTTTTTTTTTTTTTCATAATGGCAAGCCCTCATACTTTTTTGAATGTGTTACTTCCATTCTTAATCAACAGATTCAATCACTCTGTACTTTGTGTTAATTACTACACCTCTCTCTCTCTCTCTCCCCCACCCCCCCCCCCCCCGCCAGCTCCTTCGCTGTATCATATCTAAAGCTACACAGATGATTACAAATCTAGTCTGCCACAAGGAAATACTTAAGCTAACTATAAGTACAAATTAAATAGCTCCAACGGTAATGTATGGAAACGATGTCATCGAAATACACATTGTCTTGAATATCTTACTTGGTTCCGCCAGTGGTAATACCTTCGGGGCGACTTAAAATGTCACGTCGAAAGCTGAGATCGACTGGCAACCCCTCATCCTAGAGTTGACTCTTGTGTCTTGTGTAGCCAAGTGTGCTCTAGTCCGAGCCGACAGACTCAAGTCCACAACAATAGCCTTCATTATGTTTATTGTCCACGTTTTACTTCCACAGTGCAGAAAATGCCCGATATAACATTTTAGTCAATGCTGGATTTAGACAGAAACTAAACAAGCTACGCCTTAGGGCCTCACACTGAAGAGTCCACTGATGTGCCATTCTAACAAAGGGACCCCAAGCTTATATAGGGTCTCACCAAATCTAAATCCAGCTCTGTAGTTTAGGGCACCAAGTCGACCAAGTGTCCTGCACTAATTTTAGTATTTGTTTTATGATACTCAGTCTGGGGTTTCGTTACGGATAATTTTTTTTTTTCATTTAGTCGAGTACAGTTTTGACTCATCATACATCATTCTTGATTTGTGATGTGCAGTTTCCATTTGACGTTCATAGAGAGTCCAAATATTCAAATGTGTACACGTGCTTCAAGGTCGTTTCTTGTACATCACTGCATTTAGACGGGTACTTCTTCCTGAAAGTAGTCGTTGTTTCTGTTTTCTTGTTATTCAGGATAATTCCTTTTTTCTTCACTTTTATTCATCACTAATTTTTTGGGGGTCAAAAATGTAACATCAGCATAATGATGCTAATTAGGCGGCTCATAGGGAGTCTACAACAATTCGTTAACGACTAAAAATAAAAAAAGTACTGTACAAAGCAGACCAAGTCCGGCAATTATTCATGCCCGTGTTTCTACAAATTAAGACACATTAAGGTTTCCGTCTGACTTAGCAGATCTGCCATCATCACTGCTTTCCCGCTTTGGGGCTATATTAAGTCAAATAAATAATACAGTACAAAGTATTGTACAGTAACTATAACGACACGGCGAATGTGGATATTGCTTACACCGTAGATGATGAAGTTTAACTGTGAGACTGGGAAGGTTTAACTGTGCGAGTGGGAGACTGGGAAGGTTTAACTGTGCGAGTGGGAGACTGGGAAGGTTTAACTGTGCGAGTGGGAGACTGGGAAGATTTAACTGTGCGAGTGGGAGACTGGGAAGATTTAACTGTGCGAGTGGGAGACTGGGAAGATTTAACTGTGCGACTGGGAAGATTTAACTGTGCGACTGGGAAGATTTAACTGTGCGACTGGGAAGATTTAACTGTGCGACTGGGAAGATTTAACTGTGCGACTGGGAAGATTTAACTGTGCGAGTGGGAGACTGGGAAGATTTAACTGTGCGACTGGGAAGATTTAACTGTGCCAGTGAGAGACTGGAAATGTTTGACTGTGCGAGTGGGAGACTGGGAATGTTTGACTGTGCGAGTGGGAGACTGGGAAGATTTAACTGTGCCAGTGAGAGACTGGAAATATTTGACTTTGCGAGTGGGAGACTCGGAAGACTGGAAGGCAGGTTCACGAAATTACTGAATTCAAACTGACGACTTTATAATTAGCATGTTTTTTTTAAAGTTTAATATTTTCAAACCACTTCTAACTCAAAACTCGGGTACGGTTAGTGCATATATATATAAATAAACTGCAGTCTTCCACTATCTTCACAAATTCATGATATTTCACTTTATAATGTCAATCGGAATACAACCATTTTTCTGACTTTAGTATGTTTACTATTCTCCAGACCATCCAAACTGTGTTTTTCTGGGACTCTGTTATTTTGTCCATTGAAAAACAGTTCAAGTTTAGTTGAAAAACAGTTCAAGTTTAGTTGAAAAACAGTTCAAGTTTAGTTGAAAAACAGTTCAAGTTTAGTTGAAAAACAGTTCAAGTTTAGTTGAAAAACAGTTCAAGTTTAATTTCAACGTCAAAAAATAAAAATTATTTTATGACAGCTGAAATTCTCAAAGATTCTACATTAAATGAATGACTGTTGTGTTCTTGGCTCGTACATAGTGAAACGTATTGGATCATCATCTTATAAAAGGGTAAAGAAAAACTTACTTTTCTCTTCTCCTGGCAGAGATGAGAAAAGCACTAAAACGCAAAGAAGAAAAATCATGTAAGACATATCTCTTCTGTGGTACACCATGTCATTGTCATAAAACCCTGGAAGAGTTTCATAAAAATAATTAGAAATTCCTAAAATAACACGTATAAGCCAGTTTGGCGATTTTATCATCTTTATGTGAGATATTCACCATCAGCAGCCATAAAAACTGTGAAGTTTTTAAACAGCCATTACAAATGTGAAGTTCATTATTAAACAATAAAAATGTGAAGTTTCTTATTGGCCATAAAAATGTGTAGTTTATTATTACTATAAAAATGTGAAGTTTATTGATAGTCATAAACTGTGTAGTTTATTATTTGCCCTACAACTGTGAAGTTTATTATTAGCCATAAAAACTTTTGCAATTTATTGTTGACAATAAAAACTGTGAAGCGCACATTATGTATGATTAAACTGCTGAACAAATCACAATTATCATTTTCTGTAAACAGAAACTGAATTCAGAAAGATGTCAAAATCCGTTGAGTACATCATTTCACAGAGTGCTTCACTAGCGCCACAAAGTATTCTGCTCTTCTCTGTACATGCTGAGGATTCTTATTCAGGTAAACATGTACACGATTTTCATTTAACTTTTTTTTAATGTGGATGTTACACAGCTCAAAGCTATTTTGTGTAAAAAGAAATTGTAAGCGTATAAGATGAAGGGCTGGTTT
Organism: Achatina immaculata; assembly: GCA_009760885.1. Lineage (NCBI taxonomy): Eukaryota > Metazoa > Mollusca > Gastropoda > Stylommatophora > Achatinidae > Lissachatina > Lissachatina immaculata. The sequence goes on along the minus strand of CM019691.1, from coordinate 27,009,023 downwards.
ACTTAAATTGGCATAATATCAGCAAACATTTTTTGCCAGAATTACTTTTTCTTTTTTTAGTTCTTCAAACCCAACATCAGATATCACTGATGTTTAACTTCCCTTCCACAACAAAGCAGGGCAAAGCAGTCAGCGATGTAATCTGGGATCATATTACTTTCAGCACTTGTGATAGGGAAAAAAAATCCCCAAACTACCTCCTTTTGATTCTAACCATTCAAGACAGGTGGAATTTTTCAAGAAATTGCTATACAAAGGTGTGGATATCAGCCTCCAAGATAAGAACAAAGTTTACGCTTGTATCGCTCAAGAAAGCAAAGGTGAAAAATTGGCCTGCATTTGTTTGGTTCCGTCTTTTAGAATTCCGCTACCTTTCTTTATGTCTCTGAGGTATCTTCTTGGTATTTTTTTTTAAGAAAGTTAAGTGAGTACATTTTCATATCATAGACTTTAAAAAAGTGAGTTCCTTGTTAGGAGAAATAATAAAGTTGTCCAATTATTTAGATCTGTTATGCAGTCCAGGCTGACAAAGTCCTTAAATAGCACACTTTATTTCAAGGAAAACACTTTTCGTTTGTTGTTGTTGTTGTTGTTGTTGTTGCTTTTAATCCCTTTACTCCAATTTAAACAGGTGTTGAACAGGAAATTATCTTTTATAGAGAGCGAATACAACGCAACTCAGATCACAGAGAAGTACCCCTCCTCACCCCTCGGGCAAGCGTTTTAGCCCTTTAAACATTGAGGAAATGGGCCCCTGTGGGTAGCGCCTCCCAGAGATCAGTATTTTAATGTAAATATTATGAAATACAGGTGGAATAAGCAGAAATATAAGTAGAAGAAGCAGAAACAAGTTATTTCAAAGAGTGATCATTTCAATCCTTCTCTTTGCTATAATCATTCTTGTTCACACCTTCCAGAGAAAAGGCAAAGAACTCTATCTTACTTTGATGCCTTAATTTTTTTTCCTGACCTGACAACTTGTTTTCTTTGATTTATTTCTTTGCCTACTTTCTGATAAGATGCCACCAGACAAGGTTTCATTTGCCTACTTTCTGATAAGATGCCACCAGACAAGGTTTCATTTGCCTACTTTCTGATAAGATGCCACCAGACAAGGTTTCACTGTATGAGGTACTATCGTAAAGTTCCCAGTCTGTAAGTGCTGTGACTGTACGTTTCGACAAATGCGTGCGGAACACCGAAAGTATTCAAGCCTGCTGAATCAGCCTGCCACATGGAGTGGCGTACTGTCTAGAAGTATTCAAGCTGTGCATAGGATTTTCTGAGCTTGTGTTAAGACCGCTCTGCGATCACTACGATGGCTGACAATTTCGAGCAACATGCTTGCAGCTCGGCAAATCTGCTACCAAGACCCTCGAAATACTTCTTTAGGTTTTGGCGAACATTCATTAGGTCGAACACAAGTTTTGAGTTCCACGCTCGTTCAAGGCCTGTCGAGTGTCTGTTCAAGATGACAAGCGGTCGGGGAGATCAGTCACCAGAAAAACGCCAGAAAATTTGGGAAAAAATCATCCATGCGGATCGTCGTCGAACATTCCATCAGCTCTCTCATGTGTTTAGACTTAGTTATAAAATCTGCCAGGAGATCTTTACATAAAACCTGAACATGCATCGCTTTGCTGCGGGGTTTGTCCCCAGTTCTTGACACTCGATGAGACGTAGGGGCGTCTTGATGGTTGTCTTTAGTTTCCTGAGATAACTAACTACGACCCAGCTTTCATCTTTGGGATCATAAGGGCGATGAAATTTGGGTTGACCTGACCTACTATGACATTGCCTTGTTTCTCAGAAACTGAAAGGGCGCCGTTTCAACAGATAAAATCCAAGCAGAGTCGCAAGCATTACTGGGCGGCCTTTCCAAGAAAAATACTTTCGCGGTGCTTTTGAGGCATGGAAGAGGCTCTGGCTTCGCTGTGTGCGTTCCCAATGAAGAGAATGGCGACCAAATAACTCTTTCTGTGGACAAACACATAAACAAAGTAGGTGAGAAATATGTGGTATCAAAATGAAGCACATTCATTTTTCTTACACATTATAACCTTTTTTTTTTCAACACAGTCCCCATTTACATTACAGCTGCACATTCTTCCCAACCGCGATGTATATTGTTTCATTCTGTTGATGAAAAAAAGTTTCTAGTTGGTGTCTGATCCACATGGGAACAGCAGCTTCAGCTTCAGCATCCACTAAAAAGTGCAGACTTTTCAACACCTCCTTCGGTTTTAAGGAGCAGCCAGAAGTCGGAAGGTGCGGCTGTGGAACAGCTGTGAACTTCAGGTTTCCTTCGTTTGTGCACTGCAATGCACTCTTGCACAGACCCGATGTTGAAGAGAATTGTTCATTTCAAGCCTGATTCTGCAGTTGTGTTACCTGAGTGATCGTAAGGTGTCACAATACCTTCGGGGATTTACACTATTTCACGTAGTCAGAAATTTCGTGTAGATCACGCCCCTTGTATTCCCAAAAATTATGAGCACGACTTTTTGTGCTGAAGAATTTATTGACGTTCAGATAACCTGGATGATGATATTCCATGGATTGCCTTTCGTTTTATGGATCATTAGATGAACTCAGGACTCTACCAATGGTGGATTTGCATAACAAACCTCAGTAACAGCAAGCAATGCTTGTATTTCCTGTCTGGATTGTAACATATATAAAATACACAGTTTTCCTCCCAGTTCTATGCTAAATAATGATAAAGTTCAAAGTTAAATTTCAGACTCCGGCTGCACTGCATTCGGGACAACCCCATATATAAGAACTGGTTTAAAACAAGGTGGTACATTATTTCCATTACTATTCAACCTAGTACTAGAAAAGGTAATCAGAAAAGCGAAAGAAGAGAGCAGTTCAGAAGAACAAGCTAAAATTCTAGGATACGCTGATGACATAGACTTGGTGGGGGAAACTATGCAAGAAGTCATCACTACCTGCATACACGTGAGAGATGTGGCACTAAGTAGCCATTAACCAAGATAAGACAGAGTATATGAAGATATCAAGAGACGAGAGGCAGAATGGTCCAGATCATATAAATGTTGGAGATATGATTATTAGGAAAGCAGAAACATACAAATATCTAGGCGCAACCTTTAACAGAAGCAACATAGTAAGCGAGGAAATTAAAAGCAGAGTACAGATAGGGAATAAAATACACTTTGCCTTGCAACACCTGTTGTCCAAAATCCGTCCCAAAACACCAAAATAACAATCTACAACGTTTGCTAATAGTTCCTGTCAAATGCTGCTTGTTTACAATGCGTTGTCTGGCACACAGTTCGGATTTCCTGCCAGCACCTTTAATTTGCCATAGCTCCACCATTCTTATCACAGTTACATTGTTCTTCCATTCCCGCTCTTCATTCTCCCGCAGTCTGTCCAATACAGCTTTAGCAATGTCCCCCTTGTCCATTGTCAGTCTGCCATTTAATTTTGCCTGTCCAGCAAGACTGCCTGCCACATCATTGCCATGTACTCCCGTATGCCCTAGACAGTAAAATAATGAAATATTTTAGTAAATATTACTTATAAAAGTAAATATTTAATAAATAAATAGTAAAAAAATGAGTACATTTGAGGAGATGTAAGTATTCACTGTGAACGGATCACTTTTCGTCATTGTGGGACGGTTCTTGCGCATGCCAGGAGATGTCACTGACACAGGCGGCGGAGCAGTTCTGGGGTATTCTCTTTTTTCTGTGATGCAGAAGCCGAATCTGAACCTGAACACAAGTCCAAAGAGTTCTCGGCTGAGGGACTGAATGGCTGTAGGGAATGCAGTTCCTAACATCGGGGCGCTCTGATGCGAGTGGGGCGGCATCGGGCGGCTAGTTAAGCCTCTTCTCTGGTATGTGGGCTCTGTCAGAATGACCGTTTAGTTCCCTTCATGTAGTACAATATTGCTGTGGATTTATCTCTTAATTTACAGAACCGTCGCCGGTGCAACGGAGTTCATGCACTGAGGTCGACGCTGCAGCAGTATCTAAATAATGATGAGCTGGACAGTAACAGCCAAACACAAAAGGAAAATCATCGCGACAGAAATGAAATGTTTAAGGAGAATACTAAATGTGACAAAAAGAGACCAAATAAGAAATAACATCATCGGGGCAAAGGTTGGAATAAAAAAGTAAGTCAAATGGTTTGACCACGTTACACGACTATCACCAGAGCTTCTTCTTCTTCCGTTTCTTCGAGCCATTAAGGCTCATAGATGCAGATAAAGTTCACTTCCATTCCTCTCTAATCTTCTCTCTCCAGCTGGTGACACCAATTTCTTTTATATCCTCTTCTATGTTGTCTTTCCTTCTGTCCTGGTCTACGCATTGGCCTTGTTTCCCTCATCTCTTGTGCATACATAATTTTCCTTTGTCTATTCTCGTCCGTTCTTTCTACAAGGCCCAACCAGTATAGTCTGTTCAGTTTCAAGACATTTATAATTCGTTGGGATTTAAATAAGCTGTTCAGTTCAGTGTTCTCTCCAGCTCTCCATTCTCCACTGTTGGTATCCTTTATGGGCCCAAACATTCTTCTTAGGATCTTGTTCTCAAAGATCTGCAATTGTTGTTCATCTTTCTTTGTTGAATTCCATGTTTCTGATCCATACACGACGGCTGGTCTTATTATAGTTTTGTAAATTGTTGTTTTGGTGTTTTGGAATAGGATTTTGGATTTTAACAGGTGTTGCAAGGCAAATTATATTTTATTCCCTATCTGTACTCTGATTTTAATTTCCTCGCTTACTGTGTTGCTTTTGTTAAAGGTTGTGCCTAGAAATTTGTATGCTTCTGTTTTCCTAATAAGAATATACCAGAGAGTATACTATAAATAGAAAAAAAACATTCACACTAAGAACTGTAGGAACAGAGGAAGAAGCCACCCACGCAAGAGATGGATGGAAGAAATTACAGAAACCTTAATACCCCATCATATGAAGCAAACTGACAGGCCCTATCGAGACGTCTAGTTGTCCCTCAACATTGAAAGGTATGTGATAGGAGATAAAACAATAAACAATACTTCTTGAAATGTGCCACTTGTTCGAGAAAACTGTGACTCAACAACAAATGATCAAAACAGCTTGGTTCAAGAAGTCTTTGACGTGAGCCCAGAAAGTGTTAAGAGAACGGATAACTGCATCTCTGAGGTTTGCATGAACATTTTGAAAAGAGAAAACAATTTTGCTTCAGTAAAGAATCTATCGCTCTTCAGAAAGTAAAACAACTAAAGAATCTGTGGAGAGGAGCAGACAGAACTACAAAAATAAGATTTTTAAGGGCATGCATCTTTCCCATCGCAACATATGCCTGTGAGACCTGGACACTTAACAAAACAGCTGAGAAACACATAAATGCCTTTGAATGTAAATGCTACAGAAGAGTTCTCCAAATATCGTGGACACAAAAAAGAACAAATATATCTATATTACAAAAGCTTAATATTGAAGAAGGCTGACTAGTAAAGAGGATTAAAGAGAGAAAACTTAAATATTTTGGACACATTAAACGTCATGATAATTTAGAGAAGACCATATTGGAAGGATACATAATGGGAAAAAGAAAAAGAGGAAGACCAAAACGAAGATGGCTACAAGACATCGTTGACGATCAGCAAATGGATGCATCAGCAGCAGGCCATCTTGCTCACAACCGAGAGGCCTACAGGAGTGCTGTTTGGGACGCAAAGTTCCGCAAGGGACATGCAAATGAATGAAATGAAATGAAAGAATCAGTGATCATGAGTGCAAGGTTTGTAATTTTTGTAACTTTTGGAGAAATTATCACATAATCACTAGAGCTTTCTACGACATATGAAATGACACATCAATAGTCAAGATCCACTTTTTTTCTAAACCGATGAAATTGATTTTCGTATTGTAAGCGAGGTAATTCCCTGTAATCCATGAACGCACATTCAGTTTATCTCCCTTACAATGAGAAATTGAAAAATATTTTCAGACACGAAGTTTTATTTTTGTTCTAATCTCCCTTGAGCTACCAACTGTTGCTCACTGTAGCTGATGCCGTGAAGATGCTGGTACACAGTTATCGTGTAGAAAAGGGAGTGGATGAGAGCGAATTACTTGAGGTAACGAGCGGGCCTCAGATATGACCTCAGCCATTACCATGGTGATCACCGTGGACGCTACTCACTTAAGTATAAACTGGGGGGGGGGGGGGAGTAGAAACAGTTTTATTAATTAACGAGCTCTCATTAATAAACCTGTTTCTACGTTTTCCCTAATTTATACATTTTATTATTACAGCTTTGCTACAGTGGCTTCGTGTACAGTTATATACTTATACAGTGGAGCGGAGTTTTATTTTATCTTGCCAAGAAGATGATGGCGGGTCCTGTGGTATTTGATCCCCGATTGCTGTGTGGCCCAAGAGTATGACACGCCTCTCCGCTCTCCGCCACAGAAAAAATAATAAACAATGAAGGATAACAAAGTTCTGTTCCTTGTCCCGGGGGGGGGGGGAGGCGGCAAGTTTACTGCACCCTGTTATCAGCAAGGGCTCCGGCGTGATTATCAACAGCAGAATATGCACAAATGAACCTAGACAGAGGTGTAAATAATACTCCACCCAAAACTCATGCAGCGTGTAGTCCTATTACGTTGTATGTAGATCGTAAATCTCTCTCTCTCTTTCTCTCTCTCTTCTCTCTCTCTCTCTTTCTCTCTCTCTCTCTCTCTTCTCTCTCTCTCTCTCTCTCTGAACCTTAAGTGCCGAGGGCACATGGGGCTTCCGCAAAAGTTTTCCACAAATGCCTGTCCTTTGCCTTTTTTTTCTGCTCTTGCCCAGGTAAGCCCTCTATTATAGTATGAGGTATATAGTATGAAGTATGTAGTATAACGTACATAGAGCGTAGTGTCTGCTCTGCAACAGGAAAATAGTCAAAACAAGCCATTATCAAAACTATGAATCGTATAAGAATTACACCCTTTCCCACTCACTCTTACAGCCCCGTCTCTGGACCTCCGCATTCTGCAACTCTCTTTATGTAGTTACCGACTCGTAAATCAGAATGTGGGGTGTATGGACAAAAGATGGTTTATCGTTTATTTATTTATTCGCTTGTTTGCTTCTTCGTATTTATTATGCTCATTAACAAATGCTGAATGATTGTGATTGAGTGAAAGCTGCATGATGAAGGGCAGAATGTCAGACGGGCTTGCGTGCCCAATTCTTAACCCTTTGAAACTAAAGTATGTTCGTTTGTTCGTTCTTTCTCTCCCTATTCAACCCACTCTCTACCTAGATATTGTAGTTTATGTACACAGATATAAGATCTAGCATTACTTACTGAACATCAATCAAAACAGAATAATTATATTTACATATAAGCACCCACGATACAGAATCAACGAACTGCAGTCCATCTAGGTAAAATAAACAAACAACAGCTGCAGAACGCACTAAACTGAAGTTGTAAATCATGACCAAGAAACATCATTAGAAATATAAAAGGGATGGCGACTGCAGTAAAACTGGTTTAAATAAATGTCCTATTCGCCAGTTTCACATTTTCTCCCTGTAGGTGTTTAAGTTCTTCATTCATTATCTATCCGCGTCCCCTTTTCCCTCCCATCTCTCCCTTCCCCCCCCCCCCCCGACACCTCTAGCGGCTATCATGTTTCTATTGCCTTCCCCCCACCCCTTTCTCCCACTTGTTCTCCTCCTCTCTCTCCGCTTCTTCGTTATGATTGGCTCTATCGGGAATCTTTTGTCTGTAGGCAGCGTGGTTTTTTTTTCCTCCTCCTTTTTTTCCTCCTCCTTCTTCCACACACATTTCTGCTTCTCACTCGGAGCAAGACACTTCAGATAAGTTATATGTGTTTGTATTTCGTTGTGTATGTATCCTCGAATAAGGCTCACGCCGAAATATCGGATGTTGTATGTTTTTCATTTATACATTCTCATACTTTATATTCGATTTTTTCTCACCTTGCTCACTTCCTCCCTCACTTTGTAAAACTGCACCATACACCTCTATCTATCATTAGAAATATGACTCGCACACAGACAGATGTAGTGGATTCTACTTACAAGCATCCCTAAACATTCCACAACCAATCCTTACCTGATCATTGGCCGACCCAATACTTCAGACTTGAGTAAACCGTGCGGAGACGAAAGACAAAACTTTTTCCTTTCACGGAGACTGCGTCTAACTGCAAAACCACTGGTCGTTGGGACTAGCTACACTCACGCAGGTAGTAAACCTCGCCTCTGACTATGTAAGTTGGGACGCAGCCAGCTAAACTCACGCAGGTAGTAAACCTCGCGTCTGACTATGTAAGTTGGGACCAGCCAGCTAAACTCACGCAGGTAGTAAACCTCGCGTTTGACTATGTAAGACAGTTTTATTAATTAACGAGGACTCATTAATAAACCTGTTTCTACGCACCAATTTACCTCGAACTTTACACCCCATGGGACCAAATATCACGACATTCCTACCCTGCCAGACCACTATAAAGTCTGCAGAGCACAGACAGTATACAACAAAAGAAACTCACACCAAGAGTTGTGGGAAACAGAGGAGGAGGCCGCTCACACAGGAGATGGAGGGAAGAAACTGCAGAAACCTTAGATATACTATACCATTATGTGATGCAAATTGTTGAGCCTTATCAAGACGTCTTTATTTGTCCGCCCAAAACTTTTGTCCGTGGGCCACACATCAGGCCCGCGTCAACATTTTCTGCCAACTTACGCAGTTTATTTCCTTTCTTTTTTTTTTTAAACATAATTTTTTGGAAACATTAACAATATTGATTTTACGCTGTAAAATTACATAGTCTAGCTTGATAATTTAATAATATAATGTTGTAGTTATGATTTCCATAAGCTCTTGAATGAAATACAACAGGTTATCTTTAATTCGATCAGTGAACATTTATTTACTCTTCTGCTATCCGGAAGACCATAAAATAGTTACAAAAAGTTTTCTCCACTGCCAGACAAGAGCTGCAGTTAAGCTCCCATTGAGCAAGAATTCACTTTCCCTAGGGTATCTCCGTCGTAAACCTATTTTAACTTTTTCTACGCAGCTGCAGAATAAATGCTATTGGGAAATATCGACAGAAAGAAACCAGAAGAATGTTACTCAGTAATTTAAGAACGTGGGCTAGATCAGAAATAGACTACTTTTATTTCACTTAGACTTAGCTTAAATATCACTCTGCGCATTGATTTGCGCAGTCATGCAAGATCTGCCAACCGTGCCAGTGCTGTTTTGGAGAAAAAGAGTTAAAGGACTGTCCGAAATAATCCACTTAAACTCCTGCTATAAACGTTTAATGGCGGAATGTGACATTAAAGCAAATAAGACTGGGCCAAGACTACGCTTTGTCTGTAAATATTTCTTACTACCAAGACGTGGTATTGGTGTAACAGGTACGAAGCACTCCTCATTCAGGATTGACTCCTGAACAATTCACTCCAAAGTCACTTCTGCCTAGACACGAAACAATACAGTTAAAGTTAATTGTGAAAATGCTAATATACGCTTATATTACCATTCATTAGTTTTTGAGTATTGTAATCAATTTCACTGGTAGATGAACAGTTAGTGCGTGTATATGCTTTTTTGTCAGTCTCTTTAATTTTCGATTAAATACCTCAAGGAGAAGTTTTATAGGACCGAGAGACTGAAAAAAAAAAAACCAAATTAGAAAGGAGCACAATAAAGTCTAGACCTTAGAATATGAACAGTACTTTACAGAATATAATGAAGCCAAAATTGTGCCCAGCAGATCACATTAACACACTACCCTATGTCACAGTCTAGATATGAGGCGACCAAATCAAAGCACTGAACTTAAGGAAGTACTGACATATAATCACCAAACCGGTAGTACTAAAAATGTATTAAGTTACGGGTGCTTCATGGCTGAGTTGAGGGGGTGTTGCCCTCTAGTGGCTAGACATTTGCTCGTCCCACTGGAGTCCGGGGCTCTAATCAAAATCATTGTCTTACTGTTCTTCCTTCTGTCACGTCTGATGTGATTTGTCTACAAATGTTTATAGACTAGTCATCCAAACTTTGTTCCTAAATATTAACGTGCATAAACCTCGTTGTTTTCAACCTGATTAATATGAGTATCCGTGCAATTTAAAGTGCTGTTTGTTCACGTTTTGTATGGAGAAGTAAAGAGGCCATTGATCGGAGAGGCGATCAATTACTTCTCAAAGAAAGAAACAAGGAAATCGCTCTGACTGAGGAGAACCACGAAAAACTTTTCTAAGAACAAAAAATTATCTTTCGAAATTTGAGAACGCTTAGAATCTGCACTGTTCGCCAACGATTTAGCATTAAAACCAATTTTTGTTTCGCTTATATTACCAGACGAATAGCTATAACCTGCTTCTTCTTCTTCTTCTTCTTCTTTCTTTCTTTCTTTCTTTCTTCTTCTTCTTCTTTTTCTTCTGTAAAACCGGTTACTGTTTGTCTGCATTTCATTGTGTCCACTCTATTGGTCTCTATTGCCATGTCTACTCATTTTTTTTCTCATTTGTCTTTCTTCTTTTAAACTGCATCATACATATACCATTGTATACCTGTCCATGTTACATGCGTTTTGAAACTGAAATATTTAAATTCAAAGAGATATTAAACATGCTAAATCTATTCATCTCGTCAGTTCTGGAGATCATCCCAACAGAATCCTCTCAGATGCACCAGCTTTGAAATAAAAATCCTGTTTGCTCTATCTTCTATCCTCGCATCTTAAATGCTGTTTTCAACTTAATGTAAGTATCGAGGTAATGGAAAGCGCAGTTTGTTTAAATGACTCTGTGTGGGATCTTTGGGTAGGACTGTTACAACACGCAGCTACTCCAAACGTGTACCTTTGAAAACAAGATTGTTTTCACCTCATTTACTTGAAATTGAAACGTAGCGCACGTGGGAGAGTTTAGAAAGTTTTATAGATGGAAAAAGTGTGAGCAGTGTTTTCAAGGTACGGAATGCCCGGGCAGCCATTTAGAATATGGGCTGCTCGCAGACAATTTAGTGACTGTAAGCTCAGTGAACCAGGCACCTGTTGTTTATTAGAAAGGAAACTGCGATGGCACGAAAAATGTCATTTGATTTATTGAAATAATATAGCAGAGGGTGAAAGACAGCTGTCATGATTCTGAGCTTGACTCGATCTTAATTTCAAACTTCAGCTCATCTCTCTCTCTCTCTCTCTCTCTCTCTTACTTTCTGTAGTCATTTATATATGTATGTAGGTACTTTTTGTAGTCATTTATATATGTATGTAGGTACTTTCTGTACTCATTTATATATGTATGTAGGTACTTTCTGTAGTCATTTATATATGTATGTAGGTACTTTCTGTAGTCATTTATATATGTATGTAGGTACTTTCTGAAGTCATTTATATATGTATTTAGGTACTTTATGTAATCATTTATATATGTATATAGTTGCTTCCTGTAGTCATTTATACATGTATGTAGGTACTTTCTGTAGCCATTTATATATGTATGCAGTTAATTTCAATAGTCATTTATATACGTACGTGGTTGCTTTCTGTTGTCACTTATATATGTATGTAGTTACTTTCTGTTGTCACTTATATATGTATGTAGCTACTTTCTATATTGAGTGCATGGATAATAATGAAATGTGAATGTTATACTTTAATTTTATTTTATATCTCTCAGCTTTCCAATGTTAGTTATGTTGGTTATATGAGCAGAATATTTGTAGAATGTCTGGAACAAAGTGAAAGTTTTATGATGAAGGGCAGAATGTCAGACAGGCCTGCGCGCTCAATTCTTAACCCTTTGGAAATAAAGATCAATCAATCAATTAATCAAGCAATCTCTCTCTATTCCCCCCCCCCCCCCACATACACACTAGCATAAAGAAAAATATAAAAAATTCGATGAAACCAAATCCCTTAGTAATTATATAGGGTGTTCCATAAGTAACTGTGCACTAACCCCGTATCGATTCCGGTATCGTAGTGATATCTTAATGTCTACAGTATCTTGCTACATCCACCTGCCGTGGGTGGAGTCGCCGATTAAGCGTGCTGATTAAAAAAATGTTACGTATTATAAGCTAATCAGACACGTACCTTATAACAAATGTTGAAAGTGATGTCCCTGTGCGTCTATGCAAGCTTGAAAACGTTTAATTTTATTCACAAACACTTTTCTTAATTTTGCTGGTGAAATGTTTCTTATATGTGGGCGATTTCGATAAACTTCAGAATCGTGTATTTTGTGCGTTAACATAGCACGAGAGGTGAAACCAGGCCTCCTCTGTAAAAAGGTGACATCAAGAACATCAGCAGTTTTATTTTAAATTAAATTTGTAAACCATTCACAGTAACGGAGTAATTTGTCATGATCCGCTGGCAGCAATCATTGGACCGCAGTTACTTTATATGGGAAGAGTTTCAAGTTTTTTCTGACCGCTTTATGCGCTGTTGCAAGTCCGATACCTTCCTGTTGTGCCAACATACGTAAAGCCTTTGATGGACTCCGGAGCATAGAGTAAGAAATGTCTGATAACTTCTCCTTGTTGTGTTTAGATGGTCTCCCACCACGGTGTGCATCTGACACTTTTTCACTAAATTTCTCAATAAGTTATAAACTGCATTGCGATGAGGTACGGGTGTTCCTGGGAATCTTTCAACAAACTGCTCCCACACTAAATCAGTGCATGTACCGCCTTCTCGAAATGCTTGCTCAACAAGAAAAATACGCTTCACTCGTTAAAGAACCGTAGTGAATAAACTTATTTCAGCATCGTGGGCTTCAACAACTGCCTCGCTGCCTGACAACTAAATACACAAAGACACTGAATACAGTGAATGCTACACAACAGCAGGGTTCAACACACTAACGTTCGCGGGTAGATCTGGATAGATACTGCAGTCATTAAGATATCACTACGATACCGGAATCGGTACCGGGTTAGTGCACAGTTATTTTCCGAACACATCGTATTTTAGATTATGTGAGTTAGAATTCTAGTGTCCAGGAAGTAGTCCACGGTGCGTCCTGTTGTTGCTTCACGTTTCATGGTACGTGCGATCGCATTCAACTCTGGGCGGGGAGGGTATCGTAGCTGATAGCGCATTAACACCTCTATTTTATTTAAGAACCTCGCGACATAAGTTGTAAATACTCATTATTAAAATCTGAAATTACTGATAACATGGCCCCTGAACGTAGATTCTGTTATTCGTGCGTTAGCAAAGATTTGAGAAATACAATTGTAAAAAGCTGCATAAAAGCATTACCGTATATATATATCTGAACCTTAAGTGCCCAGGGCACATGGGGCTTCCGCAAGGGTTTTCCACAAATGCCTGTCCTTCGCCTTTTTTTCTGCTCTTGCCCAGGTGAGCCCTCTATTGCTCAACATCCTTTCTGTTGTTCTTCTCCATGTCTCTTTTGGTCTACACTTACTTCTGTTCCCCTGTGATGTCCATCTTAGTGCTATTTTTGTATATATATAATATTTATATATTTTATATTTATATTTATATTTATTTTATTATATTTTATATTTATATATATATTTTTGTGTGTATATATATATATATTGCTGCTGATTGCAATCAGCAGCAATGAGGGTTGAGAACCAAATAAGAGCATTCCAAGACATAAAATTGGGAGTGAGACAAGGATGTGTCCTATCTCCTGACCTCTTCTCCTTGTACAGCGAAAACATAGTGAGAAATACAGAGAACATGCCAGGAATATCAATTAGCGAGTACAACCTTAGCAACTTAAGATATTCAGACGACACAGTTCTGATTGCTAAAAGTGAAGGGGAGCTGCAGGCTCTTCTGGACATCGTGGTTCTCAGCCTGAACAAAAATAAGACTGAAGTGATGGTCATCTCAAAGAAAAGAATACCACCACAATGTAGCATTACCATCGATGGCACAAATCTGAAACAAGTTGATATATTCAAGTACTTGGGAACGATTATAACAACTTGTGGGAAATATCACAACGAAATAAAAAGCAAACATCCTCAGGCTAAGTGAGCATTCTAGAAAATGAGACACATCTTGTGCAACAGATCCATATCAGTGGAAACAAGATTCCGAGTACTTAAATGTTACATCGAGCCAATTTTGTTTTATGGGTGTGAAGCATGGTCTATGAATAAGAGAGTACAGCGAGAAATGGAGGCCATGGAAATGTGGTTTATAAGAAGGGCGTTGAAGGTACCATGGACAGCCAAGAAAACCAACGAAGAAGTCTTAGGAGAGGCTTGAGTTAAAAAACAAATTATAGCAAAGATCAGAGGCAGACAAGCGAGATTTATAGTACATTTCCCGAGAAGAGGAAAACTGGAGCACACTGTGGCAACTGGAAAAATTGAGGGAAGAAGAGACAGAGGAAGACAGAGAGAGAAGTTACTGGATAGGCTGTCAGTGTAGCTGAGACGAAAATCACCGGCGGATGTCATAATAAACCCAAAAGACAAGGATTGTGGAGAGAAATGATCGCCTACGCCATACGACACGATGCCTAGAGTATATATATATATATATATATATATATATATATATATATATATACTCATTGTAATCCATTTGAGAAACAGCTTAGTAAAAGTTCTTCAATAATATTAACATATTAACTTTGGACTGATAGTGTAGGATAAAGCAATTCCCCACCCACTCCGCCCGCGCCCCCCGCCCCCCTTTCTCAAAGTGAGCCACGCCTATAGAAGTTTTTCCAATGAATTATCAATAAGCTTTGGTTTAGTTTCGTTCATTTATCTTGCATCTCTGTCTCTCTGAACCTTAAGTGCCCAGGGCACATGGGGCTTCCGCAAGGGTTTTCCACAAATGCCTGTCCTTCGCCTTTTTTTCTGCTCTTGCCCAGGTGAGCCCTCTATTGCTCAACATCCTTTCTGTTGTTCTTCTCCATGTCTCTTTTGGTCTACCCTTACTTCTGCTCCCCTGTAAATTTATCTTGCATATTTATGCAAAAAAACAAGCTAAGGAAGAAAAAAAAACGCTTGAAATTTCATCCAATTTCAGTGTTCGATCTTGCTCTTTTCTCTAATTAGTCAAATAAACAGGGAACGCCTGTACAGTGAGCAAATTGTATACGTGATCAGCGTTGTGGTAATGCTTTGTGCATAGTTTAAGTTTTAAAAAGCTCATTCTTCATTCGTTCTCCATTCATTCGACGAGCCATTAATGTCCAAAGCATGTAACAATGACCGGACATTATAATTACAACTCATGAATAAAATTTTCTACGAAACTAAAGTTTTTGTGCACGACGAATAAACATGGCTGCCGTGTTGTCGCGGGGCAGTTTCATTCAGATGCACAGTGTTTGCATTATAAATGTTCGGAAACGAGATAAATTTGATGAGTTAAGCGACCCTATACTAAGGTAAGAATGAATCATAGTTACATATTTTAATTATCTGGTTAAAAAATAAACAGTATTTTTCAACGAATTCTCTTTTTTTATTTTATTGCCCCATTTTCTGTATAATTGGTTATTTGTTGCTATTATGAACAGATTTTGGTTGTTATCAGAAATGATAATAAACTCATAATAATAGCAAGTCAGAATCTTATCCTATATCCCTGCCCTATTTCTCATAACAGGCTGTTGTGATTATACAGACTGGTCAGTGAAGTAAAGATGGATATCCTCCAGATTGTAGTGAAGCTTGATAAGAAAACTGTTTTATATGTTTACTGTAAGAAGTAAGACACCCCTGGCAGATATCTTTATTACAACTTCGTCGCCACAGTAGCATTATCTTCTAGTTTATGACATCAAGGAAAAATGTAAATTACAAATTATGTATCACTTATAAGTGCAAACAAATGATAAATAAACAAAAAAACTATCCATTTCTTAATGAGTCTAGTATGTAGTAGCAGAGCATTTTTTTTTATTTCCCCTAGCACTGTGACATTAGTTGACCATATAAGGTCTTTTAACTTTCTCACCACAGTTATAAAGCATTATGGATATTGTAAATGCAAACATAATAACATTATAAGCACAAATATAGGACCATTATTAGCAGAAATGCAAGAGATACACTACTAGCAACTTGTTACAGAGAAACGAGAGAGACATTTCTTCCACAGAGAGTGGATCTAGCTTCTAGAGGCCTCTCGGTTATCCAGTTTGATGTGGATGTACTGCCCAGGTCATGCGGGAGTGAAAGATAGTGAGAAAGTGGACAAGCTGGCAGGCATGGCATCAATTCAGGGAACCCTAAGAATGGACACATCCAAGATTGGATAGGCTGTGTATAGAGGGCAACATCAGGTTAAATGACGACATTTTTCTGAAAGAAGTGATTTAACACATGTTAGACACAACCATATGTTGGTTACTTGATGAGAAGAAATTATCAGAGAATCCCAAAAGAAGCTATCAGGTGGAACACAACAGGCCAAAGAAAAAGAGGCAGACCGTGTCAAACTCTGAAGAGGACATTGTTAAGAGAGGCCAAATTAACAGGCATAAAATCCCTTGATGAGGTTGAAAGACTCGCCAAAGACAGGAAAAATTGGCGAACTACTTTGCGAGCCCTATGTGACGTCTAATGGCACGGGAATGATATAAGATTAGAAGACACAACCATTGTGTGATTGGCCATCAGCAGGCGCACACTTCAGTGGGTGTTGGAACGGAAAGTGGAGAACAAATGGGAATGTCCGGATGCCAGTCTCTGATTACAGTTACAGTTACTAGCAGCTTGTGAAGAAGAATTATGGCACAGACTTTAGTTTGATACAGAGTATCTGTCTGCATAAAGCAGAACCACATGGAAGGTGGGTGAAATGGACAGACAAATGATTGCACAGTCTAACCTGTGGTTCTGGTTGTAAGTGACAAAAGTTGGAAAAGTGGGTGGTCAGACAACAGATTTGATATGATGCATCAACAACAGATCTGATGTAGTACTTCATTTTTCATTACTCTCCACTTTCAGACCTAACATTTCCAACTGAGCCTCGCTCAAACTGGCCAAGATCATGAACAGCACCTACTGCTGCCATTCAGTGTCTGTCTCTACCTCTCAGGGTCTGTTTCAGAAACACAGACCATCAGCAGCCAAAATCAGGCACCATGTGAACTCTCTCAGATATGGTAGACTGTTATGTTGTACACTTAATGTAGATCTGAATGCATTTAAATTATATAATCTGCAGACTGGATGCATTTTTATCTATGCAAGCTAAAGCAGTGGTTCCCAGGCTATGGTCCAAAAACTCCCTGAATCCACAAAGGGACATATGATGTTCTGCATAGCAATGCAAAGCTGTATGTAAAACTAAAACGTGTGATTTTAAAATTATAAATAGTGTTGAGGGGGTTTAGAGGGACCATATAGGGAGATCCATGGTAAATTATCATTGACTTTATGCATCCTTGACCAGAAAAAGTTTGAGAATCACTGGATTGAGCTTTATTTGATAAGGAAGATAAGTTAAATCAACATATTTCATCCTCTGCATTCCATGTTCTAGCCTCATATGTCTGTTATTTGGATAATCTTGCATACATATTGCCACTGTATTCATGTTTATTTCTAGCATATTTTTTAAAATATGATTTTTCTTAATCAGAGATGGTTGGTTTGTCATTACTAAGATGGTTTATGGAAATCATATATTTGTAGGATTAGCTGTGAGAGGTGCTGTTCAGCACAGTGATGCTTGGCAGCTTCCACAATATCTATCTGCCTCTTCTTCTGTCTCCTGGGAACTATCAGCTGGTGTTCTCTGCAGCCAGTGTGGTGAAAATGTTGAGGCACAGCATCATGTCAAGTTGGTTATGACAGCTATTTTTTTTTTTCAGTCCTTGAGTGAAGCTAAAAAAAAAAAAACCGGGATGTGCAGTACTTCGCAGACTATCACCATGGGGACTGGTGATCCCTGCCACATTAAACAAGCTAGATCTGTTACTGTGGGTATCAGTGGAGAGGTGGGTTGGGTTCTTGGTCAGCTATTGTTCATCAGTCCTGACATTAGCATGTCAGCTATGGGTCGCTGACTGCCAAATGAGATGTCTCATTCCCTACTACCTCCCTTTAAGAAGCTGTTACTGTCTTTGTTATTGTTTTTTTTAGAATGGAGATGCTAAGAGAGCCTCTCATCAAGGCAGTCTGCAGTGTTCTCAGATATCTGTGTTACTGCTGTTGAGATGTGATATCATTGGGATTCATTGTTGCAGGCTGGGATAGCAGATGTGGTAGGCAGGTAGGTCAAAGTTGTTAGTACTAGTCAAGTTATTCTTTTGATATATCACTTTTCTGCACACTAGATTCATGTACTACTAGTGCTGCTGCTGCTACTACCATTACCACTACTACTGCCACTGCTGCTACTTCTACTACTACTGCTGCTACTATGTTGGTCATACTGAAAGTTGTGAGCAAACATTTTTTTAAATAAGAATTTGTAGATAGAAAAAATATAAATGTATCACCTTTTCTCCACTTTTCAACATAATCTCCATTTCTCTGCACACGTTTTCCCCATCGCTCAGCAAGTTTGAAAATGCCCTTCCGATAGAATTGTGTTCCAGCTGACTGATGGCACAGATGCACTGCTTTCTGGGTGTTCTCTCCTGTGGGACCCAGTGGACACAAACTTTTTTCCTGTACTGCATTGTGTCCTGTTCCAAGATTTGCAGTGATTTCATATACTGTGACACGTCTGTCTTCTTTAATGATGTTGTCGACCCTTTCCACGTTGCGTTTAGTAGAGGCAGTTCGAGGGTGACCTCTGCAAGGCATATCTTGGTTGTTCATGTTTCCATCTTTGAAATGTTTCACCCACCTCCTAACACTGCTAGCACCCATACGTACATCTCCATAAGCAAGTTGAAGTCTTTGGTGAATTTCAGCAGCGGGGATTTCCTCTTTAACAAGGAACTCAATAACAGCATGTTGACGAAACGAAACTTCAGCACCTGCCATTTTGTTTATGCTCTGCGTGGTCATGTGACACTTAATGGTGACATCATGTGACCTCTACATGAAGTACAAAGGATGCAGATCAAAGTGAACCATTTATACTACTACCACTACTGCTATAACTACTTCAGCAGCTGGATTGCAATAACAAAGATTCTTTCTCTGCAGTTTGTTTCCCTCTTGGTGGCATGTTACAGAGGATGCCCTTATAAAATAAATAAAAGGCTCATGCAGCATGTATTTGTACATTTACATGGACACAGCTTGCAAGCCTAGTCTGATTAATGAGGAAACCCTAGGATTTATTGCTGATTATGAGTGCTATAAAATATATGACATACCTTCAACAGATCATCAGTTGTAGCGTTGTAGTTTATTTTGTTGTTGTTTTGGTTTTTTTTTCTAACTTCATCACACTGAATTTAGTAATTCTGAATTATTCATTTGCTAATGGTCATGTTCGTCAAAATGAAGATGCAGCATATCCCTGAATAGATTATTCTTATGGACTGCTAACATGCACTGAAGTTAGGCTAACATGCATTTAGGGGCAATTAGCATCCAATTATGGACAACTAACATACACTGAAGATACAGCATATGCTATTCTCATGGTAAAAGTTGATGGTTCAAATCTGGCCAGTCACCCAACTGTAGACATGACTACTTGGCTTCTGGAGGTGGACAAGAAAGGCACAGTGTTGACTACATCGCCCTGTAGGTGAAGAAAAATATGGCTACTAACATTGTATCCCTAGGTGCCTCCATGGCACAGCAGGGTTACTTTTACTTTTTTTTTATTAACGGCATATACCAAGAATCAGTATGAAATAGATGTGGCTTCAGTAGCCTAGAAAGTGCCTGGCTAACATAGAAGTGCATCCTTCATCATTATGCTAAATAAAGAAAAAAAGAAAACAAATGAAGAGAAATGTGAGCATGAAGTGCAGGAGAGAAAGACATGATGAAAGGTGTGTGTGTGCGTGCATGCATGTGTGAGAAAGAGAGAGCGAGAGAGAGAGAAATCAAAAAGTATCCAGACTGAGGACATAAGTCCAGAACTGACAGAAACAACCAGAAGGAAATTAGCACAGACCGACCTTGGCATATACTACACATGTGGCATAAGTCACGTCGCCTGACCCAAAAAGCGCGACAGAGCCACAGCAGTTTCAAGACAATGCTGACTGCTTTTTCTTTTGACCAGATTGGAATTGTGCATTATGAATATGCTCCATCAGGTCATACAGTCAACATAGAATACTACTGTGAAGTTTCACGGCATTTGAGTGATGCGGTTCATTGCAAAAGGCTGACATTGCTTGAGAGCAATGAGCGGCAAGTCCACCATGACAGCGTGCCAGCCCGTGCATCTCAGTTTGTGCAACAGTTTCTTACTAACCACCGCATTCCATGGGTCCAACAGCTGCCATACTAACCTGATATCATTCCCTGTGATGTTATCATATTCCCCAAAATAAAATACCACTTGAAAGGAAAAAAAGATTTAGGGATATTGAGGAGATACAGCAGAATGCGACAAAGCAGCTATTCCCCATACCAGAAGATAAGATGCTTCTAGCATTGGAAACATAATAAAGATTGGTCATTCTTCATCTGACATTCAAAATTAGTTGAAGAAAGACTGCTACTACAACTGGCAGTGTGAAAATGTGTTTTTGAAACATTGATAATTCAGCACTTTCTGAAATCCAGTCTTTAACAGTTGTTCATTATTTCTTTGAATATGTAGACTTCCTCTTCTGCATTGACCCACTAGGCTGTGAAATTTGTGCATTTCAATTAGATACATCTGATTTTGGCATAACATACTTTTAGGACCATGTTTGCTTTCCCATTTGGATACCCCTTCATTGAGTCTTTTGCTGAAGGACACTATGCGGAGGCAGAATAGGATTTAGGTCAGCTAACTATGATGCAGTCAGCTATGGTTTGTTGCCAGCTACACAACCCACATGGACTAAGTATCTGGCCAGACCCCAGCTGTATATAATCATCATCATCATCATCATCTGAAGTGACTGCTGAGATGTTGAAAGCAGAAGAAACAGAAACACCAAAACAACTTTGCCGGATATTACAACAAATTTGGGATCTAGAAAAAAGCCCCAGAGGAGTGGAAAACTGGGCTTGTAGTAAAACTACCAAAGAAGGGTGACCTCAGAGATTGCGGGAACTGGAGAGGCATTACCCTACTGCCACTCACCAGTAAAGTATTTTGCAGAATAATCATCAACAGAATTGTACCAACACTTGAGGAAAAACTTCGGAAAGAGCAGGCAGGATTTAGGAAAGGAAGATCATGCATAGACCACATATTTGTACTTAGACAAATATTAGAACAGGCAAATGAGTGGCATAGCACAACATATGCATTATTCATAGATTTTGAGAAAGCCTTTGACAGTGTCAACAGAGATGCACTGTGGAAAATCCTAAGATGGCATGGCCTCTCCCATAAAATAGTTAATGTAATCAAAGCCCTATACGAGGGTTTTCAGTGCAAAGTTATGTGTGGAGAACATACCTCCAGCAGCTTTAGGGTACAAACAGGAGTGAAACAGGGATGTGTACTATCACCAACATTATTTATCTTGGCAATAGACTGGTTAATGAAGGAGGCAACATCTGACAAATGCAGAGGATTACAATGGACCCTTGACACAGTGCTGGAGGACCTTGACTTTGCGGAAGACATTTGTCTATTATCAAGCAGTCACAAAGATATGCAAGATAAAATAAACAAGCTAACTCAGAATGCAAACAACATAGGACTAAAGATCAACGTAGGAAAGACAAAGTTAATGAAGCAAAATGTGAACAACAGAAATGTACTCAGAGTAGATAACAAGTTAGTGGAGGAGGTCAACGAATTTGTATACCTTGGCAGCAGAGTAGTAGAAAATGGAGACAGCACAGAGGACATCAACAGCAGACTTACTAGAGCAAACCAGGCTTTTGCAATGCTGCAGACTCTATGGAAATCAAAAAAACTAAGTATAAATATGAAAATCAGGATATTTAAGAGTAATGTTCTAAGTGTACTACTCTATGGAAGTGAATGCTGGAAAATCACCAAAACCATAGAAAACAAGTTGAATTCTTTCCAGACTAAATGTTTACGAAGAATTAGAAAAATATTTTGGCCAAACACCATAAGAAATAACATCTTATTAGCAGAAATGCAGATGAAACCACTGACAACAATTATTGAGGAAAGATGCTAGCGATGGTTGGGACATGTGCTCCGAATGACTGACAACTCACTACCAAAAATAGCACTAAGATGGACACCACAGGGAAACAGAAGTAAGGGTAGACCAAAAGAGACATGGAGAAGAGCAACAGAGAGGATGTTGAGCAATAGAGGGCTCACCTGGGCAAGAGCAGAAAAAAAGGCGAAGGACAGGCATTTGTGGAAAACCCTTGCGGAAACCCCATGTGCCCTGGGCACTTAAGGTTCAGAGAGAGAGAGAGATCATCGTCATCATCATAATCCTCACCTTTCACTCCCTTGGGAGCATAGGCCATGGATAAAGGCTCTCCAGTCATCCCTGTTCTTGCATTTATTCTCTGCTTCCTTCCATGTGTATCCATTGTCTCTGAGCACTGTCATAATTTCCTTTCTCCAAGTAGTTCTAGGTTCTTCTTGATTTCTATTTCCTTGAGGATTCCATGTCAGTGCCTGTCTTGCTATACATGTTGTTTCCTCAGTATGTGGTCAGTCTACCTCCATTTCCTAGACATGATTTGTAGATTCATAGGCTCTTGTCCTGCCCTTTCCCAGACCTTTTTGTTCTTGATCTTGTCCTGCAATTTAATATTTAAAATCCTCCTCAAGCAATAGTTCATGAATGTTTATATTCTCTTTTTTGTTGTCTTGGTCATAACCCATGTCTCCAAAGCTGCATGGTGATCCTGAATACCAGAAGGGAAAATCCACATTTGTGAGAGAGATTTGTTGCATTGTCTGAGTGAATGACAAAGAAGAAGCTTTGGTTTGCTAACTGCTGTGCTATTCAGCTTGAGTACTAGATCTTCCATCATGCTGGGTGACATTACAAATGATTATATCAGACATTTTTATGGCACTATTTATCTTTGCAGCCCACTAATATGTCTGATATTTAAATTACTGAACCATTTTGGATAACACGCAGGTTATACTGCAGTAAAAGATGTCATTGTTTGTTACATTATCAGTTGTATTTCAGAGATTACAAATTTGAAACATTGTTTTACAGATTATTTACAGATGATTTTTATGATGGAGAGCCTGAACTTTGAACTCCATAGACTCTTGTACAGTTCCTTAGCACTCCAATCACTTCCTGATTGTACCCTTATGCAGCCAGAGGAACTAGTAGATGTGACACATGAAAGAAAAAATTGTAGAACATAATGAAATTAACCATTCAAAGCACATGGATCACACTAGACTTTGGTTTTTTTTTTTGGTTTTTTGGTTTTTGGTTTTTTGTTTATATTTTTTGTCTTGTACAAAGAGAACTGTATAAATTGGCATAAATTTGTTATCATCAGTTGCTGAATGCTAGGTGGAGATCAGAGCATCTTTAGAATTGTTTGGAGCACAGTGATGATGATGGTTATAGCTAAATAGGCAACTTGTTTTTATTTTCTTTCTATCCACAGACAGCTGGTTCAGTGGCTTTCAGCCATGATGGCTTCAGTGGTGGTGTCATCCAACTTTCTGCCATAACCAAAGATGGAGTTTAAGTTTGTCCTAACCAGAGATCAGATCTAAAAGTTCTGTGAAAACAGTTAGGAATTAGTCTTCTTTATATTAATGCTTCTGTGTTTATAGTTTCAATTTAATAATATTTTCAGACTGACAGTAAAAGTGGTGCTATGAGTTTTGTGGTGGTGATGAAAATTTGGAAGGTAAAAGTGATGCGAGTCAAGTTTGTGTTGATGAGGGTTTAGAGTGTAAAAATAATGCTAGCCAAGTTTGTGTTGTGTGGGTTCGGAGTGAAAAAATGCTGCTAGTTAAATTTGTGTTGGTAAGAGTTTTGATGTATGCAAAATGGTGAGATTGGAGATTTTACATGAGCCTAAAAACTTGTTAGTCAAGTTTGTGTTGGTGAGAGTTTAGATATATGTGTGAAGTGGTTGGCATTAGAGATCTTACATGGAGGTAAATTTTAATTTTTTATATATATATATATAATATATGTGTGTGTTATATAACATCCTTCCTGTGCCATTAAACGTCACATAGGGCTCGCATAGTTATTTGCCAAGTTTTCCTGTTTTCAGCGAGTTTTTCAACTTCATCAAGGGATGTTATGCCCATTAAACTGGATTCTCTTAACAATATCCTCTTTAGAGTTTCGCATGGTCAACCTCTTTTTCTTCGGCCTGTTGTGGACCACTTGATAGCTTGTTTTGGTATTCTCTGATTGTTTCTTCTCATAACGTGGCCTACATATGTCCATCTTCTTTTTCTGATCAACCATGAAACAGGTTGTTGTTTGTTCATCTGTCTTATCTCTGTGTTGTTCTTAAATTCATTCCACTTTATACCAAATATTTTCCTGGGGCATTTGTTTTCAAAAGATTCTAATTTCTTGTCTGTTTCTTTAGTTTATTTCCAGCTTTCACATGCATAAATGAGGAAGGATATCACATTTGAATTGAGTAATCTTAACTTGGTTTTTGTGCTTATAATTTTTGAATTCCATATGTTCTCAAGATTTTTGAAAGTCAACATTGTTTTTGCAATTCTAATTCTAACTTCCTTCCTGATGTCACCATCCTGGTCTGTGTAGCTGCCAGGGTCTGCAAATTGGTTTACTTCATCAACAGCTGTTCCTTCTACATATATTTTTCCTTCTTGATTAATGAGAAATTGCATAATTTTTGTTTTGTCTTTGTTATTTTCAAGCCAAGGAAGACAGGGAATCTGTTTTTTTTTCCTGCATCGATTTCATATTGTCACTGATAAGAGTTTTGTCATCTGCAAAATCAAGATCTTCAATTTGGGTCCTATGTACCCAGTCAATGCCAGTTTTACTTGTACAGCATCTTTTCATTATATAGTCTGTGGCAATTCCAAAAACCAAGGGAGATAATATACATCCTTGTTTCACGCCTATTTCAATCTGAAACCATTTGCTCATTCCTTCTTCTGTCTTGATTGCACAGACATATCCATTGTAGAGATCTCTAATGATGTTGACAATTTTAGATGGTATTCCATATAGTCTTAAAACTCTGCACAATGAATCTCTGTGTATGTTATCAAATGCCTTTTGAAATTCTATAAAGTTCAGGATTAATGGTTTATGCTTTTCAATGTGTTCTTCAAGTATTGTCCTTAGTGCTGGTCGAGACAGCTTCTCCTTTTTCATTTTCAAAATACCGCTTGTTCTTCTCTCCACTACATCCTTAATTCTATTCAGAATCAATTTACAAAACACCTTTGGCATAACTGATATTAAGGTTACACCCCTCCAGTTATTCCAGTCACGGAGGTTGCATTTTTTTGGGTATTTTAACAGTGATTCTGTTTTTCCATTTAGAAGGGACCTTTTCTTCTTTCCAAATTTTATTAAACATTCTCTGCAGTTGACTCAAGTTGTCACTGTTAATAGCTTTTAACATTTCAACTGTTATTTCATCTTTACCTGCAGCTTTGTTGTTAGCCATTAGATTCACTGCGTTTAAGTTTCATTCAGTGTAACTTCATCTAAGCTGACATTTAGTTGTGGGACTGGTAAATCGGTTTCAAGATTTATTAATTCATTTGGGTGTGGTCAATTAAGTATTTCTTTGAAGTGCTCGGCCCATCTTGCTTTTGGTCTTTAATTGATGTTAATAGGTTGCTTGTTTTGCTAAAGACTGGTCTTTCTCTGGAGGTAATAGCACCGGTTAGCTTCATCTGTATGTTATATAGAGTTTTGTTGTCTCTGCTTTTGCTGCATTTTCTGCTTCTTTTGCCATATTCTCTTTTGTCTCTTATAGCTGAACTTTTTACTTTATTGTCTAGTTCTTTGTATGTTGCTTTTGCAGTGTTAATTTATATATATATATATATATCCCTCCACTGGAGGGCTATATGGTCAACATTGCTCCTGGCTTCTGTCCTTCTTTAGCTTGAGAGGGAGTCAGGTACCTACTTCGCGCCACACTTGAACCACCAGCCTCGATGTTAGAGGTGAATGCACAAACCACTACGCCACTCAGGTACCCATAATCAGTGTATAGATGTGTCCATTTAGTTATAAAGTAAAAAAATGACATCAGGTGATGAAAGCAAAACTTTACAAAAAAATTTGAAATGATGAGAAAGACCTGAGATCAGCTTGACCTTGTAAGCAAATCCTCAGCAAAAGATTTGAGAGGAAACATGAAGGAAAAAAAAAAGTATTGTGAAGTCTGTCCTGCATGGTACAGGTTGATTCTCATAGTGATTTATGTCCCACTTGGTTGAAGATTACACTTTGTCACCTTGCCAAGACACAAATAGCATGTATAACTGACAGGTCTGGCAGATATGAATTTCATTGTCTTCTCTTCATCATCATGAATGATGTTGTGCTAAATGCACCCACTCTGTGATTGACATCGATGCATGTCACAGTTACACTAAAAAAATTTTTTAAATTTAGAGTGAAGAGCAGCTGCAATTTTAAACTAGTAAATAAAGGCAATAGGTGAAATGGGTGTGATGTAGAAGAGTTGAAATGATAGATGTACCTGCTCATTTAACGCTTCAGTAATAGCATGAGTGTCACTTGCCTGTGGAAATGAACTGTAAAATGAAAGTTTGTGTACTGTGTATAAGATGCAAATTTTATCTTGTAAAATCAGTGTTCACTGCTTCAGTAGGTAGCTCTGTTATACGCAGGCTTCTAGGGAGTATACAGTTTGTGTCCATATTTTCCTTTGCTTGTTGGCACACTAGATAGTGATATGGTCAGCATCATGGCTTGCTACCTTTCCTTCTTTATCTCCAGAGGAGTGACTGGGACCTTTCCTGCTGGATCTGAACTACTGAACTTCATCATGAGATACTAGTGCACTAACCACTTCAGCAGTTAAGCACCTCTTCAGTATTTAATTTATTATACAATAGAAGTCTCTTGCTACAAACAACCTGTGTGTGTTTTTGAGCACTGAAGGGGTATAAGAGAGAGAAGAATATTTCAGTAGTTTTCATAAAGGTAAAGGTAATCCTGTCATGCCTTAGAGGCACATAGGGATATGGTGTTAGTGTCCATATTTTCCTTGACCTGTCAGCACACTAGAGGGTGATATGGTCAGTATCACGCCTGGCTGTCTTTCCTTCCCCAACTCCAGAAGAAGTTGGGTACCCATTTCTACAGCTGGGTTTTCATAGCATGATAAAATCTAATACCATAGTTTTGTAAGTTTTTTTGTCAGATTGTAGTCTCCACTGTATCACAGAACGAGAAAAAAGAATAGATTGGTGCCTGTAAGCATGTAAAGTACTTTGACTCGTTGGTCAGGGTTATGGCATGGAATTTTCGGTAGCAGTTATCTTTCAGGTGCATATTTTTTTCTTTAGGTGGAAGATTCAGAGACTGTTGAAGTTATTGGAGGAACAAGTTTAATTTAGAGACCTTTGAGTGAAATAAAAATATTTTATTTTCATTGCTTGTCATATTTTTGAGTGGTTACTACCACTACCACTACTTCTACCACTACTACTACCACTACTACTACTACCACTACCACCACCACTACTTCTACCACTACTACTACCGCTACCACTACTACTACCACTACTACTACTACTGCTACTACTACTACCACTACTACTACCACTACCACTACTTCTACCACTACTACTACCGCTACTACTACTACTACCACTACTACTACTACTACTACTACCACTACTACTACTACTACCACTGCTATCACTACTACTACCACTACTACCACTGCTACCACTACTACTACTATTACTACCACTGCTACCACTACTACTACTACTACTACTATTACTGCTAATACTACCACTACTGCTACCACTACTACTACTACTGCTACCACTACTACTACTACAACTACTACCACTACTACTACCACTATCACCACTACTACCACCACTACCACTACTACTTCTTTTATCTCCCTAGAACTACAAGAGTGATGTTGTTTCAGTCTTTTGATGCACAGCATCATGTTGGATTGAGAGTGGGTTAAGATGGGATTGTTTTTTAAGTGTGTATAATTGTAAGTAGATGAAAAAGAGAGATCTGCTTCTTCTGTGTTCACCTTCAAAATGGTATTGGTTGCCATTTGTCACAGGTCTTAGCTAGAGCATGATGGCTGTGCTTTTTGATCCAACTCACCCATCTCCTGTATGACGTACTTTCAGGCTAGAGTTTGTCTTCCTATGTCGATCTGTGTTGAGACCTTTGATCAAAGCAGTTTCTAAAAAATATATATATATCTAATTCTCTTCACTATAAAACTCTTTCATCTTTTGTTTTCGAATTACATTAATGTTGTTTTCAGTAGTTTTGCAGCACATATCAATATCTTTTTCCCCCTCGAAGTCAGGCGACCAAATTCATTACCACGAGATATAAGGAAATGACAACCATGTTTCCCTGGCACAGTTTATTATGCCACACATGGACACTGATATGTAACTAATGATATTCTAACAACAAATAAACTAAATGAACTTTTCAACCAGGAAGTAATTCTGTCGTAAACTTTTCAACTACTTCCTGATCATAGGTCATCAAATACGACTGTTGTTTTTTTGCAAGCAGCCCAGTTTTGTAGTACAATTTTCTGTCTTTCGCCCAATAGTTTAGGTAAATAATTTCTCTTGTTTCTTGATTTCATGGCCATATATAAAATACCTGGATCACTTCATAGTTTCCATCCATTGTTCTTAAATATTACCATATTACAGTTCTTAAAAGTTTGAATTGTTTTGTTTTTTCTAACGAAACAACAATTGTAAAATTTCATTCTTAAACAGGAAGAATGCACCATGCTCTATGAAATGTCACAAAGGTTCCCTGAAGTTTGTTGTATGTAGATGTTCAAACTTAATTACTGGTTGTGTGTGCCTTTTCCTACTAGATAATTTATAGTGTGAAGTTTGGCATCTGCTTATCAGGTGGTAATAGTTTAAGCAGCAGATTATTTTTCTTTTCATTTATTTAGCAAATTTGATGGCATAATCAACATTGATATGCCTGCTTAGGAATTATGGTGGACAATTATACAGAATAATTATAATCTTGATGTAATTATTGCCCTATGTTAACCTTTGTTAAAGATTTACGAGGGGTGATTAATAAGTTCTTGGCATAAGCTACAAATACTTGAAACACACAGTTGATATTAGGTGCATTTGTAGATCAGGTTAATGTAAGATTAAACACCAAGTTTCCCCCGTGTGGTACCCGGGATCTCCAAAGATTGGGACCACTGTACCCTACCACGCATGATCGTAAAAGGCGACTAAGGAAGGTTCAGCATAGGGCCAGCAACCTTATCTGGTAAAAAACTATCAGACAGCTACAGAAACAGAAGCAAGGGAAAAAACAAATGCAGGTGGAAGGAGAAATGCTTATCAGGAAACTGAGCCCATGAAGGTTGTGGATGAATGCCAGCCACTAGAAGTCCCCATCCCGATTGCAGACTTCCTGGAACCTAAACACAAGATGCAGATAGGCAGCTGGAATGTAAGAACACTTAACCAGACTGGAAAACTAGCACAAACCATCAAGGAAATGCACAGATACAAATTAGACATACTAGGAATACAAGAATCAAGATGGACAGGACAAGGCAGAAGGAAATTAACAACACAGCAC
This sequence comes from Achatina immaculata, assembly GCA_009760885.1. Classification (NCBI taxonomy): domain Eukaryota; kingdom Metazoa; phylum Mollusca; class Gastropoda; order Stylommatophora; family Achatinidae; genus Lissachatina; species Lissachatina immaculata. The sequence goes on along the minus strand of CM019691.1, from coordinate 26,979,186 downwards.
ACAGAAGATACAATAATATGGTCAGGTAAAGAAGACCATCATGAAGGAGGATTGATTATAACAAAAGAAGCATCAAGAGCATTGCTGAAATGGACCCCTATAAATGAGAGATTATTATATGCACGCTTCAATTCAAGATTCACAAAGCTGTCTGTTATAGTTTGTTATGCACCAACAGAAGCAGCTGAAGAGGAATTAAAAGATTTTTACAACAGCCTCCAAGCCACAGTAGAAACAATACCCAAGCATGATATGCTACTCATCTTGGGCGATCAATGCAAAAGTAGGTGAGGGAAATGAAGATAGAAGAAGAATCATGGGAAAAGAAGTAATCGGAGAAATAAATGAAAATGAGAAAAACTGCAGTTTCTGTGAAGAAAACATGATGACCATCGGAGGGACAATTTTCCAACATAAAAACATCCATAAAGTTACTTGGAGGTCACCAGATAAAACCACAGAAAACCAACTCGATCATATACTAATAAATAACAAGTGGAAACGGTCACTACAAGATGTGCAAGCAAGGAAAGGAGCAGATGTAGGAAGTGATCACAACCTTCTGGTAGCAAAAATAAAACTAAAATTAAGGAAAGCCAAAATTGGAGAACACAGAAAGATACATTTTGATACAGGAAAACTGAAAGACCAGCAAACAAGGAACGAATTCTCAATAGTACTTAAGAAACGCTTCAGTGCCTTACAAGACGAAGCAGAAATGTCCATACTAGAGTTCAGTAAAACGCTACAGGAAACAGCAAAAGAGGTACTGGGATATCGGAAACGGAGAAAAGAGGAATGGATAAGCAGGATAACATGGGAAAAGATAGAGCAAAGAAAAGAAATCAAGAAAAAATTACTGAACACCAAATCACAAAGGCTAAAAGAACAAGTTTTAAGTAATTATGCACAAAAAGACAAAGAAGTGAGGGAATCATGCCATCAAGATAAACATCAATACTATGATAATTTAGCAGAAGCAGCAGAGAAAGCAGCATATGCAAATGACATCTTCTTCTTCTTCTTCTTTGTTCGCATTGTCTATCTATTACCTGCAGTCCTGCCTCTTGGATAAATTTCACTGTTTTTTGTAATTCATGTATGGAACCGTAGAGCTTATCTTCTTTAGTGGTTTCACTGGGCCAGTAATTATTTCTCAGTGTTTCATAGTTGGTGCAGTTCTGGAGGATATGTTCCACAGTTTGGGGCACCTGGGCACATGTACACAGATTAGTAGTACTAACCTTAAACTTTGTATACATATGACTTCGGAGTCGGCTGTGTCCTGTTCAGAGACGGAAGATGGTGACTTGTTCCTTTCTGTTTAGCATGTGATAGTCATCATGTGGTGGTGTTTGTGGCTTCCTGTAGGTTTTTATCATGCTTTTCTTCTGATTATAGGTGATTAGTATGTCTGGTTGCTTCATTTCAGTGCCCTCTTTGGCCAGATGGTCAGTTTTCTCATTGCCTGGTATCCCACAGTGAGAGGGAATCCATTGCAAAGTGACTCCATGTTGTAAGCCAATTTTTGACAAGGCATCCTTAGGGTCTGGTAGTTTGTTGTGCTGAAGAGCTTCCAGTACTGATCTTGCATCTGTGAGAATTACTACAGGACATGTATCAATTCTGGAGTCTGATAGTTTTTCAACTGCAGCAATAATTGCCCTAACTTCTGCATCAAAGTTGTTGCAGTATTTTCCAGTGGGTATGGAAATCTTGTCATAGTGTTGTTTGGATATTCAATATGTGCTCCTGCCCCTCCATTCTTTATGGCATTGTGTGCAGATCCGTCTGTATACACACGTATCCAGGTGTCACATGGATATTTGTCATCTAGCACACTAAGTGCATCTCACCATTCTGCACACCTTTCACTTCAGTCTGAATAGTTATTTGTGTATAATCTGCTTCTTTCCATGGTGTATGCTCTGGTACAGATGATAATGGAGCGACTACAGTTGGAAGGTCAGGTATCAGCTTACGCATACGCTTGGCCTGATGAATGAAGCTGCTTCTTTTAAGCTGGCTTAATGCCAAGTTATTGAATCTCTCCTTCAAAGGATGGCTTACAGAGCTAAGGAATTTCTCTCCCATGGTCATGATCTTTGTGTCTCTACGTTCCTTTAGCGCTTGAACACCAACTATTTTCTGCAAACAACATAGGACTAAAGATCAACGTAGGAAAGACAGAGTTAATAAAGCAAAATGTGAACAACAGAAATGTACTCAGAGTAGATAACAAGTTAGTGGAGGAGGTCAATGAATTTGTATACCTTGGCAGCAGAGTAGTAGAAAATGGAGACAGCACAGAGGACATCAACAGCAGACTTACTAGAGCAAAGCAGGCTTTTGCAATGCTGCAGACTATATGAAAATCAAAAAAACTAAGCATAAATATGAAAATCAGGATATTTAAGAGTAATGTTCTAAGTGTACTACTCTATGGAAGTGAATGCTGGAAAATCACCAAAACCATAGAAAACAAGTTGAATTCTTTCCAGACTAAATGTTTACGAAGAATTAGAAAAATATTTTGGCCAAACACCATAAGAAATAACATCTTATTAGCAGAAATGCAGATGAAACCACTGACAACAATTATTGAGGAAAGACGCTGACGATGGTTGGGACATGTGCTCCGAATGACTGACAACTCACTACCAAAAATAGCACTAAGATGGACACCACAGGGGAACAGAAGTAAGGGTAGACCAAAAGAGACATGGAGAAGAACAACAGAAAGGATGTTGAGCAATAGAGGGCTCATCTGGGCAAGAGCAGAAAAAAAGGCGAAGGACAGTCATTTGTGGAAAACCCTTGCGGAAGCCCCATGTGCCCTGGGCACTTAAGGTTCAGAGAGAGAGATACATTCTTGAGGATTCTTTCACTAGCTCCCCATGTGGTTCCACTTAATTTTCTTAATATGGCTAGTTTTCTTCTGCCTTTTGCTTCTGCACTGTTGATGTGTTGCTTCCACGTCAGTTTTGAGTCAAGAGTCACTCCTAAGTAAGTGGGTTGGTTGTCCATCCTTAAGGATATTTCATTTACAAAGATCTTACCTGCTTTCTGTTTAGATGAGAGAGTGAACAGAGTGGTACTTGATTTCTCTGTGTTGATACTTACACACCATTTGTTTGTCCATGATGTCAAGATGTCTGCTGCTCTTTGGAGTCTCTGTGTAGCAACTGTCGCGTATTCATCTGTACACCACATGACCAGATCATCTGCATACAGTGCCGCTTTGATTCCATAGGGAAGTTCCTTGACCAGGTTATTAATGAATACAAGGTAGGCGAAAGGACTTCTCCTTGTGGTACACCGTGTCGCAGAAGTACTTTCTGGCTTTTGTGTCCATCCATTACTACTCTAGCTCTTCTATTGTGTAAATATGACTTTATCCAGTTGTACAGTCTTCCATTCACATTGCGGTTTCTTTGTTTCCACAGCAGACCTTTTTTCCATACTTTATCAAAGGCTTTCTTTAGGTCTATCCACGCTGCTAGTCAAGGTTTTTCTCTTGGAATGCATCCTCAATCTCTTGAGAGAGATAGGTTACTTGATCTTCCGTACTGTAGTACTGCCTAAATCCTGCTTGTTGTGGAACGAGAAGGTTTTCACTTTCTAGGTACCATTTTAGCCTCAGGTCAATGATGCGTTCCATCGTTTTGCATAGGCAGCTAGTGAGACTGATTGGCCTGTAGTTGGAGGCAGTATCACTGGTTTTCCCTGGCTTTAGCAGTGGTACCATGCTTGCTTCCTTCCAGATTTGAGGTGACTTACCTGTGCTCCAGCACATATTGAAAATATCCAACAGCTTTCCCATTGCTGCCATTCCCAGGTCATTCTTGATCATTTCATTGGACACTCCATCTGGTCCTGGTGATTTCCTTGGTTTCAGTTTACTGACTGCTAGATCTACCTCGCTGCGTGTGATTGGTGCATCCATGACCTCCACTTTTCTGACTTGTTCTTCTTCTTTCTGTGGGTCAATGCGCACTGCACGCTCTTTCTCTGGATGGATATCAATGCTGCAGTCCTGTGCAAACATGCGAGCAAAGTGATCTGCTACCTGCTTACCTGTAAGAGTTTTCCCATCCTCTATTAGTGTAATCTTTGTACTTCTTCCAGTACTCTCATCATTTAACTGTTTGATTAGTTTCCACAGTTTCCTTCCATCCTTTTCAAAGTTTAGGGACTCTTTCTCTCTCCAACTTTCCCGTCTGGCTTGCAGCTTGGCTCTCTGAAATTTGGCCTTAGAATGTTGGTAATTATTGTGGTGTTCTTGGCATGGTCTGTTTTCTGCTTGCTTTCGAGCTATTTCCACATCATCATGGAGTTTTCCCAGCTCACTAGGCCAGTATGGTTTATAGTCCCTACGAGCTCCTCTGGGAATGGTTTCACGAGCGGCTTGAAGGATACAAGCATTGAATTCCTTCACTATGCTGTTAATATCCTTACCTTCTATGGACAGCTGTCCCACCAGGATACCTGTACGATGTCTGTACATTGTCCAGTTTGCTTTTTTATAGTTCCATCTGGGGAGAGGGCTACTGGTGTTAAGGAGTTCATTTTCTATTGTCAAGAAGACTGGTCGATGGTCGCTACCTCCAAGTTGTTTTCCAACTTCACGTGTAATGTTCCACTTCAGATCTGGAGAGTGGAATGCCAGATCTGGTGTTGAGGTTGTACGCCAAGCCCTTGAGTAAAATGTTGGGGGATCCATTGGCTGGTTGATCAGGAGAAGTCCATTATCATCCTGCCAGCTCTCAACTTCCTCTCCTCTCTTGTCTATGTGGTCATAGCCCCAGCTCAGGGAATGGTTGTTAAAATCGCCACAGACCATCAGTCTCTCTTTGTGTGGGATTGTTTCTAAAGCAAGTGGGCGGTCATTAGGACAGTAATAGTTAAGGAGGTGGAAATCTGTATTACTACTTTTTAGATGGATCATCTGATATTCGGCTCCTTCCATGTACACTCCCACCTGACATGCGCTGATGTTATTCTTAACAAGTGTGAGTACTCCTCCTTTTCTTCTGTCCTGTCGGTCTGATCTAAAACACTGGTATCCTCTGATTTTAAAGGCGGCATCTTTGGTTAGGTGTGTCTCCTGTATGCAGCATATACTTACCTGCTCTGCAAAAAGTATGTTCTCTAGTTCCACCTTTTTGCCATAGCCATCTCTAACACTGCTGACACCCTCAGCATTCCACTGCATTATTTTAAGCTCTTGCTTTTTGGCTGTTTTCTTCCGTTGTATTTTTTGGCCAGTAGCTCTACTCTCATGTCTCCTGACTCCACAGACGAACTGAGAGTACCTCCAGTAGCATTGGGTGGACCCTTTCGAGGCAGGGGGCCCGGCACTGCACCTGCCTGGTTAGTCTTCACAGGGCGAGAACCATGTTTGAATACTGCAGATAGAGACATTCATTAGCGATAATGCGTGTTACCCTGATTTTTGTGATGTGCCTTTTGGCTGGGTAACTCCGACTTCAGCACCTTTCCTTGCTAGGGCAGACTGTGGTCTTGCTCGGACTGCCATGAAGACAGTGTGGCTGGCCTGGCCAAAACTTTGTTTTCCAGCCTCTGATGGCTGTATGTAAGTCCCTTCTCCATGTCAGATGGTTTGGAGACAGTTCCACAAAGACACTCTGACTTTGAGATGAGGAATCTGATGAGTGCTTCAACGATATCCATTCCCCGCCACCCATAGTATACTGGCTCTGTTTTGTTTACATCATTATGATAGCCACTGTTGTAAAGACCTATAGGCTTGTCACATCCTGGATTCATTGGTTTCACACCAGGCTTCCCTCATCCCCGCCAGAGATCTCCATGTCCCCATCCGTCCACCAACCTGACATTACATTTTACAAAAATAACAATTACAATTAGTGTTGATTGCTACAAGTTTCTGGGCTACAGAAGTAGGTCAGAGTTTTTAAGCAAACAGATCTATGTTCCCTGTCTCAAAAACACTATGTTAAGATAAGTGTGCTCTTAACACAGTTGTTCCCAGGGGAATGCAAATGACATGAAAACCATATACAAAATCACAAAGCAGATGACAGGTAACTTCAGCACAAGATGTGAGAGTGCAATAAGGACGCTAAAGGGACAACTGGTCAGTGGAGAAAGAGAAAAAATTGAAAGATGGAGGGAACACTTTAACACCCTACTAAACAGAACACAAGCAGCACAAACAATAGACTTACCTGAAGCAAACACGGAACTAAACATCAATACAGGACCAATAACAATAAATGAAGTAAAGGAGGCAATAAAGAAGCTAAAATTAGACACGGCACCAGGTGAAGATGAAGTGACTGCTGAGATGTTGAAAGCAGATGAAACAGAAACACCAAAACAACTTTGCCGGATATTACAACAAAATTTGGGATCTAGAAAAAGCTCCAGAGGAGTGGAAAACTGGTCTTATAGTAAAACTACCAAAGAAGGGTGACCTCAGAGATTGCGGGAACTGGAGAGGCAATCCTAAGATGGCATGGCCTCCCCCATAAGTGAATGTAATCAAAGCCCTATATGAGGGTTTTCAGTGCAAAGTGATCTGTGGAGAACATACCTCCAGCAGCTTTAGGGTACAAACAGGAGTGAACCAGGGATGTGTACTATCATCAACATTATTTATCTTGGCAATAGACTGGTTAATGAAGGAAGCAACATTGACACAGTGCTGGAGGACCTTGACTTTGCGGACGACATTTGTCTGCTGTCAAGCAGCCACAAAGAAATGCAAGATAAAATAAACAAGCTAACTCAGAATGCAAACAACATAGGACTAAAGATCAACGTAGGAAAGACAAAGTTAATAAAGCAAAATTTGAACAATAGAAATGTACTCAGAGTAGATAGCAAGTTAGTGGAGGAAGTCAATGAATTTGTATATCTTGGCAGTAGAGTAGTAGAAAATGGAGACAGCACAGAGAACATCAACAGCAGATTTACTAGAGCAAAGCAGGCTTTTGCAGTCCTGCAGACTATATGGAAATCTAAAAAACTAAGCATAAATACGAAAATCAGGATATTTAAGAGTAATGTTCTAAGTGTACTACTCTATGGAAGTGAATGCTGGAAAATCACCAAAACCATAGAAAACAAGTTGAATTCTTTCCAGACTAAATATTTACGAAGAATTAGAAAAATATTTTGGCCAAACACCATAAGAAATAACATCTTGTTGGCAGAGATGCAGATGAAACCACTGATAACAGTTATTGAGGAAAGACGCTGGCGATGGCTGGTACATGTACTCCGAATGACTGATAACTCACTACCAAAAATAGCACTAAGATGGACACCACAGGGGAACAGAAGTAAGGGTAGACCAAAACAGACATGGAGAAGAACAACAGAAAGGATGCTGAACAATAGAAGGCTCACCTGGGCAAGAGCAGAAAAAAAGGCAAAGGACAGGCATTTGTGGAAAACCCTTGCGGAAGCCCCATGTGCCCTGGGCACTTAAGGTTCAGAGAGAGAGAGAGAGAAACACCAAGTTTCAAGAAATTAACTGCAACCAATTTTTTTTTTTTTACAGGCTACTGAAGTGGTAAGGGGTGGCAGAAATTGTGAAAATGGATAAAATTTCTCATCGAGCAGTCATTCACTAGGCTTATCATCGAAGGAGATCCATGAGGATATGGTAGAGACTCTAGGGGAGAGTGCCCCTTCTTACAGCACAGTGAAGAAATGGGCAGCTCAGTTCAAACATAGAAGGGAGAGTCTGGAAGATGATCCTCATCCAAGAAGACCAAGAACAGTAACCGCCGATAAAACCACTGGCAGAATCCATGACATGATAATGGAGGATCGACATCTAACTGAGTGGTACATTACTACTGAGTTGGGCATCTCCCAAGAACGTGTTCATGCCATTATTCACAATGATCTTCAAATGACAAAGGTCTCTGCTCGATGGGTCCCGAAACTTCTTGGAGGTGATCACAAACGACAGCGTCTCAACAGGTCAAGAGACAATCTTGCCTATTTTTCTGCAGATCCTGAAAAGTTTCTTCAGCAATTTGTGACTATGGATGAGACTTGGGTTCATCATTTTCAACCAGAAAGCAAAGAACAGTCAAAGCAGTGGAAACATCATGGATCCCCACCTCCAAAGAAAGCAAAGGTGGTTCTGTCTGCAGGCAAAGTGATGTCTTCCATCTTTTGGGATTCAAAAGGTGTTTCTATTGGTAGACTATCTTCAAAAGGGCAGAACGGTCACCGGGGCCTATTACGCTAATCTTCTGAAGCAATTATGGGTCAAATTAAGAAAAGTGTCAAGGGAAATTGATGAGAGGAGTCATCTTTCATCAAGACAATGCTCCAGTTCACAAGCTGGTGGTGGCAATGGCTGCCATTCATGAATGCAGCTTCCAGCTTCTTGAACATCCTCTTTATTCCCCAGTTTTGGCCCCTTCGGACTATTACCTGTTTACCAAACTCAAAAAGGAGCTCAGGGTTGCAAATTTGCTTCAGATTATGACGTCATTCATGCTGTAGACCACTTTCTACTGGCACAAGATGCTGAGTTTTACAAAGAAGGGATCTGTATGCTCCAGGATTGCTGGACTAAGTGCATAAACTTACAAGGGGACTGTTGAGAAATAACCCAAAAAAGTTGTCTATAAATAATCCGTTGTACCTCATGCCGAGAACTTATCAATCATCCCTCGTACTAAATGAAGAGGCCCACAAACATTTTCTTAAGCACTTCATTAGCATGCCTAAATTTTCTTGATCAAATAGTTTATTAAAGTTAAAATTCAGTATACATAAAGGAAATCTGTCTGTCTGTTTGCCTGCCTGCCTGTCTGTCTGTCTGAAACTTACGTGCCCAATTCATATCTCTCTCTCTCTCTCTCTCTCTGAACCTTAAGTGCCCAGGGCACATGGGGCTTCTGTAAGGGTTTTCCACAAATGCCTGTCCTTTGCCTTTTTTTCCACTCTTGCCTAGGTGAGCCCTCTATTGCTCAACACCTTCTCTATTGTTCTTCTCCATGTCTCTTTTGGTCTATCCTTACTTTTTGTCTTCGTGCTTAGTTTTTTTAGATTTCCATATAGTCTGCAGCATTGCAAAAGCCTGGTTTGCTTTAGCAAATCTGCTATTGATGTCCTCTGTGCTGTCTCCATTTTCTACTACTCTGCTGCCAAGATATACAAATTCATTGACCTTTTCCACTAACTTGCTATCTACTCTGAGTACATTTCGATTGTTCATGTTTTACTTCATTAACTTTGTCTTTCTTATGTTGATCTTTAACCATATGTTTGCATTCTGAGTTAGCTTGTTTATTTTATCTTGCATATCTTTGTTGGTGCTTGATAGTAGACAAATATCGTCCGCAAAGTCAAGGGTCCATTGTAATCCTCTGCGTTTGTCTGATGTTGCCTCCTTCGTTAACCAGTCTGCTGCCAAGATAAATAATGTTGGCGATAGTACACATCCCTGCTTCACTCCTGTTTGTATTTTCCACAGTGCATCTCTTTTGACACTGTCAAAGGCTTTCTCAAATCTATAAACAGTGCTTATGTTGTGCTATGCCACTCATTTGCCTGCTCTAATATTTGTCTAAGTACAAATATGTAGTCTATGCATGATCATCCTTTTCTAAATCCTACCTGATTTTTCCGAAGTTTCCCCTCAAGTGCTGGTATACTTCTGTTGATTATTCTACAAATTGTTCAAAAAAGAAACGCAACACTGATGTAGTTGTAATGGACACCAAATTTCCAACTTCTATCACAATGTTATTTTACGGAATTAATGTTTCAATCTTGGTGTGAAGAAACTTTTAGACTTTAACAATAAAATGATGTTCCCTAAATTTGGTTTGGACTTTTATTCTTTGTCACTGAGGCCTCCATTTCAGTTAGGTGTATGGCCTCCTCTGGCCTGTAACAGAGAACAACATCTCCTTGACATTGAATCAATTAGCCGTTTGATCTGTTGTTGTGAGATGGCTGCCCACTCTTCCCGCAGTGCAAGAGATAACTGTCGGAGATTGGTGAATGCCATGTCTCTCTGGCGGATTTGTCTGTTGAGTTCATCCCATAAGTGTTCTATTGGGTTCATGTCTGATGACACGGATGGCCACGAAATGGTCTTGACATTGTTGTCAGTGAGGAACTTGGTGGTGAATTGTGCCACATGAGGTCGAGCGTTATGTTGCTGAAAAATCGACTCTGCTGCAGCCAGAAGTGGAAGGATGTGAGGACAAAGAATTTCAGCGACATATCATTGGGCATTCAGCCGTTTTTCAGTTTGCACCAGGTCACTTCTTCCCATAAAGTTGATCATCCCCCACACCAGTACACCTCCACCACCATGTGAAGGAGCCTCATCCATGCAGTTCTGGGCATAGTGCTCATGGACTATGCGGTAAACTCTTCTCCGTCTACTGTGTTGCTGGAGCAGAAAGAATGATTCATCACTAAACCAAACCATTCTCCAATCATTCGCAACGGCCCATTGACGATGCTGGTTTACCCAGTGCAGTCTGTTCTGGCGATGCCGGTCTGTAACAACAGGACATCTGTAGGATTTTCTAGCCCAAAGACCAGCGTCATACAGCTGGTTTCTGACCGTTTGATCTGAAATTTGACGAGCTGCTGTCATTGACTGGACGGTTGAGGACGCAGATGCAGATCAATTCCTGAGGTGACGCAGCCGTATGAAGCAGTCTTTGCCAGGAGTTAACTATGGGTTTTTCACTGCGCAAGCAGTCTGCAACTGAGCCAGTTTCTTGAAATCGTCTCCAAAGGTGACTAATGGTACTTCTAACTACATTAAATTGTCTGGCCACTATACTTTGTGACTGTCTAGTCTGTAAACGTCCAGTGATGATGAGTCATTGTTCTGTAGTGAGATGACCCATACTTGCCCATTGAATTTTCAACTGAATTGATTTGGGGAGCATCAGTCTTTTATAGGCACTCAGTAACATGGTGAGTGAGTTTTGTGTTCAGTAAGTTTCACGGGATTCTCGTGAACCTGTCATGAATTATTGTCAAAAATGCTGAATTGACTGGTGTCACTTTTCTGTGCTCATGAATCATCTACTGAGTACAACGCAGGTCAGCAAATTTCTCTTGTCTAATCAGTAAACTTCAGTTTAAATCGCAACATTGTATTTGTTGCGTTTCTTTTTTTTAAACAGTGTAATTTACTGTTGAAAGGCAGGAGAGTAATGCCTCTCCAGTTCCCGCAATCTCTGAGATCAGCCTTCTTTGGTAGTTTTACTATAAGGCCAGTTTTCCACTCCTCTGGAGCTTTTTCTAGATCCCAAATTTGTTGTAGTATCCGGCGGAGTTGTTTTGGTGTTTCTGTTTCTTCTGCTTTCAACATCTCAGCGGTCACTTCATCTTCACCTGGGGGCCTGTCTAATTTTAGCTTCTTTATTGCCTCCTTTATTTTACTTATTGTTATTGGTCCCGTATTGATGTTTGACATAATAATAAGTCATTCAAAAGTTATAAGCACAAAAACCAAGCTAAGACTATTCAGTTCAAATTTAATATCCACCCTCATTTATGCACGTGAAAGCTGGAAATCAACTAAAGAAGTAGACAAGAAATTAGACTGTTTTGAAAGCAAATGACTAAGGAAAATATTCGGCATCAAGTGGAACGAATTCAAGAACAATGCAGAGATAAGACAGATGACTGAACAACAACCAGTCTCATGGGTGATCATATTTCTACATATGTTGGTAACGTGATGAGAAGAAACAGTCAGAGAATCCCAAAAACAAGCTATAAAATAGAACACAACAGGCCAAAGAAAAACAGGCAGATCGCGTGAACTCTTAAGAGGACATTGTTAAGAGAGGCCAAATTAATAGGCATAAAATCCCTTGATGAGGTTGAAAGACTCGCCGAAGACAGGAAAAATTGGCAAACTACCTTGCGAGATATAAGAAGCTTGATGTTTGGTTCCATTTTTGCTTCATGTATGTCTATTGTTTGTGCTGCTTGTGTTCTGTTTAGTAGGGTGTCAAAGTGTTCCTTCCATCTTTCAATTTTTTCTCTTTCTCCACTGATCAGTTATCCCTTATGTGTCCTTACCGTACTTTCACATCTTGTGCTGAAGTTACCTGTCCTCTGCTTCGTGATTTTATGTATGGTTTTCATGTCATTTCCGTATGCTTCTTTCTCTGCTGCTTCTGCTAAGTTGTAGTATTGACGTTTATCTTGACGGCATGATTCCTTCACTTCTTTGTCTTTTTGTGCATAATTACTTAAAACTTGTTCTTTTAGCATTTGTGATTTTTTGCTCAGTATTTTTTTTCTTTATTTTCTTTCTTTGCTCTATCTTTTCTTACGTGATCTTGCTTATCCAATCCTCTTTTCTCCGTTTCCGATATCCCAGCACCTCTTTTGCTGTTTCCTGTAGTGTTTCATTGAAATCTAGTATAGACATTTCTGCTTTGTCTTGTAGGACAATGAAGCAGTTCTTAAGTACTGTTGAGAATTCATTTCTTGTGTGCTGGTCTTTCAATTTTGCTTATCAAAACATGCCTTTCTGTGTTCTCCGATTTTGGAATACCTTAATTTTAGTTTTATTTTTGCTACCAGAAGGTTGTGATCACTTCCTATATCTGCTTCTTTCTTTGCTCTCACATCATGTAGTGACTGTTTCCACTTGTTTATTAGTATGTGATCGATTTGGTTTTCTGTGGTTTTATCTGGGGACCTCTAAGTCACTTTATGGATGTTTTTATGTTGGAAAATGTCCATCAGATGGTCATCGTGTTTTTTTTCCACTGGAACTACACAGTCTTTCTCCATTTTCATTTATTTCTCCGATTCCTTCTCTTCCCATTATTCTTCTTCTATCTTCATTTCCCCTCACCTACTTTTGCATTGAAGTCGCCCAAGATGAGTAGCATATCATGCTTGGGTATTGTTTCTACTGTGGCTTGGAGGCTGTTCTAAAAATCTTCTTTTAATTCCTCTTCAGCTGCTTCTGTTGGCGCATAACAAACTAAAAAGACAGCTTCGTGAAACTTGAGTTGAAGCGTGCATATAATAATCTCTCATTTATAGGGGTCCATTTCAGCAGTGCTCTTGATGCTTCTTTTGTTATAATCAATGCTACTTCTTCATTGACTATCTTCTTTACCCGACCATATTATTATGTCTTATGTGTTGTGTTGTTAATTTCCTTTTGTCTTGTCCTGTCCATCTTGCCTCTTGTATCTGTGCATTTCCTTGATGGTTTATGCTAGTTTTCCAGTCAGATTAAGTGTTCTTACATTCCAGCTGCCTACTTGCATTTTGTGTTTAGGTTCCAGGAGGTCTGCAGTCGGGCTGGGGACTTCCATTGGTAGGCTTTCATCCACAACCATCATAGGCTCAGTTTCCTGATAAGCATTTCTCTTTCTACCTACATTTGGTTTTTTTTTCCCATGCTTCTGTTTCTGTAGCAGTCTGATGGGGTTTTTTTTTTAACCAGATAGGGTTGCTGGCCCTATGCCGAACCCTCCTTAGTCGCCTTTTACGATCATGCGTACCCTTGGATACAGTGGCCCTATTCTTTGCTTCACAGGCATGTGCCCAGGTCCTGGGTGCCACACGGGGAGCCCAGTGCATATGGGAATTTCGAAGGGGTTTTCCACAAACGCATCGCCTCCCCCCCCCCCCCCCCGCAAGCCCTTTATTGTTCAACATTCTCTCTTGTTATTCTCCATGTCTCCTTTCATCTACCCTTACTCCTGTTCCCCTGTGGTGTCCATCTTAGTGCTGTTTTTGGCAGTGAGTCCTCAGTCATCCTTAGCACTATTATTTTGTACGCTGTAACGTTATGTCTGTATCAGATCTGTCTTCATTTATCATCGTTGATGACGCGCGCTGGATTAGTCTGATCAGAGAATGCAGAACCACAGATGTCACTGTGCCCGCGACCTCCATGACTTGTCAAAAGGTGTTATATTTTTACAAATATGACCTCAACCTGGCTTAGTCGATCCCAGCGCTTACCTTAAATGTCGATGCCCAACATTAACAAAAAAGTGTGTTGGGGGGGGGGGGGGGGGGGGCTTCGTATTATAAGGCTTGTCCTCTCAGTGCTAATATTTTTCATCTTCACGTCTTTCTAAAGACAGTATTACTGAACTGTGACGTGGTTTACTTTCAGTTGTTTACTTTTAGTGCTCTGCGTTTTTAAAAAAATTATCTATGATACAATAAATTATTAAAGTAATGTAATGTGTGTTGGTCTTCTTCTTCGTACGCATTGTCTATATCTGCAGTCCTGTCTCTTGGATAAATTTCACGTTTTTTTTTGCAATTCATGTATGGAATCACAGAGCTTATCTTCTTTAGTGGTTTCACTGGACCAGTAATTATTTCTCAGTGTCTCGTAGTTGGTGCAGTTTTGGAGGATATGTTCATAATTTGGGGCACCTGGGCACATGTACATAGATTAGTAGTACCAACCTTAAACTTTGTATACATATGACTTCAGAGTCGGGTGTGTCCTGTTCTGAGACGGAAAATTGTGACTTGTTCCTTTCTGTTTAGCATGTGATAGTCATCATGTGGTGGCGTTTGTAGCTTCCAGTAGGTTTTTAATCATGCTTTTCTTCTGATTATAGGTGATTGGTATGTCTGGTTGCTCCATTTCAGTGCCCTCTTTGGCCAGACGATCAGCTTTCTTATGCCTGGATCCACAGTGGGAGGGAATCCACTGCAAGGTGACGTGTTGTAAGCCAATTTTTGACAAGGCATCCTTAAGGTCTGGTAGTTTGTTGCACTGAAGAGCTTCCAGTACTGATCTTGCATCTGTGAGAATTACTACGGGACATGTATCAATTCCGGAGTCTGATAGTTTTTCAACTGCAGCAATAATTGCCCTAACTTCTGCATCAAAGTTGTTGCAGTATTTTCCAGTGGGTATGGAAATTTTGTCATAGTGTTGTTTGGATATTCAATATGTGCTCCTGCCCCTCCATTCTTTATGGCATTGTGTGCAGATCCATCTGTATACACACGTTTCCAGGCGTCACATGGATATTTGTCATCTAGTACACTAAGTGTGGCTGTTGATCTTACAAGACTGCTCTGCATCTTACCATTCTGCACACCTTTCACTTCAGTCTGAATAGTTATTTGTGTACAATCTGCTACTTTCCATGGTGTATGCTCTGGTACAGATGATAATGGATTGACTACAGTTGGAAGGTCAGGTATCAGCTTAAGCATACGCTTGGCCTGATGAATGAAGCTGCTTCTTTTAAGCCATCTTAGTGCCAAGTTATTGAATCTCTCCTTCATGGGATGGCTTACACAGGAATTTCTCTCCCAAGGTCATGACCTTTGTGTCTCTATGTTCTTTTAGGGCTTGAACACCAAATACTTTCTGCATTTCTACTATTGGTGTGGATCTCATGGCACCTGTGATAATCCATAGTGACTGATTTTGTACCTTGTCTAGATTATGCAACGTAGTGTTTGATGCTGTGCACCAAGCTGATGAGCCATATTCTAAATGTGGTAGAATACTTTGCTGATATACATTCTTGAGGATTCTTTCACTAGCTCCCCATATAGTTTCACTCAATTTTCTTAATATGGGTAGTTTTCTTCTGGCTTTTGCTTCTGCACTGCTGATGTGTTGCTTCCATGTCAATTTTGAGTCAAGAGTCACTTCTAAGTAAGTGGGTTGGTTGTCCATCCTTAAGGATATTTCATTTACAGAGATCTTACCTGCTTTCTGTTTAGATGAGAGAGTGAACAGAATAGTACTTGGTTTCTTTGTGTTGATACTTACACACCATTTGTTTGTCCATGATGTCAAGATGTCTGCTGCTCTTTGGAATCTATGTGTAGCAACTGTCGCGTATTCATCTGTACACCATAAGACCAGACAGTCTGCATGCAGTGCCGCTTTGATTCCATAGGGAAGTTCCTTGACCAGGTCATTAATGAATACCAGAAATAGTGTAGGTGAAAGGACTCCTCCTTGTGGTACACCATGTCGCAGCAGTAATTTCTGGCTGTTGTGACCATCCATTACTACTCTAGCTCTTCTATTGTGTAAATAGGACTTTATCCAGTTGTACAGTCTTCCATTCACATTGCAATTTCTTAGTTTCTGCAGCAGACATTTTTTCCATACTTTATCAAAGGCTTTCCTCAGGTCTATCCACGCTGCTAGTACAAGGTTTTTCTCTTGGAATGCGTCCTCAATCTCTTGAGAGAGATAGGTCACTTGATCTTCTGTACTGTAGTATTGCCTAAATCCTGCTTGTTGTGGAATGAGAAGGTTTTCACTTTCTAGGTACCATTTTAGCCTCAGGTCAATGATGTGTTCCATCGTTTTGCAGAGGCAGCTAGTGAGACTGATTGGCCTGTAGTTGGAGGCCGTATCACTGTTTTTCTCTGGGTTTAGCAGTGGTACCATGCTTGTTTCCTTCCAGATTTGAGGTAACTTACCTGTGCTCCAACACATATTGAAAATATCCAACAGCTTTCCCATTGCTGCCATTCCCAGGTTCTTGATCATTTCACTGGACACTCCATCTGGTCCTGGTGATTTCCTTGGTTTCAGTTTACAGACTGCTAGGTCTGATTCGCTGCGTGTGATTGGTGCATCCATGACCTCCACTTTTCTGCCTTATTCCTCTTATTTCTGTGGGTCAGTGCGCAATGTACGCTATTTCTCTGGATGGATATCAATGTGCAGTGTTGTGCAAACATGCGAGCAACGTGATCTGCTACCTGCTTACCTGTAAGAGTTTTCCCATCCTCTGTTAGTGTAATCTTTGTACTTCTTCCAGTGCTCCCATCGTTTAACTGTTTGATTAATTTCCACAATTTTCTTCCATCCTTTTCAAAGTTTATGGACTCTCTCCAACTTTCCCGTCTGGCTTGCAGCTTGGCCCTCTGAAATTTGGCCTTAGTATGTTGGTAATTATTGTGGTGGTCTTGGCACGTCTATTTTCTGCTTGCTTTCGAGCTATTTCCACGTCATCATGGACTTTTCCCAGCTCACTAGGCCAGTATGGTTTATGGTCCCTACGAGCTCCTCTGGAATGGTTTCACGGGAGGCCTGAAGGATCATCATCATCATCCTGAAGGATACAAGCATTGAATTCCTTCACTATGCTGTTAATATCCTTACCTTCTATGGACAGCTGTCCCACCAGGATACATTGTCCAGTTTGCTTTTTTATAGTTCCATCTGGGGAGAGGGCTACTGGTATTAAGGAGTTCGTTTTCTATTGTCAGGAAGATTGGTCGATGGTCGTTACCTCCAAGCTGTTTTCCAACTTCGCGTGTAATGTTCCACTTCAGGTCTGGAGAGTGGAATGCCAGAGCTGGTGTTTAGGTTGTATGCCAAGCCCTTGAGTAAAATGTTGAGGGGTCCATTGGCTGGTTGATCAGGAGAAATCCATTATCATCCTGCCAGCTCTCAACTTCTTCTCCTCTCTTGTCTATGTGGTCATACCCCAGCTCTGAGAATGGCTGTTAAAATCGCCACAGACTATCAGTCTCTCTTTGCGTGAGATTGTTTCTAAAGCAAGTGGGCGGTCATTAGGACAGTAATAGTTAAGAAGATAGAAGTCTGTATTACTGGTTTTTAGAGAGATTATCTGGTATTCAGCTCCTTCCATGTACACTCCCACCTGACATGCGCATCTTCTTCCTCTTTGTTCGCTTCTACCACCAAGACCGCCCCTTGATCCTACTGAATTTTCTCCCGTGGTCCTCAATAGGTCCCGCCATCCCCGAAAGGACCACACGAGATCCCCGAGAGGATCACAGGAGGTTCAGAGTATCGCAGGCTTGAGCCTGTATTCTCGGTGGGTCTCAGAAGCGGGATTGCGTGACACCGTGTTTTTCATTGCACCAGTTTAATCCAGAGTTGGACTTTCTCACCGGAAAACCTCGATGTGTTTTGGATATCAGTATATCCCCGCTGGATGAGAGGTGGTTGCCCATCTAGCCTAGAGTTGGACTTTCTCACCGGAAAACCTTGACGTGTTTTGGGATACCCGTGTATCCCCACCGGGTGAGAGGTGATTGCCCATCCTGTCCAGCGTTGGACTTTCTCACCGGAAAACCTCAGCGTGATTAGGATACGCATACATCCCCACCGAGTGAGAGATGGTTGCCTATATTTTCCTGTATTAACCCCTGGGTTAAGCCAGTTCAGGCAATTCGCCCGGTGTGAGTGTACATGGTACGTGCCGACCTCCAGTGCAGTCCTGACCTCGAGACTACTTCACTTACTCCTTTCTTTCACCTTTTCCACGGTGCCGCACGGCAACCCATAATCGCACCTTTTTTCACCGGCCGGGAGGAGACCCACTCCACGCATGGCAGGTGAAGAATCTCGTCAGCAGCGGTAGATGAGCTACCAGACATGACTCTCAATCTACCCGAAACGTCTGGTTTTCGCCTTCGCACCTCTTCTGTCAGTTTAAACAGTTCTGCCAAGAGAAGGCTAGGAGCTGGACTTGACTGTCAGAGGCTATTTGAGACTCACGCTGTTGGACTGGAGAGCGTATCCTCCACTCCACCTCCGGCAATAACAGTCCTTAGAACCCTGACATGCGTTGATATTATTCTTAACAAGTGTGAGTACTCCTCCTTTTATTATGTCCTGTCGGTCTGATCTAAAACACTGGTAGCCTCTGATTTTAAAGGCGGCATCTTTGGTTAGGTGTGTATACTTACCTGCTCTGCAAAAAGTATGTTCTCTAGTTCCACCTTTTTGCTACAGCCATCTCTAACACTGCTGACACCCTCAGCATTCCACTGCATTATTTTAAGTTCTTGCTTTTTGGCAGTTTTCTAATGTTGTGTTTTGTGGTCCGTATCTTAACTCTCATGTCTCCTGACTTCACAAGACGAACTGAGAGGACCTTCAGTAGCATTGGGTGGACCCTTTCGAGGCAGGGGCCCGGCACTGCACCTGCCTGGTTAGTCTTCACAGGGCGAGCACCATGTTTGAAAACTGCAGATATATGCATTTCATTAGCGATAATACGCGGTACTCTGCATTTTTGCGATGTGCCTTTTGGCTGAGTAACTCTGACTTCAGCACCTTTCCTTGCTAGGGCAGACTGTGGTCTTGCTCGGACTGCCATGAAGACAGTGTGGCTGGCCTGGCCAAAACTTTGTTTTCCAGCTTCTGGTGGCTGTACTTAAGTCCCTTCTCCATGTCAGACGGTTTTGAGACAGTTCCACAAAGACACTCCGACTTTGAGATGAGGAATCTGATGAGTGCTCCAACGATATCCATTCCCCGCCACCCATAGTCTGCTGGCTCTGTTTTGTTTACATCATTCTGACAGCCATTGTTGTAAAGACCCATAGGCTTGTCACGTCCTGGATTCATTGGTTTCACATCAGACTTCCCTCATCCCCGCCAGAGATCTCCATGTCCCCATCCATCCACCAACCTGATATTACATTTTACAAAAATAACAATTACAATTAGTGTTGATTGCTACAAGTTTCTGGGCTACAAAAGTAGGTCAGAGTTTTTAAGCAAAACAGATCTATGTTCCCCGTCTCACAAAGACTATGTTAAGATAAATGTGCTCTTAACACAGTTGTTCCCAGGGGGATGTGTGTAGGTAAATGTAACCCTGTCGTGCCTTCGAGAGATATGGTTTTAGTGCCTGTATTGTCCTTGACCTTTCGGCACATTAGAGAGTGATGTGGTCAGCATCACGCCTGGCCGCCTTTCCTTCCCAGGAGAATTTGGGTACCCATTTGTACCACTGGGTGACTGGGTCGCCTCCGGGGGATTCGAAAATATGTGCAAGCAGGTTATTACAAGTGTTTTATATTAGAAAGTAACACTGAGCTATTTCTGTTTCTGTTATAAAACAATATTAACCTTTTCGCTGCTACATCCTTCTCGAGAACTTATGTGTTGAATACTTCGTTGGCCTACTTTTACCAAGTGCTGAATTCTTTTTTTTTTTCTCGTCTCAAAATCTAAGACGCATCGGCAGTTTTATCAACAGAAAATATAAATGTGTTGTAACTTTTGGGTTCTTCCACTCTCGCCTCATCACCTTATATAGCTCATAACACATTTATTTCTTCATAAGCATTGTTACACAGAATCAAACAGAAAGACAGCAAAATAAAACGTTTATTCTCACCGCTTCCGTCTAACCAAACAAGAAGTGTTCAGTTTATCCATTCGACTCTTGTCGTAACAATGTCGACTCTAGATGCCTGACTTTTTGAAAATAGAGGAAATGATTACGGCACAAAGCAGTGACGGACGATCTGCTGTTCCTCTATCTCTAACTTCGGGTATAATCTATCTCAGTGGTTTCCATTAACAGAAGTCTGCAGACCCCCTGCGGTATAAACATCCAGATCGTGGACCCCCTGCTGTTTCAAAATCCAAGCCACAGATCTTCATACGTTTGAAAAGTTTCATATCTGCATGACAGATATGCGCTTTAAATGCAAAATAATTTTTTTCAGAAAATGTAGGTAACCTTTAATGAGTAAACCACACACTACACTAAAAACACCACTTCCTTCCTGTCTTGGTGAATTTTCAAAGTGGCAGTAATGTTGTTAAGACAAAATAGACACCAGTTTAATATTCCTGCTTGTTGTAACAAAAAAAAAAAAAAAAGAGGACTCCGAGTTTTTGTCATGAACCTCCACTGCAGGTCCGTGGAACCACCAGTTGGGACCAATGATCTATCAATCAATTAATTAAGTGCCGTGCCGCGTGACGTAGGCTATCATTTCTCTCCACAATTCTCTATCTTTAGACTTGAATTATGAGGTCCGCCGGTGACTTTTTTTCCTAGCCACGTTGACAGCCCATCCAATAACTTCTCTCTCTGTCTCTTATTCCATCAGTTTTTCCAATTGCCACAATGTAATCTAATTTTCCTCTTCTCAGAAAATGTCCTACAAATCTCGCTTGTCTGCCTCTGATCTTTGCTGTAATTTGTCTTTTAACTCCAGCCTCTCTTAAACTTCTTTGTTTGTTTTCTTAGCTGTCCTTGGTACCTTCAACATCCTTCTTATGAACCACATTTCCATGGCCTCCATTTCTCGCTGTACTCTCTTATTCATGGACCATGCTTCACATCCATAAAACAAAATTGGCTCGATGTAACATTTAAGTACTCGGAATCTTGTTTCCATTGATATGGATCTGTTGCACAAGATGTTTCTTATTTTCTGGAATGCTGAGTTATCCTGAGCACGTCAGCTGTTTATTTCGTTGTGACATTTCCCACCAGCTGTTATAAATGTTCCTAAGTACTTGAATCTATCAACTTGTTTCAATTCCGTGCCATCGATGGTAATGCTACATTTTGGTGGTATTCTTTTCTTTGAGATGACAATCACTTCAGTCTTTTTTTGTTCAGGCTGAGACCTTTATTTTTACTTTCACGAACCACGATGTCCAGAAAAGGCTGTAGCGTCCCTTCACTTTTAGCAATCAGAACTGTGTCGTCCACATATCTTAACCCTTTCGCTGCCTAAGACGTGTTTACTCGTTTTCTTAAAGTTACTACTAAGGACTAGTTAACACGTTCCTACTATTTTGTCCCTCCAGTGCTAAAGATGTGTAAACTCGTTTCAAGTTTTCTTGACCGCTGCTGTAGAGTTATTCTTGTTTAATATCTGGGAAATCACTGTAGCTATTTTTGGTCCTATGTGACCTATTTTCACACACTGAAGCCGGCCATGTGCTGGAAATGTGCCATATTTAGTAGGCGATGGGGGGTTAGGCCTATTATTCTACACGCACTGTGTACCTTGACAACGTGGGCGGTGTGCACTCTTAAAAATATCCTTACACTGCTCTTTTCTGTGTGTGCGTAGCACAGATTTTCTATACACATTTTTTATTGTAATATTGGTGTGAGACACACCGACATTATAAGAATTCTGGAAGACATCAACATAGACGGGAAAGATCTGAAACTCAATTTAAAAAAAAACATTTACTGGAAACAATGAAGATTGAGAACCAAATAGGAGCATTCCAAGACATAAAATTGGGAGTGAGACAAGGATGTGTTCTATCTCCTGACCTCTTCTCCTTGTACAGCGAAAACATAATGAGAGATATAGAGAACAAGATAGGAATATCAGTTGGTGGGTACAACCTTAACAACTTAATACCCGACTTCGTACTCAAATCTTTTCAAACAAAATATACTGTTAAAAAAAAAACGCAACACTACTGTAGTCGTAATGGACACCAAATTTCCAGCTTGTGTCAAAATTTTATTTTACGGAAATAATGTTTCAGTCTTGGTATGAAAAAACTTTTTAAAGACTTTAACAATGAAATGATGTTCCCTAAATTTGGTTTCGACTATTCTTTGCGACTGGGGCCTCCGTTTCAGTAAGGTGTATGGCCTCCTCTGACCTGTATCAGAGAACGACATCTCCATGACATTGAATCAATTACCCGTTTGATCTGTTGTTGTGGGATGGCTGCCCGCTCTTCCCGCAGTGCAAGAGGCAACTGTCAGATATTGGTTGGCGCCACGTCTCGCTGGCGGACTTGCCTGTTGAGTTCATCCCATAAGTGTTTTATTGGGTTCTTGTCTGATGACACGAATGGCCACGGAATGGTCTGGACATTGTTGTCAGCGAGGAACTGGGTGGTGAGTTGTGCCACATGAGGTCGAGCGTTATCCTGCTGAAAAATTGAACCTGTTGCAGCCATAAGTGGGAGAACATGAGGACGAAGAATTTTAGAGACGTATCGTTGGGCATTCAGGCGTTCTTCAATTTGCACCGGGTCACTTCTTCCCATGAAGTTGATCGTCCCCACACCAGTACACCATGTGGAGGAGCCTCATCCATGCAGTTCTAGGCATAGCGATCATGGAGGCTGCGGTAAACTCTTCTCCGTCTATCGTGTAGCTGGAGAAGAAAGAATGAATCCAGATTAAATCAAACCCTTCTCCAGTCATTCGCAACGGTCCATTGACGATGCTGGTTTGCCCAGTGCAGTTGGTTCTGGCGATGCCGGTCTGTAAGAACAGGGCCTCTACAGGGTTTTCTAGCCCAAAGACCAGCGTCGTGCAGCCGGTTCTTGACCGTTTGATATAAAATTTGACGAGCTACTGTCATTGATTGGACTGTTGAAGACTCAGATGCAGTTCGATTCCTCAGGTGACGCAGCCGTATGAAGCAGTCTTCGGCAGGAGTTGTGACTATGGTCTTCCACTGCGCGGCCGGTCTGCAACTGAGCCAGTTTCTTGAAATCGTCTCCAAAAGGCGACTAATGATGCTTCTAATCACATTTAAACGGTCTGACCACTACACTTTGTGACTGTCCAGTCTGACGTCCAATGACGATGAGTCGTTGTTCTGTAGTGAGATGAGCCATACATGCACATTGAATTTTCAAATGAATTGATTCAAGGAGCGTCTATCTTTTATAGGCATTCAATAACATGGCCAGTGAGTTTTGTGTTCAGTGTGTTTCAGGGGATTCTCGTGAACCTGCCATGAGTTGTATTGACTAGTGTCACTTTTCTGTGCTCATGAATCATCTGCTGAGTACAATTCAGGTCAGCACGTGAAGTCCAAGTGAACGTTTCAGGCAATTTGCCCTTGTCTGATCAGCAAACTTCAGCTTAAATCGCAATATCGTATTTGTTGCGTTTCCGTTTTTTGAACAGTGTGGAAGCTTTCTACCGGTGCAGCGGTTCAGTAGCTCCCAGGAGAGGAATTGAAAGTTTCAATAATTACCATTGTAAAAGAATATAATGTAGTTGACATTTTGTTCTGAATGATAAGTTAATATAAAGGAGGATTCTGGGAGCAATCTGGATTGACAATGGAAAAATGGGAAGCTATGAGTCACTGTATTAGAGCATTTCTAACAAGAAAGATGCAATACAGTGAGATGGGTTCCTTGCATAAGACACATTCTCAAGCTACAAGAGACGATGATAAAAGGTGATAATAATGAAATTAACGATGATTTTGAATCAGTCATAGATGTTAATGTCGGAGTTTCGCCACAGTAACGCAATGGAAACAATGAGTTCGTCTTTCTCGCCTCGATAATACACAAAGCGGGGAAAGTACAGAAACTAACAAGCGAAAATGAACAGGAAATGACTGTATTTTCAGCCCACGCCTTAAAAAAAAGTACGTTCTAGCACAGACACGTAGAACCTTGCCTTACCTCCTCCTCCTCCTCCTCCTCCTTCTTCTTCTTCTCCTCCTCCTCCTTCTTCTTCTTCTTCTTCTCCTCCTCCTCCTCCTTCTCCTTCTTCTTCTTCTTCTTCTGCTTCTTCTTCTCCTCCTCCTCCTTCTTCTTCTGCTTCTTCTTCTTCTCCTCCTCCTCCTTCTTCTTCTTCTTCTCCTCCTCCTCCTTTCTTCTTCTTCTGCTTCTTCTTCTTCTCCTCCTCCTCCTTCTTCTTCTTCTTCTCCTCCTCCTCCTTCTTCATCTTCTTCTTCTTCTTCATCATCTTCTTCTTCTTCTTCTCCTCCTCCTCCTTCTTCATCTTCTTCTTCTTCTTCATCTTCTTCTTCTTCTCCTCCTCCTCCTCCTTCTTCTTCTCCCTGAAACAGCGACCAGGAGTTCTTTTCAGCCGATGTGGTGAAGGTGTTAAGGCATAGCATCGTGTCGGATTAGGAACGGGTTATAGTAACTTTTTTTTCAATTCCTGAGTTGAGCTAAAATGCACAGGGTATGCAATACTTCTTTAGCAGACTCCTCCACCATGGGGGGTACGGCGATCCCTGCCCTGTTAGCCAGGCTAAATCTGATACTCGGGTTACCAACGAAAGAACAGCGTCTTGGTCGGCTGTGGTTCGCCAGTCCTGACGTATCAGCTATGGGTGTCTGACTGCCAGATCGGGCAGGGTCAAGGCACACACAGAACCTATAAATAAGAAGTATGCTGTGAAACCTAGATCGAATATACCCAAACTTAGACACTGATAAAAATCAAGCACATTAGAAATGTCTGTATGTATAGCATTAAACATTTTCTTGTAATGAAAATAGATGGGCGTTTGGTAGTTTTACAAAAAGGTAGAAAAGAGTGAGGAAAGTGGGCAGAAATCAAGATGAAGGACATACAACAATCCAATATTTCAGCAAAAGTCTTTCTAAAGGATCAAAAAGACAAACACACACACACACACAGATTAAAGCACGAAAAATGTATGAAAAATATACAGACTTGGCCTTTTGGTCTCCTAATAAGAAAGTCTGACACTAAGTGCAAATTTCCTGCCGAACTTTCTTTTGCCGAAACAATTGGCTTGTTATGTGTCCTTCATTTGTGTACTCATCTTGCTTCTACCATTCTTGCTTCTGACCATTTTCCTTACTCTTATCTTTTTTTTTTTAAAGTGTACCATACACCAATCTATTTTCATTACTAAAACCAGTTTTAGCGCTGCTGTCATTTCTTTTATGTCTACTGTTTTCTTGGAATTGCCATTTCATATTACGAGGATTTAAAACAATTATTAAGTCTCCAGGCCTTAATAAACTTCTTATATTGGTCACAGACTGGTTAAGAGGCAGTTTAAAATAAATGAAAGCTGCAATTCTTTTTAGAGACATGATATTGCTTTTAATCAATTTTTAAAAGGCAACAAAGGGTTAGTCGTTATAAGGACATGTTAATTTTATGTCCAGCAAATTAAGGTATACATGTATTATTAAATTATGCGTATACATATACGTGAAATGTTGTTATCCAGTTAATAAAATACCTAACGTTTATTTTGTTTGGAGGTTTTGTCAGTGAACGTGTTTATAGGAATCTCCGCTCCCCGCTTTGTCGAAGTTTCATCGTCTGTGGTGTGCAGAAGACAACTCTCGTGTCCTATCAAGACCAAGAGATTGACAAGTTTTACGAGACAATTTGCGCAAGATCCACAAAACAGAACTACCCCCGACTCGCACGTTCAGGACATACGTTATAAAACTTAGCGCTGCGGATGATATTCATTGTTTTGTGACGAACGCTAGACTCGTCAAGATGTTTGTTTTATGATCAGCGCTAGACTTGTCAAAGAGTTTGTTCTGTGATAAGCGCTAGACTTGTCAAGGAGTTTGTTCTGTGATAAGCGCTAGACTTGTCAAGGAGTTTGTTTTGCGATAAGCGCTAGACGTGTCAAGGAGTTTATTTTGTAATAGGCGCTAGACTTGTCAAGAAGTTCGTTTTGTGAAAAAACGCTAGACTCGTCAAGAAGTTTGTTCTGTGACTACCATGTAGTTCGATTACTCAGACAGGAACGGTGTTTTTATCGACGCTGAAGACGGTGTCTCTCAGTAATGCTAGGTACGTCATCATCATCATCATCATCAGTAATAATAATTATTGTAATCATCATCATTAATAGAAATGGCAGTCCGGATGAGGTAGGCAACCCTGATTCTTTACAGATCTCGATGTTTAATGCTTTTCAAGAGACTGGTGAATTACAATTTCCATAGGTCTTTCTAAAATACTTTTATCCCATCCATCTTTATCGATGACTTCGGGCTTTCTCTTCACGTAGATTTAACATTGTGAAGTTCTTTTATTATGTTATTGAAGTTTATGTTCTTTAATCGTCACATCACACCTTGATACATCACACGTCGAGGTTTCTCAAACATTATGAGCCTGATGAACATTTCACTGAAGTCATTTAATCTGGCAAATAAGATCAAGACATATAATGGATAACGTCACTTGGCATACATTTCATTGTTTTCATCTTTGTAGCATATAATCTCAAAATATCGCAATATCAAATTTCTCATATTCTAAATGCCGTATTTCAAGAGTGTTCTGAACTTCACAATATTCGATATTTCATACATTAATACAAAAACTCGATGCTCGAAGTTTCAGTGTAACAATTACTGCTCAACCTCTTAATACACTGGTTCAGTCTAACGCTACTTCTCTATCTTTTCTGTTCTTCTACTAGACTACTTGTTTAGGACCTTTTGGTCCTCCTCTATCAGAGCCTCTCTCTACCTGAATCTGCCCTCTTCCCTGCCTTATATTCGTAAGTTCCGTTCAATAGACCACGCCTCCAATTGTTGTATTGATCATTGGGTCATCGGGTCATTGGGTCATCCTTTGTCGCCCTAACTTCGTCAGTCAGTGTCAGATGTCTATTGTTCCCTCCCGACTACTGCAGGTGTGCGTGGGTGGTTTTCGAGTCATTGCGTTGTTAGTACTGGACTAACTTATGATCTCTCGG
The DNA here is from genome assembly GCA_009760885.1 of Achatina immaculata. Taxonomy (NCBI): domain Eukaryota; kingdom Metazoa; phylum Mollusca; class Gastropoda; order Stylommatophora; family Achatinidae; genus Lissachatina; species Lissachatina immaculata. Next base: position 26,951,979 of record CM019691.1, on the reverse strand, counting down.
CGTAACCATGTCTCCTCGGTTTACCTTTGATCAGGGCTTTGAATTACCAAGTATCCGCTCTTCGCCCCTCTAACTATCCACCTCTCTGTCGCCGTTTGATCTACTATCCTGCCCCCAATACCTTCTTAACTATATTCACGATCATATCACTAATAATAATAATAATAACTATAATCATTACTTACAAGGCTATGCTACATAGAGTACACAGTGGAAATTTGAATCTTTCGTACTATTTCAGTTGATTTCTTCTTCTTCGTGGTCTTTTGTCAGATTTTTTTTCATATACCTGTAGACATGTCAAGCACTTGTCTTCTTCTTCTTCTTCTTCGTTCGCTTCTATCATCAAGATCGCCCTGTGATTCAACTGAATTTACTCCTGTGGTTCTCGCGAGTCTCATTTAGGATGAAGGCTCAGAGCATCGTGGGATTTGGGCCTATGTTATCGGTGGGTCACAGATGCGGCATTGCGTTACACTGTGGTTTTCGTTGCACTAGTTCAGTCTTGAGTTGGACTTCCTTACCGTAAAACCTCGACGTGGTTTGAATATGAAAATATCCCCGCCGGGTGAGAGGTGGCTGCCTGTCTAGACTGCACTGGTCCAGTGTCTCCGACTTCAGCATTTTGTGGTCGTGGCCGCTACCCTTCCTGGTGGTGACCAGGACCGAGCTTTTGTCAAGGAGGACGAATCCTCGCCTCTAGAAAGTTTCACCCCTGGGTTAAGCCGCTTTAGGCGTATTATCCCAGTATGGGTATATATAGGACGTGACCTACCTCTAGAGCGGAGGTACCGTAATATGAGTAACCATCAAGTTTCACCCCTGGGTTAAGCCGGTTTAGGCATATTTTACCAGTATGGGTGTAGAACGGACGTGGTCGGCATCTAGAGCAGAAGTGCTTTGGTATGAGTAGCCCTCACCGCGAGATTACTGGCCATACCGATTAAACTTCACTTAATCCTTTCCATCACCCGTTTTTCACAGCGGCGCCGCGCGGAAACCCTAATCGCATTTTTCTTCATTGATCGGGAGGAATTTCACCCCACGAGCAGCAGCCGAAGAATCTCGCTAGCAACGTCTTAGTTTAACCCTGGGTTAAGCCGGTTTAGGCATTTTGTCCCAGTGTTTGTGTATATAGGACGTGGCTGGCCTCTAGAACAGAGGTGCCGTGATATGAGTAGCCCTCACCGCGAGACTACTGGCCATACCGATAAAACTTCACTTAATCCTGTCCATCACCTTTTTTACGATGGCGCCGCGCGGAAACCCTAATGCATTTTTCTTCATTGGCCGGAAGGAGTTTCACCCCACGCACGGCAACCGAAAAATCTCGCCAGCAGCGAAAGGACTTGTCAATATTAAAGCAACGTTTTACAGAACTCAGGTAAAATCTTGCCGAAAGAATGTGATTTCTGTGATAGTCCATGTCTGTTTTAGTAGTTTTATTTATATAAGTAGTCTTTATCGGTTTTTTTTTGGGGGGGGAGGGGTTGTTTACTGTTCCACTTCTTACTACTTACACCGTAATATGTCCATAGTTTTTAATAAGCTGTATAAGGGCTACTGGAGACTTGAGTGCGCATAAATCGCTGGAGAATGTCTACGCAAGAATGATACGAATATATGATCATGCAAGTGTGGAAATAGAATCTCCACAACCCACACAGAGGGCGAAAGAGAGAAAGAAAAACAGAAGAAGATGGAAAGAGAGAGAAAGGGAGAAAGGCCGAGAGAAAGAGAGGAAGGCCGAGAGAAAGGGGGAGCGGGAAGGAGAGACTACATCAAGTTAGAAATTCTGAATCTGTTAAAACAGGGGTTCTCAACCAGTGAGGAATTTACCCCCTTCCCATTTTAAAGTATCCAGAGAGGAACTGGAACCACCAACATTCATTCATTCATACATTTGCATGTCCCTTGCGGAACTTCGCCTCCCTAACAGCACTCTTGTAGGCCTCTCGGTTGTGAGCAAGATGGCCTGCTGCTAATGCATCCATTTGCAGATCATCAACGATATCTTGCAGCCATCTTCGCCTTGGTCTTCCTCTCTTTCTTTTTCCCATTATGTACCCTTCCAAGACGGTCTTCTCTAGATTATCATGACGTTTAATGTGTCCAAAATATGTAAGTTTTCTTTGTTTAATCCTCTTTACTAGCCAGCCTTCTTCAATATTAAGTTCTTTTAGTATGGATATATCTGTTCTTTTTTGTGTCCATGATATTTGAAGAACTCTTCTGTAGCATTTACATTCAAAGGCCTTTATGTATTTCTCGGCTGTTTTTTAAGTGTCCAGGTATATGTTGCGATGTTTACTCTTGTTTGAAGTATATGTTCACCATATGCCGCTGTGAAAAAAGGTGATGGAAAGGATTAAGTGAAGTTTAATGTCATTATCACTCTGGCACATTTAGCGTCATTAAATATTGTATGCATATTATTTGGAATATACTCTCTGAATCAGGCATTCTTTGGAGTAGGGGAGTGGGAAAGAAGGTTGGAGAATTACATTCTGACCATATGATGAGAAGGGCGCATGGATTAAAAAAAAAGACTGAGAACCACTGGGTCAGAAGTTGCGAAGCTATCTCCAGAAATTGGACAAACCTGTTAATATAGCACTCCAGATGTGACATTTATGGCTTAATGTTTTCCTCTACTCCTTGGCGCTTCCTCTTTACAGATACTTGGCTGAGTTGTGTCGCTGTTAGGGGCTTTTCGGTTCGACACATCCGACTTGTGCGCGGCTTATTCTTAGACCCAGATTCGATTTCCCTGTTCGATCTATGTTCCTCTACTGTCTGCTTCTATAGGACACCGCTGGGGAGTAGAATAGGGTCTTGGTCAGTGTGATTCGCCAACCTTGACTCTGGTGGTTAGCTATGGAGCTCTGACACCTATGTCATTCAGCAGTTTATGTCATTCAGCAGTTTGAGTACTGGGTCTTCGTGTCCCAGCCTAGTATTTGAAGAAGAAGAAGAAGAGATCACGAGTAATGTTTATTCTGACATTCATTCATTTCAGTCTTGTAGTCTGCAAAGACGCCTAGCCCCAAGTAACACTGGGGTAGAGAAAGTCAGAGGAGGGTAGAGAAAGTCAGAGGAGTATACAGTGCATTTAAAAAGAAAATAAAGAACCGACAGAAGGAAGTATGGTGAGAAAGAATGAGAAAAGAGGAAACCTTTACTCATTTTTGTGTGTGTTGTCAAATTGCACCATACAGCTCTGAAGTGTCTCTACTGTACCAGAACCAGTTTTATTACAGTTCTCAACTCATCTGTCTCTTATATAACATTGTTGAAAGCGTCACAACATACCTGTTCGGACTATTTCCGCTTTGTTTTAAGTAAAAATCTGTCGGCAGTGCGAGAGATTCTAAATGTGCCAGTTCGGTGGAGCAGTCTAGGCGGGAGAAAGGAGGTCATCGTTAAATAATGGAGGTCTGGACACGATGATTTTATAATCCTAGGCCCGGCATTTGCGTCATCAGCTCCCGGAGACAGAAGGACGGATGGGAGATAATGAATTTCGTTAGTCTCCCCGCGTGAAATTTAGTGGCATGGAAGCCATGTTTTCAAGCCGTGCACGAAGACCCATGTAGGGACATTTTAAACCAAAGCGCTGTGGAGAGCAGACAACTGTTTAGCAGGTTTGTTGTGCTGGCTTCGTGATCTGTACAGCCTTTTGCAGTCAGGAAGGAGGGGGGTGGGGTGTTACCTGTCTTTTTTTCTATAATTAATTTGTTAGAAAATATCTTAATGTAGCTTTGATTTGTATTTGTGACGTCGACTCGGTTGAAGGTGACTGACATCTCCGATGGTGTAGTACGCTGAGGATGTGTCAAGAATTCAAGGAAATATTAGCAGCTGAAGTAGATACAACATTTGCGGAAAACTGGCTCATTGTGCCACAATAAAATGTGAATGAAATTTATTACTATAATTAACTCCGAAGTTTCAGTTCGCATGGACAATGACTTTACTATACGATGGATTTTGTTTCGGCAACTGAGCGTTAAAGTAGTGATACTTGCATTAATAAGTTTGAAAATAGAACATCTTTTTTTTTTCTCGTAGTTGCAGCTGTCCTTTTCATTGCTTTTACTTTTGTTTGTTTTGTTTTTGTTTGTTTTTGCTTTTAAACTCTCAGTTTCGCTTGATAAATGATCTACTCTCTCGCTGAAGGCAAAAAAGTCCGATAAAATAGAACACATTGAAATAAAAGACTAGATATTTCCAAGACTGTGGCCGGGGATGGCATCAGGTAATTATTGTGTTCTTCATCTGTGATCTATGTTTGCGCTATATATTCCCAATGGTTTTCTTTTCCTATATCTGAAAATCGGTTTAGGTTACTGTGCCGAATATCTTTTTTCAGGTATTTTTCTTTTTAAAAGCCACCGTTGTTCATGGTTAACAATGAGGATGTTTCATGACTCTTTATTGTTTGATGATGTTTCATGGCTGTTTATTGTTTGAAGATGTTTCGTGACTGTTTATTGTTTGAGGATGCTTCATGACTGTTTATTGTTTGAGGATGTTTCATGACTGTTTATTGTCTGGGGATGCTTCATGGCTGTTTATTGTTTGAAGATGTTTCGTGACTGTTTATTGTTTGAGGATGCTTCATGACTGTTTATTGTGTGGGGATGCTTCATGACTGTTTATTGTTTGAGGATGTTTCATGACAGTTAATTGTTTTAGGATGGTTCATGATTGTTTATTGTTTGAGGATGCTTCATGACTGTTTATTGTCTGGGGATGCTTCATGACTGTTTATTGTTTGAGAATGTTTCATGACAGTTTATTGTCTGGCGATGCTTTAAGATTGTTTATTGCTTGAGGATGCATCATGACTGTTTATTGTCTGGGTGTGCTTCATGACTGTTTATTATTTAAGGATGCTTTATGACTTTTTATTGTCTGGGGATGCTTTATGACTTTATTGTTTGAGGATGCTTCATGACCGTTTATTGTTTGAGGATGTTTCATGACAGTTTATTGTTTGAGGATGCTTCTTTACTGTTTATTGTCTGGGAATGCTTCATGACTGTTTATTGTCTGGGGATGCTTCATGGCTGTTTATTGTTTGAGGATGCTTCATGACTGTTTATTGTGTGGGGATGCTTCATGACTGTTTATTGTTTGAGGATGTTTCATGACAGTTAATTGTTTTAGGATGCTTCATGACTGTTTATTGTTTGAAGATGTTTCATGACAGTTAATTGTTTGAGGATGCTTCATGACTGTTTATTATTTGAAGATGCTTTATGACTGTTTATTGTATGGAGATGCTTCATGATTGTTTATTGTTTGAGGATGCTTCATGACTGTTTATTGTCTGGGGATGCTTCATGACTGTTTATTGTTTGAGAATGTTTCATGACAGTTTATTGTCTGGCGATGCTTCATGGCTGTTTATTGTTTGAGGATGCTTCATGACTGTTTATTGTGTGGGGATGCTTCATGACTGTTTATTGTTTGAGGATGTTTCATGACAGTTAATTGTTTTAGGATGCTTCATGACTGTTTATTGTTTGAAGATGTTTCATGACAGTTAATTGTTTGAGGATGCTTCATGACTGTTTATTATTTGAAGATGCTTTATGACTGTTTATTGTATGGAGATGCTTCATGATTGTTTATTGTTTGAGGATGCTTCATGACTGTTTATTGTCTGGGGATGCTTCATGACTGTTTATTGTTTGAGAATGTTTCATGACAGTTTATTGTCTGGCGATGCTTTAAGATTGTTTATTGCTTGAGGATGCATCATGACTGTTTATTGTCTGGGTGTGCTTCATGACTGTTTATTATTTGAGGATGCTTTATGACTTTATTGTTTGAGGATGCTTCATGACTGTTTATTGTTCGAGGATGCTTCTTGACAGTTTATTGTTTGAGGATGCTTCATGACTTGTAACTGACTTTCAGCATTTGTGTAAAATACGCATACAGAGCTGGAGTTTTATTTTATATGTGAATAAGTTGATATGGTTCAGTATAACATAATCATTCATGAGAACATTAAATTTTTATATTCCAAAAAACCATATTTCGTTCCAGGATCTATAATTAATCAGTGTCTACACCCGGTGCTTGATATATAAAAGTGTGTTATCGGTAGAATGTTTGTGTGTGTGTGTGCTAAAGTAGTCCACTGTAAACAGTTTTCCCGTTTATTTAGCAAAGTAAAACCTCTGCTGGATTATGTTTTGCCTAAATTTCAAGAGTTGTGTAAACCGAAGCAGCAGCTTTCGACTGATGAAGGAAAGACAAAAGACTTGTCCGCATGATATCAATAATACACAACAGTGATTGTCTGGAATAGTAAAGGATCATGTCCTGGTGAATCCTGAGGATAAAAGCACTAAAAAAAAAAGCATCATCTAGGACATTTTTTTGTAGAAGTTGTCAAGTTCCATTGCATCCAGATAATTGTTTCACAAGATATCACACACTCTATAAGAGGGTCTTGGGAGTCTGTCTACCAACCTGGATTAATTTATCTCAGTGATGAATAGAGATGTGCATGTTTTTCTAAGTTCACTCAAAAAAGTTCATTTTTCAGAAAAATGACTGGGAACTGGGGGTTTTTCAGGGTAAATAACTGGTCCACAAAGTGTTAAATGTAAGTGAGCTGTAACTAAAGGGAGTGAATTGTACGCCATGGGCGGTCAGTGCTCCGAGACAACATGCGCACTTAATTGTACAGAACTACGAAGTGTGCTGAATAGCTGAAAAGACGGATTATGATGCCGAGAATGAATAGAATAGAGTGTTTACAGCGAATGGATAAACAGCACTAGTATGTACACTGATTCCAGATTAGTTGGGAATAAGATTTCGTGAACTATTTAGTCCTGTTGTTTAGTGTATAGAAATGGTATATGCACTAAAATGTTCGTGAGCATAAATATAACTGTAAATTGTTGGACATGCTGTTAGTGAAGGCATAACTTTATATATGGTTGATATACCACATAAAAGTCTTTGATAGCATAGTTATGGAAATATACTGGAAACTCGTATAGGATTTTTTTACCTCTTGAAATTTATAGTTCAGATTTCATAATGAATTAGATAGTGGCCAGAGATCTAGAGTTAGCTCATGTTAGCTAACCATAGCTGGCTAAGACCCGACTCTACCACCACGAGGTGGCCCTGGACAGTAGCCTAGAGATCATAAGGGGAAGACAACCCTGGTCCTAAAAACACACTGTGCCAAGCCGTAAGGCGTACATATAACAAAACGGTAACATAACGCAGTCAGCGCCCTTTTGGCCATCGAACGCAGAAGAAGACAAAGAAGAAGAAGAAAATAGATCAGATTTCTAAAATGCACGAGGACATGGCACCAGAAGCGTTACTTATGTGTCAAAACTCATAGACCTCTTCAGAATAATTAATTTAATAGAAATAGGGCGAGTTTATTTCTTCATTCCTTTTCAGGTTTTTTTTTCGTACTGTTTTCGCTCCGTCTAACCTACAAGTGGCTCTGATCTGTATTAAGGCAGGAAATTGATAGGGGTAAAACAGCAATCGCCAGAAGCCCTCGTCTCATTGTAACATCACCGTAACAGAAACAAAAGCTGCGGTCAGGGAGAAGACACTAGCCGAACTTCAGTGTAACATGTTAAAAATCATTTGTCCTGTCCTAAATACTGGAGAAATTACTAATTAAATCGGCATATTTTTCATCTCCGCAATGGCCACAGACGAGAAAATAATCTATTAGCTGACTAGGATAGCAGCTAGCGTTGTGTGTGTGTGTGCGTGCGTGCGTGCGCGCGCTGCCACTTTTTCAGTATACATCGTCCTGTGTTTCTTGTCACTTTCCTCATGTACCTCTCGGTAATGAGGGGACAAAAGATTGTCTTTATTGGACTCGCTCAGGGAGACAGGCTACCCTGGGTTAAATTCTGCCCTCAAACCGCGACTGGCCCAGCAAGCCGGCGGTAGATCCCTTTAACGCTGATTGAAAACCACAGGAACAAAGCACGGACTGATATCGGCGTGACTGCTTTTTTTTCTCTCCCAAAAGCTTAACATTTTTTTCTGATCATAACAGCCATAAGTAGCCAGTTTTTATTTTTATAATAAATGCTTTCTTTCTATACAGTTTTGGCTAAATACCACCCTTTGAGTGCGTGGTCGAATAATAGTATTAGATTTTATTGGTGACCGAATACGAATAATGGCTTCGCGAAAACAGGACTGCTCGCTAACTTTATGAACATGAAAGCAACGCAACAATTATTGTTTGTTGAAAATTTGTAATAAAATTAACATTTGCAATTTTTTGTTTATTAGTAGTGGAATTTTTTTTCCAGTACACACCAAAAAGGACACCGGGGCCCAGCCAAGCTCTAAAAATGGTTACCAGAGAAATGTAGGAAGATAAATGCGGCCGGGCGTGATACTGACCACATCACACTTTCATGTGTTGAAGGTCGTGGAAGTAATGGGCCTAACACCGTATCTCGAATATGTGCTAATAGCTTGGAAACGGGCATTTTACCTTGTTTATTATTGTCCGAGCCTGCACTTCTATTGAAACAGTAGATAAAGCAAGTACTACTCACAAATTACAAAAGTAACATTAAATTTCTGGGTGCATTTTTTATATTACCGATCATCATCATCAGGTGCCGTGCCGATGACGTTGGCTATTATGCTTCACCATAGTACACGATCGTTCATGCATGCCTTTAGCTCAGTTGGTGATCTCTTTTCACACCATCTCGTCAGACTGTCCAGTATAATTTCTCTTGGTCTTCCCCTGGCTCTTCTTCCCTCTATTTTTCCTGTTGTTATAATATTTTCTATGCCTCCTCTTCTCATTACACATCCTATGAAAGTACATTGTCTCTCTCTTATTTTTTGCCAAGACTTTTTCTATCTCCAGCTCTTCTCAATCATTATCCGTTAGTTTTTGCTGTCCAGGAAATTCGCAACATTCTTCTAATAAACCACATTTCTGCTACTTCCAATGATTTTTGTGCAGACCTGCCTGTTGTCCATTATTCACTTCCATATAACAAGATAGGTTCGATATAGCATTATAGGACTCGTTTTCTAACATTCATTGATAAGGATGTGTTGCATACTATGTTTCTCATTCTTTGAAATACAGTCTTTGCTTGGCCTATTCTGTTCTTAATTTCTATTTTGCTTTTCCCATCAGAAGTTATTACTGCTCCAAGGTATTTAAATTTCTGCACCTGCTTTAGAATAGTTCCATTTAATTTTATACTGCATTTTAGTGGATTCTGTTTATTAGATATAACCATAGTCTCTGTCTTTTTTATGTTCAAAGTAAGGCCTTTCTGTTCACTTTCTTTGGCAACTTTATCCAAGAGATGTTGCAGGTCTTGTTGGTTCTCAGCTATCAGTACTGTGTCGTCAGCATACCGAAGGTTTTTAATATTGTATCCTCCAATTTTTATGCCCAATTCTGTGATGATCGTTCTTAGAATATTTTTGCTGTACAGATTTTTAAAAAAAAAAAGGTCTGAAGATAGTACACATCCCTGTCGCACCCCTTGTTTTATAGGTTGATATTTTCCAGTTTTATTTTCAATTGGAATCGCTGCTTCCTGTTGCCAGTAGAGATGTTTTACATTCTTCAGGTTTTTGCCGTCAGTGTTTATGTCTTCAAGGATTTTAATAATCTCATCATGTTTCATCTTGTCAAATGCCTTGGTGTAATCAATGAAGCATAAGTAGAGATCTTTCTGTGCTTCTAAAGCTCTTTCTGTTAGTGTTAGTAAAGCATAAATGGCATTGTATGTTCCCTTTCCTTCAACAAATCCAAACTGTTCATCTGCTATTTCCATTTTTATCTTTTTCCTTGTTCTTCTCATAATAATTCTCAGCAGTAGCTTTGTTATGCTGATAGTCCTGTGGTCATCACAGCCCTTTGCACCTGGTTTCTTTGGTAGTGCTATAAACGTGGATTTAAGCAGGTCACTAGGCATATAACCACTGTTGTAAATATCATTCAGTAACTTGGTTATTATTTTTTATTCCTATCTCCTCTAGCGCCTCTATTTCTTCTACTGTTATAATATCAGGCCCAGTCGCTTTTCCTTTCTTCATGTGTTTGATGGGATCTATAATTTCACCTTCAAGTATTGGTGGTCCATCACAGTTTTCAGTATCTGGTGTTAATTCTGGTCTTTCTCCTCCATATAGCTCACCGATGTACTCTGTCCACAATGTCTTCTTTTCCCATTAACATTTTACCTTCTTTTGATTTCAGGCATCCTGTGGTATATTTTGTCTTCCTGCCTGTGAGTTCACTAATTCGTTTGTGCATGTTTTTGCTGTCTTTATTACGGGAGTCCTCTATTTGTCAGCACTGTATTTAACCACACTTCCTTTGCTTCTCTGCATTTGCGTCTTATGTCTTTATTTATCCTGCTATATTTTTCTTGGTTATTTTTACTCCTCCTTCCCTTGTCCATCAGTCCCAAGATGTCATCTGTCATCCATTTATTCTTGGGGGCTTGTGTTTTCGGTGGTATGTTTTGTATCCCCTTAACAGTTTGGTGGATAGAATCTCTTAACATTGCCCATTGTTTATCTATACTATTTATATTTGCTGTTGCATTGTATCTATTTGTTATAATAACTCTGTATTATTCTCACAGTTCTTGGTCATTTTTAAGGAGTTCAGTATTCAGTTTGATGCTTCTCACTTTTCTGCATGCTTTCTTTAGCTTTATTCTAAATTTTACACACAGTGGGTCGTGGTCACTATTGCAGTCAGCTTCTGTCATGGTTGTTGTTGTCACTAATGCATTCCGGAATCGTTTATTGATAATACGTAGTCTGTCTGGTTAAAAGTCTTTTTGTCTGGGCTGCACCAGGTTGCCAGTCTTCGAGGATGTTGCTTAAACCAGTTGTTTCCTACAGCCATGCTATGTATTTGCCCATTCAATCAATTTACTATCTTTATCATTCCTCTCCCCCAGTCCGTAATTACCAACAATGTCTGAAGTTCTTCCTTTACCAACTTTGGCATTAAAATCTCTCATCACTATAGTAACTTCATGTGACTGTGTTTCAGGGCTGTCTCTGTGTCATTATAAAATAACTGTACATCTTCTTCAGAACTATCAGCTGTTGTTATTACCGATAGATAAAATAATTTGATGGCACTTATGAACATTCCAGGAGAAACTTGTGTTTGAGTATTTGAAATTCTACTCATCGAATTTTCTTTCGAAGACGAATTATTGTTCGGCCGAATGCGATTTTTTTTTAAAAATCGGATAATCTTTATTTAATTTAATAGGCGGCTGCCCATTTATGGTTCCAGGGATCATTTACGCAGTCGCTCAGTGTGTACGGCGTACCTGGTGTATCCGAATTTAACACAAGCTTGTGAGACCCATATGGAATGACGGAGTGCGAACGGCAGCGTGTCTGCAGATGAATGCCTCCGCAGGAGAACTATTACTTCAACCGTGGTACTCTCCCGCTTTTGAAACAAATTACATTGTGAGTAAGAAACACACAATTGTAGTCGCGAGCGCGATTTTCTTATAGCTCGGGTATCTTTTCTTGCAGTAAGTACGAAAAAAAAAAGATGCTTTGTGATTTCCAAAGTTCCTTGTAGAGTATATCTGGATTTTCTTCATGATTGGATAAATAGTTTTAACATTAACTTGAAAACCAGTGTATGTTAATATATCCTGACGACCAAGGGAAAAAAAAACAACAACGAAAAAGATGACTTTCTCTGAACGACTGAATAACAATGAGAAGTATTTGAAACATAAGTTCAGGGCTCAGGTATGGCCCCGAGAGAGAAGCTCGGAGGTGAAACTCTAGAAGTTCCTACGAAGACCTCCTGCGGTATTCACGGAAGCAACCCAACTCCCTGTTTGGAAAGCTGAGCACACGAAACTGAAGAAGAAGAAGAAGAAGAAGATCAATATTCTTTGGACGTGTCATTAGAAGACAGAACTTGATGACCACTAGAAAACTGGAGGGGGGAAAAAGGAGAAAGAGAATGGCCGAAAGAAAAAAAAATCTAAATGGGCTGACCAAATGACACGGGAGATGATAGATGCCATAACTGATCGATAGCGCCATGGACACATCGGCGTATACAGAAAAATGAATGTTACTTAAATTTCCCTTGCCGGTAATACGAGTTCTTCTTGTGATATTTGGGCTGTCAAGAAATTTAACGCATCAAATTTATGATGCTCTTTGAGTTCTTGACAGTTGTTGTAGGCTGTCATCTTGTCCTGTTCCAGATTTCATACTTTTTTTTCTTTTCTTGTATTTTGTAAAAAAAAAAAAAAGGCTGTTTAGTTGAACCTTTTTTCTGCTTGCTATGTTACACTTTTCTTGATCGCTTTTCTCCGCCGTCTTTCATCCATCTTTCTGCTGACACTGACAAGGCCGCTGGGGACGATGACGCATTACTCAAGCTGAAGGACACAGCTGACTCCTTGCGTCAGGGCTGGCGAACCATAGCCGACCAAGACCCTGTTCTACCTCTCAGTGGTGCCCCTGGAAACTAACCTAGTGATGAGAGATCGCAGTGGGAAGACGAACCACATTTTTAAAAAAAAAGTGTGTTGAGGCGAAGACGGATGTGCTGGGTCAAAATGGTGCACAGCTGCTACACAACGCAACCAAACTCCATTTTGAGGGGAAACGATGAAGGAAGAAGAACAACAACACTACTTAGAGTTGCATTTTAAAAAAAAAAAATGTCACAACAAAAAGAAGAAAATAGAAATAATGCTTCTTGCCGTCCTGTTTCCATACAATGTTCTTTGTAACATGTGTCCTGGTCTTCGGAGTAAGGATTATTGCAGTCTAGACCCCTGACCCCTAGACCTGTATTGGAAAATAAGAGAAGCTGTCGCTTTAAAGATCTCTTCGCATATGATGTTTTTCTTTCTTTCTTTCTTTCTTCTTCGTTTAGTTTCATATGCTTTAGCCATCTAGACATGGAGACCGGCTGCCTACGCAAATCTCATTGTCATGAGTTTTTTTGTTGTTGTTTTTTTTTATGGGTGTTCCATTGTCTCGTATTAATGTTCTTTTCCTGGGGCCAGTTTGGGCTCTTAAATCTCCTTAGACAGCGCAGGTTTTGCAGAATGTGTTTTGGAGTCTGGAGATATTTTTGGCTTGAACAGGCCTCATTTTGTGTAGATGAACTTTTTAAGTCTGCAAGTTCGGAATCAGAAAACTGTGGTTTGTTGTGTTCTATTTAGTTTTATATAATTTCTGTGGTATCTGCAGCCTGCTCTTTGTTTCCGTACATTTGATACTTCGTGGCTGAAATATTTATAATTTCAAATTTTCACTGCGGTGTAAAAAGATGATATTTAGAATCTGCGGCGAGATCTAACAGCACCATAAAACAGAGGTGATATAGAAATAATGTACTTTTAAAAGTTTGTAAATCCTGAAATGTACAGGAAAAAATGGCGTAAACTTTAAGATTCAGCGAAGAAGATCAGATGTGGCTGGTCACATGATACACATGAAACAAGAACTGGCAATCGAGACAGGCAAAGAACTTGTGCTTATAAATAGAAGAAAAGACAGATACACAGGGACGTGGATAAGGCATGATAGAGCTAGGGAAGATAAGGCATGACAGAGCTAGGGAAAGATGCATGACAGGTAGGGAAAGACAGGTATGGCAGAGCTAGGGAAAGATAAGGCATGACAGAGCTAGGGAAAGATAAGGCATGACGGTGTTTGAATAGAAAAGTTTCCGTCGCTGGTTAGGTACTCTTGTGCATGATGAGGATCTGTTTCAATCAAACGCCAGCCGGTATATTTAGATCAAGATAATGTTCGACAAATGGAATGAGTTCCAGTCTGATATGGGCGTACACCAGTCCAGCCCATCGGGACGGAGCGTAATTGGAAGCACAACAAACCACAAGCTTGCGCATAGCAAAGTGAGATGGGACTAGAATTAAGCTGGAAAATTTGTATTTGAATCTGCCTAGAGGAACCCCGGTCACCCGCCGACAGAGATGAACACCTGGGGTAAATTATGAGGCCAGGGAAGAAAAGGTGGGCAAAGTCAAGGCATATATACAGCTCCCCTTGGGGGCTGCTCTTCTTTCTTTCGAAATTTCCTAGAAGTTTTTGGCGTGAGGAAAATAAGAATGATAAAAAGGCGCCCGGGAGCACGAGTTGTATGCTCTAATCCTACCTCTCTCACTATTATTCTGAGATGGAATGTATGAGAAATTATGAGCGCACTTGATTAATGAGAATCGAGCAGAGCAGTAGAAGTGGTGGAATTAATTTTAGAACAGTTACTGATTCATATACACGTACGTGAATAATTTAAGCTGCTGTCTTAAATAAAGCAAACCGGATGTGTCAGAGAAGGAAAAAAAAATCTACAAGAGCTGTTAACAGATGTCTGGGTGTGTCGTCACGTTCGTTTGAAAAGATGCGTCAAGGAACTACTTGATTAATTCTGAATGTTCATGATAGGAAATTTTTGCTGCGTCATTTCAGCTTCACTTTAAGAGTATTATGCCCAGAAAAATGTGACTGACAAGAAAGTTGACTGATAGCTGTACAGATGTGACATGCGTGACATAAAAGATTCATTGTCGTTGAAAAGACACCTGTTGAAAAGAACTATAGAAACGCGTCACGTTTGTGTGCATGTTCTTAAGAGTCCTTAGGTTCTTAAAGTTTTTTTTAGAGTCCACTCCGTAGCTCCTGTGATCAGTGACACTTTTTTTCTTTTCAGTCGTGCTCTGGATCTCTTAGAGACTGGTAAGTGGGGCCAGCCCACCAAAGTTCTAGTGGGGCCAGGCTCTTCTGCAAGCTCCATCTCCAACAGGGGCTGTATATTCAGTTCTGAGCCAGCTGTATTTTGTACACCTTTCTCTCGAAATTCTAAAACGGGTACAAGTTTCCACAAGAATCTAGTGAAACATCTTTTTTTTCTATTCTAAAGTATACAAATTACGTAAATTCCTTTCCAGTTTTCCAGATCTTTTTGATTAAGGCTATATTTATTACAATTAATTTCCTTTATTCGAAATCTAGAAAACTTTTCGCCATCTATTCTTAACTTGTAAAACTTACTTGAACCTCTGGAACTTTTATTAATATGACACTCAAATGTTTTATATCGTTTATGAAACCGGAAGTCATGCTAGAAAAAATAAAAATCAGATTTGGTAGAGAAGGAAAAGTGAAGAAGGAAAGGGTGAAAGAAGAGGGTTGGGGGGGGGGAGTTAATCTGTTTAGAATTGAGATGACTCCCGGAGAAATAAGTCTGAATGAAATCTGTCCAGTACACCCGACAGCAAAAATTGTAGTGGTATCTTTTTTAAATCTGCCTGTAAGACACCAGTATGATACTTTTGGTGTTCTTTTCAAGAAGAAAGGAGTAGTAATGAACTATTACTAACAACTACTACTAACTACTACTACTACTTTCCTCTCAAAAGTTAAGCTTAGCTAATTTTTAGGACTGGGTTGATGTTCCCATTTAGATCCCCATCACAGGGTCAAACTACTGTCTGTTCCTAAGGGCACCACATGGATATAGCTGAGGATCTTGGCCGGCTATGATTCGCTGACCCTGGCGCAAGCTGTCAGCTTTTCTGTCGCTGATCGCCACGCCATTCAGCTCGAGTACCACGCATTCGCCACCAGAAAAGAAATGAAAACAGCTTTGACTGAAAAATGAAAACTTATAAAACTGTACACTACACTGAACAATATCTAATGGGTTAATAACTGATAAACTAGGTTAACTCCTGAATAAATTTCCGTGCACTACTAGAGTAAAAATTTGGTGAGAAATTTTAATAGAAAGAAACTGAAAGTAAGTTGCTTTAGAATTGTAAAAAGAATGTGAATTGTGTTGGACCATTACTAACTAATAACGGAGATACAATGAGGGAAATTAAAAAGAGGACATCTATCGCTCTTCAAAAAAAAAAATGAAACAAAAAAGCTGTGGAGAGGAACAAACAGAACTACAAAAATAAGATTCTTAAGGGCATGCATATATGCCCGTGGTACCTGGACACTTAACAAAACAGGCGAGAAACACATAAATGCCAATGAATTTAAATGCTACAGAAGAGTCCTTCAAATATCATGAACACAAAAAAAGAACAAATATATCCAAGCTACAAGAGCTTAATATTGAGGAAGGTTGTCTAGTAAGGAATATTAAACAGAGAAGACATATTAAACGTCATGAGAATTTAGAGAAGACTGTCTTGGAAAGGTACATAATTGGGAAAAAGAGCGGAAGACCAAGGCGAAGCTGGCTGCAGACATCGTTGATGATCTGCGGATGGACGCATTAGCTGCAGGGTATCTTGGTTACAACCAAGAGACCTACTGGAGAACTGTTAGGGAGGCAAAGTTCCACAAGGGACATGCAAATGACTGAACTGAACTGTGCTCTTTTCATTTCATTTAAACTGTGCCTAAATATCCCTCTCAGCATTGATTGGCATACTTGTGCAGGATCTACAAACCCTAACAGTGTTATTTTAGAATTAAAGAGTCAATTATTAAAATAAACTCTCATTCAGAAACTTTAGGAGCTTTTGAGAAGGGGACAAGGAATGCTTTGCAGGTTGATAGCAGGTGCATCACTACTGAATCCTGTAATTTTATTTCATCTTTTTGGCAGGGTTTCAGAACTTCTTGAGTTTTGTGGCAGTTCTGGTGGGCACGTGTTCACAAGCCAATCATTATAAATGGTGGACATGCAACAGTGAGTGTGCACGATGTGTGCGGAGGGTTATGCCTATGGAAGAGCAGATCATGCAGTTCTACTCGGGACTGTTCAGCCAGACACCGCCCTCTAACGTCTATTTGTTACCAGGTATGTTTGTTTTTTTTGCAGTAAGGAGAAAGTGCAGATGCTCTGCTCTTGCCAAACAACTTTTACTTGTACAGTCTCCCTGTAACTGCAAGCTGATATTCTTTGCATCCAATGTAGTATAGGTGTCAAGACACAGCATCATATCATTGTTGGATGGTTTGTGGCAGCTACTTTTTCAGCCCCAGAGTATGGCTAAAAAGGGGGGGGGTGCATTGCTACTTTAGCAGACTCCACCACCATGGGGTCTATGGTGATCCCCGCCCTGTTAGCCAGGCTAGGCCTGTTACTGGGGGGTACCAGTAGAGAGGTGGGGGCAGGGTCTTGGTCAGCTGTGGTTCGCTAACCCTGATGATGGCATATAAGCTACGGGTCTCTGATTGCCTAATTGGATAGCATCTTCACCCACCTTGCCAAACAATTATCAGCAGACAAATAAAGAAGTATCAAACCTCCCAGTCAATAATTTCGTGTGAACCAAAGAATCACAACGAAAAAAAAAGAATGGCTGAATAATGGACAAGAAAAATACTGTACTTGCTCAGTTGACGTGAATAAACAAATCAGACCACATGACGAACAGTACAATTTGAATAAACAATACCAAACCATTTTGTTTAGGCTATGAATAAGACAAATCACCATAAGAAGAGAAAAAGAGTAAAAACTAGAAAACAAAAACTAGAAAACGAACTCTGAACTCTGCGATTGGGGCATGTAAACAGTTGAACATAGATGCTTAAAAAGCTAAATAAGTTACAAATAAAACTGCCCTCCAGACACCCAGATCTTCATAACTTCATTTTCTCCAAAACTAAACAAGTACAAAAAACAGTCAAAATGTTAAAACTGTTTAAAAACAAAAGTAGAGACAGCTTTTTTAATTAACAAATACACAGTGTAACAAATCAGTTTACAAAAGTATGAAGGACAAAGATATAGGGGAAGAAAATAAAATATTATATAAATTCACATGAGTGGTATACAACAGATAAGAATGGGAATAAAATAGAAAAAAAAAAATAAAGCGGAGAGCACTTAGCTGTGACTTGCAAGAAGCTGTGTCCGAGAGTGCACTTAGTAGATACCATATTATACGTATCTTCTTTGCCCTTGTATGATTAAGGTGTAAGCCGAAACGTTACAGCTGTGTGCTCATTAACTAATAAAACTATTCCTATTTTTCTTTTAAATGGTTTTTACATTTTATTATCACAGCTTTACCGCAGTGACTTCATGATATTTTTTATATATAGTCTTATATATATTTATATCTAAAAACCACTTGAGTGTTACAGAATGTCAGTCAAGTTCTTCACAACTTTTAAATTTCAGCCACAGACAGATTCACAGTCAGCAGTTAGATAGTTCTTGTTACTGTGAGCACATTCAGTCCAACTTCCATATGTTGCCATTGATGGATCACCAGACATGTTTTTTTTTTTTTAATCATCATCATCATCTGTTTGAAACAGAAGTAGAAAGGTCATGAGTCAGACTGTGACTATAATGGGACTACTTCACTGATTATCTTTCAAAACTTTTACTACATGTTTATAAATGATAGAAATGTGTCAGCAGTTCAAAAACTTTTTCTTCTTTGCTCCAGCCCACTAGTCTTAGAAAAGTTTGTACCCCCCCCCCCTCAATTTGTACTGTGTCTAGCTACTTCCTCAAATATAAAGAAATGAAGATTAATGACATCTCTTAAAGAATCCACTGATAACACCAATAGCTTTCATTGTTAGAATCACAGTTATACAAGAAATGTGAAGCTAAATGTAGTGTTCTTGTATTATTTCAATTCTTAAACAGTTAACATTTACCTAGGGTCCGTGTTAATGACAGTAAAACAAACAAACAAAAACAAAAACAAACTTCATGAATGTGTCTGATATAACCACAGTCATTTTATTATTCTCATGTTGAATAATATTTGTTTTTCACTGCTAATGCTGAAAAAAAAACCTGTTTCTTGCTGTTAAATGTCATAAATGAGCTTAAAACATGTAAAATAGTATAACTTATTTTAGGATAATTTCCTTTGAACTAAATTTTAATGATATGAGAAGGAAGCTTGTAAGCTGAGTCTGAGGAGAGTTGTGTGTTGCCACAACTTGATGCCAGTTTAGCTATACAAAGTTTCAGAGTCCATCTGCGTTGTCTAAATTCTCCAGGGATGCGTTCTGTGCGTGTGGGCTAAGATACAGTGCCATATACGTGGAAATTGCTTTTATGTGAGCATGGAGTTGTCCTTAGTACACTAACAACAATGTGAATAGCATGCTGTGGCATGTCTCACCACTCTTCCTAGGAAGCAGATGTTCATCTGTTTCAGAAGAAGTTTCCTTAATACAGGCATGTCATGTGGCCTATGACCCGACTGTAGATATTCTCCAACATTCGCTCTTCTCATGGCAGGGCTGTTCCCTTCACCTGTAAAACTCCTTTTCACTTTTTCAAGTTTTATGTGGACAGAAATCTTTCACAGGACTGTTTCTTGTTTTCCTAACAAGTATGTCGGATACTCCACACCCGAAAGTAGATTTTCTCCAGGTCTCCTGCTCTTCTCATGATAAAGTCAGTTTGTTTCAGACGTATTATTCCTGCGCTCTTTTAAGCTGTATAGGGATATAGAAGATCTTAATAACACCATTACTTCTGCTGAAAAGATCTTGATTGATGCCTAAACAATACACTTTAACAACACCATTACTTCTGCTGAAAAGATCTTGATTGATGCCTAAACAATACACAGACACAAAAAATGTCATTCTTAAAATCACCCTTGACAAATCATAACTCAGTTTCAGACTATATAAACAACAAAAAAAAAGAAAAAAACATTGACTTGTTACTACAACTTAACTTCTTCAGAAATGACCAGCACCACAGTCAACAGTGGTACGGCTGTCATCAGTCCGGCAGGACCTGGTGATGCTCCAGGCATGAACGTCAGCCGCAGCGTCAGTAACCCATCAGTTTGGGAGGTGCAGACTAACACCAGGAAGCAAGCAGGCACATCTGGCTGTTGTGAGACGTAAGCTGAAGCTTTTATCTATTCGGTTCTTTAATTTAATTTAGTTTTTCTTCTGACAGAGTTTCATGTTAATTTTTTTTTTTTAAAGATCTAAAATGGTCTTTCAGCAGTTGTTTCAACATGTCTTATAAAAATTGTATTGTTTATGCTGACAGAATTGCTGTAAGCTGATTATTGGAACATGAAATTTTATTGTCACATCAAGACCAAAACATATTGCCTTGTCATGCCATAGGGATACCTAGAGGATGTGGCACTAGTGCACATTCTTTCCTTTGCCTGTCAGTGCACTAGAAAGTGATATGATCTGCGTAATGCCTGGTGTTTTTCCACCACAGCTCTAGGAGCCAGGTACTCTTTCCATAGCTGGGTGACTAGAGTGCCTTAGGTCAAACCTGAACCATCCCTCACCATGAGAGATAAGTGTACTAACCACTTCACTATGCAGGAGCCCATCAGCGAAACAAAGATGGTCAAAACTCTGTCCAATTTCCACACTTACCTTAGTCAGTCAGTCATTTGCATGTCCTTTGCAGAACTTTGCTTCCATAACAGCTCTCCTTAAGGCATATTAGTTATAAACAAGATGCCCTGCTGCTGATGTATCAATGTGCAGATCATCAGTGATGTCTTTCAGCCATCTTCGCTTTTGTCTTCCTCTCTTTTTTTCCCATTATATACACTTCTAAGACTGTCCTCTCATGATGCTTAATATGTCCAACATACTTAACTTTTCTCTGTTTAATCTTCTTTACTAGCCAGCCTTCTTGAATATTAAGTTCTTGTGGTATGGATATATTTGTTCTTTTTTGTGTCCATGATATTTGAAGAACTCTTCTGTAGCATTTAGATTCAGAGGCATTTATGTGTTTCTCAGCTGTTTTGTTAAGTGCCTAGGATGCTTACCTCAGAAAACAGATTGTTGCTTTACTATAGCCTGGCCCATGGATTGAAGTGCTGCTTGCTGTGATGGATAAGCATGCTTCTTAGCCCATCTCAGGAAACTCAAAAGTACTAATCTGATACATTTCAAAATGGGAAGAGAGAAAGTGAGAGGCAGAGAAAAAATAAGAAAGAGAGAGAGAGAGAGAGAGAGTCTACTCCTGAACGATATAAAAACATTGTATGAAAAATTTTAGACAGTCATCAGGCAAATCATTTAAATTGGAGTAAGAGAGCATCCAGGATACAAGAAAACTGACATACATTAAACAGATCAGAAGAAAACATGCTATAATATTCAATACAGGAAACATTACAAACATGGGAGGCTACTTCTTTATAGCAGGCTTAGAACTCAAACTACCAACAGATGTCCCTGTGGTACTGGCAAAAATTACAGCAGAGCACCTGCTAGATGAGATCTGAGAATGTTCATATGGTCTTGCAAATCCATCTCTATGACATGTTTTATGGGAACATAGAAGATCAAAAGATGACATTGCTTTTATTAGAAAATATCCTTGTTAATATTTTAAAATCTCCCAATAAAAAAGCAAGATTTCATTTATCCTAATATAAATGCATGGAAAATAACCATAACTGATTTGTCTTTCCACTGTCACTTTCAAGTTATTTCTGCAGATAATAGGTCATTGGTTCAATATATTCCAGAATCTCCAAAAACATACACTAACGTACACATTCAATAAGTGTTTCCAGTGGCTGAATCTACTTTTATGCTTAATGCAGGGAGATGGAATACATCACACCACCAGATGTTACGATAAATGGACACATTTATCAAGTGGTACATTTGAAACATGCTTATCAGTTTATTGCTATTGGAAGATGCAAGTAAGTCTGTTATAAGTTGTTTCTTTTTGATTTATATCACTTTTTTTTTAACAGTTTAATACCAAACACCTGTTTCTGAATAGCAAAGTAGTTAGCACACCTTCATGGCAGAATCAACGAGTTTGATTCCATTGAGAATCCCCAGTCATTGAGATGTAGAAATGGATACTGGACTCTGAAACCAGGGAAGGAAAGATGGCCAAGATGTCAGTCCACTTCTGCTGTGGTGGACAGGTTAAGGTAAAAAATGGGCGATAACACCTTGATGTGATAAAACTATCTTTGCCTTACAGCAAATGCCGCGCATCCTATCAGAAATTCATATATTGCAATCATCTGTGTTAAAATGATCAAAATAAGGAAAAATTTATTGTTAAAATAATTTTCAAAAGAGGGGGTCATTTCGGATCTTTGACCTAGCCAGCCATAGATTTATATTATCTCCACTATGAACCTCATTTATGCAGTGAAGCTGAGACCCGAATCAGTGTGCTATAATGAGAGCCAGTGGTCAAGATTCTTATCATAGTGATCACACAGATATGTTGCTCTGTTGCTTCAGCCTTCCTTAATGAATTGATTTGGCAAAATCATAAAGTGACAGTCTGTTTTTGGAATCCACATTGAGAAATAAGACAAGTCACTTGGGCCCATCCCAGCCCAGTTCTGTGCCTATGTTTTTAAGATCTTCATGTTGGGCTGGTTGCAAAAAAAAAATAAACTGTCACACTGAGATCAGTAACCCTCCAACTAACCATGCAAAGTCTGTAACTTTGAAAAGTTGTATTGCTGTTACCGAAAAATTACCCAAAAGATAGCGGTATCTGTGATGTAATCTCCAATGGTGCTAGTTATTTGTTATAATTTGTCCTTCCTTTATAATTTCTGAAGTAAGCAACAAAAAAAAAGACTTTTTTTTTTCTTTAGCTTACATATTTCATTTGTTATGAATGATTTTTTTCACTGGTGACAATGTTGAAGTAAGTGATTGTCTTTGTTGAAGTAAGTGATTGTCTTTGGTGACAGTGTTGAAGTAAGTGATTGTCTTTGGTGACAATGTTGAAGTAAGTGATTGTCTTTGTTGAAGTAAGTGATTGTCTTTGGTGACAGTGTTGAAGTAAGTGATTGTCTTTGGTGACAATGTTGAAGTAAGTGATTGTCTTTGTTGAAGTAAGTGATTGTCTTTGGTGACAGTGTTGAAGTAAGTGATTGTCTTTGGTGACAGTGTTGAAGTAAGTGATTGTCTTTGGTGACAGTGTTGAAGTAAGTGATTGTCTTTGGTGACAGTGTTGAAGTAAATGATTGTCTAATACTTGCTGCTAAGTGTTGCCTTGTTTAGCCCCATTTCTTTTGTCTCTTTCTATCAGTATTCTGTTAGATTTGATTATGGTTACACCAAAAATATGGGTAATTTTTTTTCTCTGTAAGGTTTTGAATTTATATTCCTTTGCTTGATAATGTATTGTTTGAAGTAGTTCTTGTTTTACAATGTTTTATGTAATGTACTAAAGAATTTACATTTTGTTAAGAGAGGTAGACATGATTCCATTGTCGGTAGTGATTGAAAGGGGCTGATGATGGACTGGCCACATTATGAGAATGACAGATAAATCCTTATTGCAGACATCTTTGAGAGGGACACAACAGGTTAAAAGAAGCATAGACTGAGCCACACAAAAAAAAAATGGAGATGTACAGCAGAAAAATGCTAGTAAACAGTGGAATGACATGAGAAACAGCCAAGATAGCAAAGGACCAGCTAAAGTGGAAATCTCTTGCTACAGGCAGCCATATGTGTCTTGGGCACTGAAGGGACAAGAGAGAGATATAACATACTGACTGTGAAAGAGCAACTAGCTCAACAGTTTCATGTAGCTTTGCATAGTTTTAAAGAACATTAAGTAATTTCTCTTACAGCCACTACCATATGTAACAAAACATAAGCTATATTACACTATTACTGTATTTAATAATTGGATTAAATTTCACCATGATGCCACATGTACATCCATAAAATCCAGCACATATACAAATACAATCATATTTTGCTTTCAATCTTCAGGGATGGGAGCAAATGCAACAACGGTAAATGTCAGACATTTTACAGGGCCCACTGGGTTCTCATATACAACAGTAGCAAGCCTGACTTTGGCCCACCAGTGAGTTTCAGCCCAACAAGTGTGCCATCACACTGTGAATGCGTTAACATTGGTCTGCCCTAATCTCAGCTGCCTGACAATGGTCTCTAACTTTGACAAATCCATCAAGGAAAAAAAAAAAGATATGAACTGGTATTTTTCCCTCGCTGTTAGATTTTTTACCATTTCCTTTCATTCAGTTTATCCAGTGCCTGTCAGTAGATTCAACACTGCTTATACATTTACCGTGTGTATACACAGAGTATATCAAATTGTGTGATAGATCTTTTTCATTTTATAAAATGATTTGAAGCTGGTGAATGTGTGAATATTATGGAAGCTGTTGAGCATTGTTAATCTAACCAATAAGATTAAGATTCTACTAATATTTAGACTGGCATAATTTATTTACAGTAAAAATAACATTTTGTGTTGCAAAGTCTAGTCTCTTTCAACTTGTTGCTTTTGTTCCTTATTTTGATCTACATTGCTTCATCAATGATGCATTGTTCTGTATAGAATCACTCAACATGTGTCACGGTTTTTCTTCAGTTCCTCGTGACTAATGAAAAAAAATTTTTTCTGCCACCTTGTAGATCTTGTTATCTCAGTAAGATGCCAAATTGGCAATCTCCTAAAATGCTACTGACAGTCTGGCAGAAGACTGGAAAAGTATATCTGGCTCATAATTGTGCTGATAAATGCATGTATGGTGAGTTTAAAAAAAATCCATTTTGCCTCAGTTTGCTTTGGTGATATCTTCTTCTGCACTGTTGTGATACACCACAGTGGCAGAAATTTATGGCAGGAGCAATGAATATCACAAAAATGTATTATTTCCAAAAGAAGTAGCTATATTCTTAATTAGTTTCCTATTTGTAAACAATTGTATATATTTTATTTAGCCATATATTACTACCTTTCACTTGCTTTGCAAGTTTCCATAGAATTTGAATGTTTTTGTCATTCATTCATTCATTTGCATGTCCCTTGCGGAACTTTGCCTCACTAACAGCACTCCTGTAGGCCTCTCGGTCGTAAGCAAGATGCCCTGATGCTGATGCATCCATTTGCAGATCATCAACAATGTTTCGCAGCCATCTTCACCTTGGTCTTCCTCTCTTTCTTTTTCCCATTATGTACCCTTCAAAGAAAGTCTTCTCTAGATTATCATAACGTTTAATGTGTCCAAAATATTTAAGTTTTCTTTGTTTAATCCTCTTTACTAACCAAGCTTCTTTGTTTTTGTATGCATGTAAATTTGTGTAGTTTCTATACAGTTATCCTTCAGTATTTTTTAAGCATCATTCGAACAACTGGAACAAATGCTGAAATTGTTTTTATTTTATTCTTTTTTTTATTTTAGATACATTTGAGTAGAAGTAATGCATTTATACATGTGTACATTATTTGTACACTGTACACAATAGCAAAAGTAATTAAGCATTTCTATGGGACTGTAAAAGAGTGTATCTGTGATGAATACATGCATTTGTATGTTGTGAGAGAGGAAGAGAGTGATGAATACATGTATGTTGTGAGAGAGGAAGAGAGTGATGAATACATGCATGTTGTGAGAGAGGAAGAGAGTGATGAATACATGCATGTTGTGAGAGAGGAAGAGAGTGATGAATGTAAAGAGATCACTGTCCTAGTCATGAAGACTTTGAGGAAATAGATAAGGATCTACAAAGGAGAAAAGAAAGAATAAATTGGAGTCAGAGTTGGAAAACTAACACTGAATGACAGTAAATAAGTCATGAAGGGAAAGAGATCAGTGCTATCAATGAAGGCACTAGAAATTTCCCATGCCATTAAACGTCACATAGGGCTAGCAAAGTAGTTCGCCAATTTTTCCTGTCTTCAGCGAGTCTTTCAACCTCATCAAAAGATTTTATACCTGTTAATTTGGCCTCTCTTAACAATGTCCTCTTCAGAGTTTCATGCGGTCTGTCTCTTTTTCTTTGGCCTGTTGTGATCCATTTGATAGCTTGTTTTGGGATTCTCTGATCATTTCTTCTTATCAAGTGACCAACATATGTTCATCCCCTTTTCCTGATCACCCATGAGACTGGTTGTTGTTCAGTCACCTGTCTTATCTCTGCATTGTTCTTGAATTCGTTCCACTTGATGTCGAATATTTTCCTTAGGCATTTGTTTTCAAAAGGTCTAATTTCTTTTCTATTTCTTTAGTTGTTTTCCAGCTTTCACATACATGAATGAGGGTGGATATTACATTTGAATTGAATAGTCTTAACTTGGTTTTTGTGCTTATAACTTTTGAATTCCGTATGTTCTCAAGATTATAAACAGCTGATCTCTTCGACTTCTGTGCATTTACTGGAGTGAAGAAAGTTCCTGCCTTGCCATAATTTCTTCATTGTGATATTTTTCTTCTGTGATTTGAGTCTTCCTGTTAAAAGACGTGATATGCTACAAGTATGATTTGTTGAGCATGATTTGATGGTCATGTGATTCTCATGAATAAATTTATAACTTTGAAAAAAAAGAAAGAAATAGAGGTTCCGTATGTATGTGTGTGTGTATGTATGAATGAGAGAGAGATAGAGACATATGTCATTATTTGTTGTTTCTCTGTGTGTGTGATTGAGAGAGAGAGACAACAAACAATAATATTAAGATGTGAACATTGAGGAGTTCCCTCAGACAGGTTTGTATATAACAAGCAATCATGCCCCTCCACAGATCTTGATCTATGGGCTTTCTATAAATTTGTCTTGTCTGTTTCTGTCATATTATTGTGTCACATGACAATAATTTTATGTCTTATGCCTGTTTTTTTCCTCCCGAGGGGATGCAAGAAGACATTTTAGAAGGTCTACTGAGAAACATTTTAGAAGCTCCAAAGAGCAAAAAAAGGCAAATGAAAAAAAAATTTTTTTTTTTAAACTGCCAAACTGTATCAGTATCATGGGTGCAAAATATAATAAATCTCTCTTTCTTTTGTCCTTTCAATACCCAAGACACATGGAGCAGCTGGTAGCAAGAGATTTCCACTTTTGACAGTCCTCTCTAACTTCTTACCTGTCTCCCAGGTCAGTCCTGTGTTCACCAGCATTCTCTCTGATGTATGTCTCCACTTCCCTTTGGATCATCCCATGCTCTTTTGCCATGTGGAGCCCCTATTCAAAGCTGTTCATGGTAAGGTCTGTCATCTCATTAAAAGTCAGTCCATTGCCATTTCCTCCTTTTAATTACTGTTAACAGTGGTGTCATGTCTGTCTCTCTTAACAAGAGAAAATAGTGTATAATAAATACACCAATTTATTGCTTTATTATGTAAAAATATTAAACTTTAACCATATTAAACCTTAACATTTTAAATTGGATGTAAATTATGTCATTTACTTTAGATGTTTACACTATGCCATGGAATTTTAGTACTGAATAAAATGAATACCGTAAACCCTCGATTTAACAGATTAAAAGGAGAGAAAGCATGTCCGTTAATGTCAGTAGTCTGTTAAATCAGATGTAACGCCTTTTATTGCAATTGTTAAAATTGTTTTTAATTAATGTAAAAAAGCTTCAATACAATAAATAGAACTGTATAATATAAACTTATTATCTATATATATAAAAACGAATGTGTGTGTGTATGTTAGCACATCACGCTGGAATGCCTGGAGCAGTTTCAACCAAACGTGGCACACATATGACTTACAATCTGGACAATGCACCGTGGGGTTTTTTATCATCCTTAGGATACCCCTATGATGCCTAGGGGTTGGAGTGACATGTAAAAATAATCGAAAATGAACGATATTGATGTCGAATCCATAGTTTTTGGGGTCACTGAGATGAATAATGACACTCCCTATGCCGTTTAAGTCCAAGTTCAGTCCCAACGGTATGGGGGCCCTAGGGATGGGGTGACATGTATAAATAATCGAAAATTACTGATATTAGTTTTGAATCCATAGTTTTCAGTGTCACAAAGATGAATAGTGACACTCCTGGTGCTGTTTAATTCCAGCCCCCATCGGCATGGGGGCCTAGGGGTTGGGTGGGATGGGGGTGACATGTACATATAATCGAAAATGAACGATATTAGTGTTAAATTAATAGTTTTCAGGGTCGCTGAGATGAATAATGACACTCGCAAGTTGAGCTGCCATCGGCATTGGAGGGGGGGGGGGGTGAGAAGTGGTGAAAAATAAAATGTCCAAACTGACCGAGAGATTAGTTTGTTGAAACCATAGTGTTCGGGGTCGCTAAGCTGATTGGTGACAGTCCTGATGTCAATTAATCCCACGTTTAGTCGAATAGAAGGAATAGAACTCTGTAGAACCATCTAGACTCTGTAGAACCTTCTGTAAGAATGTAGAAATTAATAGAACATTGTAGAACCTTCTAGAAGATTGTGGAACTGAATAAACCTCTATAGAACCTTCTAGAAGGTTGTGGGAATGAATTGAACTTTGTTGATTGGGATAAATAAATACCCGTGCAACGCCGGGAAATCAGCTAGTTTTATAATAAAGAACAGGCAGTATTTTTGACAGTGTAGTTCAAGACTATTATTACGGATTAATCTGCTGTACTATGTGCTGAATTATTACTTGTCCAGTTCGTTAAATCTGAAATCCATTAAATCGGGGTCGTTTGAACCGAACGTTTACAGTAATTTAAATTATACACCAATAACTTTAGGGGGTAGCTAAAGGTAGTAGCCCTGTCATGCCTTAGAGGCACATAGGGATATGGTGTTAGTGCCCATATTTTCCTTGGCCTGCCAGCACACTAGAGGGTGATGTGGCCTACATCACGCCTGACTGCCTTTCCTTCCCCAACTCCAGACGAAGTCGGGTACCCATTTCTACAGCTGGGTGACTGGGTGCCCTCCGGCCGGATTGGAACCTCCTACTTTCGCCATGAGAGACCAGTGCACTAACTACTTCGCCACTCAGACTATATATGTTAGTGGCCATATTTTCCTTGACCTGATGTCACACCAGAGAGTGGGTCAGCATCACGCCCTGGCCGTTTTCCCTTCCCCAGTTCCAAAACAAGCCAGATACCCATTTCTATGGATGAGTGATTAGAACGCCTCAAGTTGGACCTTCTTCTTCTTCCTCTTTTTCTTCTTCTCCTCCTCTTCTTCTTCTTCTCCTCCTCCTCTTCTTCTTCTTCCCATCGTCTTCCTCTTTTTCTTCTTCTCCTCCTCCTCTTCTTCTTCGCTCGAGATTGCTGGTCACGTCAGAGCCTGATTTCTGTAGACAGGGCAAAGCCCTCTCCAGAAGCCCCAGATCTTTTGTCCCACGCTTGTGTTCTCAGGCCACGTCTCACGCCTCAGGTCCACAGGCTTTGGGCACTCATGAAGAACACGTTCTGGAGCTTGACATTTTGAATCGATGAAGGTGGCTCAGTAGTCTGGAGTGGCCTGTCCTTAGACGAAAGAAGATGGTTCTCCGATGTCTTAGTAGTTGGTGTATTAAACAATCAGTCAAGAGACTGGACCAGAAAGACCGTGTGAGACGAGCGCAATAGCCATACGGACTTTTGTGCCCTGTAACAGCTTAGCACGGAACAAGTCTGACTGCGCAAGCTTGCGTATATCCAGTAAGCTTTTAAGGTCTGTTGCATCGCATTGGCTTCCCATGACCGTCAGCGGGAAGTGAAGTAATGCTGCTGATTTATGGTTACACTGAACTAAAGCTGAGATTCTCAACACGTCTTCATTAAAAAAAAAAAAAAAATGAATGAAAGAAAGAAAGGAAAAAAAAAAACCATGCTGGCTAACAGAAACAAATGTGTTACAAGATTGTCTGGGCACAACATTTACGCTTACTGGCTTCATATGATATAGTTTTAAAAAATTCTTTTGTCCTTAAACGAAGAAAAAAAGTGACTGCCGCTGAGAAGAAATATTGGCTTGGCCGCCATTAACATTTTCCTGGTTAAAAAAATTACCTCCCTTCCTCCAGGCATGTACACTAATGCAGGTGACCTGCTAAAACAGTTTCTCACGTAGACAGACCGCCCCTTCCCGCGACATTTAAAAAAAATATGTCTGGATTTCTTGACTTTAAATGTGAGGTGAATGATAGCAAAATTGCGAACTCTATGTCCTCCTTGTCTTTTGTTTCCTGAAAGAACAAAATGTGTGTGTGTGTGTGTGGGGGGGGGGGGACGACAAACTTTACCATATCGCAGTGAGTACAACATTGACAGTAAAATAACCAAGCCAGTCTTTTAAAAGATAAAAAGACAGACACATGTCAGACAGCAAAGATGTACAACGAAAGTGTGAACAGATACAAGACTAAGGCAAGCAGCGATAAAGAGATATCTAGATCTCAAGTGATAATGAATGTTTTCTAAAATGTTTTCTAAAAATCTATCTCAGGCAGCGGCGTGAGTATACTGGGCAGTTCCCCCCCCTCCCCCCCCCCCGTAGGCCCCACGATTCAAATATCTTGAGTGTAATATTTTCATTCCTAAGAATGGGTGGGTAAGGGCCCCAGTGCATTGTTTTGCCCAAGACCTACAATTCTGTTAAGAGGGCCTTGATCACAAACATCACATATGTAACCTGCCTACCTACCTACTCTACCCTACCCTACCCTACCCTATACTCTACCCTACCCTACCCTACCGTACCTCCCGCCCGCCCCCACCCACCTACATACCTACTTCTTACCTACCTACCTACCTACCTACCTACCTACCTACCTACCTACCTACCTATCTGATTTGTTTGTCTGTCTGTCCTTTCCCTCAGAAAAATTCACAATCGCTCCTTGTTTCCGCCATTCTTTATTTGTGTAGCAGGCACATCACAGGGACGTTATTATTGCTGTATATTCTAGCTTTTTTTTCATACTTATCCATCTTTTCCTTCCCCTGGAGTTGAACAAGGAGAGTTGGGGAGTATACAATGGGCGAGGCTCTTTCCCCCACACCATTTACCCAGGCGAAGCAGGAATAAGAACGAGGACGAGACTTGAAGTCTGAAAATATAAGCGCAAGGGAAACTGGACCTTACAGCACAGACATTGCCCGCTGTTATTGTGACCGGTTACGTTGATTCAAATCTGCCAGAGTCAGCCATGAGAAGAAGCTACTCAGCCAGATCATGCTTGACAAACCCCACAACAGGAGATATCTGTCTGCTTCAAAACATCTCCTTAGACGAAAAGCGCTAATATTTTCATCAGCCTCCAGGCAAACAAACAAAAATTCCCCTTAGCACATTCCGCACTATTTTTCCACCACCACAACCCATGAAAATGCCATTAAAAAAAATTAAGTCTGTGGACATGTGCATTAATCTCTGTTAAGCATCGTCCACGCAATTTCATTTTGCAATTTCATTATCGACCACTATTTTATACTGCTCTTTATAAATTACCCACTTACCCATTCAGTGCGATTTCAGTCATTATTGCTAATCGATACCATCCCCTGCAAGCGCCTGTATTATTTATCTGAGAGTATAGAGAACAAAAGTTTTTAGTAAACTGCCGTGCAAGACTTCCAACTAGACGTATTTTTGTTTTAACAGGGAACAACTGCAGTAATTATAAGTCTGTAATTCAAAATAATCATGACAGAAAATGAAAAAATTCACCATCATAGATTTATTTAATAGCACTTCTCAACGTGACAAAAATGTGAGAAAACAAGCTTTACAAGACCGTAATATCTAGACGACCAGTTTAGAATTTTTGCTGTTGAAGTTCTCAGTAAAAGCCTGGTACTACAGCATGCAAAAAAATATGCTAATTCCGTCGAGATCCCCCGACCCCTTCATTGAAGCCAAGACTAAAGTCATATTTCATTAAAAAAAAAATACATGCTAGCTCGTAGATATTATTCATTCATTCATTCCTTTGCTTGTCCCTTGCGGAACTTTGCCTCCCAAACAGCACTCCTGTAGGCCTCTCGGTTGTAAGCAAGACGGCCTGCTGCTGCTGCATCCATTTGCAGATCATCAACGATGTCTTGCAGCCATCTTCGTTTCGGTCTTCCTCTTTTTCTTTTTCCCATTATGTATCCTTCCAATACGGTCTTCTCTAAATTATCATGACGTTTAATGTGGCCAAAATATTTAAGTTTTCTCTCTTTAATCCTCTTTACTAGCCAGCCTTCTTCAATATTAAGCTCTTGTAGTATAGATATATTTGTTCTTTTTTGTGTCCACGATATTTGGAGAACTCTTCTATAGCATTTACATTCAAAGGCATTTATGTGTTTCTCAGCTGTTTTGTTAAGTGTCCAGGTCTCACAGGCATATGTTGCGATGGGAAAGATGCATGCCCTTAAAAATCTTATTTTTGTGGTTCTGTCTGCTCCTCTCCACAGATTCTTTATTTGTTTTACTTTCTGAAGAGCAATAGATGTCCTCCTTTTAATTTCCCTCATTGTATCTCCATTATTAGTTAGTAGTGATCCAAGATATTCAAAACTCTCCACTTCTTCCAGTTTTTCCTCACTGATACATATTTCAGTTGCCTTGTCTGTTTTGTCAGTTGTCATCACTTTAGTTTTCTTTGCATTAAGATAGAGGTTCTGCTCTTCGCTGTTCTTGCGGACTGACATAATTAGTTTTTCCATTCCTTCTTGTGTTGTGGACAGCAATACTGTGTCATCAGCATATCTAATCTCTGGTATTTCATAACCTCCAACTGTTATGGCATCGTAATATTCTTTGTCTACATCTTCTCTAACATTCCTCATTATATTTTCAGTATACAAGTTAAATAAGTAGGGTGACAATATGCACCCCTGACGGACCCCTTGTTTTATGTCAAACCAAGTTGTTGTTTCACCATTTATTCTTACTGCTGCTTGTTGGTCTAAATACAGCAGTGATGTTAATTGTATCAAATGTGTTGGAAATCCCATTTTGTCCATTATTTCCCAAAGTTTATGGTGTTGTACACAATCAAATGCCTTTGAGTAGTCTATAAAGGATAAATATAGATTCACATTAAACTCCCTGCATTTCTCTATTATTAATCTTAGATTGAATATATGATCTCTTGATCCTCTTCCTTGCCTGAAACCAGCTTGGACCATATTGACTTCTTCTTCTATTTTCTTTCGAAGTCTACCCATTATGATTTTTAACAGAATTTTACTGGCATGACTAATCAGGGCAACAGTTCTGTAGTTGGTGCATAATTTCAGGTTACCCTTTTTTGGCAGTGGTATGAATACAGTTCTTTTCCATTCTTTTGGCCAAATACCTGAATGCCATATCTTTTTACATAGTGCATGATAGATTGTTGCACACTCCTTTCCTCCTGCTTTAATAAATTCAGCGGTTATCTCATCACATCCTGGTGATTTACCATTTTTCAGACTCTTTATTGCCCATAAAACTTCTTCCATTGTCGGCTCGGGTTCTTTCTCCTCCAATAATAATTCACACTGTTGATTTCTGCTTCCACAGTCGGTTGTTTCATACATTCTTTTGCAATATTCATTCCATCTTTCCAGAATTTCCTCTGTCTCTGTCAAGGTATTCCCCATCTCATCACAAATTACATTTAGCTTAGGTGTGGCATTTTTCGTCAATGTCTTCATTTCTTTAAACATTTCACTATCTCTTCCACACTTCTGATGTTCTTCTGTTCTTTCACAACAATCTTGTATGTATTGTTTTTTGTCTTTTCTTATGTTTCTTCGGACTTCTTTTGTTAAAGTTTTATATTTATCTTTGTTGTTGTTTGTCACTCTCCATTGCGTCTTCATTTCTCTACATTGTTTTATCAGTTCTAGTGTACCTGCTGTGATCCATCTATTCTTTTGTGTTTTCTTTACTGGAACCATGTCTTTAGCTGTTGTTACTAAGATATCTTTGGCCTGCGTAGCCAATTCATCAGGTGTCATCTCTCCCTGTACAGCCATCAGGATTTCGAAACGGTTCTTCACTTCTATACCGTATTGTTCTGGTATATTTGTAAGGTCAAAGCGGAGTGGTCTTGATCCCATAACTATCTTTTTTAGCTTTATCTTCATGTCTGCTATTAATAACTCATGGTCCGTGTCACAATAAGCACTTGGTAAAGTTTTTGCTGATGTTATGCTTGACCTCCACCTTCTCTGCACTAAAATGTAATCTATTTGATTCCTGGTTTTCCCATCAGGTGATGTCCATGTGTAAAGTCTTCTTGGATGTTGTTTAAAAAGTGTATTGGCGATCATTAGCTCATTTTCCATACAAAACGCCATTAGATTGTCACCTGCCTCATTTCAAGGTCCTATGCTAAATTTCCCTACAACTTGTCCTTCATCTTCTGCTCTTTCTGTACCAATTTTTGCATTAAAATCACCCATTATAAATACAATATCATTTTTCCGTACCTGGTCCATTGTCGTCTGCAGTGTGTTATAAAAATGTTCTACTTCATCTTCTTCTGCTGCTGATGTAGGTGCATATACCTGGATGACTGTTACATTTCTAGAAATGCTCTTAAGTCTGATTGTTAGGATTCTATCACTTACTGGATTGTAGCCTAGTAATGCTTTTGATGTTGATTTGTCCAAATAAAAAGCCACTCCATTCTTTCCTCCTACTTCTCCGCCAGAATATATAAATATATTATCATTCTCGCTCTTAAAGTGTCCTGACCCTTTCCATCGATGTTCGCAGATTCCCAAAATGTGTATCCGCGTTCTTTTCATCTCGTCACTTATTACTTGATATTTTCCCTCATACATACTTCTTACATTCCATGTTCCTACTCTTATTTTTCTTGTTAGTTTGATACAGGGGTTTTCCTTGGTAACACCGTCAGATATTATACAGAAGTGAAAACCCCTTTCAAAATGACGTAGTTTTGTAGAAAGTTGAAACAATTTTCACTGCGAACAGACACACATTACAATCGATGGGAAGTAACTGTGGTATTTGTTCTCATTTTATATATTATTTCCCTTCGTCCTCACTCCTGTCGGCAACTTTTCGGCAGCTAAACGCGAAATAAAATTTGCGCGAGGGTAACTTAAACACGATTGCTCTAACCATGTAAATTGTTGAATGCTCTACGCTAGCAGGTCCCCATAATAATAATAATAATAATTTATAATTTAAAAAAAACTCTAAACAAAAGGTTGCAGCTAGAATCACAAAGAATCTATAAAAACTATTAAGATATAATAGTACAAGAAAATGAAGCCATAAGAACATAGAAAGAGTAGTTATTTCACGAAAGAAGAACTCACCTAAATGTAATGTTAAAAGTACAAGGAACAATCATAAGACAATACATATCGTACTCGACGACTTCCTTGATTCTCCAGGAGCTGCCACTTGGTGAGATGATTTTGCAACTAAAACATTGCCACACTTAAAGCATCTTCACGAGTCCTTGTTGGTAGACATTTGACAGGACCCAGGTAAGACATCTCACGGAGTACAGATGAAAACAGTTGACTACAGGTGTTCCAAATGTGGATAACAAACGCCAGCATTTAAGTTAAAACACGAGGTCGTTTACGATGGAACCAGATGATGATGAAGTTCATTATGATGGTTGATGTTGCAAGACACATATCAAACTGTAGGTGGCGCGCCACACAGAAAATAAATCTCTCTGGCAGGAAATATTAGCCAGCTGGGTTCGCCAGACTTGCAGAAAAGGTCTAGAGACACGGTTGTCTCTTTCTTTCTCAAGCAACACATAATTACTTCACGAAAACAGCACACGTTCTCACAATGTAATGCCCTAGACACAGACTGACTAAAAAAACAGCTCCAAAAACTACGCCCAGTCCTCCATGTATATCCCGTGCAGCAAACTATCTGCACGTCCACATTGAATTCAAAAGTTAGAGGGAGTTACCCTGTTAGCCTTAGTATGTAAACAAACAATCAGGGGCGTTAATTTTGCATGACTCTTGCAGGGTTTCTCACCCTGACAATTTGTTACAGCAGATTTAAATACATGGGCACTAGTAACATACCATGGATATGCAACTGTGAAATCAAGAGTAGAACATGCCAAGACAAAACAGCTTTCAGACAAATGATAAATATCGTGTACAATGCGACTTTGTCTTTGAACTACAAAAACAAGAGTTTCCAAATGCTGTATTGAGCCTGTCCTACTATATGGACGTGAAATATGGACAATCAGCAGGTCGATACAGAGATCACTAGAGACAATCAGCAGGTCGATACAGAGATCACTAGAGACAATCAGCAGGTCGATACAGAGATCACTAGAGACAACAGAGGTGTAGTTTCTTAGAAATATGGTAAGGGTACAATGGACGTCTAAGATAACAAACAGACAATAGTTAAGATAACAAACAGACATTACTAACATAACAAACAGACAATGTCTAACAAAAGTAAATGCAGAAACGAACCTAATTAAATTCATAAGAAGACGTCAGTCATTGGACAATATAATAAGAAGATGCCTTGAAAAGATCATAACAGGAGAGATAAACGGGAAAGAGGCAGGGGAAGACCAAGAGAAAAATCATATTGACAGTCTGAGGCGACAGCACAGAGAAAAGTCACCAAGTGAGGTGATGGAAAATATCACGGGTCTAGATGTACAAAGAAGCATGACTGCCAAAGCCTACCGGCGCCCCACCCGATGACGATGAGAACTGCATCCATGTAAACTGTGGATACGATACCGTCAGCTAAAGAACTGTTGCGAGAATCACAGCTCCATACTAAAGACAGTCACTTCAGGAAGAGAAGAAATCTCACTAACAATCTATACGTAATTCTATAGTAAACACTCTATACGTAAATTATATTACAGTTGCTATTTCGGCACGAAGAACATTCGAGGACAAAATGCTTTTCTAGAAACTATATATAAAAACTATATATAAAACTATATAAAAACTATATAAAAAGTTTCCTCCTCGTGTAAAACCGTTAAAACAGTTTAACACTTTTGATTACTTTAATGTAATAAAATTTTTGTAGACCCTGATAATGTAATACTCGGCATCAAGTGGAATGAATTCAAGAACAATGCAGAGATAAGACAGATGACTGAACAACAACCAGTCTCATGGGTGATCAGGAAAAGGAGATGGACATATGTTGGTCACTTGATGAGAAGAAATTATCAGAGAATACCAAAACAAGCTGTCAAGTGGAACACAACAGGCCGAAGAAAAAGAGGCAGACCGCGTGAAACTCTGAAGAGGACATTATTAAGGGAGGCTAAATTAACAGGTATAAAATCCTTTGATGAGGTTGAAAGACTCGCCGAAGACAGGAAAAATTGGCGAACTACTTTGCGAGCCCTATGTGACATTTAACGGCACGGGAAGGATATAAGATATAAGATAAGATAATGTAATAACAAATTTTGTAGACTCTTGATAATGTAATAAAGTTTTATGTAGACTTTACTAAGGTAATAATTTACCGTAAACACTGTTAATAGGCGTATAATTAAATTATCTATACTTTACTAATACATAATATTAATATATGCACAAAATATAGTAATATACAAGGTCCGACAATTAAGTAATGAGACTAATTACATAAAAAAACAAACAAACATCAGTTGAATTATAACCTGTATTTATTCAAAGCAAGCACACTGGTGGCGAGATTCTTCGGATGCCGCGCGTGGAGTGAAATTCCTCCAGGCCAATGAAGAAAATGCGAAAAAGCAATTAGGGTTGCCGTGCGGCGCCGATTTGAAAAGGTGATGGAAAGGATAAAATGAAGCTTAGTAGGTATGTCCAGTGGTCTCGCGGCGAGAGCTACTCATACCATGGCACATCTGCTATAGAGGCCGGCCACGTCCGATATACACCCGTACTGGTGAAATATGCCTAAACCAGCTTAAAACAGGGGTGAAACTTGATGACTATGAATGTCATGGTACCTCCTTTCTAGAGATCATTCGCGTCCTAAACACGTCCATACTGGGATAATATGTCTAAACCGGCTCAACCTAGGGGTGAAACTTACTAGTGGCGAGGATTCTTCCTCCTGGACTTCTTCTTCTTTCACTTCTACCACCAAAAACCGCACTGTGAACCTACTGAATTCACGCCTGTGGTCCTCGTTAGATCCCGTGGTCCCCTGTGTGGTCCAAAATAGACCACACGAGATCCACGAGAGGACCACAAGGGGTTCAGAGTATCACAGTGCTTTAGCCTGTATTCTTGGTGGGTCTCGGAAGCGGGATTGCATGACACCGTGGTTTTCATTGCACCAGTTTAGTCTAGGGTTGGACTTTCTCACCGGAAGACCTCGACGTGTTTAGGATATCAGTGCATCCCCGCTGGGTGAGAGGCGGTAGCCCACCCAGGCCAGAGTTGGACTTTCTCACCGGAAAACCTCGACGTGTTTTGAGATACCCGTGTATCACCGCCGGGTGAGAGGTGGTTGCACATCCAGTTCAGAGTTGGACTTTCTCACAGGAAAACCTCAGCGTGATTAGGATACGCAAACATCCCCGCCGGGTGAGAGGTGGTTGCCTATCTAGACTGCCCTGGTCCAGTGTCTCCGACTTCAGCATTTTGCGGTGGTGGCCGCTACCCTTCCTAGTTGTAACCAGGATGGAGCTTTTGTCCAGGAGGACGAATCCTCGCCACTAGTGACTTCTACCCCTGGGTTGAGCCGGTTTAGGCATTATCCCAGTATGGGCGTGTTTGGGACGGGACCGACCTCTAGGGCAGAGGTACTGTGACATGCATTAGCCTTCAAGATTCACCCCTGGTATGAGCCGGTTTAGGCAAAATTCACCAGTATGGGTGTTTATCAGGCGTTACCGACCTCTAGAGCGGAGGTGGCATGACATGTCTAGCCATCAAGTTCCACCCCTGGTGTGTGCCGGTTTAGGCATATTTCACCAGTGTAGGTGTATTTCGGACGTGGCCGGCCTCTAGAGCAGAGGTGCCCTGGTATAGCTCTCGTAGCGATAC
The DNA here is from genome assembly GCA_009760885.1 of Achatina immaculata. NCBI lineage: Eukaryota > Metazoa > Mollusca > Gastropoda > Stylommatophora > Achatinidae > Lissachatina > Lissachatina immaculata. Next base: position 26,913,254 of record CM019691.1, on the reverse strand, counting down.
TACTGGACATACCGGTTAAACTTCACTTTCCACCACCTTTTCCTATCGGCGCCGCACAGCAACCTTTATTTCTTTTTCGCATTTACTTCCTTAACCGGGAGGAGCTTCACTCCACGCGCGCCATTTGAAGAGTCTCGCCAGCAGTGACTTAACTTCTGGGACAAGCCGGTTCATGCATTTCACCCGATATGACTGCACTCAGGACATGGCCGACCTCCAGACCAGAGGTGCCGTGATTTGACTGTTTGCTTCGCTTTATCCTTTCTACCACCTTTTCCGCAGTGATGCTGCGCGGCAACCTCATTTGCAAATTTCTTCATTGGCCGGGAGGAGCACCGCTCCACGCACGGCAACTGAAGATCTCGCCAACAGCGGCAGATGAGCTACCAAACGTGCCACTCATCTACCCTAAGTAACTGGTTTTCAGGCGCCAGATATTCGCCCTCGCCCCTTCTCCTGTCAGTTTAAACAGTTCTGCCACGGGAAGGCCAGGAGCTGGACTTGACTGCCAGAGGCTGTTTGTGGCGCGTTTGCAGTCCTTAGAACCCCTCCTGGACAAAAGCTTCATCCTGGTCACAACTAGGAAGGGTAGCGGCCAGGACCACAAAATGCTAAAGTCGGAGACACTGGACCAGTGCAGTCTAGATAGGCAACCACCTCTCACCTGGCGGGGATGTATGCATGTCTAAATCACGCTGAGATTTTCCGGTGAGAAAGTCCAACGCTGGACTGGATGGGCAACCACCTCTCACCCAGCGAGGATACATGGGTATCCCAAAACACGTCGAGATTTTCTGTGAGAAAGTCAAACTCTAGGCTGGATGGACTACCACCTCTCAACGAGCGGGGATATATTGATATCCAAAACACGTCGAGGTTTTCCGGTGAGAAAGTCCAACTCTAGATTAATCTGGTGCAACGAAAACTCACGCATTCTCGCTTCTGAGACCCACCGAGAATACAGGCTCAAGTGATACTTTAAACATCTTGTGGTCCTCTCGTGGACCACAGGGGGACCACGGGACCTATCGAGGACCACAGAAGTAAATTCAGTAGGATCACGGGGCGATCTTGGTGGCAGAAGCGAACGAAGGAGAAGAAGAAAAAAAAGAAGAAGAAAGAATAGAGAGGAATGGAGGCAAACTTTATCTGCAGCAATGAGCCTTAATGGCTCCGAAAGCTGAATAAGAAGAGGAAGAGTATTTTATTAATATAATAAAATGCCATACATTATATAAATCCAGAGAAATTCCATAGACTCTGCTAATGCAATAAAATTCTTCAGACTCTATTAATGTAACACAATATCATAAACTCTGCTAATGTAACAAAATATCATAATCTCTGCTACTGTAACAAAATATCATAAAATATGTTAATGTAACAAAATATCATGAACTCTGCTGTGTGACAAAATACCATAAACTCTGCTAATTTAGCAAAATATCATAAACTCTGCTAATGTAACAAAATACCACAATAAAATGCTTTCCTTCGAAATTTTCTCGCGTCCTCTGCTATTTTCAGCGTTGACCTGATTTTTACCTGTTTCCCTTGACATATTTACAACATACGAGACAGCAAGAAAATAAGAAAGCAGACTATTGGTAAAGAAGATAGTAAAAGACAGCAAATGAAATACCATTTCTCATTTATGGTATTTTGTTCTAGTTCTGAACAGAAACTCCACTTCCATTTTCAAGATTACAAGGAAATCACATGCACTTTATGGGGATGTACATCCTTCAAGACATATAGGAAACCATGCACACTGTTGGTAGTCAGCCACGTAAGCAGCTACTCAGCGAGATTATGCTTGGGACATGTATCGCTTAGCAGTCAGGAAGGAACTAAAGTCATAACTTCTTGCCTGCAGGCAGAGAAATAGCAACTCTCGAGGCCGAATGTATCTATTTTAATTCATGTTAAAATTGCTTAGTCATTTCGTATTTCTAATCAAATCATTGAAAACTATCCACGTAGAGGCTTTTTTTTTGTTTCATCATCATCATCATCATCATCATCATCATCATCATGCGCTGGCAGGCATTGGGTATGATGCTTCTCCATAGAACTCGGGTCCTGATATTTTCCATCAGGTCAGTTGGTGACTTTACATTGTGCTGTCACGTCAGACTGTCCATGATTTTTGCTTTTATTGTGGCTCTCCCCTGCCTCTCTTCCCATTTATCTTTCTTGTTGTTATGATGTTTTGAAGCTCTCCCTTTCTTATTACATATACGTCCAATGAATGACATTTTCTTATAGATGTAATTAGGTTCGTTTCTACATTTGCTTTTGTTAGACACTCTCTATGTATTATCTTACCTATTCATGATACTCTTAATGTTTTTCTAGGAAATCGTATCTCTGTTGCCTCTAATGAGACGCTTAATATTCTTCTAGGAAACCATATCACTGTTTCCTCTAGCGAGACTCTTAATATTCCTCTAGGAACCATATCTCTGTTGCCTCTAGTAAGACTCTTAATATTCAATATTCCTCTAAGAAACCATATCTATGTTGCCTCTAGTGATACTCTTAATATTCTTCTAGGAAACCAAATATCTGTTGCCTCTACTGATCATTGCATCTGCTCATAATTCACGACTCATTTTCATCGTATAGAACAGGCTCAGAATAGCAATTTAGAACTCCATTTCTGACGCTCAGTGACGGAGATCATCATCGCCTTTCACTCCCTTGAGACCATAGGCCACGGATAAAGGCTCTCCAATCATCCCTGTTCTTGGAGTTATTCTCTGCTTCCTTCCATGTGCATCCCTTGTCTCTGAGCACTGTCATAATTTATCTTCTCCAACTAAGTCTAGGTCTTCCTCGTTTTCTGTGTCCTTGAGGATTCAGTGTCAGTGCCTGTCTTGCTATGTTGGTGTCAGGTTTCCTCAGAGTGTGGCCAATCCACCTCCACTTCCTAGACATGATTTCTAGGTTCATAGGTTCTTGTCCTGCCCTTTCCCAGACCTCCTCGTTCCTGATCATGTCCTGCCATTTAATGTTTAAAATCCTCCTCGAGCAGTAGTTCATGAATGTTTGTATCCTCTGTTGTATTGTCTTGGTCATAACCCATTTCTCTGAACCATATAGTAGGACAGTCTTTACGTCTGTATTGAAAAGCCTAAGTTTGGTTCTTGTTTTGATGTTCTTAGATGACCATATTTTGTAAAGCTGGATAAATGTTGTCCTGGCCTTGGTTATTCTAACTTTAACATCCTTTTCCGTTCCCCCGTATTTATCTACTATTCTGCCTAAATATGTGAAATACTCTACTTCCTCAATTGGCACTCCCTCAATTACAATGAGGCTTTTGTTTGCATTGTTATTTTTTATTATCTTTGTTGTTTTGTCTGTTATTACATAGTCCCAGTTTAGCTGAATTCTTGCTTAAGATCTGAAGTTTCTCTTGCATTTGTGTGTGGCTGTGTGCCAGAAGTGCCACATCATCTGCAAAGTCAAGATCTTCCAATTGGTTCCACAATGTCCATTGTATCCCTTATCTTTTTCTTTGTGTGGTAGTTTTCATGATCCAATCAATTGCTAGAAGAAATAGGAATGGTGATAGCAAACATCCCTGCTGCACACCTGTTTCCACTTCAAAACTTTCAGTGAGAGTTCCTCCATGTACAATTCTACAAGTTGTTCCTTCATATATGGTCTTTATAAGCTTTGTAATCGTGGCTGGATACCATAGTCTTCCAGTAGTTTCCATAGCATTCTACAATCTAAACTATCAAATGCCTTCTCGCAATCAATGAATGTAACTAACAGTGAAGAATTCCACTCCATTGACTGTTCTACTATTATTCGCATTGTAGCAGTGTGGTCAGTACAGGATCTTCCTTGCTTGAAACCTGCTTGCTCTTCTCTTAGTTTACTATCTACTGATGTTTTAATTCTATTTAGCAAAATCCTGCTGGAGACCTTGCTGGGTATTGAGAGCAGGGAGATGCCTCTATAGTTCTTACATTCTAATAGATCTCCTTTCTTAGCGAGTTGTATAAGATCGGCCTCCTTCCAGCCCTCTGGGACATTCTCTTCTTCCCAAATCCTGTTAAATAGTAAGAGTAGTATTTCTGTTTTTATTTCTATGTTCGCTAGGAGCACTTCTGCTACAATTCCATCTGGACCCGGTGCCTTATTTCTCTTCAGCTCTAAGATAGTGTGTTCAGTTTCGGCCTTTCTGGGTGGTTCTACATTGATGTCTAGAGAATTGTCTGCTGCTGGTATGTCCTCTGTTTCTCTTGGTGCTGGCCTATGTAGGATTCCGCTGACGTATTCCACTCATCTTTGCATCTGTTCTTCTTCTGATGTTATTATCTAACCTTCCTTGTTTTTGATGGGCTTTTCTATCCTACATGGTCTATTTGCTAACTTCTTGGTGATTTCATACAAAGCTCTCATATTGTTTTTTACCAGCTGCCTCTTCTACCTGTCCCGCCATATTATCAAAATAGGCCTGTCTCTTTCTTTACGCTTTTCCTAACCTCTTTGTGGGCCAAATTGTATTCTATCTGAGGCCTTTGCTGATCTTGTTTTACTGTCATTTATTTTTGCTTTCATTTCTGTCCTTCTGTCTATCTTCTTCAGTGTTTCCAATGTAATCCACTCCTTATGCTGAGATTTCTTTAATCCCCCTGTCTCTTCACATGATGTGCTCCACATTTCTTTAGCACTATTCCACACAATGTTCACATCTGGTGTATCTTCTTCGTATAACTCTTGCAGAAGCTGAAATCTGTTGCTCAGTTTCAATTTGAAGTTCTTTGCGAGTTCTGAGTCTTTCATCAGTACCATATTATATCTTTTCCTTGCCATGTCTGTTTTGTGATGCTTCTTCAGTTTCATTCTCAGTTTAGCTATCAGTAGGTGGTGGTCAGAAGCTACATCTGCACCCCGTTTCACTTTGACATCTTGCAATGTTTTGCGAAAGCTTCTACTGATGCAAATATGATCTATATGGCTCTCAGTGACATGATCTGGTGATACCCACGTGGCTTTGTGTATATTTTTATGTAGAAATACACTTCCACCAATGACAAGGTTGTTGAGCATGCATAGAACTGCTAGCCGTTCTCCATTTTCGTTCATTATTCCTAATCAATTTTGACCCATTACTTTCTCATAACCTGTATTGATCTTGCCTACCTTTTCATTGATGTCTCAGGTTCTAAGGACTGTAAATGCGTCTCAAACAGCCTCTGGCAGTCAAGTCCAGCTCCTGGCCTTCCCGTGGCAGAACTGTTTAAACTGACAGGAGAAGGGGCGAGGGCGAATATCTGGCGCCTGAAACCAGTTACTTAGGGTAGATGAGTGGCACGTTTGGTAGCTCATCTGCCGCTGTTGGCGAGATCTTCAGCTGCCGTGCGTGGAGCGGTGCTCCTCCCGGCCAATGAAGAAATTTGCAAATGAGGTTGCCGCGCAGCATCACTGCGGAAAAGGTGGTAGAACGGATAAAGCGAAGCAAACAGTCAAATCACGGCACCTCTGGTCTGGAGGTCGGCCACGTCCTGAGTGCAGTCATATCGGGTGAAATGCATGAACCGGCTTGTCCCAGAGGTTAAGACACTGCTGGCGAGACTCTTCAAATGCCGTGAGTGGAGTGAAGCTCCTCCCGGTTAAGGAAGTAAATGCGGAAAAGAAATAAAGGTTGCTGTGCGGAGCCGATGGGAAAAGGTGGTGGAAAGTGAAGTTTAACTGATATTCCAGTAGTATCGCTACGAGAGCTATACCACGGCACTTCTGCTCTAGAGGCCGCCCACGTCCGAAATACACCTACACTGGTGAAATATGCCTAAACCGGCACACACCAGGGGTGGAACTTGATGGCTAGACATGTCATGCCACCTCCGCTCTAGAGGTCGGTAACGCCTGATAAACACCCATACTGGTGAATTTTGCCTAAACCGGCTCATACCAGGGGTGAATCTTGAAGGCTATGCATGTCACAGTACCTCTGCCCTAGAGGTCGGTCCCGTCCCAAACACGCCCATACTGGGATAATGCCTAAACCGGCTCAACCCAGGGGTAGAGGTCACTAGTGGCGAGGATTCGTCCTCCTGGACAAAAGCTCCATCCTGGTTACAACTAGGAAGGGTAGCGGCCACGACCGCAAAATGCTGAAGTCGGAGACACTGGACCAGGGAAGTCTAGATAGGCAACCACCTCTCACCCGGCGGGGATGTTTGCGTATCCTAATCACGCTGAGGTTTTCCGGTGAGAAAGTCCAACCCTGGACTGGATGGGCAATCACCTCTCACCCGGCGGTGATACACGGGTATCTCAAAACACGTCGAGGTTTTCCGGTGAGAAAGTCCAACTCTGGCCTGGGTGGGCTACCGCCTCTCACCCAGCGGGGATGCACTGATATCCTAAACACGTCGAGGTCTTCCGGTGAAAGTCCAACCCTAGACTAAACTGGTGCAATGAAAACCACGGTGTCACGCAATCTCGCTTCCGAGACCCATCAAGAATACAGGCTAAAGCCCTGTGATACTCTGAACCCCTTGTGGTCCTCTCGTGGATCTCGTGTGGTCTATTTTGGACCACACAGGGGACCACGGGACCTAACGAGGACCACAGGCGTGAATTCAGTAGGTTCACAGTGCGGTTTTTGGTGGTAGAAGTGAACGAAGAAGAAGAAGATTGATGTCTCCCATTAGAACTGTTATGTGTTTGTTGCCTTGTTGGTCTAAGATTTCCTGCAATGTGTTGTAGAATTCATCCTTTATTACCTCTTCTGCATCATTTTTGGCACGTATACCTGGATGATATTCAATTTAATATCCTTCTTCTTTGTTGAGAAGCAGGCTGTAATTATCCTTGAGCTAACTGCCTCCCAGCTCATCAATGCTCTCTGGGACTCTCTGGATAGTGTTAGTGTCACACCCTCTGAGTGTGCTGCATCTGGGTTTTGGTGACCTGAAAATAGGATTGTCTCCCCTGTTGCTAGTCTAAGCTTACCTGTTCCTGTCCAGTGTGTTTTAGCTCAGCCCCAGTATCTTTATATTATATCTATTCATTTCTCTAGCCATCATGGCAGCCTCTCCACTTTCATACATTGTTCTAACATTCCAACATGCAATGGTAAAAAGGTATCCTGGTACTCAGTTGAGATGTCGGTTCTGCAACTAGTGATGGGGATGCACTGCACAAAATGTTTCTCATTTGTTTGAAAGCTGTTTTGGCTTGGCATGTTCTGTTGTTTATTTCAGAGTTGCATCTCCCATCTGATGTTACTCGACTTCTTAGATATTTACGTACATGTCTCAAGGTTGTCCCTTGTACTTTAACACTGAATTTAGGTGGGTTCTTATTTCGTCATGTAGCCGTTGTTTCTGTTTTCTTGTTATTTAGAATGAGTCCTTTCCTCTCCCTTTCGTTGACTATTTTGATTGTTCTCGTATATATTCTTCCTATCGTCTTTTGGATTTCACGTACAAATGTATAAAGTCGCCTCTTGTATGAACTACATCGCTTCTCATAGTTTCAACATGCTTTCAGTGTTCAGAGTGTGAGCAAACATATCTTAGACTTTTAATGCAGACTTTGCCTAGAACTTTTTAGATAACAGGTTCGAGACTGCGTCAATGAAAGGCTTTAAGTATGTGAAAGAGACAATTTTGAATAATTTTTTTGGTTTCAGAATCAATGAGACCATAAAAAGGTAATGAAAATGTTTTTAAACATACTTTTAAAAAATGGTTTTATTTTCTTGAACATTATAGTGTGACTGTAAAAGAATGAAGTGTTCAGCAGAACGTGAGTGACAGAAGAGCCAAGTTTTAAAACCCTTGCTCTATTAACAAACACACTAGATCAAGGGTCAAGTTTGAAAACCCTTACTCTATTAACAAACATATTAGATCAAGGGTCAAGTTTGAAAACCCTTACTCTATTAACAAACATATTAGATCAAGGGTCAAGTTTGAAAACCCTTGCTCTATTAATAAACACATTAGATCAAGGGTCAAGTTTGAAAACCCTTGCTCTATTAACAAACACATTAGATCAAGGGTCAAGTTTGAAAATCATTGCTCTATTAACAAACACACTAGATCAAGGGTCAAGTTTGAAAACCCTTGCTCTATTAACAAACACATTAGATCAATTCGTGGCAGAAATAAAGCAATGAATTCTATCTTCTCTTGTGAAAATTAAGTTTGTGAAAAGGGGGGGGGGGGGTGCTGTCGAAGACGAGGTTCCTAGATTTCGCATGTCACGACAACCGCCCATCAGTTCTTCTGTCCCCGACTTTAAATAATTACAATGGTTTAATCCAATTCCTGTTTATATCTGGAGAGAAAATGGGGGAAAATTGGTCGTGAGTTGTTGCCCTGGAGACAGAGCAAAATAAATCAGGCGGGAAAACGGAAATTCCCGTCTTCCGATTGACTGTAATTGCTGTGGTTTACTGCGGACCTAGAAAATGGCGTAGTCGTCATTTTGGGAGGAGGTGCGAGAGAGAGAGAGAGAGAGAGAGAGAGAGAGAGAGAGTGAGATCCATGGCTTGGAATGGAAGATATATTTGGAATTTAGGGCAAGAAAGAAACCCTTCCCCCCCCCCCCTCAAAAAAAAAAGCTGTCTTCTTCGTCCTCTTCTTTCTGGAACTGCGAGCTGGTGTTCTCTTGCAGCCAGTGCAGTGAAGATATTGAGGGGCAGCTTGTCTGTTTGAGAGCGTGTTGGGGGGTGGAGGTGGTGGGGGGGGGGGGGAGCGCTATATTTTCAGTCCTTGAGTGAAGCTAAAATGCAAGAGGCGTTGAATTTAAAAAAAAAAAAATCAAACTCAATCGCAATGAAGACCACGGTGACCCCTGTCCCGTTAGCCAGACCAGGCCCGTTCCCAGCGGTACTAAAGGAGAGGTAGGAAGAGAGTCTTGGTCAGCTGTGGTTCGCTAGCCCTATGGGTCGCTGATCGCCAAATCGGACAGCGTCTTCCCTCAGAAGTAGGGGGATAGTTTGTAATGCAGGGATACAATCCCCGTGTAATACGGACATTTAAGCTTCATTTACAGACTGAAACAGTATTTGTTTGTTTAGCCGGAGAGTTGAATACTACAGTGAGAAGCAAGCGGACTTCTCTAACAATAATCGCTAGGATCGTTAGAAAAGATGGCTAGACGTTCTCAGAACATTTCTCTACACACCGGAACATCTTCCCAGAAACCAGCAAAATAACTACACTCTAGGCTATTCCAGGTGGAAGCTGCGAACTTTAATTCAAGTTAATATTATTATCATTTTCCTTTTGTTCCATCATAAAATATATTTTTTTAAAAAGCTGTTTATTCTCATGCCTGCTCGCACTTCCAACAACAGTAAAATGTTGAATCTGCTGAACTTGACCAAGGAAAACTCCGCCACAACACAAAAAGGTGGGGGGGGGGGGGGGGAAATTATAGATTTTAAAAAATGATATCATGGAAAATTTAAATTCGTAAATTGGAAACATAATAAAACTCTGTAGTTCTTCCCAGCAGCCGCTTATCTCTAGACGCCCGACTAGAGTCCTATATATCAAAGGTGAGATTAAGTGCATTAATTTCGTTAACTAACTCTTTTAAGGATACTGCCACCATCTTGTCGATCACACAGACTTAAAAGCGCTGTTTCTAAGTGGGGCGCCGCTGTTTCTAAGTGGGGCGCCGCTGTTTATCAGGAAAAGAGCTCACGCTCTCCTGGAATATCATGATGGAAGGTATTGTCCTGAACCCAGATCTCAAAAGAAAGAAGGCCAGGGTGTATTAAATTCAAACTGGCTGTTAAGTTCGTGCACGAGTATGATAGTTACGTGCTGCGTGGATCGCAACTGTTTAAGTTCCTACATACTGGGGCACGTGTATAAAAGTTTGAGTTTGCAAAAAGATTTTATATTTGAGTCCTTTCTTTTTTTTCCACTTGTCATTGGTATTACAGCTGAAAACTAGACACTCTTTGCAGCCGATGTTGTGGTGAACTTATTTAAAAACTACAGATCAGTATGGTAAAGGTTATTCGTACCACAGAGACACCTAGGTGTGTGTGTGGGGGGTGGGGTGGGGAATACGGCGTTACTACTCATACTTTCCTTGACCTGTGGGAGCACTAGAGGATAATATGCTAGCATCACGGTTAGCCGCCTTTTCTTCCCAGCTCCGGAAGAGGCCAGGCACTCATTTCCATGGCTGTGTGAGTGGATTCGAGCCATCGACCTTCGTCATGAGAGATGAGTACACTAATCTTCGATTACTCAGTAGCCCACATGTCAATCAGCCAGTCATTTGCATGTCCCTTGTGGAACTTTACCTCCCTAACAGCTCTCTTGTAGGCCTCTCGGTTGTAAGCAAGATGCCCTGCTGCAGATGCATCCATGTGCAGATTATCAACGTTGTCTTGCAGCCATATTCGCTTTGATCTTCCTCTTGTTCTTTTTCACATTATGTATCCTTCCAATACGGTCTTCTCTACATTATCATGACGTTTAATATGTACAAAATATTTAAGTTTTCTCAATTTAATCCTCTTTATTAGCCAGCCTTCTTCAATATTAAGTTCTTGTAGTATGGAAATATTTGTTCTTTTCCATGTCCCTGATATTTGAAGAACTCTTCTGTAGGATTTACATTCAAAGGCATTTATGTGTTTCTCAGCTGTTTTGTTAAATGTCCAGGTCTCACAGGCATATGTTGCGATGGAAAAGATGCATGCCCTTAAAAATCTTGTTTTTATGGTTCTGTCTGTTCCTCTCCACAGCCTTTTTAGTTGTTTTACTTTCTGAAGAGTAATATATGTCCTCCTTTTAATTTCCCTCATTTTATCTCCATTATTGTTTAGTAATTATCCATGATATTCAAAACTCTCCACTTCTTCCAATTTGTCCTCATTGATACATATTTCAGCTGCCTTATTTGTTTTGTCAGTTGTCATCAGTTTAGTTTTCTTTGCATTAAGATAGAAGTTTTGCTCTTCGCTATTCTTACGGACTGACATACTTAGTTTTTCCATTCTTTTTTGTGTTGTGGACAGTAATACTGTGTCATCAGCATATCTAATCTCTGGTATTTCATAATATCACAATTACTAGTACTGACCTCTGCCTCACACTCTTCCCCAGTGTTAAAATTAGATCTATCTGGCCTGGGGGCCTCATCACCAGATCTTTTTCCTATTTGATTTTCCATGATTGCTGCTTGGGTTTCTTGGTATATTTTCAAAAGATAGTTTACCATTGCTTTCCTTCCGGGCAGTGACTGTACTAGTCAGTGATCGTAGCCATTGTCCCTACAATGAGATCATCTGCCTACCATCATAGAATGGTGACCATAACCAACATTATCTGTCGGCTGCTTTCCCATTCCATCCGCCACCTGCTCCCATGGCTTCAAGTCACCCTGATCGGGGGGGGGGGGGGGGGCTACACGGGTACTCCACCTTGCCCAAAGTGTCCCGTATACTGACGGAGGTAAGGAGGCGTCTTACTTCTCCTTTTATAAGGGATACCCCTACCCCACTAACCTAAAAGGATCAGGACTTTTTAAGAGTGATAATGATAATATCTTTATATACTCTGGTGGAGAAGTAGGAGGAAAGAATGGAATGGCTTTTTTACTTGGACAAATCAACATTAAAAGCATTACTAGGTTACAATCCAGTAAGTGATATAATCCTAACAATCAGACTTAAGGGCATTCCTAGAAACGTAACAATCATCCAGATAAATGCACCTACATCAGCAGCAGAAGAAGAGTAAGTAGAAAACTTTTATAACACACTGCAAACGATGATAGATCAGGTACGGAAAAATGTATTGTATTAATAATGGGGAATTTTAATGCAAAGATTGGTACAGAAAGAGCAGAAGATGAAGGACATGTTGTAGGGAAATTTAGCATAGAACATAGAAATGAGGCAGGAGACAATCTAATGGCGTTTTGCATGGAAAATCAGCTAATGATCGCTAATACACTTTTTAAACAACATCCAAGAAGACTTTACACATGGATATCACCTGATGGGAAAACCAAGAATCAAATAGATTACATTTTAGTGCAAAGAAGGTGGAAGTCAAGTATAACATCAGCAAAAACTTTACCAGGTGCTGATTGTGATACGGACCATGAATTATTAATAGCAGACATGAAGATAAAGATTAAAAAAGACATTTACGGGATCAAGACCACTCCGCTTTGATCTTACAATATACCAGAACAATACGGTATAGGAGTGAAGAACCGTTTTGAAATCCTGATGGCTGTACAAGAAGAGATGACACCAGATGAACTGGCTACGCAGGCCAGAGATATCTTAATAACAACAGCTAAAGACATGGTTCCAGTAAAGAAAACTCAAAAGAATAGATGGATTACAGCAGGCACACTAGAACTAATAAAACAAAGTACAGAAATGAAGACGCAATGAAAAGCGACAAACAACAACAAAGAGGAATATAAATCTTTAACAAAAGAAGAAACATAAGAAAAGACAAAAAACAATACATACAAAATTGTTGTGAAAGAATAGAAGAACATCAGAAGTGTGGAAGAGATAGTGAAATGTTTAAAGAAATGAAGACATTGACGAGAAATGTCACAACTAAGCTAAATGTAATTTGTGATGAGATGGGGAATACCTTGACAGAGACAGAGGAAATTCTAGAAAGAAGGAAGGAATATTGCAGAGGAATGTATGAAACAACCGACTGTGAAAGCAGAAATCAACAGTGTGAATTATTATTGGAGGAGAAAGAACCCGAACAGACAATAGAAGAAGTTTATGGGCAATAAAGAATCTGAAAAATGGTAAATCACCAGGATGTGATGAGATAACAGCTGAACTTATTAAAGCAGGAGGAAATGAATGTGCAACAATCTATCATGCATTATGTAAAAAGATATGGCATTCTGGTATTTGGCCAAAAGAATGGAAAAGAACTGTATTCATACCACTGCCAAAAAAGGGTAACCTGAAATTATGCACAAACTACAGAACTGTTGCCCTGATTAGCCATGCCAGTAAAATTCTGTTAAAAATCATAATGGGTAGACTTCGAAAGAAAATAGAAGAAGAAGTCAATATGGTCCAAGCTGGTTTCAGGCAAGGAAGAGGATCAAAAGATTATATATTCAGTATAAGATTAATAATAGAGAAATGCAGAGAGTTTAATGTCAATCTATATTTAGCTTTTATAGACTACTCAAAGGCATTTGATTGTGTACAACACCAGAAACTTCGGGAAATAATGGAAAAAATGGGATTTCCAACACATTTGATACAATTAACATCACCACTGAATCTAGACCAACAAGCAGCAGTAAGAATAAATAGTGAAACAACAACTTGGTTTGACATAAAACAAGGGGTCCGTCAGGGGTGCATATTGTCACCTTACTTATTTAACTTGTTTACTGAAAATATAATGAGGAATGTTAGAGAAGATGTAGACAAAGAATATTACGATGCCATAACAATTGGAGGTTATGAAATACCAGAGATTAGATATGCTGTGGAGAATTTTGAATATATTGGATCACTACTAACTAATAATGGAGATAAAATGAGGGAAATTAAAAAGAGGACATCTATCGCCCTGCAGAAAATAAAACAACTAAAGAAAATATGGAGAGGAACAGACATAACTAAAAAAATAAGATTTTTAAGGGCGTGTATCTTTCCCGTTGCAACATATGCCTGTGAGACCTGGACACTTAACAAAACAGCTGAGAAACACATAAATGCCTTTGAATGTAAATGCTACAGAAGAGTTCTTCAAATATTATGGACACAAAAAAGAACAAATATATCTATACTACAAGAACTTAATATTGAAGAAGGATGGCTAGTAAAGAGGATTAAAGAGAGAAAACTTAAATATTTTGTACACATTAAACGTCATGATAATGTAGAGAAGACCGTCTTGGAAGGGTACATAATGTGAAAAAGAAAGAGAGGAAGACCAAGGCGAAGATGGCTACAAGACATCGTTGATGATCTGCAAATGGATGCATCAACAGCAGGCCATCTTGCTCACAACCGAGAAGCCTACAGGAGTGCTGTTATGGAGGCAAAATTCCGCAAGGGACATGCAAATGAATGAATGAATGGATGAATGGTATTTCATAACCTCCAATTTTTATGGCATCGTAATATTCTTTGTCTAAATCTTCTCTACATTCCTCATTATATTTTCAGTATACAAGTTAAACAAATAAGGCGACAATTTGCATCCCTGACGGACCCCTTGTTTTATATCAAACCAAGTTGTTGTTTCACCATTTATTCTTACTGCTGCCTGTTGGTGACCACGTATCAGAATGAGGAATATGATAAGGTCAGCTTTTCTTTCTTTGTAGAATTGACCTAAAACCGATGCCGGATTTAGGTGTAAGTTAAAAATGCCACAGCGTAGGACCTCAGTCACTTTCTGGGGCAAGCCACGGTGTAGCTACTTGTCTTGTCTTGTCCCCTGCCTCATATACCCTTCGGTGTTGAGGGGACAAATAGACGTCCTGATAGGGCTCGACGATTTGCTTCATACAATGGGATATTTAATGCTCTGTAATGTCCTCTCTCCATCTACTGCGAGTGCGGCCTTTTCCTCTTTTACCTACAAATCTTAGTGTGAATGTTGCCTGCCATATACTTTCTGGTGGTGACCGTGTAACATGGCTAGACCATTTCACTTGCTGTTTCGAGATATAGTGTAATGCTGGTGTTACTCCAACCTTTGCCCTGATTGTATCATTTCTTATTTGGTCTCTTCTTGTCACATTAACATTCTCCTTAAATATCTCATTTCTGTCGTGATGATTTTTCTTATGTTCTTCGCTGTTAGTGTCCATGTTTGACATTGATAGCATAGAGTTGAGAGGGAAATTATGTATTTTTGTTTCAGTTGTGATGTATTTGTTTTTCAGTAAAGGAGTCATGTCTAATGACCTGATTTACTTTAATGCATCTGTTCTCAATCTCAGCGTCAGTTGTCTCTGAGGATGATATGCTACCCAGGTATTTGAAATGTTTCACTTCTTTCAAGGGCTGGTTGTCTAGGAAGATCTTTGTTTGGATTTCTTCCCTTACTATAATCGTGATTTCCGTTTTTGTCAGCACTGATCTTTAAATTGTGGCTTTGATATGCCCGTGCTAAATTATCCATGTTCTGCTTTAGGTCTTTTTCTGATGTGGCTATAAGTGCTTGGTCATCAGCAAAAAGGAGTTCGTTTATGGTCATCATATCTGCTGCAGACGAGATTCTTTAGCTGCCGTGCATGGATTGGGGCTCCTCCTGGCCAGTGAAGAAAGGTCAGATTGGGATTACCACGCGGCACCACTGTGGAAAGAAAGGATTAAGTGAAGTAATCAGTAGTCTCGAGGTCAGGACTGATCAAATCACGGCACCTCTGCTCTGGAGGTCGGCCACGTCCTATGTGCACTCATATCGAGATAAATGGCTGAACCGGCTTAACCAAGGGGTTAAGACACTGCTGGCGAGATTCTTCGGATGCTGCGCGTAGAGTGAAACTCCTCCAGGCCAGTGCAGAAAATGCGAAAAAGCATTTAGGGCTGCCGTGCGGAGCCGATGTGAAAAGGTGATGGAAAGGATAAAGTGAAGCTTAATCGGTATGTCCAGTAGTATCGCGGTGAGAGCTACTCATACCACGGCACTTCTGCTGTGGAAGCCGGCCACGTCCGATATACACCCATACTGGTGAAATATGCCTAAACCAGCTTAAACCAGGGGTGAAACTTGATGGCTACTCATGTCACAGTACCTCCGTTCTAGAGGTCGGTCATATCCTAAACACGTCCATACTGGGATAATATGTCTAAACCGGCTCAACCCAGGGGTGAAACTTACTGGTGGAGAGGTTTCGTCCTCCTGGACAAAAGCTCCATCCTGATCACAACTAGGAAAGGTAGCGACCACGATCACAAAATGCTGAAGTCGGAGACACTGTACCAGTGCAATCTAGATAGGCAACCACCTCTCACCCGGCGGGGATGTATGCGTATCCCAATCACGCTGAGGTTTTCCGGTGAGAAAGTCCAACGCTGGACTGGATGGGCAACCACCTCTCACCCAACGGGGATATACTGATATCCAAAACACGTTGAGGTTTTTCGGTGAGAAAGTCCAACTCTAGATTAAACTGGTGCAACGAAAACCACGGTGTCACGCATTCCCGCTTCTGAGACCCACCGAGAATACAGGCTCAAGCTCTGCGATACTCTGAACCTCTTGTGGTCCTCTCGTGGATCTCATGTGGTCCTTTCGGGGACCACAGGACCTATCGAGGACCACATGAGTAAATTCAGTAGGATCACGGGGCGGTCTTTGTGGTAGAAGTGAACAAAGAAGAAGAATAAGAGAACGTTCTCATATTGGGTATGTCTTCTGGAAAATTTTGTGTGTTTATCACCATTATGTCTGGGGCTGGGCTGTTGAACAGCTTTGTCATGGAGTTTTTACTATGTAAGTTAGCTTCTTTGCAGATATTGTCAATGTATGTTATGAAATGTAAGGGAGATAGTACACTGCCTTGCCTCACTCCAGATTTTACGATGAATGGTTCAGTGTGTCCTGCATTTGTTCTAACTGTACACTGACTGTTTTCATATAGGTTTTTGCATAGGTTGATCAGATGTGTACTAACTCCATAATATTGTAAGATTTCCAACAGTTTATATCTATGTACTATATCAAATGCTTTGTCTTGATCTACGTAAGCTATGTGTAGTATGTGATTGTGTTCAACTGATTTTTCTGTTAGCTGTCTTAGGGAAAAGATGGCATCTGTACAGCTTCTATTTTTTATAAATCCCATCTGAGTTTCATTTAACTGTGGTTCAGTTACTTGTCGCAGTCTGTTCTCTAGGATCTTGCAGAACATTTTTCCAGTATGGCATAGTAGTAAGATGCACCTATATTGGTTGCAGTCCCTTTTACTGCCTTTTGGAGTAATTACAGTGTTTGTACAGTCCTGCTGTGTTTCTTGTTTTTCCAATACCAAGTTATAGAGTCTGTGAAGCCAAGCTATTGCAACCTCTTTCGCACATTTCATTGGGTATTTCATCACATCCCGGGGCTTTGTTCATTGGGGACTTTCAGGTGGCTTCTCTGATTTCAACTTGTAGTATGTCTGGTTCCAGTTCCATGGGGTCAGCTGTGTTGTTATCATAAATTTGGTTTGCCTCAGATTGTGTAACTTATTGAGTAACTTGTTGAAGTACTGTCTCCGTCGCTGTACTACCCTCTCTGATTCGCATATTGGTTCACCATTAACATCATTCACAATCTCTGTTGGGTCAGAGTGCTCTGCTCGCTTTCTCATTGCACTGATCTTTTTTATAAAAGATTTTTGCAGCTTCTTTGTGATTGTTGTTTAATACTTCACTGTATTCCTGCCATGATTTTACCTTTGCCTCTTTTATTACCCGCTTAGAGCGTCTTCTTGCAATTCGGCATCCAATGTAGTCGAGGTCTTCGTTACTTCTTGTCCATTCTTTATATTTATTTTTCTTTTCTTTTACAGTCTCTTTCACCTCATCATTCCACCATGTTATTTTCATTTCTCTACCTCCTTTTTTTTTTCATTGTACCACATGTTTCCTCTGGTGCTCGCAAAATGCTGGTTTTGAACAACGCCCATTATTCTTCCACTGATTTTGTTTCTGTTGGTAAGTTTATGAACAGTTCTCCCATTTTCTTCTCATATTCTTATTTCACATTCTCTTCCTTGAGCTTGCTTAGTTTTAATTTTTCACTTTACTTCTTGGGAGTTCTGTTATGGCTTTTCCTGTGTGCTCTGACGGCTGCTTGGCTACATCAGAAGAAATTCGTAAACTTATCAATGGTCCTGCTTTTGTGGATTTAATAAAGAGCTATATGTAGCAGCCTAATTGGTAGGTTCAGGTCGAAAATCTCCCCAAGATTAAAAATAGAGCTACAACAACCCACCATAGTGGGAATGGTCACATCTACAACAAAATCTAAAATCCACCTTTCTATGTCTCAGCAGCAGTGAACTTGATGCTGAAAAGTATAACTCATAAAGCACAGAGAGGTCTTTTTTTTCTGGTACCACCACACCAGAAAGGCCCCGGGGTTCACCCAGCCTTTAAAAATATATACCTGAGAAAATCTGGGAAGGCAAACGCGGCCAGGCGTGATACAGACCACATCAGACTTTCATGTGTCAAAGGTCTTGGAAGTACGGGCCTAACACAGTATCCCTAATATGCCTTAATGGCATGGAAACGCGGATTTTGCCATTTTACCTTTTAGATCTTCATATGTAAAGTAGCTTGCAGCAATTTTTGAAATCATACCTAATAGAACTGATGATGATTATTTCGACAGTCTTATCAAGCCCATATCCATTCGGATTCTGTAATTTTCCGGTGAGGAAGTCCAACTCTAGACTAAACTGGTGCAACGAAAACCACATCGTCACGCAATGCCGCTTCTGTGACCCACCGAGAATATAGGCCCAAGCCCCACGATGCTCTGAGCCACTATCCTATATGAGACTAACGTGAGAACCACAGGAGTAAATTCAGTAGGATCACAGGGCGATCTTGGTGATAGAAGCGAACGAAGAAGAAGAGGATTCTGTAATCATTTTTTTTTTTAAAGTTAACCTCTGGGCTGGACTAAGGGAGTAAGGATCGATTTGGTCCTCTCGATTCCTCGATATGATGGCAAAGTCTGCGGAAAAGTATTGATACACGCCAGGAATGTAAGCAAGTCACTGGAGTCACCCTCCAATACAATTCTCTGCCTGTTTTTTTTTTTTAAGATGTTCCCGACGTTTGCTGCGAAGAACTAAATTCTGCAGCTAAAGTGTGATCCAACAAAAGGAAAAAAAGCATCATGAACTAATATTAACGTTTTTGTTTTAACTGGTTTCAAATCTTCCACCAATATGAAGACCTTTCTCAGAAATGAGAGTGTCAAGGCTGAGTTTAATTTCATTTGAAGCTCTGCTCTGGGCATTTGCTGGGTCATTTCCGCCCGGAGAATCCTTTGCGACAAATAATCTCGTCAAAACTTCGTCTAGCTTAACAAATTTCTGACGCCATTGGCTGTCACGGCAGTGGGTCTAGCATCCGAAAAACAGTCTTTCAAACAATCACGTGACGTGAGTTCAGCATGACGTCTACCATTAGCACAGTCTAGATTGATTTCACAGTTAATTGAATATTTATTGCGCTCCGCGGTTGTCCGGGACCAAAGCTGCGAAGGTAACGAATATTAGCTGAACTAGAACGGCCGTTGAAGACAACAAGATTAGTGAGTCCCAATTATTTCATGCACCGGGGTTATAATTTATTTTCATTGTTCATTTTCAACGATCAATATAGGGAGACGAAACTGAGATTATGAAAAGAAACGAGGAACAAAGTAGAAAAGCATTACAGCATCACTTAAAAAAAAAAAGAAAATCTTCATTAGCTCCCGCCTGCCATTAACGCGATATCAGTTTCGTGTGTAAAGAGTTAAATTTGATCCGAACACCTGCCTTTTTTTTTTTTTTGTCGTTTGTTTTGTTTTGTAACACAAGTACACTGACAGTCATTTGAGTATGTCTAGTTTGTGAACCGTGCCTATGTAAGAAGATATTCTCGTTCATATGAGAGATTGGAACCCGGATTCACAACCTGTGGGTCGCGACCCCCAAGAAGGTTGTAAAGTGCTTTCTGTGGGATCGCTGCGGCATTTTTTTTTTAGCTGCAATTTTGTTTAAAAACTAGAAAATGTCACCACGAAGGTTTTCAATGTTCATTTATTTCGATATGGCTACCCTACAATATTTTCTACTAGGGGATGTAACTCTGATTTGTGGTAAATAAAAGGACTAAAGCACCGCGTGTTCATACATTTGAAACAAAATGAATATAGAGGACACCATGAGATTGACTTCAGCAAACACTCAGATGCAAACGTAGTAGCTGGTTGAGCAGATTCAAGTACAGCCATGACATTATATATTAAGTTAATTAAAATATCATACTTGTATTTCTCAAAAATATATGTGGGGTTTTTCGCCCTATTAAAAATGGATTTTTATGCAGATGTGGCAGGGGTTCGAAGATTACTTGTCTATTATCAAAGGGGGTCGCGACTTGAAGAAAAAAGGTTGGGATGCACTGGATAGTAAGTGATGTAGAGATTTTGTAAACGTTTAGGTATTCCTTTAAACAATGCGCGGTATGATTTTAAAAGTACAGTAATAAACTGTGGTAACCCTCCACAGAAATATTAATCTTGGAATTTTTGTTTATGTATGTTCTTTACTCGCTGGCGATGGTTGGGACATGTGCTCTGGATGACCGACGACTCACTACCAAAAATAGCACTAAGATAGACACCACAGGGGAACAGAAGTAAGAGTAGACCAAAGGAGACATAGAGAAGAACAACAGAGAGGATGCTGAGCAACAGAGGGCTCATCCGAGCAAGAGCGGACATAAAGGCAAAGGACAGGGGTTTATGGGAAAACCATTGCGGAAGTGCCATGTGTCATGGGCACTTAAGGTTCAGAAAGAGAGAGAGAGAGAGAGAGAGTGAGAGAGAGAGAGAGAGAGGTTCTTTACTAATGGAAACATGGTTTGGAAATAACTGGTCCCCGCTCACACATCATTTTTTTCATAAAGTTTTTGTGATTCAAGCAAAATCATCCCCTCCCCCCTCTTTTTGCTTAAAAAAAACGCTACTAGATTTGTGCTAGCTCTGAAAATAAAGTTCTGCACTCATCTGTTATCTTAAAAACAAAGAAAAACTGAAAAGAGAGAAAGAAAGAAAGAAAGAAATCAGCGGGTACCCGAATGCAAAATAAACTTTATCAGTAAGTCACGGTCTTAGAGGAAATAACCTCAGCAGTAAATCCCGTTTATTTCAAAGTGATCTCCCCCTAGTCTCCCCATGGTACACCTCAAGGTCAGATCAGATGTAATGCGATTCGTTGCCGACGTAAGGTACAAATCAGCAAGAAATGCGCAGTTTCTCCATTTCAATTCAATCAAAAAGAAAAAAAAAAAAGAAAGAAAGAAAGGGAGGGGAAAAAAAGCTATCTTGATGACCTGTTTCATTTCCTGTGAAATAAACATTTTTTTTTTTTTTGCAGCGAAACTCAAGATAAGTAACTGAGCGAGTTAACCAAAAGTGGTGGTGGACCTCCTTGCGGCTGCCAGCTAGAAGTTTTTGGAAGCTAATGCCATGGTGATGAACGTGATTGTCCTCTGCAGTTGTTCAGACTATTAACCGATGTACGGGCGGCAGAATAGCGTAGTGGTTAGTGCACTTGTCACTCATGTTGAAATCTGTGTTTTGACTACAGTCGGAACCATCCAGCTGTAGAAATGGATACCTGACACCTTCTGGAGCTAAGGAAAAAAAAAAAAAGGACGGCCAAAAACAATAGCCACCTCATCTTTCTGTTGTGCCGAGAACTCCAGGAAATGTAGGAACAAACAACATAACTTCTAGCTGTCTCTATGCACAAACAACACAACTTTAGCTGTCTCTAGACATAAACAACACAACTTCTAGCTGTCTCTAGACATAAACAACATAACTTCTAGCTGTCTCTAGCCACAAACAACATAACTTCTAGCTGTCTCTAGGCACAAACAACACAACTTCTAGCTATCTCCAGGCACAAACAACACAACTTCTAGCTATCTCTAGGCACAAACAACACAACTTCTAGCTGTCTCTAGGCACAAACAACACAACTTCTAGCTATCTCCAGGCACAAACAACACAACTTCTAGCTATCTCTAGGGCACGATAGGGCTGTCTTTACTCTTAAACTGATGTGCAATTTTACATACATTCCTGCATTTCCAGGAAAACATTTCACAAGCATACAGATGATCTCTGTGCTACTTATCAAACAAAGTTTTAAAAAACGTGAAGGAGACACGGAAAATTAGTTTGTGAAAAACTAGCACGTATGAGAAGAGGCAAGCAGAAGTCAGTAATAATATTAGTAATATGTGATAATATTCTATAGCATTCGTAAATATCCGGTTGTGAAGTTTTCGTAGAAATTCTAGCTGTGTTTGTTCTAACTTCAGAGTGTGAAGTGGGGAAGGGGGGGGGGGAGGTGGAACTTACCACAGTGATAGTGGGATGATTAGAAAATACCATCATCATCATCATCATCATCGATAAGTGGTCGACACCGCAGAACTGTCTATGCCTAGATCTAAATTCCAGCTTCGTAGGTATATAACTTTGTAAGACACAGGTACAAAGCCGGAGTTATAATACTAGTTTCCTATTGATGTTACATTTCACTTAGACACTACACCGGGGTACTGCCCGTGCTCTTACATTCTTAATTGTATAGAGCAATTTCGCCCGTTTTTTTAAAACCGAAAAAAAAAATGTCCGATATTTATTTTGCTAAGAAAAAGTCAAATTTGATCACGCAAGTAAAAAGGTTTTGTTAACGTTGCTTTCGTTTCTATAACGTGTTGTTAAGAATAACATTATTTAATTAATTCAACAAATTAGTATTAAAATGAATCCCGAGAACTTAGCCATAAAAGTTTCTTCGCTAACGGCGAAGCACTAGGAGGTGGCGACGTACTGACCATCACTCGGGCCCCTAGAGGCACCTAGACTAAACCTAGCAAGGGCCCCGTCTCATCCGACCAATACAGCACATCTTATGATGTATTGCAGGTTCTAAGGACTGTAAATGCGTCTCAAACAGCCTCTGGCAGTCAAGTCCAGCTCCTGGCCTTCCCGTGGCAGAACTGTTTAAACTGACAGGAGAAGGGGCGAGGGCGAATATCTGGCGCCTGAAAACCAGATACTTAGGGTAGATGAGTGGCACGTTTGGTAGCTCATCTGCCGCTGTTGGCGAGATTTTTCAATTCCCGTGCGTGGAGCGGTGCTCCTCCCGGCCAACTCTGGCCTGGGTGGGCTACCGCCTCTCACCCAGCGGGGATGCACTGATATCCTAAAGACGTCGAGGTCTTCCGGTGAGAAAGTCCAACTCTAGACTAAACTGGTGCAATGAAAACCACGGTGTCACGCAATCCCGCTTCTGAGACCCACCAAGAATACAGGCTAAAGCCCTGTGATACTCTGAACCCCTTGTGATCCTCTCGTGGATCTCGTGTGGTCCTTTCGGGGACCACAAGGAGACCACGGGACCTAACGAGGACCACAGGCGTAAATTCAGTAGGATCACAGTGCGGTTTTGGTGGTGGAAGCGAACAAAGAAGAAGAAGAAGATGATGTATTGCATGATTCCCCTTTACTTGTGATCTCTATAGATATTACATGACTGATAATGTGATACTACACAGACCACACGCAACTAATACTAATGTCCTTTGAGTAATATAACATGCTTGCGCAGCAGTAATACTCGTTGTTATACTCTTTAATGCTGGGGTCAAGAGCTTAAGCTTGTTCATGTTGCTCGTAGACTCTTTGCTATCTCCCTGCAGCTGTGAGCTGGTGTTCTCTGCAGCTGATGATGTGAAGGTGTTGAGGTACAATATCGTATCGGCTTGGGAGCTGGTTATGGCAACTATATTTTTCAGTCCCGGAGTGCAGCTTAAAAAGCAGGGGATGTGCAATACTTCTTCTATGGCTATCCCTGGCCCGTTAGCCAGGTTAGGCCTGTTACTGAGTGTACCAATGGAGAGGTGGGACAGGGTCTTGGTCAGCTAACCTTGACGCTAGCAAATCAGCTTTGAGTCAATGATTGCCTAATTGAACAGCGTCTTCACCCGCTGTCTCAGCACAGAGATACTTACAACCTGCGGTCTTATTTAATAACCTATCTCCACTGCTGGCGAGATTCTTCAGCTGCCGTGCGTGGAGTGCAGCTCCTCCCGGCCAGTGAAAAAAGGTGCGATTATGGGTTGCCGTGAAGCACTGTGGAAAAGTTAAAGAAGATGAAAAGGTAAAGTAAGTGAAGTAATCAGTAGTCTCGAGGTCAGTACTTCTTAAATCACGGCACCTCTGCTGTGGAGGTCGGCCACGTCCCATGTACACTCATACCGGGCGAATTGTCTGAATCGGTTTAACCCAGGGGTTAAGACTCTGCTGGCGAGATTCTTCGGATGCTGCGCGTGGAGTGAAACTCCTTCTGGCTAATGAAGAAAATGAGTAAACGCAATCAGTGTTGCCGTGCGGCGCCGATGTGATAAGGTGATGAAAAGGATAAAGTGAAGCTTAATCTGTATGTCCAGCAGTCTCGCGGAGAGAGCTACTCATACCGCGGCACCTCTGCTCTAGAGGCTGGCCACGTCCGATATACACCCATACTAGTGAAATATGCCTAAACTGGCTTAAACCAAGGGTGAAACTTGATGGCTTCTCAAGTTACGGTACCTCCGCTCTAGAGGTGGGTCACGTCCTAAAGACGCCCATACTGCGATAATACGCCTAAATCGGCTCAACCCAGGGGTGAAACTCACTCCTGGACAAAAGCTCCATCCTGGTCACAACTAGGAAGGGTAGCGCCCACGATTACAAAATCTTGAAATCGGAGACACTGGACCAGTGCAATCTAGATAGGCAACCACCTCTTACTCGGCGGGTATGTGTGCGTATCCTAATCACGCTGAGGTTTTCCGGTGAGAAAGTCCAACGCTGGACTGGATGGGCAACCACCTCTCACCCGGCGGTGATACACATGTATCCCAAAACACGTCGAGGTTTTCTGGTGAGAAAGTCCAACTCTAGATTAAACTGGTGCAACGAAAACCACGGTGTCACGCATTCATGCTACTGAGACCCACTGAGAATACAGGCTCAAGCTCTGCGATACTCTGAATCTCTTGTGATCTTCTCGTGGATCTCTTGTGGTCCTTTCGGGGACCACACGGGGACCACGGGACCTATTGAGGATCACATGAGTAAATTAAGTAGGATCACGGGGCGGTCTTTGTGGTAGAAACGAACAAAGAAGAAGATGAATAACATATCTTATTTAATAACCTATCTTCTTTATTATAGATTCTTTCACAAAGAGAAAGATATGAAGATTTTCGAAGCCACAGTAAAATATACAGGGAAATTTCTATCTATATAATAACTGTTAGCAGCCACAACTTTGCAGTCAAGGTCATGGTTAACTTACAACAAACCAAATTTGCGTATTCTCTGAAAAAAAAAAATATTCGCGTAGTAACCGTTTACTTTGAAGGTGATTTTCTTTGGCTATCTCTAGACCCTTGAAAGCTATCTCTAGAGATCAAAAGGAGGACACTTCTGAACAGTGAAAGGTCCCCTACAGGGCTGTAACACTTGAGTTGTTAATGACCGCAATGATGATAAGGGCAGCGAAGATTACAAGAGGCCTGATAGTAGCTAATGAGCTGAGTAGGGAGTGCATAATGAGTTCTCGGAAGATACCTCCTTGTCTACGCTAATCAGGAGTGAGACGTATATTTTGAAAGATCATCCTGTAGGAGCTTGTTCGTGAGGGCTGTGACTGGCGAGGACAACGTATACTCAAACGAGTATTTCATCTGAAATATTGATATAAAATATTAACTGTTGGATGCTTGAATTTAGACCTTCTTTTTCGGTGTCTCAAATGGTAAAAAAAAAAAAAAAACGTGTTTGCTTCACCAATTTCTTTGTCTGTTGCAATAGTTCAAGGATTTTTTTTTTTTTTTACATTTCTTAAAAACAGTTCTTGCATTTCTTTTCTCTTCCAGTGCTAATGAACTTTGATACAATCCTGTGTCTCAAGTCCTGACATTCATGAATGTGTGGAGATTTTCAGGGAGTTAAGCATCGGAGCGCTGGTTACTTTCGACTTTTTACCGTTATTCTATGCTGCTCCGTTTTTCAGCCGACACGGCCATTGTCTTTCTCCTAGAACGAAAGTTCATGTTATCTGTTTGACTTAGAAGGTCTTTGTATCTCTTCTTCTTCTTCTTCTTCTTCTTCTTCTTCCAGTAGCTGATCTAGATCCTTCTTGTTACAGAAGACTACGTCATTTACTTCTTTATGTTGTAAAACTTTGTGACTCACACTTAGATTGGCTTGCTTTAGCGCACAGTAAAGATGACCGTGCTAGAAAGACGGCAGGAGTCGGTCATCTACAGCTGTTTAAGAAGCTGTATCACCTCCATTTTTTCGCTCCTAGTAATATTCTCTGCGTAGGACTCAACGTGGGTGAAGTCTGCTGAGGAGCTCGATTTTTGGGCTCGCTTCGAATCTTAAAACAAGTCTTCTTCTTCTTCTTCTTCGTTCGCATTGTCTGTCTATATCTGCAGTCCTGTCTCTTGGAAAATTTCACTGTTTTTTGTAATGCATGTATGGAACCATAGAGCTTATCTTCTAGAGTGGTTTCACTGGGCCAGTAATTATTTCTCAGTGTCTCATAGTTGGTGCAGTTTTGGAGGATATGTTCCACAGTTTGGAGCACCTGGGCACATGTACATAGATCAGTAGTACCAACCTTAAACTTCGTATACATATGACTTGGGAGTCGGCTGTGTCCTGTTCGGAGACGGAAGATGGTGACTTGTTCCTTTCTGTTTAGCATGTGATAGTCATCATGTGGTGGTGTTTGTGGCTTCCTGTAGGTTTTTATAATGCTTTTCTTCTGATTATATGTGATTAAAAAAAATGGTTCTAAGGACTGCAAACGCGCCACAAACAGCCTCTGGCAGTCAAGTCCAGCTCCTGGCCTTCCCGTGGCAGAACTGTTTAAACTGACAGGAGAAGGGGCGAGGGCGAATATCTGGCGCCTGAAAACCAGTTACTTAGGGTAGATGAGTGGCACGTTTGGTAGCTCATCTGCCGCTGTTGGCGAGATCTTCAGCTGCCGTGCGTGGAGCGGTGCTCCTCCCGGCCAATGAAGAAATTTGCAAATGAGGTTGCCGCGCAGCATCACTGCGGAAAAGGTGGTAGAAAGGATAAAGTGAAGCAAACAGTCAAATCACGGCACCTCTGGTCTGGAGGTCGGCCACGTCCTGAGTGCAGTCATATCGGGTGAAATGCATGAACCGGCTTGTCTCAGAGGTTAAGACACTACTGTCGAGACTCCTCAAATGCCGCGCGTGGAGTGAAGCTCCTCCCGGTTAAGGAAGTAAATGCGGAAAAGGAATAAAGGTTGCTGTGCGGCGCCGATGGGAAAAGGTGGTGGAAAGTGAAGTTTAACCGGTATGTCCAGTAGTATCGCTACGAGAACTGTACCACGGCACCTCTGCTCTAGAGGCTGCCCATGTCCGAAATACACCTACACTGGTGAAATATGCCTAAACCGGCACACACCAGGGGTGGAACTTGATGGCTAGACATGTCATGCCACCTCCGCTCTAGAGGTCGGTAACGCCTGATAAACACCCATACTGGTGAATTTTGCCTAAACCGGCTCATACCAGGGATGAATCTTGAAGGTTATGCATGTCACAGTACCTCTGCCCTAGAGGTCGGTCCCGTCCCAAACACGCCCATACTGGGATAATGCCTAAACCGGCTCCACCCAGGGGTAGAAGTCACTAGTGGCGAGGATTCGTCCTCCTGGACAAAAGCTCCATCCTGGTCACAACTAGGAAGGGTAGCGGCCACGACCGCAAAATGCTGAAGTCGGAGACACTGGACCAGGGCAGTCTAGATAGGCAACCACCTCTCACCCGGCGGGGATATTTGCCTATCCTAATCACGCTGAGGTTTTCCGGTGAGAAAATCCAACCCTGGACTGGATGGGCAACCACCTCTCACCCGGCGGTGACACACGGGTATCTCAAAACACGTCGAGGTTTTCCGGTGATAAAGTCCAACTCTGGCCTGGGTGGGCTACCGCCTCTCACCCAGCGGGGATGGACTGATATCCTAAACACGTCGAGGTCTTCCGGTGAGAAAGTCCAACCCTAGACTAAACTGGTGCAATGAAAACCACGGTGTCACGCAATCCCGCTTCTGAGACCCATCAAGAATACAGGCTAAAGCCCTGTGATACTCTGAACCCCTTGTGATCCTCTCGTGGATCTCGTGTGGTCTATTTTGGACCACACAGGGGACCACAAGACCTAACGAGGACCACAGGCGTGAATTCAGTAGGTTCACAGTGCGGTTTTTGGTGGTAGAAGTGAACGAAGAAGAAGAAGAAGAAGATGTGATTAAAACAAGTAATCGTAATCCACTTCCAATTCTCTACGGTTCCAGTTCAACATTTTCTCGGCTTCGAATGCTAAGAATATCCCGCTATCATTTCAAGGGAGATAATAAAAAAAATGCTTACTGAGCTAAACATGCTAAAAGTCGTTAAACCAAGTAATCTTCAGGTGTTCCATCGCCGTTCATGAGTAATCGTAAAATAAGGAGAACGAATGTGGTGGTTAGGCAGAAATCCCAGCCCAGTATCTTGTTCTTCTTCGTCTTCTTCTTCGTTCGCTTCTACCACTCAGACCGCCCCGTGATCCTATTGAAATTACTCCTGTGGTCCTCGATAGGTCCCCTGGTCCCTCTGTGGTCCCAGAAAGGACCACACGAGGTGCAGAGTATCGCAGGGCTTGAGTCTGTATTCTCGATGGGTCTCCGAAGCGGGAGTGCGTGACACCGTGGTTTTCGTTGCACCAGTTTAATCTAGAGTTGGACTTTCTCACCGGAAAACCTCGACTTCTGCTTCTTCTTCTTCGTTCTCTTCTACCACCGAGACCGCCCTGTGATCCTACCGAATTTACGCATGTTGTCCTCGATAGGTCCCATGTGGTCCCCGAAAGGCCCACAAGAGATCCCCGAGAGGACCACAAGAGGTTCAGAGTATCGCAGAGCTTGAGCCAGTATTCTTGGTGGGTCTCCGAAGCGAGAATGCGTGACACCGTGGTTTTCGTTGCACCAGTTTAATCTAGAGTTGGACTTTTCACCGGAAAACCTCGGCGTGTTTTGGATATCAGTATATCCCCGCTGGAGTTGGAGTTTCTCACCGAAAAACCTCGACGTGTTTTGGGATACCCGTGTATCACCGCCGGGTGAGAGATGGTAGCCAGTCCAGTCCAGCGTTGGACTTTCTCACCGGAAAACCTCAGCGTGACTAGGATACGTATATATATAATATATATATATATATTATATATATATATATATATATATATTATATATATATATATATATCCCCGCCGGGTGAGAGGTGGTTGCCTACCTAGATTGCACTGGTTCAGTGTCTCCGATTTCAGCGTTTTGTGGTCGTGGCCGCTACCCTTCCTAGTTGTGACCAGGACGGAGCTTATGTCCAGGAGGACGAATCCTCGCCACTAGTAAGTTTCACCCCTGGGTTGAGCCGGTTTAGACGTACTATCCTAGTATGGGCGGTGTTTAGAACGTGACCGACCTTTAGAGCGGAGGTACCGTGACATGAGTAGCCATCAAGTTTCATCCCTGGTTTAAGCCGGTTTATGTATATTTCTCCAGTATGAATGTATTACGGACGTGGCCGAACTCTAGATCAGAGGTGCCGTGGTATAAGTAACTCTCGCCGTGAGACTACTGGATACAGCGATTAAGCTTCACTTTATCCTTTCCATCACCTTTTCACATCGGTGCCGCACGGCAAACCTAATTGCTTTTTCATATTTTCTTCATTACCCGGGAGGAGTTTCACTCCACGCGCGGCATCAGAAGAAGCTTTCCAGCAGTGTCTTAACCCCTTGGTTAAGCCGGTTCAGACAGTTCGCTCGGTATGAGTGTACATGGGACGTGGCCGACCTCCAGAGCACAGGTGTCGTGATTTGAGCAGTCGTGACCTCGGTACCACTGATTACTTCACTTAATCCTTTCTTTCACCTTTTCCACGGGGGCGCCGCGCGGCAACCCACAATCGCACCTTTCTTCACTGGCCGGGAGGAGCTCCACTCCACGCACAGCAGCTGAAGAATCTCGCCAGCAGCGGTAGGTGAGCTACCAAACATGACTCATCTACCCAAAGAGTATGGTTTTCAGGCGCCAGATATTCGCCTTCATCCCTTCTCCTGTCAGTTTGAACAGTTCTGCCACGAGAAGGCCAGGAGCTGGACTTGACTGTCAGAGACTATTTAAGACGCATGCCTTGGAGACATTTCATTGGAGTGGAGAGCGCATTCCCCCACCCCACCTCCGGCTATAATAGTCCTTAGTACCAGTCCAGTATCAATCCATTCCACGTTGTATGGCGATGTCCTTGCTATGCCTTCAAAAGATATCCAACTTGTATTCTAAGAATATTCAAAGAAGAGGAAGAAGAAAAAGAAATGAAGAAGAAATCAACGCTTTTTTTTGTTTGCCGATGAGCTTTAAAAACGTCATATTTATTAATGCGCCTAATACAGTAGGCTTTATCTGTATTTTTTATTAACATTACCATCTGAGTTTGGCCAAATTCTCTTATATAATCTGATTTTACAAATATATCAATATCACAGTCGATCGCAATAACTGCAAGCCACATCTGAAGTTACGGCCAGCCAAATGAGGCAGGGTGTACTCCCTGCTGAGATAAATCCTAGCAGCGAGGCAAGCAATTCAGCTTCTCTGGGAGTGTCTCAGGACACTGGCTCTTATTGTTATGATCGATTAGGAGAGGAGACACCGCAAACAGTTAACAAAGTTCAGACTTCCGCTTCAATGCATTAGGGACAACCCCATAAATGTTCACCTGCATGCCGCAGCATCCATTGAGGAGTATGCTTGCTAATAGTTCCTGTTAAATATTGGTAGCTTACGATGCGTTTTCTGCCACACAGTTCGGATTTCCTTCCAGCACCTTTCATTTGTCCTGGCTCCAGCTACGTTGTTCTTCCATTCCCTCTCTTCTTTCTCCCGTAGTGTGTCCAATACAGCCTTAGCAATGTTCTCCTTGTTCATTGTCAGTCTGCCATTTATTTTTGCCTGTCCAGCAAGTCTGTCTGCCACATCATTGCCATGTGCTCCCGTATGCCCTAGACAGTAAAGACACATTAGGCTTGTCACAGGTGACTTGGCTTAACAGGTGAACCCATTCTTTTCTAAGCAAATTCTTCCCAGTCGTACGAAGCACATTCTGTGCATCTGTCACAATGACACCATTAACCACATCATGAGCAACTAACCATTCCATCACCGCCGACACAGCCTCAATTTCCATTCGCATGCTTGAAGTGGTGGCTTCAAAGGGTCCCGAACCTGTGCCACTAGAGTGGTCTTGGGTTGCATCAGGGATACTCCGGTGGTGGCCATGAGCTTTCTGCTTGATATCATGAGTGTGGGATTTAAACACAGGTAAGCTCAGGTGAAGGCATACATCAGGATCATCCTCTCCATAAGGAGTTGGGGTTGATAAAGGGAAAACGCATCAAACGAGGCAGATCCTGGATGTCTGAGGCGGAGGATATAATAAGTCAATCTGCAGTCCTAAAGGTGATGGCTGGTTACAGGTCTCAACTAACAAAGAAAGGCCGTAAATGTAGAGACTAGGCACAAGGAACAGTTGAACTTCAGGTTCAAGATTTCATCCAGTATCAGTGTGGGTCTTCCGACACGGTAATATATACAGATAGTTAACAGCTGTGAACAAGTGAATACTTGTTCGAATTCCGAAGCCGTCTCATACCAATCAGATAATGAACTTTACAGCGATGTACTATACATAATGCATTGTGAACAAAGGAAAATTAGAACAGCGTCGTGTTGTGAGGAAAAATCAGACAGCACACAAGTGCAGATAACACTGCCATAATCCAGGGACATTTTTGCAAGCACAGTAAAATCCACCTGTTTCCATTTGCTTCTCTTCAAACCAGATAGCCACTTCTGTGAAGATAGAGCCGCAGCTCAGTTAAGTTCCCATTCTTATTCTTTATAAATATGTTTATATTCTTGAAAATTGCTGCCTGGGTTCTCAAAGACTTTGAAATTATATAGCTTGTCAATTCTTACGCCCTCTTTGTGCCTGGATATTAATTGAGCCTGCTTTATTTGAGCTAGTAGAGGGGAAACAACTGCAACTGATCAAAACGCAAGGGAGCAGAAAGAGCAGCACTGGCTGATGGCGGCATTGAGTGGGAACTTTGATTGTGAATGTGCTTACGAATACCAGTTCTTGGGTGCCGCAGGTGATATCGCGTACAAACCTTGATTTTAATTTAACCTTAAAGCTGGAAGGCCCTTTTGTTTACCCTTGCGCTCATGCACTGCAATTTTCATGGAGCTGATCCTTTGCTAAATGCAATATTCACTTTGCGATAATAATGTGCAGTGACTGAACTGTGGTGTTATTAATCATTTTCCTGTTATGCTAACTTATCAATAACGTCTTCTTTTCATTCGAAGTGGATGAGCAGATGTTGATATTCCCATGATTGCTTGCTGGCAACTCCCGAATGAGCAGTAGTTCTTGAATATGTGAGGGCCGTCTTCTTATTTCTTTCGTTCCTGTCCAAATATAAGTGATAGAGCACAGTTGTGTATGCTTAGTCTGTGACGAATACTTGTCTTGTTTTGTACTTGTACAATCTCCCTGTAACTGCAAGCTGGAGGTATTTGCAGCCGATGCTGTGAAGGTGTTGAGGCACAACATCGTGTCGGCGCGGGAGTGGGTTATTGCAACTATTTTTTCAGACCTGGATACAGCTAAAAAGCAGGGGGTGTGCAATGCTTCTTTAGCAAACTCCACCACCATGGGGACTATGGCGATCATTGCCCTATTACCAGGCTATGCATATTACTGGGGGAATCAACAGAGAGGTGAAACAGGGTCTTGGTCAGCTATGGCTCGCTAAGCCTGACGCTAGCATATCAGCTATGGCTCGCTAACCCTGACGCTAGCATATCAGCTATGGCTCGCTAACCCTGACGCTAGCATATCAGCTATGGCTCGCTAACCCTGACGCTAGCATATTAGCTATGGCTCGCTAACCCTGACGCTAGCATATTAGCTATGGTTCTCTAACCCTGACGCTAGCATATCAGCTATGAGTCGCTGATTGCCTAATCGAACGTCTTCGCCCCCTTCGAAAATTACAAAACACTTCAGGCTTGGGAGAAGGAAATATAATAAGAGAATGATGGTGACTCAAAGAAAATATAATAAGAGAATGATAGTGACTCGAAGGAAATATAATAAGAGAATGATGGTGACTCAAAAGAAATATAATAAGAGAATGATGGTGACTCAAAGAAAATATAATAAGAGAATGATCGTGTCTCAAAGGAAATATAATAAGAGAATGATGGTGACTCAAAGGAAACATTAGAGAATGATGGGGACTCAAACTGCCGAATCCGGCTAACAGGCTGTCGCCTAGCCACCAGAAGACAAGGCACTATCCACTGAGCCATCTTGCACTGTTTTTAATCACTTTTACTGTGAGCAAGTCTCCGTGTTTTTCATCTGATTAGTTCTTTCCGGACCTAGCAATGTGGAGATGTAGAGCACGACACAAAAATACGTGATAAATTTTTTCCGGACCTAGCAATGCGGAGATATAGAGCATGACACAAAGTATGTGATAAATTCTCTCTGGACGTAGCTAAATGGAGATGTAGAGCATAACGCAGAATATGAATACAGCAGCTCCACGAATGAAGAGATCCTGGTAGCTAATGGAAACATGTTTTTGTTTTAATTTTTGGAATTCTAAGCAGAATGTTCTTACCATTCGTAATCACGAAGCTGCCAGAACACAGTCTTACTATAGGATCGGAAGTGGATTACGGTGGATTGCTTCAAGATTAGGAATTGAAAAAAAAAAGAAGAAGAAGACCAGGCTTTTGGGCATAATCAGATCACCGTGGGCCCTGTCCTGGTGGTCAGATTTAGCCAGTTACTGAGAGGAAACAAAGAGGGTGTCTTTGCCAGCCCTGATAAGCGGGCCTGATGAACTCAACAGAACTCTCTAGCAGTCATTTCTATTTTCGATATACTGGGACAGTCTAATTATTGACCTCTACAATACTTTCTTTCTTTCTTTTTCCGTAGAGTGTTGTTATCTGAAGTTTAGTCAAATTAATGAGCGAAAAGTCTAGATTAAAATTAGCATAATTCGAAGTCGAACTCTCCTATTCGCGAAGTAAAGTAACAAAACACGGTTTTGTAGGATAAGACGTCGAAAAAATAATAGACAAAGCACTTTTAAAAGTGAGAGAAAGAAAATTCATGAGAGAAACATCCCTAGACACCCATGCCTAAGTGTTAGATAGCTAGTTCATTGGTATGCTGTTCTGTCATGGCTAGATGGCTGCTCGTCCTACTGGAGTCCGTGGTTCGAATCCCAGGTAATTCTCTTGTGATTTTTCTTTCTTTCACGTCTAAAAATTACTTGTTTGTGATTTTTTCGATGTTTTATGCTACAAAACTATATTATGTTACTTTACTGTATGAAAGCCTCGTTGTTTCCTATTTGTAAAAAAAAATTGTCTCTTATTCGGTAAATGGAGGTAAAGAAGACGAGTGGGCTTATTAAATAAATCACGGGGTATCGGAAGAACAATATTCGGAACATTTTTCCTACTATCAGAAGCCCATCGCCTTTTTCAGCCGTCCAGTCACTGGCAATAATTTGACGGCCAAGTGCTTGTTTGACCAATGGGATATTCAGATGACCCTCAGCTGATAGCAGGCTGAGATAGCAAGGAGTTAGAACGATCCATTTACCACTGGAAGATTTGCATGTGAACTGTTGTCCTTACGGGGTAGATACCTGGTCCAGATAGCGGTTTAACCCATTGTTGCCTTCAATTAAAAGACTCCCGTATCCAGTCAGCAACGGAATTTTGTTACGGTAACAAAGGACACGCGGGAACGGGGGGAGGAGGGCAGCTGTAGCTCGGAGACCGGGAAATACAAAATCCAGACAAAGTACAAAGATTGAGCGGAAGTTAAAAACTCGAATGGAATGACCTTGACTCGGACCAGTAATTTCGGAGGGACAAGCAAGTACTTAGGCATTGTAATATCATCCACTGAAGTAATCGATGTTCAGCGGAAATCAACGCCCTGTCTTCACCAGTACTTCCTAGACCGCCCAGTACCACCGTTTTTTTTTTATTTGTTGAGTTTGATCAAGGGCTCCACAGTTGGTACGGACTGCGTGCAATAAACTATTTCAATGGACGCTGGGGACACCTCGGTTAAATCGATCAAGGCGAGTTTTTGTCTGTTTCTGTCAGTCTCCCTTGTTCATTTCACTAATACTTGCCCGGAAAACGCTCTCCGGAGTTCAAAGTCGGCACGGAGTGAAATTTGAAACCAAGCGTACCGCTGACACACATTTGATATAGCAGTGGGAGTGGGTGAAACCGTCTTCGGTGGTAGAACTGGACGTTAATTTAAGGTACAGATTCAACTCCGGATAGAATAACTGTAATTATCAATGTTCATTATAGGAATACTCGATGCAAAAGGTCAACAGAAATGTTAAAGAAGACATTAGGGCCGTCCTCAAACACCTGGGTGGGGCTTGAGGGTTAACAAATATAGCAGTACGCTATAGGCCCGATTTTCCGGAAAACTGATATGGCGGAGTCATAGGGAAAGTTCGTTATTTTCTAACAGTGAACTAGAAGCTTTAGACAGCTGATGGTTTGATGGATATGCAAAATAACAGGTCGAAATGTACGGACAGCAAAGGAAACCAATCAGGAAGTAATAAATATATTGAAACTGAAAACAGAAATAACGCAAACATAAAAAGTTATTTCTGAAATAATGAAAACTGCGCGTCATGACAAAGCTGAAAGAAAAATAATGAAGACGACGATAACAATATACATTCGTGGACAACATTAACAGGTGGTCTGGACTCGGCCGAGCTTGACGTAGTGTGAAAACAAAGGACAGAACGAATTTTCTTTTAAAAGGGGTGAAGAACTGGGCACTCGGGCCCGTCTGATCAGGCGCGTTGGAGAGCCATTACAGCTAAACTTCCTCGAGAAGACGGCACATGATGACGATGAAGTTGCTGAAATATAGCACCTGCTGTCATAACGGATAGGGAATAAATTATTGTTGCTTTTATTGCTTACTGAGGCGGATATGAAAAGTGGCGGGTGGAAAGGAGAAAGGAGGGGGGGGGGGGAAGGGGTATTTGATTACTGTTTGTTGGCCTTTTTTGTCTATCGTATTTGCTTCCTCCATTACGATTATAGAGTTGATGATTATTTTAATGACTGCAACTTTATTTCAACTATGAAAGACGGCTAGTAACTTCACTACGACACAAAAAGCAAAGTTTCCAAATATAGGAAGATCGACCACCACAAAATACTTTGAACAACTAATAACTTTGAGGATCGAAATATGGTGTATATATAATATTGAAGATTGTGAATTATATATATATATTTCTGACTAAAGAAGGGGTTCTGGATTTTATATTGATGTGTTCTCTTATTCATACTGTCTTGTAATCCTGCCACTTTTATCGATGATACTGCTGAATATTTCTGAGGTTATCTTCGCACACAGCCTGGTTACTGTTGTCTAGATTAGGTATCACAAACATTACATCTTTCGCTATACCAAGCCCAATGAAAAGTTCACTGCGTTATTTTATTCTGCCAGTAAGATCAAGATGTATCGTCGACAACATTACTTGGAATAAGATGTAATATGACATACAATTCGTTTGTTTCGTCGTCGAAGTACATAATCGTTTGTTCACAATATCAAACTCTGTCATATTTTACATGCAGGATTTCATCAATATTCTCAACTTCAAGACATTCTACACGTGATACGAGGACGATTGTAAACTCTGTTTTCTAATAGATCTGCAACACGTGGTCAACTCATCCTTCGTCTGCATCCTTTGCACTAAATGTCAGCTTAGACGAAATTATATTGCATGAAATTGAAACAGCAGTGAATTTAATGGCTAACAACAAAGCTGCAGGTGAAGATGAAATAACACCCGAAATGTTAACAGCTATCAATAGTGACAACATGAGACAATTACAGAGAATTTTTAATAAGATTTGGAAAGAAGAAAAGATCCCTTCTAAATCGAAAAAAGGAATCATTGTTAAAATTAAAAAAAGCAATCTTAATGACTGTAACAATTGAAGAGGAGTAACCTTAATATTAGTCGTGTCAAAAGTATTTTGCAAGGTCATTTTGAATAGACTTAAAGATATAGTGGATACCGCAATGAGAGAAGAACAAGCAGGAAAAAGGAGAAGCTGTCTCGACCAGATCTTTACTCTCAGAATAATACTCAAAGAACATATTGAAAAGCAGAAATCACCATTACTGAACTTCATAGACTTTAAAAAAGCATTTGATAGCATACACAGAGATTCATTATGGAGAATTTTAAGTCTATATGGAATACCATTTAAAATTGTCAGCATCATTAAGGACTTCTACAATGGATATGTTTGTGCAGTCAAAACAGAAGAAGGGATAAGTGAATGGTTCTAGATTGAAACAGGCATGAAACAAGGATGCATACTGTCTCCTTTGCTTTTTTGGAATTGCAATAGACTTCACAATGAGGAAATGCTGCACGGGTAACATAGGTATTGACTGGGTACATGGGAGCCAGTTAAAAGATCTTGATTTTGCTGATGATATCATTTTTATCAGTAACAATATACTGTCTTCACTATCAAAATAAGACTTGAAATTATCAAGGAAAAAACAAAAATAATGAAATTTCCTATTAATCAAAATGGGAAAATACACGTAAAAGGG
This sequence comes from Achatina immaculata, assembly GCA_009760885.1. NCBI lineage: Eukaryota > Metazoa > Mollusca > Gastropoda > Stylommatophora > Achatinidae > Lissachatina > Lissachatina immaculata. The sequence goes on along the minus strand of CM019691.1, from coordinate 26,875,628 downwards.
ACAGATCTTGAAGAAGTCAATCAATTTGCATACATTGACAGCTTCATAGACCAGGATGGTGACACCAGAAAGGAAGTTAGAATTGGAATTGCAAAACAGGATCGATCTTCAAGAATCTTGAGAACATATGGCATTAAAAAGTTATAAGCACAAAAACCAAGTTAAGACTACTCAATTCAAGTGTAATATCCACCCTCATTTATGCATGCGAAAGCTGGAAAACAGCTAAAGAAATAGAAAAGAAATTAGACTCTTTTGAAAACAAATGCATAAGGAAAATACTCGGCATCAAATGGAACGAATTCAAGAACAATATAGAGATAAGACAGATGACTGAACAAGAACCTGTCTCATGGGTGATCAGGAAAAGGAGATGGACATATGTTTGTCACGTGATGAGAAGAAACAGTCAGAGAATCTCAAAACAAGCTATCAAGTGAAACACAACAGGCCAAAGAAAAAGGCAGACCGTGTGAAACTCTAAAGAGGACTTTGTTAAAAGAGGCCAAATTAATAGGCATTATAATTCCTTGATGAGGTTGAAAGACTCGCCGAAGACAGGAAAAACTGGCGAACTTCCTTGCGAGTCCTATGCGACGTCTAACGGCACGGGAAGGATATAAGATATACGACATAAGATCTTTTGCACAAAATCTCAAACGTATCAGATCTTCTGTATTCCTCACGCAGTACTAAAATAAAGACTTTTCGAACTTGAGACAATTTCTGTCTGTCATAAAACTAACTCTGGTTCTAAACTGATCTCCTGAATATCTGTTGCTCTAATTATCCATCTGTTTCATCTGTCGTTGACTACTTCTTCTTTCTCTTTCTCTCGCGCCTTCCCTAGTGTGTGTTCTCTTTCTGCTGTTCTTCTCTGATTGTCTCTCCCTCTAAAACTGTATGTCTCATTCTGTCTCCATTAAACTGCCCGTCTGACTTATACGAGGGGTTATTGATAAATTCGCGGCCTAAGGCACAAATACTTGAAACACATACTTGATATTAGATGCGTTTGTAGATCAGGTTAATGTAAGATTAAACACAAAGTTTCAAGAAATTAATTGCAATTAATTTTTTTTACAGGCTACTGAAGTGGCAAGGGGTGGCATAAATTGAGAAAATGGATACAATTTCTCATCATGGGGTGCTAGTTGGCTAAGTCGATAGTACGCTGTTCTCTCGTGGCTAGACGGCTGCTCGTCCTACCGGAGTCCGTGTTCGAATCCCAGGTAATTCTCTTGTGATTTTTCTTTTTCTCACGTCTCACTAAAGTGCTTTGTCTACGATTTTTTCGAGGTTTAATCCTACAATATTTGTTCTCTTACTTTACAATTTCTCATCGATCAGTCATTCGCTACCTCTGCATCAAGGGCTTATCACTGAAGGAGATCCATGAGGATATGGTAGAGACTCTAGGGGAGAGTGCCCCTTCTTACAGCACAGTGAAGAAATGGGCAGTTCAATTCAAACATGGAAGGGAGAGTCTGGAAGATGATTCCTGTCCAGGAAGACCAAGAACGGTAACCACGGATGAAGCCACTGGCAAAATCCTTGACATGATAATGGTTGATCGACAACTAACATTGCTATTGAGTTGGGCATCACCCAGGAACGTGTTCATGCCATTATTCACAAAGATCTTCAAATGACAAAGGTCTCCGCTCGATGGGTCCCGAAACTTGGAGATAATCACAAACAGCAGCGTCTCAACATGTCAAGAGACATAAATTATTTGGGATTCAGAAGGTGTGCTATTGGTAAATGGGATTCAGAAGGTGTGCTTTTGGTAGACTATCTTCAAAAGGGCAGAACGGTCACCGGGGCCTATTACGCTAATCTCGTGAAGCAACTGCGGGTCAAATTGAAAGAAAAGCGTTGAAGGAAATTGACGAGAGGAGTCATCTTTCATCAAGACTATGCTCCAGTTTACTAATCAGCGGTGGCAATGGCTGCCATTCATGAATGCGGCTTCCAGCTTCTTGAACATCCTCCTTATTCCCCAGATTTGGCCACTTCGGATATTACTCGTTTATCAAACTCAAAACAGAGCTCAGTGGTCGCAGATTTGCTTCAGATGATGACGTCATTTACGCTGTAGAGCACTTTCTACTGGCACAAGATGCTGACTTTTACAAAGAAGGGATCCATATGCTCCAGGATCGCTGGATTAAGTGCATAAACGTGCAAGGGGACTATGTTAAGAAATAACTCCAAAAAAAGTTGTCCACAAATAATACGTTGTACCTTATACTGCGAACTTATCAATCACCCGTATATCGTACGTCACTTGTCCAGTAGACCACGCCTCTAAATATTTAATTGGTCGGCTGACCGAGTCGGTCTACTCCTTTATTTCAAAATAGTATGCAGTAGCGACAAAAAGGAATGGAAAAACTAATTATGTCAGTCCGCAAGAACAGCGAAGAGCAGAACCTCTATGTTAATGCAAAGAAAACTAAATTGATGACAACTGACAAAACAAACAAGGCAACTGAAATATGTATCAATGAGGAAAAACTGGAAGAAGTGGAGAGTTTTGAATATCTTGGATCGCTACTAACTAATAATGGAGATACAATGAGGGAAAATAAAAGAAGGACATCTATCGCTCTTCAGAAAGTAAAACAAATAAAGAATCTGTGGAGAGGAGCAGACAGAACCACAAAAATAAGATTTTTAAGGGCATGCATCTTTCCCATAGCAACATATGCCTGTGAGACCTGGACACTTAACAAAACAGCTGAGAAACACATAAATGCTTTTGAATGTAAATGCTACAGAAGAGTTCTTCAAATATCATGGACACAAAAAAGAACAAATATATCTATACTACAAGAGCTTAATATTGAAGAAGGCTGGCTAGTGAAGAGGATAAAAGAGAGAAAACTGAAATATTTTGGACACATTAAACGTCATGATAATTTAGAGAAGACCGTATTGGAAGGATACATAATGGGAAAAAGAAAAAGAGGAAGACCAAGACGAAGATGGCTACAAGACATCGTCGACGATCTGGAAATGGATGCAACAGCAGCAGGCCATCTTGCTCACAACCGAGAGGCCTACAGGAGTGCTGTTTGGGAGGCAAAGTTCCGCAAGGGACATGCAAATGAATGAATGAATGATGCAGTAGCGTCCTACGATTAGTAAACACGCCATACGTGTCAATCTGCGTCAACTCCGTCTATACAATTGTCATTTACCTAATTCATTATCTTGCTCTTTCATGTTGGAGGTTTTACTGTGTCCTCGCTTTTCATTGTGTCTGTCTTTTCTATTCTTCTTTTCTATTCTGTTTACTTGTATCAGCGTCCAGTCATACTAGTGTCATGGAAATTTGTTTTTCTACCTTGCTCTAATTTTCCTATTTTCCTTTTTTGCTATTAGATGTTACTATTATCCCTACAATATATTCATAACCATATCCATAATCACATTCATAATCACATTCATAATCATATCTATATTCATCAATAATAATAATACTATAATCATTATTTGCAAGGCCATGCTACATATATGGCTTAGACTGTGGGACAGACATAAGACACACTTACAAATGTATGTTTTGTGATGAAATGAACTTTACGAACGAACGCTGAAATTACTAATACCATTTATTTTTAACTACTGTATATAAGCGGAGGGCTGAATGAGAGGAGAATAGTTAACTAATAAAAATATGTTAACATTAATGTGTTAAATAATATAAGCACATATGAACATATTTTGATTTGTTTTCACTGTTGACTTCTCGCGCATGAGAGTATGCCCCAAAATATTCGTAGAAAAGCAATCGCAGTATAAAAAAGACGTCGCCCATTTGAATTCGTCCATCTTTATTTTCAACAACTCTGCGTGCGGCTATCAGAACTTCATAGAAATGGGTAGGAGAAAAAACGTTTTCCTTTAACAATTCGCAGGTCATTTGTTTATTTAAGCGCCGTAGAGAATGGCAAGGAAAGCCAGGTCCAGTGGTTTCCTAATGTTTCATATTGGAATGTGATTGTGCGTTTACTTTTCTGTGTTAAATGCTTTATTCCTTCATCGATCTGATATTGGTCTTGTCTTTTCGCACATTGCGCGCAAAATTTCCATTCTTCAGTGTAATAACAGTTCATGTAATAATCATCATCATTATTATCACCATCCTCATCTTGAATTAAATTATCCTAAGCTGACTCCTTGGATTAAAGAGCAGTTTTGCAAGCCTCACCCGTGTCCTTCGAAGGTGACCTTTGTCGTCTCTTGCATTTGGTCTAATATCGTTCCTATTCAGTGTGAACATTAACTCTTCTTTCAACTGGCGTTTGTTGTTCGCGCTATGAAATTCATTATGAGCTTTCTCAGTATTTCATTCTCATGTTTCATTTGCAGTTATTGATGGAGGATTAGCTAACACTTTCTTGATTTCCCGTTACAGCCGAATATGTGGAGTCTGGAAGTAAAGAAAGACTAAAACATTTTTTGAACTTAGATCATGCCTGACCTATTCCAAGCTGGAAATGAAAAGAGTTAAAATGGATATAAACTGTAGCAGCTTGCGAACTTTTACTGCGGTTTTGTGGTACAGCCGGAAGCCGAATGAGACTTATCAGATTGAAGGACATGCAGAAAGAAAACGGATGGATAATTTATGGCTCTAAGCACGCTCATATCTTTGCAGGAGTTATTCAGTTCAGGTGAGAGGATATGAAATACACCTGCAGTAATGAAAATGAACTCAAAGGAAGAAAAATTAGAGGTAATTGTGATTTATTTAATTATTTATTTTGTTCATCTTATGTGTTTTTTTGTTTGTTTTTGTTCTCAAGCAGCAGAAATGTGGTTTATTAGAAGAATGTTGCGAATCCCCTGGACAGCAAAAATAACTAATGAAGAATGTATGAGAAGAGCTGGAGAGACAAAAAACCTTGTCAGAAAGATAAGAGAGAGACAATGTACTTTCATAGGACATGCAATGAGAAGAGGGGGCATTGAAAATATTATAACAACAGGAAAAATAGAAGGAAGAAGATCAAGAGGAAGCAAGAGAAATGATACTGGACAGTCTGACGGGATGGTGTGAGAGGAGATCACCAACTGAACTGATGGCCTGCATGAAGGATCGGGTACTCTGGAGAAGCATAATAGCTAACGCCAGTCGGCACGGCACCTGATGATGATGATGATCTCATAGTTTAGTCACAGATTGTCAGAGTTTCTTTTTCCCTCTCTTTTCTACCATCACAACTCATATATATATATATATATATATATATATATATATATATATATAGTCCCTTAAAATTTTCTTCAAACATGAATCAAATGTTCTCAGCGAGAAATGTCTTTTCAAAGGTTCTACTCGGATTTTTTTTTTTAAGTTTCAATTGAAAGAGCCTCCTGTCTTCCATTCCAAACCTGTCTGTATCAAATTATTGATAACAAACACAATTTCGCGCTACAGTCCAAAGGCAAGGAAGCGAGAAAACCAGTGGCTCCATTAGAGCTTTTCTCTGAGATGGCGCCTATTAGATGAGTTAGCCAAGCCTTTGTTGAACTCAGAGATCACAGGTTGACTGCTCTGCTGGGTTCTTGTGCAGGAGCTGAGACGATTGTTAATATCGTTGCCTTATCGCGTCAGTTCATCGATAGGTTAATTCTCGATACCGTTCGCTCAAAGGTTTCCATTATCAACTGTCTGGCGATACCCGTCTAGAATTCGTCGTCGGAAGCGGAATACAAGTACAAGGCCAGAACCATTTCGAAATCTTTTTTTTTTTTTTTCAGTTTTCTAATAGGGAAAGGCACAACGGAAGTTAAGTGATTTTTTTTTCCCTCCAAGTTCCACGGTCCAAAGGTTTCTTAAATTTGTGTTAGATATACTTAATAACTCATACAGATTGGCTACTTGAGCCGTATAATATTACTTCAGTCAGTTGTTATCAGTCGAGTGATCTGCTACGTACCACACCGACAATGCTTGCACCACTACCCTTCCAAGCTAATGTAATTGCTCATAGTTCGCTATCGCGGCGACAAATCTCTCTCCCTCTCTCTTTTCCATTGATTCTGTGTTAATGTACGGCACCGGAGAGCGGAAAATTTGTATGAAGTTGTGATAACCGCATGCGGAGAAGTTGAAAATAAAGATGGACGACTTCAAAGGCGCGACGTCTTTTTTGCACTGCGATTGCTTTTCTCTGCGCATATTTTGGGCATGGTTTCTTGCGCATGCGAGAGAAGTCAGCTGTGAAAACAAGTCAAAATATGTTCATATGCGCTTGTATTATTTAATATATTACTGTTAACGTATTTTTATTTGTTAAATTCTCCTCTCATTCAACCCTCCGCTTATATAGTTTTAAAAAGTTATTAGTAATTATCACATTAAACGTCATGATAATTTAGAGAAGACCGTATTGGAAGGATACATAATAGGAAAAAGAAAGAGAAGAAGACCAAGGCGAAGATGGCTGCAAGACATCGTTGACGATCTGCAAATGGATGCAGCAGCGGCAGGCTATCTTGCTCACAACCGAGAGGCCTACAGGAATGCTGTTTGGGAGGCAAAGTTCCGCAAGGCACATGCAAATGAATGAATGAATTAGTAATTTCAGCATTCGTTCGTAAAAATCATTTCATCACAAGACATAAAATTATGTGACTTATGTCTGTCCGTTGTTTGTCATTTGTCTTTAGTCTGAGCCATGTGACAAAGTGAGAGTAGGGGCAAAGCTGGCAAACTGTTTCACTTCATTGTCCAATCTTTCTACAAGACAAAATGCTGCAGAATGTAGAAAATTGGTGAGGTGTCGATGTTGCTCAATTATGTGAGGAAGAAGGAGGATGGACATTGGGAGTAAGGAGGATGGGAAAAGGGAACAAGGAGGTTGGAAATAGGGAGTAATGAGGATGGGAATATGAAGTAAGGAGGATTGGAATAGGGAGTAAGGAAGATGGAAATAGAGAGTATGGAAGATGGAAATAGGGAGTAAGGAGAATTGGATACTATAAACTTTTATTGGGTAAACTACTTCAAGTAATTCAGGAGTACCGTAAATAAGTTTCAGTAGTTGTCGAAGTGCAGAAATTTGTGTAAACATTTTTACACTGTCTTTGCAAAGTAATGATGTATGTTCTTCTGATATCAATATCGAGTGGTATGAGTTTTTCCTAGGCCTGTTCAGTCATTTCTAATTATGTACTAAGACATGGATGCTTCTGCTGATTAGCTGTAGACCTGAATTATGATGCTTGTTGGTTCAACGCTTCGGTCCGAGAAGTTGCCGGGTGAAAGTGTATCGCTGTCTATGAGCAGTCAGATAGCACAGATGCCTGATTTGACAGATCTACAAAAGAGCTGCAAAAATAAAAAAATAAAAACTTCAGTTTCTTCAAGAAACAAAACTGAAGATATAAATACCAGACAGCAGATGCGCACGGAAATGAAGATCAAACACCATAGGTTGCATTTGCCCATATGTGCCTCTGTGATTATATCAAATATTTTTTTTTGCGCGTTAACCTTAACACAGATGGCCTATGTTTATCCTATAATAAATTGTTCATACCTTCTTCGACGATATGAACTTGAGAAATGAAAAATCAACATTAGGATGTTTACTATTTCCTAGTCAAACTGACAAGCGATATTCGATAGAGCTGGAGTCAAATATTATGCAAATGAAACCTGAAAAGCTAAAGATGCAGCATTAGTCATAATATCGAGGTTTTACAAACGTCTGCAGCGATTTAGAAGCGTATCTGGAAGCTCAGATAACATAAACTGCCACTACGTAGCAGTCGATTCTGAGTCGATAGAACAGCGTCTCTTAGTTTCTGAGAAGGAACTTTTTTTTCCCTGAAAATATTACTGACGTTTTTCTAAGAAATGCTAAAAATGATTACCTCGATCGTTCAGTCAGAGCAGAGGATGGGAAAAAATAATGTTAACGGATACTTGTGTGGAGGCTGAAAGAAAGGATAATGCAGATACTTTTTTTGTGACATGAGAGACAATTGGGGAGGGAGGGAGGGGGATGAGGGAGGGAGGGAAGGAGGGAGGGGGAAATGATTATTAAACGTTTTGTTTTGTTTGATGGGACGGGAAATACACATTTTTGTTTTTAATGGAGAATGGAACCTCTCCAGGCTGTGGCATCAGTACCAAAGTCTGTAGCATTGCAGTGGCATCAGTGCTCAAGATTTAGCACGGCAATGTTATCAGTGTCCTAGAATGAAGCATGACAATGGCGTCAGCGCCCAAGATTATAACACAGCAGCGGCATCAATGTCAAGGACTGTAACACAGCAGGGGCATCAATGTCCAAGATTGTAACGTAACAGTGGGATCAATATCCAAGACCATAACAAGCAGTGGCATCAACGTCCAAGACTGTAACAAGCAGTGGCATCAGTATCCAAGACTGTAACAAGTAGTGGCATCAATATCCAAGACTGTAACAAGTAGTGGCATCAATATCCAAGACTGTAACAAGTAGTGGCATCAATATCCAAGACTGTAACAAGTAGTGGCATCAACTTCCAAGACTGTAACAAGTAGTGGCATCAATATCCAAGACTGTAACAAGTAGTGGCATCAACGTCCAAGACTGCAACAAGTAGTGGCATCAATATCCAAGACTGCAACAAGCAGTGGCATCAACGTCCAAGACTGTAACAAGTAGTGGCATCAACGTCCAAGACTGTAACAAGTATTGGCATCAACGTCCAAGACTGTAACAAGTAGTGGCATCAACGTCCAAGACTGTAACAAGTATTGGCATCAACGTCCAAGACTGTAACAAGTAGTGGCATCAATATCCAAGACTGTAACAAGTATTGGCATCAACGTCCAAGACTGTAACAAGTAGTGGCATCAATATCCAAGACTGTAACAAGTAGTGACATCAATATCCAAGACTGTAACAAGTAGTGGCATCAACGTCCAAGACTGTAACAAGTAGTGGCATCAATATCCAAGACTGTAACAAGCAATGGCATCAATGTCCAAAATGTAACAAGCAGTGGCTGCAGTGCCACTAAAATGACAACTATTCTGCACCTTTCCGGCAACAGCTCACAGTTTGAGCACACAAAAGAAAATAACAAAGAAGCAGAGAAACACATTTAAAAAAAAAAATTAAACGAAGACAAAAATATAAAGGGTGGCATTTGTTGAGTACTCTGAAGACAAGGTTTTCTCTGACATTTTATTGCTTAGAAGTTAAATGTTGAATAAACATCAGCAACAGTGAACGTTTTCGCCTCACGCGTACACGGCGCGATCTAGGGGTGGATGAATACCAGTACAGTGTGATGACTGATACTGTAAGCAGTGTGGATGAATACCAGTACAGTGTGATGACTGATACTGTAAGCAGTGACAGCTCAACAACCAACAACAGATGAAGGCTTCACGTTAGCTCTGTTCGCTACTCCGAAACGATCTCTACATTGAATAATAGGCCCAAGCATTAATCCAACTCCAAGATCTCACATGCAAACCAGGCTTTTGGAATGATGCAGACTTTATGGAAATCTAAAAACTTAAGGATGAAGACGAAAATCAGGATATTTATGAATAATATTCTAAGTGTAACACTCTATGGAAGTGAATGGTGGAAAAATCATCAAAACTAGAAAACAAGCTGAATTCTTTTCAGACTAAATGTTTACAAAGAATTAGAAGAATATTTTGCCCAATAACATCTTGTTGGCAGAAATGCAGATGAAGCCAATGACAACAGTTATTGAAGAAAGACGCTGGCGATGGTTGGGACATGTGCTCCTGATGACTGACGACTCACTAACAAAAGTAGCACTAAGACAGACACCGCAGGGGAACAGAAGTAAGGGTAGACCAAAGGAAATATGAAGAAGAACAAGAGAGAGGATGTTGAGCAATAGAGGGGTCACTTGGGCAAAAGCGGAAAAAAAGACAAAGGACAGGCTTTTGTGGAAAACCCTTGCAGAAGTTGCATGTGCCTTGGGCACTTAAGGTTCAGAGAGAGAGAGAAAGAGAAAGAAAGAGAGAGAGAGGAAGAAACAAAGAAAGAGAGAATGAGAGAGAGAGAGAGAGAGAAGATATCACATATATACTTCGTATTTTTATATACTCCATACCTTTTCAGAACTCACGAAGACAGATAAAGACCTCGCATACTTCCATTCTCTAACTTCCACACAGCAGTTCTCCTTCCAAAAGTCACATTCGAGAATCCCTCATGTGACCAAGTTCAGTAACACTTCAGTCACACAACGAAATGACCAACCTTCACGTCGTCACTTGCTGAGACCTGAACAATCGCGACACACCCAGTAACCCATATACTGCATACAATAACATTCTTCAGTTGCAGACGGTTCGTAAATATAATGTATGACTTTTGATACGAATGAGCTCTCACAGCATAACTTTTCATTCATTTATGAAAGGAAGCAATTCTCTTCCTTCGTAGACAGTTTTTCATACGAAAGAAACGCTGTCGAGTACAATTTTTATCTTCCCGCGTAGTGCATGATTATGTTACAATGTAATGATCTATATTCATATTTAAAGGACTTCGACCATGCACGCAACAGTTGAAGTCACGCATGTCTGAGGAAAGTCTATGTACGCTTTGCAATATTACGAGAAAAAAAAAATGCAGGCAAAATGTTAGGATGAAAGACATTCTCCAAGAGAGTCCAATTTTCATATTAATCTTATCTGATTGCTTCGTATATATGCATTTCATCTAAGTTACTTTTTTCTAGCAAATTATAATCTTTCAGTAGGCGTATTATTAATTTTACATCCGAACTGATAGGAGAATCTTACATCTTACATCCTTCCCGTGCCGTCAGGTGTCACACAGGACTCGCAGCTTGTCTCGCCATGAATCTCTGTTCTCGGACAGCTTTTCAGTCTCATCAAGGGATTTGTTGCCAATCATCTTAGCCTCTCTTGTCTGTGTTTGTTCTCTTTCGGTCTCTCGAGGTGGGTCAAAATGAAAGAAGAACAGCAAATTAAAACTTAGGAAATGAAAAACACGAACGAGAAATTAAACAAATAAAAACTATTTAAAAAATGTGGTGTTAAAGTACGTATTTACTTTTATAGATATAACTTTCTTCAACGAAATCTGTTTAAGGAGATGCAGCAACGCCATTTCTCTTATTCACGTGTGGGTTGGTTTTTTTTTTGGTTTTTTTTTTTTGTTCGATTCTCCATTTTAATCCTTTCCTTTGGAGTACTTTACGACATACGACTTTTCTTAGTACGTTGGAAGACACTGCTGGCGATACACATGGCACTCGGGAGCTCCTAAAGAACGTTTAATTAAAACAGCCCTTTTTCATGTGTAAACAGTTCAGAGACATGATGTGTGCAAATGGCCGAGTTGATAGCGCTTTGTCCTCTTAGGCCAGGTGTCTTCCTACAGGAGTTCGAGTTGCCTTGGTTCTCTTGCTTTCATTTCTTTTTACTGTTTTCAGATGTCCATATATTCTGTGTGCTTTATCGATAGAAATTTGTGTCTGAAACCATATACTAAAACTACCTCTACATAAAAAAGCATTTGTTTATTTGTTGGTAATGGTAAGAGACCATTTGTGCATGTTTGTTGTCCCAAAAATGTGGTACCTGCAGGAAACTCAATCTAAGCGACGGAATTTCTGTGTTTTGACTTATTCTCTTTCCGGGTGAAAAGATTTTCTCGACCAGACGGCTTTGGTGGCTTAGCTAGTACACAAGATCATTCATTCATTTGGATGTCCCTTACGGAACTTTGCCTTCCTAGCAGCACTCCTGTAGGCCTCTCGGTTGAAAGCAAGATGGCCTGCTGCTGATGGTTCAATTTGCAGATCATCAATGATGTCTTGCAGCCATATTCGCCTTGGTCTTCCTCTCTTTCTTTTTCCTATTATGTACCCTTCCAAGATGGTCTTCTCTAAATTATCATGACGTTTAATGTGTCAAAAATATTTACGTTTTCTCTCTTTAATCTTCTTTACTAGTCAGCCTTCTTCAATATTAAGTTCTTGTAGTATGGATATATTTGTCCTCTTTTGTGTCCATGATATTTAAGAACTCTTCTGTAGCATTTACATTTAAAAGCATTTATGTGTTTCTCAGCTGTTTTGTTAAGTGTCCAGGTCTCAGAAGCATATGTTGCGATGGGAAAGATGCATACCCTTAAAAATCTTATTTTTGTAGTTCTGTCTGTTCCTCTCCACAGATTCTTTACTTGTTTTACTTTCTGAAGAGCGATAGATATCCTCCTTTTAATTTCCCTAATTGTATCTCCAGTATTAGTTAGTAGTGATCCAAGATATTCAAAACTCTCCACTTCTTCCAGTTTTTCCTCATTGATACATATATCAGCTGCCTTGTTTGTTTTGTCAGTTGTCATCAATTTAGTTTTCTTCGCATTAGGATAGAGGTTTTGCTCTTCGCTGTTCTTACGGACTGACATAATTAGTTTTTACATCATTTTTGTGTTGTTTGTAGACAGTAGTACTGTGTCATCAGCATATCTAATCTTTGGTATTTCATAACCTCCAATTGTTATGGCATCGTAATATTCTTTGTCTACATCTTCTCTAACATTCCTCATTATATTTTCAGTATACAAGTTAAATAAGTAAGGCGACAACATGCACCCCTGACGGATCCCTTGTTTTATGTCAAACCAAGTTGTTGTTTCACCATTTATTCTTACTGCTACCTGTTGGTCTAAATACAGCAGTGATGTTAATTGCATGAAATGTGTTGGAAATCCTACTTTTTCCATTATTTTCCAAAGTTTCTGGTGTTGTACACAATCAAATGCCTTTGAGTAGTCTAAAAAGGATAAATATAGATTCACATTAAACTCTCTGCATTTCTCTATTATTAATCTTATACTGAATATATGATCTCTTGATCCTCTTCCTTGCCTGAAACCAGCTTGGACCATATTCACTTCTTCTTCTATTTTCTTACAAAATCATTATGATTTTTAATAGAATTTTACTGGCATGACTAATCATGGCAATAGTTCTGTAGTTTGTTACCCTCTTTTGGCAGTGGTATGAATACAGTTCTTTTCCATTCTTTTGGCCAAATACCAGAATGCCATATCTTTTTACACAGTGCATGACAGATTGTTGCACATTCCTTTCCTCCTTCTTTAATAAGTTCAGCTGTTATCTCATCACATCCTGGTGATTTACCATTTTTCAGATTCTTTATTGCCCATAAAACTTCTTCTATTGTCGGTTCGGGTTCTTTCTCCTCCAATAATAATTCACACTGTTGATTTCTGCTTTCACAGTCGGTTGTTTCATACATTCCTTTGCAATATTCCTTCCATCTTTCTAGAAATTCCCCTGTCTCTGTCAAGGTATTCCTCATCTTGTCACAAATTACATTTAGCTTAGGTGTGACATTTCTCGTCAATGTCTTCATTTCTTTAAACATTTCACTATCTCTTCCACATTTATGATGTCCTTCTGTTCTTTCACAACAAACTTGTATGTATTGTTTTTTGTGTTTTCTTATGTTTCTTCGCACTTCTTTTGTTAAAGATTTATATTCCTCTTTGTTGTTGTTTGTCACTTTCCGTTACGTCTTCATTTCTCTACATTGTTTTATCTGTTCTAGTGTGCCTTCTGTAATCCATCTATTCTTTTGTGTTTTCTTTACTGGAACCATGTCTTTAGCTGTTGTTATTAAGATATCTCTGGCCTGCGTAGCCAAATCATCTGGTGTCATCTATTTCTGTACATTCTTCTTGATTTCGAAACGGTTCTTCACTTCTATACCGTATTGTTCTGGTAATTTTGTAAGATCAAAGCGGTGTGGTCTTGATCCTGTAACTATCTTTTTTATCTTTATCTTCATGTCTGCTATTAATAATTCATGGTCCGTGTCACAATCAGCTCCTGGTAAAGTTTTTGCTGATGTTATATTTGATCTCCACCGTCTTTGCGCTAAAATGTAATCTATTTGATTCTTGGTTTTCTCATCAGGTGATGTCCATATGTAAAGTCTTCTTGGATGTTATTTGAAAAGTGTATTTGCAATCATTAGCTCATGTTCCATGCAAAAAGCCATTAGATTGTCATCTGCCTCATTTCAAGGTCCTATGCTAAATTCCCCTGCAACATGTCCTTCATCTTTTGCTTTTTCTGTACCAATCTTTGCATTAAAATCCCCCATTTTTAATACAATTTCATTTTTCTGTATCTGGCTTATCTTCGTTTGCCTCTTCTTCTGCTGCTGATGTAGGTGCATATATCTGGATGATTGTTACATTTTTAGAAGTGCCATTAAGTCTGATTGTGAGGATTCTATCACTTATTGGATTGTAACCTAATAATGTTTTTGATGTTGATTTGTCCAAATAAAAAGCCACTCTATTCTTTCCTCCTAATTCTCCACCAGAGTATATAAAAATATTATCATTCTCGCTCTTGAAGTGTTCTGATCATTTCCATCGGTGTTAGCAGATTCCCAAAATGTGTATCCCCGTTCTTTTCATCTCATCACTTATTATTTGATACTTTCCCTCATACATACTTCTCACATTCCATTACACAAGATAGCAAAGTTTATTAATGCACTGCCTTCTCCTGGCTAGACGGTATTTTTTTATTTGTTGTCCTACCGGAGCCCGTTGTGCAAGTCCCACGTAATTCTCTTGTCATTTTTTTCTGGCTCTCACGTTTAAAAGTGCTTTATTTACGGGTTTTTTCTTCCAAGTCTAACCATACACTACTGTGTTATATTACTTTACCGCAGAAAAGCTTCGTTGTTTCCTACATATACAAATGTGTATCCGTTTAACCCATTTGTTCCCAGAGTGGGCAGTAGGGAAAAGAAAAGGCCAGGGGGCGATCATAACCAGCAGAGGAAAAAAAAAGGGGGGGGGGGAGAGAGAGTTGAGGGAGCAAGGAATTAAGCCCAGCTGACAAACGAGTATTAGACCGAAAAAGTGTGAGAAGGTCTGATATAAAGAATTACTTATAAAGTATTCCACAGCAAGGTATTCTTCTTTTAAAGCGCAACGTGCAAAGAGTTTTTATTCACCCGACAAATAATTACTTAGAAACTCCAATAATTGCTCTGTGAGATATGTATTTGTATAATCAGTCTTCAACAGACATTTATCTTTCTTTCTTTCTTTCTTTCTTTCTTTCTTTCTTTCTTTCTGCAGGGTCACTTTGTGAACGGTACCATTTAAGGCACTGAAATATCTCAGCAATTAGAGACACGATATTTTTGTATCCATTTCTCTTAAACACTGCGATTTCGCCCTCACTATCCTCGTGAACTGGTGATTATCCTCCATTCAAAAGCAGGAACATCGTTCTTCATGTCCTCGCGCTCTTGACGTCCACGTGACTTGCGATTTCTTTAATTGTTGAAATTGGGGAGGCCAGGAACGTCGCTAATAACCCTCGGCTACCAGTTTCTGCGAGTGCTGACGAAGAAGAAGTGGTCTGCAAGCAGAAACTCGTGAGTTATCACCGCCATCTTTGTCCAAAACCGGAAACTGCCAGTTTAACTGGTCGCTGTATGTCTTTATTCCAACTTTTAAAACTAAACTTTGCTAGAGTTAAAACTGGCAGCAGAAATAAGAAAAAGAAAGTTGGTCTCTTTGAATATTTAAAGGTAAATATGATTGGCAGCTGTAAAAGTAGAATTTATATTAAGAACTAGATTTAAATATCATGGACACAAAAAAAAAAAAGAACAACTATATCCATACTACAAGAACTTAATATTGAAGAAGGCTGGCTAGTAAAGAGGATTAAACAAAGAAAACTTAAATATTTTGGACACATTAAACGTCATGATAATATAGAGAAAACCGTCCTGGAAGGGTACATAATGGGAAAAAGAAAGAGAGGAAGACCAAGGCGAAGATGGCTGCAAGACATTGTTGATAATCTGCAAATGGATGCATCGGCAGCAGGCGATCTTGCTCACAACCGAGAGGCCTACAGGAGAGCTGTTAGGGAGGCAAAGTTCAGCAAGGGACATGCAAATGAATGAAAGACTAGATGATTTAAATTGTCAGTTTCCCCACGTACGCAGGACCTGATGCTGTCAAACGACTAATTCACGTTAAGAAACTCGAAATAAGCTATGATAAACACAGTCAAAGCAGATTCCTGGAATGAAAGCAGTGGGTGTAGCCCCCCCCCCCCTCCGACGTTGCCGCTTCTGATCGATTAGTGTTGTCACCAGTGCTACGGAGTTCGTACACTATGCTGAGATCCTCTGTCAGAGGTGGAGATACGAGTACTAGTCGTGAATGCGATGATAACAGCGTTCACCATTTTAACATTTGTTAATCTATATTATTATCGAACACGCGGTGCTCAGACTGAGTAACTTTCAGCCACCGGAGCTGATCACTTGTGTCAATCGAGGATAGGGTACCGTAGTCTATGAAAACCCTATTCTGCCTCCACGTAGTGTCCGTGATAGCAGACAGTCTGGCCGAGTGAATAAGGATTAAAAGTAGGAGGGAAACCCTGTTATGAACATACACCATGTCGAAGTCGGATGTGTCCGACCGAAAGACGCAGATATCACAGCATGGTTGGCAACAGTGAGGACGAATACACACACACGCACACACACACACAAGAGAAGAAAAACAAGATTCTCTTATTCTAAAATAAAATTATATTATTACTGCAGTAGTGAGTTCATCTATATATGTAAAAATGAACGTGTGTAGTTACATAGGTATGTATGTATAGGGAACGCCTGGAACAATTTCAACCAAACTTGATACACATATAACTTACAATCTGGAAAGTGCACCGAGAGGGTTAGATCACCCCTAGGATACCCCTGTCGCCCCTAGGGCTCGGGTGACATGTAAAAATAATAGAAAATGAACGATATTAGTGTCTAATTCATTAGTTTTTGGTGTTGCTGAGATGAATAGTGACGTTTCCGATGCCGTTTAAGTCCACGTTCAGCCCCAACGGCATGGGGGGCCCTAGGGGTGGGGGTGACATAAAAAATTAATTAACGTGTGTGTAGATGTTAGAGCATCACGCTGGAAGCCCTGGAGCAATTTCAATCAAACTTAGCACACATATGACTTACAATCTGGATAGTGCACCGTGGGGGTTAGATCACCCCTTAGATACCCCTATGACCTCTAAGGGTCGGGATGACACGTAAAACTAATCGAAAATGAACGATATTAGTGTCTAATCCATAGTCTCTGTTGTAGCTCAGATGAATAGTGACTCCCGATATCGTTTGTCCAATTTCAACCCCAAAGGCATGGGGGCCCGAGGGATGGGGTGGGATGGGGAGGACATGTAAAAATAATCGAAAATGACTGATATTACTGTCGATTCCATAGATTTTGGGGTCGCTGAGATGAATAGTGACACTCCCGATGCCGTTTAAGTCCAAGTTCAGCTTCCATCGGCATGGGGGGGGGGGGGGGGGGAGCTAGGGGTTGCGTGGGATGGGGTGACATATAAAAATAATCGAAAACGACCAATATCAGTGTCGATTCCATAGTTTTCGGGCTCGGTGAGATAAATAGTGACCATCCCGTTGTCGTTTAAGTCCAAGTCAGCCCCAATCGATATGGGGTCCTAGGGGTGGGTGTGGGATGGGATGACATGTACAAATAATCGAAAACGACAGAAAACTGTCGAATCCATAGTGTTCGGGGTTGGTAAGATTAATAGTGACACTCGCAAGTTCAGCCTCCATTGGCATGGGGGGTTGCATTTAAAATCTCAGATTTCTCTGGCATCCATTTTTAGAGGCTGGATGGATCCCGGGGCGTTTTTGGTGTGGTCGTACCAAAGGGGGAAAAAAAGGGGGGGACCCACTGCCAGGATTTGAAACCGGTACCACCGGATTAGTAGACCGAGCACAACCACTCAATCAGCCAAACCGCCTTCATTTTAGTGTAGGTGAATAAAAAGAGATTACTGGACTGGGCATCATAAGGAGGTGAAGAACAGAAGGAAGACCATAGAACAAATCTTACATTCTGAACTATAAACTAACGGAAAAGTAAGAAAGGAAATAGTCAGTGAAATGATCAAGACCTTGATCCAAGCAGGTTGTGTCTGTGCTCCTCTGAAGTGATTTCTTTTCGGAGCAGTCATAGCGGTTTCAGGTCATTTCATATTTCTGTGGACGTTTTAGTGGCGCAGTGATTAGTGTGCTTGTCCATCAAGCGGAAGTCGGTGGTTCACATTCTGTTGAAGGCTTTCCAGTCATCGAGCTGTTGTAAAAGGATAATATTTTAATGTTTTATGGGTTTTATCCCCCTGTTATCCAAGCTTATGTTTTATCACATGTAAATTATTGGGGTGAACCCCCCCCCCCCCCAGAATTGACAACTTTGTAGAAGATTCTGATTATTCTCATTTTGCACGAGCCCTGGATGTGAACTCAGGGCCACATGAATTGTGAGCTGGAGTTTTTTTTGTTGTTGTTGTTGTTGTGGGATGGGGGGGGGAGATTGGTTTATGTGAAAGTATTGAGTTAGAATCTTGTCTTGGTTCTCCAGAGAAGAGCAGTGTTTTTGTGTTTGTTATGACTGTTAACAAGAGAGACAGACAGATAGACAGACAACGTCTGTAGTTTTTCTTGATCGTTTCTGGTGCAGAAGCTGGCCAATGTTTTATTCACAGTATTTCATGTTCTGTATTGTTGCATCAGCAATTTTATCTCTCTCTCTCTCTCTCTCTTTCTCTCTCTCTCTCTCTCTCTCTGAATCTTAAGTGCCCAGGGTACATGGGGCTTCCGCAAGGGTTTTCCACAAATGCCTGTCGCTTGTCTTTTTTTTTCCTGTTGCTCAGTGAGCCCTCTATTGCTCAACATCCTCTCTGTTGTTCTTCTCCATGTCTTTGTTGGTCTACCCTTACTTCTGTTCCCCTCTGGTTTCCATCTTAGGGCTATTTTTGGTAGTGAGTTTTCAGTCATTCGGAGCACATGTCCCAACCATCGCCAGCGTCTTTCTTCAAAAATTGCTGTTAGTGGCTTCATCTGCATTTCTCTCAACAAGATGTTATTTTTTATAGTGTTTGGCCAAACTATTTTTTTAATTCTTCGTAAGCTGTTAGTCTGGAAAGAATTCAACTTGTTTTCTATTGTTTTGGTGATTTTCCAGCATTCACTTCCATAGAGTAGTACACTTAGAACATTACTCTTAAATATCCTGATTTTCGTATTCAGGCTTAGTTTTTTTTAACATTTTTTAATTTCCATATAGTCTGCAGCATTGCAAATGCCTAGTGTCTGCTGTTGATGTCCTCTGTGCTGTCTCCATTTTCTAGTACTCTACTGTCAAGGTATACAAATTCGTTGACCTCCTCCGCTAACTTGCTATCTACTCTGAGTACATTTTTGTTGTTCACATTTTGCTTCATTAACTTTGTTTTTCCTATTTTGATCTTTAGTCCTATGTTGTTTCATTCTGAGTTAGCTTGTTTATTTTATCTTGCATTTCTTTGTGACTGCTTGATAGTAGACAAATGTCGTCCACAAAGTCAAGGTCATCCAGCACTGTGTCAAGAGTCCATTGTAATCCTCTGCGTTTGTCTGATGTTGCCTCCTTCATTAACCAGTCTACTGCCAAGATAAATAATGTTGGTGATAGTACACATCCCTGTTTCACTCCTGTTTGTACCCTAAAGCTACTGGAGGTATGTTCTCCACAGATCATTTTGCACTGAAAACCCTCGTATAGGGCTTTGATTACATTCACTATCTTATGGGGGAGGCCATGCCATTTTAGAATTTTCCACAGTGCATCTCTGTTGACATTGTCAAAGGCTTTCTCAAAATCTATAAACAATGCATATGTTGTGTATTGCCACTCATTTGCCTGTTCTAATATTTGTCTAAGTACAAACATGTGGTCTATGCATGGTCTTCCTTTCCTAAATCCTACCTGCTCTTTCCGAAGTTTTCCCTCAAGTGCTGGTACAATTATGTTGATGATTATTCTGCAAAATACTTTACTAGTGAGTGGCAGTAGAGTAATGCCTCTCTGGTTCCCGCAATCTCTGAGGTCACTCTTTTTTGGTAGTTTTACTATAAGGCCAGTTTTCCACTCCTCTGGAGCTTTTTCTAAATCTCAAATTTGTTGTAGTATCTGGCGGAGTTGTTTTGGTGTTTCTGTTTCTTCTGCTTTCAACATCTCAGCAGTCACTTCATCTTCACCTGGTGCCCTGTCTGATTTTAGCTTCTTTATTGCCTCCTTTACTTCACTTATTGTTATTGGTCCTGTATTGATGTTTAGTTCCGTTTTTACTTCAGGTATGTCTAATGTTTGTGCTGCTTGTGTTCTGTTTAGTAGGGTGTTAAAGTGTTCCCCCAAACTTTCAATTTTTTCTCTTTCTCCACTGACCAGTTGTCCTTTATGTGTCCTTACTGCACTCTCACATCTTGTGTTGAAGTTACCTGTTATCTGCTTTGTGATTTTGTATACGGTTTTCATGTCATTTGCATATGCTACTTTCTCTGCTGCTTCTGCTAAGTTGTCATAATATTGACGTTTATCTTGACGGCATGATTACTTCACTTCTTTGTCTTTTTGTGCATAATTACTTAAAACTTGTTCTTTTAGCCTTTGTGATTTGGTGTTCAGTAAGTTTTTTCTTGATTTCCTTTCTTTGTTCTATCTTATCCCATGTGGTCTTGCTTATCCATTCCTCTTTTCTCCTTTTCCGATATCCCAGCCCCTCTTTTGCTGTTTCCTGTAGTGTTTTATTGAACTCTAGTATGGACATTTCTGCTTCGTCTTGTAGGACACTGAAGCGGTTCTTAAGTACTATTGAGAATTCATTCCTTGTTTGCTGGTCTTTCAGGTTTATTGTATCACAACGTATCTTTCTGTGTTCTCCGATTTTGGCCTACCTTAATTTTAGTTTTATTTTTGCTACCAGAAGGTTGTGATCACTTCCTACATCTGCTCCTTTCCTTGCTCGCACATCTTGTAGTGAGCGTTTCCACTTGTTGTTTATTAGTATGTGATCGATTTGGTTTTCTGTGGTTTTATCTGGTGACCTCCAAGTCACCTTATGGATGTTTTTATGTTGGAAAATTGTCCCTCTGATGGTCATCATGTTTTCTTCACAGAAACTGCACAGTCTTTCTCCATTTTCATTTATTTCTCCGATTCTTTCTCTTCCCATGATTCTTCTTCTATCTTCATTTCCCTCACCTACTTTTGCATTGAAGTCGCCCAAGATGAGTAGCATATCACGCCTGTGTATTGTTTCAACTGTGTCTTGGAGGCTGTTGTAAAAATCTTCTTTTAATTCCTTTTCAGCTGCTTCTGTTGGTGCATAACAAACTATAATAGACAGCTTCGTGAATCTTGAGTTGAAGCGTGCATATAATAATCTCTCATTTATAAGGGTCCATTTCAGCAATGCTCTTGATGCTTCTTTTGTTATAATCAATGCTACTCCTCCTTCATGATGATCTTCTTTACCTGACAGTATTATTGTATCTTCTGCGTGCTGTGTTGTTAATTTCTCTGCCTTGTGCTGTCCATCTTGCTTCTTGTATTCCTAGTATGTTTTGTTTGTTCGTGTGCATTTCCTTGATGGTTTGTGCTAGTTTTCCAGTCTGGTTAAGTGTTCTTACATTCCAGCTGCCTATTTGCATCTTGTGTTTAGGTTCTAGGAGGTCTACAGTTGGGCTGGGTTCTTCCAGTGGCTGGCTTTCATCCACAACTCATAGGCTCAGTTTCCTGATAAACATTTCTCCTTCCACCAGCGTTTATTTTCCCCTTGCTTCCGTTTCTGTAGCATTCTGATAGTTTTTTTTTTTACCAGATAGGGTTGCTGGCCCTATGCCGAACCCTCCTAAGTCGCCTTTTATGATCATGCGTGGTAGGGTACAGTGGTCCTATTCTTTGCAGATCCCGGGTACCACACGGGGGGATTTTAGATATGGAATGCTATTATCTTTATCATTTGCAATGATACAGATCCATTATCATCATGTTTCGCCAGTAAACCTGTATCTGAAGTCGTCCAGTGTTTGTAGATTCCCCCCCCCCCGAACGCGGTGGCGTTGTGGCTGGTTGAACACTGTGTTCTCTGTCAGAGGATGACTTACAGATGATTTTGTCGTGTGCCCAATATGTGAGATGCCTGAGTGTGAGACCAATCAACAATGCTTCTCTGATATCATCCGTCTGTCTCAACGTGGCACATTACAGCCTGGTTTACTGTAGCAAAGACTACCCGACTTTCATCTAACAGAGGAAGAAAAGGCGGCCAGGCACGTTGTTGGCCACATCACTCTTCAGTGTGCTGTAAGGTCAAGGAGGAAAAACTTGACAATAACACCATATCCACAAGAACCTCCAGAGTATGGTAGGATTACGTGGATTCTTTATATTTATTTCTGTACATTAGTTTCCCCAAGTTCCACTACAGGGCACAGAATATTTGTTATACCCTGTACCACCTCTCCATTGGTACCCCCAAGTAACAGGCATAGCCTGGCTAACGCCATAGTCCCCATGGTGGTGGAGTCTGCTAAGGAAGCATTGTCACCCCATGCTTTTTAGCTGTACTCCGCGACCGAAGAAATAGCTGCTCCCACGTCGATACGATGCTGTTCCTCAACACCTTCACAGCATCGGCTGCAAAGAACACCAGCTCGCAGTTACAGGGAGATTGTACAAGTACAAATACTCGTCACTCCCTAACTATCTGGCAGTGAAGGTTATCTGCAAAAGGATCTGCAGCTTGTTCTTTGTCTTGTCTTATGGACAAGCGTTCCCCAGTCAGGTATCTTGATATTTTCCACAGATTTCTAAAGATGTAATTCTCTTGCTGTTTTCTTTCTGAGCTTTCACGTTGAACGTTTCTGAATATTATTAAATTTTCTCTGCATTTAATTCATAGACGCATCAGCAGCAGGGCATCTTGCTTACAACCCAGAGGCCTACAGGAGAGCTGTTAGGGATGCAAAGTTCCGCAAGGAAATGGCTGCATTTAATATAAATGCACGATTGTATATATTAATCTCCTTTTGTTTTTTAATTTTCCAAAAATTTTTTTCTTCATGTCCGTCCATATTTTACCGTTCATTCTTCAGAATTTCCACACAAGAAAAGAAAAATGCTGTGGATTTTTTTGCCTTCTTTTTTGTTTAATGTTTTCAAGCTGGTTAGTTCTGTTACAACTTACGGCAGTGCATTGCAGAATAAAGAACTTTCAAGGAAATTAAGCCTATGCCGAAGCTGATTAAAAAATTTCTTTTCATAAGAGGAGAAAGAAATAATTTAAATTATAAAAACCTTACCAGAGAACGGGGGGAAAAAACAAAACCACAGGAAGTGCTAAAAGACGACTAGAAAAAAAAACACAAAACAAACACACACATATACACACACACAAACCTGGATACGAGAAGGCAGTCTATAGGGGGTTTTAAAAGAACCGGCAATCAAAACTATAGAAGTCTGATGCTAGATAGAAATGAAGATTGATTAAACTAAAATAATGTCGCTTGCTGGTGGATACTTCAAGAAACAAACAGCCCAGGGCGGGAAGTGATGCACCACATCCCGCGCTGACAAAGGCATTGTGGGATTCTGCTTTCTGAACATAATTTCATCAAACGTTATTTAACGGCCTTGTGATGATTGTTACTAAAACTGCTGGCCACGACTAGACTTTAATGACAACTCGATGTAATTTTCAGCTTCCGGAGAAACTTTCAGTGAATTATCTGAACTGCCATTTAAGTGAAATTTCAGCACACCACGTGGTGGGTGCGTTTTTCTTTTTTTTTTTCTTCTTTTTGTTCAGCGAAAGCAGAAATAGAGAACTCTGTGTGCGTGTGTTTTGCTGTTTCAATTTTCTTTCTCCCCTGAAGTTAATTTCATGGATAATACACTGTCCTCATTTTTGTAAAGCAGTCGTTTCCGCTCGTGTTCCCGCTGTTGATTTTAACACCTCCGCGAATAAATTAGTTCCAACTTTGTCCCCATTGAACAAAAGTAACATTCACCGAGTCCCCATTACGCGTTGACAGACAGCAGAATAAGCTCATTATGAACATACCCTCTATAATGTCCACTTTCATTTCAGGGACAGGCAATTCATTCTGTCTTCGGATACAAACAAGACAACAGACATTGATGGCGCAAGGTCACCTGAGACGCCTTGGGAGATACTGAGGAAGTGCTAAATAGATAAACTTCATTTAACTCACCTTCTATTCTCTTTTCAAGCCAGACAGGAATCACTGTCTTTTTTCCCCTCCCACTTTTCCCCAGCAAAACTTAGAGAGTGGCTAAGACTGGTACATCTCACGGCAGTGGCGCCTGAATAAATGTGACAGTCGGGACTACTTTCTTGCTTTATCTGCCCTTTTACACAGACATAAAAAGTTTGTTCCTTCACTTTATTAGGGCGTTATTGATTGTTAACCGTTCTATTTACCGGCTGACCACAGGGAGAGACAGGGCAGTTTTGCCCACTCTCTCCGTCTTGTTCAGTAATTCATCTTTATTAGAGCAAGATCTTAATTTGTGGTTGGTGGAAGTATACGATGAACGGAGTAGGAGGTCTAGATTTGAATCAGCGGTCAGTCTTTCTTCTCCTCCTGGGCCGTGGAGCCGAATGGCTGATATCTCCAGGTGACGCCGGGCCTCATGGGCGATAACTCTCTGGCAGATGTCGCGAGTTTGCAGAGAGCGAAAACATTCACAGTAAATATTACTTTGTTGCTCACCGGAACTATCCGTGGAACCAGATTCCCGCTCTCCCGTTTATGGTAATGTGCTACCAGCGCTAGAGAAAGATAACGCTGATAAGAAATTACTGTAAACCTGGAAGTGAATAATTAATTTATCTTCATGCTGTACCTCTTCAGTACAGCAATTAATCTGCAGAAACCAATGAGAATGGTCGGCGCCGTCTGACCTCGGAACTGACCTCAGGCAGCCGTCTTTCTTATCATACTTAAGAAAACTCACTTTGCCTGTCTTTTTCATTTATGGAGCAATCTGTGGTATTTTTAAAAAATAGTTTTCATAACTTTTTGGTCACCTTCATACGCATTAGCTTTGACTCTTGGATAGATAAAAGGGATGGCGACTGCAGTAAAACTGGTTAATATAAATAAGGTAGATAGAGGTGTATGGTGCAGTTTTACAAAGTGAGGGAGGAAGTGAGCGTCGTGCTCTCAGCAAAGCGGAAATGTGTATGGAAGAAGGAGGAGGAGGAAAAAAAAAAAAACGTTGCCTACAGACAAAAGATTCCCGATATAGCCAATCATAGCGAAGATGCGGAGAGAGAGAGGAGGAGAACAAGTGGGAGAAAGGGGTTGGGGGAAGGCAATAGAAACATGATAGCCGCTAGAGGTGTCGGGGGGGGGGGGGGTGGTGGGGGGAAGGGGAGAGAAAAGAGGACGCGAGAGATAATGAATGAAGAACTTAAACGCCTACAAGGAGGAAATGTACAACTGGTGAATGGGACAAGACCAATATGTTGGCAGAGAAGGAAATGGGATGGTGGTAGGGAGGGGTAGCATAGAGAAAGAAATTAGAGATTAAAAAAGGACCAGTGGAAAAATAAAGAAGTTACAGAAAGCTGAAGACATTGTTAATTCCAGCTGGGTGGAGACAGCCAGTCTGGAAAATAAGGCGCTGTTCTAGGACCCTCCGAGATCGTACATCTGCGGAACAAGAGCGGATCTACCTGACTCTTAGATAAAACTGGACTGAGGCAGTTTATACACTTCTCATTTATAAAAAGTCCAGTTTTATCCAAGAGTCATATATATATATATATATATATGGGATTAGCCAGCCTTCTTCAATATTAAGTTCTTGTAGTATGGATATGTTTGTTCTTTTTTGTGTCCATGATATTTGAAGAACTTTTCTGTAGCATTTACATTTAAATGCATTTATGTGTTTCTCAGCTGTTTTGTTAAATGTCCAGATCTCACAGGCATATGTTGCGATGGGAAGGATGCATGCCCTTAAAAATCTTATTTTTGTAGTTCTGTCTGTTCCTCTCCACAGATTCTTTAGTTGTTTTACTTTCTGAAGAGTGATAGATGTTCTCCTTTTAATTTCCTTCATTGTATTTCCATTATAAGTTAGTAGTGATCCAAGATCAGTTGGAAAGAGTGGCCCAGGACCGAACTGCCTGGCGAGCTCTTGTTGGCGGCCTATGCTCCACGAGGGGTCAGAGGCATAGATAGATAGATAGATAGATAGATAGTGATCTAAGATATTCAAAACTCTCCACTTCTTCCAGTTTTTCCTCATTGATACATATATCAGCTGCCTTGTTTGTTTTGTCACTTGTCATCAATTTAGTTTTCTTCGCATTAAGATAGAGGTTTTGCTCTTCGCTGTTCTTATGGACTGACATAATTGGTTTTTCCATTCCTTTTTTGTGTTGTGGACGACACAAATATATATACTGGATGATAAATTAAAATTTTGTTCATATCACCGGACCTCAGAATTATTCATTTAATATTCAGTAAATATTATGTTAACGTATGTTAACACTCATGTTCCTTGAGGTTAGTATTGTGTTAAAAAATAATACATGAACTCGCTTCTGAAGATGTAACGCTTTCTTACTTTCTGAACAACTCTCTCCAACTGTGCATGATTGTCCTCTGCCCCATCCACCCGCACCCCCCCCCCCCCAACATTTAAAAATTGAATGTAATAGATAATTAGCTCGTTGCGACTATTACTTTAATTGAGTGTAATAGATAATTACCTCGTTACGTCTATATTTTAATTGAGTGTAATAGATAACTACCTCGTTACGTCTATCATTTTATTTGAGTGTAATAGATAACTGCCTTGTTAGGTCTATCATTTTAATAGCGAGCTTGAGCAACTATCTTCTGCTTCTCTTTTAATATTAAAACAACACAGATAAGACTAGGGAAATATCAGTCCCGGAGAAAGTGTTAGGAAACAAGGGACTGGGCACGAGAAACAGCCGAGAATATAGCAAGCGACAAAAGCAGAAATCTCTTGCTACTAGCAGCCCGGGATGTCTTGAGCACTAAAGGGACCAAAAGAGAGAGAATAATAATGTCAGGCTAACCAAAGACAACCTGGCGAAAGGAAGGAAGAAAAAAAAACTGAAGAAACAGAAATGAATGACTTGCAGCATGCAGCACAGCTGGAGCACCATACAAAGACTGGCTGGAGACCGTGAGAAATGGAAAGAAATTGTTGCTCTCATGTAGGACGCCACAAGGCGCACTGACCAGTAATTGCTTAGTCCCGAGTTTCTAGCTAGCACAGTATTCAATAAATCAATCTTTTGTTGTGGATACCTCCCAAAGTAACATTCAAGGAAATGAAGAGGCAGACAGACTGGCAAAAGAAAGAGAAAGAACGCAACAAATAAATAGAAGCTCATGGTATAAAGAAGCGAATAACAGACTAAAAGTCATATATATAAAGAAAAACGGATAAAGCAACATCCAAAAGCAAAAAAACAGATAAATGCTATCAAAACTCAAGACACGACCAATCTTCCTGTTGAGAAAAGGACACTGCGTACTGAGACGTCATCTGTACCAGAAGCTGAAAACTAACCCAACAAGACTTAACTACCTGCGGTATAGAGCAACAGAAACCACGTCGTATCCTCCTGAGCTATACAAATCACTCAGGCAAAGGATCTGGCCAGGCGCTAGATCCCTACAGGAGAAACTCTACAGCGGTGCTGAAAACTGTATTTGTTAGAGAGACAAACTTGTTAGAGGTTCGATGTCAGAGTTAAAGCGTTGAAAAAGTCCAGAGCTTTTCAATCTATGCTGCGTGGCGTTTTGGGGCTGTTGATATCTCAGGTTCTCTGAGACAAATCTAAAATATTTCTTCTTTGTTTTTCATGCTATAAACGAACATCAGTAAATATTATTACTATTTTTTTTCAGATCCCAATAAAGACTTCTAATTAAATAAATATACATTTTTTAAATTTTGCATTTTGCACATTGAACTCGTTGCACAAGTACATAGATGTGAAATTTATTTATTCAAGTATTTAGTTCTAAATTTTAAAAAAATGTAACTGCTTTTATTGATGGTTCATAATATTAACGAACAAACAAACAAACAAACAAACAAACAAACAAATAAACAAACAAACAAATAGATTTCTGAGAGCTCCAGGTGTATTTCTTCCCTGGTGCAAGGACCCCTTCTGTCTAAAAAGATTTGGAATCTCTGAGTTGGTTAGTCACTGGCCAAGAAAGTGAAATGAATGTTAAACGTATATCTTATATCCTTCCCGTGCCATTAAACGTCACATAGGGCTCGCAAAGTAGTTCGTCAATTTTTCCTGTCTGCGGCGAGTCTTTCAACCTCATCAAAGGATTTTATGCCTGTTAATTTGGCATTTCTTAACAATGTCCTCTTCAGAGTTTCACACGGTCTGCCTCTTTTTCTTCGGCTTGTTGTGTTCCACTTGATAGCTTGTTTTGGGATTCTCTGATCATTTCTTCTCATCAAGTGACCAACATATGTCCATCTCTTTTTCCTCATCACCCATGAGACTGGTTGTTGTTCAGCCATCTGCCTTATCTTTGCACTGTTCTTGAATTCATTCCACTTGATGCCGAGTATTTTCCTTAGGCACTTGTTTTCAAAAGAGTCTAATTTCTTTTCTATTTCTTTAGTTGTTTTCCAGCTTTCGCATGCATAAGTGAGGGTGGATATTACATTTGAATTGAATAGTCTTAACTTGGTTTTTGTGCTTATAACTTTTGAATTCCGTATATACAATAGTTAAATGTTAAAAAGTAGACATGCAAGGAATGTCAGACACACATACAATACTTTAAATGTTAAAACACTAGACATGGAAGGAATGTCAGACACACATACAATACTTTAAATGTTAAAACACTAGACATGAAAGAAATGCCAGGCGCACATACAATACTTTAAATGTTAAAACACTAGACATGGAAGGAATGTCTTACACACATACAATACTTTAAATGTTAAAACACTAGACATAGAAGGAATGTCAGGCACACTTACAATACTTTAAATGTTAAAATACTAGACATAGAATGAATGTCCTACACACATACACTACTTTAAATGTGAAAACACTAGACATGAAAGGAATGTCAGACATATAAACATTCTTTAGCTTATTCTTGCTCGATAATGCATATGAATATGGTAATATTAACAGTTTTCTTCCGTTATTATTTCTCATGTGTTCAATTTCTTTGTTGTTTTTTTTTTTACCTTGAGCGCATATTTCTTGTCCTGAGCATTAAAAAAAAAGCAAACTCATAAACAGATGAAAGCTTCAAAGATAGCAACAATCGTTTACACATGTTGATAAAACGTATCACCATAAAATATCACAGAGACTCTACGGCGCCATTGGATAATAAGACAATCATATATGGTCTCATATAAACTGCATGTTTTGTTGGCAAACGAAACTTTCCTGATAGTGAATGAGAGTCACCTTTGGAGAACTTTACCGGGAAGAAAGAAAAAAAAATTGCTATTTTTGTTATATATATATATATATATATATATATATATATAATATATATATATATATATATATATATATATGAGAGAGAGAGAGAGAGAGAGAGAGAGAGAGAGAGAGAGAGAGCACAGTTATAAAATTCTAAAATTCTTCGCATCCCAGGAGTTATGCAACAAAAGCAAATAGCATGCTCGTGACAATTATTTGTAAGTGAGCCTAAATAATTTCAATAAAGGAAAGAGACGAAAGGTGGAAAGTTTTCTTGCTTTTAGCAGATTGTTCGCGAAAAAAAAACTGAGAGAACTAATGGAAACAGTTCCTATATAGATTCTTGGTCTTGTTCAGCCTTCCTCGAACTTCGAGCAAAATGTTCTTTTGCAGCCGATGCGGTGAAGATGTTGAAGCACAGGCGATGGACCGGAAGGCGAGCAATGTGCTTTCCAACGTTTGGCGGTTCGTGAGTAAAGTTTTAGGTCTGTGTATGCAGATAAATTCTCAAAATATTTTTTGTGTGCAAATATGCGTCATAATAGCAAATTATAAAAGTATGGTTTAAAGTTCTCATAGAACAAAAAACACAAAAAAAAAAAACAGCACACACACACACCCACGAGCGCGCGCGCACAGAGAGAGAGAGAGAGAGAGAGAGAGAAATCATTAAAACAAACTCATGTCTTTGCTTACAGTTAGGAAAAAAAAAACAACACAACAAATACTGACTACCTGCGGGTGATAACTATCATTCGATACCTTCACCACTTTGAGAAGTTACGAGGACAAAACTTCCAACAATTTCCATGAAAGAAATGAATACTCTACAAAACGAAATAAAACTGAAATACTTGGCGCCATCAGAAATATTCAGGCGCCTCGGCGACCTCGTGGTCATAATTTGTAGACCCTTATAATAGACGAACACATAACGGGGATTCTTCTGTTTCGTCTTCACCGTCTACGCAATTTTCCCCACCAAATGACTCCGTAATTGAAACAAGTACAGCTCTGGATGTAAGTAGAATGGGAAACATATGGCATCATTAACTCCATATTTTCTCTCTTTCGTTCAGCCGAAGCTGATTATTTTCAAATTTGCCCACCACTTGAGCTGGCTCTTTGATTTCGAGTACCTTACGGCAAGAAGCGAGTGCCCATGATGGGTAATGGGGCTTACTCAAGTAATTCTTTCAATTCTTTGCCCCATCACAACTTTTATGATCGAAGCTCTTCAGTTTAAGTGCGCTACACTTCGGACGGAATTGCCAGATACCAGGAGAGTTTGCTGGCTTCTGTCTATTAGTCTTAATTGGTTTTTATTTTGTGTTTGTACTTCAGGAACCTGTGAAACCCACGTTGAGATTATAGAGCAGTTCAAGTTGGGTTCTGTTTTCTAGGGGGGTTTTTTTTGGCGGGGGGTGGGGTGGAGAAAGGGAGGAATCTGTGTAGTTTGTTCAAGATTTGTCCAATAATTTTTCCCTTTCTTCTTTTTTTCCGAGAGAGAGAGAGAGAGAGAGAGAGAGAGAGAGAGAGAGAGAGAGAGAGAGAGAACCCTCTGTATTAACTGTGCTTGAGATACAAGATGTGTTTGTGAGAAACCAGAGTGTTTATAAAACAGATGCTGTGGGAGAAAACACAGATATTTATATTCTCATTTCAGAACAGATGTCCACATTATTGACTACTTTTGTTTAAATTGTACGAAGACGCTGTCTAATTTCGCACTCAGTTACACATATCTGACATGCTAGCGTCAGGGTTGGTGAACCATAGCTGACATGCTAGTGTGAGCATGCACACGATGCCTGAAAGTGTGTACGACTTTTGGGGGTGGAGCGTCCTCGCTTGCGTGGTCCGAACGTATGATTACCTATATATCGTAGAAGGATGCGTGACGGAGAGAGAGAAAAGCTTGAGGAAATGGCGTTTCGTTTCGTTGGTATTTATGATTATCGTAAAAATTTAGCCCTAGCCGACCTCTAATATCTGATAATGTATTGTGAAATCATAACGTGCTGTGGATTAAGTCACTCTGGTCTTATGTGTATTCAGACCAACAAGCAGCAGTAAGAATAAATGGTGAAACAACAAGTTGGTTTGACATAAAACAAGGGGTCCGTCAGGGGTGCATATTGTCACCCTACTTATTTAACTTGTATACTGAAAATATAATGAGGAATGTTAGAGAAGATGTAGACAAAGAATATTACGATGCCATAACAGTTGGAGGTTATGAAATACCAGAGATTAGATATGCTGATGACACAGTATTGCTGTCCACAACACAAGAAGGAATGGAAAAACTAATTATGTCAGTCCGCAAGAACAGCAAAGAGCAGAACCTCTATCTTAATGCAAAGAAAACTAAAGTGATGACAACTGACAAAACAAACAAGGCAACTGAAATATGTATCAATGAGGAAAAACTGGAAGAAGTGGAGAGTTTTGAATATCTTGGATCACTACTAACTAATAATGGAGATACAATGAGGGAAATTAAAAGGAGGACATCTATTGCTCTTCAGAAAGTAAAACAAATGAAGAATCTGTGGAGAGGAGCAGACAGAACCACAAAAATAAGATTTTTAAGGGCATGCATCTTTCCCATCGCAACATATGCCTGTGAGACCTGGACACTTAACAAAACAGCTGAGAAGCACATAAATGCCTTTGAATGTAAATGCTATAGAAGAGTTCTCCAAATATCGTGGACACAAAAAAGAACAAATATATCTATACTACAAGAGCTTAATATTGAAGAAGGCTGGCTAGTAAAGAGGATTAAAGAGAGAAAACTTAAATATTTTGGCCACATTAAACGTCATGATAATTTAGAGAAGACCGTATTGGAAGGATACATAATGGGAAAAAGAAAAAGAGGAAGACCGAAACGAAGATGGCTGCAAGACATCGTTGATGATCTGGAAATGGATGCAGCAGCAGCAGGCCATCTTGCTCACAACCGAGAGGCCTACAGGAGTGCTGTTTGGGAGGCAAAGTTCCGCAAGGGACATGCAAAGGAATGAATGAATGGTCTTATGTGGAGATTCTCTGATTCCTGATGATATTCGTTATAAATTTTGGATGGGCACACATCACGTCTATCACGTGTTCATTGCATGGATAATACTATGTCACTGTTATCAGGAGATACCTAACCCGGCAGCAGGCAGCTGCACAATCAATGATGTGCATTAACACATGGTAATTCCTGGATATGGGAGGAGGCACCATAGCTGCAGATATGTGTGATAATTCAGTGCGTTAGCACAAGCGGGAGATATGTGTGATAATTCAGTGCGTTAACACAATGGGAAGATATGTGTGATAATTCAGTGCGTTAACACAGTGGGAAGATATGTGTGATAATTCTGTGCGTTAGCACAAGGGGATACATGTTGTGATATTCAGTGCATTAGCATAATGGAGATTATGTGCAGTATGAGGAGGGGGATCATGGCAGCAGTTGTTGCAAGTGCAGAAATGCAGTGGCACCTGGTGATACTGGGAGACGCGAGTTTCATAAGAGTAGCAGTAGCTGCAATTTTAATAAGTGCAATGGCAGAATTTATATGAATGTGTGTATATGCTTATGAGAGCCAGAAGAGCCCTGGTAAATTGGGTCCATATGATTTCAGTTGATACTTAGAGGTATACATTATATTGATGCCATGCTTATTACACTCATGATGATGCATGTTGATGTCTATATATGCAATGTCTGTTGTGACGTTAATATGGTGTATGTAGTGTGGATAAATAAATATTGATTGATTTGAACTGCTCGACTTGGTTATGTGTATTGCACGTCATGTAATTTTGTATGGATGTATGTAATATGCTGCATAAATGGCATACAGTATCCTTGGAG
The DNA here is from genome assembly GCA_009760885.1 of Achatina immaculata. Taxonomy (NCBI): domain Eukaryota; kingdom Metazoa; phylum Mollusca; class Gastropoda; order Stylommatophora; family Achatinidae; genus Lissachatina; species Lissachatina immaculata. The sequence continues at coordinate 26,842,264 of CM019691.1, read as the reverse complement.
GGGAAATTCTGGGTTGTCGGTTAGATGGGTGTTGAGCCTGACCACCCAGTACGATAGTACATTGGCCAAAGATTTGTGGGTTGTAACTGGGTTTGGTCCTGTCCCTTCCCTAAATTGTGCTCATTTGTGGATCTAGCACCCGCTAGGTTTACACTAGCATCAGGGTTGGTGAACCATAGCTGACATGTTAGCGACAGGGTTGATGAACCTTAGCTGACATGTTAGCATCAGGGTTGGTGAACCATAGCTGACATGCTAGAGCCAGGGTTGCCGAATCATAGCTGACATGCTAGAGTCAGGTTTGGTGAACCATAGCTGACATGCTAGAGCCAGGGTTGCTGAATCATAACCGACATGCTAGCTTTAAGGTTGGTGAATCATAGCTGACATGCTAGAGTCAGGGTTGGTGAACCATAGCTGACATGCTAGAGTCAGGGTTGGTGAAGCACAGCTAACTAAGAAGTTATTCCTGCTAACCTGGCTAACGGGGCAGGGATCGTTATAGTCATCATGGTGGTGGAGCTTGCTAAGCAAGTACTGCACACTCCTGGCTTTTTAAGCTCCCCTCAGGCACTGAAAAAAACTAACCAACGTAACCCACCCCCATTCCGACACCATCAATGCTGTGCCTCAACATCGTCACCCCAATGGTGCAAAGAATATTAACTCACAGCTCTAGGGAGATAGCAGAAGATGAAGAAGAAGAAGAAGTAGTAGAAGAAGAAGAAGAAGAAGTTGTCTATTTAATTCAAAAGTGCTTTGAAGGATCTCACATTAGTCTGTATATAAAGGTTCATTTGCAAGTCCCTTGCGGAACTTCCCACCCACCCCCACCAACAGCTCTCCTGTAGGCCTCTCGGTTGTGAGCAAGATGGCCTGCTGCTGATGCATCCATTTGCAGATCATCAACGATGTCTTGTAGCTGTATTCGCTTTGGTCTTCCTCTTTCTTTTTCCCGTTATGTACCCTTCCAAGACATATATATATATATATATATATATATATATATATATATATATATAAAGGTAGATTTCATTATTTCACTCAGAACGCAAAGAACGGTGCAAAATATGATTTTTTTTTAAAAGCCGTAGTCCTGGCTGTTGCCAATGCGCTTTTTTTCCCCCCATTTTGCTCCTGCGCGCGCGCGCACACACACACACACACACACACAAGTATTTTTAGACAGTATTTTTATCAGGTAAAACATTTGATCCGTAGAATTAAAAAAAACAACAAAAACAAACATACGAAATAGCAAAGATACAATATCATAGTTAGTTGCAAAGACAAAATCTTTTGAAAGTGTATCTGGCGTAGCTGCGGAACTTAAAAAGTTATAGAATTCCAAAGTGTACAGCACTTTACTTCATAGTTTTTACATCGGTGTATATTTAAAGACAAATGTTGATGTAGGAAATTTAGTTCATTCTCGGTAGCATTTTTTCTTGATCATTTCTTTCAGACAGACAGACAGACAGACAGACGTGCCATTGTCATGGAATGTAGATAGGCTTTTAGCCTAAAGGCCAGGGGTGTCCAACTTGAACACACAGCTGCATCCACAAATCAACTGACGGATCGCATCTGAATGAAAAGTTCTTGCTGAAATATTGTATAACATTCGTCGGATTATTCTACTATCGACCACACAATCAGTTTAAGCTATAATGATTTCTTCCTTTTGCAGTATGAAGCTAAAATTCACTGTCTCTTGACTAACAACGTAAATTTTGGTCAAACAAATTACAGTCTCATAATAACTTTGGGGGCGGCCAGTTGGATACCGCTGCTACTGCGCCCCCCCCCCCCCCCCCCACAAAAAAAAATTTCTTAGAATGTTAAATCCAAGCACTTATGATAAGTCAATCATTTTCTCCAGACTGCTCTTGAGGTGAAAAATCTCACTGTCGTGCACGTACTCCGTAGCATCGGCGAGAACCCTGATGAACGGGAGGTGATGAGCGGTATTTGATCCCACGCTATTAGTCAAGTGATTTAGCACAATGCTGTCTTGTTAGCATTAGTAAAATAGTAGAAAAAGAACTCTAGATTTAAGAAAAGAAAAATAATAGACAAAGTACTTTAGACCCGAGAGAAAGAAATATAGTAGACATAGTACTTTAGACTACCCGTGTAGTACCCGGGATCTGCAAAGAATAGGGTCACTGTACCCTACTACACATGATCGTATTAGGCGACTAAGGAGGGTTCGGCATAGGGCCAGCAACCCTCTCTCTCTCTCTGAACCTTAAGTGCCCAGGGCACATGGGGCTTCCGCAAGGGTTTTCCACAAATACCTGTCCTTCGCCTTTTTTCTGCTCTTGCTCAGGTGAGCCCTCTATTGCTCAACATCCTCTCTCTTGTTCTTCTTCATGTCTCTTTTGGTCTACCCTTACTTCTGTTCCCCTGTGGTGTCCATCTTAGTGCTATTTTTGGTAGTGAGTTGTCAGTCATTCGGAGCACATGTCCCAACCATCGCCAGCGTCTTTCCTCAATAATTGTTGTCAGTGGTTTCATCTGCATTTCTGCTAATAAGATGTTATTTCTTATGGTGTTTGGCCAAAATATTTTTCTAATTCTTCGTAAACATTTAGTCTGGAAAGAATTCAACTTGTTTTCTATGATTTTGGAGATTTTCCAGCATTCATTTCCATAGAGTAGTACACTTAGAACATTACTCTTAAATATCCTGATTTTCATATTTATGCTTAGTTTTTTTTTTTAAATTTCCATATAGTCTGCAGCATTGCAAAAGCCTGGTTTGCTCTAGTAAGTCTGCTGTTGATGTCCTCTGTGCTGTCTCCATTTTCTACTACTCTGCTGCCAAGGTATGCAAATTCGTTGACCCCCTCCACTAACTTGCTATCTACTCTGAGTACATTTCTGTTGTTCACATTTTGCTTCATTAACTTTGTCTTTCCTACGTTGATCTTTAGTCCTATGTTGTTTGCCTTCTGAGTTAGCTTGTTTATTTTATCTTGCATATCTTTGTGACTGCTTGATAATAGACAAATGTCGTCCGCAAAGTCAAGGTCATCCAGCGCTGTGTCAAGGGTCCATTGTAATCCTCTGCGTTTGTCTGATGTTGCCTCCTTCATTAACCAGTCTAGTGCCGAGATAAATAATGTTGGTGATAGTACACATCCCTGTTTCACTCCTGTTTGTACCCTAAAGCTGCTGGAGGTATGTTCTCCACAGATAACTTTGCACTGAAAACCCTCGTATAGGGCTTTGATTACATTAACTATGTTATGGGGGAGGACATGCCATCTTAGGATTTTCCACAGTGCATCTCTGTTGACATTGTCAAAGGCTTTCCTAAAATCTATGAATAATGCATATGTTGTGCTATGCCACTCATTTGCCTGTTCTAATATTTGTCTAAGTACAAATATGTGGTCTATGCATGATTTTCCTTTCCTAAATCCTGCCTGCTCTTTCCTAAGTTTTTCCTCAAGTGTTGGTACAATTCTGTTGATACTTTACTGGTGAGTGGCAGTAGGGTAATGCCTCTCCAGTTCCCGCAATCTCTGAGGTCACCTTTCTTTGGTAGTTTTACTATAAGGCCAGTTTTCCACCCCTCTGGGGCTTTTTCTAGATCCCAAATTTGTTGTAATATCCGGCAAAGTTGTTTTGGTGTTTCTGTTTCTTCTGCTTTCAACATCTCAGCAGTCACTTCATCTTCACCTGGTGCCCTGTCTGATTTTAGCTTCTTTATCGCCTCCTTTACTTCATTTATTGTTATTGGTCCTCTATTGATGTTTAGTTCCGTTTTTGCTTCAGGTATGTCTATTGTTTGTGCGGCTTGTGTTCTGTTTAGTAGGGTGTTAAAGTGTTCCCTCCATCTTTCAATTTTTTCTCTTTCTCCACTGACCAGCTGTCCATTTTGTATTCTTACTGCACTTTCACATCTTGTGTTGAAGTTACCTGTCATCTGCTTTGTGATTTTATATATGGTTTTCATGTCATTTGTATATGCTGCTTTCTCTGCTGTTTCTGCTAAGTTGTCATAATATTGACGTTTATCTTGACGGCATGATTCTTTCACTTCTTTGTCTTTTTGTGCATAATTACTTAAAACTCGTTCTTTAAGCCGTTGTGATTTGGTGTTCAGTAATTTTTTATTGATTTCTTTTCTTTGCTCTATCTTTTCCCATGTGGTCTCGCTTATCCATTCCTCTTTTCTCCGTTTCTGATATCCCAGCACCTCTTTTGCTGTTTCCTGTAGTGTTTTATTGAACTCTAGTATGGACATTTCTGCTTCGTCTTGTAGGCCACTGAAGCGGTTCTTAAGTACTATTGAGAATTCATTTCTTGTTTGGTGGTCTATCAGTTTTCTTGTATCAAAATGTATCTTTCTGTGTTCTCCGATTCTGGCTTTCCTTAATTTTAGTTTTATTTTTGCTACCAGAAGGTTGTGATCACTTTCTACATCTGCTCCTTTCCTTGCTCGCACATCTTGTAGTGACCGTTTCCACTTGTTGTTTATTAGTATATGATCGATTTGGTTTTCTGTGGTTTTATCTGGTGACCTCCAAGTCACTTTATGGGTATTTTTATGTTGGAAAATTGTCCCTCCGATGGTCATCATGTTTTCTTCACATAAACTGCACAGTCTTTCTCCATTTTCGTTTATTTCTCCGATTCCTTCTCTACCCATGATTCTTCTTCTATCTTCATTTCCTTCACCTACTTTTGCATTGAAGTCGCCCAAGATGAGTAGCATATCACGCCTGTGTATTGTTTCTACTATGTCTTGGAGGCTGTTGTAAAAATCTTCTTTACTTCCTCTTCAGCTGCTTCTGTTGTTGCATAACAAACTATAATAGACAGCTTCGTGAATCTTGAGCTGAACCGTGCATATAATAATCTCTCATTTATTGGGGTCCATTTCAGCAATGCTCTTGATGTTTCTTTTGTTATAATCAATGCTACTCCTCCTTCATGAAGATCTTCTTTACCTGACCATATTATTGTATCTTCTGTGTGCTGTGTTGTTAATTTCCGTCTGCCTTGTCCTGTCCATCTTGCTTCTTGTATTCCTAGTATGTCTAATTTATATCTGTGCATTTCCTTGATGGTTTGTGCTAGTTTTCCAGTCTGGTTTAGTGTTCTTACATTCCAGCTGCCTATTTGCATCTTGTGTTTAGGATCCAGGAGGTCTGCAGTCGGGCTGGGGACTTCCAGTGGCTGGCTTTCATCCACAACCTTCATGGGCTCAGTTTCCTGATAAACCTTTCTCCTTCCACCTGCATTTGTTTTTTCCCTTGCTTCCGTTTCTGTAGCAGTCTGATAGTTTGTTTTTTTTTTTTACCAGATAGGGTTGCTGGCCCTATGCTGAACCCTCCTTAGTCGCCTTTTACGATCATGCGTGGTAGGGTACAGTGGTCCTATTCTTTGCAGATCCCAGGTACCACACGGGGGCAGCAACCCTATCTGGTTAAAAAAAAACTATCAGAATGCTACAGAAACAGAAGCAAGAGAAAAAACAAATGCAGGTGGAAGGAGAAATGCTTATCAGGAAACTGAGCCCATGAAGGTTATGGATGAAAGCCAGCCACTGGAAGTCCCCAGCCCGACTGCAGACCTCCTGGATCCTACACACAAGATGCAAATAGGCAGCTGGAATGTAAGAACACTTAATCAAACGTGAAAACTAGCACAGACCATCAAGGAAATGCACAGATACAAACTAGACATACTAGGAATACAAGAAGCAAGATGAACAGGATAAGACAGAAGGAAATTAACAACACTGCACACAGAAGATACAATAATATGGTCAGGTAAAGAGGATCATCATGAAGGAGAAGTAGCATTGATTATAACAAAAGATGCATCAAGAGCACTGCTGAAATGGACCCCTATAAATGAGAGATTATTATGTGCACGCTTCAACTCAAGATTCACGAAACTGTCATTTATAGTTTGTTATGCACCAACAGAAGCAGCTGAAGAGGAATTAAAAGAAGGTTTTTACAACAGCCTCCAAGACACAGCCTCCAAGACACAGTAGAAACAATACCCAAGCATGATATGCTACTTATCTTGGGCGACTTCAATGCAAAAATAGGTGAGGGAAATGAAGATAGAAGACGAATTATGGGAAGAGAAGGAATCGGAGAAATAAATGAAAATGAGAAAGACTGTGCAGTTTCTGTGAAGAAAACATGATGACCATCAGAGCGACAATTTTCCAACATAAAAACATCCATAAAGTGACTTGGAGGTCACCAGATAAAACCACAGAAAACCAAATCGATCATATACTAATAAACAACAAGTGGAAACGGTCACTACAAGATGTGAGAGCAAGGAAAAGAGCAGATGTAGGAAGTGATCACAACCTTCTGGTAGCAAAAATAAAACTAAATTAAGGAAAGCCAAAATCGGAGAACACAGAAAGGCACGTTTTGATACAACAAAACTGAAAAGACCAGCAAATAGAAAATGAATTCTCAATAGCACTTAAGAACCGCTTCAGTGTCTTACAAGAAAAAGCAGAAATGTCCAAACTAAAATTCAATAAAACACTACAGGAAACAGCAAAAGAAGAGCTGGGATATCGGAAACGGAGAAAAGAGGAATGGATAAGCAAGACCACATGGGAAAAGGTAGAGCAAAGAAAAGAAATAAAGAAAAAAATTACTGAACACCAAATCGCAACGGCTAAAAGAACAAATTTTAAGTAATTGTGCACAAAAAGACAAAGAAGTGAAGGAATCATGTCGTCAAGATAAACGTCAATACTATGACAACTTAGCAGAAGCAGCAGAGAAAGCAGCATATGCAAATGACATTAAAACCATATACAAAAACACAAAGCAAATGACAGATAACTTCAGCACAAGATGTGAGAGTGCAGTAAGGACCCATAAAGGGCAGGTGATCAATGGAGAAAGAGAAAAAACTGAAAGATGGAGAGAACATTTTAACACCCTACTAAACAGAACACAAGCAGCACAAACAATAGACATACCTAAAGTAAAAACGGGACTAAACATCAATACAGGACCAATAACAATAAGTGAAGTAAAGGAGGCAATAAAGAAGCTAAAATTAGACAGGGTACCAGGTGAAGATGAAGTGACTGTTGAGATGTTGAAAGCAGAAGAAACAGAAACACCAAAACAACTTTGCCAGATATTATAACAAATTTGGGATTCAGGAAAAGTTCCAGAGGAGTGGAAAACTGGCCTTATAGTAAAACTGCCAAAGAAAGGTGACCTCAGAGATTGTGGGAACCAGAGAGGCATTACCCTACTGCCACTCACCAGTAAAGTATTTTGCAGAATAATCATCAACATAATTGTACCAGCACTTGAGGGAAAACTTCGGGGGCAGCAGGCAGGATTTAGGAAAGGAAGATCATGCATAGACCACATATTTGTACTTAGACAAATATTAGAACAGGCAAATAATTGGTGTATAAGTATACAACTATACACTAAACACTGCAGTAAAGCTGTGATACTAGAATGTATAAAATTGGAAAAAAGTAGGAGCAGCTTTATTACTTAACGATTACAAAGTTGTGACGTTTCGGCGTGAGCCTTAATCATACAAAAACATACAGGACGAAGAAATAGGGAGAGGAGATAAAGTATAGATTTACATGAATACTATTAAAATAAATAAATAAATAAATAAAATTAAATAAAATTTTTTAAAGGAGTACCTAGCTGTAAATTGCAAGGTGTGGCTTATCTGGCGGTGTGTGTCAGGAATGGATCTGGTAGGACGTGGAAATTGTTTAAATAGAGACCTGTGACATGTGGTCGGTGGGTTGTAACTGGGGGTGGTGGATGGGGAACTGGGGAGGGGAGAGAGAGTGACGCACTACTGGCCTAGCTAGGAGAATTTGAAACAGGTGATTGGGGAAGAGGTGTTGCAGAGAAGAGGGGTTGCAGAGAAAATAGCGGGGTTGCAGAGTGATGCTGTGAGGAAGTTTGAAAAGTAAGAAGGGGTGGATTTAGTGGAGAGGTACTATAATGATTGAAGAAGATGATGTTACGTGTAACTAAACAGCGAGTTTAACCCATGTGGTTCCAGCGTCCCATAATTTTGAATGCAGCGGTTCTCAAGTGCCAGGCGGCTTGTATCATCTGCGTGACATTGTTTAATGGCTGTTACCAGAAAATCAGATTTGCCTCTGTGGTTGGGGCCATCGAAATGATTTGGGACTGATTTCGAAGCATGCTGGGTGATGTCGTACAGATGTTTTTGCATGCGGTCCCCTAATCTGAGGCCAGTCTCACCGATATATGTTATCCTGCATCTTTTGCACACGATGACATATATCACATATATGGCATATATCACATATATGACATATATCACATATATGACATATATCACATATATCACATATATGACATATATCACATATATGACATATATCACATATATGACAAATATCGTGTGCAAAAGATGCAGGATAACATATATCGGTGAGACTGGCCTCAGATTAGGGGACCGCATGCAAAAACATCTGTACGACATCACCCAGCATGCTTTGAAACCAGTCCCAAATCATTTCAATGGCCCCAACCACAGAGGCAAATCTGATTTTCTGGTAACAGCCATTAAACAATGTCACGCAGATGATACAAGCCGCTTGGCACTTGAGAACCGCTGCATTCAAAATTATGGGACGCTGGAACCACATGGGTTAAACTCGCTGTTTAGTTACACGTAACATCATCTTCTTCAATCATTATAGTACCTCTCCACTAAATCCACCCCTTCTTACTTTTCAAACTTCCTCACAGCATCACTCTGCAACCCCGCTATTTTCTCTGCAACCCCTCTTCTCTGCAACACCTCTTCCCCAATCACCTGTTTCAAATTCTCCTAGCTAGGCCAGTAGTGCGTCACTCTCTCTCCCCTCCCCAGTTCCCCATCCACCACCCCCAGTTACAACCCACCGACCACATGTCACAGGTCTCTATTTAAACAATTTCCACGTCCTACCAGATCCATTCCTGACACACACCGCCAGACAAGCCACACCTTGCAATTTACAGCTAAGTACTTTTTTTTTTACAGTATTCATGTAAATCTATACTTTATCTCCTCTCCCTATTTCTTCGTCCTGTATGTTTTTGTATGATTAAGGCTCACGCCGAAACGTCACAACTTTGTAATCGTTAAGTAATAAAGCTGCTCCTACTTTTTTCCAATTTTATACATTCTAGAACAGGCAAATGAGTGGCATAGCACAACATATGCATTGTTTATAGATTTTGAGAAAGCCTTTGTCAGTGTCAATACAGATGCACTGTGGAAATTATAAGATGGCATGCCCCCCACCCCCTATAAGATAGTGAATGTAATAAAAGTTTTCAGTGAGGGTTTTCAGTGCAAAGTGATCTGTGGAGAACACATTTTCAGCAGCTTTAGGGTACAAACAGGAGTGAAGCAGGGATGTGTACTATCACCAACATTATTTGTCTTGGCAGTAGACTGGTTAATGAAGGAGGCAACATCAGACAAAGGCAGAGGATTACAATGGACCCCTGATACAGTGCTGGAGGACCTTGATTTTGAGGACAACATTTGTCTGTTATCAAGCAGTCACAAAGATATGCAAGATAAAATAAACGAACTAACTCAGAATGCAAACAACATAGGACTAAAGATCAACGTAAGAAAGACAAAGTAAATGAAACTAAATGTGAACAACAGAAATGTACTCAGAGTAGATAGCAAGTTAGTGGAGGAAGTCAATGAATTTGTATATAATGGCAGTAAAGTAGTAGAAAATGGAGACAGCACAGAGGACATCAACAGCAGACTTACTAAAGCAAACCAGGCTTTTGCAATGCTGCAGAATATATGGAAATCTAAAAAACGAAGCATGAATACGAAACTCAGGATATTTAAGAGTAATGTTCTAAGTGTACTACTCTATGGAAGTGAATGCTGGAAAATCACCAAAACCATAGAAAACAAGTTGAATTCTTTCCAGACTAAATGTTTACGAAGAATTAGAAAAATATTTTGGCCAAACACCAGAAGAAATAACATCTTATTGGCAGAAATGCAGATGAAACCACTGACAACAATTACTGAGGAAAGACGCTGGCGATGGTTGGGACATGTGCTCCGAATGACTGACAACTCACTACCAAAAATAACGCTAAGACTGACACGAGAGGGAAACAGAAGTAAGGGTAGATCAAAAGAGACATGGAGAATAACAATAGAGAGGATGTTGAGCAACAGAAGGTCACTTTGGCAAAAGCGGAAAAAAAGGCAAAGGACAAGCATTTGTGGAAAACCCTTGCGGAAGCCCCATGTGCCCTGGGCACTCAAGGTTCAGAGAGAGAGAGAGAGAGAGAGAGAGAGAGAGAGAGAGTGTGTGTGTGTGTGTATGTGCTTTAGATGTGAGAGAAAGAAAAATGACAGGAGAATTACCTAGGACTCGAAACACGGACTTCTGCAGGGGCGACCAGCCGTCCAGCATGGAGAAAAAGCACACTATTCACTCGACCATCTTACATCTCCACACTAACAGTCAGAGACTGAATTACAGTTAAGGTTCATATCGATTCGTCCAGTCAAACTTAACCAGACAACGCCAGGTCCCATGGTAGTTTGCTATGAAGGGACCGAAAAAAAAAAGGAAAATTTCTGGACAAAATTAACTAGTACGGAAACAACGCTAGTCTCTCTTACACTACCAAGCTTTAGTTTAACAACCGCCTTTACTAACAATCCGTCAGGATAGGGTCTTAGCCTGCAATGGTTCCGGAATTTTTGTAATAGCGGTTTTTCATCTCTCAAATGAATCGATTAATATTTAATGCGTTGAATGTAAAAAAAAAAAAAAAGTGAAACCCTCTCCTCCTCCTACCCCCTCTTCTTTTCTTTAGGTAGAGGTCAAACCATGAAACGAGCACATACAAGGCGCTTATGAGTAGATGTAGATCTTCTTCTTTGTCCACACTTGCTGTTTGCATCGGCAATTTTGTCTCCTGGATAACCTTTCTGTTTTCTGTACTTCGTGTGCAGCACCATGGAGCTGCTTATTGATAAATAACACTGGCCAGTAGGTGTATCTCATAGTTTTATCGCGATTTTATCTCATAGTTTTATCGCGATTTTATCTCATAGTTTTATCGTCGGTTTAAGTTTGGAGAATGTGTCTTGAGGTACCTGGGCACATCCATACAAAGAAGGACCTACCAGCTGCCTTATATTTTGTATACATGCGATTATCAAAATGGTAAATCACCAGGATGTGATGAGATAACAGCTGAACTTATTAAAGAAGGAGGAAAGGAATGTGCAACAATCTATCATGCACTATGTAAAAAGATATGCCATTTAGATATTTTGTCAAAAGAACGGAAAAGAACTGTATTCATACTACTGCCAAAAAAAAAAAAGGATAACTTGAAATTATGCACAAACTACAGAACCGTTGCCATGATTAGTCATGCCAGTAAAATTCTATTAAAAATCACAATGGGTAGACTTAATAAGAAAATAGAAGAAGTCAATATGGTCCAAGCTGGTTTTAGACAAGGAAGAGGATCAAGAAATCATATATTCAATACAAGATTAATAATAGAGAAATGCAGAGAATTTAATGTGAATCTATATTTATCTTTTATAGACTATTCAATGTCATTTCATTGTGTACACCACCAGAAACTTTGGGAAATAATAGAAAAAAAAAGGGATTTCCACGACATATGATACAATTATTATCACTGTTGTATCTAGACCAACAGGGGCAGTAAGAATAAATGGTGACACAACAACTTGGTTTGAATGAATGAATGAATGAATGAATAATCTTTATTTTTCAAGGGTAAAGAATTGGGCACGCAGGCCCGTCTTACATTCTGCCATTCATCACTCCATCTTTCATTCTTCCCACACACTTGATTTAGTACAAAAATACAAATTAAATTAGTAAAAACATATCAAAAGAGTGTAAGATTTAACTACTACATTCAAGGTAAAAGAGAAGAAGTAATTAACCTAATAAAATAGCACTCACGCACACATACACCCGCAGACATATACATAAATAAAAATACATTGTAAATACAGATCTTCTAACATATGTTTTTTTTAAACAAACATTAAAATAATTTCTAACAATATCTAACAAGTTGCTTTTCTAACTATGTCACTGAAGTACTTGATGGTTTACGAGCCATGTGTTGAGAGAGTGCTGGCTATTTTATGGAGGCATGTAATTACAAGCAAGTAAATAATGAAACAGGTTTGAGTTAAAGGATGAAGTATTACCAATGGATTTTAAATGGTAGGGGAGGGTGTTCCAGAGCTGTACTGCAGAGTATGCAAGGCTTTTCTTGTACATATCAATTCTGGGTTTAGGAAGAAGACAGTTTTTTAAACGCTGGCTATGTTTAGTGTTATACGTAAACAGTGACCACAAGTAAGGCGGAGCATTGTGCGACAGAATTCTGTGAACAAACTTAACTTTGTTAAAAATGATTCTATGTTTGAGGGGTAGAATTCTGAGTTGTTTGTGTTGATCTACAGTCTGTACTGGATGTTTGTCACAAATAAGATTTAATGCTCGCTTGTGAAGTGAGTGGAGCCTTTTTGACATAAAATAAGGGGTCCTTCAGTGGTGCATACAGTCGCCTTACTTATTTAACTAATTTACTGAAAATATAATGAGGAATGTTAGAGAAGATGTAGACAGAGAATATTACGATGCCATAACAATTGGAGGTTATGAGATACCGGAGATTAAATATGCTGATGACACAGTATTGCTCTCCACAACACAAAAAAGAATGGAAAAACTAATTATGTCAGTCTGTAACAATAGTGAAGAGCAAAACCTCTACCTTAATGGGAAGAAAAGTAAATTGATGACAACTGACACAACAAATAAGGCATCTGAAGTATGTATCACTGAGAAAACACTTGAAAAGGTGGAGGATTTTGAATATCTTGGATCACTACTAACTAATAATGGAGATATAATGAGGGAAATTAAAAAGAGGACATCTATCGCTCTTCAGAAAATAAAACAACTAAAGAGTCTGTGGAGAGGAACAGACAGAATTACAAAAATAAGATTTTTAAGGGTATGCATCTTTCCCATCGCAACATATGTCTGTGAGACCTGGACACTTAACAAAACAGCTGAGAAACACATAAATGACTTTGAATGTAAATGCTACAGAAGAGTTCTTCAAATATCATGGACATAAAAAAGAACAAATATATCCATACTACAAGAACTTAATATTGAAGAAGGCTGGCTAGTAAAGAGGATTAAAGAGAGAAAACTTAAATATTTTAGACAGATTAAACGTCATGAGAATTTAGAGAAGACCGTATTGGAAGGGTACATAATGGGGAAAAGAAAGAGAGGAAGACCAAGGCGAATATGGCTGCAAGACATCGTTGATGATGTGCAAATGAATGCATCAGCATCATGGCATCTTGCTTACAACTAAGAGGCATACAGGAGAGCTGTTAGGGGGGCAAAGTTCCGCAAGGGACTTGCAAATGACTGATGTGATTAGCAGTACTACTTCAGACCAAAGTGTTTGGCCATGTTGTCGACGACTTGAAGTTAACTACTGTGATCTTCAAGGATATCCAGAGAATATTAGAAGAAGAAAACGTTAAGTCGTGTGAAATAAAGTATTTTTACTGGATATATAACTCTTGTTATATTAACTTTTTGATGTGTGAGACTGGACAGAGAGGGAAATACGCTGAGAACAGCTTTTAGATGAATACTTGACCTAGGTCTGCCATCTCTGTATGTGCATCGCGTTGCCTTGCCGAGACTGCTGCATCAAGTAATACTTGAAAGGTCATTTACAGCAATAATCTGGGTCAAGGCAATATCTCGAAACGCAGGTCAACAGCTTGTGCTGAGGAAGCTTCACACTTGAGATTATGAATTTGCACTTTCAGTTCATGACAGACATGCTTGTGTCTGTGTAAGGTGTTCAGCTGAAGTCTTTCGTTATTGTCTGGAACATGTGATATTTTTGAAAAATATTATTATTATTATTATTATTGTCTTCGACTTCGCAGGTGAATGTATTATCTATAGAGTCTCAGAATGAAATAAAATCCGGAATGTTGTCATGTAGTTTCTTCAGCGATTACTCCCGCAATGCATATTCTGCGAGGGCAGTCTATTTTCCACATAACCATTTTGTGTTAACCCTCATTCTGCTGTTAAAATTTCATTATCTGAAGCTGAGGTGGCCAACTTCACTAGCCACAAAAGCCATGCAACTGTACGGAGAAATCAAGTAGTGCGCCGTACTTGTGTGTTTGTTTTTGTTTTTTTTTTGCCAACTGACATAAAATTAAGAAGAAAAAATGGCAGTTATGAAGTAAAAGTGAAATGGTTTTAAATTAGCTTTTTATGTGTTTAAAATATTTTTACATGTTTTGAAAGGGAAAAAAAAATTTGTAAGCGAACTTTTTAAAATTAAATATTTTGATTCCACCTTGTATTTCACGGCCCGGAAGTCTAGCATATGGCAGGCTATTCTGGGATACATGTTTCTAGACTTTACAAATACAATTCAGCTTGAAACGTCTGTATGGACAGTGAGGAAGCTGAAGTTTGAGATATGATCAAGGCATGCAAAAACATCAAATTAGGCTCTGGCTGCGCCTGTTTCATAATTAAAGGACACATCTTAAACGCAATTATATAGGACTGAAACAAACATATTTAATATGGAGTGTGTGTAATACATACAAAAGAGACAGGGGTCATAACAATGTTCGTCCAAGGGTGTTTCATAATGCTTTGGAACCCAAACAAAACATCCGGATGAAAATAGTGGCCATTTCAGCTGAAGTTCTGCACCACCACGCTATGACGGGGATGATAAACTGAGGCAAAGAATGCTATCTTCAAGGCGGTGAATATCTAAGGAATGTGATATTCAAACATTTCACATTGTTACTAACTCCTGTATCTTTGGTATGTATTACACACATTCTATATGAAATGCGGTTGTTCCGATTTTAGATAATTGCGTTTATAAATGTGTCTCATCATTATGAAACACCCTGTAGTTTCTGCAGAAATGTGAAAATATGCTCCCCTGGCAGATAATTCTTTGAAACAGTACTTTTCTTCTGAAAAACGGTGCTATACAGTGCGCTCCATTCCAGTAAATTATAGTTTTGGAAATGAAAAGAAGGTCTGCATATCTTACATTCTTCCCCTGCCGTTAATGTCACATACGGTTGAAGTGGTAGATTGCCAAGATTTCCTGTTTTCGGCGAGATTTTCAACCTCATCAAAGCTGACCTGTCTTAAAAATGTCCTCTTTAGAGTTTCACGTGGTGGCCCCTTTTTTCTTCGGCCTTGTGTGTTCCACTTGATAGCTTGTTTTGGGATTCTCTGGTTGTTTCTTCTGAGCACATGACCGCCATATCTCTATCTTCTTTTTCTGATCACCCATGAGACAGGTTGTTGTTTGCTCATCTGTCTTATCTCTGGGTTGTTCTTGAATTCGCTCCACTTTATATCGAGTACTTTCCTGGGGCAATTGTTTTAAAAATAGTCTAATTTCTTGTCAATTTTTTAGTTAGAATTGAGTTACCAGCTTTCACATGCATAAATGAGGATGTATATTAGATTTGAAATGAATAATATTAATCCACCTCTCACCTGGCGGGGATATACTGATATCCAAAACACGTCGAGGTTTTCCAGTGAGAAAGTCCAGGTCTAGATTAAACTGGTGCAACGAAAACCACAGCGTCACGCAATCCCGCTTCTGCGACCCACCAAGCGCGATACTCTGAACCTCATGTGGTCCTCTCGGGGATCTCGTGTGGCCCTCTCGGGGACCACAGGACCAATCAAGGACCACAGAAGTAAATTCAGTAGGATCACCGGGCGATCTTGCAGGTAGAAGCGAACGAAGAAGAAGAATAATCTTAACTTGGTTTTTGTGCGTATAACTTTTGAATGCCACATGTTGTCAAGATTCTTGAAGGTCAGTGCTGCTTTTGCAATTCTAATTCTAACTTCCTTTCTGGTGTCACCATCCTGGTCTATGTAGCTGCCGAAATATGCAAATTAGTTTACTTCTGCAACAGCTGTTCCTGAAATATATATATATATATATATATATATATATATATATGTATATATCCTTCACGGTTAATGAGAAGTTTCATTATTTTTTCCCCTTGTTAATTTTAAGTCCTATTTTACTAGCCATTGAAGACAAGGTATCTGTTATATATGAAATATTTTTTACGAAAAAAAATAGAAAAGCATACAGGCATGTTTGCAAAATGTAGCGAATTTATTTGTAACGTTTCTAAAACGGTATCACCTTCCAAAACCTTCGAGTATTAATTTTTTAAAAAAGCAATAACAACAACAATAATATCACAAGTTTCAATGTCTGATTCAAAGATCTGTTGGAGAAGCATGAAACAACTCATGTAACACTCTTTTGAAAGAAGAAAAAGAAGCAGCAGAAAAAAGAGGAACAAAAGATCAAGAAGGTGCACAATTAAGGTAATCATAGAGGCCACGTATGGTCAACAATGCAGAAAACAGGTTTACATAGAACCTAAGAATAGTGAGACATTTGAACTTGTGTTTTCATCACATAACTGTGACAATATGAGAAAGGTAATGAGAAATGGCCCCCATCACCGATAATAAGACACTTTAGATCTTAAAAGTGTAACTTTGTTTAACTCATTTTCTATCATGCTCCATAACTTAGTTTTAACTCACTTCCTATCAAGCTTCATAACTTTGCTGAATTCATTTCCTGTCAAGCTCCATAACTTTGTTTAATTCATTTTCTATCAAGCTCCATAACTTTGTTTAACTCATTTCCTGTCAAGCTCCATAACTTTGTTTAATTCATTTTCTATCAAGCTCCATAACTTTGTTTAACTCATTTCCTGTCAAGCTCCATAACTTTGTTTAATTCATTTTCTATCAAGCTCCATAACTTTGTTAAACTCATTTCCTGTTAAGCTCCATAACTTTGTTTAACTTATTTCCTAGGAAATCTCCAAGAGTTTTCCACACACGCCTGTCCTTCGCATTTTTTTTCCTCGAGGTGAGCCCTTTATTACTCAACATCCTCTCTCTTGTTCTTCTCCGTGTCTCCTTTGGTCTACCCTTGCTCCTGTTTTCCTGAGGTGTCCATTTCAGTGTCATTTCTGGCAATGAGTTACCAGTTATCCGGAGTACTTTCCCCAGCCACCGCCATCGTCTTTCCTCAGCAGGTCTGCTGTCGAGCAGAGGACGTCCAGTGGGTTGGCTTTCATCCTCAATCGTCGTGAGCTCGGTCTCTTGATGTGCTTCTCTCCTTTAACATGCATATTCGAAGAAAGTGGTTCAGGTCCCAGGTACATCTCTTGTCATCTTTTTCGTTCTCTTACTTCCAAAGCTCTGTGTCTGGTATTTTTTTCAAATGCTGATCGTACAACACTGTGCTAAATCACTTTACTGTGCAAAAGTTTTGTTGTTTCTCATTTGAAGGCCTTGTTCCGGTATTTGGAGGTTCAGCTGTTAAATAGACTGTAATTTAAATATAAGTGTAATATTAGTTTTCATTAAAGTCATAGGGGATTTTAGTTTTAAAAACATGTTGGTCCTGGGATTTTGGCAGGATAAGAGTTAATTTACAAACTAGAAATAACGTGAATTTTGCTTGTGTTTTGCATCACACTTTCAAGTAGCGATGGTCTTAGAACTAGGGCCCTAACGCCATATCCCCAGTACGACCAAATGACATGGAAACGGGGGTTTTACTTTCTTCTTTTTGCGTGTGTTTTGGTATGCTTCTCGGTAGTGGACAGCAGAGTGAGACCAGTAGAGCGCGTGGATTTAGTAGGAGCTAAACCTGGTTTGAGATGGAAAGCTGGAAGGGGGCGGGGGGAAAGGGAGTGAGGGGGAGGGAGGGAGAGAGAGAGAGAGAGAGAGAGAGAATGGGGCAGAAATATTTTTCAGAATAAAAGTGACGAAAAATGCATTTCCCCTTCATGCTGACGTAATTTTTTTCTGCAATCTTTTTCTGTGTCCGCTTTACAAAAAAAAAAAAAACGAAACAAAACACACACACACACAAAATCCCAAATATGACCATCTCTTCTTACTCGACGCAGACGACCATAGATGATTCTGTCTGTTTCGGATGATACACCACAACTTTCATACAGTTGAAGTTCCAGTTCAAATCGAAATACAAGTACAGTCTTTGGATTTAATTTTAAACGACAGCTCTTTCTTTCTTTTTCTTCCTTATTGAAAACTGTTTTAGCATTCACGATCGTTATGTCCCAGCGAGGCCAATTTCAACCGTTTGCTAAACTTGCCATTAAGCTGATAATGAGAGGCGCGATTGAAACAGCTAATAGCGCTAAGATTTCAATTATCTGGCTGTCATCACACTCGGACCCTCGTGATCCGTGAACTGCCTCCTACTGGATGACAGCGGCTCAGATTGTGTCACTCGGCGGCCATATTGTGTGAGACGTACTCAGCCCCAGCAAGTACATCAGCCAGCAGTTTTAGCCCTCGACAAGGCGGCACTTGGGTAATTCCTCGTTTCAATTACTGAATTAGTTGATTTGCGAGATAGCTGGGCGCCCTTCGCGCGATTGGGCCTTGCTATCATAATTGAAAATCTCGTCACTAACTGCCAATTGTCCTATTGATTGGTTCGGATGGCTTAATGGCATGCAAATGAGGCCGATAAAACAGATGTCCTATCGGCGGGGTCCGAGAATGACGTCAGATTTTCGAAAGGAAGAGCCTGGAGAGTTTGCCAGTCTCACACGCTAGAGTCTGTGTGTGTGTGGGGTGGGGGGGGGGGGGGGGGATTTGGTGGTCAGCGACCCATAGCTGACATGCTGGGGTTCAGGTGCTGGCGAATCATAGCCGACCAAGACCCTGCCTTATCTTTCCATTGTTATCCCCAGTAAAAGGCCATGCTTGGCAACGGAGGCAGGGATCGATATAGTCCCAATGGCAGTGGGGTCCGCTAGAGAAACATCCCCCCCCCCACCCCCTGCTTGTTAGCTTCAGTCAAGGATTGAGAAAAAAAAAAAAAGCCTTATTCGGTAGTTTGCTGTGTTTACAACATCCTCAGTTCCAGGTAGATATAACAACGGCAGTTCTTTTTCCTTTGTTTGACACAGCTTTCGTAAACTTTTTTTTTTACGTTTATAAATTTATGTAAATTTTTTTTTCTTGATATACCTCTAATACATATTTTAAAACAACTAGAAATGATCATGACTTGATTAAAAAATGGATGGAAAAACTGATTTTAGTTTCATAATTGCAAGTGGATGAACGCTGGAAATATTTGCGATTTTCTAGCTACATAACATGCTGAGTTAAAAACATCGCGAACTTCCATTGTCCTTGGGGTGGAAGATTAATCTATTTTTCTTTGGGTGGAAGATTAATCTATTTTTCTTTGGGTGGAAGATTAATCTATTTTCACCAGCATATGCTGCACGGCATGATCAACAAAAGATGAGAAAGATCTTTCGGTTGTGTGTTTTCTGTCACTGTAATATTTCATTTGTCCAGGTCCAGTTTGAATGTTAAATTAAACGTTTGTATCTGTGACGATTCAGCAGCAACTTCCCATCCCTTCTTGATATTTATTTTGATGAAACTCTGAAGCCATTAAGAGGAACTCTCTCACCTAATCACCGTGCACTGAACATTGACAAAACACTTGTATTACCATATGAGGAATGTTTTATCATTTATGAATTTTGAAGTTTTAACTGAAAAATGCATCCAAAAGTTTTTCAAGCATGGTTGAGGACGCTCGTGGTCCGAACTTGATTTTCATTGAAGGTCCTTATTTGGTCAGATTGACCTACGTGCCAAGTTCTTCATACTTTGAAAATAAAAGTTTCTCCCCCCCCCCCCCGGTAACAACAGTGGTTCCCAAAGTGGGCGGTACTCCCCCTGAGAGCGATGGGAAGATGGAGGTGGGTGGGGGGGGTGATGAAAAGGGAGCAGCAGGGGGCTTTAAATCAACTGTGCGGGACGTTTTGAAGCGGCTAGAGATATGACCTGGGAGACAAGGGTTTGGCAGGGCGAAACGTTTAGGGAGCCACTGGTTCATAAGTTATAACCACTATTCTTCTTAGTGGTTTTGCCCTCAGAGTTTTTGAAAGTGCTATCTAATTAATCATAGTTCTGCTGTACGTGGCAAAAGAACTGTCCGAGCTGGCGTTCTGCACCGGTTTGAGTTTAACTATAAGACAGTCCCCGTAGTGTTTTCATTTCCATGATGCTCCACCGAAGATACTTCTTATTTCTGGAAACTTGAGGGTTTTTTTTAAAAATCAATTTTAATACATGATGTTGTGTCTTTTTTGGGGAGGGGGTGGGGGGAAGACAGTAACCACGTTTTTCATACTTTTCAAAGTATTAAACTCTCTTCTTCTCTTCTAATCACATCTACATTTGCTTCCATTCCCCACAAGGAAGGATTTGAAACCCCTGGGTTTTTTGTTTTGTTTTTGGTCCTTAAAGACAAGATAGTCATTTCACTAGAACATTGACGCTATAAATTAGTTTGAGACTGCTAAGGATAACGCTGCCCTTTTTGTAAATTTAATGGAGAGAATTTGAGGAACCCTAGAGCTATTGCTATGGATTCTATAATGATCAGTGATGCTTTCCTGTTTTCCGTAAGTGGAAAGGTTACAAAATTAATACTTCTACTAAGCTGCAGTTATACATTAAGCTGCATATACGATGGCACAGCTGTTACCAGCATATCCAGAGGTGGACTTCAAACATTCATAAAATTGTAATTTCTATCACAAAAGAAATTCAATTTATTTCTGAAATTTTGGACACGCCATTAAGATTGTCCTCACGCTGCCTACCTATTGGTGCTAAAGATCTCCGTACGGTTTTTCTTTTTCTTTTTTTTTCAAAGAGCTTGTCCCAAACTGTTTACTTATTGATACTGAATTTCTCTTTATATTTTTTAACAAAACCACTTACAGTCAGTTATGTATACTTTTCCCAGTCTATAAACTGTAAAAATTTAAAAACCAACTCTCCTAACTTCTTTATGTCTGAATAATTGTGAATTTCTTAACCGGTCCCAGAAGTTACTGGGCTTTTTCTGACAATCCTGAAGATTTAAATTTCTGTAGCAGTTTTAAAGATTTCAATTTGGATTGCCCTGATACTTCTCATAACATATGGGGAGGATGAGGCACATAACAATTAACATACGGGCGCAAACGATATAAAGATGAATGTAAGAATGCACAACATTTATTCTTATTACGTCAACCAGAGAGTAAGAAGAGATTTTCCTCTCCTCCACAAGACACAGTGTACTGAAACACCATCTATTGAAGGCATCCAAGATGAATCTTACAGATATGTGCAACACGAGGCAGTGATAAAATCACAGCTCACCATTTGCTGCAAGAGCGACGGTGAATCGAGGGACACAGTCAAAGACAAGCACAACACATAATACCTGGGACTTCTGCTAGTAACATTCTAAAACAGGCTATCAAAATCTGAAATATCCGCGGAAATGATCACTCCGTGGCATGAAGGGGTCTGTGAAGAGCAGTCTGGGAACCACTGCAGTATAATAATGATGCAGATCTCACAAGCAAAGAAAACAATAAATAAAGAACGTATGAAATTGATGAAGTGAAACAAACAATAAGAACAACTTTCACGAAAAAGTAAACATTAGAAAATGCTCTAGAAAACAGTCCCTTTTATATATTATGGCACATAACAGGAGGAATAAAGCTGTTTTTTACAATTGTTTTTTTTTTTACTATAAAAATAAGGGCTAATGAATAGCTACGAAACTGAAACACATTGCCTGACAAACCTGTTTTCTCATTTTACAGAGTGTTTCATAATGATGGGACACATTTTAAACGCAATTATTTATCTTAGACTGTCACACACACATTTAATGCGTGTAATACATAAACAAGATACAGGAGTTCATAACAATGTTCAAGGTTTGAAAATTACGTTCCTTAGATGTTCACCACCTCGAAGAGGACATTCTTTGGCTCTGTCATCCCCGTCATAGCGGAATGGCCACTTACTTCCCTCTGAATGGTTTGTTTGAGTTCAGACGATTGTGAAACACCCTTGAATAGAGCATTGTTATGAACTCCTGTATCTTTTTTATGTATTACACACTTTCTACATTAAATGTGTTTGTTCCAGTCTTAGATAACTGCGTTTAAAATGTGCCCCATCATTGTTAAATATCCTCTAGATTGACATAAACTACAAATTCCAACATTGAAAAACATGTAAAAATAATTTAAATGGTTTATTTCAGTATGAAAATAGTAAATTAATATATCCAATACCTTAAAAAAAAACATACACCAGAAACAAAAGCGAATTTAAAGTTTATGTTTATATCAGTCAAACTGGCAAGTTGAGAGATTCACAAGAACGTAGTGTCATTACGACGTGAACAAACAATGTGAATGTGAACATATTATTGGCCAGAAAGAGCTAATGTGAGTTAAGATCTTGACTAGAGAGAGCTAATGTGAATTAAGAACTTGGCCAGAAAGAGCTAATGTGAATTAAGATCTTGGCTAGACAGAGCTAATGTGAATTAAAATCTTTATGTTGAAGTCAGATTTAGTGAACATAAACAAGAATGATCTCGAGCATTGATGTTCCTAATGTAGTAACCTCATCATTAGAGGCCAACTTATTACCTGTCGAGCCTCTTCAAGTGGACCGAAGACACGATAATTGCACGACGCCAAATAGGACTGAAAGAGGGATTGAGGAACAAGTTCAAATGGCAGCTGTTTTGCCCTGTCGATGTGAGCTTGTGTGAGTGATACTGATGATCGATCAGATAGAACAACGTTGATTACACTTGTTCTCTCTTTAAACCCTTTTTTTTTTTGGCCTATTCATAAACTTTTCGTTAAGTTCTTTCACTCCCATAATGAGCCAACATCCTACAATGACTTTCAGCAGGTTTCATTCTGTCTGCCCACACTGTTTAACAACGGCGCAGTCATAACAACGAAGGTTCCTTACTTATTTGATCCTGGCTTCAACAAGACTAAGGGTAGAGCTTGCGCTGTGCATGTTCGAATTAACAATTAGCCATTGCAAACGTGTGGCATCGCACCAATTTCTATCTGTTGTGGCTACCGCGTAATTTTGAAACGGTCTTTAAATTCTGGCTTTCCTTGCGTGTGAGTTTTCATCGAACTGAGTACAATAATCTTCTTCTTCGCTCGCTTCTACCGTCAAGACCGCCCCGTGAACTGAGTACAGTATTTTAATATTCAATCATTCATACATCATATCTTCATCTTACACGTCAAAACAAATAAGTCGAAATCAGATCATTTTCCATATACATTATATATATACTTATAACACAGGCGCATTAAAGACAATACGATGAAAAACAAGATGAACAATGACCTTTTAGAATCTCTGTACACGATATATACACATAACACTATGATGTAAATAAGGTAAATACACATAACTTTCCAAGATCTATAGTCACGTTACAGGCTGGATCCACGCCAAAGCATATGAGATGAACTCGACCGTTTCCATCATCTATTTACAGACTATTTACAGTTGTAAGCATTCTTCTACAGTTTATTATAACAAGTAAGAAAATCTGACATCATGGAAGAAAGTATACATCATGAGTTTATCACAGCAAGTCGTGTTTGACATATTTAATTAAGAGAAGTTTCCCAGGAAACAGGAACAAAACAAAATTAAATCAGAAAAAAAAATGATGGCGGTGATGTGTCTGCAGATCTGGAGAGTATTTTATGTTCTGCCCAGTGGGGAAATATCTTTTTAAGCTGAACAAAGATTAACCCTAAGGGCCCAAAAGGGAAATGGGCCTGATATCAAGTAAAAAGAAACCTCTGCTAAAGCAGATTTTTACTTTATGAATTTGATATCAGAAGATCAACAGTATAGTCAAAGGGGGGCCGGGGCCCTTAATAATTTAGCCTAGGGGTCCAGGGTGATGGTTACTCCGCCGCTGCAAATGGCTATTAATATCACGTTCGAGATCCCCCCCTTCCTCTCCACCTCTTATAATCCTTTCATAGCCAATTCACTGTAACTAAAACAAAGACCATATTCCCAGTATTCCATAATGTGCCACTGAAGTCTTAGTGCTCTAAAAGTAGTCAAAGGCTTAGAAGACTATGCACACTTTAACGATGGAAGCGGTATTCACAAAAACTAAACACGCCCATGTACTTCACCCCGTGCTCAAGAAAATTAAACATATTAAAGTACTTCAGTGAATAGCTATGACTTCTAAGTATTCAAAAGTACTCGCTCGATGAGTATCTGAGAATGAATGAGAATATTCTGAAAAAAAAAATAAGAAAGAAAAAAAGGTAAAAGAACGTTTTTTTTTCTATGTATAAAAGTAATATTCGCACAGCATATGAGTGAACTCAGCAGTTTCAAATAAATGTAACTGAAGTATTCACTTATATGGAACCAGCACAAAAGTAAAAATGGTGAATAAATGTTATAGTACAGCGAAAGAAAAGATAGGAAAAGTCATTTATAAAATCAAGTAACAAAAACCAAACAAAACAAAGCAAAAAAAAAAAAAATTAATATTTGAACTAAAACACTTCTTTCGGGGAAAAAAAAGACAAAGTAACAAGTAAAACAGAAAATAGCAAAGTTACTAATCTTTGCTTATCAAACAATAGGACATTTTGGCACGAATGTTTTCTGATATGTGGTCAAGTCTCACTGTTTTTACTGTTGAATATAATAAATCTCCTTTATTCAGTGGCAGAAGTGTTAGGGCTGTTGGATTTCAAAGGGCCATAACAGCAGCATCAGAACTACAGTCACAATCTTCATCAGAACTACAGTCACAATCTTCATCAGAACTACAGTCACAATCTTCATCAGAACTACAGTCACAATCTTCATCAGAACTACAGTCACAATCTCTTCCATACAACACAAGTCGAAATGGAAGCAGTAGGGTCATGCCAAGAGAAAACAATGTGCACAGAATCTTTTACTGAAGACAAAGAACTTCAGCTGAAACTGAGTGCACTAGATCGAAAGTTTATCCATCCATCCATCTATCCATCCATCCGTCCGTCCATCCATCCATCCATTCATGTCCTTTAACACCTATAGACAAAGTTTCGCAGTGTCGTGTGTCTTGTGACATCTTATAGAGTATCTTTCTCTCCACCTCTGGCCTTCCACAGCCATCACTTAGTACTACGCTACAAATGTGTTGATTGCTGTCCATCTCGGGTTACAAAATTTCCTTGACAGGCTCCTTGCTGTTTTATCTTGCTTTTATTTCAGGTGTGCACCTTAGCTTAACAAAGCGGTTTCAACATCATCCTGTGCCCTTTCCTGATGGAATGTTTGCTGCTGGGGTCTTCCAACTTGCTTTGCCCTTCGTTTGCACTTAGCCAAACCCCATCCATTCATGTGACATGTCCTTTCCAGAATGTTGTCTCTCTCACAGCCTCCCTGAATGCAACACGGTCTTGCGCAAGGTGATCGGCATCTTGCAGTGACACATTCAGACTTTCCGTGATGTCCTGAGTCCAGCTGTGGCGAGATTGCCCATTTTCTCTTTTGCAGGTCACTATGCCTTCTACTATCAGCCTCTCTAAGCTACTGTGTCTCTTGATGTGCCCGAAGTATCTCAGCTTTCTAATTTTTACGGTGTTAACGAGCCAGTTTTCTGCGGCGCCGAATCCCACCAATATCTCTTTATTTGATTTTTGTTCTGTACATGATATTCTAAGTGCCCTTCTGTAACATTTCATTTCAAATGCTGTTATTCTCTTTTCTAGTGATTTGTTAAGTGTTCATGTTTCACATCCATATGTTGCCAGTGGGAATATGTAAGCGCTTAGTAAACATAACTTTGTTTTCTTGTTGGTACCTTGCCACATACTCTTCATTTGCCCTAGTTTCTGTGATGCAACTGCAATTCTTCTTTTGATTTCCTTTGGACAGTCGCCATTGATCGTGATGCTTGAATTTAGATATTCAAATTTATTTATGTTTTCAAGCTCTTGATGATCCAATGTAATTTTGGGTTTGCTTCTCATTTTGTCAATTGTCATTACTTTACTTCTGCTGGTGTTTAAGAAGAGGTTCTGAGCTTCGTTGTCTTTTTGTTGAGAGAATCAACTGTTGCAGTTCTTCTGAGCTGTTTGATAGAAGAACAGTATCACTGGCGTATATAATTTCTGGAATCCGGTGCCCCCGATGTTGAATGATTCAAATTTAGTTGTTTCCTGTTACTTTCTTAGATTCCTCTGACGTTTTCGGCGTAGATGTTAAACAGGTATGGAGAAAGGATACATCATTGTCTTACATGTGTACCCCAAACCAGACCGATGTTTCGCCATCTACCCTCACTGCTGCTTGCTGATCTTGGTACGGTTTGGTGATGAGGTGTACCAGATGACTGGGAAAACCCATGCTATTCATAACAGACCATAATGATGTTGTACACAATCAAAAGCTTTGGAGTAGTCTAAAAAACAGGTGTATACCACATTAAACTCTCTACACTTTTCTATGAGATTCCTCATGTTATACGATCTCTGGTGCTTCTGTCTGGTCTGAAACCTGTCTGTACGTCATGTATTTCTTGTTCCATTTTCCATTCCATCTTTTTTTTTCAATATGATTCACAGCAATCCATCCAGTCCAACATTTTATATTCTCCATATGTCTGTACCGTTGTCGACCTCTTGCTCTTTTTTCCATTCTGCTTTCCCCTTTCGTATGATTTTCAGCATTGTAGTATACCTCCTGATATGACCGAAATATTTCATCTGTTTTTCATTATTTCTCTTTTCATTCTCAGTTGACATTTAACAAAATGGTTTGGGGGTGAAGACGCTCGATCAGCGACCCATAGCTGATATGCCAGCGTCAGGGTTAACGAACCATAGCTAACCAAGACCCTGTCCCAGCTCTTCGTGGTACCCCCAGTAACAGGCCTAGTCTGGCTAACGGGGGAGGATCACCATAGTCCCCATGGTGGTGGAGTCTGCTAAAGAAGCACTGCACACCCCCTGGGTTTTGGCTGTACTCCGGGACTGAAAAAGTAGCCACCATAACCCGCTCCCACGCCGATACGGTGCTGTGGCTCAACAGTTCTGCAGTATCTGCTGCAAAGAACAATAGCTCACAGTTACAGGGAGTTCGTACAAGTACAACAAAATGGCTTATAAAAGCATATTATGATTCGTGCTGTGAGTATTAGTGGTGGTAAAGGTAAAATCTCCGTTTATATCCCACTAAGGCATATTGGGGATACGGTGTTTAGGCTCTTATTTTGGAAGACTTTCGGCGCTTGAAAAATGTGAAGTGGTCATTATCACGCTTGGCAGCATTTACCATCGCAGATTTCTCTGACACCCATTTTTAGACCCCGAGGCCTTTTTGGTTTGATGGTATCAGAAAACAATTCCCCACTGATGGGACTTGAACCCGGTACCACCGGATTAGTAAACCGACAGCCTAACCACTCAGCCAATCAGAGTGTCCTTTAGTGGCGGTAGACACCAAGATAACCTGCACTGTACTGACAAATGGGGATAAGTTCCGGTGGAAATGACTGATAAAACAAAAGAAAGCTAAACTGCTGCACTCAGTCCAAACATAGAAACAGCGTTCATTCTTAAACACAGACAGTAAATGTTATACAGTTTAGCGAAAAGATACCGAGTCTGATATCTGGGGCATGCTAGCCAAAACAAACTTAACATATAGTGGAGAATATTGCTCATAAGACCATTCCTGTAAGTTTGAGCAAAAAGTTTACATGTTATGTAATACTAGTAGCATCTTTAACAAGCCAGTTGTGGATAATTACCAACCACGAGTAAGCCTTGATTCAAAGACCTTGCACAAGCTAGTACGATTACATGAATCTGCACAAGAGCTAAAGTTATCCTTCAGGAATGAAGACTCTGCTCCTATGGCAAATGTCCATGGAGGGCATAAATAAGTCATGGTAGTTTCATGGGGAAGCCAACATCTTGGATATCTCCGCCCCCAAAAAAACAAAAAAAAATGCGAAAGATTCTGAATTTAGGAGAAGTCTAAATTTTTCTATGAAAGACGCATTTTTTTTTTTTCGCCGTGGCTGGTGATCTTCTTGCAAGCGAAGAGAAATCGCTGATAATGTGAATGTGTTGATAAAAATAAGGAAGAACTAGTTTTGTTGCTGATGCCACTATCGTGCTCCTTGTTTTGTAATTCCCCGATGTCCGAGACTATCAGTGAAGGTAGGGCACGCCTGAAGGAAGACCTGCAACGTTGTGCATTGAGAACTGCGGTATAACTCCTTGCGTCATCACTGGAGCACGCGTGAATTGTCCGTACAAGCTCACCGGAAACCCCATGCCTAGTAATGGCGGCATCATTGGCTTGGCGGCCATTCTCAGCTTCTCCAGCTCTGCTTCCTGAAGGCGCTTGGCTTTGGCTCTTCTGTTCTGGAACCAGATTTTCACCTGAGTCTCCGTGAGGGTCAAGGACGCTGAGAACTCTGCCCTCTCGGCTATGCTCAGGTACTGCTTCTCTCTGAACTTCCGTTCCAAAGCCAGCAGCTGCGAGGTGGTGAACGGTGTCCTGGGTTTCCGATTGGGTTTGTGTTTTCTCAAGGTCATCTTGTGTGGTGCCAGGCGGGGAGCAGAAGGTACGGCTGAGGAAAGAAAGCGAGAGGTCATAAAAACTGTTAATCTCATGACAAACAAACAAACAAAACACCTCTTCTAATTTAAACACATTTGTCATTGCTACAGCTTAATCTTATCTGTCTATAGTTAACCTGATTCTTCGTTGTTAAGCAATTCTAAGCAGAAATTCTTCTTCATTCTGAAAATCCCAACATTTGCTCAAAGTTTTTAATCTTTTATACGGAGTTTCTCACTTAATGTTTTTTTTAAAAACTAATTACTTAAAAAATATTTCTGACTACATATTAATTTTTTGTAGAAAGATAATTCTCTCTTATTTCTTTCCTTAAAGCAAATTAGAATGTAAAGAAGTTGACAGATAATACGAAACAGCATGTTAGATAACACCAAAAAATGTAATAGACAACAGACAAAAATGTGATAGGTAATATGAGAGAAGGTGATAGATAAGGCGTATGATTCAGTGTTACAAAAAAGATGGAAAAAGTGGGGAAAGTGGACAGAAACAAGGATGGCAAAAAGTAAGATGAGCACGTATAAGAGAAGAACATACAATAATCCAATATTTCGGCAAAAGCCTTTTTCAAGGACCACATCCAAAAATAACACAACAGATAAAAGCACGAAAAAATGCTAAAAAATTAAATGCTCAGCCTTAAAAAATTTTGTTTGTCTTCCTTGTAAGAAAGACGGGCTTAAAAATGCTCCTAGATAGACGTAGGTGAGCACAAGGTAGAAGCAGGCGACTTGCTGAGAAATGAGGTACAGGGAGGATAACAAAGGGAACAATATGGTAAACAACATGGCGTTATGTCCCCGCTTGCTCTCATCAGATACCTATAGACTAAACAAAGAGCCGCCCAGATGACGCAGATAATAAAAGTGAAACAATACGTGATATGTATTAGTGACTACAAGATGCTCTATGTTTGATACATGTTAGCCTAGAATATCTCTCTCTCTCTCTCTCTCTCCTCTCTCTCTCTGTGTGCCTCTCTCTCTCTGTGTGTGTGTGTGTGTGTTTCTAGTTACTCTGTGCACCTTGTATGCATTTCCATTAAGTATTTGTTTCATTTTCTTTTTAACACTTGTAACAACGTAATGTACCGTTTCACTTATGCGATGTTGATGGGAACAATGGTGTAAATAATCTATATTATTTATAAGCGTACCTGTTCAGAATCTGTTATGTATAGTTCATCCTAATATTTTCTTAAAGTCTGTAATCAGTCTGTATTGTCAGGAATAAGTTATATATAGTTAGCTTTCCTTAAAACTGTAATCAGTCTATATTATCAGGAATCTTATATAGTTAAACTTTTTTAAAAAATCAGTGTATAGTATCATGAACCAATTACATGTAATTGGTCTCAATAAACCAAGTGCCGTGCCGCGTGGCGTAGGCGATCATTTCTCTCCACAGTTCCCTGTCTTTTGACTTGATTATGAGATCCGCCGGTGACTTTTCTCCTAGCCACACTGACAGCCCATCCAGTAATCTATCTATCTATCTATCTATCTATCTATCTATCTATCTATCTATCTATCTATCTATCTATCTATCTATCTATCTATCTATCTATCTATCTATCTATCTATCTATCTTCCTCTGTCTCTTCTTCCCTCAATTTTTCCAGCTGCCACAATGTGTTCCAATTTTCCTCTTCTCAGAAAATGTCCTACAAATCTCCCTTGTCTGCCTCTGATCTAACATTTTTTAAAAATCTGTAATCAATCTATATTAGCAGAAATCAGTTATATGTAGTGTGTTATGTTTGTTGTTGTTGTTTTTGTTTACTTCTGCGTGTAATATGCTGCATGAGAAAGTATGTCTGTTATTTAGCTTATGGTCTTCTGTTACCTGGATGTCAGGAAATTGTTTTGCTACATAATTTTATTGACGAAATGTTAGCTTAAAATGAGCACATGGCATTCTATCCATGAAAGGTTATCTTCCAGCAACGCGTAATATTCTATCAATTATTTAGCTTAGACCACTACACGCAGATCACTAGCACGTAGAATTCCATACATGTTTCACTGGACACGGAGAAATCTACACATGTTTAACTGGACACATAGAAATCTACACGTTTAACTGGACACGCAGAAATCTGTATACACTTAACTGCATACATAAAAATCTATATATGTTTAACTGGACACATAGAAATCTATACATGTTTAACTGGACAATGAAATCTATATATGTTTAATTGGGCACAAAGAAATCTATACATGTTTAACTGGACACATAGAAATGTTTTACTGGACACATAGAAATCTAAACATTTTTAGCTGGACACATAGAATTCTATACATGTTTAACTGGACACATACATGTTTAACTGGACACAAAAACCTACACGTTTAACTGGACACGCATAAATCTAAATATGCTTAACTGCATACATAAAAATCTATACATGTTTAACTGGACACATAAAAATCTACACATGTTTAACTGGGCACATAGAAATCTATACATGTTTAACTGGACACTGAAATCTGTACATGTTTAATTGGGCACACAGAAATCTATACATGTTTAACTGGACACATAGAAATGTTTAACTGGACACATAGAATTCTATACATGTTTAACTGGACACATAGAAATATATACATGTTTAACTGGACACATATAATTCTATCGAGAATGTTCTAGTGTTAGCTTATCGCAGTTTCTTCAAGTCGATTTCCTTCACTTAAAGTTCTCCAGACTTTGACTTTTCTGATCCCCGGATTTACGAGTTTTCACTCTTTTTTCCCTTGTGCCAGATAATGAAACGTACAGGTCCTCTTCAGCTGTTCTACATCTCCATACAGAATGTCGGTAATTGAGGAGTTTGGTGGTATCAGGTTCTTCCGAAGGTCCCTCAATGCACTGCAGTCCACCAGATGGCACTTAACAGTTACTTCTTCTTCTTGTCTGTTGCAGTGCATGCAGTATGGTGTGTGGTCACTCTGTGTAAGTGCTTACCGAGGGTGATGTGTCCTGTTCGCAACCTGAAAATTGTGCTTTGGTCTCTACAACATAAGCTGTTGATGTGGCCTCCGGGGTTAGGCTATAGGGATCTTCTAGTTGGATTACTGGCCCAGCTGTCCATCCACTGCTGCTTGCTGTTGTTGTGTATGTTTTGCTTAGCTGTTCTCATGTTGGTGGGGACGTGTGACTGTGATATAGTGGGTCTACTCTTTGAAATTCTCCACAATCTGAATGTACGCCAATGTGTACGAGAAATATGCCCAGCTTCGGAGGGCATTTTAAAATCATTTAAAGAGACATTAAAGAGAAGAAAGAGAGGTCTGTCTGTTTAAACGGGAAAGCCTGCCATCTGCTACATTTTTAACAAAAGATAATACTTTCTAATGTGATTGTCATGAACTATATTAAATAGTCATTTCAAAAGGCGATTAACATATTAATTAGAATATGGTAACTTATTTATATGAAATGAGAATTATCTCCCCACGTTTCCGGTAATCTTCAGCGTCATGCGCAGCCCACATGCGCATGTGATTTGCGGATTTAACACACGTATTAAATAACTCTTTACTGTTATTGTATGAACTATAACGCTACTTCATTTTTCTGCCAATGTTTCATTTTCTGTTTTTTTTCCCCCCTTCCATTTTTTTTTTACAAAAATTTCCGGACTCCGTCTAACATTTTCATCTGCAGTTAATTATTGCTGCATTTTGCACGTTGGTTATAACCCGCATCAATAACTTCCGTTATCATTTTTACAAGCCCTGATGAGATGTTATGGTGCTCGGAAAGCTAATGCAGATCATTAACTGAATCGGGAAAACGTGCGGTCCTTAAGCAGGTTATCTCTTAGGAGAGGTATGATGCAGAGTTCTCCTGTTTTGTAACTTTCTGAGCCGCGTGTTGTGCATGATTAAAGTGTGGAGTGGTTACATCTTCCAGCTGTGGTTCATAACTGCCACACATGTAGGTTTTCGCGAGCTGAAATATCGTTCACTTGTTCTGTGTACGTAGATGAGGATTAAAACTGTTTTCTTTTAGGAAGGATAACGATGGGTGAGGCTCGGGGCTGCTATTACTTCACAGCCCTTGGCGTTGAGTCATTCTTTACGGGATTAACGGTATCATGATGATGATGATGTGAAGTGTTGGGCGTTAGTCCCTTCACATTTCTAAACCACGGCACTGTAAAATAGAGAACCTTTAGGCGTTATTCCCTTCACATTCCTAAACCACGGCACTGCAAAATAGAGAACCTTTCGGCGTTAGTCTCTTCACATTCCTAAACCACGGCACTGTAAAATAGAGAACCTTTAGGCGTTAGTCTCTTCACATTCCTAAACCACGGCACTGTAAAATAGAGAACCTTTAGGCGTTATTCACATTCCTAAACCACGGCACTGCAAAATAGAGAACCTTTAGGCGTTATTCACATTCCTAAACCACGACACTGCAAAATAGAGAACCTTTAGGCGTTATTCACATTCCTAAACCACGACACTGCAAAATAGAGAACCTTTAGGCGTTATTCACATTCCTAAACCACGTGACTGTAAAATAGAGAACCTTTCGGCGTTAGTCTCTTCACATTCCTAAACCACGGCACTGTAAAGTAGAGATCCCAGCGCACACATTTTCGCTAATATTACTTTCCCAGAGGGATTGCAGTGTCATTTACTTGAGGCTAGATCGATCCTAGTGTCGGTCGGTTTGGAAAAAGAAAGATCCATCCCCAAATATGGAAGCCAACACCAGACATCGTGGTCAGTAGGTGAGTACACTAACCACAGCGCAACTTCTCACTTTTATGCCATTACATTCTAGACACCCGCGTCTTACCCTGGTTTCTTGTGATTTTTAAAACATTATTCTTCACTTCACGCCAAACTGAAAAAAACTGGGCGAGACGAGATCAAGTTTATTTTAAAAAGGGGCAAATCATTTTTTTAAAATGCTATACGCATATAGTATTATAGAGAAAAGTTTTTAATAAAATAATTGGTTGACTTCCAACGCACGCGCACTGTATTTAAAGCATAGCTATGCAAAGCCGTTTAAGAGACTCATTGTAGCTAAAGAGTTCTGTATCAAACCAGCAAATGTCTTCCTAAGTTAAGGAATCTTTTTTGGCCAAACTCTAAGCACAAAATAGAGCCACTTGGGACTTGGGATCCCTTTCATTCTCACAGTCACTGAGATTTTTAATCATTCAGTGCGGTCATCTATTGCTTTTCCACCAGTGAAGAAAACGTTCTTTATATATATATATATATATTTCGCTTTGTAGCAGTCTGTTGTTTAATGAATAGATCTATCTCAAATTATTATTAAAAATTATAGAAATTTATTAAAAATTATTATTTTGTCTGTTACGTCCAACACGGTTATGTGTCAATTACCATGACACCTGTCATAATTTTAGCTGTTGTACATGGAATTATTAAAAAAAAGTCCCCCGGGTCCACCCAGTTTCTAAAAATGGGTGCCAGAGAAATCTGAGATGGTAAATGCGGCCAGGCGTGATACCGACCATATCAGACTTTCATGTGTCCGTTGACCTTGGAAATAGGGCCTTAACATCGTATCCCCAATATGCCTTAATGGCACGGAAACGGGGATTTTGCCATTTTACCTTTTATATATGTAAAGTAGCTTGTGGCTAACAGAAATGATGATGGACAGTTTGATCAAGGAAGCATTAAGCAATCCATTCGGGTACTGTAATCGTTAAAGGCCCTTTTATTGATCTTTCTTCCTGTTTCACGCGAGTTTTCTCATAACAAAATAAGTTTCTGTATATCTTCTCTATCTATAATCCGCGTTGCAGAAATGTTCGTCTTCTTCAGTGAAAGAAAGAGAGGAAGACAAAGGCGAAGGTGAGTGCAAGACATCGTTGATAATCTGCAAATGGATGCATCGGCAGCAGGGCATCTTGCTTACAACCGAGAGGCCTACAGAAGAGCTGTTAGGGAGGCAAAGCTCGGCAAGAGACATGCCAATGACTGACTGACTGACTGAATTCTTCAATGGTGGCATTAATTTTTCACATGTGATATTATTTCTGCATCACATTAGAAATAAAACAGAAAGTAACAGTGGCCTCAATATGCCGAGGTGACAACCAAGAGGATATGGTACTTGTGTGATATTTTTCATTTACCAGTCAGCGCCCTGGAGGGTCATGTGCCTTTTCTTCCCTAGCTCCAGAAGAAGCCAACAGCCATTTTTCCAGTTGATGACTGGGGCTCCTCCAGCCTGATTCCAACCACCAACCTTCGCCATGGGAGACTAGTGCACTAACCACTTCACCATTCAAGCTTCCATATTAAGAATAACAGTAGCATTTGTGCTTTACAACATAATAATATTAATAATAATAATAATAAATTAATAATTTTTTTAAAAGCGTTTCACAAAATATTCCTGACCATCACATGATGTGATACAGACTTGGGTGCTGTTCATTTTCTCCCGCGTTTCCACCATCTTTGAATCGTGTCTGATGAGTTCTTATTTTTTTTTCTTATTGCTAGTGAAATGGCTGTACCCCTTGTCTGGAGTTCCAAAGCTCAGATATGCATGGAAGGAAGGTGTCTGTAGACTTTGCATGCGGTCATACCGGCAGCTGTCATATCTGAATAAGTGGCATCACTTGGCAGTGCTCTTTTCTCTGAAGTAGAGTTTCTCTTCGAAAGATGATGCAAACTGACGGCACTGAGGTAGTCGGATAGCTCGCCTGTATTTCTATTTGCTCCTTACTCGACGTTTGTAAGGGAGATAAATCTTGGCATGCTGATAATCTTATCCAAGTACCCGCACTATAGGTATTAAAAACTAGGCATTACAATAGACTAGTTCAGACTGAATCCATACATCACATGCTTAAACCATATCTCATTAAAGACGCCTTATTTCCGTTCCCTTTTGGTATACTTCGACAGATTGAGTTGTTAATAAAAACAACGTTTACCCTGCGATTTTCCTTATCACCATGAAAGCTTTCACTGAAAAATTAAAGTGTATGAAAGTTTCTCAGATGATTATATTAGTGTAAGTAAGGGCTAAACATTTAGCAACAACGAAATCTCGCGCTTTGAGGATGACAATTTCGTTTCGCATGACGTCTTCCGGTATACTTTCATTATCTGTACTTCTGTGGTTTGCTATATCTGAATCTTTGCAATCTGAAGCACGATAGTAGAACTTGTGAAGATATTGGGGGAGTGGGGGGAGTGGGGGGAGTGGGGGGAGGGTCACAGCCCTTCAGAGTTCACAAGGAAATACAGTATTATCGCGGGTGACTTGGAAGACAAAATCGATACATCCCTGGTAATGATGTGGAGTCTTCAGACGTGGAGTCCACCACTGTATTTAGCTGAAGGAGTCCAGATCGACTTTTTTTCGGTACATCCTAGGGCCACAGAAGTCTGTTACAATTTTGGGAAAATGTAGTATCTTGCTACTTGTTGCTCTAAATCATTACATGATAAACTGTTTAGCTTGAAGTTTAAAATCTAAGGCAGTCAATGATGTTGGAAGTTAATATATAAAATACTCGTTCTTCCCCCTTATCCTCATCCTCCTCCTCCTCCTCCTTCTTCTTCTTCTTCTTCTTCTTCTCTGTACTTTCATTTGTAGAAATACCTTTCGAATTTCTTTTGGGTGGTAGAATTTTCTAGCAGAATCTCTCTGATCTATGTATTCTTGATATTTTTGTTTGTGAGACTTGAGACCCATGAACTTAACAGTACATATCACATAGTCCATGAACTTAACAGTACATATCACATAGTCCATGAACTTAACAGTACATATCACATAGTATAAAATAACTACATGCTTAGCATGTATTTATGTTAATTATATTCGTACTAGAGAAATTGCTTCTGAAAAAGAAGAATGTCTACTTGCATAGATCAGGTACGTTAGAGTGCTTGACACGTGACAAACAGTGCTGTTAAGAACTGAACGGAATTTCCGTTTAAAAGTCACCCCGATGTATATGGGACATCGATGGCTTATACAGCTGGTGAACGTTAAAAAAAAGCTGGAGTAATATTCATGTTCTTTTTTTTTTCAAAAGAATCAGATATCAGTTATAGGAGTATGAATGCACGAGAACGGAACAACAAAAACAACAACGACAACAACAACAAAGCAAGCAATGTAGCAAAGAATAAGATAGCGTATCGAGAAGAGTATTTGAGCGAGCATTTTCATTTCATATTCATAAAAGATGGAATAATAATAATAAATGCAAGAGAAAAATAACAAACATTTTACTGAGGTACATGCACCAGATGATGATGGCTGGGCCAGGGTGGAGAAATACATTTTTTTTTAATCCAAGAAACTTCCAGAATTCCACTAATAAAAACTAGTATGACCGTGGAACTGTTCTTTGGGCGGTTGATGCAGGGCCTCCTTGAAAACAACACCCCCCCCCCACACACACACACTCACTCATACAGCCAAACACACACACACACTCATAAGCCAAACACACACACACACATTCACACAGAGACGCACACACACAAAGGTTGGATGAAGCAGCAACAGCGCGGCCTGAATATAAAACGGACAAGGCATGCTCAGGCGAGGGCAGAAAAGTAGCTGAGCGGCTAGTGCGCTAGTCTCTTCGAGGGTTCGCATCCAGCTGGAGGGTTCCAAGTCACCAAATTGTCCACGGGTACCCAGCTTCTATTTGCAGCGGGAGAGTAAAGGCCGCCCAGGCTTGATGCTGACCGCAGGTCAAGGAAAATATGGGCACCATCAAGTACTTCCAATAGGATAAATATGGTTGCTTTACTGTTTGTATAGTAAACTGACTTTCGGGTGACGTAAAAGATGGCGGGAGCTTTTTAACGCTTGTGTCGGTATACTTTCGTATGAATCTTTTGCGTCGACACATATCCTAAAACGGGAGTTTGCCACAAAGCCAAGAACCTTATCCTGAGAGTTGCCTCTTATCTTATATCTTATATCTTATATCCTTCCCGTGCCGTTAGACGTCACATAGGGCTCGCAAAGTAGTTCGCCAATATTTCCTGTCTTCGGCGAGTCTTTCAACCTCAACAAAGGATTTTATGCCTGTTAACTTGGCCTCTAGAGTTGCCTCTATATGGAGAAAAAAACCAAACGTGAAAGACGAGCAGCCAAATTAGCCATGTTGAATGTAAAGACAGATCTTGGAAGAGATTTGGCAAAAGCAACAAACAAAGAACTAGACAATAAAGTAAAAAGTTCAGCTAGAAGGGATAAAAGAGAATATATGGACAATATGGCGAAAGAAACAGAAAAGGCAACAAAAACCAAGTGTTACGGAAACTCGCAATAAAATTAATCAAGCATTGATACCAGCTCAGGCAGCAAACCAAAAGAACACATTCATCGGGCCCTATGTGACCTTTAGCGACACGGGAAGGATGTAAGATGTAAGACTGTTTGTATTCTCAGATAGTTTAAATGTTCGAGGACATCGTGATAAACTCCATACATACAGTGGTACAAGTGGCACTGCTTCTTATTCCTTTTCATCTGTATTCAGTTTCCTAAATTCAGCTTTCTAGACAAGGAGAAGGGGTCACCCCCCATGAATCCCATTATTAGCAGGATTAGGTATAAACATAAAAAAATATAAATGTACACAAAGCCATTGCGGTAGAGCACGCAGACATAAGAAATAATTAGACTATTTTTCTTCTTCTTCTTCTTCTTCGTTTGCTCAGACATTGACATCAATCTCTCCCACAAATGAGGGAAGTTCGTGTCAGGTTTTCAGTATCTCGGCACAGCTTCTCTTGTAAAGGACTGAAGTCTGGACAGGTCTCTCGCCTGAGCAACTTGTGTAGCTGGCAAGTCTGGAGGATGAGATGTTGAGTCTGTTGCTCTTAGCTGGAGGCAAACATGTCAGTCTGGCCAATTTCCAGCTTCTGGTATAGATGGTGCCTCAGCCTGCAATGTCCTATTCTTAATCGGAAGATTATCACTTGGTCATTTAATGAAAGTTTATAATATTCGTCATCTGCTTTTTGCTTTGGGATGTTGTTTTGTCCTTTTGTCTTTATACATGGCTTTTAATCTGTTCTTTTTTTTTGTTTCTTTGTATGTTGTGCGTCCATCAGTCTGTTGCAGTTTCCTTTCATCTTTTGGCAGTCGTCTCTCTGTCTCTTCATTTCCGTGGATGCATTGGGTATCCATTGTATGACCGGTTTATTGAATAATATGCTTGATGCTGGTAGGGCTTCCGTCAGGTTGTCCAGGTCTTTAATCTTTTGGTGTGTCCCTAAGACAGTTACTTTCTTGTGATTTGTATGAAACTGTGTCTCAAGGACACGCCCTGTTAAATGTGTTTTTAAAATAATAAACCAATAAATTTCAAACAAAGAATTCACAACACATTGAAAAAAAATGCACAGAAATCAAATGATGGAGGACAACACTCAAAAATAATGCCACAAAACGAAGAATCCCACGCTTTCTAGGCTAATAAATAGGCCTGCTACCTTCAACACCTCCATCACCAAATTTAAGAGCACAAGAGAGAGAGAGAGAGAGAGAGAGAGAGAGAGAGAGAGAGAGAGAGCAATGTATTCTGTACAAGTAAAATGTATAAGCAGGCAGCTGAGATATTAAACAAACAAACAAACAAAAAATAAGTATGACATTAACGAAACAAGACAAGACAAATTACTTTAGGTCCACCCTGGCCAGTTGGAAGGTGGCAATGGAATGATGAACAGATATAATTTTATAAATACAGGTTTGGCTCTTAAATTTCTGAGGTACAGCACCAAGACAAGGTCCAACAGAAGTTTGTTTTTTTTTTTGGTATATGTACATAGTGTGAGAACAAAGATCACTCTAACAGGTTTAGAAGAGTTAAAGAGATTTGTTCTATTTAAATACATTTTCTAATTAACTTGTACACTGATTTCATACTTAATGGTATAATGAAAGCTAGAGCCTACATTGCGGAAACCTGAAAAAAGTACGATAGTGTGATGGCTAGTTTTGCCTGCGGTAAACGTCTCGGATATTATGGCATCAATTTCCATCCTTATGGATTAACCATAAATTAACCGGCAAAATTACGACCACTGTTTGCCACCATCTACAGATACATCTTCAGTGGCATTGCAAGTAAATGGAAACGGCGCCTTTCATAAGACAAGCAAGAACATAGAAATGAACGACTTGTAAGTTGTCTGGAGGTTATGTTTTGTAAACAAGCGCAGATGTGCTGCCACTTGATGTGGAATGAACTGTTAATGGACTGTTTCAACTTTTTTTTTTCATGGTTTTACTTGTTACATTTGAGGAAATGAAGCCCTTCTACGATTTTCTGTGAATAGGTTACTTTCTGTGAACATAGTTCACATTGTGAGCATATTATGTATTGAGAACATATAGTTCACATTGTGAATATATTATGTATTGAGAACATATAGTTAACATTGTGTGCACAGTATATTATGTTCTGAGAACATATAGTTCACATTGTGAGTACAGTATATTCTGTATTGAGAACATATAGTTCACAATGTGAGCATATTATGTTCTGAGAACATAGAGTTCACATTGTGAATGAATAAATGAAATAAAATCACGAACAGGTGAAGCAAAAACAGTTTGTGTGTGTGTGTGTGTGTGTGTGTGTGAGAGAGAGAGAGAGAGAGAGAGAGAGATATGAAGAAAGTACTAACAAATAAGGCGTCCTTAAAAGTGAGGAAAAGAGTATTAAGAGTACCAAACAGAACCTTACAACTGTTTGGATCCGGTATTAGAGTGCCAAACAGAACCAGTGCAGCTGTTTGGATCTGAAATCTGAACAATCAACAAAAAGATGACAAAGAAATTTAGAACAGATAAGGTGGTTTTGAAGAAAGATTGCAACAAATGCCCTTAGCAGACAAAAAAAAAAAAAAAGACGCAAAGCAAAGAGGTCCTCAAAGAAGTTCCAGAACAACGGAAACTAGTTATAAGAAAAGGAGAGTCAACATTTTTTAGACATGTAGTTTGAAGACAGAAGTTACAGAACTTAGTAATGACTGGAAAATCCAAGGGGGAAAAAAAGGAGAGGAACGGCAAGAGAAAGATATCTCAGTGGACTGACCAAGTGGTAAGAAAAGAAGGTATTTGAATTATGATCAGAAACACCAAGAATGGCAAAGAGAGAGAAACATGATCCAAACGCTGTCCAGCACGGCACATAATACTGTAATAATAATAATAATAATAATAATTCACATTGTAAGTACATTACATTTTTTTAGAACATGATTCTTTATGCAAGTTAGAAATACTGAGAACAAATACATCTGCAAGAGCATGTGTTCTTTTAGGAATAATGGAAGAAGCCAGTTGTTCTTTCAGACAACATTAATAACAAAAATATAAATCAAGGGCTTGTCTTGTATAAACTTGGCCCCCCTAGGCGGTGGAGTGGCTAGTGCGGCAGTCTCTCGTGACGGATGAGAGAGGAGCCCTAATCATCCAGCTGTAGAAATAGGTACCTGGTTTGTTTTTTGTTTTTTTGGAGCTGGGGAAGGACGGAAAGGCGACCAGGGAGTGATTCTGACAACAGCGCCCTCTAGTGTGCCGACAGGTCAAGAAAAATACGGACACTAACACCATATCTCCTAGGCGCCTCCAAAAAATAACATAGTTGCTTTAACTTTCATCATCATCATCATCGTCATCATCGCATTTCACTCCCTTGAGAGCAAAGGCCACGTATAAAGGATCTCCAATCATTCCTGTTGTTTGAATTATTCTCTGCTTCTTTCCACGTGTATCCCTTGTCTCCAAGCACTGTCATAATTTCTCTTCTCCAAGTAAGTCTAGGTCTTCCTTGTTTTCTATTTCCTTGAGGATTCCATGTCAGCGCCTGTCTTGCTATGCTGGTGTTGAGTTTCCTCAGAGTGTGGCCAATCCACCTCTATTTCCAAGACATGATTTGTAGGTTCATAAGTTCTTGTCCTGCCTTTTCCCAGACCTCCTCGTTCCTGATCTTGATCTGCTCTCTAATGTTTAAAATCCTCCTCAAGCAGTAGTTCATGAATGTTTGTATCCTCTGTTGTATTGTCTTGGTCATAACCCATGTCTCTGAACCATATAGTAGGACATTCTTTACGTTTGTATCGAAAAGCATGTGTTTTGATGTTCTTTGATGACCATATTTTGTTAAGTTGGATAAATGCTCTCCTGGCCTTGGTTATTCTTTGCTTTACCTTTACCTTCTATAAACTTCTTTACTTTTATGAAGAGAGGGACAATCAAACCTTGTAGAAGGAATTCAGTCATCAGAAAAGCTGTTATCCGGCGATGTCTGGACAGTGTTTTCAATGAAGACTTGAATAATTTGACAACGTTAATATGACCCCTATACAACAATAAAAATGTAAGTAATTTGTGTTAAATTATATCTAGCTATGACTAGTTACGCTTAATTGATCTTGTATAAGACTTCCAACATTATCATTTTAACCAGCAGAGCAGTCGAATGTCAGTATACACGAATATCCCGTTTTGTCCCAGAATTTTTTAAAATTTTGTATTCACTATGTCTCTCTCTTTCTCTCCCCCTCTCTCTCTCACTCTGTGTATGTGTGTGTTTCATAAATCTAGTTCTCTTATACAAAATTCATTACCTTTTTGATTCTCTGTAGTAATTGGGGGGGGGGGGTGTCTGTTTTGGCAATCAGAGAGCCATAGCAAACATGGTGGCGTCAGGGATGGCGAACCCAGCTCACTAAGACCCAGTCCCACTCTCCTTTGGTATCCACAAAGACGGGCCTAGCCCAACTAGCTGCGCATGGATCTCATAGTCCCCATGGTAGTGGAGTTTGCTAAAGAAGTATTGCATACCCCTTGCTGTTTATGTATTTAAACTTGGACCCCCTCCCAAGCCGACACGATGTTGTACCTCAACATCTTCATCGTATCGTCTGCAAAGGACACCAGCTCGCAGTTCCAAGAAGAAGAAGAAGAAGAAGCAGCTAACCTTAATTCTAAAATAATTTCTACAATTTTGCTACATTTCTAAAAAGTCAACAAAGATTGTCGATATTTGTGTGCTTCATGGATATCTTCGTCCTGTCTACATGAAGTCGGCAAGTATAACAATAAAAGTGATGCCCTAGTTTTGAAACTTACTAGTAAATGCCTGACTTGAGAAGTTCTAAAAATTTTGTTTCAACACAAGATGGCCGAACCCAGTTCCGACGCGTTGTGGCATTAAGAAAAAAAGTGGACTTATCGTCACTTTTGTGTTTTGTTTTTTGTCTTTTTTTTTCATTTTCTGTTTTCCATT
This sequence comes from Achatina immaculata, assembly GCA_009760885.1. Lineage (NCBI taxonomy): Eukaryota > Metazoa > Mollusca > Gastropoda > Stylommatophora > Achatinidae > Lissachatina > Lissachatina immaculata. Next base: position 26,799,221 of record CM019691.1, on the reverse strand, counting down.
TTCAGATTTTTCTTGTCATGTGAAATGTTTGACAACATCCTTTTAAAAAAAAAATTGCCTTTTACACTTTATGCATTGATGTCTTCTGTTTATTCCTGTTAATCACTTTTTTGTCGTTTTTTTAAAAAATTTTACTATTTTTGTTCAGTAATTACTGGAAATCATCAGGAAAACAAAAAACATACAAACATCTAGACACAACTTTCAACAGCTGCCACATAGTAAGCGAAGAAACCAAAAGCAGAGTACATATAGAGAATAAATATACTTTGCCTTGCAACACCTGCTAAAATCTAAAATCCTGTCCCAAAACACCAAAATAACAATCTACAAAACTATAATAAGACCAGCCGTCATGTATGGATCAGAAATGTGGACTACAACAAAGAAAAACAACAACTGCAGATCTTTGAGAACAAGATGCTAAGAAGATTTTTTTAGGCCCAAAAGAGTACAAAAACTGAGAAGTGAAGAGATGGAAAGAACATTAAACTGAACAGCTTATGTGAACCACAGCGGATTATAAACGTCTTGAAACTGAACATTTTGCACTGGTTGGGCCGTGTAGAAAGAATGGAAGAGAACAGACACATGAAAATATTGCATGTACAAGAGATGAAGGAAACATGACAGAGAGGTAGACCAAGTCAGAGATGGAGAGACAAACAGAAAAGGATATACGTGAAATGAGTGGCACTAATTTTGGAGAGAGAAGAGTAGGAATAGAGAGGAATGGAGGCTAACTTCATCTGCACCAATGAGCCATAATGGCTAGGAAAGTTGAGGAAGAAGAAGAATTTCTGTTCTGCTCACATTCACGGATTTTTATCAGCAGTGGATTACGTGTTAAGAAGATTTAAGCCTGGGATGTTGAAAGAGCAGCAGCGTGGCGTGAAGGAGAGGACAGCAGGGGCGTGGCGAGAAGGACAGGACAGCAGGGGCGTAGCGTGAAGGACAGAAATAAAAACCACATATACAAAGTAAACTTTGTTTACTTGAAAAATAATCGAAGGAGTAACTAATAAGTTTGTTGAAAAGTAAAAGGACTAGTACATGGACGTCTCGGCTGTGTGTGGTCTGTGTTAATACAAACTCATGTAAGTAGTATTACAGACCACAGCTACAGAGAGGAACCAAGCAACATATCAGAAGTTAGACGGTGTAGATGGAAGATCTTTGTTAAAATTAGCCTGTGGGCCCAGGATTTTGGTTAATCCGTCGCTGGTTTTAATACTTGTTAATGTCATCATTGTCTGCAAGACTTCCAGATTTCCTGCCATTAATCGCTAGGGTGTCTGCAAAAATGGGTGTTATTTGCTGCTCAATGATAATTTGTCTGGTCGTTCACGTAATGTTATCTGGTTTGTCTAAAAGCTTGTGTAATGTTATCTGGCTTGTCTAGAAGGTTGTGTAATGTTATCTGGTTTGTCTAAAAGCTTGTGTAATGTTATCAGGTTTGTCTAGAAGTTTGTGTAATGTTATCTGGGCATATAATTAAAATACACCATGTTAAGCTAACAAAGGTCCAATACATCTATACATTTTATGCAGTATATACCTATATACAGATACAGATATGCCGTACCAGTATGCTTTGATGATAATGCCTCTCTCATTCTACCTGCTCCTTGGGTCCGGTCGCTTGCCTTCAATTTTCTATACGACCTGGTCAACCCATTCAATTCCTCTCTTCTTCTCTCGTCCTTTTCCGTTTAGCTTACCACTGATGGTCAGGTTTTGTAATATCTGTCTTCTCATGACATGTCCAAATATAACTTTTATTGTGTTTTCCTTCCAAAACATTTCCATTTCATCTTTTCAATTAATCGTTTATAGTAAACCCTGTCAAATCATTTAGTCCTGTAGATCTTACGTTGCTTCCTTTTGCCCTTCGTTATATCTTGTATGACCTTGAACACTATTTTTGCTAGCAGGGTCTTTGAACATGCAAAACCAAGGAATCGATAAATCCACTGCTACGGTACTTCTTTTCTTTTCGCTGTAAACAACGATGTTTCTAAAGTAATTTAGATCGTTTTACTTTGTGTTTTAAGTATTAGTGTTAGTGATTGCGCACAAAATAAATAAATAAATAAATAATAGAGATTTACATCACTTATGGTCAACTGTTAGCCAGCGGGCCACATCTGGCCCCCCGACAACATTTTTGTGTGTGTGTGGCCCGCAGTCAATCTAGATAGTTTGTTTTAAAAGCCATGAAATTTTACTTCAAATGTTACTCGTACGGTAACACCTGGCTTGAAATATTCCTATTTTCGTATCTCGTATTCGCCTAAATATTTACGTTTCCTTTCAAATTAATATATATATATATATATATATATATATTGCATTAAATTTAATCACCAGCATTTTACGTAAACGAGACATTTTCAGAACGTGTGGCCCGCGTAAAGACGGAGAAAGTCTTGTTTGAACCAAACAAATGTTGCTCGTGCCTGCTTTTCACTTTTGTTCCGAATCAGTCTCCCTATATACCATTTTTTTTTTTTTCAGATGAGCTGATCAGACATTTGGGACTTGGTTATGAACTCACTTTCTTTGAATGAGACTCAGCTTTCTAAATTCTAATTTCTTAGAAAGAGACAATTTTCTAAATTTTAATTTCTTTAAATGAGACACAGTTTCTAAATTTTCATTCATTCATTTGCATGTCCCTTGCGGAACTTTGCCTCCCAAACAGCACTCCTGTAGGCCTCTCGGCTGTGAGCAAGATGGCCTGCCGCTGCTGCATCCATTTGCTGATCGTCAACGATGTCTTGCAGCCATTTTCGTTATGGTCTTCCTCTCTTTCTTTTTCCCATTATGTATCCTTCCAATACGGTCTTCTCTAAATTATCATGACGTTTAATGTGTCCAAAATATTTCAGTTTTCTCTCTTTAATCTTCTTTACTAGCCAGCCTTCTTCAATATTAAGCTCTTGTAGTATATATATATTTGTTCTTTTTTGTGTCCACGATATTTGGAGAACTCTTCTGTAGCATTTACATTCAAATGCATTTATGTGTTTCTCAGCTGTTTTGTTAAGTGTCCATGTCTCACAAGCATATGTTGCGATGGGAAAGATGCATTTTTATTGTCCTTAAAAATCTTATTTTTGTGGTTCTGTCTGCTCCATTCCACAGATTATTTGTTTTACTTTCTGAAGAGCAATAGATGTCCTCCTTTTAATTTCCCTCATTGTATTTCCATTATTAGTTAGTAGTGATCCAAGATATTCAAAATTCTCCACTTCTTCCAGTTTTTCCTCATTGATACATATTTCAGCTGCCTTATTTGTTTTGTCAGTTGTCATCCATATAGTTTTCTTTACATTAAGATAGAGGTTTTGCTCTTCGCTGTTCTTACGGACTGACATAATTAGTTTTTCCACTCCTTTTTGTGTTGTGGACAGTAACACTGTGTCATCAGCATATCTAATATCTGGTATTTCATAACCTCCAATTGTTATGGCATCGTAATATTCTTTGTCTACATCTTCTCTAACATTCTTCATTATATTTTCAGTATACAAGTTAAATAAGCAGGGTGACAATATGCACCCCTGACGGACCCCTTGTTTTATGTCAAACCAAGTTGTTGTTTCACCATTTATTCTTACTGCTTGTTGGTCTAGATACAGCAGTGATGTTAATTGTATCAAATGTGTTGGAAATCCCATTTTTTCCATTATTTCCCAAAGTTTCTGGTGTTGTACACAATCAAATGCCTTTGAGTAGTCTATAAAAGATAAATATAGATTCACATTAAACTCTCTGCATTTCTCTATTATTAATCTTATATTGAATATATGATCTCTTGATCCTCTTCCTTGCCTGAAACCAGCTTGGACCATATTGACTTCTATTTTCTTACGAAGTCTACCCATTATGATTTTTAACATAATTTTACTGGCATGACTAATCAGGGCAACAGTTCTATAGTCTGTGCATAATTACAGGTTACACTTTTTTTGGCCAAATACCTGAAAGCCATATCTTTTTACATAGTGCATGATAGATTGTATTCTAAATTTTACTTTCTTTAAATGAGACACAATTCTACTTTCTTTAAATGAGACACAATTTTCTAAATTCTAATTTCTATGAATGAGACAGAACTTTCTCAGTTCTAATTTCTTTGACTGAGACACAACTTTCTCAATTCTAATTTCTTTCAATGAGACACAGCTTTCTAAATTCTAAGCTATTCCTCTTGTTTACATTCTTTATATCGTGGCTTAGACATTCTTTATAACGTGGGTTAGACATTCTCTATAACGTGGCTTATACTGGGCTGAGAAACATTTCTTACAACCGCTGTGCTAGACTGACGCAGCTACAACAGCTAGCAAAGATGAAAGAGGCAGATCTACATAGACTGCTGTAATGCAAGATCTTTTTAAAGATTAAAGATTTTCAGAAAATTGTGTCATTGACTCTTTCAGTCCTGAATTAATTTCCATGCTCTGGCAGAATACACTCTGATGATAAATTTCTTACAAGAGTGAAACTGAAAGGTTGTTGGTCTATAATCTAAAGATGTGAGTTGTTTTAGAAATGTGCTACTTTCCATTTTTTACATTTGTTAACCTTTGCCAAATATCGCTGTGAGCATTGACTAACGTAGATGTGCAAGATCTACCAACACTAGCAGTATTGTTTAAGAGTGAACGAGTTAACTAAGAATGTTATTTTAAATAAGAGTAATTTAATGTTCAAAGAGCTTTCTTGCTCTCGGTTGTCTGTCTGTCTGTTGTTTATTTCAATACACGCGTTAACAACAAAATATAACATTCTCTCTCTCTCTCTCTCTCTTCTCTGCTGTGCTCTGTTCTCTCTGCTCTGCACTTTCTCTCTCCCTCCCTCCTTCTCTCCCTCCCTCTCTCCTACCCTCTCGGCCACTTTGAAATGACTGTAGCTCATAAACATTAATCACATACATAGAACGATCTGGTACATGCTTAAAATTCAATCAAATAAGGCAGATTACGCTAGCTTGACATGAGAAGGTTTTGTATACATCTCATATTCACTCACCTACTCACTCACACACACACACAAACACATACACCACAAATACAAAGGAAAATGAGATCCAATTTATGAACGGCGGGTTGGGGGTGGGGCAATGAATGAAGCTTGTTCTATTCATGTTTTCTTTCCACGCGCGGATGTAATTTTAAAATCTAAATATTATTTATTAACTTTTACTGCATTTGTATTATTACGCGAAATGTATCTGTTAAATCGCTGTACTGTATATACAAACTGATAATTAATATTTACAAGAGGCGATAATGTCTGTCTGCTTAAAAACGTTATAAGATGAAAGATTATTCATTGAAGCCAAATAATTTTGTGAGCAATAAATCATTTTTGGAAGATCGGGAGGGTGGAGGTGGGGGAAGGTAGCGGGTAGGAGAAGAAGCAGTTCTATCAGGAGTCGAGGAAGACTTTTTGATATTGTGTCTGAAGTCTGAAGAGGAAAAACAACCGATTTTTTACGTGAGAAATCACTGACAGTAAAGGGCAGAGTTCTAAACAGATCCAGCTGATCCGATGTTACGCTCGCTACTCTAAGGGGCACACAATCGTCGAGCTGATGATTCAAAACTCTTTATCAGTCCATGCTAATGCTCTGAAGATGTAGTGTAACCTATCTTCAAGACAAAAGAAACGACTGAAAAAAAAACTATGAGGAAACCTATTCCCCCCCCCCCTCTACTATTTCACTAGGATGTGGAAAATTCAGGTTATTGCCACAAAATCGTACCTAAATGCTATATCATTTTTTAAAAGTCATTGTTTAAATCCATGTTATAAATTATAGAATCAACCATGACACAATCTTCTCAGTTATTATTTTTTTTAAAGTTAGTGCTCTTGCCAGTTTCACAAAAGCTAATATTGATGCTCTTGCCAGTTCCACAACATCTAATATTGATGCTCTTGCCAGTTCCACGACAGCTAATATGATGCTCTTGCCAGTTTCACAAAAGCTAATATGATGCTCTTGCCAGTTCCACAAAAGCTAATATGATGCTCTTGCCAGTTACACAAAAGCTAGTATGATGCTCTTGCCTGTTCCACAACAGCTAATATTGATGCTCTTGCCAGTTTCACAAAAGCTAATATTGGTGCTCTTACCAGTTCCACAAAAGCTAGTATGATGCTCTTGCCAGTTCCACAACAGCTAATATTGATGCTCTTGCCAGTTTCACAAAAGCTAATATGATGCTCTTGCCAGTTCCACAACAGCTAATATTGATGCTCTTGCCAGTTTCACAACAGCTAATATGATGCTCTTGCCAGTTCCACAAAAGCAAATACTGATGTTCTTGCCAGTTCTACAACAGCTAATATCGATGCTCTTGTCAGTTTCACAACAGCTAATATTTACCATCTTGTATAGAATGAATAGTGGCACTACTGTACTCCATAATAGTTCTTTATTTCCTTCTGCCCATGAAGTACACGCCCATTTTAAATGTATGTCAGTATTCTATGGACTCAAAGACTTTTTTTAGCATTTTTTTCTTTAGTGCCTATGTTAATATATATATATATATAATCTGGCACAGTCTTCTATGGTTAGTATTTGAAATTCGAAAAAAATGCATTATTTTAGGCTACGATTCAGACTACAGCGTGATCTCAAGGACATACTACTTCATAAAATCATGTAGACTTTTCGGAATAGCCATTAGGCTTTAGATCTTTTCGTCACATAGTACAGAAATGAAACTGACGCCTCTATAAGTCATTCATACATACATTACTTATTTTATACAAATTAAGGGACAAAATTGATATAAAATAGATTAGGCTAATGACAAGAGAATAGCGCGTACGACAAGAGTAACGATTATTAGAAAAAATAATAACATAAATATGAAAACTGAAAGATTTTATGAAAGATAAAATAAAAGACTGATGTTGAATAATTTTTTTTAAGATATGACATGGAAAAAATGCAGTAAACGAAAGAAATGAAAGGGAAAGATGATATCTGAAAAGTATGAGAATTATAAGACATTATGTGAGAGGGTAATAAACGAAAGGTGATAAAAATGACATTGATTCGAGTGACTCACAATTACTCTGGGGAAGTCTGGGATTAAGAAACCAAGATGACAGTCCGGGCGCAGATGGTTCCGGTAGTGCCACCGCTGATGGCTGTGTTATTGCTACCGTCACTGGTGTTGGCTGTATCTGAGGCGGTACAGACAGCGAATGATGAGGATGGAGGTGGGTAGCTTGTGGCTGAAATGGTACGGAATTCCATCTTAGGTCACGCGGTGTAGAGGCTGAACTGTTTTTGCTGTGACATGAAGTAGTAATGACATCTCCACCGTTTGATGTAGGAGGTAAGTGTTTTTTCTTGTCTGGTTTCAAAATGTCCTCAACAGAAAATGAAAACGCCCTTTCCGGAAGAGAACACTGCGTGTTTTCTTTAGCGCTTGGCGGTCTAGTTTCAACTCCAGGAGACAGAGGCGAACCTGGACTCTCCGGGCTGCTAGGGGAGCTATGAGCTCCTTCGCTGTTACTGTCACTAACGGATGGAGAAATGTAAGAATCGTCGTTATCCACCACATTGTCACTGTTATCTTCGCGTCGGCCATGCCGTTGATGCAATTCTTGCCGGTGATAATGATGGCGCGGATGAGAGTTTGGTGACAAAGAAGGCGATGAGATCGATGACCGGTTCGAGATAAGGCTAGAAGATTTTGAAATCACATCCACTACGGGAGAGGAACTGTTCTTGCCAATAACGTAGTCTGGGAGGTTTCCTAGAGCCATACTGGTATGTGAAAGAGGAGTAAATGCTGAATGCTCGCTGAACAGCAATGACATTATTGCTTCCAGATAATGTCAGACATGAGAAAACGGTTCAATCGGTTTTTTTCCTTTCTAGTATCCTTTTTTTTTTCCAGTATCAAGTTCACTTACAGAAATACGAAAACGCCCAATAGAATCTTGACAATTTACTAGGCTTCTAAGTACAAATCTATGTTGCGACCTGAGCTACATGCTGTATTCCAGATCATAGAAGTCTCTTATCTTAAGCACAAAGAACCAAAAACCAGCAAGAAAATCGCACTACTGAAGGACTGAAAATGACAACAAACATCCACGTTCAGTGTTTCTACGAGAACGACCGCGGTAAGGAATGCCCTCTTCTGCCAGTGTTTGTTTCCATGCACAACCCATGTAGCACAAAGGATGACAATACTAATCGTTTTTCAGCCGCTTCAGTGAATATCTAACTTTTCTAGCGTCAAGATAGAAAAATCCATGTTGGCTTGCGCGTTTAGAAAACGTCGCCGTCAGACGAGGCTCCGCCTTAAGCACCGCCCACCGATTTCGTGACAGCCAAAGAACGAGGAGCATGTCCGTAGAGATGGCAAAATTTCTACGCTTATTGGCCAGAACGATGTAATTAACCGTTTCCCTAATTTATCGGTTGGTTAGCGCCCTCCTTGTTTTGTTCCCGGTATCAGAGACAAGAAGAAGCCGGGATAATTTTTTACTATTGAAGTCACTGTTCTAGTATTAGAGGCACCACACTTCATTATCAGACTTCCTAAGCAAAATGAGACTCATCCGTGATCAACAGTTTCAAGATAGTTGTGGTCAAACTATGTATAAACCATCATCACTGTGTGCTATCCTCCCGGGGCAAGAAAGGGAGGACTGGCATGGATTTACACAATTTTTCTGCTGCTTTCACAGTTCTCTCTCTCTCTCTTCTTCTCTTTTTCTCTCTCTCATTTTCTCTTTCTCTCTCTTTCTCTCTCTTTTTTCTCTCTCTCTCTTTCTCTCTCCCACTCTTTCTCTCTCTCTCTCTCTCTCTCTCTCTCTCAAGGTCTGCCGACAGACGTAGGATATCATGTCCTCCCATGAACCACGATCCCTTGTGCATCTCAACAGGCTTGTCACTGAGCATTTCCCGTACCAGGATGCCTAACCATCAAACATCTCTTCTCTCTGCCTGCTTCTGCCTCGTCTGCCTTTGATCTTCCATGTTGCTATTAGGTGCCCTAGCATGCCTCTCCTCAAAACATGCCCCCACAAATCTGAACTGTCATTTTTAAAATTTTTATCTTTGTTAGAATTTTCACAGTGCACCCTCTCAAACTTATTCCTGTCCATCACTTCATGCTGCTCCTTCGCTATCTTCCTATACTCTTTTTTTCCTCCACGTATTATTTTCCAGTATAACATGCCTGATCGTATGGATAAAATATTTCAACTGATTGTTCTGTATCTTATTACTGCTGCTTCTTTTAAATTTCACATATCCCAGTACTTTCTCTTCCGCTTTTGGAAAGGCGCTCTGTTCCATATTTGAAAGTCCGCGGGTTTTTTTTTTTTTGGAGGGGGTTCATGATTTTTTTTGTTTTTGTTTGTTTTGTTTGCGCCTCACGTCGTTGGTGTTGTTCTATTTTATTTCTCTTTTTCTCCGTCTTGCTTTCTCTCTGTGTGTCTCTATCAGAAAGTCAGTGTCTCTCTCTCTCTCTCTCTGTGTGTCTCTGTTCCTCTCTCCTGTCTCTGCCCCCTCCTCTCTCTGTTCCTATCTCTTTCTCTCCTTCTCTCTCTATCTCTCTCTCTCTCTCTCTCTATGTCTCTCGCTCTCTCTCCCTCCGTCAATAAAAGAATCATGGACCCATAAACAGGCTGTTCTCAGCAGTTGACACTGTGCAGATGTTGAAACAAGCCTTGTATGGATTTACGAGTTGGGTTACCATTGTTGGCTTTAAAATTTTTTTACCTTAATTAACTTAAAGCGGATTTTTTTTAAAGTAGCAAACTTCTTAGCACACTCCGCTACCACGACGGTCACGCTGAGGCCTTCCCCCTTTAGCCAGACTGAACCTATTACTAGAAACACCAACTTGTATCTTTTTTTGTTGCGGTCCCCTGATTCGGCTGAGGCCTGATTGGCTGAGTGGTTAGGCGCTCGACCTACTAATTCGGTGGTACTTGGTTCAAGTCCCTGTAACAGGGATTTTTTTTCTGGTACAATCACACACACACAAAAAAAGGCCCCGAAGTCTATCCAGCGCTTTACTGTAAAAATGAGGACCAAAGAAATCTGAGAAGGTAAATGCTGCCAGGCATTTACTGACCATATCACACTTTCATGTGCTGAAGGTCTTGGAAATGAGAGCCTAACGCCGTATCTTCAAAATGCCTTAATGGCATGGAAATGGGGATTTTACCTTCAGATTTGGCGCAGTCCCTCTAGGACGTAAATCTTGTAGTATAGAGCCCAGGATGTAATGAACTGACACTTTAATTTCCTCTGTTCACATTTCCTCTCTACACTCTTCTGGTATAGTCTACTGACACTCCATACTCGGTTATACATGATTCTTTTTTTGTTAGAAAGTGCATATTTTATTTACATGATTTATCTTAGTGTATTTTACTTGCATGATTTATCTCGGTGTATTTTATTTGCATGATTTATCTCAGGGTATTTTATTTGCATGATTTATCTCGATGTGTTTTACTTGCTTGATTTATCTCGGTGTGTTTTACTTATATGATTTATCTCAGTATATTTTATTTACATGATTTACCACGGTGTATTTTACTTGCATGATTTATCTAAATGTATTTTTTTTACGGGTCCACCCGTAACGAGATGTGGACCATACCCCCGGCATTCAATGTACAGGGCAGGCCTCAACCATCTCGTTTAGTTCAAAAATAACGACGCTTTTGTTTAACCAAAGGGCACGTTGATCAGGGTACCTGCCATGAGGACACTTTGACCTCAGCCACTTTGATCTTCGCCAAAAGGCATTTGCATGATTTATCTCGGTGTATTTTACTTGCATGATTTACCTCGGTGTATTTTACTTACATGATTTATCCTGGTGTATTTTACTTACATGATTTATCCTGGTGTATTTTACTTGCATGATTTACCTCGGTGTATTTTACTTACATGATTTATCCTGGTGTATTTTACTTGCATGATTTACCTCGGTGTATTTTACTTACATGATTTATCCTGGTGTATTTTACTTGCATGATTTACCTCGGTGTATTTTACTTACATGATTTATCCTGGTGTATTTTACTTGCATGATTTACCTCGGTGTATTTTACTTACATGATTTATCCTGGTGTATTTTACTTGCATGATTTACCTCGGTGTATTTTACTTACATGATTTATCCCGGTGTATTTTATTTACATGATTTATCTCGGTGTATTTTACTTACACGAACGAATGAGTGAATGGTTCCAGATTGAAACAGGTGTGAAACAAGGATGTATATTATCTCCCCTTGCTGTTTGGAATTGCCATAGACTTCATAATGAAAAAAAAAAAAATGTTGCAGAGGTAAAACGGGCATTGATTGGGTACGTGAGACCCAACTGGAAGATCTTGATTTTGCAAATGACATAACTCTTATCACCGACAATATGAAATCAATGCAAGTAAAAACAAATACCCTGTCTTCAATGGCTAGTAAAATAGGAGTTGAAACTAACAAGGATAAAACAAAAATAATGAAGGTTCTCATTAAGGACAAAGGACAAATATACGTTGAAGGAACAGCTGTTGAAGGAGTAAACAATTTTCCATATCTCGTCAGCTATATAGACCACAATGGTGACACCAGAAAAGAAGTTAGAATTCAAATTGCTAAGGTAGCATTGGCGTCCAAGAATCTTGGGAAGGTGTAGCATTCAGGAATTATAAGTACAAAAACCAAGTTAAGATTATTCAATTCAAATGTAATATCCACCTTCATTTATGCATGTGAAAGCTGGAAAACAACTAAAGAAACAGACAAGAAATTAGACTCTTTTGAAAACAAATGCCTAAGGAAAATACTAGGTATAAAGTGGAATGAATTCAAGACCAACGCAGAGATCAGACAGATGAGCAAACAACAACTTGTTTCACTGTTGATCAGAAAAAGAAGATGGACATATGTCGGTCATGTAATGAGAAGAAGCAATCAGAGAATCCCCAAACAAGCTATCAAGTGGCACACAACGTGCCGAAGAAAAAGAGGTCGACCACGTGAAACTCTAAAGAGGACATTGAAAAGCCAATTCAGTGAGCATAACATTCCTTGATGAGATTGAAAAACTCGCCGAAGACAGGACATCTTGGTGAACTATGTGACGTTTAACGGCACGGGAAGGATGTAAGATGTAAGATTTTCAGTTCAATTCAAGTGCCATGTCGCGTGGCGTAGGCGATCATTTCTCTCCACAATTCCCTGTCTTTAGACTTGATTATGAGATCTGCCGGTGACTTTCTTCCTAGTCACACTTACACCCCATCCAGTAACTTCTCTCTGTCTTCCTCTGTCTCTTCTTCCCTTAATTTTTTCAGTTGCCACACAGTGTTCCAATTTTCCTTTTCTCAGAAAATGTCCTATAAATCTCGCTTGTCTGCCTCTGATCTTTGCTGTAATATGCCTTTTAACTCCAGCCTCTCTTAAGACTTCTTCGTTGGTTTTCTTAGCTTTCCATGGTATCTTCAACATCCTTCTTATGAACCACATTTCCATGGCCTCCATTTCTCGCTGTACTCTCTTATTCACGGACCATGCTTCACATCCATAAAACAAAATTGGCTCGATGTAACATTTAAGTACTCGGAATCTTGTTTCCATTGATATGGATCTGTTGTACGTCTGCTTTTTAAGATTTTACTTATGATGATTTATCTCAGTGTATTTCACTTTTATGCTTCAAATCGGTGTACTTCACTTTTTCTGATGTGTCTCATAGTTTGTTTTTTGTTTTTTTTTACCTAGATGTGCCTCACTGTCATGATTTACCTCTCTGTATATTTCATGTACATTATTTATTTAAAGGTATTTCCGTTTTAATAATTTATCTCGGTATATTTCATTTGCTCTAGTTAGCTGAGTGGTTAGGCGCTCGGTTTACTAATCCGGTGATACCGGGTTCAATCCCAGCAGCGTGATTTTTTTTTTTCTGGTACACACCAAAAAGGCCCATGTGTTCAACAAGCCTCTAAAAATGGATACTAGAGAAATCTGGGAAGATAAAGCAGCCAGGCGTGGTATTGACTACATCACATTTTCGTGTGCCGAAGACGGGGCATTGAAAATATTATAACAACAGGAAAAATAGAAGGAAGAAGATCAAGAGGAAGACCAAGAGAAATAATACTGGACAGTCTGACGGGATGGTGTGAGAGGAGATCACCAACTGAGCTGACAGCCTGCATGAAGGATCGCGTACTCTGGAGAAGCATAATAGCCAACGCCAGTCGGCACGGCACATGATGATGATGAAGGTCACGGAAATTACGGGCCTAACACTGCGTCCCCCAATATTCCTTAATGGCATAGAAACGGGAATTTTACCTTTATATTTCGCTTTCACATTTTGTCTCGGTAAATATTTTACTTTTTCTGTCTGGTTGGCTGAGTGGTTAGGCGCTTGGTCTACCAATCCTATGGTATCGGGTTCAAGTCGATGCAGTGGGGATTTTTTTCTGGTACCACCACAGCAAAAACTTATACTGATCGCTTTTAAAGATTTATTTCAGTGTATTCCACTTTTTATGATTTATCTCAGTGTTTTCCACTTTTATTATTTATCTCAGTGTATTCCGCCTTTTATGATTTATCTCAGTGTGGTTCATTTTTCATGATTTGTCTCAATATATTTCACTTATAACATGTATTTCAGTGTATTTCACGTACAGTCAGTTACATTATCAATACTCTGCAAATGATATTGTTCCTCCAATCACACCTGTTTTACTTATACATATGTTGATACTTTGGACCAATAAACTCTGTGTTCTTTGTCAGTCACTGTCAGCTTGATTGATAAACATTATTTGTGTAGGTCCTTAGATCTTTCCAGTGTTGCGTGGCGTTTCTGTTTTCGGAACTGGAAAAAAAATGAGATCATTGGCCCCAATCTCTATATAGGATATGAAGCTTATTTGTTATAGTCTCCTTAGTTTGGGTTGACGTGCTGAATCCACAGTAAGTGTTACTACAAAGTGAGCTACACTTCCTCTAATTCAGCTATTGTCAACCTTCTAAAATTAGCCCCTCCTTTACTTGACCCATTTGTGCGTACGGTCATTACTAAAAATAGCCCAAAAGCAAGGGATGTAATCCCCTTATTATTTTCTGTTAGAGCTGTCCCTTGGTTGTAGCCCTTACATTTGTTTAATGTTTAATACACAGGAGTACAAATCGAAGGTTTTGATGCAAAAAAAAAAAAAAATTAACGTACTTTTCATCTACAAGATTTATTCTTTCCAGTTTGTTGCTTTTGCTAAATCTAGAATCCTCTTGTCAAATGCCAGGAATATTCTTCTTCTTCGTTCGTTCTACCACCAAGACCGTCCCGTGATCCTGCTGAATTTACTCCTATGGTCATTGATAAGACCAAAAGAGGTCCTGTGGTCCTCCTATGGTCCCCGAGAGGACCATACTAGATCACCGAGAGGACTACAAGAGGTTCAGAGTATCGCGGTGTTTGGGCCTGTATTCTCGGTGGTTCAGAAGAAGCGGGATTGCGTGACACAGTGGTTTTTGTTACACCAGTTTAATCTAGAGTTGGACTTTCTCACCGGAAAACTTCGGTGTGGTTTGGATATCAGCATATACCCGCCGGGTGAGAGGTGGTTGCCCATCCAGCCTAGAGTTGGACTTTCTCATCGGAAAACCTCGACGTGTTTGGACATCAGTATATCCCCGCTGAAAGCAGATGACAGGTAACTTCAACACAAGATGTGAAAGTGCAGTAAGGACACAAAATGGACAGCTGGTCAGTGGAGAAAGAGAAAAAATTGAAAGATGGAGGGAACACTTTAACACTCTACTAAACAGAACACAAGCAGCAGAAACAATAGACATACCTGAAGCAAAAACGGAACTAAACATCAATACAGGACCAATAACAATAAGTGAAGTAAAGGAGGCAATAAAGAAGCTAAAATCAGACAGGGCACCAGGTGAAGATGAAGTGACTGCTGAGATGTTGAAAGCAGAAGAAACAGAAACACCAAAACAACTTTGCCGGATATTACAACAAATTTGGGATCTAGAAAAAGCCCCAGATGAGTGGAAAATTGGGCTTAAAGTAAAACTACCAAAGAAGGGTGACCTCAGAGATTGCGGGAACTGGAGAGACATTACACTACTGCCACTCACCAGTAAAGTATTCTGCAGAATAATCATCAACAGAATTGTACCAACACTTGAGGAAAAACTTCAGAAAGAGCAGGCAGGATTTAGGAAAGGAAGATCATGCATAGACCACATATTTGTACTTAGACAAATATTAGAACAGGCAAATGAGTGGCATAGCACAACATATTCATTATTCATAGATTTTGAGAAAGCCTTTGACAGTGTCAACAGATATGCACTGTGGAAAATCCTAAGATGGCATGGCCTCCCCCATAAAATAGTTAATGTAATCAAAGCCCTATACGAGGGTTTTCAGTGCAAAGTGATCTGTGGAGAACATACCTCCAGCAGCTTTAGGGTACAAACAGGAGTAAAACAGGGATGTGTACTATCACCAACATTATTTATCTTGGCAGTAGACTGGTTAATGAAGGAGGCAACATCAGACAAACGCAGAGGATTACAATGGACCCTTGACACAGTGCTGGAGGACCTTGACCTTGCGGACGACATTTGTCTATTATCAAGCAGTCACAAAGATATGCAAGATAAAATAAACAAGCTAACTCAGAATGCAAACAACATAGGACTAAAGATCAACGTAGGAAAGACAAAGTTAATGAAGCAAAATGTGAACAACAGAAATGTACTCAGAGCAGATAGCAAGTTAGTGGAGGAGGTCAACGAATTTGTATACCTTGGCAGCAGAGTAGTAGAAAATGGAGACAGCACAGAGGACATCAACAGCAGACTTACTAGAGCAAACCAGGCTTTTGCAATGCTGCAGAATATATGGAAATTTTAAAAAAAACTAAGCATAAATATGAAAATCAGGATATTTAAGAGTAATGTTCTAAGTGTACTACTCTATGGAAGTGAATGCTGGAAAATCACCAAAACCATAGAAAACAAGTTGAATTCTTTCCAGACTAAATGTTTACTAAAAATTAGAAAAATATTTTGCCCAAACACCATAAGAAATAACATCTTATTGGCAGAAATGCAGATGAAGCCACTGACAACAATTATTGAGCAAAGACGCTGGCGATGGTTGGGACATGTATTCCGAATGACTGACAACTCACTACCAAAAATAGCACTAAGATGGACACCACAGGGGAACAGAAGTAAGGGTAGACCAAAAGAGACATGGAGAAGAACAACAGAAAGGATGTTGAGCAATAGAGGGCTCACCTGGGCAAGAGCAGAAAAAAAGGCGAAGGACAGGCATTAGTAGAAAACCCTTGCGGAAGCCCCATGTGCCCTGGGGACTTAAGGTTCAGAGAGAGATATCCCCGCTGGGTGAGAGGTGGTTTGCCATCCAGTCCAGCGTTGGACGTTCTCGCCGGAAAACCTCAGCATGATTAGGATACGCATATATCCTCGTCGGGTGAGAGGTGATTGCCTATCTAGACTGCCCTGGTCCAGTGTCTCCGACTTCAGCATTTTGTGGTCGTGGCCGCTACCCTTCCTAGTTGTGACCAGGACGGAGCTTTTGTCGAGGAGGATGAATCATCGCCACTAGTAAGTTTCACCCCTGGGTTAAGCCGGTTTAGGCGTATTATTCCAGTATGGGGGTGTTTAGGACGTGACCGACCTCTAGAGCGGAAGTATCGTGACATAAATAGTCATCAAGTTTCACCCCTGGTTTAAGCCGGTTCATGCATATTTCACCAGTATGGATATATATAAGACGTGGCCGGTCTCTAGAGCAGATGTGCCGTGGTATGAGAAGCTCTCGCTGCGAGACTACTGGACATACTGATTAAGCTTCACTTTATCCTTTCCATCACCTTTTCCACAGCGGCGCCGCACGACAACCCTAATCGCAGTTTCGCATTTCCTTCATTGGCGGGAAGGAGTTTCATCCCACGCGCGGCAGCTTTAGAATCTCGCCAGGCTCCTCTCAACCTATTAACCACAGGGTTAAGTCGGTTTAGGCAATCTTTCCCAGGACGTGGAAATGCCAGGAATAAGAAGTAGCAAATGAGTAAGAGAGGGGTTTTGTTTTTGTTTTCTTTTTATTTGATTATCTTTTCATTATTAGACGGAGCATAATGAAAAAGTAAAAAATAAATGTTGAGTATCATTTTAAAAATACGTATAGTTAATATAAAGATGAGATTTATATAACATTAGATGAAACATATGCAAAACTGAAGTTTGAGTGTGAAGTTTGATTGTATATTGATTGTACTAATTTATTAAACTGATAGTCATTAGATTTTTTTCTGAAAATAATGAAAAGCAAATGATTTTTTCAAAACATTCCTTCACCCTTTTTTTCACTAAAAAAAAATGTCAGCCCAATGCAAGCAGAACAACACAGAAAGAGAATTGTCAAGTCATGAAGTCAATTTTTTTAAAGGGAAAATGTCATCGTCATCATCATCATCATCATATGCCCCCTGTGTCCACAAGAATGGTCGGCAACAGTTGATCACCATCCTGTACTGTCCCATGGACGAGGTCAGGCTGTCCCCTTCCCATCTGTTGATGTTGTCCTCTCATCTACATCGTTTGTCTTCCCCTTTCTGTTTTGTTCCCTTTCAGAGTTTCTCTCGAGTGCAGTTTTTCGTAATAGCCTCTTGACATTGACCTAGATATCTCTTTTGGTTTATTCTCAGGACTTTCATTTCTTCTCTTTTTACTTTCAGCTCAGTTGTTATATCTTTATTCTTCTTCTTCTTCTTCTTCGTTCACTTCTACCACCAAAAACCGCACTGTGAACCTACTGAATTCACGCATGTGGTCCTCGTTAGGTCCCGTGGTCCCCTGTGTGGTCCAAAATAGACCACACGAGTTCCACGAAAGGACCACAAGGGGTTCAGAGTATCACAGTGCTTTAGCCTGTATTCTTGGTGGGTCTCAGAAGCGGGATTGCGTGACACCGTGGTTTTCATTGCACCAGTTTGGTCTAGGGTTGGACTTTCTCACCGGAAGACCTCGACGTGTTTGGAATATCAGTGCATCCCCGCTGGGTGAGAGGCGTTAGCCCACCCAGG
This sequence comes from Achatina immaculata, assembly GCA_009760885.1. Taxonomy (NCBI): domain Eukaryota; kingdom Metazoa; phylum Mollusca; class Gastropoda; order Stylommatophora; family Achatinidae; genus Lissachatina; species Lissachatina immaculata. The sequence goes on along the minus strand of CM019691.1, from coordinate 26,781,049 downwards.
TTAGAGTTGGACTTTCTCACCGGAAAACCTCGACGTGTTTTGAGATACCCGTGTATCACCGCCGGGTGAGAGGTGGTCGCCCATCCAGTCCAGGGTTGGACTTTCTCACCGGAAAACCTCAGCGTGATTAGGATACGCAGACATCCCCGCCGGGTGAGAGGTGGTTGCCTATCTAGACTTCCCTGGTCCAGTGTCTCCGACTTCAGCATTTTGCAGTCGTGGCCGCTACCCTTCCTAGTTGTGCCCAGGATGGAGCTTTTGTCCAGGAGGATGAATCCTCGCCACTAGTGACTTCTACCCCTGGGGTGAGCCGGTTTAGGCATTATCCCAGTATGGGCGTGTTTGGGACGGGACGGACCTCTAGAGCAGAGGTACTGTGACATTCATAGCCTTCAAGATTCACCCCTGGTATGAGCCGGTTTAGGCAAAATTCACCAGTATGGGTGGTTATCAGGCGTTACCGACCTCTAGAGCGGAGGTGGCATGACATGTCTAGCCATCGAGTTCGACCCCTGGTGTGTGCCGGTTTAGGCATATTTCACCAGTGTAGGTGTATTTCGGACGTAGGCGGCCTCTAGAGCAGAGGTGCCGTGGTATAGTTCTCGTAGCGATGCTACTGGACATACCAGGTTAAACTTCACTTTCCACCACCTTTTCCCATCGGCGCCGCACAGCAACCTTTATTTCCGCATTTACTTCCTTAACCGGGAGGAGCTTCACTCCACGCGCGGCATTTGAAAAGTTAAGCCAGCAGTGACTTAACCTCTGGGACAAGCTGGTTCATGCATTTCACCCGATATGACTGCACTCAGGACGTGGCTGACCTCCAGACCAGAGGTGCCATGATCTGACTGTCTGCTTCGCTTTATTCTTTCAACCACCTTTTCCGCAGTGATGCTGCGCGGCAACCTCATCTGCAAATTTCTTCATTGGCCGGGAAGAGCACCGCTCCACGCACGGCAGCTGAAGATCTCGCCAACAGCGGCAGATGAGCTACCAAACGTGCCACTCATCTACCCTAAGTAACTGGTTTTCAGGCGCCAGATATTCGCCCTCGCCCCTTCTCCTGTCAGTTTAAAACAGTTCTGCCACGGGAAGGCCAGGAGCTGGACTTGACTGCCAGAGGCTGTTTGTGGCGCGTTTGCAGTCCTTAGAACCATATCTTTATTCCTTTTCCGTCATTTAATAAAACTACTTCTTTTCGATCCTCTAGCAAACAGTCGTGTCACCCCTGCGGATATATCCGGGTACATCAGTTGACAGTCGCTGCTTTAATCGCTTCTTCTTCTTCTTCGTTCGCTTCTACCACCACAAACCGCACTGTGATCCTACTGAATTCACGCATGTGGTCCTCGTTAGGTCCCGTGGTCCCCTGTGTGGTCCCCGAAAAGACCACACGAGATCCACGAGAGGACCACAAGGGGTTCAGAGTATCGTAGGGCTTTAGCCTGTATTCTTGGTGGGTCTCGGAAGCGGGATTGCGTGACACCGTGGTTTTCATTGCACCAGTTTAGTCTAGGGTTGGACTTTCTCACCGGAAGACCTCGACGTGTTTAGGATATCAGTGCATCCCCGCTGGGTGAGAGGCGGTAGCCCACCCAGGCCAGAGTTGGACTTTCTCACCGGAAAACCTCGACGTGTTTTGAGATACCCGTGTATCACCGCCGGGTGAGAGGTGGTTGCCTATCTAGACTTCCCTGGTCCAGTGTCTCCGACTTCAGCATTTTGCGGTCGTGGCCGCTACCCTTCCTAGTTGTGACCAGGATGGAGCTTTTGTCCAGGAGGACGAATCCTCGCCACTAGTGACTTTTACCCCTGGGTTGAGCCGGTTTAGGCATTAACCCAGTATGGGCGTGTTTGGGACGAGACCGACCTCTAGAGCAGAGGTACTGTGACATGCATAGCCTTCAAGATTCACCACTGGTATGATAACAAAAATGGCGGGCGTGACACGTATAGAAATAAATTTCAATAGATTGTTGGGACAATGTCAATCCATGGCTGAAGACAAAGAGCACAGGGATTGGCGTCTTGAAAAGGTGATGTATGTGAGTGTTCTAGGATTGTCCATCTCAGTTTCATATTGTATACAACAGAAGTTACATCAGCTTAGAGAGAATATACGTTAATAATAGCCAAAGACTGAGAAAGCAGATTTAAAAGCCACATTCGCAAGCCTTAATAAAGTCGAGAGAAAAATATCTTTGTAGAGCTCGGCAGGTATATGTAGACCAGGATCTTAGTTGGAATTGCAAAGGCAGCACTGGCCTTTAAAAATCTTGAGAAAATAAGGCAATCAAAAGTTCTCTAAGTACGGAAACAAAGATAAAATTATTCAAACTCAACTGTAATATCCACCAGTATTTATGTATGTGTGTGTATGAAAGCTAGACAACTTCTAAAGAAATAGAAAACAAATTATACGCATTTGAAATGCCAGGTTCTAAGGACTGCAAACGCGCCACAAACAGCCTCTGGCAGTCAAGTCCAGCTCCTGGCCTTCCCGTGGCAGAACTGTTTAAACTGACAGGAGAAGGGGCGAGGGCGAATATCTGGCGCCTGAAAACCAGTTACTTAGGGTAGATGAGTGGCACGTTTGGTAGCTCATCTGCCGCTGTTGGCGAGATCTTCAGCTGCCGTGCGTGGAGCGGTGCTCCTCCCGACCAATGAATAAATTTGCAAATGAGGTTGCCGCGCAGCATCACTGCGGAAAAGGTGGTAGACAGGATAAAGCGAAACAAATAGTCAAATCACGGCACCTCTGGTTTGGAGGTCGGCCACGTCCTGAGTGCAGTCATATCGGGTGAAATGCATGAACCGGCTTGTCCCAGAGGTTAAGACACTGCTGGCGAGACTCTTCAAATGCAGCGCGTGGAGTGAGGCTCCTCCCGGTTAAGGAAATGAATGCGGTAAAGAAATAAAGGTTGCTATGCGGAGCCGATGGGAAAAGGTGGTGGAAAGTGTAGTTTAACCGGTATGTCCAGTAGTATCGCTACGAGAGCTATACCACGGCACTTCTGCTCTAGAGGCCGGCCACGTCCGAAATACACCTACACTGGTGAAACATGCCTAAACCGGCACATACCAGAGGTGAATCTTGAAGGCTATGCATGTCACAGTACCTCTGCCCTAGAGGTCAGTCCCGTCCCAAACACGCCCATACTGGGATAATGCCTAAACCGGCTCAATCCAGGGGTGGAAGTCACTAGTGGTGAGGATTCGTCCTCCTGGACAAAAGCTCCATCCTGGTCACAACTAGGAAGGGTAGCGGCCACGACCGCAAAATGCTGAAGTCGGAGACACTGGACCAGGGAAGTCTAGATAGGCAACCACCTCTCACCCGGTGGGGATGTTTGCGTATCCTAATCACGCTGAGGTTTTCCGGTGAGAAAGTCCAACTCTGGACTGGATGGGCAACCACCTCTCACCCGGCGGTGATACACGGGTATCTCAAAACACGTCGAGGTTTTCCGGTGAGAAAGTCCAACTCTGGCCTGGGTGGGCTACCTCCTCTCACCCAGCGGGGATGCACTGATATCCTAAACACGTCGAGGTCTTCCGGTGAGAAAGTCCAACCCTAGACTAAACTGGTGCAATGAAAACCACGGTGTCACGCAATCCCGCTTCCGAGACCCACCAAGAATACAGGCTAAAGCACTGTGATACTCTGAACCCCTTGTGGTCCTCTCGTGGATCTCGTGTGGTCTATTTTGGACCACACAGGGGACCACGGGACCTAACGAGGACCACATGCGTGAATTCAGTAGGTTCACAGTGCGGTTTTTGGTGGTAGAAGTGAACGAAGAAGAAGAAGAAGACCACTGGTATGAGCCAGTTTAGGCATATTTCACCAGTATGGGTGTATATCAGGCGTTACCGACCTCTAGAGCGGAGGTGGCATGACATGTCTAGCCATCAAGTTCCACCCCTGGTGTGTGCCGGTTTAGGCATATTTCACCAGTGTAGGTGTATTTCGGACGTGGCCGGCCTCTAGAGCAGAGGTGTCGTGGTATAGCCCTCGTAGCGATACTACTGGACATACCGGTTAAACTTCACTTTCCACCACCTTTTCCCATCGGCGCCGCACAGCAACCTTTATTTCTTTTCTGCATTTCTTCCTTGACCGGGAGGAGCTTCACTCCACGCGCTGCATTTGAAGAGTCTCGCCAGCAGTGTCTTAACCTCTGGGACAAGCCGGTTCATGCATTTCGCCCGATATGACTGCACTCAGGACGTGGCCGACCTCCAGACCAGAGGTGCCGTGATTTGACTGTTTGCTTCGCTTTATCCTTTCTACTACCTTTTCCGCAGTGATGCTGCGCGGCAACCTCATTTGCAAATTTATTCATTGGCCGGGAGGAGCACCGCTCCACGCACGGCAGCTGAAAATCTCGCCAACAGCGGCAGATGAGCTACCAAACGTGCCACTCATCTACCCTAAGTAACTGGTTTTCAGGCGCCAGATATTCGCCCTCGCCCCTTCTCCTGTCAGTTTAAACAGTTCTGCCACGGGAAGGCCAGGAGCTGGACTTGACTGCTAGAGGCTGTTTGAGGCGCGTTTGCAGTCCTTAGAACCTTAATCGCTTCTCACCTGTACAATATATGAACAAACAAACAAACAGACAAACAAACAAATAAATAGACTAAAAGCCATATATAAAGACAAATGAACAAAACACTTCACAGCAAAAAACAGATGATGAGTACTATAAACTCTCAAGAAAAGACCAAGTGATAATCTTCCCACTGAGAATAGGACATTGCAGGCTGGGACACCATCTATACCAGAAGCTGAAAATTGGCCCAGCAGACCTATTCAAACGCAGCTAAAAGCAATAGACACCACATTATATCATCTAGAGTAGCCAGCTACACAACTCATTCAGACAAAGGACCTGGCCAGACCCCAGCCCCGCGCAAGAGAAGCTCTGCGGTGCTGCTGAAACCCTGAGACGAACTGCCGCATTTATTGGAGACACTGGACTCCATGTTGATCAGTGAAGAGAAGAAGAAGCTTCTTACGAGATTAAAAGAAGGTGCAGCAATTTTCTTTTGATTTGGACGGTTGTTTTATCCTCTGTCACCAGTTGGTTCTTCGAGATTCAAAATCAGTCACTACGGATTATCACAGTTGCCATGAGGTCCACACCAATAGTAGAAATGCAGAAAATAGTTGGTGTTCAACCGCTAAAGGAACGTAGAGACACAAAGGTCATGACCATGGGAGAAAAATTCCTTAGCTCTGTAAGCCATCCCCTGAAGGAGAGATTCAATAACTTGGCATTAGGACGGCTTAAAAGAAGCAGTTTCATTCATCAGGCCAAGCGTATGCGTAAGCTGATACCTGACCTTCCAACTGTAGTCGCTCCATTATCATCTGTACCAGAGCATACACCATGGAAAGAAGCAGATTATACACAAATAACTATTCAGACTGAAGTGAAAGGTGTGCAGAATGGTGAGATGCAGAGCAGTCTTGTAAGATCAACAGCCACACTTAGTGTTCTAGATGACAAATATCCATGTGACACCTGGATACGTGTGTATACAGATGGATCTGCACATAATGCCATAAAGAATGGAGAGGCAGGAGCATATACTGAATATCCAAACAACACTATTGACAAGATTTCCATACCCACTGGTAAATACTGCAACAACTTTGATGCAGAAGTTAGGGCAATTATTGCTGCAGTTGAAAAACTATCAGACTCCAGAATTGATACATGTCCTGTAGTAATTCTCACAGATGCGAGATCAGTACTGGAAGCTCTTCAGTGCAACAAACTACCAGACCTTAAAGATGCCTTGTCAAAAATTGGCTTACAACATGGAGTCACTTTGCAATGGATTCCCTCCCACTGTGGGATACCAGGCAATGAGAAAGCTGACCATCTGGCCAAAGAGGGCACTAAATTGGAGCAACCAGGCATACCAATCACCTATAATCAGAAGAAAAGCATGATAAAAACCTACAGGAAGCCACAAACACAACCACATGATGACTATCACATGCTAAACAGAAAGGAACAAGTCACCATCTTCCGTCTCCGAACAGGACACACCCGACTCCGAAGTCATATGTATACAAAGTTTAAGATTGGTACTACTAATCTATGTACATGTGCCCAGGTGCCCCAAACTGTGGAACATATCCTCCAGAACTGCATCAACTACGAGACACTGAGAAATAATTACTGGCCCAGTGAAACCACTAAAGAAGATAAGCTCTACGGTTCCATACATGAGTTACAAAAAAACAGTAAAATTTATCCAAGAGACAGGACTGCAGATATAGACAGACAATGCGAACGAAGAAGAAGAAGAAGGTTATTCGAGAGAAATTTCGTAAGCTACTGGTGTACATTTATTCCCCCTCCCCTCCCCTTACACCATTGATAAGCCATTCTGTTTTCATCCACTACGTGCTATCAGTTAAAACAGTGGAAGTCCTTCAGACTCCATAGCAGAACATCCGCTGGACCGATGCGCTCCTTCAGATTTTGTCGATCGTTGGCAAAAATTCAAAGCGTGTGTAATTGTATTCTCATAGATGTATTTTGTTTGCAAATGTGCGTCGTAACGTCAAATAACAAACCATAATTTAAAGTTCTCGTAGAAAAAAAACCCAAGAAAACAATACAATAGTCAAAAGAAATCAAGAAAGTAAATCCATGTAGCGCTGTCGCAGTTCTTCAGCGGTTCTAAGGACACAGTAACAATAGGAAATTGAAAAATAAAAATTTTGTTGTTGTTTTTTTTGTTTTTTTTGTTAAGCGGCGTATATATTTTCGAGTGTAACATAACATTTGTCTGCCCGACCGCGCAGCTTAGAGGGAACATTGGCTGGACACCCCCTTCTTCTGAGCCTGATCACTAGTAAAATTGATCATATCCCAGATAATGAACCAGCCTGAAGATACATTAACCCCCTCTTTAACTGCAGCTTCTAAACGATTATTGTTGGCAATATCTTTCACAACGGTATGTCTAAATGCATTCAGTTACACATTGATTGCCTCAATGTCGTCATCAGCGTTAATCCAGGCAGTGGGCGATGCTGTGCTACAGTTGACAGGATTATGCAGTGTGTACCATTTAGTGGTCATTATTTTTTTTTCCCACCAGGAGTCCTCATATTCATAAAACATATTTTCACGAATGAATTTTTGTTTCTAATTTCCTCACCATAACTTTATCACTGACTGCTGACACACCAACAGAAAACGCAAAAGATACCAGATACCAAATACAAACATAAAGATATCGTTTATTGCTGAGGCAGCCGTCTTGATGTGCAAGTTTATAATTTCCTACGTCTCATTTATATTTCAACACTAGGAGGCGCTGTCTGCATAAGTTACCTACATCCGTCGTTTTAATGTTCCCGGCATAAACGCAGAATTTACTGTAACAGAAATTACGCCAGAAACCGAAGTCGCCACACTGCATTAACATTCGTTTTAACGGGCTGTGTTAACGTTTGATTTCACCTGTATGGCAAATCCTAAGTCCAGGCGGTAAGGTTATGAAACAAAGCAGGACAACAGACTGGAACAGGCTTCGTATGAAATAAAGCAAGGCAACAGAACGAAATAAAGAAAGACAATGGGTTGGAACAGACTTCGTTGACAGCGCTGGACTGTGATGCTTAAATATAATTTAGCACGCCATAAAGTGGCGTGACTGAAAGAAATGTTTAATAGAATTTTAATGAATTTCATTTATACCACTTTCATGTATGCTTCATTCACGGAATTTAGTACCGTAGAGCTGTCTAAATAAACAGACTTATATCTACTGACAGTAACAAAATGGAATTCTACAGAATGCCGATATTTATGTAGCGTAAAAACTAGACGTTTAATTGTTACAGCTGCAACAGATGTAGGCTCTGAAACTCTAGAACTGCAGTAAGATCCAGCTTGAACAGACATTTGTTGCCCCGATTTAGTCAGTGAGACCGGGCCTGATCCAGTAAAGCTGTGCTGCCACGAAAACCTGGGGGGGGGGGGGGGTACATAACCTCCCCCTCAGCACTAAAGAAGATAAAAATGCGCGAATTTAATATTTTTAGTCTTAAATAGGGGGAAAAAAACGTCTGTACAAAATCAGTCGCACCTTTTGTTGATGAAATATTCACACCCGTCCTGAAAGATGCTTCCATTTCGGTGTAGACTCTCTGTCACTTTCTCTCTCTCTCTCTCTCTCTCTCTCTCTCTCTCTCTCTCAAATCAAGTGTGTGGGAAGAATGAAAGATGGAGTGATGAAGGGCAGAATATAAGACGGGCCTGCGTGCCCAATTCTTTACCCTTGAAAAATAAAGATTCATTCATTCATTCATTCTCTCTCTCTCCTCTCTCTCTCTCTCTCTGAACCTTAAGTGCCAAGGGCGCATGGGGCTTCCCCAAGGGTTTTCCACAAGTACCTTTTCTTTGTCTTTTTTTTTTTCGCTCTTGCCCAGGTGAGCACTCTGTTGTTCTTCTCCATGTCTCCATTGGTCTACCCTTACTTCTGTTCCATTATGGTGTCCATCTTAGTACTGTTTTTGGTAGTGAGTTGTCAGTCATTCGGAGCACATGTCTCAACCATTGCCAGTGTGTATACTGACTGCATTGCTTTTAATATAGGGAAATGTTCATGGTGGTTCGGCTGGAGTGGAATCCACGGTCATTGTCACAGTCGTTTTTTTAAAAAAATTTTTAAGCCATCTTGGCAACAGGTTTGCCAAATTGACGGCGCAGATGAGGAGCCATAGGGATATAAGGCCATAGCTTATTTCCTTCAAACTGTCTATGAAAACAGTATGTATCACAGCAGCCCGACAAGCAAGGTAAAGATGTAGCCGTTTCCCCCGACGTGATGGAGCTTACTGGTAAGAGGTGCTGCTTGCTCTAAGGCTGTCCTTCCATCTTTGTTTGTTTACCGCAGGGAATGAGGAACGACATGACGGTCAATTCTTATGGTTAGCTTGCTGGTCAGGTATCACAGTCAAGCATCATGATCAGGTACCATGGTCAGGTATCACAGACAAGCATCATGATCAGGTACCATGGTCAGGTATCACAGTCAAGCATCATGATCAGGTACCATGGTCAGGTATCACAGTCAAGCATCATGATCAGGTACCATGGTCAGGTATCACAGTCAAGCATCATGATCAGGTACCGTGGTCAAGCATCACAGTCAAGCATCATGATCAGGCACCACCGTCAGGCATCACAGTCAGGCGTCATGATCAGGTACCATGGTCAGGTATCACAGTCAAGCATCATGATCAGGTACCGTGGTCAAGCATCACAGTCAAGCATCATGATCAGGTACCACCGTCAGGCATCACAGTCAGGCGTCATGATCAAGTATCAAGGTCAGGTATCACGGTCAGGTATTATGAACACTTATTATGATCAGGTATCATCGTCGTCGTCATCATAAGCATCCCTGTTGTTGTTGGGCAGAAGAGAAAAGTGTGTCTCCATTGAAATGCATTCCAAGAAACAAGATGATCATGTGACTCCGTGTGTTCTAAAAAAAAAAAAACGCTGACTTTACAATCAATCCAGATAAAGAACTTGGCCAGAATCCCAGCTTCCTTCAAGAGAATCTGACTAGTTATGGGAAAACCAGGAGCTTCTTCTTCTTCTGCTTCTTCTTCTTCTTTCTCTTCTACCACCAAGATCGCCCCGTGATCCTACTGAATTTACTCCTGTGGTTCTCGCGATAGTGTCATTTAGGATGGAGGCTCAGAACATCGTGGGGCTTGGGTCTATATTCTGTGGGTCACTGTAGGTGTCATTGCATCAGTTTAGTCTAGAGTAGGACTTCCTCACCGGAAAACCTCAACGTGATTTGGATATGAATATATCCCCGTCGGGTGAGAGGTGGTTGCCTGTCTAGACTGCACTTGTCCAGTGTCTTCGACTTCAGCATTTTGTGGTCGTGGCCGCTACCCTTCCTTTTGGTGACCAGGACGGAGCTTTTGTCGAGGAGGACGAATCCTCGCCACTAGTAAGTTTCACCCCTGGGTTAACCTGGTTTATGCATATTGCCCCAGTACGGGTGTATATAGGACGTGGCCGGCCTCCCTAGCAGAGGTGCCGTGGTATGAGTAGCCTTCAGTAGCGAGACTACTGGCCATACCGGTTAAACTTTACTTAATCCTTTCCATCACCTTTTTCACAGCGGCGTGGCATGGCAACCCTTCATTGGCCGGGAGGAATTTTACCCCACGCGCGGCAGCCGAAGAACTTGCCAACAGCGTAAAACCAGGAACGAACACGTATCCGATTTTGTCAGTCTGCGCCCACAGTTGATATGCTAGCGTCAGAGTTGGGAAGCCACAGCTGACATGCTAGCGTCAGGGTTGGCGAGCCACAGGTGATCAAAACCCTGCTGCATCTCTCCGTTGCAACCCACATCATTAGTCCTAACCTGGCTAACGGTACAAGATCGTCATATTCCCCCTATGGTCGTGAACATTGCTAAAGGCATACAGCACACCCCTTGCTTTCTAGCTCTACTCAGGAATTGGAAAAAAAAAAATTTCCAACCCGACACGATGCTGTGCTTCAACATCTTCACAATATCGGCTGCAAAAAGACATCACGTTCGTAGTTACATGGAGGTAGAAGAAAAAGACCGAAAAAAAAAGAAAAGAAAAGAATACATATATAGCACCAATTCACAAAACAGCAGTGGTATGCGTATACTACACCTAGTTTCCAATAAGTAATAAAATATTATTATCTCTCTCTCTGAACCTTAAGTGCCCAGGGCACATGGGGCTTCCGCAAGGGTTTTCCACAAATGCCTGTCTTTCGCCTTTTTTTCTGCTCTTGCCCAGGTGAGCCCTCTATTGCTCAACATCCTTTCTGTTGTTCTTCTCCATGTCTCTTTTGGTCTACCCTTACTTCTGCTCCCCTGTGGTGTCCATCTTAGTGCTATTTTTGGTAGTGAGTTGTCAGTCATTCGGAGCACATGTCCCAACCATCGCCATCGTCTTTCCTCAATAATTGTTGTCAGTGGTTTCATCTGCATTTCTGCCAATAAGATGTTATTTCTTATGGTGTTTGGCCAAAATATTTTTTTAATTCTACGTAAACATTTAGTCTGGAAAGAATTCAACTTGTTTTCTATGGTTTTGGTGATTTTCCAGCATTCACTTCCATAGAGTAGTACACTTAGAACATTACTCTTAAATATCCTGATTTTCATATTTATGCTTAGTTTATTTGATTTCCATATATTCTGCAGCATTGCAAAAGCCTGGTTTGCTTTAGTAAGTCTGCTGTTGATGTCCTCTGTGCTGTCTCCATTTTCTACTACTCTGCTGCCAAGGTATACAAATTCGTTGACCTCCTCCACTAACTTGTTATCTACTCTGAGTACATTTCTGTTGTTCACATTTTGCTTCATTAACTTTGTCTTTCCTACGTTGATCTTTAGTCCTATGTTGTTTGCATTCTGGGTTAACTTGTTTATTTTATCTTGCATATCTTTGTGACTGCTTGATAATAGACAAATGTCGTCCGCAAAGTCAAGGTCCTCCAGCACTGTGTTAAGGGTCCATTGTAATCCTCTGCGTTTGTCTGATGTTGCCTCCTTCATTAACCAGTCTACTGCCAAGATAAATAATGTTGGTGATAGTACACATCCCTGTTTCACTCCTGTTTGTACCCTGAAGCTGCTGGAGGTATGTTCTCCACAGATAACTTTGCACTGAAAACCCTCGTATAGGGCTTTGATTACATTAACTATTTTATGGGGGAGGCCATGCCATCTTAGGATTTTCCACAGTGCATCTCTGTTGACACTGTCAAAGGCTTTCTCAAAATCTATGAATAATGCATATGTTGTGCTATGCCATTCATTTGCCTGTTCTAATATTTGTCTAAGTACAAATATATGGTCTATGCATGATCTTCCTTTCCTAAATCCTGCCTGCTCTTTCCGAAGTTTTTCCTCAAGTGTTGGTACAATTCTGTTGATGATTATTCTGCAAAATACTTTACTAGTGAGTGGCAGTAGGGTAATGCCTCTCCAGTTCCCGCAATCTCTGAGGTCACCCTTCTTTGGTAGTTTTACTATAAGACCAGTTTTCCACTCCTCTGGGGCTTTTTCTAAATCCCAAATTTGTTGTAATATCCGGCAAAGTTGTTTTGGTGTTTCTGTTTCTTCTGCTTTCAACATCTCAGCAGTCACTTCATCTTCACCTGGTGCCCTGTCTGATTTTAGCATCTTTATCGCCTCTTTTACTTCATTTATTGTTATTGGTCCTGTATTGATGTTTAGTTCCGCTTTTGCTTCAGGTATATCTATTGCTTGTGCTGCTTGTGTTCTGTTTAGTAGGGTGTTAAAGTGTTCCCTCCATCTTTCAATTTTTTCTCTTTCTCCACTGACCAGTTGTCCATTTTGTGTTCTTACTGCACTTTCACATCTTGTATTGAAGTTACCTGTCATCTGCTTTGTGATTTTATATATGGTTTTCATGTCATTTGTATATGCTGCTTTCTCTGCTGTCTCTGCTAAGTTGTCATAATACTGACGTTTATCTTGACGGCATGATTCCTTCACTTCTTTGTCTTTTTGTGCATATTACTTAAAACTCGTTCTTTAAGCCGTTGTGATTTGGTGTTCAGTAATTTTTCTTGATTTCTTTTCTTTGCTCTATCTTTTCCCATGTGGTCTCACTTATCCATTCCTCTTTTCTCCTTTTCCGATATCCCAGCACCTCTTTTGCTGTTTCCTGTAGTGTTTTATTGAACTCTAATATGGACATTTCTGCTTCGTCTTGTAGGACACTGAAGCGGTTCTTAAGTATTATTGAGAATTCATTTCTTGTTTGCTGGTCTATCAGTTTTCTTGTATCAAAATGTATCTTTCTGTGTTCTCCGATTCTGGCTTTCCTTAATTTTAGTTTTATTTTTGCTACCAGAAGGTTGTGATCACTTCCTATATCTGCTCCTTTCCTTGCTCGCACATCTTGTAGTGACCGTTTCCACTTGTTGTTTATTAGTATGTGATCGATTTGGTTTTCTGTGGTTTTATCTGGTGACCTCCAAGTCACCTTATGGATGTTTTTGTGTTGGAAAATTGTCCCTCCGATGGTCATCATGTTTTCTTCACAGAAACTGCACAGTCTTTCTCCATTTTCATTTATTTCTCCGATTCCTTCTCTTCCCATGATTCTTCTTCTATCTTCATTTCCTTACCTACTTTTGCATTGAAGTCGCCCAAGATGAGTAGCATATCATGCTTGGGTATTGTTTCTACTGTGGCTTGGAGGCTGTTGTAAAAATCTTCTTTTAATTCCTCTTCAGCTGATTCTGTTGGTGCATAACAAACTATAATAGACAGCTTCGTGAATCTTGAGTTGAACCGTGCATATAATAATCTCTCATTTATTGGGGTCCATTTCAGCAATGCTCTTGATGCTTCTTTTGTTATAATCAATGCTACTCCTCCTTCATGAAGATCTTCTTTACCTGACCATATTATTGTATCTTCTGTGTGCTGTGTTGTTAATTTCCTTCTGCCTTGTCCTGTCCATCTTGCTTCTTGTATTCCTAGTATGTCTAGTTTGTATCTGTGCATTTCCTTGATGGTTTGTGCTAGTTTTCCAGTCTGGTTTAGTGTTCTTACATTCCAGCTGCCTATATGCATCTTTTGTTTAGGTTCCAGGAGGTCTGCAGTCGGGCTGGGGACTTCCAGTGGCTGGCTTTCATCCACAACCTTCATGGGCTCAGTTTCCTGATACGCATTTCTCCTTCCACCTGCATTTGCTTTTTCCCTTGCTTCTGTTTCTGTAGCAGTCTGATAGTTTTTTACCAGATAGGGTTGCTGGCCCTATGCTGAACCCTCCTTAGTCGCCTTTTACGATCATGCATGGTAGGGTACAGTGGTCCTATTCTTTGCAGATCCCGGGTACCACACGGGTAAAATATTATTATATTATTATTATTATTATATTTTCTTCTCCTGGAATTAATAATATATGATGCCACAAAGAATTCACAAAGTCGGAATGAACTCATTTGACAAAAGTAACCCGACAAGACAAATTTATGGATGATCCAAATTATTGACACTAGACACTAGAAGTGTTATCCATCCTCTTTCTGAAATTTATAAATCAGGAACGATTGCTTTATGTCATCTATCCAGATTCTACCTCTATCATCTATCCAGACTTTAATATATATCTCAATCATCTATCCAGATTCTGACATCTATCTCTGTCATCTATTCAGACATTAACATCTGTCTCTCTCTCATATATCAAGACTTTAATATCTATCTCACTCATCTATCCAGAGCTGTGCGTCTCTCTATGCAGATTTGGACACCTGTCTCTATTATCTATCCAGATCTATCCTGAACTTCGGACTTCTTCCTAGAACACTGCTTTGTTTCGCTGTGAATCCCTTTCCAGTCTGAGAACCACTCTGGGCCCATCATTAAAAATAAAACAGTAAATATAATCCACTTGTTTAGTTTTTTTAAAAATCTAGACAATTCATTTGCTAGCCTGTGGCTTCCCAAAAAAATCCTTTAGCGGATTCCCTTGGGGTCCATGGGCTTCAAGTTAATAAGCACTAATTTAGAGTGATTGTTTCATGTGTCCGTGGGTCTCTTCCGTCCTCTTTCATCTTGTGGGGTCCAAATCCATACATCGGTTTGACTTTTATTTCTCATGACCCGCACGCGACCAAACCATCTTCTCTGCGCCAGTAACCTGGTATTAATCAGAACATTTTCACTTCATAAACCGTTTTTATGAGCAGGCATTTCTACCTGAGAATGGACTCTAAAACTGTTGCAGACGTCGTTGGAGAGATGCGGCTCCTTATTGACACTTTGGAGAAATATAGACTGATGAGAACAAAACGCACATTATAAATAACACTACGTGCTGTTTACTGTGTGCACGTCCCGTGCCCAATCTTTATACTTGGAAATAAAATCAAATTGCAGATGATAACTTATCCATGCCTACAATTAGCAGAGACCCCAAGTCGCGCTTGAATGTGAAAAGTAAAAAGACGGACATTAAATACGCCATCTTGACAAGGGGAGGCTTTAAAACTTACAATGGCTTCGCAGATATGAAAGCCCCGATCTCGTGCAACATTTCTTCTTTGCTGCCTCAACCGTCCTACCCGACTGCTCGTAAACCTTATCCAGGCTATAGGTATAGAGACGCCGAAGGCGAGTATTAAAAACACCATTGAGTTTAATAACTTCTGTATGCCTAAAAGTGTTAAAGTGAAGCGGGCATGGTTAGCTTCGGTGAGCACTTTAGACGTCAGAGGGTTAAAAAGAAATGATAAGATAATGAATCGAACCCTGGACTCCAGTAAGACAAGAAACTTCATCGCTACTAGTGAACAATGCGCTATCAAATCGGCCATGAAGCATCCGTCAAAAGGTTTTTTTAGTAACTTCTTTTTTTTTCTTATCTCCTGTAAAAGTGAATTGTCTACAGTCTTTTCAAAAGATTATCATGTCTGCTTTGCTGTGAGTACGTCTCGTTGTTTTCAAAAGCCGTATCTAGGGATTTTCTCAGCGCCAAAAAAGATCAGGTCTCAATGATCCTTGGATATCAAGCACGGACAACTGAGGCTGGACACACGAGAGCTGATCACTGCATCCCTGGGCTAGCAGCCAATACTGCAAAGCAAGCCCGATGATGAACTGAATATTTTCTTTCTTCCTTTCTTTCTCAACCTGTGGCTTAACCAGAGCTTCCTGCTTTTGGGGGCATTTTAGTTTGTTAGAGTTAGTTCTTAATGGTGTTGTGGGGGGGGGGGGGGGGGGAAAGGCTCGCATTTCCCTTAAGAATATAGGAACCCCATGGTGAGGTATGGAACCGATCTCTGATTTTTTTTTAAACAATAGAATTTTCTTTCATCATCATCATCATCATTATCATCATCATCATCATTATCATCATCATCATCAGATGCCGTGGCGGTAGGCGTTGGTGGCCACGCTTCTCCGTAGATCTTTATCCTTGATATTTTCCATCAGCTGACTTGATAACTCTTTGTTGTGCAATCGCGTTTGATTGTTTATGATTTTTTTTCTATTCCTCTTTATCTCTCTTTTTTCTATCTCTCTTCTCGTTTATAGTTTATCTATGTTATATTTTCAAGCCCTACTTTTTTCATTAAGAGTTCAATGAATGACGACTGTCATTTTCTTACGGATTTAGTTAGGTTTGTTTGTACATTTGCTACTTTCTTCTTCTTCTTTTTTTTAAATTAGACATTCTCTGTTTATCATCTTTGCTGTCAGTGGTACTCATTATCTGTTCATATGTAACGTAAAAACAGGCTATTTGATATTTCTGGAAGTCATACTAGTACATAACAGGACTGGTGATGACAATGACGATGATGATAATGATGTGAACTAGACACGGCGTTGTAGGTGGCATGCTGACATATTTGGCAATCCACTGGGGGTCTAAAGCTGTTTTAAAAAAATTAAGTTTAAGGATCCCAGTATTAGAAAAGAATGGTTCTAAGGACTGTTGTAGCCGGAGGTGGGGTGGGGGATACGCTCTCCATTTCAATAAAATGTCTCCAAGGCGTGCGTGTCAAATAGCCTCTGACAGTCAAGTCCAGCTCCTGGCTTTCTCGTGGCAGAACTGTTCAAACTGACAGGGGAAGGGGCGAAGGCGAATATCTGGCGGCTGAAAACCAGACGCATCGGGTAGATGAGAGTCATGTTTGGTAGCTCATCTATCGCTGCTGGCGAGATTCTTCACCTGCCATGAGTGGAGTGGGGCTCCTCCCGGCCAGTGAAGAAATATGCGAATGGGGTTGCCGCTCGGTGCCACTGCGGAAAAGGTGAAAGAAAGGACTAACTGAAGTAAATCAGTAGTCTCGAGTCAGGACTGCTCAAATCACAGCACCTCTGCACTGGAGGTTGGCCACGTCCTATGTGCACCCATACCGGGCAAATTGCCTGAACCAGCTTAACCCAGGGGTTAAGACACTGCTGAAGAGATTCTTCGGATGCTGCGCGTGCAGTGAAACTCCTCCCGGCCAATGAAGAAAATGCGAAAAAGAAATTAGGGTTGCCGTGCGGCGCCGATGTGAAAAGGTGATGGAAAGGATAAAGTGAAGCTTAATCGGTATGTCCCGCAGTCTCGCGGCGAGAGCTACTCATATCGCGGCACCTCTGCTCTAGAGGCCGGCCACGTCCGATATACACACATACTGGTGAAATATGCCTAAACCGGCTTAAACCAGGGGTGAAACTTGATGGCTACTCATGTAACGATACCTCCGCTCTAGAGGACGGTCACGTCCTAAACACGCCCATACTGGAATAATACGCCTAAACCCTCTTAACCCAGGGGTAAAACTCACTAGTGGCGAGAATTCGTCCTCCTCGACAAAAGCTCCGTCCTGGTCACAACTAGGAAGGGTAGCGGCCACGACCACAAAATGCTGAAATCGGAGACACTGGACCAGGGCAGTCTAGACAGGCAACCACCTCTCACCCGGCGGAGATCCTAATCACGTTGAAGTTTTCCGGTGAGAAAGTCCAACGCTGGACTGGATGGGCAAACACCTCTCACCCGGCGGGGATACACGGGTATTCCAAAACACGTCGAGGTTTTCCGATGAGAAAGTACAACTCTAGGCTGGATGGACAACCACCTCTCACCCAGCGGGGAGATACTGATATCCAAAACACGTCGAGGTTTTCCGGTGAGAAAGTCCAACTCTAGACTAAACTGGTGCAACGAAAACCACGGTGTCACCCAATCCCGCTTCTGAGACCCACCGAGAATACAGGCTCTGAACCTCTTGTGGTCCTCTCGGTGATCTCGTGTGGTCCTTTCGGGGACCACAGGGGGACCATGGGACTATCGAGGACCACAGGAGTAAATTCAGTAGGATCACGGGGCGGTCTTAGTGGTAGAAGCGAACAAACAAGACGAAGAAGAAGAAAAAGAAGAAGAAGAGAAGAAGAAGAAGAAGAAGAAGAAGTAATACCAGGACAAGAATCCTTCACGACCCTCGCATCATCTTGAACAGTTTAACTCTTCGTTCACTTTCTGGCGAGCGGGCAATGTAAGGCAAGATTAATGTTTATCAGAGTCGGTGCGTGAATTATTACTT
This sequence comes from Achatina immaculata, assembly GCA_009760885.1. Classification (NCBI taxonomy): domain Eukaryota; kingdom Metazoa; phylum Mollusca; class Gastropoda; order Stylommatophora; family Achatinidae; genus Lissachatina; species Lissachatina immaculata. The sequence goes on along the minus strand of CM019691.1, from coordinate 26,762,912 downwards.
CCAAGAAATTAATGTTTTCATCTTTGGCAGTCAATAGGCCCTAAAACTTCTTATCAAGGCGTCAAGCCAGATTTTGATAGCTGCAAAGTAAGCGATGGAAATTTGAAGCTGTTATCCTCAGTACGACACCGCTAGGATTTAACGAGCTTAGATAGAGTTCAAGACACCCCGACTGCCTTGCAGAGATGCTAGAGCTACGAATATAGAAGTTAGCTGAACTGAGACTCCGGTAACAGTTCCGTACGAAGTCGCGATGAAAGGGGTGCAAGATGTTGAATATGTGTCTGTAAGAAGGTTTTCATTAACTAAGATCATTATCTGCTCTGCAGGGTAGTAATTTGCTGTACGAAATGAACAGAAGCAGCTAAAAGAATCCGAGCTTTGTTTTCTGCATTCATTAGCGTGAAATTCGCGTTATCATAAGCGTTCTCCCGCTTTATCGCTGCCCACGATGTCGCTCTTAAGATTTGCGTCGTTGCTGGAGATATTTCCTGCAGATTTCCAGCTCTTATGTGATTCATGGTAAGAAAGATTGCTACAAATATTTAGAAAAATTGCTCCAAATTTTAAGAAAAGAAATGCTCCAAAATACACAGAAAAAAAAATGCTTTAAATATTTAGGAGTTGTCACTTTACCAAATTGCTTTCTGGTAATTTATTATAGCTGAGAACTAAGCACTCATTCTGGTAGCGAAAATAAGACTAAAATTAAGGAAAGCCAAAATCGGAGAACACAGAAAGGCACGCTTTGATACAACAAAACTGAAAGACCAGCAAACAAGGAATGAATTCTCAGTAGTACTTAAGAAAATGTGAAACTGGTGAATAGGACAAGACCCTAAAAACACCAATATGTTGCCAGAGAAGAAAGGAGGGTGGCGGTAGGGTTTCACATTTTCTCCCTGCAGGTGTTTCCGTTCTTCATTCATTAATTCTCCTTTTCGTCTCCCCCTCCCCCCCCGACACCTTCTCCTCTAGCGGCTATCATGTTTGTATTGTCTTTCCCCCCACTTCTTTCTACCACTTGTTTTCCTCCTCTCTCTCCACCTCTTCTTTACGATTGGCTCTATCGGCGTATCCTTCCTGTGGCCCGCGTGGTCCCTATACATCTTCTAAGACACGCATTTCTGTTTCCTACTTCTAGAGGAGGCCATATTAAGATAAGTTCTTCGTTTAGTTTATTTTTGTCTCGTTGTGCATGTAATCTTCGAAAAAGGCTCACGCCGAAATATCGAATGTCGTATGTTTTTCATTTATACATTTTCATACTTTCTATTCGTTTTTTCCCACTTTACTCACTCCCTCTGCCACTTTGTAAAACTCCACCATACACCTCTATCTAACTTTATTATTTAAACCAGTTTTACTGCAGTCGCCATTCCTTTTATCTGTCGGATACCACAACAAATTTGGGATCTAGAAAAAACTCCAGATGAGTGGAAAATTGGCCTTATAGTAAAAGTACCAAAGAAGGGTGACCTCAGAGATTGCGGGAACTGGAGAAGCATTACCCTACTGCCACTCACCAGTAAAGTATTTTGCAGAATAATCATCAACATAATTGTACCAGCACTTGAGGGAAAACTTCAGAAAGAGCAGACAGGATGTAGGAAAGAAAAATCAGGATATTTAAGAGTAATGTTCTAAGTGTACTACTCTGTGAAACTGAATGCTGGAAAATCACCAAAACCATAGAAAACAAGCTGAATTTCCAGACTAAATGTTTACGAAGAATTAGAAGAAAATTTTGGCAAAACACCGTAAGAAATAACATCTTATTGGCATAAATGCAGATGAAGCCAATGACAGCAATTATTGAGGAAAGACGCTGGCGATGGTTGGGACATGTGCTCTGAATGACTGACAACTCACTACCAAAAATAGCACTAAGATGGACACCACAGGGGAACAGAAGTAATGGTAAACCAAAGAAGACATGGAGAAGAACAACAGAGAGGTTGTTAAGCAATACATGGCTCACCTGAGTAAGAGCAGAAAAATGGCAATGGGCAGGCATTTGTGGAAAACCCTTGGGGAAGCCTCATGTGTCCTGGGCACTTAAGGTTCAGAGAAAGAGAGAGAGAGAGAGAGAGAACTAAGAATTACGTGGTCAAGACCGTCTAGTTCACAATCCGAGTAAGATCTTGGAAATAACTTATAACAGAAATAATACTTAGAAGACATTAAAACGAGACAACGATTATTTTGAGACTGGTTACATCACTTTCCAGTCATACCTGGGACTGAAAGGTCGCATGGCGCATTCACATACACCCACACACAAAAACAGGCACTTCAGATATTTGTGAGCGAAAATCAAGTGCCTAGATACCAGTCGCTGGAGAGCGGTCGCAATTGGATGCGACAGAGATTGTATCAGAAATGAGCCAGGAAAACCCTATCAGTATCAACACCTACAATTGGAGGTCACGTGATAGCCAGTTCCCTGAATTATGGCGCCGACCCGGCGCTTCGGAAGATAAAGCGCTCAACAGCTCCTCGCTAACACAGTGTGACGTCATGTTTATTCTTAGCGTTTAAAAAAAAAGCTGTTTAAAAGGAAAAAGAAATCGCGTAAAATGAAGGTTTATCTTTTAAATGTAGCTCACATAAAATATTATCCAGAACGGGGAAACTATAAACAGGAGGAAACTGGCGTTATTTCCAGCTACTTTTGAAGATGACTTAAGGCTTTATTAGTTCCCCCTCCCCATTAAAAAAAAAATATCGACCAGCTCGCAAGTCGTTTCTTTACGTCATGACATTCTCTGTGTGCCAACATGGGCGAAAAGAAGATTGTACCAGCGTTGGTTTATTTTATGACAAAAAACCTAAACCGGGTAAAGCTGATATATCTTGACGTCTTTCACCCACAAACCAAATATTATATAGTCCGTGGCCAACAACAGTGTATGGACTGACTTGTTACTTATGGCGGTAGATCTTGTCAAGTAACAGAACACAATGCGATATGGTTAGACTTCGAGAAAATCACATACAAAGCACTTTTAGACTTGAGAGAAAGCAAAATTACAAGAGAATTAATTATCTGGGATATGAAGCTCGGACTGTGGTAGGACGAGCAGCCGTCTTGCGACGAAATAACAGCGCATTACTAAACTTCGCCATCTTGCACACTGAGGAAAATGTGTTTCATAACAAAGCCGTCAATGCCTGTGTCTGGTCGAAAATCGTGACACCAGGAAAGGGAATGAGGTCATGACACAGAAATTACGTCGCTTTGACTGAGTCTTCTGCAGGTGCCAAGTTTTTGAGACACGAATATACACACATGGTCTCCTGCACATGTTTAGTGCATACTGGACAACAATAACAACAAATAAACGAATACTTTTTACATAAAGGTAGTTTTAGTATATGGTTTCAATGAAAAATGTTTACAAATAGGAAAACAAGCCTCGTTATTTCCTATTGATAAAAATCTTGTTAAGTAGTCAGCGTCTTGAAGTCTTCTTATGAATTCCAATAAAGCTGTTGCAGTCTTCTGACTAACCGACTCGATGCCTGTTTCAAGATAATCACAGCGGTCTGTGGAAATCAAAGAACTCCAGCTCATAATTACAGTGAGAAACAATAGCATAAAACATACAGCGCTCTGGTGTCAGGAACGTCTACAGCACAGAAAGAATTTGTCAGAAAAGGATCAGAGACAGTTGTACATGGCTCGAGCCACCATTTGTCCGCATGATGGTAATATCTGACAGCCCAACAACAGTTCTAAAGGTGGGCAATGGATCACAACTGACGCCAAAAATCTGTCGACCACAACACACAAAACTATATCATATTCAGCATCGCTTTTGAAATGTAGCCGTTTTCTTAGCCGCTGGACAAGCTTTCCCTTGGTCATTTATCGGGGCAGTTGTCCGGCAGGCGAGTGATAATGTGGAAAACAACCAGGGCGCGTCCACTCAGTGATGAACACGCCGGACGAGACAAAGACAACAAAAGCAGGATTTGACCAGTCTCAGTCAGCTCTGTGATTGTTTACCAAAACTGGGCAGTTTGTTGAAATATATTCTCACGCTTTGCTTTACTTGGAAATGTTAAACAGTCTTTGTCAGTGTTTCTCAGGGTTGTTTGGGCTGCCACCTCCTTTTCTCCTAAGTCACATCTTCAAAGCTCCCATGTCCCCCTCCCCCTCTCCCTCGTTAAGTACTATTCGTACAACGGACTATTAAACTAGGATATTCATTACACAACTAAAAACTTCAGCAAGCAAACCAATTTAACAACATGAAGGAGTACATTTATAACCCACCTACTGCATTATTTTCTCAATTTTTAAGGTGATGGATGAGTTTCATGTACAGATTCTCTTGTCACAGTTTCCCTTTGCTTACGATTATATCTATCTGTGGCTTTTGGTCTTCCCTGCTGAACACGTTGGTCTTCTTGATATTGATCTCTAGTCCCCAATCTTGACTTGTGTTGCTTAGCGTATCTGTTAAGTACAGTTAAGAAGCCCAAGTACTGACACCATTTAAGTATCACATACCACCTGCTTCGTTCACCGTTGGGAGAGATGTGTAAGCTTATATATATTTAGACAATAAATAATGATCTAACTCGGGGTTACTAAAAATATGAACGTAGAGGTATAAATCTAAAAAAAAAAGAAAACAAACAAAAAATTGTTAATAGCCACCGAAGATGTAGACTCTAAGATCAAAATGTCGGAGAGGATTGATGCGTCAGAAATATTGATCTACAGAAAATTAGGTCATAAATAGGATCGATATATTCATCAAGGTGAGTGGAGCCTACAGAGAGAGTTGTATCTTAGGTCCTTAAATGAATTAAATACAACCACCTAAGCTTGCCGCTCAGCTAGAATGAAACGTTGCAAACTCTTCATCACTGTGCAAAAGTTGCAAGAGCGCAGTTGAAAGAAGATAAAGCGACAACGAAGACATTGCATGCTGACGCCACAGTTTAAGACGATGAACTTTTTGTTGTCATCGCCGTCCAACTTTCAAAGCCATTCAGTTCCAATTTGGAAACATCCTTTGTCCTCATCTGTCGCTGTTAAGATCCTAACTGGGCAAACCAGCTGACAGAACAATCCTCTCAGGTTTCCTGGTTTCAGATGATACAGGCCTAAGAATGCTACTAACAGGCCACGAAGAGGCGTGTCTTGATCTTCAAGTACGGTCGCGAAGGGGCGCCTAGTGCCGCCGGTGTGGCGCGCCGAATCCTTTGAGGAGCCTAGATTGGGTTTCATCAACGGCCACAAGAGTGGGGCTGATTATTTGTCAGAGCAAATGTTTGGGTCGTTTACCCCGTGTGTTGAACCACCAGGCATTGCACCTGACGACCTTGATGCATTCTTTCACACACTAGCGGATTTGGTGGATGGTCCTCATGCTCATCTACTCTGCAGGGACTCTGACAATTTTAATGGTTCTTAACACTTTCACTTGGATTAATGAACTTGGTCAGGGCCCATTGTGAAATAAGTTTTCATGCCCACTATGAAATACATTTTCGTGCCCAAGGTGAAATTAACTCTCATGTCCAATGTGAGCAAAAAATGTTCATGCTTCCAGTAAAATAAATTTCAGTAAGCCCAGGGAAATGCTGAAAATATTTCAAATGCTGTAGTGGGTTGTAAATGTGAAGGCACTAACATTTCACAACTCTAGGCATGCAAATGCTGCGAAACATAGATGCCGAGTGAAACAAGTTTTCATGTATGAAAATGAAATAGAATTTATCTGCCTGCCTGCCTGCCTGTCTGTCTGTCATGAGATGAGAAGAATCAGAGAATCCTCAAACAAGCACAAGCTATCAAGTGGAACACAACAGGCCGAAGAAAAAGTGGTCGACCACGTGAAATTCTAAAGAGGACATTGTTAAGAGAGGCCAATTCAGTGGGCATAACATCCCTTCATGAGACTGAAAAACTCGCAGAAGATTCGAAATCTTGGCTAACTACCATGTGACGTTTAGCGGCACGGGAAGGATGTACTGAATAAAAATATGCTAAAGTCTGCCAACTATGTATACTTTAATTCATAACATTACTTGGATAGGGTGTAGAGGAATGGCGGGGGCCCAGTGTATTACTTTGCCCAGGGCCACCCGATGTAGTTAAGATGGACTGTAACATAGTGCCTTGTATATTAAAATGGCATTATTATTATTATTATCATTAATGTTATTATTAGCATTTTTATTATAGTTATGATTATTATTGGTAACTAGAAACTAGGTCAGAAACGATCGAAATTTTGAGAACTGGTGGGAGAGGAACACTCCCACAGTTTCAGTAGTATTACGATAGAATTAAGTAGATACTTAGAAATACTAGACAAGATGGACACCGATAATATAGGACAGAAACACCCACAATACCAAACTAGAGGATTTACTCATATAACAATAGTACATATGGAGACAGACATACGACATTGTGTAAACAGATCTGGATTAATTCCTCAAAGATATCGCACACACATGATGCTGAATAAGAAGAGTTCACCTACGCGAGGAAACTGAATGGATGGGTTTGACGCAACAGACTTAATGACGGGTGAGGCATATTTGCTAATCTTAAGACATAATTTGCACACATGAATAGTCCAACAGGCCAATAAGATGACCAAAGGGAGTGGACCGGCTATCCCGAAGTCCAGTCAGTATGTAGGCAACCAGCTGACCAATAGGAAGATTTAGAGGTGTGTCCTGTTGGACAACTGATTTACGATATATAAGTCAGATACGCAGTTTTGAAGAAAAAAGACAGAGAAGAACGAAAAGACGAATATAAAGATATATAGAAGAGCAGCGACAGATAGGACAGATGAACAGGTACAGCAATAGATATTCAGGAGACAGAGAAGCAGTTTAGAGCCAGAAGTATTTTAGGACAGAGAGAAAATGACATGTCAAGTTAGAAAGTGATTATTATTAGTATTACGTGAGAAATATTCTTGGAACTTTGTGTAAAATGCTTTTGGAGATGTCTCAATTTGATACTTGTAAATTTCGTTTGGTGAACATTAAAGGCGAACTATAATTTGATTCAGGAACGAACCACTTGAATCTTATAGTGACTAAGTGTGTTAATATTTCAGTCTTGTGGTGAAACATATAGTATCACATTCTGAAATGTTGAAATGAAAATAAAAGAGAAGTAATAACGTGCATTCATATATAAAAAGTGACAATGGAGAAAGATAATATCGTCGCAGTCACAAGGTGTTAGCAATGCTGTATGAAAGTGCATTAGGTTGATAACCTTTAAACGGCCAAAGTGTGCTGCTATAGGCGACAATCGCCATCACTCATCACTCAAACAATATCACCTATTCAAGTGGCAGAACTATAAGACAGTAATAATCAGAGAACACTTCAGTCATTAACATATAACTCACAACCCTATAATTATTATAACCCCTGCGTATAGTGAGCACATAATAATTTATTTTTCTATTTTCTTCGCGGGTCAGCGTGTTTGACCTCGAACAGGGCGGTGGCGCCTTGTGTGTTTGTAAATTCAGAGAAAGCAACATTAAAAAAAAAAAAACTCACTCCGCGCAACGAGAAAGGAACGCAAACTTAATTAACATAACTTTGTGAAAAGTCTAGTAACCTCCATTCCCAAGTTCCTTCAAATATGTCAGCTGGTGCCAGCAGAGACAGGGACAAGCGGCGATGACGAAAATTAGGCGGTTGAAAGCTTAACTACCCCCACTGTGTGTGTGTGTCGGCACACTACGTTCAGCTTTAGCTTCGTCTATCACATCATCGCACACATTAGCGCGCGCTTCTCCATCCTCGCTATTGCTTGCGAGCACATGCAGAAAAGGCAAGCTATGGCCGGTCGGGTGAACTGCTGATAAACAGGTTTTGTTCTCACTCATTTAGCTTGCTCGTTCCTTTGCGTCAAGTCCCGAATAAATGACACTTATTTTTACGTAAATATCTACATTCCCTTCATACACTGGAAACTGTGTACACGTAGATTATGATAAATGTACAATACTGCGAACACGGGCTGGGGGAGGGGGGGGGGGACTCATTACTCTACCGAACACCAGAAATGAAATAGTCGTAGGAGATACAGTCCTTCTAGCGGAGAATCTACAGAACCTGCAGAAGTTACTAGAGAAAACACACAGCACAAACCAAGAAAGGGGACTAGAGGTCAATATCACGAAGAACAAAGTAATGGTGTTTAACAGGAAAGATCAGAAGCCACAGATGGATGTAACCATAAATAAGGCGAAACTGGAACAATGATAAACTAACTGAAGACGGGAGATGTGAGGTGAAGATAAAGAGAAGAATAGGAATGGCAAAACATACATTCAGCACCATAAAGACAGTGCTGTTATCCAGGAATCTGCCAACAAAAACAAAACTGAGATTAGTAAAATGCAACATCTACTCTGCTTTACTGTATAGAGCAGAATCCTGAACTCTAATGAAAAAAAGATAGATTAGAAATGTGGTTCTACAGAAAACTAGGTCATATAACATGGAGAATGAAAAGAACAAATGCACAAGGTTTAGAACAGCTCCAAGTGCAATGTGAACTTCTCAAAGAAATAAAGATGAAGAAAACAAAATACTTTGGCCATATAAAAAAACATAACAATCTACTGAAGACCATACTAGAAGGAAAGGAAGGAAAATAGAGGAAGACAGAGATGTAGATGGGAAGATAACATACGAGACGTAGACAAAGATGTAGATGGGAAGATAACATACGAGACGTAGACAAAGATGTAGATGGGAAGATAACATACGAGACGTAGACAAAGATGTAGATGGGAAGATAACATACGAGACGTAGACAAAGATGTAGATGGGAAGATAACATACTAGACGTAGACAAAGATGTAGATGGGAAGATAACATACGAGACGTAGACAAAGATGTAGATGGGAAGATAACATACTAGACGTAGACAAAGATGTAGATGGGAAGATAACATACGAGACGTAGACAAAGATGTAGATGGGAAGATAACATACGAGACGTAGACAAAGATGTAGATGGGAAGATAACATACTAGACGTAGACAAAGATGTAGATGGGAAGATAACATACGAGACGTAGACAAAGATGTAGATGGGAAGATAACATACTAGACGTAGACAAAGATGTAGATGGGAAGATAACATACGAGACGTAGACAAAGATGTAGATGGGAAGATAACATACTAGACGTAGACAAAGATATAGATGGGAAGATAACATACGAGAATAGACAGGACACAGCCTGGCTGAGTGCACCATCAAGGCGAGGGAGCGAGGGAACTGGAGATTCATTACCGCCAACTTTCGTTCTGGAGAAGATGCAATATGATGATGATGATAATGATGATGATGATGATGATGATAATGATGATGATGATGATGATGAAGATGATGATGATGATGAAGAGGAGGGTGTATTGTACTTCATAATGATCTCAACAGTCCTCGCTCCCTCCCCCCTTTTCCAAAAAAAAAAAAGATATCTACTTAATCATCCATATCTACAGACATCCAAGACAAGGGAGTACCTGAGTGGTACACAGGTTAGTGTTCTCGTCACTCACAGTCAGGTCGTGGCGTTTAGTCCGCCAGGGGCGCCCTAGCAACACAGTTTCTGGAGTTGGGGAAGTTGTGAGTTTGCCAGGTGTGATGCTGACCACATCACGTTCAAGTGTGTCAACAGGTCAAGACAAAGATGACATTAACACCATATCCCCTGGCTACCTCTGCGCCCCTATGCTGAAGAGGAAGACGCTGTCCGATTAGGCAGTCAGCGGAACATAGCTGATAAACTAACGTCAGGGGTAGCGACTCGTAGCTGATAAACTAACGTCAGAGGTAGCGACTCGTAGCTGATAAACTAACGTCAGGGGTAGCGACTCGTAGCTGATAAACTAACGTCAGGGATAGCGACTCGTAGCTGACCAAGACCCAGTCCCACCTCTCCGTTGATCCCTCCAGTAACAGGCATATCCTGGCTAACGTAGCAGGGATCACCACAGTTCCCATGGTGGTGGAGTCTGCTAAAGAAGTATTACCCACCCCCTGCTTTTTTTTTATCTGTACACCGGGACTGAAAAAATAGCTGCCATAACCCGCTCCTACGCCGACACGATGTTGTGCCTCAACACCTTCATAGCATCGGCTGCAAAGAACACCAGCTCGCAGTTACAGGGAGATAGCACAAGACAAGACAGAGCAAGACAAGGCGCGAAAGGAAAGACGTTTTCCATGATGAAAAGAACTGTTGTTTCTCTCGGACTTGGATGGACACATCATTAGCTACAGTAAGACCGTAACTTTGAAATCTTGCTCGCTCTGATCTCACAATCTCAGCCTAAAAGCTTCCCTCCCTGTTCTTCACCAGTTGAGTTTAATTGCGTAGCTGTGTTTTGTGCTACGTAAATTGTTAAGAAATAAAATTTTTAAAAAAATGAAAATACGCATTTAAATCTTTTGATTTGAACAAATGGCGTTAACCGTGCAATGTTTTTTTTTTTAAATTTCAAGGGACAAAATCATTTTTGTGAACGTGAACAGAGTAACATACCCACTAAAGTAATTGAAACTAACATTAGATCAGCGGTTCCCAATGTAGGTGATACCGTCCCTCATTTTGATGAAAAGGGGGGGGGGGCGCTATGGATGTGACCAGCAAACCAAGGGAATTTGAGAGTTTGAGAATAACTCATTAAATGACTACGGCACATCATTATCAAGTATTTTACCTATGTGTGTTAGCTGTCAGGATTCGCAGATTTACCTTGGCCGTCATTTATCAGAGTTCTTGATCCTGCTTCTCGCCGTGAATTCCTCAAACCTCGCACGTTTTTGCTTAGTGTTATCTTCGCGTTATCTTCGTGTTATAGCAACATTACATTTTTTTTTAAAGTTCTGATATTTTTTTTTTCTGGCGGGGGGGGGGGGGGGGGGTCCTGTGTTACTTAACTTGTAACGTTTTGCTACACTGAGAAGCGTATTCTCTGACCATTCAGAAATAAACGTCTAATTTTTCTTAACATCCAGTATATCATTCATTTGCGTGTCCCTTGCTGAACTTTGCCTCCGTAACATCTCTCCTGTAGGCCTCTCGATTGTGAGCAAGATGTCCTACTGCTGATGCATCCATTTGCAGATTATCAACAATAATATCTTAATAATAATTATCTTGCAGCCATCTTCGGCTTGGGCTTCTTCTCTTTCTTTTTCCCATTATGTACCCTTCCTAGGCGGTCTTCTCTAAATTAGCATGATTTTAATGTGTCTAAAATATTTAAGTTTTCTCTCTTTATTCCTCTTTACTAGCCAGCCTTCTTCAATATTAAGTTCTTATAGTATAGATATATTTGTTCTTTTTTGTGTCCATGATATTTGGAGAACTCTTCTGTAGCATTTAAATTCAAAGGCATTGATGTGTTTCTCAGATGTTTTGTTAAGTGTCCAGGTCTCACAGGCATATGTTGCAATGTTCCCATGATGATGATGATGATGTCTGTTCCTCTCCACAGCTTCTTTAGTTGTTTTACTTTTTGAAGAGCGAAAAATGCTTTCCTTTTTAATTTCCCTCATTGTATCTCCACTATTAGTTAGTAATGATCCAAGATATTCAAAAATCTCCGCCTCTTCCAATTTTCCCTCTGCTGCCTTATTTATTTTGTCATCAATTTAGTTTTATTCTCATTAAAATACTATTTCTTAAAATTTGTAATAAAATACGCGTATACTCCCCCTTGGCATTTGAATGCCGTAGGGGTATAAAGTATAAGCGCCTGTCCATTTCAAGGCCACTATATTATTTGAAGTAGTAGTGCCAGTATCTCTCCTCGCTGACTGTGTTTTCCCAGGGAAGCACCAGGAACCTATTTTTGAGGATGGATTTTACCGCGGTGCCGGCCAGTCCGAAAAAAAAATTCCACCCGAGTGTGAAATCGAACTAGGGACCTTCTGATCAGCAGGTGAGTGCGCTAACAATTACACTACATTGCTTCATCTGCTGTGTTACTGCTCATTTCTCAGAAGCATGTAGTAATGTAGTCTTTAAACATCTCTACGGATGCTAAAGGTGGTCGTGGTTGTGTGAGTGACGGAACAGTTATCACAGATTCAGCCCCCTCCTGTTTATTCATTGGTGCTCTTTGGAACAGACTCAACCAGGCTAAGGGGCCAAGGCACACAACCCGAGACCTTCATAGCAAGCAGTGGAGCCTGGCTAGAAGCGTCCTTTTGGGGGGGGGGGGAATCCACTCCGGATCTTCAAATTACTCAGTACTACGCGCTTGTGCTTCAGCATGTTCTTTGCGTCGGCTGCAAGGAACATTCAAGGGATTCTGGCAGTTCCACAGAAACAGACCAACACACGTCACTGGTTCATTCTTTCCTCCCGTCTAACGAGCCAGTCTTTCTAGTATAAAGACCTTCTACGTGTCATAAAAAAGCTGCTTTTAGACTATAAAAACAGTATTAAGGCGGGAATAAATGCCTGACCTATTCGTGACCCTAGCGTTTTTTTTTTTTTTTGGTCCAGAGTTTCGTCCTGGGCAGATTATTTTTTTAAGAGGATCAAATTAATCAAAGATAGAACGTGGAGATAACCACGCTGGTATCAATTCTGCGGATTTACGACCGGTTTTAACACGCAGTAAAAAAAAAATTTGATGAAGGTCCTCGTTTCCCCCTATTTTGGCCTACCAACCTGGCAAAGCGAAAATCTGAAACTTCCTTACCTGCGCTGGTTGGGCGGGGCAGGGAGGTAGCCAGTGCGCCGGTCCTGAAAAACAAGTTCGAGGCTTATAGCGCCCTGGGTCGTAATTAGCTGTGTACTGATATCCGGACTGCAGCCACCTACGGTAATTTGTACCGACATTTTAGAGGTAAAAACGGCCCCGGCCGACAAAGCTTGGAATACGATATCCCCATTCTCTGACTGTAATGATCCCCCTCCCCCACCCCATCCCACCCCCCACCCCAAAATGAGGAGAGAGCTGATTGGAAACTGATAATAATGGCTCTTTTCGCCTTAGCAAAAAAAAAAAGGAAGTAAATATAATCTGCTGTTAAGTTGTTAAGTCTGTTTTTGCTGAACAGCTTCCTTCCTAACTGCTTCCGGTCACTTTTAATTGGCATAATCCCACACATTAATACCAAATTATATTTTTGTAGCCAATGTCTGCCTCTGTGAACATACGTCTTTTGTAGGGGATATATAACTTATGCTGTCCTGTTTGCAAACTGCTACCCATACCTGATATGGTGGCGCTAGGATAGGAAAACCATAGCTGATCAAGACCCTGTTTTACCTCTACATTGGTACCTCCAGTAACAGGCATAGCCTGGCTAACGCGGCGGGGATCGTCGTAGCCCCCATGGCGGTGGAGTCTGATAAGAAGCATTGCAAATCCCCCTTGTTTTTAGCTCCATTCAAGGACTGAAAATGTAGCTACCATAATCCGCTCCCTTCCCATCGCAACATATGCCTGTGAGACCTGGACACTTAAAACAGCTGAGAAGCACATCAATGCCTTTGAATGTAAATGCTACAGAAGAGTTCTTCAAATATCATGGACACAAAAAAGAACAAATATATCCATACTACAAGAACTTAACATTGAAGAAGGCTGGCTAGTAAAGATGATTAAACAGAGAAAACTTAAATATTTTGGACATATTAAACGTCATGATAATTTAGAGAAGACCGTCTTGGAAAGGTACATAATGGGAAAAAGGAAGACCTAGGCAGAGATGGCTGCGAGACATCGTTGATAACCTGCAAATGGATGTATCAGCAGCAGATCATCTTGCTTACAACCAAAAGGCCTACAGGAGTGCTGTTAAGGAGGGAACATTCTGCAAGGGACGTGCCAATGACTGACTGACTGATCCGCTCCCACGCCGATAATATGATGTGCCTCGACAACTTCAAAGCGTAGTATGCAAAGAACACCAGCTCACAGTTCCACGGAGACAGAAGACAACAAGACAAGACAAGACAAGACAAGACACCAAAAGCTTGGAGACCCGACAGTTGCTCTAAATGTGGTTCGCTTTCTAAACATTTCTTCCCTTTCTCCGGACTGACTGAGAAAAGACTTATGGATTCTTGACAAATTTCACTGTATGTTAGTTTTGGTCTACCTTGTGTTTTTGTCCCTCCATCCACAAGTTTATCATATTTTTCAGGACATTCCCGCTAAATGCCCGCAGACATCTTAATCTTTTACTTGTGATTGTTGTTTTTATGGATGGAAGCTCAGCATACTGCACCACCTCACAATTACTTTGTCCTGCATGATTTCGCAAAGGCAGTCGGGGGAGGGGGGAAGGAGGAACTTAGCGTTCTTTTCTTTTCTTATCTTTTTCTTTCTTTACTTTACTTTTCTTTTCTTTTCTCTTCTTCTTCTTTTCTCTTCTTTTCCTTTCCTTTCCTTTCTTTTCTCATGTCTCGAATAAGTTACCCACGTTTATGATCTGTTTGTAAAAGTATGAAACATGAAAGTGTGACAGATTAAAAACATTTGTCATCAGCGGTAAGCTACTGTTGTTTCATGTACTTTCCACAGTATGGCGAGTGTAACAGCTGTCTCTCCACCCACTGTTAATTTCTTCCTGTAAAGAGACCTTAGCTGAAGCTGCAAATCTTAGATACATGAACCTTTCCACCGAATCAAGTTATATTGGTAGATGTGGTTGTGTCTTGTCCAAGAACCATAGTCTCTTCTTTGTTAACTCATTCACTCCGAAACAACACTTACACGCCTATAGCAACCAATGCTCAGAGCAATATTTAGGTAATATGTAAAAAAAAATGAAGAGTTGCACACTTCTAACCCAACACATATCTTTAATTTTATAGAGTAACTTACTTCCTTTTCTTTCTATCAAAATTTCTCAACAAATTTCATTCCAGCAGAGCTTGGAAATTAATTTAGTAGTGAAAGAGTGTTTATTGTCACTGACAAGTGTATTACAAGCCCAAGGTAGACTGTTAACCAGCAGATGCAAAAGTAGTTTCTTTGTGAGTTGCACAGGTTGAATTTCTTAATGCTTACTGATCAGTCAGTCTGTCATTGGTATGTCTCTAGCGGAACTTTGCCTCCCTAACAGCTCTCCTGTAAGCCTCTCGGTTGTAAGCAAGATGCCCTGCTGCTGATGCATCCATTTTGATTATCAACGATGTCTTGCAGTCATCTTCGCCTTGGTCTTCCTTCTTTCTTTTTCACATTATGTATCCTTCCACGACTGTCTTCTCTAAATTCTCATGACCTTTAATATCCAAAATATTTACGTTTTCTCTGTTTAATTTTATTTACAGATAGAGAGCTTCTTGCCTCGTCTTCACGTCTTAGTGAGCCATGTAACCTTGTGCGAAGGAATGGATCAACACTTGACTTCCATGAAAGTGCTGCTAGAAGTCGTAAACATGTTGTCCCTGGAGGGTTGGAAATAGGAACACTAGGAAGCCATTCATGTTCATATACACGAACAGGAAACCAACTGGGGAATAAAAACATTTGGTACAAGAATGAAAGTGTTGGCAGATGGTGTGGTAGATTAGAAACTGTTCTAGACTATTTGGGACTTCATTTGAATGCGATCCGTAGAATGGAAAGACAATTATCGATACTTTTCTATTATCGTCCTGTTACATTTTATTTTATTTTATTCTGCTATGGGGTCCAGATGTCAGATTTGGCAGTTCGAGACCCATAGCTGACATGCTACGGTTAGAGTTGACCAAGACCCTGTCCCACATCTCCGTTGGTGATTACAGTATCAGGTCTAGCCTGGCTAACTGGGGCAGGAATCGCCGTAGTCCACATGGTGGTGGATTCTGCTAAAAAAAAAAGTATTTAATACCTCCCTCCCTCGCATTTAGATCCACTCAAGGACTGAAACAATGGCTGCTACCATTCACTCCCAATCCGACACGATGGTGTGTATCAACACCTTCACCATATCAGCGGCAAAGAACTTCATGCTACCAGTTCCATAGAGACAGAAGAAGAAGAAGATTTTCGCGGTTTTTTTTTTAATAGCTTTAGATATTGTAGAGTGAATTGATCCTAACCGTATCCCTAATCCCTTTGCGTATCTTGGAACCTACATAGACCAGGATGGTGACACCAGAAAGGAAGTTAGAATTAGAATTGCAAAAGCAGCATTAATCTTCAAGAATCTTGAGAACGTATAGCATTCAAAAGTTATAAGCACAAAAAAACAAGTTAAGACTATTCAATTCAAATGTAATATCTACCCTCATTTATGCTTCTGAAAGCTGAAAAACAACTAACGAAATAGACAAGAAATTAGACTCTTTTGAAAACAAATGCATAAGGAAAATACTCGGCATCAAGTGGAACGAATTCAAGAACAATGCAGAGATAAGACAAATGACTGAACAACAACCAGTCTCATGGGTGATCAGGAAAAGGAGATGGACACATGTTGGTCACGTGATGAGAAGAAACAGTCAGAGAATCCCAAAACAAGCTATAAAATGGAACACAACAGGCCGAAGAAAAACAGGCAGACCGCGTGAAACTCTGAAGAGGACATTGTTAAGAGAGGCCAAATTAATAGACATAAAATCAATGATGAGGTTGAAAGACTCGCTGAAGACAGGAAAAATTGGCAAACTACCTTGCGAGCCCTATGTGACGTTTAACGGCACGGGACGGTTATAAGATATAAGATAAGTATCCCTAATCTTTCGTATCATAATCCTTGCCCAAATCTTTGGCAATCAGGGGGAAATAGAAAAGGAAAGTAGAGGCGCCGAGTGAATAACTGGAAACAATCAAATGCTGTTAAAAATTGTGTTTATCATTGAGCGTTTATCTATTCTGTTCTTTTGTGGGCAAGCAGTTGCTGGTTTCTTTCGAGTAAGAGTCGACTCTCGGCCATTCTTTTGCCAGTTTTTTTTTCTTCTCTGTAATTTGTTTAAATTTTTTTCCCGAGTTTTTTTTTCTTTACTTTTCTTAATTTCACATTTTGTGCTGATTTAGGAAGAGGTAGGATGTCAAGAAAAGGGAACAAGAAAAGAATAAACCAGAGAAAGGAAGTGTGATAAGCGAAAAGTGTTTCGGAAAAAAAGGGGATGGGACAACACAGAACAGCCATCTAGAAGACTGCCATGGACAAGAAAAATTAGCTGAGATTATGCCCCCAGTTTGCACCAACAAGGCCAATCTGAAATGTACTGCAGTTTCGCTACAGTGGCGCCACGCATAGGGAGACCAATGTATCCAGTTACAGCAGCCGACACTCACGCCCTTCTCCTGGTACGAGAAAGCTCGGTAGATGTTGACCTCCGTTGCCCTGCTGTATGCACCAGTGGGTTTTCAAACTCTGAAACGCAGTATCACTGACACTATTACATTTTTAAACTGATACATAAAGTTTTAATAGAAATTTGTTTTCTTAATTGTTTAGATATGGTTCATTGTCAAATTTATCCAGGAATAGAACTGCAAGTGCAGACGAACAAGGTCGTACGACTAAGAAAAGAAGTGCTTCCAAGTTCAAAATTGAGAAGATAAAATTATTGTTAAGAACTGAAAGTCCTTGGCGTCTAGAAGAGATGAGAATGTTATTACAAATTTCAGTTTTAAACTATTTACTTGAATAGGAAGACCACGATGACTGACTCTTGAAAGACTTTCTTAGTTCCGTCCTTGATCTTAACAAACGAGAAAGAGGCCGTGCTTGAACTGCTGGTGTTGTTTTGCTGCCATAAAACTGCAAACAGGATGTTTAAACAGTCGACGCAGTGAAGGGTGGATCAAAAGGAGGATTGGCTGCGATAGCTAAACTGAATACCTCGGGGTGGATCCAAACGGGAATTGGTTGCGATAGCTAAACTGAATACCCTGGGGTGGATCTAAAAGGAAAATAGTTGCGATAGCTAAACTGACGATAAGGGGTGGATCTAAAAGGACATTGGTTGCGATAGCTAAACTGACGATAAGGGGTGGATCTAAAAGGAAAATAGTTGCGATAGCTAAACTGACGACCCGGGGTGGATCTAAAAGGAAATTGGTTGCAATAGCTAAACTGAGCCGGGGTGGATCTAAAATGGAATTGGTTGCAATAGCTAAACTGTCCACCCGGGATGGATTTAAAAAAAAGGGAGCTCTCTACAAACTTTAAAACTACGGGGGACCACGGCTAGTTCTAATTCGTTAGCTAGACTGAGCCTGTTACAAAGAGCAGCTTTGGAGAGATGGGATAGGATTTTGGCCAATTCTGTATCCCAGACTTTGATAACTATCTCGTTACACGTTTTTTTTTTTTTTTGCTCCCCTGGATTGTGAATATCAAGATCGGCCTGACCAACATGTGCGCGTGTTTCATCGGTAGAATTGTCAGGTGAATATATTCATTAGGAATGCTCAGTGTACGAGGTTCAGAGAAACCAAATGTAACCAACGCCTATATCAGTTCCAGAGAAGCTTTATGGGTGTGCACATCAGCTCCAGCTGACCACCCATTACTTCAAAAGTACACAAGTCGACGTCTGAGAATGATCAAAGAAGATCGTCGGTATCCATGACCAAAAGTTTGAAAAACCTTGATATATGCTGTCCAGTGTAAAGATAGCAGTCACCACGGCGTCTAGTGGGGGTAAGTTATCAAAGTGTGCCATACGCCTTCGACTCCCGGGCACACTTCGTGCCCCCGTGGCACTTGGATGATATAAAAATACATACCAGGGCAATGTTGTATTCCAAACTCCCAACTGGATCGTGAAACGGAAATTTAATGCCTTCGAATAAAAATACATCCGGGCACTGAAGCAATTAGGTTTGGGATTGCGTTTCGACATTTATGTTAGCCTGGAGGTTCTGCAGAGATTTTAAGTTCTTCTGGCGCCCAAAAGGGCAACTGTTGATAAACTTATAAACACACACACAGCATACAAATTGGAAGCGGAATTTGGAAATTTTCTTCTGATCTCTACAGAACCTGTAGTTGAAGAGTATACGCGTACGTTAGTGAACAGGCAAAAAGTTGGTGCTTATGTTCTATGTGTAAGTAGAACTTAACTGGAGCTACAGATTTTAGATAAATGAGCCTTTTCACTGGCTCAGGTTATATTGATCGATCAGGGCGACTGAAACGTGGGATGGTCCAACAGAGATATTAAACAATAATAATTTGATAACGGTGATGGTTTTGTCTCAGTGGAAGTGTCTGGAGGATGCTTTTTTGTAAGATGATGTCGTGAACGCAATCGTAGCGTCGAGACGGGGAATGAATCCAGAACTATAGAGTAGAGGGGGGAGGAGGGGTTGGAAACAATTTTTGATGGGGTCGGAGACCTGATAGAAATTACAGTAGTATCCATGAAGAGGCAGAAGTCAAGTCGGACATGAGAAAATAAATTATCGAATTAGGACAGGAGAAAACTATGTTAGTCGAATTAGGACAGAAGAAAACTATATTAGCCAAAATACGACAAGAGAAAGCTATTTTAGTCTTATTAGGACAGGAGAAAGCTATATTAGTCGTATTAGGACAGGAGAAAACTATATTTGGCAGGAGAAAGCTATATTAGTCGAATTAAGTCAGGTTAAAGCTATATAATCGAATTAAGACAGGATAAAAGTATAAAATCGAATAAAACAGGATAAAACTATATTAGACAAATTAGGACAGGAGAAAGCTATATTAGTCAAATTAGGATAGGAGAAAGCTATATTAGTCAAATTAGGATAGGAGAAAACTATATTAGTCAAATCAGAACAAGAAAAAAACTATATTAGTCAAATTAGAACAGGAGAAAACTATATTAGTCAAATTAGGACAGAAGAAAGCAATATATAGTCGAATTAGGACAGGAGAAGACTATATATAATCGAATTAAGACAGGAGAAAACTATACATAGTTGAATTAGGACAAGAAAAATATATAGTCGAATTAAGACAGAAGAACAATATATTATTCGAATCATGACAGGATAGCAGTATATTAGTAGTCAAATTGAAACGGGAAAAAAGTACAGCAGTCACAAAGGAAAAGAGAAAAATACAGGAGTCTGACACTCGAAGGTTTGGCAAACCGACTTCGACAAATAAAAAAAACAAAAGTTGTCTAGTCCTGCTACCAGTACAATATTTGACATAAAAATGTATGAGAAACATAACGGTCGTCATTTACACTAGCCATAGTTACTGCTCTTGCTCATCAAATTAAATTCGTTCCCTGCAGCTGCGACTGTTTAAAAATAACAACAACAATGATAATAACGACAACAACAACAACAAAATAACCCTTCTTTTCTGTTCGGCGAAGTAAAACTACATCAAGATCCCAATGTTGCACCCACAGTTATCGGACTTATCACTCTGGTCTGATTTGCCACAAGCAATTACTTTGTTTCTTGTTTGAGAGTCGACGACTGTTGGCGCAGTTTCGCAGGAAAGATACGGGGAAATTGACTTGAAGGATTCTGGGATAGAAGAGAATTTATTGGCCAAACAGAGTTTGACTTCTTACATCTTACATCCGTCCCGTGCCGTTAAACGACACATAGGGTCTGTATGTTAGTTTGCCAAGTTTTCCTGCTTTCGGTGAGCTTTTCAACCTCATCAAGGGATATTATGTCCACTAAACTGGCCTCTCTTAACAACGTCCTCTTTAGAGTTTCACATGGTCGACCTCTTTATCTTCGGCCTGTTGTGTTCCACTTCATAGCTTGTTTTCGGATTCTCTGATTGTTTCTTCTCATCAAGTGACCGACATATGTCGTTTTTCTTTTTCTGACCACCAATGAGACAGGTTGTTGTTTGCTCGTCTGTCTTATCTCTGCGTTGTTCTTGAATTCGCTCCACTTTCTACCGAGTATTTTCCTTAGGTATTTGTTTTCAAGAGTCTAATTTCTTGTCTATTTCTTCAGTTGTTTTCCAGCTTTCGCATGTATAAATGAGGGTGGATATTACATTTGAATTGAATAATCTTAACTTGGTTTTTGTGCTTATAATTTTTGAATGCCATATGTTCTCAACATTCTTGAAGGTCAGTGCTGCTTTTGCAATTCTAATTCTAACTTCCTTTCTAGTGTCAGCATCCTGGTCTATGTAGCTGCCGAAATACACACATTGGTTTACTTTTTCAATACATTTTCTTCTATATATATTTTTCCTTCATGGTTAATGGTTCTCAGCGTGTCGTCATAGATCATTGATATAAGAATAAAACATATTTTGACCTAATGGTCTTCATTGGGAGTAACACAGTGAGAGCATATAATGAAAGAGGTAACTAAAAAACTTACTGGACTAATGTGTCTAAACGCTGTAGTCCTCTAATGATTGTACTTGTACTAACTCCCTTTAACTGCGACCTGGTGTTCTTTGCAGCCAATGCTGTAGAGGCACAGCGTCGTATCGACGTGGGAGCGGGTTATAGCAGCTTCTTTTTCAGTCCCGGAGTATAGATAAAAAGTAGGGGATGTGCAATGCTTCTTTAGCAGACTGCCACCATAGGTACTATGGCGATCCCTGCCCCGTTGGCTAAGCCTGTTACCGAGGGTACTACGGAGAGGTGGGACAAGGTCTTAGTCAGATATGGTTCGCTAACCCTGACTCTGGCATATCAGCTATCTATCTATCTATCTATCTATCTATCTATCTATCTATCTATCTATCTATCTATCTATCTATCTATCTATCTATCTGCCTGTCTGTCTGACTTTCAGTCTGTCAATCCATCTGTTTGTCTGTCTACCTACCTACCTACCTACCTACCTACCTACCTATCTACCTGCCTGCCTGCCTGTCTGTCTGTCTGTCTGTCAAAAACATAGTGAGAGCGAAACTTTGAATAGAGTAAACCTGTATTTAAATAAGGCTGAGAGAAAAAAAAGGGAAAGATGAGTGGGCTAGCTCGAAAAACAGAAAGAAAGAAAGAAGGGAAAAAAGAAAGAAAGAATTGAATAAGAAGATTAGAATTATCTATATACAGAGAAGAATGCTAGATAAAACAGAAAGAAAGATACAAACCGTTTAGAGATAATTAATTTTTAAAAATCCTACCGGACAGATAAAGCAATTTATATCAGGGGCCGACAACCTTCCTATCAAATGACTGAAAACCCAAAGAGGCATAACTTTTTTTTTTTTTTTTAAAGGAGTGAGTCGTCAGACATTCATGTCTATAACCAATAATTTAACGTAGTAATATTGCAGTATTATAAAATTATAAACAACAGTTATTTCTTTTTCGTCGACGTACGCTCTCAAAAAAGGGCATTGCTCGCTCTGTGTCGTAGTCATGCGACTTTCGGCCCCAGCACATCCGACTTCAGTTCGACGCTTTTTTAGGACCGAGTTCGTTTTCCCGTTGTGATCCCTATTCGTCTGGCCAGCCTACTCTCTGGTGTCTCTGTGGGCACAACCTAGAGGTAGAAGAGGGTCTTGGTCAATTATACATCGCCAACCTTGATGACAACAGTTGGCTCTGGAACGCTGACCGCTGATTCAGCTTGAGGAGTGTGTATTCGCCCCCACAGATATTTCGCTTTCGTGATATTATGTAACAATACCATCATTATTTTTGTGACGTGGCCTACGGGCCGCTGACTGCCGACCACCGATTTAAACATGATAGAGTGCCGAAGACGGAGACACTGGGGGTGCAGAAGTCGGATGTACCCAGCCAAAAGGCGCATGGCAAAAATCAGGGTACCACGCATCATCGAAAGTGTGTGTACGAAGAAGAAGAAGAAGAGGAGGGGGGGACACTGGACAAGTGCAGCCTAGACTTGGCAACCTCCTATCATCCGGTGGATTTCAAATCCAAACCAAGTGGAGGTTCCGTCGAGGAAAGCCCAATTCGAAGCTCTATGGTGCAACGAAAACTAGCAGCGCCACCTACTTCAGCTCCTGAGACCGGCCACAGAATAAAGCTCAAGCCCTGAGTGCCCTGAACCCATCCTAACTGAAGTCTCAAGGGTCAAAATAAATGCGTTTGAGCACATGGGCCGATCATGGTAGATAGAAGCGAAAGATGAAGAAGAAGAAGACAGAAGAAGAAGAAGAAGAAGAAACATGATAGAGCAGTAGTCCTCAATCCTTTTATATCCATGGACCACTTTTCCAACCACATACGAGGAGAAGTCACTAAGTAACTCGCAAGTTGAAATATTTTATCAGGTAGTATTTAAATATATACTTAGATAGTACCATCATCCAACATTATAATAGTTGTATGTAGGGGGGCTCTGGGAGTTACGTGCGCATGCGCAAAGCAACTGGCTACCCAACTGTTAGTGTGTACCAAAGAAGAACAGAGAAGTGTAGTGCGATTTTTTGTGGGCTAAAGGACATTCAGTTGAGGACATTCATAAGGAAATGATTACAGTTTATGCTGAAAAGTGTTTATCACGTAAAGCGGTCTATAACTGGGTAAAAGAATTTTCTCAGCGACGCATTGAAATTGTTGACAAAGTCCGACTTGGCCGTCCTGTTCAGATTGCAACAGAAACGACTGTGCAACGGGTGAATGAGATTATCAGAGCTTATAGACGAGTAATGATAGACAGTGTAGAAAGTGCAGTCGGATGTTCACATGGCTTAGCCTACAGAATAATGCATGAGCAATTGAATTTTCGAAAAGTTTGCTTACGTTGGGTACCCAGAGATCTGAATGATGAACACAAAATGAACCGATTTGGTTTGTCATTGCAGCATCTCTGTCACTACGCATATGAAGGTGAAGACATGCTCCAAATGATTATTTCTGGAGACGAATCTACCAACCCGAATCAAAACGTGCCTCAGTGCAATGGAAACACCCGTCATCGCCATGCCCCAAAAAAAAGTCAATATTACGCCTTCTGCGTGGAAGGTTATGCTGACAGTGTTCTGGGATTATCAAGGAGTGTTGTTAACCAAGTTCCAGAAGTATGGTGACAGTGTGAATTCTGTATCGTACTGTGAAGTTCTGTCGATGCTACGGGATGCAATTCGAAGAAAACGTCCTGGTCTGCAGACTAGAGGTGTGCTTCTCCTTCATGACAATGCCAGACCATATACGGCTCAGTTAACCCAAGAGAAAATTAGCCAGTTGGGTTGGGAAGTTCTTGAACATCCACCCTATAGTCCTGACTTAGCTCCAAGTGATTTTTGTTTGGTCTATTGAAAAACCACCTTGGAGGGAGAAGATTGTCGAGTGACGAAGAGGTGGAAACAGAAGTAAAAAATATCGGATTCCCGATATTTACGCCATGGGTATTGTATCACCGATTACACGATGGGACAAATGTATCAGTGTTGGTGGCGATTACTTTGAGAAATAGGGGAATAATGTAGGTTCAAAAATTAAGTTTTCAAATTACTGTCGCATTTAGTTGTTTTTTTTTTTCTAACAGGCATTTGCGAGTTACTTAATGACTTCCCCTCGTATAAACAACAGACCACAGTCTTATATATAATTACTGAATATCACAGTCCCTTACATGATTTTAATTTAGTTAATGGCACATATTTCTAAATCGATAACGCAGGCGCAGTCCACCTGATAATCCTGATAATGCTTCGAGGACTGTTTGTGGTCCGCGGACAACACGCTGAGAACCACTGCAGTAGAGGCATTACATTACATTTATAAACATGAACAAGACAGAACTCCAAGTATGAATAAAACGACTTGAAAGTTCCTGAAAGTTTCAACACGATAAGAAACCGAGTAATTTGGTGAACCATTTACATCCAGCTCTCACTTGAATGGAGGCACGGATAGTGCCTGTTCTCAGAGCATAGTAACCTTAGAAAAGTAACCTTCAGGGAAGCTGTGCTTATAATAAAGAAAATGAAAAGAAACTACACCAAGTTGGTTTCCTTACTTGCAGAAAGTTTGGTTAATCGACTTCGGAAAAAAAAACAAAAATGTCTATTCCTGATACCAGTAAAATACTTGAGCAAAAAAAAAAAAAATTGCAGGAGAAACATATAGAACAGGCTAGGACGTAGATAGCCTTACTAGAGAGTACTACTGTTCCAAATTTTGTTTTCAACAGTTTCAACAGTTTTTTAAAAATTTTAATCACAGCTTTATAGCAGCGGCTATGTGTGTATTTATATATTTAGTCCCACGCAGTTATTTATTTATTCATTCATTCATTTGGATGTCCCTTGCAGAACTTTGCCTCCATAACAGCACTCCTGTAGGCCTCTCGGTTGTGAGCAAGATGGCCTGCTGCTTATTCATCCATTTGCAGATCATCAGTGATGTCTTGCAGCCATCTTCGCCTTGATCTTCCTCTCTTTCTTTTTCCCATTATGTACCCTTCCAAGACGGTTTTCTCTACATTATGTTGACGTTTAATGTGTCCAAAATATTTAAGTTTTCTCTCTTTAATCTTCTTTACTAGCCAGCCTTCTTCAATATTAAGTTCTTTTAGTATGGATATATTTGTTCTTTTTTTGTGTCCATGATATTTGAAGAACTCTTCTGTAGCATTTACATTCAAATGCATTTATGTGTTTCTCAGCTGTTTTGTTAAGTGTCCAGGTCTCACAGGCATATATTGCTATGGGAAAGATGCATGCCCTTAAAAATCTTATTTTTGTAGTTATGTCTGTTCCTCTCCACAGATTCTTTAATTGTTTTACTTTCTGGAAAGTGATAGATGCCCAGCTTTTAATTTCCCTTATTGTATCTCAATTATTAGTTAGTTGTGATCCAAGATATTAAAAACTCTCCACTTCTTCCAATTTTTCCTCATTGATACATATTTCATCTGCCTTATTTGTTTTGTCAGTAGTCATCAATTTAGTTTTCTTCGCATTAAGATAGAGGTTTTGCACTTCACTATTCTTATGGACTGACATAAATAGTTTTTCCATTCCTTTTTGTTTTGTGGACAGTAATATTGTGTCATCTGCATATCTAATCTGTGGTATTTCATAACCTCCAATTGTTATGGCATCGTAATATTCTTTGTCTACATCTTCTCTAACATTCCTCATTATATTTTCAATAAACAAGTTAAATAAGTAAAGCGACGGAACCCCTGTTTTATGTCAAACCAAATTGCTTCACCATTTATTTTTACTGCTGCATGTTGGTCTAGATACAGCAGTGATATTAATTGTATCAAATGTGTTGGAAATCCCATTTTTTCCATTATTTCCCAAAGATTCTGGTGTTGTACACAATCAAATGCCTTTGAGAAGTCTGTAAAAGATAAATATAGATTCACATTAGGCTCTCTGCATTTCTCTATTATTAATCTTATACTGAATATATGATCTCTTGATCCTTTTCCTTGCCTGAAACCAGCTTGGACCATATCGACATCTTCTTCTATTTTCTTACGAAGTCTACCCATTATCATTTTTAACAGAATTTTACTGGCATGACTAATCAGGGCAATAGTTCTGTAGTTTGTGCACAATTTCAGGTTACTCTTTTTTGGCAGTGGTATGAATACAGTTCTTTTCCACTCTTTTAACCAAATACCTGAATGCCATATTTTTTACATAGTGCATGATAGATTGTTGCACATTCCTTTCCTCCTGCTTTAATAAGTTCAGCTGTTATCTCATCACATCCTGGTGATTTACCATTTTCAGATTCTTTATTGCCCATAAAACTTCTTCTATTGTCGGTTCGGGTTCTTTCTCCTCCAATAATAATTCACACTGCTGATTTCTGCTTTCACAGTCGGTTGTTTCATACATTCCTCCTCTGCAATATTCCTTCCATCTTTCTAGAAATTCCCCTGTCTCTGTCAAGGTATTCCTCATTTCGTCACAAATTACATCTAGCTTAGGTGTGACATTTCTCGTCAATGTCTTCATTTCTTTAAACATTTCACTATTTCTTCCACACTTCTGATGTCCTATTCTTTCACAACAATCTTGCATGTATTGTTTTTTTTGGTGTCTTTTCTTATGTTTCTTCATACTTCTTTTGTTAAAGATTTATATTCGTCTTTGTTGTTGTTTGTCACTTTCCAATGCGTCTTCATTTCTCCACATTGTTTTATCTGTTCTAGTGTGCCTGCTGTAATCCATCCTTTCTTTTGTGTTTTCATTACTGGAACCACGACTTTAGCTGTTATTAATATATCTCTGACCTGCGTAGCCAAATCATCTGGTGTCATCTCCTCCTGTACAACCATCAGGATTTCAAAACAGTTCTTCACTTCTATACCGTATTGTTGTGGTATTTTTGTAAGATCAAAGCGGAGTGGTCTTGATGCTGTAACTGTCTTTTTTTTATCTTTATCATGTCCGTTCTGCCTTTGTTTTCTTAGGGAAACCCCAGGTATCCTTTTTTTTAGGCTGAGTTGGCTCCGGTGCCGGCCGATCTGAAAAATTCGAACCAAGGACTTTCTGATCAGCACGTGAGTGCACTAACAACTACGCCATCACGGTACCGGCTGCGTATAAACGTGCCTTTATAAAGAGAAAGTCATTGAAATGTTTTGTGTCTGCGAGTTGTTCCTTTTCTTCCACTCTGTTGTTTTACCTGCAGCTTTTGAAAAAGCCATACAGAAAAGATAATAAGAATGTTGAGATATTTAACTGGAGTTTTAGACATATAGTGATAACTAGTAAAATATGTGGCAGAAGACGGCATTAGAAGTTTGTAAAACGTTCTCAAATGCCAGCTTATGAAAACAGTTTTGACTTGTGAAAACAATGTTGCCACAGCACAGCGAACTGACAGAACTAGGCAGGGGCGGCTCCACAGAGATAGTGCAGCGCCCATTTCCCCCTCTCCTTTATTTTTCACTCACTCACTCGCTCACTCACTCACTCACTCACTCACTCACACACTCACTCACTCACTCACTCACTCACTCACTCACTCATTCATTCATTCACTCACTCACTATTGCTCTATTGATATTTTAGCTAACAGAACCATTTGAACTCTTGTTTCATTTTAAAGGTTTCTTTTTCTAGGTTTCTTCCTTTAAATGTACGTTTTATGCCTGAAATATTCTGAGAAGCCTAGAATATACCACGGCCTGATCTAGGGTGGCTTTGAATCGGCTGTGACTAGATTCGAATCCAATTTGTCAAAATGTAATTCTCACGACGTGATTTCTTTAAAAAGTTGTAGTAGTGAAAGAAACGAAGTAATAAATCATATTGCCTACTATCTCCACTGGGAAAAAACGTAACAAAAATCGTGCCTATCAGAGGGCAGCTTGCTGTGTGCTACCGAAATTTTGGCGGAAAATAAAAATTAAAGGCAACGTTTGCAGGGCTTCGAGATAGCACCAGGCCGTCTGGGTGCCTGATGGCAGGGGGAGATCGGTCCAGTATGATACTATCATGACAGGAGATGCGGGTGGCGCGCACCTTGGGCGGTATGAAGTGGTTAAGAATATTGGACGAAGTGGCTAAGGTTTTGGGAGAAGGGAGAAGAGAAAGAGATTGCTTCGGAAAAGCACGAGTTATCATCACTGAGTTTGGTGTTTACCACTTAGATGATTCTGTATATTATGTTCGGTTTTTTTTCCAGCTCGCTTATGTTGTTACGTGTAATTTCTAATAGGTCGTTATAGCTAGTTTTTGATTGGTTGTTGATTCGTTATGGCTGGTTTTTGATTGGTTCTTGATTCGTTATCGCTGGTTTTTGATTGGTTGTCGTTTCATTATCACTGGGCTTTTTTTAAAAAATTGGCTGCTGATTCGTTAACACTGGTTTTTCATTGGTTGTTGATTCGTTGCTATTGGACTGTAATTGTCCTGCGACTGCAAACTTCATTTCCTTGCAGCTCATGCCCTAGTGAACATCTTCAAACACAGACAAGGAACCGGATGGAGAGATGTTTGTTGTTGCTTTCTTTAAGTCTAGGAGCCAGCATTCTCATCTTAACAAGATCAGCCTTCACGGGGAGCTCATTGATTCATATCTCGTTGAAAAAATATTTCCCCCCTTCTTTTCACCAAAGGGAGGCAGGAAGTTAGGCTGGGATCCGAGCCAGTTCTAGTTCTCAGGCCTTGAAAAAGGCATTTCTCTCTTTCTCTCTCTCTCTCTATCTCTCTCTCTCTCTTTTCCCCCCCCCCCCTCAAAGCAAAGTAACCATAGTTCTTAGAACAAGATAAACACGGAGAAAAATTAGAGCGAAAACGATACAATCCGTTATAAACATTACACAAGTTGAAAACAGACTTGACATTAGCACATCATTGCCTGCGCCAGCATATTCTACCAGTATTACCATCATCATCATGTGCCGTGTCTATTGTCTTTGGCTTTTATGATTCTCCATAGTATCCTATCCGTTATGCAGGCTATCAGTTCAGTTGGTCATCTCCTCTCGCACCATCTCATCAAACCCTCCAGTACCATTGCTCTTGGCTTTCCCCTGGATCTTTTATTTTTACCTTTTACAATATTTTCAATGCCCCTTCTTCTCATTGCATGTCCTATGAAAATACATTGTCTTTCTAATTGTTTGACAAGATTTTTTTTTTTTTTTTGGTCTTTCCAACTCTTCTCACAAATTCTTAGTTAGTTATCTTTGCTGTCCAGGGAATTCGCAACATTCTGATAAACCACATTTCTATTGCTTCCAATGATCTCCGTGCGGACCAGTAATAACAGCCCATATATATATATATATATATATAACCTCATGGTAATTGAATGAGTGCCAACTGAGGAAGAAGAGTATTTCACATATTTAGGCACCACAGTGGATAAATATGAGGGAACGGAAAAGGATGTCAAAGCTAGAATAACTAAGGCCAGGATAAATATGGGGGAACGGAAAAGGATGTCAAAGCTAGAATAACAAAGGTCAGGATAAATATGGGGGAACAGAAAAGAATGTCAAAGCTAGAATAACCAAGGCCAGGATAAATATGGGGAACGGAAAAGGATGTCAAAGCTAGAATAACCAAGGCCAGGACAGTATTTATCCAACTTTACAAAATATGGTCATCTAAGAACATCAAAACAAGATCCAAACTTAGGCTTTTCAATACAAACGTAAAGAATGTCCTACTATATGGTTCAGAGACATGGGTTATGACTGAGACAATGTAACAGAGGATACAAACATTCATGAACTTGAGGAGGATTTTAAACATTAAATGGCAGGACAAGATCAGGAACGAGGTCTAGGAAAGGGCAGGACAAGAGCCTGTGAACCTACAAATTATGTCTAGGAAGTGGAGGTGGACTGGCCACACTCTGAGGAAACCCGACACACACATAGCAAGACAGGCACTGACATGGAATCCTCAAGGAAATAGAAAACAAGGAAGACCTAGACTTACTTGGAGAAGAGAAATTATGACAGTGCTCAGAGACAAGGGATAGACGTGGAAGGAAGCAGAGAATAATTCCAAGAACAGAGATGACTAGAGAGCATTTATCCATGGCCTATGCTCTCAAGGGAGTGAAAGGCGATGATGATGATGACGATATATATATATATATATATATATATATATATATATATATATATATATATATATACATATGCATACGTATGAGAATGTATGAGAAGAGCTGGAGAGACAAAAAAATCTGGTGAAAAAATAAGAGAGAGACAATATACTTTCATAATACATGCAATGAGAAGAGGGGGCATTGAAAATATTATAAAAATAGGAAAAATAGATGAAAGAAGAGCCAGGGGAAGACCAAGAGAAATGATCCTCTACAGTCTGACGAGATGGTGTGAGAGGAGATCACCAACTGAGCTAATGGCCTGCATGAAGGATCGTGTACTCTGGATAGCCATAATAGCTAGAGCCAGTCGACACGGCACCTGATTATATATATATATATATATATATATATATATATATATATATATGCAGGAAACTCTCTACCGTAGAGAACGGAACAACAACACAACTCCTTCAGATCATCAGAGGAAGTACCCCCCTCAGACAAGTGTTTCGGCCCTATTAAACTCCTGACACTCTAAGGGGGGTGGGCCCCTCTGGGTCATGACTCCCAGAGGTCTTTTGAGTTGTTGTTTTTTTTAATATATATATATAACATTTAATAAACGTTTGTTCATTTCTTTCCTTCTTGAACGGAATTCAAGGGTTTGATGGGTCTCTGGGTGAGCACTTGATGGGAGAAACTTCACGAGGCGCCGAAGAAAAAAAAAAAGGAAAAATCTACAGGCTGGAAGATAAATTCAGTGGGACGAAGAAATGGACAGATAACATATATTTCCTATTATAAATTGTATTCTTTATGAGCAACCGAAAGATCTCAAAATATAATCTTTCCAGAACAGGTAAGGACGAATATGTTAGGCACCTGAAAGGGCTGGAAAAATTATAAATCTTTTTATTTTCTGCACTTCATCTCCCTGTCTACCTCTGTGTAATGACTAGAGGTCAACAGAGGATTGTAAGAATGAAAGTCTTTTTAGAATCCTTTACTTATTCATGTTCGCTTATATATAGTGTCTGGATTACTATCACAAAATGAGGCATTTAGCTTGAAGACGCCGCTATCGCAGCAATTATCTGATTATCAGCGCACATTCTTCAAAGTCACTTCGTATCTTAGACGATAATTTAGCTTTTTTTCCCCCTCTCTCTCTTTCTCCCTCTTTCTCTCTCTCCCTCTCTTAACTGAGAGATGTTTTCTTCCTAAATTTGCACAGATTTGTGTAAATATGCGATGTGAAAGTAGCACATTGCCGTTTAAACTGTTCTACGTTGTTTTATGTTATCACTGTAATCTTACGCTTTACAGGACCAGTGTTCCTTTAATGTGGAGCTTTCAGTCAGGCTTACAGATGACTTTTCACTAAATCATGATATTCATTATAGTTGGTTAGATAGAAATAATCATTATCTGTGCACTCCAGTTATTTTCCTAGGTGTTCTGATCTCCTATTCGGTATCTCCATCAGCGGAAATTGATTGACCATTTTTCTTCTTCTTCTTCTTCTTTTTCTTCTTCTTCTTCTTCTTCTTCTTCTTCTTCTTCTTCTTCTTCGTGCAGTTGCTGAATTCAACAGTTTTCCGAGCCACTGAGGCTTATTGCTGCAGACAAGACACGTCTCGACTCCTCCATATTCTTGATCTTTTCCTGCCAATTGTCGATTCCAAAAGCGGGCATATATTCTTCTATGTTGTCACAAACCGAGAGGCCTACAGAAGAGCTGTTAGAGAGACAAAGTTCAGCGAGGAACATGCCAATGATTGACTGACTGAGGATGTCACATCTTTCTGGTGCTGTTAATCCATCATGTCCTATAACTCCTTCGTTCTAAACAATGATGCTGATTCACGCTTGTCAGTAAAGTCATTTGTTCCATCATAGATGATGTCAGCTCGATTTACTCTTTGCCTCTTCTCTGTGATGACTAAACTAACCATTTGATCAATTCTTTTAGTTTCCCTCAACGCATGTAGACACTGCCAACTGTAGTGGCAGAACAGTCGGAGAAGTCAGCTGTGCTTTTACAACAACAAATAGCCTCTCGGAGATAATAACGTTTCTCGACAACACGAGTTTGACGAACATTAGTGACAATGTCTGCTTTCTGAGCAAACTCGTGCCGTAGCGGTGTAGTGGTTGGGGCACTTGCCTGTCGAACAGAAGGTCCCTGATTCGATTTCGCATTTGGACGGAGTTTTTTTCGGATCGGCAGGCACCGGCGTCATCCCAGCCTAAAAAAAATATGGATGCCTGGGGATTCCCAGAGAAAAACAAAGGCAATAGGGCAAGGTGCTGGCATCCTTACCTCAAACGCTGTAGTGGCTTAGAAATGTGAAGGCACTAACATTTCACACTCCTACGGCATGCAAGATGCTACGGGACTTGAAAAAACAAACCAAAACTACAACAACAAAAGGCTGCTGTATTTTGAACAAACTATGGACACAAAAAAGAACAAATATATCTATACTACAAGAACTTAATATTGAAGAAGGCTGAATAGTAAAGAGGATTAAACAGAGAAAACTTAAATATTTTGGACACATTAAACGTCATGATAATCTAAAGAAGACCATCTTCTAATGGTACATAATGGGAAAAAGAAAGAGAAAAAGACCAAGGCGAAGATGGCTGCATGACATCGTTGATGATCTGCAAATAGATGCATCAGCAGCAGGCCATTTTGCTCGCAACCGAGAGGCCTACAGGAGTGCTGTTTGGGAGGCAAAGTTCCGCAAGGGACATGCAAATGAATGAATGAATGGCCGGTGAAAAGTTCCCTGTTATACATGAGAAAATTTGAAAATTGTTTCCTTGTCTTGTCTCTTTCCTCGTATATCTTTCAGTGTTGAAGGGAGAAATGGGCGCTATGGGTCGGCGGCTTTCTTCATATAATAGGATATTTAATGTTTCTTTCATTTCATCCCGCCATCTCTTGCGCAAATATTTTCTAACGTGGGTCGTGTAATATGGTCTAGCCATTTAACTTGTTGCTTAGTTTTAATCGTAAAAATATCACACTATGACCTGGGGCCCAGGCATTAATGTCCCACTTGTCTCACTCTGGTCATGGTTCTACCAGACATTCTGTTCATGTTTTTGCTGCAGTTCTGATATTTGCTTTGTTTTTGGTTCATTTCAGCTATCAAATAAAATTCATATTTTCTTCATCTTGTCTTGTCTTATCTTGTCTTGTCTTATCATATCTCCTACCTCATATACCTTTAGGTGTTGAGGGGACAAATAGACGTCTTGATAGGGCTCGAAGATTTGTTTTATATAATGGGATATTTAATGCTTCTGTAATTTCCTCTCTCCATCTCCTGCATGGACGGCTTCTTCCTGTTACCTACAAATCTTAGTGTGAATGTTGTCTGTAATATGCTGTCTGGTGGTTACCGTGTAACATGGCCAAACCATTTGACTTGCTGTTTCTGGATATATAATGTAATACTGGTGTTACTCCAGTCTTTGCCCCGATGATGTCACTTCTTAATTGGTCTCCCCTTGTCACACTTAACAATCTCCTTAACCATCTCATTTCTGTCGTGATGACTTTTCTTTTGCTCTTGACTGTTAGCGTCCATGTTTGACATTGACAGCATAGGGTTTGGAGGAAAACTGTGTTGTACAGTGCCCTTTTAGTTTCAGTTGTAATTTATTTGTGATGTATTTTTCTTCACCTTCTCCATTTAACTGGAAACTTTTATGTTATGTACATAAATTAATTCATCCTCATTCATCAGTCTCATGATGATAATGTGACAGAATTTTTGCTCAGTGTATTTCCTCTTTATTAATATTGTCATAAACATTATAATTACATTTTATAATAGAAAATTGTCACACTGAGCTCAGCATTTTATTCTCGTTACATAATATTCGTTATATAATACTTTTTTATATGAAGCAGAATACGTTAGAGTTAGAATACATTAGAATTCAGGGCATAAAATATTTGGACGAAGCCGAGACTCAAGGGCATAGCATCCACATGTGGGCCCATATTACTCTTAAGAGCCCTCTATTTTCAACATCTCTTACAGTTCGCACGGTTTTCCACACGAAACAAAATACAGCGGCGAAATTCATCATCTTAACATAAACGATAAATTAGGATTATGCATGCTTGGCAGGCGATATTTCGGAACATTCGAGAAGAAGATGAAAGAACGGATATGAAGTATATTTGATACTCCCTTCTCCTGTTTGTTTTTCAACGGCAATGATTTGATCTCATGCGCGCGACATCGGATATTTCATTGTCTCCCCTTTTGACCTTATGACTTCTGGTTTCAGAGCACAGTTAATCAGATTTTGTGTGTGTGTGTGTGTGTGTGTGCACATGTCCACTGTGACAAGCTTTTGGTTCGGCCGGACTCTTTCTAGTACTTTGTACCCCTCTAAACATCACAACATATAGTGCACATGAAGGCCCGTTAATCCCCGTTCTTGAAACCTCCATAAACCATCAAGAAGAACCACAGCATTTAGAATATACAGTAGCCCACGGTCCGGAAGGTATCAAGGCCCTCGACGTGCTCTTGGTCGTTGTAGTTTTCAGAGCTGAGAAAGTGGTTTTGAAGTGGTTAAAAAAAACAAAACGTGTACCTGGCTCTGGCGTTTTAGGAGATGAAGAAATAGTCTGGACCCATACACAGCAAGGCATGTACCACACAATCGTCCCTTTCTCAGAACCTGTCTGTCTGTTTGTCTGGTCTGTTTGTCTGGTCTGTTTGTCTGTCTGTGTGGTCTGGTCTGTCTATGTCTTGTCTCTCTAGTCTACTGCATTCTTAGAATTATCTGTTCTGACTCAGAACCCTGTTTGAGATAATAGTATTATAGCCTTCAGTAGAGAAGTACTGTTCATAAAAACTGGTAAACCAAAATTAAAATTTGCGTCCACGTTCTGAGCCAAAGGTCGCTTATTTAAATCCCTCCAGGTGGTTGGAGCGCGAGTTTCCGTTAATGGTGTCATGCAGTCTGCCTGCACTGTAACCGTTGATGAAAGGACAGTACAGTAACTATTTACTGTGAGTAACT
Organism: Achatina immaculata; assembly: GCA_009760885.1. Lineage (NCBI taxonomy): Eukaryota > Metazoa > Mollusca > Gastropoda > Stylommatophora > Achatinidae > Lissachatina > Lissachatina immaculata. Next base: position 26,727,472 of record CM019691.1, on the reverse strand, counting down.
ATGAGTAATGCAAACGAGATTACTCTGTAAACACGGCCGTCGTTGTATTAGGAACAAGCAAGTAGCTGTGTAAAAGTCAATTTCATCAAATTTCTAAGGTTTAAGTGTAGGAACAAAGAATTGGATTCTATACCAGGTGATGATGTTTTTAACTGGGTCAGCAAACCAGAACCAGTCAGATTTTGTCCTCCTACACACTCCTCAACCCCCCCCCCCCTTCCCACCCCAATACACATCCAAACACACACACAAACTCACACACAAAACGGGAACGGCCAAGTCGTGGTCCTTACAGTGTCTGCCAATAAGATATTTTCTAAAGTCCATCCTGGTCTTCCATTGAGCCCACTGTAATCGAACAAAAGTCTGTTTCATCATAATTAAATTTGTGTGTGTGTGGTTTTTTTTTCTGCGAAGAACACGGCTTGACTGTTCGGTAGAGATCAGAACATGGACATAAACAAGAGACAGTGTATGATTTCATAGTAGCAGGTGACCGCTGGTGGACAGCAAGGACTGAGAATGCTAGGACTTCTTCTTCATCTGCATTCGCTCTCCAAAAGGCATTGGCTGCCTTGTGTTATGGTTTGCAGCGCTGCAGAGATATCTGCGACTATTGTTCCGATACATCGCACTTCATCCTGGTTTTTTTTATTCTTAGAACCGGGTCTACATTCCACTTTACATCCCTTTTCACTCGGCCACGTTAATATTTGTTACTAGGGGCACCATGCGAATGAAAACTAGGATTTTGGTCAGCCTTGGTTTGTTAGCCTTGACGCAAACAGTCAGGTAAGGATCGGCATCTTACTTAGGTTGACTACTGCACTGAACGTCCCTGAAAGTATTCGCCGACTACTCGTAAAGTGATAGAGAATTATATCTTGCAGAAACAGCAGAAGATATTAATATCTTCATGGGAGATCAATGACAGAAGCGGTAGACGAGGACCCAGAGAAGGATAACAAAGGAGATGCAGAATTAGAAAACCTCAGAGAGAGCTGACAGTAAATGACAAGAAGATCTGCGGCCGTTAGAGTGGCGAAGTGATTAGTGCACTAGTCTCTCATGGCTTCGAATCCGACAGGAGGCGCCTCAGTAGAAATGGGTACCCGAATTCTTCTGGAGCTGGGGAAGGAAAGGCGGCCAGGCTTGATGCTGACCACATCATCCTGTAACAGTCGACAAGTCAAGGAAAATATGGGCACTAACACCATATCATTTTATGCATGCGAAAGCTGGAAAACAACTAAAGAAATAGACAAGAAATTAGACTCTTATGAAAACAAACGCCTAAGGAAAATACTCGGCATCAAGTGGAACGAATTCAAGAACAATGCAGAGATAAGACAGATGACTGAACAACAACCAGTCATCATGGGTGATCAAGAGAAGGAGATGGACATATGTTGGCCACGTGATGAGAAGAAATGATCAGAGAATCCCAAAACAAGCTATCAAGTGGAACACAACAGGCCAAAGAAAAAGAGTCAGACCGCATGAAACTCTGAAGAGGACATTGTTAAGAGAGGGCAAATTAACAGGCATAAAATCCCTTGATGAGGTTGAACGACTCGCCGAAGACAGGAAAAATTGGCTTACTACTTTGCGAGCCCTATGTGACGTTTAACGGCACGGGAAGGATTTAAGATATAAGATAAGAAAACCACATTCCTATGTGCCTTTAATTCATGACAGGGTTATCTTTACTTGCCTTTGAGGAGATCTGTGGTGAGGCTTAGTCGCTGACACCGTCCGGCGTTATGATGATGATGATGATGATGAAAAGCAAGTTGAAAATGGAATTATTATTAACCATTTGAAATTAGTCTGTGAAAATCGGTGAAGGTCAAACACCCATTTTTTTTTATTTGTCTGTGAACGCAAGCTACAAAGATGAGTTTTTAAAAAGGAAAAAAAAAACATAGTGGGAAAAATTATGAGCCTCTACGTTACAAAGCTTTTACTAATTATGCTTCTAGGCATTCCTAAGAAGGTCCGTAAGAAACAAATACCACTTTATTTAGGGGCTAATTACAGCCGCTACCACTGTACATTTATCAGTCTTTCGTGAGCCCCGGTCTCCAGCCTCGACAGACGCGTGGGACCCGCCCTACCAGACAACGAGGCGCTAAACGGTCCCGCCCACTTCAGCTCGCACGCCTTTCTACATTTTCGCCCGAAAGTTTATTGTGTCCTTAATAACACCTGGATCGTTTTTCCAAAAGAGTTTGTTTCGTTTTCCACCCCCACCCCCACCCCCTCCTTTCCCTGCTTGTCTTCCAATACTTCCAGTTAGGCCAAGTTAGAAAATATAATTAAGGTTAAATTTATGAGTTCTACATTCTACAAGTCTGTCTTTCCTCCATATTTTCTAGAAGGAATTCTCACAGACCTTGTTTCAATAACTCTACCGAAGACAAGAAATCTGGGGAGTGTGGAGAGAAAGACTATTTATATAAAGTTCAGACTTTTTACAAGAAAGACAATGGGATGTTTTCTTCAGTTTTGTTTTTGAAGAAGAAAAGGGAAGTTGAAGACTGACACGACCAGAACAGTCTTTAGTATGCAACAATATGTGATATCATGGCAAATACTATATATAAAGTAGTTTATACAGTAAAACACGAAAATCAGGATTTACAGAAGAATATACTTCTCGTCTAGCAACCAAATGGTCGAGGGTTCGAATCCCCAGCTGAGCGGGATTTTTTTTCCGACCAATACAGCCCTGAGGTCGACCCAGCCTCGTAAAATGGGTACCAGAGAAAATCTGGGAAGTAAAGGCAGCGAGGAAAGGAACTGGTCACCCTACCTCATACGCTGATGACCCAGCATAATGAGGTCTCTAACGCTTCACCCCCTACGGCATTTGAAATGCTATGGGACTATCTTTACTTTACTATACTTCTCGTGTAAATAATAGAGACCTACTTGCCCAATGTGAACTACAAGATACGCATGCTGTGGGCTGGTCATGTGCTCCGAAGAGACCCCAGCAGCATCGCTAAAACAGCCATGAGATGGACACCGGAGGGAAAAGAAGAAAACAAGAGGGCGACCAAGGGCTACCCGGCGGAGAACTGTAGAGGTAGAAATGAGAAGAATACAGAACAGCTTTGGCAAATTACAAAGGCTGGCCGGAGACCGTGAAATGTGGAGATAATTTGTTGCTGCTTTGCACGACGTCACAGGGCGTACAGGACGGAAATTGCTGCTTAGCCGATCGCCGACCGAAGAGATGGATGGATGGATGGATGGATGGATGGATGGATGGATGGATGGATATGAAGGTACAAACATATAACATTTTCATAGGATGCACAAAATTTAGTAAACAAGGCCAAGAACTCGAAAGGGGCTTTGACGACTATCAGAACAATGATAAAGTCCAGCAATAACTGACATTCGATGAATGAGTTCAACACTGTAAGTTTCAATAATGTTACTGTAGCACTGAATACCGTGGAGAAGTAGTAGTTGTTTGTTTTTTTAAGTACTTCTATATCGCTGGAAGTATCAGCTAATGATCTCTGCAATGACGGTGTTGAGACACAGCATCATATCGGCTTGGAGCTGATTACGGCGACTATTTTTTCAGACCCTGAATGGAGGCTTTAAAAAAAAAGTTTGCACTGCTTCTTTAGCCGAATCCACCACCGTGGGGACTATGCTGATCCCTGTCCCGTTGGCCAGACTAGGCACGTTACTGCGCTAGAGTACAACTGAGAGATGAGACACGGTCTTGATCAGCTATAGTTCGCCAACCCTGATGCTAGCATGTTAGCTATAGGTCGATGAATGTTAACTTGGACCAGCGTCTTCACCACCCCTCCCCCCCCCCCCCGGCTTTGTACGCATTCTGCTCTCACTGAATGACAGCGCAACACGCTATAGTACGAGGGTCACACCGAATGTCGTTAACAAACATTTTTTTTAAAATCAGACTTTATAGATAGAGAAAATATAAATGCATCACTTTAACCTGCTTTCTTTTCTTAATTTTCAACATAATCTCAATTTCTCTGCACACATTTTCCCCATCTCTCTGCAAGTTAGAAAATACACTCCTGATAGGATTCCGTTCCAGCTGACCGACCGTACAGATGCACTGCTTTCTGGACGTTCTCTCCTGCAGGACCCAGTGGGCACAAACTTTTCTATAGCCTAGGGTTTCAATCATTTCCTGTACTGCATTGTGTTCTATTCTAAGATTTACAGCGATTTCAGATACTGTGACACGTCTGTCTTCTTTAATGATGTCGTCAACACTTTCCACGTTGCGTTCAGTGGAGGCAGTTCGAGGGCGACCGTTGCGAGGCATATCTTGGATGCTCGTGTTTTCATCTTTGATATTGTTTCATCCACCTCCTAACACTGCTAGTACCCATACACACATCTCCATAAGCAAGATGAAGTCTTTGGTGAAATTCAGCAGCGGGGATTTCCTCTTTAACAAGGAACTCAATAATAGCACGTTGACGAAACGAAACTTCAACACCCGCCATTTTGTTTATACTCCTCGTGGTTACGTGACACATGATGGTGACGTGATGTGACCTCTACACGAAGTGGAAAGGATTCAGGTTAAGGTGATACATTTATAGTTTATATTTTCTCTATCTATAAATTCTGATTTTAAAACAATTGCTAAACGACTTTCGGTTCCACCCTCTTACAACCCTTGACCGTATAAACAGAATGTAAAGAATCAAAATCCGCTTTATTCAGTCGTTCTGCGATTCACTATAGCAGACACAGGTACAATCATTATTATTATTGTTATATTAATATTATTTAAAGTTCAGTAGAGCGAAAAAAAATTATGTAACAAATTTCAGTACGTATAAAAAAAAAGATATATTCTACATTACGTTTCGACTTCTAATTGGTTAGTCATATTAACTTACATCCTTTTTTTCACTTACATTTATCTCTACTTCATGGACACATACAGACAAATGCAGGAGCAATACAAAAGACGGTGACTTGACTTTTCATGACCAGTAAAACAAGTTGCATGTCTGGTTCCGTCGCACTCCAGATAAAATTGATGTAAAAACAGATACTTCATATTTGTGTTGGGTAGAGTACACTGCACACGCCACTGATTTGTTCACCGCAAGTGCATGAAACTACTTTGAAACTGGAAGCCTTACCTAATCACATTGTTAAATTATGTGTGTAAAGACTAATCACATTGTTAAACTATGTGTGTAAAGACTAATCACATTGTTAAACTATGTGTGTAAAGATTAATCACATTGTTAAACTATGTGTGTAAAGACTAATCACATTGTTAAACTATGTGTGTAAAGACTAATCACATTGTTAAACTATGTGTGTAAAGACTAATCACATTGTTAAACTATGTGTGTAAAGACTAATCACATTGTTAAACTATGTGTGTAAAAACTAAATCACACTGTTAAATTATGGGTATAAAGACTAATCACATTGTTAAACTATGTGTGTAAAAACTAATCATATTGTTAAACTATGTGTGTAAAGACTAATCACATTGTTAAACTATGTGTGTAAAGACTAATCACATTGTTAAACTATGTGTGTAAAGATTAATCACATTGTTAAACTATGTAAAGATTAATCACATTGTTAAACTATGTGTGTAAAGACTAATCACATTGTTAAACTATGTGTGTAAAAACTAAATCACACTGTTAAACTATGGGTATAAAGACTAATCACTTTGTTAAACTATGAGTGTAAAGACTAATAAGAAATGACACCATCAAGGCAAAGGGTGAAGTAACCCCCGTATTACACTATATCCAGAAATAGCAAAGACAAATGGTTTGGCCATGTTACACGACTATCACCAGGCATTATATCCACAGAAAACATTCACACTAAGATTTGTAGGTAACAGAGGAAGAGGCCGCCCACGCAGGAGATAGAGGAAATTACCGAACCATTAAATATCCCATTATATGAATCAAATCGTCGAGGCATATCGAGACATCTATTTCTTCCCTCTACACTGAAAGGTCTATGAGGAAGGAAACAAGACAAGATAAGACAAGACAAGCACAAAGGTGAAAAAAAAAAAGTAACGATCCAATATTTCGGCAATATCCCTTTATCAAGAACAAAGACATGACAAAACAACAGATAAACACATACCAACACACACAAAGATGAAGTTGGACTGCTAGCCATCTCACTGCTGTGAATGTCGGACACTGACATGATGTCTGCCAGCGCTACTTTTGTGTGCGTGATTTTGAGTGGCTTCTCTGGGGCCCATGTTTTACACATTGATTGTATCTGCGTGATATATCTACCTCGTATGTATTTGGCGCTTTATCATATACGTATGGCTGAGAGTGGCCAAAGCGGTAAGAATATAGTCTCTAGGGACGAAGGCTGACGGCTTTCCGTCGTTGATGTTCTAAATGAAAGGCTTGACAGGTTGTGAATGTATAACGTTGTGTATACATATTAGCTTTTTAGGAAACTCCCTATCTACATGCCATTAAGATATGCTGGAGATTACGGTTTTAGGCCCATGATGGGGTGATGTGGTCAGTATCACACCTGGCCGTATTTACTTATCCAGATTGCCCTGGACCCGTTTTTAGAGGCTGGGTGGACCAGGGAAAAAAAAAAAAATTCCCTTTGCTGGGACTTGAACCAGGTACCACCAGATTAGTAGAACTAGCGTCTAACCATTCATAATTTATACCTCATGAATGTGTGTGGCGGTAAATATTCCCTGTGATCATGCATCATTATGTTCCTATTATCGCCCCTAAAACTGAATTAGAAAACCCGTATCTTATCATTCATTCACCCTAATCCGGGTATCATCTTTTACAGGTTGTGGTCAAATAATACCCTTCGCCAGAAGCTTTCCTAATTAATTAAGCTATAAATATTCATATCACGTGACAGTGGGAGTTCCCGCACGCGCGCAGACGTTTCTCCGTGTCACGAGTAACTGCCCTTGCTAGAGGAGTGTTATCAATGACAGCGACAATTTGCGATGATTATCACCGAAGTTCATTCAAGCGCGGTAGGCGATTAATGACTTTTTTTTTTTTAGCTACAGGATTATTAAACGAGACTGTCATTCACCTGGGACCAGAAATCGCGAAACTAATTCTACACGTCATTATTTTTTTTTCTTCACTTCTTCTAACAAATGAGAATCTCCGAGAAGTGAATGTCCGTTGACCTTTGATACAAGACTGATGGACTCTTCTTCTTCTTCTTCTTCTTCGTTGTTCTGCGTTCAGTTTCCTATGCTCAACTTTCTAAAAAGGGAGTTGGGTCGTCTCCATGAACCTTGCTGTATACATCTTCGCAGGGACCCCAGAGTTTCTACTCCGTGATTCTCTCTCGGGGCCATACCTGGGCTCTGTATACAGCACAGGTCTGTAGTATGTGTTCAGGTGACCGGGGGCCTTTTGACACGCGATGTGGGCTGTTGGCGCAGCCTTTATCTTGTGGAAGGAATGGGTCTGAGGGGAATAGAAATCAGAGCGTGGTGAAGTTTGTGGAGTTTGTCTGAATACCAGACTAACCACCCCTAAGGTAGTCCTTCAGCTTGAACACCAAAGAACCAGAAGTTAGACTGAGCTGAATATCATTCTTGCCTGGTGGTCACATTTACCGCACAAAGCATAAATCTCTTTTAGTAAATGAAACTGACAAATTAGCCGTCACAAGAGCGAAAGCGAGAGAGAGAGAGAGAGAGAGAGAGAGAGAATATAAGATATTAGAGACCGAAGATGGGAAAATAATGTTGCATAGAAAGAAGTACATCGTTAATTTAGGTGAAGACAGCTTGCTATATGGTACAAAGGAATGCAGGGATTTTTTGTTTTTGTTTTTGTTAATTGCCCATTCTTTCTTTGACCAGTCGTCACAGAAGATGATGATGGCCGCCTTTCTTTTCCCAGAAGCAGAAAGAGCCACGTACCCATTTCCGCAGTCGGATGTCTGGGTGCGACTCTGGCTAGACTGGACAACAACAACAACAACCTCTGCATGACAGACGAGTGAATAAACCACTTCACTGCTCAAAGCTCCTTCTACAAAGAAGTGGCTAGGCCGAGGAAGAGCTCTGTTTCACTTCTTTAGGGAGACCATCACTGTGTAATCTGTAATAATATCTACATTCTACTTTCCAGATGTATTATTGTTTGTTATCACTTTTACTAGCTTACGCAGACCCAAAAAAAAAATCATTAATTATTTTAGGACGCTGACGTTTTTAATTATTTAAATTATTGTTAAGTGAAACTTATAATAATATATTCTTTTTATATGATTTTTCTTTTATATATAAATTATTGATAATACTTAACGAAGCATTTATTACTACTAAAAAAAGGGTAATTCCTCATTTCCATGCTATTAAGGCATAATGAGGATACGGTGTTAGGTCCGTGTATCCCGTTCGGTCTACTAATCCTGTGGTACCGGGTTCAAATCCCAGCAGTGAGGATTTTTATATGGTGCCACAATACCAAAAAAAGTCCCAGGGTCCAGCCAGGTTGTAAAAAGTGGGCACCAGAGAAATCTCGGAGGGTAAGTGCGGTCAAGCGTGATACTGACCACGTCACATCTTCATGTGCCGAAGGTCTTAGAAATATAATCCTAACACCGCATTCCATATATGCCTTAATGGCACTAAAATAATGGGGATTTAATCTTTTATCTTTTACCTATTTGTTGCTCTATTGTGTGTGTGAGAGAGAGAGAGAGACAGAGAGAGAGAGAGAGAGAGAGAAGCTTATTATATCTATTTGTGGAATGACATGTCGGTCATGATGTTACGAGAAGAAACAATCAGAGGATCCCCAAACAAGCTATCAAGTGTAACACACCAGGTCGAAAAAAAAAAGAGGTCGACCACGTGAAACTCTAAAGAGGACATTGTTAAGAGAGGCCAGTTTAGTAGGCATAACATTCCTTGATGAGATTGAAAAACTCGCAGAAGACAGGAAATCTTGGCGAACTACCATGTGACGTTTAGCGGCACGGGAAGGATATACCATGTAACATTTGTGGAACGTGTTTGGAAGTTTTGTGTGTTTCAATATGACGAATCTGTACAAGCTTCAGTGCTGGATTTAAGGCAATAAATGATTAGTCTGAAGGTACAACCCACCAACCAGTTCACTTTCTTGGTTTTTACATCTCGTGTCGTTTTAAGTTAAATCCTTTTTATGGGCAGAATCGGAGAAGGCCAGACTATACAAGCACACATACTGCCACAATCACAGAGTAAAAGTTATGTTTTGTTCATAAGAGAAGTTAGCATCCCGGGAACAGAAAGAGGGGGCACAGACGCTATTCGGTTAGGCAATCAGCAACCCTTAGTTGATATGCTACCGTCAGGTTTGGCCAACCATAGCTGTCCAAGACCCTGCCTCACCTCTCCGTTGGTACTCCTACTAACAGGCCTAGTCTGGCTAATGGATCAGGGATCGCCATAGTCTCCATGGTGGTGGTGTCTGCTAAAGAAGCGTTGTACACCCCCCCCCCCCCGGCTTTGTAGCTGTACTCCAGGACTGAAAAAATAACTGCCATAACCCGCTCCCACCCCGATGCGTTAAAGAAGTATTGCACAGCCCCTACTTCTTAGCTTCACTACTGAAAAAGTATCTGGCACGACCCGCTCCCAAGCCGACATCATGCTGCGTCTCAACACCTTCACAACATCGGCTGCAGAATACACCAGATCACAGTTACAGGAAGATTGAAGAAGAAAGACAGACAAAAAGAACGGCACAGAAGTATCATCGTAAATAATTAAGAACCCAATGTTCCTACTCCTCTGTAGCAGTGCTGGAAATTTTAGAAATGTCCCGTAACCGATTACCGTAAGAAACACATTTTTCCCCCTATTGACCGTAGGCAATACTGAATAATTTTCTCCGATCTTGATATAATTCCCTTATTGTCTAACTCTGCCTTTTAGAGATCCCTCTATAGCCTCCCTTGAATTTCATGTTCATCCGCCATTAAAGAGATAGCGAGCTCAGCCGCTGAATGGCGAACATTGGATCCAGCATTACGTTTAATCAATCAGTGGTCATTTTTCAATACGCCAAAATACTGGAAATAATTGAATATGGCGTCTCCTTTCGTTTGTCTCCAAAAAATTGGATGATTTGATCTCTTGTGTAATGGGATGGGAAAGGGGATTACAAGAAAGGTTGGATGACAATTTGGTCGGCAAACTCGGTCCCTCTTCTCGCCTATGCAACATCCATCACACGAAAGTGCGGAAATGGAAGCCAGTGCCGTCAGCAAAGGGTTATCTGCTTCTTGCTCTCGAAGAGAGTCCTTTGAGGGAACCGATGCCCTTATCCCGTCAGATCTACGGCGAGAAAATATTGACTTTTAACTTGTCACTTGGAACCGGAAATGAGACAGAGGCCTTGTTTAGAGCGGTTTGAACGACCCTGTCAGAATGTTCCAGGACTAAGAATGTCTGGGAGAAACAGGCTAAAATATGATGAGGTTATGAGCAAAGATTTGGATTATATCAAAAGCTTTGTCTCAGAGATATCTGGCACTGGCCGGTATCTTTGCCGAGCCGTGAGGTCAGAACTGAGAGGCCTTCAAACTTTTTTTTTCTTAGGCTATTTAAACAGTGACGAATTCATAGGGCCTTCTTTCTAATCATTGAGTAATCTCAATAAAGTCTTAGTCTTTTCTATTCTTGTTTTCCTTTGCTTATAAATATTTGTATATTCATCTGTTTCATCACATTATGGCAAACTATGCACACTATTAAAAAAGAGAAAGCATTAGATAATAAGACGTTTGACATGAAAACTTGAAAGAAAAAAAACTTTAAGCTGTTAGAAAATATATTTATGAAAAAAAAAATCTATGCGCGCGCGTACGCATGCACACACACACATAAAAGGAACGAGCGAAATGATATGAAACAAGATCACTCTGTCCCTTCGTGAGCACCTTAGATGGATTCAATAAAAAGAATACTAACTAAAAAGAATCTGTGGAGAGGAACAGACAGAACTACAAAAATAAGATTTTTAAGGGGATGCATCTTTCCCATCACAACATATGCCTGTGAGACCTGGACACTTAACAAAACATCTGAGAAACACATAAATGCCTTTGAATGTAAAACTACAGAAGAGTTCTTCAAATATCATGGACACAAAAAAAAAAGAACAAATATATCTGTACTACAAAAACTTAATATTGAAGAAGGCTGGCTAGTAAAGAGGATTAAACAGAGAAAACGTAAATATTTTGGACACATTAAATGTCATGATAATCTAGAGAAGACTGTTTTGGAAGAGTACATAATGGGAAAAAGAAAGAGAGGAAGACCAAGGCGAAGATGGCTGCAAAACACCGTTGATGATCTACAAATGGATGCGTTAGCAGCAGGCCATCGTGCTCACAAGCGAAAGGCCTACAGGAGTGCTGTTATGGAGGCAAAGTTCCGCAAGGGACATGCAAATGAATGAATGAATGTAGTTGTTACTTAAGTATGGTTTAATTTTGGGGACTCAATTAATACACTTCTTCTTCTTTCTCCATGTAACGGCGAGCTGGTGTTCTTTGCAGCCGATGCTGTGAAGGTGTTGAGACACAGCATGATGTCGGCTTAGGAGCGGGTCGTGGCAGATACTTTTTCAGTAGTGAAGCTAAGAAGTAGAGGCTGTGCAATACTTATTTAACAGACTCCCTACCATGGGGACTATGATCTGCCCCGTTAGCCATTCAATTCAATTCAAATGTCGTGCCGCGTGGCGTAGGCGATCATTTCTCTCCACAATTCCCTGTCTTTAGCCTTGATTATGAGATCTGCCGGTGACTTTCTTCCTAGCCACGCTGACAGCCCATTAAGTAATTTCTCTCTGTCTTCCTCTGTCTCTTCTTCCTTCAATTTTTCCAGTTGCCACAGTGTGTTCCAATTTTCCTTTTCTCAGGAAATGTCCTATAAATCTCGCTTGTCTGCCTCTGATCTTTGCTATAATTTGCTTTTTTAACTCCAGCCTTTCTTAAGATTTCTTCATTTGTTTTCTTGGCTGTCCATGGTACCTTCAACATCCTTCTTATAAACCACATTTCCATGGCCTCCATTTCTCGCTGTACTCTCTTATTCATATACATTGCTTCACACCCATAAAACAAAATTGACTCGATGTAACATTTAAGTACTCGAAACCTTGTTTCCATTGATATGGATCTGTTGCACAAGATGTGTCTCATTGTCTGGAATGCTGACTTGGCTTGAGCACGTCTGCTTTTTATTTCGTTGTGACATCTCCCATCAGTTGTTATAATCGTTCCTAAGTACTTGAATCTATCAACTTGTTTCAGATTTGTGCCACTGATAATAATGCTACATTTTGGCGTTATTCTTTTCTTTGATATGACCGTCACTTCAGTCTTCTTTTTGTTCAGGTTGAGACCTTTTTTTTTAATTTTCGCGAACCACAACGTCTAGAAGAGCCTGTAGCTCCCCTTCACTTTTGGCAATCAGGACTGCACAAGATTTGTCTGCATACCTTAAGTTATTGTGGTTGTACCCCTGGCATGTTCTCTATATTTCTCATCAAGTTTTCGCTGTACAAGGAAAAGAGGTCAGAAGATAGAACACATCCTTGTCTCACTTCCAATTTTATGTCTTGGAATGCTCCTATTTGGTTCTCGACCCTCATTGCTGCTGATTGCTGCCAATATATGTTTTTGATAAGTTTCAGATCTTTCCCATCTATGTTAATGTCTTTCAGCATTCTTATAATTTCTATGTGTCTCACTTTATCAAATGCTTTACAGTAATCTATGAAGCATAAGTATAGGTCCATCTTTACTTCTATTGATCTCTCCATCAATGTTCTTATTATATATATGGCGTTACTTGTGCATTTTCCTTCGACGAAACCACATTGTTCTTCAGCGATTTCTGGTTTTATTTTTCTCCTGACTCTTCTCATAACAATACGAAGTAGGATTTTGGTAACATGGCTCATAAGATTAATAGTTCGATGGTCTTCACATTCAGCTGCACCTTGTTTCTTTGGTAGGGCAATGAAAATTGATTGCAAAAGTTTTGATGGGACATAGTTACTGTTATAGATGTCATTGAACAATCTGGTAATTATTTCTATGACAAGCTCTCCTAATGCTTCCAATTCTTCCTTGGTGATTTTATCTGGTCCTGGTGCTTTGTTGTTCTTCGTGTGTTTGATGGCTTCTTCCACTTCTGCTTTTAATATGAGAGGCCCTTGATTATTATTTCGTATATCCATTTAGCTCTATTGTCCTCGTAGAGTTCTCTAATGTATTCGTTCCATCTTGCCATTATTTCATCTCTGTCCATTACTGTATAATACTTTGACTTCAGGCAACCAGTCTTGTGGTATGTCAAAAATGACATAAGGTTTGTTAACTCCTTTATTTATTTGTAAATATCTCTTGCGTTTCCATGATGGTGTGTCTCTATTTCACTACATTTCTTATTTAGCCACTCCTCCTTAGCTTTATTGCATTTGTGTCTTATTATTTATTTTGTCATATTCATCTTTATCGTCCTTAAGACTTCTTCTAGTCGCCTAGGGTGTTGTTGAAACCAAGTATTTCCTGTTATCATTTTATTCTTTTCTGCCCACTCAATCAACATCTCTCCTCTTTTGTGTCTGATTCCTAGTCCATACTTACCAGTAGCTTGATTGTCTTGTTCAGTCCTACTTTCGCGTTTAAATCACCTAGCACAAAGTTTACTTTCATGGTTTGCACTGTTTCATTGCCATGTCCAGATTGTTGTCAAATTCTTTTATCTCATCATCAGAGTTTCTGAAGTTGGTGCGTATACTTGGATGAGATTTGTGTCTATTGGATGGCCCTATGATTTAACCATTAACATTCTGTGTGATATGCACCAGAAGCCTTTCACAGTTCTTGCTGTCTTCTTATCCAATATTATACCAACTCCATTTCTATGCTGGTTTCCCCCTCGGAATATATTATTTTGAAGTCTTTATTTTTATATATTTCTCTGCTTCCTGCTCCAGTCCATCTCATTTCACATAAACCAAGGATGTTAATTTCCATTCTTTTCATTTCTTGTTCGATGTTTTCCAGTTTTCCAAGTTCTGTTAATGCTCTAATGTTCTATGTTGCAATTACTGTGGTGTTGCTTTTGTTTTCTTTGCGTACAGTAGTTGGATGACGATCTGGTATCACCTGTCGCACGTGATGGTCCCTTCCGGACGAGATGGTTCCACTGGAACCCCCATTAACGTCGTTATGATTCAAAGAACTGTGGATTATCATGATTGTTCTTGGGAATGTTTTAAGTGTTGGTTTCCCCTTGCCTTCCATCGGTTTGTTTATGGTCTACACCACTAGCCTTTGACTTTGGCCAGAGCCTACCCTACAATGCAGCAGGGGAGTTGAAATGAGAGTTTTCTTTCTCCTAGATGAGCTACCAACCAAGACTAACGAGTCTCATCCACCCGAACCCGTTAGCCATGCTAGGATTTATACTGGGGATACCAACAGAGAGCTGAGACAGGGTCGTTGTCAGCTATGGTTCGCCGACCCTATGGGTCGCTGACTGTCAGATCAGACAGCGTCTTCACCTCCTTTGTTAAACTACAGTATAAGTTAAATACAGAACTAATGTCATTTAGAGTTTTTAAAAATGACTGATGTGTTTATTGCAAATTTTATGTGTGGCGTTTGAATTTTTTGTTTACAAGGAATAAAATTTAATAACATGTCTTTGCTTTTCTTTATAAGGGGAAGGTATGTAAGTTTTTTTGTTTTTTTTTCACCAAAGCTTGGTCTTCTGCGAGACATGAAGACGGCTGATATATTTTCAGGTGTCAGGTTAACCTGATGAACTGCATAAACGAAATAGTTCCTCGCAGTTCCTTTGTTTAAATTATTCCGTCCGTACCTTTCATTCAAATTTATAAGCCATTGGATCTTCAAGTTTAATCTTGTTTCATTTTTATTTTTGGTGGAGGTCAGTATAACTACTTTATATGAAGGACTGATGCGAAGGACCAATGAAGAATGAGCATTCTGTGCGATATTCATTGGCACAGGTGGTGGAGCGATTATGTCAGTATTTCGTTCACGATGTTACCGAGAGCTTAATCCTGTAAACTGATAAAATAGTGAATAGAATAAAAAGACCGATTTAGTCTGAACATACATTTATAAAACTGAAAGAGATAGAACAAACTAAAGTATACACTTGAAAGTAATGGTTCTAACCTGAGTCTCCGAAGGTCCGGAAATGATTTTTTTAAACTGGTTCGATTAAAGAAAAAAATATCTTAGCGTCACCTGGGCCTGTTTATTGCTTTACTTTTACTGAGGGATCTACAGTTGTTCTAGGTCCAAAAAGAGTTTTTAAAAATGGGGGGGGGGGGGCGATGAGAACCGCTACTTGAAGGAAACATGCTGAAACATAACTCCGAGTAAGTGAAAGATTGAAAGGCAAGTCATAGTAACAACATATTTCCTGTATATCTCAACGGCACGAACCAAGACAAACCTCTAACTACCACACTACTTCTTTATGTGCAACAGCCTCTTCCCAGCCTCATTCTCTTTCCTCATCACATCGACATCGGACTGAAGAATTGATACATGATGCTCCGAGAATCATTTGTCAGATTCATAAAACTGAAAATGAACATTATGCTGGATGCAGCAGCTGTGACATCAGACAAGAATGATGTTCAGCTCAGTCCCATGCGCTCCTTCTTTGGTATTGAAGCTCTGCCACCACGCTGTATCTTCAGCTTGATGATCAGACAAACTCCACAAACTTCACCACGTTCTGTAGTACTGTATCTCTCACTTCTTTACCTGAAATCCCATTCTTTCAGACCTACATCAATATCGATATTCAGAAACTCAGGTAGGCAGAGAGACAGAGAAGGGTAAGTAGAAATGAGCGAGGGGGCGAATATTTACATAAATCCTGACAAAATAAACAAGAGAGAAAGTGATCCTGAAATGTTTAATTGAATCTGTCATACTTTTCAGAACGACGGTTGAGAAATGATCACGTGGATGTTGTTTCTAGGAAGAATAATGGAGGTCGTACGTGCGGCTAAGAAACAGTAATGAAGACAAAAAGCTTAAGAAGATAAGAATATGGGAATCACATTCTTCAGACATTTAATAGAAAGTGAAGTTAAAAACTCCATTATCAGATTCATCATCATCATCTGTAACATACATGTCATGTTGATAGAAAGCTAGAATCATGCTTCTTCGTTTTCTTACGGCCCCTGGTGTATCCAAAATGTGTTTATTTCTTTCCTCCTTTTGCTAGATCTTGATTATGATTTGTTGATGCTGTTGTTTTTTTTTTTTTTTCATTTCTTAGTTCCTTGTCAAGTTCTCCAACTTCTGTCTTCTCATGACATGACAAAAGCACATTTTGACTGCTCCTAACTTGAGGTTTGAGTTAATTTTATAATTTTTTGTTTGTTTGGTTTTTTGTGCTCTTTCTCTTACACTTTGTTTCTTTCCTTTCTATTTCTGGTCATTCTTGCTATGATCTAGAGGTCCTTCTTCAGACGTGGGGTTTTCAAGCTGAATGAGACTGCAGTCAGGGATGGCAAGTTACATAGCTAATGAAGACCGTATTCTGTCTTCTAAAGGTGCTCCTGAAAACAGACAGTAACATGGTCGAGTGAATATGGATTACAGATGGGAAGAAAAATATGCCGAGCCGAAGTCGGGTGTATTGGACCGTAAGGCGCATAACGGCAAGAAAACGCAATCAACACCTTTTTTGAGAGCGAAATCTGAAACAGTACAGTATCTTTCTTCAATGAGTTGCTTAGAACTGTTACTTCATCTCACTATCTTTGATTCATATCTCGTATTCAGATGTTATTTTATTTTATTTTTAAGAGCCCGTGGTTCCTAACTGATGTCTGATCTTCCTAGAATTCTGAAAGTAAGATTTAGATGTCTAAGCTTTGAAAAGTGGGTTCTGGATGTTTAAGCCCCGAAAACTGAAATCTAGGTGTCTAAATTTTGATATGTGAGATTCTGGATGTCTAAGCTCTGAAAAGTGAGATCCGAATATCTACCCTCTGAACAAAAGTGACATCTGGATTTTTAAGCTCTGGAAAGTTTGATCTGGGTGTCTAAGATCTGGAAAGTGTGATGCGGGTCTAAGATCTGGAAATTTTGATCTGGATGTCAAAGATCTGGAAAATGTGAGATCTAGATCTGAGAACAGAATATATCATCCTCCAAAGCGAGGTACATCAAAGTAAGTTTTTGGTGACTGAAAAGAAAACGTGTTTTACTTTATCTCACATGCGGCAAGACCTGAATCTCAGCTGGCCAAGACAAATAAAAGTCTACTAACTTCAGAACCTCTGCACATTCCCAAACTTCTTTATCTATTTCAGTGACATCTTTGACCGACTATGTATTTCAGTGACACCTTTGACCGACTATGTATTTCAGTGACACATTTGACTAGCAAATTGTTCTATGTTGTCTTTATATGTCTTTGTCTTCTTCGTGTACCTTGGGGCGGATAGAACTCGGGTGACTACTTCATATATGCACTGTGACACCAGTTTCAGATAAGACATTAGAAGATCTCTGTAAGGATATAATCCACAGTACAGAGAATATTCAGGTTGAGTCAGGTAGCAGGGAGGCAATGCAGCCCTCCGACGAGACCAGAGACAAGATTAACTTTCCACCAGCAAGTGCAAAAAGCATATGGGAAAACCTAGACGCAGGATTATGCAAAGAACTGGACAAACAGATAAGAGGAAAAAACCTGGAGCAACAGCTGGAAGCATTTGGTAACATCATATATCTTCACTGCCACAAAGAGTTTGGAACCAAACAGGCAAAAAGAGAAAAAGTGACACCAAGAAAGTCCAGAAGACAGAGGAAAATAGAAGCAATAAGACAGCAGAAGAACCACGCCCGGAAAATGTTCAAGAAGGCACATGAATCAGAAAAAAAGAAGGACTAAGACAGGTTTGGCAGCATCTAAAATCCCAGCACAATGCCCTTTGTAGAGCTGAAAGACTATGTAAAAGGAAGAGGGAAACACGCAAGAGAGAAGTTCTACAGAGATCCTTTCGGATTTGCCAAGCAGTTATTTGAACAGCCAAAATCAGGAACGCTGAAAGCAGGTAAGGAGGTGCTCGAGGAACATCTGAGCAAGAAATACTCTGATAAAAACCAGCATACACCTCTCGAGCAGATGAAAGGTCTAGTGTGGCCCTGTGCACCAGGCAGCAAATTCAAATGCAGCCCACCAATCTTACAAGAAGTAGAGAGCGTTGTAAGAAAATCTAAAGGCAAGTCAGCACCAGGCCCAAATGGCGTTCCTTACATACTATACAAAAGATGCCCTGAAGTACTAAAGAAGCTTCATAAACTCCTACGAACAGCATGGACCAAAGGAGTCATATGTAAGGAATGGAAAAAGGCTAACGGAGTATACATCCCCAAGGAGCAGCATTCCACTGAAATCAACCAGTTCAGGCGGATCTCACTTCTGAATGTGGAAGGAAAGATATTCTTCTCTGTGATGGCAAAAAGACTTGATGATCTGAACGAGTTGTGTTGTTGTTCCGCTCTCTACGGTAGAGAGTTTCCTGTATATAAAGATATTTAAAAGGATATTCAAGATATTTCTACCAGTGTTATAAATAAAATAAGATAAAACAAACAACATTTCGTGTATTTTAAATGTTGCGGCTAACAAAAAAGAAGCCGTTTCGCGTCGTAATTATCATTGCTCTATTCTCGCCAAAACCAGAAGAAACGACTCTTGCTAGTGCACATTCCAATTGCCAAACTATTTATCCAACTCTCCTTACAGGCTTCACCATTTACCAGTTCCGATGTTTTCAAATTACATGCTGAAAGCTTGCATCGTTGAAAATGTTCTGAGGGGGGGGGGGGAAGTTTTACAACATTATTAGTAAAGACAATTAGGGGAACATGTTACAGCTACTCCCCCCCCCCCCGGTGGTATAAGAGGCAAATAGATAAGTATGTTCTCATGAAGCACTCGGTGCGCTGCCATTAAACCTCGACCCGGGGTAATAATTGGTTCCATGTACGGCAGGAATTGGCTTAATACTTTCTCTGTATGATAAGCACAGTTGGATGTCATCTGCCTGTTTAAACTCTAAGGAGGAATGCTTTTAAATCTCATCGTTTTGTATAATAAGATTGTTGATTAGGACATCTTCAAATCCTCTTCGCTGCCAATTTTACGTTTCTGTGTAATTCATTCTTGGCCGGGATGTTTGGAAGGTTTATCTGCTGTTTTTTTTTTCTTTTCTTAACGTTAATTTCATCAAAATTATCGTTTTACTGGGGCGCTTTTCATTATTATCTTGAGATACTAGGAGATGTTGTGCCCGTGGAAAATGCTAAGCTCGAACTAGCTCCACAACCCTAGTTAGTAGCATCAGTATCGGCCGCAGCAGCAACAATAGCAGGGACAATGAGATCTATATCATTCTCCGGATATTTATAGTTCTCTTTAATCGTTTATTACCTATCGCCCAGTTCAACTGATCTTCCTTCATCAAAGCCAGATGCTGATAAACATCTGAAGATCTTCGCAACAACAAAAAAAAAGTTTCCCCTGATTTGGATTTATTAAAAAAGATTGTAAGGTATGGGAGGGAAAACGGTACAGTAATCTGTTCTAGATACCGATTGTATGGTATGCATTATCATATATTTCGCTGGGAATTTCTATTTAACTTTCAAATTAGATAACTGGAATAGCAAAATTCGATTGAACGTTTCAGGCTGAAATTATGCCAGAAGCTACTATTAGCAGTAATATTAAATTTAGCAACCAAAAACCATGCTTATGCTATTTTGAAAAAAAAAAAAAAGAATAGTTTCAGCTAAATCGAACCAAAATTAGAATGATAGGTGGCATATTCTACAGAAAACTGAAAGCTATTGGCTAAATTTTATTTGTTAATTTGAATTCTGACATGTCTTATTTTCTTTTAAAAATTACTAGTACCTTTCATTTTAGTTTCATCGCTGCTTAGATATAATCTTCCATTATTTTACGTATTATCTTAATCATTTCTTTATGGTTATTTTCTCTTCGTCTTCTTTTTCTTCTTCGTTTACTTCATCTTCTCCAAATTTTGTTACATTCTGAGGTTACTCCTACTTCAGTTTGCAAGCTCAGGTTCGTGTCAGATCTGAAGCTCTGTCACAATGACCAAAGAGTTTTCTTCATTGCTTAGCATCAACTCCATCACTTCTGTTGCATTTCCAGCACCACAATCCTGACGGATCTACAAAGGCTTGGGTTTCTTGTAGTATATGTTTCTGAGTTCAAGCTATACAGGATTCTGAAGTTTGACTAATGGAAGTTTTTGAAATGCACTATCATCATCATCATCATCATCATCAGGTGCCGTGCCTACTGGCGTTGGCTATTATGCTTCTCGAGAGTACACGATCCTTCATGTAGGCCATCAGCTCAGTTGGTGATCTCTCACACCATCCCGTCAGACTGTCCAGTATCATTTCTCTTGGTCTTCCTCTTGATCTTCTTCCTTCTATTTTTCCTGTTGTTACAATATTTTCAATGCCCCCTCTTCTCATTGCATGTCCTATGAAAGTACATTATCTCTCTTATTTTCTTGACAAGATTTTTTCTCTCCAGCTCTTCTCATACATTCTTCATTAGTTATTTTTGCTGTCCAGGGGATTCGCAACATTCTTTTAATAAACCACATTTCTGCTGCTTCCAATGATTTTTGTGCAGACCTGCCTATTGTCCATGATTCACTTCCATATAACAAGATAGGCTCAACGTAGCATTTTAGGACCTGTTTTCTAACATTCATTGATAAGGATGTGTTGGATAATATGTTTCTCATTCTCTGAAATGCAGTTTTTGCTTGGCCTATTCTGTTCCTAATTTCTGTTCTGCATTTCCCATCTGAAGCCATTACTGCTCCAAGGTATTTGAATTTCTGCACCTGCTTTAGAATAGTTCCGTTTAATTTTATAATGTATGTTGGTGGATTCTGTTTCTTAGATGTAACCATAGTCTCTGTCTTTTTGATATTCAAAGTAAGGCCTTTCTGTTCACTTTCTTTGGCGACTTTATCCAAGAGATTTTACAGGTCTTGTTGGTTCTCAGCTATCAGTACTGTGTCGTCAGCATACCGAAGGTTGTTAATATTGTATCCTCCAATTTCAATTTTTATGCCTAGTTCTGTGATGATCGTTCTTAGAATATTCTCGCTGTACAGAGAAAAAAGGGTCTAGAGATAGTACACATCCTTGTCGCACCCCTTGTTTTATAGGTTGATATTTTCCAATTCTATTTTCAACTCGAATTGCTGCTTCTTGCTACCAGTATAGGTGATTTACAATCCTCAGGTCTTTGCCGTCTATTTTGATGTCTTCAAGCATTTTAATAATTTTATTATGTTTCACCTTGTCGAATGCCTTGGTGTAATCAATGAAGCATAAGTAGAGATCCTTCTGTACTTCTAAAGCTCTTTCTGTTAGTGTTCATAAAGCATAAATGGCATTGTGTGTTCCCTTTCCTTCAACAAATCCAAACTGTTCATCTGCTATTTCCATTTTTATCTTTTTCCTTGTTCTTCTCATAATGATTCTCAGAAGTAGCTTCGTTATGTGACATGAGAGGCTGATAGTCCGGTTTTCATCACATTCCTTTGCACCTGGTTTCTTTGGTAGTGCTATAAACGTGGATGTACTAACATGTGATAAAACACTGAGATGACTCTCAGATTCCGGATAAAGCAGAAATAATTTAAAAATAGGATATGGAGCGTAGCATGTCTCTGCCCTGAGGATTTTGAGGATGTTGTTTGTCTTCGCCGTTTCTGTCTGCCCTCGTGCGGCAGCTAGCACCTTCCCTATGTCTTGTCTTGTCCTGTCTCCTTCTTCTAGCACCTTTCAGTGTTGATGGGGCAGACAGACTCGATGTTAGGCTCCGCGTTTTGCTTCGTATGAGGGGAGATTTAATGTATCTGTTACCTGCTCCATCCACGCCCTGCGTGGGCGGCATCTATCTATCTATCTATCTATCTATCTATCTATCTATCTATCTATCTATCTATCTATCTATCTATCTATCTATCTACCTATCTATCTATCTATCTATCTATCTATCTATCTGTCTGTCTGTCTGTGGTCTGTCCATCCATCCATCCATCCATCCATCCATCCATCCATCCATCCATCCATCCATCCATCCATCCATCTATCTATCTATCTATCTATCTATCTATCTATCTATCTATCTATCTGCCTGTCTGTCTGTCTGTGGTCTGTCCATCCATCCATCCATCTATCCATCCATCCATCCATCCATCCATCCATCCATCCATCCATCCATCTATCTATCTATCTATCTACCTATCTATCTATCTATCTATCTATCTATCTATCTATCTATCTATCTATCTATCTATCTATCTATCTACGAGGATCATACCGAAAGTTGTGAGCAACATTTTTTTTTAATCAGAATTTGTAGATAGAGAATATATAAATGTATAACCTTAACGTGCATCCTTTGCTCTTCATTTAAGAGGTCACATCAAGTCACATGACCACGTGGAGCATTAAAAAAATGGAGGGTGTTGAAGTTTCGTTTCGTTAACGTGCTATTATTGAGTTCCTCGTTAAAGAGGAAATTCCCGCTGCGGAAATTCACCAAAGACTTCATCTTGCTTATGGAGATGTGTGTATGGGTACTAGCAGTGTCAGGAGGTGGATGAAACATTTCAAAGATGGAAACACGAGCATTTATATTTTCTCTGTCTATAAATTCTGATTTTTAAAAAAAATCGCTCGCTTTCGGTACGACTCTCACATCTATCTCTCTCTCTCTCTCTCTGTGTTTGTGTCTCTTCCTCCCCCCCCGCCAATATTTTGCACTCAGTCAAGTTTTTTCACAGTATCTGCCCTGCTTGTAAACTTGCTGTTAACTGTTTGTACGTAAGAAGAGTTAATTCATTAAATAAAACCATGAAAGCATACACGTTTTGACTCGCTAGTAATAATCAGTCATTCATTTGCACGTTCCTTGCGGAACTTTGCCTCCCTAACGGCTCTCCTGTAGGACTCGCGGTTGTAAGCAAGATGCCCTGCTGCTAATACATCCATTTGCAGATTATCAACGATGTCTTGCAACCATCTTCGCCTGGGTCTTCCTCTCTTTCTTTTTCCCATTATGTACCATTTCAATATGGTCTTCTCTAAATTATCTTGACGTTTAATGCTTCAAAAGTATTTAAGTTTTCTCTCCTTAATCCTCTTTACTAGCCAGTCTTCTTCAATGTTACGTTATTGTAGTATGGATATATTTGTTCTTTTTTGTGTCCATGATATTTGAAGAACTCTTCTGTAGCATTTACATTCAAAGCCATTTATCACTATTAATAAATAAACCTAATTTGTTGTTTTTGCAGCTTTATTAACTTTGAATGCAGTATAAACAAATATGTTAAAACCACTGATCGTAACATTAAAAGTTGCAGAGCACAGTGTTGTATGGTTAGACTGGAAAAACACTAAACGTTTTAGAATTCAGAGAAGGACAAATAGTTACAGAATAACAGTGACTCGAACCACGGTCTGCGGCAGGACGGGCAACCGCTTAGACGTAATAGGACAGAATACTATTCTTGAGCCATCTTCAGTTTTCTAAATTTGATAATGATAATGAAAACTTCAGTTCTCGTGCCTAAATGGGTAACAGGATATAGTTTGAGTGGATAGAAATTAATAGGATGTAGTTTGAGTGGACAGAAATTAATTGGACATAGTCTGAGTGGATAGAAATCAACATGATGTAGTTTGCGTGGGTAGAAATTAACTGGATGTAGTCTGAGTGGATAGAAATTAACAGGATGTAGTTTGAGTAGGTAGAAATAAACAGGATGTAGATTGAGTGGATAGAAATTAACAGGATGTAGTTTGAGTGGATAGAAATCAACATGATGTAATTTGCGTGGGTAGAAATTAAATGGATATAGTCTGGGTGGATAGAAATTAACAGGATGTAGTTTGAGTGGGTAGAAATTAACAGGATGTAGTTTGAATGGATATGCAAACAACATAGGACTAAAGATCAACGTAGGAAAGACAAAGTTAATGAAGCAAAATGTGAACAACAGAAATGTACTCAGAGTAGATAGCATAGATCAACAAATTTGTATACCTTGGCAGTAGAGTAGTAGAAAATGGAGACAGTACAGAGGACATCAACAGCAGACCTACTAGAGCAAACTAGGCTTTTGCAGTGCTGCAGACTATACGGAAATCTAAAAAAACTAAGCATGAATATGAAAATATTTAAAAGTTAATGTTTTAAGTGTAATACTCTATGGAAGTAAATGATGGAAAGTCACCAAAACCATAGAAAACAAATTGAATTATTTCCAGACTAAATGTTTATGAAGAATTAGAAAAATATTTTGGCCAAACACCATAAGAAATAACATCTTGTTGGCAGAAATGCAGATGAAGCCACTGACAACAATTATTGAGGAAAGACGCTGGCGATGGTTGGGACATGTGCTCCAAATGACTGACAACTCGCTACCAAAAATAGCACTAAGATGGACACCACAGGGGAACAGAAGTAATGGTAGACCAAAAGAGACATGGAGAAGAACAACAGAGAGGATGTTGAGCAATGTTGGGCTCACCTGGGCAAGAGCAGAAAAAAAAATGCAAAGGACAGGCATTTGTGGAAAACCCTTGCGGAAGCCCTATGTGCCCTGAACACTTAAGGTTCAGAGAGAGAGAGAATTTGAATGGATAGAAATTAACTGAAGTCCTGGCTGTAGCATGTTAGAGCATGACTTTGTTGGAGGTGCTCAAGCGACCAGACTGTTTTTTCGTGTGTTTTTTTTTTTACCTGTTTTGTATCTGAGTTTG
Organism: Achatina immaculata; assembly: GCA_009760885.1. NCBI lineage: Eukaryota > Metazoa > Mollusca > Gastropoda > Stylommatophora > Achatinidae > Lissachatina > Lissachatina immaculata. The sequence continues at coordinate 26,702,518 of CM019691.1, read as the reverse complement.
TATATGTAAGTGTGTGTGTGTAAAATCTTTGCAATTTAAAAAAAAGGTTAGAGAACAATATTTGTGAAGTATAACATATTATGTAGTGTTATGAAATTTTCTGGCGCAACGTTCTTTGAAATGCACTTCATCAACTGACAAAATAAAAATAAATACAAAACAAAGTTATTTGGTTTGGGACAAATCTCTAGTTTTAGAGAAAGCAGGAAGGTAATTTTAGAAACAGACATGGAGCATAACACGGTTTCTACCCTGAGGATTTTGGGGATGTTGTTGCTGTCGAGTTTGTGGTCGCTGTTTCCGTCTGTCTGTCCTCGTACGGCAGCTAGCACCGCGCCGACGTCGCCGCCCCCCAGCGAGAGAAGAATTAAACGGCAAAATTGTCGGTCTGGAAGGAAGCGAGCCTCAAAGAGCAGGGCTGAGAGCTGATATCGGTACCATCCATCATGAAGTCGCACGCCTGCAGATATTATATCGTTTTGTGTGCCATCCCCCGCAGCTTCCAGGAGTTTGCGCGATCTGGCAAATTCAGCCCTCGAGCACAGCTCAGAATCAACACCATTAACTTTGAAGAAAAACCTATTTAGACCATTTGGTGCGAGTAAAGGGTTCTAAATTGAAGGCAGATAGCACAAGCTTTTGTCATATTCAATACACTTCTTGGGCTTCCTTTCTTATGAAACTGAGAAATAAACTTTTGTTAAATTGCCAGTCTAGAAAATGAAATTTCTGAGAGGAGAAAAAATGTTTAAACGGTAGAGAGAGTGTACTACTGCCGCAGATTTCTCATATTGTAGTTTGCCCTCAAAACTGCTGTTAAAACAAAGGTCGAGTTATGATTTCTTGTGCATTTTTTTTAAAACTAACCGAAGCTGTACTCTATAAGATTTTGCAGGAAATCTTCTACAGCTATTAATCTTTTGAGTCTGTATCGGGGGTGGGGGGTGGGGGTTAGCCCAGCTTTCACGATACATCATTAGCTTTCTTATCTATCTTCGTTTTCACTTCAGTGTACAGTTCTCTTGAGTCACTGCAAGGATAAGAGCGAAACGTAAATGTTTTATTTTATTTTATGTCTCTCATCTTTCCAGTGTTTGTTATGTTTGTTATATGAGCAGAATATTTGTAGAATGTCTGGAACAGAGTGAAAGTTGTATGGTAAAGGGTGGAATGTCAGACGGGCCTGCGTGGCCAATTCCTAACCCTTTTGAAATAAAGATCAATCAATTAATCAGTCAATCAGTCAGTGTACAACTCTCATGAGTCACTTCAATATACAAGTCTCTTGAATCACTTCAGTGTACAACTCTCCTGAGTCACTTCAGTGTACAACTCTCTTGAATCACTTCAGTGTACAACTCTCTTGAGTCACTTCAGTGTACAAGTCTCTTGAATCACTTCAGTGTACAACTCTCCTGAGTCACTTCAGTGTACAACGCTCTTGAGCAAACTGGGTAACGTTAAGTACAAATTATACTCACTGAAGGCCTATAAACAAGGGACACTCCAGGTTATTGTGAGAAACGTACGCAGCTAAGTTTTTTCAAAGTTCAAAGATGCAAATGCCGAAGTAAAAGTTTTAAAAAATGTAAAAATGGAACATTAGTATGCAAATATAAGGTGCAATAGATCCTTCTTTTAACGAATTCATGGAAAGGGAAGGGGAGTCCGTCTATGCCAGAAATCCGTTAAATCAAATTTAACTTAGGTTAACGTCCATTTTCTTTCAGTCAGTTCATTCATTTGCATGTCCCTTGTTGAACTTTGCCTCCTGCAGGCTTCTCGGTTGTAAGCAACATGCCCTGCTGGTGCTGCATCCATTTGCAGATTATCAACGATGTCTTGCAGCCATCTTCGCCTTTGTCTTCCTCTTCTTTTTCCCCATTATGTATCCTTCCAAGACGGTCTTCTCTAAATTCTCATGACCTTTAATATGTCCAAAATATTTAAGTTTTCTCTATTTATTTCTCTTTGCTATCCAACCTTCTTGAATATTAAGTTCCTGTAGCATGGACATATTTGTTATTTTTTGTCTCCATGATATTTGAAGAATTCTTCTGTAGCATTTACATTCAGAGGCATTTATGTGTTTCTCAGCTGTTTTGTTAAATGTCCAGTTCTCACAGGCATATGCCCTTAGAAATCATTGTCTTTACCATTAAAAAATTCTTTCTAATGTAAAGAAAAGTTTTAGTACAATAAAGAGTTCTGTGCTATATAAAATTATAAATAAATAATATGTAATATCCATTTACGACAGTTTGGAGTAGACTGGAACAGCAAGCCAACCAACTAAAATTTGTAGGTAACAGAGGAAGAGGCCGTCCACACAAGACATGGAGGGAGGAAATTACAGAAACCTTAAATATCCCATTACATGAAGCAAATCCCGAGCCTTATCAACACACCTATTAGTCACCTCAACGCTGAAAGGTACATGCATCTTTTTTTATTTCTTCATAATAATAATTATTATTATTTCGTTATATTCGAAATCCGTTTTACAGGTGTTCGTTAAATCAAGGGTTTACTGTAGCTAACACTTAGCTACATTACACATTACGACATTCTAATGCAATTTTTCACTTAACCGAAGCGAAATTTCAGGCAAAATATCTTGATAGGCGTGTAGCAGAAATACATGGAGGAATATCGAACCCTACTGAACGAACAAGCAACCGAACGAACAAACTTTATTTTCAAAGGGTTAAGAATTGGCCACGCAGATCTGTCTGGTATTCTGCTCTTCATCACACAGACTTCAGTCTGTCACAGACATTCAGCAGTTGTTGAACATAAGCTAGGAAAAAAAAGTCGTCTCTTGTCCATGCACTCCACAATCTGATTTATGTGACTACATGCAGCAATGTTGTCTTACATTCTCACTCTCATTATAATCTAACATTTTGATAGTAAAGCATTATAAGAAAGCATCGTAGTTATGTCATTTTTAAGATTAAGCTAATTTAGATTTTAACAATACAGTTTTTTACCTTTTATAGTTTACCTTTTACATACTTAAGGGCAGACCAAAGGAGACATGGAGAAGAACAGAGAGGATGTTGAGCAATAGATGGCTCTCCTGGGCAAGAGCGGAAAAAAAGCAAAGGACATGCGTTTGTGGAAAACCTTTGCGAAAGCTCCATGTGCCCTGGGCACTTAAGGTTCATATATATATATATATATATATATATATATATATATATACTTACTTTTCACATGCATATACGTAAATACCTACGTATGCATACATCCACATACACACAACATATACAAACGCATAAACTTGTATACTGTATGTATACGTAAAAATATTCGTACATATATGCACGTACACACAAACACATATACGTGTATTAGTGAGGCATATAATCGACTTCAGATTCTGACAAAGTCTGAAGTTATAAAAAGTAATATTGCTTATGAGTGTTACATGAATTGCTAGGATATTCCAAAGATGAGCAGCTGGGCAAGAGAAGCTTCCTTTTTTTTTTTTTTTGAACAGGTCAAGCTTTGGTGTTGGAAGAAAGCAGTTGTTTAAACGTTGACTATGTTTCGGGTTGAATTTGAACAACGACCATACATTGTGCAATAGACTTCTGTGAACACACTTGGCTTTGTTGACAAGAAATATCTTTATGAGCGGTAGAGTGCCGAGTTGTTTGTCTTTATTTATAGTTTGTATTACATGTTTGCCACTGATAAGCTTTACTGCTCGATCAAGGAAAATAGGAACTTTGATCAGTTTTCGGACTTGAATGTTCTAGCCTTGGGAAGCGATTGTAAAGCAGCAACTCAACAGACCTCTGAGAGCCTGATCCAGAGGGGCTTGTTCCCGCCCCAAGAGCACTGGAAGTTCAAAGGGCAGAAGCGCTTGTCTGGTGCAGGTACTCATCTGTCATTCTGAGGCATTGTGTTGTTGTTTCGCCCTCTGCAACAGTTTCCCGTCTCATTTGAACTGGTTCACAGACAACCAAGTCATGTTTCTCCAACAATAGGGTATACAAATAGTGATCTTACCTGGTTATGCAGGGGGGAAAGATTAGTTTTAGAAGCATTATATAGCTCTATAGGCAGCTAGAATGCTTTATCCAAACAAACTGGACTGAAGTTTTCCTATATAAAATTATATATACAGGTTAAGGTAAAATCCCTGTTTCCATGTCATTAAGGCATATACGGTGTTAGGCCCGTATTTTCAAGACTTCTGATTTATTAAAGTGTGATATGGTCACGCCTGACTGCATTTACCTTCCCAGATTTCTCTAGTACTCATTCTGACAGGCTAGGTGGACCCCAGGGCCTTTTTGGTGAGTTCAGAAAAAAAGAATGTCCCACTGCTAGGACTTGAACCCTGTAGAAGACTAGTAAACCGAGCGCCCATCACTCAGCTAACCCAGGCCGATATATACTTTTGGGAAAAAGAAAAACCTTAATCCTTAACTACTCCCCTCCCTCTCTCTCCCCCTCTCCCCCTCTCTTTCTCTGACATCCTTCCTCCAGACCTCTTATTTGAGTTCAGTTAATCTCTCTCACTCCAGGCCAACCCTAAGGATCATGCCACCCCGTGCACACCTTATCGCCCCCACCTAATTCTCAAATAAATATTTAATATTTTAAAACTGATTATGTTATGTAAACTTTATCTTGCCCGGGCATTAATTTTAACCAGCATTAGCAACAATTCATACATTAATATACAAAAGAAAGAGAAATTATAATTGTATTGTCATTATCATTATCATCGTCGTCGATATCACCATCATCATTATCGTCACCACCACTCTTCAGCTGCCGTGCGTGGGGTGAAACTCCTCCCGGCGAATGAAGAAAAATGCGATTAGGGTTGCTGCGCAGCGCCGTCGTGGAAAAGGTGAAGGATTAAGTGAAGTTACCAGTAGTCTCGAGGTCAGGACTACTCAAATCACGGCATCTCTGCTCTAGAGGCCGGCCACGTCTTATATACAACCAAACTGGGGCAGATTGCCTAAACCGACTTAACCCAGTGGTTAAATTAAGATATTGCAGGCGAGATTCTTCGGCTGCCGCGCGTGGAGCGAAACTTCTCCCGGCCAAAGAAGAAAATGCGAAAATGCTACTAGGGTTGCCGGGCGGCGCCGCTTTGAAAAGGTGATGGAAAGGATAAAGTGAAGTTAATCGATATGTCCAGTAGTCTCGCAGCGAGAACTACTCATACCACGGCACCTCTGTCTAGAGGCCGGCCACGTCCGATATATACCCATACTGGTGAAATATGTCTAAACCGGCTTAGCCCTGGGGTGAAACTTGATGACTACTTATGACATGGTACCTTCGCTCTAGAAGTCGGTCACGTCCTAAACACACCCATGCTGGGATAATATGCCTAAACCGGCTTAAACCAGGGGTGAAATTTACTAGTGGTGAGGATTCGTCTTCCTGAACAAAAGCTCCATCCTGGTCACAACTAGGAAAGGTAGCGGTCACGACCACAAACTGCTGAAATCGGAGACACTGGACTAGTACAGTCTAGATAGGCGACCACCTCTCACCCGGCGGGGATGTATGCATATCCTAATTAGGCTGAGGTTTTCGGGTGAGAAAATCCAACTCTGGACTGAATGGCCAACCACCTCTCACCCGCGCGGGGATATACTGATATCCAAAAGACGTCGAGGTTTTCCGGTGAGAAAGACCAACTCTACATTAACTGGTACAACGAAAACCACGGTGTCACGCAATCCTGCTTCTGAGACCCACCTAGAATACAATCTCAAGCCCTGCGATACTCTGAACCTCTTGTGGTCCTCTCGGGGATCTCGTGTAATCCTTTCTGGGACCACAGGGGGACCACGGGACCTATCGAGGACCACAGAAGTAAATTCAGTAGGATCACGGAGTGGTCTTGATGGTAGAAGTGAACGAAGAAGAAGAAGAAGAAGAATGGAAAGGTTACTGCGACTCGCTGAAGTGAAATTTTGCTTTTTGTAGTCTTTAAACTTTTTCTGACTTTAAAATTTAGAAATAATTCTTTTTTTTTTTTTTTGCAGCTGTCTAGAGGAAAAGAGAGAGAGAGAGAGAGAACGAGAAATATGGAAAGAGAGAGAAAGGGAGAAAGAGAGACAGTGGACGCTACAAGTGAAATATACCTTTGACGTTACCATAAACGCTATGATAAGTGAAAATATTTATCGTTGCTTTTTACCTTTTTTTTTGTATAATTTCCTTTTTCTTTTAAAACAGAAATTAAAGTGGTTGCTGGCTATAGGTGTTATATCTCAATATGGCTGATTTTTTTTCCACAAAGATTCTGTGGACAAACTGTTAGATTGGCACAATCTGTGTATGGGCACAATTTGGACATAAAATATTGAAACCATAGTTTTCAGGTTTTGATTTTAAAAAAAATTGTGTAATTTAGTTTCTCATTTTTCGTAAAGTTTCTGCTTTGTTCATGTTTGTTGATAATGGCAATATTTTTACGTAAATGACTGAGAATAGAGGTTAGCGCTGATAAAGTGTAGTTGTGCTGTTGGTAATGAAAGTGTATAAAATATTGAAGGGATCTCTGCATCGTAAAGCCAGCCTGAATTTTATCCTTTCTATTTGTTTTTCCTTAATAACTCATATCTTTTCCTGTCAAATTTTACAGTGAAAAAAATTATGCGAGTGTTTACAAAAAATATACTAATACACAAACCTAAAGTAACAAAGATGCAGATGTAAACAGCAAAGAAATTCGATATTCTAATGAGCACAAAACTGAATAGAGTTTATAACATTCAAAAAGTAATCGCTTCTTTTATTATAGTTATTAAGCCCGTTGTAGAGCACCATTACATATTTAATCGAACGTCATCGAACTTTAATTTGCATATCTTTATGATTATTGTTAATTCATTTGTATAATAACAATCTCTTGAGGCCACTAACTGTGAAATAAATTATGTGGTTGTGAACATGTTTTAGCGATTGAAATGTATGTGTATATTCAAAGTAATTTCACCACGGACAAAAAGCATAAATAATAAGTGCTATATGTAAACACGACGGTATACAGAGTATGTTGTCCATCCTTCTAGGGGAAACTCGGTTGGATATTAACTCAAAACTCATAGTCATGTTAAGACTCACGATGAGTCAAAGCCCTCGCAGAGTCACCTAGAGCCTGATTGACTTGGAAAGCTTTGGGTCGCGAGAGGTTCCTTCCATAACGCACGGCAGTTTCGAGAGTTATGATGCTGGTGTGGTAAGATAGGTGATGGCGGATCAGTATACGCATAACAAAGCATCACCATGTGATTCGGGTGGCTTCTAGTATCTATGCACTAGCTCATAGTCCGTTTTTATGTTGCTTCAAGCTTTCTGACACTCGTTACCGCATTCATCTTTAGACGGTAGGGGGCGCTTTACCACTTAAAAAAAAAATCTCGCAAATATAAGCTGTAAAAACTCATTTTTAAAATGTGCACTTATTGAAAATAGGTTTTGGACGCGTAAGTGAAATATTACTCTAAAATGCTGCATAAAACGTTATCTTTTATCAAAAGATAATCTTTTCACTGTGGATGAATTTTAAGAAAACACTTTTAAAAATTGACTCCAACAGTACTGACTTGGGTTGATAGTCTGGGATAAAGCTCTTTGTTTCCCTTGATTCTCAGATAACGTCGACCACACCGGCAGTGGGAAAAGATACTGGGAAGCCTCATTTCTCTCCAATGTTTGCGACAATTAGTAATTTTAGATATCATTATCTCTATCATGATTACGTCTGTGTGAATTTTGTCATTTACCCTGGATATTAGAACCCACCAAAAAAAATTGTGAAATATTTTCACTTTGAAGCCGTCGTGCGAAATCATGTCCTCAGATATTAGGCACGTACTTAACAAGACTTTGCAAAGTCTGGATCCAGTTGGGAGGAATTTTCGAACGTTTGTAGTAATTGCTTGTGAAGTCTATCAGCTTTATTTTTCATTTACCCCGAATTGCAAAACTATATTGAGAGCGAATAAAATTATTTTTATATCTTTTTTTTAAGTCGAAATACGTAGAGTAAATTATTAAATGATGAAAGATAATTTCTCTGAAGTGAGTCACAGAGAACTTTAAGATATTTCTCACCTATTTGCTTTCGTGTTCAATCACGAACGTTGGTAATGTTTTGCGCACAGTTTAAGTTAAAGAACACACACATACACGCGCGCGCACTCACGCACTCACGCACGCACGCACACACACATTCATTTTCATTCTTTCTCCTCTCATTTTGACGGATAACATTTTTTTTTCCATTAGCGATGATGCGTGGTACTCTGATTTTTTGCGATGCACCTTTTGGCTGGGTACCTCCGACTTCAGCACCTTTCCTTGCTAGGGCAGACTGTGGTCTTGCTCTGGCTGCCATGAAGATAGTGGTGCAGGCTGGCCTGGCCAAAACTTTGTTTTCCAACTTCTGGTGGCTGTACTTAAGCTCCTTCTCCACATCAGATCCAGCATGCACCATTGGCTGGCCAGATGGCTTTGAGACAACTCCGACTTCGGGATGAGGAATCTGATGAGTGCCTCAGTGATATCCATTCCCCGCCACCTATAGTCTGCTGGCTCTGTTTTGTTTACATCATTCTGATAGCTAATGTTGGAAAGACTCACAGGGTTGTCACGTCCTGGATTCATTGGTTTCACATCAAATTTTTCCTCATCCCCGCCAGAGATCTCCATGTCCCTACCCGTCCACCAACCTAACATTATTTTACAAAAATAACAATTACAATTAGTGTTGATTGCTACAGGTTTTTTGGGCTACAGAAGTAGGTCGTAGTTTTTAAGCAAACAGATCTATGTTCCCCGTGTCACAAAGATTATGTTAAGACAAGTGTGTTCTTAACACAGTTGTTCCCAGGGATCGACGGGTTACAAATAGGCCGGCACTAGGAACTTTGATCCGGGTGCAGTAGCATACCTTGCCGTCCTACCCAATTCTCAAATTAACTCTTAATATTTTTAAACCGATTATGCAAAATAAGCTTCATCATATATGACCGTTAATTTTAAACAGCATTAATAACGATTTATAAACTAATGGAAATAAAAACAATAAGATAAGCCATACGTTCATTACAAAATGAGAAACAATTAAAAGAAATGAATGTAGATCTGTTACTTACATCATCATAATGCTCACTACATGTAGAACGAAGAGCTCTTAAACCACAAACAGTGGTTTGCATATGTTTTAGTTTTAACCACACACATCTTCACTTTTATTTGCACTTCTGTTGCTTTAAATAAATATATGGGGTTTAAAAAAAAAGAAAATCTTGCTTTCATATTCGCAAAATCAGAAAGAGAACAGTACAGTCTAATTTTTGACCGATTTCATGCTAAATTAAAATCTTAAGCAAGTGATTCCAATCAAGTTTCTGGCATTGTTGAGCATAAATAAGCTTAATATAAACATAATTTTCCTTTACACAGTGTCGTACATAATTTTCCTTTACACAGTGTCGTATAAGCATTATTTTCATTTACGCAGTGTCGTATAACAAGACAGCACAACAGTTTTTAATCTCTGAGTTTTAAGGGCGGGTGCTGCGTGTCTTGCCATTTAGTCCACCGACTCATGATTAGCAGTTCCTATCACATAATCTTAAACGACGAACGGCTCAGATTCTAGATTCCCAGCGTGTGATACTTAGTGCCTTGAGCGCTAGAGTTGTAGTATACATTTGTTAATAAAGTTCCATAACGCAATACTGACGCTAAGAAAAAAAACACATGCAATTTCTAAACTGCTTCAAAAAAATAAAACTTCTTCTCTACATGGGATTACGGCGTCACTGACAACTAAAACCAGAGGATGAGATCAACAAAAACTACCAGTTCAAGCTTCTGATGCATTGTTAAGCTCCTGAAAGTTTTCCTTTCACACCTGATCTATTTTCTATCCGTCTTGGTCACGCATACTTGCCACTGAAATATTCGTGCCTGGCAATTTTCTGCGATTACATTCAGTTAACGCTTAGCCTGTGGTGGCTTCTACATGAATAAACCAACAAAAAAACTGCTCATGAATACTGACATCACTTGGATCTTTATTAACAAATCCTGCAAACAGTGTTCATTTTTTAAATATTGATTTACACCTGGAGTAGATTCTGTAACTAGTCAATTCATTTTGAATCTTTTCCCTAATATAATGTTGGGCCGACTCATGAGCAAGCGTAGTCTACAAGTAAATGGAAACGTGTGTGTGTTTTAATAATCTATTTTCCTATTACTTTAATTTTGTTTCCAGTTTATCCAATTTTTCCCCACCTTTACCTCCCACTCCCCCCTCCCCCTCGCCCCATAAACTTGACACCCCGAGCAAATTCACGCGTTGCGCAGTCAGTAGAGTTGCCCCTGCTATCATTTTGTGAACAAAACTACCGTATCGTATACAAGCGTTTTTTTCTTCTGTTTTAGCACCACTTCTGTTTTACTGTAGCCTACGTTATTACACCGGATGTCTGAGTGGCGAAGTGATTAGAGCACTAGTCTCTCGCGGCGGAGATCGGGAGTTCGAATCCGGCCCGAGGCGCCCCAGTGACCCAGCTGTAGAAATGGATACTTGACTTCTTCTGGAGTTGAGGAAGGAAAGGCGGCCAGGCATGATGCTGATCACATCACCCCCTAGTGTGCTCAAGAGAAGTGTGAGCACGAACACCATATCCCTATGTGCCTCTAAGGCAGGACAGGGTTACATTTACCTTTACCTTTTTGCACTGCTCACATGGCAGGTTTGGTCCCGGGACACTCTGTAGAAAAGAGAAAATCATCCCAAAAAAATGAAGCCCTGTGCTTTTTTTTCACTTCAAAATGCATATATAAAACCATGATAGCATGTTTACTTTATCTTATTAAAGTGCACGGTAGAGCAAAACTTATAAAAAAAAGATTGTGAAAAGATTTGAGTATACAATACGGCCGCACACTTATGGCCAGTTAGGGTATGAACCCGAAAAAAAAGCCAAAAGCAGAATATTGATGCAACTATAGAACACCGAAAATCGGGTTACAAATGTATTACTATATTTATTTTTATCTTGTAGTAGAAGAAGACTTCCGGTGTGACGTGCAAGATGGCGGGCGTTTTTTTTTTTTTAACGCTCTCGCCGGCATGCAGAAATCAGCGGAATTCCGCTTGATCTGTCACACATCATGTACCTGGAGCTGGGCATAAGTCTAACAACCTTATCCTGGGACTTATCTAGAGGCGACTCCGGATGGGAAAAAAAATATCGTTACAGAAACTCGTCAAGCTATAAAGTGGAACACAACAGGCCAAAGAAACAGAGGCAGACCGCGTGAAACTCTGAAGAGGACATTGTTACGAGAGGCCAAATTAATAGGCATAAAATCTCTTGATGAGGTTGGAAGGCTCGCCGAAGACAGGAAAAATTGGCGAATTACCTTGCGAGCCCTAAGTGACGTTTAAAGATAAGTAGAAGAAACATCGCCACTGCACAATAGAGCATCTCAACTGTACAGTGATATCCATAGAAAGAGAACGCTGTCTTAGAGAAATCTTAAAATCGATGCTTCTTTTTGCTGATAATATCGTCTCCAAAATTCACCCCCCCCCCCCCCCCCCCCCGTCAAAGAAGGAAAAAGTTTGATTTTTTTAAAAACTGGCTTCACTGAAAGTCTGCCTTACACGTTATCTCATTTCATGTTTGGTAATCTTCGTCGATCCCAGCGGGGAACTAAAACATTGCCACGCTCGGCCCCAAGCACATGACTGCCCGTGATTGGCTGAAATCGGACAGGCCAAAGGGTGCCATCTTTAGATAAAGGCGACGAAGATCAATATTTAAAGAATTTGTGTTGACACCGAGCGACCTCTACCGTGTAATCTGTAAAAGCAGCGCAATGCTCTGCTAGATTTATTTGGAACTGCCTTTTGGGGGACAGAATATTTGTACAACTTAATTGGCGTTTTACACGTAAATTGGACAGGTTTACTTTAACCCCATATCAAGCTGACAGATTTACGAATATGGGAATATTAATGAATAGATACCAGAAAAGCCATCATCACAGAACGAAACAGCCACATAACTCCCTTAGAAGGCATAGTGATAATAGCTATTTGAGACTTCCTCGCACCAAACAACCTGTTCCTACTGGACAGCGGATCAAGAATAATAACACGACGAAAAGGAATAACGTACTGGTTTTATTCTCCCTTCTTCTCTCAGACTCTCAACCCGATGCCATTTCTGATGGGGAGAGAACCAAGGAGAGGAAGACAGAAACGATGTCCAGGTGGGGAATATACGAGGGGCGTCCAGAAAGTAATGCACCACGTCGGTTTTTTTTTTTCAGGTAATAACGAAGATACATGACATTTTGCACACTTTAAATATGGCATATGCCGACTGTCTAAACTAAATAGCACCGCAACTGCCCAAAGAATATGGCTGCTCTAACCGTTGAAATGGAGCGTGTTAGCAACTTGTGGCATACGCAGTTACTTGTGATAGAATTTCTCGTTACAGAGAAGGAAACTGTTGTGAACATTCATAAGCGTTTATGTGATGTCTATGGGAGTTTTTCCGTCGACAGCAGTACAGTCAGTCGCTTAGTTCAGAGAATCACATAATCAATAAGTGGAGATGAGAGTTGCATGATCGGCCGTGCTGTGGACGTCGTGCCACAGCCACCAATGCAGAAATATTGAAATGCTCTGAGGGCATTATTCTTACTGAGCATAACAGTCTGTGCTTGGCCTATTCTGTCCCTAATTTCTGTTCTGCATTTCCCATCTGAAGTTATTACTGCTCCAAGGTATTTGAATTTCTGCACCTGCTTTAGAATAGTTCCGTTTAATTTTATACTGCATGTTGGTGGATTCTGTTTCTTAGATATAACCACAGTCTCTGTCTTTTTGATATTCAAAGAAAGGCTTTTCTGTGCACTTTCTTTGGTGACTTTATCCAAGAGCTTTTGTAAGTCTTGTTGGTTCTCATCTATCAGTACTGTGTCGTCAGCATACCGAAGGTTGTTAATATTCAAGCAAAGACTGCATTTCAGAGAATGACAAACATATTAGCCAACACATCCTTATCAATGAATGTTAGAAAACGAGTCCTAAAATGCAATACTGAACTTATCTTGTTATATGTAAGTGAATCATGGACAATAGGCAGGTCTGCACGAAAATCATTGGAAGCAGCAGAAATGTGATTTATTAGAAGAATGTTGCGAATCCCCTGGACAGCAAAAATAACTAATGAAGAATGTATGAGATGAGCTGGAGAGACAAAAAAATCTTGTCAAAAAAAAAAAAAAAAGAGAGAGAGAGACAATGTACTTTCATAGGACATGCAATGGGAAGAGGGGGCATTGAAAATATTGTAACATCTGATATTGGACAGTCTGATGGGATGGTGTGAGAGGAGATCACCAAGTGAGCTAATGGCCTGCATGAAGGATCGTGTACTCTGGAGAAGCATAATAGCCAACGCCAGTCGACACGGCACCTGATGATATATATATATATATATATATATATATATATATATATATATATATATATATATATATATAACTGCTAGCTGAGTACCCGACGTTGTCCGAGTATTTATTTATCACAATAACGAAAGTTCTATTCATTTCCACAACCTTCTAGACGGTTCTATAAAGTTCCATTCATTTCCACAATCTTCTAGAAGGTTCTACAGAGTCTAGACTGTTCTACAGAATTCTATTCGTTCTGTTCGACTAAACCTGGGCTTAATTGTCATCAGAGCTGTCACCAACCAGCTTAGCCACACTGAATAGTATGGATTCGACAAAAATCTCGGACAATGTGGACATTTTATTTCCCACCCTCACCCCCCCCCCCCCCCCCCCCCATGCCGATGGAGGCTGAACTTGGGTGAACTTGAACTTAACGGCATCGGGAGTGTCACTATTCATTTCCAAACACCGAAAACTATGGATTCGACACAAATAACGATCGTTTTCGATGCTTGGTATATGCCACCCCCTTCCCACCCAAAGCCCGAGGCCCCCCTCCCCCATGCAGATGAAATCTGCAACTGAATTTAAACGGCATTGGGTGTGTCCCTATCCATCTCAAGGACCCCGAAAACTATGGATTCGACTCTAATATTTTTCGTTTTCAATGCTTGGTATATGCCACACCCTTCCTACCCCCAGCCCGAGGGCCCCTCCCCCCAAGCCGATGGGGGCCGAGCTTGGACTTAAACGGCATCGGAAATGTCACTATTCATCTCAGGGACCCCAAAAACTATGGATTCGATACTAATATCGGTCGTTTTCGATGATTTGCAAATGTCACCCCCATCCCACATCCACCGCTAGGCCACTTCCCACCCACCCCCACCCCCATGTGGTTGGTGGCTGATCAACCACTGTATGAGCGCTATCTGTTATTAAATAAACACTCTGACCATTTTCTAAATGGACGCTGAGGTTAACAACAGTAGGGTGTCTTTCGTGAATCAGAAATCTGCTCCATGTATAATGTTTCTCGTTATCAATGGCAAAAGTTTGGCATCTCAGTAGATATAACGTCATCGATTTGTGTGGGCTGACCTTTATCCGTTACGACCGACAGACCAAAGCAGGCATAAATATAACGGGAGTTACTTTCCGTCGTTCAGTGGGGTATTGTTTGCATCGATCGAACCCCCCCCCCCCCCAACCAACCAGGCTCCCAAGGGTCCTTAGGATGATCTAACCCCTATGGTGCATTGTCCAGATTGTAAGTCATATGTGTGCCAAATGTGGTTGAAACTGGTCCAGGCGTTCCAGCGTGATGCTCTAACATACATATATACATAGGGTCACTGGGCATACTCATTAAATGTTTACAATAAAAAATTACACCGGTTTTTAAAAAAATAAAACAAAGCATGTATCACTATAGTGACATTCGGCAGGGAACGCAGACCCAGTTGTCGCACTATAGTGACATCCGGCAAGGATTAATGACCATGATTCGCTTATGTATAGTAATACTGGCTCGATACAGCATTTCATGACTGTTTTGCTAGTATTTATTGACAAAGATAGACTGCACAAAATACTCTTCATTCTCTGACCTTTGCCTGACATATTCTGTTTTTGACCTACCATCTGATGTTATCATTGTACCAAGATATTAATGACCTTAAGGAGAGGAAAAATATTGTAACTCTAATTCTACACATCTAAGACCGAGATACAGTTTCCCACATAATAATGAATGAAGAAAGGCCAGTGACATTTACGATCCTTTTAAAGTAAGAAAAGAGAAAATGTTAACTTCAGCAACAATTTTCACTGTCCACAGTTATTAATCTTAACCTCCAAGAAAATAAACCTAGCTCACCCGTGAAGACAGAGTTACCTTTCTTCAAGAAGTAAATCGAAACGTAATTAATTCTTCTTCTTCGACGTTCACCCTCAAAAGAGCGTTGATCGCTTTTGTGCGTCTTTCGGTCCAAAACAGTCTGCCCATTTTGGGATCACGTTCGTCTTTCCATTACTAACCCTATTTGCTTGGCCAGACTAATATTTGATTTCATGGGCACCATATGGAAATAGAATACGGTCTTGACTGGCTATGGTTTGCCAACCCTGACGCAAGTAGTCAACTGAAGGTTGCCAACCCTGACGCAAGCAATCAACTATGGGTCGCTGACCGCTATCTCATTCAGCTTGCATATTGCGTTTCCCCTCCCCCTTTCCAAAAACCAACCAAACAAACAAACAAACTAATGTATCATTTGAATATAGCTGCTTTCAACTGATAACTATAATTACATTTTGTACATATTAAGTACCTTAAAATTTAAACCCGTTTAGATTTAGTCGAAATCTCAGTAGTGGTCAAGAAAAGTTCAGATCATACATTTAAAAATATTTTCGCGACTCTCTAGCTCTCAGAAGCAAGAATTTAAATATTTTATTCATTGTCATTTCCCCCCCCCCCTTGAATTTTCTGTGCGTTCAAATACTTAATTTATTTAAAGATAAAGATATATACAGACATAATCATGCATAGAAAATGTAAAAAAAAACAAAAAAAAAACTAGGATGAAATGGTTAGGTCACATACTACGAATGGAAAGACTCCTAGACTGTCTTGACTTGGACACCTCAAGGAAGAAGAAAGAGGAGGAGGCCATTAGGAACGTGGAGACGCACAAGACAGGAAGAACTTCAACAAGAAAGCAAGAAAGACATGATTTGAAGTATCCCGACTTGGTCATGATGGGTTGGTTGGGGAACCTTTGTTGATGTCTTATGCTCAAATGAGAGTACAGAAGACTGATGATGATGAATCAAGCCATGCATACATCTAGGGGATATGGTGTTAGTGTTCACATTTTCCTTGACATGTAGGCACACTAAAGTAATGGTTCCCAATCCTTGTACATCCAAGGACTACTTTTCCAACTACATACAAGTTGCGGACCACCATTTTATATATCTCGTATTGTAATGATATAAATCCTTAATTTGTTTTATTCATTAGATGTAATTTAATACCAAATCGATCGCAGGCCACATGATAATGTACCGAGGACCATAGGTTGGGAAATACTGGCCACCCCAACTCCAGAAGGAGCAATGCACTCACTTCTATAACAGGTGAATGGAGCGCTTCTGGCCTGATTCGAATCACAGACCTTCGCCATGAGAGACAAAAGCACTAACCACTCCACTACTCAGTCGCTCTTAATTCTGTATCAGCCATTTAAATTACCAGAGAAACGAATGGCGTTAAGTGCCGGGGCGGTTGCGGGGCGTCAAACACCATTTCACGAGTTCAGCAGTTGTTTCATTATCTCGCTGTGCTGCACTGGGCATTTATACAACGAAGAATTATTGACAGCCACCGCAGCACACCCAAGAAAACAATATCCTTGGGCGAATGAAAATAGAGCGAGCGTACCCTAGAGGTATATGCCACCATCATGGCTGACATATCGCGTGCCAGATTTCATTTAAAACTGATTAACGTTGTAAATTCACCAGTCTCTTTCTAACACCTTTTTTTTTGTAAAGGAATCCACGATTACAGTTCACTTGTGAGAAATAGTCAAAACCTCGATTATGGAATTTATGTGCAGTGTCGTGAAATTGACTCTTGTCTCGTTTCTATTGTAGTATAATGGATACTAAGCTATCGCATATTTGGTGTTAATTCCAATAAGACTAGCAGAGAGGAGGGATACGTAGTTAGACTGGATCGTCTCTCACACAAAGTGATTACTATTATGGACTACAGTCGAGAAGGAAAGTCGAATGATAGGATCATCAAGTTATGACATCTTCACACTGCATATGAACAAGTATTGAAACCAAGTCTGTGGATCCAGCACGCCAAATCTTTGATCCCGACTCTTAACACCAGCTACTTCATAAATAGTGCATTCCTACCCACAGATAGCGCTAGTACTTTTGGAAATCAGGACCAATAGTACCTGTCTTTCGCTTTGCATGAACTGCATTCCGAAATACCGGTTTTGTCAATATAACATTCGGTACTTTTTTTTAAATGTAAAATTAAAAATACTTTTAAAACATCGGCGGAAACTAAATGTCAGTATGAACTTTTCTTTCTTATCTTACTTACAGCAAGATGTAATCTTTACAGAATACTCACATACTGAACCAAATCAAAATTGACCGACTCTCCTCCAAACAAAATGAGCACCGTCGCCAGCCTACTGGCCCGATTGTC
This sequence comes from Achatina immaculata, assembly GCA_009760885.1. Lineage (NCBI taxonomy): Eukaryota > Metazoa > Mollusca > Gastropoda > Stylommatophora > Achatinidae > Lissachatina > Lissachatina immaculata. The sequence continues at coordinate 26,684,790 of CM019691.1, read as the reverse complement.
CTCCCAACTTGTTTCCTTTTTGATCAGGTTTTTCGATAACATAAACCGGTTATAGTAACCAAAGACCTCCAAACGTTTCGGCTTTTCTCGCTTGTAATACGGTAATTTGCCGGTAGTCGCCTGTTAACGTGATCACTGTAGTCCTGCGTGTCCATCTTAAAAAAAAAAAAAAACTTGCCTGCAGCCCTGGCTCCTCTTAATTAACTTTTCATTGTCTGGCTCCCAAGCCCCCCCCCCCCCCAAATAAATCGTACATATCTGTCGACTCCCACTCTATTTAAAACTGGTTCCGATTGAGCTACTCCGACTCCACAGCCCTGATTGAAACAAGGAAAGGAAAAGGTAAAACAGATTGGATATAAAACTATTGTACAATAACTGATGTAGAATAGTGGAATAACAGATGTAGAATTGTAGAATAACAGATGTAGAATAACAGAATTAGAATACTAGAATAACAGATGTAGAATAGTACAATAACAGATGTATAATAGTAGAATAACAGATGTAGAATAACAGAATTAGAATAGTAGAATAACAGATGTAGAATAGTAGTAACATATGCAGAATAGTGGAATAACACATGTAGAATAGTAGAATAACAGATGTAGAATGGCAGAATTATAATAGTAGAATAACAGATGTAGAACAGTAGTAACATGCAGAATAGTAGAATAACAGATGTAGAATAGTCATAGCTTTCTGCCTTATCAAGACAAAGCATTTTTCGTCCGTACCTGAAACACTCGTGTCTCAGAAAACGAAGAAACATTTATGTCTTATGTCCACAAGATTGTTAGCGCTTTAAGGGGAATAAAGATACTCACAATTAAAACAAAAAATCTCGCTAAAAAGAGGCAAGGCCTAGCAAATGAACTAAAACAAAGCAAACAAAAATATTTTAAAAAGTTGTTTAAACAGCAAAAAAAGCTTGAAATGAAAAGTGGATGATGTTTGAACATGGACAAAAAGAAATGAGAAAAAAAAAGGTGACAAATAAGTTAATGATGTCTCAATGCGAAGAAGAAGTTGACAATTAGGTAGCTTAGTTCGTAAGTCTTTATTGGGAAAAGTTTTTTTTTTTTTTAAAGCATGGAATTTAATGCTTAGTTTAAGAACTCCTGAAAGAAAAGACAGAGAGGGAGAAGGGAAAAGGGGGGGGGGGGGAAGATAACAAATAAAAGACATTATAGAAGTTATAAGGACTTTTTTTAACGAATGTGAACTCTCTTCTAAAACTATTTAAAATGAGTCTCTTCTGCTAAAATTTTGTGTAAAACTCTTTAAAATAAAGAATGATCGTTGAAAACAATAAATCTCTCACAAATTATATAATTATTAGCAGAAATGCAGATGAAACCACTGACAATAATTATTGAGGAAAGACGCTGGCGATGGTTGGGACATGTGCTCCGAATGACTGACAACTCACTACCAAAAATAGCACTAAGATGGACAGGAAAAGAACAACAGAAAGGATGTTGAGCAATAGAGGGCTCACCTGGGCAAGAGTAGAAAAAAAAAGCAAAGGACAGGCATTTGTGGAAAACCCTTGCGGAAGCCCCATGTGCCCTGGGCACTTAAGGTTCAGATATATATATATATATAATATATATATATATATATATATATATATATATATATATAATCTTTTCAAAGAAGGTAGTAACGCGTACGAATAGTTCAGCAGATCTTGAAAGAACCGTTCACATGCCTGTAATTTACATATGACCGGATAAAATGAATCTACAGCATGCCTAATCATGTTCTTTGGACATGTGTGTAGCGAAGTGGTCAATGCATGCATTTGTTTCTCATGCCAAGGTCTGATGGTTGGAATCTGGCCGCAGAGGTTTCAGTCACACAGCTACAGAAAGAGGACACTTGGGCTGGTTCTTGAGCTGGAGAACGAAAAGCGGTCGGGCGTGATGCTGACCACATCACCTTCTGGTGTGCACAGTGGTCAAGGAAGAAAAGAGGCACAAACACTGTCCATTTTCTGGGTTCAGTGGACACCATTTCTACAGCTGGGTGATTGGGGTCGGCGTAGGTAGGAAATAATTTGGGGGGGGGGGAATGGGATTTCCAACACATGTGATACACTTAATATCACTGCCGGATCTAGACCAACAGGCAGCAGTAAAAATAAATGGTGAAACAACTTGGTTTGATATAAAACAAGGGGTCCGTCAAGGTCGCATATTTAACTTGTGCATTGAAAATCATCATCATCATCATGTGCCGTGCCGACTGGCGTTGGCTATTATGCTTCTCCAGAGTATACAATCCTTCATGCAGGCCATCAGCTCAGTTGGTGATCTCCTCTCACACCATCCCGTCAGGCTGTCCAGTATCGTTTCTCTTGGTATTCCTCTTGATCTTCTTCCTTCTATTTTTCCTGTTGTTATAATATTTTCAATGCCCCCTCTTCTCATTGCATGTCCTATGAAAGTACATTGTCTCTCTCTTATTTTTTTGACAAGATTTTTTGTCTCTCCAGCTCTTTTCATACATTCTTCATTAGTTATTTTTGCTGTCCAGGGGATTCGCAACATTGAAAATATGTGGAATATTAGAGAAGATGTAGATAAAGAACATTATGATGCCATAACAATTGGAGGTTATGAAATACCAGAGATTAGACATGCTGATGACACAGTATTACTGTCCTCAACACAAAAAAAGGAATGGAAAATAATTGTCAGTCCGCAGGAATAGTGAAGAACAAAATCTCTTTCTTAATGCAAAAGTAAACCAAACTGATGACAACTGACAAAACAAATAAGGGAGCTGAAATATATGTCAATGAGGAAAAATTGGAAAAGGTGGAGAGTTTTGAATATCCTGGATCATTACTAAATGATAATGGAGACACAATGAGGGATATTAAAAGGAGGACATCTATTGCTCTTCAGAAAATAAAACAACTAAAGAAACTGTGGACAGGAACAGACAGAATTATAAAAATAAGATTTTTAAAGGCATGCACCTTTCCCATAGCAGCATATGCCTGTGACATCTGGACACTTAACAAAACAGCTAAGAAACACATAAATGCTTTTGAATTTAAATGCTACTGGAGAATCCTTCAAATATTATTGACACAAAAAAGAACATATATCCATACTACAAGAACTTAATACTGAAGAAGGCTGGCCAGTAAAGAGAATTAAACAAAGAAAATTAAATATTTTGGACATACTGAACGTCATGATAATCTAGAGAAGACAGTCTTGGAAGGGTACATAATGGGAAAAAGAAAGAAATGAAGACCAAAGCGAAGATGGCCGCAAGACGTCGTTGATGATCTGTGAATAGATGCATCAGCAGCAGGCCATTTTGCTTACAACCGAGAACTGTTAGGGAGGGTAAGTTCCTCAAGAGGCATGCAAATGACTGTAGGCAGATGATTAACAGTACTACAAGTAAAGAAATGAATAAAATTTCACTTCATCAAAATAAATAAATAAATGAAAGGAAAATAACAAAATCAGAAGAAGGAAAATCAGAAATGACATCATCAAAACAAGGATTGGAGTAAAGCTAGTATTACACTATATCCAGAAACAACAAATCAAATGGTTTGGCCACACTACACAACTATCGCCAGACAGAAAACATTCAAGCTAAGAATTGTAGGAAACAAAGGTAGGAGCCACCCATGTAAGAGGTAGGTATGTGTGTGAATATATACATTACAGAAACCTAAAATGTTCCATTATATGAAGCAAATCGCTGACCCCTATATCTACTTGTCCCTTCAACACTGAAAGTTATATGAGGAAGGAGACAAGACAAGACCAAGGCTGGAAAAATAGAGTATAGACCATTTAGTATTCTCCTTAAACATCTCATTTTTTTCGTGATGATTTTTCTTTTGTTCTTGGCCTCCTTTTCATTCCCTTTATGCCACATATATTGTCAGTACATACGAGGGTCATGCTGATAGTTGTGAATAAAAATTTTTTAAATCAGAATTTATAGATAGAAGAAATATAAATGCGGGCACAAACTTTTCTATAGCCTAGGGTTTCAATCATTTCCTGTACTCCATTGTGTCCTATTCCAAGATTTACAGCGATTTCAGATACTGTGACACGTCTGTCTTCTTTTTAATAACGTCATCAACCCTTTCCATGTTGCGTTCACTGGAGGCAGTTCAAGGGCAACCGCTGCGGGGCTTATCTTGGATGCTCGTGTTTCCATCTTAGAAATATTTCATCCACCTCCTAACACTGCTAGCACCCATACACACGTCTCCATAAGCAAGTTGAAGCCTTTGGTGAATTTCAGCAGCAGGGATTTCCTCTTTAACGAGGAACTCAATAACAGCACATTGATGAAATGAAACTTCAGCACCCACCATTTTGTTTCTGCTCCACGTGGTCATGTAACACATAATGGTTAAGTCATGTGACCTCTACATGAAGTGCACAGTATGCAGATTAAGGTGATACATTTATATTTTCTCTATCTATAAGTTCTGATTTTTAAAAAAATTTTGCTCACGACTTTCGGTATGACCCTCGCACTTTAAGAATCGCTTTTCTGTCTCTTTGAAGTTTAAAGTTTCTGAGTCGTTTTTCATTTATATATATTAATAGTCTGTCTATTCTTCCAGCGTTTTCTATGAGCGGTAAAGAGATCCACCTCTGGCTTGCTGAGCTAGATGCTGTGTCATCTGCATTATGTGTTTGCTTAATATCAGACATGGAGAAAGAGACATGTTGGCTCTGTGAGTTTCATCTTCAGCATTTCCTCACACGTGCCTCATAGCTTTCCATGCCTTTTCTTTCCCTGGAGACAGATTTTACTGTTAAGAAAGTATTGCGAGAACCGTTATATCCTCACAAACACATTCATATGAATTATAATAGTCAACAGTTACATCCTCACGAACACAGTCATATGAATTATAATAGTCAGTAGTATCTTTTTTCTTGAATTCGATATAAATCCTGGCAGCTCCGCTATCTTATAAGCGTTGAATCATAAATTCTGCTTCACACAAAGGAAATATTCCTTGCTGGAATTGTTGACCCAAAGAAAACAAACTGAATAAAGTTCCAAATGTGTTGTCCTCTACATTATCCCCCTTTGACGAAACAAAATGTATCGGTGGAAATGTTCTCGCGTAGTAACAAAGTAGGTGTTGTACTTACTGATGTGTCACAAGAAGTCAAGATTAGGCTAGGTAAACTGATCGTCCTCCAGGAGTCTAAAGATGTGTTTCGAGTTTTTCTATTACTAAGACGTACTTGGTGGTTGTTGGGGCTAACCATATCTAGTATGTCTCTTACTTTGTTGTATACAAATCTCACTTTCTCAATTCTCATTGGATTACAAACCCTCATTTCTCAACTTGACTATCCCAACTCCACATCTTATTTTTTTTGTCCATTCATATTTGTATGTTATTCCTGTTAATTTATATATTTCATTGTCCTGTATGTTTTTGTACGAATAAGGTGTAAACCGAGAACTGAGATGTTACAATTGTATACTCGTTAACTAATAGTTTTTCCTAGTTTTGTTTTAAATAGTTTTATTGTTTTGTTATCACAGCTTTACTGCAGTGACTTTGGGTATATTTATATATTTAGTCTTCTATATACTTATACCCAAAAACTATAAACTGTATAGGAAAAAAAAAATCTAGCTATGTCACATTATATAAAATGGAGATGGAGTAGACACAGAAAGCAGAGACAGCACAGTAAGACCAGCTTTGATGTGGAACCTCAAGGGAAGTAAAAACAGGGAAGGCCACAGAATACGTGGAGAAGGGATACAATGAAGGTTCTAACAGTGGGGGAACTCATACGGAGTGACTTGAAGAACAAGAATAAAGACAGAAATGGTTGGAAAGTCTTTGTATGTGGATGGAGAAGGAAGAGTTGAAATTTTTATGCTGTGTAGGATGGGTTACAGACATTGATGTCACAGTATACCAGTACAAAAACTGATATGTCTCCACCAACACATACAATAACATTACACTTCCACCAACACACAAAAAATTGACATGCCTTCATCTATAAAAAAAAATGACATCACGCCCTCACCAACACAAAGAATGACATTATGTCAACACATAATAAAACGTTCTTATGCCAACACTTACACAATAAAATATCATTATGCCTTCACCTATAAAAAAAAAAAAGACATCTTACCTTCACAATACAAAAAAATTACATTATATCAACACATATGCAAAAAACTGTCATTATGCCTCTTACCAACATTTAAAAAAAAATTACATTCTTCCTTCATCAACACAAAAAAATGACACCATCTCCACATGATAAATTGACACAATGCCTTAATCAGCACAAACAATATTATGCCTCCAACACAACAGAAATGACATTATGCCTCCATCAATTAAAAAACAAAATGACAAGACACGTGGAGCTTTCGCAAACTTTTATTTAATTCCAGATAAACAGCTGCGATCTCTCTATTGTTCAGTTAAAAAAAAAAAAGTTAACATATTTAAAATTTCTGAAACACTGATGAAAATAACTGCCAAATTTATATCATCAAAACAGTACTGGACCTGCTCATGTCACAACTAGCTTCAACAAATGTGACTAATGTCTGCCAAGATTTGTCTCAACAGCTTCATTTCCAGCAAATCATAATCAGTTATGCTGTCAGATATGCTGAATAGAAACAGAATGTACAATTTTAGATCTGAACAAAATCATGTGACTTAAACATATAGCTCTTGCAGCCACAAACACAGTTAAAGTCAAAATCTCTTGATGGACATGATTCTTTTTCAAAACCACAGCATAAAAAATGAAAATTCTGGGTGTCTTGTGCAAATAAAATACAAGTTCACAAATAATACAGCAATATTTATGAGAAATATCCCTACTCAAACCAAGCAAATGAAAACAAATATTTACGATAGTAAAAAAAAAAAAAAAGACAAAAAAAGAGACTAGTAATGTATAATTTGATTACATACAAGCTTCAGCAAATGAATCTGAATAAAAAGAATCAAGAAACAACTGGGCAGTGTCATATACAGATCACTGGGAGCAAGAAATTTCATTTCTCAGCTATCCATTTTGCAACACTGGTTTGATGAAAAGGCACCTGATAGGAGAATCACAGTAAACCACTTTTATGAATTAAAAAAATATGCAATAAACCAACCTGTGATCTTAACGGGTTCCGAGACATGTCTTACATAAAATTAAGGAGACGAATTTTTAACACAAATCTCAACATACGAATATAAATTCGTTGTGTGTGATCAAACTTTAGCTGCACTTCATTTACCAGGAATGTCCTTTGGATTAAAGGTCCTATCCTCATTTCAAAACCTTCAACAATATATATGTGTGATTTAACACCAGAAAACGAGACATTTCTAAAGAACAAATTCCTTTAACCCCATACAGCAACTCAATGGAAAGAAATGAATCAATTTTATTAACAAAGTTTACTGACTAATTTTAGTGTAAGGTTATGGGTGACATGCATCACAATTCAGATGCTGGTCAACATCAAGAGATTCTACACAATATCTGCGTCAAATATCTATACATGACACTGTCAGAGGTCATTTTTCTTAATTCTAATTGTGTTCATTTACTGCAGTTCTCTGTGATACTTCCAAATTTTAACCAATTTCAACACTACCCTGAAACCTGAGGGATGAATTTCCAGAAAAACCATCTCTATTTACTTAACTTTATTACTGCTAAAATTATTTACTCTAAATTCCTCTCTTCACTAAGATGTTATCTCAGATAACAAATATACTTCACATGTGTTTTCTTTTACAAGGTCCCGAGGAAGTTAGATGTGAATATTTAAAAAATGTGTATGTTAATTTCTTTTATCTTTACAAAATCAAATTATTTTCAAATTAATCATAAAGAAACTTCTGAAATTTACAACAAATGTAATATTTTGACGTTACAAAAAAAAAGAAAAACAAAGAAAAAAAAAACGATAACAGACATATTTACACACCGAGACTCAAATCATGACAAATTCTGAAGTAAGACACATGAAAACAGGCACAGCATGTGTTCAAGTGACGGAGAGTAATATTTAGATATTATATAAGAGAAAGTATACATACACCATCAAGTCTCCAATATTTAATAGTTTTGCTGTGATATACAAAGTGTAACATTATATACGTGTGCAGATGAGGAAAAGAAAAAGACCATAAAAATGAATTCAAATTTTTACATATTTGCATCCTGAAAAAAAAAAAAAGAAGTTATCTTAGCCTGGAGATTTGACAGTCGCCTGCCAAGTTTGTTCATTATGAGCAAGAACATGAAATATGTGTGCTTAAATTTTTGCTTAAAACTCAAGTTTTTATTTTAAAGAGTTGCTGTTCTCTTTTGTTGTCATCTACCTATTAATTCCTTCATTAATTCTATATATCTCTCTAGTTTCCTACACAAGCTTGGAAAAAAAAAAAAGTAATCTATGTCCCTAAACTATTCCCTTTTTTTTTTCTTCCCTTCCAACTAACATCAACCTTTGTACTAAAGATTCAATTACTGATGGTTTTATTTAATTCCAGTACTTAAATATAGTACACTGCTCACAGTTCTATTCTCTAGTGAAGTTCTTCCACGCGTGTACTAGGGTACATGGATGCACAGTAGCAGTCTTTGTTCATAACCTTACACTTGTCCTCTGACAAATGCACAAAGAAATATGCCTGCAAACAGCAGTTCATGAAATATAAAATTAGCTTATACAAAACATGAAGTGACTTAACTTCTGATCATGCACTATATAACACATTCCAGACACATAGTGAGGAGTACTACTGTATTTACACACATATATCATGACTTATACGGGGTCCAAAATGGAGCACCTGATTGAGGACGCAGAAGGAATGAACAGAGAGAGATCCTATTTAACAATTCACGCCGCTGGGAAAGTTGAACTGTCGAAGAGTAGGGTGGTGACCGAATGCATCCAATATGAGGAAGCTGAAGCTTCCCTAAGTTCACCTCATAATTTCAATGCATTCCTGAAATGTTTAAAAAAACAAAAGAAATTAACTTGACAGTAAATGACAGATAAAATTGTAAACTTTTTTTTTTTTTTTCAAATAATGAAACACAAATCATTATAAAATGAGCCTTTTAAATAAAAAAAAAAGGTAACCCTGTGGTGTCTTAGAGCCACATAGGAATATGGTGTTAGTGCCCACATTGACCTGTCAGCACCCTTAGAGAATTATGTGGTCAGCAGCATGTGTGCCTGCATTTCCTTTCCCAGCTCCAGAAGAAGTCAAGTACCTTTTTCTAAAGCTGAATCACTGGAGTGCCTCTGGCTGGATTTGAACCTCTGACCCTCACCAGGGGAGACTAGCGCACTAACCACTTCACCACTCAGATGCCCCTTTTAACTAAACATGAACTAACATTTTTTTGTTCCATATATACTGTTCAAAAAAAGAAATGCAACAAATACAATGCTGCAATTTAAACTAAAGTTTGCTGATCAGACAAGGGCAAATTGCCTGAAACGTTCACTTGGACATCAACTCCATGTGTTGACCTGAATTGTACTCAGCAGGTGATTCATGAGCACAGAAAAGCAACACTAGTCAAAACAGCATTTTTGACAATAACCCATGACAGGTTTACAAGAATACCGTGAAATTTAGTGAACACAAAATTCACTGACCATGTTATTGAATGCCTATAAAAGATTGAAGCTCCTCAAATCAACTCATTCGAAAAGTGTAGTGGCCATACAATTTAATGTGGTTAGAAGCACCATTAGTCGCTCTTGGAGATGATTTCAAGAAACTGGCTCAGTTGTAGACCGGCCGTGCAGTGGAAGACCCAGTTACAACTCCTGCCAAAGACCGCTTCATGCGGCTGCATCACCTAGGAATCAATTTGCATCTGCATCCTCAACAGTCCAGTCAATGATAGCAGCTCGTCAAATTTCACATCAAATGGTCAGGAACCGGCTGCACAACGATGGTCTTTGGGCTTGAAGACTCGTCAATGTACTGTTGCGAATGACTGAAGAAGGGTTTGGTTTAGTGATGAATCATTCTTTCCGCTCTAGCGACACGACAGACAGAGAAGAGTTTGCCGCAGAGTCCATGAGCGCTATGCCCAGAACTGTGTGGACGAAGCTCCTCCACATGGTGGTGGAGGTGTAATGGTGTGGGGGACAATCAACTTCATGGGAAGAAGCGACTTGGTGCAAATTGAAGGACGCCTGAATGCCCAACAATACATCACTGAAATTCTCCGTCCTCACATCCTTCCATTTCTGGCTACACCAGGGTCGATTTTTCAACAGGGTAACACTTATGGGATGAACTCAACAGACAAGTCTGCCAGCGAGACATGGTGCCAAACCAATCTCTGACAGTTGTCTCTTGCACTGTGAGAAGAGTGGACAGCCATCCCACAACAACAGATCCATGTCAAGGAGATGTCGTTCTCTGATATAGGCCAGAGGAGGCCATACAGCTTTCTGAAATGGAGGCCTCGGTTTCAAAGAATAAAATTCCAAATCAAATTTAATGAACATCATTTCATTGTTAAAGTCTTAAAGTTTCTTCATGCCAAGACTGAAACATTAATTCCATAAAATAAAATTTTGATACAAGTTTGAAATTTGGTGTCCATTACGAATACAGTAATGCTGCTTATCTTTTTTTGAACAGTATACTTTAATATTGAAAATATCAGATTTGTTTTTTAATAGTTTTTACAACAATGGAAAGCAAAATCTTCAAATTAAGGAAACAAAAGGAACCACTCACTATAACAAATATCTTATCTTATATCCTTCCCGTGCCGTTAAACGTCACATAGGGCTCGCAAAGTAGTTCGCCAATTTTTCCTGTCTTCGACGAGTCTTTCAACCTCATCAATGGATTTTATGCCTGTTAATTTGGCCTCTCTTAACAATGTCATCTTCAGAGTTTCACGTGGTCCGCCTCTTTTTCTTTGGCCTGTTATGTTCCACTTGATAGCTTGTTTTGGGATTCTCTGATCATTTCTTCTTATCAAGTGACCAACATATGTCCATCTCCTTTTCCTGATCACCCATGAGACTGGTTGTTGTTCAGTCATCTGTCTTATCTCTGCATTGTTCTTGAATTCGTTCCACTTGATGCCGAGTACTTTCCTTAGGCATTTGTTTTCAAAAGAGTCTAATTTCTTTTCTATTTCTTTAGCTGTTTTCCAGCTTTCGCATGCATAAATGAGGGTGGATATTACATTTATAACAAATATGTCAGTAAACAATCCAACAGTGCTCATAAGTCTCCATGACAGAGTGAAAAACATGACAATCAATCACATCAGAGATACGGCACAGGACAACAGAGGTAAAAATGTAGCACAGGCCAAGCAAGACCAGTAGAGAGTCTGGAAAGGGGGAATTATCTATTGCAAAACTGTAAAGTGACCTCTCCCGCAGAGTTATCTTTGAGGCTCACGTTGGCTGTAACTGTAGCAGCCCACAGAACAATCAGTATAAGTAAATGTATACAAAGTATACTTTGTAGGCTACTATTTCCACTGACATGCTTTAGAAATTTTTCACATGGTTCAAATAATGTCAGAGATTATCAGATCTGTACAATTCTTCACAACAGATCTAATTCCACTGATCTTCTTCGAACAGTGGAAGGTCTGGATATCCCCATACAGTTTGTTTTGGACTGGTGTGATCATTGGTCATATCCGCCTTCTCTGTTGCTCATATATTTGGTACTTTCTGCAGTATGTGGTCTGTTTTCATTTTATTGGTGTCACATGCATATTCATCAGTTGATTCCCCCCCCCCGGAACAACTGTGTTAAGAGCACACTTATCTTAACATAGTGTTTGTGAGACAGGGAACATAAATCTGTTTGCTTAAAAACTCTGACCTACCTCTGTAGCCCAGAAACTTGTAGCAATCAACACTAATTGTAATTGTTATTTTTGTAAAATGTAATGTCAGGTTGGTGGACGGATGGGGACATGGAGATCTCTGGCGGGGATGAGGAAAGTCTGGTGTGGAACCAATGAATCCAGGACGTGACAAGCCTATAGGTCTTTACAACAATGGCTATCAGAATGATGTAAACAAAACAGAGCCAGTAGACTATGGGTGGCGGGGAATGGATATTGTTGAAGCACTCATCAGATTCCTCATCTCAAAGTCAGAGTGTCTTTGTGGAACTGTCTCAAAACCATCTGACATGGAGAAGGGGCTTAAGTACAGCCACCAGAGGCTGGAAAACAAAGTTTTGGCCAGGCCAGCCACACTGTCTTCATGGCAGTCCGAGCAAGACCACAGTCAGCCCTAGCAAGGAAAGGTGCTGAAGTCGGAGTTACCCAGCCAAAAGGCGCATCGCAAAAATCAGGGTAACACGCATTATCGCTAATGAAATGTCTCTATCTGCAGTTTTCAAACATGGTGCTCGTCCTGTGAAGACTAACCAGGCAGGTGCAGTGCCAGGCCCCCTGCCTCGAAAGGGTCCACCCAATGCTACTGGAGGTCCTCTCAGTTCGTCTTGTGGAGTCAGGTGACATGAGAGTAGAGCTACTGGCCAAAAAATACAACAGAAGAAAACAGCCAAAAAGCAAGAACTTAAAATAATGCAGTGGAATGCTGAGGGTGTCAGCAGTGTTAGAGATGGCTATAGCAAAAAGGTGGAACTAGAGAACATACTTTTTGCAGAGCATGTAAGTATATGCTGCATACAGGAGACACACCTAACCAAAGATGCCACCTTTAAAATCAGAGGCTACCAGTGTTTTAGATCAGACCAATAGGACAGAAGAAAAGGAGGAGTACTCACACTTGTTAAGAATAACATCAGCGCATGTCAGGTGGGACAATAATTAGTGTATAAGTATATAACTATACACGAAGCACTGCAGTAAAGCTGTGATACTAGAATGTATAAAACAGGAAAAAGTAGGAGCAGCTTTATTACTTAACGATTACAAAGTTGTGACGTTTCGGCGTGAGCCTTAATCATACAAAAACATACAGGATGAAGAAGTAGAGAGAGGAGATAAAGTATGTATTCACATGAATGCTATTTAAAATAATTTTTAAAAAAATATAATAAATAAATAATAAATAAACAAATAAATAAAAAAATAAAAATAATTTAAAAAAAATTTTTTTTCTAAAGAGTACTTAGCTGTAAATTGTAAGGTGTGGCTTGTCCGGCGGTGTGTCAGGAATGGATTTAGTAGAACGTGGAGACTTTAAATAGAGACCTGTGACATGTGGTCGGTGGGTTGTAACTGGGGGTGGTGGATGGGGAACCGGGGAAGGGAGAGAGAGTGTGTGATGCAATATTGACCTAGCTAGGAGAAGTTGAAATAGATGATTGGGGAAGAGGGGTTGCAGAGTGATGCTGTGAGGATGTTTGAAAAGTAAGAAGGGGTGGATTTTGTGGAGAGGTACTGTAATGATTGAAGAGAATGTTACGTGTAACTAAACAGCGAGTTTAACCCATGTGGTTCCAGTGTCCCATAATTTTGAATGCAGCGGTTCTCAAGTGCCAGGCGGCTTGTGCCATCCACCACCCCCAGTTACAACCCACCGACCACATGTCACAAGTCTCTATTTAAAGTCTCCATGTTCTACTAAATCCATTCCTGACACACACCGCCGGACAAGCCACACCTTACAATTTACAGCTAAGTACTCTTTAGAAAAAAAATTTTTTTTTTTTTAATTATTTTTATTTATTTATTTATTTGTTTATTTATTAATTATATTTTTAAAAAAAATTATTTTAAATAGCATTCATGTGAATCCATACTTTATCTCCTCTCTCTACTTCTTCGTCCTGTATGTTTCTGTATGATTAAGGCTCACGCCGAAACGTCACAACTTTGTAATCGTTAAGTAATAAAGCTGCTCCTACTTTTTCCTGTTTTATACATTCTATGTCAGGTGGGAGTGTACATGGAAGGAGCCGAATACCAGATGATCCATCTAAAAAGTAGTAATACAGATTTCCACCTCCTTAACTATTACTGTCCTAATGACCGCCCACTTGCTTTAGAAACAATCCCACACAAAGAGAGACTGATGGTCTGTGGTGATTTTAACAGCCATTCCCAGAGCTGAAGTGGAACATTACACATGAAGTTGGAAAACAACTTGGAGGTAGTGACCATCGACCAGTCTTCCTGACAATAGAAAATGAACTCCTTAACACAAGTAGCCCTCTCCCCAGATGGAATTATAAAAAAGCAAACTGGACAATGTACAGACATCGTACAGGTATCCTGGTGGGACAGCTGTCCATAGAAGGTAAGGATATTAACAGTATAGTGAAGGAATTCAATGCTTGTATCCTTCAGGCTGCTCGTGAAACCATTCCCAGAGGAGCTCGCAGGGACTATAAACCATACTGGTCTAGTGAAAAGGAACTTTGAAAAGGATGGAAGGAAACTGGAAACTAATCAAACAGTTAAATGATGAGAGTACTGGAAGAAGTACAAAGGTTACACTAATAGAGGATGGGAAAACTCTTACAGGTAAGCAGGTAGCAGATCACTTTGCTCGCATGTTTGCACAGGACTGCAACATTGATATCCATCCAGAGAAGGAGCGTACAGTGCGCATCGAGCCACAGAAAGAGGAGGAACAAGTCAGAAAAGTGGAGGTCATGGATGCACCAATCACACGCAGTGAGTTAGACCTAGCAGTTAGTAAACTGAAACCAAGGAAATCACCAGGACCAGATGGAGTGTCCAATGAAATGATCAATAACCGGGGAATGGCAGCAAGGGGAAAGCTGTTGGATATTTTCAATATGTGCTGGAGCACAGGTAAGTTACCTCAAATCTGGAAGGAAGCAAGCATGGTACCACTGCTAAAACCAGGGAAAAACGGTGATACTGCCTCCAGCTACAGGCCAATCAGTCTCACTAGCTGCCTATGCAAAACGATGGAACGCATCATTGACCTGAGGCTAAAATGGTACCTAGAAAGTGAAAACCTTCTCGTTCCACAACAAGCAGGATTTAGGCAGTACTACAGTACGGAAGATCAAGTGACCTATCTCTCTCAAGAGATTGAGGATGCATTCCAAGAGAAAAACCTTGTACTAGCAGCGTGGATAGACCTGAAGAAAGCCTTTGATAAAGTATGGAAAAAAGGTCTGCTGTGGAAACTAAGAAACTGCAATGTGAATGGAAGACTGTACAACTGGATAAAGTCCTATTTACACAATAGAAGAGCTAGAGTAGTAATGGATGGACACAAAAGCCAGAAAGTACTTCTGCGACACGGTGTACCACAAGGAGGAGTCCTTTCGCCTACACTATTCCTTGTATTCATTAATGACCTGGTCAAGGAACTTCCCTATGGAATCAAAGCAGCACTGTATGCAGATGATCTGGTCATGTGGTGTACAGATGAATATGCGACAGTTGCTACACAGAGACTCCAAAGAGCAGCAGACATCTTGACATCATGGACAAACAAATGGTGTGTAAGTATCAACACAGAGAAATCAAGTACCACTCTGTTCACCCTCTCATCTAAACAGAAAGCAGGTAAGATCTTTGTAAATGAAATACCCTTAAGGATGGACAACCAACCCACTTACTTAGGAGTGACTCTTGACTCAAAACTGATGTGGAAGCAACACATCAACAGTGCAGAAGCAAAAGCCAGAAGAAAACTAGCCATATTAAGAAAATTGAGTGGAACCACATGGGGAGCTAGTGAAAGAATCCTCAAGAATGTATATCAGCAAAGTATTCTACCACATTTAGAATATGGCTCAACATCTTGGTACACAGCATCAAACACTACGCTGCATAATCTAGACAAGGTTCAAAATCAGTCACTACGGATTATCACAGGTGCCATGAGGTCCATACCAATAGTAGAAATACAGAAAATAGTTGGTGTTCAACCGCTAAAGGAACATAGAGACACAAAGGTCATGACCATGGGAGAAAAATTCCTTAGCTCTGTAAGCCATCCCCTGAAGGAGAGATTCAATAACTTGGCATTAGGATGGCTTAAAAGAAGCAGCTTCATTCATCAGGCCAAGCGTATGCATAAGCTGATACCTGACCTTCCAACTGTAGTCGCTCCATTATCATCTGTACCAGAGCATACATCATGGAAAGAAGCAGATTATACACAAATAACTATTCAGACTGAAGTGAAAGGTGTGCAGAATGGTGAGATGCAGAGCAGTCTTGTAAGATCAACAGCCACACTTAGTGTTCTAGATGACAAATATCCATGTGACACCTGGATACGTGTGTATACAGATAGATCTGCACATAATGCCATAAAGAATGGAGGGGCAGGAGCATATATTGAATATCCAAACAACACCACTGACAAGATTTCCATACCCACTGGTAAATACTGCAACAACTTTGATGCAGAAGTTAGGGCAATTATTGCTGCAGTTGAAAAACTATCAGACTCCAGAAGTGATACATGTCCGGTAGTAATTCTCACAGATGCAAGATCAGTACTGGAAGCTCTTCAGAGCAACAAACTACCAGACCTTAAGGATGCCTTGTCAAAAACTGGCTTACAACACAGAGTCACTTTGCAATGGATTCCCTCCCACTGTGGGATACCAGGCAATGAGAAAGCTGACCATCTGGCCAAAGAGGGCACTGAAATGGAGCAACCAGACATACCAGTCACCTATAATCAGAAGAAAAGCATGATAAAAACCTACAGGAAGCCACAAACACCACCACATGATGACTATCACATGCTAAACAGAAAGGAACAAGTCACCATCTTCCGTCTCCGAACAGGACACAGCCGACTCCGAAGTCATATGTATACAAAGTTTAAGGTTGGTACTACTAATATATGTACATGTGCCCAGGTGCCCCAAACTGTGGAACATATCCTCCAGAACTGCATCAACTACGAGACACTGAGAAATAATTACTGGCCCAGTGAAACCACTAAAGAAGATAAGCTCTACGGTTCCATACATGAGTTACAAAAAACAGTAAAATTTATCCAAGAGACAGGACTGCAGATATAGACAGACAATGCGAACAAAGAAGAAGATCAGTTGATCCTATTTTGAATCTGTTGTACAGTTGGAATCTTAGCTTGTTGTGCCTGGTACGTAGCCTTAGGATGATGACTTGTTTTTCTGTTTAGCTGGTAACAGGCATCATTTCTTTAGTGTTCTTTCTCACATTTGTTCTTGAAGCTGAGATTTATCAGTGTCTTGGTCTCCTCAAATGATATGCTGGTGTCTTTCTGTAGTAGTTAACCTCTTTCATTCACCAGGGTGTCTGCTGCTGTTTTGTTTCTGACACTGATAATCTGGTGTTTAACTCTTTCCGTGCCTCAGGAAGAAACGCGGATGTTCAGCTGGGTGCCGGAGTAAAAGCGTAGGTATTGATCTGTATAGGGGGTATAGTTGTAAAATGGAATGGAAAACAGTATTTCCATGTACTTCCGTGTACTTATTATGTTTAAAAAAATAACTAAATGTATGAAGATTTCATAAATCCAGAGTTTTTTAGGAAAAAAGAAGTAATGTAATGTTTTTAGACAATGAATGTGTCCAACTTGACATCGGCTAGGTCTAGATGTACAGAACTTACCTTCTGAGGATGCCTAGATCTACCTGTCAGTCTCATATTGTGATTCTATGTTGCATTCTCGCTAAAATAATGTCTGAAATAACCTTATAACTAATTCTCCATTCTAGATACACTCATAGGTATTCTTATCTCTCTCAACCTTTATGTGCCCAAGACACACTGGGCTTCTGCAAAGGTTTTCCACATACACCTGTCTTTTGTCTTTTTTCCACTTCTGTCCAGGTGAGCCCTCTATTGTTCAACATCCTCTCTGTTCTTTTCCATGTCTTCTTTGGTCTACCCTTACTCCTGTTGTCCCCCCCCCCCCAAATGGTGTTTTTGGTAATGAGTTACCAGTCATCTGAAGCACATGCCTCAACCATCACCAATGTCCTTCCTCAACAACTGGAAGTCAATGGCCACATAACTGCATTTCTGTAGAAATGTTTTGATGTACTCCTCTATATATCCTTTGGTTTACAGACTCTGATGATACTAAATCTATGTTGATTCAAAATTATTCTTGACCTTTAACATGATGGCCATATTTATATTCCTGCATTTTACTCTCATTTCTCTCTTGGAAAATTGGTGTATGATGAATGTCTGTCATATCAAGAAGCTGGTGCAAAATTATCCCTCTTCTACCCTTCCTCTCCTCTTCACTGATTAGCCACTCTGATTTCATTCTTTTGTCCACTACAACATGCCCCTCCCCCCCCAAGGGAATGCCATTCATGCCCTGGCACAATGCACTAGCTCGACATCCCCATGCTCACCTGCTGGTATTGTAGATGTGTCTAGCCACAGCAATCTGCTCTTTCAAATTACCGACATTCATTAAAAACCAGAACCCAATCACACATCCCACTTCAAAATCTAAATAAATACCTAAAGTACTCTAACTCTAGAAGAATTACTACTTGCTGAAATACTGTTTAAGACTGGAGCAGAATTATATGAAGACTGGACTACAATTACAGAAACGACTGAAGCAGAATTATAGGAAGACTGGAGATGAATTATGCGGACGATTGGAGAGTAATTATAGAAATGAATGGAGAAGAATTATAGGAATGACTGAAGTGTAATTATAGGAAGAGTGGAGTAGGATTATATCAAGTGATAAACTGCCTCTTACATGGGCAGTCCCATATTTTAATGCTTTGTACCAGTGATCATACTACTTCAGTTGGGATCCCTAAATGTCCTCTGTTTTAAAAAACATGTTCCATGTTGTCCCATATTCTCATCTTTGATGTTTGAAAATATTTAAAATCTTTTAATAATCCTGGGGGCAGTGTTGCCATTTTGAAGAAAATTCACTCTGTAGAGAAGTAGGCACAAGATCAACACATTTCTAAGTAAAGTTAGAAACCTAGCCTACTCATTAATCTTTTGGGTTAAAAATTTAACTCCCCAACCCTCATGCGCTTCACTGAGTGTCCCATTTTTTAACTTAGAAAAGATGATCAAGTTAAATTATAGGAAGACTGGAGTAGAATTACATGAAGACTGGAAAAAGATTACTGCCAAACACAAATGGAATTCAATAAGGGGAGTGGCAAAGAGGACCAAAAAAACTCATTTATAATATTTCACATGGACTTGCACAGAAGATATTGTGATCTCTTGTAGTCTCCAACCAATGTAAAAGCAGTGATTAATGAAATAAATATCAAAACGAGAGAACATACTTTACAGAGAACCTCCACTGGTGTTGACATTTTCTTCTCACTAATACGCTCATATTTCTGTTTCTTGGTTGCTGCCTGAAGTTTGGATAAAAATAAGACTGAAATTAATGCATGCACATACAAAATCTAAAATGTTTAAATGAGCATTAAAAAACTTAATAAAACAAAAGAAGAAAACATTCACCAGTTGATCACAACACATTTTTCTTACTCTGTCATTATCATTTTTGGATCTTATTTTTGAATTAATGATACCTGAGGGTGATAACACATATAAAAAGAATGACTGCATTTAATGATAAAAGACAAAAGCTGGGTTAACACAGAAAAATGGGGAAGCCAAGGAAAACCACAATTACCTTCAAACCCTGCCAAGGTAATGAGCCTCTGTTAAAGTACATAAGCACGTAACCCAAGGACTCCATGTCATCTCTTCTGCTCTGCTCAATACCCAGATGAGCATTAATGCTAGCGTATCTTGCTGTTCCCGTCAGACTTTTGTCTTCTCTGTAAGGGATATGTGCACGAGTCCTATTGTCTCGGTATTTCTTTGCCAGACCAAAATCAATAATAAACACCTGAAAAAGTTCATTTTGGAAAGATAGTACACACACACACACACAAAAAATTATGAAATTATTTTCAATATCTCACACTGGAAAACAGGTGTGCTCTAAAATCACATTAAATGCAAAAACAGCACTTACATCAATAATGAAATCTCTGATATTTACAAGACCCAGAAGGTCTCTTCATGTCATCATTAAGTTTTATCTACTCAAATGAAGAACAGACAACTTTTCTGCTTCCATAACTGCTAGCTCTTTGTAGCAGTTTCAGCTTTTTTCTTGGTATTACCTTCGTCTTGTTCTTATATCCCAATGGTGGTCAAACTTGCTTCAGGCAAGAGGCACATTAAAAAAAAAACTTCAAATGTCTGAGAGCCGCAAGATATAAACAAATATTACCACTGCTGGCGAGATTCTTCAGCTGCCGTGCATGGAGCAGTGCTCCTCTCAGCCCATGAAGAAAGGTGCTCTTCTTCTTCGTTCGCTTCTACCACCAAAAACCGCACTGTGATCCTACTGAATTTACGCCTGTGGTCCTCGTTGGGTCCCGTGGTCCCCGAAACGACCACACGAGATCCACGAGAGGACCACAAGGGGTTCAGAGTATCACAGGGCTTTAGCCTGTATTCTTGGTGGGTCTCGGAAGCGGGATTGTGTGAAACCATGGTTTTCATTGCACCAATTTAGTCTAGGGTTGGACTTTCTCACCGGAAGACCTCGACGTGTTTAGAATATCAGCGCATCCCCGCTGGGTGAGAGGCGGTAGCCCACCCAGGCCAGAGTTGGACCTTCTCACCGGAAAACCTCGACGTGTTTTGAGATACCCGTGTATCACCGCCGGGTGAGAGGTGGTTGCCCATCCAGTCCAGAGTTGGACTTTCTCACCGGAAAACCTCAGCGTGATTAGGATATGCATACATCCCCACAGGGTGAGAGGTGGTTGCCTATCTAGACTTCCCTGGTCCAGTGTCTCCGACTTCAGCATTTTGCGGTCGTGGCCGCTACCCTTACTAGTTGTGACCAGGATGGAGCTTTTGTCCAGGAGGACGAATCCTCGCCACTAGTGACTTCTACCCCTGGGTTGAGCCGGTTTAGGCATTATCCCAGTATGGGCGAGTTTGGGACGAGACCGACCTCTAGAGCAGAGGTACTGTGACATGCATAGCCTTCAAGATTCACCCCCGGTATGAGCCGGTTTAGGCAAAATTCACCAGCATGGGTGAATATCAGGCGTTACCGACCTCTAGAGCGGAGGTGGCATGACATGTCTAGCCATCAAGTTCCACCCCTGGTGTGTGCCGGTTTAGGCATATTTCACCAGTGTAGGTGTATTTCGGACGTGGCCGGCCTCTAGACCAGAGGTGCCGTGGTATAGCTCTCGTAGCGATACTACTGGACATACCAGTTAAACTTCACTTTCCACCACCTTTTTCCATCGGCGCTGCACAGCAACCTTTATTTCTTTTCCGCATTTCTTCCTTGACCGGGAGGAGCTTCACTCCACGCGCAGCATTTGAGGAGTCTCGCCAGCAGTGTCTTAACCTCTGGGACAAGCCGGTTCATGCATTTCACCCGATATGACTGCACTCAGGACGTGGCCGACCTCCAGACCAGAGGTGCCGTGATTTGACTGCTTGCTTCGCTTTATCCTTTCTACCACTTTTTCCGCAGTGATGCTGCACAGCAACCTCACTTGCACCTTTCTTCATTGGCCGGGAGGAGCACCGCTCCACGCACGGCAGCTGAAAAATCAGAAATACACCTACATTGGTGAAATATGCCTAAACCAGCATGCACCAGGAGTGAAACTTGCTGGCTAGGCATGTCATGCCACCTCCGCTCTAGAGGTCGGTCAAGCCCGATATACACACCCATACTGGTGAAATATGCCTAAACCGGCTCACTCCAGGGGTGAAACTTGAAGGCTAGCATGCCACGGCACCTCTGCTCTAGAGGTCGGTCACGTCCCAAACACGCCCATACTGGGATAATATGCCTAAACCGGCTCAACCCAGGGGTGGAAGTCATTAGTGGCGAGGATTCATCCTCCTGGACAAAAGCTCCATCCTGGTCACAACTAGGAAGGGTAGCGGCCACGACCACAAAATGCTGAAGTCAGAGACACTGGACCAGGGCAGTCTAGACAGGCAACCACCTCTCACCCGGCGGGGATGTATGCATATCCTAATCGCGCTGAGTTTTTCTGGGGAGAAAGTCCAACACTGGACTGGATGGGCAACCACCTCTCACCCGGCGATGATACATGGGTATCTTAAAACATGTCGAGGTTTTCCAGTGAGAAAGTCCAACTCTGGCCTAGGTGGGCTAACACTTCTCACCCAGCGGGGATATACTGATATCCAAAACATGTCGAGGTCTTCTGGTGAGAAAGTTCTACTCTAGACTAAACTGGTGCAACAAAAACCACGGTGTCATGCAATCCCGCTTCCGGAACCCACCAAGAATACAGGCTCAACAAGCCCTGCGATACTCTGAACCCCATGTGGTCCTCTCGGTCCCCAAAAGGACCACACGGGGAACCACAGGACTTAACATGGACCACAAGCGTAAATTCAGTAGGATCGCGGGGCGGTCTTGGTGGTAGAAGCGAACGAAGAAGAAGAAGAAGAAGAAACAAATATTACACACAACGCTTTTATTGTTACATGCACATTTTGTTATAAAAATTATTTATAAATATTTAAAAATTTACATATACTTAGCACTATTTATTCACTGTCAGCACTGGCCTGTACAATTACTGATTCTTCAACAAAATTCCTCTGTAATTACTGTTGATCAGAAACTTCTTTAAGACCCAAATCTAGCAATATAATTAAAGTCTTACATATATCTACTAACTATGAACATTATAAACTTACATTTTAATACAGTGGACTCAGTTCATGTCCAGTAAGTAATTACAAAGCTTAATAAATTTTTTTTTCATATTAACTACAATGCAAAAAGGAGCTCAACCAATACAACTTTCGCAAGCTGCATATTATGTCAGAGCACAGTTTTGTCATTCCTGTTACATCCTACGCTAGATGCTACCTGATCCACCTTTACATGCCACACAGACTCCAAGTGAGAATCTATAATGATGTCAGAGGATGCTTCTATATGGTCTAGCTTTTTCTACTTCTCAATTCAGTTTCACCACATGGACAAAGAGACAGGCACCCCTATGAATTCTATCATTAGTGGGAGTACCAGTTTTCTATCTGTGCTCATTTCCCAGGGGTCAGCTATAGGCTTAGGTCACTGCAGAGATGGAAGGTTTGTAGGATTAATTCTTCAGTCTGGAGACTTAGATTGGAGACAGTGAAATAGCCAGCCTTCAATTTATGCAGACAGGCCTGGATTCATCAGGTTTTCTAATCTGTTCTTCTACTGGTCTATACTCTGCTTCTTGTCACAAACTAATGACATATGTCTGACCTATAATAAATGCCTTCTGCAACTGTTGGCAAAAACATACGACTTTTTCTTTGTAACTATTTCATGCCATAGATGAACCTAGGGGATACAGTGTTAGCACCTATATTTTCTTTGGCCTGTCAGCACACTGGAAGGTGATGTGGTCAGCATGACACCTGGCTGCCTTTCCTTCACCAGCTTCAGAAGCAGCCAGCTACCCACTTCTACATGCACTGGAGTGCCTCTAACTGGATTTGAACTGCTGACTTTTGCCATGAGAGACTAGTGCACTGACCACTGCATGTCTATGATCCATACTGTAGGAAACAGTTTCAGTTACATTTTGGTCTACTGGGATACTGACCTGAAGTTCTAACTCTCAGTGATATATGTAATAGTTTTTGTTTCTATATAACCCTGACATCTATGCCTTAACCACTAGGTTGTTGGTGTCTCTCTCCAGCTATTTTTGTTTTTGCAGAGCAGACACTTTAATCTTTAAGAGATCTGTTCTACATTTACTTTCAGGTTAGTCCCCATGCCAGTGGGACTTTTCTGCTCACTAGATGGGCATCATTACATCTTTTTGGGTAAGACAAAGGATGGGAGGACAGCAACAAAAGCCTGCTATCCTTGCCGTCTGTTGTTACTATCACAACACAATCAGAGAGATTAACTGCAAGCTCAGTACTGTGGTGTCTCGAACAACAGAAACTTTCCATATCATAATTTTTTTTCTATGTAAAGCACGACCAATCTGATAGCCAATCTCTCAGTGATTGTTCCATTTTTCTCTCACAACCATGTGACTGTAAAAATGTTGGACATACTTCACTGTCAGGCAAACATCACTAGAAGCACCATAAACAAAATATTTCAGAAACTTCTTTCCTTTGTTCCTGCACTAAAAGCTGACTAATCCGTAGGCACTAACCTTATTGCAGTGTCTGCCAATGCCCATCAGGAAGTTGTCCGGTTTAATATCTCGGTGGATAAAGTTTTTGTTGTGTGTATACTCAATTCTGTTGATCATCTAAAGTGGTAATGTCAAATTGCATATTATTTAAGCATGCAGAAAACTGCTATAACAACGTTAAAATTCTATGGATCATTAAATTCCAATATTTTTAAGCATATGGAAAATCATGAATATTCTATATCACCAAGCATACAGAAAATAATGAAAAATTCTGCTGATCATTAATTTTATATCATTAATGCATACAGAAAATTATTAAACTTTTGTTGTTCATTAAATTCTATATTATTAATCAATGCTCACAGTCCCTCCGCTGGAGCTTAAGCCATAGACAAAGGCTTTCCAGTCATTTCTGTCTTTAACCATGTTCTTCAAATCATTTCATGTAAAACCTTCAACATTTAGTACTGTACCTCATCTCCAAGGATATTCTTTGGTCATCCTTGTTTTCATGTCCCTCAGGGATTCAATATCAAAGCTTGTCTTGCTATGCTTTCTGCTTTTTCAGTGTGCACCCAACCCACATAACTGCAGTTTGTACACTGACTATTCTGTCATTTAATCTTAAGGATCCTTCTCAGGCAAATGTTTACAAATGTCTGCAACTTTTGTTGTGTTGTCTTTGTTACTTTCCAAGTTTTGGAGCCATAGAGTAACACAGTTTTTGCAGTTTTGTCGATAAGTTATATCATTAAGCATATAACAAAATATTCAAAATCTGTTTCAATGCTAACTAAAAATAAAATTTAATATCAGATTTCCTGACCAACAATTTATGCCCAACAAAATCCAAATTCTGTTGTTTTTTTTTAAAACTTGTGAGCTTGTGGTTCCTTGAAATTTCTCTATAGAAACATTACATTTCTGATTTATTTTTCTTTAGAGCTCTGCTCATTTTATTATCTCTATTCACTCTCATACAAGAGGACCCTGCTTTTTGTCTGCTTATACGACAGTGTTTCTTATATTTGGTATATATACTTTTTTGGTATAGCCCACGGTAATTCAGTTCTTACAGCATTTGTGCACTCTGCATCTCTGTTTTCTGGAGATTTTCCAGTTTTAAATCTTATAAAGTTGTTATGAATACTATAAATATTTTTGTGGTTGCCACATGACGTTGTGATAAAAGAGCTGTAAGCTTGTTACTTTAAATGCCAAGTTAGACAAAGAATAAACTAAGCAAGGTAAAGGAGTAACGGTAAGCCACATTCTCTTGGCCAAATAATCCATACAACTATGAACTCTGAGAGGTCATGCTGAAGGAAATTAAGAGTGTTACACAAGTGAATTCTAAAGTTATAAGAAAACATGATGACTGCTGAAGATAAGGAAACATTTCTACATGTATGGACTGCAGATCAAACCAGTCACAATGTGACTTCAAATAACATTCAAGACACATGACACACACCATCATGTATCGTTAAGTTGACTCATCATTTAAAGCTTCTTCTTCTTCTTCAATCACTTTGAGACATCAATTTGTATACTTCTGAAGTAGTTGGTGGTCATCTGAAGGGCATGGACATCCCCTTGTGGTTTGTTTTTGACTGGTGTGGTAGCTGGCCATATTTGCCTCCTCTGTTGCTCATATAATTGGCACTCCTGCAGAATGTGGTCTGCTGCCGTCATCTTATCTGTGCCACATGCACATTCATCAGTTGATCCTATATTGAATCTGCATCATTTAAAGCAAGGCCCTAGGGCCTCTTCAATTCTATGAAGGATGAAAGAGGTAAGGAATGTGTTGAGAACAAATTCAAAGCTAAAAGAAGCTGGTTTCAAAGGTTTAACTCTTCTGTTTCCATGCCGCCCTATAGGTCAAGTTTCAGTTTATAGCCCAGGCCACCCTATAACTTTCATGTTCTGTTTCATTCACAAGTGAAAGTAACTTTTCATTTAACAATATCTGTGCATGTAAAAATTTGCCTTAACTTCCACCCACGCTGTGTGAAGGTAGACATTGCAATTTCAAGCGTTCTTTCTGTGTTTTCTACGCATTTTTTCGAGACTGATATGAAAAATGGACACATCCACCAACTTGACAAATGTGACTGCATGTTATTCAGGTAGTGGTAGGCCTGTTAGAGATAGTGCACAGGCAGCTTTAAATTTATTTAAGATTATAGGTGACAGAAAGGACATAACTTTTGACGATATGGGACCTTCAAAGAAACCTGTAGTTTCTTCATCTGACAGCGACAGTGATAGTGAAAGTGACTTTGGCAGCGAAAGCGATAGTGAAAGTGACTCTGACAACCGCCCCTTGACTAGTTCTAGCTCTCTAGCTCGACAGACTAACAGGACATGTACTCCACCTGTGAAATGACCAAGAACTAGTGTTTCTATGGCTCAGACAGCAAATAACAATCCAGTTCTAACTGGAGAGAAGCACAGGTGAATAAAGAGCTAGGAACTCCTAGCAGCAATGACCCTGGCAGTGGTATTCTGTTAGATGCTGGCCATGACTGGACACAGCTGGGGTTTTTCTTTGCACTATTCACAACTGATATTATTGACAGTCTCATATCCAGCATAAATGCTTATGCTGATATGAAACTTAGCAAAGCAGCTGATGGTAGTAAAGCTTCTGCATGGACACCTATTGGACACCATGAAATGTACAAGTTTATGGCCACTATGATATCTATAAGCATGCAACCTAAACCGAAAATCAGTGACTATTGGAGGACCACAGGCCATCTGCATACACCATTTTTTAGCCAGATGTTTGCTAGGAATCAATTTCAGATGATATACAGCACTATGCTACATGCCAGTGAAGCTGATAGTGAAGGTAAAGCCAAAATTGAACCTTTTGTCCAAAAGCTGCTGGCATCTTTTCAGGCAGCCTTTTACCCTTTCAAAGACCTAAGTGTTGATGAAATGGTAATTGGCTACAAGGGACGATGGTGTCACAAGCAATATAATGCTAGCAAGCCTGCCAAATATCACATCAAGACATTTGGTCTTTGTGACTCCATCACAGGTTATGTGTTCAACCTGCTGATATATTTTGGGATGCAAAACTCCTATGACCCTGCCACTGCTGACAGTCCAAGTGAAGCTGTAAAAGTTTTTCAGACACTTTTGCAGCCAGCGAAGGCTTCTCATCATATTTTTGCAGACAGGTATTATACCAGTCTTGCTCTGGTTGAATATCTGCTATTGAAAGGTCACAATTACACTGGGACCTTGAACATCAATCGCAGTGGCTTTCCTGGACAGCTGAAGACTCAGAAAGTTGAGGAGAATCAGCCTATTTACCATGTCAGAGATGATGGTAAGATACTCTGTGTTTCCTGGACAGCTGAAGACTCAGAAAGTTCTGGAGAATCAGCCTATTTACCATGTCAGAGATGATGGTAAGATACTCTGTGTTTCCTGGACAGCTGAAGACTCAGAAAGTTGAGGAGAATCAGTCTATTTACCATGTCAGAGATGATGGTAAGATACTCTGTGTTTCCTGGACAGCTGAAGACTCAGAAAGTTGAGGAGAATCAGCCTATTTACCATGTCAGAGATGATGGTAAGATACTCTGTGTTTCCTGGACAGATGAAGACTCAGAAAGTTGAGGAGAATCAGCCTGTTTACCATGTCAGAGATGATGGTAAGATTCTCTGTGTTTCCTGGACAGCTGAAGACTCAGAAAGTTGAGGAGAATCAGCCTGTTTACCATGTCAGAGATGATGGTCAGATTCTCTGTGTTTCCTGGACAAACAAAAACGGCAAAGAAGCCTGTCCATGTGGTTACAACACATAGAAAAGCTGTCACTGTTACTCTTATGGAAGGACGGCGAGAGGTCCAGAAACCAGAGATCATTCACACATATAACATGTGCATGAATGGATGTGACAGAGCTGATTAAAAGGTTTCATACTACGGCATGCATACTAGAAAGACAATAAAGTGGTGGAAGAAAATATTCACTTGGTTTTTCGAAATTACACAGGTGAATGCTCATACTTTATATGTGCTTTCAGAGAAGCCTGCCAAGAGTAACAAATCCCTGGTCTTCTTCAAGGACCAGCTTACTGAAGGTTTGAGATCCTTGGCAGGCAGCAGCTTCATTGCAGAAGTTAGTATGCCTGCTCCCAGGCAAATGGGACTAGTAGCACATCCTCCTGTCTCTGAACACCACAATGGCAATCACCTGACTGACACGAAAGAGACCCGTAAACAGTGTGTATACTGTATGAGTCAAGGCAAGGTAGTCAGCACCTATTACTACTGCACTAAGTGCTCGGATGGACCTCAGCTGTGTCCAAAGCAATGTTTCAGGAAGTATCATGAGTCACGTTGAGCATGATACCACTGCATTCTTGCATAAATACTTCATTTGCCTGTGCTTTCTATATTTACAGCCTGAGCCACCCACGACATTTCTGTCTAACCTGACAATTTTTATTCTGTAAGTGACTGATTCCTTGACTGGGGACAGCAGGCAACTAGTGTTTTTATGCCTGTATTGTATATAATGACAGATGAATTCTTTTTTTTTTTTAACTTTTTTTATCATGTAAATATGACATATTGTGTACAGACCACATACTGACAGTTTTATACTACTGATTACTTTTTTTACTCATGCATGCTGTGTACATAATGACAATTGTATACTGTGTCTTGTTGTTGTTGTTGTTTTTGCTTATGTGTGGGCAAGAAGTAATGTATATAAGATGTGATTCATTTGGAATTCAACCAAAATGTTCCAAAGTTGGATTTATATTCAGTTGGATTATATTCAGACTGATGGTAAGTAGAACATATTTTTTTTTTTAAGTCCAAAAAATTTTTTTTGGTGCTCAAAAACTTTTTTTTTCTCTTTTTTTCCCTTTTGATAAATAACTACATTTATGAAATTCTCATTCAATTCCACGTATTTTGATATGTGTTACAATTATGTTGAACACCGATTTAGTTTTTTACAATGACTTTTAGAAATGTATACCCAACATATCCCCCCCCCCCCCAAATTTTTTTCTGTGCTCATAAACTTTTCAATTTTTCGAACCAGTCCTCTTTTTTTCGACAAATAACTGCATTTATGAAATCCTCGCTCATTTCCACTTATTTTGATATATGATACACTTATGTTGAACGCAGATTTAGTTTGTTAGAAATGGTAGCGAAAGAGTTACGGAAAAATAGCTCAATGTCACAACACCAAAGTCCAAGATAAAACAGGTAGTGCCAGTACAGCAGCTTCAGAAAGTTATCCATGTTATCATGCTTGTATACGCAAATGAAAGCGAAAAAAAAAAAAGTTTATGCTCTGTGCTTTTCAGCAGTTTTTCACTTTTTGGCAAAAATCCAGAACCTAATCCTCCATACAAGTAGGGCATGCCATGTATTCGTGGTCTCTGAGGAGGCCACCTGGGTCTTGTACTATTTATTTTTTCTAGCAGTACCAATTCATTCAACATTCACTATCATTATGGCTATTTCAGTCAGTGTGATGCTCACTGACTAAGCACTGTGACATAACAGGTGGGAAGTTCTGTCCTTGAAAATATGTAGTCAAGTTAATAAAGATAAAAAATGTATTAAATAATAACTAACACTTGATTCTATTAATCCAGTGAGGCAAGCAACCATTAGCTATCAGAAGCCAAACTATTACTAATAAAGCAGTTGTTTTTCTGTTGTCTGTAGTTTGGCACCTACTTATTTTTCTGTTTAAATTATTGAAAGCTATTGTAAGACTAGCTGGATGTTCCAGAATACTTTCATTTTCTTTAGCATACTCGTGACTTAAAATATAATTTAGTACCTGATCGGCCAACATCAAGACTGTCTTCATGGTGAACTTGCGGCTACAAAAATTGAAAAGATCTTCCAAGCTCGGTCCTAATAAATCCATGACCAGAACATTAAAGTCTTTCTCTTGACCAAACCATCTGTAGAAAAAGTAATATCCTACTGAATTTTTTCATTACCTCATGCTGTGACAACTTAAAAGTTCACAGCCTCCCAAATGAAAACTTTGGACATGTCTGAATATACATATTAAAAGCACATGCATTTGCTACAGTCAAAAACATCACTTATTTCTCAGAATCTTTTACCTTTACATGATCAAGCTCATTAAGTTTAGAAAGAACAATCCAGACATGTATGATGAAATCATTCATTCATTCATTCATGTGACATGTCCTTTTCAGAACTTCGTCCCTCTCACAGCCTCCCTGAAAGCAATATGGTCTTGCACAAGTTGACTAGCATCTTGCAGTAACATATTTAGATTTCTGTGAAGTCCTGAGTTCAATTGTGGCAAGGTCATCCCTTTTCTCTTTTGCCAGGCACTATGCCTTCTACTATCAACCTCTCCAAGCTACTGTGTCTCAGCTTTCTAATTTTTACGGTGCTAATGAGCCAGTTTTCTGTGACACATAATCCAATCAATATCTCTTCATTTGATTTTCATTCTATCCTTGATATTCTAAGTGCTCTTCTGTTATGTTTCATTTCAAATGCTGGTTCCAAGGACTCTTATAGCCGGAGGCGGGGTGGGGTGGGGGATACACTCTCCACTACAAATTAAATGTCTCCAAGGCGTGCGTCTCAAACAGCCTCTGACAATCCAAGTCCAGCTCCTTGTCTTCTCGTGACGGACCTGTTTAAACTGACAGGAGAAGGTGCGAAAGGCGAATATCTGGCGCCTGAAAACCAGATGTTTCAGGTAGATGAGTCTTGGTTGGTAGCTCATCTAGGAGAAGGAAAACTCTGATTTAAAACCTGCTGCTGGCGAGATTCTTCAGCTGCCGTGCATGGGGTGAAACTCCTCCCGGCCAATGAAGAAAAATGCGATTAGGGTTGCCGCGCTACACTACCATGGAAAAGGTGAAGAAAAAGATTAAGTGATGTAACCAGTAGTCTCAAGGCTAGGGCTACTCAAATCACAGCACCTCTACTTTAGAGGCTGACCACGTCCTATATACACCAATAATGGGGCAGACTGTTTAACCTAGGGGTTAAACCAAGAAACCGCTGGCAAGATTCTTTGGCTGCAGCACGTGGGGTGTAATTCCTTCCGGCAATGAAGAAAATGTGAAAATGCGATTAGGGTTGCCGTGCGGCGTTGCTGTGAAAAAAGTTATGGAAAGGATAAAGTGAAGTTTAATCGGTATGGCCAGTAGTCTCGCAGCGAGAGCTACTCATACAGCGGCACCTCTGGTCTAGAGGCCGGCCACGTCCGATATACACCCATACTGGTGAAATATGCCTAAACCAGCTTAACCCAGGGGTGAAACTTGATGACTACTCATGTCACAGTACCTACATTCTAGAGGTCGGTCACATCCTAAATATGCCCATACTGGGATAATATGTCTAAACCAGCTTAACCCAGGGGTGAAACATACTAGTGGCGAGGATTCGTCCTCCTGGAAAAAAGCTCTGTCCTGATCACAATTAGGAAGGGTAGTGGCCACGACCACAAAATGCGGAAGTCAGAGACACTGGACCAGTGCAGTCTAGATAGGCAACCACCTCTCGCCCAATGGGGATACATGCATATCCTAATCACACTGAGGTTTTCCAGTGAGAAAGTCCAACGCTGGACTGAATGGGCAACCACCTCTCACCCAGTGGGGATATACTGATATCTAAAATACATCGAGGTTTTCCGGTGAGAAAGCCCAACTCTAGGCTGGATGGGCAACCACCTCTCACCCGCGCAGGTATATAATGATATCCAAAACACGTCGAGGTTTTCCGGTGAGAAAGTCCAACTCTAGATTAAATTGGTGCAATGAAAACCACAGTGTCACATAATCCCACTTCCACGATTCACCGAGAATACAGGCCCAAGCCCTGTGATACTCTGAATCTCTTGTGGTCCTCTCTGTGATTTCTTGTGGTCCTCTCAGGGACCACAGGAGGACCATAGGAGTAAATTCAGTAGGATCACGGGACGGTCTTGGTGGTGGAAGCAAACAAAGAAGATTTCAAATGCTGTTATTCTCGTTTCTAGTGATTTTTTAAGTGTCCATGTTTCACATCCATATGTTGCCACTGGGAATATGTAAGCTCTTAGTAAACATAACTTTGTTTTCTTGTTGGTACCTTGTCAATACTCTTCACTTGTGCTAGTTCCTGTGATGCAAATGCAAATCTTTTGATTTCCTTTGGACAGTCGCCATTGGTGGTGATAACTGAACCTAGATATTTGAACTTATTTACGTTTTCAAGCTCTTGATGGTCCAGTGCAATTTTGAGTTTGCTTCTCATTTTTTCAATTGTCATTGCTTTGATTTTGTTGGTGTTTAAAAAAGAGGTTCTGACCTTTGCTGTGTCTTTTGGTTGAGAAAATCAACTGTTGCAGTCCTTCTGAGGTTTCTGATAGAAGGACAGTATCATTAGATTATCTAATTTCTGGAATCCAGTGGCCCCCGATGTTGAAAGAGTCAAATTTAGTTGTTTCCTTCTTTCTTCAGATTAGCCATGTTAGGTTTCTTGGCAATGTAAGAAGGTAACTTGAAATCAAACAGATGTTAAAAGACATAAATATAGATGGAAAACGTATGATCGTAAAAGGCGACTAAGGAGGGTTCGGCATAGGGCCAGCAACCCTATCTGGTAAAAAAAACTATCAGACTGCTACAGAAACGGAAGCAAGGGAAAAAACAAATGCAGGTGGAAGGAGAAATGCTTATCAGGAAACTGAGCCCATGAAGGTTGTGGATGAAAGCCAGCCACTGGAAGTCCCCAGCCCGACTGCAGACCTCCTGGAATCTAAACACAAGATGCAAATAGGCAGCTGGAATGTAAGAACACTTAACCAGACTGGAAAACTAGCACAAACCATCAAGGAAATGCACAGATACAAACTAGACATACTAGGAATACAAGAAGCAAGATGGACAGGGCAAGGCAGAAGGAAATTAACAACACAGCACACAGAAGATACAATAATATGGTCAGGTAAAGAAGATCTTCATGAAGGAGGAGTAGCATTAATTATAACAAAAGAAGCATCAAGAGCATTGCTGAAATGGACCCCAATAAATGAGAGATTATTATATGCACGCTTCAACTCAAGATTCACAAAGCTGTCTATTATAGTTTGTTATGCACCAACAGAAGCAGCTGAAGAGGAATTAAAAGAAGATTTTTACAACAGCCTCCAAGCCACAGTAGAAACAATACCCAAGCATGATATGCTACTCATCTTGGGCGACTTCAATGCAAAAGTAGGTGAAGGAAATGAAGATAGAAGAATAATCATGGGAAGAGAAGGAATTGGAGAAATAAATGAAAATGGAGAAAGACTGTGCAGTTTCTGTGAAGAAAACATGATGACCATCGGAGGGACAATTTTCCAACACACAAACATCCATAAGGTGACTTGGAGGTCACCAGATAAAACCACAGAAAACCAAATCGATCACATACTGATAAACAGCAAGTGGAAACGGTCACTACAAGATGTGTGAGCAAGGAAAGGAGCAGATGTAGGAAGTGATCACAACCTTCTGGTAGCAAAAATAAAACTAAAATTAAGGAAAGCCAAAATCGGAGAACACAGAAAGATACATTTTGATACAAGAAAACTGAAAGACCAGCAAACAAGAAATGAATTCTCAATAGTACTTAAGAACCGCTTCAGTGTCCTACAAGACGAAGCAGAAATGTCCATACTAGAGTTCAATAAAACACTACAGGAAACAGCAAAAGAGGTGCTGGGATATCAGAAAAGGAGAAAAGAGGAATGGATAAGCAAGACCACATGGGAAAAGATAGAGCAAAGAAAAGAAATCAAGAAAAAATTACTGAACACCAAATCACAACGGCTAAAAGAACAAGTTCTAAGTAATTATGCGCAAAAAGACAAAGAAGTGAAGGAATCATGCCGTCAAGATAAACGTCAATACTATGACAACTTAGCAGAAACAGCAGAGAAAGCAGCATATACAAATGACATGAAAACCATATATAAAATTACAAAGCAGATGACAGGTAACTTCAACACAAGATGTGAAAGTGTAGTAAGGACACAAAATGGACAGCTGGTCAGTGGAGAAAGAGAAAAAATTGAAAGATGGAGGGAACACTTTAACACCCTACTAAACAGAACACAAGCAACACAAACAATAGACATACCTGAAGCAAAAACGGAACTAAACATCAATACAGGACCAATAACAATAAGTGAAGTAAAGGAGGCAATAAAGAAGCTAAAATCAGACAGGGCACCAGGTGAAGATGAAGTGACTGCTGAGACGTTGAAAGCAGAAGAAACAGAAACACCAAAACAACTTTGCCGGATATTACAACAAATTTGGGATCTAGAAAAAGCCCCAGATGAGTGGAAAACTGGTGACCTCAGAGATTGCAGGAACTGGAGAGGCATTACCCTACTGCCACTCACCAGTAAAGTATTTTGCAGAATAATCAACAGAATTGTACCAACACTTGAGGAAAAACTTCGGAAAGAGCAGGCAGGATTTAGGAAAGGAAGATCATGCATAGACCACATATTTGTACTTAGACAAATATTAGAACAGGCAAATGAGTGGCATAGCACAACATATGCATTATTCATAGATTTTGAGAAAGCCTTTGACAGTGTCAACAGAGATGCACTGTGGAAAATCCTAAGATGGCATGGCCTCCCCCATAAGATAGTTAATGTAATCAAAGCCCTATACGAGGGTTTTCAGTGCAAAGTGATCTGTGGAGAACATACCTCAAGCAGCTTTAGGGTACAAACAGGAGTGAAGCAGGGATGTGTACTATCACCAACATTATTTATCTTGGCAGTAGACTGGTTAATGAAGGAGGCAACATCAGACAAACGCAGAGGATTACAATGGACCCTTGACACAGTGCTGGAGGACCTTGACTTTGCGGACGACATTTGTCTATTATCAAGCAGTCACAAAGATATGCAAGATAAAATAAACAAACTAACTCAGAATGCAAACAACATAGGACTAAAGATCAACGTAGGAAAGACAAAGTTAATGAAGCAAAATGTGAACAACAGAAATGTACTCAGAGTAGATAGCAAGTTAGTGGAGGAGGTCAATGAATTTGTATACCTTGGCAGCAGAGTAGCAGAAAATGGAGACAGCACAGAGGACATCAACAGCAGACTTACTAGAGCAAACCAGGCTTTTGTAATGCTGCAGAATATATGGAAATAAAAAAAACTAAGCATAAATATGAAAATCAGGATATTTAAGAGTAATGTTCTAAGTGTACTACTCTATGGAAGTGAATGCTGGAAAATCACCAAAACTATAGAAAACAAGTTGAATTCTTTCCCGACTAAATGTTTATGAAGAATTAGAAAAATATTTTGGCCAAACACCATAAGAAATAACATCTTATTGGCAGAAATGCAGATGAAGCCACTGACAACAATTATTGAGGAAAGACGATGGCGATGGTTGGGACATGTGTTCCGAATGACTGATAACTCACTACCAAAAATAGCACTAAGATGGACACCACAGGGGAACAGAAGTAAGGGTAGACCAAAAGAGACATGGAGAAGAACAACAGAAAGATATTGAGCAATAGAGGGCTCACCTGGGCAAGAGCAGAAAAAAAGGCAAAGGACAGGCATTTGTGGAAAACCCTTGCGGAAGCCCCATGTGCCCTGGGCACTTAAGGTTCAGAGAGAGAGAGATAGATGGAAAAGACCTGAGAATCATAAAACAGTCAAACTGGAAACAAATAGCTGTAATTTGGATTGATAATCAAATAGGAGAGCATCAGAACATAAAAATATGAGTGTGGCAGGGATGCGTTTTATCCCAACATTTTCTCCCTCCATAGTGAAAGGATCATGAGACACACTGAAGACATGCCTGGAATAGCAGTGGGTGGATACAACCTAAATAATCTAAAATATGCAGATGACATGGTACCGATAGTCCAAAATGAAGAAGAACTACAAGCCTTGTTAGACAAAATCGTAGAAAAAAAAAGTGAGAAATGACTTAGTTTAAATAATAAGAAGATAGAGGCCATGGTCATATCCAAGAAAGAAACACCAGCAAAATGTAGCATCAAAGTAAAAGGCACAGAATTTAAGCAAGTGAACAAATTCAAGTATTTAGGAAACTTCTAAATAAGATGCGAAACCAAAATAAGAAGCAGAGTAACACAGGCCAAGTCAGCTTTTATGAAAATAAAAAAAACACTGTGCAATAAAGCTCCGTCTATGAACACCAGAAAGAGAGTTATTCAGTGTTACATCAAACCCATATTATTATATGGATGCAAAGCATGGACAATAAAAAAAGGACCACTCAAATCTACTGGAAGCGGCGAAGATGTGGTTCATAAGAAGAATGATGAGAATACCATGGACAGCCAAGAAAACAAATGAAGAAGTTCTAAGCAAGGCTGGGCAAAAGAGAGAAATTATGGCAAAATTATGAACATGACAGGGCAGACTTGTAGGACATTTTTTAAGAAGAGGCAAACTGAAACACTTAATGACAACAGGAAAACTGGAGGTAAAAAGGGAGAGAGGAAGAAAAAGAAACAAGATATTTGATGGACTAAAAGAGTGGCACAGAGCACAGTCCAAAACACAGCTTACAGAAAGAGCAAAGGATAGATGGTTGTGGAAATCAATGACAACCAATGCCTGACTGGCATGAGAGAGAGAGAGAGATATGTTCATAGGTGCTTCAATCTCTTCTTCATCTCCACCAGTGTACAAGACTGACTGTATCCATCCTTTGCTTAATGATATACAGAATCTCACTGCAGACATTTGATTATTAAGAAAAAGTTATTTAAAGTTGCTGTTCCTTTTGACGGGATGGTCAGTGCTCAAGACATTCCCCCAGGTCAATATGTGGTCTAATTATTCTTGCAGCTTTTGAAAATTTGGTCTGGTCAGTGGTTTGATTCTGGCAAGAAGCATCCCAGTCAACCCAGCTGTAACAGAGGACCTGGTTCCTCATGGAACTGGGATAATAAAGACAACATACGTGAAAAGCTCACATCACCCTCCAGTGTGCTGACAGGTCAAGAAAAACATGAGCACTAACACTATACTCCTGTATGCCTTAATAGTATCACAGAAGGAACCTTCACTCACTATAAAGTAAATGACAAAATCTTATTCAAAACATCAACATTATTTTAGTACTGTTACACAAATACAGTACTGTAAAAGTCATTCATGATTTTAAAAATCTATTCATTATGATATATATCATTTCATTACATTTCTTTATTGTATTTTATTAATTTATAATAATATGAAGATGCAAACAAGAAAATTAAAAGAGCATTTATATATGAAAATGGGCAAGGGCGGGAGGGGGGGGTGTGGTCTGAAGACACAAGATGAATGAACAGTTGTAAGCAACTCATTGCCACCTGCTTACACCAGGATTGGCCAGCCAAAACTGGCTAAGTGTATGATGTCTCTAGGTGCTACCCCTGTTAAAAGACAATAATCCTGACAACTGAATAGGGATTGAAATTTTTTTAAAGCAAATCTAGTTCTAAAAATTTCCAACATGGCATGAGCCAAAGGCAAGAAATACCACAGCCTAGCTGCGAAGTATGACACAATGCAATCAATGCCTTTCTGAGGACAAAGCAGAGGAAGAAGATATGAAAGTAATACCAGTACATATAAAACACAGAGCCACTAATGGACCTCTCCACTAATATTCATTTTTATTATATTCTGTATATCTTATTAATTACCAAATTCTGTTGTGTATTCAAATGAAATATTTTCTCTTTTATCAGCAACAATCTAATATACTTTTTTAAAGTTTCTCCATTTGCAGCCTCTACCATGTTAGGGACTGAGAGTGTGAGAGGAAATGGTGTGTATGTGGACACACTGAGCAGAGGTCAAAATGTATCACACAACTGTCTGCAGTAATAATCATTCTGGTGAGTGTTTTTTAATGTCAACCAGACCATTCTAAAATTGTTGATGCCGTTCTTGTCAGTAAATTTAACTGACAAAAGTAATGAGTTTGATTTTTTTACAAATATCTTACTCTTTATTTATTCTCCTACTGTATCCTGATGGGCTATAGTTTGCCTTTTTTTTTTCAACTGACATTAGTTCTTTAATTTAATAAGAAAAAAAAAGTTCTGCAGCATTAGTGATTAATCATGGTATCATAAAGAACACAAGAGTGATTTCTATCTGACCTTATGTGAGGTATCCCAACACCTCCAGAGAGAAGCTTGTAAAGCTTGCTCTCATACAAAAGTTGTGGATGTCTAGCTTTGGTCGATTCCAGTTTAACTGCCACTTCCTGAAATTAATAATGGGCTGAAAAGATGCGCGCTTCTATTGTCTTGTTAACAATTTACAGCAGGAAACATACCAAACTCCACACATCCTAAAGATATTACAATGCAGATCTCATCTTCAAATTATGAAAAATATGACCGATATGTTCAAATTATGAACATCTAGCTCATAGCAACTATTTTTTAAACAAATATAAACAGCATCAGTTTGCAGCATACAGCCTCCTAATATGTCCAAAATACTTTGTCTTTTGGGTTGAAATATTTCTCTGAATTTTGAATTTCAGCAACTCCCATGCTTATTTGTCAGCCTGGTTAGTTGAGTGGCTAGGTGCTCGGTTTACTAATCCAGTGGTACCAGGTTCAGTCCAAGCAGTAGGATTTTTTTCTAGTACACACCAAAAAGACCTCAGGGTTCACCCAGCCTCTAAAAATGGGTACCAGAGAAATCTGAGAAGGTAAAGCGACCAGGTGTGATAATGATCACATCACACTTTCATGTGCCGAAGGTCACGGAAAATACAGGCCTAACACCGTAATCCCCAAAATGCCTTAATGGCATGGAAACGGGAAATTTTACCTTTTAACCCAAACTTATTTATCTACTCTCATATCAATACCTCCTTGTCATTTGTTCAGACATCGATGTAAATCTCTCTTACAAATGAGGCAATTAATCTCTGATATTATATAACAGAAATACACCCTTAAATTGTGTTTCCTTACAGATTTTAAAAACAAGAACATTTAGAAATATTATTTATACCCCACTTATAAAATCTGAGGGCACAATACCAAAGAAAACTCTCTCACAACACAACACTTATGCTTGCCACTAAAAAAAAAAAAAAGAAAAAACTGAATAAATATGTATTTGTTCTCAACAAAAAAATAAATAAATAAACTAAAACTGAGTGTAAAAACTATAAACAAAAAAAATCAACCTTACAAAAACTTAAAACACCACACATTAAGTTCACTAAGGCATCTACAATAAAAGTCATAATATCTTGTACACACATACCAGCACTAACATGATGACATTGTTTTTTTTACTGCATATTCAAGTGTGTAATTGGACACCGAAACCAACAAATACTGTTCTGGCCAATACCCTTGCTGACATACTGATTGCATGTTAAAGACTCAAGAAGAATGAGACAACAGTCAGTGGCCCATAGCTGACTGCATCAAGGTTAGAAAACCACAGCTGGCCAAGGCCCTATTCTACCTCCCACTGGTGCCTCTGGAAAAGATCAGTTGTCTGACCAGGTGAACAGGGATCACAGTGGGTAAGACACACCTGGCCCTAAAAATGCATCAAGCCAAAATCAGATGCAATTGATCAATAACATAACGGTGACACAACACAACCAACACCCTTTTGAGGGTGAATGATGAAGATGAAGAATGACTTCATGTTAAATGACTACTGTCTACCATCAGTCTGATTTAAAAGCATGAAACATTTAAAGATCTTTCTTTTTTTCTGTTCCAACAGAGGAAGAATTATGTTTTATGACTTATTAGTTTCCTATACATGATGGCAGAGGAGCTGCACAGCAGTCAGAGTACTAGCTTTTATTCTGTCTTGTATATCTTACTAATTCTGCTGTGTACTCAAATGAAATATTTTCTCTTTTATCAGCAACGCTCTAATATTACAATTTTAAAATTTCTCAACCTGTAGCCTCCACTACGTTAGAGACAGAGTACTAATAGCAAATAACTATGTTAGAGACAGAATACTACTAGCAAATAAAATCAATCTGCTAACTGTCCAACCCACTGTTGTCAACACTGGGACCCATAGCTAGCAAATCTGAGACTGGACACATCAAGTCTTAGTATGACTGTGTCTCAATCTTCCTTATACATAAATACCAGACTATATAATACTAAGTATATAGTCTGGTGTTTATATATGTCTATGTCAAGATTTCTATGTCTATGTTCCATGTCACCCACACATACATATTTTAAAGCAAAAAAATATATACATACTTTTCAGAAACCTTGTTATTTCATTTAAAATCTTTTTAAAAATGTAATTAAAATTTTTTCTTATACTAACATTTGGTTTATAATAAATTAAAATTAACATTTTATTGTTCATTTCACGAAGTTAAATATGAAAGTAAGAAATGAACTGTTTTGGGTTGCTGTATTTAGGAACACTTTTTATTTGAAAGCCACTTTTAATGTATTTTAATATTTGAATTAAGAATGGACTTTGGCTATTTTGACAGATGGAATCTTACTTTTACATATTAAAATGGTACTTTATCAATTTAAGGATGCAGGCCATTAAAAGGTATTAAATATGGGTTATTTGGATATTTTGACAAATAGAATCTTGCTGAAATGCAGTAAAATGTGCTTTACCAACTTAAGAATCTTACATCCTTCCTGTGCCATTAAATGTCACACAGGGCTGGCATAGATGTCTGCCAAGTTTTCCTATTTTTGGCAAGTTTTTCAACTTCATCATGGGATGTTATTATGCCCATTAAACTGGTTTCTCTTAACAATGTCCTCTTTAGAGTTTCAAACTTATTTGACATGAAAAACTTAAGAATGCAGGCCATTAAAAAGTATTAAATATGGGCTCATCTGACTATTGTGATTGTAAAAATAGTAAAATAGTGCTTTATTGACTTAAGGATGCAGACCATTAATAGCTCACCATTCCTCTTTTAAAAAAATGTGTGGAGATATATTTTACATCTGAACAAATCAAGGACCATTAGCAGCTGGAAACATATGAGCATAACAATATAAAATCTATGTAATATTTTAAAAAAATAATATAGTAACAATATTTATGAAGGATGGTAAAGAAATGACAAAGAAAATTGAGAGACATTTACAAAATCAAGTAATCATGTTTACTGACCATGAAATAATTTTATCTGATGGCACAAGAAAAAAAAAATAAAGATATGGCGAGTTACTTGGCCCGCTTGTCTCTATAAGTTAAAAGGAAACTTCCAAAAGTCTTTGTGACAACGGCTCCTTGTGTGACATTCTGTAACATTCTCCGAAATGTTGAAAATACCCACTCCATTCAAAATCAGGATATTAAAGGGTACTTGGAAATTACTCGTCCTTTCATTCAAAGCAATAAATGAGACTCAAAGAAAGTTCATAAGTTATATGCATCCGCCTCAAGTAAATGGTTCTGTTTACGCTACTGACGTCCACCATAATCGATACAAAAGAAAAAAACACACACACACACACATTGTTAATCTCTACGGGCAACAAGTAGGGCCGATGATGTGACTGAAAACGTGATTTAATATTTAGAAACTCTTCAGCTCATTTCACTCGCGCTTGCTGCTTAAACGTGCACTCGGACAAAAGATTTGAAATCATACCTCTCCATTTGAAATGTTGATCGCCAGATATATGTCACCAAAGGATCCGCTACCGATCTTCCGAACCAGTCGATACTTTCCTGCGACGGTAAAATCGCCTTTCGTAGATGACGCCGACATTATTTTTTTTCTATCTCAACTGAGAATCTAGTTCCATTAAGAGCGAATTAGACGTTGCCTCTTTCCGCCCACACCCTTAGACAATTTCCTAGAGTTGTGGCCTAAAGTTCACGTCAGACCCATAACTGGTTGTTCCCTTCTGCTGTGTTCTATGTCCCTGTTACAGGTGACACAAAACACAACACGCAAAGGATTTTGGGATGGACAGGGCACCCAAGTACAATAACCTGGATGGGTTTAGTGCAGAAAACATATTTAAGTACAGCTTTTGAAAATGCTGCGGCAAAGAATCTGGCCAACCAAGAAAGAAGCATGCGTAGTTTCGTTAATCCAGGTTTTAAAAATTAACTATAAACATAATTTTCACATATACTCGTATTTAATTTTCAGGGAGACTCACAGTTTATCTTTCTATTCATTTTTTTCCCCACAATTCCTATCAACACAGTCACATTACGAAAATCTTTGTCTTTCAATTGTGCAATATAAAACTGGTTTGAACGTGACCGCCCATCTATTTTTAGACGACACTTCTATATTTAAATTTAATTTTTCTTGCACAATCTCTGTGTGTTAGTTGCAGGCGACGACGTGTAGATTTTAATGCACTGGCAGTGCACGGTTTACGGTAGTCAGTTATCCTTGATG
This sequence comes from Achatina immaculata, assembly GCA_009760885.1. Lineage (NCBI taxonomy): Eukaryota > Metazoa > Mollusca > Gastropoda > Stylommatophora > Achatinidae > Lissachatina > Lissachatina immaculata. Next base: position 26,642,134 of record CM019691.1, on the reverse strand, counting down.
CAGTGGTTCCCAACCTCAGATCTCAACCCAAAGAAGGAGGGTCTGAAATAGGTTCGAGAGAAAATATTTTTTTTAAATGTGTGAAATCATCCTGATGTATGTTTTCAAGCCTAAATATCAAAATAACACCAATACCGATTACTATTATTTGTTTTAAAATAAATTTCGTGTTTCTTTTTTAAATCTTTCTCGTGGGTTGAGTATCATTGCTTGTTTAGTGTCTTGCTTGGGAACCTCCGTCTCGTTGGAAGCAGGAAATAGGTTTCTTAGTAGCTGAAGAAGAGTAACGGCATTCTCCAAGGAGCACCATAATATAGCACAACAAGGCAGCAGAAATATGTATCAATGAGGAAAAATTGGAAGAAGTGGGGAGTTTTGAATATCTTGGATCACTACTAACTAATAATGGAGATACAATGAGGGAAATTAAAAGGACATCTATCGCTCTTCAGAAAGTTAAACAACTAAGGAATCTGTGGAGAGGAATAGACAGAACTACAAAAATAAGATGTTTAGGGGTATGCATCTTTCCCCATTGCAACATATGTCTGTGAGATCTGGACACTTAACAAAACAGCTGAGAAACACATAAATGCCTTTGAATGTAAATGTTACAGAAGAGTTCTTCAGATATCATGGACACAAAAAAGAACAAATATATCCATCCTACAAGAACGTAATAATGAAGAGGGCTGGCTGGTAAAGAGGATTAAAGAGAGAAAACTTAAATATTTTGGACACATTAAACGTTATGATAATCTAGAGAAAACCGTCTTGGAAGGGTACATAATGGAAAAAAAGAAAGAGAGGAAGACCAAAGCGAAGATGGCTGCAAGATATCGTTGATATTCTGCAAATGGATGCATCAGCAGCAGGCCATCTTGCTCACAACCGAGAGGCCTATAGGAGTGCTGTTAGGGAGGCAAAGTTCCGCAAGGGACATGCAAATGAATGAATGAATGACCACAGTATGTGCTGCAAGATCTTAACCAGATCTGGCGTGCTTTCCCTTATAACCGTTCTGCTCCTTACAGTACATTTATTTTACTCCTTCCCCCCCCCCCCCACCCAAAAACCTCGGGGTCCAACCAGTCCCTAAAATGGATACCAAAGAAATCTAAGAAGGTAAATTCGGCCAAGCATGATACTGACCATATCACACTTTCATGTGTTGAATGTCGTAAAAACACGGGCCTAAAAAACTTATCTCCAATATGACATGAAAGCGGGGATTTTACTTTTACCCACCCCATCCCCACCCTTCGGAAAGGGACAGCTATTAATGGATTTACTGTCGTGAGTGAAGTTTACATTAGTTGGAAAAGATCAGGTTTCGTAGTGCAAATACAGTATATTCTTCTTCTTTGTTCGCCAAGGTCGCCCCGTGATCCTACTGAATTTACTCCTGTGGTCCTCGATTGGTCCTATGATCCATCTGTGGTCCCCGAGAGGGCCACAAGAGATCCACGAGAGGTCCACAAGAGGTTCAGAGAATCGCAGGGCTTGGACCTGTATTCTCGGTGGGTCGCAGAAGCGGGATTGCGTGACACTGTGGTTTTCGTTGCACCAGTTTAATCTAGAGTTGGACTTTCTCACCGGAAAATGTTTTGGATATCCGCGTATCCCCGCCGGGTGAGAAATGGTTGCCCATCTAGTCCAGCGTTGGACTTTTTCACCGGAAAACCTCAGCGTGATTAGGATACGCATATATCCCCGTCGGGTGAGAGGTACCCTTCCTAGTTGTGACCAAGACGGAGCTTTTGTCCAGGAGGACGAATCCTACCCACTAGTAGGTTTCACCCCCGGGTTAAGCGGGTTTAGGCGTGTTATCCCAGTATGGGCGCGTTTAGGACGTGTTCGACAGCGGAGGTACCGTGACATGAGTAGTCATCCAGTTTCATCCCTGGGTTAAGCCGGTTTAGGCATATTTCACCAGTATGGGCGCATATCGGACGTGGCCGACCTCTAGAGCAGAGGTGCCGTGGTATGAATAGCTCTCGTCGCGAGACTACTGGACATACCGATTAATATTCACTTTATCCTTTCCATCACCTTTTCACAGCGGCACCGCTCAGCAACCCTATTCGTATTTTCTTCACTGGCCGGGAGGAGTTTCACCCCACGCGCGGCAGACGAAGAATCTCTCCAGCAGTGATACAGTATATTCATCTCTGTACGGTACTGAAGTTGATGGATTTTCCTTCATATGAATAACTTCCATGGACAAAGTGCACTGCTCATATTACACTAATGCTCATCTCAATTACTACTTAGCTCTCACAGGAAGTATGAAGCTCGTATGTCTGTAAAATGAATGATGGTGAGGAAAAATATCTAAAGATGAGTCAATAAAAAGCATATTGTCTTAAGAGTTCTTCCACACTAATTTTAGTAAAAGCTCACTCCTTTGTATTTTGAACTCTCCTTAGTCACTCACAATCCCACAGTGCAATGGGCTTAACCTTTACCTATCATATGATAGCAGACAAACCTAAATGACGTCTTGACAGATATCTTTTATAACCGCTTCCATAACTGCAACTGGACTTCAGTAAAAAGACAGAGTCATTTTTAACTTCTTTTTATTAATCAAGTTTGACAGGGATGAATAAATATTGTGATAAAATTAAATGTTCCATAAACTGCAACACATTAAGATAAAAAATAACATTCGTAACACAAAGAAGAGAAAAGGTATATGACTAATCAAACAATGTAACTGAAAAAAACACTTCATTAAGAAGTCTCCAGCGCTTGACCACAAGCACTCAGAATTGGCATTTATGAACAAGCTCACATGAATCATTAAATTATTATAATAAATAATTAAATAAGCTGTTATTTAAGAATGACAAAACCAATTAACATATAAACATTAGATTTGATCATAACTGCCATTGTTCTGCCTGTTCTCACAAATGCTGATCAATACATACACATGTATCCATGTGAAGATGACAAACAAGCCACTGAACATGTCTTCAGAGAATATCCATAAGCAAAAGAGCTCAATATAATGACCTACACCAACATTCTCAAGAAAGAAACTGACAATAGAATGTCTATGATAAACAGCTACCTTTACAATCAAAACAAACATGGTTTTATGAGAGAAAATGCAGAAAAATCATCATGTTCAGAAAATGTTCACTGACAACACACTCAAAATGGTCCTGGTAAATCATGTTCAGGAGAGATTTAAGTCTTGTTTTGTTTAGAACAGCTTTCAGGTCACTTACAACAGTTTTCACTAATACCAACCACATACAATATTAAACATGTTTAAAGAATAACAAGAAACTAAACACGATAATTGACAATGGCATCAACAACGTCTGTTTCAGTTATTAGAAAATGTTACGTCTCAGCAAGAACTGCATTCATGTAATTCATTTATCATTTGCCTTGCCAGACAGTATCAATGAACATGTTCCTCCATCTTCATTTAACCAGTGTTGATATCAAGAAACTTCAACAAAAATACTGATGATAAAACAATCGTATAGTAATACCATCGTCTAAAACATCATTTTTACATAGTTAATGGTAAATGCTATATGAAAATAATGAACTGTGATGGAACTTATAAGTTAATGATGAATTGTAACTAACAAGCAGTTAAACTGTATTTTTTTCTCATCTTTAAACAACAGGATTGTGATACAAGTACCTACAGCATAAACTTATGGCAATATGTTAACGTTGTTAAATAACTGTTCTTCACTTATTTTAAAGATACTCTATTGTTCACATTTAATTAATATTATCTTTCAGTTTCAATTTTTTTTCAGTTTCTACTTTTTTGACTAATTGTCATCATCATCATCACATTTTTGATTACAGATAATTAGCTGCACCATCAACTGTTCTGTTCTCCATGAGGAAAACTGACACACTTTTTTCCCAGTGATTATCACTTGAGAAAAAAAAAATCAGGCTGAAACCTGAAAAATGCTGTTAAAAATTGTTTTGCAAATGTGGACACTTGGAAGTCATTCCTGGCACCTCAATGTTTAGATGATTTGATAAAGTTTGCTCCTTTGGAACAAAACCTACAAGAGAAGCATTCTATAATCCAAAGATGTATAATCCACCACAAATTATTGCTCTCGCTTAGGAAGGAATTTGTTGCTGCATGGACAGAAGCAGCACTAAAACAAAAACTATAGGTATATTGAAAGAAAAACTGTAGGCATATTGAAAGAAAAACTGTAGGTATATTGAAAGAAAAACTATAAGTATACTGAAAGAAAAACTGTAGGTATACTGAAATCAATGGAAAGTATGCTGAGAAAGTGTGAAGGAACGCATATTTGAAATGAATCTAACAGTTATTTCAAGATTTGAATCTGACATCCTTCCTTCTTTTCTCGCTTTCTTTACCCCTATCTGGAGCGTAGGCCATCAACAAGGGCTCTCCATTTATTTCTGTCCTGAGCTGTTTCTTCTATCCGTCTCCAGGTGTAGTTGACTTTTTTTATCTCTGCTTCAAGACTCCTTGGCCAGGTATTTCTAGGTCTTCCTTGTTTCCCCTTACCCTGGGGATTTCAGGTGAGAGCCTGTCTGACAGTTTCTAATTAATTTTAACTTAGGATTTACTTGGGTTTTTTTTTTAATTTAAAAAAAAAATCACTCCAAACTTTTGTCTCCAAAATGACAATGTTTAAGGCACAAACAGATGTATGTTAATTTGTCCACGCTTAATGAACATTGCAGCGCAACAGATAATGAAATTTGTTCTTCAGTAATAAGCTTCTTAAAAACACAAGCATCACAGAACAACAAATAAGAAAAAAAAACATACAATAACTAATTAAAAAAATGAGTTATTTATTTATATTTATGTTTAGAAAATACAGGTCACTGCCACCAAAGATTATGTACAACAATGACAATACAACAGGAAGAAAAACCAAAAACCATAATGCTAAAAATCAAAGATAAACAACCTTTGACACACAGAACATTTAGTCAGATTTGTTGTCTTGACTTCGCAAGCATCCATCTCTCTCTCTCTGAACCTTAAGTGCCCAGGGCACATGGGGCTTCTGCATGGGTTTTCCACAAATGCCTGTCCTTCGCTTTTTTTTCTGCTCTTGCCCAGGTGAGCCCTCTATTGCTCAACATCCTTTGTGTTGTTCTTCTCCATGTCTCTTTTGGTCTACCCTTACTTCTGCTCCCCTGTGGTGTCCATCTTAGCAAGCATCCATATCTGCAGCCAAAGTTTTCTGGCACAGATATAATGGCTGGGGACGATCTCCATGATGCTTGAAATAAAAGAATGATACCACAGTTTGAGAAAAAAAAAAAAAAAATTCAACCATCTTTCGTAATTAATCAGTCTTAGTACAGATGTTAAGTATTGGTAGTTTTTTAAATGGCAGACACTGTACAGATGATATAAATATGTGATATGTGTTCTTGCACAAGTACAAGAAGCCCTTCAGAAATATGAACAGAAAATTTTTTAAAAAAAGCAATTTCTTTTATAAAGAAAGTTGTATTCATTCTGACTTCCTCATTACCTCATATTCTGTCAGCTGTAGTTACTTCTTATTGCAGTTCTGGCTGCACTCTATGACTCACAATCTATATTTTTGCCTTTTACTAACTCTCTTATGGCGGCTTGGTTAGATGAGTAGTTAGCGCTCTGCTTCTAATCCAGTGGTAATGGGTTGAAATCCTAACAGTGGGATTTTTTCTGGTACACACCACAAAGGCCCCGAGGTTCACCCAGCCTTTAAAAATGGGTACCATAGAAATCTGGGAAGGTAAATGCAGCCAGGCATGACACTGACCACATCACACTTTCATGTGCTGAATACAGGCTTAATACTGTATCCCCAATATGCCTTAATGGCATGAAAACAGGGATTTTACCTTTATCTTTTAACAACTTTCTTATAGTTCATTAACTTGAAGTGGCACAATTATGCTCTCTCTGTGTTACTTCTACAGCTAGATCCCAGTTATATGTGTTTGTAGGTATCTTCTCAGATGTATCATCTGTTTCAAATTTACTCTTTGCTGCCAAACACAAACTATGCTTCAGTTCCTTGAGCATAAAATAAGGTAAAGACAGTCCTATAAAGCCATAGTGGCACCTAGGGAGATATAGTGCTGACACCTATATTTTCCCTGCCTTGGTGGCAAACTAGAGAGTAATGTCTGGCAATCATGCCCGACAGCCTTTCCTTTCCCAGCTCCTGATGGAGCCAGGTTGCCATTTCTACAGCTGAGTGACTCAGTGGCCCTCTGGCCAGACCTGAACCATCAGCTCTGGCATGAGATGAATTCAAACCACTCTGAAACTCATGTGCCCTTGAGCACAGAATCTTACATCCTTCCCATGCCATTAAACATCACATAGGGCCCCCATGGTAGTTCGCCATGACATCCTGGCTTTGGCGAGTTTTTCAATCTCATCAAGGGATGTTATACCCACTGAAATGGTTTCTCTTAACAGTGTCCTCTTTAGAGTTTCACATGGTCTACCTCTTTTTCTTTGGGCTGTTGTGTTCCATATGATAATTGTTTGGGGATTCTCTGATTGTTTCTTCTCATCACATGGCCGACAAAAAAATGTCCATCTTCTTTTTCTGATTAACCATGAGACAGGTTATTTGCTCATCTGTCTGATCTCTGCGTTGTTCTTGAATTCATTCCACTTTATACTGAGTATTTTCCTTAGGCATTTGTGTTCGAAAGAGTCTAATTTCTTTAGTTGTTTTCCAGCTTTCACATGCATAAATTAGGGTGGATATTACATTTGAATTGAATAATCTTAACTTGATTTTTGTGGTTATAACTTTTGAATGTCATATGTTCTCAAGATTTTTGAAGGTCAATGCTGCTTTGGCAATTCAAATTCTAACTTCTTTTCTGGTGTCACCATTGTGGTCTATATAGCTGCCGAGATATGCAAAATGGTTTACTTCTTCAACAGCTGTTCCTTCTATGTATATTTGTCCTTCGTCATTAATGAGAACCTTCATTATTTTTGTTTTATCCTTGTTATATTTCAAGTCCTATTTTACTAGCCATTGAAGACAGGGTATCTGTTTTTACTTGCATTGATTTCATATTGTAACTGATAATAGTTATGTCATCTGCAAAATCAAGATCTTCCAGTTGGGTCTCATGTACCCAATCAATGCCCGTTTTACCTTTGCACCATTTTTTTCGTTATGAAGTCTATGGCAATTCCAAAAAGCAAGGGAGATAATACACATCCTTGTTTCACGCCTGTTTCAATCTGGAACCATTCACTCATTCCTTCGTCTGTATTGACTGCACAAACATATCAATTGTAGAGGTCACTAATGATGTTGACAATTTTAGATGGTATTCCATATATTCTCAAAATCCTCCATAACGATTCTCTGTGTATGCTGTCAAATGCCTTTCTAAAGTCTATGAAGTTCAGGATTAATGCACAGAATACTGAACAAATAATCTGGAATTTGCTCTAATATTTTAATCCTTGCAAATCCACAAATGCTAGGGCTGCTTAAACACAGTCATCCTCTTCTTGTGCTCTCTGGTAACAAATTGCGCAAAAATATCCTGGCAAACAAGACAGAAAAAGATGTGGTCCACATCATGGTGCAGCCCATGATGCTGCAGCTAATATCACTATCTCTAGGACACTGAGAAAGGCATTTACAGCCCACTGCCATGGTCACTACCATACAAACTTGGCAGAAAAGCAAAGATCTTGGTCCCATAGCATCTCAAAATATTTTAATGTTTCTTTTCTGTATTTTTAATATTATGTTTTTAAAAAATGGCATAGGAACCATGACATGACTCATCACCATATAACACTCTTCACGTCTGAAATAAATAGCACAAAATTAACCTCACAATGTTTCAAAATACGTTCTTAAACTCCGAAATAATTACACTAAATGCTGAAGCAACTCAGACCACACAGATTTAGCTGTACATAGTAGATGTGTGCTTTCATTTGACTATGAAAAATGAGCAAGTATTTATCTCATATACAGACCATTTGTTAAAATTATTCAACAATTTCCTAACCTTTATCACAGACATTCCTATACAAAGAATAAGTTTTCAAATATTTTCCCTCCTCCTTCTCCAGGGTATGATCTGCTGCTTTCTGCCACACCTTGTGATACATTTATCTCAGCTTGGGGAAAAAAAGTTTTGGTGTAAATACTTTACTAAAAACAAAATCAACTACTATTTCCCCATTCTGTAACCTCCAGCTAAAGCTGGTCCCATTGGAGGTGGACCAGCAAGACCCTGGCTCTGTGAGGAAGGCAGACTGGCAAAATCTGGAGTTACATAGTGTGACTTTCTTAATCCTGGCTGCATCTGTGATTGAGTCTGGGGGCTGAACATAGGTGGAGGTGGACCTGCTGATGCCTGTGAAACTGCAAAAGTTCCTAAGGATGGCTGTGCACTATGGAAGCTGGTTGCTGGAGGCAACTGAGATGACTTCTCATAGAAGTCTTTTGTCTGAAATGGTCCAGATGGTGGCAGGAGACCTTGTGCACTTGCTGCAGTTGTCACAGGTGGTGGAGGATATTTGGGTGGAAGTGTTGATCTTTCTGGTGACTTCACACCAGCGCCCCCAGGCATGACGGGCATAAATCCCAAAGGGGAATAAATCTCCTTTAGCAACATCAGAGCTGTGTCTTCTGACTCCCTGCATTGAGAGATATCCCAAAGAGTTATACATTTATAACTTATGATGCAACAAAACAAAAATTATATTTTAATTGCTTTCTGATGTCATCTCACCTTTCAAAAACAAAATATTTCTGATAAAGAACAAAATATCATTCTTATGACTGAAGACCTACCATATTGAACATAATGGAAATTTTGTCTGCATTCCTTTCTCTTACTGCTTCTCATTATCCTGTTGCTGCATCAATTAAAATGGTTTTTTAATACATGAAATGTTCTTCAACACTGTGAGCTCATCAAGCACACAGCCCTCTTCTTTCTTCGAGAAAGGCTGGTGATGCTAAATCTGCAGCCCTGTCACCCTGACAAAGTCTGTCGTCTTTTCCAGGCTTGAGTGTGGGCCCCACAGCTTTTCCTTCAGTTCCTCTCCTTGGGCCAGATCTGCACTGGGAGGTTTGAGTGGTCAGATAAGTTTGCAAGATATGTTCTGATGTCTGGATACCAAAGTCGCAGGGACACTTGTTTGTGTGTGGTATCTGAGGTGACAGAGGCCACACAGCCTTGACTGGCAATAAGAAATATACAGCTTGAAGTGCCACCCCTAACTTAATCAGACAGCTGAACTACCTGGGATGTACAGCAACAAGAAATGGTAAATTACAAGGATAAATCAGAGGACAGGGAAAATATAACCTTACTTTAGCTTGTAAATTATGTCTTAGGAAGCCTGTAATGTACCATCAGAAAATTGAGCTTACTAAATTTGTAACACATGAACAGTTCTTCTGTATGTCGATTTTATTTGATTCACCTACTGGAACTGACAAAGTCTCAAATTCGTAACACAGATTTTCACATGACATTGTATTTTTCCATCATATTGTTCCCTTCATGCACTGAAAGAAGATGAACACTGACTTTCTGGAAACATTCTACTAAGGTAACATAAATCTGTATATCATTTTAGTTTCATTAATAACTTTTTTAGGCTCAACAGTCATTTTCACTATTCCTGTTGTGTGATCTCTTTTTAATCACTACTATCACATGGCAAAATCATTAATCCAGCAAGAGGGTGCAAGAATTGAGGGAGCCTGAAAACTGATGATCAACCTGAACCTATGCTCAGTGTAATCTAGTGTGCCTCAAACTGCAAGAAAATATTCTGTTTTCAGTGGTGATTTTTTTTCCACAAACATTTGAGAATAGAAACTTGATAAGAATCTATGGACTGGTAAAAGGCTCCATAACACATCAATGGAAGATGAGAAGTAACAAAGAAATCTACACAGTTTAATTCTTCACTTATAACAGCCATTATGAAAAACAGACCGAGGTAGCTCAGGTACTTAGAAAGAATGGAGGAGGATAGACAGAAGTGATGAATGGGGATAGACCAAGAGGCAGACCAAGACAATGATAGCAAGATAACCTAGAAGAAGATATATGTGCTTTTGGAATAACAACTCTTGAGAAAATATCAATAACAGAGAGTAAAAGAGATGTGTCTTGTCTGCAGCAATAAGTATCAATGCCTCAGAAAGCTGCTGAATTCAACAACTGCTCAAAGAAGAATGGTCAGGTACCCATTTTTACAGCTAGGGTAATCAGGGGGAACTGTATGGCAGGTCTCCAGTCCAAAAGCTTCAAATAAGAGTTAACTGTCAATTGTATCATTCCTACTTCCTATGTATAAAGTAGAAATACTGTGAAAAAAAGATTTGTTAAAAAAAAAAAAAACAGCAAGTATCCTCAGAGGTTTAGAGTACAAAATATTACAACATTGGGATCAGTATGATAAAACAGAAAGAAACACTGAAATTCAAGAACACACAGGAAGAAAACTTAACTCTTCCCGTACCGCGCTGCCCTTTAAGTCCAGTTGTGGTTTACCTTCGGATCCCACACCACCCTTTAAGTCTTCTGATTTGTTTCATTGAAAACTCGATGCAACTTTTCATTTAGCCAAACAGAACTATTCTAGGCCAAAGTCTAGCTAGTTTAGCATCTGGTCATGCCGGAAAAGAAAGGAAATGAAGAAGTGGATCGATCTGAGCGTAAATGTTTCTACTTTTTTCGAGGTTGGTTGGTAGAATGGTCATACTGACCGACTAGACCTAGCTTACTAAATGTGTTTTTCACATCTGTAGACCTGTTAGATTTATTGGATATCAAAAGCATCCGCAATTATCGATATTTCTATACCAATATAAACATTCTGCATTGGATTCTGGCACATTTCAGGTATGTAAAACTTTGATTTTTAGTGCTCAGCCCTAAAAAATATTTTTAGCGCCAAAAAATCGTTCCAGCTTTTCAGAACAGTTGTTTTTTTTCTATTCTTTGTTTCTTTTAAATGATAAATAACTTCATTTATGGAATCTTCTTTCATTTCCACTTATTTTAATATGAGATACACACGTGTTGATGAAGGAGTCTGTTTGTTACAATGAATTTTATAAAGGGACCCCCTTATATGAAAACACCCGCTCGGCCATGTAACATCATCATCGGCACCAACGTAACGTTCGTGTTTTTTTACGCGGTACGGGAAGAGTTAAGATTAATAAAGCCAACAGAATTGAACTGATTCAATGCTGTTCATAAACAAAACAAAACAAAAATAATAATAATAAAGACCCCAAGACAAACTGTGGGCTAGACTCCAGAAATGAAATGACTTGTGCCCAAGGCAAATATCAAGCGGAACTAAAAGAAAAGAAAGGTCAAGGTGGTAAAGAGAGAGATGACTATCTGACTGGGAAGTTTTTATCTTAGCTATAAGTAGTATCTGTAATGATGACTGATGAATATTATTAAATGGTTTAAAAAGTAGCTAGTAAGTCTGCTTTCAATGAATCTTAGCAGCAGAGGCACACTATAAATCAAAGTAACAATACCAGTAGACTGAATGTGAATCCAGAGCAAATAAGTAGTCATTGAAGCTCTCTAGTGGGCCTTCCTGCAGTACATAATCAACCCTTTGGCCTTCATTCAACTGTCCTATGTTGATTTCTTCTTCAGCCACTGATGAGATAGCTATGTAATAGAAAATATTAGGCACTTCTATTTAAATTTGTTTTATAAATCATTTAGCTCTAAGCAAACGTCAAATGATACTAAGAATGTGTTAAAATAAAAAAAAAGAACAACAGATACATAACAAATGCTAAATCAAAGACAGTACAAATACATACCAACTGTTATCAATTTCCTAATTTCTCAGACAATACATAAGAGGGAAGTAAGAAGCATCCCCAGTGATAACAGGGCTAGGAAACCACACAAATCCATTCCTCATTCCCAAGCATACCCTCCTAGTGAACTGCAATGTGAGGCCTATTAATAAACTTTGCTGTGACAGAGACCATATCAATGTAACCTGCCAGGTGATGCTTGGGAATGAAGTAAGGTTTTGTATAGTTCACTGGCCCTGGTGTCTGTGTGAATACCTCTATTTTCCTCTTAAAGGTAAAGGTAGGTAAAGGTAATCCTGTCATGCCCTGGAGGTACATAGGTATATGGTGTTAGCGCCCTTTTCTCCTTGACCTGTCAGCACACTAGAGGGTGATATGGTCAGTATCAGGCCTGGCCATCCTTTCCTTCTCCAACTCCAAAAGAAGTTGGGTACCCATTTCTACAGCTGGGTGACTGGGGTGCCTTCAGCCGGATTTGAACCCAAGATCTTTGCCACGAGAGACAAGTGCATTAACCACTTCGCCACTCAGACACCCATTTTCCTCTTAAAGGACTAAAAAAAAAAACAGCTAAATCTGCTACCAATCTTGGAATGGAATCAGTTCTCATCTGGGACATAACTACTCGCAAACAATATTCCCCTGCATATTTTTCTTCTGTGTTCAATCTCAAATGCTAAACTATCAAGACAAAATGATGAGTCATCTCCATCCTGGTCACAACTAAGAAGGGCAGCGGCCATGACCGCAAAATGCTGAAGTCGGAGACACTGGACCAAGGCAGTCTAGATAGGCAACCACCTCTCACCCGGTGGGGATATTTGCGTATCCTAATCACGCTGAGGTTTTCCAGTGAGAAAGTCAAACTCTGGACTGGATGGGCAACCACCTCTCACCCGGCGGTGATACAAGGGTATCTCAAAACACGTCGAAGTTTTCCGGTGAGAAGGTCCAACTCTGGCCTAGCTGGGCTACCGCCTCTCACCCAGAGGGGATGCACTGATATCCTAAACACGTCGAGGTCTTCCGGTGAGAAAGTCCAACCCTAGACTAAACTGATGCAATGAAAACCACGGTGTCATGCAATCCCACTTCTGAGACCCACCAAGAATACAGGCTAAAGCCCTGTGATACTCTGAACACCTTGTGGTCCTCTCGTGGATCTTGTGTGGTCCTTTTGGGGACCACACAGGAGGTCACGGGACCTAACGAGGACCACAGGCGTAAATTCAGCAGGATCACAGTGCGGTTTTGGCAGTAGAAGCGAACGAAGAAGAAGAAGAAGATACTCTGCAGCTCCCTGTTCAAAGTGTGAAAATTGTAGTTTGTTGTGACTGAACAACCAAACCACCTGTCCCTTACCAACAAAGTAGTATTAAAGTTGATTCCTTGCATACTGTGGTGGAAATGAAGAATCTGATGAGCTTGCTAAAATGGGCACCAAAAAAAAAAAAAAGAATTCTAGCACAGATTATCACTAGAAGAAGTAAAAATCCATCCTCTTGAACACTGCATGGAGACACAGAACAGATAACCCAAAAGACTCCATTCTAAAGCTAAACATTCTGTATATACTGTACAACATTCTACCCATTACTGCTAAAATATCATTCTATATTCCAGCAAACTATAAACTAGATTACTGTATATATCTAGTACAAACTCACATGCAGCATCATCATCTGGTGGCTGCTGTGCCATGTGTGACAGCATATGTGTCACCTCTGACTGCACTTCGTCATCCATGGTATTGCTTTTAGCGTAAGCTCTGCGAGTGTGAGCAAATTCACTGATGGTGTTCCATGTACTTCTGAAGGAATCCATAATCTTCTGTTTGATATCAGTGCCATATCTAGTTACTGCCTCTTTAAACTCTAGTAAAAACCAAAAAAAAAAAAATGTTACATCTCACATTCTCAAAATGACAACAGATCCATTAGGTTCAAAACTATCCATTAGGTTCAAAACTATCTTCAGAAACTGAGGCATGCCAAAACTATCATTAAGTAAGGGTAAGTTTGGCCTTCATGCTTATATTAATACGAGACCAAACATATTAATTTTTTTTAATAAAAAGAAATAACAATTTAAAAATATCAATATCCTGTCTCCAACAGATTATCTTTTTCTTTGTTCAAGCATTAGATTCTGGTCAACAGATGGTTTAATGCAGGTGGTTCCTAAAATTTTCAGGCTGTACCACCCCCCACTCCCCATGCTACATCTCAAGTGACCCTCATACATTCTCTCTCTCTCTGAACCTTAAGTGCCCAGGGCACATGGGGCTTCCGTGAGGGTTTTCCACAAATGCCTGTCCTTCGCCTTTTTTTCTGCTCTTGCCCAGGTGAGCCCTCTATTGCTTAACATCCTTTCTGTTGTTCTTCTCCATGTCTCTTTTGGTCTACCCTTACTTCTGTTCCCCTGTGATGTCCATCTTAGTGCTATTTTTGGTAGTGAGTTGTCAGTCATTTGGAGCACATGTCCCAACCATCGCCAGCGTCTTTCCTCAATAATTGTTGTCAGTGGCTTCATCTGCATTTCTGCCAATAAGATGTTATTTCTTATGGTGTTTGGCCAAAATATTTTTCTAATTCTTCATAAACATTTAGTCGGGAAAGAATTCAACTTGTTTTCTATGGTTTTGGTGATTTTCCAGCATTCACTTCCATAGAGTAGTACACTTAGAACATTAATCTTAAATATCCTGATTTTCATATTTATGCTTAGTTCTTTTTATTTCCATATAGTCTGCAGCATTGCAAAAGCCTGGTTTGCTCTAGTAAGTCTGCTGTTGATGTCCTCTGTGCTGTCTCCATTTTCTACTACTCTGCTGCCAAGGTATACAATTTCATTGACCTCCTCCACTAACTTGCTATCTACTCTGAGTACATTTCTGTTGTTCACATTTTGCTTCATTAACTTTGTCTTTCCTACATTGATCTTTAGTCCTATGTTGTTTGCATTCTGAGTTAGCTTGTTTATTTTATCGTGCATATCTTTGTGACTGCTTGATAAAAGACAAATGTCGTCCACAAAGTCAAAGTCCTCCAGCACTGTGTCAAGGGTCCATTGTAATCCTCTGCGTTTGTCTATGTTGCCTCCTTCATTAACCAGTCTACTGCCAAGATAAACAATGTTGGTGATAGTACACATCCCTGTTTCACTCCTGTTTGTACCATAAAAACTGCTGGAGGTAGTGACCGTTTCCACTTGTTTATTAGTAAGTGATCGATTTGGTTTTCTGTGGTTTTATCTGGTGACCTCCAAGTCACCTTATGGATGTTTTTGTGTTGGAAAATTGTCCCTCCGATGGTCATCATGTTTTCTTCACAGAAACCGCACAGTCTTTCTCCATTTTCATTTATTTCTCCGATTTCCTCTCTTCCCATGATTATTCTTCTATCTTCATTTCCTTCATCTACTTTTGCATTGAAGTCGGCCAAGATGAGTAGCATATCATGCTTGGGTATTGTTTCTACTGTGGCTTGGAGGCTGTTGTAAAATCTTTTAATTCCTCTTCAGCTGTTTCTGTTGGTGCATCATCATCATCATCATCATGTGCCGTGCCGACTGGCGTTGGCTATTATGCTTCTCCAGAGTACACGATCCTTCATGCAGGCCATCAGCTCAGTTGGTGATCTCCTCTCACACCATCCCGTCAGACTGTCCAGTATTATTTCTCTTGGTCTTCCTCTTGATCTTCTTCCTTCTATTTTTCCTGTTGTTATAATATTTTCTATGCCCCCTCTTCTCATTGCATGTCCTATGAAAGTACATTGTCTCTCTCTTATCTTTTTGACAAGGTTTTTTGTCTCTCCAGCTCTTCTCCTACATTCTTCATTAGTTATTTTTGCTGTCCAGGGGATTCGCAACATTCTTCTAATAAACCACATTTCTGCTGCTTCCAATGATTTTTGTGCAGACTTGCCTATTGTCCATGATTCACTTCCATATAACAAGATAGGTTCAATATAGCATTTTAGGACTCGTTTTCTAACATTCATTGATAAGGATGTGTTGGTCAATATGTTTCTCATTCTCTGAAATGCAGTCTTTGCTTGGCCTATTCTGTTCCTAATTTCTGTTCTGCATTTCCCATCTGAAGTTATTACTGCTCCAAGGTATTTGAATTTCTGCACCTGCTTTAGAACAGTTCCGTTTAATTTAATACTGCATGCTGGTGGATTCTGTTTCTTAGATATAACCATAGTCTCTGTCTTTTTGATGTTCAAAGTAAGGCCTTTCTGTTCACTTTCTTTGGCGACTTTATTCAAGAGATTTTGCAGGTCTTGTTGGTTCTCAGCTATCAGTACTGTGTCGTCAGCATACCGAAGGTTGTTAATATTGTATCCTCCAATTTTTATGCCTGGTTCTGTGATGATTGTTCTTAGAATATTCTCGCTATACAGAGAAAAAAGGTCTGGAGATAGTACACATCCTTGTCGCACCCCTTGTTTTATAGGTTGATATTTTCCAATTCTATTTTCAACTCGAACTGCTGCTTCTTGCTGCCAGTATAGATGTTTTACAACCCTCAGGTCTTTGCCGTCTATATTGATGTCTTCAAGCATTTTAATAATTTCATTATGTTTCACCTTGTCAAATGCCTTGGTGTAATCAATGAAGCATAAGTAGAGATCTTTCTGTACTTCTAAAGCTCTTTCTGTTAGTGTTCGTAAAGCATAAATGGCATTGTGTGTTCCCTTTCCTTCAACAAATCCAAACTGTTCATCTGCTATTTCCATTTTTATCTTTTTCCTTGTTCTTCTCATAATTATTCTCAGAAGTAGCTTCGTTATGTGACATGAGAGGCTGATAGTCCGGTGGTCGTCACATTCCTTTGCACCTGGTTTCTTTGGTAGTGCTATAAACGTGGATTTAATCAGGTCACTGTTGGTGCATAACAAACTATAATAGACAGCTTCGTGAATCTTGAGTTGAAGCGTGCACATAATAATCTCTCATTTATTGGGGTCCATTTCAGCAATGCTCTTGATGCTTCTTGTGTTATAATCAATGCTACTCCTCCTTCATGAAGATCTTCTTTACCTGATCATATTATTGTATCTTCTGTGTGCTGTGTTGTTAATTTCCTTCTGCCTTGTCCTGTCCATCTTGCTTCTTGTATTCCTAGTATGTCTAGTTTGTATCTGTGCACTTCCTTGATGGTTTGTGCTAGTTTTCCAGTCTGGTTAAGTGTTCTTACATTCCAGCTGCCTATTTGCATCTTGTGTTTAGGTTCCAGGAGGTCTGCAGTCGGGCTGGGGACTTCCAGCGGCTGGCTTTCATCCACAACCTTCATGGGCTCAGTTTCCTGATAAGCATTTCTCCTTCCACCTGCATTTGTTTTTTCCCTTGCTTCCATTTCTGTAGCAGTCTGATATAGTTTTTTTTACCAGATAGGGTTGCTGGCCCTATGCCGAACCCTCCTTAGTCGCCTTTTACGATCATGCGTGGTAGAGTACGGTGGTCCTATTCTTTGCAGATCCCGGGTACCACATGGGGGCTCATACATTCAGGCATACAAAAAATATGGCAACTTGCCAACTGTTCATACTTCCTGCCTCTTCCTTTTCCCTCCCTGCACCTTCCCACTACTCACTTTTGGAACTACAAATTAAATATAAATCACTCCCTTGGGTGTTTGATTTTAAGTTTTGCTGAGGGCCTTTGCACAAATTTTGACTTCAGAAATTTGGTAACCACTTCCTACAAACCAGCATTTATCTCAATAATCTGTTCAAGGACTAACCTGCAATTCCCAATCCAATCTTTTTCTGATTATCACATTACTAATTATAGTACTAAATCAAAGCTTTCTCTATGATAAACATGTTTGTATGTCTATACATTTGTGGCCCTTACCTAAATGGAGACGTTTCCTTCCTTTATAATGAGGCACTTGCACAGGTTTAATACTGGTAGTGTTAGGTCTGATCAAAGGCTCTAGTCTGTATGCCTAAAGAGAAGTGACAAAATTATGACAAATATATTTTATTTCTTACATAAATACCCATTTAAAACATTTACAATTATAATTATAAGGTACATGCCTTTAATAACTTCAAAGCTTTCCTATTCTGCTTTACATTGTTCTCATGGTTTTGTAATATCAAATACAGTTAAATTCCTATTTAACTCTTTCCGTGCCACAGTAAGAAAAGCGGACGTTCAGTTACATGCCAGAGTAAAAGCGCAGGTCTTGATATGTTAGGGGGTATAGTTGTAAAATGGAATGGAAAACAGTAGTTACATGTACTTCCGTGTACTTATTATGTTTAAAAGTATAACTAAATGTATGAAAGTTTCATAAATGCAGAGTTTTTTTAGGAAAAAAGAAGTAATGTGATGTTTTCAGACACTGATTGTGCCCAGCTCACCATCAGCTAGGTCTAGATATGAACTACTTACCATCTGAGATGTGTAGATCTATATGTTGATCTCATATTCTGATTCTATGTTGCATTCTCGCTAAATTAATGTCTGAAATAACCTTCTAACTACTTCTCCCATTGTCTAATATGTCTAGATCTACTTGGGATACATTCAAGAGCAGTGGGGTGGTCACAGGCCATGTCCATACCCCTATCTACATCATCAAAAATTGAAAAATTTCGGTCCTTCTCTTCCTTTTTCTCGTTCGAAATCACTCGTAACTAGGCACTCTTTCGACATTTTGAAAAGTGTCACCGGAATCGCGGACAAAATATGTACAATCTAAATGTTACACCGGTTGTTTTATTGAAACAAACCAAGCGTAAAAAAATTGATGCCTGATAAGCAACGGGGGTACAGGAAGCGTAAAAAAACTGATGTCTGGCACGGAAAGAGTTAACATATTTCAATTTTACATTTACCCATATTTTACATGAAAGAATGACAATCATACAATGTTATGCAAACGCAAACGACGCAGATGACGAAATAAAAGACAATTTCTATCACAACTACAACAACTCATTAACACAGCCCCTAAACATGACATCCTAGTGAATAGAAATATTAACCCAAGACAGCAACAACAACAAAAAAACATCAGCATACTTACCACTGGGTCAAACTGTGATCAAAGGAGAAAGAGAAGGAGAAAAAGAAAACAAAATGTTAATGCACTGTTCAGAGAACAAGTGAACAATCAACTAACTTATACACTACTACAAATTTACAAAGGAGTACAAGGAACTGAATATCTTTAAAATTATTTTTTATACATAATTTTACTGATCATACAATATCACAGTGCAGCAGGTTTCTGTTTTCACATCAAAGGAAAGATAACCTCTCAAAGTGACAACAACACCCCCCCCCCTTATGCTGACGGTCATTTTGAACATGAAACAATTTCTTTTGTATAAAACAGCAGTTCTCTAAATGCTGTCAAAAACATCAATTTTAAAGCTTGCCACAACCAAAATGAAAATAAATATAGATTTCACACACACACACACAAACAGCAACTCTTAAGCATGAATTATCTCTGCTAACATCTGTTCTATATGCAGAAAAAAAGGAAATAAAAAAAAAACTCAGAAATTCCACAAAGTGAAAGAGAACATCACTCTGACCGAGAGAAGAAAACAATTAAGTTGAAAGAAAACATCCTGCTAAAGAATTTGTTAAAATTGGCAAGGACCATCATACTCTCCCACAGCAGTGGAATTTGCTTAAGAAGCACTCACTGCATACCTCCAGCAGTGGAGTTTGCTTAAGAAGCACTCACTGCATACCCTCAGCAGTGGAGTTTGCTTAAGAAGCACTCACTGTATACCCTCCAGCAGTGGAGTTTGCTTAAGAAGCACTCACTGCATACCCTCCAGTAGTGGAGTTTGCTTAAGAAGCACTCACTGCATACCCCTCCAGTAGTGGAGTTTGCTTAAGAAGCACTCACTGCATACCCCCAGCAGTGGAGTTTGCTTAAGAAGCACTCACTGCATACCTCCAGCAGTGGAGTTTGCTTAAGAAGCACTCACTGCATACCCTCAGAAGTGGAGTTTGCTTAAGAAGCACTCACTGCATACCCTCAGCAGTGGAGTTTGCTTAAGAAGCACTCACTGCATACCCTCAGCAGTGGAGTTTGCTTAAGAAGCACTCACTGCATACCCTCAGCAGTGGAGTTTGCTTAAGAAGCACTCACTGCATACCTCCAGCAGTGGAGTTTGCTTAAGAAGCACTCACTGCATACCTCCAGCAGTGGAGTTTGCTTAAGAAGCACTCACTGCATACCCCTAGCTTTTTGGCTCTACTCAGGGACCTAAAAAAACATAACCACCATAAACTTACATCCTTCCTGTGCCGTTAAACATCACATAGGGCTCGTAAGGTAGTCTGCCAATTTTTCCTGCTTTCGGCGAGCTTTTCAATCTCACCAAGGGATGTTATGCCCACTGAAATGGCCTCTCTTAATAATGTGAGTTTCACGTGGTCGATCTCTTTTTGTTCTGCTTGTTGTGTTCCACTTGATAGCTGGTTTGGGGACTCTCTGATTGTTTCTTGTGATCAGACCTGTGATCTATTGTAGTGCTCCAATAATCATCGATTTCAGGTTTAGGTTGCATGCTCACAGCGATGATTGTCACCAGAAATTTGTACATTTCATGGCAACCAATAGGTTGATTGGCTAAGTCTCATATCAGCATAAGCATTTATGCTTTTCATGAGACTGTCTAAAATATCAGGCGTGAACAGTGCCAGAAAAAAACTCTTTGGTGCCCTCTCATTGCCAAGATTCAGCAAGATACCACTGCCATCAAAACTCCTGGTATGTTGGTAGGTGTGGCTACCTTTTCATTTGCCTGTGCTGCTCTCCAGTTTGAAACTGCTTCTGCATATGCTCTTTGTGCCGCAGAAGTAGTCTTCTTTGCCCGTTTGGCAGATGGAGGAGCAGAAGTGATATGCTGTAGAGCAACAGCACTCGGTGAGGGACGACCGTTACTGTCAGGGTCACTTTGTGAACTATTATCTGCGGTCGCCTCACTAGAAATAGAATGGCTGAAAGCCTTCTCATTAGCTAACGTCTGGAAAAAACTATCTAGCTACTTCTGCAGTTTGTCTAACAGGTCTAGAACAGTCTGGGGTACATAGAGTAACATCTGTCTGCTCAGAAGACATGTCCATATTACTAGCGTACTTACAAAACAGTTTTAAAAAAAAATAAGCTGGAATAGAAATTTCAAAAAAACACCATCGCTGGCTACCCACACTGAAAAAAGGAAGAGGAAGCTTCAACTGACATGCCCGCTGACAGGTTACAATACAAACTTTGCACCAGTTTCTTAATGATATGAAGCACTGAATTATTAACGGCTAATCTGCATGGATGAGCCCACCGGAAGTAGCCACAAAGGGTGATCCAGCAGCGGAAGAGATAAATCCAATGTTTGAAAATGTTGAAAAAGAAAGCATCATTAGTTTATGAAAGAAACTATTAAACTCGGACAATAAACATGATCTACTGAATTCAATCTGGACATAAAAATCTGTGAATGTATTACTTTAATGTAATAAATGTAACACTCCTCTCTTACAGGATGAAAGATGTTGAAGACTCTGGGACATGTAGGCAGATGAAAAAACTCCCCAAGGCCCTGCACACCTCGTAAAGATAAGAATACCGCTACAGGCGAGCCTAATGCAAACAGGGTGCTGGGAGTGAAGTCCAGTTGTGGGTAGTTTACGTTGAGCTGACCTGCACCTGTGTGACCTTGTATGTATCTGGCAGTGACAAGTTGGCTGCTAGAGAGATAAAGATTTAGCATATTATTCGAAGCTACATTTTCCTTAAAAATTTATTAACACATAAAGAACACTTTGGATTGTAATAACTTATTTCTCCTTGCTTCTGGACTGTTTTTTTCTTCTGCAATTTGTTCAAGATTACAAACTATTTTTTTTTGTTGGTAGGATTTCTATTTCTTAAAAAACAAATGCTGTTTATCTTTAAATTTAAGTAAACAGGATTACTGCACTATTAACAGTGAGACCTGTAACATTTTGCCATTACAAAATCATTTTCTATAACTCTTGTATAACATTTACTTAATCAAAGCAACTGTTGCTGCATACTTGGGCAACAAGGGCCTAAGGCGCAGTGCTAAAACTGAATGATGTTAGGGCTGGCGAACCACAGTAGACCACGACCCTATTCTTTCTCCCTGTGGTGCCCCTAGAAACATACACATTAGTCTGGCTGAGTGAATAGGGATCACAATGGGAAGCCGACCCTGATCCTAAAAATATACTAAGCCAAAGTTGGATGCATCGAGCCGAAAGGGATATAATAGCAAAATTCAGCAACCAATATTGTTTTGAGTATGAACAATGCTGCAGAAGACATTCTTAAGGACTGGCAATTATAATATATTTACTCATCTGAATTCAAGAACTGGAAAATTTCATAAAAAGAAGCTGATATGAAGCAGTCTCATTATGTAGATATGAGTTGCATAGGCAAGTCAAGAAGTAAATGAAATTAAAAAAATAAACATCTGAAGAAAGTTATCAAGTATATATACTGGATGGGCAGAAAAACAAATGATGAAATAAAAATATGCAGAACTTTGCCAAATGATTAAAACAAATTTAGCAAAATATTTTTTTTAAAATTTACTTATACATGCCTAAGAAGAAAGAAGTTAGACTGGAAAATGCAGTCAATAAAATGAAAATGGGAAAAATATCTGGATGTTGACCAAGTGGCATAAGGCGAAAAAAAAAAAAAAATCAAACATCTAATTAGGGATATCAAGGAATGCAAAGACTGGAGAAGCATTATCTACACTAGGCACCCGAAGAAGATGAGATATATATATATATATATTTTTTAAAAAATTTACTGTTAGTTTATCAATGTATGGTGCCTGCTCTCCCCACTAAAGCCTATCTTGGAATTTGGATCTGGGGTATGTGGTGCTCATGAAATGTGGCTGAAAAATAAATAAGTACTAAATTCAGATCGCTGATCCTCACCCATTACTTGCTGTGGTTACGCCACTAGCTGAAACAACAGCAGACATGGCGTGTGTCTGTGTGACCTCCAGTTCTGCTCCGGCCTTCCTCTCAGTCATCTCCTTAGTCTCAGTGACCTGATTAAACTGACCAAGTTTAAAATCATTACAATTTTCCCAGACCTCAGGTGGTGTGACAAGTATTATCTGTATTCATGAGACCATGTGTTTCCACCTGCTGTTGAAAGATCTCTTAACTGCAAACTAAAAGCTTCTGCAGTCAATGTTATGGTGAAGATCTTAGATCTTGCTATATTTTTGCACAGCCTCATATGCTCTGCTACCCAAAGTCATGGGTCACCTCCATGAATAATACTGTCAAAATTCTTTCTGCATGTCCCACAGCTTTCCATTTGTGCTTTTCTCTTATGGCTTTGTTTGGACTCCTATACCTCTGTATAGAATGCAGATATGCAGGATGTTGTTCTGGAGTCTGTTTTGCCATATGCAGAGCTGGATTTGATCAATCTTCCATTTACACAGAAGGTCTTTTAGTCTACAATGTCCCTTTCAGGGCCTGAAAACTGCAGTTTTTTTTCAGCGTTCCATTTTTGCTTTATAATAGGATTTCTTTAAAAAATGTATTCTGTATTTATTCTTTGTCTTCATGTATTATTGTACTTTCCCTTGAGCATTTTTGCCTCTTTCAGTGGTATCTTGTGAAAGAATTGTTAATTTTTTTTTTAAAAATTGTATATTGTGTACATATTTCTTCTCTAATACTGTGTGCCTTGACTAACCAAAGTGACAAATGTTATTTTTGGAGTGGCAAGTTACAGAATATTTCTATTCATGTCCCTACACATGTTTTTGATCAACCAAATAACGGCAAGAAAAGAAGTGAGTATCCTCAGAATTTGAAGCATCTTCAATGGCCAATGTACTGCAGTGGCTTTCCTTTACTTCCCATACAGGACTCAATATGTAAGTTCTGCTCAACAAAATTGTCCCACACTTTTCTACTTTTGTGCCATAAGCTGGGTATTAGATACAAAAACCTTGTTTTGTAGGGATACATATGCAATTAGTTACAGTCTCAGCAGCGGGAAGCTTTTTTTTTTTTTTTTAAAGTTTATTAAAATTTCAGCAAAATATAAATACAAAATTATATCTAACTCCTCTGGGAACAACTGTGTTAAGAACACATTTATCTTAATATAGTCTTTGTGAGATAGGAAACAGATCTGAGTGCTGAAAAACTCTGACATACCTCTGTAGCCCAGAAACCTGTAGCAACCAACGCTAATTGTAATGTCAGGATGGTGGGACGGATGAGGACATGGAGATCACCAGCGGGAATGAGGAAAATCTGATGTGAAACCAATGAATCCAGGAAGTGACAAACCTATGGATCTCTACAATAATGGCTACCAGAATGAGGTAAACAAAACAGAGCCAGCAGACTATAGGTGGCATGGAATGGATATTGCTGAAGCACTCATCAGATTCCTCATCCCAAAGTTCGAGTGTCTCTGTAGAACTGTCTCAAAGCCGTTGGGCCTGATGTGAAGAAGGAGCTTAAGAATAGCCACTAGAGGCTGGAAAACAAACAGGCCAGCCTACACCATTGTCTTTATAGCAGTCCGAGCATGACCGCAGTTTGCCCTAGTTAGGAAAGGTGTTGCAGTCAGAGGTACCCAGCTAGAAGGCTCGTCACAAAAATCAGGGTACCATGCATTACTGCTAAATGTGTAGAAAGAAGAAGAAGAAGTTAACCAAATAAAGGAATTGTGTTGGTAAACACAGGACAGATGATGTGCCAAGAATTAATATGCTACACCCTAGCATAATCAGGGAAAAAAAAGTGAATCAGAGTGGACACAGACAATTATAATCAGATCAGATATAGACAACTATAATCATAGCAAATACAGACAATTATAATCAGAATGGATATAGACAATTATAATCAGAGTTGATGTTTAAGAATCAGATGGCTGCCACTAAATATAAACTTTATGAAAACAGACTGGTTTATTACTACATTCCCAGCACAGAAAGATTTAGAAATAATATCAATGAATGAATCTGATGTACAGTTTTGGTAGTACTCCTCTACAAAGTGCTTAGTACATGATCAGTTTACCATTTTTTCTTTTTCCTCCTTTAAAAAGGCTAACAGTTTCTTCCTTGGGCCCATGGGCAGACCAATTTCTTTCAGGTCTTGTTCACTGCACATTACCTGCAACAACATCTTTGTCCATTCACTATACCCAAACAAGTGGCACACAAAGATAATATTTAAAAAATTAATTAAACTTATTTTAAAAAATATAATAATGATGCTTGTATATAAATTACACATTAAAGCTGAATGTACTGATTATAACATTTATGTCAGTGTTGAGTTGTGATCTTTGTCAGTGTTGAGTTGTGATCTTTGTCAGTGTCAGTGCTGAGTTGTGATCTTTGTCAGTGTCAGTGCTGAGTTGTGATCTTTGTCAGTGTCAGTGCTGAGTTGTGATCTTTGTCAGTGTCAGTGCTGAGCTGTGATCTTTGTCAGTGTCAGTGCTGAGCTGTTATCTTTGTCAGTGTCAGTGCTGAGTTGTGACATCCTGTGGATATATCAAGTACACACCATATATTAAATGTTGTTGCCAAGAATCTGTGAGATCCACTTCCTGCAGATGATAAGTTTCACCAACAGTTGAAGTTTTATCATTAATATCTGCAGGCAAAAATAACTCTCACGCTTATGTGCTATTGTGATTATAATCAAAATAAATTTTCAAGAAAAAAGGACCTTCACCTTAAGACATTGTGTGATAAAACAGAGCACTATAAGAGATGTATTTTCTACATATTATTCAAACATGCCAAATGATAACTTCTTATTTTGCAGATGGCGTATCATCATTAGCAAATAGTCATCCACCTATAGGTTATAAGTACTGAAACATAGTTTCCAACAAAAAATGTAATAAAAAGAAGAAGCTGCTAAATAAGTGTTAAAAATTACCAAGTATCCCATTAACCATACCAGATACGCAGTCAGCATCCGAACTTTCTTATACTTTAAAGCAAACATGTTGTTGCTATTGAAAACGAATATAGAAAATGACACTCTTACCAATGAGTCAACATCAATTTGTTCTTGCTGGAAAAAGTTCACATGGTCCTGGAGTCCAATTTTTGATAAGAAAGATTCAAGAGTCACTTCTTTATCACTTGCATCCACTTCTGCGTGAGAATGGTCACTGATGCTACACTCATCACTATGCATGGTCAGTGCTGACAATGGAACCTAAGAGTTTAGAACGTTATTATCTATAGAATTGTGCAGTTGAAATTTTCTGGGAAAGTTCAGTTTAACAAAAAAGCTAATAAACAGTTTATGGCTAATGAAGTGGCATATCTTTTGTTTCCATCTTCTAGGGCACTCTTGAGAATTCTCATGCTAGGGCATAACCAAGACGCAACTCTTGAGACAGGACATAACCAAGACACAAGCTTTCTTCAAAACTTTAGAACTAGGGCATAACTCTCTTTAGAACTCTCGGGATAAGACATAAACAAGACACAAAGTCACAATTCTTACATGCTACAGTTCTTCTTCTTCTTCTTCTTCGTTCGCACTGTCTGTCTATATCTGCAGTCCTGTCTCTTGGATAAATTTCATTGTTTTTTGTAACTCATGTATGGAACCGTAGAGCTTATCTTCTTTAGTGGTTTCACTGGGCCAGTAATTATTTCTCAGTGTCTCGTAGTTGATGCAGTTCTGGAGGATATGTTCCACGGTTTGGGGCACCTGGGCACATGTACATAGATTAGTAGTACCAACCTTAAACTTTGTATATATATGACTTCGGAGTCGGCTGTGTCCTGTTCGGAGACGGAAGATGGTGACTTGTTCCTTTCTGTTTAGCATGTGATAGTCATCATGTGGTGGTGTTTGTGGCTTCCTGTAGGTTTTTATCATGCTTTTCTTCTGATTATAGGTGACTGGTATGTCTGGTTGCTCCATTTCAGTGCCCTCTTTGGCCAGATGGTCAGCTTTCTCATTGCCTGGTATCCCACAGTGGGAGGGAATCCATTGCAAAGTGACTCCATGTTGTAAGCCAATTTTTGACAAGGCATCCTTAAGGTCTGGTAGTTTGTTGCGCTGAAGAGCCTCCAGTACTGATCTTGCATCTGTGAGAATTACTACAGGACATGTATCAATTCTGGAGTCTGATAGTTTTTCAACTGCAGCAATAATTGCCCTAACTTCTGCATCAAAGTTGTTGCAGTATTTACCAGTGGGTATGGAAATCTTGTCAATGGTGTTGTTTGGATATTCAATGTATGCTCCTGCCCCACCATTCTTTATGGCATTATGTGCAGATCCATCTGTATACACACGTATCCAGGTGTCACATGGATATTTGTCATCTAGAACACTAAGTGTGGCTATTGATCTTACAAGACTGCTCTGCATCTCACCATTCTGCACACCTTTCACTTTAGTCTGAATAGTTATTTGTGTATAATCTGCTTCTTTCCATGGTGTATGCTCTGGTACAGATGATAATGGAGTGACTACAGTTGGAAGGTCAGGTATCAGCTTACGCATACGCTTGGCCTGATGAATGAAGCTGCTTCTTTTAAGCCGTCCTAATGCCAAGTTATTGAATCTCTCCTTCAGGGGATGGCTTACAGAGCTAAGGAATTTTTCTCCCATGGTCATGACCTTTGTGTCTCTACGTTCCTTTAGCGGTTGAACACCAACTATTTTCTGCATTTCTACTATTGGTGTGGACCTCATGGCACCTGTGATAATCCGTAGTGACTGATTTTGAACCTTGTCTAGATTATGCAGCGTAGTGTTTGATGCTGTGCACCAAGATGTTGAGCCATATTCTAAATGTGGTAGAATACTTTGCTGATATACGTTCTTGAGGATTCTTTCACTAGCTCCCCATGTAGTCCCACTCAATTTTCTTAATATGGCTAGTTTTCTTCTGGCTTTTGCTTCTGCAATGTTGATGTGTTGCTTCCAAGTCGGTTTTGAGTCAAGAGTCACTCCTAAGTAAGTGGGTTGGTTGTCCATCCTTAAGGGTATTTCATTTACAAAGATCTTACCTGCTTTCTGTTTAGATGAGAGGGTGAACAGAGTGGTGCTTGATTTCTCTGTGTTGATACTTACACACCATTTGTTTGTCCATGATGTCAAGATGTCTGCTGCTCTTTGGAGTCTCTGTGTAGCAACTGTCGCATATTCATCTGTACACCACATGACCAGATCATCTGCATACAGTGCTGCTTTGATTCCATAGGGAAGTTCCTTGACCAGGTCATTAATGAATACAAGGAATAGTGTAGGCGAAAGGACTCCTCCTTGTGGTACACCGTGTCGCAGAAGTACTTTCTGGCTTTTGTGTCCATCCATTACTACTCTAGCTCTTCTATTGTGTAAATAGGACTTTATCCAGTTGTACAGTCTTCCATTCACATTGCAGTTTCTTAGTTTCCACAACAGACCTTTTTTTCCATACTTTATCAAAGGCTTTCTTCAGGTCTATCCACGCTGCTAGTACAAGGTTTTTCTCTTGGAATGCATCCTCAATCTCTTGAGAGAGATAGGTCACTTGATCTTCCGTACTGTAGTACTGCCTAAATCCTGCTTGTTGTGGAACGAGAAGGTTTTCACTTTCTAGGTACCATTTTAGCCTCAGGTCAATGATGCGTTCCATCGTTTTGCATAGGCAGCTAGTGAGACTGATTGGCCTGTAGCTGGAGGCAGTATCACTGTTTTTCCCTGGTTTTAGCAGTGGTACCATGCTTGCTTCCTTCCAGATTTGAGGTAACTTACCTGTGCTCCAGCACATATTGAAAATATCCAACAGCTTTCCCATTGCTGCCATTCCCAGGTTCTTGATCATTTCATTGGACACTTCATCTGGTCCTGGTGATTTCCTTGGTTTCAGTTTACTAACTGCTAGGTCTAACTCACTGCGTGTGATTGGTGCATCCATGACCTCCACTTTTCTGACTTGTTCCTCCTCTTTCTGTGGCTCGATGCGCACTGTACGCTCCTTCTCTGGATGGATATCAATGTTGCAGTCCTGTGCAAACATGCGAGCAAAGTAATCTGCTACCTGCTTACCTGTAAGAGTTTTCCCATACTCTATTAGTGTAACCTTTGTACTTCTTCCAGTACTCTCATCATTTAACTGTTTGATTAGTTTCCACAGTTTCCTTCCATCCTTTTCAAAGTTTAGGGACTCTGTTTTCTCTCTCCAACTTTCCCGTCTGGCTTGCAGCTTTGCTCTCTGAAATTTGGCCTTAGAATGTTGGTAATTATTGTGGTGTTCTTGGCATGGTCTATTTTCTGCTTGCTTTCGAGCTGCTTCCATGTCATCATGGAGTTTTCCCAGCTCACTAGACCAGTATGGTTTATAGTCCCTGCGAGCTCCTCTGGGAATGGTTTCACGAGCGGCCTGAAGGATACAAGCATTGAATTCCTTCACTATGCTGTTAATATCCTTACCTTCTATGGACAGCTGTCCCACCAGGATACCTGTACGATGTCTGTACATTGTCCAGTTTGCTTTTTTATAGTTCCATCTGGGGAGAGGGTTACTGGTGTTAAGGAGTTCATTTTCTATTGTCAGGAAGACTGGTCGATGGTCCCTACCTCCAAGTTGTTTTCCAACTTCACGTGTAATGTTCCACTTCAGATCTGGAGAGTGGAATGCCAGATCTGGTGTTGATTTTGTATGCCAAGCCCTTGAGTAAAATGTTGGGGGATCCATTGGCTGGTTGATCAGGAGAAGTCCATTATCATCCTGCCAGCTCTCAACTTCCTCTCCTCTCTTGTCTATGTGACATGCTACAGTTATATCTCCTTATAAATAAGAACTTGAAGCCCTTGGCAGTTGATGCTGTAGTTAGGGTACTGTAACAAAATATTACACCAAACTGTAGCTATTATAGCTTTTTTATAATTCCCAAAGTGGATTTAACAAGTAGACTTCTTACCAAGCTCTACCCAGAGTGGAATTTCTGCATACTTTACTCAAGTGTGGATTTGACAACCAGACATCCCAGCAAGTTTCATCCATAGTGGACTAAAACAGACTTCCCATCAAGCTCTATTCATAGTAGACTAAACAGACTTCCCATGAAGCTCTATTCATAGTAGACTAAACAGACTTCCCACCAAGCTATATTCATAGTGGACTAAACAGACTTCCCAGCAGGTCTATCCATTGTGGCAACAGACTTGCCAACAAGCTCTATCTATAGTGGACTAAACAAACTTGCTAGCAAGCTCTATCCACAGTAGACTAAACAAGAAAATGTCCTAGCAGCCCTACCCAGAAAAGACTTAACAAGAGGATTTCTCAGCAAACATTGGGTAGACAATGCTGCAATGTAGTGATTAGTGCACTTCTGCTGACAAGAAGATCTTGGGTTTCATTTCCCAAATGGGGACCAACCGGCACCAGGGTCAATCTAACCTCAGGAAATTGGCACCCAAGGATCTCTGGAAAAAATGAAGACAGTGAGGCTAGATTACTGGTCCCCCTACTTCATAATGCTGTGGCTCAGAAATGTGAAGGCACTAATACTCCACACCCCAACAGCATGCAAATGCCAGATGGCATAATTTTAAATTTTCCATTCAGAGAATTACCAAGCAGACTTCTCAGCAAACTCTGCCCCTTTCTGGCCAAACTGTAGAATCAGAACAGCCTGTTTACCCAGACTAAGGTCTTGATCAGCAACATTCTGCTGACCTGACCTGATGACCATATCATGTTTCAAATAGTCATCTTTTGCTCCTCTAATATACTTTATTTGCATGGTTAAACTGCCAGCAGTTTCAATGCTCATCACCAGATGGTGCTCAGTGTAACACACAACACTCATCACTAGATGGTGCTCAGTGTAACAACACAACACTCATCACTAGATGGTGCTCAGTATAACAAAGTTGTGGATGTATGCTGCAATTATATATTTTATGACTGTAAAAAAGTGACACTAGTGTTCCACTTTGTGCCACTAAAAAATATAGGATGATTTCTTTCTTTTAGTTTTTCATTTTTTTTATTTCAAAATATACTGTTCAAAAAACAGAAACGCAACACTGCTGTAGTTGTAATGGACACCAAATTTCAAACTTGTATCACAATTTTATTTTAATTAATTAATGTTTCAGTCCTGGCATTAAGAAACTTTAAGACTTTAACAATGAAATGATGTTCATTAAATTTGATTTGGAATTTTATTCTTTGCGAATGAGGCATCCGTTTCAGTTGGGTGTATGGCCTCCTCTAGCCTGTATCAGAGAACGACATCTTGACATGGATCCAATTAGCCGCTGGATCTGTTGTTGTGGGATGACTGCCCACTCTTCCCGCAGTGCAAGAGACAACTGTCGGAGATTGGCTGGCACCATGTCTTGCTGGCGGACTTGTCTGTTGAGTTCATCCCATAAATGTTCTATTGGGTTCATGTCTGACGACATGGATGGCCACGGAATGGTCTGGACGTTGTTGTCAGGGAGGAACTGGGTGGTGAGTTGTGCCACATGAGGTCCAGCATTATCCTGCTGAAAAATCAACCCTGAGGCAGCCAGAAGTGGAAGGACGCGAGGACGAAGAATTTCAGCGATGTATCAGTGAGCACTCAGGCATCCTTCAATTTGCACCAGGTCACTTCTTCCCATGAAGCTGATCGTTCCCCCATACCAGTACACCTCCACCACCATATGGAGGAGCCTCCTCTACACAGTTCTGGGCGTAACACTCATGGACTCTGCGGTAAACTCTTCTCTGTCTGTCGTGTCGCCGGAGCAGAAAGAATGATTCATCACTAAACCAAACCCTTCTCCAATCATTCGCAATGGTCCACTGACGATTTTGGTTCGCCCGCTGCAGTTGGTTCTGCCGGTGCCTGTCCATAAGAACAAGACCTCTGTAGGGTCTTCTAGCCCAAAGACCAGCATCATGCAGCTGGTTCCTGATCGTTTGATCTGAAATTCGACGAGCTGCTATCATTGACTGGACTTTTGAGGACTCAGATGCAAATCGATTCCTAAGATGATGCAGCCGTATGAAGCGGTCTTTGGCAGGAGTTGTGACTATGGGTCTTCCACTGTGCGGCAGGTCTGCACTGAGCTAGTTTCTTGAAATCATCTCCAAAGGCTACTAATAGTGCTTTTAACCATATTAAATTGTCTGGCCACTACACTTTATGACTGTCCAGTCTGTAAACGTCCAATGATGATGAGTCGTTGCTCTGTAGTGAGATGAGCCATACATGTGCATTGAATTTTCAAATGAATTGATTTGAGGAGTGTCAATCTTTTATAGGCATTCAATAACATGATCAGTAAGTTTTGTGTTCAGTTGAGTTTCACAGCATTCTCATGAACTTGTCATGAGTTATTGTCAAAAATGCTGTTTTGACTAGTGTCACTTTTCTGTGCTGAGTACAATTCAGGTCAGCACGTGAAGTTGATGTCCAAGTGAACATTTCAGGCAATTTGCCCTTGTCTGATCATCAAACTTCAGTTAAATCGCAACATCGTATTTGTTGCATTTCTTTTTTTGAACAGTATAGTTTTCCTTTTTCATGTGATTGCAACAATTCTAAGGGGGAACTGCTACAGTACAGATCCTTCACTTAGTTAAGCTAAGTTCTTGAAATGTGAAAGAGCTAAAACACTTCATTACATCATGGCACATAATGTGTTCCAAAATTGAATTCTTTAATATTTAATTATGACAAAGCAAAAATATTGATAAAAATTAATATTCTTCTGGTATAAATGTAAACTTCCTATAAATTCTATGATTCCTTTCAGACATGACAATGGGAAAACAAATGTGTGACCTACAAACAGATGACATGTGATATAAATGACACAAACCTCCTCTGACAGATTTGGGTCTTCAATGTTTGAAAAAACTTCCCCTGGGAGGTTCTGATTTTGTAGCAAATCAAACAAGATCACGGAACCTTCATATAAAAAAAAATATATGTGATAAGAGCTTCTCCTTCCTTCTTGTCAGCTGTAACATTATTCACATTAACTGCCCTCATAAATGTAGCTTTTCATATCTCCTCTTTCCCTTTCAAGCACACTAGAGTTGATGTGTTTCCCTCATACAGTCAACATTTTGGTGTGCAAGCTACATGACCTACACTAATCCTCTTCTGTCTTCTGCATGGAAACATAAATTTGTCTGACTAATTTTAGTTTACTAAACAAGACTATATTATAGACACAAATGATAAAATAATGCATTATATTTCAACATTCAATGATATGGTTTATAACACAGTGTTATTTAAACTCCAAATATGCAAAGCAAAAATTGAAATAAAAGACACAATAAGGAATCACTGTAAATATCTGAAAACCACTACATGCAATTTTTAAGATCTATACAAACTATACTGATATATCTATGATAATATCAACTTTAAACCAGTGTTTCCTAACATTTTTTTTTTAATGCTGATGACCCCTGAAGCCACTGACAACAATGATAATTCACTGGAGGCTCCCAACCCCACGTACACATAGTACTATGCCATATTTCTAGTATTTGACATAATGAAGAACCTTCACACACCTCCAGATGTTTGTGTTCTAAACCATAAAACAAAATCAGATATTGCCACACAAAAAAAACTGCAAAGTTTAAACTAAACACAGAAAGATGAAAGTTTCAATTCCTGCTGTGGCCATGATCTAATCATTCAGGGTGTAAAAATAACTACCCTGCATACTATGTTAGATTTAGTGCTTTTTAAACAGAAAATATCAGCAAAGTTGGACATCAGAACACATTGCATACACACTTGTCAGGGCATGAGGGATATGAGAAGATATTCACATGAATATCATCCCCTGGGAAGAACTGTGTTAAGAACAAACATATCTTAACACAGTCTCTGTGAGACAGGGAACATAGATCTGTTTGCTCAAAAACTCTGACCTACTTCTGTAGCCCAGAAACCTGTAGCAGTCAACACTAATTGTAATTGTTATTTTTGTAAAATGTAATGTCAGGTTGGTGGATGGATCAGGACATGGGGATTGCTGGCAGGGGTGAGGAAAATCTGGTATGAAACCAATGAATCCAGGACGTGACAAGCCTATGAGTCTTTACAACAATGGCTATAAGAATGATGTAAACAAAACAGAGCCAGGAGACTACAGGTGGCGGGGAATGGATATCGTTGAGGCACTCACTGGATTCCTCATCCCAAAGTCAGATTGGAACTGTCTCAAAGCCGTCTGGCCAGCCAACATTGCATGCTGGATCTGATGTGGAGAAGGGGCATAAGTACAGCCACCAGAGGTCGGAAAACAAAATTTTTGGCTAGGCGAGCCTACATCACTGTCTTCATGGCAGTCCGAGCAAGACCACAGTCTGCCCTACTAAGGAAAGATGCTGAAGTCAGAGGTACCCAGCCAAAAGGCACATCGCAAAAATCAGCGTACCATACACCACTGCTGGTGTGCATACGAAGAAGAAGACATGAATATCAGTTCCATGAATATAGGACCATACCAGCACTGAAAGTGAATGAACTAAATAAAACAAACAGAATGCAAAAAGGAAGCAGAATAAAACAAAGTTACTGAGAAATATTGTGTCTCATAAACATACATCCTAACAACTTATTTTACAATTTATAACTTACATCTACCACATGAATCTGTAAAACAAAGGGATTTCTATTACATCATTGTGGGTTTTAGAAGCATCCAAATAATGGAAGAATAACCAAATGACTCACCAAGGCCATGGCCAATGACAGACACATCACCACTGAAAGACTGATTCCTTTCCAAGAAAATGTGAAACATTCTATTCATTTCATGGCCAACAGTCTCACAGATTTTCTAAAGGATGTTATATAAAATTAGTGTTAAAAATATTATTTTTCTAAAAATGTCAGTCACTTCCATGGAAAACAAAGAAAGCCAATATAACAACACACTCAAATCTGCCACTAAACCCATAACAAATAATATGTCATCCTCCAAGCAGATAAATCTGCACTGAACTCTCCGAATTCCCAGTACTGTAAAATGGTGCTTTTTACAACAATCCTCAGTCATTATTTGTGGCAACAGAGCAAAGGCCCAAAACCAGGACTGCTTCATGATCAGCAATAACAACACTCTCTCACGATTACAGCTCCTCTATAATCTTCTTCAGCAAACAACAATATGGACACTTTTCAATAAAAGCTTTAGTTTTCTTGCTATAAGTCTAAGATGTGTGGAGTCTGATATACAACCATTTTGATATATTGAAGACGGAAATAAAACAAATTACCTGACAGAAAAAAGGGCTGGTATAGAACAATGTGTCCGCCAGAGTGCCATTCATAAAGTTACGTAGTTTGGCTGTGCCTGGCAAAGTTACATCTTTTATGTGGCTGTAAAAGAATAGCAGAAGAGTTGTATCAGAACAGCATCATTGAAATCTGTGATGTATGAGAACAGCATCACTGAAATTTGTGATGTATCAGAACAGCATCACTGAAATTTGTGATGTATCAGAACAGCATCATAGAAACTTGTGATGCATCATGACAACAAAATCTAATAACAGCTTAAAATTTTAAGGAAACTTGGAAGTGATCAAAGTGACTAAACGTGTAGCATTCTGAAAGACAATAGATTTAATTCCAACTACTATTACGTTCCATTTGATCTAGATATCAATATGAAGCACACCAGACTGTCAGTACATGAACTTCAAGGATATAAACAGGTACTAGTATAAGTATCAGATCTATGCATATAGAACTAAACTGAACTCAGTGGGGACAGTGATTATGTTGAACAGGATGAAAAAAAAAATTAATGAGGGCAATGACAGAAAATGTTTATCTTCCTTTCCAACACAGAGCTCTATCCTTCTTAAAATAGCTACAAAACTGAGGCATCCCTGCTGCAGAGAAAAAAATAAATAAACAAAATTTATTTTCAAAAGGTTAAGAATTCTGCATGCAAGTCCATCTGATATTTTGCTCTCAACTTTCACACACATTCAGCAAACAATTCTCTACTGATTAAGCCTCATTTGAGTAAGAGAGTGCAACAGATAGGCGGAGAGAACTGAATAAAAATGGAATGACATTCTTTTTGGAATGACATTTTTTTCTGCATTGAAATTAACTTCATTATTTCCACTGAGTGTTGAAACTGCTGAAAATTTAACCAAGTAAATAAAAAACAGTGAAATTTATCCAAGAGATAGTACTGCAGACATAGACAGACAATGAGTATGAAGAAGAAGAAATATGCCTAATTATCTCACTCTTCCAGCCCAGCAAAGGAATTGTTTACAGTTAACAAAAAAAAAATTATCTCACTCTTGAAGACCCGCAGCTCCAATCTCAAGTACCTCCGTCCATACTATAGGCAAGAACTCCACTCTATTCACTGCTTTTGACTGAAAGGCTTGGGTGAAGTGGGAATTTAGCAGGGCCAAAGCATTGCTGCGGAGATCATCAACTGAAATTTTCAAACATTTATTCACTTTAACAATTCTAACTTGAACAATCTATTAAGAAGTATCTGCTCTAGTGCTCAAAAATTTTTTTACTTCATTCTTTGATTTTATTACCTTTTCTCATAAGAGAATATGAATAAAAAGTAAGGATTCACTCAGTCTTTATGGACATAACCTGAACTAGTAATAAAAAAATTCTACATACAATTCTTTAAAACAATTTTTTTACAAATATATATAAGTTATAAGTATTTTATAGTAAAGGAAAAAAAACCCCAAAAACAAAGTAAAATCCGCATTTCCATGCCATTAAGGCATACTTTGGAAATACTGGTAGGCTCGAATTTCCAAAGCCTTCAACACCTGAAATTGTGATGTGGTCAGTATCAGATTTCTCTGGTATCCATTTTTAGAGGCTGGGTGGACCCCAGGGCATTTCTGGTGTGGTGGTACCAGAAAAAAAACCCCACTGCTAGGACTTGAATCTGGTACCACGAGATTAGTAGATCAAGCACCTAACCACTTACCCAACAAGGCATTAACTTCTTGTGCATCGCAGAATATTAAGAATTAGTATCTGGGATCTTGAAAAAAAAAAAAAAGAAATTCCTAAAGGTCTTGGTAAAATAATTTATTCCAGTTTTAGCATTACTTAATTTGAGAATAGTTATGCACAGACATGTTTACTATCTTCTTGTAAATAAAGGCACAATTCTAAACTTCACATGCATTGCAACTGAATAGGTACTGGATAAGGGGACTGGTGCGGATGTTACTATCCCAGAATGTAGTTATTTATATTCACAAAATGAAATTCAACGTCCCGTCTTATTATTTTCCAGAAGTTTCTCTCTCAGATGTTACAAGAAAATAATGTCATCCGCAAAAATAAAATCCCCAATAATTCAAGATAGTTTTGTCAGGTTTTACTTGTCCCCTTCTACTCTTCATAAGTTCACACTCCCCCATCAAACAGATGAGATCTGGCACCTCTCTAACCAGAGGGCACACTGAACAGAAAAAAATCACTACAATTGATCTGGCCCTTTCAGACCCCTCCACCTCTCTGTCCACTGTAATGCCTGCACTTTTTTCCTTTGCACGGATTACCAACAGTACACCACACTATCTAAAACTGTTAACCATTGTGGGGGGGGGGGACCTTAAATTTACCATGGAAAAGTCTAGATTCACCAACAAAAAACATCAATGCCTACCTAGAGCTTCCACACTCCTGCCCTTGCTACTTGTTATGTCTTCAATTCCAGGCACAACAAAAACCAGATGGTCAACCTCTTCACGCTCACCTAAAAGTTGAACAGGTGATGAAATGGGATAATTTCACAGCAATAAATATGTCAAATATAACTTATATGTACAGGGCCTGTCCAAATAGAAACCAGACTTTTAACGTAGTGCAGAAACAAAGCAAACCACTGAGCTAGCTATGTATGTGTAACAGTGACCATGATCTTTATTCTAATAGTAGCTGCAATCACATCACTGATCTACATGAGAACAAATATGACTGTGTTAGAGTGATACAATGCTAGGCAAGACAATATCCCATTTTTTTCATGGTGCTTAAGACTAACATACTTCAGTCATAAACCTGGAAAATGTGAAAAGGATCACAACAGTCTCTGTTGCAGCAAAGTCTGCTGAAAAGGTTGATTCTTACATCTGCTCCAAGTCTTCATGCTGGATATTGTAATTCTCTTTCCATCAAATTAAGTCACAAAAACCAACACATATTACTTCAGAGTGTGCACAGGACACATTACCCTCAATAAGTACTTAAGAAAATGCTGACTATGCACCAAACTGCAAGCACTGCTGCAAAGAAAAAGATACTGTGAAATGTTGGACTGCAATGCACTGAAATTCTTCAGAAAAACCTGCTACCACTGAACTTCTCTATTACTGACATACAAAAAAGAGATATAGAACAACTTCTTCTTCCACGATCAAGTCTTGTTTGGTCATGCTACATATGCAGTTCCATCACCCTGACAAAGTCTGCTGTCTTCTTCAGGCTTGAGTGGGAGTCCCATAACTTTTCTTTCAGATCCTCTCCCTCAGGCCAGATCTGTGCTCCAAGGTTTCAGTAGGTTTAACAGGTCTGCAGGATATGCTCCGGAATCTGGATACCAATGCCGCAGGGACATTCATTTGTGTGTAACATTTTAAGATGACCAGGTGGCTCAGGAGCCTGCGCAGAACAACTTAAAAAAAGATCTGCATATTTCACTACCTGGCACATGGGGAAAAGTGAAAATTAATAAACCTGGGGATCAGAAAATCCAAAGTAAAAAAATCTTTCCATCAGGCATAACACTTGTGTTTTGATATCTCTACAGACCTGGCAGCAATGAAAAACAATTAACAATTTTTAAAAAAAAAAAATCCCCTGGGAACAACTGTATTAAGAACACATATATCTTAACATAGTCTTTGTGAGACAAGGAACACAGATCTGTTTGCTTAAAAACTCTAACCTACTACTGTAGCCCAGAAACCTGTAGCAATCAACACTAATTGTAATTGTTATTTTTGTAAAATGTAATGTCAGGTTGGCGGACAGGTGGGGATGCCGGAGGGGATGAGGAAAATCTGATGTGAGACCAATAAATCCAGAACATGACAAGCCTATGGGTCTTTACAACAATGGCTATCAGAACGATGTAAACAAAACAGAACCAGCAGACTATAGGTGGCGGGGAAAGGATATCACCGAGACACTCATCAGATTCCTCATCCCAAAGTCAGAGTATCTCTGTGGAACTGTCTCAAAGCCGTCTGGCTAGCCAGCGTTGCATGCTGGATCTGATGTGAAGGGGCTTAAATACAGCTGCTAGAGGCCGGAAAACAAAGTTTTGACCAGGCCAGCCTACACCACTGTCTTCATGGCAGTCCGAGCAAGACCACAGTCTGCTCTAGCAAGGAAAGGTGCTAAAGTTGGAGGTACCCAGCCAAAAGGCGCATCACAAAAATCAGGGTACCAAGCATCATTGACAATGTGTGTACAAAGAAGAAGAAGAAAAAAAAAGATCAGAACAAGAACAAACAGGTATTAAGACTCACCATACTGAATTGTGGCAAAGCTCTCCACACCTCTTTTAACAACTCTTGACCGCAGCTGACTGCTCTGGTAACATGGACACATTAAAATATTAACTTAGCAACTTATCTTATCTGTTGCAGCAAGTTTACAATCTTCAGTTATGCATTACTTTGTCATCTTTATTTATTCACATCCCACCCATGCAGTCACAGCCTGTAAAGCTATTAACTATTAAAATAACATCAACATCAAATTTCTTTTCATTTTTAAAACAATATTAATGGTCAAGTTTTCCATGTACATGAGCAAATAACAGTAATTTGCATTTCACTTTAATGGTTATTTAATTCTAAACTATTCTTATTCAACAAAGAAAAACATTATTTGCATCTCATGAGAAAGCCTTATTTATCACAGTATAGAAAAGATGCTAAAAACAGTCCTATTGTGGTGAGAGTGGCTGAAATGATAGTGCAACAGCTTCTCATGCAGTGGGCTCTATCTCTGCAGCTGCTGCTCTCCAGGCCATAAAGATCCTTGCTGCTGCTACTGAGTGCATACTCCTGTGCTGAGATACTTCTTCCCAAGTAAAGATCCAAGCACCTGTTGACCTGCCTTGAACATATTGGTGATGATCATTTACATTTTGCACTCTATCAGTGTATTAATGGAAATGCTTTTTTCAAATTAAATTACAAATTGCCAACAGAAAGAATACATTCACATCACAGTTTTGGCATTCACCTGGACAGTGTTCCACTCGTTTGGGGACACGGAAGATGGAAGTTGTACTATCGTGTTAGCATTCTGCATGTAAATGACCACACCACCTGGAAACTCAATTCTTCGATTCCACCCACCAAATTCCATTGACTTTCTGTATTCACTCTTTCAAAAAAAAAAAAGAAAAGAAAAAAAAAAGAGTATATAATTTTGAGGAAATCAAATGAAATCGCTTCTTACTATTGTTGGCCCGTCACTGACATATAGGAGGGGTGATTGATAAGTTCGCGGCATAAGCTACAAATACTTGAAACACACAGTTGATATTATGTGCATTTGTAGATCAGGTTAATGTAAGATTAAACATCAAGTTTCAAGAAATTAACTGGAACCAGTTTTTGTTACAGGCTACTGAAGTGGTAAGGGGTGGCAAAAACTGAGAAAATCAATAAAATTTCTCATCGAGCAGTCATTCGCTACCTCTGTATAAAGGGCTTAACATCAAAGGAGATCCATGAGGATATGGCAGAGACTCTAGGAGAGAGTGCCCCTTCTGTGCACAGTAAAGAAATGGGAAGCTCAATTCAAACATGGAAGGGAGAGTCTGGAAGATGATCCCCGTCCACGAAGACTAAGAACAGTAACCACCGATGAAACCACTGGCAGAATCCATGATATGATAATGGAGGATTGCGACTAACTGAGCGGTACATTGCTACTGAGTTGGGGATCTCCCAGGAATGTGTTCATGCCATTATTCACAATGATCTTCAAATGACAAAAGTCTGCTCAATGGATTCCTAAACTTCTTGGAGCTGATCACAAACGACAGCGTCTCAACATGTCAAGAGACAATCCTGGCCATTTTTCTGCAGATCCCAAAAAGTTTCTTCAGTAATTTGTGACTATGGATGAGACTTGGTTTCATCATTTTCAACCAGAAACCACAGAACAGTCAAAGCAGTGGATCCCCACTTCCAAAGAAAGCAAGGGTGGTTCTGTCTGCAGGCACAGTGATGGCTTCCATCTTTTGGGATTCAGAAGGTGTGCTATTGGTAGACTATCTTCAAAAGGGCAGAATGATCACCAGGGCCTATTACGCTAATCTTGTGAAGAAACTGTAGGTCAAAATGAAGGAAAAGTGTTGGAGAAACTGATGAGAGGAGTCATCTTTCAGCAAGACAATGCTCCAGTTCACAAGTCGGTGGTGGCAATGGCTGCCATTCTTGAATGAGGCTTCTAACTTCTTGAACATCCTCCTTATTCCCCAGATATGGCCCCTTCAAACTATTACCTGTTTACCAAACTCAAAAAAGGAGCTCAGGAGTTGCAAATTTGCTTCAGATGATGACATTATTCATGCTGTAGACCACTTTCTATTGGCACAAGATGCTGACTTTTACAAAGAAGGGATCCGTATGCTCCAGGATTGCTGGACTAAATGCATAAACTTGCAAGGGGATTATGTTGAGAAATAGCCCAAAAAAGCTGTCCACAAATAATCCGTTGTACCTTAGGCCAAGAACTTATTAATCACCCCTCGTAACATGATGGAAATTATAACAGTAAAGCAAATAACGCATACAAAAATGGGGATGCCAGTAATGACACTAAGGGCATAAGGTCAAAAGTTATTAAAAAGAAAGACAAAGAGAAAGAAACAGAGAGAGAGAAAGAAAAAGAAAGAGAAAGAGAGAGAGAAAGAAACAGAGAGAGAGAAAGAAAAAGAAAGAGAAAGAGAGAGAGAAAGAAACCGAGAGAGAAAGAGAAAGAGAGAGAGAGAAAGAGAGAGAGTTGATGAAAGGGAAAAGTCAGGATCAGCATTTATCAATTAAAAAAAAAAAATTAGAAAGGACTTGCAATCAGCTAAAATTACATAATTTTCAATTCAACTGTGTTTTATATCTTAATATACGTTTGACAGACAAGAGTAACATAATAAATAACCAATAAACTAAAGCTGTTAACAAACAGATTATTAAAATAAAGACAGCCAAAACAAATGACAAGAACTAGTGTGCTGATTAACTGTGAAGATAACAGCAAAACAAGAAAGTACCAAAATATATATAAAACAAGGACTAAATAAGACAAGCACTGAAGATCCCCTAATTCAGTATGACATTGTGGTCTCCACTCAAAAAACAGACTAAGTGAATACAGTCACTGTCACTGAACTAAAATATTATAAATTAGTTCTTGCCTCCAACTGTTGACAAAATTCTTCATCATAAGGAATGTATCTGTTATCCTCTTCTCTCTTGTAGAACCATGAACAACGTCTGACTGGCACAGGAGCACAGTTCCAATACACAGGCGTGCGCACACGCTGGCCAACGTTCACATCATACCGGCCTCCACTGGTCAAAACAACGGTGTCACTGGAAGATTCTTGCAAACCTGAAGAGATTGCAGGGGCTGTTAGTGAGATAATGACCTCAAGTTCATGAGAGTGCAAGAGTGTGCATGTTTGAAGGATGTGTTCTGGAGTCAGGAGATTGTTTTGGCATGTGCAGAGTGGGATCTAAGCGGCCTTCAGTTTGTGCAGATGGGACTGCGGTCTGTAGTGTCCTGTTCAACGCCTGAAAATTGTTTGTTGTGATTTATTTAGCTTTGCAATGGTGTTTCAAGATATCAGCTGCATGTCCTGATTAACATAAATAACCAAAAAAATTTTCACTGTGACCTGGGCTAAGTCCTGTATTTTTGGAACCAAGTTCTGTATGATATACTATTTTGCTCTTCAGGCCACAGTGTAATCCAAAGTGCCTGCCATATAGGCAGTTATCCTCTAACTTGAAAGGCCATTTGTCTTTTAACAACAGCATGCCGAGAAACCTTTCTCGCAGCTGCAGGCTGACTAGTGTGACAAATTGGAGTCAACCACAAATCTTCAGTTGGAGACTGATTTAGAAACCTCTTCTCCATCAACAGTGATTTTCCTACCCTCAAACTAGGCTTTCAAATACAAATGACACCAACATTTGACAATACTGAAAAAGGCAGCAGCATGCATAATCGTTATGGATCTTACACATATAACTTTCAAACGAACAAATAAGAAACCAGTAACACTGGTTCATTTTTTTTAATTTTGTGGCAAGAATGGAAACAAATAATTCAACGTTTTTTTGGTTTTTTTTAAAAGCCTACAAGTAAATAAAAATGGGCACCAGAGCATTTAGGGAAAGTAAATGCAGCCAGGCATGATACTGACCACATCACACTTTCATGTGCCAAAGCTTATGGAAAATATGGGCCTAACACATTGTTCCCAATATGCCTTAATAGCATGGAAACTGGAATTTTACCTTTACCTACAAGCAAGACTAACACAATACTGCTTATCCTCACATTTACTGTATGCCATCTCCAACTGTGTGCTGTCTAGAACAGAAAATGGTCTCCAAACTTCAATATCAGCCTGGTTCTGCTGGTAGCACCAGTGGTATCTAACTGGTTGGTAGAAGAGTCCACCTGTGAACTGCCCAGAGGTCTCCTGCACTGCCCCAACATTTGTATTTGGATATGATGAGTGTGGATGAGCATGACTAGTTGGCTGGATATTAGGAACAGCAGAGGAAATTATGGGTGAGACCAACGCTGTAGGGGGCTGGAAGTTTGCAGTTGCAAATGAAGAAGCTC
The DNA here is from genome assembly GCA_009760885.1 of Achatina immaculata. NCBI lineage: Eukaryota > Metazoa > Mollusca > Gastropoda > Stylommatophora > Achatinidae > Lissachatina > Lissachatina immaculata. Next base: position 26,598,366 of record CM019691.1, on the reverse strand, counting down.
CTTGTGCTAACAGCTGATCTCCTGTAGGTGGTGCTGCATACTGTGGACGTCCTCCTTGGAGGCGATATATATTTGATGAAGCTATTAAAAAAAAGAGAGAGAGAGAAACTACAGTAATGTATTAACTTTAATAATTTAACAACTTTATATCAATGACTATCAACCTTTTTCAATTTATGGAACACCGAGCAAAGTGAAAACAAACTTGTCAAAGCACATCATCAGCTTTTAAAGGGAGATTTTTATTATTTAAAACCAAGTAAACCTATTTCTTTTTTACCCTCCCTCATATTCCAGATAGTACCTCACTCCTACTCATGGCATACCAGCTCTACACTAGCAGTTCCAAGCTTTTTTTTTTTTTATGCAACCCTAAGCCAGCATGGTAAATTACCCACATTGCTAGATCAGCAATAGCAATAGATCCACAAACGTAAACCAGCATGGCAGATGCCCCACGATGCTACTTCAACAACAGCAAGAGACTCATGACCCTAAACCAGCATGATACATCAGCAACATCAAGAGACCCACGATTCTAAACCATCATGATACATGATCCACAATGTTAGATCAGCAATAGCAGGAGACACCCTAAACCAGAATGGTACATGATCCACAAAGCTAGATCAGCAACATCAAGAGACCTATGACAATAAACCAACATGGTAGATGATCCATGATGCTAGATCAGTAATAGCAGGAGACACCCTACACCAGTATGGCACATGCCCCACAATGCTAGATCAGCAACAGCAAGATACCCACGACCATAAACCAACAATATTAGGTGACCCACTAAAAAAAAATGTTTAAAAATACTGAATTTCAACAAAAATTAATACTCTTTCAGTGCCTTTAACATGATGTAAATCTGCTACTAATCACTAAAAATTATGTATAAATATCATTTCATAATAATCCAGCCTTTATCTTTAAAATTTTCTCATAACCAATGCCTCCTATTATTTGGACTGTGATCTTAGGCCGGGAACTACGTCTACACCAATCTAAATTTCTTCTTCTTCAGCTTTCCAAGCAATTAAGGGTCATTGGTGCAGATAAAGTTCACATCCACTTCTCTCTAATCCTAATCTTGCCTCTCCAGTTGGTGACGCCAGTTGTCTTTCTATGTTGTCTTTCCATCTCTGTCTTGGTCTACCCCTTGCTCTTGTTTCGTTCATCTCTATATACATCATTTTCATTTGTCTCTTCCACTCTTTCTACATGGCCCAGCCATGCCATACACGACAGCTGGTTTTGTGGATTGCTATTTTGATGTTTTGGGACAGGATTTTGGATTTTAACAGGTGATGCAAACCAAAGTATATTTTATTCCCTATTTGTACTCTGCTTTTAATTTCCTCACTTACTATGTTGCTTCTGCTGAAGGCTGTGCCCAAACTTGTTAAATAATACATTTTTAAAAATTATCTAAAACAGAAAATAAAGACAACTGTATTAATTATGGATTAAAAGAAAGATTTCACTTATAAATTTCAATTTTTTTTTCATTTTACTTTCTGTTGCTGTGAACTTGGAGGTTGTCCCCACATACACAAGGCTGATTTTTATGTGTACTAGTTTATCCCTTAAGGCACTGACAGTTTTGTACATGGTGTACCAGGATATGCCTTGTCCTGCATACATTTTCCCTAACACAAGTGCATCATGTATAACAACTTGAGTGGAGTGTACAACTGTGAGTCTCCAACTCACCACCCTTTGCTCTGTAAGTCAAATCAACACAATGTAATATATTTCCCTCCTCAGTGTAATACTAACTTCTGACAACAGGCATAATCCATACAAAGTCACTTCAACTTACTCTTGGCCATCTCTTAGGTTCTAACACAGTGGTTCCCAAACAGAGAGAACTCCCACGCCACCACTACTGACAGTGGAAAGATCCTGGGAGGCAGTGAAGGAAAACACTTCTCAGAACCAACTTAAGCGTGTGTTTGTACATGTGTATGCCTGTAATTTGGTCTTGAAGGCAAGGGAGCAGTTATCCAAAAAAAAAAAAAAAATCTGGCGGACCACTGATCTAACTCATTACCTACCAGCTGTAGTAGATAAGGCAGAAGGCAAAGTAGCTGAAGGGGGTGTAACAGATGAATGTGAAGTCAAAGATGGTCCAGCCCTCACTCCTGGGACATTCTGGGGTGAAGCAAATAGTGGTACTGTATATGACTGTAAGTGACTAGCCTGAGAAAAGGAATTGTACTGTTCACCTGATGTCTGGGCACTATAAGCCTGCAGTGGCGGTGAAGTATGTCTTTGGGAATCCAGCTGAGATGAAGACTGTCCTACAAAGCTGTCAGCTTCTGTCTTGACCTCTGCATGAACAGTTTGTCAAAAGAAAAAAAAAAAGATAATGCCTCATTCAAATTAATATTAATGACAAAGTGATGTTTAAACAACAATAACTATTTTCTCAAAGAAGCTGAGGAACCAACATGATCAAACATATTTTTAAAATAGGCTATCAAGATCTTCTGAATCATGAGTCTAATTGAAATTCACATCAGCCAAACCAGTTAAGGCAGCTTTTTTCTGATTTTTCTTCCAATAAAGAATCATTCAAAATAGTTTAAAAATTTTTTTTTTTAATTCCAAGGTATTATGTCTACTGACTTCTGAATTTGATAGCAAAAATGTGCATTTCTCAGTATTTCTTTTATCTCCCTGGAACAGCAAAGCATGAAGTTCTTTGCAGCCCAAGGTCTTGAAGCACAGTATCATGTTGGATTAGGAGTGGGTTATAGCAGTTAATTTTTCAGTCCCTGAGAAAAAGCTAAAAAGCAGGGGATTTGCAATACTTGTTTGTAGACAAGGTCTTGAGCGGCTTTGGTTAGCCAACCCTGATGCCAGCATGGGTCAATGAACAGTGTTTTCACCCCTTCTCTGTACTTCAGGCAAGTAATCTTTATAAGTTTAAGGCAAAAAAATGAGCTAACTGCATCTGTTCACTTTTACTTATTGCAAGGTAATGTTCTGAAATGTATTTATCAAATGATTTCTTTAGAATTCTTGATGATGCACTGTGGACTTTTGGTCAAGACACAACTGGCAATTATGGTTTTGTCAGAAATATGATATTTAACATAGCTGAAAAAAAGAACATCATTTGCTTCACTCCATACTATTACCAGCTAAGTTATGTGGCTGGCTGGAGAAAAGACAGTTTTTAGAGGAATGGTGCAGTTATGACAGTCATGGAAAATGAACACAGCCAACACTCTATCCTACTAGTCTGTTGTGCTACTGCAAAACAAGACCTGATAGCCAATACAGTAGCACAGCCTGGTAGGAAGCTTGATTATTCTGTTCTAGTTATGGGGTGTCTGAGTACGAAGTGGTTAGCACACTGGTCTCTCATGGCAAAGGTCGGGGGTTCAAATCCGGCTGGAGGCACCCCAGTCACCCAGCTGTAGAAATGGGTACCCGACTTCTTCTGGAGTTGGAGAAGGAAAGGCAGCTAGGCGTGATACTGACCACATCACCCTCTAGTGTGCTGACAGGTCAAGGAAAACATGGGCACTAACACCATATCCCTATGTGCCTCTAAGGCATGACAGGATTACCTTTACTCTACCTTTAGTAAGTTATGAAAGCTATTACTGCCCATTCTCTAACCATGGTGGTGGTGTCTGCCAAAAAGTTTCTTACTGCACTTTATCTTGTTTTTCAGTTTCACTCTGTGTCTGCACGCTGGCCAGTCATTCTATATCTGTGCTTCAACATCATCAATGAACTAGTACACAGTCAACAATGCTAGATCAGCAATGGCAGGAGACCCATGACCATAAATCACATGGTACATGACCCATGATGCTATATCAGCAATAGTAGGAGACTCATGACCCTAAACCAGCATTACAGATGATGCGCAATACTAGATTAGCAATAATCAAAGACACACAGTATGTCATTCTGCATTCATGCTTTAACATCTTCACTGCACTGGTTGCAAAAAAAAAACATGATGCTAACAGATCCAGGGAGTTAGAACAAGAGTAAGAACTATCCAACCCAATGTTTTGATGTTAGCTTCAACAACCCACGTTCACAATTATAAGTATGTCCTGCATAACATGTAGAGATGTCAGAACTTTTAAAAATACTATCCGTAATATCACCGTATGTAATATACTCTAAAAGTGCTTTTAGTATCAGTTTTTGTCGTTTTATTGTCCTTTAGCGTGGTCAAAAACTTCTCTTGGTGTGTCTTGTAACGAAGTATGTTCCGTGATAGTGCTTCAGCATATGTGATTGTCGATTAAGTCATATGTGATGGTCTCACCAGATGGTTGTAAAGGCGGTGCGGACTGCACAACGGGCATAAGAACACTCAGATGGTCAGGAGGAGTAAAAGTAAGCCCCCGCCCCGCTGGTATGAGAAGTAAAGGCGGTGGAGGCGTGGGCTCTTTCTTAGATCTGCTCGACATGTTTGGAAACACGTATAGAGGAAATAGAATTCACTTCCTCCTGCAGTTTAAAACACTAATTTACCACGACTAGTTTCCGGAACAAATAAGATACCAAAATATTCTCAGAAGCTGAATTTCACATAATCGTGGGCGAAATGGCTTCCTTGAACACACTCTCCCTAACATAGATAGAAGCATAAGAGAAAATAGTTCAGCAGTTATTTTTAATGTACAGGGATCCTTTACATTATCGCAGAGAGAAGAAAGAAAGTCTAAGGTGTTTTTTTTTTAAATTCTGTGCTAAATCTCAAATAGAGAAATGCAGAGTGAATCTATATTTAGCCTTTATAGACTACTCAAAGGCATTTGATTGTGTACAACACCAGAAACTTTGGGAAAAATGGGATTTCCAACACATTTGATACAATTAACATCACTGCTGTATCTAGACCAACAAGCAGCAGTAAGAATAAATGGTGAAACAACAACTTGGTTTGACATAAAACAAGGGGTCCGTCAGAAGTGCATATTGTCACCTTACTTATTTAACTTGTATACTGAAAATATAATGAGGAATGTTAGAGAAGATGTAGACAAAGAATATTACGATGCCATAACAATTGGAGGTTATGAAATACCAGAGATTAGATATGCTGATGACACAGTATTACTGTCCACAACACAAAAAGGAATGGAAAAACTAATTATGTCAGTCTGTAAGAACAGCGAAGAGCAAAACCTCTATCTTAACGTAAATAAAACTAAATAAACCTCTATCTTAATGCAAAGAAAACTAAATTGATGACAACTGACAAAACAAACAAGGCAACTGAAATATGTATCAGTGAGGAAAAACTGGAAGAATTGGAGAGTTTTGAATATCTTGGATCACTACTAACTAGTAATGGAGATAAAATGAGGGAAATTAAAAGGAGGATATCTATCGCTCTTCATCTTCTTCTTCTTCTTCTTCGTTCGCACTGTCTGTCTATATCTGCAGTCCTGTCTCTTGGATAAATTTCACTGTTTTTTGTAATTCATGTATGGAACCATAGAGCTTATCTTCTTTAGTGGTTTCACTGGGCCAGTAATTATTTCTCAGTGTCTCGTAGTTGATGCAGTTCTGGAGGATATGTTCCACAGTTTGGGGCACCTGGGCACATGTACATAGATTAGTAGTACCAACTATCGCTCTTCAGAAAGTAAAACAACTAAAGAATCTGTGGAGAGGAACAGACAGAACTACAAAAATAAAATTTTTAAGAGCATGCATCTTTCCCATCGCAACATATGGCTGTGAGACCTGGACACTTAACAAAACAGCTGACATACACATAAATGCCTTTGAATGTAACTGCTACAGAACAGTTCTTCAAATATCATGGACGCAAAAAAGAACAAATATATCTATACTACAATAAGAAGGCTGGCTAGTAAAGAGGATTAGAGAGAGAAAACTTAAATATTTTGGACACGTTAAACGTCATGATAATCTAGAGAAGACCGTCTTGGGAGGGTACATAATGGGAAAAGGAAAGAGAGAAAGACCAAGGCGAAGATGGATGCAAGACATCGTTAAGGATCTGCAAATGAATGCATCAGCAGCAGGCCATCTTGCTTACAACCGAGAGGCCTACAGGAGTGCTGTTTGGGAAGCAAAGTTCCGCAAGGGACATGCAAACAACTGAATGAATGCTAAATCTCAAGGAAATGTTAAAACTCTTAGGAGCAGCTTTATTAATTACTGAGCACACAGTTGTGATGTTTCGGTTTACACATTAATCATACAGAAGCATACAGGACAAAGACACAGGGAGAGAAGATAGAATATAAATTCTCATGAATACTTTACAACACATCTTCTTCACGTGACGTGTCCTTTCCAAAATGTCCCTCTCACTGCCTCGCTGAGTACAATGTGGTCTTGGGCAAGTTGACCAGCATCTCGCAATGACACATTCAAACTTCTTGACATGATGTCCCGAGACCACCTGCGGCGAGGTTGTCCCTTTTCTCTTTTGCTGGACAGTATGCTTTCTAATATCAACCTCACCAAACCATTGTGCCTTTTGATGTGGGGGAAATATCACAGCGTTCTAACTTTGATGGTGTTTACGAGCCAGTTTCTGCAACACCTGATCCCATCAATGTCTCTCTGTTTGATTATCTGCAGCAAACTGGAATGGAAAACGTTAGGAAGAATATCAACAGACAAAAAAGGGCACTTAGCTGTGGCCAAGAGTGCGCATGGTAGAGTATTGTGAGGGGGCCCTGGGATGTGTGATAGGTCGGCAGCAAAGAGGAGAAAACGGAAAGGAGAGGAAAAGAGAGAAAGAGGGAAGAGGGGAAGGTACAATGGTAATCTAGCCAAGAAAAGGGTGGGTAGGATAGATTAATGTGATTGGGGTAGAGGGTTTGTAGTCTAATGCAGTGAGAGGGTTCTTGAATACTAGCGCTGAGGTGGGACAGGGTCTCGGTCCGCTATGGTTCGCCAGCCCTCAACACACACACACACACACACACACACACGCACGCACGCACGCACGCACACACACACACGCACACACACACGCGCACACACACGAGAATCAGTTACTACAGCAGAACGGGAAACGGATTTCTGCCTAGTTGGGCAAGCCGAAGCAATAAACACTAGAACATAGTCCACCCTAGGAATATTTCTTTCTCTTGCAGTACCATACCTTGCCGCACCATCATATTCTTAAAATTCTTTCACACTTGAATTAAGAGCAGAAAATGCAGATTCACATATGCAGGTGGAGTTAAAAGAAAGAGCTTTCCCTCTCAATGCTGGACATTCTTTATGAATCCAGAATAAATTTTGATGAGAGTTTTCGTTGAAAGAAACTAAGATGATGTTATTTGTGCTACAATTGTACTGACTGACTACACTCGAAACAGCATCTAACTCTGACTCCACAGTCTAAAACATAAAAAATAAACTATAACTGGTGAATGATTCATTCTTTATTATCATCATCATTACTTTTGGAATCCTGGCGCTTGAGCGAGAAAGAGTGGGGTATAATTGCTGACTGGTTGTTTCCCATCTTCACGTTACGTCAGTGCTTCTCTTAAGTACAGCCTAAGTCGCATTTATTTGTAACGGCAGAGTGAAAGAAAAAAAAAGAAAGTAGTTATTTTAATTTTATAAGGTTATTTTAATATTAATATTTTTCAGTGTACGCAAGATATATGCAATACCTGAAATAGAAATCAGCGTTTAGTTCGGTATTTAAAAACAAAAATCACTTCTCTTCTTCGCCATCATAATCATCATTTTCGCGATCACCATCATCATTATTTTTTAAAATAATGTATACAAGTGCTAGATATTGCAAACAATGGCGGGAACTATTTGATTTGAAAGATTACTTCGACTCATAATGCTTATTACATGTAGATCGAATAGCTTCTAAATCACAATGGTATGTATATGTTTTAGCTCGCGTTATTTGCGCCTCTAATGTATCATTCGCAAAATCAGAAGGAGGTCAGTATAGTCTTATTTTTGACTGATTTCATGCTTAGCTGAAACCATGACAAGTCCTTCCAAATGAGTTTCGGCTATTGCTGAGCGCAAATACGTTTACAAGCAACGTCGTTTAAAAAAATAGTATCATATAACAAAACACCATAAAAATATATGAATTTAATGGCAAGTTTTTCCAGTTCGTACCATTCTTCCTCATTTCTGCCGCCCCCCACCTTCCAAAAAAAGAAAAAAAAAACAACCTTTCCGGTCCGTGCAAATGCACGTGTTGCATTATCGGTTGAGCCGGCCATGACTAGAGGCATGGATCAGAAATGCTACAGGATCTTGATTAACTTTTATCCACATCCGTGACAAGAGAACATCTGTGCCCCCACTGATATTTGTTGAATTATTTTCTGTCTAATTTTGTCGTCGTCGTCGCCACCACCACCACCATCATCATCATCATCTTTCTCAGCATTTAACAGAAGTGATTGCTCTCATTGACAATTCTTTAACTCATTCATTCCTTTATTTGCATGTCCTTTGCTGAACTTTGCCTCCCAAAAACAGCACTCCTGTAGGCCTCTCGGTTGTAAGCAAGATGGCCTGCTGCTGCTGCTGCTGCTGCATTTGCAGATCGTCAACGATGTCTTGCAGCCATCTTCGTTTTGGTCTTCCTCTTTTTCTTTTTCCCATTATGTATCCTTCCAATACGGTCTTCTCTAAATTATCGTGACGTTTAATGTGTCTAAAATATTTAAGTTTTCTCTCTTTAATCATCTTTACTAGCCAACCTTCTTCAATATTAAGCTCTTGTAGTATAGATATATGTGTTCTTTTTTGTGTCCACGATATTTGGAGAACTCTTCTTTAACTAGCAGGATGTAAAATTGATTAAGGGCGGGTCTGAAATATTTGGCACCATTAACCTCTGCCCACCCTACATCATAAATAATTTCATACTTATTTTAGTAGTCCAGCTCTCATAAATGAATCATTTCCCTACTGTTGAACCTTTTCCCTTCTCCTTTTTATATAGATTTTTTTCATGCTTCTCCTCCCCCGGCGTGTGCATACAACTTTTATACGACGTTTCTATAAACATGTGTAAGTGTTTGTACAAATAATAAATAGAGGACATGATTATGTGAAAAACAGTCTAAAAAAAACATCGTACAAACGAACGAATCATTGCATGTAACGATGTACGTTCTGTATTAAAACGCGAACAAAATTCTTTGTTGGAGTTACTCGACTACATCCTCAACTCCTGGCACGCCAAGAAGGAGCTGACTCAGCCAGGAGCATGCGAACTTTTGGCTGCTCCCACCCGAGAATGTGCTGCTCTCATACACGCTATATTTAGCCTTGCCACGTACACACTCGTATACGTTCTACCCAACAGACTCACGGTATCCGGAAGATATCAGAACAGACTTCATAGACGTGAATAGAGGTTTGTAATATCCTTATAATATACTTTTGAAAACGTTTGAAAGTTTTAGTGTAGTATCTTCATATAGTGACAAGCACAGTTACATCCACGTAGGAAGAATCAGGATGTTTCATACACATTCTGGAACTTTCTGGAATCATGGCGCCCGAGCGAGAAAGAGTGGCGCATAATTGCTGACTGGTCGTTTTCCATCTTCATGTTACGTCACTTACCAGCTAATTTTTGCTGTGCTTCTCTTAACGCTTCTTAAGTATAGCCTAAGTCGTGTTTATTTGTAACGGCAGAGTGAAAGAAAAAAAAAAGAAAGAAAATAGTTATTTTAATTTTAAAGGTTATTTTAATATCAACATTTTTCAGTGTACGCGAGATATATGCAGTACCTGAAATAGAAATCAGCGTTTATTTCGGTATTAAAAAATAGCCAAGGCAGTCTTCAGTAAGCACACAAAATGATACAGAGCAGCCAGAAAGTCCAACGTTCAAGACATCCAGAAAAGCATAAATGGCCATATAATCCAGAGCATTTTAATGGCGTCATGCAGATTTTTAAAAGTATTCAGATGAAGTAAGCCCAGCTAGATAGTTGTGGAAGTTGATGAGCAGCATCTCATGTCTGATTCTGCATAATCGACTACAGTGGCAACGTTTGTGTTGCAAGGTCTATTCTCATTAATCCTGCATCTTATTTTCTGTCTGCAGTAATAGTCTTTGTTTTCTCATCAGATGATACGGACCCATATACATTCGTTCTTCGTGGGATGAATCATTCATCAGTTATGGTTTATTTTTTATGTTTTAGACTATGGAGTCAAGAGTTGGAAGCTGTTTCGAGTGTAGTCATTCATTCATTTGCATGTCCCTTGTGGAATTTTGCCTCCCTAACGGCACTTCTATAGACCTCTCAGTTGTGAGCAAGATGGCCCGCAGCTGATGCATCCTTTTGCAGATCATCAACGATGTCTTGCAGCCATCTTTGCCTTGGTCTTCCTCTCTTTCTTTTTCCCATTATGTATCCTTCCAATACGGTCTTCTATAGATTATCATGACGTTTAATGTGTCCAAAATATTTAAGTTTTCTTTGTTTAATCCTCTTTACTAGCCAGCCTTCTTCAACATTAAGTTCTTGTAGTATAGATATATTCTCAATAATACTTAAGAACCGCTTCAGTGTCCTACAAGACGAAGCAGAAATGTCCATATTAGAGTTCAATAAAACACTACAGGAAACAGCAAAAGAGGTGCTGGGATATCGGAAAAGGAGAAAAGAGGAATGGATAAGTGAGACCACATGGGAAAAGATAGAGCAAAGAAAAAAAATCAAGAAAAAATTACTGAACACCAAATCACAACGGCTTAAAGAACGAGTTTTAAGTAATTATGCACAAAAAGACAAAGAAGTGAAGGAATCATGCCGTCAAGATAAACGTCAGTATTATGACAACTTAGCAGAGACAGCAGAGAAAGCAGCATATACAAATGACATAAAAACCATATATAAAATCACAAAGCAGATGACAGGTAACTTCAATACAAGATGTGAAAGTGCAGTAAGAACACAAAATGGACAACTGGTCAGTGGAGTAAGAGAAAAAATTGAAAGATGGAGGGAACACTTTAACACCCTACTAAACAGAACACAAGCAGCACAAGCAATAGATATACCTGAAGCAAAAGCGGAACTAAACATCAATACAGGACCAATAACAATAAATGAAGTAAAAGAGGCGATAAAGATGCTAAAATCAGACAGGGCACCAGGTGAAGATGAAGTGACTGCTGAGATGTTGAAAGCAGAAGAAACAGAAACACCAAAACAACTTTGCCGGATATTACAACAAATTTGGGATTTAGAAAAAGCCCCAGAGGAGTGGAAAACTGGTCTTATAGTAAAACTACCAAAGAAGGGTGACCTCAGAGATTGCGGGAACTGGAGAGGCATTACCCTACTGCCACTCACTAGTAAAGTATTTTGCAGAATAATCATCAACAGAATTGTACCAACACTTGAGGAAAAACTTCGGAAAGAGCGGGCAGGATTTAGGAAAGGAAGATCATGCATAGACCATATATTTGTACTTAGACAAATATTAGAACAGGCAAATGAATGGCATAGCACAACATATGCATTATTCATAGATTTTGAGAAAGCCTTTGACAGTGTCAACAGAGATGCACTGTGGAAAATCCTAAGATGGCATGGCCTCCCCCATAAAATAGTTAATGTAATCAAAGCCCTATACGAGGGTTTTCAGTGCAAAGTTATCTGTGGAGAACATACCTCCAGCAGCTTTAGGGTACAAACAGGAGTGAAACAGGGATGTGTACTATCACCAACATTATTTATCTTGGCAGTAGACTGGTTAATGAAGGAGGCAACATCAGACAAACGCAGAGGATTACAATGGACCCTTAACACAGTGCTGGAGGACCTTGACTTTGCGGACGACATTTGTCTATTATCAAGCAGTCACAAAGATATGCAAGATAAAATAAACAAGTTAACCCAGAATGCAAACAACATAGGACTAAAGATCAACGTAGGAAAGACAAAGTTAATGAAGCAAAATGTGAACAACAGAAATGTACTCAGAGTAGATAACAAGTTAGTGGAGGAGGTCAACGAATTTGTATACCTTGGCAGCAGAGTAGTAGAAAACGGAGACAGCACAGAGGACATCAACAGCAGACTTACTAAAGCAAAGCAGGCTTTTGCAATGCTACAGAATATATGGAAATCAAATAAACTAAGCATAAATATGAAAATCAGGATATTTAAGAGTAATGTTCTAAGTGTACTACTCTATGGAAGTGAATGCTGGAAAATCACCAAAACCATAGAAAACAAGTTGAATTCTTTCCAGACTAAATGTTTACGTAGAATTAAAAAAATATTTTGGCCAAACACCATAAGAAATAACATCTTATTGGCAGAAATGCAGATGAAACCACTGACAACAATTATTGAGGAAAGACGCTGGCGATGGTTGGGACATGTGCTCCGAATGACTGACAACTCACTACCAAAAATAGCACTAAGATGGACACCACAGGGGAGCAGAAGTAAGGGTAGACCAAAAGAGACATGGAGAAGAACAACAGAAAGGATGTTGAGCAATAGAGGGCTCACCTGGGCAAGAGCAGAAAAAAAGGCGAAAGACAGGCATTTGTGGAAAACCCTTGCGGAAGCCCCATGTCCCTGGGCACTTAAGGTTCAGAGAGAGAGTATAGATATATTTGTTCTTTTTTGTTTCCATGATATTTGAAGAACTCTTCTGTAGCATTTACATTCAAAGGCATTTATGTGTTTCTCAGCTGTTTTGTTAAGTGTCCAGGTCTCACAGGCATATGTTGCGATGGGAAAGATGCATGCCCTTAAAAATCTTATTTTTTGTAATTCTGTCTGTTCCTCTTCACAGATTCTTTAGTTGTTTTACTTTCAAAAGAGCAGTCAGTGTAACTGTAACATTCAGGAAATAGTCAGGGTCAGGGTTTAAGTTGGGCAATTGAAAACTAAAGGAGTTTGAATGATAGTCATAGGTTTGGCATGCTAACTTCACACCCCCAGTTTTAGGTATAAAACTAGGTGAACTACATATCATTATTATTAACTAACACTTCTCTTCTTGCCTGAGTTTTGACTCTTCCAGTGCCAAGGTTTATGCCAGGCAGTGGAATGTACAGGCATTTTTCATTTGTTCTGTATATCTGTACAGTATTCCTCTTCTTGCTAAGGACATAGAGATGTTTCAGACTGACAAGTATATGCCTGGGTGCATTAGGACATTACATGATTAGGCAGTTTCATGTCCTAATTACGTATTATTCTCTTGTAACTCTTTTCCTTTCTACAAATAGGAAACAAACAAGGCTTCTACACAGTAAAGTAGCAGAGCACAGTATTGTATGGTTAGGCCTTGAAAAAAAAATCATAAACACAGCACTTTTTGACATGAAAGAAAGAAAAGTGACAAGAGAATTACCTGGGACTTGAGCCACTTGCACATCTACTGGCTAAGTTGATTAATGCATTGTTCTCTCATGGCTAGATGGTTGTCCATCATACTGGAGTACATGGTTCAAGTCCCAGATAATTCTCTTGTTATTTTTCTTTTCTCTCATGTCTGAAAGTGCTTCATTTATGATTTTTTTTTTTTTAGTCTAACCATACAGTACTGTTATTGAACTATTTTCCTTTCACATCTGTGTACTTTGTCTCAGTTCTTGAGGCGTCAGTTACCTACTTCATCTTCACTAGCTATGATATTTTGACATTTTGTTCCTCAGATTAAGTGCACATATGGTTATGATAAAAAAGATGAGGACTCAGCCAAAGACATTCTCCATCCATGTCCTTGGTCAGTGATCAGCTAAGCAGTAACTGCTCAGTATGTCTTGTGGCATCTTAGCAAAGCAGCAACAAATTCTCTCCACTTCTCATGGTCTGTGGCCAGCCTTTGTATTGTGCTTCAGCTGTACTCCATGCTACTCATTTCTACTTCTGTATTTCTCTACAAGGTAACCTTTAGTCGGGTTCTTTTTTTTTCCCTTAGACGTCCACCTCATGGCTGTTTTAGCAATGTTGCTGGGTTTCCTTCAGAGCACATGACCAATCTGTTTCCAGTGGTTTTTTTTTTGCTGTTATTCTTGTTCACATTGGACATTTAGGTCTCTACTATTTATTGTCTGTGGCAAGTAAATATTTAAAATCTTTCTGAGGCAGGTTGTGTGGAATGAGGATAATTTACCCATTTTCTTTTCAGTTGTTTTCCATCATTCTGCTTCATAGAGGAGTATGGATTACATGCAATTTAGTATTGTACTTGGTATCTGAGCAGTGAAGTGGTTAGTGCCCTGGTCTCGCATGGCGAAGGTCGGGGGTTCAAATCCGGCTGGAGGCACCCCAGTCACCCAGCTGTAGAAATGAGTACCCAACTTCTTCTGGAGTTGGAGAAGGAAAGGCAGCCAGGCGTGATACTGACCATATCACCCTCTAGTGTGCTGACAGGTCAAGGAAAATATGGGTACCAACACCATATCCCTATGTCCCCCTAAGGCATGACAGGGTTACCTTTTTTTATTATCATAAGTTAGAGCACTGGTCTCTCATGGTGAAGGTCAGGGGTTCAAATCCGGCCAGAGGCACCCAAGTCACCCAGCTGTAGAAATGGGTACCTGACTTCTTCTGGAGTTGGGGAAGGAAAGGCGGCTGGGCGTGATATTGTCCATATCACCCTTTAGTGTGCTGACAGGTCAAGGAAAATATGGGCACTAACACCATATTCCTATGTGCCACTAAGGCATGACAGGATTACCTTTACCTTTTTTTTTTTACTGGAAGGACTTCCAGGTGTTTCTAAGATTAATGAAAGTTTTCTTTATTGAACTCTTTATGTTTTTATTTGTTCCTCCATCTGGTATTAGTATGCTGCCAAGATATGTGAAGGTATCTGTTTCTGTTAGATTTCGGTCATTAATTTTAAATGATGTTTAGTTTTCTGTATTTACTTTAATTGTGTCTGACTTCTTGATATTGATGTTCAGCCCCACTTGTCTGTTGATTGTATCTAGAGTGCTTGTTCTTCTGTATGTGTTAGTGAGTACATGCTAACAGTGCTATATCATCTGGATAATCCAAATCTTCAAGCAAGGAGAACATTGTTTATCTGGTACCTTTATTTTTTAGAGACTCCTGTTGTTTTGTTCATCACCCAGTCTTTGGCCAAAGACATTCTGAAGATTGCTAAGCTAAGATGGATGGTATATAACGCATTTGGTGCAACATTACTGATTACTGTCTGTAAAACCTGAGGTCCCCAAAAAGATGCCATGTGGTGAAAGGACAGTGACCACTATACTAAGTGATGCCCAGTGACAGTAATGAGTGCACAGATTAATGTGTCTATACAGATATGTAGAAATGAAGGAAAATAGTTTATTTACAATTTGAATTTATTCCTATCAGTGACAGCCATTTAAACAAATATCATGAAGGCGGCTGCCCTGATTGTGCTGTCATTAGTTGTGATGACAGTTTATGCTGATAAATGTAAGGACAAGTGTGCCAAGTGTGAAGTGGTTGAGAGGTCGGAGTGTCTTGCAGGCATGGTGAAGGATTCTGAATGTGGATGCTGTGATGTCTGTGCAAGGTAGGTTATTATTATCATAATAATAATATTATCATAGTAATGGCACATGCAATTTGACCTTAACCTCCAGTTAGGATGAAAAAAAAATGTTAGTCATTTGTTGTATCACAGATAGTTAGAGTATTCTTTTTAACTGTAGGTAAACATAATTTAACAAGATTCTGAGTACTTAAATGTTACATTGAACCAATTTTGTTTTATGGGTGTGAAGCATGGTCTATGAAGAAGAGAGTACAGCGAGAAATGGAGGCCATGGAAATGTGGTTTATAAGAAGGATGTTGAAGGTACATTAGACAGCCAAGAAAACCAGTGAAGAAGTCTTAAGAGAGGCTGGGGTTAAAAAGCAAATTATAGCAAAGATCAGAGGCAGACAAGCGAGATTTATAGGACATTTCCTGAGAAGAGGAAAATTGGAACACACTATGGCAACTGGAAAAATTGAAGGAAGAAGAGACAGAGGAAGACAGAGAGAGAAGTTATTGGATGGGCTGTCAGTGTGGCTAAGAAGAAACTCACTGGTGGATGTCATAATCAAGTCTGAAGACAGGGAATTGTGGAGAGAAATTACCGCCTATGCCATGCGGTACGCCACTTGAATTGAACTGAAACATAATTTATGACGTTCTTGAAAAATTGTCAAGTGATATTCAAGATTTTATGATGTTCCTAAGCATGCCAAAAAAATCTGCCAGCAATTCTCATTCACAACAGTAGATGAGAAGATACATAAATAACAAGAATTTTTTTTCTGTCAATAGGCAGAATATTGGTTTCAGACTTTTATTGGAAAAATTTATTTAAAAAAAAAGAAGAGTAATTAACATTTAAAAAAAAAACTAAAGTCTAGTTATAAATAGAAAAACTTATCAGAGATCAGTGTAATTATGGTGAATTTTTATCTACGCCAATGGCCTCAAAGTGACCTTCTTCCCCTACCAGATTTGAAGGTCAGAAGTGTGACCTGAAAGGCGCTGCACACAAGCATGGTCAGTGTGGAGATGGTCTTGAGTGCAGATCTACTGGAAGTGGCAAAATCTGTCAGTGTGTGTGGGAAGATATCATATGTGGCTCTGATGGTGTGACATACAAGTAAGTTGTATATTTTATTAACATCTGCCAGGAATGTAAATATTGTAGCCTTTCATAGTGTTTTTATTAACAGAACAGAGTGGAGATGCATTGCAAGCGACCTTCCGTGGGGAAATGGCACAAAAGTGATGATGATGATGAGTATTTTCGTTATTCCAGTAAATGTTTCTGGGGTTTTGAATTATTTTACTGTTTCCTTCTGCCCATGGTGAAGCATAAGACATAATAATGCTTTACCATTGCACTAAACGGTGGATTCACATTTTGAGGTTTCGACCTGTTCCAACAAAAAACAAAACAAAAAAAGAATTTATCATAATATGAACCCAGCAATTAATTCTTGTTTCTGATAATTCTTTCTAAAACTTGTAATTTTCAAATTTTCACAAGAAAACCAAATATAGAGTGGGCCATGAAAAACCAGCCCACTTCACATATCCTATGATAGCATTGTTATTTGTCAGATGTGAGTGTTTGGAAACACTATAAATAATCTTTGGTAGGTTAATGAACTTCAAGTATAGGCTAGTTTTTTTGGGGGGTTTTTTTGGTGGCCCATCCTGTAATCTCTCTCTCTCTCTGAGCCTTAAGTGCCCAGGGCACATGGGGCTTCCACAAGGGTTTTCCACAAATGCCTGTCCTTCGCCTTTTTTTCTGCTCTTGCCCAGGTGAGCCCTCTATTGCTTAACATCCTTTCTGTTGTTCTTCTCCATGTCTCTTTTGGTCTACCCTTACTTCTGCTCCCCTGCGGTGTACATCTTAGTGCTATTTTTGGTAGTGAGTTGTCAGTCATTCGGAGCACATGTCCCAACCATCGCCAGCGCCTTTCCTCAATAATTGTTGTCAGTGGTTTCATCTGCATTTCTGCTAATAAGATGTTATTTCTTATGGTGTTTGGCCAAAATATTTTTTAAATTCTTTGTAAACATTTAGTCCGGAAAGAATTCAACTTGTTTTCTATGGTTTTGGTGATTTTCCAGCATTCACTTCCATAGAGTAGTACACTTATCCTGTAATATAGCCATCTTAAAAATTATTTTTACAGATAAAATATTTGTTTCATCTAAGCAGATTTTTTGTTTTTGCACGTGCCTACAATACATTTCATTGTGGCCCAGTGTAACTGAGTTTTTACAGATGTAATAATTTATTTAAGACACCCACTGTCATGATCAAAATGTGAAAGCTATTCAGAACAAAAGGAGCACACAACTGTTAATTAATAAAGCTGTTTCTACTATTGTTTTAAATGGTTTTGACATTTTATTATTACAGCTTTACTGCAGTGGCTTCATGTATATTTATATATTTAGTGTCACATATGCTTATACCCAAATTTTTCATATGTTACTGTCATAAACAGTGTTACCTTAATGTCATGCTTTCCAGGCAGGTATTTCTGTTGTAGTAAATCAGAAAATCATGGAAGGGCATCACACAGTAAGAGAACTATGAATTTGTGAAAAAAATCATAAAAAAATCACACCTCTTTTTTATTTGTTCATCACAGCATCACTATTTTGTACATTCAGATGTCAGTTTTTTCCTGCATGGTGAGTTAAATTAGTTTGTCACATAACCAAGGAAGTATAACAGAAATTGGGATATAATAATTATTATTATAATGTTAATTTCATTGTGTTCTTATGCTATGTATATCCTCAGCAATCTATGCCAAATGATAGCCGCAGTGGTCAGAGAAGGCAAGGGGAAAACTTTGGAAGTGAAATCAGTTGGACCTTGTGATCCAGGTAAACTGAAAAGTTAGATCAAATCCTTTATGCCACATTATTATGACTACTCTGGAAATTATTGATTCAGTATTCTGTAGCATAGATGTCAGACCTATTTTTTTTCATGGAAGAATATTTATCTGTTGATGAAAGCTATTATTCTGTGTGGGCTTACACTGTTTATAAAACTGCTTCTAATAATTTACAGTGTGGAAAGAAAAAAGCAAGTGTATATAAACATAAAAACCATATGTGACCTTAAAAGAATTTACAACTCCAGGGTGACTGGTTGGAAAGATTGCACTTGGCCAATCAGGCACAACAGATTACAACCTGGCAAAGCCATATCCACCTGTCCAGTCTTTGCCTCAAATAAATTTAATGTTATTTTACAACAGACAGACTAACATTGTGGGATATTGAATTGTTCCCCATAGAAATGGGGCTTTTCTGAGAAAACTTGCATTTTGTGTATCACAAAACTAGCCTTATACACGAAAACGTGTATAAGGTGATACATGTTTTTTACTACTGAAATCATGTATAGTTTATAATGTTAGTGCATTGTCTTCATGTAAAATATGCTGTTAGCACGTATCAATGTAACAATTGTAATATGCATTTTTTAAATCATTTGTCTTTTTTTCAGCTTTTTCTGTTTAAAAGAAAAAAAAATCAACTAATTTTATTACCAAATTCTTAGGTGCAAAGATTGTTTCTAAGCCAGAGTATGTTCGCAACACCACAAACAACAATGTTGTCCTTGCTTGTGAAGCCATTGGTTTCCCTACTCCTTCCATACACTGGACTGTTACAAGAGCTAACAACAAGACCTCAGATGTGCCAGGTAGTTGTTGACTATATAAATTACTTCTCATGAATGTTTTTCTGCTAATTCTGATATGCCAGATCTTTAACTCTTTCCGTGCTTATCATCATAGAGGTGACGCTTCCGGTTTCTGACTTGGTGCCTTTCGTCACTTAGGTGACGTTTGGTTTGTTTCTTTAAAAAATCGGTGTAACATTTAGATTGTAAACATTTAGTGCGCATACCCTGTTACCCTTTTCATAATGGCTGAAGAGTGCTTAGTTACGAGGGAGAAAATTGAAGTTTTCTGCAAGAAATTAAAATTTTTGGTGATGTAGTTAAGGGTAGATAGGGGTATGGATATGCCCTGTGACCAGATCACTGTTCTTGATGGTAAGTAGTGCATATCTAGACCTAGCCGATGGTGAACTAGGCACAATCAGTGTCTAAAAACATCACATTACTTCTTTTTTCCTAAAAAAACTCTGCATTTATGAAATTTTCATACATTTAGTTATACTTTGAAACATATTAAGTACACGGAAGTACATACAAATACTGTTTTCCATTCCATTTTACAACTATACCCCCTAACATATCAAGACCTGCGCTTTTACTCTGGTAAGT
This sequence comes from Achatina immaculata, assembly GCA_009760885.1. NCBI lineage: Eukaryota > Metazoa > Mollusca > Gastropoda > Stylommatophora > Achatinidae > Lissachatina > Lissachatina immaculata. The sequence goes on along the minus strand of CM019691.1, from coordinate 26,578,574 downwards.
AACTGAACGTCCTCTTTTCTTACTGTGGCATGGGAAGAGTTAATATTTTTAGCTAATCCAACATTACATTTACCTATAGCAAAAGAAGACTGAATAACATTGACACGAGCAACGTTAACAATAAATAAATAAGTCTGTGTAAATAAAGTTGGGTCTTTTGCCCTTAAATATCCGGAAAGGAGCAAAAAACTGGGATGCTGATCAGGAAACAGAGGAAGTTCCACAAAGATAAGTGAGAAAGAACTAGAATCAAGGACTAGAGAAAAAAATGAAAAAAACAATAATCCCAAAAAGAAAGATCTGGATAGTATTGAGTGCACACCATGTATCCTAGACTAACAAACAGGTTAGAAGATTGCAAAGGATATTTATATTATGGGAAACAAATAAGAAAGTTGGAAAAAGAGCATGCTGCTGAACAAAAATATTAAAAATCCTTCCCATGCTGCTAAACGTACCATAGGCCCCGCATGGCAGTTCGCCAAGGTTTCCTGTCCTCTGTGAGTTTTTCAGTCTCATCAAGGGATGTTATGCCCACTGAACTGGCCTCTCTTAACAGTGTCCTCTTTAGAGTTTCACGTGGTCGACCTATTTTTCTTCGACCTGTTGTGTTCCACTTGATAGCTTATTTGGGGATCCTCTGATTGTTTCTTCTCATCACGTAACCGACATATGTCCATCTTTTTTTTCTGATCACCCATGAGACAGGTTGTTGTTTGCTCATCTGTCTTATCTCTGCATTGTTCTTGAATTCATTCCACTTTATACCAAGTATTTTCCTTAAGCATTTGTTTTCAAAAGAGCCCAATTTCTTGTCTATTTCTTTGGTTGTTTTCCAGCTTTCACATGCATAAATGAGGGTGGATATCACATTTGAATTGAATAGTCTTAACTTGGTTTTTGTGCTTATGTTCTCAAGATTCTTGATGGTCAATGCTGCTTTTGTAATTCAAATTCTAACTTCCTTTATGGTGTCACCATCCTGGCCTATTATTAGAAGAATGTTGCGAATCCCCTGGACAGCAAAAATAACTAATGAAGAATGTATGAGAAGAGCTGGAGAGACAAAAAACCTTGTCAGAAAGATAAGAGAGAGACAATGTACTTTCATAGGACATGCAATGAGAAGAGGGGGCATTGAAAATATTATAACAACAGGAAAAATAGAAGGAAGAAGATCAAGAGGAAGACCAAGAGAAATGATACTGGACAGTCTGGCGGGATGGTGTGAGAGGAGATCACCAACTGAACTGATGGCCTACATGAAGGATCGGGTACTCTGGAGAAGCATAATAGCCAACGCCAGTCGGCACGGCACCTGATGATGATGATGATCCTGGCCTATGTAGCTGCTGAAATGTGCAAAATGGTTTACTTCTTCAACAGCTGTTCCTTCTATGTATATTTGTCTTTTGTCTTTAATGAGAAGTTTCATTATTTTTGTTTTAATTTCAAGTCCTATGTTTTCTAGCCATTGAAGACAGGGTATCTGTTTTTACTTGCATTGATTTCACATTGTCACTGATGAGAGTTATGTCATCTGCAAAATCAAGATCTTCCAGCTGGGTCTTATGTACCGAGTCAATGCCCGTTTTACGAAAACTCGCAATACAATCGGGTAAAGAAATAGGTGGATGTTATTGATGCCCTAGTAAAGTTGTTAAACAAAGCTGAAAAAAATTTACTGACCTGACTTTGCATAGCTATACAGAGATTGCAGAGTAGTGCACCACAGGTCCTCTCTTAAAGTATTAAATCGGAGCAGAAAAGTAGCAGATAGTTATTACTTTTGTTGCACAAATTTTTTGTTTTGCAGCAGAGGTAATAATGGTAGAAGGATGGTGTTATTATAATAAGTTTTTAGATATAAATATGTAAAACTAAATATATAAATACACGCAGAGCCGCTGGTGTTCAAATAAGCATTTAACACCTTTCATAAACGCACTCTTAGACACAGCTTTATTCAGATCACAGGAAAAGTACTTCCTTTTTTTTTTTCACTATTCCTTATTTGTTTTATATCATACAGGTAAACTTTCTCTTCTTTTTTTCTTTTACTTTACCATGTATTTTTTTGTATGCATAAGGCGTAAGTTGAAATGTCACACTGTGAGCACTGTTAGGGAATAAAGCTGCTCTTGCCATCATTAAAGTAGCCTTGGAATTCTTATAACAACCACAAACCAGAACTGATCAAGATAAAATCCTACCTCTTTGCACTCTCCCAAAAACAGGCTGTTATGACTAAGTCCACATAGTAGAGAGAAACATGTTCTACATAGAAATTGAACTTATTGGGAAGCTGTTTCTTCAATCCATTTCTGTAAATAACGAAAGCCATCTGGGGTCATTCTTGTGTAACTCGTTCAGGTATTAATAGATCTTCACTATGACGTTATTCAATTTCACACTTTCATAGATCTTTTATAGATCATCAACAACAAAAAAATATTTTTATAAGCATCAGTACTTAGTAAGTCTAGGAGCAGATGACTTTCAGTTTTGACTGATGCTGTTATTTTTCATTAGGTGATGATGATCACATTGTCGTTGCCGTACGAGGTGGCCCTGGAAAGTATCAGGTCTCTGGATGGCTTCAGATTGATCTTTTGCAGAAACATCATGAAGGTGATTACACCTGCATAGCCACCAATGAGCACAATGTAGATAGAGCCAAAGCAAGAATCAAGGTGGTTAATTAAGAGGTGAGAGGCAAGACTTGTTTTGTCAGTAGTCCAAATAATCTGTGACAGAATATTTACCAGCACAGCAGCTGTATGTATACAATGCTGTAGGGCTTCTTTATCAGTCAGTTTAATATCTGGTGAGCTTTGTGTTTTTTTTCTATCAGACTGCAAGTAGTAACTTATTTAGGGTTTAACCTGCTTCAGTTTGGACAGAAAAAAAAATCACAATTCTTCTATTTACATTTTTTTTTTAGTTTTCCTTTCCCTCTTATGACTTTTTTTACTGTGTCATTTCCTCATCCTTTTCTTCAAATTTGAAAGTCTGTTTGGACTTATATATATGAGGGGAAGTCACTAAGTAACTCGCAAATTTAAATATTTTATCAGTGGCAGTTATCAGGTAGTATTTAAATATATCCTTAGATAGTACCATCATCCAACTTTATAATAGTTATATGTAGGGGACGCTGGGAATTATGTGCGCCTGCGCAGAGCAGTAACAAAATGGCTACCAAACTGTTAGTGTGTACCAAAGAAGAACAGAGAAGTGTAGTGCGATTTTTGTGGGCTAAAGGATATTCAGTTGAGGACATTCATAAGGAAATGATTACAGTTTATGCTGAAAAGTGTTTATCACGTAAAGTGGTCTATAACTGGGTAAAAGAATTTTCTCAGGGATGCACCGAAATTGTTGACAAAAGTCCAGCTTGGCTGTCCTGTTCAGACTTGCAACAGAAGCGACTGTGCAATGTGTGAATGAGGTTATCAGAGCTGATGACGAGTAAAGATAGACAGTGTAGCAAGTGCAATAGGATGTTCACATGGCTTAGTCTACAGAATAATGAATGAGCAGTTGAATTTTCTGAAAGTTTGCTCACGTTGGGTACCCAGAGATCTGAATGATGAACACAAAATGAACCAATTTGGTTTGTCATTACAGCATCTCTGTCATTACGCATATGAAGGTGAAGACATGCTCCAAAAGATTATTACTGGAGACGAATCTTGGGTGCACCACTACCAACCCGAATCAAAACATGCCTCAATGCAATGGAAACACTCGTCATTGCCATGCGCAAAAAAATTCAAGATTACGCCTTCTGCGGGAAAGGTTATACTGACAGTGTTCTGGGATTATCAAGGAGTGTTGTTAACCAAGTTCCAGAAGTATGGTGACAGAGTGAATTCTGTATCATACTGTGAAGTTCTGTCGATGCTACAGGATGCAATTCGAAGAAAACGTCCTGGTCTGCCGACTAGAGGTGTGCCTCTCCTTCATGACAATGCCAGACCACATATGACTCAGTTAACCCAAGAGAAAATTAGCCAGTTGGGTTGGGAAGTTTTTGAACATCCACCCTATAGTCCTGACTTAGCTCCAAGTGATTTTCACCTGTTTGGTCCATTGAAAAATCACCTTGGCGGAAGAAGATTCTCGAGTGACGAAGAGGTGGAAACAGAAGTAAAAATTGGTTCAGAAATCGTACTCCCAGTTTTTATGCCATGGGTATTGCATCACTGATTACACAGTGGGACAAATGTATCAATGTTGGTGGCGATTATGTTGAAAAATAGGGGAATAATGTATGTTCAAAAATTAAAAGTTTTCAAATTACTATCACATTTAGTTTTTTTGTAACAGGCAATTGCGAGTTACTTAGTGACTTCCCTTTGTAAAAGTGAATGTCAACTTTTGCTTATAAATTGTAATAGTAAACACAGTGAATGTTTAAACTATACATACTTTCATAGAGTGGTTCTCTTTTATTCAAGAATTTTGACCTGTTTCACAAAGGTTTCAAGAGCTGACAGTTCTCTCTTATGTACATGTGCCAAAGCACCTCACACCATGGAATGCTTCTTCCAGAACTGTACCAAGTGTGAAACACTGAACCATACCAACAGTCCCTTTGAAATAATTGAATAAGTTAAGCACTACTGTTCTATGCAGAAATTACAAAAAAAAGTCCAGTTTATTCAGGAGACAGAAATGTAGATATAGAAAGTCCCTGACTTTCATAAATGGGGCATTCTGCAACTCCATGCATGGGTCAGTTTTTATGCAACTCAGAGCCATGTTTTATTATATGCTTTATATGGTATTTTACATTACAGATTTGTTTTGTAAAATTCCATCAATTTTTTTGCACGTCATACATTTTTTTTTTTTACCTAAGTCCAGATCCATGTATTCAGAGCTTTGTAACCCAAGGCCCATCTGTATAAACATATGCAAAGAAGAAGAAGAAGACAAAGCATTTTAAGTTGTTCTATCTGCTGCCTTTTTTTTCTTTTTTTTTTTTTTTACCTAATTCTGTTCAGTTCCTCATTCATTGATTGATTATATTAAATTGTCCTACCAACTAACTTTTTTATATTCTAAGTGGCCAATCTCTAATTTTCAGCTGGAACTAATGTATGTTAAACATTTTTTTTTTTACATTACATGTTTTCTGCTTCTTTGTTTTCAGAAAAGAATCTGTGCAAGTAAAAATCTGCATGTAAACAGAGCTTCTGCCGAACATAAAACTCTGCGACATAAGTATAAATGCATTATTGATGTTGTTTCTTGGTTTAATCAGCCAAATTTTGACAACTTTGCTTTTAATAAATTCACAGAATAGAACTTAATTATATTAGAAATATTGATTTTGGATGTTATGATGCTGAATTTTAGTTTCACTATTTCAGAAAGGTTTCCTTACAAGTTAAAAATATTTTATGCATTCTAAATGCCAGTTTCTTAAAAAAAAAAAAGATACCACTTTCATTCTTCAGTGACCATATAATAGTGATTACAATTGATGGTCATATAATCTATTCTCAGCAGCTGTTTCTGGCCACATGAACATGTTATGGCTCTCCAAATATAGACTGAGTGATTCTCTTTCATTTTTCCTTTCTCACGGTGCAAATGTCTGAATATGCCTTCATACAAAATATATATTTCACAAAGTATTGTAATCTAACATTTATACAAGTCTGTGAGAGGTGTTTCTAGAGATGTCAATACTTCAATATTTCACAGTACCAACATTTGTCAGAGTTAATCATGTTGAGACATAATTGTTCAAGCATAATATGTGTTAGTATCATGCTTCTGTGATCTCTTCTATGGTGCTATTAGTGTATGCAAATTTTCATATGGTGCTAACATTTTCGCTTATAACTGAGTATCATAACATTTACAACAGAATTATATTTTTTTTATCACATGCCATGCATAAGAATTGGAAAGAATTTAATTCTAAGGATAAAATAGTACATTCAGTTCTGTATACAATAAGGGTCTTTATATGTTTACACTTCTCAAAGTTTAAATAAAGCATTTGAATTATTGTAATATTAAAATTACATAATAGAGAACTGTGGCTGAAAGCACTCTAGAAGTAAATAATAGCGCACCAAAAAAAACCCAAAGAACTATGGCTCTGAACATAACATTTATTATGGATTCAATGCTAGTCTGCTGTGGAAATCCCTGGTAGCATTAAAAAAAAAAGAAGACAGTATAGAACAGGGATATGATAACATCAGTACACTAAGGTTGGTAGGTGAATGTTGCCATAATCCATCCCGCTGAGGCATATGAAGTTTTGTTTTGACTTATCAGCTCGCTAGAAGATGATGTGATCAGTGTCATGTCTGGTCTACTGACAGAGTGATAACACTGCAAATGTACAAGAACAGGTTGGGTGATCATTGACCTCCAAACCAAAGAAACTGAAAGATAAACACATTTTCAAACTATCAGTGTGAGGCATATTGCCATTTAGAATGTTATATTGCTTGTCATGTTATTTAATATAGAGTTTATGCTGTTGCTGTTTTTAGGCAAACCTTGTTCTGCATCTTTCAAAGAAACACAGTCACATAACAAACATAATTATGGGCAAAGTGATGACCAGTAACGATATATAAAATACAGTGTACAAACTAAACTTCATGTGCCTGAGAAGTGGATATATCATAATGATATTTTATAATTACTCTAGTCCATGTTGATCTTCAGTACTTACACATAAATATTTCTTATGATAAGTCACCCATGACTTATGTGTAACATCCGGAAGTGCCAAAAGTGGTCAGGATGTAAATTTATTAAACGAATATGCGTATCGGTATTTGTAAAAAAAAGTATCAGTGTTGTAACATTTTGTAGTTAGTTATTCTGCTTTTTTTTTCTGATTGTTTTTCTGAAGGTATTTGTAAAAATGTATCAGTATCATAACTTCTTGTAGTTAGCCATTTTTGTATGTTTTTTTTAATGAATGTTTGAGTGTTTTTTCACATATGTGTTAGAAATGCTGAGAAGAATCAAAAGATACTAAATATTATAAGTGTAGTAAGGTTTCCCTGAAGTGCAAGATTCAAACCAGGTATATCATTATAAAGAAAGAGAAACCTTTTACAGATCTGAGTTGATCAGCATGAAAATTTCATTGCTATGGGCTTGTTTGCAGAAAGAGCAGAAGTAGCTAGTATGACAAGAATTGGGTTTCGGATAGTGAAGAAATGTATCAGGAAAGCAGACCGCTATGAAAACCATTGGGTAGAAAATATCAAATACCACTGAAAGAGAGTTCTTATAGAACAAAACCAGGAAAAAAGACAGCATACTTTATTCTGAAGAGCTCTCTACATCTCCATGCTTAGGAGCAGAAAATGAATGCCTAAAATAAGACAATATAATTCATTCAGAATACACAGGCACTATTACTTTCTGCTGAGCAGTGTCTTCAAATTATGCTGAAACACCAGTGTAAATTGACAAGGTGACCACAAAGTTTCTGACTGAAACAAGAATGAAGGAATTGTTTGTATGCCCTCTATTCTCATTTTAATACCAGCTCAGCCTGGGAGTAAAAACTATCATGCAGAAACAGAAGTCATTAAACAAGAAAATAGAGAAAAAAACGGTAGAAGGTAGAAATGTGGATTGGTAGAACTTAGCATGTTTCATGGACTTAAATAGAAGATGAATAAAGATGTGCTGAATTAAAAGAAGCTGAAAATAAAGATATTATGACCAGAAAGTCTATCTGTGGTGGACACATAATAAGGCATGATAATACTCTGTGGTAGCACACTTGAAAAATGAGCAAAAGGAGGATGCCAACTTACACTGGTCCAGAAACACCATCAAGTTAAGACATGTAGCAAGCCAAAAATCCATGGCAACCAAAACTCATATGGTTATGGACCAGGATGAAGATAGATGAAATAAACATATTAAAAACACAGTACAACAAGGGCAGCCTACACTTTTTATTTAAAGAAATTATCTAGTTTAGTTTCAGAACTACCAAAAATAGCACTAAGATGGACACCACAGGGGAGCAGAAGTAAGGGTAGACCAAAAGAGACATGGAGAAGAACAACAGAAAGGATGTTGAGCAATAGAGGGCTCACCTGGGCAAGAGCAGAAAAAAAAGGCGAAGGACAGGCATTTGTGGAAAACCCTTGCGGAAGCCCCATGTGCCCTGGGCACTTAAGGTTCAGAGAGAGAGAGAGTTTCAGAAGTTTAAACTTCATTTTGCCTTATTTCCTTAGGCTAACAACCACAAAACATTCTATGCTCCTTTCCAGAAAACTGGTCTGTTGCTTTTAATTTTTTTTCTTTGAAAAGACAGAACACTTTTAAATATCTCAAGATTCTTTTATCTGAAAGTTGAAAATAACTATTTATTTCATATTATAATTCTGTAACTACATTTACAGTGGTAACAGAACAGATAAACCAGGCTTCTTTTTTTGTGGTTAGAAATAAGTACACATTTTGATATTTAGGTAGTTATACATCCTAAGGTTTCATTATGGTCAAATTTGTGTTTGGTTACAAAATAAAGCAGTTAGTTACAAAATAAAGGTGTTCTTCTTTCTTTTTTAAAACTTTTAAAGTTGTTAGTCACGTTTTAGAGACAAGTGACCAACTACTTGTATTTTATGCCTATATTTAGTGTGTGAGCATAACATCCCTTGATAAAGTTGAAAAACTCACGAAAACAGGAAAGCTTGGCAAACAACTATATGAGCCCTATGTGACGTTTAACAGCACGGAAAGGATGTAAGATAAGACTTAGTGTGTATGACAAGTAAGCTGGAAACAATAGCTTAGTGTCACAATGCAGTCAGTTCCCATTACCCATACACAAAATTATGCTTCACATGATGAAAATCTGTTCTTTATACCTTATTCTTTTTGTGAGCTTAATAATGCCAAACTTTGGCTTTCCTCTGCCGGATTACTTCTCATAGACTGGAGAAAAATTAAATCTATGTTACAAAGCGGACAATACAATACAAAATCAGCTCATCACCAGTAAAAATTGTAATCTTGACTTGTATTGATTAGTTTGATAAAATATATTTGTGTATTGACTTGGTACAAAAAAAAACCAAACCAACACTTATTTATTTTGGAAGTAAAAAAGATAAAAACACTTCTCACTTCTATTCTGATATCATCATTTTGTAATAGCTGCAGAATTCGAAAGTTATCATCCAGTTTTCACAAAATTGTGACTTCTTTCAGAGTTTACTAAAATACAGTAAAACTGATTCTTTCCATTAGCTTTAATTCTGCATCATCTTATGTTTTTTAATATTGTCCCTCTTCACTGTCCACTACTGTCCCACTGTGCCCCATTAAGTGGATGTTTGCTGTCAGTGTTAGAGTGAATGATAAGGAGATTCTTCTTCTGCAAGAATCTTCAGACTTTAGCTATAGAATCTTCTTCAAGAATATTCTTCTTCAGAATATTGCTCAGCTATATCTGAAAGAAGCAGCAACTGCTCTGAAGTTCTTGGCATTGCATATTTCTTTTTGACTGGTATAATGACAACCATAAAAACTTACAGTACTTTGTTCTGTACTGTAGCAAGAGCTGAAATATGAATTTCATATCAGAACTGTATGTACACATCTTCTGTTTGTTGAGTATGTCACAGAAAAACACTCAAGTGATCAGCTTCAACATAATGGGAGTTTGTCATTCCTGTGATGATAGTGGTGCTGAAAAACTCTGGCTGGTCCATGAAGTGCTTCACAGCCAACATATTAACTGGATGAACGAGATAGGGATCAGTGTGATCCCTACTGAACTGGAGCCTATTGAAAATCCTGGCATGACAGTTCTTTGTAAGCATATAATGACCTACAATCATATGCACAACCAGCTAAACAAAAAACTACAAAGTGACTGTCACCAAAATCATTATCATTGGGCATAAAACATTTTCATCCTATAGCATTTAAAAAAAAAGAAGTTGCTAAAAACTGATAGGAAGACTTTCCCAAGTGATTATTTTTTAAAAGAATTAAAAAACATTCTGGCACATACAAATTACTTTGTATAGAAGTTACAGGTTATGAGTTCGATACTTTAATTGCTCATATTTCATTCACAGGAAGAAAATTAGAGCTGTGATGTTCATTTCTGTGTAGGCATTCCTCAATCTTTGTTCTCATGACCCGTTAACATACTGAGCAAATTGTGAGCCTTGATCCACCATACACTCACAACCAATGCGTAGTGCATGTGTGGTGCTTTGCCATTGGTCAGTTATGATCTCTTGACCCTGACTTACTACTTTCATGCACTTTCCAGGAACTCGGTGCAGAATAAGGATGTGGAATTCTTGCTGTCTACAAGACCCTCCAGGTATACTTCCATCTGAAAGAATAGCACATATATTTATAAAGTTATGATTGATGCATTAATTTGTCAACAACTGTTACAAAATTTTAAAAATTCTATTTTAAACAATCTATGCTGATTTTGGTTTGATAAATTATAGCTAAAATGCAACCAGGCCAGTCCTTAGCTATTCCAGTTTTAACCAAAAAAATGCATAAGGCTCTTCCCGCTCCATATTTTTCTCTTGTTTATTCCTTAATAAAGTAGGTGCTTTCTAGTGATAGACTTCACAACACTGGTATAGTGCAGGTGATATAAACTTCACAACACTGGTATAGTGCAGATGATATAGACTTCACAATGCTGATATAGTGCAGGTAATATAGACTTCACAACACTGATATAGTGCAGGTGATATAATACTGACTTTTGAAAGTGAAAGGAATGGGTTTCACACTAGCTCTATAGCATAATATTCAACTTGTCTGTAAAAATGATTACATGTTTTGGGAGGCCACCTCTGAAAATAGCATAAAAATTATCAGGGCATGCCAAATTATGTGTACAAATGGTTGCCATTATATTATGGGAAAACAGGAAATTGATAAAAAGAAATCATTCCCATGTTTATAGGACTAAGCAGGGATTTATAGCGAGTGACTGCAGAAAGTATGCTGAATTGAGAAAAAAAGTGTATAATCAAAGGGGTTTGAAGCACCCTGTAGCCTGTCTGAAGCCTTATATCTCATGTGGTCCATGATATATATAAGATATAAGAGCACATTTCTTATATATAAGAGCACATTTGCAGACATGCGTTTGTGCATGTGTAAATGTACAAGCTTATCAAGTGGCAAAAGCAAAGGAAAGGTAACAGTTCTGATTAGAAACACACAGGACCAAACAAAATTAAAAAGCTTGATTGCCTATGACTACAATCATAGCATCTGAAGATGATGATGAGATAATTATGAGGAGTAATGAGCATTATGGACAATTTACATGGTCCATGCTGGAAAAGACACCCGTCTCTGTAAGCAGGGTTAGCACTTGAACCAGGACTGCAAATCTTCTCAGTCAGGAACCGAGGATAGAATGTGTCATCCAGGACTGTGGTGTGAATACACACAGAGCATAGGCTAATGAATTTGGTCTGATCAACATTGCTCCCTTGTCTCTGACATCTGTCTGCAGCTATAATGAAACCTGTGAAGTAGGGAAAAACACTGGATGCTAACAAAGGTTTGGCTGTTTCTATTATTTCTGAGCACTGGGCATTGCACTCTTGAACTAAAACCAATCATTCATGCATGCCTAACCTAGCATTCCTTAATGATCTTGTATGTAAAAGTTTTTTATTTCAAACCTGTTATTGTCCTTTATACATATACATCAGTACTATATTGACACTGAATTGACATTAGAATGAAAGTTGGGAGATGAAGGATAGAGTGGTAGACAAGCCTGTATGTTTTAATTCTTCACCCTTTGAAAATAAAGTTGCTTAGTTATCGAGTCTATCATGTAAATCATGCTTAGTATTTCTTTTCCTCACGCTCTTCTCTCTTCTGTTTGATGTAGCTTTATTCACCCTTCCTGGCCTGATGACTTTGTATGCATTTCTAAGTGAGACTATCAGTATCAGTAATATCCTGATGAATGTCCAGTATCTTCATATCTTATCTTCAGTGTCCAGTATCTTATCTTATTTTCACACTAAAGTTTGTGGTAATTTTAGTTTTATTGAAATGGACAAAAAGAGACTTTCAGAAACATAGAAGAAAAGAAAATGAGAGATGGAAAAACAAAAGAATAAAAAAAAAACGAAAAGAAAGAAAGCACATAAATCATAATGAAAAACTTTAAGGGAACTAGTTAGTAGATTTATTTATGCATGCAGAGCTGAGATGTTTGTGTCATAGGTGACACTGTAAACAGATACAGAGACCAAAGCTGGCCAAGAACCTGTCTAATCTCCATACCAGGCTCCTTGTAATAGTCCATTTGGTTACTACATTTAAAAAATAGAATATGATCACATTTTTTTCTCAGTATGCACACTGTGTGAATAATCACATGAAACTTTTACAAAGACCTATTTGACTGTCTAGCCCTTGTTGATATCAAAACCCCTTTCATTCTATTTTTCTTCTGACCCAATATCTAATCAGGCAATCAGTGGCTCACAGCTGACATGCTAGTGTCAGGACTGGCAAACCATATGTGACCAAGACCCTGCCCTCTTTTCCCCAGTAATAGATCTAGTATGGATAACAAGGCAAGGATCGTTAGTCTCCATGATGGTGAAGTCTGCTAAAGAAGCAATTCACAATCCTTTGTTTTTTAACTTCACTTAGAGACTGAAAAAATGGTCACCATAACCTGCTCCCAAGCCAACATGATGCTATGCCACGACACCTTCATATTATTGGTTGCAAAGAACAACCAGCTCGCAGTTCCAGAGAGACTGAAGAAGAAGGCAGAACAACGAAGCAATTGGAAAATGCTTCCATACACAAAAGAGCACAGTAACTGAATTTCTCTTGGTGGTAGAGCCTGATTGAAATTCAGCTTCTTAGATCCACTCAAGGAAGGATTGGTCAAATCAAAAGTGATACATTCTCATGTTTAATCTTGGACAGCACCTTCCCATCATCCTCCAGTCAACCCAGCTGAATGAAATGGTACTCATTAGTGAAGACAAACTGTTTCTGAAGATAGAGAATACACCAGCTACACATCAAGACATCCTGCTTTACACTGCATGTATGGCTGGCAAATAATGAAGCACAAAATAGGATATAAGCACAGCTCAGTCCCCATTTATGTGAAATGAACAGCAAAGAAAAAACTACTATTCTGCAAAAATAGAGCAAGTAGTACAATAATCATGTCATTTATACTAACAACAATTAGTTTCACTTAAAATTATTTTTAGAATTTGGTACTTAAGACAAATTTAAATAAACAGGTCAAACCTGTGGTATCTCTCCTTGTTCTGCTTCGGAGGCTATGCCACGCTGTCATGTTCTTAAGAACTTCATCTGGTTCAAACTCTGAGATCTTCACCTCCTTAAGCACTTTACCAAGTTCAGTAAGTGATGAAATTAATGCAATGGCAATTTTTAGAATCCCTTCAAAGTATTGAACTGCATCATCTATGATATGATCATCTGTATTTGCTGTTGAAGTAGACGTTTCCATCTTATGATCTGATTGGCTAGCTTCATGCTGTATTTCTGACAAACTAAAGTCTCCAGCACTTGAAACAGGTAGCACTGTTGGAAATACTAACTCATTGTCTGTTACTTTACCATCAAACTCATTAGCAACAACTCCATGAGCTGTAGGCTCAGTTAAGACTGCAGTTGTTTGGGAGGACATTTGTAATTCAAATTTTTGCTCATGTATGCTCCCATCAGATTCTAATTTAAAATCCAACATTGCACTAAATATTTTGTCAGAAAAGCTTGGATAATCTACACCAAAAAGTGAAGTAAAGAATTTTCCTATGATTTTTCAACAACATCTTTGAAATCATTTACTGCATTCAGTAGATTATCATTTAATTCTCCAAGCAGTTTGGAATCTTCCTTCATTCTGCCGAGTTTTTGAATCAAAGCATCTATAAAACCATCTGTTATATTACCAGTTAGAAAATTACTTTCTGCGCTGTCGGTCACATTTACGTGTATCGAGTCAGCTGAATTATTTTCAGAGGCCAGATACTCTTGCAAATGAATGTTCAAATAGTTCAGAGCCATAATCTCTGCCTCAAGATCTTCACAATCAAACTCGTTAATTAAGGGGTCCTTGTTGTTAAAAGTTGTGCACACGTTGAACTTTTCAGATGAGTTCAAGACATCCAAGAGCAAATTAGTCAATGTGGTGATGTTTCTAAGGCTGTCACTTGAGAGATACTTCAACAACTGATCATGTAGTTGAACTTTGTTGTCCTGAAGTTGCTGGAGCAATTTCTGAAGTCGGATAGTAAGATCTGATCTATTGTAATTCATCTGTGAATGAGTCAGTTATATTATAAATTTACAAAATATTCACATAATTTATAAACAATATATTATTATTATTAGTATGTGCCACGCCAGATAGTGTTGGCTATCATGCTTCTCTGTCTTGTGCAATCCTTGGTGTTTCCGATTAATTTAGCTGCTTTCCTTTTTTCCAAGCTACTTGGTCACTCCACTGAGATATTTTTCTCTTAGCCTTCCTTTCTTCCTTTTTACCTTGAATTTTCCAGCCATTACTAGGTTCTCCAGTTTCTGTCTTCTCATGACATGCCCAAGAAATTTTGACTCTCTTTTTCTTGTCATTTTAACTAGTGTATAATAATAAGGAATGATAATAATAGTTATTGCATTGTTAATCTGATGTTCAACTTGATAAGAAAATATTTTATACTTAAATTTGACTCACAATTGTGATAAGGATCTTATGGCCTAAGAGAAAGAATAAGAGACACTAATACATGCAGGAAGTGTCAATGCAGGCAATAAAAGAAATGGTTCTCTCACTATTACAGAAGTTCATGCCAAGAGTGACACAGACTAGTTTCATATGTGGATTGTTGTAGTTCCTAAAATGGTGTCCCCACTGGGTGGCTCATCATCTAGGACTGATTCAAAGAATCATCGATGAAGATTCTGTGTGATATTCACCGGCACAGTGCTTATGGGAGTATCTCATTTGTGATGACACTTAGAACCTAATGCTGATTACTGAATACAAAATATAGTGAGGAAATAATACTGCACAATATGCTGGGGATTGTTTATAAAGCATCAAGCTTAAATGGATTTGAAGCCCACAATTTGATCTCAGCAAGCAGAGTGATGTAGATGACACTATAAGAATAGTTATTGTAAATTTACAACTTTGCACTGATTGCAAAAGAGAAATTATCTCAACAGTCTAGTTCAAAAGCAATAAAATTCTCTAGCTTATCACCATCACCAGTGGGAAGTCACAGCAACAGCAGCATTGTGAGTTTTAAAAAACCACTGATCAAACTAGTGGGAAGCAGATTTAGAGTACTGAATAACACCTAATGGTGAGTTAAATAGATGATGATGATGATGATGATGATAAACATTTTACTGTGCATTTACCCAGTCTGCTGATGCTATATCTGACAGGTCAAAATCAGTCAGGTGAGCGGGGGCAACAGGTGATACAGCTGGTGCTAAGGTTCCTCCCCCTGTGTTCTTCAGAAAGAAATCCAACATCTGCGGCGTTACTTCCACTTTCAGAAGCGGTTCTGCAGGACACGGAACATCTCTGACTACCATTGCGTTCTTATCATCAAAACATAAGAAGTCTGAAATTTTAAAAAAAATAAAAAATTGGTGTGATGACAAAAAATGAAAACATAAGTTATTTTTCAGATATTTTGGATGTTTTGATTTGGTATACTTAATCTTAAATTTAAGATTTTGCTCATGATGAGAGCAACTATAATTACAAATTACATCAGCAGTGCATACCCATATCACGTATGTAAATATACCTGAAGGTGGTCCTTGAATGCCTTGATTGACCAGATTTGGACTGCGGGTTGGCTGATGTTCAGGGGGTCCTGTTAACAAGATTGAGAATGTGTACTAACAAGTTGTTAATAATGTGTATCTTTAATTCAGAAAAGTCAGCTTTGATCGCATCACTTCTGTGAGATTGGGAAAGCAGGGCAACAACAGATATATGGTAAAATCCTATCATAACGGATCCCATTTATAACAGAGTCTCAGAATAACAGACCAGGTCTACAGGTCCCTGCTGCACTCCTATATACTCGTATTTTTTTTATTCTGGACAAAACAGACTTTGGATATGACATATTAGTTTGCCAATCCCCTTGAACTCCATTATAGAAAGATTTTATTGCATTAATGTTTAAAACAAGACTGCTGAGACTAATGATGATGGTGATAAAAGTAAAAGTTTTAATTGTTTTTTAATTCATGTGTGCAGTTCTTCCACTAATCAAAATCTTCACCAAGTTGCAGCTCATACACGTCTTGATATACCAGCATATATTTCAACTTTTCCTTGACAAACAAAAATATTTGAGGTTTAACAACCTAGTGACTTTCTAGGTTTTGCAAATTTATTTTGGTGAAATCTTGTTTCCTTTGTTCTTATTTTGTTCTCACCTCACATTTGTACTTAAGCCTTTCAGGTTATCAGAGAAAAAAAAATTTGGAAAGTGCAAACAATATAAATCCAGCAAGGTCTTCAACAGGAATTTGATAAATAGAATTAAAACATCAGTAGATAGTAAACTAAGAGAAGAGCAAGCAGGTTTCAGGCAAGGAAGATCCTGTACTGACCACATTGCTACAATGCGATAATAGTAGAACAGTCAATGGAGTGAATTCTTCACTGTTAGTTACATTCATTGATTATGAGAAGGCATTCAACAGTTTAGATCGTAGAATGCTATGGAAACTACTGGAACACTATGGTATCCCAGAGAAGATAACAAAGCTTATAAGATCATATATGAAGGAACAACTTGTAGAATCGTGCATGGAAAAACTCACAGAAAGTTTTAAAGTGGAAACAGGTGTGCTGTAGGGATGTTTGCTATCACCGCTCCTATTTCTTCTAACAACTGACTGGATCATGAAAACTACCACACAAGGAAAAGAAATGGGATACAATGGATATTGTGGAACCAATTGGAAGATCTTGACTTTGCAGATGATGTGGCACTTCTGGCACACAATCACACACAAATGCAAGAGAAACTTCAGATCTTAAGTAAGAATTCAGCTAAACTGGAACTATATATTAACAGACAAAAAACAAAGATAATGAAAAGTAATAATGCAAGCAATAGCCTCATGGTAATCGAGGGAATGCCAATTGAGGAAGTAGAGTATTTCATATATTTAGGAACATAGTGGATAAATATGGGGGAACAGAAAAAGATGTTAAAGTTAGAATAACCAAGGCCAGGACAGCATTTATCCAGCTTAACAAAATATGGTCATCTAAGAACACCAAAACAAGAACCAAACTTAGTCTTTTCAATATAAATGTAAAGACTGTTCTGCTATATGGTTCGGAGACATGGATTATGACCAAGACAGTACAACAGAGAATACAAACATTCATGAACTACTGCTTGAGGAGGATTTTAAACATTAAATGACAGGACAAGATCAGGAACGAGGGGGTCTTGGAAAGGGCAGGGCAAGAACCTATGAACCTACAAATCATGTCCAGGAAGTGGAGGTGGAGTGGCCACACTCTCAGGAAACCAGACACCAGCATAGCATGACAGGCACTGACATGGAATCCTCAAGGAAACAGAAAACAGGAAGACCTAGACTTACTTGGAGAAAAGAAATTATGGCAGTGCTCAGAGACAAAGGATACACATGGAAGGAAGCAGAGAATAATTCCAAGAACAAGGATGACTGGCGAGCCTTTATTCGTGGCCTATTCTCTCAAGGCTCAGCAAGGTAGACGAGACAGATACAGATGAATTATGGAATTCATGCAGCACAGCCATAATCACAGCAGCAAAACCAAGTGCTGGGCTGCAATCAACAAGTAGGAAAGCATGGATATCAGATAACACATGGAAATACATACATGAAAGAAGAGCAGCCAAAGTTGCCATGTTGAATATAAAGACAGATCTTGGAAAAGTTTTGGCAAAAGCAACATACAAATACAAAGAAATAGACAAGAAAGTAAAAAGTTCAGTTAGAAGAGACAAAAGAGAATATATAGACAATATGGCAATATTATGGCAATAATACTGTTGCCCTGATTAGTCATGCCAGTAAAATTCTGTTAAAAATCATAATGGGTAGACTTCATAAGAAAATAGAAGAAGTCAATATGGTCCAAGCTGGCTTCAGGCAAGGAAGAGGATCAAGAGATCATATATTCAATCTAAGATTAATAATAGAGAAATGCAGAGAGTTTAATGTGAATCTATATTTATCCTTTATAGACTACTCAAAGGCATTTGATTGTGTACAACACCAGAAACTTCGGGAAATAATGGAAAAAATGGGATTTCCAACACATTTGATACAATTAACATCACTGCTGTATCTAGACCAACAGGCAGCAGTAAGAATAAATGGTGAAACAACAACTTGGTTTGACATAAAACAAGGGGTCCGTCAGGGGTGCATATTATCACCCTACTTATTTAACTTGCATACTGAAAATATAATGAGGAATGTTAGAGAAGATGTAGACAAAGAATATTATGATGCCATAACAATTGGAGATTATGAAATACCACAGATTAGACATGCTGATGACACAGTGTTACTGTCCACAACACAAAAAGGAATGGAAAAACTAATTATGTCAGTCCGTAAGCACAGCGAAGAGCAGAACCTCTATCTTAATGCAAAGAAAACTAAATCGATGACAACTGACAAAACAAACAAGGCAGCTGAAATATATATCAATGAGGAAAAATTGAAAGAAGTGGAGAGTTTTGAATATCTTGGATCACTGCTAACTAATAATGGAGATACAATGAGGGAAATTAAAAGGAGGACACCTATTGCTCTTCAGAAAGTAAAACAAATAAAGAATCTGTGGAGAGGAGCAGACAGAACTACAAAAATAAGATTTTTAAGGGCATGCATCTGTCCCATTGCAACATATGCCTGTGAGACCTGGACACTTAACAAAACAGCTGAGAAACACATAAATGCCTTTGAATGTAAATGCTACAGAAGAGTTCTCCAAATATCGTGGACACAAAAAAGAACAAATATATCTATACTACAAGAACTTAATACTGAAGAAGGCTGGCTAGTAAAGAGGATTAGAGAGAGAAAACTTAAATATTTTGGACACATTAAACGTCATGATAATTTAGAGAAGACCATATTGGAAGGATACATAATGGGAAAAAGAAAAAGAGGAAGACCAAAACGAAGATGGCTGCAAGAAATCGTTGACGATCTGCAAATGGACGCAGCAACAGCAGGCCATCTTGCTCACAACCGAGAGGCCTACAGGAGTGCTGTTATGGAGGCAAAGTTCCGCAAGGGACATTAAATGAATGAATGAATGAATGAATGGCAAAGGAAGCAGAAAATGCACCAAAAATAGGAGACAACAAAACTCTATATAAGATACAGAAGAAGCTAACAGTAGCTATTACCTCCAGAGAAAGACCAGTCTTTAGCAAAACAGGCAACTTGACCAAAAGCAAAGATGGGCTGAACACTTCCAAGAAATACATAACTGATCACACCCAAATTGAATTAATAAATCTTGAAACCGATTTACCGGTCTTACAACTAAATGTCAAGTTAGATGAAGTTACACTGAATGAAATTGAAAGAGCAGTGAATCTAATGGCTAACAACAAAGCTGCAGGTGAAGATGAAATGACAGTCGAAATATTAAAAACTATTAACAGTGACAACATGAGCCAGCTACAAAGAATGTTTAATAAAATTTGGAAAGAAGAAAAGGTCCTTTCTAAATGGAAAAAGGGAATCATTGTTAAATACCCAAAAAAGGCAACCTCAGTAACTGCAGTATCTGGAATGATGTAACCTTACTATCAGTTGTGTCAAAGGTGTTTTGTAAAGTGATTCTGAATAGAATTAAGGATGTAGTGGATACTGCAACGAGAGAAGAACAGGCGAGATTTCGAAAAGGGAGAAGCTGTTTCGACAAGATCTTTACTCTAAGAATAATACATGAGGAATATATTGAAAAGCAGAAACCATTAATCTTGAACTTCATAGACTTTAAAAAAAGTATTTGATAACATAAACAGAGATTCAATGTGGAGAATTTTAAGACTATATGGAATACCATCTAAAATTTTCAACATCATTAGACATCTCTACAATGGATATATTTGTGCAGTCAAGACAGAAGAAGGAATGAGCAAATGGTTCAGATTGAAACAGGTATAAAACAAGGATGTATATTATCTCCATTGCTTTTTGGAATTGCCATAGACTTTATAATGAAAAGATGCTGTACACATAAAACCAGCGTGATTGGGTACATGGGACCCAAATAGAAGATCTTGATTTTGCAGATGACATAACTTGTATCAGTGACAATGTGAAATCGATGCAGGAAAAAACAGATTCCCTGTCTTCCTTGCTTAACAAAATCATCATCATCATGTGCCGTGCCGACTGGCGTTGGCTATTATGCTTCTCCAGAGTACCTGATCCTTCATGCAGGCCATCAGTTCAGTTGGTGATCTCCTCTCACACCATCCCGTCAGACTGTCCAGTATCATTTCTCTTGGTCTTTCTCTTGATCTTCTTCCTTCTATTTTTCCTGTTGTTATAATATTTTCAATGCCCCCTCTTCTCATTGCATGTCCTATGAAAGTACATTGTCTCTCTCTTATCTTTTTGACAAGGTTTTTTTGTCTCTTCAGCTCTTCTCATACATTCTTCATTAGTTATTTTTGCTGTCCAGGGGATTCGTAACATTCTTCTAATAAACCATATTTCTGCTGCTTCCAATGATTTTTGTGCAGACTTGCCTATTGTCCATGATTCACTTCCATATAACAAGATAGGTTCAATATAGCATTTTAGGACTCGTTTTCTAACATTCATTGATAAGGATGTGTTGGTTAATATGTTTCTCATTCTCTGAAATGCAGTCTTTGCTTGGCCTATTCTGTTCCTAACCTCTGTTCTGCATTTCCCATCTGAAGTTATTGCTGCTCCAAGGTATTTGAATTTCTGCACCTGCTTTAGAATAGTTCCCTTTAATTTAATACTGCATGCTGGTGGATTCTGTTTCTTAGATATAACCATAGTCTCTGTCTTTTTGATGTTCAGAGTAAGGCCTTTCTGTTGACTTTCTTTGGCCACTTTATCCAAGAGATTTTGCAGGTCTTGTTGGTTCTCAGCTATCAGTACTGTGTCGTCAGCATACCGAAGGTTGTTAATATTGTATCCTCCAATTTTTATGCCTGGTTCTGTGATGATTGTTCTTAGAATATTCTCGCTATACAGAGAAAAAAGGTCTGGAGATAGTACACATCCTTGTCGCACCACTTGTTTTATAGGTTGATATTTTCCAGTTCTATTTTCAACTCGAACTGCTGCTTCTTGCTGCCAGTATAGATGTTTTACAATCCTCAGGTCTTTGCCGTCTATATTGATGTCTTCAAACATTTTAATAATTTCGTTATGTTTCACCTTGTCAAATGCCTTGGTGTAATCAATGAAGCATAAGTAGAGATCTTTCTGTACTTCTAAAGATCTTTCTGTTAGTGTTCGTAAAGCATAAATGGCATTGTGTGTTCCCTTTCCTTCAACAAATCCAAATTGTTCATCTGCTATTTCTATTTTTATCTTTTTCCTTGTTCTTCTCATAATGATTCTCAGAAGTAGCTTCGTTATGTGACATGAGAGGCTGATGGTCCGGTGGTCGTCACATTCCTTTGCACCTGGTTTCTTTGGTAGTGCTATAAACGTGATTTAATCAGGTCACTGGGAATATAACTACTGTTGTAAATGTCATTCAGTAACTTGGTTATTATTTTTATTCCTGTCTCCTCTAGTGCCTCTATTTCTTCTATTGTTATATTATCAGGCCCAGTCGCTTTTCCTTTCTTCATGTGTTTGATGGCATCTATGATTTCATCTTCAAGTATTGGTGGTCCCTCACAGTTTTCAGTATCTGGTGTTAATTCTGGTCTTTCTCCTCCATATAGCTCACCGATATACTCTGTCCACCTGTCCACAATGTCTTCTTTTCCCATTAACATTTTACCTTCTTTCCATTTCAGGCATCCTGTGGTATATTTTGTCTTCCTGTCTGTGAACTCATTAATTCGTTTGTGCATGTTTTTGCTGTCTTTAATATGAGAGTCTTCTATCTGTCTGCACTGCTCACTTAACCACACTTCTTTTGCTTCTCTGCATTTGCATCTTATTTCTTTATTTATCTTTCTATATTTTTCCTTGTTATTTTTACTCCTCCTCCTCTTGTCCATCAGTCCTAAGATGTCGTCTGTCATCCATTTATTTTTAGGGCCTTCTTTTTTTGGTGGTATTATCTCCTTAACAGTTTGGTGGATAGAATCTCTTAACATTTCCCATTGTTCATCTATACTATTTATCTTTGCTATTGCATTGTATCTATTTGTTATAATAAATTTGTATTGTTCTCGCAGTTCTTGGTCATTTTTAAGAAGTTCTGTATTCAGTTTGATGTTTCTCACTTTTCTGCCTGCTTTCTTTAGTTTTATTCTAACTTTTCCACAGAGTGGATCATGGTCACTATTGCAGTCAGCTCCTGGTTAGCAAAATAGGTTTTGAAACTAAGCTGCCAAGATATGCAAATTGGTTTACTTCATCAACAACTGTTCCCTCTACATATATTTTTCCTTCTTGATTATTTAGAAATTTAATTATTTTTGTACTGTCTTTGTTAATTTAGCAAAATAGGTTTTGAAATTAACAAAGACAATACAAAAATAATTAAATTTCTAAATAATCAAGAAGGAAAAATATATGTAGAGGGAACAGTTGTTGATGAAGTAAACCAATTTGCATACCTTGGCAGCTACACAGACCAGGATGGTGACACCAGGAAGGAAGTTAGAATTGCAAAAGCAGCACTGTCCTTCAAAAATCTTGAGAACTTATGGAATTCAAAAGTTATAAGCACAAAAAGAAGTTAAGATTACTCAATTCAAATGTGATATCCACCCTCATTTATGCATGTGAAAGCTGGAAATTAACTAAAGAAACAGACAAGAAATTAGACTCTTTTGAAAACAAATGCCTCAGGAAAATACTTGGTATAAAGTGGAACAAATTCAAGAACAATACAGAGATAAGACAGTTGAGCAAACAACAACCTGTCTCATGGGTGATCAGAAAAAAAAGATGGACATATGTAGGCCATGTGATGAGAAGAAACAATCAGAGAATACCAAAACAAGCTATTAAGTGCAGCACAACAGGCTGAAGAAAAAGAGGTAGACCATGTGAAACTCTAAAGAGCACATTGTTAAGAGAAGCCAGTTTAGTGGGCATAACATCCCTTGATGAAGTAGAAAGACTTGCAGAGAACAGGAAAACTTGGCAAACAACTATGCAAGCCCTATGTGACATTTAACAGCATGTAGGATGTAAGATGTAAGATTCTCTCAAGGGAGTGAAAGTTGATGGTGATGATGATGATGATGAAACAACTTTAAGATACTGAAAACAATGTCATACTTTCTGTCTTGAATACACACATCTGATGTTAACAAATCACTTATAGTTTTTATTGTTATTGTTCTATCTTCAAGTAACTGTGAGCAGGATATTCTTAGATTCTAACTCAACAAAAGTGTTGAAACATGAGGACTGTATCAGACTGGGAGTGAATTATGAGGGTTTGCTTTAAGATCTGAAGCGGGTAATAAAATAAGCTCCATGGTCAGAGTTCACCATAATGGGAACTATGATCAGCCTTGACCCATTAACCAGTCTGAGTTTTTTACTTGTAAATACCACCACCAACAGAGGCAGGGCAAGGTCTTGGCCAGTTCACATTTGCTGTCCTTGACAACTGTACCATCACACGAGCACAATCATCTTTGGCCCTAGTCACCAATAGCAATATATATTTATTAATATTAATTATCATAATAATCATCATTATTTACTTTGTCAACTTCTTCTCTATATGGCGCAGGTTCTCTGCCAGTTTTATCAATGTTGCTCTGACCTGGGTGTTCTTGTGAGAATTTCCCTTCTGTTTCCTGGGTTCTTGTACATTCCTTACACTGCACCATTCCCCCACCTGTTCTTGTCTCTACATACACGTGTGGGACACTCCTCTAAATCCATTTAACACTGTTCAACAATGAATAAAACTGTTGCTGAATACCTCTCTTAATCTTGATTAAACAGTGGCTAGTTATGCAACCTACTTATTGCTGGGTGGGTGAACTCGGCCATTATGTGAATCCCACCGACTCTCTGTGATACTCTGTTGTTTGCGATGAAACCTAAGATTAACAACACAAATCAAATAGCATAGGGCACTCACTGGTATGAAATGAACTGCTCTGAACACAGTTAAAATATTTCTGACTGCTACCACTATTACTGCTAGTATAATGATTCCATCATGTGAAAGTTGTTTAATAAAGGGGTTGCATGCCCAGTTCTTAACCCTTTGGAAATAAAGATCAATCAGTCAATCAATCAATCTTCTACAAATTTGAGAGAAGATTAGTACACCTACTACATCACTATGTAGAACAGTTTTCTGCTTAATAGTACCATAATATCCGTGGTACTTATACTAAAAAAATGGGAACAGAATGAGTAGGGTTAGTTTCCCACCAAGCTGTAAAAGGTGTACTTTCTTTCACAACTCCTTTTGTTTTTACTTCAAAAACAGATAATGTAACTTTTGATGATAAAAGTAATTATTTTGTTTCAGTTAATCCTTACAGTAACACTATTATTTTCCCTAAATAGGACAATATGGACATAAATAATATGACATCAATATAGAAATGGAAAGATTTGATATATGAGGCATTTAAAAAATTTATATTTGCATAGAAAGCTTGGACAAAAATCTCCCATGGTATTTTTGTACCAAATGTGATGGTATTTGATGGATATTGTAACATTTACTAAAATGGACATCATTATTTGTAACATTTAACACAGTGTACTGCTGGTAACAATGCTCTATGAACTGACCTGCTTGCATAGTTTCATCAAAGCGAGGAGCTTCCTCATTTGATCTGGGGCTGTCGCTTTGTTCTCCTCTATTCCCAAATTCCTGCATATCTTGTATAACACAGCAATATGGAATATAATATAAATAACGATATAGAGAGTGAAAATGGCCACGGAGGAAAGAGGTACAGAAAATTTCTGACATAATTGTGTCTGAGGAGGTTTTGAAAATATTGTTTTCTTTGTTTTCTTCTTCTTTGATCATTCTCAGATGTTGAACCACATACTTTTGAAGTAATCTTTGGCCAGTTGAAGTTGGTGTACATCCCCAAAGATGAAAAGTGTAAGTAGTATGAAGCAGGGGCCCTTACAAAGTTTGGCTTAAGCCTTGGCTGTGTTTTAATTTACCACTGGTTCTTCTGTCATCCTACCAGTGCACATGTGGGTTGGGACAATTTTGAACCTATTGAAAAGGTGGTAACTCTGTCTTTTGTGACCAGTATGGAGTCGAAAAATGATTACTTGCTCCTCCCTACTCAGTTGACAATAGGCATCATTTTTCTGGTAGCCAGGCTGTTCTTTCTCCATTTATTCTCGATTGCTTTTTTTATAGTTGATTTTAGTGCTTATGTACTTGATATGTTCTCGAGCTTGACAGCAAGGAAGAAGAAAGAATGACGAAAGAAAATATTAAGCAGAAGAAGTAAGTGCAGAAATATGTAATGGATTTTGAATGGAGAAATAAAAGATGAAGTAACACAGAGTCGTCACCATCATCATTTTGTGCCGTCTCCCCACGGAAGGTTTGGCTGCAATGAACTTCCACTCTGCTCTGTTTCTTGTCTTCATAGAACACTTGGCCAACCTTGTTCCTGTCCATCTCTTGATGGTATCCACCCATCTATATCGCTGTCGTCCTCTTGTTCTTTTCCCGTCGATCTTGCCCTCAAGAAAGGTCTTCAATGTGGTATTGTGCCTCTTTACATGCCGAAAGTATCTTAGCTGTCTTGTTTTTATGATTTTCAACATTTCTCTTTTAAATTCTAGTTGGTTTAGTACTTTGTTGTTTGTTTTCTTTTCTGTCCATGGGATACGCCCTATTCTTCTGTATATCCACATTTCATGGGTCTCGATTTTCTTTTCTGTTGTCGTATTCAAGGTTCAGGCTTCTGCACTATAAAGGAATATTCAATATATGTTGCATTTTACGATACGTAATCTCATTTGCTGTGATATTTGTTTTGATTTAAGGATACACCTCGTTCTGCTGAAGGTGTTTTTTGCCAAACTTTTTTAAAATTTTCTATTTCACATTTTTCATCCTCTGTTATCATGTACCCCAAATACCCGAAGCTTTTCACCTGTTCAAGTAATTCTCCATTTATTTTTATATTTACTGCTGTCTTTCTTCTCTGCAGTTTACCGTGACATTTGTCTTTATGATATTTATTTCCAGTCGGTACTTTTGACTTTCATTATTTATTCGCGTCACTAGGTTCTGTAGGTCTTTTTGATTCTGCCATCAGCACGCTGTCCTCTGCGTATCTTAGGTTATTGATTGCTATTCCAGTATTGTCCAAGCATCTCACTAGTTTCTTTGCTAGTTTCTTTGAATATCTTCTCTGTATAAAAGTTAAATGGACATGAAGAAAGGACACATCCTTGTCTGATCCCTCTCTTTATATCAACTGGTGATAAGTAGTTTGTGTGTTGGATTGCACAAATGTTGTCTGTTCCCAATATAGCTTGTTTATTATTCTGATGTTTTTGCCATCAACATGATCTCTTTCAGACATTCCATCAGCTGTTCGTGCTTGACTCTGTCAAAGGCCTTTGTGTAAACTATAAAACAAGCATAGATGTCCTTTTTAACTCCCATATACTTCTCAATTAAATAACATATTGAAAAACAAAAACCATTAATCCTGAACTTCACAGACTTTAAAAAGGCATTTGATAGCTTACATAACTACAAAGACATCAGTAAACCATCCTCTTCCACCTAAATACAGGCCACTGCCGACTGCTAAGCCACCTACATCGACTTAAAATGTCTCACACAGACGAGTGTCCATGTGGCAGTGGAGTCCAGACTCTAGAACATATCCTTCAAGAGTGTCCAAACCATGCAAACCTGAGGTGTGAGACATGGCCAAAGGACACAAGCTTGAGGCAAAAGCTTTGGGGTTCCTATTAGGATCTGGAGAGGACTGCAGGTTTTGCCATGTCGACAGGGATCATGATCTGATGTGACCAGCAACCTCGAACGCCAAAGAAGAACAAGAAGAAGAACAAGAACAAGAAGAACAAGAACAAGATAGCATACACAGAGATTCATTCTGGAGAATTTTAAGACTATATGTTGCATAGGTAAAACGGGCATTGATTGGGTACATGGGAACCAACGAGAAGATTTTGATTTTGTAGACAACTTATCAGTGACAGTGTGAATTTGATGCAAGAAAAAAACAGATACTCTGTCATCACCGATTAGCAAAATAGGACAAAACAAGGATAAAACAAAAATAATGAAACTTCTCCTTAATCAAGAGGGAAAATATACGTAGAAGGAACAGCTGCTGATGAAGTACACTAATTTGCATACCTCAGCAACTACATAGATCAGGGTGGTGACACCAGAAAGGAAGTTAGAATTGCAAAAGCAGCATTGACCTTTAAGAATCTTTAGAACACATGGCATTCAAAAGTTACAAGCACAAAAACCAAGCTAAGATTATTCAATTCAAATGTAATATTCACCCTCATTTATGCATGCGAAAACTGGAAAACAACTAAAGAAATGGACAACGAATTAGACAAAACAAATGCCTAAGGAAAATACTTGGTAAACTATCGAGTAGAACACAACAGGCCGAAGAAAAATAGGTCGACCAGGTGAAACTCTAAAGAGGACTTTATTAAGGGAGGGCAAATTAGTAGGCATACAATCCCTTGATGAGGTTGAAAAGCTCCCCGAAAACAGGACAAGTTGGTGAACTACCATTCGACCCATATGTGACGTTTAACGCCACGAGAAGGATGTAAGATATATCTGTTTGTACGGTAACAATACATAAGCCAACCGTCCAATGAATAATCAAGGGTATTCATTCATCCTGCACGGGTGGCTTACAACATTAAGCATTTATACATTCCGAACACCTAGACTACTATTAGGTAAATACACACTTTTGTGGTGGAAGTAGGACTGACAAGATAAGTTTGCCGGTTGCTATTCGCCACCGACTTACTAATTTAATCACGTAGACTAGTACTTTATTTTCTAGTTTTGTATATCCTGAATAGTTTCACAGTCGGGATCTTGGTTTACTTCCTTCACTGATATTATGAAAAGTGTGTTATCTTGAAATGTTACATTAACTGACTCATTTCCTATGTTCACACAGGTGTGTGCATCGTTATTCATTGTATACAGTAAGGAAGAAATTACAAATCATGAATTTAGTCGTGTTCATAATAAGGCAGCTGAAATATATATATCAATGAGGAAAAAATTGGAAGAGGTGGAGGGTTTTGAATATTTTGGATCATTGCTAACTAAAAATTGAGATGAAATGAGGGAAATTAAACGGAGGACATCTATCGCTCTTCAAAAAGTAAAACAACTAAAGAAGCTGTAGGGAGAAACAAACTACAAAAATAATATTTTTTAAAGCCCTGCATCTTTCCCATCACAACATATACCTGTGAGATCTGGAAACTTAACAAAACAACTGAGAAACACATAAATGCCCTTGAATGTAAATGCTACAGAAGGGTTCTTCAAATATCATTGACACAAAAAATAACAAATATACTACAAGAACTTAATACTCAAGAAGGTCGTCGATTAAACCGAGAAAACTTAAAACATTTTGGACATATTAAACGTCATGAGAATTTACAGAAGACCGTCTTGGGAGGGTACATAATGGGAAAAAGAAAGAGAGAAAGACCAAGTCGAAGATGACTGCAAGCAACAGTTGATAATCTGCAAATGGATGCATCAGCAGCAGGGCCTCTTGCTCACAACCGAGAGGCCTACAGGAGAGCTGTTAGGGAGGCAAAGTTCCGCAAAGGGGTTGCAAATGACTGACTGAGTCATGTTCCTTCTCTGTTGTAAAGATACAACAAAAATGTAATGATAAGATAGGGCAGGATTAACTTATAGAAAACGAGAGAATATAAGTAGCACTACATTTATGAAGAATCAAACCCCAGACTCTTGTAGAACAAGCAGTAGTTTCGCCATGGGAGAACAATGCACTAACCAGTTTTACATGGCGCCCGGTCCGATTCTGAATCCCTGTCACAACTTTTCATGCCGGACTTTCTTACAAGGAAGAGGCCAAAAAGAAGTCTATATATTTTTCATCTATTTTTCGTGTTTTTATCTGTTATGTTGTTTTTTTATATGTGATCCTTGAAAACGGCTTTTGCCGAAATATTGGACTGTTGTGTGTCCTTCATTTATATGTACTCATCTTGCTTTCTGCCATTCTTGTTTCTGCCCACTTTCCTCACTCTTTCTATCTTTTTGTAAACTGAACCATACACCTCAATCTACTTTCAACTTTTTTTTTCTGCTGACATCGATGTCCTATGTGTATAAGCTGATTAATATGCATCTAAAAGAACTATGATGTAATGTGCATGATAGTGATGACAAACTGTTTAATAAATAAAGAAGGCTTACTTACTTGCGATAGCAAACAGCACCGATGAAATATAGAAAAGAAAGCATGGAATGATGAAAGTCCGTGTCCTGAAATCTATGATCATGTTGTCTCTGTATATTCTGTAACTATAAGTGTTCTGTATGCAAGTTATTCTTTCTATCAGAGCTCTCTTGCTGTTTCTCTAACGGTTCTGTCTTAAATATACAACGATAACTTAGTCTCATTGAAAAGTGTCTTCAGAGAAAAGGGATTAGTAAATGATCCTATGAGAGAGAGAGAGAGAGAGAGAGAGAGAGAGGAAGGGGGCAGGAAGGCTGGAAACTCTTACTGAAGATATTCATTTTGGCGCTTGAAGATTTAAACAAAAAGATTCGAACAAACGTTTATGCGACTATCTTAATGTCTTGATTGTTTCATGGCAATGACTGGAGATAACACATAGTTTAGTACTTTATTTACACAGAAAGTCCTTAAACACAATACAATTAACAGGTTTCTTTCAAACGACTAACAGTCGGGAGGCGAATAAACAGTTGAATCAGGACAAGAACTCTTATCGCCTTCGTTTGTATCAGATACATAACATTGGTGTCTAATCACGACTTCTGAATCAAACTTCAGATTAGACCTTAATCACATCAGTAAATTATGAACAAGTTGCTATATTACGCAACTAAGTCATCTGTTCTGATTGTACACAATGAATTATCAGATATAATACAAACACTTTATTTTTGTCATATCTATCTCTTATGTGCGAGAGATTACACTCGAGAAAGCTATGCGCTTCATATTGTTACACGTACATCAAAACAAGACATAGGCGTCTCGCAAAACTGCTACGAAACAGAAATTAAGTTATTCTAAAGTACTACTTAATGCCATAATATCCAAAGGTGAAGCTGACTTAGTTCCTAAACCATTTGTCTAAAGATGCGATACCTTATGTGTTATTAAAATAGGGTATGTTATCTGTTAATATTACTATTTTGCCATTGCCATCAGCACTATTATAGCTACCACAATGCATGTAATGGTCCAAACGGAAAGGGAGAATCTATTATCTTTGATTCTTACACAGTTATATTTACTTCTAAGTAATCACGTTTCCGGGAAGTTCTTACGTATCATCACAAAATACTGACACTGAAAGTAGCGCATGCAAAACAAGACTAGATAATGAATACATAGATTACACTTGAAGATGATTTAGCTTCATAAAACTATGTGCGGTTCTGAACAGTGAACTACATTACAGATTCACGGCATGCAATGAAATAAACTTTCAAATGTACTGATTTTGTTGAGGTAGATAATAAATATCAGGTGACAAGATAAAAGCCCGGATACCGAAGGCATTTCTAAATTTACCAGTAGTTAGCACTACTTACAACAAAGTTCAACGTCAAAGATCAGCAGGGCACCTACGCTGCTTTCTGTATGAAAGATTAATCAAATAACTATGCGATAAGACGCTGTGCGGTCTGGCAGTCAGCGACACCCACAGGTGACATGCTAGAGTCAGGGCTGGCGAACCACAACTGACCAAAGACTCTGATACACCTCTCCGTTGTTACCTCCAGTAGTAGACCTAGCCTAGCTAACGGGGCAAAGATAGCCATAGTTTCCATGGCGGTGGAGTCTGTTAAATGAAGCATTGCGCACTCCCCGCTTTTTTAGCTCCATTCAAGGACACACACACACACGCACATACACGCACACGCACACGCACGCACATATCGTAACCTGCTCACAAACCAGTACGATGTTGTGCCTCGACATCCTCATCGCATCGGCCACCAGTTGACAGCTCCAAGAAGAAGAAGAAGAAGATCTAAAAGCGCATAGTAGGATTAAAACCAAACAAACAAACAAACAAAAACTAGTACAATGAAACGGAAAAAAATACTTCTGGCAGAAACCAGAACGAGGTATCTGGCGGAAAGGAATGATTTGTGACTTATCCTGCGACGCTTGCTCAAGGTTTATGCACACACAAAAGAAGAAAAGGTGAGGCAATTAAAGACAAACAAATCACACAGAGTGAAAGCTAATGAAATACGTGAATTATACAACTATCTAGCACTTTAAATATGCAAGAAGGAGAATGGTACAATTATTATTGCAGGGCCGGTTCCACCTATAGTGCAACAAGTGCATCTACACGGGACAGCAATTTTTTTTTTTTTGGAGGGGGGAGGGTGGTGCGGTAGATATGGGGAAAGTGGGATGAACCGGAAAAATTTAAATAATATGAAAAAAATTTTTTCAATTTATTATTGACTTGGATAAAATGATTAAAAATGAACTGATCTCTCTGAGTCCATTAAAAAGAGAAACAGTTTATATGGTACAGAAAGCTAAATATTACAGCACAGTTACAGACTGCACTCCACGTGTAAGTCATATTGAAAAATTAACACTTTTTGCAAGATTTGTTAATACAAATCCATGTATTATCAATATTCATGAGCATTTTCTTGGTTTCATTCCTGTAGAAGTCGCCACAGGCTCAATGTTAACTGAATGTATTCATAGAAAATTGTCAGACATGATTATGAAACAAACTGTTTCGCCACCTCCATCTCCTCCAGACCGAGGCAGATACACGTGAACTTTGGGGAACCCCCACTGATGGCCTACAGACGGGACAAGAACCTCATGGACCTATTAGTTAGAAATCGCCTTAAGACACAGGACACATTTTATGGTACCAGGCGTTGCGGTCGCCGTAGATGTAACACTTGGCCATTTTTTTGTTGAGGCTAGCCAGATTTCCTTCCATAAGTCCACATTATCAGTCCAGGAGGACTTCACACCTGCACTTCATGCAATGTTATTTATGCCATTATGTGCAGACGTAGCGATATGAAGTATATAGGGTATCCTGGACAGCAGATGTACTGATTTTTAAACAGTTACACATTCCATTCTTAACAGCCAGTGAAGTTCACAGTTATCTCTTAACCTTAAAAAACAACAATACAGCTGGGCTTGATGATATTATCAATAAGATCTTACGTTATGCTGGATCTGTCATTTCACATACACTAACATACATTTACAATCAGTGCATTGCAAAATGTTATTTCCCAGAGGCTTTTAAAACTGCTAAGGTGTATCCTCGCTTTAAATCTGGCTCATCCAACAATCTTACCAACTACAGACTAATATCCATATTATCGTCATTATCAAAACCATTCGAAAAACACATACACAAAATAACTCTACGACATATACAAGAGAACAATTTATTCATAGACAGTTAGTCAGGCTTTAGACCCGATCATTCCTGCCACACAGCTCTTATCAAAATGACAGAAAACTTGTTATAAACATAAATGACGACAGACTATGTAGTGCCATCTTTGTCGACTTTAAAAAGGCATTTGATATGATTGATCACGATATTCTTGTAAGAAAAATAAAAAAAAGGCATTTGATATGATTGATCACGATATTCTTGTAAGAAAAATAAAGACTTATAAACTGCACCCTGACCTAATAAAATTAATTGCATCAATTCTTTCAGACAGACAACAGGTAGTATTCTTCAACAATTCTCTATCAAATTCTGATATAGTTGACACTAGTGTTCCGCAAGGTTCTATTCTAGGCCCATTGCTCTTTTCTATCTATATCAGTGATCTTCCACTTCATCTTAAACACTCTTCTTGCGACATTTTTGCCAACGATTGCACAGTCTACACCGGTGACTACGATTGTATTAATCTAGAATCAACTCTTCAGGTCGAGTTATACAATTTAATTAGATGGAGCAAAAACAATGGCATGATTATAAATACCGATAAAACAAAATCAATGCTCATAACAACAAGACAGAAACTACAAAACGCAACAAAAACACACTTCGGCTCAGCACGGAAACATTACAAATAGAAAACGTTAGCGAACACAAAACACTAGGTCTTATTATTGACCAACATCTGACCTGGAACTCTCATGTGCAAGGTCTAAGAAAACTCATCGCACAAAAAATATACTAGTTAGCCAAAATTAACCACTTCATCGATCAAGACACAAGGAAGACATACTACATATCACATATACAAACACATTAAGACTGTTGCTTAACAGTCTGGGATAGTTGCTCAGTGTCAAATACAAAGAGGCTTTGCTCACTCTAAAAGCAAGCAGTAAAGCTTGTTAGTGAAAAAGATCAAGCACAAACAACTAACCAGCACAAACGTATCAAAATACTGCCTCTTAAGAACAGGTTACTCTTCAACAGAGCCAAGTTAGTACATCAAATTCTTTCACGGCATGCCCCGCCTTATCTATGGAGCCTGTTTAAATTTAGCCCAAAGTGCAGCCAACGCTTGAACAACATATGTCTTCCAAAACCTAGACTTGATCTTTACAAGAAAAGCTTTTGTTATTCTGCTGCTCATCTTTGGAATACCCTCCCATTCTGTATAAAAAATATAAATTATACTCCTTGCTACAACTACAAACTTTCACAATATCTATTTGATGTCGACTACATGCCTCCATGAATTATAAAACTTACAAGTTATCTTAAACTGCTCTTACAGACACATAATACAGTTAATTGTTTATTTTTTTTTAAGACGACGAAAACAACAGGCCGTGACCCGGTGGTACTGCAAACCGGGTCCACCCGTAACGAGATGTAGACCTTACCCCAGGCATTCAATGTGCAAGGCAGGCCTCAGGCACCTCGTTTGTTCCAGAATAAACAAAGTGTAATTCTACAAGCGTAGAACTACACTTTGATCTTTTTTTTTTTTGAGACAACGAAAACAACAGGTCGTGACCCGGTGGTACTGCAAACCGGGTCCACCCGTAACGAGATGCCCCTGGCAGTCAATGTGCAGGGCGGCCTCAAACACCTCGTTGGTTCCAAAATAACAAAGTGTACACTTTGATCTTAGCCAAAAGGCCGAGAAGCGATTGTTAATTGAAGTTAATTATTTATTCTGAATACTCCTGAAATTTTTGCTTAGTAGATAGTCATTTATATATGTATGTAGTTACTTCTGTACTAAGTGAATGTTTAAAAGCGAAACGTAAATGTTATATTTTATTTTATGTCTCTCAGCTTCAGTGTTAATTATGTTTGTTACATGAATATCATATTTGCAGAATGTCTGGAATAGAATGAAAGATGTATGATAAAAGGCAGAATGTCAGACTTGCCTGCGTGCCCAATTCTTAACCCTTTTGAAATAAAGATCAACCAATCAAACACATTGTTCTCTCCCTTTCATTACCTACACGCCGCTGACATCTGATTGGCCGATGTTGTTTTTCTTTGTCGGCTCCCAGCCATTCACCTCTCACATTTTAGGGCGCATCTGTTGTATTCTGTACTAGGAGGATGCCACAAAATTAAGTTTTTCACCTTTCTTCTTTTTATTCATGTTCTTGTATGTTCATTCATTCATTTGCATGCCCCTTGCAGAACTTTGCCTCTCTAATAGCACACCTGTAAGCCTCTCGGTTGTGAGCAAGATGGCCTGCTGTTGATGCATCCATTTGCAGATTATCAATGATGTCTTGCAGCCATCTTCGCCTTGGTCTTCTTCTCTTTCTTTTTCCCATTATGGTCTTCTCTAGACTATCATGATGTTTTATATGTCCAAAATATTTAAGTTATCTCTCTTTAATTATCTTTACTAGCCAACCTTCTTCAATATTAAGTTCTTGTAGTATGGATATATTTGTTCTTTTTTGTGTCCATGATATTTGAAGAACTCTTCTGTAGCATTTACATTCAAAGACATTTATGTGTTTCTCAGATGTTTTGCTAAGTGTCCAGATCTCACAGGCATATGTTGCGATGGGAAAGATGCATGCCCTAAAAAATCTTATTTTTGTATTTCTGTCTGTTCCTCTCCACAGATTCTTTAGTTGTTTTACTTTCTGAAGAGCGATAGATGTCCTCCTTTTAATTTCCCTCACTATTTCTCCATTATTAGTTAGTAGTGATCCAAGATATTCAAAACTCTCCACTTCTTCCAGTTTTTCCTCATCGATACATATTTCAGCTGCCTTGTTTATTTTGTCAGTTGTCATCAATTTAGTTTTCTTCGCATTAAGATAGAGGTTTTGCTCTTCGCTTTTCTTACAGACTGACATAATTACATTTTCCATTTCTTTTTATGTTGTGGACAGTAATACTGTGTCATCAGTATATTTAATATCTGGTATTTCATAACCTCCAATTGTTATCTTATCTTTTATCTTATGTCCTTCCCGTGCCGTTAAACGTCACATAGGGCTCGCAAAGTAGTTTGCCAATTTTTCCTGTCTTCAGCGAGTCTTTCAACTTCATCAAAGGATTTTATGCCTGTTAATTTGGCCTTTCTTAACAATGTCCTCTTCAGAGTTTCACGCAGTCTGCCTCTTTTTGTTTTTTTGTTTTTTGCCTGTTGTGTTCCACTTGATAGCTTGTTTTGGGATTCTCTGATCATTTCTTCTCATCAAGTGACCAACATATGTCCATCTCCTTTTCCTGATCACCCATGAGACTGGTTGTTACTCAGTCATCTGTCTTATCTCTGCATTGTTCTTGAATTCGTTCCACTTGATGCCGAGTATTTTCCTTATGCATTTGTTTTCAAAAGAGTCTAATTGTTATGGCATTGTAATATTCTTTGTCTACATCTTCTCTAACATTCCTCATTATATTTTCAGTATACAAGTTAAATAAGTAAAGCGACAATATGCCCCCTGACGGACCCCTTCTTTTATGTCAAACCAAGTTGTTGTTTCACCATTTATTCTTACTGCTGCCTGTTAGTCTAGATACAGCAGTGATGTTAATTGTATCAAATGTGTTGGAAATCACATTTTTTCCATTATTTCCTAGCTTCAGGTGTTGTTACACAATCAAATGCCTTTGAATAGTCTATAAAAGATAGATATAGATTCACATTAAACTCTCTGCATTTCTCTATTATTAATCTTATATTGAATATATGATCTCTTTATCCTCTTCCTTGCCTGAAACCAACTTGGACCATATTGACTTCTTCTGTTTTCTTACGAATCTACCCATTATGATTGTTAACAGAATTTTACTGGCATGACTAATCAGGGCAACAGTTTTGTAGTTTGTGCATAATTTCAGGTTACCCTTTTTTCGGCAGTGGTATCTTCTTCTTCTTCTTCGTTCGCACTGGCTGTCTATATCTGCAGTCCTGTCTCTTGGATAAATTTCACTGTTTTTTTGTAATTCATGTATGGAACCGTAGAGCTTATCTTCTTTAGTGGTTTCACTGGGCCAGTAATTATTTCTCAGTGTCTCGTAGTTGATGCAGTTCTGGAGGATATGTTCCACAGTTTGGGGCACCTGGGCACATGTACATAGATTAGTAGTACCAACCTTAAACTTTGTATACATATGACTTCGGAGTCGGCTGTGTCCTGTTCGGAGACGGAAGATGGTGACTTGTTCATTTCTGTTTAGCATGTGATAGTCATCATGTGGTGGTGTTTGTGGCTTCCTGTAGGTTTTTATGGCAGTGGTATGAATACAGTTCTTTTCCATTATTTTGGCCAAATACCTGAATACCATATCTTTTTACATAGTGCATGATAGATTGTTGCACATTCCTTTCCTCCTGCTTTAATAAGTTCAGCTGTTATCTCATCACATCCTGGTGATTTACCATTTTTCAGATTCTTTATTGTCCATAAAATTTCTTCTATTGTCGGTTCGGGTTCTTTCTCCTCCAATAATAATTCACACTGTAGATTTATGCTTTCAGTCAGTTGTTTCATACATTCCTCTGCAATATTCCTTCCATCTTTTTAGAATTTCCTCTGTCTCTGTCAAGGTATTCCCCATCTCATCACAAATTACTTTTAGCTTAGTTGTGACATTTCCCAAATGTCTTCATTTCTTTAAACATTTCACTATCTCTTCCACACTTCTGATGTCCTTCTATTCTTTCACAACAATCTTGCATGTATTGTTTTTTTGTCTTTTCTTATGTTTCTTCTTTTGTTAAAGATTTATATTTCTCTTTGTTGTTGTTTGTCACTTTTCACTGCGTCTTCATTTCTCTACGTTGTTTTTCAGTTCTAGTGTACCTGCTGTGATCCATCCATGTGTTTTCTTTACTGGAACCATGTCTTTAGTTGTTGTTATTAAGATATCTCTGGCCTGCGTAGCCAGTTCATCTGGTGTCATCTCCTCCTGTACACAATCAGGATTTCGAAAAAGGTTCTTCACTTCTATACCGTATTGTTCTGGTATTTTTGTAAAATCAAAGCGGAGTGGTCTTGATCCCGTAACTGTCTTTTTTATCATTATCTTCATGTCTGCTATTAATAACTCATGATCCGTGTCACAATCAGCACCTGGTAAAGTTCTATGTAATCCTTGAAAAAGGTGACGACGAAATATTGGATGTTAAATGAAATGTTTTTCATGTATCCATTCTCATCTTACTGTCATAATTTCTGCTATTTGTGTTTTTCTCACTTTCCTCATTCACTCTGTCGTTTTGTAAAACTGGACCATACACATCTACGTCACGTGGCATGCGCATGCTTCGAGGGTGTGAAGTATTAGTGCCTTCACATTTCTACGGCACTATAAACATTCGAGGTAAGGATCCCGCACCTGCCCTCGCTGCTTTTATTTTCCTAGCTGTATACCCTTTTTGGGGGTGTGGGGGAGGGTTGATGGATTGACCTCGGTGCCGGTCGGCCCGAAAGAAATTTCGCCCAAGTGCTAACATGAACCTGGGACCTTCTGATCGTTAGTCTGGTGCACTAGCACAAAGACACCAAAGGGCACTATACATCAGTGTAGAACTAAACAGATTAGCAGTGCTTCGGGACTATCCACAATGAAGATAAACCGTCACAAGCAGGCCCAGCGATAGAAACGGTCTAGGCAGTGCTTTACTCCGGGGCCCAGTTTTAAGGTGGGCTCGAAATGATTGAAAACAGAATGGCTGATTGATCAATCGGGGGATTTGGAGGGGGTGGTGGTGGTTAGGAAATAGTCTTTCATCAACTTATGAAATTCCTCGGGGGAGGTGAGGGTATGGGGTTAGTCACAAGGTCTATATTCCCCTTCTTTCCGTCAATAAGGAGGTAAAGACACTGTCCGATGAGGCAATCAGCGATCCATAGCTGGCCAGCGTCAGGGTTAGCGAACCATATCTGACCAAGACCTTGTCTCACCTCTCCGTGTTACCCCCAGTAACGGTCTAGCCTGGCTGGCGGGGCAGGGATCGCCATAGTCCCCATGGTGGTGGAGTCTGCTAAAGAAGCATTGCACACCCCCTGCTTTTTAGCTGTATTCCGGGACCGAAAAAGTAGCTGCCATAACCCACTCCCACGCCGATACGATGCTGTTCCTCAACACCTCTACAGCATCGGCTGCAAAGCACACCAGCTCGCAGTTACAGGGAGTTCGTACAAATACAAGCAAGTCCTCAATAAATCTCTGAATCCACAGATTATATTAAGTTTTTAAATGTACGTTATATGTGCTGACAGGTCAAGGAAAATATGGGCACTAACGCCATATCCCTATGTGCCTCTAAGGCATGACAGGATTACCTTTACCTCTTTTATATATATATATATATATATATATATATATATATATATATATAATATATATATATCTTATCTTATATTATATCCTTCCCGTGCCGTTAAACGTCACATAGGGCACGCAAAGTAGTTTGCCAATTTTTCCTGTCTTCGGCGAGTCTTTCAACCTCATCAAAGGATTTTATGCCTGTTAATTTGGCCTCTCTTAATAATGTCCTCTTCAGAGTTTCACGCGGTCTGCCTCTTTTTCTTCGGCCTGTTGTGTTCCACTTGATAGCTTGTTTTGGGATTCTCTGATCATTTCTTCTCATCAAGTGACCAACATATGTCCATCTCCTTTTCCTGATCACCCATGAGACTGGTTGTTGTTCACTCATCTGTCTTATCTCTGCATTGTTCTTGAATTCATTCCACTTGATGCCGAGTATTTTCCTTATGCATTTGTTTTCAAAAGAGTCTAATTTCTTTTCTATTTCTTTAGTTGTTTTCCAGCTCTCGCATGCATAAATGAGGGTGGATATTACATTTGAATTGAATAGTCTTAACTTGGTTTTTGTGCTTATAACTTTTGAATTCCACATGTTCTCAAGATTCTTGAAGATTGATGCTGCTTTTGCAATTATGATCCTAACTTCCTTTCTAGTGTCACCATCCTGGTCTATGTAGCTGCCAAGGTATGCAAATTGATTGACTTCTTCAATATCTGTCCCTTCTATGTGTATTTTTCCATTTGATTGAGAGGAATTTTCATTATTTTTGTTTTGTCCTTGTTAATTTCAAGTCCTATTTTGCTAGCCAGTGAAGACAGGCTATCTTTTTTTTTCTTGCATAGAATTCACATTATTACTGATAAGAGTTATGTCATCAGCAAAATCAAGATCTTCTAGTTGGGTCCCATGTACCCAGTCAATACCTGTGTTGCATTTTTTTTTTCATTATGAAATCTATTGTAATCCCAAAAAGTAAAAGAGACAGTATACATCCTTGTTTCACGCCTGTATCAATCTGGAACCATTCACTCATCTCTTCTTCTGTCTTGACTGCACAAACATATCCATTGTATAAGTCCTTAATGATGTTGACAATTTTAGGTGGTATTCCATATATACATAAAATTCTCCATAATGAATCTCTGTGTATGCTATCAAATGCCTTTTTAAAATCTGTGAAGTTCAGTATTAATGGTTTCTACTTTTCAGTATGTTCTTCAAGTATTATTCTGAGAGTAAAGATCTGGTCGAGACAGCTTCTCCCTTTTTGAAATCCTGCTTGTTCTTCTCTCATTGCAGTATCTACTATATCTTTAAGTCTATTCAAAATGACCTTGCAAAATACTTTTGACACAACTGATATTAAGGTTACCCCTCTCCAGTTGTTACAGTCACTAAGGTTGCCCTTTTTTTGGTATTTTAACAATGATTCCTTTCTTCCAATTAGAAGGGACCTTTTCTTCTTTCCAAATCTTGTTAAACATTCTCTGTAGTTGTCTCATGTTGTCAGTATTGATAGCTTTTAGCATTTCAGCTGTTATTTCATCTTCATCTGCAGCTTTGTTGTTAGCCATTAAATTCACCGCTGTTTCAATTTCATGCACTTTAATTTCATTTAGGTTGACATTTAGTTGTGGGGCTGGTAAGTCAGTTTCAAAGTTTAACAATTCTTTTGGGTGTGGTCGATTAAGTATTTCTTGGAAGTGTTCAGCCCATCTTTGCTTTTGGTCTTTATTTGATGTTAATAGTGTTCCAGTTTTGCTAAGGATTGGTCTTTCTTTAGATGTAATAGTACCTGTTAGCCTCTTTTGTATGTTATATAAAGTTTTGCTGTCTCCTGTTTTTGCTGTTTTTTCTGCCTCTTTCGCCATATTGTCTATGTATTTTCTTTTATCCCTTGTAGCTGAACTTTTTACTTTCTTGTCTATTTCTTTGTATTTTGCTTTCGCCTGATCTTTTCCAAGATCTGTTTTTGCATTCAACATGTCTAATTTGACTGCTCGTCTTTCATGTATATACTTCCATGTTTTATCTGATATCCATGCTTTTCTATTTGGTTTTTCCAGTCCAGCGCTTACTTTTGGTGGTGTGATTATGGCTGTGCTGTAAGAATTCCATAACTCATCTATACCTATCTCCTCAACTTAACTGGGTGTTTTGGAATGATTGGCAAGTTCCTGATTGAAATTAATGTTAGTATTTTCTTCTTGTAGGCTGTGTCTGGTTATCTTTCTGTGTACTGATTTCTTGTGTTGGCTTTTCAATTTTAGTTTTATTCTCCCTATGCACAGGTTGTGATCACTGTTGACATCTGCACCCCTATAAGCCCTTACATCTATGAGAGATGTTCTGTATTGCTTTCTAATACAAAAATGATCTATCTGGTTTCTACTTCTATCATCTGGAGATATCCACATTGTTTTATGTATCTCTTTGTGTGGGAATATTGTGCCACCACAATATATATATATATATATATATATATATATATATATAAAGCCCGACCTTCAGAAATCATGCGTTCAATCGATGTTTTCAAACTGGAATAGTCGTGCAGTTATAACGCGGGTAACGACTTTATCTCGGTGGGTCAACATAAACTTGAAGATAAATGTTGGGTATCTCGGCTTGTGTTTCTAGATCGCATTGACAAGATTCTGAAAACATTTCCAAATAGAAACCCTTTTCTTCACCAAGTGATGTTTCTCCTGTCACTTTATCGGTTGCTCCCTTCTTCTTGTTCAGTTTAATTTGGCGACAGTTTTTTTTTTTTTCCCTCAGACAAGTGGTTCCCAAACAAGCAGAGGGGAGATCGGGGCGGGGGAGTAACGGAAGAGAGAATAGCAGGGAACATCCGAACTAAACGATAAGTATTTCCGGATG
Organism: Achatina immaculata; assembly: GCA_009760885.1. Taxonomy (NCBI): domain Eukaryota; kingdom Metazoa; phylum Mollusca; class Gastropoda; order Stylommatophora; family Achatinidae; genus Lissachatina; species Lissachatina immaculata. The sequence continues at coordinate 26,536,438 of CM019691.1, read as the reverse complement.
GGTGTGCCTAGGAGGCAAATGGGCGGGCAACGTCCTAGATACATATTTTATGTGAGAAACCCTGTTGTGGTCAAACAGTTATAATCCACACCTCATCTGTTTATGCTAGCACGGAAAAACAAAATCTCCGTGTTCCGATTGAGAACTCAGTTACATGGATCTGAGTGGTGGGATATATGAATGAGGCTGTTTTTCGTCTGAATGTTGTAGAGGCAGGTAGTATATGAGTTTTTATCGAGAAAGGATGTTTTTTATGACTTGGTTCGTCGTGTAAGTTTTGTAGTTGATTGTCCTTGTTAGGACAAATGTGTGTAACTCTTCCCGTGCGGGAGGAAAAACATGGACGTGTCGTTGGGTGCGGGAGTAAAAACGCGGGTCTTGACTGTAAGGGGGTCTAGTTGTAAAATGAAATGGAAAACAGTAGTTCCATGTACTTCCGTATACTTAATATGTTTCAAAGTATAGCTAAATGAATGAAAATTTCATAAATGCAGAGTTTTTTAGGAAAAAAGAAGTAATGTGATGTTTTTAGACACTGATTGTGGCCAGCTCACCATCGGCTAGGTCTAGATCCGCGCTACTTACCCCTACTTACCATCTGAGATGTGTAGATCTACTTGTCGATCTCGTATTGTGACTCCGTATTGCATTCTCGCTGAATAATGTCTGAACTAACCTCTTAACTACTCCTAACTATTTCTCCAGTCGTCTAAATATGTCTAGATCTACTTAGAAAACATTCAAGAGCAGCGGGGTGGCCATAGGCTATGTCCATACCCCTATCTACATCGTCAAAAATTGAAAAATTTCCGTGCTTCGCGTCCTTGTTCTCGCTCGGCATCGCTCGTAACTAGGCACGCATTCTCCATTTTGAAAGTGTCACCGGAATCACGGACGAAATATGTACAATCTAAATGTTACACCGCTTGTTTTAATGAAACAAACAATTGTCGAATTTTCGACCATACGGTAGCTTGGGACCACCGGAAATGTCGAAAATTTGACCATACGCACGGAAAGAGTGTCAGAATGTATTTTTTTGGTAGATGGATTTGTCCTTTTTAGGACAAAAGGTTGTAACGTTTATTATGTAGTGTTGTAAGCTTGATTGTCCTTTTTATGGCAAAATGTGATTCTTGGTTGGAAGGCTGTGTATGGAGTTTTTCAGTATATATGAGGTTAGTATGTTTTTTTTAAATGTTGTATGTTAGTGAAGGTCTCATGACGATGCTAATCGCGCTGATCGTTTTTCTATCCTCATGGTAATTGTTTTCCATCTGTTACACACCACATCAATTGGCAACACGCATTTAACAAATGGGAATTCATCACTAAACTCTCTTTTGTTGTTGTTGTTGTTGTTGTTGTAACTTTTGAATCCTGTGATAACTGGATTCATGTTGAGTGTCAGCTGTGGTGTTGAGTGAGTTGATTATATGTAACTGGTCACGTTCGTGTACGGATATGATTCATGTTGAGTTAAGCTGTGATGCTGAGTGAGTTGATTACATGTAAGTGGTCACGTTCGTGTACGGTTATGTCGTGATTGTTGTCCTAGGTTTTCGTGTGTCGCACGGTGTATAACAATATGACGTCTGGTGTGTCACTTATGTAGCAGTCAAGTACATCTGCTCTGTAATAGTGACGTTTGTAACAGTGAATGAAGAATATTCAGTTCACTAATTCAAGACAGTTACATACTAGCACAGTCAGTACAGTGTGTGGGCAAAACACGTGTTTAGTGCTTAGTAGAGTACACTAATACTAGTTCACCCCGAAGAGATTTAGGAACCACTGCTTTAGGAAATAACACGTACTATATTCCTTATACTGATAACAACTGTAGGTTTTTCTCTGGCTTCCTGGTGATTATCCTAGCTCCCCCAAACACATTCTGCGATATGTGGCCACAAGACAAGCCATATCTGTTCAACAGTCAGTGACACCGACACTTAGAGTGATATAAACTGGTGTGTAAAAGGAACAGAACACAAGTGAGAGGAAAGAAAAACTGACTTAAATCCACGCAGTGCTTCGTGGCCGAACAACTAATGCGTGTTCTCGTAGCTAGGCCATTGATCGTCATACTCAAGTCGTGCCGCCCCCCCCCCCCCCAAGTTATGCTTATGCTGCTTGTGGGTTTTCGAAGCTAAAAACTACATAGCTTTGCTCTTTTTGTTTTGCTGTTCATAAGCCTCGTTATTTCCTATATTATATTGTAAACAAACTATACATAATAAACGGATGAGATACCTTTGATATTTTGTTAATCTTATGTTACATGGATGTTTTATGTAACCATTTTCTCTTTCTCTGAACCCTAAGTGCCATAGACAAATGGGGCTTCCGCAAGGGTTTTCCACAAACCCTGTCCTTTGCCTTTTTTTTTTCCTCGCTCTTGCCCAGGTGAGCCCTCTGTTGCTCAACATCCTCTCTGTTGTTCTCCATGTCTCCTTTGATCAACCCTTACTTCTGTTCCCCTGTGGTGTCCATCTTAGTGCTATTTTTGGTAGTGAGCCATCAGTTATCTGGAGCACATGTCCCAACTATCGCCAGCGTCTTTCCCCAATAATTGGTGTCAGTGGTTTCATCTACATTTCTGCCAACAAGATATTTCTTATGATGTTTGGCCAAAATATTCTTATAGTTCTTCCCAACCATTTAGACTGGAAAGAATTCAGCTTTTTTTTTTTTTTTTAGTTTTGGTGATTTTCCAGCATTCACTTTCATAGAGTAGTTCACTTACAACATTACTCTTAAATATCTTGATTTTCGTCTTCATGCTCAGTTTTTTAGATTTCCATATAGTCTGCAGCACTGCAAAAGCCTGGTTTGCTCTAGTACGTCTGCTGTTGATGTCTCAATCTTCTACTACTCTGGTGCCAAGTATACAAATTCGTTGAACTCATCCACTAACTTGTTATCTACTCTCAGTATATTTCACGTTTTGCTTAATTAACTTTGTCTTTCCTACATTGATCTTTAACCCTATTTTGCTAGCATTTTGAGTTTAGCTTGTTTATTTTATCCTGCATATCTTTGTGTCTGCTTGATAGTAGACAAATGTTGTCGGCAAAATCAGGGTCCTTCAGTACTGTGCCGAGGATCCATTGTAATACTCTGCGTTTATGTAATGCTGGCACATATTAAGTTTATTTCATAGTAAAAAAAAACACACGTGTAATAATTTGTACCTGAAAAAGACCTGAGGATTGTAAAACATCTATACTGGCAGCAAGAAGCAGCAGTTCGAGTTGAAAATAGGATTGGAAAATATCAACCTATAAAACAAGGGGTGCGACAAGGATGTGTACTATCTCCAGACTTTTTTTCTTTGTACAGTGAGAATATTCTAAGAACAATCATCACAGAACCAGGCATAAAAATTGGAGGATACAATATTAACAACCTTCGGTATGCTGACGACACAGTACTGATAGCTGAGAACCAACAAGACCTGCAAAATCTCTTGGATAAAGTGGCCAAAGAAAGTGAACAGAAAGGCCTTACTTTGAACATCAAAAAGACAGAGACTATGGTTATATCTAAGAAACAGAATCCACCAGCATGCAGTATTAAATTAAATGGAAATATTCTAAAGCAGGTGCAGAAATTCAAATACCTTGGAGCAGTAATAACTTCAGATGGGAAATGCAGAACAGAAATTAGGAACAGAATAGGCCAAGCAAAGACTGCATTTCAGAAAATGAGAAACATATTAGCTAACACATCTTTATCAATGAATGTTAGAAAACGAGTCCTAAAATGCTATATTGAACCTATCTTGTTATATGGAAGTGAATCATGGACAATAGGCAAGTCTGCACAAAAATCATTGGAAGCAGCAGAAATGTGGTTTATTAGAAGAATGTTGTGAATCCCCTTGACAGCAAAAATAACTAATGAAGAATGTATGAGAAGAGCTGGAGAGACAAAAAACCTTGTCAAAAAAGATAAGAGAGAGACAATGTACTTTCATAGGACATACAATGAGAAGAGGGGGCATTGAAAATATTATAACAACAGGAAAAATAGAAGGAAGAAGATCAAGAGGAAGACCAAGAGAAATGATACTGGACAGTCTGACGGGATCGTGTGAGAGGAGATCACCAACTGAACTGATGGCCTGCATGAAGGATCGGGTACTCTGGAGAAGCATAATAGCCAACGCCAGTCGGCACGGCACCTGATGATGATGATGATGAACAATTTGTACACATTTTCCCCTTTTAGTTGTATAAAAAAGCTTTAGCCATGATCACAGACTACAGACTGTTCATGGCAGGTCTGAAGCCTGAAAGAAGAGACCGGAGCAGGAAAAGAATGCACAAAATGTTTCTCAAAACTGGTGACAAATTTTATTAGTGAAAACATGAAATAAACAACACTTCTCTGTCAGAACTCAGCTTATATATTTTATTACTTTTATTAAAACATACAAGAATATGAATAAGGAAGACATATGATAAAAAATATAACTCATAATGTAAAACATAGTACAAGCAAGAATGATACCAACAGGTTTATAAATGATCACATGATTTGCAGACTGCCAAGCAGGAAATAGACTGCACATTTACAATTGGAGGAAATAAATATTAACAAAAAGTTAATGTTTTAGATCAGTACCAGAAAATATTTTATTACACACAATAGCACTGGCCAAAAACAAGGTATCTCTCTCTCTGAACCTTAAGTGCCCAGGGCACATGGGACTTCCGCAAGGGTTTTCCACAAATGCCTGTCCTTTGCCTTTTTTTCTGCTCTTGCCCAGGTGAGCCCTCTATAGTTAAAATTTTGGTCATATCAAGAGGTCATACAATAATGAAAGCTAACTCAAGGGAAAAAATGAAGGAAAAAGAGCAAGAGGACAACAGTGATACAGATGGGTGGGCATACATAAAGAGTTGGACTGGATTCAGTTTGGTTGAGTAAACTGCAAAAACAAGGGACAGAGTGAGCTGAAGGACTAGTGAAGTTGACCTGAGTGGAGATGGCAGAGGATGATGATGAATCTTATTCATGAACACTAAAAGCAAAATGCTAAGAAGTAAAACCAGATCTCACAGACCTATTCTTACTTTTATGCTTTTATCCTTGGCAGTAAACAGTACAGCCATCACATTCAATGGAACAACTTAACCCATATCAGAAACATTTATCAGTTTCTGAAAGTAAAGTATGAGTATTGACTTCAGACTTTTACAATCCCTGGGTTAGTGAGTTTTTACTCTTTTATCCTTGTGCCAAATAGTGAAAACAAGTCTTTTTTCACCTGTGTTAAGTCTCTAATGCAGAATGTTGGGGTTGGAGGAGTTGGCACCAGGTTCTTTCAACGATTTTGCAATGCAATGAAGCCCAGCAGGTGGTGTTTCAGTTTCTTCTTGTTTGCTGCAGTGCATGAAGTCTGGTGTGTGGTCAGTGGTCACTCTGTGTAAGTGCTTACTGTCAGGTGATGTGTCCTGGGTGCTGTTAATGAGGTTTCTGGGGTTGGGCTTTAGCAAATATGCACATAGGGGTTTTTCAAGTGGGCTGCTGGCCCAGCAGTCCATCCATTGCTGGTTGCAGTTCTGCATAATGTGTTTTCTTATGTTGGTTGGCTCCATTCTTTGCCAGTCTCTGTCAGCACATTCACTGCCTCTGATATCCACTGCAGGGCAGTCTTGATGTCATAGGAGGCAAGAAGGTTTATTGCTCTGAGTAAAGTATAGCAGTGATTATAGTATCTGGTTTCTCACTTTATGGAAGTGAGATCCAGATCAGCTTATACATTCTAGCCTGCCCTGTTGAAAAAAATGGGTATCTGAAACTTGTGTTGGAAAACAAATCAAGTGAAAATAACAGATGGTACTTCATTTCTTGAAACTGAACTTTTGAGAATTGAAAGATCTAGGTTCTAACACTTTAGTTATCCAATGGCACTAAGTATGCTATAGAACTGAATGATACTGTGTACCAAGGTGTCTCAGAAATCTAGAACAACAAGAATAATTTTATTCTGTCTGATTGGCTGAGTAAGGAAGAATAGACAGATTTGTCTGCTCTTAGAAAATCTGAGTCACAGAGAAGCTGCAAGTGAATCAACAGAATGCAAGCCAGTGACTTGCAGAAAAGGTTAAGGAAACAGAACCTATATAAGATAGGGTTATTGTGATGCTGACATTCAATGGGTTCAACTGATGACATCACAACAAATGTAATTATTGTCCATCCTGTCAGAAAACCCAGAAAGTCTATTCTCTGAATATCTGCCATGGTAAGAATGTTGAAATGTTGCCCCATTATACCGGACTTTGGGATACCCTCTAAGAATGTTGAAATGTTGCCCCATTATACTGGACTTTGGGATACCCTCTAAGAATGTTGAAATTTGCCCCATTATACTGGACTTTGGGATACCTCTAAGAATGTTGAAATGTTGCCCCATTATACTGGACTTTGGGATACCATATGTAAAATTTATTACTCCTGTATGGCAATAAAACTTCTGCCAATATCTTCTGCCCTTGAAGAAGAAATTATGGTGAGAATAGCTGCATTTTATTTTTCAAATTACCATTTAAAACCGGCTAACAATCTTTGTAAGAAAAAAATCCTTTCCATTTTCACAATACACAAAATAATTTAAAAAACTACAACAAAAGCAATTTTTAATATCAGCATTGCTCCGAGAAACAAACAGAAAATTATTTTTAAAAGTATTGCATATGACTGATGCCAAGGTTTCTAGAAAAGGTAAATTTATTTTTAAAAAAAATCTAATCAAAGAATTATCAAATATCAAAGGTACTTAAATATTGAATAATAATATCAACATTTGTGAATTATCACAGATCTTCTTCTCCAGCCTCCCAGGACCTGGCAACCGGTGGTCTTTGTAGTCAAGTTGTTGAGGCACAGCAATGTGTCAACTTGGGAGTGGATCATGGTGGTCTTTGTAGTCAGGTTGTTGAGGCACAGCAATGTGTCAACTTGGGAGCGGGTCATGGTGGTCTTTGTAGTCAGGTTGTTGAGGCACAGCAATGTGTCAACTTGGGAGTGGATCATAGTGGTCTTTGTGGTCAAGTTGTTGAGGCACAGCAATGTGTCAACTTGGGAGTGGATCATGGTGGTCTTTGTGGTCAAGTTGTTGAGGCACAGCAATGTGTCAACTTGGGAGTGGATCATGGTGGCCTTTGTAGTCAGGTTGTTGAGGCACAGCAATGTGTCAACTTGGGAGTGGGTCATGGTGGTCTTTGTAGTCAGGTTGTTGAGGCACAGCAATGTGTCAACTTGGGAGCGGATCATGGTGGTCTTTGTGGTCAGGTTGTTGAGGCACAGCAATGTGTCAACTTGGGAGCGGATCATGGTGGTCTTTGTGGTCAAGTTGTTGAGGCACAGCAATGTGTCAACTTGGGAGTGGATCATGGTGGTCTTTGTGGTCAAGTTGTTGAGGCACAGCAATGTGTCAACTTGGGAGTGGATCATGGTGGTCTTTGTAGTCAGGTTGTTGAGGCACAGCAATGTGTCAACTTGGGAGTGGGTCATGGTGGTCTTTGTAGTCAGGTTGTTGAGGCACAGCAATGTATCAACTTGGGAGCGGGTCATGGTGGCCTCTGTTGTCCAGCTGTTGAGGCACAGCAATGTGTCAACTTGGGAGTGGGTCATGGTGGTCTTTGTAGTCAAGTTGTTGAGGCACAGCAATGTGTCAACTTGGGAGTGGATCATGATGGTCTTTGTGGTCAAGTTGTTGAGGCACAGCAATGTGTCAACTTGGGAGCGGATCATGGTGGTCTTTGTGGTCAAGTTGTTGAGGCACAGCAATGTGTCAACTTGGGAGTGGATCATGGTGGTCTTTGTGGTCATGGTGGCCTTTGTAGTCAAGTTGTTGAGGCACAGCAATGTGTCAACTTGGGAGTGGATCATGGTGGTCTTTGTGGTCAAGTTGTTGAGGCACAGCAATGTGTCAACTTGGGAGTGGATCATGGTGGCCTTTGTAGTCAAGTTGTTGAGGCACAGCAATGTGTCAACTTGGGAGTGGGCTATAGCAGCTACTTTTTCAGTCCCTGAGTGAAGCTAAAAAGCAGGGAATGTTATACTTCTTTAGCAGACTCCACCACCATGGGAACTACGATGATCCCTGCCCCGTTACTCAGGCTAGGCCTGTTATTAGGACAGGGTCTTGATCAGCTAGTTTCTGACAACCCTAATGCCAGCTATGGGTCTTTGACTGCTGAAACAGACAATGTCTTCAACTCCCACCCCCCCACCCCCACAGATCTGTAACAGTGAACTTCAAACTTCAGAAATGAGACAATGTGAGAAAGACTGTCACAAAAAAAAAAAAAATTCCAACTCAGACAAGGTTTGTAATTTGGAACATTTTTAACATGCACGAGGGTCATACCGAAAGTCGTGAGCAAAAATTTTTTTAAAATCAGAATTTATAAAGAAAATATAAATGTATCACCTTAACTGCATCCTTTCCTTCACTTTTCAACACAGTCTGCATCCTTTTCTTCACTTTTCAACACAATCTGCATCCTTTTCTTCACTTTTCAACACAATCTGCATCCTTTTCTTCACTTTTCAACACAATCTGCATCCTTTTCTTCACTTTTCAACACAATCTGCATCCTTTCCTTCACTTTTCAACACAGTCTGCATCCTTTTCTTCACTTTTCAACACAATCTGCATCCTTTTCTTCACTTTTCAACACAATCTGCATCCTTTTCTTCACTTTTCAACACAATCTGCATCCTTTTCTTCACTTTTCAACACAATCTGCATCCTTTTCTTCACTTTTCAACACAACCTCCATTTCTCTGCACACATTTTCCCCCATCGCTCTGCAAGTTTTAAAATACCATCCAGGTAGAATTCTGTTCCAGCTGACTGAAGGCACAGATGCACTGCTTTCTGGATGTTCTCTCCTGTGTCATAGTGATGGCCTTGCATTTGTTCTTTCACAAAACCAAAAAGATGGTAATCACTGGGTGTCAGGTCCTGCTATAGGCAAGGTGTGGAAGAATTTCTCAACCTATTTTCTGAATTTCCTCAGCTGTCCGGCAAGCAGAGTTTTTCCTCACAGCTTTGTGATCTTCAGTCAACAAACATGGGACCCAGCAGGCACAAACTTTTCTATAGCCTAGGGTTTCAGTCATTTCCTGTACTGCATTGTCCTATTCCAAGATTTACAGCGATTTCAGATACTGTGACACGTCTGTCTTATTTAAAGATGTTGTCAACCCTTTCCACACTGCATTCAGTTGAGGTAGTAGGAGGGCGACCGCTGTGAGGCATATCTTGGTTGTTCATGTTTCCATCTTTGAAATATTTCACTCACCTCCTAACACTGCTAGCACCCATACACACATCTCCATAAGCAAGTTGAAATCTTTGGTGAATCTCAGCAGCGGGGATTTCCTCTTTAACAAGGAACTCAATAACATGCCGAAACAAAACTCCAGCACCTGCCATTTTGTTTCTGCTCCACGTGGTCACGTGACACATGATAGTGAAGTCATGTGACCTCTACATGAAGTGCAAAGGATGCAGATTAACTATTTTCATGCCTCAGGAAAAAACGCGGACGTTCAGTTGAGCGCCAGATTAAAAGCGCAGGTCTTGATATGTACAGGACATATAGCTGTAAAACTGAATGAAATACAGTATTTCCATGTAGTTCCGTGTACTTGTTATGTTTCAAAATATAACTAAATGTATAAAAATTTCATAAATGCAGAGTTTTTTTAGGAAAAAAGAAGTAATGTCATGATTTTAGACAATGATTGTGCCCAATTTACCATCGGAAAGGCCTAGAGGTACAATACGTACCATCTGAGATGCGTAGATCTACCTGTTGACATCATATTGTGATTCAGTGTTGCATTAACAGTAGAATAATGTCTGAAATAACCTTCTAACTACTTCTCCAGTCATCTAATATGTCTAGATCTACTTGAGATACATTCAAGAACAGTGGACTGGTCACAGGGCATGTCCATACCAAAAACTGAAATTTCTTGCAGAAAACTTCAATTTTCTTCCTCGTAACTAAGCACTCTTCAGTCATTTTGGAAAAGGTCACGGGGCATGTGCACTAAATGTTTACAATCTAAATGTTACACCGGGTTTTTAATTAAACAAATCAGCCACTGCTAAAGTGACTAAAGGCACCATGTGAGAAACTGGAACTGTTGTCCAAGCGACGAAAGGCACGGGAAGAGTTAAGGTGATATATTTATATTTTCTCAATCTATAAATTCTGATTTAAAAAAATTTTTTGCTCATGACTTTTGGTATGACCCTCATAGCAGTCTGATCATTACCTGAGCAATCTTGCAGCAGATGAAGTGGTTCAGATAAAGGTACACAGCAGGCAAGCAGCAATACCACAGCAAATGATGGTGACAGACCTCCCTGAGACAGCAAACCGTGGAATGTATAAAAAGTCAAACACAAGGAAATTACTCTTTTTTTGAAGACTCAGAACTTGTTGCAAAAATGTTATAAAACATGTTCCTTCAAAAAAAGTGAGGGTTCAACTGAAACCAGGTCAGGAAAACAAGTACACCAGACAGAACAGCCTGGACAGCTCTTTGCAACATGCTATAGCCCTGGATTGTTGAGAACCTCCTTAGGAATTGTTGAAAACAGTTATGCCTACACAAAGCTTTCACAGAATCTGTAACCTGAATTCAGACAGGTTTAGTTAGTGAGATTCTTCATGGTAAACCTTAAATACACATTAAGACACCTAAGTGAAATAAAGACAACTTAGTTAAATAAGAGAAACACATAAATGCCTTTGAATGTAAATGCTACAGAAGACTTCTTCAAATATCATGGACAAAAAAAAGAACAAATATATCCATGCTGCAAGAACATAATATTGAAGAAGGCTGACTAGCAAAGTGGATTAAAGAGAGAAAACTTTAAAATTTTGGACACATTAAACATGATAATCTAGAGAAGACCGTCTTGGATGGGTACATAATGGGAAAAAGAAAGAGAGGAAGACAAAGGCGAAGATGGCTGCAAGACATCGTTGATGATCTGCAAATGGATGCATCAGCAGCAGGGCATCTTGCTTACAACCGAGAGGTCTACAGGAGTGCTGTTAGGGAGGCAAAGTTTCACAAGGGACATGCAAATGAATGAATGAATGAATGAAGTTAAATAAACAATAAATACTGTAACAGATATATGGATATATATGTCCCTAACAGATTGGATCTAATAACTGTAGAATGAGATTATTGCTGGAACCATTCTTACAAAGCTAAAAATGAAACAACAGGTAACACTAGTGTAAACAAGTTGAAAAAAGACCGTTGTTCATTTCTACTGGAAGACCATCCAAAAAGAAAATGTGGGTTAAAAAAAATGAAATCGGTTAAAAAAGAATATAACAATCTTTGAGAACATTGAATGGTGGGTGATAACACTGAACTGGTGTGCGAAAAGATCAGACCCATAATGCACATAGTTATTGCTTAATGACGCACGGAACACTAAGTACAATGGAAAGTGAATATGCTTATACTAAGGAGTCTTTTAACCTCCACTGGTTAACAACAGCTGGTCAAGAACTTAACCAACCTGTAACTGGTGCTCTAAGAAACTGACTGATGTGATAAATGCAGCAAGGTAAGGTCCAATGTGTTTCTAGACACATGCATTATATTTCATAGGTCTGTTCTGGGAATTAACTAACATTTATGCAGCTCATTCCTCAGCTGGTCCAATGCCCATTTTAATTTTTACCATGGCAAGTTCTCTTTTACAGGAAAATATTACAAGAACATGACAGCCTTTTACAGGCTAATATTACAACAAGAACACAACAGCCTTTTACAGGCAGATATTACAAGAAGAACATGATAGCCTTTTACAGGTAGATATTACAAGAAGAACATGACAGCCTTTTACAGGCAGATATTACAAGAAGAACATGACAGCCTTTTACAGGCAGATATTACAAGAAGAACATTACAGCCTTTTACAGGCAGATATTACAAGAAGAACATGACAGCCTTTTTACAGGCAGATATTACAAGACAGCCTTTTACAGGAAGATAATTGCAACAAGAACATGACAGCCTTTTACAGGGAGATACTACAACAAGAACATGACAGCCTTTTACAGAAAGATGTTACAATAAAAACATAAACATAACAGAACAAATTGCATCTAATTAAAAGCAATAATATGCTGCCTAGACAGTTCATCATTTTCCATATTTAAAAATCTGACTAACCACTGCTCTAATTTTTTACTATAAGTATTTGCTTAAAATGTGTCATGGACGGGGGTAGGCACGCATCACCATCATCTAAACAGAGGAAAGTCTGGATGGTGACCTTCAGAGTGTACACACCAGGTGTTGTGTTCTGGGGCAGGGTTAAGGTCAAGGAAGCCTGGCTCACTGATGGCTTGTTGCCAGTAGTGAAGCTATGAAGTTTTCCCTTTTGATTTAACAGTAAACTTGACTCTCCTGAAAAAAAAACAAAGAAAAAGAAAAACAATCAAATTTACTACACTCAACTTGAAAACAAAACAAAACAAAAACAAACAATGTAGAATCTGTCAGCAGTTTTTTTTTTTAATTCTTTCCTATTTCTACATGACAAATTTCTCAGTATTTGATATTAAAGACTTAGAAACAGCTGGCAAAGGAGTCTTGAAGCAGATAAAAAAGATGGACTGCACCTGGAGTTTGATAAGAAGAAGCAGCCCAGGACAGAAATGAAGGGAAAGCCCTTGTTAATGGCCCATGCTCCAGATAGGGGTAGAGAAGACTCAAAATAGGTCCCTAACTTGGGTGTTAGAGAGAAACCATGTACTCCATCTCAAAAGCATCACTTCCTAAAGTCAGAAAACTGCTGCAGGACTTTTACTGGTACATTTGCACGGCCATGCATTTTTGCACCATAGATTTAGGCTTGGAATTTTGGCAATTTTATGAGCAACTTATTCCTGTAAAAATTAGTTGTTTTTTTTTTTTAATGAGTTAAATGTGAATTCTAGAGTTCCTTGTGTTTTACAAAAAATCCTGAACAATATATGCTTTTCCATTTTGTTTACACTAGTAACTTTCTTTTATTCTTTCTTTCTCTCTCTCCTCCTCCCTCCCTCCATCTTTTCCTTCCTTCTTTCTTTAAAGCAAAAGCAAGCTTCCTTCTACTCAATCAGTTCTATAGCTTTTACATTATAGCAACAAAAAACACTCACAAGAAAAAAAAAAAAGAAAAATGAGTGAAAACTCATAAATCTGGAGGCTGGAAAAGCAAAAAAAAAAAGTCAGTCATAAGTCACATCAAGGTAATCTTCCTGTCACAGCCATATCAAGGTGATCTTCCTCACCTAAAGTGCACACTTTCCAGCTGTTTGGTGCTTCTGTATTGATGTGAGTTCCTTCAGACAACTTGACAGGAACACTCAAAATTACAGAACTGCTAGCTGCTGGAACAGTCACATCTGGCAAACATTCTGTTTCATCTTCTTGTTCTTTGACTGATGACTGAAAATGTTATACAGAATATAAACTGACTTTGGTAGCATTCCGGAAAACTTTAATATCTGTTTCTGCATCACAACCTACTGAACTCACAATCTCTATTATGAAAATCTTAGACGTTCACCAATGAGACACTTTTTTTTTACCTTTTTTTTTTTAAACTGTAGGGGTGAATCAGCTTGCGAGAGTTCTAAATTTTGGAAACTAGATTATCATAAGATCTGAGTAGTCCATTTCTTCATTATGTGAAAAAATATAAAATGCTACAGACAATGTTAACTATATTAACTCTTCCCATGCCACTGTCACAATAGTGAGGACTTCCTGTTAGTCTCGTGTCTGCCATTGTCGTTATAGTGATATTGTTTCGTTGCTACGTAGAACTATTGTAAAACTTTTCATTGTACACAATTTATCTGTGCATGTTTGTTGACCTTTCATAGTTCAATCAAAAAGCGTGGCTAACAACCGAATGAAAGCGATGAATTAACAGAGAAATTTCAGTATTTATTATGATTTCGGAGGCATAAGGATAAGTCCTATGACCCGAGCACTGTTCCTGAATGTACCCCAAGTACATCTAGACCTATTAAATGGACTGGAGAAGTAGTTAGAAGGTTATTTTAGACATTATTTTAGTGAGAATGCCACCACATGACGAGATCGGACAAAAATTTAAGAAGATCTGGAAATTGCCAATGATAAACATTGTACATCTAGGCATCGCCGATGGTAAGCACTACACAATTATCAGCTAAAATCATTACATTACTTCTTTTTTCCTAAAAAAAACTCTTCATTTATGAAATCTACTTACATTTACAACTATTTTCAAGCATAATATGTATACTTTTAAAGTAGAAATACTTTGTATATTCACTTTTACAACTATACCCCCTATACATATCAAGACCCGTGCTTAGCGCCGTGGCAAACACGTGAATGTCCACGTTTTTTTATGTGGCCCAGGAAGAGTTAACCTCTTCATGTACAGTCTAAATTTCCTGTGTTAAAATGTATTTGCTATCTGCCAAGGAAAAATCAGCTTTTAACAGGAAACAATAATCACCTACAGCTGAAATCTCCCTGAATCTCACCTGTGAAGTTGTGCTACTAATCTCTGATTCTTTATTTGCCTCTGTTTCAGTGGGAAACACGACTGGCAGCTGGAAAATATGTGATTTAACAAGCATAAAGAAGACATACACATATAATTTATAAAACCTAGGAATGAAATTAGAACTCTATAAAGACTAAAAACTCATTAGGAAGACAATATCACATGCTATCAAAGAAATGAGGACCAAATGGATTTAGGCAAGGAAAATGACAACAGATGTACAACACACTGGAAAACTCCTTGTGTGTATTTCCTCTAAATGGAGTCTGAAGTAGAAAAGAAGTGAGGTACACATATGCACATACACATATGAATCTCTAGTAACAAAAAAAAACAACAGCTGTAAAATCCAACATATGAAATGGGGAAGAAGCCACAAGCACAATGAATAAATGTAGAAGCAATGAAACAATGTCAGAAAAAAATATTTTTAAAAATACAAAGTGCTACTGAGATTTAATAGTGACACAAATCACAAAAACAAATGATGCTACATTATGTCTCATTTATGCCGTAAAACACTGCATAGCCATCCTAAGTCTTAGAGATTAATTTATTCATCATTCTGTGTCCTCCCCCACGGAAGGTTGGCTGCAATGCTCCTCCAACTCACTCTACCCTTTGTTTTTACAGTGCACCCAGCCAACCTCCATCCAGTCCAATTTTTTAATGTTGTTCACCAATCTATAACATTACCTCTTCTTCCTTTCCTTCTACTTTTTCATCTAGTATGGTTATCATTATTGTATTATGCCTCCATGAATAACTGTTTTACAGTTACGAAAGAAATATAAGTCAATGACGTTTACTGATTTAAGAACATAAGTCTGATGAGCCTTTGTGACAAAAATATTACTAAATGTCATTCAAGACAAAATAAATATGGAAATTAGCACAATATGAATTTCAGCAACAAACAGAATAAAGAAAGTCATATTCGGTAATACTTATTAAATGATAGCGGAGTAAGATGGGATGGACATCTGACATAATACAAAAATGCTAAGATACATCTCAGGCACCTACCTGAAATATCGTACTGTGTGTGAAATCAATGACTTTAATGGCATGATTGTTTGTGTCTGCAACAAAGATCAGCCTTTTAGCTTCATCCACAGCTACACCTCCAGGTTCATTAAACTCACAGCAACTGAGATCTGATTTGTGAAGGGCTGATCCTGGACGACCTGTACCTGCATATGATGTGCATATCAATGTGTCAAGGTCAACCAGTTTTACCTGCAGATACAATTTAGAATTATAATGGCTGCTGCAGAAATTCCTTCCCCAGCTATAATTATGTAAGATTCTAATTGGTCTTTGGAGTAAACAAATATGCAGCATATAACCTACATAATTTATTAAGAAGGCAAATAAAATCATAAAACTTTTCAATCTTATGCATATAAAATCCATTTAAAAAATTTTAGATAAATCTCATATTCTTAACTGCATATATACACATAACTTGTGTTCACATTCTTTGGGTACCTTATCCTGTACTTGCTGCAAACCCATATTATTTACCTTCCAAATGCTGCTAAATTTCTAGCCGTCTTTGGGACTAAGTATGTGCCTTCTCTGGAATCTGGTAGCAGCCCCATAGCCTCTTGCCTAAAGTCTAGTCCAGAATCTTGTGGCAGCCCCATAGCCTCTTGCCTAAAGTCTAGTCCAGAATCTGGTAGCAGCTCCATAGCAGCTTTCTAAAATCTAGTCCAGAATCTGGTAGCAGCCCCTCAGCCTCTTGCCTAAAGTCTAGCCCAGAATCTGGTGCCAGCCCCATAGCCGCTTGTCTAAAATCCAGTCCAGAATCTGGTAGCAGCCCCTCAGCCTGTTTAAAATCCAGCCTGTGCGCTTTTGCTTCTATTCTGATGATATATGCCCCAACTCTTGGTTATTTATCCACAATAATCATTTCACTTCTTGACCTTAACCCACAGTCACAAATTTCATCTAAAAAAATGACTCTGATTTCTTTGGTCTTTTTCTAGACTTAAAAGGCATTTCCTGTCATAAAAAAATTCAATCCACATAATATTAACTCTTCCCAAGTGTACTGTCAGGATACTGACTTTTCCGGTTTCAGCGTTGCGAGCGTATATCAGGATCCTGACATTTTTAATTCTCGAAATCACTCTAATCCACCTTTTACTTTGAACGTTAACTGCACATGTCAGAAATAAGCGTCTTCCTTTTTGATTCAACGTGGGCGCGAATCGGACATTTTGTGAACGTTTCTGTTCAATTTTTTTGAAATTTTCAAAGTATATCGAACTTTGGACACGCCCTTCGACATGGCAGATTTTACTGAATGTACCTCCCGTAGCTCTAGACCTGTTAGACAAAGTAGAATAGCTTGTAGAGAAATGTTTGCGATAATATTTGGTAGGAAACGTGTCAGTACTGCATGGAGATTAGCATGGAGATTATTCTGCACCATAACCAGGTCCTTTTCAGGACCACCCCAATCTTCAAGAAGATTTTTCTCAAACTGAATATAACCATTGTTCTTCTTATTTTATCTTTTCTTGCTAGTTTCAGTGTTCTGCTTCTGATTTTTGTTTTTCAATTTGTGCAAAAAGTGATATTTCTTGGATGGAATTCATTTTATCTTCAAATTGTGTGTAACAAGTGGATATTTACAGCTCTTGGTAAGTAGACAACCATTAGTTTAGTGTTTTAGAGATTTTTTTGGGGGGGAGGAGGGCTAAATATTTTGTCTTATTTTCTCAACAGTTATTTTTTCCTACAAAAACTAGACATTTCTGGAACCTTTATTCATTTACCTTTTTTAAAATGTATATTTAGTATTTTTTAAACATGGAAATAATATTTTAAATTCACTTTGTCAACTCTACCCGTCAATCTTCTAAACACCCGCGCATTTTGCTCCGCACCCTACGGTAAGTCCGCGTTTTCCCCCCTCGCCTGGAAAGAGTTAATGTTATTTCTTGTGCTTTTGTTAATGTCCAGATCTGCCGCTATGAAGTTTTAATACAAACAGAACATATTTATAAATTAAATAATAAGCCGAGTTCTTTTACAGCATATGGGAAACACCACAGTACAAAAATTAAAGACATTTAGTCATCCAGCTAGTAAGCCTAAACTGGTTGCTGAGAAATATACTTCTCAGATCCACTATATGAAGAAAGGAAGGTCACCACAGTACGCTCCTCATCTCTTACGATGCCTTTGCTACAAGTTTTTTCACTGTGGCGGTAGATGTCAAGGCAGCTACAGCACATTTTGTTTCACATAAATACTTCTTCTTCAAACATTCTCTGACACAAAGCTGAATATTCCCAAGGAATGCAGCAGTCTGTCTTAGGATGCTGATATCTTCATACATCTAACTTATACAAATCATTTTATCCCAAATTTTCTTCAGAAGATTTAAGAGTAAGTGGCAAAGTGGTTGATGCACTAGTATCTCATGATGAAGATTAGGGGTTCAAATGGGGCCGGGGGCGCCCCAGTCAGCCAGCTGTAGAAATGGGTACCCGACTTCTTCTGGAGTTAGGGAAGGAAAGGTGGTCAGGTGTGATGCTGACTATATCATCCTCTAGTGTGCCTACAGGTCAAGGAAATTATGGGCATTAACACTATATCCCTATGTGCCACTAAGGCTTACTTTACCTTTTGTTTATAAGAGACTACCAACAGCAACTTTCTGTGGGCTTACCTTGTGGTTGTATGAATCAGCAACTACAAGTTTTCTATCCAAGTAAGCAACTCCTAAAGGATGCTGCAGCTTCACTTTAATTCCTTTCCCATCAACATCACCATAGGCAAAAAGGTTCTGTTTCACAAAAATTTAATACTGTACACATTTTTGATTGAGATTTACCATTATTTTGCTTAAAAGAGAAGGTGATAAATTTGTCATTAACTTTTAAGATTTTGTTAATACGGAGGATGAAGACTAATTTAACATCAGAATGTAAATATATAGAGGTCATCTGACTAACACAGAGCAACTTCCTGGAAGAATGGACCTCATTTCTTTTTTTAAAGTATAAGCTTCCAGGCAAACAACTGCTTATGGTATATGTGTTTTTTATCAATTTTTAATGCTTCCTAATTTTATGCTTTTTATCAGTTTTTAACACTTCTCACATATCTCACTTTCTACTCTGAATGTTGAAAAAAAAAGCAGCTCCTGCAAATATAAAAATACTGTGAAAAAAAAAATGTGGTCTCTCAAATGTCCAAATGGAAAGGAAAATATCAAGAAAGTAATCAAGATAAAAAGTATACAGATAAATAACTATTCTTATTCACCAATTTCATATCTCTCTATGGTGTCATCATAGTTCATAAACTATTTTCTTAATCCTCTTGGAGTAGACCTAAGGGTGGATTCTGTCATCAAGAGAACATGCCACACTCTACCCAGTTGACCAGTAGTACGACAATAATCTGTACCAGGAGCTCAAATGGAGGATTTGATCTTTTGTTTTGCTGGCCTTGATGACACTGTTATCAGAGCTCTCTAAAACACACTTCTGTGACCAACATCTCAGATACACTGATGCAACAAACCATTGGATCTCTCTCTCCACCAACAAGTCCTGTCACAGCACAGTTGGCAAGGGAAATGGCACGTATGGATGAACTCTCACTGTCTGCTATATACAGTCTGCGGCTGCTATCTTCTCTTGAAAGAGCCAGACCTGAAGGCTGTGCAAAACTCGCTTTCTCTGGATATGAATTATTTCTGTTCTCTTCTTGTCCACTACCAGCAAAACGAACACAAGTTCCAGCTGTATAGGTTCTAAAATAGAAAATAGAGATTAATTTTCTTAATCCAATGTACAAACACACGATGAAACAAATTAATGCTACAAAAATCCGTATTATTTATAATTAACACAAAACAATAATATATATTCAAGTTGAAAGATGTATTTCTCAAACTATATAAGCTGAATACACTGTACAACTTCATCTGAACTTTTATTTGTACTGCATGTGTTTCATCATGCATTTAAAATCTGTAAATTCTGACAACTTCACCCACTCTGCCTTAATCTATTCATCTATACTTCTCATTATAACTGTTGTAATCTGATACATCCTGTGAATATTCTTTGTTTTGGTCATCTGTTTCTTTTCCTTCATTATCTTCTTTTTGCCTTTTAATTTGTTTCACTTTTACTGTCAACAATCATTTCTTTTCTTTTCTCTTTCTCTAGTATCTCTCAAACTGCTTACTGTCTTATTATTACCTATTATAGAGAAATGCAAAGAATTTAATGTGAATCTATATTTATCTTTTATACACTATTCAAAGGCATTTCATTGTGTACAACACCAGAAACTTTGGGAAATAATGGAAAAAATGGGATTTTCAACACATGTGATACAAATAATACCATTGCTGTATCTAGACCAACAACAAATAGCCGTAAGAATAAATGGTGAAACAACAACTTGGTTTGACATAAAACAAGGGGTCCATCAGGGATGCATATTGTCACTTTACTTATTTAACTCGTATACTGAAAATATAATGAGGAATGTTAGAAAAGATGTAGACGCAGAACATTATCATGCCATAACAATTGGAGATTATGAAATACCAGAGATCAGATATGCTGATGATACAGTATTACTGTCCACAACACAAAATGGAATGAAAAACTAACTTTGTCCATCCAAAAGAATAGTGGAGAGCAAAACCTTTATCTTAATGCAAAGAAAACTGTAAATTGATGACAACTGACAAAACAAACAAGGCAGATGAAATATATATCAATGAGGAAAAATTGGAAAAGGTGGAGAATTTTGAATATCTTGGATCATTACTAACTAATAACAGAGATACAATGAGGGAAATTAAAAGGAGGACATCTATCGGCTCTTCAAAAGGTAAAACAACTAAAGAAGCTGTGGAGAGGAGCAGACAGAACTACAAAAATAAGATTTTTAAGGGCATGCATCTTTCCCATCACAAATTATGCCTATGAGACCTGGAAACTTAACAAAACAGCTGAGAAACACATAAACGCCTTTGAATCTAAATGCTACAGAAGAGTTCTTCAAATATCATGGACACAAAATAGAACAACTATATCCATACTACAATAATGAAGAAGGCTGGCTGGTAAAGGGGATTAAAGAGAGAAAACTTAAATATTTTAGACACATTAAACATCATGAGAATTTATAGCAGACCGTCTTGGAAGGGTACGTAATGAAAAAAAGAAAGAGAGGAAGACCAAGGCAAAGATGGCTGCAAGACATCGTTGATTAATCTGCAAATGGATGCATCAGCAGCACGGCATCTTGCTTACAACTGAGAGGCCTACAGGACAGCTGTTAGGGAGCCAAGTTCCATAAGGGACATGCAAATGACTGATACTTATTATTTCCTACATGTATTTTGTTTCCTCACTTCGATACCTGTCCCAATCTCCTTCATTTCAATTAATTCACACAGATATAAAATTTAAACATATGCCATGAAAACTACAGGTTTCTCATCCATGCATTTTATATTTTCTTTCTTTTTGTTTTTTAAATATTCCACTTCTGCAAATCATGTGATATGTGTTAATAATACAGTACATTTTGAATTTCTGTTTATTTGTCAGTTAGACTTTTGTCTTGTTACTTGACATAGCGTACTGACATACTATTAATATATTATACCCCCCTCCCCACACACATACACAGAAAAAAAATCTGCATCCAAAAAAAACGCAATACTAGTGCTGCTCAAATTATTGCAGTGAACACTTTATCAAAACTGTCCAATCAGAACTGATGAGAATTCTTTGCTCTTGGTTAAACTAAATAGAAATGCAGATGAAGCCACTGACAGCAATTATTGAGGAAAGACGCTGGTGATGGTTGGGACATGTGCTCCGAATGACTGACAACTCCCTACCAAAAATAGCACTAAGATGGACACCACAGAGGAAAAGAAGTAAGGGTATATCAAAAGAGACATGAAGAAGAACAGAGAGGATTTTGAGCAATAGAGGACTCACCTGGGCAAAAGCGGAAAAAAGGCAAAGGACAGGTATTTGTGGAAAACCCTTGCGGAACCCCCATGTGCCCTGGGCACTTAAGGTTCAGAGAGAGGTTAAACTAATAAAACAGTTACAATGTAGATCTTAATCAAGACAGAAAGCTCCATGAACTGAAGAAGACAAATATTACAATCAATTTAAAAGTCTGAGAAACAAGACTTCAACCTCAAGGTCACAATATTTCACCACAGAACAAGGTTTCATTTAGATGAAAGAACAAAAAAGCTCAAGTCTACATCATTTGTTTTGCCGTATCAATTCTTATTTATGGAAAGAATAAAACGTGGCTGCTTTCAATAATTATTGCCTCTTCCACTGGAGCTCCGAATGTTGGTCCTTCGGTGCTGTAAACACCTTCATACCAATTTTAAACACATTTCTTAAAATTATTCTTATCTTTATACTGTGGACCACAAAACAGTGTTTTGCTTTAACCTCCTTAGTGTGACATTTCTGGTAGAAAAAGATGCTGAAAATTATGCTTAGACATCATTAAAATTAATTCAATTAAGGAGTTCCCATAATTATTTTTAGAAGCTTGACCTTATTTCATTTACTACATGGCAACATGGTACTACTAAAAATTACTGTCCTGAACATTATTAAGGATTAACATTATGCACAGAGTCAAAATCAGGTTAGCCTATATAACATACAAAGCTAAAGATTTTAGTATGGAAAAATCTGGCCTGTATAACATATGGGGTTAATGTAAAAAAAAAAGGTTAAGTATTCACACAATTCATTCTAACCTCTGAAACAGAAAACAGACTGCAGAGGAAGGACACGGGCTTGAGCTGTATACACGGTTGTCAGTGAATGAGGAGAAAACAGGATATTGAGTGGAGCTCTTCCTCATGTGGTTGGACTTAATTAAGTGAGCAGAAAAAAAGTTCATATCCTTTCTAACCTCTGTTCATATATTTTTCTAAATTATGTGTGCTTACCGGCCATGGTACCATGTACAGTCAGTCAAGAAATAAACCCAAATCTGGTGAGTGCCAGCCATCGCAACAAACAAAACAGGTGGGGAGCCTGTAGAAACATTCATATTTGTTCCGATTTTTAAAAAAAACATACCATCATTCATATGTCTTACAATTATGCTAAGGAAATGGGATTAATATTAAGACATGTTACAAAAGCTCTATAAGCAGCCAGTGACAGTTAAAGAGTTGACTGAATTCTCTACAACAGATACTAATGCCCACTAACTAGAAGAGAAAATATGTGTAACTTCTTGCTTAGAATTATGATCATACCAAAGGAATCTATTGGTCTTTGAATAAACTGGTTCAAGGATCTCATTATGTCACTTTTGCTAAATGATACAGAATTTTGACATGCCTATATACATTGCATGCACAATAAAAAAAAGCTTCATTGGTGATTATAAAGAGCTGAATTTCATATGACAGACACACTAACCATTATCTGGTGCAGATCCTAGCACTAAATCCCATGGTGAAGCAAGAGCCTGGTCTTTATTCTGCTTCCCTCCTTCTTTGTCCATGCCTTGCACTCCTGTACCAGCTAATGTCTCCACCAGCTGTTGCTCTAAATCTACTTTACGCAGGCAATGGTTGCCAGTGTCAGCAACGTAAATGCAGGTCCTGCCACAAGCAATACCTTGAGGTGATGAAAACTCTGCATTACAAAAGTTCCCGTCCTTGAACCCTGAACGACCACTGCCTATGACAACCTGCAGTTAATATAATTTTCATAGCTCAATGTTCATGCCTAATAAAAACAAATCATGTAAATGTATGTATATCCACCTTGAAGATGTAACGGTGATAAAAAAGCACAAGACTATTGAACTTGTTAACATTTTTAGTACACTGGTAAAAATATATCTCGATTGATAACAACAGACAGTACAGTATCTTAAAAATGCACACAGAAAACATAAAATGCAAATTTTACAATTCGGTCAATATATGATGGTTAGGCAACATAAATGATAACTGTTAAAATTGACATTTAGGCAACATAAATGATAACTGTTAAAAATGACAATCACCTAATGCACTTCAAAGTGGCAGCGCTTAATTCTTCCAATCTGTTGACAGCAAAGGGCAACAAACCTAAAAACTGATGTAGAACAGGAACAGATTCAACAATAAAACTGGAAGGAGGGCTAAGAACACACTTAGAATACTGAAGAAATAGTGCCTTATGTTGCCTTGATGTAAAAAATATCCTCTACTTTTTATAACCAAACCATGAAATGAAGACCTAGAAAAAACTGGAAATGAGATGCTGGAGAAAGATAAGTGATTTAAGGTGGCTGATTCAAGATAGATCTGAATAGAGAAAGTTTCTTTACACAAAGGGTAAACTGTGATATGCACTTCCAGTCAGACTGGATCAAGTCACAAGATTACTGTTGACTGCAGACATGATACATCTGCAGCTGGATTATACTTCATGTTATTTCCTGACACAGCTCCTAAAAACTGTGTTTGTGTTCATTCATAATAGGACCTTCACATAAGGGATTACTATGTGAATATGTTTTACCACTGATACACTTATAGCTGTTTTTGATAGCATATTTGGGTTTATCTTACTTGCTAAAATTTATTGATTATCAGAGGCTGGGCATTTGATCTCTGCACCCAACAGATGAAGTAAGGTGTTGATATCACAAAGGGATACAAGGGTATATTAACAAATTCCAGCCAACTGGTGGGTTTTAAACCTGGGATAATTTAGTCACTAGACATACATTTTTTTGCTTCCAAGTTATCCAGACACCTTTAAGCATTATAGAAGCTTCTATATGTTGTATTTTTTTCTGAGGATAATCAACTTTTTGGCACCAGTAACAATGAGAATCTGACTTCCAATCCCCAGATTTATAGGTTTTCACTCTTTCCCCCTTGCACCAGATAGTGGAATGAGAATAAAGGTTTCAGTTTGTAAAAAAAAAATAAAATTACAAATTTATTTTTAAAAAAAAAAACAAAGGGAAAAAAAAGGAACATTCACTTCAACACAACAGCTGAAGCCTGCAGTCTCAAAATATTTAAACAAATCAACTGGAAGTACAGACACTGCTATTTGTTGCTTCACTCTCTCCTGGAAGTTGAGGTGGCAGTGTCAAAGTTGGTCTAGACTTATCACACCTTCTCACTGTGCTCTTAATAACAGCCACTGGTGTGTTACAGAAACCAGGACAAAGCTGAAGTGACAATTGTGTTCCTATGTCTGAGACACCTGCTTTCTCTGTCAACTTCTGAAAGTCAGGAAAGCCATCACAGTCCATTGCCAATCTGGACTGCAGCCTGTTTTCAACACCATCAGCTGCATCAGAAGCTTCGGGATTATATTATTACTCCCCCTCACCCGCCTATCCCAGGTTGTTATTTGTGTAAAAACAAAAACAAAACAAAAAAAAAAAGCTCATGAAACTAGTACAATAAAACGATAATGGAAACTTACCTGAACTACCCCCAGCATGTCTGTAACAACAATTCTGTGGTTTCCTGTGTCTGATATCACCAGCCAGTCTTGCTCTGGCCAACAGCAAACTTTTCCTGGAAAGTTTATTTTTGAAACTGGAGCTTTATCTTTTTCCAGACTAAGTGGCAACCTATGACACCGCAGCTGAGATGAGTAATACTCTGTTGCTACTTGCAGAAATTCCAGGATCAAATTTCTGTGACCTTCACCAGCAATGGTGTAAATCAGCTGACCCTGTGGACCTACAAACACAAGTGTAGGCCAGCAGGATACACCTAAAGTCTGAAAAAAATATTTTCAAAACATTAAATTTTAAAATTTAGTTAAACATTATGTCACATTTTTAAAAACAGTTGACAACCACTCATTATCTGACAAAGGCAGAAATTTACAAAAGGTATATGCATATAGATATCGATGTAACAATCTATCATGCACTATGTAAAAAGATATGACATTCAGTTATTTGGCCAAAAGAATGGAAAAGAACTGTATTCATAGCACTGCCAAAAAAAAGGGTAACCTGAAATTATGCACAAACTACAGAACTGTTGCCCTGATTAGTCACGTCAGTAAAATTCTGTTAAAAATCACAATGGGCAGACTTCATAAAAAAATAGAAGAAGTCAATATGGTCCAAACTGGTTTCAGGCAAGGAAGAAGATCAAGAGATCATATATTCAATATAAGATTAATAATAGAGAAATGCAGAGAGTTTAATGCGAATCTATATTTATCTTTTATAGACTACTCAAAGGCATTTCATTGTGTACAACACCAGAAATTTTGGGAAATAATGGAAAAAATGTGATTTCCAACACATTTGATACAATTAACATCACTGCTGTATCTAGACCAACAAAGCGGCAGTAAGAATAAATGGTGAAACAACAACTTGGTTTGACATAAAACAAAGAGTCTGTCAGGGATGCATATTGTCACTTTACTAATTTAACTTGTATACTGAAAACATAATGAGGAATGTTAGAGAAGAGGAGACAAAGAATATTATGATGCCATAACAGTTGGAGGTTATGAAATACCAGAGATTAGATATGCTGATGACACAGTATTACTGTCCACAACACAAAAAGGAATGGAAAAACTAATTATGTCAGTCCATAAGAACAGTGAAGAGCAAAACCTCTTATCTTAATGCAAAGAAAACTAAATTGATGACAACTGACAAAACAAACAAGGCAGATGAAATATGAATCAATGAGGAAAAATTGGAAGAGGTGGAGACTTTTGAATATCTTGGATCACTGCTAACTAATAATGGAGATACAATGAGGTAAATTTAAAGGAGGACATCTATCGCTCTTCAGAAAGTAAAACAACTAAAGAAGCTGTAGAGAGGAACAGACAGAAATACAAAAATAAGATTTTTAAGGGCATGCATTTTCCCATCACAACATATGCCTATGAGACCTGGAAACAGTTGAGAAACACATAAATGCCTTTGAATGTAAATGCTACAGAAGAGTTCTTCAAATATCAAAGACACAAAAAAGAACAAATATATCTATACTACAAGAACTTAATATTGAAGAAGGTTGGCTAGTAAAGAGGATTAAAGAGAGAAAACTTAAATATTTTGGACACATTAAACGTCATGATAATCTAGAGACGACCGTCTTGGAAGGGCACATATTGGGAAAAAGAAAGAGAGGAAGACCAAGGTGAAGATGGCTGCAAGACATCACTGATGATCTACAAATGGATGCATCAGCAGCAGGCCATCTTGCTCACAACCGAGAGGCCTACAGGAGTGCTGTTAGGGAGGCAAAGTTCTGCAATGGACACGCAAATGAGTGAATGAATGAATATGCTCTTCTCTTCCAACCCTAGAAATGCTATACAAATAAAAACTCATGCACTTTCTCTATCCTTCAACCTTAGAAATGCTCTGTATGTCAAATACACACACTCTTTCTTTCTCTACTTCTCTCTATTTCTCACAATCCTAAATATATTGCTTTATAAATCATAGACAGATGGACGGGATGGGGGAATGGTCACACACACACAGACACTCACACATGCACACACACACACACAGACACATCTCTCTCAATCCAAGAAATACTGACTTATAAATAAACTAATTTTTTTTCCATTTCCACATTTATAATGTCTGGACATATTATCTGTCTTGGTCCTGCGGCATTTGCACGCTGTAGGTAAGTGCCTTCACATTTCTAGGCCACTGAACATTTGAGGTCGGGATGCCAGCACCTCTCCTTGCTGCCTTTGTTTTTCTAAGGAAACCTCAGGTAGCCATTTTTTTTTTTTTTGCCAGATGGTCTGAAAAAAATTCTGCTCAAGTGCAAAATCAAATCAGAGACCTTCTGACTGGCGGGCTAGTGCACTACCACTACCTTCTGCAGCATCTAGACAAACTATGAATCGAACAAAAAAAATCCAAGAAAATTCTGATATGAATAATCTATGAAAAACATAATTCTGCTATTTAAAAAAAAAAAACCCAGCAAATAGCCAAGACAAGCATCATTCTCTCACAGCATCACCATGTAACAAAAATGAAGATGACTAAACATCAGAATTCAAAACTCTGTCCTATCCCTAGTGTTACTTCAGTCATCAGATGATGGAGAACTTTCTCAGATGCCTGCTTCTGAGATTTATTTAAAATACACCATATTTCCAATCCAATATAAAGTCTATATGTTACTTTTACCACTGCATTAAATGCAAATTATAGAATAATACATTTCCTTTAACTAAATATTATTTAATATTTATACATATTTAATGCTTTAGTTGTTTTTTTCATATACCTGCCACAAGTCAGCATCTTTATCATTCACCACAGGATGTTGGATGTTGTACCTCAGCACAGCACTCAGTATGTTGGCAGTCACTTTCTCATTAAGAAACTTAGCAGAGTGCACACCCACTACAACCACCCCTGACTGAGGTGGAAATGTCTCTTCAACAATTTCCAGATCTGGCAATATGTGCAAGCAGTTGATGCAACAGTACGTGAAGAAGTCCAGGACAATAATATGACCTTTCAAATTTTTGTGGATGGTTAAGGCCTCTGAAACATTCAGCCACTCCAGACCTGTAGAGATACAAGCAATTGGGAATTTGGTACTACACAAGCATAGTGAAAGATAACTAATGACAAATGTTGTAACATTGGTACTGGTAAGGGATAAATGACAACTTCAGTAAAACTGGTTCTGGCAATAAAGCCAGACAGAGGTACATGACTCAGTTTTACAAAAAGAAAGAGTGACGAAAGTGGGAATGTAAGAGAATGACACAAAATAAGACGAGCATTTATAAATGAATCTCATAACAGTTTTGACGTTCCAAGGTCGTAATTCATTTTTATCCATCCAGCTCTGAGGCTTCTCTATCTGTTCCATAACACTAATCTTTATTACAGAGATGGGGTTGATGGCCCTTTGCTCCAATCCTCTCTGGGCCCATAAAGGATACCAACAGTAGGGAATGGAAAACTGAAAAGAACACTGAACTTACCAGCTTATTTAAATCACAGCGGATTATAAACATCTTGAAACTGAACAGATTATACTGACTGGGCCATGTACAAAGAATGGAAGAGAACAGGTAAAGGAAAATGATGTATGTGCAACAGATGAAGGAAACAAGACCAAGAGGTAGACCAAGACAGAGTAGAGAGGCAACTCAGAAGAAGATATACTGTTAAAAAAAAACAAAAAAAAACGCAACAGTACTGTAGTCGTAATGGGCACCAAATTTCAACTTGTATCAAAATTTTATTTTATGGAATTAATGTTTCAATCTTGGCATGAAGAAACTTTAAGACTTTCACAATTAAATGATGTTCATTAAATTTGGTTTGAACTTTTATTTTTTGTGACTGAGGCCTCAATTTCAGTAAGATTTATGGCCTCCTCTGTCCTGTATCAGAGAATGACATCTCCTTGACATGGATCTGATAGCCATTGGATCTGTTGTTGTGGGATGGCTGCCCACTCTTCCCACAGTGCAAGAGACAATTGTCGGAGATTGGTTGGCACCACATCTCGTTGGTGGACTTGTCTGTTGAGTTCATCTCATAAGTGTCCTACTGGGTTCATGTCTGATGACATGGATGGCCACGAAATGGTCTGGACACTGTTGTCAGTGAGGAACTGGGTGGTGAGTTGTGCCACACGTGGTCTAGCATTATCCTGCTGAAAAATCGACCCTGGTGCAGCCAGAAGTGGAAGGACGTGAAGACGAAGAATTTCAACGATATATCATTGGGCATTCAATTTGCACCAGGTCACTTCTTCCCATGAAGTTGATCGTCCCCCACACCAGTACACCTCCACCACTATATGGAGGAGCCTCATTCACACAGTTCTGGGCATAGCGTTCATGACTCTGCAGTAAACTCTTCTCCGTCTATTGTGTTGCTGGAGCAGAAAGAATGATTTATCACTAAACCAAACCCTTCTCCAATCATTCACAATGGTCCATTGATGATGCTGGTTTGCCCACTCCAGTCGGTTCTGGCGATGCCGGTCCGTTAAAAACAGGACCTCTGTAGGGTCTTCTAGCCAAAAGACCAGCGTCGTGTACCTGGTTCCTGACTGTTTGATCTGAAATTCGACGAGCTGCTGTCATTGACTGGACTGTTGAGGATGAAGATGCAAATCAATTCCTGAAGTGATGCAGCCGTATGAAGCGATCTTTGGCAGGAGTTTCAACTATGGGTCTTTCACTGCGTGGCCGGTCTGCAACTGAGCCAGTTTCTTGAAATCGTCTCCAAAGCAATTAATGGTACTTCTAACCACATTAAATTGTCTGGTCACTACACTTTGTGGCTGTCCAGTCTGTAAACGTCCAATGATGATGAGTCATTGTTCTGTAGTGAGACTAGCCATACTTGCGCATTGAATTTTCAAATGAATTGATTCAAAGAGCATCAATCTTTTATAGGCATTCAATAACATGGTCAGTGAATTTTGTGTTAAGTAAGTTTCATGGGATTCTTGAGAACCTATCATGAGTTATTGTCAAAAATGTTGTTTAGACTAGTGTCGCTTTTCTGTGCTCATGAATCATCTGCTGAGTACAATTAAGGTCAGCACGTGAAGTTGACATCCAAGTGAACATTTCAGGCAATTTGTCCTTGTCTGATCAGCAAACTTCAGTTTAAATCGCAACATCGTATTTGTTGCGTTTCTTTTTTTGAACAGTATATAAAGGAAATTGGTGTCACGAAGTTGAGAGAGAAGATTAGGAATAGAGAGGAATGAAGGTGAAATTTATCCACAGCAATGAGTGTCTATGGTTCAGAAAACTGAAGATGTATAAATGAAGAACATATAACAATATTTTGACAAATGCCTTTTTCAAGGACCACATACAAAAACAACACAACAGATAAAAACATGAAAAAATAGATAAAAAATTTAACAATTAGTCTTTGTAGCCTCCTCTTATGAAAGATGAACACAGAATCCCCATTTGGTATCCCCCTAAGGAATTCTTTACATAGTGCTTGAAAAGGGCATTTTTAAAAAATGCTTGTCAGTTCTTTATTTATACATACTCATATTATTTTATGCCACTCTTAGTTCCTTCCCTCTTTCCTCATTTCTTCTAACACTGGTACTAGTGGAGTACAGGGAGACAGATAAGTATGGTTCAGTTTTACGCACACACAACAAAAAAAGATTGAAAGAGAAAGAAAAAGGAGCACTGATGGCTTAGGAAAATAATAAGATGAGCATAAAAAGATGAAAAATAAACTGTAATAATTCAACATCTCAACAAAAACCTATTTTAAGGACAACATAACAAACCAACTGATAAACACCTGCTCCTTTTAGAGTTGTGGAATGAAAGGTGGCCAGGCAGTGCTGACTACATCACCCTCCAGTGTGCTGTCAAGGAAAACATGGGCACTAACACCATAACCTAAAGAACCTCTATGGCATGAAAGGACTATGTACTGCAGACAAGACTGGAAAGGATCAAACTCATGAGCTGTAACAGTGAATCTTGTGACTGCTTCATATTTTAGTAATTCTTTGACACTGCAGTAGTCCTCTTTTAACTTGTATTTGACTGTTTCATATTTTAGTAATTCTTTGACACTGCAGTAGTCCTCTTATAACTTGTATTTGACTGTCTCATATTTTAGTAATTCTATGATTCTGTGGCAGTCCCCTTTTAAGTTTTATTTGACTGCTTCATATTTTAGTAATTCTATGGTGTTGTGGTAGTCCTCTTTTAAGTTTTATTTGACTGCTTCATATTTTAATAATCCTATGATGCGGTGATAGTCCTCTTTTAAGTTTTACTCTATAAATTTTTGTTACTATGTAGAATTGGTGAGCTTGATACTAATTCTTACACGCCTAATTTAATTTCCATGCTCTAACAGGATACATTTTGATGATAAATTTTAGTTCAAATGAAACTGGACTCTCAGTTAGTCAGTCATTTACATGTCCCTTGCGGTACTTTGCCTCCCCAACAGCACTCCTGTAGGCCTCTCAGCTGTAAGCAAGATGCCCTGCTGCAGATGCATCCATTAGTAGATTATCAACGATGTCCTGCAGCCATCTTTGCCTTGGTCTTTCTCCCTTTCTTTTTGCCCTTCAAAGACATCCCTTTCTTTTTGCCATTTTGTACCCTTCAAAGACAGTCTTCTCTAAATTATCATGACATTTAATGTGTCTAAAATATTTAAGTTTTCTCTGATTAATCCTCTTTACTAGCCAGCCTTCTTTAATATAAAGTTCTTGACTTAATATTAAATTAAACTGGACTCTATAATTTCAAAATATGGGTTGAATTAGAAATGTGAAACTTTTCATTTTATTTAGACTTTGCATATCACTCTGAGCATTGATTCACAAAGGTATGCACTACCTATCAACACCGCCAGTGTTGTTTTGGAGTGAAAGTGTTAACCCCCCATGTGGTACCCGGGATCTGCAAAGAATAGGACCACTGTACCCTACCATGCATGATCGTAAAAGGCGACTAAGGAGGGTTCAGCATAGGGCCAGCAACCCTATCTGGTAAAAAACTATCAGACTGCTACAGAAACAGAAGCAAGGGAAAAAGCAAATGCAGGTGGAAGGAGAAATGCATATCAGGAAACTGAGCCCATGAAGGTTGTGGATGAAAGCCAGCCACTGGAAGTCCCCAGCCCGACTGCAGACCTCCTGGAACCTAAACAAAAGATGCAAATAGGCAGCTGGAATGTAAGAACACTAAACCAGACTGGAAAACTAGCACAAACCATCAAGGAAATGCACAGATACAAACTAGACATACTAGGAATACAAGAAGCAAGATGGACAGGACAAGGCAGAAGGAAATTAACAACACAGCACACAGAAGATACAATAATATGGTCAGGTAAAGAAGATCTTCATGAAGGAGGAGTAGCATTGATTATAACAAAAGAAGCATCAAGAGCATTGCTGAAATGGACCCCAATAAATGAGAGATTATTATATGCACGGTTCAACTCAAGATTCACGAAGCTGTCTATTATAGTTTGTTATGCACCAACAGAAGCAGCTGAAGAGGAATTAAAAGAAGATTTTTATAACAGCCTCCAAGCCACAGTAGAAACAATACCCAAGCATGATATGCTACTCATCTTGGGCGACTTCAATGCAAAAGTAGGTGAAGGAAATGAGGATAGAAGAAGAATCATGGGAAGAGAAGGAATCGGAGAAATAAATGAAAATGGAGAAAGACTGTGCAGTTTCTGCGAAGAAAACATGATGACCATCGGAGGGACAATTTTCCAACACAAAAACATCCATAAGGTGACTTGGAGGTCACCAGATAAAACCACAGAAAACCAAATCGATCACATACTAATAAACAACAAGTGGAAACGGTCACTACAAGATGTGCGAGCAAGGAAAGGAGCAGATATAGGAAGTGATCACAACCTTCTGGTAGCAAAAATAAAACTAAAATTAAGGAAAGCCAGAATCGGAGATCACAGAAAGATACATTTTGATACAAGAAAACTGATAGACCAGCAAACAAGAAATGAATTCTCAATAATTCTTAAGAACCGCTTCAGTGTCCTACAAGACGAAGCAGAAATGTCCATATTAGAGTTCAATAAAACACTACAGGAAACAGCAAAAGAGGTGCTGGGATATCAGAAAAGGAGAAAAGAGGAATGGATAAGTGAGACCACATGGGAAAAGATAGAGCAAAGAAAAGAAATCAAGAAAAAATTACTGAACACCAAATCACAACGGCTTAAAGAACGAGTTTTAAGTAATTATGCACAAAAAGACAAAGAAGTAAAGGAATCATGCCGTCAAGATAAACGTCAATATTATGACAACTTAGCAGAAACAGCAGAGAAAGCAGCATATACAAATGACATGAAAACCATATATAAAATCACAAAGCAGATGACAGGTAACTTCAATACAAGATGTGAAAGTGCAGTAAGAACACAAAATGGACAACTGGTCAGTGGAGAAAGAGAAAAAATTGAAAGATGGAGGGAACACTTTAACACCCTACTAAACAGAACACAAGCAGCACAAGCAATAGATATACCTGAAGCAAAAGCGGAACTAAACATCAATACAGGACCAATAACAATAAATGAAGTAAAAGAGGCGATAAAGATGCTAAAATCAGACAGGGCACCAGGTGAAGATGAAGTGACTGCTGAGATGTTGAAAGCAGAAGAAACAGAAACACCAAAACAACTTTGCCGGATATTACAACAAATTTGGGATTTAGAAAAAGCCCCGGAGGAGTGGAAAACTGGTCTTATAGTAAAACTACCAAAGAAGGGTGACCTCAGAGATTGCGGGAACTGGAGAGGCAATACCCTACTGCCACTCACCAGTAAAGTATTTTGCAGAATAATCATCAACAGAATTGTACCAACACTTGAGGAAAAACTTCGGAAAGAGCAGGCAGGATCTAGGAAAGGAAGATCATGCATAGACCACATATTTGTACTTAGACAAATATTAGAACAGGCAAATGAGTGACATAGCACAACATATGCATTATTCATAGATTTTGAGAAAGCCTTTGACAGTGTCAACAGAGATGCACTGTGGAAAATCCTAAGATGGCATGGCCTCCCCCATAAAATAGTTAATGTAATCAAAGCCCTATACGAGGGTTTTCAGTGCAAAGTTATCTGTGGAGAACATACCTCCAGCAGCTTTAGGGTACAAACAGGAGTGAAACAGGGATGTGTACTATCACCAACATTATTTATCTTGGCAGTAGACTGGTTAATGTGCTCCGAATGACTGACAACTCACTACCAAAAATAGCACTAAGATGGACACCACAGGGGAGCAGAAGTAAGGGTAGACCAAAAGAGACATGGAGAAGAACAACAGAAAGGATGTTGAGCAATAGAGGGCTCACCTGGGCAAGAGCAGAAAAAAAGGCGAAAGACAGGCATTTGTGGAAAACCCTTGCGGAAGCCCCATGTGCCCTGGGCACTTAAGGTTCAGAGAGAGAGAGAGACTGGTTAATGAAGGAGGCAACATCAGACAAATGCAGAGGATTACAATGGACCCTTGACACAGTGCTGGAGGACCTTGACTTTGCGGACGACATTTGTCTATTATCAAGCAGTCACAAAGATATGCAAGATAAAATAAACAAGTTAACCCAGAATGCAAACAACATAGGACTAAAGATCAACGTAGGAAAGACAAAGTTAATGAAGCAAAATGTGAACAACAGAAATGTACTCAGAGTAGATAACAAGTTAGTGGAGGAGGTTAACGAATTTGTATACCTTGGCAGCAGAGTAGTAGAAAATGGAGACAGCACAGAGGACATCAACAGCAGACTTACTAGAGCAAACCAGGCTTTTGCAATGCTACAGAATATATGGAAATCAAATAAACTAAGCATAAATATGAAAATCAGGATATTTAAGAGTAATGTTCTAAGTGTACTACTCTATGGAAGTGAATGCTGGAAAATCACCAAAACCATAGAAAACAAGTTGAATTCTTTCCAGACTAAATGTTTACGTAGAATTAAAAAAATATTTTGGCCAAACACCATAAGAAATAACATCTTATTGGCAGAAATGCAGATGAAACCACTGACAACAATTATTGAGGAAAGACGCTGGCGATGGTTGGGACATGTGCTCCGAATGACTGACAACTCACTACCAAAAATAGCACTAAGATGGACACCACAGGGGAGCAGAAGTAAGGGTAGACCAAAAGAGACATGGAGAAGAACAACAGAAAGGATGTTGAGCAATAGAAGGCTCACCTGGGCAAGAGCAGAAAAAAAGGCGAAAGACAGGCATTTGTGGAAAACCCTTGCGGAAGCCCCATGTGCCCTGGGCATTTAAGGTTCAGAGAGAGAGAGAGAGAAAGTGTTAACATTCCTTCATTCTTGTTGTATTCTTACATCCTTCCCATGTTGTTAAATGTCACATAGGGCTCACAAGGTAGTTCGCCAATTTTGCCTATTTTTGGCGAGCTTTTCAACCTCATCAAGGGATTTTATGCCTATTAATTTGGCCTCCCATAACAATGTACTCTTTAGAGTTTCACATGGTCAACCTCATTTTCTTTGGCCTGTTGTGTTCCACTGGATAGCTTGTTTTGGGATTCTCTGATCGTTTTTTTCTCATCGCGTGACCAACATATGTGCATCTCTTTTTCCTGATCACCCATGAGACTGGTTGTTGTTCAGTCATCTGTCTTATCTCTGCATTGTTCTTGAATTCGTTCCACTTGATGCCAAGTATTTCCTTCGGTTTTCAAAAGAGT
Source organism: Achatina immaculata (assembly GCA_009760885.1). NCBI lineage: Eukaryota > Metazoa > Mollusca > Gastropoda > Stylommatophora > Achatinidae > Lissachatina > Lissachatina immaculata. The sequence goes on along the minus strand of CM019691.1, from coordinate 26,500,529 downwards.
CTAACTTCTTGTCTGCTTCTTTAGTTGTTTTCCAGCTTTCACATGCACAAATGAGGGTGGATATTACATTTGAATTAAACAGTCTTAACTTGGTTTTTGTGCTTATAACTTTTAAATGCCACATGTTCTCAAAATTCGATGCTGCTTTTGGAATTCTAATTTTCTTTCCGGTGTCACCATCCTGGTCTATGTAGCTGCCAAGGTATGCAGATTGATTGACTTCTTCAACATCTGTCCCTTCTAAGTGTATTTTTTCCATTTTGATTAATGGGAAGTTTCATTATTTTTGTTTTGTCTTTGTTAATTTCAAGTTGCTAGCCAGTGATGACAGTATATCTGTTTTTTCTTGCATGGAATTCACATTGTTACTGATAAGAGTTATGTCATCAGCAAAATCACGATCTTCTAGTTGGGCCCCTTGTACCCAATCAATACCTGTGCACCATTGTTTTCATTATGAAGTCTATTGCAGTTCCATTTTCGTTGTAATACAAAGTTTTAATTTGACAATGTATACAAAGTTTAACTTACCTTGTTTGAATTCTGGAATTCGGAAATTAAATTTATCTACTCTCTGCAAATGAGAAATGATTGTCTGTTTGCGATCAACGCTACTGCTACTCAAGTTAACATCTAAGTCATTGATGAGTTCCATAACATCGTACACGGATACCTCCATTGCGAACTGCCGGAGAGTTTTGTAGTATTGCCAACTCTGAGCACACGTTAAAAGCAGCTGAAAGAATTTTTAAATCACATAAAAGTGAATACATCTCGATGGATTATTTTAATATCATTCGTATATTAAATTTAAAAGCGAATACAAGCTTGATGGGTTATTTTAACATCATTTATATATTAAATTTATTCTATTCTCTCCCTTATAACTTGTTCCTCTGTTTGTTTTTTTTTAAATCCCGCTTTCTTGTCGGGATTGGTAGTCCTGAAAGTTTGCCTCCACCGATGTTGGTACTAGAAGAAGTAGCTGATGAGTGCAGGCATAACAATGTAATTTGTGTAAACATAAATAATGAGACTGTCAGTTCGCCAAGGGCTTCCAGTAATTTCAATGCAAAACTGACAAAGATAGCGAGGCGGGTTACTCTGGCATTAACTGTTATTGGCAACGTTTTGAAAGGGGAAAAAAATCACCGTTTACTAGACGTTTCCCAACGTTTTTTGAGCGGGACTCAAAAACAAAATAAAACAAAAAACCGGTACAACCCATGAAGAACATTTTTTAAAAAAATTAATGAACTTCGACAAAAATAACTGAAATGATTATTTATTATTCAATGAAACGGGGCTACCTCAGGGGTCTCCCTTGTTTCCTGTGGTATTCAATGTATAACTAATGGACATGAGGGGCCGGTCGTTAATTTCAAGCATATGTTTATTTTGATTGCCGTACTAAAAGTGTAAATAAATTTATTGTAGAATCTTGATTAAACTGCATTCTCAAGCAGTCCTCTATGCAGCCGGGTCGTAAACAACACAAACTGTTCATCACAACAAGTGTAAAAATCACGTGCGTTAGCATCGTCCTAGACAAAATGTTAGGGCATTTTAAAAGTGTCAGCATGACCCAGCAGGTAATTAAATCGTGCTAATTTGTGCTGCACGTGCAAGAGGCATCCTTTGTGAACACTTCTCACCTTCCAATCATTTTTATTAAAGCAGTTTAGGTATTTTTGCCATTTGAAAAAACACCATGCCTTCGCGAAAGCGTTTTAGCACCTTTGAGCGTCATCGGATCATAGCCTTGGTTGAAAGCGATTTATCTGGTCGTGAAGTTGCAGGGCGTTCGTGGATGCCCCACGTAGAACATCCAAAGGCATTTGGAGCGATTTCGCGCAACCGGAGGAGTAGAAGACAGGCATCGTTCAGGCCGACCTCGTTGCACGAGTAGACAAGATGACAGATACTTGCAACTGTCAACACTTCGCAACCGGACAGTAGCGTCTTCCACTCTCAGAAAGCAGCTAATGAATACGACAAACGTCAGTGTTAGCGGCATAACAATTCGCAGGCGTTTAAGAGAATATGGGCTGGCTTCACGACGACAAGCAATAAGAATACTTCTTACTCCAGATCACCTCAGAGCTAGAGTTGCTTGGTGAAGGAAGCACATCCTTTGGACGGGATGCCATTGGGGTAAATTTCTTTTCACGCACGAATCCCGCTTCAGTATGTCCTTCAATGATGGCAGAATCCATGTTTACAGACGGCCAGGGGAACGGTTCCATGACGCCACTATCCAAGAAGTGGATCGTTACGGAGGGAGATAATCATGGTCTGGGGTGGCATCAGCAGGCACGACAGGACTCCCCTCCATGCCACTCATGGCACCCTAACCGCATATAGTCTAGGCCTACTCACTCTGTCAAATGCACAGCTGAACAGACAAGAACGTGTACATAACGATGTAATGAAAGTGGTCTTGAGTTGCACCTGTTGCGGCCATGCACTTTCTGCTTGATATGCTGATTTTTATGTCAAAACAGAATTCTTAGGTAATGGCATACTTCAGGGTTGCTGGCATGAAGGACCATCCTATCCATCAGGAGCTGAGGTTGATAAAGGGCAGACACATCAAATGAGGCATATCTTGGATGGCTGAGAGAAGAGAGAGTGGCAGGGATTATCAGAACTTGGCAAAGAAAAAAGTTTTTGAGGACGCTAGGGTATGTCGCCTAGGAGTGGCAGCCTGGAGAAGATGCCAGTCCAATAATTTTGTGTGTCCATAACATGGACTTCATGGCTTCCAGCTGTTTTATACAGCTTTATCCAATAGCTGCAAATGTGTTGAAGTGTTGAATTTTATCTATATGCAACAAATAACTCACTAACTGACTTGAAATAGGCATATTTTATTTTACTTTTTTTACATCACAGTATTTTTCAATAAATGGCAGTACAAAAGCATGAATTTCACAAATAATATACAGATTACAACGCACTACAGCATACATAAAAAAATAATATAAAACTGGCTATTAAATATTCACATATTGTAAGAAAAATGATCTTCTAAAAATGAGATGCACAGATACATTTTAAAAAGGGTAATAACAGCACATAAGATGTAGCTGAAGAATTTCTGTTAAATATCCAAAAAGAATTCTTTTCTTTAATGCTGACTACAATTTTTGTTGGGTTTTTTTTTTCACTTGCCATTAAATTTTTATCCTACTGTGATGATTCTTCCTCATTCCAACTCCACCATCCATACATGCAAACACATGCAGATGCATATGTGCACACACATCTAAGGAGCATAATATTTCTACAAGATGGCAGCTCCACAAAGTTTACATTTCATGTTTTGTAAAATCATTTACATTTTTTGTTTCTGGACATTCAGCTATGTCAGGAAATGATTTGAAGCCCCACCCTAAAATGACATTAACATTAATTATTAATGGTAAAATGAAAAGCCAAGCAGGAACTGTCCAATCCAATCTCATAAGGATGACTTGGGGGATATGATCCTCCAGTCATTTCTTTACCTTTTCACAAAACTGCCAAAGCTGGCACAACACTAGTTGAAGCAAACATAAATTTTGGTCTGTTGTTACTATAAAAATGGTGCTTGGTTATAAAATCAATATCTCATAGAGTTCAGAAATTTAAATTCCTATTTATTTTTAATACTTGCCCAAATTACATTCTTACATCTTACATCCTTCCCGTGCCATTAAACGTCACATAGGGCCTGCATGGTAGTTTGCCAAGAATTCCTGTTTTTGGTGAACTTTTCAATCTCATCAAGGGATGTTATTCCCACTAAACTGGCCTCTCTTACCAATGTCCTCTTTAGAGTTTCATGTGGTTGACCTCTTTTTCTTCTGCCATTTGTGTTCCACTTAATAGCTTGTTTTGGAATTCTCTGGTTGTTTCCTCTCAGCACATGACCGACATATGCCCGTCTTCTTTTTCTGATCACTCACGAGACGGGTTGTTGTTTGCTCATCTGTCTTATCTCTGCGTTGTTCTTGAATTTGTTCCGCTTTATACTGAGTATTTTCCTGAGGTATTTGTTTTCAAAAGAGTCTAATTTCTTGTCTATTTCTTTAGTTGTTTTCCAGCTTTCACATGCATAAATGAGGGTGGATATTACATTTGAATTGAATAATCTTAACTTGGTTTTTGTGCTTATAACTTTTGAATTCCATATGTTCTCAAGATTCTTGAAGATCAATGCTGCTTATGCAATTCGAATTCTAACTTCCTTTCTGGTGTTACCATCCTGGTCTATGTAGATGCCAAGATATGCAAATTGGTTTACTTCTTCAACAGCTAAATTAGTAAGCATAAAATCCCTTGATGAGGTTGAAAAGCTTGCCGAAAACAGGAAAACTTGGTGAACTACTATGCAAGTCCTATGTGATGTTTAAGGGCATGGGAAGGGTGGAAGATGTAAGATTTGAACTTCAGCACTTATGTTACGGAGTGCACTGAAGTCTTCATGGAAGTCTCAAGTCTAAAGTCATTTTGCATGCAGCTTCAAATAAAGTCTAAGTCAAAAGCATGCACAATTGGTAGAAATTTGTGAAAGTAAAGAAAATAAATAGAAGTGACACTATATATATATATATACATTGTTCTTCACTTTATCAAGTATCTCAGAAGTATTGTACCAATTTTTATGTAACAGTATTTAATCTTTGGTCTGTTCTGTGTGCCAAAGCTACTGAGATGGTGCTATGGCACCACTGTGACCTGAGATCTTTGCACAGGCAGCATTGATGATTCTTCATTATGTCTACTCAGTCAGTGGTGAACTGTGATGGTCTTTGTGTGTTCTGGTTTGGCTTGGCACCTTAGTTACGCAGTTTGTGCCGAGAGCAATGGCGACTAGTTTTACATTTGAACTTCTGTAGTTCCAAAATGGCATCCTCACTGAGTGGCTTATCATCAAGAATTGATACAAATGATGAACATTTTGTACGATACTCACTGGCACAGGTGGTGGAGTGATTATGGGAGTATCTCATTCATGATGATACTGAGAACCTAATACTGAATACTGAATTAATCTTTGGTATACCATCAATGCTCATCAGACAAGCTTTTAGTGTCTGAGATGCTCCTGACAAACAGGCATGGTACTGACATCTTTGCACCAACATTATATGCTGTGCACACTTTTCTTGCCAGCACTCTGCTACAATAAACAGATTATTAGATAATGACTAAACATACATGTGGAAAAGCTCAAAAGACCATAGACTGAAATTAGATATGTCCAGCAGCATGAAAGACAATGACATCATTGAAACATGTGCTATCTTACTAATACCGTGTTGTAGAAAGTAGATGAAAGTAGAAAACATCCCTGATAACAATTTTTTTTTTTGCATAATCTCAAAAATATAAATGTTTGAATGCTCAGTTTTTTTTATCTGAATTTCTTCTTCAATACAAGTATTCATATTTAACCATTATTCAGCCATGTACATTAACAAATATTCAATACATCCCTAGTAAACAACGGAATTTTTCATCTTAGGAGACAGTTGTGAAGCAGGCATATGTTAGCTGTTGGGTTTTGCTCAGCATCATTTTGCTGAACAGCTCTTCACATGGCTGACTCTTCTACTGCTGGATTTGCATGTCAGGCTATATTTATAAAATAGACATATAACTAAATAATGTTAATTTTAATAAAATATAGATACTGAGTTTTCAGATTTCATGGAAACCAAATATATTTTAAACTCATAAAGTTTATCTCTGCACCACAAACATATCAAAGATTGTACACAGTTTGTTCCGTTTCATGTTTCATTTAGTGTTTTCTGTATCAGACTTTGCTGCAGTGTGTGTGTGTGTGTATCTGTGTGTGCGTGCGTGCGTGCATGTGTTTGTTTTTTTTTCACAATATCAAGTTTAAATATATGATGATATGAGCTAAGCTTAAAAGAAATACATATGTATTTTTGCCTAAATGCCTCAGAGTTGTTTAAGTAAAATATGGGTATCTGACATTTGTGTTATAAATAACTGGCTATAAAGATTTAGAAAATCAGTTTATGTGAAAATCAGTTTCATGTATTTAGAACTACACTTGTCTTGAAATAAATGGATACAAAATGTGTACACAATGTGTAAACATAATATTGCAACAGTTTTTATGTATGTACAAATTTTTACTTTAAAAAAATTATTTATTTGATCTATTACACAATAGCAAACAAATTTGAAATACCTAGCATATTCATCATATGCAAATGGCACATCACTTTCTTTGAAAGCACTGTTTATTTACTGCAGGCAAACTGATATTGCATAAAATAACATCTGGTAGAAACTGTGGCATGAAACAAACTCTAAAAGTTTCTACTGACACTATGACATTAAACAAACATTAACAGCTTCTATACAAAATAATAAAAATAGATGGAAGTGTATGGTTCAGTTTTACAAAAAAGATAAGTGGGCAGAAACAAAAATGGTTGAAGGCAAGATGAGCACATACAATGTATTGTACAAATGAGTATATACAAATGAAGAACATACAGTACATTGTATGTACTCATATGTCCTCATCTTGCTTGCTGCCATTCCTGTTTCTGCCCACTTTTTTCACTCTTTTTATCTTTTTGTAAAACTGAACCATATACATCCATCTACTGTATTTCAATTACTAGAACCAGTTTTACTGCAACCATCATTTCTCTTGTCTCTACTACACAAAATAATAACATAAAATAGATAAGAAAGAGCATAAAAAATGGCATGCTTTAATATTGGGTTGTTACTGTTGTCTTTCATAACCATTTCATTGCTTTTACCCCTTCTTGCTGATTTTTCCTTCTTCATTCCTTCCTCTCCCAACCTGTTTTCATAAACTGTACCATGCACATCTGACTAACTCTACCTGTACCAGTTTACAGCAGTTACTATTACAATTATCCCGCTACCAAGGCTGATGCTGCAATTTTATCATCATCATCGCCTTTCACTCCCCCAAGAGCATAGGTCACAGATAAAGGCTCTCCAGTCATTCTTGTTCTTGGAATTATTCTCCGCTTCCTTCCATGTTTATCCCTGGTCTCTGAGCACTGTCATAAGGTCAACAGTTTGAAGAGTTCGATTAACTCTGAGCATAAATTGTAGTTATTCTTGCCTATGATGGAAAGTAGCTTGGTACTGACCCTGCATACCACAAATATAATGTAATAGAAATAAAAATGTGATAGACTGATTGATAACTGAACTTAGATTCAAGTAACATAAGCAATTGTCAACCTATGCAAAAACTGATACCATAACAGCTGCTATATTGTGATACTGAACAGACACAAATAGCTGCTATAGACACTGTGGTATTATGATATTACATAAACACAACAACTGCACTAGAAACTATGATATTAGACAAGCATAAACACTTGCTAAGAGCACTATTACATTAAATGAATATCATATATTTCAATGTGCATATTATTTGGATGAATGTATGGAAAGAGCTCCCCACATCCTTGGCCTGTCTTGACACAGGTCCTGGCTTTCTTCCATAGTTACAAGCAACGAGGCAGGTGTGTATTCCAGTTTACCTCTTTTGTATTTATTGTCTTCACTGTTCCTAATACTCACTGGGCCTGCGATACATTCACTGTACGTGATTGGTGTGATGCATTCACTGTAAGTGAGTGGTGCTGGAAAACAAAAAGAATAAAATTTTACTAAAGCTTTTTTTTTTTGTTGTGGTCCTGGACTTTACAGGTATCCTGCATATTTCTAGAAACTCTTTTTTTCTCATTGTCACTTCCTGTCTTTAACATCAAGATCAATATTTTTTTACTTTTTCAGTTTTTAGATATTAACAATAACTATTTTCTAGCCTTAATCTGCTACTAAATTGTATATTATACTACTTTTTGCTGCTAACCCTCTTTCTCAAGGGTGACTAAGAGCATAAATATGGCACTTAACTCCAGCATGGCAGACCCAAGCCCATGCAGGTAAAGGAGGAGGGACTGACTGGTCCTGATTGCACATTGCAGCACAGGATCAAGCAGCAAAACTAAGAACCAGCCAGGAACAACATGGTCTGCAGAAGGTGAAGTGTGTCAGCTCCTGCACATCACCAGCATAATTTAGGACATGCACACATCAAGAAGTCATGGTCATGTGACTGCGGCATATAATCCAGAGTGATATATCCTAATATAATCACAGCCAATGATTTTTCTTTACCCATCCTCTGACATTTTCTCCAACTCTCATTTAAAACAAAAGTTCTTCATTTATGAGTTTTTCAACAATGTCTAAAGAGTGCTAGAATGACAACATAGGCAAAACATGTTCCCCATATCACTTACTAAAGTGAAACATGACACTATCCACCAGTTTCAGGATAATTTTCAAATTTATGAAAGGACCTTGCTCTTATTTTTTACATAGTATTAGTAACAAATAAGTCCTATGTTTGACACATTCTCTGCTTGCTAAAATATTGTTACAATGTCTGATAAAGGTGCAAAGAACATACATGAAATTTAAATACTCACGAATACTTATCCTTTCAGTCTGTTGGGTATCAAAAATAATGGTTTCAGAGGATCCCAAGTATGGTGCCATCCTGGTATTGGTTGGTTGGTTAATGTTTGGAGTTTGAGATAGGTATTGCTGGACCACTGACTTCAGTGGAGATGTACCTATAATAATGTTTAGAGGAACTTCCAGATCCAAGGATGGTCCTTTAGGATCAACATTTAACTGTTGAAACAAACAACAAAGCAAATGAAATGAAATGATTGCAGAGTGTGTTCACAATAGCCTCTCTTGTATTTTCTTTGATTTTTTTTTTTCAGAAATTTTTTTCAGACAATCTCTAACCTTATTTTGTATTTTAGGTAACAGTCTACATAATGTCATCATTACTTTTAATCATATTTGATGCTTCAATAAATTTTGTACCAAATGAAAAGGTTTGCAGTAAACATTTTATTTTAAGAAACACTTAATATGACTCTCAGTCAGACTGTTGAAATATAAGACAACACACAAAAAATTATAAAATTCAGATGTTCTTGTTGACCTTTAGCCTCTTTATAGCATTAACCATCTGCTTGCTTTTAAAATCAATCTTGTAGCTTATTAAGTGCCACAAAATAGTGAAAAGCTAGAGCCTCAAATTTTCTAATGCTGTGCTGATGTCTGTTCTAAGCTTTGCTATTTATGTTACTTAACACAAACAGTGAAGTATCTTCTTACAGTGGAGTATCTTCTTACAGTGGAGTATCTTCTTACAGTGGAGTATCTTCTTACTGTTTTGTGATATTCCAACAGGAACATGAACACAGCCTATCTAGTATCCGTTGCATGAAAATCAAGCCCTACAACCACAGCAGCATTCCACTGGTTGTACTTTCACATTATACAGATATATATTAAAATTATGACTATTATTATTATAGAAAACTTGTGTTGTTTGTGTATTTTAATTTCATTGTTTAACATGAAAGGATGTTATTGTAGTCTATGTATATAAACAAAAATTATAAACGGTCATTTTCAAAGCAAAATACAACATAATTGAATAGGCTTACCAGGATTGATATCCAAATATAATAAACAGTTTGATACAGATGCCAAAGGAATTGGATTATATAATGGTGTGTTCATCATAAAAATTCACAAGGATTCCACATGTGCAAAAAAAATGAAATGAGTGATTCATGAAAAAATGAGTGATTAATATCCTAGTATCTGTTAGTCTGACTATCTTTTATAAATCAAAATACGCGGAATACTCAATCAACTGGTTTGGAGAAAGTGTGTGTGTGGGGGGGGGGAATTTGGTAGGCTAGGTTCATAACTTTATTTACAAATTTTCTAGTCAGGGCTACTACTTGTAGCCAGCTTCTCTACAGAGTGAATTTTCTTCAAAATAACATTTCCACTAAAGTGATTTAAAAAATTCTGGACGATTCTGAACAGGTGGCAGTCAAAGATGAGAATAAGGGACAATATGAGGTGTTTTAGAAAAGGGAAATTTAGGCATATCAGCTGAAGTAATATGATCCTAGGAACAAATCCTTAAGGTTCCCATCTCATAAAATAGTTGGTCACTTTATATCTGTGTTAAGATAAACAATAGGTATATTATTATAAACTCACCTGAAGGATATATCCAAGATCAATTAATCTGCAACCAAGTAAAAATGACGGAGGCAAAGGAGGAATCACAAGTTCTTCTCCACTCCAGACATCATTCCCATACCTTTCTATCCCTGGTCTGGTAACACGAGTCACCTCACTGTAAAATGTTCTTGATGCAAACAGAGCGTGAAGAGTTATTTTCTGTGGATTGTAATTGCAATAACATTTAATGATAACAGCAGCTGAATTTTTTTAACATTTTGAATTCTCAGATTTGTAGATGTTGTTCTGGGCACATCTCTCTCTCTCTGAACCTTAAGTGCCCAGGGAACATGGGGCTTCCGTAAGGGTTTTCCACTAATGCCTGTCCTTCGCCTTTTTTTCTGCTCTTGCCCAGGTGAGCCCTCTATTGCTCAACATCCTTTCTGTTGTTCTTCTCCATGTCTCTTTTGGACTACCCTTACTTCTGTTCCCCTGTGGTGTCCATCTTAGTGCTATTTTTGGTAGTGAGTTGTCAGTCATTCGGAGCACATGTCCCAACCATCGCCAGCGTCTTTCCTCAATAATTGTTGTCAGTGGTTTCATCTGCATTTCTGCTAATAAGATGTTATTTCTTATGGTGTTTGGCCAAAATATTTTTCTAATTCTTCGTAAACATTTAGTCTGGAAAGAATTCAACTTGTTTTCTATGGTTTTGGTGATTTTCCCGCATTCACTTCCATAGAGTAGTACGCTTAGAACATTACTCTTAAATATCCTGATTTTCATATTTATGCTTAGTTTTTTTTATTTCCATATAGTCTGAAGCATTGCAAAGGCCTGGTTTGCTCTAGTAAGTCTGCTGTTGATGTCCTCTGTGCTGTCTCCATTTTCTACTACTCTGCTGCCAAGGTATACAAATTCGTTGACCTCCTCCACTAACTTGTTATCTACTCTGAGTACATTTCTGTTGTTTACATTTTGTTTCATTAACTTTGTCTTTCCTACGTTGATCTTTAGTCCTATATTGTTTGCATTCTGAGTTAACTTGTTTATTTTCTCTTGCATATCTTTGTGACTGCTTGATAACAGACAAATGTCGTCCGCAAAGTCAAGGTCCTCCAGCACTGTGTCAAGGGTCCATTGTACTCCTCTGCGTTTGTCTGATGTTGCCTCCTTCATTAACCAGTCTACTGCCAAGATAAATAATGTTGGTGATAGTACACATCCCTGTTTCACTCCTGTTTGTACCCTAAAGCTGCTGGAGGTATGTTCTCCACAGATAACTTTGCACTGAAAACCCTCGTATAGGGCTTTGATTACATTAACTATTTTATGGGGGAGGCCATGCCATCTTAGGATTTTCCACAGTGCATCTCTGTTGACACTGTCAAAGGCTTTCTCAAAATCTATGAATAATGCATATGTTGTGCTATGTCACTCATTTGCCTGTTCTAATATTTGTCTAAGTACAAATATGTGGTCTATGCATGATCTTCCTTTCCTAGATCCTGCCTGCTCTTTCCGAAGTTTTTCCTCAAGTGTTGGTACAATTCTGTTGATGATTATTCTGCAAAATACTTTACTGGTGAGTGGCAGTAGGGTATTGCCTCTCCAGTTCCCGCAATCTCTGAGGTCACCCTTCTTTGGTAGTTTTACTATAAGTCCAGTTTTCCACTCCTCTGGGGCTTTTCCTAGATCCCAAATTTGTTGTAATATCTGGCAAAGTTGTTTTGGTGTTTCTGTTTCTTCTGCTTTCAACATCTCAGCAGTCACTTCATCTTCACCTGGTGCCCTGTCTGATTTTAGCTTCTTTATTGCCTCCTTTACTTCACTTAGTGTTATTGGTCCTGTATTGATGTTTAGTTCCGTTTTTGCTTCAGGTATGTCTATTGTTTGTGCTGCTTGTGTTCTGTTTAGTAGGGTGTTAAAGTGTTCCCTCCATCTTTCAATTTTTTCTCTTTCTCCACTGACCAGTTGTCCATTTTGTGTTCTTACTGCACTTTCACATCTTGTGTTGAAGTTACCTGTCATCTGCTTTGTGATTTTATATATGGTTTTCATGTCATTTGTATATGCTGCTGTTTCTGCTAAGTGTTCTGGGCACATACAAAGTAAGAATTTGCCAAGAACACATTTTATGATGCAGAAAAAAAAACAACCTTAAAACAGTTAATAAAAGTTCAAAGTTAAAAGGGCTGATAATGCCAGCCACTGCTTCAGGTGTTGAAGGGTGACATATGAGAGAAACAAAATTTTCTCATGAAAATGCTATCAGAACCAGGTAAAATATGTTTGAAAAAAAAAAAAAAAGAAGTATGTAACTGCAATCGGTTTCACTTTGGTGTTTCATTTTGGTAATGGTCACATGTTTCAACGGGCTAGGGTTTTGGCACGCATCACCTACAACACCAGCATGGGTGATATCACATATGCATTCTTTCTCATGTATCATGCAGCAAGTTTCTGCTTTTATTTTACAACTGCAAAGGTATGCATATCAAAAGTGTATATCCTCAACTTGTTAAAAACATTCTCAGTCTGTCAAAAAACACATATTCAGCTTGTTGAAAAAAAAAAGTTTTCAAAGAGAAACTAGAAATGGACATGAGCCATACAGTCAGGCCTTATTTGGTGTGTGTGTGGGAGGGGGGAGGGGTCCCAACCAGTGCATTATTCCAGGGCTTAGAGGGTTTTCCCTGTTTTAGGAGTAGGCCCAGATGATTTCAGGTGGCCTGGAGTGGATTAAAAAAAAAGAAAGATAAACAAGAGGTGGGGGTGAGAGTTACAAATTTTGTCTTGGAGACCCTGCATACAGTCATACTTTAATGTGGCTGTTTATCATATTTGATAAAGGACAAACACTTCAAATCTAATGTCAACATCTTTCTCATCACCACCTTTTTACCTTCTCGTTACTGCACAGTTATGTACACTCTTCAATTTATGTTGACAGAAGAAATGAACAACTTTATTTTTAAAAAGTGAAGAACTGGGCTGGCAGACTTGTGTGACATTCTGCCTTTATCATACACCCTTCATTCTCCTCTAGATGTTCTACATCAGTTAGTACATTATGCACACCACAAACAAGATTACTTCGAAACAATACAACATTTACATTTCATTCTCATTACTTCGAAACAATATGACACTTACATTTCATTCTTACTACTTTGAAACAATACAACATATACATTTCATTCTCATTACTTCGAAACAATACGACACTTACATTTCATTCTTACTACTTCGAAACAATACAACATTTACATTTCATTCTCATTACTTCGAAACAATACGACATTTACACACTCTTCTCCAGATAAACTGTAATTTTTTTAAAATGTTGTCTTTTTTGTTTTGTATAAGAGGCTGTCACACTACCATTATGTTTGGAAAGTAAATTGATGTATGTGATTATGAGTTTTGGGTGGAAAATTTTGCAATATTTGCTGCAGCATTTTATAATTAATGTATCTGCAGATGAAGGTACTTCAGATTTAAATAAAAAAAATGTTTAAGATTTCTTTCTTCTTACTTTCCTTTTTAGTCTGTTAGTTGAGGAAAGAATTAATTGAAAATATTCATGCTGTTATCTGAAAAAGATGTGAGAAAGAAGAAAATTTGCAATATCTGAAATATCTAACCATTTTGAGATTCACATAGGATTTGTCAATTCTTCTGCTTGTTCCATTGCTAATTTCTGCATCAAGTTTTATTGCTTCTCCTGGCATATATCCACTTCTGTCAATACGGAAAGTGGCCTCAATTGGTCCGGAGGCACAGCAGTAACAGCAGAGGTTCTTCTGATTTGATTTTACCTGTTCAGCCTGCAAAGAACATTACAAAACGAAGAATAAAACAGACAGAACAACAATCATTCTAGGCACATTTTTTTCCCAGACTGTGATTCTTCCTCGCACACAACTACCGTCACACACGCACCTACGTACCATGATGGATTAACCACAAACCAAGATACTAAACTAAACATAAACGTAGTAATGACCCCTGCCTTGCAGAAACTTACCACCCATTAGCTCATATATGGCATAATTAGCCTCTAGCTTCTAGTATCTAGGAACTAAAAAAAAAAATGGTGTGGCAACCTGAAATATTTTCCCTCTTTTGTACATTATCAATATACTGTACTATACATCACCTCATTAAATTTAGTTCCACTTCTAGACTCTGAGCAAAAATGACATAATTATGGATGGACTCCTTCATACTTCTATGTTCGTCGTACTCAGAATACTTTGTTATTTTTTTTTATTTTATAAATTTTAAAAACAATTTAATCTCCCACAGACACCCCCCTCCCCGTCCTTTTTTTCCCACTCATTACATTATATCAGGCTGCTTTTCGGAAGTCTGAGAATAAGGTGTATTTTAGACAAATTCCTACACGAATGGAGCACAAACATTTGGAAAAACTGGCGTGTCCAAGAGACAAAAGGGGAAAAAAATTGATGGGATTTTTGTTAACTGTCCTTGATTGAGCCTTTTACTTGATTTTGTAGTGCACAGTCAATGTTATGTGGGGTGTCGATCTGACGCAAACGTCGCAGAATATAGAAAGATTGGTTTCAAGTTTGACACCCACGTTTTTGCATCCATGCCCAAGTGTTAGGGTGTCGAGCGGTCTCTTTTAAAGCTCATAGAGCAGGCGATGAACACGCTGTCCTATGTGACAATCAACGACACATAATTGGCTTTCTGGTGTCAGAGTTGGTGAACCATATCTGACCAAGACCCTGTCCTACCTTTCCGTTGGTATCCCCAGTAACAAACTTAGCTGGGCTAATGTGGCAGGGATTGTCATAGTCTCCGTGGCATTGGGGTCTGCTAAAGAAGCATATTATACCTCTGCTTTTTAGCTCCACTCAGGGGCTGAAAAAAGCCTCTCTAACCGGCTCCCAATCCGACACAATGGTGTGCCTCAACATCTCCATCGCATATGCTGCATAGAACACCAGCTCGCAGTTTCAGGAAGAGAAAGAAGAAGGAGACGGCATCGTGGAGTCGTTCCCACTGCAATCGATAACTATGCAAACTATGTGCTGAACTTCTGCGGGCTGGAAACTCGCTGACGGATACATCATATCAGTCTTGCTCTATGTGTTTTGTTTCTACGGCTGCCCAATATCTTTTGTGCATTTACTACTGCTATAAACCACTACAGACCCCTACTGATAACATAGTGCAATAAACATGACATCCCTGCACAACAAACCAAACTGTTTTTCTTTAAATTTTTGTGGTAGAGAGTGGAGGACTGTTCTTACACTTGAGCCATACAGTAACCTGTATTCAAACACCAGCATACACTCATCATCATCATACTACTCATAATCAACACAAACAAAGGCCGTCTCACTAAATTTATTTTTGAAATTTTTCGCTTACTTTTTTTTAAGATAATAAAAATTGAATTTTCGAAAAAATAACAAACCAAAAATATTTGTATTAGAATTTCCTCGTTGCTTCCCTGTGATTTCTCTTCAGTCAAAATAATTCACATGGACATACGGGGAAAAAAAGCAAACAGATGACAGCAACAGGGACCACATCATGTTTTCTTCACACAGTAAGAAACGAATGCTTACAGCGCAACAGGGGAAGTTGTTTAAGTCCAGGTAACTGATGACACTGAAAAGTTGCTTCTTGATGTAATCAGTTTTCCACGGCTCGTCAATTTTGCAGACAGCACGATACCTCACATAAGCAGTGGCAGGAATATGACTTTCAAACGAGGAAGGAAGGCCCGCGGGTAACTGGAACCGAAATGGAAATATATGTCCTCCCTGGGTCAGGTCCGTGGTGGTATTCTGAACTGGAAAAAAAGTGTTTGCAATAACAAAACTCGACTTGTAAACTAGAAAATACTATTTAATTTTTTTTAAGCAAATATAGTCACGTGCGAACCATTGTATCCCACAAATTCAGATACTTTTTCTTTTTCCAAGCTACTTGGTCAGTTCACTAAGACATTTTTCTCTTGGCCTTCTTGTCCTTCTTTTCCCTTGTCTTCTCACAATATGTCCAAGAAATGTTAACTTTTTCTTATAACTTAACTAGTTTCTGTTGTTCGGAAACTTCTCTGAGGACAAACTTCGTTTGTTCGTCTGTCTGTCCAGGTTATTTGTTGCCTCTTCCTTCAAAACCACATCTCTGTTATCTATTTTTTTTTTGTCATCTGTTTGTTGACTGTTAAGTTTCACAACCACACAGCTACACTGGTTCTACCACACTGGTTTGGGCTTACAACACTGCAATACTGCCTTTTTTATTTTAGGGACATCTTATTTATTATTATCTTCTTCATGTCATAACGCGCGGGTTCTACATGTTGGGAGAAGCCTGTCCTTGTATCATGTGTGTCTACTGTGTGGAAGATGGTAGAACCATCTCTAGATACAGAGATCAGGTGTGAATATGTGATTAAACAGTAGCAGAGAAAATCAGATACATTGCTGCCTTGCGGGCTAGTCTCTTTAGATAAAGGCTAGTGGAGAAACACGTACACGGAACTCGAAGACAAAGTGAAAGTACTTCCGTACCGTCATTCCCTAGTCAAATCCAAATCATGCTTTACATATCTTTTTATATAGCGAAGGGTAAAACTGAACATTCCCAGATAAACTGTATATATCCATATCCACATCTACTAATCTCGTAATATGACCAAATCAGAGTCGAAAGAGGGCTAATATAGCATAAACAAGGTATTTCTCATGTCTAAATGAAGTAGAAAATATTCACCAGCTTTAAAATAGTTTGCTGAAGAAGAAAAGGTCTCATAATAATGGGACACACTTCTGTGCACATTTGAACCGTATTTTAAGCATTTCTGGTTGAAAAATGTTTAGGCCATCTAACTCAGTGCTATTTCACAACAGAAGCTTTATAGCAAATGTTGAGATAAGGAGGAATGCAAAAGAATGAGAAGTCTTCAACTGCCAGTGCTTCTTTTTAAAATATCGCTATAAGGAATAGCTCCAAATATTAAACTACAATTTAGTGTAAAGTTTTCTATTCAGTACAGGCCACAGTTCTCTTCGTGGTTTCTCTTCATGAACAATCCTTTCTCTTTCCACACTCTCCCTGCCCTCAAAGTGTAAATTGCCAGCCCTTGCACATTTGGTTCTGCAGATTTCTCGCAATGTTGTATCATTCCAGAGTTAAATAATATTTTATCTTTGAAAGTCTTTATTTATACTGTTCAAAAATAGAAACGCAAGAAATACGATGTTGTGATTTAAACTGAAGTTTGCTGATCAGACAATGGCAAATTTACTTCACGTGCTGACCTTAATTGTGCTCAGCAGATGATTCATGAGCACAGAAAAGCGACACTAGTCAAAACAGCATTTTTTTGACAATAACTCATAACAGGTTCACGAGAATCCCATGAAACTTACTGAACACAAAACTCAATGACCATGTTATTGAATGCCTATAAAAGATTGACGGTCCTCAAATCAATTCATTTGAAAATTCAATGCGCAAGTATGGCTCATCTCACTACAGAACAATTTGCGAACGAAGAAGAGGAGACTACAGAACAACGACTCCTCATCACTGGACGTTTACAGACTGGACAGCCATAAAGAGTATGGCTCATCTCACTACAGAACAATTTGCGAACGAAGAAGAGGAGACTACAGAACAACGATTCCTCATCACTGACGTTTACAGACTGGACAGCCATAACGTGTAGTGGCCAGACAATTTAATGTGGTTAGAAGTACCATTGGGTGCCTTTGGAGACGATTTCAAGAAACTAGCTCAGTTGCAGACCGGCCACACAGTGGAAGACCCATAGTCACAACTCCTGCCAAAGACCGCTTCATACGGCTGCGTCACCTCATGAATAGATTTGCATCTGCGTCCTCAACAGTCCAGTCAGTGACAGCAGCTCGTCGAATTTCAGATCAAACGGTCGGGAACTGCCTGCACGACGCTGGTCTTTTTGGCTAGAAGACCCTACAGGGGTCCTGATCTTACGGATCGGCATCGCCAGAACCGACTGCAGTCGGCGAACCAGCATCGTCAATCGACCGTTGCGAATTATTGGAGAAGGGTTTGGTTTAGTAATGAATCATTCTTTCTGCTCCAGCGATACGATAGACGGAGAAGAATTTGCCGCAGAGTCCATGAGCGCCACGCCCAGAACTGTGTGGATGAGGCTCCTCCATATGGTGGTGGAGGAGTACTGGTTTTAGGGGACGATCAACTTCATGGGAAGAAATGACCTGGTGCAAACTGAAGGACGCCTGAATGGCCAACGATACTTCGTTGAAATTCTTCGTCTTCACGTCCGTCCACTTCTGACCGCACAAGGGTCGATTTTTCAGCAGGATAACGCTCGACCACATGTGGCACAACTCGCCACCCAGTTCCTCGCTGACAACGTCCAGACCATTCCGTGGCCATCCATGTCATCAGACATGAACCCAATAGAACAATTCCAGACTCCGACTGGCTAGTAAAAATAAATATGTTGTTACAGCTAAACGACGCATTTTCTATAGCAACCAGTTAAGTTTTTTCTCACTTAATGTCAACGCACCCCACAATCCATTTTATTCAGGACGCTCACTTATGACTGATGAAGTCATTAAAAAAGTCGATCAATTCTTGCCTGAGAAAAATCATTTCACAATATCAGATCCTTCTGAAGAATTTCCTCAAACTTCGAGGACTAGTATTTTTTAGAAATGTCAAAGGGAAACTGGGTTACCAACAAGGAGTGTAAGGATGGAATAAACACTCGGCTAGATACCATGGGGGCGCCGTTCTTTGATGAGGGATTGCAAAAGCTGGTGTCATGGTACCACAAGTGCCTGACTTGGATGGCGACTAAATGAAAAAGTAAATTTAATTATATATGTAAGTTTTGTATGTAATAACATTGTTTTCTTTAGACTCTTTTAAACAGCCAACTGGAGGCTGATTTTGGAACAGCTCTCGCAATACGCGCATGAACACTGAAATAAACATTTAAAAATCATACAGCCCAGTCTCTCTGGATAATTATCTTGATTGTCAAGATAAGACAAAGAACATCTAGTGGTATTTCATTTAATATTATTTTTTTAAATGTATAACAGAGTAAACAACAACAACAACAAGTATAACATCGTGCCTTGTAGCCTGGAGTTATGACTATAATTATGAACATATTATAATTATAAGGGTTAGCATTAACATAAGTAAAAAGTCACATAGGAAAATTTACAGAACAAGGTAGAAAACTGATTCCCACGACATTAGAGATCGGCCATTATGACCGGAGGCCGACAAGTGTAAACAGAAATAAGCGCATAGAATGGACAGAGCCAATGATGGCGAACAATAGATGGGCTAAGGAAAGACGCTCATAAGCACAATAGGTTGACATGACCATCCCACGAAAGGTGGCGACGAACGGTCGGGGAAATGAACTCTAAGAATATAAGATAAACAAATAATTACCCAACAGACGCAAGAGCTCGAGAAGTGAGGAAACAGAGGGCGCTAGAAGGATTTAAGAAAAGCCAAAACTCGGGTTGGTGAAAAAACAGAAGTTTGCAGATGTCTTCAAAGAGAATTTAGATGGCAGTTAAGCTATTTAGATTTTGCTAAGTTTTTGAAAGACATACGTGCGATACTTTAAGGTAAGCTACTTTTGTTATATTCAATCCTACCATCGTGAAATGGCACACATTAGCTCTACATCCGTTTCAGCCACCCCAATGGTGGTGCGCTTCACCATTAACCCAGAGGTGGATCTGGAGAATGGTGAACTCCACAGGCAGAGAACCCTGCTACTTACCATAACTGGACAGGAGCTATCCAGGATGACCTACTCCTTCATGTCCAGCGTGATCGCTGGGCCGTTTGGAGTCGGACCAGGCGGTATCTCTGAGTTGTACCGCTTCGAGGACAAGACGAGATGGTACGTTACTTTAACGGCGGCGGCCTACATCACGCACTATTCTCGGCTTCACGGAAGGGTTTTCGAAACCGACAACCCAAAAGTTAAAATTCAATGCAAGCACCTGGATAAGGAGAAGCAGAAGGGTACCCTCCATTGGGTCCCTACCACCCTGAAGCCTGAAGCAGTCAGGGGGTTGCTAGAGCAGCTGACGGGGGACCCGGTGCAGGCAGCCCGGGACAAATGAAGTTTTACCTTCAGACCCGGAAAACCGATCCCCCACTATATTGACGTAGAAATGGGAAAAGGAAAACGCAAGCCACACAGGATGTGGATACAGCTACCAGGGCGGAGGACACCCTGCCCGAGGTGCGGTCTAGACGATTACTAGGCCTGCAAGTGCCCACAAAAAATATTTTAAAATCTCACCTTGAGCAAAAACGGGAGAACAACCACGTGGGCAGGAGCAAGAACCCGCCCCAGAGACACCGGAGAAACAATGGCTCACGGTCGACGGGTTCAATGTGGCAGAGAAAAGGAGAGGCAAAGGAGCACAGTACGAAACACTCAGTCCGGAGCTCACGGCGCCACCGACACCTGAACCCAGGACGGAAAATGACATAACAGATGAAGAAGAAGAGGAACAAGAGTCGGGAAACGAATCTGACAGCTGTAGAGACGACGTCCAACCCCGGAGCCCTCTGCCCTGGGTGGACACACATAACGAGGCAGAGACAGACAACAATACCAGACGACAGCCAGCAGCCGGAATAAGAGGCAAGGCACCATCACCTTCCTTGGGCAGACACAGCCTGCGAGACAGACACAACTAACCACACGAGACAACCAACAGTCGGGACAAGAAGCAGTCCTGACACAAGATACCAGTAAACCAGATCATTTAAAACACCACAACACAATTTTAATATTTTTGTTCTAACAAAACCGTGTAATACACTCGCCTTTTTACTAATTAGAAATGGACGGAGAAATCAAAGTTTTAAGTATTAACATTAGAGGCTTGCGCACAAAACTACAGCACATAGTCTCTTTAACACATTCATACAAACCAGACTTCATCCTGATCCAAGAAACAAATATACATACAGACATACACGCAGCACAGATCAAAACACAGCTAGGCTTCAGACATTCATGTTTTAGCTTAGCCATTCACGCAGCGGGATCGGGGGTAGCAATAATACAGACATCAGACAGGTGGGAGGTAGTTAGGACAGACATCAGACAGGTGGGAGGTAGTTAGGACAAAGAGAGATAGCAGAGGGAGAATTGCAATATGTGAGGTTAGAAACAACTCACACACATACACTACAGTTAACATACACGCACCACCCGACCGCAGTCACCAGCCCAACTTCTACGAAGACTTAGAATCTCTGCTCAGCCACAGATACAGAGGACACAACATTATATTAGGAGGAGATTTCAATGGTGTAACATCAGAGTTAGACATTACAGGAGGTATAACTAGAACCAACACATATGAGAGACACCAGCTAGATTTTTTGCAGGACATAATAGACACATATGATTTAGTAGATACATACAGACACACACACCCTCAGGGCAGAGAGATCACTCACATAAGGACGGACACAGCAGAGGATATAGGTTGGACAGAATTTACACACCAAGTACATGCCACATAGCACAAGTCAGACATCTCCCTAGTGCATTGGCTTTCACAGACCACAAAGCAGTCGTAGCAACGGTAAACACAATAACTACAGTTACACCTTTAAAACGATCACCACACTGGAAATTTAACAACACACTCCTCCAAAACAAAAAAATTGTTGAAAACATGACGCAACTGATACACACTTTCACGAACAACACACCCACACACAACATCCAACAACATTGGGAGACTTTAAAACATGAAATAAGAGACAAAGCACAAATGCTCTCAACACAGACACACAGGGAAAGGCCGAGACAGGAAAAAAATAATAGAAGAAGCAATCAAACTAACAAGACAGATGGACAAAAACTCACCACATTTACTCATGCTACAAGAACTAGATAAACACAGACAACACAGATTTCAAGGTGCACTTCTAAGAACAAGACTCAATACCATCACACAAGAAATACCTACCAAGCAGTACTTGAGCATAGAGCAAAACATACAACGAAGTAGACAGATAAGAGAGGTAACAGACGCCACAGGGAACAGACAAACAACAAACATAGTACAAGCCATTAGAGAATACTAAAAAAAACTGTACACAGAGGAAGAAACACAAGCACACATACAGGACAAATACATGCAGTACACTAAACAACTCACGGACTTGGACAAGCAAGCACTAGACACACCACTAACATTAGACAACCTCACGCAGGCACTACAAACAATGCAAGAAAACAAGTCACCAGGGCCAGACGGCCTCATAGCAGAATTCTACAAACACTTCTTTGCACTCTTAGGCCCTCTTCTCTTACAAGTCTTCACAGAGGGCTTCCAAAACAAACAACTCCTGCCCAGTCTAAACCTATCATACATCACTCTCATACCCAAAGACAACGCAGACAAAACACAACTCAAAAACTACAGACCCATATCTCTGCTAAACGTAGATTACAAGATCCTCACAAAAGCGCTCACAAACAAGCTCAAACCACTTATGCACAAACTCATACACGAAGACCAACAATGTAGTGTAGAGAACAGAAACATACACCAGCACACACATTTCATACGAGACGTCATACACTACACACACCAGAAGAACTGCCAGTCGTCAGTTCTTTCCTTAGATCAAGAGAAAGCCTTCGATAGAGTGTCACACAAATACCTACACAAGACACTACTCCACTGTAACACAGGTGACTACTTCAGAGACTGTGAATTCTCTATTCCAAACCTGAGAGCAAAGTCTTAGTAAACCACACGCTTACAGAGACTTTCAGGCTAACTAGATCAGTGAGACAGGGCTGCCCCCTCTCTCCTTTACTGTACATACTCACTCTAGAACCACTTCTAGAAAAAATCAGACAAGACACAACAATCCAGGGAACTTTCGTACCTGGCAAGGGAGAGAGAAAGTTGCTCGCGTATGCGGACGACACGATCTTCCTCCCAACAACAGACAGATCAATAACTCACATTTTAGACACCTTCACAGAGTTCGGTAAGGGTAGCAGAGCAAAACTCAACATACAAAAATCAGTCGTCATGGGCATAGGTAAATGGCGAGATAAAAGGGACTTCCCTTTTCGTCTTACACGCACAGACAACATCCACCTGTACGGCATTACTTTCCCATCACACCCGAATACAATACACAAACCCACATGGGACAACCTCATAACAAACATTACAAACATGTTACAACGATACAAATACAAAACAGCAACAATTTTTGGAAGAAGCATCATAGTAAACACATACATAATACCAAAAATAATATACACCGCCACAGTACTAGACCCTCCGCAGCAGACAATCAAAGAAATAAACAAACAAATCAGAAACTTTATCTTCACAAACACCGTACACAGCATACAACGTAAAACCCTCATGCAGGACAAAATACTCGCACTCAGAATCAGCCACGTAGATTGCATCATCAAACACCCAAACCAGCACCCGCTAGCTCACTACTACATAGGACTTAGACTATCAAACTTAGTCCTACCAAACCAACACCCGCTAGCTCACTACTACATAGGACTTAGACTATCAAACTTAGTCCTACCAAACCAACACCCGCTAGCTCACTACTACACAGGACTTAGACTATCAAACTTAGTCCTACCAAACCAACACCCGCTAGCTCACTACTACATAGGACTTAGACTATCAAACTTAGTCCTACCAAACCAACACCCGCTAGCTCACTACTACATAGGACTGAGACTATCAAACCTAGTCCTATCAAACCAACACCCGCTAGCTCACTACTACATAGGACTGAGACTATCAAACCTAGTCCTACCAAACCAACACCCGCTAGCTCACTACTACATAGGACTGAGACTATCAAACCTAGTCCTACCAAACCAACACCCGCTAGCTCACTACTACATAGGACTGAGACTATCAAACCTAGTCCTACCAAACCAACACCCGCTAGCTCACTACTACATAGGACTGAGACTATCAAACCTAGTCCTATCAAACCAACACCCGCTAGCTCACTACTACATAGGACTGAGACTATCAAACTTAGTCCTACCAAACAACTCGCAGGCACACCACTTTGGCACACTACCATCCCCATCCTTCTACAAGAACTGCATACAAGCAATTCAAGGACACGAAACACTCACCCAATGAGAAACAAACCATATATACAAACATTTGGTCAGAAATCAAGCACCACCATTACACCTTAGGATCAAGAGGGGACTCAGATATCCCATACTAGACTACACTGACACATTCCAAAACCTCCATCTCAAAAACATCACACCAAAAGCCAGAGAAATCACTTTCAGACTCATATACAATATGACGCCCATGACACACAAAGAAACATGAGACGATGTCACCTATGCAGGAGCAACGAAGTAGAGATAGAAGAACACATTTTCTACGAATGCAAAACAGTGGCAACCACCGTAAGAACAATACAGAACACAATAGAAACACACACGGCACAACAAGCAGACATCTGCAAAGCCATAATGTTGAATACAATCCCTAAAACTCAGGCAGACACACACACACCAAGTTACTGGCCCTGCTCGCAGAGTTCAGGTATTTGTTATGGACGTGCAGAAACAGGGCTCGTTTTCATTTCTGAACGTTTAGTCCTGCCACATTCTTGGAACTGTTTCAGCACAGATCAGGCAAAGTAATGGACTAAGAGAGAGAGAGAGAGAGAGAGAGAGAGAGAGAGAGAGAAGCAAGAGAGAATAAAAGTTAAATTTAAAAAATCCATGTACATCCCATGAGTGGAAGAGAAGGCCTTTGCCAAACACAGATCATGTACATCACCAGAGAGGAAGATAACGATAGGAGAGAGAGAGAAAGGGAGAGAGAGTACAAAAAGAATGTATAAAAACTAGAGGAACATGTAAAACTCCTTTTAATCAAATCCTGCTGAGAAAAAAGTTCCGGAAAAAATCTATAAAAAAAAACATTAAAAAAAATTTTTTAAAAGGAAAAAAAGAAGGAAAACACAAAGGGAAAAACCCACACAGATAAACACAAAAGTGCCACATGATGACAGCAACAAGGATCACTCGCAAGAGTTTTCCAAGTTGCACAGTGCAAGGTCTTGACAGGTCAATCTCTCTCTCTCTCTCTCTCTCTCTCTCTCTCTCTCTGAACCTTAAGTGCCCAGGACACATAGGGCTTCCGCAAGGGTTTTCCACAAATGCCTGTCCTTCGCCTTTTTTTCTGCTCTTGCCCAGGTGAGCCCTCTATTGCTCAACATCCTTTCTGTTGTTCTTCTCCATGTCTCTTTTGGTCTACCCTTACTTCTGTTCCCCTGTGGTGTCCATCTTAGTGCTAGTTTTGGTAGTGATTTTGACAGATCAATCACTGAGTCTAAAAAAAAATTAGATGGTAAAGACAGTGTTACATTTCTGAATGCAATGCAAGCTCTGGAGCCATAACTACCACTTGATGGAGCAGAGACAGTGAGCAGCAAAGCTGAAGATGATCAAATAGCTAAAGAATTTTTGTCCTCCTTGTCAGAATCACAGTAGAAGGAGCTGTCCAATAGACAGAATCAGCCTGTACTAACTGAGACACTATCAGAAGCAGAACGGGAAGCTGTAACTCTGTATCTGGTATTTGTGTTTCAAAAAGTGCAAGATGTGTGCCCACCTCTGGACAGCAGCGGCAATTCTTCTACATCAGAAATCACATCACAAGCAACATCAGATAGACAGCAGCCATCTTAGTAGAAAGATTAGCATGTATTGGCATTTGAAGATACAGAATGACATTCCCAAAAGCAAAGTTTCATCATTTACCTAAGTTGCCCATTAAAATCTGTGTCCATGGTGGATGTGTAACGATTCCCAGTTTACTGCGACTGAAGCATAACACCTTACGCATTCAGAACAGTTTACAACAGGAAGCTTGGCAGATGCAAAGCCCAAACTTGACTTCATATACATGGTGATTTACAGACTAAAGTTGCTATTTTAAGATAAACCCAGTCAAGTGAACCTGTAGCATCTGAAGGATAAGAACCGTGGCTTGTATAGTTTTATGAGCAACTGATGACAATAATAAAGAATGGGTCAGAATTTAGAAAAAGAGCAGATAGAATTTAGATTTAGAGAGAGACAGGTTTAGGTAGATACAGATAGATATAGAGGTTTAGATTCTGTTACAGAGACTGATTTAGAGAGATTTAATTTAGTTGAGAGATATAGGATTAGACAGATATGCAGATGTGATGAAACGAAGAGCTAGATCAACATGCAACTCAGAGAGTAAATAGCGAGATCGTGTGTCATGAATAAAAAAAAACCCTGACATTTAACATGAATCGCGAAAGTTTCATGTGGAGAGACAGCTCATTACTGATACCATTTACTCGTGTGCACCTTGAGCATGGTTTCTCTGTGATTTCTTGTGTTTTCATTTGAACTGTAAAGTGTTGGAAATTCTGCACCATTTTTTTAGCAAAGACAACTGGTGTAAATCTTCGTCTTCTTCTTCGTTCCTTTCTACCATCAAGATCGCCCCGTGATTCTACTGAATTTACCACTGTGGTCCTCTATATGTCTCGTTGCCCCCCCCTTGGTGCCCGAAAGGACCACATGAGGTCCCTGAGAGGACCACAAGAAGTTCAAAGTATCGCAGGGCTTGAGCCTGTAATCTCAGAAGCGGGAATGCATGACACCGTGGTTTTCGTTGCACCAGTTTAATCTAGAGTTGGTCTTTCTCACCGGAAAACATCGACGTGTTTTGGATATCAGCATATCCCCGCTGGGTGAGAGTTGGTTGCCCATCCAGGCTAGATTTGGACTTTCTCACTGGAAAACCTCCGCGTGATTAGGATACACATACATCCCCGCCGGGTGAGAGGTGGTTGCCTATCTAAACTGCACTGGTCTAGTGTTTTCGACTTCAGCATTTTGTGGTTGTGGCCGCTATCCTTCCTATTGTGACCAGGACGGAGCTTTTGTCCAGGAAGACGAATATTCGCCACTAGTAAGTTTCACCCCAGGGTTGAGCCGGTTTAGCAGTATTATCCCAGTATGGGCGTGTTTAGGACGTGACCGACCTTTAGAGCCTCATTTATGAATGCGAAAGCTGGAAAACAACTAAAGAAGTAGAAAAGAAATTAGACTCTTTTGAAAACAAATGCCTAAGGAAAATACTCGGCATCAAGTGGAATGAATTCAAGAACAATGCAGAGATAAGACAGATGACTGAACAACAACCAGTCTCATGGGTGATCAGGAAAAGGAGATGGACATATGTTGGTCACTTGATGAGAAGAAATGATCAGAGAATCCCAAAACAAGCTATCAAGTGGAACACAACAGGCCGAAGAAAATGGAGCAGACCGCGTGAAACTCTGAAGAGGACATTATTAAGAGAGGCCAAGTTAACAGGCATAAAATCATTTGATGAGGTTGAAAGACTCGCCGAAGACAGGAAAAATTGGCGAACTACTTTGCGAGCCCTATGTGACGTTTAACGGCACGGGAAGGATATAAGATATATAAGATAAGACCTCTCGAGCAGAGGTACCGTGACATGAGTACCCATCAAGTTTCACCCCTGGTTTAAGCCGGTTTAGGCATATTTCACCAGTATGGATGTATATCGGACGTGGCCGGCCTCTAGAGCAGAAGTGCCGTGGTATGAGTAGCTCTCGCTGCGAGACTACTGGACATACCGATTAAGCTTAACTTTATCCTTTCCATCACCTTTTTATATCGGCGCCGCACGGCAACCCTAATTTCTTTTTCGCATCTTCTTCACTGGCCGAGAAGAGTTTCACTCCACGCGCGGCATCCGAAGAATCTCGCCAGCAGTGTCTTAACCCCTGGGTTAAGCCCGTTCAGACAATTCTCCCGGTATGAGTGCACATAGGACGTAGCCGACCTCCAGAGCAGATGTGCCGTGATTTGAGCAGTCCTGATCTCGAGACTACTGATTACTTTACTTGATCCTTTCTTTCACCTTTCCCACAGTGGCGCCGCGCGGCAACCTCATTCTCACCTTTCTTCACTGGCCGGGAGGAGCCCCACTCCATGCACTGCAGCTGACGAATCTCGCCAGCAACGGTAGATGAGCTACCAAACATGACTCTCATCTACCCAAAGATTCTGGTTTTCATGCGCCAGATATTCGCCTTCGCCCCTTCTCCTGTCAGTTTGAACAGTTCTGCCATGAGAAGGCCAGGAGCTGGACTTGACTGTCAGAGGCTATTTGAGACGCACGCCTTGGAGACATTTCATTGAGTGGAGAGCGTATCCTCCACCCCACCTCTGGCTATAACAGTGCTTAGAACCACTGGTGTAAATAAATTCTTTAATCCGCACTAATGGAGCTCGGGATACTTGTGTCAGTCATCAGTTAGTCATTTGCATGTCCCTTGCGGAACTTTGCCTCCCTAACAGCTCTCCTGTGGGCCTCTCGGTTGTAAGCAAGATGTCCTCCTGCTGATGCATCCATTCGCAGATCATCAAATATGTCTTGCAGCCATCTTCGCCTTGGTCTTTCTCTCTTTCTTTTTCCCATTATGTACCCTTCCAGGACGATCTTCTCTAAATTCTCATGTTTCTCTTTTTAATCTTCTTCCAGCCTTCTTCAATATTAAGTTCTTTTAGTATGATATATTTGTTATTTTTTTGTGTCCATGATATTTGAAGGACTCTTCTGTAGCATTTCAAAGCATTTATGTGTTTCTCGGCTGTTTTGTTCAGTGTCAAGGTCTCACAGGCAGGCATATGTTGCAATAGGAAAGATGCATGCCTTTAAAAATCTTATGTTTGTAGTTCTGTCTGTTCATCTCCACATCTTCTTTATGTGTTTTATTTTTTTGAAGAGCCGATAGATGTCCTCCTTTTAATTTCCCTCATTGTATCTCCATTATTAGTTAATAATGATCCAAGATATTCAAAACTCTCTACCTCTTCCAATTTTTCCTCATTGGTATATATATTTCAGCTGCCTTTTTTGTTTTGTCAGTTGTCATCAATCTAGTTTTCTTTGTATTAAGATAAAGGTTTTGCACTTCACTATTTTTGCGAACTGACAATTAGTTTTTCCATTCCTTTTTGTGTAGTGGACAGTAATACTGTGTCATCAGCATATCTAATCTCTGGTATTTCATAACGTCTAATTTGTATGGCATCGTAATATTCTTTGTTTACATCTTCTCTAACATTCCTAATTATATTTTCAGTATACAAGTTAAATAAGTAGGGCGACAGTATGCACCCCTGACGGAGCCCTTGTTTTATGGTACTTGTGTATGTTGAGTATTAAAGCCTGGAAATGTGCTTGTGTGCAGAGATAAACTGATTAATACTGAACAGAATTATATCGACGAAATGGTCAGAAGACCCAACCAGAGACATTACTCTTGATAATACACACATATATTCATAAAATATTATTAATCCCACTGGGGAAGCGTCAACATGCTTATGGACGAGAACATATGAATCTACATAAACAAGAACAATAAATTCAAAATGGGACAGTATTAATATAATAAGTTTTTTTAAAAAAACAAGTAATACAAGGCTTACCGTATCCAAAAAGTGTTACTTCATGATCCAGGTATGATTCTCTGTCACGGTAACGATTGTCTTTTGATTCAGACCAGTAAACTTGTGATGTTCCCTTGATTCTTAGTTTTATTCCTGAAAACACACTAAGATTTATTTGTACATATTTTAACAGACCTTCACTACAGTTAACGAAACAATGAGAGTGCATAGTCATACACACACTCACACATGTGAATGAGTCAAAAAGCAATAAACGTAATATGTATATGATTATACGAGTACATACAGTACATAAGTGATGGTGTCAAGATTGACACCCCCCCCCCCAACCCACAAAACTCTCCTCTTCCAATATAGTCGACGCGTGCACCCCTTACCCTCCCCATTTATCTCAATGAATGTGTAGACGAATATTGTAAGTTATGCACATCAATATGTGGTATACGCAAAATCAGAAAAGTCTTTTTAAAAAAGCTACGTGCAGTTTGTTTTTAAAAAAAAACAAAGAAATATTAATAATAATCGGAACTGCAATGGTATATAAGGTTCTCAGGGGTATTGTAGTGGTTAGTGAACTCCCATGCCAGCTAGAAAGTTCTCATTACCCACCAGTCTAATAGACCCCCTGATTAAAAAAAAATACCACAAGAACAGACGTACTGGTCCTCGTTCAATCGAAGAACGAGTAGGAAAAGTACATTACAAAGAGGCAGAAAAGCGATTTCAAAACCATGTACTAGGAACATATGTGGCATATGGGATAAAAGAATGAATTAGATGAAGGAATGAAAAAAAACTCACAAAAAACTAATAGAATTGGTGACATCAAAGTAAGAGCAAAATATATCAAATTATGTATTGCTAAACTTCTGAGTGAGTGAGATAGAAAGAGGGAGGCAGTGCACAGGAATGATCAAGGAATCAATCACTGCTGTTAAAATCATTGAAACAAAATATGTATCAGAAAGAATTAAGATTGTTACAATAAAAGTAAATAAGGAGACCGCAATGCATGTCCAAATATATGTTCCTTGCAATGTACCAGACTAGGAGGAAGAATGTGAAGACTTTGTTTTTAAAAACAACCTCCAAGAAACACTAAACAACGTAAAAAAAAGAGGACAATATCATAATCTGGGGACTTCAGCTAGTGATTCGGGACATTTAGAACAAATTAGCAAACCACTTGTGAGCCTTCGGTGTGTTAGAAATGAAAATGCTAACAGGTCCAAGAACTCTGCAGCCACCATGACCTTTTCATCATAAATACATTCTTTAAAAACTGAGATTCCCAAATATACGCTTATTGCACATGGAGTGATTTAACATGCAAAAGCCAAAGTGATTGTATGCCGACATGAAAGAAAAAGAAAAGGACAATCAACAGCAATATTCAAACCTGAGATCATGTACTAAAGCAGTGGCTGTGGTTATAAGACAAAGAAGAAAAGCTATATTAGCATTCATAAGAAGAAAACAGGAGAAACAATAAAAGTAGTCAAGCTCAAGGAAGAGAATGCAAAAGAAGATTATGAGAAGAAAGTAAGAGAGCTGCTTATATACTCATAGAAACAAAACCAATGGACGAGAAATGGGTCGTGTTCAAAATCAGCATTTTACAAACATCAAAGGAGACATACGGAAGTACACAAAAAGGATGTACAGAAATGAAAGTGACAAAATGGTAGAATGATGAGGTTAAAGCGGCTGTAAGATCTAAGAAAAATAAATAAAAATAATGGATGAAGAGTAAGTAGGTGACGATTGTATTAAATACTCAGTTACAAGAAGACACTCTGAGAAGGGAATTAAACTGAGCAAAGATACATCACGGCAGGAATACAGTGAAGCATTAAACAACGATCATAAAATGCCATGAAAATCCTTTATAAAAGGAAAATCAGTACAACGAGGAAGATAGATCACTTTGACCCGACAGAGACTGTGAAAGATGTTAACAGTGAGTCGATATACGAACGCATGTACCAGAGAGAAAGAAAGAATATTTTGATACGCTATTCAATATACCGCTACAGGCTCGTCAACATTAAGGTAACAACACAGTCGGCTTTACAGAATCCAAATCAGACATTATATTAGCTGAAATATACTACTGGGCAAAAGTTAAGAGCCAGTCATTAATTTGAAGCATATGTTTATTTTGATTGCAGTACTAAACCTGTAGATAGCTTTATTGCAGAATCTTGATTAAATTGCATTCTCAGGCAGTCCTCTATGCAGCCGGGCTATAAACAACACCAATTGTTCATCACAACAAGTGTAAAAATCACGTGCAGTAGCATCGTCCTAGACAAAATATTAGGGCATTTTTAAAAGTGTGAGCATGACCTAGCATGTAATTAAATCGTGCTAGTAAAGAGGATTAAAGAGAGAAAACTTAAATATTTTGGCCACATTAAACGTCATGATAATTTAGAGAAGACCGTATTGGAAGGATACATAATGGGAAAAAGAAAAAGAGGAAGACCGAAACGAAGATGGCTGCAAGACATCGTTGATGATCTGGAAATGGATGCAGCAGCAGCAGGCCATCTTGCTCACAACCGAGAGGCCTACAGGAGTGCTGTTTGGGAGGCAAAGTTCCGCGAGGGACATGCAAAGGAATGAATGAATGATTTTTCGCTGGCCCTGCAAGAAGTATCCTTAGTGAACACTTCTCATCTTCCAATCATTTTTATTAAAGCATTTTAGGGGTATTTTTGTCAATTGAAAAAACACCATGCCTTCGCGAAAGCGTTTTAGCATCTTTGAGCGTCATCGGGTCATAGCCTTGGTTGAAGGCGGTTTATCTGACTGTGAAGTTGCATGGCGTTCGGGGATGCCCCATTCTACCATCCAAAGGCATTTGGAGCGATTTCGCGCAACCGGAGGAGTAGAAGACAGGCATCGTTCATGCCGACCTCGTTGCACGAGTAAGACAATATGACAGATACCTGCAGCTGTCAACACTTCGCAACCGGACAGTAACGTCTTCCCCTCTCAGATGAATACGGCAAACATCAACGTTAGCGACAGAACAATTCGCCCGCGTTTAAGAGAATCTGGGCTGGCTTCACAACGACCAGCAAAAAGAATACCTCTTACTCCAGACCAACTCAGAGCTAGAGTTACTTGGTGCCGGCAGCACATCCGTTGGACGAATCCCGCTTCAGTATGTCATTCAATGATGGCAGAATCCGTATTTGGAGAATGCCAGGGGAGCGGTTCCATGACCCAACTATCCAAGAGGTGGATCGTTACGGAGGGAGATCAATCATGGTCTGGGGTGGCATCAGCAGGCACGACAGGACTCCCCTCCATGCCACTCATGGCACCCTAACCACCCAGCGATACCTGAATGAAATTCTGCAACCCATTGTCCAGCCTACCTTGCAAGCCATGGGTGTAGGGGCAATCCTACAAGACGATAACGCAAGACCACATCGGGGTTGTGTCGTAGAAGATTTTCTTCAACAGCAAAGGATCATTAGAATCGATTGGTCGGCTCGATCGCCCATTGAGCACATTTGGGATGTCCTAGGCTGACGGGTTTCGACAAATCATCCTCCACCTGTTGATGTCACACAGCTGACCCTTTTCCTTCAACAAGTGTGGCAGGCCATTCCACAGAATGTCCTAATAACCATGGTTAACTCGATGAGGCAACGGTGCGTCGAATGTCTGGCAGCGAATGGTGGCCACAAGCGATACTGACATGTTTGTTGTTTGAAGACCACTCTTGTGAATTTTTGGACGAGGGGTGAGTGATTTCACCAGCTTGCTGTATGTGTATTCCGATTTGCAAATGAAATGATTGAAGTTGTTCAGTTTTAAATGCTCTTTTCTTTGGTACTAATGGCTTGTTTATTAGTCAGTTGATTTTGTTTTTGTAAGAATTGAAAAAAAAACCGGCTCTTAACTTTTGTCCAGTAGTATATACCATTCGAAAGTCTCAATGAACAACAACAACTGGGATGTGATGGAATACCCAAAGAGTTAATCAAATGTGCGAAAGAAATCGTGACAGTTTGGCTTCACAGATTCTATAACCTGGTTTAGAAAAACAAACACTACAAGACTGGAGAAACGCTATATGACTGAACAACACATAAATGAAACTCAAATGGGATTTAGGGAGAATAGAAACGTTACAGATATCACTTTTTTCCTTAAGACAACTAACATTTAAACAAAATCAGTTGAACACAGATGCTGCATATAGTGAAGACCAGAGCAGAATGTAGGTCAAGAAAAAGCATTCAAAAGAGTAGATAGATACAAACTATGGGAAATCTTTCAACATTATGGAGTTAATGCACATCTGATCAACCTATACAAAAAACTAAACGAAAGTTGTCAGTGTACAGTTAACATCGACTGAAATATTAATGAACACTGTACATATGAGTATGTGATATTTATAGAACAGATAATCAACTTTTAGAGATCAAATACTCGAGTCGATCAAATCAGACCTGAGTCACTTTAAACACTCGATATGAAGATGAAGAACAGCAACTATGATTCAACCAGCGACCTACATTTTGTAATAACTCGACTCAACGGCTTCATCACAGAGCGATATTAGTAAGAAAATCAATCAGTGATGCTATTACATTGTACGATGTCCAAAATATCAATAATATGAAAATAATGTCCCTTTAGATTCACCTCGTTGACCTCTAGTCATTAGATAAATATCATTTGATAAATTAGTTTATTTTATACAGAGTAATAACACCCTGTCTCTATTTTATACAGAGTAATAACACCCTGTCTCTATTTTATACAGAGTAATAACACCCTGTCTCTATTTTATACAGAGTAATAACACCCTGTCTCATAGGCAGCAGCAGGCCATCTTGCTCACAACCGAGAGGCCTACAGGAGTGCTGTTTGGGAGGCAAAGTTCCGCAAGGGACATGCAAAGGAATGAATGAATGAATGAATAACACCCTGTCTCTATTTTATACAGAGTAATAACACCCTGTCTCATAGGCGATCAGAAAAAGGAGATGAACATATATATCGGTCACGTGATGAAAAGAAGCCAGCAGAGAATCCCAAAACAAGCTATCAAGTGGAATACAACAGGGCGAAGAAAAGAGGCCGACCACGTGAAACACCAAAGAGAACATTGTTAAGAGAGGCTAAATTAGTAGGCATAAAATCCCTTGATGAGGTTGAAAAACTCGCCGGAAACTGGAAAGCTTGGAGAAATACCACGCGAGCCCTATGTGACGTCTAACGGCACAGGAAGGATGTAAGATAGAAGATGTAATGACGCCTAAGGTAAAAGGAAAAGACGCGCACACCATGTAAACGCAAAGCACACAGACGATATCAAACTGAACAATTTATATCACTAGCCCCTGTTACATCATATTATCACCCGCATCTCACAGAAAGATGTGATATATATATATATATATATATAAAGAGAGAAAGAGAGAGAGAGGTAGGTTTAGAGCAATAATTTAAGTTTAGATGTGTGTAACGATTTTTACAATACATGATAGGTGCCCACGTGATTCTGTCTTCACAGATAGAAAGAAATGGCAACAAAGAAACAACGACAATAAAACTGTGCCTAATGGATATTAATGTTTTGACTCATGGGCGTGCAACTTAACGTGAGACTCCGAGACCTGAAGCTGCTTACAAGGACTTGAAATTTGACTTGACACTTGCCATGAAGGATTATTTATAACAAGTTATATTATTATTTAAAACTTTTGTTTAAAAGTAAATTAATGCTGAAATACTTGATAAGTGAAGAATAAACTATATATCTATATAATGTCACTATTAATTATTTTAATTTACTTTCTTCGCCTTCATAACTTCCAGCTCATCGTGCATGCCATAATAAACAATGACTGATCTGGTACCCGGAATCAACAGTCACTGCAGTTTGACTCCGTAAACTCGCGTCTTGGCTTGGAGCTGCTTATAAGAATTTGTGACTTGAAAGTGGTGACTAAAGACTTAACTTGAGACTTGTCATGAAGGACCTGAATGTCACTTCTTTTATTCTTTGATCTCCTTAAGAGGCGAAGATGGCAATAAGATAGCGCCCAGAGACTCGTAGATTATGTCAGTAGATTTCCTTAGACTGCCCCATGTATTCTCTGCAGCTGGTAGCCTGCATTTAACTGGATGGGAGTTGATTGCTGTGAAATCTGAAAAGTACTCAAGACCTGCTGGTAGATTTCATCACCGTGTGTGCGATATGGAGCCCATCGTGGAAAAGATTTTTGGAAAAGAGAGCGACAAGCCAGAAAGTGAAGTACTGCGAAGTAATAGTACATAATAAAGATAGACAATGGTGTACAATTCAGTTTTACAAAAAAAAATGATTGATTGATTGATTGATCTTTATTTCAAAAGGGTTAAGAATTGGGCACACAGACCCGTCTGACATTCTGCCCTTTATCATACATCTTTCATTCTATTCCAGACATTCTACAAATATGCTGTTCACGTAACAAACATAATTAACATTGAAGCTGAGGGACATAAAATAAAACATTTACGTTTCGCTCCTATCTATTCACTCAGTACAGAAGTAACTACATACATATATAAATGACTATCTACTAAACAAAAATTTCGGGACTATTCAGATTAAACAATTAACTGTGTTCGGTGTCTGTAAGTGCAGTCTAGAATAACTTTTAAGTTTTATAATTCATGGAGGCATGTAGTTGACATCAAATAGATATTGAGAAAGTTTGTAGTAGTAGGAAGGAGTATAATTTATATTTTTTTTATGCAGGATGGGAAGGTATTCCAAAGATGAGCAGCAGAATAACAAAAGCTTTTCTTCTAAAGATCAAGTCTAGGTTGTGGAAGACATATGTTGTTCAAGCGTTGCACTTTGGGCTAAATTTAAACAGGCTCCATAGATAAGGCGGGGCATGCCGTGAAAGAATTTGATGTACTAACTTGGCTTTGTTGAAGAGTAGCCTGTTCTTAAGAGGCAGTATTTTGATACGTTTGTGCTGGTTAGTTGTTTGTGTTTGATCTTTTTCACTAATAAGCTTTACTGCTCGCTTTTAGAGTGAGCAAAGCCTCTTTGTATTTGACACTGAGCAACTATCCCAGACTGTTAAGCAACAGTCTTAATGTGTTTGTATATGTGATATGTAGTATGTCTTCCTTGTGTCTTGATCGATGAAGTGCTTAATTTTGGCTAACTAGTATATTTTTTGTGCGATGAGTTTTCTTAGACCTTGCACATGAGAGTTCCAGGTCAGATGTTGGTCAATAATAAGACCTAGTGTTTTGTGCTCGCTAACGTTTTCTATTTGTAATGTTTCCATGCTGAGCCGAATTGTTGTTTTTGTTGCGTTTTGTAGTTTCTGTCTTGTTGTTATGAGCATTGATTTTGTTTTATCGGTATGTATAATCAATCTATTGTTTTTGCTCCATCTAATTAAATTGTATAACTCGACCTGAAGAGTTGATTCTAGATTAATACAGTCATAGTCACTGGTGTAGACTGTGCAATCGTTGGCAAAAATGTCACAAGAAGTGTGTTTAGGATGAAGTGGAAGATCACTGATATAGATAGCCAAGAGCAATTGGCCTAGAATAGAACCTTGCGGAACACCAGTGTCAACTATAGCAGAATTTGATAGAGAATTGTTGAAGAATACTACCTGTTGTCTGTGTGAAAGAATTGATGCAATTAATTTTATTAGGTCAGGGTGCAATTTATAAGTCTTTATTTTTCTTATAAGAATATCGTGATCAATCATATCAAATGCCTTTTTAAAGTCGACAAAGATGGCACTACATAGTCTGTCGTCATTTATGTTTATAACCAGTTTTCTGTCATTTTGGTAAGAGCTGTGTGGCAGGAATGATTGGGTCTAAAGCCTGACTGACTGTCTATGAGTAAATTGTTCTCTTGTATATGTCGTAGAGTTATTTTGTGTATGTGTTTTTTGAATGGGTTTGATAAAGACGATAATATGGATATTGGTCTGTAGTTGGTAAGACTGTTGGATGAGCCAGATTTAAAGCGAGTTTAAAAGCCTCTGGGAAATAACATTTTGCAATGCACTGATTATAAATGTATGTTAGTGTATGTGAAATGACAGGTGCAGCATAACGTAAGATCTTATTGCTAATATCATCAAGCTCAGCTGTATTGTTGTTTTTTAAGGTTAAGAGATAACTGTGAACTTCACTGACTGTTAAGAATGGAATGTGTAACTGTTTAAAAATCAGTACATCTGCTGTCCAGGAATGTTTGTAGTTCACGTAAGTCACATACAGGAGCTGATATTGATGATTTAAGAACGTTGATTTCTTCTCTGAAATGTGTACTGATATGTGTGCTAGTGTGTGCACTATTGATGGCTTGAAAATCGAATTCTTTTCTTTTATTTGATAGGGTATTTATGGCTTTCCAAATTGATTTACTGTCTGATTTATTCTGTACTAGATTCCTAAAGTAATCTTTTTCTCTTGTCTTATTAAGTAATGAACTTTGTTTCTGAGTGAACGGTAGGTCCTGAAGTCCTTGATTTTGTGCGCCTGGTCACGTTCTCTCATGGATTGTAATATTTCAGGTGTTATCCAAGGTGACTTCGTCTCGCGTTTTACTCTCACCTCTTTCATGGGGACATGTTTGTCATGGGGACATGTTTGTCATGAGGACATGTTTGTCATGGGGACAAGATAGAAGGTGTGAGGAAAGTGGGAAAGAATGAGAATGGCAGAAAGTAAGATAAGCGTGAATAAATGAAGAATATACAACAGTACACAGAAAGATAAACAACTACAGCCTACAAGAAGAAAATACTAACATTAATTTCAATCAGGAACTTGCCAATCATTCCACAACACCTAGTGAAATTGAGGAGATAGATATAGATGAATTATGGAATTTTTACACCACAGCCATAATCACAGCAGCAAAAGCAAGCGCTGGCCTGAAAAAACCAAATAGAAAAGCATGGATATCAGATAAAACATGGAAGTATATACATGAAAGACGAGCAGTCAAATTAGACATGCTGAATGCAAAAATAGATCTTGGAAAAGATCTGGTGAAAGCATCATACAAAGAAATAGACAAGAAAGTAAAAAGTTCAGCTAGAAGGGATAAAAGAGAATACATAGACAATATGGCAAAAGAGGCAGAAAAAGCAGCAAAAAACAGGAGACAGCAAAACTTTATATAACATACAAAAGAGGCTAACAGGTACTATTACATCTAAAGAAAGACTAATCCTTAGCAAAACTGGAACCCTATTAACATCAAGTAAAGACCAAAAGCAAAGATGGGCTGAACACTTCCAAGAAATACTTAATCAACCACACCCAAAAGAATTGTTAAACCTTGAAACTGACTTACCACCCTCACAACTAAATGTCAACCTAGATGAAATTAAATTGCATGAAATTGAAACAGCAGTGAATTTAATGGCTAACAACAAAGCTGCAGGTGAAGATGAAATAACACCCGAAATGCTAAAAGCTATGACAATATGAGACAACTACAGAGAATGTTTAACAAGATCTGGAAAGAAGAAAAGGTCCCTTCTAAATGGAAAAAAGGAATCATTTTTAAAATACCAAAAAAAGGCAACCTTAGTGACTTAACAACTGGAGAGGAGTAACCTTAATATCAGTTGTGTCAAAAGTATTTTGCAAGGTCATTTTGAATGGACTTAAAGATATAGTGGATACTGCAATGAGAGAAGAACAAACAGGATTTCGAAAAGGGAGAAGCTGTCTCGACCAGATCTTTACTCTAAGAATAATACTTGAAGAACATATTGAAAAGCAGAAACCATTAATACTGAACCTCATAGACTTTAAAAAGGCATTTGATAGCACACACAGAGATTCATTATGGAGAATTTTAAGTCTATATGGAATACCATCTAAAATTGTCAACATCATTAAGGACTTATACAATGGATATGTTTGTGCAGTCAAGACATAAGAAGGGGTCAGTGAATGGTTCCAGACTGAAACAGGTGTGAAACAAGGATGTATACTGTATCCTTTACTTTTTGGAATTACAATAGACTTCATAATGAAAAATGCTGCACAGGTAACACAGGTATTGACTTGGTACATGGGACCCAAATAGAAGATCTTGATTTTGCTGACGACATAACTCTTATCAGTAATAATGTGAATTCCATGCAAGAAAAACAGATATCCTGTCTTCACTGGCTAGCAAAATAGGACTTGAAATTAACAAGGACAAAACAAAAATAATGAAAATTCCCTTTAATCAAAATGGAAAAATACACATAGAAGGGACAGATATTGAAGAAGTCAATCAATTTGCATACCTTGGCAGCTACATAGACCAGGATGGTGACACTAGAAAGGAAGTTAGGATCAGAATTGCAAAGGCAGCATCAATCTTCAAGAATCTTGAGAACATATGGAATTCAAAAGTTATAAGCACAAAAACCAAGTTAAGACTATTCAATTCAAATGTAATATCCACCCTCATTTATGCATGTGAAAGCTGGAAAACAACAAAAGAAATAGACAAGAAATTAGACTCTTTTGAAAACAAATGCATAAGGAAAACACTCGGCATCAAGTGGAATGAATTCAAGAACAATGCAGAGATAAGACAGATGTCTCATGGGTGATCAGAAAAGGAGATGGACATATGTTGGTCACTTGATGAGAAGAAATGATCAGAGAATCCCAAAACAAGCTATAAAGTGAAACACAACAAGCCAAAGAAAAAGAGGCAGACCGCGTGAAACTCTGAAGAGGACATTGTTAAGAGAGGCCAAATCAACAGGCATAAAATCCCGTGATGAGGTTGAAACACTCGCCGAAGACAGGAAAAATTGGCGAACTACTCTGCGTGCCCTATGTGACGTTTAACGGCACGGGAAGGATATAAGATATAAGATAAAATACAACAGTCCACTATTTCGGCAAATGTCTTCTACATGATTCACATACAGAAACAACACAACGGATAAAAACACGAAAAACATATTAAAAATTAAATGCATAGCTCTTTCGTTATCTTCGCTGCAAGAAAAACTGGAACAAAATGCCATATGAATAATACAAGATGTTTGGCTAGTTCAGGTTAGATGGCAGTTGTATTTCCCCTTTCATTTAACACTCATTCTTGCTTTCAAATTTTATGTAAGTTTATATGTGGTATAACAATGGGAGGGGTAAAAATAATGTTCACTAACATAAAATCTCTCAGTTGAATAAAACTATATACTGCCAATACAAACCTCTTATTTTCATGGGCTGTGTTAGTTCCACGATGACTTGCCCCTCCAGTGGACTTCCAGCATGATAAACGCCTTTATCGTTAGAGAAGGCTATCTCAAATACCTTCAGTTTTCCCATGGGGTGAATCTTTAATGCGAGTGTACCTGAGTTAATAAAACAACACAGTAAACACGACGTTCTCACCACTTGTCTTGCAGTCTTGCTATCGTGTTACGTTCTTTTCTTCTTTATTTTAGATCGACGCTGCCATTTTCTGATGAATCTTCACATTGTATCACGGTTGCGCCACTTTTTTTATGTTTTTTTTTTCGCTCTGACTGGAGGAATAGCGGCTGCACACATAATGTTCAAAGAAAGAACTTTTCAACATCTCATCATCTTGTGCAGTCTCCCCATGGAAGGTTGGCTGCAATGAATCTCCACTCTGCCATGCTTTTTTTTTTCTTGTCTTCATAGAGAACTCGGCCGAGCTAGCTCCTATCCATCTCTTGAAGTTATCCATCCATCTATGTCGTTGTTGCCCTCTTGTTCTCTTCCCTTCGATCTTGCCCCCAAGAAGGGTCTTAAATATAGTATTATGGCTTCTGACATGGCCAAAGTAACTTAGTTGTCCTGTTTTTATGATTTTTAGTATTTCTCTCTTCACTTGTAGCTGGTTTTAAAACAACTTTTACCTCTGCTGAATGAAGGATCGGGTACTCTGGAGAAGCATAATAGCCAACGCCAGTCGGCACGGCACCTGATGATGATGATGATGATGCTTAAGCAGAGTGTATCATAAAAATGATAACAATTCTCAATGTGAACACTTGAAATAAAGAATTAAATTTTGAGAACAAATAGCTCTCTGGCCACATTTACTGAATAATTAATTAACTTTCAGAAATAACAATCAAACTATACTCTACTCTGTTAGCCATATTTAGAATAAAATCAGCTAGCAGGGATGACTGGAGCTGCCCGAATAGCTGAAATGCAATATCTGTTCGTTTATCTGGCGATTATCGATCTATCCGGAACGCTGGTCTGATGACTAAGCTGAGTGCAGCAACACACTATTCCTACATCTGACGTCATTCCCGTGCCGCTAACGTTACATACGGCTGGCGTGGCAGCATGCCAAGATTTCATGTTCTCAGCGAGCTTTTAGGCCTCATCAAGGGATGTTATTCCTACTAAACCGGCCTCTCTTAACAATGTCCTCTTTAGAGTTTCACGTGATCGACCTCTTTTTCTTCGGCTTTTTGTATTTCACCTGACAGCTTGTTTTGGGATTCTCTGGTTGTTTCTTATCAGCACATGACCAACATATGTCCATCCTATTTTTTCTGATCACCAATGAGACAGGTTGTTGTTTGCTCATCTGTCTTATCTCTGGGTTGTTCTTGAATTCGCTCCACTTTATACCGAGTATTTTCCTGGGGAATTTTCTATTTTTTTTTTTTTTAGTTGTTTTCCAGTGTTCACAATGTTTAACACACAAATCTTAACACACTATTGTGGCACGGAAAATTTTCAACTTATTCAAACATTTGGCGAGATAATTAATAAATTACTCAAATGAAAAAAATTAACTAAAAATCATAGTGTAAAACGTATGTTCACATACGAATCTTAGTACACAGACCAATTTGTAGTAAAGAAAACATGAACAGAACTAATCTTATGAAACATAACTTTAAGCTACACAAGCATTGCTCTGAATTACTGCACAAACATGTGTTAAATCACTACGCAAACATTGCTTTGAATCACTATGCAGACATTGTGTTGAATCACAAGAATCGAATGAAATCTTACGAACCGAATGAAAATTCACTTCCGAACCAGGCTTTGTTTCTGCCGAGAACAAACTTCGTCGATCTCTCTTAACCAAGACGAATTAGCCGACAAAGCACAATCACATGACAACGGCTTACGAATTACGTGACTATTCTTCATTACAGAAGGAAAATTATTGATCCATAACAGATTTATGGGTTTTTATTTTTAACTTTTAATGTGTCCAAAATACGTTGTGAAGTTCAGTAAAGTGTCTTCCGAATTAGGGAAGTAAGCTTTGCGGATTTTCATGGACATTAATCCATATGTTTCTATTTCTACAATGGATAAAGTTAGTATGTCAGATTTAATATGATATTATGAAAAATTGTGTGTATGAATATGCATATACAGAAAGAGAGAGAGAGAAAGAAAGAGAGAGAGAGAAGAAAAAGAGAGAGAGAAAGAAGAGAAAGAGAGAGAGAAAAAAGAGAGAGAGAGAGAGAAAAGCCCGGCTGCAATGCAGCATAAATCAGCACTTGCTGACGGTATATTTCATGCTTTTGATATGACAGAGGAAAAAAATGATCGAGTGTTCTTAAGACATTTTAAAAAAAAATTTCCTCATTTCCTAAATCTCTGATTGGCAAATGTATTCATCTAATGTCCAGAGCACTGAGATTTTAGTGTTAAAGATACTAATGGCCTCCCAGAATAGTGTTGCTGAAAGAGACAATAAAGTGTGTGTGTGTAATATATGTATGTATGTATGTAATGTGTGTAATATGTGTATGTATGTATGTAATGTGTGTAATATGTGTAATGTATGTATGTATGTATAACTGGACACATACTCGCAGACAGAAATACAAATGCAGTATACATGCTTGATCAAACTGATGAGTTACTCTTCTATGAGCTCTATTTCGAACTGCTCAAACTAATTTCCTGTAGCTCATAAAACCTTCCAAAGATCTACCTGCCTGCGCTTGTCCAGCGAGCACTTAAAATCTTAGACTCGCGGAAATTCGCGCCTTTCCTTGAGACACACTGCGCAAAATATATACAAAGGTTTAACATCCTGTTTGAGTTATACTTGTAATACTTTTTGTGGCGCCACTGATCAAGGACACGCGCATAGGCTCTATTCGTGGAAATGTGCGTGCGAGTGCAAGTAACGAAAGATGTTTACATGTCTGGGGATTGGCTGGAAATTAAATTAACCTGCAATGCAGAAACAGACTTGCGAAATAATTGCTTTAACAAAGAAATGTGAATAGTTTCAGCGAAGTTAGAGAAAGATGAAATTCTCCTACCTGTACATGTA
Organism: Achatina immaculata; assembly: GCA_009760885.1. Lineage (NCBI taxonomy): Eukaryota > Metazoa > Mollusca > Gastropoda > Stylommatophora > Achatinidae > Lissachatina > Lissachatina immaculata. The sequence goes on along the minus strand of CM019691.1, from coordinate 26,456,487 downwards.
AGGGGTCGGGTTTCAACTGAAACACAACAAACGTAGTTGCCACCGAAGAACTAGATCATGCGTATGTGAGTCAAATCAGTTTATTTCACTCGTCTTTACCGAACACATTTGTCATTTATAATTTCTACTGTCGCCTTACTCAATGTTATGGTGTAGGCCTCTAAGTTCAGACAGATTTCTTCACGAATCGCAACAGCTTTGCAACTGGTACATATTTCTGGTTGCCGCCATGTAACACACCCACACACAGTTCCCCCCCCCCCTCTCTCTCTCTCTCTCTCTCTCTCTCATCCATGACGTCACACTCCGCCAGCCTCTCATCGTCACTCGACAGGTACCCCTTACATTCTCTCCTTTCTAAAAAAATAAATAAATAAATAAATAAATAATAATAATAATAATCTTGCCGCTCTATATATGTAAATACCATTCGTTATCATACGTGCAAAACAACAAAGACAAAAACAAAAAAATAACAGAATTAATTATAACATCTAACAATCACATGGTAATCTCATGGTACGTTTTTAACATATACCCTTGTTTAAAATTGAAATAATACATGTAGGTTAAATATATACATGCAATCCAAAAAAAAATTCATACTTTAATATTTCTAACCTTGGTATGGTTGAACTAATAAATTTATATGTATAGTACATCAAAACAAAGGAAAAATAAAATACAACAAAATTGTCTTTCTCGTGTAAATGTGACATGTCATTCTCCCTTGGACTAATTCTCCGTGCCCGTATCATTCTCCTTGACAAACTGAATGGGCGTTTTATATTTTGTTTTCGTCCTAGTTTTGTTTTCTCTCATGAATTTGACTTCGTCCTGAAGTCTCCTGACAGCCTGTTCCACTGTAGGGTCACCGACGCTGGTGATGACTGAGCCCAGATAATCAAATTTATTTTTGTGTTCAAGCTCTTAATTGTCCAATATAGTTTTGGGTTTGCTTCTCATTTTGTCAATTATCATTACTTTGGTTTTGTTGGTGTTTAAAAAGAGATTCTGAGCTATGCGGTGTCTTTTGGTTGAAAGAATGAACCGTTGCATTCTTTCTGAGCTGTTTGATAGAAGAACAGTATCACTGGCGTATATAATTTCTGGAATCCGGTGACCCCGATGTTGAAAGAGTCAAATTTAGTTGTTTCCTGTTCCTGTCTTACATTCCTCTGACGTTTTCGGCGTAGATGTTAAACAGGTATGGAGAAAGGATACATCCGTGTCATACATCCATGTGTACCCCAAACCAGCCCGATGTTTCGCAATCTACCCTCACTGCTGCTTGCTGATCTTGGTACAGTTTGGAGATGAGGTGTACCAGATGACTGGGTAAACCTATGTTGTTCATAACAGACCATAACTGTTGATGTTGTACACAATCAAAAGCTTTGGAGTAGTCTACTAGACAAATGTATAGTTCCACATTAAACTCTCTACACTTTTCTATGAACGTTCCTCGCGTTTAATATATGATCTCTGACGCCTCTGCCTGGTTTTGAAACCTGCCTGTACTTCATGTTTTATTTTTCCCTCTCATTCATTCATTCATTCATTTGCATGTCCCTTGCAGAACTTTGCCTCCCAAACAGCACTCCTGTAGGCCTCTCGGTTGTGAGCAAGATGGCCAGCTGCTGCTGCGTCCATTTGCAGATCATCAACGATTTCTTGCAGCCATCTTCGTTTTGGTCTTCCTCTTTTTCTTTTTTCCCATTATGTATCCTTCCAATATGGTCTTCTCTAAATTATCATGACGTTTAATGTGTACAAAATATTTAAGTTTCCTCTCTTTAATCCTCTTTACTAGCCAGCCTTCTTCAATATTAAGCTCTTGTAGTATAGATATATTTGTTCTTTTTTGTGTCCACGATATTTGGAGAACTCTTCTGTAGCATTTACATTCAAAGGCATTTATGTGTTTCTCAGCTGTTTTGTTAAGTGTCCAGGTCTCACAGACATATGTTGCGATGGGAAAGATACATGACACTAAAAATCTTATTTTTGTAGTTCTGTCTGCTCCTCTTCACAGATTCTTTATTTGTTTTACTTTCTGAAGAGCGATAGATGTTCTCCTTTTAATTTCTCTCATTGTATCTCCATTATTAGTTAGCAGTGATCCAAGATATTCAAAACTCTCCACTTCTTCCAATTTTTCCTCATTGATATATATTTCAGCTGCCTTTTTTGTTTTGTCAGTTGTCATCAATTTAGTTTTCTTTGCATTAAGATAGAGGTTCTGCTCTTCGCTGTTCTTACGGACTGACATAATTAGTTTTTCCGTTCCTTTTTGTGTTGTGGATAGTAACACTGTGTCATCAGCATATCTAATCTCTGGTATTTCATAACCTCCAATTGTTATGGCATCGTAATATTCTTTGTTTACATCTTCTCTAACACTTCTCATTATATTTTCAGTATACAAGTTAAATAAGTAGGGTGACAATATGCACCCCTGACGGACCCCTTGTTTTCTGTCAAACCAACTTGTTGTTTCACCATTTATTCTTACTGCTGCTTGTTGGTCTAGATACAGCAGTGATGTTAATTGTATCAAATGTGTTGGAAATCACATTTTTTTCCATTATTTCCCAAAGTTTCTGGTGTTGTACACAATCAAATGCCTTTGAGTAGTCTATAAAGGATAAATATAGATTGACATTAAACTCTCTGCATTTCTCTATTATTAATCTTAGATTGAATATATGATCTCTTGATCCTCTTACTTGCCTGAAACCAGTTTGGACCATACTGACTTCTTCTTCTATTTTCTTACGAAGTCTACCCATTATGATTTTTAACAGAATTTTACTGGCATGACTAATCAGGGCAACAGTTCTGTAGTTTGTGCATAATTTCAGGTTACCCTTTTTTGGCAGTGGTATGAATACAGTTCTTTTCCATTCTTTTGGCCAAATACCTGAATGTCATATCTTTTTGCACAGTGCATGATAGATTGTTGCACATTCCTTTCCTCCTGCTTTAATAAATTCAGCTGTTATCTCATCACATCCTGGTCATTTACCATTTTCCAGATTCTTTATTGCCCATAAAACTTCTTCTATTGTCGGTTCAGGTTCTTTCTCCTCCAATAATAATTCACACTGTTTATTTCTGTTTCCACAGTCGGTTGTTTCATACATTCCTTTGCAATATTCCTTCCATCTTTCTAGAATTTCCTCTGTCTCTGTCAAGGTATTCCCCATCTCATCACAAATTACATTTAGCTTAGGTGTGACATTTCTCGTCAATGTCTTCATTTCTTTAAACATTTCACTATCTCTTCCACACTTCTGATGTTCTTCTATTCTTTCACAACAATCTTGTATGTATTGTTTTTTTTTGTCTTTTCTTATATTTCTTCGTACTTCTTTTGTTAAAGTTTTATATTTCTCTTTGTTGTTGTTTGTCACTTTCCATTGCGTCTTCATTTCTCTACGTTGTTTTATCAGTTCTAGTGTACCTGCTGTAATCCATCCATTCTTTTGTGTTTTCTTTACTGGAACCATGTCTTTAGCTGTTGTTATTAAGATATCTTTGGCCTGCGTAGCCAATTCATCTGGTGTCATCTCCTCCTGTACAGCCATCAGGATTTCGAAACGGTTCTTCATTTCTATACCGTATTGTTCTGGTATATTTGTAAGATCAAAGCGGAGTGGTCTTGATCCCGTAACTGTCTTTTTTATTTTTATCTTCATGTCTGCTGTTAATAACTCATGGTCCGTGTCATAATCAGCACCTGCTAAAGTTTTTGCTGATGTTATACTTGATTTCCACCTTCTTTGCACTAAAATGTAATCTATTTGATTCTTGGTTTTACCATCAGGTGATGTCCATGTATAAAGTTTTCTTGGATGTTGTTTAAAAAGTGTGTTAGCGATCATTAGCTCATTTTCCATGCAAAACGCCATTAGATTGTCACCTGCCTCATTTCTATGTCCTATGCTAAATTTCCCTACAACATGTCCTTCGTCTTCTGCTCTTTCTGTACCAGTTTTTGCATTAAAATCACCCATTATTAATACAATATCATTTTTCCGTACCTGGTCTATTGTCGTTTGCAGTGTGTTATAAAAGTTTTCTACTTCCTCTTCTTCCCTCTATCCTTTTCAAAATGATTCCTAGCAGTGTCTTGCTTACATGACTTATAAGCGCGATAGTTCTATGCTTCGTACACATTTTTAGATTACCCTCCTTCGCCAGATACATCTAAATTGAGCGTTTCCAGACCTTGGGCCAACTTCCGCTTTTCCAGATCTTACAGCACATAGCGTGATAAATGGGGGTGCTACTTTCTCCTACTGCTTGTATTTCAATCGCAACCAGGGACTTTTTCCTCTTTTAAAGATAGTAAAACAAACAAATAAACAAACAAACACATACACACACGTGATACAGAAATGAGCTATTTTCGTGCTATGGGGCGAAGGCGCTGTCCGTTGTGGCAATCAGCGACCCATAGATCACATGTTGGTGTCAGGGTTGGCGAACCATAGCTGACCAGGAACCTGTTCCATTTCTCCATTGTTACCATTAATAGGCCTAGCCTGGATAACGGAACAGGGATCGCCATAGTTCCCATGGCGGTTGAGTCTTTTAACGTATTGCACACCCCTTGCTTTTTAGCTGCACTCAAAGGACCGAAAAAAACGACCCCATAAGCCGCCCCAAGCCGACACGACGCTGTGCCTCAATACCTTCATAGCATCTGCTGCTCGTAGTTCCAGGGAGGTAGAAGAGAAGAAAAGACATACACAGAACTGTTTGTTTCTACACACGTGTCACCGTCTAATGTTTCCCTATAAGAAAAGACACGATTGAGTACAATGACCGCGGCCTTTGGCGGCAAAAAAAAAAAAAATCCATGTTTATGTGAAAAGCAGTGATATCTCCACAGAACGCAACTGATACCGAAGACAGACTTGCTTGCTGTCAGATTTACCCCCACCCCCACCTTTTCCCTCAATATCTCATGGCCATAAAACAGTATCAGTGCCGGTTTTTACAACAGGGCTCGGCTTGATGTCAGTGTTTTTGAGGCAGTGCTCAAACACGAGAGATATTCTGAGCTACGTTATCTGAGGTACAAAGAAGTTTGGCAACATAAGGAGAGAGCATGTCAGAGCTAACTAGTACGGATATGTGAATGTAAGAAGGAGGGAGATGGGGGGGGGGTGATAGGTAGTTATATATGATCGTAGTGGACACTGAAAGAAATGATAATGTATAATCTATATTGAAGCAATCACTAAAAAAAGGCGTAATTGCATGTGTATACGGTTATTCATGTATTTTTGATATCCAAGTCACAAGGAGCTAGGTTTTTTTGCAGTCTATGACTTGATGAACATTTTGTAACACGGCATAGAGCCGGATAAGGAGTGAGTTGTTGCGGTTTTTTGTTTAATTCCGGAAGCGAATTGAAGACAAAACATCTGTGCAAATTTACCTCGCATTACAACCATGCAGAACCCACCCCCTCCCCCACACACACACATACACAAAAAGCTGTAAAGCATATAGTGTTCAAATATGTAAGAACAGTTGTGTTCAACGGCAGCTGTAGATGGATACTTTCTGATCAGTTTGTTATAATTCAATGCTGTAGTAGTTAGCATTGCTTGACAATTGGCAGAGCCAAAGGACAGATCATAAGTGGTGAATAAATTAAAGCGCTTCTCTAAAAACGGTACTAAGACAATACAGCGGAGGATACAAACACTCATGAAGTACCGTTTGAGGGGTTTTAAAAATTAAAAGACAGGACAAGATCAGGAACGATGAGGTCTGGGAAAGAGCAGGACAATAACCTATGAACCTACAAATCATGTTTGGGACACCAGTATAAGAAGACAGGCTCTGACGTGGAATCCTCAGGGAAACAGAAATCGAGGAAGATCTGGAACCACTTGGAGAAGGGAATTATGGCAGTGCTCAGAGGCAGGGAATATAGAATGAAGGAATTAGAGATCATATTCAAGAACAGGGACGATTGAAGAGCTTTTTATTCGAGGTCTATGTTTCCGATGGAGTGAAAGGCGATGATGATGATGAAACGGTGTTTGGAAGTATAAATTAGAAAGTTATGTTAATTTTAGTCCTCCCCTCTCTCTAGATCTGTTACTTTTAATAACGCCTACTTAGGAGAAAATTATAACAGACAGCTTGTCTCTTTCTGCACTCTGTTTCTTTTGTTTCTCCTTCAGTCCTTTCTGGGTCCTGTACTATAAACATTTACAGTATTGAATGCCTGACGTGTTTACACTACCTTCCTTGTGTATGCTGTTGAAATAAAGATAAATAGAAGTGTATAGTACAGTTTTACACGCCGGCAGAGGGAGTGAGGGAAAAACCAACAAATAGCAGAAAATGTGAGAGTAAGAAGGGAATGATTAAATGAAAAACGTGGAAAAAAAAGATAATTGCAGCAGCAGCACAAGTAGTAGTAGTAGTAGTAGTAGTAGTAGTAGTAGTAGTAGTAGTAGTAGTAGTAGTAGTATCAGCAGCAGCTGCAGTAGTAGTAGTAGTGGTGGTGGTGGTGGTGGCAGTAGTAGTAATAGCAGTAGCCGTAGTAACAGTGGCCAGTAGTATTTGTAGCTTTTGTTGCAGCAATTGTAGTCGCATCTGTAGCATTAGTAGTAGTAACAATCTTCGTGGTAGTAGCAGCAGCAATGGCAGTAGTATAAGCAGCAGTGGTAGCAGTAACTGTAGTAGTACAGCGGCAACAGCACCACCAGCAGCAGCATCAGTAATAGTAGTAGTAATATTAATAGTTAGTGCAACAGCAGTAGTAATAGTAGTAGTAGTATTAGTAGTAATAGTAGAAGCAGCAGTAGGAGCAGTAGCTGTAGTAGTAGTAGTGGCAACAGCACCACCAGCAGCAGCATCAGTAGTAGTAGTAGTAATAGTAGTAGTTGTAGTAGTAGTAGTAGTAGTAGTAGTTAGTGCAACAGCAGTAGTAATAGTAGTAGAAGAAGCAGCAGAAGTAATAGTAGTAGCAGTAGCAGCAGTAGTAGTAGTAGTAGTAGTAGTAGTAGTAGTAGTAGTTGTAAAAAAAAAGATGTACGGAAAATACACTCTCATTCCCAGCTAATTTGAACTACAAAGAGGAAGACTAATGATGATGTGTTACAATACAATATCGTTTCGACTTTAGATTACTTGAGCTAAAAAAAACGCAGTCAGTGGCAGATCTAAACCAATCTCAGTATAAAGCGCTCTACGTGTCGGCGTACCTTTTGGTTGATCTCTACGTATGAATCAAGCAACATAAATCTGTTTGTGAACATCGAGTGGCTCTTTGACGGAAACAAAATCTCGGCGACGAATACACCATCGTATGTACAAGATCTTGTATCTTACAAGAGCACGTGACAAAACTATATTGCTTTATTTTTCTTCCTGTTTATGTTTTTAACAAACCGCACAGATTACGTAATCTCCAGTTATATAAACAACATCAAAACTTGCGTTCAACTTGTTGCTGGTTACTTTCACCTTCGAGTTTCACCTCACAGCGACTGATTGTATGTTTATACTAGACCCTGTAGCAATCTATTTATATAATGATGCCATCTGCTGGCGGCTTTTTAACGCGTCTGGTGCAAACGAAGGAGTGGCCCCGAAGATAAGATTTACAACAATGAAATAAGAACGTTATAAAAGATCTAGTGAGGAAAAAAACTGCCTATCAGAGACATAGACCCCCTCCCCCTTATACACACTAACTAAGTGACTAATTAACTGACTAACTGATTCACTAACTAATTGATTCACTGATTAACTAATCACCTGGCTAACTAACTTAACTAACTAATTATTAACGAACTATAATTATGAGGGGTGATTGATAAGTTCTCGGCATAAGGTACAAATACTTGAAACACACAGTTGACATTAGGTGCATTTGTAGATCAGGTTAATGTAAGATTAAACACCAAGTTTCAAGAAATTAACTGTAACCAATTTTTTTATAGGCGACTGAAGTGGTAAGGGGTGACAGAAATTGAGAAAATGGACAATATTTCTCATCGAGAAGTCATTCGCTACCCCTGCATCAAGTGCTTATCATCGAAGGATATCCATGAGGATATGGTAAAGACTCTAGGGGAGAGTGCCCATTCTTAAAGCACAGTGAAGAAATGGGCAGCTCAGTTCACACATGGAAGGGAAAGTCTGGAAGATGATCCCTGTCCAGGAAGACTAAGAGTGGTAACCACCGATGAAACCACCGGCAGAATCCATGACATGATAATGGAGGATCGACGACTAACTGAGCGGTACATTGCTACTGAGTTGGGCATCTCCCAGGAGCGTGTTCATGCCGTTATTCACAATGATCTTCAAGTGATAAAGGTCACTGCTCGATGGGTCCCGAAACTTCTTGGAGCTGATCACAAACGACAGCGTCTCAACATGTCAAAAGACAATCTTGGCCACTTTTCTGCAGATCCCGAAAAGTTTCTTCAGCAATTTGTGACTATGGATGAAACTTGGGTTCATCATTGTCAACCATAAACCAAAGAACAGTCAAAGCGGTGGAAACATGGATCCCTACCTCCAAAGAAAGCAAGGGCGGTTCTGTCTGCAGGCAATGTGATGGCTTCCATCTTTTGGGATTCAGAAGGTGTGCTATTGGTAGATTATCTTCAAAAGGGCAGAACGGTCACCTGGGCCTATTAAACTAATATTGTGAAGCAATTGCGGGGAAAATTGAAAGAAAAGCGTCGAGGGAAATTGACGAGAGAAGTCATCTTTCAGCAAGATAATGCTCTAGTTCACAAGTCGGCGGAGGAAATGCCTGCCATTCATGAATGGAGCTTCCAGCTTCTTGAACATCCTCTTTATTCCCCCAGATTTGGCCCCTTCGGATTATTACCTGTTTATCAAACTCCAAAAAAAGGAGCTCAGTGGTCGCACATTTGGTTCGGATGATGGCGTCATTCATGCTGTAGACCACTTTCTACTGGCACAAGATGCTGATTTTTACAAAGAAGGGATCCGTATGCTCTAGGATCGCTGGACTAAGTGCATAAAATTGCAAGGAGACTATTTTTAGAAATAACCCAAAAATGTAATTTCCCTTTGTCATATCATTCGATATTTCATCCCAAATTTTCTGTTTCGACTTTGTTAAAAAGGGTATTTTATATATAAGCCTTGCTTCCGTGTGTGTATATGTGTTTATCTATTAAATGTTTATTTTCATTAAACATGATTATTTTTTAAAAAATAATCTTCAGACAGATTAAAGAAATCGTTGATTCTCTGGCAACTCTCTTGCCAGTAGCAATAAGGAACGGGTATTGTTTAGATTGGGAGTACAGGGAAATAGGGGACGTTAGTAGGGATAAAATTACATATCTTGTAATATGCTTGTGTGAGTTTATTTAAGATGGTATATTTTATATAATGTTTACCGTTATGGAGTAAAGTTATTGGTTTTCGTGCAGTTCTCGAAGAAAATAAGAGCAGAATTTACGAGTTTTGAGAAATTCGAGGGTAATTTTATTTTCTTTCTTATCTCGACATTTTTAAGCTCCATACGTCCCTCCCTCGCAGCTCCCCTCCCTTCCTTACCTGACTGCCTAACTATAATGTCTGCCTGTCCTTCTATCTATCATTCTACTTGCTCTTCAGTCCTTCTCCCTTTCTTTTAAGTGTGGAACAGCTGCTCACTATCGATCTTTCAGTACACGCCAACAATATGCCGGTGATAAAAGCTAACTGGACGCCACAAAGCACACATTGTTTTAAATTTTAAAAAAATCCAGTCCCACTTTTCAAGCATCATGCGAAACAAATATTTGCAATTACAGACAGTTCTCAATTTATGTAGATCCTACATACGTATTCCCGCATTATGAAGCAGATTCCTAACTTAAAGAAAATCTACTGAACGCTACAGATCGAAGCAGATAAGAATTATAATGCAGAAATATTACGTAATGCATGAAAATACGTTGCGCTGCAATTAGAGTCATGTCTGTATTAAATATACTTATAATTATTGTACCCTTTCCTGCTTTTTAGCACCACTCAGGGTCTCTCCAATGTGTCCTGTAAGGTTTAACGGTTCGTGCACAAAATGTTCAGCCCGTATGCAAATATATTCTCAAAAACAAAAATTATGTGCGCATATACGCGTGGCAACGTCAAATGTATAACTTTAAGCTCTGAAAGAAAAAAAATTGTTTTGTTTAAATCGGGAAAATAAACTTATGTAGCGGTGTAATATGCTTTTTTTTCAGCGCTACTGTAGCACTGAGTAAAAACAAGAAATTGACAAATAGAAGCACTTTTTTGCCCGTCGTATAAAATTTCGTGCGTAGCACGCTTTGTGTGTGTGTGTGTGTGTGTGCGCGCGCGCGCGCTGCCGCGTAGTTTAGAGGGGACATTGACTGCAGCCTATTTTCTCGTTCGTTTACACCTTCACCGCAAACGGCTGCATAGAACATCCTGCTCATAGTTCCGGGAGGATAGTACAACAACAACATTATTATTATTATTATGTCTTTGTTGCACAGCAGTATGTTTTAATTTATGCAGGTTTTTTGTAACAACAATCTACCTAGGTAGGTCGGAGACAGCCTTTATGACAGGAAAGTTTTGGGGGTTTTTTGCACAAACCAGTTTATTCAAGTGAAGAAAGGAAGATAAGTGTAAATAATTTTTACTTTTATTCTAAATGAAACTTTATTATCAGAAATCAAACACAGTTTCGAATAAGAAAATATAATAATTATGATTGTAAACGTATGAGGACAGAGGTGATTTACAATGAGTTTTACAATGCCAGGATGGAAGTATTGGTGAAAACAAGTGCTACCGTGTCTAACTATGGGATTGTTGGTAAAGCCAGAGACTGGCTTTCGGCAGAAGTTGAGACCAATGCGATTGCCACTCCTAACCTGGCGCCTGGGTTACAAGCTAAAGTAACAGAGCATAGCGATGTATACATACATATGCTATACCACCGCTCTATCACTTTACTGTGCGTAAGCCTCTGTATTCCTGTTTGTGAAAACATTTGTATCTGATGCTAAAGTGAAAGATGCGTGAAAGCAGTGCTGTTGTTCAGAGTGATAAGATTAGGATTAGAAGAATGGAGATAATACACACTGATCCGAGTGTGAAAGATTATCTCAGAAGGTTGTTTATGAAGGTTGGAAAATGTCAAGTCCAGGAAGGAAACCAGGGTTCAATATTACGATGTGAACGCAGTGTTGTACCCGAACAAAGAGTCCACGAAGATAAGTAACTTTACACTTGAAAGCTTTCCATCTTCATAAATAACTTTACTTTTTTTAACGACAAAAACAACAGGCGGTTAAAACAGGATACTCGGCGTGGTGATTCTATCTCCTGCTCTTCCGTGTGTAGAATGTAAACTGTAGATGTATTACTATTCATTTATGTGTATATTTCCACTACTGTCCAGTGGAATAATGTTATTTCTTACATTACTATTCTATGTTGTTTTGCGTCTGTTTTGTTACTCACTTCGCAGACTTACTTGCTCCCAGGTTCATTCTCTCTCAGTGGAAATAGTAATACAGAAGCAGCAACTTTACAGCTGAAATGACTTTAATGATGCACGGGATGACGATGAGTCGATGAGCGATATGACGAGAACGACAGGGCATCAACAAAATCCATGGACACAAGACTGGACATCTCCACGGTATATGTTCCCGGCAGACTACTGTCGCCACCAGAACAACCTAATACACTCTATTCTACATCTATTTCACTAAACAACAACATTTATAACAGCCTAATCTACGTCTATCTCAGACGATACACAAAACACAACGGTCCTTCAGTCATATGATTTCTCTCTCACCTGACCTTTTTCCTATCATTCCCCATCCGTGACCCTCGTGCAACCCGAGACAAAGGAGATGGACTCTACTCACAAACAGCTGATTACTTTAGAAGATAACTCATTTTATACAAATGTTCCAATTCTCAGATGAGTTATCTATTTTACATCCTAACATTCAGTCTTATATCTTATATCATTCCAGTACCGTTAAACGTCACATAGGGCTCGCAAAGTAGTTCGCCAATTTTTCCTGTCCTCGGAGAGTCTTTCAACCTCATCAAAGGATTTTATGCCTGTTAATTTGGCCTCTCTTAACAATGTCCTCTTCAGAGTTTCATGCGGTCTGCCTCTTTTTCTTTGGCGGCCTGTTGTGTTCCATTTGATAGCTTGTTTTGGGATTCTCTGATCATTTCTTCTCATCAAGTGACCAACATATGTCCATCTCCTTTTCCTGATCACCAATGAGACTGGTTGTTGTTCAGTTATCTGTCTTATCTCTACATTGTTCTTGAATTCGTTCCACTTGATGCCAGGTATTTCATTAGGCATTTGTTTTCAAAAGAGTCTAACTTCTTGTCTATTTCTTTAGTTGTTTTCCAGCTTTCGCATCCATAAATGAGGGTGGATATTACATTTGAATTAAATAGTCTTAATTTGGTTTTTGTGCTTATAACTTTTGAATTCCATATGTTCTCAAGATTCTTGAAGATTGATGCTACTTTTGCAATTCTGATCTTAACTTCCTTTCTGGTGTTACCATCTTGGTCTATGTAGCTGCCAAGGTATGCAAATTGATTGACTTCTTCAATATCTGTCCCTTCTATGTGTATTTTTCCATTTTGATTAAGGGGAATTTTCATTAATTTTGTTTTGTCCTTGTTAATTTCAAGTCCTATTTTGCTAGCCAGTGAAGACAGGCTATCTGTTTTTTTCTTGCATGGAATTCACACTGTTAATGATAAGAGCTATGTCATCAGCAAAATCAAGATCTTCTATTTGGGTCTCATGTACCCAGTCAACACCTGTGTTACCTGTGCAGCATTTTTTTCATTATGAAGTCTATTGTAATTCCAAAAAGTAAAGGAGACAGTATACATCCTTGTTTCACACCTGTTTCAATCTGGAACCATTCACTTATCCCTTCTTCTGTTTTGACTGCACGAACATATCCATTGTATAAGTCCTTAATGATATTGACAATTTTAGAAGGTATTCCATATAGACTTAAAATTCTCCATAATGAATCTCTGTGTATGCTATCAAATGCTTTTTTAAAGTCTATGAAGTTCAGTATTAATGGTTTCTGCTTTTCAATATGTTCTTCAAGTATTATTCTTAGAGTAAAGATCTGGTCGAGACAGCTTCTCCCTTTTCAAAATCCTGCTTGTTCTTCTCTCATTGCAGTATCCACTATATCTTCAAGTCTATTCAAAATGACCTTGCAAAATACTTTTGACACAACTGATATTAAGGTTACTCCTCTCCAATTGTTACAGTCACTAAGGTTCCCTTTTTTTTTTTTTGGTATTTTAACAATGATTCCTTTTTTCCATTTAGAAAGGACCTTTTCTTATTTCCAGATCTTGTTAAACATTCTCTGTAGTTGTCTCATGTTGTCACTATTGATAGCTTTTAGCATTTCGGCTGTTATTTCATCTTTACCTGCAGCTTTGTTGTTAGCCATTAAATTCACTGCTGTTTCAATTTCATGCAATGTAATTTCATCTAGGTTGACATTTAGTTGTGGGGCTGGTAAGTCGGTTTCAAGGTTTAACAATTCTTTTGGGTGTGGTCGATTAAGTATTTCTTGGAAGTGTTCAGCCCATCTTTGCTTTTGGTCTTTACTTGATGTTAATAGGGTTCCAGTTTTGCTAAGGATTAGTCTTTCTTTAGATGTAATAGTACCTGTTAGCCTTTTTTGTATGTTATATAAAGTTTTGCTGTCTCTTGTTTTTGCTGCTTTTTCTGCCTCTTTCACCATACTGTCCATGTATTCTCTTCTATCCCTTCTAGCTGAACTTTTTACTTTCCTGTCTAGTTCTTTGTATGTTGCTTTAACCAGATCTTTTCCAAGATCTGTTTTTACATTCAATATGTCTAATTTGCCTGCTCGTCTTTCATATATGTACTTCCATGTGTTTTCTGATATCCATGCTTTTCTATTTGTTTTTTTTTCAGTCAAGCGCTTGCTTTTGCTGCTGTGATTATGGCTGTGCTGTAAGAATTCCATAATTCATCTATACCTATCTCCTCAACTTCATTGGGTGTTGTGGAATGATTGGCAAGTTCCTGATTGAAATTACTGTTAGCATTCTCTTCTTGTAGTCTGGTGCTGTTTACCTTTCTGTGTATTGATTTCTTATGTTGGCTTTTCAATTTTAGTTTTATTTTCCCTATGCACAGGTTGTGATCACTGTTAACATCTGGACCCCTATAAGCCCTTACATCTATCAGAGATGTTCTGTATTGGTTTCTAATACAAAAATGATCTATCTGGTTTCTAGTTCTATCATCTGGAGATATCCACGTTGTTTTATGTATCTCTTTGTGTGGAAATATTGTGCCTCTAATGGCCATGCCTTCTGTTAGACATATTTCAGTTAAACTCCTGACTACGGAAGAAAATGTTATAACTAGTTATTCTAAATATTTTTCTTTAAAGCCATCTGAAAGACTCATGGTTGATTATAACGACAATACTAGTGTGTAAAGCCGCATCTTACATACAGAGCTGTGCTGCTTTAGGCGTATAGTAAAAGAAGATTAATATAGAGCGTGCTAACTGCTAGCTACTAAGCAGTTTATTAGACCAGCTGACAGCTGTTGTGCCCAATTTTTAAAAAATCGCGACTTCCCAATCAAGAAATAATTTTTTTTTAAAAATCCATGTGTAGAGTGGGCGAAAAACAATAATACATGCACAGAGAGGCCGAAAAACAATAATATATGCATAGAGAGGCCGAAAAGCAATAATATATGCATAGAGAGGCCGAAAACAATAATATATGCATAGAGAGGCCGAAAAGCAATAATATATGCATAGAGAGGCCGAAAAACAATAATACATGTATAGAGAGGCTGAAAAATAATAATACATGCATAGAGAGGCCGAAAAACAATAATACATGCATAGAGAAGCCGAAAAATAATAGCACATGCATAGAGAGGCCGAAAGACAATAATACATTAATAGAGCAGGCCAAAAATAATAATACATGCATAGAGAGGCCGAAAAACAATAATACATGCATAGAGAAGCCGAAAAATAATAGCACATGCATAGAGAGGCCGAAAACAATAATACATGCATAGAGAGGCCGAAAAACAATAATACATTCACAGATAAAAGGGATGCAACTGCAGTAATACTAGTTTAAATAATAAAGGTAGATAGAGGTGTATGGTGTAGTTTTACAAAGTGGCAGAGGAAGCGAGTAAACTGAGAAAAAACGAATAGAAAATATGAGAATGTATAAATGAAAAACATACGACATTCGATATTTCGGCGTGAGCCTTTTTCGAGGATTACATGCAAAAACGAGACAAAACAAATAACTAAAAGAAGAACTTATCTTAGTATGGCCTCCTCCAGAAGTAGGAAACAGAGAAATGCGTGTCCACTAGAAGATGCTTTGGGACCACGCTGGGCAACACAAAGGATAACCCGACAGAGCTAATCATAAATAAAAGGTGGAGAGATAGGAAGAAAACAGGTGGTTGAAAGGGGAGGGCAATAGAAACATGATAGCCGCTAGAGGAGAAGGTGTCGAGGAGGGGGGAAAGGAGAGATAATGAATGAAGAACATAAACACCTGCAGGGAGAAAATGTGAAACTGATGAATAGAACAAGACCTTATAAACACCAATATGTTGCCAGAGAAGAAAAGAGGATGGCGATAGGGAGGGGTAGCTAGGAGAAAGAAAGTAGAGTAAAATAAAAGGGGGGGGGGAGTGGAAAACTAAAGAAGTTATATAAAGCTGAAGACATTGTTAATTCCAGCTGAGTGGAGACAGAGCCAGCCTGGAAGATAAGGCGCTGTTCTGGGACCCTCCGAGATCGTACATCAGCAGAACAAGAGCGGATCGCAATAACAGAAATGTCCTATTTTCCCCTGTGGTTGTCAAAGCAAAAACGATTAGCCACAGGTGTCCAGGCCCTCTTAGAAATATCATTAAGATGTTGGTGAAAACGATCTTATAAGCGCAAACCAGTCTCCCCTATGTACTTCATACCACAACGTTTGCACGTTATAGCATAAATAACATTGGGTGAAGTGCAGATGAAACCCTCCTGAACTGATAACGTGGACTTAGGGAAGAAGATCTGGCTAGTCTCGACAACAAACGGACAAGTGTTGCATCTATGGAGTCCGCAACATTTGGTACCATAAAAAGTGTTATCTGTCTTAAGGCGACTACGAACTAAAAGGTCCCTGAGGTTCTTTCCCCGTCTGTAGGTCACCAATGGAGGTTCCCCAATAAGTTCACGTGTATCAGGCTCGGTCTGGAGGAGATGGAGATGGCGAAACAGTATGTTTTTTAACTGCCAAACTATGAGGGTGGTGTGTGAGTACCAGTTTAACTCTGTCCGAGCTACAGCGCGGTTTAGGGGTGAGGGCTTGTTGCCGCAATATGTGGCTGATGCGCTTCCAAGATGACAAGAGAACATGTTCTGGATAGCCGCGTTGATGGAAGAAATCTAGCATTTTATGAACTTGATCCTGGAGATCCAAATCCTCAATGCAGAAACGTCGCAACCTAAGAAGCTAGGGAAAAGGAATAGAGTCCTTACACGATCTAGGATGGGAGGAAGAGTACAAGAGATAGTTGTGAGAGTCTGTAGGTTTATAGTGAACAGAAGTAGTAAGCCCGGTAGGGCCGATAGTAACGGCAATGTCGAGAAAGCTAACGGAAGTAGCAGAGACATGAGAGGTGAAAGAAATGACAGGACTGTACTCCTTAACAAAACTGATAAAATTGTCAAGATCTTTCTCTGGCACTGATGTGACTCCAAACCCGTCATCTATGTAACGACCATAGAAGGCGGGAAAGGAGCCTCTAAAGGCTATCAGAACCTTGTGTTCGAAGTAGCCCATGAACAGACATGCGTAGCTGGGGCCCATTTTGGTACCCACGGCCACACCACTAAACTGGTCGAAGTAAAGGCTCTATCGGCTTATTCTTTGTGTTGCCCAGCGTGGTCCCTATGCATCTTCTAGTGGACACGCATTTCTCTGTTTCCTACTTCTGAAGGAGGCCATACTAAGATAAGTTCTTCGTTTAGTTATATTTTTGTCTCGTTTTTGCATGTAACCCTCGAAAAAGGCTCACGCCGAAATATCGGATGTTGTATGTTTTTCATTTATACATTCTCATACTTTCTATTCGTTTTTTTTTCTCACTTTACTCACCTGCCACTTTGTAAAACAACACCATAAACCTCTATCTACCTTTATTAATACATTCACATAGTGGCTGAAATTGATTTTTTTCCCCCGGGTCCTACAACAGAATACGAACCATGTAACAGATTTCACTGATATGTTAGAAAAGTAGACACCGTCCTGTCAGAAAACAAAGTTTGTATGATAGCAACTGTGTGTGTATATATTCTCCTTTAGACGGTTCTAATCACTTGTAATTTCCAGGTAAGGTACTTATTACTTTTCAAACTTTTAAATTTAATTCTAGAGTGCGCAATATGAACATTCTGAATTGTGATATTATACATATGAGAATATACCCACTCTTTTCTGAGTCATCTAAACAAAAGACAAGCGGATGTTTATGAGCGTGACTTTACGGTTGTTTATCTCAGTATAACAGCAGCAATAACAACAATAATTAATAATAACTAGTTTCTTTTTCAATTAATCTATGATAAAATTTTGCTGTGATGACACACCTGATCTGTTTGCTTTTTTCTGATACAGACTACCTAATTAAATTTTACCCATCTGTACCAGTGCTGTCCTCTAGCCTCTTTTGCTTTCGTTGTTCTCTTCCTGAATGTGTTTCATTGTTTTAGTATATTACTGCGCCATTAAATATAATTACAATATAAAATCCGCATTGCTCGAATTTTTTTTCGTACTTTCTATTTTCTAATTCAGACATGCGAGGGGAGGGGATAGTTGAACAGAAGATTCGAACAGAATGAGATTGTGGTCTGCAACCGAAGCTGTTAACCTATTATAATCTGGTCCAGCGAATGCAAACGTAGTCCAACAGTAAGCCATGGATGAAACGGATATGCCGGGTGGAAAGGCACAGATATAGCAGCCCGGCTGTAAAGCGCGGCATAAAGCAACCACTGCCCTGTCAAGTCGAATCAAGAAGAAGAAGATATTTTTAAAAAGTTCTTTAAGTGTCTTCTTTTCTGTCTGTGATGTATGCGCATTCGGCAATATTCACATTTCTGCAGCCTCTGTTTTTTTTTTTTTTTCAGTTTTCTTGCCCAATGCCTGATGAAATAAATGTGTAACAATATAACTCGTCTCAGCTTTAACTGCCGAACTGTTTATTTACAGTAGGGTTTCTCAAACAGTGGAGAATATTCTCCTTTTTCAAAGGAATTTTAGAATTTGTTTTTGTTTTTTTTTAAGTGGGACCATAGATTTAAAGTGGAACACTTATTATTTGGAATGCACCTTTTGAGTCAATCTTGACAGGGGATGGGGGGAAGGGAGAAGAAACACTCAAAAATGACATTCGGATATATGGTGCCACTGATTTAGAACTGAGGATATGTCCCATGTTCTACTGAAAATAACTTTATAGCCATCCTCGCCCTCCTACTAATTTCCATCACCCACTATTGGGTAATTAAGATCTAGGAAATTGTGTGCTCTGTTTTTTCTCGCACTGACGACTGTGTGTAATACAATGCCTTGTAAGTTATGATTATAGATTTATTATAGCCTTGTATATTAAGACAGTATCACTGTTATTAATGTTGTTGTTATTATTATTACTATTAACATGTTATTATAGTTATAATTATTATTGATAAGTAGAAAGTAAGTCAGAAACAATAGAAAATTTGAAAACAGGAGGGACAGGAACACTCCCACAGTATTAGTAGTATTACGATAGAATTAGGTTCATTCATTTGCATGTCCCTTGTGTAACTTTGCCTCCCAAACAGCACTCCTGTAGGCCTCTCGGTTGTGAGCAAGATGGCCTGCCACTGCTGCATCCATTTGCAGATCGTCAACGATGTCGAGAATTAGGTAGATACTTAGAAATACTACACAGGACTGATGTCGATAATATAGGACGGATTAAGAAAACACACTCAGAATATCTTCTTCTTCTTCTTCTTCGTTCGCTTCTACCACCAAAACCACACTGTGATCCTACTGAATTTACGCCTGTGGTCCTCGTTAGGTCTTGTGGTCTCCTGTGTGGTCCCCGAAAGGACCACACGAGATCCACGAGAGGACCACAAGGGGTTCAGAGTATCACGGGGCTTCAGCCTGTATTCTTGGTGGGTCTCTGAAGCGGGACTGCGTGACACCGTGTTTTTCGTTGCACCAGTTTAGTCTAGGGTTGGATTTTCTCACCGGAAGACCTCGACGTGTTTAGGATATCAGTGCATCCCCGCTGGGTGAGAGGCGGTAGCCCACCCAGGCCAGAGTTGGACCTTCTCACTGGAAAACCTCGACGTGTTTTGAGATACCCGTGTATCACAGCCGGGTGAGAGGTGGTTGCCCATCCAGTCCAGGGTTGGACTTTCTCACCGGAAAGCCTCAGCGTGATTAGGATACGCAAACATCCCCGCCGGGTGAGAGGTGGTTGCCTATCTAGACTGCCCTGGTCCAGTGTCTCCGACTTCAGCATTTTGCGGTCGTGGCCGCTACCCTTCCTAGTTGTGACCAGGATGGAGCTTTTGTCCAGGAGGACGAATCCTCGCCACTAGTGACTTCTACCTCTGGGTTGAGCCGGTTTAGGCATATTATCCCAGTATGGGCGTGTTTGAGACGTGACCGACCTCTAGAGCAGAGGTACTGTGACATGTATAGCCTTCAAGTTTCACCCCTGGTGTGAGCCGGTTTAGGCAAAATTCACCAGTATGGGTGTATATCAGGCGTGACCGACCTCTAGAGCGGAGGTGGCATGACATGTCTAGCCATCAAGTTCCACCCCTGGTGTGTGCCGGTTTAGGCAAATTTCACCAGTGTAGGTGTATTTCGGACGTGGCCGGCCTCTGGAGCAGAGGTGTCGTGGTATGTATAGCTTTCGTAGCGATACTACTGGACATACCGATTAAACTTCCCTTTATCCTTTCCACCACCTTTTCCCATCGGCACGGCACGGCAACCTTTATTTCTTTCCCGCATTTCTTCCTTGACCGGGAGGAGCTTCACTCCACGCGCGGCATTTGAAGAGTCTCGCCAGCAGTGTCTTAACCTCTGGGACAAGCTGGTTCATGCATTTCACCCGATATGACTGCACTCAGGACGTGGCCGACCTCCAGAGGTGCCGTGATTTGACTGTTTGCTTCGCTTTGTCATTTCTACCACCTTTTCCGCAGTGATGCTGCACGGGAACCTCATTTGCACCTTTCTTCATTGGCCGGGAGGAGCACCGCTCCACGCACGGCAGCCGAAGAATATCGCCAACAGCGGTACCCAGAATATGAAATAGGAGGAATTACTCAGACAACAATAGTACATATGGAGACAGACAGAGGACACTGTGAAAACAGATAGCCCTTAAAGGTATCGAAAACACTTGATACTTGATAAGAAATTTGAATAGACAGATTTGAGCAACAGACTTACTGACAGGTGAGGCATATTTGTTAATCTTAAGACGCAGTTTGCACATATGAATAGTCAGTGGAACAATCAGTATGTAGTCAACCAGCTGACCAATAGAAAGATCTAAAGGTATCCTACTGGACAACTGACTTACAATATACAAGTCAGGCAGGCAGTTTTAAAAAGGAGGAGGACAGGATAAGTACAGACTAAATTTGTGTTTCAAGTAATTATTAATATTGCGTGAGAAGTGCAGAAGATTTGATCATTTTAAAACTTTGTGTAAAATGCTTTCGGAGATATCTCATGTTGATATTTGTGAATTTCGGTTGATAAGTATTAAAAGTGAATTATAATTTGCTTCAAGCACGAACTATCTGAATTCTATGATGATTTTGAGTGTCAAAATTTCAGTCTCGTGGTGAACCATGTTGAACCACGTGTAGTGACATTCTGAAATGTTGAAGTGAACGAAAAGGAAGAATTAGGAATGTATATTAATAACTTTAAAGTAACAAGGATTATCAAAATTTTTGCCGCTGCCACAGCCTAAAACAGAAATGAGAGGAAATCAACTTAAAGATTATATTAAAGAACAATAAAGACTGCAGAAAAACCAACGGAGAACACTTCATCATCAACATTATAAAGAACAGTAATCAAATCAAAGAACGTCTTCAATACTATAATAATTCAGAACAGTTCTGTGTTATATCTGGAGTTTTGTTTAAATAATTACTGCAAATACCCACTTTAAAAAAGTATACTTCTGAAATATTGAAAGCAGTACATGCTAAAATAAACAATGTTAATTACTTTACAGGTGAAATTTCTGTTTTACGTTCGATGCCTTCACAATAGCAACTTTAAGCCGATATCATCAATGACTATCTATACGCAGTCACAAGGAAGATTATGCTACTCACACTGATGTACACATTACAGATGTCTAGAGATGTCCAAATTAACCACGAAGCCCTTTGAAATGTTTGAATTGTTGCTGCAGGTCATGATGGTTATCATCGCGGCTGCGCTGCTGGCCTTTCTGCTGATCAGACTACATGACTCGGTGAATTATATAAAAACAGTGCATGTGATCTACAGAAAGGTTGTAGTATTTAAGGTTTATACTTTTATTAATATTTTATATTTGCTTTTACTGACGTGAATTATTATTCAATCTTTTATTCTGTCTGGCCGCCGTCGTATTGAGTGGTGGAAGGCTGACTACACCAACGTTCACACCTTACATGTGAATAACAGGAACACGAAACAACAATCCTTTTTTTATAAAATCACGATCCTTGTATTTACAAAATTCTGATCCATAAGGCAACACAAATCAACAAATCCTATGCACATGATGTCCATATAAGTATACATTTCCACACGCGTTATTGATTCATAAAAAAGGTTCCTTGAATAATATGATTTCAATCCTGATTACAATGCACATACTAAACTATACACGTCAGCCTCCATCTATCGAATCATCCTTCGTCCACGACTCGTCGCTGGACTTCCACGTGCTCAACTTCTCCCCCTTTTCTTCTCTTCTCGTCTTATATACCTGGTCAGCCCGGACTCGAAGGCCTGGGGATTTCCATTCAAAACTTGGCCGTCTCTGGCCAGTGGGATTTCCAATCAAAACCGGGTCACTGCTTGCTATTTTTTCCACTCCTTACAAGGTCATATTTATCTATGACGACAACGGCGATTATGCCTACACCTAAACTACATCCCCACACACACACACACACCCACAGGCACATACAAAAGAGCTTACACATATGCACATACACATCTGCCTTCAATGGACCGTCACATGAAGCATGGCAGCGTTCTAGAGGTTGAAACACAGCAGAGTTTTGGATTTCTGACGCAGACGACTGTATCTTATCTTATATCCTTCCCGTGCCGTTAGACGTCACATAGGGCTCGCAAAGTAGTTCGCCAATTTTTCCTGTCTTCGGCGAGTCTTTCAACCTCAACAAAGGATTTTATGCCTGTTAACTTGGCCTCTCTTAATAATGTCCTCTTCAGAGTTTCACGCGGTCTGCCCCTTTTTCTTCGGCCTGTTGTGTTCCACTTGATAGCTTGTTTTGGGATTCTCTGATCATTTCTTCTCATCAAGTGACCAACATATGTCCATCTCCTTTTCCTGATCACCCGTGAGACTGGTTGTTGTTCAGTCATCTGTCTTATCTCTGCATTGTTCTTGAATTCATTCCACTTGATGCCGAGTATTTTCCTTAGGCATTTGTTTTCAAAAGAGTCTAATTTCTTGTCTATTTCTTTAGTTGTTTTCCAGCTTTCGCATGCATAAATGAGGGTGGTATCTACCTCCCCGTACATCTTCTGTAGTACGTGGGTAAAAGAATGAAACACGAAAGCGCCTTTAGTTCGCATATGCTAATTATAAACATACCAGTCTTGCACTGAACTGACGCTGAAGTCATGCAATAAACTGAATGCTGAACGATAAAGACAGAATAGGTTTATGTGTACATTTCTTTGTTGCTGGTAAATATAAAATTGTACATTCTCTCTATCTTCAAAAAGGAAATTAATTTTGAACAAATTTGAATTCTTTTGTCATCTAAACTGTTCTGGTCTCCTGTTCTGCTCTCTTTCGTGTGTCCAAGATTATAATCATTCTGTGTCTGTATTTAATTTAATAATGTGAGTCCACGTATATAATGACATAGAGACAGCCTTTAAACACACAAAGTCACATGAAGTTACTATAGTGATGGGAGATTTTAATGCCAAAGGAATAACTTCAGACATCGTTGGTGACTATGGACTGGGGAAGAGGAATGACAGAGGTTGTAAATTAATTGAATGGACAAGAATACATAGCATGGTTGTAGGAAACACCTGGTTTAAACAACATCACCGAAGACTGGCAACGTGGTGCAACCCAGACTTTTAACCAGATAGACTACGTATTAATCAACAAACAATTCTGGAATGCATTACTGACAATAAAAAACATGCCAGGAACCGACTGCAATAGTGACCATGACCCACTCTGTGGAAAAATTAGAACAAAGCTAAAGAAAGCATACTGAAAAGTGATAAACATCAAACTGAATACAGAACTCCTTAAAAATGACCAAGAAATGCCGAGAACAATACAGAGTTATTATAACAAATAGATCCAATGCAATAGCAAAGATAAATAGTATACATGAACAATTGGCAATTTTAAGAGATTCTATCCACCAAACTGTTAAGGAGATAATACCACCGAAAAAAGAAGCCCCTAAAAATAAATGGATGACAGGCGACATCTTAGGACTGATGGGCAAGAGGGGGAGGAGTAAAAATAACCAAGAAAAATATAGCAAGATAAATAAAGAAATAAGACGCAAATGCAGAGAAGCAAAGGAAGTGTGGATAAATGAACAATGCAGACATATAGAGGACTCTCATAATAAATGCAGCAAAAACATGCACAAACGAATTAGCGAACTCACAGGCAGGAAGACAAAATATACCACAGGATGCCTGAAATAAAAAAGGTGAAATATTAATGGGAAAAGAAGACATTGTGGACAGGTGGACAGAGTATATGGGTGAGCTATATGGAGGAGAAAGACCAGAATTAACACCGG
Organism: Achatina immaculata; assembly: GCA_009760885.1. Taxonomy (NCBI): domain Eukaryota; kingdom Metazoa; phylum Mollusca; class Gastropoda; order Stylommatophora; family Achatinidae; genus Lissachatina; species Lissachatina immaculata. The sequence goes on along the minus strand of CM019691.1, from coordinate 26,432,272 downwards.
ATACTGAAAACTGTGATAGACCACCAATACTTGAAAATGAAATTATAGATGCCATCAAACACATGAAGAAAGGAAAAGCGACTGGGCCTGATAATATAACAATAGAAGAAATAGAAGAGCTAGAGGAGATAGGAATACAAATAAGAACCAAGTTACTCAATGACATTTACAACAGTGGTTATATGCCCAGTGACCTGCTTAAATCCACGTTTATAGCACTACCAAAGAAACCAGGCGCAAAGTAATGTGACGACCACCGGACTATCAGCCTTTCATGTCACATAACGAAGCTACTTCTGGGAATTATTATGAGAAGAACAAGGAAAAAGATAAAAATGGAAATAGCAGATGAACAATTTGGATTTGTTGAAGGAAAGGGAACACACAATGCCACTTATGCTTTACGAACCCTAACAGAAAGAGCTTTAGAAGTACAGAAAGATCTCTACTTATGCTTCATTGATAAGGCATTCTACAAGGTGAAACATAATGAAATTATTAAAATGCTTGAAGACATCAGTATAGACGGCAAAGACCTGAGGATTGTAAAACATCTATACTGGCAGAAAGAAGCAGGAATTCGAGTTGAAAATAGAAGTGGAAAATATCAACCTATAAAAAAGGGGTGCGACAAGGATATGTACTATCTCCAGACCTTTTTTTTTCTCTGTACAGCGAGACTATTCTAAGAACGATCATCGCAGAACCAGGCATAAAAATTTGAGGTATGCAGACGACACAGCACACGGAATGGCACTTGATTGATTGTAATGATATATCTAAGGAACAGTTGTATTCGGATCTTACTCGAACAGTAATATATATGGCTATTAATTAAAATGAAAGAAAAACTTACGTATAATTGGGAAGGAATATGAAAAAAACCAGAATTAAGAAAAATAACGATCAGTTTTTACGCAATGCTTTTTCTCTGTGAGTCGAGGGTCACAAGACATGCGCAGTCGCAATGTGGGGTCAAGGGCCGGTGCCATGCGCAGTTTCAATGTAGGTCACACATCGAGTATGTACACCTCTGTACTACCAATAACATTATCGAGTGTTCTGCTGGCTGTAATTGGCCTTCTCCGCGTCTTTGATGTTTATCATCAGCTCAGTTTTTTACTTTTTATCGTAACATCGCGTTACAATGTTCATTATTTTCTTCCTTGGCCTACCTCTGCCTCTTTTCCAATTTATTTTTCTTGTAATCGCGTGTTTTTCAAGTATTATGCTTCCCTTTGTATGTCAAATGAATGTTGACTGTCATTTTCTTATTGATGAAGTTAGATTCCTTTCTTCATTTGCCTTTGTTAAACATTTCTTGTTTGTTATCTTAGCTTTTTTGTTAAAAAAACAATATTCAAAGAAACCATACCTCTGTTGCATCTTTTGATCTTTATATTTATCACATTGTCCCTGATTCACTTCTATAGAGTAGGATGGGCTCAATGTAGCATTAACGTTAACAATACTGCTGCGTCACGCAGATTGCTTTCATTATACAAGCTATCGTTTGCTGTTAATTACGTAAAATACAGATGACTAAACAATTCAAAAGACTTGAGTTTTACTTCTTCAGCTTTCAGAGCCACTAAGGCTCATTGCTGCAGATAAAGTTCGCCTCTATTCCTAATCTCTCTCCAGTTGGTGGTACTAGTTTCTTTTATATCCTCTTCTATGCTGTCTTTTCATCTCCGTCTTGATCTTGTTTCTTTCATTTCTTGTGCATACATAATTTTAGTTTGTTCTCTTCCATTCTTTCTACATGGTCTAACCAGCGTAATCTGTTCAGTTTCAAGACATTTATAATTTGTTGGGATTTAAATAACCTGTTCATTTCAGTGTTCTTTCTAGCTCTCCATTGTTGGTATCCTTTATAGAATAGAAGGTTTGATTTACATATAATAGAGAGGGAATTTAAAAAAAAAACAGAATTAAGGAAAATAACGATCAGTTTTTATGAAGCTTAATCAATCGGAATGTTTTTCCATGAGTCGAGGGTCACGAGACATGCGCAGTTTCAATGTCGACCACATTCCTTTGCGCCTAGTTTCTTTGGTAGTGTTATAAACGTGGATTTATGCAGGTCACTGGGCCACTGTTGTAAATGCCATTCAGTAACTTAGTTATTATTTGTATTCCTATCTCCTCTAGTGCCTCTGTTTCTTCTATTGTTATATTATCAGGCTCAGTCGCTTTTCCTTTCTTCTTAGGATCTTGTTCTCAACGATCTGCAATTGTTGTTCACTTTGTTATACTACACATTTCTGATCCATACATGACGGCTGGTCTTATTATAGTTTTGTAGATTGTTATTCTGTCACACGGTGCAGGTGCCTTGTCTTGAAGTGACAGGCTTTGTACCCAGAGGTATATATTATATCCTTCCCGTGCCGTTAAACGTCACATAGGGCTCGCAAAGTAGTTCGCTAATTTTTCCTGTCTTCGTAGAGTCTTTCAACCTCATCAAGGGATTTTATGCCTGTTAATTAATTTGGCCTCTCTTAACAATGAGAATTTCAAGCGGTCTGCCTCTTTTTCTTTGGCTTGTTGTGTTCCACTTGATAGCTTGTTTTGGGATTCTCTGATCATTTCTTCTCATGCTGGAGCATGGGGCCAACGAGACCCCCCCCCCCCCCCCCACTAAAAAAAACGATTAGTGTTATGTACTAGACAGAGAAGCCTCGAAAAACTTGTTTACACACAAATACCCCAAAGACCTTCTCTTTCACTCTAGCTACACCCTCCTCCATTCTCACTATTTCCCCCATTTCAAACTACCATCGTCCTGGCCTGTTTCAAAACATTGCTTCCAATAAAAAAATAATTGTTCACATAATTTTCTAACACACAGACCACCAAACACCCGTGACCACACAAACATTTTTTTGGGTGTTTTTATTCATCAGATTTATAGTGACATGACGTAACTTTAAAATTATAAACTTCAACAATGGAACAAAACTATACAACAATAAGAGTTTTTAAACATGTTAAAAAATTGTATTTATTCCAATGGCACATGTTTTAAAAAGAGTTAAAAGTTGTCCATTAATATAATAACAACAAATCATCAGCCTTATTTCTTTTCTAATACCTCATACTTGTTTTTATTAAATTGTGCTAAACATGACCACAAAAAAAAATTGTAGAAAAACAATTATTATATAATAGAATAACAACTATCACACTATAATGAAACATTATCACAACTGTAAAAAAAATATAAAATAACTGCCAAAAAAAAGCAGATTAATTTCTGTAAAAATGAATCACAATAAAAGCAGTTCATTAAAAAAGTGAAACATGCAAAACTAGTTCTTACATTTAAAATGGTACATCAGAACACAAGAAAAACAAAACATTGTCAGTATACCTGCATATGCTTTCCTTCAGAGCAAACATTTATTTGGAAAGATTAAAAAGAGATGAAACATCAGACAGATAATATTAGATTTGAAATATGAATCCACATACAGAAGATTACACTTGCACACAATTTTATCAGCTTTATTAAAAAAAAAACTCATATGTAGAAAAATAATAATGAGAAGAACTAAGAAAAGATTTTCCTTGTGTCAAATAAATCCCAACAGCTCTAGAATAACAGTTATCTCAATCTCAAAGAAATCCAAGCCATTTCAGAATGAGAGACATTATTCCAAATATCAAAGAAATCAAATGCTTTTAGAATGATAAAAGACTTTTCTAATATCAAAGAAATCCAGTTTTATAATGATAAAGATTAATCCAGTAATCCTAAAGGTTTTAAAATGATAAAGATTGTTCCCAAAGCAAAGAAATTCCTTCAAGTTAATAAACACACTAAATGGTACCACAAGTAACAATCTGAGTAAATGGTGAAGGTAAAATTCCCGTTTCCCTGCCATTAAGGCATATTGGGGAATACAGTGTTAGGCCCATATTTTCCATGACCTTCTGAATAACTTTCACATATAGTTAATGAACTTCTTCTTATGTGACAAATAATAACATGTGATATCCTTTTCCATGACCTGAATTCCGTAAATTATTATCTGTTATCACTCTTCTTCTGCAAGATGAAGGTTTATAAGGGTACAAGATATGGTTTACCTGACAATTATTTACACTTATAATTTCGATGTTATTATAAACCTATGATTTCACGGCTTGTGAATAAAATCCTTCAAATTTCAGTTCTTTATGAATACAGTCCTTAAAATTTCAACAGCAATGGACGTGATTAGACGTATTAAGGATGGTAAAAACTCAAGAAAGTGTGACAGTCAGCATCTGTTGCAAGACACCTGATGCTGGTGATGCTGATGACAAATTTTAAAAAATTTCTCTACAGAAGGAATGATTATCTTGAACATTTTTAGCATAGATCAACAATCTACATACTGTTCACTTGAATATCCAGTAAAATAAAGTGAAAAATAAATTATCTGTAATGTCAGCTATAACTAGAAGAAAACCATGATGAAAACTTACAAGAGGCCAGAAACACCACCACACAATGACTATTGCGTGCTAAACAGAAATAAGCAAGTCAACATTTTCCACCTCAGAACTGGAGGCAACCGACCTCGAAATTACATATATATATACAAAATTTATGACTAGCAAGCAATTTCCCTCTGCTTGCATGTGCCCAGGCATCTCAAGCTGTGGAACACGTCCTCTAGAACTGCAGATTATGAAAAACTCAGACACAACTACTGGCTCAATGGGACTACTCAAAAAGCTAAGCTCTATGATTCTATACAGGAACTACAAAACAGTTCAATTTTTCCAAGAGACAGAACTACAGATATAGACAGTAAATGGATATTATTTATATTTGAACTGAATAATCTTAGCTTGGTTTTTGTGCTTAGAACTTTAGAGTGCCATATGCTCTCAAGATTCTTGAAGGTCAGTGCTGCTTTTGCAGTTCTAATTCTAACTTCCTTTCTGTGTCACCATCCTGGTCTATGTACCTGCCGAGGTACTGGAATGCAGTGGTAATAATCCTTTATCATTTTGACATTCTTTCTTTTTAAAATGTTACAGGAAGACTAAGGAACAGTGACTGGTCTACTACCAATACTGACACACTCATGTTCCTATATCTTAATCACCATATCCACTAGTACTGTAAGTTTATTAGGAAATCCTGTACACAGAACTATTCACACAGGAAAATAAAATCGCAAGGAATTTATTCATTTCATTATTTCATTCATAGTGTGCCTTGATGACAAATGTTAGTATTCATGATTCTCTAGATTCAATGATGATTAGTGTTTCCAATCAGTTCACTGTTTCTTCTAAGAATACGAGCTTGCTGATGGTCTGATGTAAGAGACATCATGTCCCATATCAGATGAGGCTGTTCTATTAGAGCACTCTTTTATGACGTAACTCTGGGGGTGAAGATGCTTGTCTAATGAGGCAATCAGCAACCCATAGCTGATATGCCAGTGCCTGGGTTAGTGAACCATAGCTGACAAAGACCATGTCCCACCTCTCTGTGGTACCCCCAGTAACAGGCCTAGCCTGGCTTAACAGGACACAGGGATCACCATAGTCCCATGGTGGTGGAGTCTGCTAAAGAAGCATTGCACACCCCCTGCTTTTTAGCTGTACTCAGGGACTGAAAAAGTAGCTGCCATATCCTGTTCCCACGCCGATACAATGCTATGCCTCAACACCTCTACAGCATCGGCTGCAAAAAACAACAGCTCGAGTTACAGGGAGTTCGTACAAGTATGACATTACTCTTATTTATGACATGCTGTCAATGTTCAATACAAAAGCATTTAGAAATACATTCTTTTTTCCCAAAAATGTTAAAAGCTGAAAAGTAATTAAACAGAATTACTGTAAGCAGGAATTAGGCATACTAGTTTTTAAAGCAAAAACATTTTAGAGATTTCAGCAAGATACCATACACTACCTGTCATCACAAAATAGCAAAGAAATAAAGAAATTCCTTTAACTTAATAAACACACCGACAGATACTACAAGTAACATTCTCAGTAACATTCACATATAGTTAATGAACTTCTCTGCAGTCACTACATGGCGCTGTATGCTTAACTCTTCCCGTGCCATAGTCGCTATAGTGAGAACTTCCTGTTAGTGCGTTGGGTGCCATAGTCGATATAGTGATAATTCAGTTGTTTAAAACACGATTCGAGGAAAATACGATTTTAATTTTCGCTCGCAAGTTATCTGCCCGTGTCAGAATTACCTGGCATCCTTTTCGCTCGCGTCACCGGTCGGTAGCCATTTTTTCCTACGTTTCTCTTCAAATCTGTGAATATTTTTCTAACCCTAGTCGAGAATGGACAAGCCCTCAGACAAGACACATATTACTGGATGTTCACTAGTTAGGTCTTTACCAGAAAGAAAGGCTAAAACAGGTGCTAGGCAGTTTTTTCTTGCATATTGTGGTAAGAAATCTTCTGACATTGTTTCTGACCATGCGTTTGACCGACAATCTGACAATGATTCTGATAGTTCGTCTGACAGTGTCTCAGACAATGTTTCTGATAGCTCGTCTAATGTTTTCTATTGTGTTTGTGTTTTTGTTTGTTTGTTTCTGCAAATTTGTGCACAAAGTGATCAAGTGATTACATTTCATGTGAGGATTTCCATTTATCATCGATTCGTGATTTCCAAGTGGATATTTACAGCTCCAGCGGTAAGTATAAAATAATTTTATTTGTGTTTTATAAATTTTTTTTCCCTTGGGGGGCTGAAAATGTTGTCGTATTTTCTCACCAGTAATTTTTTCTGAACAAACTCTGCATTTATGGAATCTTCACTCATTTTTAATTTTTGTGATGTATAATAAGTATATTTGTGTAAGATGGAAATAACTGTTAAATCACTTTTTAAACTATACCCCAAAAATATCGCGACACCCGCGCATTTTGCTTGGCACCAATGCGACGTCCACGTTTTTTCCCGCGGGCACAGAAAGAGTTAACATGCATCATCCTGGCTTCACAAAAGCATGCTGTTTTTAATCTTTACATTGCACATATTAGTGGTAGTTTCAATACATTGTACTTATTTTTCTTCATTTCAGTCAATTCTACCATAGTTACAGGAAGTTACATTGGATTTTTTTCTTTAATAATAATTTTTTAAAGCTTCCATTGTCCATTTTACTATAATACTTTGTGATCTGTTTTTCAAAGCTTAGGAATTATGAGTACTGGAATATTTGTGCTTGTCATGTAACTCATTGTTCAGCATCATCAAACAACAAAAATCTATTGATTCAGTTGTTAGCACTGAAATCTACTTTTAAAATCAGGTGCAGCCATATTTACAGATGGTTTCATTTATGCTTATAAAATATAAAAATAATACCTATTACTTCTTAGTTAAGTCAAGGTTGTTTAGAAAAGAAATGAGCAAAATTTTATAAAAATTACATAAAAGTAAATTTATTTTAGGAATGATTTAAACTTGTGTGTGACAAGGGCACTTTCCTTTACAGCATTTGAATCTTGAATCTAGGAATTAGCACTTGAGGCACACCCATACATGCTCTGCTCTCTTTTTTCAGAAACCACTTTTATAACTGCATTTATAACATAACTGCCTTCATGGAAACAGTATCTGCTGTGTGATGAAGGGTGTTGCTTGAGGTATGTAAAAAAGCTAAATGAACTGGCCTTTGGTAGCGGGATGTAAAGAAACAATAATATAAAAAATATAAACAGTTACTGTGGATGGTTGAGAAAAAAACATTCCATCTAATCCTTCTATGTTCATTTCTGTTCCTCAACCTAGAAGCTCTTATGACCTTTGGCTACTAGGGGCAACTTAATAAGGCATGCTAGAGTCCTTGTTTTATATCATTAATTATGAAATGGATGCAAAGTAGCATCATTAAAAAAAATAACTGGAAAAAAAAAACTATAAGTAACTTTTACTGTCTTGGTGCCTGTGGAGGCAGAGGGTCTGGAGTGTTCCCCCAGTTGTAGTAAGTATAAACTGGAGCATAATCCAGGGTTCCTCTTGTGTACTCATTGTCTTCCTTTTCTCGAATATTGACCTTGCCAGTGACACACTCATAATATGATGGAGGTGCTGAAAGTTAAAAAAGTCCATTTGTCAGCATTATAGTACCTACATGGTATCCTCTCATTAACTGACCTTTGTTCACCATATAACTCAAAGACTACTGTTTTAACTTTCTTGGACAGATAAGCAATATTCCATTATTTTAATTTCTTGGACAGATCAGCACTGTTCCTGACAAAATTTTTTAAAAATTCAATCTTCACAGATAACCCTGACATTTTACTGACAATAAAAATAAAGAAACCAGTAAATGTAAAGCTTTACAGATGTAACAATAATCTGACAACTATTAATAAACATTACTATAAAACAAACTTTTTCTCAGTGCAGACATCCAGTGTTATTACAAATAAATCTTTACTGTCAACAACTTCCTCATGAGGTATGGTTATATTATGTTAAGTTTCAATTTGCCTAAATGCTTGCTTTATTTATTCTTTTTTTTAAATTGGTGAATTTGTCCATGGGAACTCGAGGACATGGCTGTAATTGATTCATTTTCCTTAACATGTGACAGTTGTGGTTACATTTTTGTTGTTATAGTTCATCTTATAATGACTCCTTTTATTTCATAAGGCAGTTCTGAAGCAGACTGATGTTATAAGTTCTTTTTTATGAAAGCTGCCAAGCATCATTCAGCAAAACAGCCCTTCCCATGGCTGACTCCACAATACTGGATTAGACTGACAGGTGAGAGGAACAAACCATGTTTATTTTGAAAGGTCCAGTTTCTCTGTACTTGTGTCAAGTTTGCTTTGTCTTGAAAGGAAACTCTTAGTAATTAGGACATTAGGGAAGACCATAATAAAATTATAGAATGGATTATATGAAAAAAAGTTCCAAAGAGTCTCATAACCACATGGTAAGTACATGCACTACACTTAGTACACTGATTCAGGATCCTAATAATAAGAACTACTAATGCTAATCACTTATATAACAGTGTTTCTTGTGAAAAGGGCACACTCAGATCTAGCACCATTCTCCATCAAACTTTAAAGTAATAGAGCACATTACATATGGTTAGTCTCTATACAAAGCTGATAGTGTATTCTCCTCTTGCAAATGGGAAAGTTTTTACACAAATCCACTCATCCTCCTTACTTCAAACCAGTTATTACTTATAGATCAAGCCAGTGGCTCATTATAAAATGAACATTTAATTGAATGTCTTTAGATATTCTCTCTCCTCCTCAAAAGTGAAGCTACTGTCAGTGCTCAATACACTTGGAAATGACTGCATTATGGTACTGAAAGAATCTTACACAATAATTTTATTTCACAACATATATAAATCTAGCTAATTAGTTTATTTATAGACATAATCAACATACTTTTTGAAAAGTCCATAAATTAGCAGCTGGGTCAGGTGAGAGTATTTCTAAGTTAACAGTTTTTATACCTGCGTGCTATAAGGTCTGAAAGTTTGAGAACTAATTACTTCTACTGATAGACACTTACTTGTGCCATGGTTAATCAGCCATTGGAAAATCTTCTCAGCAAAATGAGGCTAAAAAAACTCTCACTGAATTTAACAACCATCTGCTTCATTACTATCTTTCTATTCAGAAGAGAGCAGAAAATCTGAAACAAAATTGTACAATGAAACTGTTACTTACGCAAATCAGGCAGATTACTTGGTGGGGCAGTTGGGTAAGTGACATCAGCAGAAACACTAGCACCAAAGCCAATAAAATTATTGTAACTTGGAGGAGGTGAAGGTGGATTCTGCTGCAACACTATGGACAGTGGGATTGTGCCAATAATGATTTCTAATGGAATTTCGAGATCCAATGATGGTCCTGAAGGATCCACATTCAGCTGTTAAAGACAAAATGTAAGAGTTAATGCATATATATGCTAATGAGTTACCTTATTACCACTCTTAACCTACCACGAATGATTTAAACAGCTTTTTTAAAAAATAAAAAATAAAATAACTACAATCATGTGGTTTTGTTTTGTAGTTAGGACTTCATACTTTTAAACTATTGCAAATGTTAAAAATAAGCATCACATCACTTTCCAGTAAAATACTGCAGCAGCAATTTTAATACAGAAAATGTTCATCTGTCATGGATAGTGTTTTGCAGATTAAAAGTGAATGAACTAGAACTTTCACTTATTGGTTTCCCCTTCTGATATGCAAATCATTAAGCCACTACATAACCATCTGTGGTAACAGTTGAAAGATTGTTCAGACCTTTCAACAAGAACTTTGTGACTTTGTCATTATTTCTAGAATTAACTGGGCATTTCTATTTCATAGTAAATCTCATTTGTCATTTCCCCCCCCCCCCACCTCCCAGACTTGTTTGAGTTAACTTTACTCGTAGTTGCCCATAGCTGACTGCTTGCGCCAGAGTTGACAAACCATTGCTGATCAAGACCCTGTCCCATCCTCTGTGTCTCCAATAACAGACTCAGCCCAACTGAGCAAGGATTGCTAAAGTCTAAATGGCAATAGAGTCTGCTAAAGAGACATACCACCACCTTCTGCATTTTAATTCCACTCATGAACTGAAAAAAAAAAAAACGATCTCACTGTAACCAACTCCCCATTCAACACTATACTGTGGTTTAACATCGTAACCAGTTTTAAGGACTGTTATAGCCAGAGGTGGGGTAGGAGATACGCTCTCCGCTCCAATTAAATGTCTCCAAGGCATGCGTCTCAAATAGCCTCTGACAATCCAAGTCCACCTCATGGCCGTCTCGTGGTGGAACTGCTTAAACTGACAGGAGAAGGGGCAAAAGGTGAATATCTGGCACTTGAAAACCAGACACTTCGGGTAGATGAGAGTCTTGGTTGGCAGCTCATCTAGGAGAAGGAAAACTCTGATTTAAAATCCGCCAGAGATTCTTCAGCTGCTGTGCATGGAGTGAAACTCCTCCCAAACAATGAAGAAAAATATGATTAGGGTTGCTGCGCACGCCGCCGTGGAAAAAGTGAATGAAAGGATTAAGTGAAGTAACCAGCAGTCTCAAGGTCAGGGCTACTCAAATCACAGCATCTCTGCTCTAGAGGCCGGCCACGTCCTATATACAAAATGGGGCAGACTGCATAAACCGGCTTAGCCCAGGTGTTAAACTAAGACACTGCTGGCAAGATTCATCAGCTGCTGTGCATGGGGTGAAAATCCTCGTGGCCAATGAAGGAAATGCGAAAATGAGATTAGGGTTGCCATGCGGAGCTGCTGTGAAAAGGTGATGAAAAGGATAAAGTGAAGTTTAATCGATATGTCCAGTAGTCTCAAGGTGAGAGCTACTCATGTCATGGTACCTCCGCTCTAGAGGTCGGTCACGTCCTAAATATGCCCATACTGGGATAATACACCTAAACCGGCTTAACCCAGGGGTGAAACTTACTAGTGGCGAGGATTCATCCTCCTGGACAAAAGTTCCATCTTGATCACAACTAGGAAAGGTAGAGGCCATTACCACTAAATGCTGATTATCCTAATCATGCTGAGGTTTTCCAATGCTGGATTGAGTGGGCAACCACCTCTCACCCGGCGGGGATATACTTATATCCAAAACACGTCGAGGTTTTCGGGTGAGAAAGTCAAACTCTAGGCTGGATGAGTAACCACCTCTCACCCACCTGGTGGGTATATGCTGATATCCAAACCACATCGAGGTTTTCTGGTGAGAAAGTCCAACTCTAGATTAAACTGGTGCAACGAAAACCACAGTGTCACACAATCCCGCTTCTGTGACCCATTGAGAATACAGGCCCAAGCCCCGCAATACTCTTAACCTCTTGTGGTCTTCTCTGGGATCTCTTGTGGTCCTCTCAGGGACCAAAGGACCTCTTGTGGTCCTATCAAGGAGTAAATTCAGTAGAATCACAGGGCTGTCTTGGTGGTAGAAGCGAACAAAGAAGAAGAAACATAATCACCATATCAACTACAAAGAACATCCTGCTCACAGTTCCATTGAGACAGAACAAGAACTGTAATGACTGGACAGTTCTACAGAAATATTCTGGGGATTCATTTATATGTATGTTCATACTGAAGAAGAGGCTTGTAAGATGCATCCAAATGAAGCAATGAAATGTCAATAATCAGCAATTATTCTTGTTCTGAATGATGTAAGACATCTAGTTTTGCTTTTCTGTTCAGCTGCAAGTTCATGATTATAGTAAGACAAGAAAAAGATGAACATGTGACTTACCTGAAGGATGTAGCTAATATCTATGATTCTGCAGCCATGTAGAAAAGAAGGTGGCAAAGGTGGAACCACCAGTGCCTGACCACCCCACACATCCTCTCTATGAGCTGCAATCCCTGGTCTATACATACTAGCCACCACTTTCCTCACTGTTTTCGATTTTGTTGTTGCATGGTATGTTGTTATCTGAAAAGTTAAGATTTGATGCTGATTTGGCCTTAGTTTTAAATAGTTTCTCTAAAGAATCAACTACCGTAAATTACTCATTCTTATGCTAAACCATAATAAAATCTATTACAAATACAATATCAGTCTTCCATATACCATTAGCATCACTTAGACTTGTTCTTAGTTTCTGAATTCTTTTTGTTGTCAGTTCCTTCTACTTGTAAGAACAGAAGCATGTGGGCACCCTTTCCTATACTTTAAAAGTTGTTACACAAATTCAACTATCTTTCTTACTTTATGAAATGTGTGTGCTAAAATGGTCATATTATTGACATGCATTATCATACACATCCTTATGGCACTTTTGCACCAGCATTACATAATCTGCACTCCTTTCTTGCCATTACTCTGTCTAGTCACAAGTCAAGTTCAAGTCACTATTCCTTCTCATTAAGTTCAGATCTTTAAACTGACTACATCTCAATAACTCTTTCACCTGTTGGCATACTAGTATGTCCTGCAGTCATTATTACAACAAATAGTTGAGTAATAAAAAAACAATTCACCATTTTCAGTTCCACATATGATTTGTCAATTTTTCTATTTGAACCATTAGAAATCTCAGCAGTTAGTTGTATGGCCTCTCCTGGCACAAAACCCTGTCTGTCGATACCAAATGAAGCATGGATTGGTCCAGAGGCACAACATAAACAACAGAGGGTTTTTTCATTTGACGAAAGCAGCCTTTGCTGAAAAGAGTTAAGAAACATCAATATCAACGCTATGGATCTTATTAAATAATAAAAATAAATCAATTCTGGCACAGCTAAGTAACACAGTGCAGAACTGTTCAAGTATTATGAGTGGTTATTATTACGAATATTAGAATAAACCAGTGGTCTAAATCTTTTTTTCAGGAGCCTGACCACCAATGATAATTCACAATGCACTTCTCTCTCCCACTTCATATCTCCTCCCAACAAATTTGATATTAAATTAAAAACTAAGACCATCACGCAATTCTAGTATTCTGCATTACCTAAACTTGCCACTAGGCAAACTCTAAGGATCCATCATGGGTCTGCATACACCAAGTTGAAACCATTGGGTTAAAACATCTGAGATTTGTGTGAAATAGACGAGTACAGTACTTTGGCAAATGAGCAGTCTATGAAATGCAACTTTCAGCTTGTCAAGCAATGGATTTATGAGTTTCCATTCTTTTTTTTTTTTTCCTGGCACTAAGTTCAAAAATGCAAAAGGCTTTTTTCAAATATGACAAAAATTTAGAACATAATTATTATTCAACATTCTCTTGGCTCTGATCCAGATGTCTTTGGCAGCTGATGCTGCAGTGATGCACTTCTGATAAAGGCACTGTGCGAGACAGGGAGTATATTACAATCTAGTTCTTACTTTCCAGAAAAGAAACTCCTGCACAGGCTACACAACCATAAAGGAACATATCGGTCCATATATTTATGGTAGTCTATAATATTACAATACACTGGGCACTGTGTGAAAGGTTTTGTCATCCTTTTGTTTAGTGGCTCTGAAAATTATGTCACCTATGACTATACAGGGTAGAGCAGAAACACCTGATGGTTTCCAAAATGAAATAAATAGGCATCACTCTGACTAATGAACCTTTAACAGTGTACTAATGATCTACAAATAATGACATGCCCTTTAAACAAGTTACGCACAGTGACCATGATCACGTGAACAGTGTGTGTGTTGTGTCCTCATCTTTCTGGCACCATAAATTCTCTCGATTAGGGATAGGATCGATCCTTGGGGTGAAGAAGCTGTTTATCATGCCTGTGTGGCATTCATTATTCTCATCATTATCTTCAAAGAAATAAGACCTAATTAAGCAGAATGATGATAGAGCACACCAAACAGTTAACTTCAAACTATGCAATGGCAGACGATGAAGCTCATGAGGATTTTCAACTGCTAAGTAGGGGAAATTCTGCTTGTTAACTGCACCAACAATATGATAAAATGTGTTTCATCAGAACAAAATAAACTGTCCAACATTTCAGGGTCATTCTGTGGATAACATTTCAGGGTCATTTAACAACAGACTTGCCACAGCTGTACACTTTTCACCTCTTTATTGTTTATGTTGATTTGTCAGTGACCGCATTGGCTTAATTTTGTAGGAATGGATAAGTAATCTGGAAACACTTTGTCTTGACAGGTTCACATTTGCAGCATGCTTCGTAATGGACCATCTTGGACTCTGAGTGACTGCATTTAACATCTGAGCAGTCTTTTCCTATGTGTGAACATATCTAAGTCAACTTGGTGGTTCTGTGTTAACCAAATAAAACAATCTTCTCAAAACTTCAATATCTGCATAGGAATAGTGCTGCATGATGGTGCATCATGTCAAATGTACTGCCTAAAAATCTCTAGGTGAGTAATCATTACAGACTTTGAATAAACAGCTCAGTGCCAGTGACACAGTCATGCACAGATCAACGCTCTGGCAAACTAAACTCCAAGATGGAGGCTATCACATGCTGTCATGTGAGACAGTGTTGTTAACTTACAGCATCAAAAATTCTCATTTCAAAGTCATCAGGTGTTTCTGCTCTATCCTGTATTTCAGTCTCTCAAAATAAATATTTCAAAATTCTAGGTAGACTTCAATTCTGTAGACTCCATTCTGGAGTATAATAATTTATCCATTTATGGCCAGACTATAGCATCCTTAACCTGGGCCCATTGTGAAGTATTTATCTCTACTTTTGGTTCATTTTTTAAAAAAATATCTTGTTATGATTTCCTTCATCTCTGATGCTGTTAAGACTCTAAAGTGTGTATTGACATACTTAAAACAGACCAGCCTATTAACAGCTTTCCATAACAAACTTTCATTAAAATTATAACAGCAATAAAAAAATCAATCACATCATCAGACTGTAAAAGTTATGATAAAAAATGTTTATTACCACATCAGAAACTGCTAGTGAAAAAAAAAGCATTTCCCTACAAATAATTTACACACATAACATTCATTCATTTGCATGTCCCCTGTGGAACTTTGCCTCTCAAACAGCACTCCTGTAGGCCTCTCGGTTGTGAGCAAGATGGCCTGCTGCTACTGCAACACACATAATACTGAAGCCAAAAAAACAACCTCATGTACTTACTGAGCAATGTGGAAATTGATTTAAATCCAGTATGCTAATAATAGTGAAAGGGCGCTTAGTGTTATGATCAAATTTCCATGGCCTGTCAATGGTTGACTTCACTGTGTATCTCACATAACCATCAAAACTTTCAAAAGAAGAAGGAAGGCCTGAGGGAAGCTGGAATTGAAATGGGAATACGTGTCTTCCTGGTGATATTTCTGTGGTGTCTCCTTTGTCTAGAAAAAAAAAAAAACGGTAAGGAAATTTATAATTTTTCTTGGATAAGTTTAACAACAAAACAAAGAGCAGAGAAAAAAAACAAGTTGTGACCAGTTGTGTGATTTCAGGTACTGGCCACACCACTTGAAAGAAATATCCGATGCTCATTAATCTATTCAAAATCTTTTCTCTTCCTCCACTCTTATTTAACTTCAGCTGAAATATTATCAAGCAAATTTTCTTAACAATTACAATCACTGTACAAATGATACTATCATTAAAAGATACTTAATACTAATATACACAAACACTCAACAACTGTAAAATACTCACATGAGCCAAAGAGGAGTACCTCTTGGTCAAAGTACTTTTCACTTGCACTATAAGAAACTGTTCTTGATGAACTTGTGTTATCACTGTTTGTTGTGGATTCTGTCTCAGTCCATGAGACATAAGCCCGTCCTTCAAATCGTAATTTTATTCCTGTATTTTTTTGTTTACAAATAAAAAGCTATTAGTCAATGAGAGTAGGAAATATGAGCATTAAGATGTTTTTCTTATACCCAGAGTATTACTGGTATTTTATGAGTCAAGATTACACACAAAAGACTGCTTATTAGTCAAGATTACATACAAAATTGCAGATATTTCATGAGTCAAGGCTTCACATTAATTTTTGTTCTTGTCTGTATTGCAGTGCTGTGAGACATAAGGCTTCACTCGTATGCTCAAAAATAATGATAAAGATCTTAGCAATGGTGACAGTAACAGCTGGCTATGTCATCCTCATCTTGTGCCATCTCCACATGGAAGTTTGGCTGTAATGAATCTCCAACTTGTTCTATCCCTTTCTCTCACAGTGCATGCAACCCAGCCAAGCTGATTCATGTCCTTCGCTTGATGTTATCCACCCATCTTTGACACTGTATTGCTCCCTGATTTCTCTGAGAATACCAAGAAGACAGGCTGATGTCCTCTCTGCTAGTTACATTGCCAAGATCTCAGTAAGCTCCACAATGAAATGGATTTTATTGATCTTAACTTGTCATACTATATTTTACATTACAAATGTAGGCATTCCAACATTTCTTTTAACGGAAACAGGATCTCATGTATGCTTCTCTCAAATTCTCCCTAACATATATTATACAAGATACAAATATCTTCACAAGATAGCTGACATCACCACAGCACTAGAAGACAACATCTTCAATACAACATCAGCTATCACTAAGATCTGCAACATAATTCATTATTTATTCATATGTACAGTACTATACCTGGCTGCAGAAATTGCACATGTTGTAACAGACTGTTTATGGTTGTAGAGTGGGTAGAAGAGGGACAGTAGCGAGCATGTCCTGTCATATGGTCTTATGGCCATCAGTTACAGTTTAAAAAATTATTTCTTACATCTTATGGTTGTTATGGGTGGATACAAGTGGGGCAGTAGTGAGCATGCCTGTCAGACAGCCTTATGACCATCATAGCTTAAAAATTATTTCCTAAAGCTTATGGAAAGTTTATCATGAGTCTGAATGCTTGCAAAATTCAAATGGGTGTTAAGATGAATGAATGTGAGCTGAGGATTATCAACATCTTTTTCAATATTTTTCATTCTATTGATGTCCGCTGATATGTTTCGATTTGTGAAAAATGTGTACACATTCCAATGGCTTGTCTGACTTCCTAGAGATAACCTAAGAAGTAGATTTCTCAAAGGCTCCACAACCAAAACGAGCTTAATTGTATAAGAACCTGCTGATCAAGCAATACAAATTGAACTGTCTGTCACTAGGAACACCAAACAGATCTTGGAAGTAGACCTGACCAGCTTTTGGTCACTGACATGGTCATCTCTCTGTTCCAGATTTTTCTGTTACAAATCATCAGAGGTAGACTCTACCACTTTCAAAATTCACACATTAAAACATAGTAAATTTAGATGCAGCAAACCTCTTGTTTTCATGGACTCGGTGAGTTCTGCTGTAACATGTCCATGCATTATGGTGCCAGCATAAAAAACACCACTCATGTTGGTGAAGGAAATCTCAAAGATATTCAGCTTCCCCATTCTTTTATTTAAGAATCTGGCAATAAGAAATAAAAGATATTTTAAGTTTACACTAAAATTTCTAAACTGAAAATCTTTTACTAAACAGAATAAACTGAACTATGAAATTAATAATTATGAGTATACTTTTATATGTTTCCACATCTGTATTTACTTTCTGTGAACCTAAACACTGTATCACTTAAATTTGTCAAATTTTGACATGAAAACTCGCTATTTTTTTCTCCATAATTTACTTAACTGCTCCTCCCCCTTTCAACTTTTCATAAGTCTCATAGTACAGGAGTGATGTTTGCAAGCATACATTCTTGTTTTCTTATCGGCTGAAAAAATACGGGCTGACTATGTGGTATGAGAAAATAAATGTGACCCGACTGCTTTAAAATGAATGCTGATAACAGCACAAAAGGGAAAAGCTCGATCGTCAACGTCAACCATAACGACATATAATGAAAGAAATAAGAAAAAAACTTCGCCTATCCAATATATCCGGCAATTCTTTCAACAGAAGCAGTATCTCAGGCACGTTCCTCCTAAGTTCTCTTTACATTACTTCTTTTTTGTGTTATCTATGAAGTACATGCAATTTTTAAATAATTGATCTAGTAGTTATAACAACATTCCAGTTCTGGCCCCGTTCGTAAACAAATATTATATATATACAGTACTTATAAATAAATGATATTATGTAAGGTACTTACATACGTGCTAAATTTCTTTTTACTTTAAATCCACTTTGACCACAAAATAATGTCGCTTCTTTTCATAAAGTCCTGAAATGAAATGAAACCAACTGTTGATTTTATTTCGCAGTTTGTTAGGGAGTGTTTTCTCCAGGATGTGTTAGCAGATCCTGTACCTGCACGTCCCGGACACTCTCAGGCTGTGCTTGGAATGTGCGACGTGAGCTCGAGCATGAGGCTGGCAATGTGACTGATATAAATAATTCAATCATATAGAACGCGCGTTGATACCTGACACTTCCGGGCTTTTACAAATTCTTGCATAAGTTTTTAATAATAACTCAATGTAGCTGCAAAACTGGACCAAGATGACGAGTGATGAACCCACATACTCTTAATCAAGAGATATAAACGCGTCTGGCGCTGAAACTAAGATGGTTTTTTTTTTCAAAGAGCAAAAGAAATGGGCATGCAGATCCGTTTTAACTTTCTGCCCTTTACAGGACTGGCTCTAGGTTATTTTGCGCCCTAGCCGCCCCCCCCCCCCCTCTTTTTTTTGTTGACAACGAAAACAACAGGCCGTGACCTGGTGGTACTGCAAACCGAGCCCACGCGTAACGAGATGCTGACCTTACCCCCGGCAGTCAATGTGCTGGGCAGCCTCAAACACCTTGTTTGTTCCAAAATAACAAAGTGTACATTCTACAGAGCGCAGAACTACACTTTGATCTTAGCCAAAAGGCCGAGCCGCCCCTTACCCCCTCGTATAAACGAGAATTTGGGAGAAACCGAAATAGGAACCGGTTCTTCCGACAACGGCAGGTAGTCGGTTCCTACACACCGATTCCTAATACCGAGTAGTACTAGCTCGGAACCGAGACTAAACGGGTTCCAAATACAAGTAGAATCCGCGGGAGAGTTTGTTGTGAGAGTGATGATGTGAAAACAATAGCGTCAGAATGAACGCTGCAGCAACTATGACCGTAAAGTAAATCTTCATTTTAACAAACCCCAATACAGAATAGATTTTGAATATAAACTGATCGGATAATCAGTGATCGCGTTAACCGGCATTTACCGGTAAATTTGCGATAAAAAACGAGAAAAACCAAACGTTTTAGAGGTCGTCCGTTACCGTAACTGGTTTATATTATCAAAAACAGTAAAATGCAACCAGCGAAATCGGGCCTGGAGGGTGATAATGCTCAATTTGCTTGGAGAACCTGGCAGTTTTTACTTTGGTTCAACATGTGAGCATTTTGTAAATAGTAAATCTGCTATGATTTAAGGTAAGAAATATTTCACGAGGACATTTAATTCCCGTTGATGTTTGTAAAGTGAGTTCAATCTTACATTTAAAAAAAAGTATAAGATACCGATATATCAATGATGGTGACCGGAAGGAGGAGATAAAGAAGCTAAAATCAGACAGGGCACCAGGTGAAGATGCAGTGCTGCAGACTATATGGAAATAAAAAAAAACTAAGCATAAATATGAAAACCAGGATATTTAAGAGTAATGTTCTAAGTGTACTACTCTATGGAAGTGAATGCTGGAAAATCACCAAAACCATAGAAAACAAGTTGAATTCTTTCCAGACTAAATGTTTACAAAGAATTAGAAAAATATTTTGGCCAAACACCATAAGAAATAACATCTTATTGGCAGAAATGCAGATGAAGCCACTGACAACAATTATTGAGGAAAGACGCTGGCGATGGTTGGGACATGTGCTCCGAATGACTGACAACTCACTACCAAAAATAGCACTAAGATGGACACCACAGGGGAACAGAAGTAAGGGTAGACCAAAAGAGACATGGAGAAGAACAACAGAAAGGATGTTGAGCAATAGAGGGCTCACCTGGGCAAGAGCAGAAAAAAAGGCGAAGGACAGGCATTTGTGGAAAACCCTTGCGGAAGCCCCATGTGCCCTGGGCACTTAAGGTTCAGAGAGAGAGAGCGGAATTTTCGAAAAAAAAATGTACTTTTCGTTCACTTTGTGTGAAGTACCTTCCAAAATACCGGTTTTGTCAATACAATATATATATATGAGTGTATATATATATGTATATGTTGGAAGTAGCCCTGACCAGCTTTTGGTCACTGACATGATCATCTCTTTGCTCCAGATTTTTCTGTTACAAATCATCAGAGGTAGACTCTGATGATTTCAATTTAGTTTTCTTTACATTAAGATAGAGGTTCTGCTCTTCGCTGTTCTTACGGACTGACATAATTAGTTTTTGCATTCCTTTTTGTGTTGTGGACAGTAATTCTGTGTCATCAGCATATCTAATCTCTGGTATTTCATAACCTCCAATTGTTATGGCATTGTAATATTCTTTGTCTACATCTTCTCTAACATTCCTCATTATATTTTCAGTATACAAGTTAAATAAGTAGAGTGACATATATATATAGTAGTAATATATATATGGTTCAGCAGCACAGCTGGATTTAACTGACGTAGTGCGCAGAAACTGAATACGTGTGGGAAAAAAAAACCATGACATCAGAGATGCAGCAGATAAACGGTAACTTTTAACAATGGTTTCTTGGCAAACACAACATCGCGCATTCACCGCTGAAATGTATTTTAAAAGTGGAGAACCGTCTGTTATTGTACAACGAAAGTTTCGTCGCCATTTTGAGTTGTATCTCCGTGATAATGTTCCCGCTCGGAGAACAATTTTGAGGTGAGTCAAAAAATTTAAGGAAACCGCTAACTGCCTTAATAAAAAATCTACTGGTTGTCCTAGAACTCAACAGACACTTGAACGAATTCAAAGTCCGCAACGCATTGCTTCGTAGCCCTCGGCGGTCAGCTGTTAGGCATGCTTTTGCACTTGGTATGTCGGATCGCTCGCTACGTCGCATCATTCATAATCATCTGCATTTCCACACTTACAAGTTGCAAGTTTTGCAGCGACTGAATGATTTTGGATAACATTAACAGACTTGACTTTGCTACCGATTTTCTAGAACGCATTGAAGAAAATCTGAATTTGCTCAATAACCTCATAATGTCTGATGAAGCACATTCTGAGTTGTCAGGAAGTGTGAACAAGCAAGAATTTCAGATACTGGACAGCTGAAAATCCACAATTACTGCATGAGAAACCGCTCCATAGTGAACGAGTGACAGTGTGGTGTGGCGTTGCATCATTCGTCGTCATTGGCCCATATTTTTTTTTAAGACGAAGGCGGGCATCCTCTTACTGTTAATAGCGATCTCTGTGTGCAGTTGCTAACTGAATACTTCATTCCAGACTTGGCAAATAGAAATAAGGGACTAATATGGTTTCAGCAAGATGTAGCACCTGCTCACACAGCCCGTCAGTCCATGGCCATGCTGCGACAACCATTTCCAAATCGTCTTATTTCCAGATTTGGGGATATTACATGACAAGCAAGGTCACCGGTTTTATCTGCCGCAGAATTCTGTTTATGTGGGTACCTCAAGAACATGATGTATGCTAGTCGACCACAGTTAATTGCAGACCTAAAGGATCTAACCCGACACTGCATACAAAATATCCATTTGAACATGTTAAATGATGTTATGCAGGAATTTTCCAGACGCCTGGCTGAATGTATCAAATGTAATGGCGGGCATCTAATCGGCGTAATTTTCAAAACCTAATTATGACTGCCAGTAATAATAAAATTACCCACTTTTCTGAGTTTCTTTCCACTTTTGTTTTTTTTTTTTTTACCAAAAACATGTATGCCTCTTAATTTATTTTCCATCTTTAACATCGAGCTATGCTTTATATATATATAATAGTAAAAAAAACTCCCCCTTCCCCCCCCCCCCCCCCCCCGCCATACAAACACAGATTTACATTCGGCATTCAGTTTAAATAAGGTGACTATACGTCCCGCTTTTTAGACTGGTTTCCTGCCTTCGCCGAAAGTCTTGGCGGGACACGCATATGTCCCGCTTTGAGCCTGCTAACTTTAAAGTTTAATAAAAATCTGTAAACAAAATTTTAAAAATCAATTAATTTTGAAATGGCCGCAGATAACCAGAAGTATTTTCATTCATTCATTCATTCATTTGCATGTCCCTTGCGGAACTTTGCCTCCAAAACAGCACTCCTGTCGGCCTCTCGGTTGTGAGCAAGATGGCCTGCCGCTGCTGCATCCATTTGCAGATCGTCAACGATGTCTTGCAGCCATCTTCGTTTTGGTCTTCCTCTCTTTCTTTTTCCCATTATGTATCCTTCCAATACGGTCTTCTCTAAATTATCATGACGTTTAATGTGTCCAAAATATTTAAGTTTTCTCTTTAATACTCTTTACTAGCCAGCCTTCTTCAATATTAAGCTCTTGTAGTATAGATATATTTGTTCTTTATTTTGTGTCCACGATATTTGGAGAACTCTTCTGTAGCATCTACATTCAAAGCCATTTATGTGTTCTCAGATGTTTTGTTAAGTGTCCAGGTCTCAAAGGCATATGTTGCGATGGGAAAGATGCATGACCTTAAAAATCTTATTTTTGTGGTTCTGTCTGCTCCTTTCCACGGATTCTTTATTTGTTTTACTTTCTAAAGAGCGATAGATGTCCTCCTTTTAATTCTCCTCATTGTACCTCCATTATTAGTAGTCATCCAAGATAATCAAAACTCTCCACTTCTTCCAGTTTTTCCTCATTGATACATATTTCATCTGCCTTGTTTGTTTTGTCAGTTGTCATCAATTTAGATTTCTTTGCATTAAGATAGAGGTTCTGCTCTTCGCTGTTCTTACGGGCTGACATAATTAATTTTTGCATTCCTTTTTGTGTTATGGATAGTAATACTGTGTCATCAGCATATCTAATCTCTGATATTTCATAACCTCCAATTGTTATGGCATTGTAATATCCTTTGTCTACATCTTCTCTAACATTCCTCATTATATTTTCTGTATACAAGTTAAATAAGTAGAGTGACAATATGCACTCCTGACGGACCCCTTGTTTTATGTCAAACCAAGCTGTTGTTTCACCATTTATTCTTACTGCTGCTTGTTGGTCTAGATACAGCAGTGATGTTAACTGTATCATATGTGTTGGAAATCCCATTTTTTCCATTATTTCCCAAAGTTTCTGGTGTTGTACACAATCAAATGCCTTTGAGTAGTCTATAAAGGATAAATATAGATTCACATTAAACTCTCTGCATTTCTCTATTATTAATCTTATAATTATTCTATTTATTATTTATTTATTATTATATTTTTAACTTGATAGACATTTGTGGTACGCATTAATTGGTTGCATCAGAATTTAGAAACGTTGAACCAATCAGAGTATAATTATTTTCCTCGTAACTAAATTAACCAATCGCAGCGTTAGTGGAAAAGTTTGAAGGCGTTAAATTTTTGAGCCAGCGTCAGTTTTATATCGACAGAACGATTGAGAGGGTGGTTTGGTTTTTTTTTTTTTTAGTCACGTTAATTAGTAGTACTGTACTTGTTTAGTTATTAAGTAAGGTGCATTTCACGTGGGTTATTGCGTGTTTAATTTTATTTCTTTTACTGACTTACCAACTGAACATTACATGGCGGGCTAATGAAAATTTAGCCTCCACTCCGACGATGTCTAAACGAACTTGTAAACTGAATCAACAAGTAGAGAGTGGTTTTCCCTTCATAAAGAAGGCGAGAGCCGACAATGACTTCCATGTTAGATGTGACACATTTGCAAATCTGAATTTTCAACTTCATACGGTGGCAGATCGGATATCACAAAACATCTGAAGAGTGAGCAACATAAGGTAGCTATGTCAGCAGCACTATCCGCCCGTCCCGTGACAAACTATTTCCGACCAGCAACGTTTGGGACCATGGAAGCCAAGTCAGCAGCTGTAAAAGGCACATTTGCATATCGCACCATATGTCACAATCACAGTTTTCGCTCAGTGACTTGCACCAATAAATTGATTTAACATTTGTTTGAGCCGAAGTTTATGTGTGGGCGCACAAAATGTGAGGCCATAGTAACTAACGTCATTTTTCCATTTGTCATTGGCCAGCTTCAATAAAAATTGAAGAATGCAAAATTTGTGACAATAATGACAGATGCCTCAAATCACAAAGATATAAAGGTGTTCCCACTGCTTGTGAGATATTCTGTGCCGTCACCTGGTGTCGAAGTTAAGTTATCAGATCTGCAGTCAACCTCTGGCGAAACATCAGACATAATTTGTGAGTTTCTACTTAACGTGTTGAAACAAAATGATCTCACTACAAAATGTGTGACTTTCTGTATCGACAATGCCAACACAAACTTCGGTTGTGTTCAGATAAAAGGACAAAACAATGTATTTGCGAAATTAAAATCTTCGATTGGAGAAAAACTTGTGGGGATTGGCTGCGCAGCTCACATTGTCCACAACGCAATGCAAACGGCCGGAAGCTGATTGCCTTCCTATTGATATTGAAACTGTTGTTATGAAAATATATTCCTACTTTTATATTTACACTGTTCGTGTGGAGGAACTGAAGGAATTCTGCGACTTTGCAATGGTTGAGTACCAATGGATTCTGGGATACGGAAAAACCAAATGGCATTCACTAATGCCAGCAGTCGAGAGATTCATTAAAGCTCTTTCATACCTTGAAATCTTTTTTTTCTCTCTCTCAACAGATGTGCCCAATGCCATGCGAACGTTCTTCGAAAATCCATGTGCTGAGTTGTGGCTCTTCTTTGTTCACAATATTTCTGCCATCTTTCGTGCTGCTGTCCTAAAAGTTGAGGAACAAACAGTTTTAGCAATGGAAGTGTCGTCTGCAGTTGACGATCTCCTGCAAAAATACAGGGACAGGAGCAGAACCAACTTTGTTCCAAACGAGATGAAAATCCAGATTCGCTGTCTAGAAAACGAGGGTCTCGTCAGAAAAACAGATGTGATGAATATTGTTACCAACCAATTTCTATGACAACTGTGTTGAATATCTACAGGAAAGAGCGAACCAATCTCAGTATTTGAGTGACTTAAGTTGGGTGGCTTTGAGGCATCTACCTTCTGGGGAAACTTTTGTAGATTTGATTCGGCAGAAAAAATTTCAGACTAGAACTCCAAACAAGCAAAAACTAAAATCCGGTGGCTGGAAGTGTTTTCTCATTTCCAAGCTAACTCTTTTGCGAGTGTTGAATTAAATATATATATATATATATATATTATATATATATATATTATATATATATATATATATATATATCGAATTTATTCTCCGTCTGTCTGGGACTAACTGAAAGAATCTTCTCAAACTTGAATACCATATGAACAAGCCAGAAAACACAACGTTGCGTTAAAACATTGAAAGCAATGCTTATGCTTAAATGCAACTTTGAGGGCGCAGGAAAGCCAGGCCAGAGAAACTCCACGACACGCTCACGCAGCGCCCAGATCTACTAAGAAAAGTATATTCCTCACAGAAATATTGCACCACAACTTTAGAGGAGACAGTACCAAGTACATCATCTGCTGCAGAGCAGCTGTGATGACTACTAATTACTGTTGGTGTGTGACAATAAGGTAAGACTCCTTTATACTGAGCTTTAAAAAAATTTTTTTATGTGAACTCAACACTAGCTGTGGATGTAAAAATTACTGAAGCAAGTATACAATTTTTAAAGACTTTCTGCAGTTTGAGTTTGACCTATATAGACAGTGAAGATAAAAAAAGCAAATTTTGTTTTGCGGCCGGGGGGGGGGGGGGCGCTTTTGTTTGCGAAATATTTGGTCGCTTTCAAAGGACTTTCGGAATGTACAAAATACCCCTTCCACATAGGTTTTACAATACTTAACAGTCACGTCAATAACTCCAGGAATCGGTTCCACGGACCGGTTCAAGGAATGCATACTAAACGGTATGCCCTAAAGAGAAATCTGGGAAGGTAAAGCGACCAGGCATGATACTGACCACATCACAGTTTCACGTGCCGAAGGTCATGGAAAATACGGGCCTAACACCACATTCCCCAAATTGCCTTAATGGCATGGAAACTGGAATTCTACCTATACCCTAAAGAACCGGTTCTAAAACACCGAGTAATGCCCAGCTCTATCACAAACACTCTGGGCCTATAACTTTCGCCCAGCGTAATAAACCCTCAGCATCACGTAATAAATGCTTTTTTTTTGGTCTGCATGATGGCTATATTAAATATCATTAAATGAAAATAAATGATCAAAAGCTTTATAACCTACCGGTGAAAATAGAGGATCATTAAAGATTTCACAAATATTATTTCACAAATCTTTGATTCATTATTCATCAGAACTGATTTTTTTGTGTGCATATTCATGTTCAAAAGACAGTACGACCAGATTTGTTAATCTATTTTCGCTCTTTATTGATGTAAGAATACTGTTAATTTTTATTTAGAACAAGATTGGGATACAGTGAAACAAACAGCAGAGAAGAGGATGTAGAGGAATGGGAAATAGATAACAACCTACTACTAGTCAATCAAGCAGACGACGAGCTAACTTTTTGCTCAAGGGGATGAATAACCACCACAATCCCAGACCTAACATTCGCAACAGAAGATATATCACACAAAACTGAACGAGAGATACTCAAACAATTAATAGAAAGTGACCACGGACAAATAAAATTAAAAGCAGACCTCATCTATAGAACGCAGACACAAAAACCACTACCCCCTCTCTCTCTCGCTCTCTCTCTCTGAACCTTAAGTGCCCAGGGCACATGGGGCTTCCGCAAGGGTTTTCCACAAATGCCTGTCCTTCGCCTTTTTTTCTGCTCTTGCCCAGGTGAGCCCTCTATTGCTCAACATCCTTTCTGTTGTTCTTCTCCATGTCTCTTTTGGTCTACCCTTACTTCTGTTCCCCTGTGGTGTCCATCTTAGTGCTATTTTTGGTAGTGAGTTGTCAGTCATTCGGAGCACATGTCCCAACCATCGCCAGCGTCTTTCCTCAATAATTGTTGTCAGTGGCTTCATCTGCATTTCTGCCAATAAGATGTTATTTAAAACCACTACCCAGGTTAATTAAATTACAAAAAAAGCAAACTAGGAAAGTTTCAGCAGCTTCCGTATTTATAATATGCGGACATAAACACACGACACGAGTGGTATGAACAAAACGCCCGGACGGTTCAATTAAAGCAGAATTCTCGGGTGATTCTCTGTCTTCTGCTCTTCATCTGTGTGTAGAATGTAAACTGTAGATGTATTGCTATTCATTTCTGTGTATATTTCCACTACTGTCCACAATTAGTTCTTTCTTACATTACTATTCTACGTTGTTTTGCGTCTGTTTTGTTAGTCACTTCACAGACTTGCTTGCTCCCAGGTTCATTCTCTCTCTGTGGAAATAGTAACGCAGAAGCAGCAACTTTACAGTTGAAATGACTTGAATGATGCACGGGGTGACGATGAGTCGATGAGCGATATGACGAGAACGACAGAATGCATCAATAAAATCCATGGACACAAGACTGGACATCTCCACGATATAATATATGTTCCCGGCAGACTACTGTTGCCATCAGAACTACCTAATACACTCTATTCTACATCTGTTTCACTAAACAACATTTCTAACGGACTAATCTACGTCTATCTCAGACGATACACAAAACACAACTGTCACTCAGTCACATGATTTCTTTCTCACCTGACCTTTTTTTTCCTGTCATTCCCCATCCATGCAATCCGAGACAAAGCAGATGGACTCTACTCACAAACAGCTGATTACTTTAGAAGATAACTCATTTTATACAAATATTCCAATTCTAAGATGAGTTATCTATCTTACATCCAAACATTCAGTATACTGCTATACAGTGAAACATTATTAAAAGCTGCTTTCGAAACCATATTAAGTGAAGGAAGGAACTATACGTCACACTGGACAGAAGAGCACCAACGGCTCAAATATAACATGACAGCTGCAAGAGAACTAGCTGAAACTAAACAATACACTGAAAGCAGCATCAGACTAAAAGAAGCATGTGTTAGATACAGGAAAGACGCGAGAAGAAAATGGATAGAGAAAACAGACAGTTTAAACCTAACGTCAAATCATGGAGATGTATAAAAAGAATAAACCATGAAATTTCAAAATGTGTAAGTCAATAATCATAGAAAGTATTAGGAAAACTGTAACAAGAAAACAGCAACAAAATGCTCTCATGGAAAACTATAAGAACATCAGCCAGCTCAAAGCATCACTCACAAGAGAAAAAGTACACAGAGAACTTACAGAATACGACAACAAAACAACAGCAGAGGAAGAACATCATTCAGCAAATATTAATACTCTCCCTCCCCTTTCCACCAAAACATCAAAAGATAAATACCTGGACAACCGGATAGAAAATCTTTTACTCAGTCAGTCAGTCATTCATTTGCTTGTCCCTTGTGGAACTTTGTCTCCCTAACAGTTCTCCTACAGGCCTCTCTGTTGTAAGCAAGATGCCTTGCTGCTGATGCATCTATTAGCAGATCATTAGCGATGTCTTGCAGCCATCTTCGCCCTGGTCTTCCTCTCTTTCTTTTTCCCATTATGTACCCTTCCAATACGGTCTGCTTTAAATTCGCATAACGTTTAACATGTCCAAAACATTTAAATTTTCCTTGTTTAATCCTCTTTACTAGCCAATCTTCTTCGGTATTGGGCTCTTGTAGTATTGATATATTTGTTCTTTTGTGTTTGTGTGCATGTGTCCATGATATTTGAAGGACTCTTCTGTAACATTTGCATTCAAAGGCATTAATGTGTTTCTCAGCTGTTTTGTTAAGTGTCCAGGTCTCACAGGCATATATTGCGATGTGAAGGATATATGCCCTTAAAAATCTTATTTTTAAAGTTCTGTCTGTTCCTCTCCACAGCTTCTTCAGTTGTTTTATTTTTATTTATTTATTTGTTTCTTGAATAGCAATAGATGTCCTCCTTTTAATTTCCCTTATTGTATCTCTGTTATTAATTAGTAACGATCAAACATATTAAAAACTCTCTACCTCTTCCAATTTTTCATCATTGATGCATATTTCAGCTGCTTTATTTGATTTGTCAGTTGTCATCAATTTAGTTTTCTTTGCATTAAGATAAAAGTTTTGCTCTTCACTGTTCTTACGGACGGACATAATTAGTTTGTCCACTCCTTTTTGTGTTGTGGACAGTAATACTGTGTCATCTGCATATCTAATATCTGATATTTCATAACCTCCAGTTTTTATGGCATCATAATATTCTTTTACTAGCAAACACAATATTCAATAAAGCAGTCATATAATGGATACCCGCCCATGGTAACATCCAAGGAAAAGAAAAAGGAGACAGATGGCAAAAGGAGGAAGAATGCAACAAATTGCGAGTTCATTAGAGAAGTTCATTAAATATGCACTGTTCTCTCATGGCTAAATGGCTGCTCATCCTACCGTAGTCCGTGGTTCAAGTAATTATGTTGTGATTTTCCTTTCTCTCACTTATAAAACTGCTCTGTTTATGCTTTTTTTTTTCGAGGTCTCATCACACAACACTGTGTTCTGTTACTTTACTATACGAAAGCTTCGTTGTTTCCTACTTGCAAAAGTTTGTATCTGAATCAAAGTGATAGAAGCACAATATACAAAAACAGACACATAAAGACAAAGGAATAAAACACCCCAGAGCAAAACAAAACAAACAAAAAAAGGACGACAAATACTGTAAAACTCTCAAGAAATGATAAAGTCATAATCTTCCGAATGAGAACAGGCCATTGCAGTCTGAGACACCATCTACACCAGAATATGAACATTGGCACAGTAGTCCTGTGCGCCTCCATGAAAGAGTACCACACAACACGACACACATTTCGAGTAGCCGGCTATACAGCCCGAGTCTCCGAAAGAAGAAACCGCGGTGATGCAACCAGAAACGAACTGCAGCATTTGTGAAAGAGATCGGTGACGATGTCTGCACCTATGAAGAAGAAGAAATATTAAAATAATTGTGAACAAGATACAAAGGCAAAAGTTTCTCACAAGTTCCTACAAGCCAGATCGAAAAAAAAAATCATAACTATCTAATCAATAGCCTTTTACATCAAGCTAATGGTGTGTACTTTGGTCTACTTCAAAGTTGCAATATCTAATGGGTACAGTGAGCTGTGACATTTAAAGAATAAGTCTGTGTGTATTTACCTTTAATTCGATGAATAGTTTGATTTCATGCAGTGTAAACAATTGAAATAAATCCACCATCAAAATAATCTCCAGCAGTTTCTACACGCAGACGAGAAACTATCGGTTATAAATGTCAAATATTCATAAACACAACGCTGGCTTCTATTCAGTAAACAGGAACGGCCTAGAAATTTTGTCCTCTTCCCCCCCCCCCCCCCCCCATCCCTTTCCGTGCAGTAGCAAAACAGTAATGGATAAAAGGGATGGCGACTGCAGTAAAACTGGTTAATATAAATAAGGTAGATAGAGGTGTATGGTGCAGTTTTACAAAGTGAGGGAGGAAGTGAGCAAGGTGAGAAAAAAAAAACGAATATAAAGTATGAGAATGTATAAATGAAAAACATACAACATCCGAGATTTCGGCGTGAGCCTTATTCGAGGATACATACAAAACGAAATACAAACATATATAACTTATCTGAAGTCTTGCTCCGAGTGAGAAGCTGAAATGTGTGTGGAAGAAGGAGGAGGAAAAAAAACCCCACGCTGCCTACAAACAAAAGATTCCCGATATAGCCAATCATAGCGAAGAAGCGGAGAGAGAGGAGGAGAACAAGTGGGAGAAAGGGGTTGGGGGAAGGCAATAGAAACATGATAGCCGCTAAAGGTGTTGGGGGGGGGGGGGAGGGGAGAGAGGGGAGAGAAAAGGGGACGCGGAGAGATAATGAATGAAGAACTTAAACACCTACAGGGAGAAAATGTAGAACTGGTGAATAGGACAAGACCATTATGTTGACAGAGAAGGAAATAGGATGGTAGTAGGGAGGGGTAGCATAGAGAAAGAAAGTAGAGTATAAAAAAGGCCGGTGGAAAAATAAAGAAGTTACAGAAAGCTGAAGACATTGTTAATTCCAGCTGGGTGGAGACAGCCAGTCTGGAAAACAGTAATGGAAACATGATAAACAATGAAGAGAAAATCTGTTCCAGATGGAAAGAATATTTTGAAAAACTACTAAACTGTGAAGAGCCTATAAGCACATTACCATGCGAAGAAATACAGACTTGTGAAACTGAAATAGAGGAACCAGACTTAAAACAAGTCATCTACGGTATCATGCTTATACGAAACAACAAAGCAACTGGTTCTGATGGAATTGCTGCAGAACTGATTAAGAAAGGAGGTTTAAATCTACATGAACAGATATGTGCACTAATACAACAAATATGGAGAGAAGAAAAAAGCCCTAGTGAATGGAGAGAATCATTACTGATCTCAGTATTTTAAAAAGGCGATAAGAGCAAGTGTGAAAACTACAGAGGAATATCATTACTAAAAACAAGCTACACAATACTATCTATTATACTTTTAAATAGATTAAAACACACAGTGAGAACATACTGTGAGACTATCAAGCAGATTTTAGGAAGAATAAATCAACCATAGACCAAATATTTTATCTACGTCATTTAGCAGAAAAGTACTGGGAATATGGAAAAGAAGTACATAATATCTTCAATGACTTCAATAAAGTCTGTGACAGTATAGATATAAGCAGCTTATGGAAAATCATGAAAGAATTTGAAATACCCAATAAATTAATCAATCTGACTAGGATATGTATGGAGGATACACAAAATATAGTAATATATAAAGGAAGAAAGTCAGAACCCATCTCTGTAAGAACTGGTTTAAAACAAGGAACATGTGATACATTATCTCCATTACTATTCAACCTAGTATTAGAAAAGGTAATCAGAAAAGCGAAAGAAGAAAGCGGTACAGAAGAACAAGCTAAAATACTAGGGTACGCTGATCACATCGACGTGGTGGGGGGAAACTATGCAGGAAGTCATCAATACCTGCATACACTTGAGAGATGTAGCACTAAAGGTGGGCTTGACCACTAACTA
This sequence comes from Achatina immaculata, assembly GCA_009760885.1. NCBI lineage: Eukaryota > Metazoa > Mollusca > Gastropoda > Stylommatophora > Achatinidae > Lissachatina > Lissachatina immaculata. The sequence goes on along the minus strand of CM019691.1, from coordinate 26,399,688 downwards.
AGATAAGACAGAGTATATGAAGATATCAAGAAACCAGAGGCAGAATGATCCATATTATATAAATGTTGGAGATATGATTATTAGGAAAGCAGAAACATACAAATATCTCGGCACAACCTTCAACAGAAGCAACACAGTAAGCGAGGAAATTAAAATCAGAGTACAGATAGGGAATAAAATATACTTTGCCTTGCAACACCTGTTAAAATCCAAAATCCTCTCCCCAAATATCAAAATAACAATCTACACACCTATAACAAGACCAGCCGTCATGTATGGATCAGAAACATGGAGTATGACAAAGAAAGATGAACAACAATTGCAGATCTTTGAGAACAAGATCCTAAGAATATTTGGACCAATAAAGGATACCAGTAGTGGAGACTACTGGTGTAGGATACCAGTAGTGGAGATGCAGCAGCAGCAGGCCATCTTGCTCACAACCGAGAGGCCTACAGGAGTGCTGTTTGGGAAGCAAAGTTCCGCAAGGGACATGCAAGCAAATGAATGAATGAATGAATGAGTAGTGGAGAATGGAGAGCTAGAAAGAACACTGAACTGAACAGCTTATTTATATCACAACGAGTTATAAATGTATTGAAACTGAACAGACTACGCTGGCTGGGTGATGTAGAAAGAATGGAAGAGATCAGACAAACGAAAATGATGTATGCACAAGAGATGAAGAAACTGAGAAACATCTTGTGCAACAGATCCATATTAATGGAAACAAAATTCCGAGTACTTAAATCGAGCCAATTTTGTTTTATGGACGTGAAGCATGGTCCATGAATAAGAGAATACAGCGAGAAATGGAGGCTATGGAAATGTGGTTTATAAGAAGGATGTTGAAGGTACCATTGACAGCCAAGAAAACCAACGAAGAAATCTTAAGAGATGCTGGAGTTAAAAGGCAAATTGCAGCAAAGATCAGAGGCAGACACGAGAGATTTGTAAGACATTTTCTGAGAAGAGGAAAATTGGAACACATTGTGGCAACTGGAAAAATTGAGGGAAGAAGAGACAGAGGAAGGGAGAGAGAAGTTACTGGATGGGCTGTCAGTGTGGCTAGGAAGGAAGTCAGCGGCAGATCTCATAATCAAGTCTAAAGACAGGGTATTGTGGAGATAAATGATTGCCTATGCCACGCAGCACGACACTTGATTGATTAATTGATTAACAAGAGATGAGGGAAACAAGACCAAGGGTAGAACAAGACAGATGGAAAGACAACATAGAAGAGGATATAAAAGAAACTGGTGTCACCAACTGTAGAGAGAAGATTAGGAATAGAGAGGAATGGGGCGAACTTTGTCTGCAGCAATGATCCTTAATGGCTCGGAAAGCTGAGGAAGAAGAAAAGTGCAGCAGCATACCTTGCCGCTCCACCAAATTCTCAAATTAACATTTAACATTTTTAAACCGATTGTTTTAAGTACGCTTTAACATGTCCGCCCACTAATTTTAAGAAAGCATTAACAACAAAATATAAACTAAAAGGAAAAAAAATCACAAGATAAACTATAACTTCATTATCAGTATCATTGTCGTCCTTGTCGTCATTGTTATCATCGGTATAATCATCATCGTCATCATAAACATGATAAAGATGATGTATAAAATTGCTTGATGTTACAAAAACTATCGAAAATATTATACGATTACTGCATCTCGTTTAAGTGAAATTTTCTTTTGCAGTTTTTATAATTATTCTCTAGATATTCTGAGAGTTTAAAGAAATTAGTGGAATACGTCAAACTAAAGTAGCAAAGACACACACACATGTGAACAGTAAAAGAAATTTGACATATACTCGTGGGCAAAAAACTGAACAGAGTTCACAACATTATAAGAGTAATCGCTTCTTCTTTTATTATAGTTTAAGATCGCTGATATATAATGCATCAAACTTTGTTTAATAATTTGCATATCGTTATAATTATTGCTCATTTGTATAAGAAATACCGTTATAGGCCACTAATTTTGAAATATATTTTGTGATTCTGAACATGTTTAAACAACTGAAATATCTGAATATATTCAATGTAATTCCAACACGAATACAAAATCCAAGCAAAACATGCAATATTTAAGCAAGTATATGTGTTGTACAGAGTATTTATCGGGGAAACCGGGTTGGCTATCGACTCATAAACCATAATCGTGTTAAAACTAATTTGTGATAAAATGAGTCAAGATCCTCGCAGAGTGAACTTGAGCCTAAATGACTTGAAAAGCTTAAGGTCGCACAAGGTTCCTTATATAACACATAGCTTGTTCGAGTGTCATAATATTGGGGTGGTAAGGTAGGTGATTGCAGATCACTGTAAGCTCAAGAAGACACCACCATGTAGTTGAGGTGATTTCTAGTGTCTAGGCACTAGCTCTCAGTCCATCTTTTTGTTGCTTAACGCTTCCTGATACTCGCTACAGCATTGGGCCCCATGTGCGTCATAGCTGGGAGGGCTTTACAACTTAAAAAAAAATATCTCACCATAAGTTGGACATACACCTTTCTGAAATGTGCAGTTACAGACAACATGTACTGGACCCATAAATGATGTTACTCGTGCGTTAACTAAGATTTGGGAAATATTACCGTACAGCGCTGCATGAAACGTTACCTTGTGTCAAAGGACACGTGTTCATTGTAGTTCACTTTTTAAAACAAAATGGCTCCAACAATATTGACTTTGGATTGATAGTTTGGATTTCATTGAGATAAAAAAAATTGAAAGGTTAGAATTGCGCACCTCTGAGATATGCGTACGAGGTGGCCGCCTAGTTGGACTAATGGTAGGGCCCGTCCTGGCCATTCGTCTCCCAACTCATCATAGATATTCGGCATCAGTTTAGTACGAGTGTACTAAATACACAAGGAAAACAGATGCTCCTCGAGTTACGATGGTTCGACTTAAGATGCGTATTCATTCGAATTTTTAATTTAGAACATTTTTCGGTCTATCGACGCGTGATACGATGCTCTTCTCTCAACAGAATGCTTGCTTGATATAGTGAAATATATAATGAAAAGAAGAAACTTGTCAAAACTTGATATCTATGCCTGTTAATTCATAGATAGATAGATAGATAGATAGATAGATAGATAGATAGATAGATAGATAGATAGATAGATAGATAGATAGATAGATAGATAGATAGATAGATAGATAGATAGATCTTTATTTCAAAAGGGTTAAGAACTGGGCACGCAGGCCCGTCTGACATTCTGCCCTTATAGATAGATAGATAGATAGATAGATAGATAGATAGATAGATAGACAGATAGATAGATAGATAGATAGATAGATAGATAGATAGATAGATAGATAGATAGATAGATGGCGGGCGGGCGGGCGGACGGACGGACAGACAGACAGACAGACAGACAAACAGACAGATAAACTATCGCTGTAGCATCCATAAAATCCAGCAATTAATTTTAGTTCAATGCTTCAAACATTTCTCAGTCTCAGCATGCTTTTAGCTGCGTACATTGAATGTGACTGCCCATACAACCATTCTGTTTTTCACTTTCCGTACAGTATTCAATAAATTATACTTGATTAAATAAAAAAAAAAAAGAAGACTTTGTGTTAGATGATTTTGCCCAACTGTGAGCTACGAGAAATGTTCTGCTCACGTTTGAATGTAGATTAGGCTAAGCTATATATGTTTGGCAGATTTTCAACTTAACGACGAATTCATGCACTTGATTTTCAAATGAAGGAAAATGGGGCTCATATGTCACTCTGGCATTCTGTCCTTTATCTTTCGCCTTTCAAGCTATCTCAGACATTCACTGTCAGTTAAGTATCAGTGAGCTATACGCAGTAGAAGCCTGAATAAAAATTCGAATAACAAAATTTTGACCTTCCACTCTTATCCACTCCTTTCATGTTTAACTTTTGCCCACTCACGCATTAACCAAGTACACGCTCATACATCCATTACAGTCTAACAAATTTAATGTATTAGTAGCCATTATATGGCCATTGTAAAGACTAGGGAGTGCAGTTCACTGTAGGAGAAAACAAGGATACTGGAGCAGTTAAAACAGAAAGATGAAATACCATAAAACAAAAAAGAAAAGAAGAAAGCATAACTGGACAATTAAAGTATCTGTGCCTTTGTGCAAATGAGAGATAATACTATTTTTGTATGTACTTTTCTTGATCACACATTTGGGCGTCTGTGCGGACTCATTTTGTTTATGGGGTGGGGGGGGGGGGGGAAGGGTGTCGTCGTTGAAGAAAACTGTTTATGTCTGCTCATAGTTTTGTTTAAACTTCATTTCATTATTTAATGTTTCGTCATGGTGGCACATTGTGGATAAGGCGTTAAAGAAAATACTTTTCCAAGACCTATAGGCACTTAAGAGCAGGGTTTCTCAGCCCGGGTTCCTTTACGGACCTGCAGAGGTCTCCCCAGAGATCGTGACCGGGAAAAAGAATCCCTCCTAGGCACTTCTCACGGAACCCAGGGCCTTAGCTACGTGCTTTTGTTGTTGTCCAAGACAGGTTGGCTAAAAAAAGTCATTTTTAATTCTCCACGCACACACACACAACATAACGCACAGAGAGAGAGAGAGAGAGAGAGAGAGAGAAAGAGAGAGAGAAAGAAAGAGAGAGAGAGGAAGAGAAAGAGAGAGAGAAAGAGAGAGAGAGAAGAGGAAGAGAAAGAGAGAGAGAAAAGAGAGAGAGAGAAGAGGGAGAGAAAGATATAGAAAGAGAGAGAGAGAGAAGGAGAGAGAGAGAGAAAGAGAGAGAGAAAGAGAGGGAGGGAGAGAGAGAGAGAGGGGTTGGAAAACTACCAAAAACTAATAGAAAACAAACTGAATTCTTTTCAGACCGAATGCTTATGTAAAATTAGACAAATAGTTTGGTCACATACTATAAGAAATAACACTTTGCTGGTAGAAGTGCAGATGAAGTCAGTGACTTCAGTTATTGAGAAAAGACTTTGGCGATGGCTGGGGTATGTGCTCTGGATGACTGATGACTCATTGCCAAAAAAAAAAAAAAAACAGCAAGGGAACAGGAGTAAAGGTAGACAAAGGAACCATGGAAAACAAAAGCATTCTGGATGTTAAATAATAGATGGCTCACCTGGGCATGAGCGGGGAAGAAAAAAAAAAAGACAGAAGACAGACGTTTGTAGATACTTGAGGAAGCCTCTTGTGTTTTGGTTCAGTACTGGATAGTTCGCTCTCTGTCATTCTCAGTTCAAAGAAGATATCTGAGAACTTCACAATTTTTTTTTTTTTTGGGGGGGGGGGGCATTATTTTCTTAATGCTGATGTTCCGCCGCAACTTAAGCAGTGTCCATCTAGGAAGGCATGTTGTGACAGGAATTTGATATTAGCGCAGTGTAGGAAGCTTCCAAGTTTCTATGAAAAAGCCCATATCGTTCTTATATATTGCAGAAAAAGAAAACAAATAAGCAAATAGACCCAAAAAAAATCACAAACAAACAAACAAACAAAAACCCGAACAAACAAATGTAGTTCGTGCGTCTGCAGGATTGACAGGTTCCCTATGATTTATTCTGGTTATCACAAATGTGCTGGGTCAGACATAGGAGCACAAACTGACTCGTCGATATGAATGCAGGGAAGAGTCTATATGACATTTACCAGCGGTTCCCAACCTTTTTTTTTTTTTTTTAGCGCGTCCCTAAACTAGCAATGGTACATGACCCGCGGCCTGTGAAAAAGATGTTAAAATATTGAAATTGAAAAAAAAAAAGTTGTAATATACAGTATAATATCTTCTCGCGACCCCGACCTGAGGCTGGGAACCACCGCTTATACATTTAGGGTCGTCACTGCTGGATGTCAAATAACAGCAATTCGTTGTCTTTTGTTCAACATGTGAGTATATATTATGGGTTCTGGAAGGGAGACTGAACACCGAAATATTGTTTCTCCTTCCTTCCCCCTCCCCCATCTAAAAAAGGGGTGGGGGATATTCTCCTTGACTCACAAAGACTGCACTTTAACAAATGGAACGCGTCAACAAAGTTGTCTTGTTCACATTGTGTGTACGTTTATTCGAACTGCTTTTGCGGTTTAAGGTTAAAAACATGAATACTGTGCTCTCAGTATTAAAAAAAAAAAACCACACACACAAGTATGTTATTTTGTTAGAAAGAAAGTACTGTTTTTCGGAATATAAAATCACTTTTTTTGTTGTTGTTGTCCATTTTCACCTGGCGTTGTTTAAGTCATTCGGTTTTTCTTCTTACAGTTCCGTTTCGAACTTTGTCTTTGAACTAAATTTTGTGCTTAAAACATCTTATAGTAAGATAAATATGATATAGTTGTAAGTTTTTAAAAAAAAAGCACTTTTATTTCTTTTCTAGTAAATTTTGATGTCTGAACCTAGTAATTTAAGTATTTGTTAAAGTCATCATCATCATCATCATCATCATCATCATCATCGCGTATGCAGCCATACTGTTTTTTAATGCGGTTTTGTTGTCTTAAATCAGATATAAGGTTGTCATTACTTTCATGCTTCTTGAACTCGTGAATATTTTTGTACGCCTGTATTTTTTGCTTATACATTTTGCTTATAAATTGTCTGTCTTGTTATAACACCCTGTGAATGTTGTTTACTGCAGTAGCGAAACATGCATTGGCAGTTACAAAATGAAAATGATGAAAATATTTGCCCTCGTTTGTTATTACAGACCACAAAAGAAGATAAGAGGGAATAATGCAAAATACAGGTACAGTCGTACATCGATTTACGGTCGAATGAGTTACGGTCATTCGTTCTTTTGGGCATAGGGACTGTTTAATGTGTTGTGTTCCATTTCATGATTAATTTACACACATTTGCTGTTCGATATACACATACAGGTCAAGGATATGGACTAACACAGTGCATTATCATTTACTGAGTATAAAATGTGTGCATGTGAGCGTATGTGCGCGTAAGTACATTTCTGTGTCATTGAAAAATTATTACAGTATGAGTCTTTATTTAATGTGTTGTGACTGATATTTTCTTATTAATTTCCATTCTGCTAGATTTTAAAGTGTTGGTAAGCATTATATTTATCTTAAGACGTATTATAATAGTGAAAAAAAAACTTTTTGAGATAAACTTTTACAATCTGAAAAAGAGCTACATTATTCACGTGTAGCAATTTAAAACAGTTTTATACAGGAAAACTTACCCACGCCTAGAATTTTAGAATTCACGAGTGAAGAGAGTGACTGATTGGGTAATGGCGTGGAATATCCATACAGTTTACAAAAGATGATGTATTTCCCAATCATGGAATCTGACATAGAACACATTTTCTAAGCAGGAATATAACCCAACGAAAAAAAGTTAACAAAGTATCAGTAGTTCTCAAAATCTAAAACATCCGCCACTGATCAATCAGCAAAAGCAAGTGAAATCGCCACAGACCCCAGTCATTTACTATAGTGTGGGTCAAAACAGATAGTCATATACATTAAAAATGCGTATTATATATGCTCAGCACAGTTGACTTAAGAAGTGTGTAATATTTTAATGGTATCCCGTTCTCAAAAAACAATTAAATGGTTTAAGCATTTTGTTGTAAAAAATGTATGTAGTTAACATACATTTAAAACATCAACAACGATTTTTAAATGCGACAAAATGTGGGCGCATGTGATGGTCACTGTGTGGCACTCTGGTGTAGTGGTCATTCGTAATACAAACCTGAGAACCACTCATTCAACCTGCTTGGAAATACCGTGTTGTTTTATAGCTTACAACATACGGGCATTTGAGGCGGTGTTCGCAAGCCGTTCAACTAGATCCAGGACAACAGGAGTAGAAACTGTGTATTTTGGGATTTATACAAAAAAGGCCTGCATATGGCTTCACCACAGATTGTGTATGGTTTACCAGAGAACGCTGTAAGTTTCATTTAATTTACATTATGGACTCCCGTTAGACCAAGAAGCATCCAACAGTGGTCGATTCTTCAACTGTTGACTTTATTGACTAGGGCTGTTGAAGTAGATGCAAGTTCATGTAGACAGCTAAAAATATTCTTGTAAAGACCAGGTATATAATTTATATAATGTATACACCAGATTTATACATGTAATGTGTTTCATATTGCTATGGGAAAAAGGATACATGGCGTTACAGCTTGCCAATTAATAAATAGTCCTGTGGGCTGTAAGGCATAGAAAAACCCATAACAAACACGCGAAGTTTTTACTCTTCGCATAGGCCATAAGAGCAATCGCTAGGGCCCAGTGGTTATCGGACTTTCACAACAGACAACAGAAGGTTGGTAGAGGGTTAGTCCCTCTCTCACGCCTGACCTGTTTTCGTTGAGATTACAGAACGTCCAGTAAAGAGGCAGAAAACTTGATAAAATCTTCCCAGTTTGTGGTGGTACAGTACTGGATCAAAAGCATATTCTACCACAAAAATATGAGACCTTCAGTTTCTCTACCAATTTGATATGTGTACCACAAACTTTACAGCTTCTAGTAAGAACTGGAAAACATCAGGTTTATATTTTATCTTGTTTTGGTCTGTGCAGTTCTTGTTCCTTGATCACATAATCAGACCATTTATTCCATGGATGGACATTCATTTATAATTGCTTCTGCTTTATTTATATTTGTTTAGTCATCGGTGAAATGTATATAATGAAAGAATGACAGCCACATTGAAAGAAACAATCAAAACCTGCCCATTTCACTATGTATCTCATAAAAATCTACCCATCTCACTTAAGAATCTGTAAGCAGTATAAGTATTGACACTGATTACCAAGCCAGCAAACAAAAACTGGCAAAGATCATATCTGACATCTGTAAGGTGCATCTAGAAACCGATTCTTGGGAATCAAAAGCCTTACCACCCCAGCTAAGGATTAGTTTGTTCTTGATTGTGGAACCTTCTTTTGGGCTGCTTCTGAATGCGTGACAGACATGACCCCAGTATCTAGATCAGATATAGAAGCAGTGATGTAGCCATGAAGACTTGCATAAAACCATGGGATTTGACCTGACTGCTGGACTCCAGACTTATCTTGACATTGGCTTCATCCTGATATTTTGGTTTCAGATTTAGCAAGATATATGATTCATCCTGATGGCTGGCTTCTGAAGCTAGCCATTGAACATGCAAAAGAGGATGAGGATGCCTTCAAAGCAAAGAAAGTAGCTACTGGACAGTCATCATCCAAACTGTGTCACTTTTACAAGTTATCTAGACAGAAACTGCAAAGTATCTAGGTGTGCAGCAATAGGAAAATTTTACAACAGTGTATCATGTACAACTCCATATATGCTTTTCATATATAACTAAAAAAATAGGCAGCAGGATTGAGTAGCTGGCTAAAATTGAAAAGAAAATAAGGAACCTGTGGATTTCAGTGACTGTAGCTGTTTGCTGTATCAAGACAGTTTGAATTCCATCTCAGTTTTAAATGTGAAGAATGTATTTTGAAAATCACTGAAAGTAACCTTTCTCAAATATGTAACACTTCTGAAAAATGTATACGGAACACAGTAGGTAATTTTAAAAAGTTTATTTTTGACTGCCTGTTTATATTCACTCAGAATGACAATTGCCAGTGTATATTTATTAGATGTACAGGTTGCACCAGTACCCGATTTCACTCTTATACTGAAAACTGTATATAATGGGGTCCCTCTCCCTCACAATGAGATATCTGTGTTTGGTGTATTCTTTGTAACTTCTTTGTGCTGTAGGAACTTTTCAGCATATGTAAAATGCACACATAGTTACATGTTATTTGGCTTGCATATAAGAAGACTAGGCATCAGATTTCACTGCTCAAAGAAATCAAGGAAAGTCTGACTGCATAAAGATAATCACAGACTCATAAAAAATGCCCACTTTGACCAAGGTCCCCAGTGTTCACTGAACATAGTAAACCTTACCACTGACCTTTCCAGACAACCCAGTTGCTTCATTTTTTTTTTTTTCAAATGTCTGCTGTGTGACCCACAACACTCAGAACATAATACCCAGCAGCATTTTTATTCAGATAAACTAACTGTTCCTGGATTATGCAATGAGCACTGTCTGATTTTAAACATAGTAGCATGCATTCCTAGGCAATTTGTACTTGGCACATGCTGTTACAGCAAATTTGTTTTCCCCCAGTTTTGTTGAAAGTAAATTAAGTTTTTATAAGTTATTTTTTAAAGTAGATTATGTTACCTTCACCTTGTAGGATGTTCCAGAAGGCACAACTAAGTTGCTGCGTTTGAAAGTTATAGAAGGCGTCAACTTGGCAAAGAAGGATATTTTTGGTGCAAGGTAGGTTTTGTATTTATTCATGAAATGACAGTGTAAACTAGGAAAAAGTTTGCATTATTTCTAAAAAAAATAATGATTGAAAATTGAAGCAGTGATACCACTGTTTTAGAGTTAGAAAACTAAAATAACTATCAGACCAAGAGCATTTCTTTGTTTACTTAACATCACTTTCTCTAAAATTGGCCATCCATTTGTCACAAACCATTCTGACAGTCATATGTAATGTCACCATTCTGCGTCTGAAGATACTGACATGTCTTATATTGCCTAATAAGTTGAATTTATTTAAGTAAGAAGTTATGAGGGTGGGTCAAAAATCTGACCACTCTAAAAATTCTGAATTGAGTAGTAGACAATTGTAGCACAGATATGTTATGGCCTCCCTCTTTAGATACATGTGCATGGAGGCACAGTAATACAGTGTCAGCAAACCAGATCCAAGATTGCAGCTCCATTGGAAGCATACACAAGAGAAAAAGCTTGCAGTTATTTGTTTCTTGGTAGTGAAGGTGAGAAACCTGCAGATGTCATTGCAAAATGAAGGGACAGTATGGGGACATGTGTATATGTCACTTGGCAAGTATATGAGTAGCTCAGAAAGTTAAAATGGGATGTCATATTTGTTGTATTCTGCTCACTCCAGCTGGCCTCACCTTATGAATAACCTTGACACTAGCACTGATGTGGGACAAATAATTTCATGAAACCATCAGGTAACCAGTTGGTGGTCGGAGATTTGAAGGTTAATCATGGCTTAACACACCACATCATTCATAATGTGCTGCAGTACTGAAAAGTCCTTGTCTGGTGGGTACCAAAACAAATGAAGCTGAAGAAGATGGCTTTCTATAATATATGGTCACTGAAGATGGATGCTGGGTATATTACTTCCAGCCAGAAACAAAGCAAGCAAGCAAGGAGTGGTGACATTCTTCCTCTTCAAAACTATAGAGTTCTCAATCAGCCAGAAAATTGATGCTGATGCTCTTCTAGGACTGTAAAGATCCAATTCTGAAACATTACACGCCGAAAGGAACCACTATCAACAGTAAAACATACTGTGATCTGTTTGAAAGCCACTTGAAACCTTCAGTCAGATCAAAACATTGCAATTTGTTTTAATTCTGGTGTACTGTTACAGTGTGGTAACCTGCTGCCTCACAGAACTCATGCAGCAGCTCAACAAATTACAAATCTGTGTTTTGAGAGTCTTCTCCATTCAGCATATTCACCTGACCTCACTCCATATAATTATCATGTGTTTGGACCCGTGTTTGGACCCATCTTGGAGATGATAGTAGAAGTTCAGTACAAATTAACTCTTCCTGGGCCCTGAAAAAAAAACGCGGATGTTCCCGTCTGTGCCACACAAAAACCGCGGGTCTTGATATGTTGGGGGTATAGTTGTAAAATGGAATGGAAAACAGTATTTCCATGCACTTCCGTGTACTTATTATGTTTCAAAGTATAACTAAATGTATGAAAATTTCATAAATGCAGAGTTTTTTAGGAAAAAAGAAGTAATGTGATGTTTTTAGACAATGATTGTGCCCAGCTCACCATCGCCTAGGTATAGATATGCACTACTTACCATCTTAGATGTCTAGATCTACTTGTCGGTCTCATATTGTGATTCTATGTTGCATTCTCACTAAATTAATGTCTGAAATAACCTCCTAACTACTTCTCCAGTCATCTAATATGTCTAGATCTACTTGGGATACATTCAAGAGCAGTGGGGTGGTCGCAGGCCATGTCCATACCCCTATCTACATCATCAAAAATTGAAAATTTTCCATGTTTCTCTTCCTTTTTCTCGCTCGGCATTGCTCGTAACTAAGGACTCTTTCACCATTTTGAAAAGTGTCACCGGAAACGCGGACAAAATATGTATAATCTAAATGTTAACTGGTTGTTTTATTGAAACAAATGAATTGTCACTACAATGACTATGGCACCCAACTCAGTAACCGGAAATTATCACTATAGTGACTTTGGCACGGGATGAGTTAAGAGATTAAAGAGGGATTGCATAAGTGGGTTGCGCAGTCAGACAGTTGTTTTTTTTTTTTTCTTGAGGAATTCAGGCATTAGTGAAGCTGTGACAGACCTGCACTAAATCTGCACTGAGGACTATGTTGAAAAGTGATAAGGAGTTTTCATTTATATTTGTACATTTTTTTGTTACATTGTGGTTAGTTTTTTTTATTTGCCCTCATGTTTGTAATTTTTTTTTTTTGTGGTCTCCTGTGACTTGGATGAAGTCTCATGTTAATGGAAGTGAGTTGCACATGATATCTTAATTTTATTTTTCCTCCCACTATCCATTGACAGTTGCATGCACAAAGTAATTCACTGTGCTTTGCTGCACTGACAGATAATCTCCATATCTGGAGGCAGCTTTACTGAACACAAAAATCAGAGTATAGAGAAATCAATTCCTTCGCACAAAGAGACTTCATCGCTGTCTGTTCAGCCTTTTCTACACGTAGAAGAATGCATTAATTTAGATAAATAGTCTTTAAAAAAAAAAGAGAATGAGGACACACTAATTATAAATTACTCATGGAGAGAAAGAATATACAGACTGCACAGAAGTAGATCTTAGAGGAATTTGAAACTAGACATTTAGAAAAAGACTAGCATATCTGAAAGAAGTGGATCATAAGGAAGTGAAGTGGAACATTTGTTTGTAGTAAAAACATAAAAAGAAAAGAGTATTTTTGTTTTCTTAGAAATAGAATGTCAGTTGACTGTTTTTTGTTTTAGACGTTTTATACACATCACTGAAATAGTTGTGCTCATTTATCAATCATCTATCAATCACTACACAACTCATTTGGATATGAGTCCAGCATGTTGACTAATAATTGTTTTTTTTTTTTTTCCAATTTGCAATCTGCAGTGACCCATATGTCAAGGTTTCATTACTTCAAAACAATGTCCTTGTTGACATAAAACAAACCACAGTTGTTAAAAAGGTAAAGTTTGTTAATGTGTTAACAATTTATTGATGTATTTCTAGAATCAGTGCATCAGAATTGCTGCATATTTTCCACCCAATCTTTCCAGAAGGTTCAGTTTTTGATGGACTTCAATAGTTAAACATTTTTATTGTTTATTTTTAAAATTCTCTTGAATTTGACAAACCCTTTTGGGTTTGTTTTTTTTTGCGTGAATGCAGTTTTTTGGGGTTATGTTTATTATCATTGATAAGCCAGTGAGTTTTTATTTATGATGCAAATAAAATATATGGCTCTGCTGAGGGTTTTGTAGCAGTATATCTTCACTGGTGAAGGACAGGTATTTGTGGAAAACCCATACGGAAGCGCCATGACCCTTGGGCACATAATATTCAAAATATCTTCACTGGATTTACTGATTTACTACTTGAGTTTGTGACCAGATACCTTTAAAAAAAAAAGATGTCACCATGGGGATAAGCTGTGGTTTTGCCAGCAGTGTGAGCAAACAGCAGAAAAGCAAGTGAGCAAGAAAATGAGAATATTGAGAAGGTAGTGAGCACCTTTAAGAAGTACTAATAACAGGTTGTTTGTTGAGATGGGAAAAAAAGTATGACATGTATAAGGGGTATGTAACAGTAAAAATTATTCATATACCTATTTTAGATTACATCTGGCTGTGACAGTGCTGGTTGTGCATGATTTTGTCCGTGCAAAATGTTCAGATGTAAAAGTTTGTTTGTTCCCTGTAAGAGTAATATTTTTGTCCCTTACATATGGGAAATCCAGTGCACCTAGCTCATTTATATACACATAAAAAATCAATAACAAGTGATGTGCTTCATGAATATATAGCAGAAGAAAAAAAAGAATGATGAAAAAAAGTGAAGTAGGTTTTAAAAAAAATTGAAATATTTGATTAAAAACAATTTTATAATATACTTTGGTAATGTTTCTCTTTAATCATGTGTTATTTTAAGAACAAAATCTCTTACTTTGTTTCAGACACTCAATCCAAAATGGTATGAGGAGTTCATTTTTAGGGTAAGCATTCATGTATAAAAAACAATTGTCTTATTGACTTTGGAACATAAAATGTAGATATATAAAATCATATATAGAAATAATTTTCTCATTGATGTATGAAACATAAGATGTAAACATATAATCGTGTATAAAAATGATTGTCTCATTGACTTGTGGAACATAAGATGCAGATTCCTTTCACTTAGGCCTGAACTGATTCCTACACCCCCCCCCCCCCCAACCCTTTTTTTTTGTTTGTATAATTGCTTTACCTCAAGAGTACTATTTTTTTCCTTTGATCTGGATAGCAGATTATTAAGGTGCCACTTTACTGTGTGTCCTTAACACTTATTTCAGCCATTTCTGTGTTGTTGTAACATTATTTATGCTGTTAGTTTCCGTTCTAGTGATTTTTAAGATTGTTAACTTCTGCTCCCATATGATTTGGATATGAAGCACAATGGTTAGTAAATTGGCCTCTAGAAGCAAAAGGTTTGAATTCCCACTCAGCTCCAGCATACCCCAACAGCAAAAAAAAAAAAAAAAGAGTATGCAACATTTGTGTTAGGGAGAACATAATCTCTGCCATCAAAGAGAGGAACATAAAAGAACATGTATATCAGTGTCTTAACTGACATAGGATAATCACATGAGAATATTTTATTTGTAACTCAATCAATCAATCAAGTGCTGTGCCGCGTGGCGTAGGCAATCATTTCTCTCCATAATTCCCTGTCTTTAGACTTGATTATGAGATCCGCCAGTGACTTTCTTCCTAGCTACACTGACAGCCTATCCAGTAACTTCTCTCTCTGTCTTCCTCTGTCTCTTCTTCCCTCAGTTTTTCCAGTTGCCACTAAGTGTTTCAGTTTTCCTCTTCTCAGAAAATATTCTACAGATCTTGCTTGTCTGCCTCTTATCTTTGCTGTAATTTGCCTTTTAACTCCAGCCTCTCTTAAGACTTCTTCGTTAGTTTTCTTAGCTGTCCATGGTACCTTCAACATCCTTCTTATGAACCACATATCCATGGCCTCCATTTCTTGCTTTATTCTCTTATTCATGGACCATGCTTCACATCCATAAAACAAAATTGGCTCAATGTAACATTTAAGTACTCAGAATCTTGTTTCCATTGATATGGATCTGTTGCACAAGATGTTTCTCATTTTTTAGAATGCTGACTTGGCCCTGAGCATGTCTGCTTTTTATTTTGATGTGACATTTCCCATAGCTGTTATAATTGTTCCTAAGTACTTGAATCTATCAACTTGTTTCAGTTCTGTGCCATCGATGGTAATGCTACATTTTGGTGGTATTCTTTTCTTTGAGATGACCATCACTTCAGTCTTCTTTTTTATTCAGGCTGAGACCTTTGCTTTTACTTTCACGAACCACGATGTCCAGAAGAGTTTATAGCTCCCCTTCACTTTTAGCAATCAGAAGTGTGTTGTATGCATATCTTAAGTTGTTAAGGTTATACCCGCCAATTGATATTCCTGGCAAGCTCTCTATTTCATTGCAGAAAACACTAGTCATCTTGGTTGTAAGAAACAAAGAATATGTAAAGAACAGAGTTGAAACCAGAAATAAAGGGAAGCCTGGAAAAACTAGGGCAAATCAGAAAAAAAGCACATGGAAGGAATTTTTTAGCACCATCTGTGCTGAAAAAAGAAATAGTTGTAATGATAATAATGAGAATTATGCTAATATAAATTTCTATGTGGAATTTGAAAGAAAAAAAAAAAAGAAAAGGTTGCTTTATTTTGAATGTGAATTATCAGTTAAAGCTACACCTATTTGGAAACCTGTTGCCATATTTTGAATGTAAATTCTAGTTAAAGCTGCATTTGTTTGAAAACCTGTATGTCATTATCAGTATATATTATATTTGATGTTAAAATATATATTGCAGGTTAATCCAACCAACTGTACAATTCATATTGAGGTTTTCGATTCAAACAGAGTGGTGAGTAATTTGTAGAAAAATACTAAAAAAAAACGAAGTTTTAAGTTTTGTTTATAACCTGCATTACTGACAACAAAAACCATGCCAGGAGCTGACTGCAATAGTGACCATGATCCACTCTGTGGAAAAATTAGAATAAAGCTAAAGAAAGCAGGCAGAAAAGTGAGAAACATCAAACTGAGTACAGAACTTCTTAAAAATGACCAAGAACTGCAAGAACAATACAAAGTTATTATAACAAATAGATACAATGCAATAGCAAAGATAAATAGTATAGATGAACAATGGGAAATGTTAAGAGATTCTATCCACCAAACTGTTAAGGAGATAATACCACCAAAAAAAGAAGCCCCTAAAAATAAATGGATGACAGACGACATCTTAGGACTGATGGACAAGAGGAGGAGGAGTAAAAATAACGAGGAAAAATATAGCAAGATAAATAAAGAAGTAAGACGCAAATGCACAGAAGCAAAAGAAGTGTGGTTAAATGAACAGTGCAGACAGATAGATGACTTTCATAATAAAGACAGCAAAAACATGCACAAATGAATTAATGAACTCACAGGCAGGAAAACAAAATATACCACAGGATGCCTGAAATCGAAAGAAGGTAAAATGTTAATGGGAAAAGAAGACATTATGGACAGGTGGACAGAGTATATCGGTGAGCTATATGGAGAAGAAAGACCAGAATTAACACCAGATACTGAAAACTGTGATGGACTGCCAATACTTGAAGATGAAATCATAGATGCCATCAAACACATGAAGAAAGGAAAAGCGACTGGACCTGATAATATAACAATAGAAGAAATAGAGGCACTAGAGGAGACAGGAATAAAAATAATAACCAAGTTACTGAATGACATTTACAACAGTGGTTATATTCCCAGTGACCTGATTAAATCCACATTTATAGCACTACCAAAGAAACCAGGTGCAAAGGAATGTGACGACTATTGGACTATCGGCCTCTCATGTCACATAACGAAGCTACTTCTGAGAATAATTATGAGAAGAACAAGGAAAAAGATAAAAATGGAAATAGCATTGGATTTGTTGAAGGAAAGGGAACACACAATGCCATTTATGCTTTATGAACACTAACAGAAAGAGCTTTAGAAGTACAGAAAGATCTCTACTTATGCTTCATTGATTACACCAAGGCATTCGACAAGGTGAAACATAATGAAATTACTAAAATGCTTGAAGACATCAGTATAGATGGCAAAGACCTGAGGATTGTAAAACATCTATACTGGCAGCAAGAAGCAGCAGTTCGAGTTGAAAATAGAATTGGAAAATATCAACCTATAAAACAAGGGGTGCGACAAGGATGTGTACTATCTCCAGACCTTTTTTCTCTGTACAGCGAGAATATTCTAAGAACAATCATCACAGAACCAAGCATAAAAATTGGAGGAAACAATATTAACAACCTTCGGTATGCTGACGACACAGTACTGATAGCTGAGAACCAACAAGACCTGCAAAATCTCTTGGATAAAGTCGCCAAAGAAAGTGAAAAGAAAGGCCTTACTTTGAACATCAAAAAGACAGAGACAATGGTTATATCTAAGAAACAGAATCCACCAGCATGCAGTATTAAATTAAAAGGGAACTATTCTAAAGCATATGCAGAAATTCAAATACCTTGGAGCAGTAATAAGTTCAGATGGGAAATGCAGAACAGAAATTAGGAACAGAGTAGGCCAAGCAAAGGCTGCATTTCAGAGAATGAGAAACATATTAACTAACACATCTTTATCAATGAATGTTAGAAAACGAGTCCTAAAATGCTATATTGAACCTATCTTGTTATATGGTAGTGAATCATGGACAATAGGCAAGTCTGCACAAAAATCATTGGAAGCAGCAGAAATGTGGTTTATTAGAAGAATGTTGCGAATCCCCTGGACAGCAAAAATAACTAATGAAGAATGTATGAGAAGAGCTGGAGAGACAAAAAACCTTGTCAAAAAGATAAGAGAGAAACAATGTACTTTCATAGGACATACAATGAGAAGAGTGGGCATAGAAAATATTATAACAACAGGAAAAATAGAAGGAAGAAGATCAAGAGGAAGACCAAGAGAAATGA
Organism: Achatina immaculata; assembly: GCA_009760885.1. Taxonomy (NCBI): domain Eukaryota; kingdom Metazoa; phylum Mollusca; class Gastropoda; order Stylommatophora; family Achatinidae; genus Lissachatina; species Lissachatina immaculata. Next base: position 26,381,331 of record CM019691.1, on the reverse strand, counting down.
TACTAGACAGTCTGACGGGATGGTGTGAGAGGAGATCACCAAATGAACTGATGGCCTGCATGAAGGATCGGGTACTCTGGAGAAGCATAATAGCCAACGCCAATCGGCACGGCACCTGATGATGATGATGATTATAACCTAATGTGCAGACTGTTTCTTTTCTAATCCAGTGTACACATTATAATCTTGTAAAATTATGCACCTAATAATTAAAAAGTATAAAATTGTTTGATGAAAAAGACACTGAATGGGTTATTAGTCTTTATGTTCCAAGTTGTGGTAATCTGATGACTTGTCACCATGATGAATTTTATAGTTTACTCCATACTCTGGTGCGGTAGTTCCCAAAATGGGTGGTACTACTCCTCAGTGGACACAATAATTGGTGTATAAGTATACAACTATACACTAAGCACTGCAGTAAAGCTGTGATACCAGAATGTATAAAATCGGAAAAAAGTAGGAGCAGCTTTATTACTTAACGATTACAAAGTTGTGACGTTTCAGCGTGAGCCTTAATCATACAAAAACATACAGGACAAGAAATAGAGAGAGGAGATAAAGTATAGATTCACATGAATACTGTTTAAAAAAAAAAAAATTTTTTTTAAAGGAGTACTTAGCTGTAAATTGCAAGGTGTGGCTTGTCCAGCGATGTGTGTCAGGAATGGATCTGGTAGGACGTGGAAATTGTTTAAATGGAGACCTGTGACATGTGGTCGGTGGGTTGTAACTGGGGGTGGTGGATGGGGAACCGGGGAGGGGAGAGAGAGTGACGCACTACTGACCTAGCTAGGAGAAATTGAAACAGGTGATTGGGGAAGAGGGGTTGCAGAGAAAATAGCGGGGTTGCAGAGTGATGCTGTGAGGAAGTTTGAAAAGTAAGAAGGGGTGGATTTAGTGGAGAGGTACTATAATGATTGAAGAAGATGATGTTACATGTAACTAAACAGCGAGTTTAACCCATGTGGTTCCAGCGTCCCATAACTTTGAATGCAGCGGTTCTCAAGTGCCAGGCAGCTTGTGTCATCTGCGTGACATTGTTTAATGGCTGTTACCAGAAAATCAGATTTGCCTCTGTGGTTGGGACCATTGAAATGATTTGGGACTGGTTTCAAAGCATGCTGGGCAATGTCATACAGATGTTTTTGCATGCGGTCCCCTAATCTGAGGCCAGTCTCACCGATATATGTTATCCTGCATCTTTTGCAAACGATGACATATATCACATTTCGGGACTCGCATGTGAATCCCTCATGAAGAGTGAGGATAGTTTTGGGAAAGGTGATTGTTTTCGTTTCCCAAACTACAGGGCAGGTAACGCAGCGGGGGCGGTTACATTTTCTGGTGCCAACATATGTAAGGCTCTGCTTCAAGTGGCTGTGGACGAGGATGTCCTTAAGGTTTGGCTCACGTTTGTGATGCATGCAAAAACATCTGTACGACATCGCCCAGCATGCTTCGAAACCAGTCCCAAATCAATTCAGTGGCCCCAACCACAGAGGCAAATCTGATTTTCTGGTAACAGCCATTAAACAATGTCACGCAGATGACACAAGCTGCCTGGCACTTGAGAACCGCTGCATTCAAAATTATGGGACGCTGGAACCACATGGGTTAAACTCGCTGTTTAGTTACACGTAACATCATCTTCTTCAATCATTATAGTACCTCTCCACTAAATCCACCCCTTCTTACTTTTCAAACTTCCTCACAGCATCACTCTGCAACCCTGCTATTTTCTCTGCAACCCCTCTTCCCCAATCACCTGTTTCAATTTCTCCTAGCTAGGCCAGTAGTGCGTCACTCTCTCTCCCCTCCCCTGTTCCCCATCCACCACCCCCAGTTACAACCCACCGACCACATGTCACAGGTCTCCATTTAAACAATTTCCACGTCCTACCAGATCCATTCCTGACACACACCGCTGGACAAGCCATACCTTGCAATTTACAGCTAAGTACTCCTTTAAAAAAAAATTTTTTTAAAAACAGTATTCATGTGAATCTATACTTTATCTCCTCTCTCTATTTCTTCATCCTGTATGTTTTTGTATGATTAAGGCTCACGCTGAAACGTCACAATTTTGTAATCGTTAAGTAACAAAGCTGCTCCTACTTTTTTCCGATTTTATACTCCTCAGTGGGTGTTGGGCAAATATTTTTTTTTTGGGGGGGGGGGGGGGAGTGTGAGAGGAAAAGGAGTGTCAGGTGACATCACAGTCAAGTTAAAAAAATGTTTTAGGGATCTCTGGGCTGTGACCTAGGAGGCAAGGGAATGAAGGGCCTCCCCCACTAAAAAAAAAATTGAGAACCACTGGTCTAGTAACAGTCCTACTTCGGCTTCCATTCTTCAGGCCAGGGATGTTTGCATAGTTTTTTTATTTATAAGACAACCTATATGACATTTTCTGTAGTGTATACTTCATCATTTTTTTTTATAAACATTCATTTATTCATGGTATCTTGAACTAACATAGATGACAGTGCAGTCTTCTAACCAGCTCTTTATTAATAATGAAATGGTTACCTGATTTGTTCTTGGCTAGTTCTTTACATTAAATTAGTTAATTTAAGATTAAGACAGAATGCCAGAATGAAAAAAACATTTGGTTTTTTAAAAACGAGAAATAAAAGAGCTAAACTTCACCAGTATTTGTTGAGTATGTTGATTTAAAAGTCCCTCAGAAGAGAAAATATGGAAGCTGAAAATTAGCCCCATATAATACAAATTTTATCTTGGCAGTAGAGTAATAGAAGATGGAGCCAGCACAGAGAACATCAACAGCAGACTTACTAGAGCAAACTAGGCTTTTGCGGTGCTGCAGATTATATGGCAAAAAAAAAAAAACTAAGCATAAAGATGAAAATCAGGATATTTAAGAGAAATGTTCTAAGTGTATTACTTTATGGAAGCAAATGCTGGAAAATCACCAAAACTATAGAAAACAAGTTGAATTCTTTCCAGACTAAATGTTTACAAAGAATTAGAAGAATATTTTGGCCAAACATCATAAGAAATAATATCTTGTTGGCAGAAATGCAGATGAAGCCACTGACAGCAGTTATTGAGGAAAGATGCTGGCGATGGTTGGGGCGTGCTATGAACGACTGACAACTCACTACCAAAAATAGCACTAAGATGGACACCACAGGGGAACAGAAGTAAAGGTAGACTAAAGGAGACATGGAGAACAACAACAGAGAGGATGTTGAGCAATAGAGGACTCACCTGAGCAAGAGCAGGAAAAAAAAGGCAAAGGATGGGCATTTGTGGAAAACCCTTGCGGAAGCCCCATATGCTTTGGGCACTTTAGGTTCAGAGAGAGAGAGAGAGAGTACAAGTTTCAAAAACTTCTAATCAGAAAGTTTAGGAGAAAGAGAGACACATAAAGACAAGCTAAAAGAATTGAAAGGTTTTGTGATAACAGTGTGAATTCATTATTGAATAATTAATAATACAAGAGTTGACTGGTACAGTAAGTGTTCATACTCTTTGGTGAATAATTGAAACAGAAAGTAGAGCATGTATGAGTGTGTCCCAAATATGGTGGTGCAGATTCCTACATTCAAGATGAAGATAATAAAACATGAACATATGTATACACTTGAATGAATGGGTCTCAAAAACAAAAAGTCCTCTTCTAGGTTTTCATTCTATTCCTTATAAAAATATGAAGATGTAAAAACATTAGATGAATGCATGTCATGCCATGGTTCCTTTCACTAAGGGCGTAATAAACTCTTTGACTTTTCTGATCCCACAGTTTACATGTTTTCACACTTTTTTCCCCGTGTGCCAGATATTGAAATATGAACTCTAAAACTACATGGATATTGAGTTCGGTGAATTTGTTATAATGTGTACTAACAAGCAACATAACATTTCAGTCATAAAACAGATATTTTGTGACTTTTCTGCTGAAAAAATACAAAAACAATTGATGTCTTGATTCTGTTATGCTGTTACAGACACGAGATGATTTTCTGGGCATGATTGAAATTCCATTGCCTAGTATCACCATTGCAGCTGAGAGAGTTGGCAGAGATATAGCATGCAAGACATTTGTTCTGAAACCTCGTAGGTAAGTGTTATGGAAGGCTAGAATGCTTCTCTGTCTGGTACTTTTTTTTTTTCAAGTTAGGAGACCTTGGGTGTTTGAGAGAGAAGTTGTTTAGTGCACTAGTCTATCAAGGAGAGTGGTGCTTCAGTTCTGCATTAGTCATCCGGTTGTAGAAACTGGTACTCAGCTTCTCATGTGGCCGGATGTGAAGATGACCAGACATGATGTGGACCATACCACTCCATGGTATAGTGACTGGTGAAGGAAAATGTTGGTGCTGACACCATATCCTGTAGTTGGCACGATAGAGCTAACAACTGCTTTTTGTTGTTTCTGGTAGCCATGCTCTTGGGAATGTTAAACTTGCATGGCATAAATATCAGTGTGCCATTAAAAAAATGCCGTGTGCCATACATACTTCTAAATAATGTGCTGCTGGTCTGAAGAACCTTGAGGTGGACAGACCTCTAGGATAATCATCATCATCATCCTTGAGAGCATAGGCCATGGATAAAGGCTCTCCAGTCATCCCTGTTCTTGGAATTATTCTCTGCTTCCTTCTGTGTGCATCCCTTGTCTCTGAGCACTGTCATAATTAATTTCTCTTCTCCAAGTAAGTCTAGGTCTTCCTCGTTTTCTGTTTCCTTGAGGATTCCATGTCAGTGTCTGTCTTGCTATGTTGGTGTTGGGTTTCCTCAGAGTGTGGCCAGTCCACCTCTACTTCATAGAGGCAGTAGAGTACGTGATTTGTAGGTTCATAGGTTCTTATCCTGCCATTTCCTAGACCTCCTCATTCCTGATCTTGTCCTGCCATTTAATGTTTAAAATCCTCCTACATTTAGTAGTTCAGGAATGTTTGTATCCTCTGTTGTATTGTCTTGGTCATAACCCATGTCTCTGCACCATATAGTAGGACAATCTTTACGTTTGTATTGAAAAGCCTAAGTTTGGTTCATATTTTGAAGTTCTTAGATGACCATATTTTGTCAAGGACAATGTATGTGTGTTATTCTTTACAAATAATTAAAATGGTAGCAGAAGAACACTATCTTTTGATTGTGCTTTGTAAATAGTGTCATGAGGCTTTATATGTCTGTAGTATTTTGTTAATACTATCCTGTTGCATATTTATATTAGTAACAGGTCCAGAGTTCGAGGTCATCTGACTCTGTATTTGGCCTATATCTCATCTGAAGAAAGTGGAGATGGTGCTGATGACACAGCTTCAGGAGTTACACCAAGTGATGTTAGTGCTCGTGTTAACCATGTAGAGTTGCACCAAGTGATGTTAGTGCTTGTGTTAGTGTTGTGTAGAATTGCAACAAGTGATGTTAGTGCTTGTGTAGAGTTGCACCAAGTGGTGTTAGTGCTTGTGTTATGTTGTTCAGAGTTACACTAAATGATGTTAGTCAGTGCTTGTATTAATGTTATGTACACCAAATGATGTTAGTCAGTGTTTGTATTAAAGTTGTGTAATGTATGTCAGTAAATGTGTTTGGTATAGTGGTGTTGGTGACAAACAATTTCAGTTATTGAGGGATTAGAAGAAGAGTATGAAAATTATTTAGAGCAACCATATGTCAGTGAAGAAGAAGTCAATATGGTCCAAGCTGGTTTCAGGCAGCGAAGAGGATCAAGAGATCATATATTCAATCTAAGATTAATAATAGAGAAATGCAAAGAGTTTAATGTGAATCTATATTTATCCTTTATAGACTACTCAAAGGCATTTGATTGTGTACAACACCAGAAACTTTAGGAAATAATGGAAAAAATGGGATTTCCAACACATTTGACACAACTAACATCACTGCTGTATCTAGACCAACAAGCAGCAGTAAGAATAAATGGTGAAACAACAACTTGGTTTGACATAAAACATGGGGTCCATCAGGGGTGCATATTGTCACCCTACTTATTTAACTTGTATACTGAAAATATAATGAGGAATGTTAGAGAAGATTTGGACAAAGAATATTACGATGCCATAACAATTGGAGGTTATGAAATACCAGAGATTAGATATGCTGATGCAACAGTGTTACTGTCCACAACACAAAGAGGAATGGAAAAACTAATTATGTCAGACCGTAAGAACAGCGAAGAGCAGAACCTCTATCTTAATTTAAGCAAAGAAAACTAAATTGATGACAACTGACAAAACAAACAAGGCAGCTGAAATATATATCAATGAGGAAAAATTGGAAGAAGTGGAGAGTTTTGAATATCTTGGATCACTATTAACTAATAATGGAGATACAATGAGGGAAATTAAAAGGACATCTATCGCTCTTCAGAAAGTAAAACAAAGAAAAAATCTGTGGAGAGGAGCAGACAGAACTACAAAAATAAGATTTTTAAGGACATGCATCTTTCCCATCGCAACATATGCCTGTGAGACCTGGACACTTAACAAAACAGCTGAGAAACACATAAATGCCTTTGAATGTAAATGCTACAGAGGAGTTCTCCAAATATCGTGGACACAAAAAAGGACAAATATATCTATACTACAAGAGCTTAATATTGAAGAAGGCTGGCTAGTAAAGAGGATTAAAGAGAGAAAACTTAAATATTTTGGACACATTAAACGTCATGATAATTTAGAGAAGACCGTATTGGAAGGATATATAATGGGAAAAAGAAAAAGAGGAAGACCAAAACGAAGATGGCTGCAAGGCATCATTGACAATCTGCAAATGGATGCCGCAGCAGCAGGCCATCTTGCTCACAACCGAGAGGCCTACAGGAGTGCTGTTTGGGAGGCAAAGTTCTGCAAGGGACATGCAAATGAATGAATGAATGAATGATATGTCAGTGAATATATGTAACTATCAGAAATGGAAGAATGATAATTCATTTTTTTTCTGTTTACAAGTGTCTACAGCTATATATGTATATATATATATTTTTTTTTTTTAAGATTGATGGCGATGTGTGATGTAGCTTTATGGAAGACAAAAAAAATTAGGAAGAGAGAAAGTAAGAAGGTTGAGGTGGATACAAAATGTAGCAAAAACAACCAGTATTTCTGATAATACTGAAGCCCGTTTTGACTCTTACATCTTACATCCTTCCCGTGCCGTTAAACGTCACATAGGGCTTGCATAGTTGTTCGCCAAGTTTTCCTGTTTTTGGCAAGTTTTTCAACTTCATCAAGAGATGTTATGCCCACTAAACTGGCTTCTCTTAACAGTGTCCTCTTTAGAGTTTCACATGGTCGACCTCTTTTTCTTTGGCCTGTTTTGCTCCACTTGATAGCTTGTTTTGGTATTCTCTGATTGTTTCTTCTCATCCTGATTGTTTCTTCTCATCACATGGCCTACATATGTCCATCTTCTTTTTCTGATCACCCATGAGACAGGTTGTTGTTTGCTCTTCTGTCTTATCCCTGTGTTGTTTTTAAATTCATTTCACTTTATACCATGTATTTTCCATGTTTTCAAAAGAGTCTAATTTCTTGTCTATTTCTTTAGTTGATTTCTTGTCTATTTCTTTAGTTGATTTCCAGCTTTCACATGCATAAATGAGGGTGAATATCACATTTGAATTGAATAATCTTAACTTGTTTTTTGTGGCTTGTAACTTTTGAATTCCATTATGTTCCCAAGATTTTTGAAGGTCAGTGCTGCTTTTGCAATTCTAATTCTTATTTCCTTCCTGGTGTCACCATCCTGGTCTGTGTAACTGCCAAGGTATGCAAATTGGTTTACCTCATCAACAGCTGTTCCTTATATGTATATTTTTCCTTCTTGATTAATAAGAAATTTCATAATTTTTGTTTTGTCTTTGTTAATTTCAAGACCTATTTTGCTAACCAAGGAAGACAGGCAATCTGTTTTTTGAATAGGATAGATAAAACAATAATAGTTAGTTTACTGAATCCAGAACTGCAGATCATGTTGCATGTGTGCCTTATTACTGATTTAAATGAGGCACTTTTAAACAGTTCTAAACATGTAATGAAGATTTTTTTAAAAAATAGAAGTTAAACTGTGTACCATTTACCTTGTGCCCACAGATCAGAATCAGGCATGGGTAACTTATTTTAGCGCTTATAAGTTAATATGAGATGAACATGCATTGTGTATATAGCATGTATAAAATTACTACCTCTTAGGTTGACTTTAAAATTTCTTCTGAAATTGTTGTAAGAATTCTGTTTATATAGTGTTGTTTCTCCTTGTCCGTAACTTTTGTGTGTGTGTGTGTGTGTATATGAACAGTCTGTCTGGGATCTGGCTGAGTCTGATAATGCTAGATCAGCTGATGTTGGAGCATCTGGACCAACTGTGCAAGAAGCTGCAGCAGAGAATGAATCTGAAAACCACAGTGACGAGCCGCTCCCTCCAGGGTGGGAAGCACAGACAGATCCAACAGGCAAAGTCTATTACGTTAATCACACAAACCGCACCACACAGTGGAATCGCCCCACTGAGTAAGTCTCTCTCTCTCTCTCTCTTTTTTTTTTTTTTTTGTGAAATTATCTTGTAGCAGATATGAGACTAGATTCAAAGAAAAAGTTTTGATCAAAATTTACCTTTTCAAAAACATGTGCAGTACCACTGCATGGCATTGAGCTCACAGGCAGCTAGATTTGTAATAGTAACATTAACCCTTGATGTTCATATCATGATATCATCATCAGAATTCAAGCAGTGGTCTTGACTGAATTTACCAGCTACAGAGGAGCAAGAAGGCTATTCAGTTTCATTTAAAGACTTATAGTACTCTGTCATCTACTCTGTTCCCATTTATTCTAAATAAACACTTGTAGAATCTGCGTTCAAAGAGTGACAGTCATACACAAACTAACACAGTTAATTCTCACTGGATAATTTTGTTCTGGCAAAAGTTGTAGAATTTCTGCTGGAAAACATGGGAAAACTATGCCTTTTTTTTTTTTTGCTTATTTTTGTGGAACCTAGTACTTGATAACAGAAAGATGGTGACTTATCAAAATGAACTATATGCTTTAGCACTGAAATAATTACTAGATAATAGGTTAAGTGGTAGAATATACTAAGCAAGTCAAACAAGTGACCAATTGTGTTAACTCTTAGAGTACCAACATCTGCAACATTTTTTTTAGTCATCATTCGTCAGGTCCACTATTTTTTTTTCCCAGAAATGACATGCCTGTCTTTGGTGTTTATGCCAGTTTAAAATCATGAACTACTAACTGTGATACAAAAGCAGAAAGAAAAATGACTGCAGTTTTAAAAAGTTAGTAAAAAAAAAAAAGATGTTTAAATGGTATAAGTTATAGTTAAATAAAGGCTTAACCCAGAACAGAAATCAAATACAGAAGTTCAGTGATTCAATAATGAAACTATTTGATTAAAAAAAAAAGTATTACCATTTGAGTAAAATAAGCAATGATCAGATTGATTTAAATTGAGAGAACACAACTTATTTCTAGCCTCTTAATGCCTTCTTATTTATATTTCCTTTTTGCTTTTCATTTAAAGTCTGACAATTTCTATTTCTTCAGATCAAATACATTGCCACCAGGCTGGGAAGAAAGAACAGATGCTAATGGCAGATTCTACTATGTCAACCATGATGCACGCATTACACAGTGGGAAAGACCAACAGGGTATTTTTTCTTCCTTTTTAACAGTGATGATAGTTCATTTTATGAAGAAAAAAAATGTATTAAAGTTTGTTTTTTTTTTTTAAACAAATATGACTATAAAATATATGTAAAATATACTTTACTCTTTACTTAACATGGTTTTCATAGGTGCTTATCTATACTAACAAATTAGTAATGTTGTGATGACAAGAACAAAAACTGATCTGGGCAGTCACTTCAGTGTGTGTTTTTGTGGATTCTAGAAGATCATGATGAGAGAAATTAAAGTAGGCATGAACTTTTGAGATGTGGTCACTATTGTAAAAAATAAAAGGAGTTGCAGTATGTTTCATGTGTTCACTGTTGTTACAAAAAAAGGAGGTGCAGTATGTTTCATATGTTCACTGTTGTTACAAAAAAGGAGGTGTAATATGTTTCATATGTTCACTGTTGTTAAAAAAAAAAGGAGGTGTAATATGTTTCATGTGTTCACTGTTGTTAAAAAAAAAAAAAGGAGATGTAGTATATTTCATGTGATCACTGTTGTTAAAAAAAAGATGTAGTATGTTTCATGAATCACTAATTTTAATTGCGGCAGCTGACCAGTGATTCTTCATCCTGTTTTCAGCAGTGGTGCAGAAACTCCAACAGTCATGGAGGTCCAGAGACAGCGTAGCATGGAAGCTCAGCAACTGTATAGAAACCGTAGACATATCAGCCAGGATGATACGCTTACAACATCAGTGAGTGAAAATGACTTGCGTGATCATGAAGACAGACGGGTAAACAACCAGTATATTTTGTTTTTTAATGTTTTGATATTTTCACAATAAAAGAACTCGTTATTTTTTTTTAATACCACAGTTGGGTGGCTATGCAGTTAAGCTTTTCAATAATTTCTTATGCTATTTATTATGTGTCCATTGTTAATTTTGGGTTATGTTCATCATTTCATTCTGCTATATTCTCTTAGATGGATATTTGTCTATGTATAACCAGAAATGAGGGAAGGTAAATTGTAGCCAGATGTGATGCTGACCACGTCACACTTTTATATGCCAAAGGTCATGGAAATAGGACATAACACCATATCCCCAGTATGCCTTTATGGCATAGAGGCTGTTGGTCACTTCAGATCCTGAAGATATATAAGAAATATGATTTTGTAATGGGATATATTTCACTAACATTTAAGGCAACAAAGAATACCACCAAAATGTAGCACTACCATTGATGCCACAAATCTGAAACAAGTTGATAGATTCAAGTACTTAGGAACGATTATAACAACTGATGGGAACTGTCTCAATGAAGTAAAAAGCAGACATGCTCAGGCCAAGTCAGCATTCCAGAAATGAGACACATCTTGCGCAACAGATAAATATCAATGGAAACAAGATTCAGAGTACTTAAATGTTACATTGATCCAGTTCTGTTTTATGGATGTGAAGCATGGTCTATGAATAAGAGAGTACAGCGAGAAATGGAGTCCATGGAAATGTGGTTTATAAGAAGGGTGTTGAGAGCCAAGAAAACCAATGAAGAAGTCTTAAGAGAGGCTGGAGTTAAAAAGCAAGTTATAGCAAAGATCAGAGGCAGATAAGTGAGATTTATGGGACATTTCCTGAGAAGAGGAAAATTGGAACACACTGGCAACTGGAAAAATTGAGGGAAGAAGAGACAGCAAGACAGAGAGAGAAGTTACTGGATGGGCTATCAGTATGGCTAGGAAGAAAATCCCTGGCATATCCCATAATCAATCCAAAAGACAGGGAATTGTGGAGAGAAATGATCACCTACACCACGTGGCATGGCACTTAGAATTAAGGCAACAACAAATAAGTTTTGCATGTAGCCATCAGTTATTGTGTGTCTGTTTATTATATTTCAAGTAGTTGATCTGCTAATATGTGTCTGTCTGTCTTTGTGTCTTGTCACTTCTCTTTTTTTTTTCTTTCTTTCTCTGTCTCTAACTTTGTTTCTCTGCCTTTCTGTCTCTGTCATTTGCTTTCCCCTTCTTTTTCTAGATTCTGCCTCATGTCAGTTTCTGTGTCTGTTTCTCTGCATTATCTCTGTGAGCTTATCTTTGTGTCTGAGTGTTCTTAGTATTTCTGGGAATAGTTTTTTCTGACTTACTAAATGTGCTAATCTCATTTACAATGCCCTTTCTACCAGTGTGTTTGTCAGTGTCTATTTCTGTCAGTGTTCGCTTAGCCCATATGTTAATTAGCGTCTCTAAACCACTATAATTAAAATTCATTGTTTCAAATATTTTCAGCATTCAAGGCGAAGTATGCCAGCACCTGTGAGTAGCTTTGAATTTTATGCCTGTGTTAACATTTCATAGTCAATAAATATGGTAATGGAGAAGATAAATGTAATTATTTCACAATTATTTGACAGCAAAAACTTTATAAAAAATTAATTGTAATGATTGTTTTAGGTAAATGAAGGAACCCTGAATTCCAGCATGTCACTGTTTAAAAAAAAAAATTAATAAATCAAGTTTCTTAATGGATACCACTCTCTCTCTGCTGTAATGAATAGCTTAAAATTCTTCATTGGATTGTGTCTAAAACAATCTGTCAGTCACTCAGGAAAGGTGATTTCATATAATGTAAAAATCTTATATTCGCAACTGGAGAATCTCACTACATCGAGATTCATTTACTGTGTGACAGGCTATATTCACAATTGAAGAATCTCACATTCTTTGGTATTCTTTCCCTGCCTCTGTAACTGCTTGAACAGGCAGTCTGCCAGCAGTGGTGACAGCAGACATCCTCGTGCATTTACATTTTAGCCAGTTAGCTCAGTGTATAAGTTTAGGAGAAACTGTACTGTTAATGATCTTGCTTCTCAGTATAGAAGGAGTAGTTAACCCAACTCAAGTGTGCTTCAGTCAGTTTATGTGTGAAAAAAAAAAAAACAGGTGACTGACACATTGGTTCAGGAAGCTATCTCTAAAAACAGAATATCTGCCTTCAAGGAAAGCCATGTGTACACAAGACTTGGGGGGGGGGAGAGAGAAGACCATGACATTCCTTTGATAATCAGTTCCAGGTATATAGGAGTTTGCTTGAGTTTATAATGGGGAAACAGAAGGTGATACGGCTCCTGTTAATTAGAGACTAATTCTATGGGGTTCACCAGAAGTGGCAAAGTTAACTCTTTTATCTGTGTTAAAGGGGTTAAAAAATTCACTGGATCTACCCAGTGGTAGTGGAAACACCTCTCTATACCACCAGCACTTCATTCTTAATTGTTCTATGATTGAAATATTGCCTTGTGTTTTGTAATTTGAAATTATAATTATGTTCAGTTTTTATCATTGACATTAATTCTTATTTCTAAGTGCCACTGTGGCATTATTTGTATTTTCCTACTGTAATATTGATTCCTTCATATTTTTATGTTGTTGCTGGGGGCGAAGACACTTGTCTGATGAGGCAATCATTGACCCATAGCTGATATGCCAGCGTCAGGGTTAACGAATCGTAGCTGACCAAGACCCTGTCCCACCTATCTGTGGTACCCCCAGTAACAGGTCTAGCCTGGCTAATGGGGCAGGGATCGCTGTAGTCCCCATGGTGGTGAAGTCTGCTAAAGAAGCATTGCACACCCCCTGCTTTTTAACTGTACTCCAGGACTGAAAAAAGTAGCTGCCATAACCCGCTCCCATGCCGATACGATTCTGTGCCTCAACACCTCTACAGCATTGGCTGCAAAGAACAACAGCTCGCAGTTACAGGGAGTTCATACAAGTACAAGTTTATGTTGTTACTGTGTGCATCTTGGGGTTTTATCAGTTTATGGTCAGAATACTTTTGTTGCTTGCTTCTCCCATGTGTATTATTGTTTTGTTTTTTTTGCAGCAGAGCACTGGTGATGAAGAGCAAGAAGAGGAGGAACCTCTTCCGGCAGGCTGGGCTCTTGGTATTGCTCCAAATGGGAGAACATTCTACATTGATCATAATACAAGAACGACAAGCTGGGTAAGAATTGCTTACAGAGATTTTGTTACAGAAAGATTCACATCCAATGCAGTATGTAAGCATGTCCTGCTTGTTTGTGCACACCAGATCTGGACTTGGGCAGTATCTTTTATTTGTGGGACAGAGTTTCATGTTTGTGTGACATCATTCATTCTCAGCTCTGTAAACAGTGCCATCTGGTGTGTCTCACTGTGCAGGCAGATATTCACTGCTTTTGGAGATGGAAACTTTAATCTGGTTTCTTCATTTTCTTTGAAGTCTTGGACGGCTTGGATATCCAAGAAAGATGTGGCAGCTTGGTTTAGGCTGTGAGAATTGCTGTACAGTATGATCTGGATTGGTCATGGTGATGTATGCTGTCTCTGCTCAACATAACCAGGGCAGCTGTTGCAGGAAGTTGCTGGACTATCATTTTATTTATTTATTTATTATTTTTTTTTCTCATCATTTTGAAACATGTTATCAGTATCTCATATTTAGGTTGGAGGTAGAAACTATGGGATTGTCTCAGAAATCTGGATAAAACTACAGAATTCATCAAGAACTTCAATCTAAAAAAAGTGATGGAGAAAAAGAAGGCTAGGGTATAGATTTTGCTATGCAGCAGAAATGATATTGACAACCCTGTTCCTGTTGTCATCTCTCTCTCTCCCCCTTCCTCTCTGCCTGTCTCTCTCTATTAGATGTATGTTGGATCCTATACCATTCAGCTCTTTTAGTCTGTCAGGTATCTTGTTTCTTTGTCTTCATCTGTCCCTTTGTCACTCCGTTTTTCCTCTTGTCACTAGATGTCGCATTGTCATAAGTAGTGTCTTCTTTGTTGTCCATCCTTCGTTTGGCATAGTTCATCTGTTTGAAAATCATACAAAGTATTCACCTGTAGATATGTATACCACTTTGTATACATTGTGCTAATATCTAAAGACGTGTATTTTTGCAGGAGGATCCAAGGAAATCATTGCTCAATCGAGGTGGATCACTGCGTGTTCAGGAGTCTCCCAGTCCTGTTTTCAGATCAGCCTCATCAGAAGACCTTCTTCATAACCTTGGTCCACTGCCTGTAAGGATAGACTTTTACTTGTCTACTCTCTTGTAACTGTGTTAAAAAAGGATACCTATGATGGTTCTAACAAACATGTGATGTTGTAGATTAGTTACTACTGACATCGTTCAAATGCTGCTGTTTAAAGAAAGTCGAAAATCTCTTTGATCATCTTCACAGCTGTGTAAGATTTACGGTTGTGGTTAGTATGTTCAGATTCATCATTTAGTAGATTTAGAAAGGGGAGCGGGGTTGTCCATTCTGATACCAGAGCTGACAAAGCATTTGCCCACCAAAACTCTTGAGAGTTTTCCTTACAGCTTTCGCAGAAAAAAAAAACCTGACAAATGAGAAAAGGATTGATATGGTTCCCACATCATGTTGGAGCTTACAGGGAAGCGTACTTTGCAACCAGCTAGATAGACACACTCTGGGTTGTCAGAAAGACCATGAATTACAGTTATTATTGTACAGGGTCCGGCATAAAGCATAGCTGGATTTTAAAAATAGAAAATAAATAAGCGCTATACATGTTTTTGGTAAAAAAAAGTGAAATGAAACTCAGAAAAGTGTGTATTTTTATTATTACTGACAATCATATTTAGGTTTTGAAAATTACGTCGGTTAGATGACTGCCATTACATTTGATACATTCAGCCAGGCGTCTGGAAAATTCCTGCATAAAACCATTTAACATGTTCAAAGGGATATTTTGAATGCAATGTCGGATTCGATCTTTTAGGTCTGCAATTGACTGTGGTCGACTAGCATACAATGTGTTCTTGAGATACCCCCACAAAAAAGAAGATTGCAGCCGATAAATCTGGTGACCTAGCTGGCCAGTGAATGTCCCCAAATCTGGAAATAAGACGATTGGGAAATGCGTATCGCAGCATGGCCATGGACTGACGGGCTGTGTGGGCAGTTGCTCTGTCTTGTTGAAACCATATTAGTCTCTTATTTCTATTGGCCAAGTCTGGAATGAAGTATTCCGTTAGCATCTGCACACAAAGATCACTATTAGCAGTAAGAGGATGCCAGGTGCCAAAGCGTTCCTAACAGCTGATGGCCAAGGGCTAATGTGTTGCGGACTTCTTGAATTCACTCAGGTGTCTGTTGAGTTCTTGGATGACCAGTAGACTTGTTATTAAGGCAATTAGTGGTTTCCTTAAATTTTTTGACCCAGCTCAAAATTGTTTTGTCCTCTGATCGGGAACATTATCACGGGGATGCAACTCAAAATGGCGACGAAACTTTTGTTGTACAGTAATAGACGAATCTCCACTTTTAAAATAAGTTGGGTGAATGCACGATGTTGTGTTTGCCAAGAAACCATTGTTAAAAATGACCATTTGTCTGCTTCATCTCTGATGTCATGTTTTTTTTCACACATATTCAGTTTCTGCGCACTACATCAGTTAAATCCAGCTATGCTTTATGCCAGACCCTGTATCTGTCATCATTAGGAGAAGTTGAAATGAGAAGAAACATAGAAAAGTTATATTTTTAAATGAAAGAACAGTTGTAACAGTAGCATAAGTGTTAAAAGGACTTTTGCGTGTAGCCAAGAAATAATGTCTCCACACAAGTTTGTGTGCTTGAGGTTATCTGCACAAATCCCAGCTTATAAAAAACTAGACTCAAATTTTCAAAATTTTCTGCCTCTGGTGACCTCCATCCTTCTTGCCTTTGATTTTTAAATCTGATAATTGCCTTTTTTGCAATAATGAGTTTGACAGAACTGTGCTCTAAAGAGCAGTGGTTCCCAGCCTTGGTACACCCAAGGACCACTTTTCCAACTAAATGTGAAGTTGCAGACCACCATAATGTATGTACGAGGGTCGTACTGAAAGTCATGAGCAAAAATTTTTTAAAAATCAGAATTTATAGATAGGGAAAATATAAATGTATCCTCTTAATCTGCACCTTTTCTTCACTTTTCAACATAATCTCCATTTCTCTGCACACATTTTTCCCATTGCTTAGCAAGTTTGAAAATACCCTCTCAGTAGAATTCTGTTCCATCTGACCAAAGGCATGGACGCACTGCTTTCTGAACGTTCTCTCCTGTGGAACCCAGCTGGCATAAACTTTTCTATAGCCTAGGGTTTCAATCACTTCCTGTATTGCATTGTGTCCTATTCCAAAATTTACAGCAATTTCAGAAACTGTGACATATCTGTCTTCTTTAATGATGTTGTCAACCCTTTCCATGTTGTGTTCATTGGAGGCAGTTCGAGGGCGACTGCTGCGAGGCATATCTTGGATGCTTGTGTTTCCATCTTTGAAATGTTTCACCCACCTCCTAACACTGCTAGCACACATACAACATCTCCGTAAGCAAATTGAAGCCTTTGGTGAATTTCAGCAGCAGGGATTTCCTCTTTAACAAGGAACTCAATAACACCACGTTGATGAAACGAAACTTCAGCACCCACTATTTTGTTTGTGCTCTGCGTAGTCACGTGACACATGATGGTCACGTGACACATGATGGTGATATCATGTGACCTTTACATGAAGATGCAAAAGGATGCAGATTAAGGTGATACATTTACATTTTCTCTGTCTATAAATTCTGATTTTTAAAAAATTTTTGCTCACGACTTTTGGTATGACATACGTAATATTGCAGTGCCGTTATTCCTTAGTTGTTTTTATTGAATAGATGGCGCATAATACTGATTCAGTAATCCAATCATGGACCACCTGATAATACTTACAGGGCCATTTATGGTTTGCAGACCACAGGTTGAGAACCACTGCATTAGAGGAGAAGTTCATTCTGTTTAATATTATTTGTGTGGCTTTATAGGTCAGTGTTTTTCTTCTAATTCAGGCTTATATAGTGGAAGAAATGTGAATAAATTATGCTATAATGCTGCTTGTTTCAGCCTGGCTGGGAGGAGAGAACTCATTCAGATGGCAGAGTTTTCTTTATTGATCACAGTAAGTATATGATGATGTGACCATTCTTTGTGCAGTATTTCTAGAATTGTTCACACATATATTTTGTGTGGCAGGCAAGTATAAATTAACACATAAAAGCTTTTATTTATTTTTTTTCTTTAAAAAAAAAAGCCACTCTTCTGAAACAGAAGTTGATTACTATATGTTTGTAGAGGTTTTAGTGGGTTATATGAAAGTTGTTTGTAAAAAGTGAAGAAAAGCAGTTCATTTTAAGGTGATGTCCCATGGCCAGTTAGATTACAGAAATTTACTAAACTGAATGCTTCATACACAATAGTCTTTTCCATATCTCCATTGCTGGTATTCTTCTTCTGTATTGTCCTTAACATTTTCCTATTCATTGAAAAAAAAAACTTTCTGTGGAATCCATATTAATGACAGCTTAATTTGTCTGTTTTATTTAAATGCTATTATTGCATTTAGTATGTATTTTTATATTATTATTAAAATAATGAATTAGAATTGCAAAAGTAGCATTGACCTTCAAGCATCTTGAGAGCATATGGCATCATAAAGTTATAAGCATAAAAACCAAGATAAAAGTATTCAATTCAAATGTAATATCCACCCTCATTCATGCATGTGAAAGTTGGAAAACAACTAAAGAAATAAACAAGAAATTAGACTCTTTTGAAAACAAATACCTAAGGAAAACCTTATATCCTTCCCGTGCCATTAAGCGTCACATAGGGCTTGCAAGATAATTCGCCAATTTTTACCGTCTTCGGCGAGCCTTTCAACCTCATTAAGGGATTTTATGCCTATTAATTTGGCCTTTCTTAACAATGTCCTCTTCAGAGTTTCACGCAGTCTGCCTCTTTTTCTTTGGCCTGATGTGTTCCACTTTATAGCTTGTTTTGGGATTCTCTGACCGTTTCTTCTCATCACGTGTTCATCTCCTTTTCCTGATCACCCATGAGACTGGTTGTTGTTCAGTCATCTGTCTTATCTCTGCATTGTTCTTGAATTCATTCCACTTGATGCTGAGTATTTTCCTTAGGCATTTGTTTTCAAAAACGTCCAATTTCCTGTCTATTTCTTTAGTTGTTTTCCAGCCTTTGCATGCTTAAATGAGGGTGGATATTACATTTGATTTGAATAGTCTTAACTTGGTTTTTGTGCTTATAACTTTTGAATGCCATATGTTCTCAAGATTCTTGAAGATCAATGCTGCTTTTGCAATTCTAATTCTAACTTCCTTTCTGGTGTCACCATCCTGGTCTATGTAGATGCTAAAGTATGCAAATTGATTGATTTCTTCAACATCTGTCCCTTCTACGTGTATTTTTCCATTTTGATTAACGGGAAGTTTCATTATTTTTGTTTTGTCCTTGTTAGTTTCAAGTCCTATTTTGCTAGCCAGTGAAGACAGGATATCTGTTTTTTCTTGCATGGAATTCACATTGTTACCGATAAGAGTTATATCATCAGCAAAATCAAGATCTTCTAGTTGGGTCCCATGTACCCAGTCAATACCTGTGTTACCTGTGCAGCATTTTTTCATTATGAAGTCTATTACAATTCCAAAAAGCAAAGGAGACAGTATACATCCTTGTTTCATGCCTGTTTCAATCTGGAACCATTCACTCGTCCCTTCTTCTGTTTTGACTGCACAAATATATCCATTGTAGAGGTCATTAATGATGTTGACAGTTTTAGATGCTATTCCATATAGACTTAAAATTCTCCACAATGAATCTCTGTGTATGCTATCAAATGCCTTTTTAAAGTCTATGAAGTTCAGTATTAATGGTTTCTGCATTTCAATATATTCTTCAAGTATTATTCTTAGAGTAAAGATCTGGTCGAGACAACGTCTCCCTTTTCAAAATCCTGCTTGTTCTTCTCTCATTGCAGTATCCACTATATCTTTAAGTCTATTCAAAATGACCTTGCAAAATGCTTTCGACACAACTGATATTAAAGTTACTTCTCTCCAATTGTTACAGTCACTAAGGTTGCCTTTTTTTGGTATTTTAACAATGATTTCTTTTTTTTCAATTTAAAAGGGACCTTTTCTTCTTTCCAAATCTTGTTAAACATTCTCTGTAGTTGTCTCATGTTGTCATTATTGATAGCTTTTAACATTTCGTGTGTTATTTCATCTTCACCTGCAGCTTTGTTGTTAACCATTAAATTCACCGCTGTTTCAATTTCATGCATTGTAATTTCATCTAGGTTGACATTTAGTTGTGGGGCTGGTAAGTTGGTTTCAAGGTTTAACAATTCTTTTGGGTGTGGTTGATTAAGTATTTCTTGGAAGTGTTCAGCCCATCTTTGCTTTTGGTCTTTACTTGATGTTAATAGGGTTCCAGTTTTGCTAAGGATTGGTCTTTCTTTAGATGCAATAGTATCTGTTAGGCTCTTTTGTATGTTATATAAAGTTTTGCCATCTCCTGTTTTTGCTGCTTTCTCTGCCTCTTTCGCCATATTGACTATGGATTCTCTTTTATATCTTCTAACTGAACATTTTACTTTCTTGTCTAGTTCTTTGTATTTTGCTTTAACCAGATCTTTTCCAAGATCTGTTTTTACATTCATCATGTCTGATTTGGTTGCCTGTCTTTCATGTATGTACTTCCATGTGTTTTCTGATATCTGTGCTTTTCTATTTGGTTTTTTTGCTTTTGCTGCTGTGATTATGGCTGTGCTGTAATAATTCCATAAATTACCTATACCTATCTCCTCTACTTCACTGGGTGTTGTGGAATGATTGGCAGGTTCCTGATTGAAATTACTGTTAGTATTCTCTTCTTGTAGACTGGCTGGTTATCTTTCTGTGTATTGATTTCTTGTGTTGGCTTTTCAGTTTTAGTTTTATTTTCCCTATACACAGGTTATCTTAATGCAAAGAAAACTAAAGTGATGACAACTGACAAAACAAACAAGGCAACTGAAATATGTATCAGTGAGGAAAAACTGGAAGAAGTGGAGAGTTTTGAATATCTTGGATCACTACTAACTAATAATGGAGATACAATGCGGGAAATTAAAAGGAGGACATCTATTGCTCTTCAGAAAGTAAAACAAATAAAGAATCTGTGGAGAGGAGCAGACAGAACCACAAAAATAAGATTTTTAAGGGCATGCATCTTTCCCATCGCAACATATGCCTGTGAGACCTGGACACTTACCAAAACAGCTGAGAGGCACATAAATGCCTTTGAATGTAAATGCTATAGAGGAGTTCTCCAAATATCGTGGACACAGAAAAGAACAAATATATCTATACTACAAGAGCTTAATATTGAAGAAGGCTGGCTAGTAAAGAGGATTAAAGAGAGAAAACTTAAATATTTTGGCCACATTAAACGTCATGATAATTTAGAGAAGACCGTATTGGAAGGATACATAATGGGAAAAAGAAAAAGAGGAAGACCGAAACGAAGATGGCTGCAAGACATCGTTGATGATCTGGAAATGGATGCAGCAGCAGCAGGCCATCTTGCTCACAACCGAGAGGCCTACAGGAGTGCTGTTTGGGAGGCAAAGTTCCGCAAGGGACATGCAAAGGAATGAATGAATGAATACACAGGTTGTGATCACTGTTAACATCTGCACCCCTATAAGCCCTTACATCTATCAGAGATGTTCTGTATTGCTTTCTAATACAAACAAAAAATACTTGGTATAAAGTGGAATGAATTCAAGAACAACACAGATATAAGGCAGATGAGTGAACAACAACCTGACTCATGGGTGATCAGAAAAAGGAGATATATATTGGTCACGTGATGAGAAGAAACAATCAGAGAATCCCAGAACAAGCTATCAATTGGATCAGAACAGATCAAAGAAAAAGAGACTCTAAAGAGGCATTGTTAAAAGAGGCCAAATTAATAGCATAAAATCCTTTGATGAGGTTGAAAAACTCACTGAAAGCAGAAAACTTGGTGAAGTACTATGCAAGCCCAATGTGATGTTTAACGGGAAGAACGTAAGATGTATTTTCATTGCTATATAAAATCCATAGAAATAAGTTAATTTAAAACCAGCCAAAATTTATATGATCTAATACAACTTTGAGACACGATTGGAACTTCAAAATTGATTTGTCTAATTGTGTGTAGGAAAAGACAAATTCTTAATTTTCAATATTTTTTAAGCTTTATCATCATTCCATTTATTTGTTGCCCAGCTGTATTGGATGATGTTTTTAATTATGTGTTCCAATCAGACATTGTGTGGTTATTAATATATTTTTTTTTAATGAAAGGAGCACTATGTTAGTTCTTGTTCCATAATTTGCCACTGATTATTTAAGAACTGGCACAAAGAGAGTCAGATTTTGTAGTGAAGGCTGTTCTTTCGCTTGTGATTAGAGGATTACATGTGCAGAATATTACAACAGTAAAACACTTAAAAATATAATCATGGAGCAGGATGACATCCTAGAACAGAATGACATTGATTATAAGATTTCAGAGACAGCGCTAAAAAAATCAAAGCTCTTTCCTTGGTCATAGATCGAATTTGATTTTCCAGGTTTTCTCCACAAATAAATGAAACTAATTTGAATATTTTTTATTTACTGAACACATTTTTTTTAAAACCTAGCTAAAGGCTGATAATTTTGCAGTATGATTGTAGTATGGTCATAGTATGGTCATGCTCTACATGTTTTCATGTGTGCTGTATTAGAAATAAACATGCATGTTAAACCTGGATGAAACAAGACTGCAAGCATGTTTGCTTGCTCGTAGTTCTCTGTGCACATACACATTCATAGAAAAAACATTTCCTAAAAAAATCTGTAACAAATAAATTGAAACTTTATGATATAGATCTTCCGCACCCCAATGATAGCATTAAATGAATGTTCAGTTATGTGTACACAGATACTGATTATCATCGGGTGCTGTGCTGGAAGATGTTGGCATTCATGCTTCTCTATAGATCTTAGTCCTTGGTATTTTCCATCATCTCATTGTGCCATTGTGTTAGACAGTCCATTATTTATTCTCTCTTGGTCTTCTCCTGCCTCTCTTCTCATTTATCTTTCTTGTTATGTTTTCACGCCCTTCCTTTCACATTATGTGTCCAGTGAACGATGACTGTCATTTTCTTATGAATTTAATTATGTTCCTTTCTACATCTGCTTTTGTTAGACATTCCCTGTTTGTCATCATAATTGTCCATGGTTCTCTTAACATTCTTCTAAAAACCCACATCTGTGTTGCCTCTAGTGATCTTTGTATCGATCTGTTGATTGTCCATGACTTATTTCTATAGAGTAGGATAGGCTTAGTGTAACATTTTAGAACTCTTTCTGACGCTCGGTGACAAAAGACATTTTTCATTTGTTTTTAAGCTGTCTTGGTTAGGCATATTCTGTTCTTGATTTCAGAGGTGCATTTCCAGTCAGATGTTACTCACATGCTCAAATAGTTAAATGTATGTGCTTGTTTCAGGGTCGTTCTTTGCACTTTAACACTGCATTTAGGGTGGTTTTTCTTACATGATATATATCCATTGTTTCTGTTTTCTTACTGTTTAGGGTAGGTTCTTTGTTCTCACTTTCTTTTACTACTGTATCTAGTAATTTCTAGAGGCTCTTTTTGTTTTTGGCTGTATCATCTGCATATTGTAGGTTGTTCATGTTGTAGCCTCCAACTTGACTTCCTGGATTATTTTTTATTCCATTCATGATACACACAAATGCTAACATTTTCTTTTCTTTTCTAAAACAGACAATAAGACAACGCAGTGGGAAGATCCCAGATTACAGAAAATAGGAGGCCCAGTAAGATTTTTACAAATTTTAATTGAGCCAATGTACACTTGCAAATTAAATGAACATTGAGTTTATGTAGATTTTGCAAGGGAGCATTTTTGTAAAATGAAAGGATATTTTTTAATATCCTGTTTTAACTGTGGTTGACATTTGAGAACTTTAGTTTTTGGCTATATGACTGCCAAATGTGGTTATAGAAAAGTAAGGTTTGTTATAGCATTTACTTTTATAAAACATAAATAAATTAATGTTATTTTTTTAAAAAATGGTTTTATTTCTAATTTTAAGTGTGTTTATTGTCATACATACTTGTTTTTAGTCTCATTTATATGTTTGTGTTGTTTTTAGAACACATTTTTACTTTTCCTTATTATATTTTATTTTTATTATTTTTGTTATTTTTTTCCCCCTACATTTCTGTTAGTTTTTCCCCAGTACCTTTCTCTTCTATCTTCACACCCACCCCCCCACCCCCACTTCCTTTTGTCCATAATTAATTTTAGCATACAGTTGTTATGCTAAGTTTTCCAAATTATGATATCATTATTTGTTTCAGGTGGGTTTTTTTTTTCAGTTTATATTTTAAAGTGCATCTTTATTAATATTCCTGATGGTAAATTTCATATGCTTCTCTACACTCCAGGCCATTCCATATTCTAGAGACTACAAGCGAAAATATGAGTACTTCAGATCAAAACTGAGAAAACCTGTAAGTTGACCCTGCATCTTGAAATTTGTAATATTTTTTATTTCATACATTAAACATTCTGTTCTGTTTGCTAGTCATATTTTAACATGCTAATGAAATGCAGAACTCCAAGAGAAAGCAACATTCAAATAAGTAATACCAAACTCAAACAGGTAACTGAATTCAGATATATAGAAGGCATATTTACACAGGATGGAAAAATAATGAAATTAAATGTAGAATTCATAAAGCAAACAATGTTACCTGTCAACTTGCACCAATCCTGAAACATCTCAGTGGACACCAGAAAAAATTCCTTCAAACAGTATTCACCCTGATTCAGTGCTGTCAGTGCCAGACTCAACAAATACCATGACAGAAAAAAAAACAACACGTGAGATGAAATGCTTAACTCTTCCTGTGCCACAGGCAATGAATGTGGATGTTCTGATCTAGCCAGACAAAAAGCGCGGGTCTTGATATATATAAGGGGTATAGTTGTAAAAGTTTATAAACAAATTATTTCAACGTATTATGTATACATATTATGCATCACAATATCTGTAAATGTAAGATTTCATAAATGAAGAGTTTTTTTTAGGAAAAAAATATGTAGTGTGATGATTTTAGCTGATATTTGTGCACTACTGTCCGTTGGTGATGCCTAGATGGACTTGTATCCAAACTCATGTGGCATACTAAAATAATGTCTGAAATAGCCTTCTAAGTGTAATTTATTTATTATCTAACTACTTCTCCAGTCCATCTAATAGTCTAAATCTACTTGGGGTACATTCACGAACAGCAGTCTAGTCATAGGGGGACATGTTTACCTCCGAAGTCACACAAAAAAAAATTGATATTTTTTCGTTCAATCGAAACATTTGACCCCCGTTGTTAAGAACGCGTTCAAAATGGTGACATGGGTCACTAGACATGCGCACTAAACTGTTTACAGTCAAAAGTTACACAGGGTTTTTAATGAAACAAAGCTAGTGAACATATAAGTACGTTGGCAGAAACTTGACAAACCAGAAGTGTTAATATAAGTACACTGGCAGAGGAAGAGTTAAGAAAAATGGTAAACAAGACAAGAAGAGATTAAGTGTGAAAGGAAATGAAGGCAGATGGCGGGAACAACACCTGTCAGGGACCACATTAATCAGAGAGTTAAATGGTTTGGGCAGTTGATATGCATGAATCCAGAACAACCAGCTGCACATTCATACAGCTCAAAAAATGTCTGGATATAGGGTGCAAGGGCAACTGAGGAAAGGGTGGATACATGGGGGTGAAAGACACTGATGAAACATAATGTGACAGTTTACACAGGCCTCTCACCTTACTCTGGACTGATGTCTGAAACTATCTTGCAACACTAATGGCACAAGCAGACAGATAATAAAAATGAAATACAAGTACAATTGGCAAACTGTCATGCCAGTTTCATTATTTCTGATACAGAATTATGTACTAACACAGATTCACTGGAGTGAAAATAAATTGGGTAGAATTAACAAGAAGTGACATTCAACCATAAGCACAACAGTCATAATATTTGATATACTGAGCATGTCATTGTGATGACCATCTGCATTTTATGCCAGACACAACCGTTTCTTTCCAGAGTGCTCTACCTAACAAGATTGATATCAAAGTGACTCGAAGAAATGTGTTTGAGGACTCATTCAGAGTGATCATGGGTATAAAAAACCCAGAGATGCTCAAAACTAGGTGAGATTGATGGTGTTTGGTTTCTTAAAATGGAATTCTTATTTTCTGTATATAGCAGGAGGGAATTCTAGGTTTTGGAGGAGAAATTAGGAACCACAGATTGATAGGCACAAACTATTTTCAGTTTTATACACTTTTTATTTGGAATGCACCTTATGAGTCAGACAGTTGAGGAGGTGGGGAGGGGGTGGAGATTCTGACATTAGTGAAAAGTTTCAGTGAGACACAAAAAAAAAAAAAAGATTGAAAACACTTCATCTAGAGTGCATTTTTCAAAATCAAAATGGTCGATCTTCATATTTCTATGATATCTCCCCCATGCTCAGGACATTCTGAAGTGAAGATGAATGAAAGTGTTCAGTGCAGTTTTATGCAAGGCATAAGATCACAAAGAAAAATGTAATAAGAGGAAAGAAATCAATATTTTGAAAGATTGACTTTTTCAGGTACACCTGAAAAGTTAAAAAAAATTTTTGTTTCTTTTTTTTTCTCAGCATTTGTTTTCTGTTATCTGGAAAATGTTTTGTCAGAGTAATGATCATGTTTGCTGACTTTGATTACTTCTTTTTTTTTTTTTTAATCTTATCTGATCTTTCTTTCTTTCTTTCATAAATTGCACCAATATATTTTAGATTTGTATACTAATATTAATGCAGCCATCAGTGTGTAAATGACTCTATAAAGGAGCTGAAGAGTGTTCCATAAAGTGTTCCCTTCTCTTGCTGTTACATCAGATTATTGTAACATTAAGTCTACAGAAGCCTGTATGTTCGTAAATTTTGTCTAGAATCAAATTTCTTTCTTATATGATTGACCTATGGTAGCAGATGAACAAGATATAAAGGAGTTTATGTGCCACCATTTATAAATGGTGTATGTTTTTTCCAGGTTATGGATTGAATTTGATGGGGAAATAGGTCTAGATTATGGTGGAGTTGCCCGAGAATGGTTTTATCTACTTTCGAAAGAAATGTTCAATCCATACTATGGATTGTTTGAATATTCTGCTACGTAAGTAATGCTGATATTTCTGTTCTGTAAAAGCAGTGAATTGCAGCTAATCTTCCTCATGAGGTGCCTTTTTTTTTTTTTTTTTTTTAAATTTTAAGAGTTAACTCTTCCTGTGCCACATAAAAAACGTGGATGTTCCAATCAGTGCCAAGTTAAAAGCGTGGGTCTTGATCTGTATAGGGAGTACAGTTGTAAAATTGAATGTGGTAAAGTATTTCCACGTATTTCCACATTATAAGTATACGTAAATTATGCATCAAAATAGCTGTAAAAGTAAGACTGAAGAGTTTTTTTATGAAAAAAAGTAGTGTGATGATTTTAGATGATAATTGTGTCCTACTTACCATCAGGTAGGTCTAGATCTACCATTGGCGATGTCTAGATCGACCTGTAGCTTCAGCTGATCTCGTCATGTCATAGTATGTGGCATACTCAGTACAGTAATGTCTGAAATAGCCTTCTACTTTTTCAGTCTGTTTTATAGGTAAAAATCTACTTGGAGCACATTTGAGAACAGTGGTCTTGTCACAGGGCATGTCCATAACCCTATCTCATCACCAAAATTGAAATATCTCGGTCACAAACTTCGTTTTTCATGCTCGAATCAGTCTTAACTAAGCATTTTTCTCGCCATTTTGTAAAGGGACATAAGCAGTTAATGTGCGAACCAAAATGTGAATTACAGTTATATGAAACAAAACATGTGGCATATAGTAGCTTAACGCATGAAAGTCAAAATCGACTTTGGCAATATAGTGGCTTAAGGCACAGAAAGAATTATTATCTCATAAGTTTTTTAATTGTTCCTTAGAATTATTATGTTTTGTAAGATTTAAACAAAATTAAAGATTGTTATGATTATTTAACTCTTTCCGTGCTGGAGGAAAAACACGGACGTGTCATGGCGTGCGGGAGTAAAAACACGGGTCTTGACTGTAAGGGGGTCTAGTTGTAAAATGGAATGGAAAACAGTATTTCCATGTACTTCCGTATACGTAATATGTGTCAAAGTATAGCTAAATGAATGAAAATTTCATAAATGCAGAGTTTTTTTAGGAAAAAAGAAGTAATGTGATGTTTTTAGACACTGATTGTGGCCAGCTCACCATCGGCTAGGTCTAGATTCGCGCTACTTACCCCTACTTACCATCTAAGATGTGTAGATCTACTTGTCGATCTCATATTGTGACTCCATATTGCATTTCCGCTTACTGAATGTCTGAAATAACCTCCTAACTACTCCTGACTACTTCTCCAGTCGTCTAAATATGTCTAAATCTACTTAGAAAACATTCAAGAGCAGCGGGGTGGCCATAAGGCTATGTCCATACCCCTATCTCCATTGTCAAAAATTGAAAAATTTCCATGCTTTGCGTCCTTGTTTTTGCTCGGCATCGCTCGTAACTAGGCACGCATTCTCCATTTTGAAAGTGTCACCGGAATCGCGGACGAAATATGTACAATCTAAATGTTACACCGCTTGTTTTAATGAAACAAACAATGTCGAATTTTCGACCATACGCATGCTTGGGACCACCGGAAATGTCGAAAATTCGACCATACGTACGGAAAGAGTTAAAAAAAATTTTTTTTAACCCTCAGTCTCAAATTTCCTGTGAAAAATAGGTTTGTTCTATTTTCTTAAAACCTCTACATAGCTTTGGCTGAAATTCATTGCTTTTGTATGTGTGTGCATGTATGTGTATGTATACAGTCGAACCCACTTAATATCACATCGCTTTATGTCACAGCCCAGATATTGTCACATAAATTTGTATCTCTGACCAACTCCCATAAGTAATTAATGGGCTTTACTCTGGTTAATATCACCCTGCTTATTGGCACAAATCAGTTAATGTCACAGTATTTTTGCACCTGGAGGAGTTGAATATTCCGCTTTGTTTAACAAACTGATCAAGTACAAGATATAAACATCTCACTTTCGTGATTCATCAAAGGGGCCAGCCATTTAAATACCGAGTACCGCATCAACCTTTTGAACATGTGGACATCAAAAGTCGGGTGGTGTGAATGAAAGGCTCACAACAGCCACCCTTTCATGATTAAAATCTGGCTTCTTTCAGTCATTGTCTGTCTTCTTTATCAAGGCATGGGCCATGTTAAGTTGGCAATGTGAGCTTATAGTTGGTCAGTCTTGAATAGTATACTGTGAATCGTATAGCCGGGAAGTTCTCTCTGATTCTTGTTGTGATAGATAATAGCTACTAAATGCAAATCTGGATTTGAGCACTAAAATGGATATTGTGAAGAAAGCTGATGAAAAGTTACAAGAAAGGACATATTTCAATTGATATTTCAGTTGTATTGAAACTTGTTAAAAACCGAGACAAAATTGAACGAGACTTTCACTTGTCTTTAGTTAGGTCAAACTGTAAGCAAAGGCGTGTGAGTTCTCACATGGATACTCTGCTGAAATGGTTCAAGCAAGCAAGTTCTGCACAGTTGTCTGTGTGCGGTCATATGTTGGTGGAATTTGTGGAACGTTTTGTGAAAGAATTGGATATGTCTGACTGGAAGTGTTTGAATGACTTTCTTGAGCACTTTAAAAAATGCCACAGTACAACAATTAAGGTCACTTCAGGTGAAACAGCCCAAGTTAACACCAGTGTTGTTAATGATTGGATTTTGCATTTGCCAAAAGTTTTGGATGCATACAGCCTAGATGACATTTTTAATGTGGATGAAACAGTTGTGTTTTATAAACTTCTACCTAACAAAACTTTGTGCTTTCATGATGAGAAGTGTCACAATGGCAAATGAGCTAACGATCGCTTAACAGCTTTTGTGTGCTGTAACATGTCTGGCACTGAGAAGACTCTGCTCCTTGTTATTGGAAAGTCATGAAATCCGCTGTGCTTCAAGAACATAAAGAGCCTGCCACCTACAAGGCCAGTCATCATGCTTGGATAACAAATAAACTGTTTGAGGACTGCGTCATTTCTTTCAACAAACAAAATGAACAGAAAAGTTTTGTTGTTCATTGATAACTGTCCGGTGCATGCTGATGGCACCAATCTGATGGCTACAGACTTGTTTTTATGCCACCTAAGTTAGAATTGCAAAAGCAGCATCGATTTTCAATTTTCAAGAATCTTGAGAACATATGGCATTCAAAAGTTATAAGCACAAAAACCAAGTTAATACTATTCAATTCAAATGTAATATCCACCCTCATTTATGCATGCAAAAGCTGGAAAACAACTAAAAGAAACAGACAGGAAATTGGACTTTTTTTTAAAACAAATGCCTAAGGAAAATACTCGGCATCAAGTGGAACGAATTCAAGAACAATGCAGAGATAAGACAGATGACTGAACAACAGCCTGTCTCATAGGTGATCAGGAAAAGGAGATGGACATATGTTGGTCATGTGATGAGAAGAGATGATCAGAGAATCCCAAAACAAGTATAAGTGGAACACAACAGGCCAAAGAAAAGAGGCAGACCGGGTGAAACTCCGAAGAGGACATTGTTAAGAGAGGCCAAATTAACAGGCATAAAATCCCTTGATGAGGTTGAAGGGCTCGCCGAAGACAGGAAAAATTGGCAAACTACCTTGCGAGCCCTATGTGGCGTTTAACAGCACATATATACAGGAGTTTAGTAGGGATGAAACATTTGTCTGGGGGGGGGGGAGAGGGGTACTTCCTCTGGTGATTTGAAGGAGTTGTGTTTTTGTTCCGCTCTCTACAGTAGTTTCCTGCATATATATATATTAATATGCCATGAAAAACCAGCTTGCTTCATGTATCTTTCATTCTTCCAATAAACATAGAAACAGTGATGGGCATATTGGTGGGCCAATTTTCGTGGCCTATCACCATACCCCCACTCTCTCTCCTCCCTTCCTCTCTCTCTCTGTGCATGTGTCCACCCGCATGTTTATTTATTTTATTGATGGTTTGTCACAGGGACAACTACACCCTTCAGATAAATGCTTTGTCAGGCATCTTAAATGAGGAGCATCTCAGTTACTTTGAATTCGTTGGTCGAATTGCTGCCATGGCCGTTTTTCACGGGAAACTCCTAGATGGTGAGTTTACTTCTTATCGTATGTTGGCTACTGCAACCTTGTGTTTGTTAGATAAGAGAATTTGTTATAATCTAGTTTTTACAAAAAAATATGGTTGAACCCACTTAATATCACATTGCTTTATGTCACAACCTGGTTAATGTCACATAAATTTGTATCCCCAACCAGCTCCCATAAGTAATTAATGGGCTTTACTCCAGTTAATATCATCCTGCTTGTTGGCACAAATCGTTTAATGTCATAGTATTTTTGCACCCAGAGGAGTTAAAGGGCAAGTACAAGCTATAAAAACTCACAAAGCGTTATCACTTTCGTAACTCATCAAAGAAGGGGCCAGCCGTTTGATCACCGAGTACATGCCACATCAACCTTATGAATATGTGGGCATCAAAAGAGGGGGGTGAATGAAAGGCTTACCGTGGTCGCCCTTTCAGATTTTAATCTGGCTTCCGTCGGTCATTGTCTTCTTAGTCAAGACGTGGGTGGTGTTAAGTTGGTAATGCAAGTTGATAATTGGTCAGTCTCAAATCGTGAAATGTGAATTGTATAGCCAGGAAGTTCTCTCAGTTCTCTGGTTGCTCAGTGTCAAATACAAAGAGGCTTTGCTCACTCCAAAATCTAGCAGTAAAGCTTTATTAGTGACAAAGATCAAGCACAAACAACTAACCAGCACAAAAGTATCAAAATACACTACCTCTTAAGAACAGGTTCCTCTTCAACAAAGCCAAGTTAGTACATCAAATTCTTTCACGGCATGCCCCGCCTTATCTATGGAACCTGTTTAAATTTATCCCAAAGGGCAGCCAACACTTGAACAACATATGTCTTCCAAAACCTAGACTTGATCTTTATAAGAAAAGCTTTAGTTATTCTGCTGCTCATCTTTGAAATACCCTCCCGTCCTGTATAAAAAATATAAATTATACTCCTTCTTACAACTACAAACTTTCCCAATATTTATTTGATGTTGACTACATGCCTCCATGAATCATAAAACTTCAAAGTTATTTTAGACTGCTCTTACAGACACTGAATATGGTTGCTGTAATTGTTTATTCTGAATAGTCCTGAAATTTTTGTTTAGTAGATAGTCATCTATATATGTATGTAGTTACTTCTGTGCTGAGTGAGTGGATAAGAGCAAAACGTGAATGTTATATTTTATTTTATGTCTCTCAGCTTCAATGTTAATTATGTTTGTTATATGAACAGCATATTTGTAGAATGTCTGGAATAGAGTGAAAGATTTATGATATAGGACAGAATATCAGACGGGCCTGCATGCCCAATTCTTAACCCTTTTGAAATAAAGATCAATCAATCAATCAGTCAGTCTCAGGTTCTCATTGTGATAGATAATGGCTACTAAACGCAGATGTGTTGATCAGGATTTGAGCACTGAAATGGATATTCTGAAGCAAGTTGATGAAAAGTTGCAGGAAAGGACATAGGGGATAAATTTGAAATTGATGTTTCAACTTGTTAAAAACTGAGACAAAATTGAACAAGACTTTCACTTGCCTTTAGTTAGGTCAAACTGTAAGCGAGGGCGTGCGAGTTCTTACATAGATTCATTCAACTATTCATTAGCATGTCCCTTGCGGAACTTTGCCTCCCTAACTGCACTCCTGTAGGCCTCTTGGTTGTGAGCAAGATGGCCTGCTGCTGAATCATCCATTTGCAGATCATCAATGATGTCTTGCAGCCATCTTCGCCTTGGTCTTCCTCTCTTTCTTTTTCCCATTATGTACCCTTCCAAGACAGTTTTCTCTAGATTATCATGATGTTTAATGTGTCCAAAATATTTAAGTTTTCTCTGTTTAATCCTCTTTACTAGCCAGCCTTCTTCAATATTAAGTTCTTGTAGTATGGATATATTTGTTCTTTTTTGTGTCCATAATATTTGAATAACTCTTCTGTAGCATTTCTTAAATGGAGACTACTGAAATGGTTCAAGCAGACACATTCTGCACAGTTGCATGTGTGCGGTCATATGTTGGTGGAAATTGTGGAACGTTTTGTGAAAAAAATGGATATTCCTGACTGGAAGTGTTCGAACGGCTTTCTTGAGCGCTTTAAGAAATGCCACAACATAACATTTAAGGTCACTTCAAGTGATGTAGCCCAAGTTAACACCGATGTCGTTTATGATTGGATTTCGCATTTTCTAAAAATTTTGGATTTTTAATGTGGATGAAACAGCTGTGTTTTATAAACTTCTACCAAACAGAACTTTGTGCTTTCGTGATGAGAAGTGCCATGGTGGGCAAATGAGCTAAAGATAAATTAACAGCTGTCGTGTGCTGTAACATGTCTGGCACTGAGTCGACTCTGCTCCTTGTTATCGGAAAGTCATGAAATCCGCTGTGCTTCAAGAAAGTAAAGAGCCTGCTCTTCATTTACAAGGCCAGGCAGTGTGCTTAGATAACAAGTGAACTGTTTGGGAACTGTGTCATTTCTTTTGACAACAAAATGAACCGGATGAACAGAAAAGTTTTGTTGTTCGTTGATATCTGTATGGCACACACTGATATCACCAATCTGATGATGGCTACAGACTTATTTTTCTGCCACCTAACACAACCAGCGTGCTGCAGCTGTGAGACCAAGGTATCATTTAAGCCTTCAAGAAACAGTACAGAAAGCGAATAGTGCATCATGTGCTGCGCCTATGGAACATGTGCTGCTTACTGTGGAACAAAAGCATGTGGCCAAGAACAACATCAAGATAGCGATTAATTTTATGCATGCTGCATGGAATAGCATCAGTCAGTCAATGATTAAAGTCACTATATCCCAGTTAATGCCCTTGTAATGGACCCCGCTTAATGTCACCATATTTTGACAGTCCCATTGATGTGACATTAAATGGGTTAAACTGTAAATATTGATGCCCTTTTTTTTTAAAATCAATGTACCCTACATTAAACGAGTTCAACTGTAAATATGTGATGCCCTTTTTTTTTTTAAATCAATGTACCCTACATTAAACGAGTTCAACTGTTAATATGTGATGCCCTTTTTTTTTAAATCAATGTACTGTACTCTTCCCCCCCCCCCCAAGTCATTATAGAGGTCCTGCAAGAAATCATGAAGTAATAATAGTTTGTTGTTGCTTGTAATATCTTGATTTTCTGTTTTTTTCGGGTTTTTTTTTTTTTTGGTGAGATATTATTTATCTATTTATAGTATATTGTGGACTATATGTCTGCTGTGTGGTATTTAAGTTGGTTTTAGTAGAAACAAATTCATGAAAAAATTAGCTTGTTCATTGACAGTGGAGATCTGACAGATTATTATGAGATATTGAGTTTGGATTCATAATGCCTACTAATCTATTTTTTTAAATGTTATGCATTTGCAGTGAAAATTTGTTAAATTTATTTTGTGAATGATTGGTTTTCTCCAGATTAAGCATTCTAGAATATATTCTTTGCTTACCTTGTATGTCTGTCTTTGGTTGTGGATGCATTTTTATATGGCAAAAACATGTTTGTTAATGCTGCAAGTGTAGAATGTCCCAAGAGCTAGGACACATTACAACAGAATATGCTTACCATATGATTAATCCTTCATGTAAATAGGATCTTTCCAACTTAGAACAAAGTATGTTGACTTATAGTCAGAAAAATGTGTGGTAAATACCATAGTATATATATATATGCCTTATAGGAGAAGTTAGTTGTTAAAATAATTGCACGCTGGCATAAGAGACAGTGGACATCTGCAGTCAAAATACATAAAAGAGAATGGGTTTCTTAAAAGACAGGACAAAGTGAAACTTGGAATATTGCTCCAGAAGTGTGGCTAGAGAAAAGAAACCAAACCCGTCTGTGAAGACAGTGCAGAGATATTATGCAAAATTAACATTGAATAATCAGACTGACGCTCCTCGCATATCCAAGAAAAAACAAGCACTCTAGATACACTCAGCAGACAGGTGGTACTGAATATCAGTATAAAGCAGTGTTTCCCATAGTGGGTGTTAACCCTATGTGCATTGGGGGGGGGGGGGGGTTAAGGGAAAATGAAGCAGCAGACAGGGACAGTAATACCTTCCATCTTAACACTTTCAACCTGATATTGAGAAACTTGTGCCCCTACATGGAAGTCATTTATCACATTAAAATTTGAGAAAATAACACAGTAGGTGAGGTATAAATGTACTTTTTCATATTGTTAATTGAACTGGTTTGCTAACTAAGTTTTTAGTTTTGTAATGCATATTCTAGTTTAACAGGTCATCGTATGAATAGTACATTATGGGGGGTGGAGTGGGGTGTGTGCACACATTGAGGATGTGGCCTGAGAGAAAAGGGGACGGCTGCTGGAACAAGCCTGGGAAACACTGATATAAATTCCGAAATAATGATAGTAAACATAGACAAGCAAACAAAAGTTAAAATTTATGAATTAATGGCCAGAATCTAACAGAAACACATGCCTTCATATACCTTGGCAATATACTAACACCTCATAGATGAACAAATAAAGACATAAAAGAATATAATACATAAAGCAAGAACAGCTTTGCTTTCATTTGTCTTAGAAACATCTGGAAGGTCCTCCCAGCAGAGTACTAGAACCAAAATAGAACTGTACCATAGTTATGTGTTATCCATACTCTTCTGTAGAGCAAAATGTTGGAAGAACAACTGAAAAAAGAAATGAGCAAATTATCCTCATTCCACACAACCTGCCTCAGAAAGATTTTGAACATTTACAGGCCACATACAATAAATAATAGAGACCTAATTGCCCAGTGTGAACTAGAAGATATACATGTTATAATAGCAAAGAAAAAAGCTGGAAATAGATTGGTCATTTTGCTCAAAAGGGACCTCAGCCGCATCATGAAAACAAACATGAGATGGACTCTTCAAGGAAAGAAGAAAGAGACCAGCCAAATGCTATCTAGCAGAGAACTGTAGAAGCAGAAATGAGTAGCACAGCTGATACACATTGACCATGGGAAGTGGAGAGAATTTCTTACTGCCTTGCAAATGATGATTGCTTAGCCAATTACCAACCAAGGACACGGATGGGTGGATGGAATCAGACTGAAGAGAAATGTTTTATCACCCAGGAACTGTGAGCAAGGTGTTTGCAACATTCAGTGCTATGAAGATGTTAGGACGCAAGCTGTGGGTTACGACTGTCCAGCTGAAGACCTATAGTGAAGCCGTAAAAAGAGCAAGCTTCACAATAGATTCCGCCACCGTTGGGATCACAGTGAGCCCTGCCTCGTTAACCAAGCTGTCACTGGAGCACCTACAAAAAGGGTGGTATAGGCTCTTGGTTGGCTTTGCTTCATTGGATATGATCACACTGCACAGTCATGTTTATTCCCATACATAAATATGAGTTGATCTTTTTTTTTTTTCTCTTGTCTTTTTTTTTACAGCATTTTTCATTAGGCCATTTTACAGGATGATGCTGCGGAAGCCAATCACACTTAATGACATGGAATCAGTGGTAAGTGTATTAACCCCTTTAGCATTAACCTTGAGTTATCTTGTGCATGTTTGTTCCCCGTACATCATTCCCCTAGTTAACTCACTGATTATACACAGATGCAGTTTCATAGCATTATCCCCAAGTTTTCTTGCTTTGTCGTAAATAGCAGACGACTTAGTTATCACATATTGTGGGAGGCTGCTGGAACAGCACTTTCAACAAGCAGGTCAAGCTAAATATAGCTGTGTTGTTGTGTTATGCTGCACACATTGAGAACAATGGCTGGTTGCAGTAAATGCTTTTGTTTCAAAGATGATGAGAACTTGTTGCAGAATAGCACCAGTGTTTATGATTATATGAACATCAGACAATTTAGATTATTCATATCAGAGCAATGTTATATATGATAATGATGACAACACTGAAACTGTTGACATTGCTTATGAATTTGTGTGATCCAAGAGTGGCCAGGCTGGCATTCACATTCGCAAGGAAACATGATATTTCTACAAGGAGTGTAAAGTGGCTTTTACCTTGGTTTGGAGTTTATCACATAAAGAAAAACTATTGATCTGGATGTTGGCATTGTCATATTGTCATTATAAGACCATGTCGAGAAATGCTATTTTTTTATTTCTGGCATAATAAATCTTTACATTGTTTTTATAATTGTTGTACAAGTGTTTTTTTGAATTCATCACACCAGAGAAAAACTTGTTGATTTGGACATCATCATCACTACCACCACTGTCACTACACCATCATTATTGTTACCATCACCATAACATAATCATTATTAATATTATTTTCATCATTTGCGACCACCTTTACTCTCATCATCATCATCACCACCACCACTGTCATCATCATCAGTAGCTTATCTCAAGAAATGTTATTTTATTTCTAGCATAATAAATCTCAACTTCATTTTTATAACTGTTGTACAATCTACTTTTTTTTTTTTTTTTGTGAAAATAATTTGCCACAGGACAAGGAAACAGTAAGTGTAAAGAGGTTAATACAATTCAGTAGTTCAAATTTTGAAGCAGTTTTTTCCAAGACAAAAGGCTTTTTTTATTTTTTTAGATGTGAGGATACATTTGATGCTAGGAGAAATAGCTGTCTTTGATTTCTGCTAAAGCAGGTCAGAAGTTTAAAAAAATATCTTTGAAGTTGATAAGAGCTCTTATGTTGAACTTAAAGCATATTCAGTATTTGATAATGATTTTCATTATCTGATAATAATAATGTAATATTTTCAGGACTCTGAGTATTACAACTCTCTAATATGGATTCAGGATAATGACCCAGCAGATTTAGAGATGACATTTTCAGTGGAAGAGGACCAATTTGGAGAGGTAAAAACATAGAACTTATTTTGAAAACCAATTTCCTTTTTGTAAACACATAAAAGTTGAAATACAGGGTCCGGAATAAAGCATAGCTGGATTTAACTGACATAGTGCGCGGAAACTGAATATGTGTGAAAAAAACATGATGTCAGAGATAAAGCCGACAAACGGTTATTTTTAACAATGGCTTCTTGGCAAACACAACATACGCACTCACCGTTGAAACTTATTTTAAAAGTGGAGAATTGTCTGTTACTGTACAACAAAAGTTTCGTCGCCATTTTGAGTTGCATTCCCGTGATAATGTTCCTGATCGGAGGACAAAACAATTTTGAGGTGGGTCAAAAAATTTAAGGAAACCACTAATTGCCTTAATAACAAGTCTACTGGTCGTCCAAGAACTCAACAGGCACCTGAATGAATTCAAGAAATCTGCAATGCATTGTTGAATAGCCCTCGGCGATCAGATCAGCTTTGGCACCTGGCATCCTCTTACTGTTAATAGTGATCTTTATGTGCAGATGCTAACTGAATACTTCATTCCAGACTTGGCCAATAGAAATAAGAGACTAATATGGTTTCGACAAGATGGAGCAAATGCCCACACAGCCCGTCAATCCATTCTGCATTTCCCAATCATCTTATTTCCAGATTTTGGTTTATTTATTGGCCGGCAAGGTCACGAGATTTATCAAGCACAGACTTTTTTTTTTGTGGGGTTATCTCAAGAAAATGGTGCATGCTAGTCGACCACAGTCAATTCAGACCTAAAAGATCGAATCCGACATTGCATTCAAAATATCCCTTTGAACATGTTAAATGGTTTTGTGTAGGAATTTTCCAGACACCTGGCTGAATGTATCAAATGTAATGGTGGTCATCTAATGGGTGTAATTTTCAAAACCTGAATATAATTGTCAGTAGTAATAAAAATACTCACTTTTCTGAGTTTCATTTCACTTTTTTTTTTTTTTACCAAAAACATGTATAGCGCTTATTTATTTTCCATTTTTAAAATCCAGCTATGCCTTATGCCAGACCCTGTATTTATTATAAAAACCAGTTTCCTTTTTATAAACACATAAAAACTGAAATATTTATTGTAAAAACCAGTTTCCTTTGTGAAAACGCATAAAAGCTGAAATATCTATTGTAAAAACCAATTTCCTTTTTGTAAACACATAAAAGCTGAATATTTATTGTAAAAGCCAATTTACTTTTTGTAAACAGATAAAAGCTGAAATATCTTTTGTAAAAACCAGTTTCCTTTGTGAAAACACATAAAAGCTTAAATATTTAATTTTGTTGTTGTTGTGATAAATGTATTTATTCTTTACCTGGTTCTGCCACCAGTGCTGAAGTTAATACCTGCAACTATGTTTCTCTTTCAGATCAAAACAGAGGACTTGAAGCCAAATGGAAGAAACATTGCAGTTACAAATGAGAACAAAATGGAATATATTAAGTAATTTTGTTTTCTTTGCATTTTCTATGTATGTATTTTATTTGTTTGTTTTTTTTTCAGACCATTCTTATTTCATCTATGTTGATTCATTCAGTCTCTCTTGTTGTCTCCTTAAGGCTGAAAAACAGAAGCAATTGATAGCTGGTACAACATAGAAGCTTTGAAATTAGGTGTCATAACTGGATTATAAGTGTTGCAGAAAGTGAAGCAACACAGCTTAGATTGTCAGAGAAGGACTACTCCATCATGCAAGTGTTTTGGCCCTTTAAACTTCTGATGATCTTAGAGGGGCGGGTCCATGTGGGTCAAAGCTCCCATAGGTCTGCTGAGTGTTGATAACCACTTCATAAGGCTGAAGTTACAACTCAAACATTCATGTCCACGACTTCCCGATGCTCTTTGATCAGTGGATTTCTCTTTATACCAATCAGTCATTTAGGTTTGTATATGTCGTGTAACAGACATAGTTCTCTTTTCTTCGTGTTAACTCACCCTGATCATGCATTTACATGTTATCTTTTGTCCTTAGATGCGACTCTGGCCTTGGTTTCCCTGGTTTCTTAGTTTGTCTGCAGAGGAATTTAGTTTTGAACTTTAGAGGAATTTGACATCTGACCTAAAAGCAGCTGCCTTCAAGAATGCAACAGTGAAGGAAAATGTGGGCACTAACAGCCTATCTCATGCATGCCCAAGTAGCATGATGCATTTATCTTATGGTGTTGATACTACTCTATGCTGTTTGTATCAAAGAATTAGTGCTTCAGATTTGATTTTATCAGGTTTTTTAGGGGGGGAAGAAATCATAAAACCTATGCACCTTCCACATACGTGTTCATAATATACCTTTGTTGTAATATCTTCATAATACATCAGTGTTGCAACTGATACTTCTTAAAACTAAAATATAGATGCCAGGTGTTCTTAGATTATGTATCCTGAGAGAATACAAGGCAAGAAATAACCAGGCCATATTTTTTTTTTTCATCCCCAGTTGTGGTGGTCATGGTCAGTTCCTTCATATGTGCTATTACATTTGTGTTTCTGGGTTATTTATTGTTGGTTTAAGCCTTTGGTTGGAACTGTCTTGTTTCATTCACGTGAATTTCCCTGGGAACAACTGTGTTAAGAGCACACTTAACTTAACATAGTCTTTGTGAGACAGGGAATATAGATCTGTTTGCTTAAAAACTCTGACCTATTTCTGTAGCCCAGAAACCTGTGGCAATCAACATTAATTGTAATTGCTAT
Source organism: Achatina immaculata (assembly GCA_009760885.1). NCBI lineage: Eukaryota > Metazoa > Mollusca > Gastropoda > Stylommatophora > Achatinidae > Lissachatina > Lissachatina immaculata. Next base: position 26,340,940 of record CM019691.1, on the reverse strand, counting down.
TTTTGGAAAATGTAATGTCATGTTGGTGGAGGGATGGGGATATAGAGATTGCCAGCAGGGATTAGGAAAATCTGGTATGAAACCAATGAATCCAGGACGTGACAAGCCTATGGGTCTTTACAACAATGGCTGTCAGAATGGAGTAAACAAAACAGAGCCAGCAGAATATAGGTGGTGGGGAATGGTTATCATTTAGGCACTCACTAGATTCCTTATCCCAGAGTCGAAGTGTGGAATTGTCTCAAAGTCATCTGGATCTGACATGGAGAAGGGGCTTAAGTACAGCCACCTGAGACTAGAAAACAAAGTTTTGGCCAGGCCAGCCTACACCACTGTGTTCATGGCAGTCCGAGCAAGACCTCATTCTGCCCTAGCAAGGAAAGGTGCTGAAGTCAGAGGTACCCAGCCAAAAAGTGCATCGCAAAAATCCAGTATGCATACGAAGAAGATTCACATGAATTTTGTATGTAGTTACTAGGGTCATTCAGTGAAAATTTGATAAATACAGAAAAGGATTGCTGATCAGTTTTTCATTACGCAATTTTTTCTCATTTATCTAATTATTTCATGTGCCTGCATTTAGCTGTAGTGATATTAAAAATGATAAGTTTCTGATTTGCTGATTATGTTTATATGTAAATTAGAACATTGGTGTCATGCAAGTTGGATTTTCTATCAACAAAATTTTGGATCCTTTGATATTTACAGTTTTGAAATGTAAAAGATATTACAAGTTTCCCCACTAAAGCACAGGTATCTATGACCTTTTTCAAACTAGGCATCACATTAGAGCTGTTGATCATTGCAGACATAAGACATAGGTAGTTAGATATGTATTTTCATTCTACTTCTGTCTCTATCATCAATTGTATAATCAGTTGGTGTTATTCCATTTTACTGTTATCTCAGTCCTCAGTTGTGTGATCAGTTGGTATTATTTTATTTTCATTGTTCCCTCAATCCTCAGTTGTGTGATCAGTTGGTATTATTTTGTTTTCATTGTTCTCTCAATCTTCAGTTCTGTGATCAGTTGGTATTATTTTATTTTCATTGTTCTCTCAATCCTCAGTTGTGTGATCAGTTGGTATTATTTTGTTTTCATTGTTCCCTCAATCCTCAGTTGTGTGATCAGTTGGTATTATTTTGTTTTCATTGTTCTCTCAATCCTTAGTTGTGTGATCAGTTGGTATTATTTTATTTTCATTGTTCTCTCAATCCTCAGTTGTGTGATCAGTTGGCGTTTTTCTGCCCGGGTTGACAGCCAGATGAAGGCCTTTATGAAAGGTTTCAATGCCCTCGTTCCTCAGAGTCTGTTGCAAATATTTGACGAAAATGAAGTTGAGGTAAGTTTTAAATTGTGGTTTATTGTAACAGTAGTGAGATGCTTGGACTAATCGTTAATGGAACAACAGTTGGCAGGCTCGGATGTATCCATGATGCACTGTTGTTGTCAGAAAATCTAGAAGACATAACAGAATCTTATGGCACACATGAATGAGGAAAGCCAAGAATATGGGTTGGAAATAAATATCTCAAAAGATGGAAGGTCAAGGCAATCACAGGAAAGAACAGAAATCATCTGTAAATAGAAATATAAATGGAAAAAAACTTAGAACAGAGGAAAACATTTCATATATTTTAGACACATGATGATGAGAAATATGAAATGAAGATTAATAGAAGAAAACAGAGTGACTAAATGCACTTTCACCAGAATGAACATATATCACTTTCAAATATAGTGCGTCAGTTGAAACTGAGAGTCGTTAAATCTGTGTATACTCTACACTCCTCTAGGTGTACAAGCATTGACACTGAATAAGAAAATGGAAAAGAATATTGAGGCCCTTGAAATGTAGCATATTCTTTAGACAAAAAAGAAAACAAAGAAAGGCACACAAAAACTTCTGAAATTGAACAGAAAATTAATGAAAAATGTGAGAATCAAACAATTAAAATATTTCAGCCATATCAGAAAGTATAATACAATAACAGAAACTGTACTCAAGGGAAAAGTTGAGGGAAAAAAAGAGCGAGAGGTGGATAACATCAGAAAATCAAAAGATGGACTAGTTTCAATTTGGCAGGGTACACTGAAACCAAGGAGCAGAAGAAGGTGGAGATCCATTACAACAAATTTTCCTTATGGTGATGGCACAGGATGATGATAGTCTCTTGTTTTTCCATTCTTTCATCATTTTATTTTGATAATAGGGTCATTTCAGATTTTTTTTTCAAGATTATATCTAGTTTGGGCTTCTACAGACAGTAGCATTTCTTGAATGTTCATTCTGCAGTATACAATTCATTCATTCATTCATTTGCATGTCCCTTGCGAAACTTTGCCTCCCAAACAGCACTCCTGTAGGCCTCTCGGTTGTGAGCAAGATGGCCCGCCGCCGTTGCATCCATTTCCAGATCGTCAACGATGTCTTGCAGCCATCTTCGTCTTGGTCTTCCTCTTTTTCTTTTTCCCATTATGTATCCTTCCAGTACGGTCTTCTCTAAATTATCATGACGTTTAATGTGTCCAAAATATTTAAGTTTTCTCTCTTTAATCCTCTTCACTAGCCAGCCTTCTTCAATATTAAGCTCTTGTAGTATAGATATATTTGTTCTTTTTTGTGTCCACGCTATTTGGAGAACTCTTCTGTAGCATTTACATTCAAAGGCATTTATGTGTTTCTCAGCTGTTTTGTTAAGTGTCCAGGTCTCACAGGCATATGTTGCGATGGGAAAGATCCATGCCCTTAAAAATCTTATTTTTGTGGTTCTGTCTGCTCCTCTCCACAGATTCTTTATTTGTTTTACTTTCTGAAGAGCGATAGATGTCCTCCTTTTAATTTCCCTCATTGTATCTCCATTATTAGTTAGTAGTGATCCAAGATATTCAAAACTCTCCACTTCTTCCAGTTTTTCCTCATTGATACATATTTCAGTTGCCTTGTTTGTTTTGTCATTTGTCATCAATTTAGTTTTCTGTGCATTAAGATAGAGGTTCTGCTCTTCGCTGTTCTTGCGGACTGACATAATTAGTTTTTCCATTCCTTTTTGTGTTGTGGACAGCAATACTGTGTCATCAGCATATCTAATCTCTGGTATTTCATAACCTCCAACTGTTATGGCATCGTAATATTCTTTGTCTACATCTTCTCTAACATTCCTCATTATATTTTCAGTATACAAGTTAAATAAGTAGGGTGACAATATGCACCCCTGACAGACCCCTTGTTTTATGTCAAACCAACTTGTTGTTTCACCATTTATTCTTACTGATTAGAATTTTTTTCTTTTTAATGTAGAGATCACTTGAGTAGTGAAATGGCTAGTGCACTCATTTCATATATCTGTGATATAGGTCACTCATTTCTTATGTCTGTGATATATGTTTGACTCCAGTTCAAAGCTCTTCAGTTAACCTTGCTGTAAAAAGGGTACCAGCCCTCTTGGACTTAAAGAAAGCAGGAAATAGTGATACTCACCAAAACACTCTCTAATTTGCTGGCAGTCCAAGGAAAATGTGGACACTGACTCCATATCCCATGTGAGCAGGGCACGTATCTTTCTGCATAATAAATTTTGTCATATTATTTATTTGTCAGTTACTAATGTGTGGCCTTCAAGACATTGATGTCAATAACTGGAAACAAAATACAGCATACAAAGGGGAGTACAACTCGAATCACCCAGTCATTATTAACTTCTGGAAGGTAAGTAAAGTATAAATGTATGAAATTTAAAAGCCTTTTTGTGCTGTACTTGAAAGTACTAGTCTTGTGTATTAGTCAGTATTTAGTTAGTTGATTGGTTGTTGGTGACTTTGTGACTGCGTGCTTGAGATACTTATAGATAGTGCTTACATGAGGATCTTTAAACACAGATGGGTGGCTTACAGAAGCATGCCCAGAGGTGGATCTGATCAATGTCAGCAGGGGGGTTAGTGCCATTACTATTTATGTATGCTCAGAAAAAAAGTTGTTTTAATGATTTGTACTTTTGGAATTTTTTTTTTTTCCCCTCGTCTTTCCCCATATCCATTGTCTTTTTCTGCTTTATTATTAAATTAAGTATCGTATGTTAAAAAAAAAAAAAAAGGTATCATGTTAGCTACTGATGATTTGAAACTTTTTTTTTCCAGGCTGTATATTCATTTAATAATGAAATGCGTGCAAGATTGCTGCAGTTTGTGACTGGCACGTCAAGAGTGCCCATGAATGGGTTTGCAGAACTGTATGGCAGCAATGGGCCTCAGCTTTTTACAATAGAGAAATGGGGAAACACAAACCAGTTTCCACGTGCTCATACTTGGTAAGATTGGTAAATCTGTTCTGAAGTTGAATCGTTCAGTAAATAGGTTTTAAAAAAAAAACTATTTTTCTTCCAATCTGAGACGTATGCAGAGCAGTCTGTAGAGCTGGGGTGTCTGACGTCAGCAGTTTCTGTAGTTATGGGCCACCACTGAATGTGAACATTTAGATAGCAGGCCACATCTGAATCAGCTAGTTCTTGCCAACTCGCATAAAAATGAGAAAAAGTGACAGTTTTGAAGTAAAGATGAATTGATTGTATTTAATTAGCTTTTTTTGGGTCTTTTAAAAATTTATTTTTACATGTTTTGAAGAGAAGAAATGTTAATTTTAACCAAAGAAATGACACACAAAAAAAGTTTTATGGACTGCATGGGGACTGCCAATTGGACACTCCAGAATTCCAGCATGAATAAACATTTAATATTTGTCACTGATTTTGTGGACTGCATGGAGACTGCCAATTGGACACTCCAGAATTCGAACGTGAATAAACATTTAATATTTGTCACTGATTTTGTGGACTGCATGGAGACTGCCAATTGGACACTCCAGAATTCCAACGTGAATAAACATTTAATATTTGTCACTGATTTAACCCTTTAGCTGATACCAAGAAATCAGAACTGTGAGTATGGGCAGGAAATTCAGTTGCCCTTTTTCACAATCAAGATCTGGGCTTATTTGCTTTTATAAATGGGCATGGTATCCTACTGAATTAAACCATTTGAATATAGATAAGAGAAACCTGCATATATTTCAGTATACTTCAAGGAAGTAATGATTTGGTTACTATGGTAACAGTTAGTTACATTTACTTCTTTGATTTGTGTAGTAAAAATAGATTTATCGTAAGCTGCATTTAGTGCCATCTTGTTATAGGTTTCAACAATTTGAAGTTCTTTGGCAGCAGATTTATGTGGTGAGGATCTTAGACATTTTGGATAGGGACTCTGTCTGGATATATATTTTTTTTTGGTTACTGGAAAATCTGACTTAATTTCTGTAGAGAGCACATCAGTTCTTGGCAGGTTCATTTTAACCCTAGTGACAGTATCAACTGCTTTAAGTTGCAGAGATCAGAGCACAATCCTCAGGCTTTGTACAGGACATTTCCTTGTCAGTAAAAACACACAGTGACTGCTGATTATATAAATATACTGCTTGCATTGTAATAGACAAGAAAAAAAAACTGAAATGCCGTCTACTGAACTGCAGTGTATTGAAAGATCATTGAAGATACTGCTAAATTCTTTCATCACTGATACACTGTATATACACCGTGTATAAAACTAGCTCTGACTGTATCTAAGAGTTTTAAAAAATCTCTAGTTCATATTGATGTATTTTGTATACTTGATTGTAGTCATATGTTGTAATAGATATGTTTTATTTGACTTATATTCACTGCAGTGAAGCTGGAGTTGGAAGCAATTTTGGAAGTAGTCCGAACCAGTAAGATTTATGAAGTAGTTGGAGGAGAGCTGAACATAGAAAAAAAAAATAGAGAATAGATGTTGCTGTACTGATTCCAGTCTTTATAATAGACATGTGGCTATATAGATATAGTTTTATTTGACCATTACAGTGTACATCTTAGATGTTATCCATAGAGAAAAATCAATACTGACATTGTATACATTGTTTTGTGTTGATCAACAAATGTTCTGCTTCATGTCTTCCCAGCTTCAACAGATTAGATCTGCCACCATACGCATCCTATCATGATTTGAGGAGCAAACTAATGACAGCAGTGGAAAACACACAAGGATTTGAGGGAGTGGACTGAGATGGTAGCAGCCTTGGACTTTGTTTGTTTATCAGTTTCTTATTTTGCCTGGTTGTTGGTCTCTTGTCTTGCCTGTCATGTTGATTTCATCACCCAACTTAGAACTTACGTAGTGAACTGTCGTGTAAAGATCTGACTGATGTAAATCACTTGTTTGTTTCGAATTTTTTTTTTTTTTATAAAAATCTTTTCTACACAGTTGTTTTGGCATAAAGACAATGTTTGCTCATTTGAAATACATGCAGTTTATTTTCTTACTGGTATTTGAAATAGCTCTATAGATGTTGTGCATCTACCAGTTGTATCTTGATTGATACAATGCCACCCTTGTCTTGCCTAGTTCCTGTTTTGAAAGCACAAAAATGACCAGTTTTCTTGTATGTTTATATGCATAGACTATATGTATTAGGGCTGTTGTTCCATGAAAAATGGAATCATAATTAATCACATGATTAAAATTTTTATTTGAAATTAACCACCTATAATATAAATCTTTCCTTCAGGCATATTAATATGCCAAATTATATACAGCAGAAATAGGTCAGCAGTACTTTCAGATATAAAACAGTTCTAATAACCATTTGCCTTTGCATATGAAATTATTTCCTTTACTTTAATAACATTTGTTATTAAATAATTCATAAATAATTCAATAACAGTGAAACAGTTTGATGCTTGAAGCAAGTTCTTTTTTTTTTTTTTTGAGCAACGTCACAATGCAAATTAGTCCAGCACTTTGATTGGTTCTGTCAATAATGCACTCTTTAGAATGAAATGAAGATGAGAGACGATTTTCTGATTCTTAAATTATTTATTCAACCTGTTGCTTGAGTAAACTATTTTATGAACACTGCTATCTTTGTATCAATAACATATCCAGATATAGAAAAGAAAAAAAAAACATTCACAAGGGACAAAAGGGACTGGAATACTAAATAATTTCTAGCTAAGTTAGCCAGAATGAGGTATTTGTCCTCCAGAAGCTTCCATTAGTGTAATGGATCCAGGTGTCAGTGCGTTGCTCAAGTCTGTATTGCTCACTAAATGTTTTCATGAAGGTTGAAAAGGCTTTGGTGGCTCATCTTCAGAGTCTGATGACGGATGATGACGTGCATTCGGATTTTCTTTCAAGGTGGTTTTTCTGGTATGTGTAGATCAGAATTTTCTAGAAGAACTTGCAGATCTTGCCAAACCTCCTTTCTTTCACAAGCATCTCCAGTTTTTGAAACACTTCTCAACAATGTGCTTTTCTTAACCACAAAAGACTGAGATTCAGTTTGTGCTGTTGGGTCATTCGGAATCTGTCCACAAGCACGTGTTGTTGGGTCATTCGGAATATTTCCATAAACATGTGTTGTTGGGTCATTTGGAATCTGTCCATAAACATGTGTTGTAGGGTCATTCGGAATCTGTTATAGACACGTGTTGTTGGGTCATTTGGAATCTGTCATAAACACATGTGTTGTTGGGTCATTCAGGATCTGTCATAAACACATGTGTTGTTGGGTCATTCATAATCTGTCACGAACACATGTGTTGTTGGGTCATTCAGAGTCTGTCACAAACACGTATGTTGTTAGGTCATTCAGAATCTGTCATAAACACGTGTTTGAAATAAACAATGCAGTCGGGTCATCACAGATTCTGCCTTTCTGACTTCAAGGTGGCAGAAAGTTGGGAAATAACCGAGCAGGAAACATGTTGCACCAGCTTCTACCCCTGCCACTGTAGTTCTGTAGCATAGTGACAGAAATCAAGAGTGGAGAAGATGGGAAAACAAAAATGGGAAATGTCCCAGTGAAACTGTCCCCGGTGGCCCTCTGCTGTTATTAATAGATTCAGATCACTGTGGCGCAGCTTCATTAATTTAGAAACATGTGAAGGCCATTCAAGCTAACAGGGCTTAATTATTTAGATGATTTTTACTTTTATAAAAAATTTACTTGCAGAAATTTTTAATATGTTAATTGCAAACATTAATGGCAGCAGCCCTAATGTGTGTTTTGCAATTTTGTGTAAAGAAATATAATTGCTCATATGTCCTAGTAAAATAAATTAGCTTTTATGTTTTTTTAAATGAAAGCAGGTCTTTGAACAAAATGGCATTCTTCATTAAATCAGACCCTAGTATCCATGTGATTAGACCTGGATATTTGCTGTGTGCTAGCTTAGCTCTGTGAACACAGTTTTCTCAAGGTTGATTTATTTTATTGTTGTGGTCACATTAGTATTTTAGCTTGTGATAGTTGCTTTATTGTTTTGTTTTTGTTTTTTTGTTTAATTATAAAGTTATGCTGGAATTAGGGTGCAAGATAATTTATCAGAATTATCATGGAAAAAGTTATACTAAAAGTTTATCATACATTTGTAGACAATATTTGTTACAAAGGATATATCAGAACTTTGTAGTCATCTAGCCAACTTTTACTGTCACAAATGTTGCACTGTATATTATGTGGGTAAAAGGTGGTTATGCTAAATGTTAACCACTTAAATTTGTGTACATTTTTAAGTGAACAAGTAAGTGGCCATGTTTTTTGGCCCATGTGTAAAGTGAAAGAAGAAAGTATACAATAAATAGGGAGATATAAAAAGAAAAACTAGTGAAGATCACTGAGGAAAAATTGTCTAAAAGAAGATAACCATGGGATGATATAAAGAATATATTATGTATAGAATATATTATATATAGATATAAATAAGTTAACTGTAATATGTCTCTGACAAGGTAAAGAGATATCATATACAGGAACAAATACAACAGAAGCAAATGTGAACATACCATCTCTTATAGTATTCAAAGTCCAAGATTCAGTCTTGGGTTTTTATATCTCTGATCAAATTTTATTCTGTATCTCTCTCTTCCCCCCCCCCCCTCCCAAGCAAGTAGACAGCGTGGGAGTGATTTATATAGTGTTACCATGTAAAAAAAAAAAAAAAACAAATGCCCCCAACTCTTTCCCTGTTCAGATTCAGTATGTTAGCAGAGAGAGTCAAGTTTTGGTGCCTGAAAGAACAAAAAGCGTAGGCAAAGAGTGACCAGAAACTATAATTGCTGTACAGTATGTGAAACACTGAACATTGTATCTATCAGCCTTAATTTTGCTTTCATAAATGGGCTCATTGGGACCAGTGGTCAGACCAAATGTGAGTTAAACTGAACAGAATATGTTGCCTGTTAGGATAAAACCTAAAAGTTTTATCTTTTATTTCTTAATATTTTTTATTTAGCTGTGATATTTGTGAAACTGCAACACTGAATTTTACTTACATGAAATGTGTTATATGGCATCATTAATAAGGTTTTGGAAATGTTTCCATTGGGTCTGTTTATAGAATCACTGTGCATGTGCAGAAAAAATTCTTGAAGAAAATCTTGGTTGCATAATCAGTGAGCTTTAAAAAAAAAAAGATAAGCTGTGATTTCAACTTGCCTAGTCTTTTATGTGTTTTTCAGCTGTATAGTTCAGAGTAATATAAATACTGTAGCTGCAGTAGTATATATTCTCTTTTTCACTCTGTATAGTTCAGAGTAATGTAAATACTGTAGCTGCAATGGTATACATTCTCTTTTTCTCTCTGTATAGTTCAGACCAATGCAAATACTGTAGCTGCAATAGTATACATTCTCTTTTTCTCTCTGTATAGTTCAGACCAATGTAAATACTGTAGCTGCAGTAGTATACATTCTCTTTTTCTCTCTGTATAGTTCAGAGTAATGTAAATACTGTAGCTGCAGTAGTATACATTCTCTTTTTCTCTCTGTATAGTTCAGAGTAATGTAAATACTGTAGCTGCAATAATATACATTCTCTTTTTCTCTCTGTATAGTTCAGAGTAATGTAAATACTGTGGCTGCAGTAGTATACATTTTCCTTTTCTCTCTGTATAGTTCAGAGTAATGTAAATACTGTAGCTGCAATAATATACATTCTCTTTTTCTCAACACGTAACCAGTATAGTGAGTGTGTTAGATATACTTTGTAATTGTTAATATACTGGGGATTTCTTTTTTTTTTTTTTTTGTTGTGTTCATTAGTCAGTGTTTTTCCTTTGTATATTTCCCCCATTTGATGTGACTTAAAATAGCCTAGTATACAGTATTTGATGCATATTCTTGATTCGTTTACCTTTCCCCATAATTGTGCATTTTTCTGTTAATTGTGTTCACAATGCTGTACAGTTTCTTCTTTGCGGTATGTTTTATTAATGTAAGCTGGGTTACTTATTATAGTTCACTTTTTTTTTTCCCTGTGACCAACATTTACATCAGACATATATTTTTTTACAGTGTGTATAGACAAACCAGAAAGATTACTGAGTTTTCAGGATTTATGTTGTGTATGTGTGTGTGTTTTTAAAATTACTTTGTACTGCCAGACTTGTAGGAAAATATTTTAATGCTAATGGCTGTGATAAGATTTTAAAAAAATTTCTCATTGCAAAAAAGTGCATTATGATATATAATCTGTCCATTACTGGGGATAGTTTCAAATTTTAAATTAAGAAAGGGAAAGATTTAATCATGATGGATAATCTTGCTTGTTCTGAAGTGTTGTGTTGTCATAATTTTGCCACTCAGCCAGTTCTTGAACTTGGGAAAGCCGCAAATGTTCATCAGTCATACAAGAAGCATATTATCACTCCTACTTAATCTGTAGTACTTTTCCCAGTGAAAAATAAATCTCACCCACTCTGTTTGCAGTCAGCAGCATAGAAGTCCATCCTGTAGTTTATGACACCAACAGTGGGATCATGCTGTGTTGCAGTGGAGGCGTAGCAGAATATCTTGGCGTGGTTTTGAATCTATAATCTGTCTATCTGTTGCCCTGCTGACTGGCGTTGGCTGTCATACTTTTCCACAATTCCCTGCTCCGAGCGCTGATCATAAGCTGGCATTCTTTGCCCATGCCATCTAGTTAGTCTGTCCAGCATTTCTGTCTTTCCTGTTGTCACAGTGTATTCTAGCTTGCCTCTCTATAACACGTGTCCTAATAATTTGGATTGTCTTTTCTGTTTTTTTATTGTTTGTCTTGTCTTTCCAGCCTCTCTCAAAACCTCCTTGTTTCATTTCTTTGCTGTCCTTGGTATTCGTGGCATTCTTCTAAGGAGCCATTTTTCAGTGGCTTCAAGTTGGCGTTGTACTTCATTAGTGACCGACCGTGCCTCACATCCGTAAAATGAAATTGACTCGATGTAGCACCTTAGTACTCTTTTTCCTCACTACTAATGACAGTGATTTCTTTTACACAGAATGCTCTTCATTTTCTGAAACATTATTTTGTCTTGCATTATTCTGCTCTATCTCAGGCATCTTCCATCTGAGGTCAGTAGTGTTCCCAGATATCTAACCTTGTCCACCTATTTCAACAGTGTCATTTACTGTTTATTTAGGAATTCTTTTTTTCTTTGAGATGACCATAACTTCTGTTTTCTTCTTGTTCAAGGTAAGGCCCCTGTTTTCACATACTTTTACTACTGTGGCCAACAGTTCTTATAGTTCTTTTTCACTCTTTGTTATCAGTACTGTATCATCTGCATATCTCAAGTTAAGTTGTTAAACCCCCCCCCCCCCAAAAACTGATATTCCAAGTAGTTGTATATGACACATGATATATTCCAAGTAGTTGTATATGACACATGATATTATCACTGTAAAGGGAAAATAAATAGGTGATAACACATCCTTTGTTGAGCAATAGAGGGCTCACCTGGGCAAGAGCAGAAAAAAAGGCAAAGGACAGGCATTTGTGGAGAACTCTTGTACCCTGGGCACTTAAGGTTCAGAGAGAGAGAGAGAGAGAGAGAAAACATCCTTGGTTTTGAATGCCTGCATATAACTTTGATCCAGTGAGTGGTGGAAGTAAACCCATTAGGTGATGAGACAACAGCTTCACATTTTCATTTCAAATTTTTTTTTAATGTTCGATGAGTGTTTTGAAAACTCAGCTTTTTTCATGCAGGACTGTGGTATGCAAAACATAAATATAGTTGTTTTTTTTTTAATTGGATGTTTCTTTTTTCATAGAATATATTCTGCTTACTGGTTTACTTTTGACAAAATTGTCAATAGTATCGAGGACAGAAGTGAATTTTTTGCAGGATGAGGAGAGGTTATTTACATTTATTATCAATTCTCCTAAAAATTGATAATGAAGGAATGCTGTGCTGTTATATCATTCATTCATTCATTTGCATGTCCCTTGTGGAACTTTGCCTCCTTGACAGCACTCCTGTAGGCCTCTTGGTTGTGAGCAAGATGGCCTGCTGCTGATGCATCCAGTGCTGTTATATAGAACCAATAATATTACAAGCTTGTAAGACATGAACAAGAAATGACCAGATGAATTCATGTGGTGCAGATAGAGATAGTGAAGAAGATTTTGTATATCCCAAAATCTATTAAGGAAAGTGGAACAAAAAGCCATTAGAACTGATTGGCAAGAAATAATTAATAAACCTCACATCAAAAACATCACATAGATGTACTGTCCTGACCATGCTGGAGTCAACAGAAATAACAAAGCTGACCAGCTAGCAGCAAGGGCCAAACCAGAGGACCTCATCAAAATGGACGAATCAGACCTATACAAATCCATCAAGCAACACCTCAGTGAACAAATGCAAAGCAACTTCCTCCAAAGTACCTGTCACATACAACTCATTGAATTACATGTAGCCAATGACAGTGGTTGCAAATCCCAGCTAAATGATAGATGACAATCAACACAACATTGGAGTCATCTCCCTAAAAATGCTGAAGGAAATCCTGATGTCACAGGCTGAACACGTTTGGACAGGCCCCGGCGTAATGAAGCCGCTCCCCAGGACCAGCAACAGACCTAGGCCCCTTTTTAGTCACAGCTACAGTATTCTATTTATACTCCTCACTTGGAGAAAATTCTGCTCATGCCATGAACAGCTAGAGAAACAAGTTCTTAGAGGAAGTTTAAGAGAGGTCCCAAATAAATGTCAGCTCTGTAAGGCACAGGCAGAAAGTATCATGAGAAAATAGCAATTTCATTGGAAAATCCAAGAGAAAAAGTTGAGAGAGACAGAGAAATAACTAATAACAGCTGAAAAAAAAATGTTTGCTTAACTCTCATTTCACCAGTTTCAGTTTCATGCAGCATTAGTTATCACATTGGTCTGTAAATTTAAGAAATATACTTCTTTCATCAAGAGGCCTACAGGAGAGCTGTTAGGGAGGCAAAGTTCCACAAGGGACATGCAAATAACTGACTGATGACTGACTGACTTCTTTCATAAATGATATTGCTACAAAAATCCTGAGGTAGAACTTGAACAAAATGTTTCAGATTCTCGCAAGAAAGATCATTTGTTGTTTTTAAATTTATTTAAAAGAATAAGGCTGAGCCTTTGAATGTGATTTTGTATGTGACCATATTTACTTCATGAAGTCGGTATTTTCTTATATATTCATTTTTACTTAATATGGTTAGTTATTTTTGATATGAGCATTTCCACTTTATGTGGTCAGTTTGTCATGTTTGATGTATTTCTATTCATATGGTCAGTTAATTTTTAAAAAGAGTATTTCTGATTTGTATGTTCTGTTACTAACTTTTGATAGACGTATTTCTATTTTATATTCAGTTTTATAGTCATTTTGGTTGTGAGCATTTTCGACTTGATGTCAGGTAATGTCAGACACAAAACTGAAGTGTGATGAAACTGGATTTTGCCAACATAAACATGTTTTTTTGTCACAACAGCTAATTATCCCCATTAGGTATTGGTAGAATAAGACATGAGAGAAGCAGCTTAGCAAGGTAATGTTCAGCAAATTCCACAAACCATTAATTTTTCACCTCCTTTGAAAGTCTTCTACATTGAAAAGAAAGCGTATACAGGTTAATATTTCTGGATTTGAGCATACTACCAGGAGTGATTGATAAGTTCTCGGCATAAGGTACAACAGATTATTTGTGGACAACTTTTTAAAAAATTATTTCTCAACACAGTCCCCTTGCAAGTTTATTCACTTAGTCCAGCGATCCTGGAGCATACGGATCCCTTCTTTGTAAAAGTCAGCATCTTGTGCCAGTAGAAAGTGGTCTACAGCATGAATGATGTCATCATCTGAAGCAAATTTGCGACCACTGAGCTTCTTTTTTAGTTTGGTAAACAGGTAATCTCTGAAGGGGCCAAATCTGGGGAATCAGGAAGATGTTCAAGAAGCTGGAAGCCGCATTCATGAATGGCAGCCATTACCACTGCCAACCTGTGAACTGGAGCATTGTCTTGATGAAAGATGACTCCTCTCGTCAATTTCCCTCAACGCTTTTTCTTCAGTTTGATCCAAAGTTGCTTCACAAGATTAGTATAACAGGCCCCAGTGACCGTTCTGCCCTTTGGAAGATAGTCTACCAATAGCACACCTTCTGAATCCCAAAAGATGGAAGCCATCACCACCCTTGCTTTCTTTGGAGGTAGAGATCCATGATGTTTCCACTGCTTTGACTGCTCTTTGGTTTATGGTTGAAAATGATGAACCCAAGTCTCATCCATAGTCACAAATTGCTGAAGAAACTTTTCAGGATGTGCAGAAAAATGGCCAAGATTGTCTCTTGACATGTTGCAACGCTGTCGTTTGTGATCAGCTCCAAGAAGTTTAGGAACCCGTCAAGCAGAGACCTTTGTCATTTGAAGATCATTGTGAATAATAGCATGAACACATTCCTGGGAGATGCCCAACTCAGTAGCAATGTACCGCTCAGTTAGTTGTCAATCCTCCATTATCTTGTCATGGATTCTGTCAGTGGTTACTGTTCTTGGTCTTCCTGGACGGGGGAATCATCTTCCAGACTCTCCCTTCCATGTTTGAATTGAGCTTCCCATTTCTTCACTGTGCTGTAAGAAGGGGCACTCTCCACAGAGTCTCTACCATATCCTCAAGGATCTCCTTCAATGATAAGCCCTTGATGCAGAGGTAGCGAATGACTGCTCGATGAGAAATTGTATCCATTTTCTCAATTTCTGCCACCCATTACCACTTCAGTAGCCTAGTTAATTTCTTGAAACGTGGGATTTAATCTTACATTAACTCTTTGTATACTGGGGGTTTTTCCCCTCAAAATACCAAGGGGGGTAAATTTCACAATGTGGAATGGGATGGTTGTCACATTTAAAATAATGACAAAGGCATAATCTGATTTGTAGTATGATATATTATACATTAGTTTAAACAAGAAAAAATATATTTTGTTTTTCTAATAAAATTGTTGGTATGTTATTAGTATACAACAGAAAAAAAAGAGCTAAGAACTGAGAAGAAATAATGGAAAATGAAGAAATTAGAACAATGTTTTTTTTCACTCACCCATCAAGTTAATCCACTGTAGTTGGTCATATAATTCCATAATGAATAAAAATGTACACAAATACCTTTTCTTCACATATCCTCCAAAATTTACATGAAAACATACACCAATTATGCATTTACAGTAAACTAAAAACACCAAGGGGGTAGGTAATATTTACATGAAAACAAATGGGCAGGCGGCGACTAATATTTACCAGAAAACAAGCCATTGTGTTTTTTTTTGGTTTTTTTTTTAAATTTCAAGCATTCTACAGCATTCAATTTTTTAAATTACACAATCTCCAGCATTACTTATTGTGATATTACAGCTAGTGCTAGCAAAAAGCTGAGAAGTAGTATCACCAGCTACCCTTCTAGCACGTTTGCTGCTGGACCAAAAAAAAAAAAAAAACATCATCCTCATGCTTTGAATCAACGCCACATGGGTCCGAAAATTCAAAATCTCTACTCCTGCATTCTCTTCACCGCAGTCTAGACACTTTTGAATTAAATTTTGAGCTTGTAATTCAGAAATACACTGCTCAGGAAGAAATAAACTACCACTGGAAGCCATATTTGTTGATAAACAAAAACCTAATGACAATAAACTTTGGAAAAAAAAACGTTAAATTAAGACACAGCTGCTCTGTATTCAGCTGAAACACATGCCTTGTGTCGACAAATGGATTCCAGAAGGAAGTGCAACTGCTGGTTTTAAGTATACTTTGATTATCTTCAGAATTAGAGAGCTACAAACTATCATCGCACGCACAGAGCATAGGGTTCTGAGGGGCCCAAAATCCATGCATGATTCATCACAGAGCATACAAAGAGTTAAGCTGACCTACGAGTGCACTTAATATCAACTGTGCGTTTCAAGTATATGTACATTATGCCGAGAACTTATCAATCACCCTTCGTAATTGTAAATGGCCCAGTAACTGTGGGATTAAGCATATCTACTTCATATAGTCTGTTATTTTGTAGCCTGTTGTTTTTTTAAACCTTTTTTTTTTTTGTCTTGTGCTACATGGTGCCTGGTTAGCTGAGTGGTTAGGGGCTCAGTTTACTAATCCAGCTGTACCAGGTTCAGTCCCAGCAGTGGGATTTTTTCGGTTCACCCAGCCTATAAAAATGGGTACCAGAGAAACCTGGGAAGGTAAAGTGGCCAGGCGTGATACTGACCACATCACACTTTCGTGTGTCAGAGGTCATGGAAAATACGGGCCTAACACCGTATTACCCAGTATGCCTTAATGGCATGGAAACAGGAATTTTACCTTATTTTACATAGCATTTTAATATATAAATCTTCATTTTTATTGAGTGGTCACGTATGTTGCATGATTTCAGCTAAGAGACAAATTGATAATAAATATATTTTGAAACTTTTGTGGGTTGTGGAAAAAAAAAACAGATGTTTTTTTTTTTTGGCAACAGATGCATAAATCTACAGTGTACAGTCCTGTCTTCTTCTGAAGGTAGAAGTTCTGCTTGAGAGTTGCATTCAGTTATATGTCCAGGAGCAGACAAATGTGCTTAGACCTTATAGTATCTGAACAGATTTATTGTAGCACACAGTTACATTACTTCTGATTAAACATGCTCAACTGTTTGACAGGAATATACTTTGTAGTATATATGTTTCTGATATATTTTTGTATTTAAGGCACATCCATGAAATTGGCATGCCAAACCTTTGACTTCCAGTTCCTTCCTAGACGGTACTTTTTTCACACTGACTCCAATTCAGGAATTAAAGCTGTTGTTTGTTTGTCACCTTGAGCATCAATATATGGCACAGTCAGTAGTAAACTGTTAGAAGGTACTTTATGCATTGTGGATATTGCACCCTTTAAAATTACAGACTGAATGTTTAAATATCTCACAAGTCAGTTTGAAGCAGTTTGAAATGGGGACAAAATATATGTACATAGTGCATTTTCAGCACAGAAAACTTATTAAGCTAATATGAACAGAATTTGACACATGACTAAAGTATTATACATAATGAAAGCAGTTTGTTATTCAGGATGAACAGATGTTAAAAGTAGTATTAGCACACAATGTACAGTGTTATGGCAAGTAGTAAAAATTGCTGGTAGTAGCCCTAGATTACTTTGTTGTGATTCAGTGTATAGTGAAATGGGAAACGGATCCCATGTATGCTACTGCCATTGTGTGTTTTGACTGGATGTAAATGGCTAAACAGGAAAATCATTCCAGATAAATGAAGAATGTCCCAGAGTATGATAAAACATTAGTAGATTATAAATGTTTGCATTGGGTAGTTTTAAAAATTTGGCAAAAATAAGGCTTGTGCACTGCAAAATATGTATAATCAGCCTCAAAAACAAAAAAAAATTGTAGTTAAAAGTGCTTTAGACATGAGAGAAAGAAAATTAGTAAAAGAATGATGTGACTGGAAATTCAAACTTTGGTTACAAGAGCAACTGCCCAGCATGAGAGGAGAATGCACCCTAAACTCAGTCACAAAGGGATTGTTGAAAGCTGAAGCTGCATTATCTACAGGTTTTCAAGGCTATTATAATACTCGAACACTTTGATCAACTTATGCAGTCCTGTCCTCCTAACCAACATGTATTTGCTGCTCATCCAGGCATTTTTTTCTTTCTACATCTTCTGGTTTTACTTTATGTATTGGGGGAGGCAGCAAAAAGATTCCTTTGCTGTGACCTATTTAGCGTGCTGCCTGTTCCTCAGAATTTATCATCCTTGGTATTCTTTTCAAAGGGTTTCCAAGGTTGGTTGCTTCTGCTTCAGCCAAGATTTTAAGATGTTTTAGCAATGGTCTTTTGAGTCTGTCACTTTTCTTTGCACTTATCCAAGTAGCCAGATTGTAGAAGAACTGAATGGTCATTAGATTGTAAATAATGAGCTTCTGTCCTTTTCTGTTCTCGCATCCTGTGTTTGTCCTGATTTCTCTCTTTGGTTATCCATATATATAACTTTATTATATTAATTATAAACTTAAAGCATTGAGGGATACATTTTTTTTTCTGCTTACTGTTAGAGAATGCCAGCCGCTTCCAGTTTTTGGGGGTTTTTTCCTCATCGTGTTTATTAAACATTTGAACTGTTATTAGTTGTGAGAACAGTTTACCAGGATTTTCTCAGTAAGTGAGGAATGAATTTATTGGTTGGAATTCCATGGTCTAGCACACTGACATTTCTTATTTTGGGAACAAACTGTTTTCAGTACTTGTGCTCCTGTTATTTGCTGACAGGCGTTATTTCATTAAGATGGAAAGCATGGAATGATCTTAGATATGACCTTAGAAACAGAAACTGTTTTCTTTTGTAATCTAATTTATCAAAGTCAGGGTTAGTTCTGAGCCAGAAGTGCAGGTGAGAAAGGTATAGACTAGCTGTACTTGAACAGCATTTGGCTGGGAGATATAGACTAGCTGTACTTGAACAGCATTTGGCTGGGAGGCATAGACTAGCTGTACTTGAACAGCATTTGGCTGGGAGATATAGACAAGCTGCACTTGAACAGCATTTGGCTGGGAGATATAGACTAGCTGTACTTGAACAGCATTTGGCTGGGAGGCATAGACTAGCTGTACTTGAACAGCATTTGGCTGGAAGGCATAGACTAGCTGTACTTGAACAGCATTTGGCTGGGAGGTATAGACTAGCTGTACTTGAACAGCATTTGGCTGTAAGATATTTACGATTATTGGCATTGCTTACTTACAATTTGCTCATTTGTGCATGAGAATAAATCCGTTATAATAGATGAGCAAAAAGATTAATGAAATTATTTTTTGTGAAACACTGGAGATATCTGCCATGAAACAACAACAAAGAAGTGGATGTGTGCATTAGTATTAGTATTATTTATTATATTAGTACCAACTAGTACATTTAAAACATACAAATCAGTAGCAATCACACAATCATAAATAAGGCATGAATATTTTTACTGTAATTAACTGAAATGTAATAGCTTGACATTTTAATATTCGCAGCAGATGCAAATGTCTTGTCCGCTTATGAATTTCCTGCATACAAATGTTCATGTTCATTAATTAATCTTCTACACCTCTGTTATGTACATTTTCATGTTAATTATTGCTCATTATTCGGAATAAATATTCAGCCATGGCTGTTCTGTTTTCTTAAGCATGGGGTATCTTTACTTTAAAATAAACCAGTTTTTGAGATGTTTAAGTGGCAGAAAGTTCAGTGCTGAACCTGACCAAATATTTATGTGTAACTTTTTTTTTTTTTTTACATTTCTAAAACATTAAAGCGAGTTTAGCAGGTGAGATTTTGTGTGCCTTTTTTTTTTTTTTAAATGGAGGTTACAATAAATTGTGATTTACCACAATCCTCTGAAATTACTCACTGTAAAAATACTGTCATGAATTTCTTGGATGTCACTGTTCCTGTGATGGTGGACTCTGCAGAGAAGCTTGTTTATTTGGTCCACAAGAAAGTCACTGTAACTGCTCTCTATCCATTACTGTCCATCCAATGGCATGCCATCTTCTTCTTCTTCGTTCGCTTCTACCACCAAGACCGCCCTGTGATCCTCGTTAAGTCCTGTGGTCCCCCAAAGGACCACACGAGATCTCCGAAAGGACCACAAGAAGTTCAGAGTGTCACAGGGCTTGAGCCTGTATTCTTGGTGGGTATCAGAAGCGGGATTGCGTGACACCGTGGTTTTCGTTGCACCAGTTTAGTCTAGAGTTGGAATGGCATGCCATATTCAAGATCATCACTGAACTTGCCGCAGAGAACACAAATTTGTAGTTCCAAAAAAAAATAAGGCCAAAGATTTTGCGGCTACAGAAGTTCCAAGATTCCGGAGTCATTTTTAAAATGTAAGAATTTACAGCTGCAGCTAAAAAAAAAAAAAAAAAGTCTTAACTACACAATACCAGATATAGTTCAAATGAAGGAATTCCCTGCATAATGCTGGAAATAAAATGGTTAAAAATATTAAGCTGAGGAAAGAATGTGATATAAATGTTTAAAAATGTTAAGCTGCATATCACCTATCTCAGATAAAACACAGTTCAATATGATTCTGTATATCATGCAGAGGAAATTTTTAGTGAAATGTCTAGATTTCAGAAAACTAATTTTGGACTTTTTTTTTCTCTCAGAGTTCCATGTTTAACATGTACATACTTTACAGATGAAAGATAAAATAGCATCAACTGAAGCTTGTAGAGAATGTGGGAATAAAATTCACAACAAACACAAATTGTCTAGGAAGATGCAGTCAATCTGAAGTTCCACTGGCCTTTTAAATAAGGCAGTCCTTTTTAATGTCTTCATTAGAATTCGGGGGGGGGGGGGGGGGGGGGGGGGGGCGGCGCAACATTAAATTCCATCTGTAATGAACTGTCAAGCATAGACTACACCCCCCACCCCGCCCCCCAAAAAAAAAACTAAAATAATGCAGTTATACAAGGATATGATAAACTAAGACATCAAAGAAAGAATGTGCATCACAAAAAAAAAAAAAAGAATGTACCAAGATCTTAAGACTCTTTGGGATGCCAAACTGAGAGTGGACAACTGATTGTATGAGCATAATAAATTGATCAAAATGATATTGCTATGAACTGCTGAGGTCAGGAACTGTATACAACATAGCTGAGGCAGCACACAAAAACTGGTGACAGTCATATATGAAACAGTGAGAATTATTGCTGCCTTACAAGAAACCACAAAACAAACTGAATAGTACTTGACAACCTAATATAACACGGCTGACAGTGTCTGCAACAACCAAATATACAGCTGTTATTAAGCAAACAAGACTGGTGATGCAGACAAAGTGAGAAAATATGGCGTATAATATGCACATTCTCATGGCCATGTTGGCATGAAGTAAACTTATGAGGGGATAATGAAAGAAAAATGGATAATATGTGGGGACAAATTTGAATAACTCAGATGCACAGATAAACTTTAGGAATTAAAGAAAACTTCAGTTGTAAACTAGAAGCTTTTGGCATTTGATAATCTGTGCACTGTATAAATCAAGAGCATGCTGAAGTAGATTTCCAGCTTCCTAAACTATAGGGCTCCACAAGGACTGTAACATACTAACTCTTAGTAGCTTTCATACAACTAGTCCTAGTGACTGTCGTCAAATCCCCTTAACCAACAATCCAAACTTCAAACAAACTAGACTAGGTCACACATTGAGCAAACACAGTTCTAACAATGAGATCAGGTTATTTCTAAACAGAATAAAATGGTGATTTGTGACAAAGAAGACACCTGATAGAGCCAACATGAGGCTAAGATGCAGTGCTAAACTTGAATGAGATAGTGACCAGCACAGCTCATTGCTAATGTTGAGATTAGCAAATCACAGCTGAACAAGACCCTATTCCACTTCCCTTGATAGCAGACAACAGTCTGGTCAAATTAATAGAGATTACAATTGGAAGGCAAACCTGGTCTTAAAAATAAGCCAGACCAAATGAGATATGTCTAAACTGAAAGGCACAAGTATCACAGCCTTGCTACAAGCTGTGACACAATGCCCTTTTGAGGACAAATGCTGAAAAAGATAAAGCCAAAGTGAAATACGGAGAGCTGCCATTGAACAACAAAGATACCTGGTCTTGTTGCAGACGAGCTGAAAAGTCTGGGCCCTAAAGAGCAAACAGAAAAGATGGCACTTCACTTCAGCATATCAGAATGTGGTTCAGAAGGTTCAAAGTTATTTCTACAAAACTGCTCTATCATATACAATTTAATGGAAGCCATTTCCATAATATGTTAAGGCACAAATTAAAAAAAAAAATTATAGCGAGTTTAACCAGCCAAGTTATTTACAAAGATACAAATACTCCCCATTCTGAAGAGATCGTGTAAGATTGAATTCATTAAACTAAACTAGCCTTAATGTCCTCTTAGTGCTATTTGTTAAAATTCAAAAAAAAAAAAAGGTCCAAATTTGTTTAACCCTTTTTATGAAAGATCATATTTCAAACAATGAAGGCATGAAATAATACACATACCAAAATTACAGACTCTAGTGGTAAATGTGTACTTGTATAATTAATTATATTTACAATGTATATGTAACACTAAGCATGGATATATGATAACACATGGAAATGCATGAAAGAAGAGCAGCCAAATTAGCCATGTTGAATGTAAAGACAGATCTTAGGAAAAGTTTTGGCAAACGCAACATACAAAGAACTGGACAATAAAGTAAAAAGTTCAGCTAGAAGAGACAAAAGAGAATATATGGACAATACGGCAAAAGAAGCAGAAAATGCAGCAAAAATAGGAGACAGCAAAACTCTATATATAACATACAGAAGAAGCTAACAGGTGCCATTACCTCCAGAGAAAGACCAGTCTTTAGCAAAACAAGCTGCCTGTTAACATCAATTAAAGACCAAAAGCAAAGATGGGCCGAACACTTCCAAGAAATACTTAAACGACCACACCCAAATGAACTAATGAACCTTGAAACTGATTTACCAGTCCCACAAATAAATGTCAACTTAAATGAAGTTACACTGCATGAAATTGAAACAGCAGTGAATCTAATGGTTAACAACAAAGCTACAGGTGAAGACGAAATAACAATTGAAATGTTAAAAGCTATTAACAGTGACAACATGAGCCAGCTACAAAGAAAGTTTAATAAAATTTGGAAAGAAGAAAAGGTCCCTTCTAAATGAAAAAAGGGCATCATTGTTAGAATACCCAAAAAAGACAACCTCAGTACTGCAATATCTGGAGGGTTGTAACCTTACCATCATTTGTGTCAAAGGTGTTTTGTCAAGTGATTCTGAATAGAATTAAGGATGTAGTGGATACTGCAATAAGAGAAGAACAGGCAGGATTTCAAAAAGGGTGAAGCTGTCTCGATCAGATCTTTACTCTAAGAATAATACTTGAAGAACATATTGAAAAGCAAAAACAATTAATCCTGAACTTCATAGACTTTAAAAAGGCATTTGATAGCATACACAGAGATTCACTGTGGAGAATTTTAAGACTATATGGAATACCATCTAAAACTATCAGCATCATTAAAGATCTCTACAATGGATATGTTTGTGCAGCCACGACAGAAGAAGGAATGAGCAAATTATTTCAGATTGAAACAGGCGTGAAACAAAGATGTATATTATCTCCCTTGCTTTTTGGAATTGCCACAGACTTTACAATGAAAAGATGCTGAACAAGTAAAGCCGGCATTGATTGGGTACATGGGACCCAAATAGAAGATCTTGATTTTGCTGATGACATAACTCTTATCGGTGACAATGTGAAATCGATGCAGGAAAAAACAGATTCCCTGTCTTCCTTGGCTAGCAAAATAGGTCTTGAAATTGACAAACACAAAACAAAAATTATGCAATTTCTCATTAATCAAGAAGGAAAAATATACATAGAAGGAACAGCTGTTGCTGAAGTAAACCAATCTGCATACCTTGACAGCTACACAGACCAGGAAGGAAGTTATAATTCGAATTGCAAAAGCAGCATTGTCATTCAAAAATCTTGAGAACATATGGAATTCAAAAGTTATAAGCACAAAAACCAAGTTAAGATTATTCAATTCAAATGTGATATCCACCCTCATTTATGCATGTGAAAGCTGGAAATCAACTAAAGAAATAGGTAAGAAATTATAAATTAGACTTTTTTGAAAGCAAATGCCTCAGGAAAATACTTGGTATAAAGTGGAACAAATTTAAGAACAACTCAGAGATAAGACAGATGAGCAAAAACAACAACCTGTCTCATGGGTGATCAGAAAAAGAAGATGGACATATGTAGGCCATGTGATGAGAAAGAAACAATCAGAGAATACCAAAACAAGCTATCAAGTGAAGCACAATAGGCTGAAGAAAAAGAGGTCAACCACGTGAAACTCTAAAGAGGACATTGTTAAGAGAAGCCAGTTTAGTTGGCATAACATCCCTTGACGAAGTTGAAAGATTCGCCAAGAATAGGAAAACTTGGCATACAACTATGCGAGTCCTATGTGACGTTTAATGGCACGAGAAGGATGTAAGATATGTAACACTATGTGTTTACTTTTCTTGTAAAAATCACACAATGTGCTAATGAATTGTTAAGTCTAGCTGTTTTTTTTTCAATGACTGTCAGTATGACATTAAACAATCTGTATGTACCCATATTTGGTGGTTATGACCTAACATAATGAAATATCTAGATCAAGAAGTCCCCAGTACAATACAAATTCTGTGTTAAAACTGAAACAGATAGGGTGACATACACACACTCCAACAAACAACAGACACAGGCATTATTCTTCATTTCTTTCATTCACTGCTTCCATGGCAACCCCCCTCTTGGGATCATATCAAGCAAGTACTGACGTTGTAGGTCTTGCTGTTTGGCAAACGGAATATTGTAAGGAAAAGGGGTGGCACGATGGGAGAATGCCTGCAGACCTAGTGGCTGGCCGCCCCTAAGTTGAGCTTGCTGGTAAAAGCTATGATGCTGACGATGCTGCTCTGCACCTGGTCTGAAGCTGGCAACTACGGCTGCACTGGCAGCCGATATCATGGATGCTGATGGATACTGGATCTGAGGCACGCTGCTTGAGGAAGCTTGTGGGGTGGGTGTTGTTGCTTGCATACGTTCAATTTCCTGTTCTTGTTGTAAGGCTTTCACAAACGCAGATTTCAATCGATTTGTGTGCTCTTGTTTCAGAGCCTTCTTTTGATTGGTTGTCACACAGTTCTCACAAATCACATTCTTGGAGCCAGGCTTTTCTCTCTTCCAAACAGGTGTGAAGTCTGTACCACACTGTACACAAGTGAATGGAGTGCAAACAAAGCGCTCATCTGGATTTTTCTGACCTCGTGCAATGAGTTGAAAGTCTATCATGTGATTCACAACCTCCTCCAGTCCAAGAAGTAAGATAAAGTCAGGGCAAGCCAGTGATGGGATGAAGTTCATTTCTGGAGGGGGTGGCTTTGGTGGAGGGATCTGCAGAAGTGTCTTCTCCAACTGTTTGCGTAAGGCATGTTTGGCTGCTGCCTGACGTTGAGCTGGGGTCTGGGTATCCTGTGGTTGCGGCGGTGCTGGAGGAACCTGAGACTGCTTCTGAGATACCTGCTGCTGCTGTTGTTGCATACGCTGCTGACCATGAGTGTTATCAATTCCTCTTGAGATATTCAGCTGCATACTACCATGGGAAAGATGTGATTGCTGCTGAGGAGCACTACCATGACCATTACCAGAACGAGAAGTTATGACCAACGGCGGAGGAGCCTGCTGTGCCCGTGAAGACAAGTTATTCATTTGCTGCCCTCTCACATTCTGACTGACATTATGGACAGTCTTGGAATTAACTTGGTTACCTTTCACCAAAGGTGGTGGCCCACTGTGTGGCCTCATGTGGTGATTTAACTGCTGATGCTGAGACTGAGGCCTAGGTGATGGTGCTTGCTGAATGGTTTCCTGAGGCTGCGTGACCTGACTCTGCCTCAACTTCTTTAACAGCACAAGTACAGCTTCTTCATTACGCAACTGGTTCTGCAAAGCTTTGATTTTCCTTAACATGCGGGCGCGTCGAACAGCATCCCCTTGAGCCAAGTCACCTCCTAGCGTTTTAAGGCTGTCCTCGTCATCAGACAGCATTATTACATCAGGAGTCTGTGCTTTTTCCTTTTTAATATCAATATTTTCTTTCTCACTTCCTTTCAATTTGATAGGTGAACTGTCCTCATCCTGATCATTGCTAACTGCTTCTTTCTTGATTTCTAGTACTCTAAATGTGTTTTTCTTTGAAACTGCATCATCAGTTTTATTGACAGATCTGTCCTCGGATTCTAGTTCTCCAACTGTGTTGGTGAGTGATCCTCCTGAAGTTTCTTCTGTTTGTGCCATGTTTTTACTCTTTATTTCAACACCTGTCTCATTATCCTTGATGTGCTTCAATTCATTACTGCCATATGACGCTTCTTTCAATGCACTGGAAATGTTACTTCCACCATTGTTTTCTGATGCATCGTTTCTTTCATCTGAACTCTTTTCAACAATTATGTTCTTACTGTCCTGAAAAACTCTACTGTTGTCAGCACTGTCCTGCATTTTTCCTGTCATTAGGTGTTCAGCTGTCTCAATAACATCCTCCTCTAGTTTTTGTCTAAAAAAAAAAATTAAATAATCACAGATCAAATGATGTCTATTTCAATTTTTTTTTCTCGCTACACTATTAAAAAATCAGGACATCAGTGTAGTAATCTATAGTAAAACAAATTTTCTTATTTAAATATCATAGATGAAATAAAATTCAATTTGTATCACATGCACTTTCTGCAGGTCATAAGACTAAAAAATCTGTCTGGTCTTTCTGACAATAAAGGGTTTAAAAAAGAATTACTGACAGTTCACCATGTTTCAAGCTTCCTTCCCTTTAAACCCTTACCAGTGTAATTTCAATACAATATTTTAAAATCTATTTTCAGCATAAACAATCATTTCCGTTATCATTCCCTCTAATGAATGCTACCGAGTTTCTTTTTCGCTTTTTTTTTTTTTTTTAAACCTCTATCCCTTGCATTTTTTTCCTTCTCTCTGTTGACAAATTTGGTTCAAAATTTTTGGCTCTAAAAAGACTTCCCCTTTCCAATATTTCCCCATCTCAAGACCATTTTCTGACATTATTACAACAATATGGTTTTGCTGATATCTCTGACAGGGTGTCAGAACAGGACACAGCTGGCAGCAAAACTTTCCGTATGCAAAGTTTCATTTTGCCAGTTCTGCTTTATGTGTCTATTCATGCACTTCAAACTGAGGAACATATCTTCCAAAATAACATAACCATGAAACAATGAGAAGTGCCCACTGGCCCAATATTGCTGTTGTTCTATCTCTCTGGAACCGTCAGCATAATGTTCCTTAAGGCAGAAGCAGTGAATGTTTGTCAAGGCACTGTTGTGTTAGTGTTAAATTTTGTATTGTCTGAGTGAATTTGGGAACTGTCATGTTAGTGTTACAGTTTGTGTTGTCTGGCAGAGTTTGGGAACTGTTACATTAATGGTTAAATTTCCAAGCTCTGTCAGACAACACAAAATGTAACACTAACATGGCAGTTCCCAAACTCTGTCAGACAACACAAAATGTAACACTAACATGGCAGTTCCCAAACTCTGTCAGACAACACAAAATGTAACACTAACATGGCAGTTCCCAAACTCTGTCAGATGACACAAAATGTAACACTAACATGACAGTTCCCAAACTCTGTCAGACAACACAAAATATACCACTAACATGGCAGTTCCCAAACTCTGTCAGACAACACAAAATATAACACTAACATGGCAGTTCCCAAACTCTGTCAGACAACACAAAATGTAACACTAACATGGCAGTTCCCAAACTCTGTCAGACAACACAAAATGTAACACTAACATGGCAGTTCCCAAACTCTGTCAGACAACACAAAATGTAACACTAACATGGCAGTTCCAAAACTCTGTCAGACAACAAAATATAACACTAACATGGCAGTTCCCAAACTCTGTCAGACAACACAAAATGTAACACTAACATGGCAGTTCCCAAACTCTGTCAGACAACACAAAATGTAACACTAACATGGCAGTTCCCAAACTCTGTCAGACAACACAAAATGTAACACTAACATGGCAGTTCCAAAACTCTGTCAGACAACACAAAATATAACACTAACATGGCAGTTCCCAAGCTCTGTCAGACAATACAAAATGTAATGCTAATGTGACAGTTCCCAAACTCTGTCAGATGACACAAAATGTAACACTAACATGACAGTTCCCAAACTCTGTCAGACAACACAAAATATAACACTAACATGGCAGTTCCCAACTCTGTCAGACAACACAAAATGTAACACTAACATGACAGTTCTCAACTCTGTCAGACAACACAAAATGTAACACTAACATGACAGTTCCCAAACTCTGTCAGACGACACAAAATGTAACACTAACATGGCAGTTCCCAAGCTCTGTCAGACAACACAAAATGTAACACTAACATGACAGTTCCCAAACTCTGTCAGACAACACAAAATGTAACACTAACATGACAGTTCCCAAACTCTGTCAGATGACACAAAATGTAATACTAACATGGCAGTTCCCAAGCCAAGCAGCTCAGCTTCTTTGTGGATGTTTTTCATACTGATTTTAGATGGAAGTTAAAATTTAAATGTTTCAAAATGGTTGTGGACAGGACATAAAAATTTTAAAAACCACTGCATTAACAAAATTATAACAAATACAGATGGAAACCCAGCACTCTGTATTTCCAACATTAGTTACATTCTCATTCGTATTCTTGAAAATTCTCAGCAACTTTCACAATATAAATTTTTTAAAATACAAAACTTTTTTTTTTCCCATTGGTGCAAAATTCTTGAATTAAAAAATTTAAAAAAAAACTGTATGGTACATCAATATTATTTTAACTCTTTTGTTAGATTTTCAGCATTATAATAACTGACACTTCAAATTCAATACTGATTAATGAACTATGGGAAGTCGCAAAAAAAAAAAAATGATATTGAAAAATAAATAAACAAATAAATTAAAAATCAAACTACCTTTTACCATCATGGCTTTCTCCATCAGCGTTTAATACTGCCATGGAGCGTTTCTTGCCGGGGCCTTCAGTATCTGACATTCTAAAACTGATATAGAAATAAAAAAGTGGAAGATGAAGTATTCAAGTTCTCTGCTGAATAAGTGAAGAATGACTTTCTTATTATATCAAAATAAAAAATAAATAAATAGCATTCTTTCCAACTAGTCATTCCTAGCACATAAATAATGAAAAAAAAAACCCAAACAAACAACAAAAAAAAACTATCAGAGTAAGATAAGTTCATATACAAGAAAATTAAACCAGATTATTTCAATCAGTGCATTCTTAGCATGGAAAAAAAAAAAGGCATTTCCAACACTTTTGATACAATTAATATCACTGCTGTATCTAGATCAACAGGCAGCAGCAAGAATAAATGGTGAAACAACAACTTGGTTTGACATAAAACAAAGGGTCCATCAGGGGTGCATACTGCTGCCTTACTTATTTAACTTGTATACTGAAAATATAATGAGGAATGTTAAAGAAGGTGTAGACAAAGGATATTATGATGCTACAACAATTGGAGGTTATGAAATACCAGAGATTAGATATGCTGATGACACAGTATTACTGTCCACAACACAAAAAAGGAATGGAAAAACTAATTATGTCAGTCCGTAAGAATTGTGAAGAGCAAAACCTCTATCTTAATGCGAAGAAAACTAAATTGATGACAACTGACAAAACAAATAAAGCAGATGAAATATACATCAATGAGGAAAAATTGGATGAGGTGGAGAATTTTTAATATCTTGGATCATTCATTTATTTGCATGTCCCTTGTGGAACTTTGCCTCCCTAACAGCACTCTTGTAGGCCTCTCGGTTGTGAGCAAGATGGCCTGCCGCTGATGCATCCATTTGCAGATCCTCAACGATGTCTTGCAGCCATCTTCGTTTTGGTCTTCCTCTCTTTCTTTTTCCCATTATGTATTCTTCCCATATGGTCTTCTCTAAATTATCATGACGTTTAATGTGTCCAAAATATTTAAGTTTTCTCTCTTTACTAGCCAGCCTTTTTCAATATTAAGCTCTTGTAGTATAGATATATTTGTTTTTTTTTTTGGTTTCACAATATTTGAAGAACTCTTCTGTACCATTTACATTCAAAGGCATTTATGTGTTTCTCAGCTGTTTTGTTAAGTGTTGGATCATTACTAACTAATAATGGAGATACAATGAGGGAAATTAAAAGGAGGACATCTATCGCTCTTCAGACAGTAACACAACTAAAGAAGCTGTGGAGAGGAATGGACAGAACTACAAAAATTAGATTTGTAAGGGCATGCATCTTTCCCATCGCAACATATGCCTGTGAGATCTGGACACTTAACAAAACAGCTGAGAAACACATAAATGCCTTTGA
This sequence comes from Achatina immaculata, assembly GCA_009760885.1. NCBI lineage: Eukaryota > Metazoa > Mollusca > Gastropoda > Stylommatophora > Achatinidae > Lissachatina > Lissachatina immaculata. The sequence goes on along the minus strand of CM019691.1, from coordinate 26,310,516 downwards.
ATGTAAATGCTACAGAAGAGTTCTTCAAATATTATGAACAATATCATACTCATCATCATCATCATCAGATGCCGTGCCGACTGGCGTTGGCTATTATGCTTCTCCAGAGTACCCGATCCTTCATGCAGGCCATCAGTTCAGTTGGTGATCTCCTCTCACACCATCCCGTCAGACTGTCCAGTATCATTTCTCTTGGTCTTCCTATTGATCTTCTTCCTTCTATTTTTCCTGTTGTTATAATATTTTCAATGCCCCCTCTTCTCATTGCATGTCCTATGAAAGTACACTGTCTCTCTCTTATCTTTCTGACAAGGTTTTTTGTCTCTCCAGCTCTTCTCATACATTCTTCATTAGTTATTTTTGCTGTCCAGGGGATTCGCAACATTCTTCTAATAAACCACATTTCTGCTGCTTCCAATGATTTTTGTGCAGACTTGCCTATTGTCCATGATTCACTTCCATATAACAAGATAGGTTCAATATAGCATTTTAGGACTCGTTTTCTAACATTCATTGATAAAGATGTGTTAGCTAATATGTTTCTCATTCTCTGAAATGCAGTCTTTGCTTGGCCTATTCTGTTCCTAATTTCTGTTTTGCATTTCCCATCTGAAGTTATTACTGCTCCAAGTATCATACTACAAGAACTTAATATTCAATATTTTGGACATTTTAAACATCATGATAATTTAGAGTAGACCATCTTGGAAGGATACATAATAGGAAAAAGAAAGAGAGGAAGATCAATGTGAATATGGCTGATCAGCAGCAGAGTATCTTGCTTAAAACCGTGAGTCCTGCAGGAGACCTGTTAGGGAGGCAAAGTTCCACAAGGTTCATGCAAATGACTGACTGCATTCTTAGTATGGCAGATTGCCTGTTATAAAAAAGGGTTGATATAACTGAATTGTCAACAAATGGAAAGATGACACAGCTGCTGATTGTATCATTTTCTGTTAAATCTGCGACTGTTAAACTTGAGAGGCTAGGCCGTGTTCACTAAAATATCCCTCATATTGAGTAAATTAGCTGATTCCATTTTTTACAAATTCAAACTGATGTTTCAAACAAATTTAACAACCCATGTGTGCTTGTCTGCTCGTCTATTCGTCGCAAACGAAAGATGTGCTTATGGGATGGTTATACCCACTTATTAAAAAAAAAACCCCCCAACTCCCAGTCATTTGCCGAATCCATTTATCTTATTTACGTGTATAATATATAAGCAAAAAGTTATTCCGCCAGATAAGTGGTTTGTTTTCTTCTTCTTCGTATGCTAGTGGTTTGTTGTTTAAAAGGTATGGTTTTAAAAGATTTGCTATCTGAATGAATAATAATGATCGTACGGAGATATTCCTTCCCCAAAACATCAAGTTTCCCCCACACAGGAACCGCGTCATGATGGTAGGGGAAGCCACGGGGGAGGCGGTACGATTCCCAACGAATTACTTATCCCTCAAATACTCTACCCATATATGACTACAAAATTATTTGGAAACTTCCACATATTTTTACAGCTTCTCAAACTTACGAACTTTCTGAGTGATTTATTGGAAAATTCCTGACGACTTCAAAGAAGAAAATTTACACGGTCGAAGTCAATGGGCATCAACCGTTGACCTCCATTATTGATTAACAACATGGCGACACGGCATAACGGCCAGATAGGATATTATACATATGGTGAACCCATCGCACTAAGATCAGAGTGTGTAATTCTTTAAACGCTGTAACAGATTAATCGCTACCTGAAGTACAAAATCGTTTTTATATGCACCTGTCCAGATGTTAAACCCGGAAAATTATCACTGCATCTTCTCCGAGATGCACAACTGGCATGCGTTGAAACAGGTCACGTAATTGTGAAGCCCAATATAGAGCTTTACAGTAAAATGTCTAATTACAGCTACTTTAGTATAACTAAACAGTGTGTCACAGTTCACCAAGAATAAGGAAAAACATAATTATATATTTATCTGTATATTTTCTTTGCTGCAGATAGAATTAACGATAAGACTGCAGAATAAGAATCAATTTAATTTCAGATCAAAATCTTTTTCATCGTTTTTGGATAATAGGTGTTTTACAGTACATACTGGAACAAGGAGACAACAATTTTTTTTAACAACTTAACCTCCAGCGCCACCTATTACACTTACCCTCCGACTTCCTCTTTTTCACACACCCACTCATGACTAGTCATAGGAATAGATAAATGCATGTACTGACTGGGTGGTGGATCTCCCTAAGAGTGCGAACAGTCTTTAATAGATAATGCCATTATAATGTTAATTATTAATAAAATAAATTTCTATTTTCATTTATATTCAGTACATGTTAATCAGAAATGTTCTTGTATGTTCATCCATTGTCTCTATTTCACTGACCCCTGTCACTGAGTGAAAGAAAATGGTAAAATTTTCATGATAAGCTTGTGTTCATTTATCCATCGGTACAACGGGCCCAAGAGGATGAACTTGAACAAAGAGAGAAGACTTACCTTGATGATCTGGTCTAGTTTTTGTTATTGTGTTAAAATACTAACATTTCTGCTTGCCACTTCCACTCCCCTCTCAGATTATCACTCTGCTCCCAACTTTCAGTTGCTTGCTACTCTGCTCCCAACTTTCGGTTGCTTGCTACTCTGCTCCCAACTTTCAGTTGCTTGCTACTCTGCTCTCAACTTTCAATTGCTTGCTACTCTGCTTCCAACTTTCGGTTGCTTGCTACTCTGCTCTCAACTTTCAGTTGCTTGCTACTCTGCTCTCAACTTTCAGTTGCTGGCTACTCTGCTCCCAACCTTCATTTGCTGGCTACTCTGCTCCCAACCTTCATTTGCTGGCTACTCTGCTCACAACTTTCGGTTGCTTGCTACTCTGCTCCCAACCTTCATTTGCTGGCTACTCTGCTCCCAACCTTCATTTGCTGGCTACTCTGCTCCCAACCTTCATTTGCTGGCTACTCTACTCCCAAATTTCATTTGCTGGCTACTCTGCTCCCAACTTTCAGTTGCTTGCTACTCTGCTCCCAACTTTCAGTTGCTTGCTATTCTGCTCCCAACCTTCATTTGCTGGCTACTAACTCAGTCTTAAATAACAATTGACTAATCGTGGCCGATCGTTGGTGGTCAAAGATACCGACTGACTAGTAAAGTGCATTCTTTGCATTCCTCTCACTCCCTCTAGCCATAGGTAACAAGATTTGATCAAGAGACATCAAGGGGCCTTTGTTCAATATTCTGACTACAGAACTCAGTCAGTGTTTAACTTTTCGACAATGCCACAGCCATAGTGAAGAATATTGTCGCCTTTCAGTAGAATGCAACCCTGATCTTCTTGAATATGTTCTTAAAAAAACATAGGGAAAATATGACAAACAGCTATCATCTTCATTATTAGCTGTTGCTGGATTTCATAATATTTGAATCATCAACAAATAAACTGGGCCAAAGACGTAACATATGCTGGTCCAAACATCCCAATACAGCCTTGACTTGGACACCTCAAATGGGGGGGGGGGGGGGGGGAAGAAGAGAAAAGAGGCAGACCATTGTGGACATGGTGACGCACAATACAGGAAGAACTGAAGGCGGCAGAAAAGGCAGGGTTTGAGGTATTCTTACTTGCTCAAGGAAGGATTGGCTGGTGAACCTTTGTTGATGCCTTGCGTATCATTCGGAATGCAGAGGGCTGATGATGATGCTGGTCCAAACTTACTCTAGAAAGGCCTGTAACTCTGTCCTTTCTTCTTCAAAGGTGACCGCGCTAATTTGAGCCCCTTTTTTGTAATTAGACCTGCCAATTTAATCACTCTACGTCATTGTTTACTCCGCAACATATCCATTCTCAATTTAGCATCATGTACATCTGTGATCCCAAAGAAAGCTATCAAGTAGAACACAACAAGCCGAAGAAAAAGAGGCAGACCACGCGAAACTCTAAAGAGAACATTCTTAAGAGAGGCTAAATTAATAGGCATAAGATCCCTTGATGAGGTTGAAAATCTCGCCGAAAACAGGAAAAATTGGCGAACTACCTTGCGAGCCCTATGTGACGTTTAACGGCACGGAAAGGATATAAGACATCTGTGATACCGTTGCATACCATTATTATTTCCATATTATTGTCATGTGTGATGCGGGATAGCACTGACAGTCATGCTTCTCCGTCCTGTGCGGTCCTTGGTGTTTCCGATTAATTCTATCTTTTCTTCCTCCATGCCACTTGCTCGGTCCATTTGGACAATTTTTTTAAAAATTCGTCTTCCTCTCTCTTTTTACTTTGAATTTTCCAGTCATTGATAGGTTCTTCAACTTCTGTCTCCTCATGATACGTGCAAAAGATTTTGACTATCTTTTTATTATCATTTTAACTATCTTATCTTATATCCTTCCCGTGCGTTAAACGTCATATAGGGCTCGCAAAGTAGTTCGCCAATTTTTCCGGTCTTCCAACCTCATCAAGGGATTTTATGCCTGTTAATTTGGCCTCTCTTAACAATGTCCTCTTCAGAGTTTCACGTGGTCTGCCTTTTTTTCTTAGGCCTGTTGTGTTCCACTTGATAGCTTGTTTTGGGATTCTCATCAAGTGACCAACATATGTCCATCTTCTTTTCCTGATCACCCATGAGGCTGGTTGTTGTTCAGTCATCTGTCTTATCTCTGCATTGTTATTTTAACTATACTGCTTTTAAAAAAAACGCAACACTACTGTAGTCGTAATGGACACCAAATTTCAAACTTGTATCCAAATTTTATTTTATGGAATTATTGTTTCAATCTTGACATTAAGAAACTTAGACTTTAACAATGAAATGATGTTCATTAAATTTGGTTTGGATTTTTATTCTTTGCGACTGAGGTCTCTGTTTCAGTAAGGCGTATAGCCTCCTCTGGCCTGTATCAGAGTACGACATCTCCTTGGCATGGATCCGATTAGCTGTTGGATCTGTTGTTATTGGATCTGCTGCCCACTCTTCCCGCAGTGCAAGAGACAACTGTCGGAGAATGGTTGGCACCATGTCTCGCTGGCGGACTTGTCTGTTGAGTTCATCCCATAAGTGTTCAATTGGGTTCATGTCTGATGACATGGATGGCCACGGAATGGTCTTGACCTTGTTGTCAACGAGGAACTAGGTGGTGAGTTGTGCCACATGAGGTCGAGCGTTATCCTGCTGAAAAATTGACCCTGGTGCTGCCAGAAGTGGAAGGACGTGAGGACGAAGAATTTCAGCGACGTATCGTTGGGTGTTCAGGCGTCCTTCATTTTGCTCCAGGTCACTTCTTCCCATGAAGCTGATCGTCCCCCACACCATTACACCTCACCACCATGTACAGGAGCCTCATCCACGCAGTTCTGGGCGTAGCGCTCATGGACTCTGCGGTAAACTCTTCTCTGTCTATCGTGTCGCTGGAGCAGAAAGAATGATTCATCATTAAACCAAACCATTCCCCGATCATTCACAACGATCCATTGACGATGCTGGTTCGCCCACTGTAGTCGGTTCTGGCGTAAGAATAGGACCTCTGTAGGGTCTTCTAGCCCAAAGACCAGCGTCGTGTAGCAGGTTCCTGACCGTTTGATCTAAAATTCGACGAGCTGCTGTCATTGACCGGACTGTTGAGGACGCAGATGCAAATCGATTCCTGATGTGACGTAGCCGTATGAAATTGTCCTCGGCAGAAGTTGTGACTATGGGTCTTCCACTGCGCGTCCGGTCTGCAACTGAGCTAGTTTCTTGAAATCGTCTCCAAGGGCGACTAATGGTGCTTCTAACCACATTAAATTGTCTGGCCACTACACTTTGTGACTGTCCAGTCTGTAAAAGTCCAGTGATGATGAGTCGTTGTTCTATAGTGAGAAGAGCCATATTTGCGCATTGAATTTTCAAATGAATTGATTCGAGGAGCGTCAATCTTTTATAGGCATTCAATAGCATGGTCAGTGAGTTTTGTGTTCAGTAAGTTTCACGGGATTCTCGTGAACCTGTCATGAGTTACTGTCAAAAAAACGCTGTTTTGACTAGTGTCACTTTTCTGTGCTCGTGAATCCTTTGCTGAGTACAATTCAGGCCAGCACGTGAAGTTGATGTCCAAGTGAACGTTTCAGGCAATTTGCCCTTGTCTGATCAGCAAACATCGTATTTGTTGCGCTTATTTTTTTGAACAGTATAGTTTTCGCTGTTTTGAAACTCGTTCTCTGAAGACTTTTTTTTTCTGCTCAGGGTATGTGCTGCATTTTCCACCAGGACCACATCTTTGTTGTTTCCAGTTTCTTAACATCCTTTTGTTGATTTTCCAAGTTCCACAACTAGTTAGTTATACTGGCTCTGTACAGATCTGTAACACTCTTTTCCTCATTTTTAAGGACATCTTATTTGTTAGTATCTTCTTAATGTCATAAAAAGCTGCTTTTGCCCTACCTATTCGTGATTTTATTTCATTTGTGCAATTGCTATCAGCCGTTATTGTTCTTCCAAGATAACAGAATTTATTTACTTATACCAGTGTCTTCCCATCTTAGTAAAAGTTGCACTTAAGGTATGTTAATTCTTTTCGAATGCGTGTTTTACATGCATTATTAACTAATTATCAGCATCTTGTGACGTCTCCACCGGAAGGTTGGCTGCAATGAATCTCCGCTCTGCTGTTTCTTGTCTTCGTAGTGCACTCGGCCAAGCTGGCTCCTATTTATCTCTTGATATTGTTCTCTTCCCTTCTATCTTACCCTCAAGATGAATCTTCAGTATCGTTGTACGATCTCCTTGTGACTTTTGTCTTCAAATTAGGCCATCGTTTCCTTCTCAAACGATGAGGCGCAACGCCTTTCTCTATTTTCTGCCACACAATAATTAGTGTACGAGCAGACAACTCTACACGAAGACACTGCAGTAAAACTGTGATACAAAAATGTATAAACTAGGAAAAAAGCAGGAACAGCTTTGCTGCTTAACGACTACAAAGTTGTGACGTTTCCACGTGAGCCTTGATCATACAAAAACACACAGGAGGAAGAAATAGAGAGAGGAGATAAAATATAGATTCACATGAATGTTGTGTTATAAAAAAAGGAAATAAAATGAGCGCTTAACTGTAACTTGTAAGAAGATGTGGCTTGTTCTCTGCCAGTTCTTCACAGATCTCGTGGCCAACAGAAAAATTGTGCACTAATATATCTTTTATTTTTCTTCAGTCTCACTGGAACTACAAGCTGATGCTGCCGATGCAGTGAACATGTTCAAGCACTGCACTGTGTCGGCTTGGGAGCGGATTATGGCGACTATTTTTTTCTTTCAATCCCTGAGTGGACTAACAAGCAGCGAACGTGCAGTACCTTTTAAGCAGACTCCACCACCATAGGGACTATGACGATCTCTGCCCGGTTAGGCGTGTTACTATGAGTACCGACGGAGAGGTAGGACAGGGTCTTGGTCAGTTACGGTTCGTTAAACCTCCTAGCATGTCAGATCTGGGTAGCTGATTATCAAATCGGACAGCTCACCCCCCTCCCCCCTTAAAAACAATCTCAGTCCATCATGCGACTTCTTTCCCTACAAAAGTTCGATATACAAAATCTGAGGTTGCAGCTGTCATCGGAACTATGCATTAAAAACAATTACAGAGGCTTTTTATTTTAAAAATCGTACAATACTGAACATTTTGATAGCTGAAAGAATGATGATGATTGTATGTCTAGTATTGGGTTTATCTAGAATTTAACGAGAAAACAAAAACTAAAATAATACCATCGGGTTAAACACAAATGGGGGAGTAAACGAGTAGAAACAAGGGTCACGCCCCTTCCTACCTATACTATCCATCTTCTGATATATGGCATAATTTCCCTCTAGTTGTGATCGCTACTATATACTATTTGACTTTATATCACACAGACCAAACACAGCTGACGCATCGCTCTCTTGTGGATATCATAACGTGCTAATGCAGCAACAACAGTTATAAGGACTGTCACATGAAGAATTAAAACTGCATTTACATTTTCCCCCTATGATTCTGGTTCTCCTGTCATTCCGGGCCCCTATGCTTACGCCCGTTTGGCCTAAATGGCCAGTGAACGTAAAGTGTTTGTTGAAATAGCTTTCGAATTTGAAGCTTAACGATGCTACGAATATTGTTTGGCACGTTTTGTCAGGTTCTGTGCTTGAAGTTTTATTGGAGTGGATACGACTGTTAGAAGAGTAGAGCAGTTATCAAGGCAATCGAAGGATAAAGGTCAAGGCGGAAATCATAGCTCTTTAGGGTTATGTTTGAAAGCAGACTACATCATCACTTCAGTTTTACTAACTACTGATCAGGATTTTCCATGGTAGAGGCGTATGTAAAAAAGCTCACATCTTGGGTATACTTTGGGAATTAAAGTCAGTGCTACACTCAACTCCTCATATTATTTGATCCTAAGATCTGCAGTTTACTGATTGGATTTTGTTTCAAGATCATCACACTGCAGCTGGATTCTTCATTTCAAAATCCTCATACTGCTGTTTGTAGTATTCAGTATCTTCACTATAGCTTGATTCTTGTGTTTCAAGACAATAAAACAACAGCTTGATTCTTGTGTTTCAAGATCTTCAAACAACTGCTTGATTCTTGTGTTTCAAGATCTCTCACATCTGCTTATCAATGAATTTTCCAAAATACTATATTCAGCCTGTATTATTATATGGAAGTGAATCGTGGACAGTAGGCAGGTCTGTACAAAGATCATTGAAAGCAATAGAAATGTGGTTTATCAGAAGAATATTGCAAGTTCTCAGGACAGCAAAGATTACTGATGAAGAATATATAGGGAGAGTGGGAGAGACAAAAAAAAAAGTACCTTCATAGGACAAGCAATGAGAAGAGGGGGCACTGAAAATATTGTAATAACAGGAAAAATAGGGGAATAAGAGTGAAGACAGAGTGAAATGATGCTAGATAGTTTGATGAGATGGTGTGAGATGAGATCACCAAATGAACTGATGGCCCACATGAAGGATCAGGTACTATGGAGAAACATGACAGTCAATGCCAGTCAGCACTGCATCTGATGATGATCACATCAGCTTGACTCTTGTCTCTAAAGATCTTCTTACTAAAGCAATTGAATGCAAATAAAAAATCCAACAGCTTTCGGTATTTTGTTTTCATTTTCCTGATGCCAGTTCGCCCGTCAAACCTTCACAAAGGTTAAAAATTCAGACTTGGCTTCACTGCATTTGGGACAACCCCATATATGCTCCGCTGCATACCACAGCATCCATCCAAGAGTATGTATGCCAATAGTTCCTGTCAAATGTTGGTTGTTTATGATGCATTTTCTGCCACACAGTTCAGATTTCCTGCCACCACCTTTAATTTCTCCTAGCTCCAGTAGTCTTTTCAGATCTACATTATTCTTTCATTCCCACTCTTCATTTTCCTGCAGTCTGTCCAATACAGCTTTAGCAATGTCCCCCTTGTCCATTGTCAGTTAGCCATTTATTTTAGCCTCTCCAGCAAGTCTACCTGCCACATCATTGCCATGTACTCCAGCATGTCCTGGACAGTAAACCCACATTAGGCTTGTCACAGTTGACTGGCTTAACACATGATCAGCTGGCTGGTTAAGCCTCTTCTCTGATGAGGGCTCTGCCACAGTGATCATTTAGTTTCCTTCCTCATCATCATCGTCTTTACTCCCTTGAGAGCACAGACCATGGATAAAGGCTCGCCAGTCATCACTGTTCTTGGAATTATTCTCTGCTTCCTTCCATGTGTATCCCTTGTCTCTGAGCACTGTCATAATTTCTCTTCTCCAAGTAAGTCTAGGTGTTCCACGTTTTCTATTTCCTTGAGGATTCCATATCAGTACCTGTCCTGCTATGCTGGTGTCAGGTTTCCTCAGAGTGTGGCCAATCCACCTCCACTTCCTACACATGATTAGTAGGTTCATAGGTTCTTGTCCTGCCCTTTCCCAGACCTCCTCATTCCTGATCTTGTCCTGCAATTTAATGTTTAAAATCCTCCTCAAGCAATAGTTTATGAATGTTTGTATCCTCTGTTGTACTGTCTTGGTCATAACCCATGTCTCTGAACCATATAGTAGGACAGTCTTTACGTTTGCATTGAGAAGCCTAAGTTTGGTTCTTGTTTTGATGTTCTTAAATGACCATATTTTGTTACGTTGGATAAATGCTGCCCTGGCCTTGGTTATTCTAGTTTTAACATCCTTTTCCATCCCCCCATATTTATCCACTATGCTGCCTAAGTATGTGAAATACTCTCCTCAACTGGCACTCCCTCAATTACCATGAGGCTATTACTTTTCACTGTCTTTGTTTTTTGTCATAGTTAAGCTGAATTCTTGCTTAAGATTTATCTTTTAATTTACTTTACCTTCACAAAGGACTCCAGAAACATCTCCTAAAAAGTCATGTGATGGACATATGACCAAAAGAGAAAGAAAGGTTGATCAAAGAAAAGTTAGCAAAGAACTGCAGAAGAAGATAATGAATAGCCTGCAACACACCTGAGGCACCATACAAAGACTGGCTACAGACCATGAGAAGTGGATAGAATCTAGCTGCCCTGTGTACTGGTGGATGGGCCTTCATGTAAAAGCTATTCTTCAAATACTGAAAACATTGAAAACTGTGGGCTTGAGAACAGCCTCCAGCTTTAATTGCTAAACCATTTAACCAAAACATATATGCAAAAAACATAACTGAGACAGAAATGATAAAAACATAGCATTAGATGTGCAAGTACTACAACGAAACTGTTCAACAAAATATATAATAATAAGAGATATAAATGTTCATGGTTTAGCATTAAGTACCAGCTTAAAATGTATAAATACTCATAGCAACATACATTTATGTGAAAGAAAAAGAACAGAAATATAAGCCATTATCAAAAAAAAAAAAGCTACATACACAGAATACATGCTTATCTGACAAAATCATTATAATCAGTATAATGTCACTAATAAGAAAAAAAAAGTCTGAAAATTTATCAATAAATAAAAAATTCCAAGATGTTTTCAGTTACTTTTAACATATCTGTAACACTTTTCATTCATTATTAACAAAATGTGACTAGGTTCAGAACAATGTGACATGGTTTGATAAATTTCTCATAGACTTGACAACTAATCACAATAACTAGCAACTTGTTAATTTCTGAGTCTGACACAAAGTCCAAGTGTTAGCGCCAGTCTTTCAAGGCAAAGTGATCAATTAACTAGCAAGGCTGATAATGCACTCTTGTGATCCCGCTTAAAAAATGAGACAAGTACTTGGTACTTGTACTGGGGGAACATGGGCAGTCAGGCTGAAAGTAGGGAATCTCACATCAAAAATAAGAAAACAAACCTACAAAAGGTGAAGTCTTTTGTACTTTCTATCTTATGAAAGGTAGTGATGTTTTTTTTTAATCAACCAGTTTGTGAAATTCTTCAATGTTCTATTTTAAAAAAAAAAATTAAACAGAATTGTCTGATTTTCAGGTTTTACAAGTTTTCATTCTTTTTTTTTTTCTTCCCTTTAGTTCTCTGATAAAAATATTAAAATAATCACAGATTAGAAGAATTGTAGGGTGAAATGACTAAAACATCAGTGAAATGTTAAAAGATACATGGGTGAAAAGTGTAAAACAAAACATTGCAAAAAAGAAGTGGGAATTAAAAAAAGAAAACCAAAACTTTTGATCTGTTAAAGTTTCTCTTTGGTTGACGGAAGTCTCAACATTCTTTCTACATTCTACCCACACAATTGTAATATTCCATTTAAGAGCACACATTTGTTTCACTTAACACAGGGGTTGGCAACTTCTACCACTCAGCCACTGGATGCCTTGTCTATCAGTGGTTTGTGGGCCACACTTAACTCTATAGTTAATCTGTGAAAGAAGTTAACACAATAAAACTATAAGTAATATTTGTTCCACTTATGTCAGAGATCAGAAGCCTGCTGCCCATGGCACATCAACAGAATAATTAAAAGTTAATCTTCCCCTAAAAAAAACCTAAAAGCTTATAAAACATTTTTAAAAAATCAGCAAGAATGAATTTTCAAAAATAAATCAATAAAAAAACCATCAGGTACAACAGAAATGAAACCAAAATTCTCCACTTCAAACACGGAGGCATCATGAACAGAGATGTCTTAAAAAAGTCACAGTATGTTTTGCAGCTATCAAATTTACTTCAAGCCCTGTTAAACTTCAATGTACAGATAATAAACAGCATACAATGCAGATAACAGTATAAATGCAACAGTTTTTAAATAATGCTATATTCCTTAAAGTCACAGGGTGTGGTATTTTGAAATTAAGACAAAATGTGTATGGAGTTCACTCAGATTACAGAAAAAAAAAAATCACTGTATAGTAATACTGTAGATAAGAATGGGCCATTTGCACCAAGAAAAATGTTTTTAACATTTTTTGCTTTGAAACAGAACAGGTAAGGAGGCTCAGCATGGCACTGGAATTACAGCAGCAAAATTCTCACTGTGACAATAAACCAAGATTCTCCATTTTAAAATTCACATGAATAAGACAGTATATTAAACTTAAAAGACAGAAATTATAGACTCCCAAATTTTTTACACATAAACTTCATTATACAAAGAGCCATACTGCTCGAGCTGCCACTTTTCAATTTGCATCAGTTGTCATAATGGAAGTGATTCTGCACAAGAGAGGACTATGAATGGGTGAAGATTCATAATATTTAAATGTAACTTCAAGAATCTAAAAAAAACAAAAACAAAAAAAAACTTCACTTTGTTTTGCTGACCTTCAGTAAGATCAGAGAGTTGGCATTAGAAAATTTGTCACCCTCCTCACTCAACAGTCAAATATTCTTTCCAAAAACTGCTTAGTTATCTATGTCATGGTTTTTCAATCTTTTATCTGATTATAACCTACCCTTTTCTTTTTCTTTTTTAAGCATTAAAAGGTTGGCCCTGTTATATTTGGGTGTGGCCTCCTAGAAGGCTAGATGGCTCCCCTTGATCTATTTGAATGTATGCAAGTTATAGACCGAGTTTCACCAGATAAGATGCTTTTTTTTTTTTCTGGTTTGGTTTCTAGAGTTGTACCCCTTTCCATTTAGCGGGAGGTTTCCTATAAAACCAACACCTTATTTCCAGACAAGTGATGAAACTTTGTGGGTTGTTAGTGAATGTGATTGTGCATGAAGTACGAAGAAAATTTTGTTTAAAATATATATAATTGTAGCTGTTTAATCTTGTGTTTGGTATAAATTACTTCTAATTTTATACATAATATTCCTAAAAGTTTTCCTTTTAATGATATAATCTTCAACATGTAAATATCTAATAACTTCTTACATTACATACAACCATCACTTACAGCTTTTTAACAGGAGAAAACATCATAAACAAACTTAATACAATTAAGTTTAAAATTTAGAAAAAAAAATCTGTCTTAAAATAACTTGCATTCTTTATCAGATATTTTTATAACACATAAAATCTGAATAGAACTTTTCAAAAGGACATTAAGGCTGCTAAAAAAATTCCATCTAAACTTCCCTTTTGTTCCTTAGCAGATACATACATGATTTGTTAAAGAGACTGTGGAAGTACACAGTGCCTTGTAAGCTCTTACATCCTTCTTGCGTTGTTAAATGTTACATAGGGCTCGCATGGTAGTTCAAGTTTTCCCGTTTTCTGCGAGTTTTTCAACCTCATCAAGGGATTTTATGCCTACTAATTTGGACTCTCTCAACAAAGTCCTCTGAAGAGCTTCACGTGGTTGACCTATTTATCTTTGGCCTGTTGTGTTCCACATGATAGCTTTTCTTTGGGATTCTCTTATTGTTTCTTCTCATCATGTGACTGATATATGTCCATCTACTTTTTCTGATCACTCATGAGACATGTTGTTGTTTACTCATCTGTCTTATCTCTGTGCTGTTCTTGAATTCTTTCAACTTTATACTGAGTACTTTCCTTAGGCATTTATTTTCAAAAGAGTCTAATTTCTTGTTTATTTCTTAGGTGTATTTCAGCTTTCACATGCATATTGGACACTGCATTTGAACTGAATAATCTTAGCTTGGTTTTTGTGCTTATAACTTTAGAGTGCCATATGCTCTCAAGATTCTTGAAGGTCAATGCTGCTTTTGCAATTCTAACATCTTTCTGGTGTCACCATCTTGGTCTATGCAGCTGCCGAGGTTTGTAAATTGATTTATTTATAGCCTTGTAAGTTAGGATAGTATCATTATTATTATAGTTACGATTATTATTGATAAATAGAATGCTGTTAAGGAATGATGGGAAATTTAAGAACCAGTTGGAGAGAAACTCCCATGGCATTTGTAGTGATATTACAACAGGACACTCAAAATAATAATCAGACTAAGTAGATACCAGAAATACAAGACACAGTTAAAAGCAATGACACAATAGGAGTTGAGAATGAACTAATCTCTGATACCTATGACACGAAAGAGATAGTGGAATGGGTAATATTCCCCATAACAACTGAATAGATGGATCAACACTTGATGCAGCAGAATCAGCGACAGACTTGGCATGTTTATCTAAGGGCTCAAAGTGGACAAATGAAGAGGCTAGCCAACCAATAGATAATCAAAGGGAAAGGTTTATTCTAGAGCTCAGTTAGGACACAAAAAGGCCAGCTGACCAACAGATGATCAAAAGGGAAGGGCTTGGATGCTGACTTTATACCGGAGCCCAGTCAGGACACAGAAAGATCCCAGGTAGAGACCAATGGGCAGAGCTTAGCCACCAGCTGGACAGCTGGAAAATGTGCTTATAAGGGGGGAAGAAGAAAAAGAAGACAAAGAGATGGAGAATGAGATGGAGGCAGACAGAGAAGAATATAAAGTAGCATTTTTGGTCATAGTGTGAATAGAATATAGCTATAACTTTGAATTTATGAACAATGATTATGTGCTTCAGCAATGAAACCAACAAATTTTATTTCCTATGGTATCTTATTCTAAGTGATGTCAGCAATACATCTGTGACCTTATTTGTCAGAATTAAATGGATTCAGTGAATTTACTCAGAGGACTTGGTCATATGAATCTTGTAATATTTGTGAAGCCTATTCAGAAATCATGATGTGAAAAGACAACGTCTTATGGTGTCTAAGATCTGGGTATAACATGATGAATAATTATAAGACTTTAATAGCTGACAAGTCAAATCAAATGTTGTGGTCACAATTAAACTTGAGATAGGTAAAACGAATAAACTAGAAGTGAAAGTCATAGTTAAAAAATTGCCTCATCGAAATGAAGTAATTTGTCTCCATGTGTTTCAAGTATGCTCTATTCGCTCTATAGAACATTACAGGTTATCTGTCTTATAAAAGATACTGACGATCAGTGGTAGTGCCAGCTGAAGTAATAAAACAGTATTAATTAGAACAATCCAACAGTAATTAATCAGAACTTCAAATTTATCATGACTATAGTATCCTGAAAATGGATATACTAGTCTGCTACAAACCAAGAAAATAATCAATTTTCTATCAACTATATATGTTCGCAGAGATAAGACAGATGACTGAACAACAACCAGTCTCATGGGTGATCAGGAAAAGGAGATGGACATATGCTGGTCACTTGATGAGAAGAAATGATCAGAGAATCCCAAAACAAGCTATCAAGTGGAACACAACAGGCCAAAGAAAAATAGGCAGACCGCGTGAAACTCTGAAGAGGACATTGTTAAGAGAGGCCAAATTAACAGGCATAAAATCCTTTGATGAAAGACTCACCGAAGACAGGAAATATTGGTGAACTACTTTGCGAGCCCCATGTGATGATTAACGGCACGGGAAGGATATAAGATATAAGATAAGATATATGTTCACATTTCCTAAAATATTTTTTGGAATAATTCAAAAGTGTGAACAGCACTTTGCAAATGGATTTTTAAACTGCTATAAATAAATGCAGCTTGCCCACAGTTCTTTATCACATGCATATAAAAATCCTCCAATTTATTTCAAATATTTAAAAACGTTAATGAAATCTTCTAAAAGTATTATTACACTGAACCTCGCCTGTGTAAATTATCCAGTCGTCATCAGATTTGCACATACATAATTTATTCAAATATATATTAATCTGATGGTGTGAATGAAGCCTTCCAAACTGACGTTGAAACTGGTAGAAACTGATGCATATTTCACTTTGCCTCATGAATGTGAACATCATTTACACCATTATATTATGAATTATTTATGAAAACCATATACAAAATCACAAAGCAGATGACAGGTAACTTCAGCACAAGATGTGAGAGTGCAGTAAGGACACATAAAGGACAACTGGTCAGTGGAGAAAGAGAAAAAAATTCAAAGATGGAGGAACACTTTAACACCCTATTAAATAGAACACAAGCAGCACAAACAATAGACATACCTGAAGCAAAAATGGAACTAAACATCAATACAGGACCAATAACAATAAGTGAAGTAAAGGAGGCAATAAAGAAGCTAAAATTAGACAGGGCACCAGGTGAAGATGAAGTGACTGCTGAGATATTGAAAGCAGAAGAAACAGAAACATCAAAACAACCCTACTGGATACTACAACAAATTTGGGATCTAGAAAAAGCTCCAGAGGAGTGGAAAACTGGCCTTATAGTAAAACTACCAAAGAAGGGTTACCTCAGAGACTGTGGGAATTGGAGAGGCATTACCCTACTGCCACTCACCAGTAAAGTATTTTGCTGAATAATCATCAACAGAATTGTACCAGCACTTGAGGGAAAACTTCGGAAAGAGCAGGCAGGATTTAGGAAAGGAAGATCATGCATGGACCACATATTTGTACTTAGACAAATATTAAAACAGGCAAATGAGTGGCATAGCACAACATATGCATTGTTTATAGATTTTGAGAAAGCCTCTGTCAACAGAGATGCACTGTGGAAAATCCTAAGATGGCATGGCCTCCCCTATAAGACAGTGAATGTAATCATAGCCTTATATGAGGGTTTTCAGTGCAAAGTGATCTGTGGAGAACATACCTCCGGCAACTTTAGGGTACAAACAGGAGTGAAGCAGGGATGTGTACTATCACCAACATTGTTTATCTTGGCAGTAGACTGGTTAATGAAAGAGGCAAGATCAGACAAGTCCAGAGGATTACAATGGACCCTTGACACAGTGCTGGAGGACCTTGACTTTGAGGACGAAATTTGTCTACTATCAAGCAGCCACAAAGATATGCAAGATAAAATAAACAAGCTAACTCAGAATGCAAACAACATAGGACTAAAGATCAACGTAGGAAAGACAAAGTTAATGAAGCAAAATGTGAACAACAGAAATGTACTCAGAGTAGATAGCAAGTTAGTGGAGGAGATCAATGAATGTGTATATCTTGGCAGTAGAGTAGTAGAAAGTGGAGATAGCACAGAGGACATCAACAGCAGACTTACTAGAGCAAACCAGACTTTTGCAATGCTGTAGACTATATGGAAATCTAAAAAACTAAGCATGAATATGAAAATCAGTATATTTAAGATTAATGTTCTAAGTGTACTACTCTATGGAAGTGAATGCTGGAAAATCACCAAAACCATAGAAAACAAGCTGAATTCTTTCCTGATTAAATGTTTACGAAGAATTAGAAAAATATTTTGGCCAAACACCATAAGAAATAACATTTTATTGGCAGAAATGCAGATGAAGCCACTGACAGCAATTATTGAAGAAAGACGCTGAAGATGGTTGGGACATGTGCTCTGAATGACTGACAACTCACTACCAAAAACAGCACTAAGATGGACACCACAGGGGAACAAAAATAAGGGTAGACCAAAAGAGACATGGAGAAGAACAACAAAGAGGATGTTGACCAATAGAGGACTCACCTGGGCAAGAGCAGAAAAAAAGGCAAAGGACAGGCATTTGTGGAAAACCCTTGCAGAAGCCCCATGTGCCCTGGGCACTTAAGGTTCAGAGAGAGAAAGAGATTATGAATTATTTAGAAAATGTGAACAACAATGGTCAAATGGATATTTTAGACTGTTACCGACTGTGTAAATAATACATATATTAAAAAGAAACAACTAAATACATACAAATGCTTAAATGTGTGTTGGAATATTTATAAAATATGAACGAAGTCTTCTAAACTGGACATTCTGATTACTATGGTAATAAATGATTACGCCTGTCATGTTACTCGTCACCATGTTACTGTATATATACATGAATGGTCAAACTTGCTTACATAAGATAAACTTCAGACTTTTGATAAGGCATGAACAAATATCACACACAGTATTTCTGTTACATACACATTTTGTTACAAAAGTTGTACATAAACATTAAGAAATACATGTGAATAATATTTATTCATTGTCAGTGCCAGTTTGCATGATTACAGACTCTCTAGCACAAATTCCTCTGATCTTTGCTGATCTAAAATTTCTTTAATCCTTGACTCAAACCCAACATTAAAATTCTGACATATACATATTTACTCACCTTGATCATTAAACTTATGTTTAATTCAGCAGATTCTGCTTATACCTGGTAAATATTTATAAGGTTTGAATTTTTGTTTATTTTTACTTACCTTTTATATTAACTGTGACGTAAAATAGAACGCAGTCAATATAATTCCATGAGCTACATACTATATGTCAGAGAGCTTCTAACTGCTTGCAAGTCATGTTTTGGCCACTCTTGTTACATATAAATCTGTCCTGCAAATTCACAACAGTGTTTACTGCACAGTAGGGTTAATATATCACCCAGGACCTTGAAGACTTGGTGAACAACAATTTTAACTGTGCCACTGCTTACAAGCTGAAAATTCCCATTAAAAACACATTACAGAATAATGAAAATAGATAAATTATCCTGATGATGAAATGTGCCATGTAGTTTGCCTCAGTTCATTTATAAAGTCAAAGAGCAATTAACTGGCATTTAACAATATTCATTTAGCACCCATCACTAATAATGCCTAATAGGGAAGTATCAATACATCTATATCTGCAAACAGTGACTGCTACAATTTCTGCATGGAATGACAAAGCAACTATTTATGCATTAGTTAATAGAACTTTCTAATTTGTAAAACTAAACAATCTTAAGCAAGAATTTGTAACAGTTTAATTTCAGTCCTTTTTCTGCTCATTTCTAGTATTAATAACATGTTTTAGATTAAATTACATGTAACATTATGACATGCAAAAACAATAATTTTAAAAGAATGCCATACACAACAAGCCAGTAAGAAATGTGCTTAAATATATTTACATCAATATTTTCTAACAGACTTCAGTGAATGTTTTTCAATTCATCAAGGTTTTAAAACCATAACAAATACATATTAAAGAAATCTGCAACAGAACATTACTAGCTGAGTAAAATCATTCCACATCCACATATGTAAAATAAAAAAAAAATGTTTTTCACCAATAGTGGAGCAATATTTTACAGTACAATGATCAAAAACATAAACTATAGTTGTAAAATGGTACCAATAAACTATGAGTACAAAGATGTGCTTCTGTAAAGATGGAGTTACCCTGGTATACGGTGAACTGTACAAAGGACATGATTAAAATGGAATAACCGTCAACTATGCAATTACAAAATTTAATAAATGGGCTGTCTCTTTGTAAATGTGGTGGATTTATTTATATTAAATTACTTCTTACAGTGTATAAAAATATTAATTTATCTCTGGAAATTTATAAGGGATGTAGAAAAATTTATCGAGATAGAAATCCCCCAAATGCTGCCTTGACAACATTTATTTTACTACATGATATTGACTCTACATAAAATGAGAAGGCTTACAGAGTACCTTACACTGGCAAGTATTCAGTATTTTTATATGAATAAAAAAAGAATCATTTTTTCCCCTAATAAAGTATGGGAAGAAGCAATTACATGGGCAAACAACTCATATGGTACAAAACATTTTTAAGACCCTTCTGTTAGCAAAACATAAACAATTATATATTAAACAGTTATAAATAAGTAAAACCAATTTATTCAAAATAATAAAACATATTTCTTCAATTACAATAAGCAAGAAAACTTGAAATACAAACAAACTGTATGCCAAGATCCACACAATAATTAACCATTTCCCATCAGTTTTTTAAAGTGAGCACTTCGCTGTAAATTACATCTTTTTTTTTTCTTTCTCATTTATCTCTTTAAATACTATTTTTACATGCAAGCCATGTCATGTATTCTGGATGATACATGGAACTCATAAATAATTATTTAATACATGAACTAATAACTACTATTCCGACTGGATTTTTTTTTCTTCCTGTATACATTTAATAATGAGTAATTTGTTTTTGAAATGAGCATCTTGTCAAGGTACATGGGGCTGGAACATTATAATTTAATTTGTCTAAGAAATCTTTGACAGAGGATAAAAAAATGATCATCAAGTCAGAGGGGTATTTGGGGATATGGTGTTAGCACCCATACTTTCCTTGACCCAACAGCATACTTTAAAGTGATTTGGTCAGCACTACGTTTGACTAATCTCAAGCAGAAGCTGGGTCAGTCAGTCATTTGCATGTCCCTTGCAAAATCTTGTTTCCCTAACAGCTCTCCTGTAGGCCTCTCGGTTGTAAGCAAGATGCCCTGCTGCTGACACATCCATTTGCAGATCATCAATGATGTCTTGCAACCATCTTCACCATGGTCTTCCTCTCTTTCTTTTTCCCATTATGTACCCTTCCAAGATGGTCTTCTCTAGATTATCATGACGTTTAATGTGTCCAAAATATTTTAGTTTTCTTTGTTTAATCCTCTTTACTAGCCAGCCTTCTTCAAGCAGTACAATATGTCTAAACAAAAAAAGCTGGGTACCCATTATATATATAGCTCAGTGAATTTGGTGCCTACAGCATGACTTGAACCACTGACCTCTATGTGAGAGATAAGTACACTAACTGCTACACCTATCAGGTGCCCAACAAAGGATGGGAATGGGCTAATGACTATGTGAAAAAAAAAAAAAAATTAATATGCTAACAGTATAAAATCCCCTAGATAAGTTTATTTTTAAGAATGGATTTAAAGGAACAGAACTGAATATGAGGATTTAAAAAAAAATATTGCTTCATAAAGAAAAATGAAATTATACAACTATATACTGATTATATAAAACTAAAAGTATATTTTGCATAACACTAATTTCTTGAATCTATTTTTTTGTGTGCTATTTATAAGTATAACAATAATGCTGTGGTTAATTAACAACATTCTGAACTAAATTCAACTTCGATGGTCTGTTTCTTAAACAGGTTATCAAGAATTTTAAACTCATTCAACTCACATACTGTCATCACTAACAAATGTTAATACATAATACATAAATGAGAAGTTGGAATTCCTTTCTGCATGACAAATATCACTCAACAAGGATTTTGATTACGCACAGAAACTTGTAACACATTTTTAAAAATTGTTCATTTGAGTCTTTTTTTTTTTATATGTAAAATAATTCCTGGCTTTGTGACTGTGATATTTTGAATCGTGTGCCATAATTCTGTAAATTCTTTGGCTTCATTATGGGCATGGGTAAAGTTTAGTAATGTACAAATATAGATTCCTTTAAAAGGCTTATATACAAGAACTACATGTAGGGAAATGCTCAGTAACAGAAGCATGCATTCTACAAATCTCTCATCAAAATTTTAGATTAATTCATCAAGGTCCATCATATCTATAATATTCTGAAAACATTTTTCTGAAGTTTCAGGTAGATTGTGAAATTAAAAACAGAATTACGATATGTTTAATCTGTGATGCTTGGCTGACTGTGTGCTTAATTCTTAATTTTAATAGTCAAACAATGGTTTTTATTATTATGAAAAAATTCAGTCTGATCTTAAAATAAGTCATTTTTAAAATTCTGGAATTTGTGATCGTTAAAGCTTTGAGTTTTAACAAAATCAAATTATCTTTCATTAATTCTTCTCCATCTTGCCAACTGGTCTGTTATCTGGCCGTCCAAAGTGCGCCCGAGAACGATGCCTAAAATCTGGATTAAAAAAAGAAAAATGGTAGACAAATTTTTGTGCTCTTCAGTAGATGAGAACAAAAGACTAAAAGTATAATGGAAAAAAAAACAAAACACGAGAATAAAAAAGGTTAAAAGTATGAGAAAAAAAATCAAGATACTTTTTTTTGTACATTGATCAGCATATTAACATCACATTTTACTTTCATCATGTACAGATCTGAGAAGCAGATATAAAACTATTCTAACACTCACAGCTAAATGTATACTACAAAGCACACACACACACAAACAAAAACAAACTACAATTTTTGATTAAGTTAAAACTAGACAAATTAAGATATTCAGATCAGAAATGTTATAGCTGGTCAAGAACTACTGACGTTCTTTATTCACTTATCAATCTATGTCCTACAGCATCTACATGTCACAGGGGCATGAAATATTAAAGCCTCCACACTTTGACACGGGGATGACAGCACCTCTCCTCATTACTTTTGTTTTCCTAGGGAACCCCTAGGTACCCATTTTTTTGAGGATGGGTAAACTCTGGTGCCCAAGTGCAAAATTGAACAGGGACTTCTGATCAGCAAGCAAATGCACTAACCATCACACCCCTGCGGCACGTGATTTATCAACGAATGTAAGAAAATTAGTATTAAACAAACCAGCTGCACTGACTTGGACTTGTGTGTGGAAAGGTCAAGGAATTATTACCATAACAAGCATAGGGACTTAAAATTTCAGGGAATTTAACCTTTTAGATGACACATAACCTGCCGGGAAGACATCAAACAGTTGCTTAGTCAAAGAGGATTCTGATAGAACCAAGACAGTTGATACAATAGTAAAACTAGCATAGCTACACCTCAAAGTTTAACAGTTGTGCCTTCAAAAAGTATTAAAGTGCCATATAAATAAGTCTTGAGCAATAAACAGTGCATTAAAAGAATTTTTTAACAAAATAGACAACTGAGATGTGGTTTCTAAAAGGATGTTCAATTTACTCAGAAATTAAAATGACTGATTAGAAATTCATAGAACATACCAATTAAAGAAGGAACATAACTACAAGGAAAAAAAAAAAAGGCAATCAACACACACTGGACATGTTATAGAAAGATAATAAACTTGGGAAAAAAAGTCTTCAGGACTGAGAACTGCTAGGATTAACTGAATTTTTTACATACAATTTTACATATTAAAATAAATGTTAGAATTAACTGAAAGGCCGAAACAGCAGAATGGTAAAGTGAATCAACGCAGATGCAACGATGAGAATATCTGACCAAGATCTGCCCAGAAGTATATATGACTTTGTCACACAGCACTACATCAGAATGATGATGTAACAGAAATATTCTAGATAGATAGCAGGATAGAAACTGACAGAAGACTAGACTCAGACAGGAGACCAGGAACAGATGTGAGACAAGGAACAGACTGAAGACTGGCAGCCTGGTTAGCCGAGTGGTTAGGCACTTGGTTTACTAATCTGGTGGTACCGGGCTCAGTCCCAGCAGTGGGATTTTTTTTCTGGTACACATCAAAAAGGCTCCGGGATTCACCCAGTCTCTAAAAATGATTACCTAGGCGCGATACCGACCACATCACACTTTCATGTGCTGAAGGTCATGGTAAACATGGGCCTAACACCATATTTCTCAATATGCGCTAATGGCATGGAAATGGGAATTTTACCTTTTATCAGACTGAAGACTAGATACACAGACTGGAGACAAGGAATAGACTGGAGACAATGAACTGAAAGAAGGCTGTCTGTTTTGGACTCTCTCTCTCTTTTAAACAGATGACATTAAAGATTAACTCTGATGTAAAGATATATTATAATTAAAAATACATTAAGATAATATTATAAAGAGCATGATTATAGAACAAGGGATATTCTACAGCGCAAAAAAAACAAAAAAAAAACCAACATACTTTCAGATCAGTACATTGAAAAAAAAACATACACACAAACATCAAACAAAATAAAGAAACAATTTGAAAAACGGGAGATATTTATATCTCCCGTTTTTCAAATTGTTTCTTTATTTTGTTTGATGTTTGTGTGTATTGTAGCAACATGCTAATAGTTACCAACAATTATACCTGAGGTATCGCAAAGGCTATAATGATTCCTCCTACAACCGGAAGGTTGCTCTCGACCAACCTCATGACTGAGGACACACATCCGACAACATAAATATTATTTGTTGAGCCTTGAATCTGAGGATAGAAAATTAAAAGGAAAAGAAAATAAAGCAAACAAACAATAAAAGCATACTTAATGAAATGTCATAAAATGCATAAATGCACAGCTTTTTTAAAAGTGCATATGAAGAAGAGATGCAGTTTTCAACCTTTCTCTACTTTCTGCCACTGAGTGAAGACTGAATTTATTTAATTAATAGGCTGAGAAAAGTAAAATATTTTAAGCTCCTTATTTCATGAACTATCCATAATGACAAACTGAATATTTGGGTCAACTTATAACTACCAATGGTAGCTGCTCAAAAGAAGGCTGTAGGATAGCCTATGTCACATCAAAAAAGATTAATTAATGCAAATCAAAAGCATAACAAACAACCAGAATATGTCTCTCTCTCTCTGAACCTTAAGTGCCCAGGGCACATGGGGCTTCCGCAAGGGTTTTCCACAAATGCCTGTCTTTCGCCTTTTTTTCTGCTCTTGCCCAGGTAAGCCCTCTATTGCTCAACATCCTTTCTGTTGTTCTTCTCCATGTCTCTTTTGGTCTACCCTTACTTCTGCTCCCCTGTGGTGTCCATCTTAGCGCTATTTTTGGTAGTGAGTTGTCAGTCATTCGAAGCACATGTCCCAACCATCGCCAGCATCTTTCCTCAATAATTGCTGTCAGTGGTTTCATCTGCATTTCTGAACCAGAATATGTAAAAAAATGTATTAGATTCAGTATCATCCCAGTAGCGATATACAGAAGTGAATCTACAGCTTCTGAGATGAGATGTTATGGAATATCCTTCATGATATTATACACTTCTGCCACTCATATGTGTATGGTATAATCTAGTGATGGATGAGCGCATGTGTGATGACTCATGTTGTAAGTGGTGACAGCTCACATATAACATCCAAACAAATGCTTCAGGTTGACTCTAACTGCGACCCAGGAACAACCTCTACAATGAAGAACAGCAGGTCTGAGCATAAGTCCAACTCTAAGATCTCGCACATACATTCCTAGTTTAATTATATTTTTCAGCAATCATATAACGACCTCGCATATTTCCATCTTCTAGATTCTACACAGCTGTTCCCTCTCAAAAAGTAACACCAAAAATTCTTCACGTGACCAAATTCAATAGCAACTAAGTCACATGACCGACATTCAAATCATCATCTGCTTATAATGATATGTTATACGAGGGTCATACCGAAAGTCGTGAGCAAAAATTTTTTTAAAATCAGAATTTATAGATAGAGAAAATATAAATATACCACCTTAATCTGCATACTTTGCATTTCATGTAGAGGCAATGTGGAGCATAAACAAAATGATGGATGTTGAAGTTTGTTTCATCAACATGCTGTTATCGAGTCCCGTGTTAAAGAGGAAATCCTCGCTGCTGAAATTCACCAAAGACTTCAACTTGCTTATGGAGATGTGTGTATGGGTGCTAGCAGTGCTAGGAGGTGGGTGAAACATTTCAAATATGGAAACATTAGCATCCAAGATTTGTCTTGCAGCTGTCACCCTCAAGCTGCCTCCACTGAACGCAACGTGGAAAGGGTTGACGACATCATTAAAGAGGACAGACATATCACAGTATCTGAAATTGCTGTAATTCTTGGAATAGGACACAATGCAGTATAGGAAATGATTGAAACCCTAGGCTATAGAAAAGTTTGTGCCAGCTGGGTCCCACAGGAGAGAACGTCCCGAAAGCAGTGTGTCTGTGCCTTCAGTCAGCTTGAACGGAATTCTACTGGCAGGGTATTTTCAAACTTGCAGAGCGATGGGAAAAACGTGTACAGATAAATGGAGATTATGTTGAAAACTGAAGAAAAGAATGCATTTTAAGGTGATATGTTCATATTTTTTCTATCTATAAATTCTGATTTTTTAAAAATTTGTGCTCATGACTTTCGGTATGACCCTCGTAGTAAGGCCTGAATAGCCATGGCACACCTAATAACCAATCTGCAGCTAAAACATCAAGAAAAAATAAAAAAGAACAACAAAAGCTTCTTAGAAGAATCAGATAAACACTGGTTTCTCAGCTCCATCAAGAAAAAAATTCATCCTCTGTTCATATTAAATGACATGATGGATTACACAGAAAAATAATGAAGGGTATAGTTCCTTGGAAACTTGCAAGGGTCTAATCATGGAGGTGATGAACCTAGGATACCACTGACACTCAGAACATCATGCTTACTGAGGCAGACATCCTGGGTAGACAAAAGAGCAATTTTTTTAGAAGTATGGGCTACATGACCAACTGACTGTTTGACTGACCACTTAGCCCATTTTTAATATTTATAATTACACTTATTCAGGAGCAGAAATATGAGACTATCATATTTTGTATCATGCTTTTGTCAAAATATTGGATTGTTTTGAATGTTCTTCATTTATACATGCTCAGCTTGCTTTCTGACACTCTTGTTCCTACCCATTTTCCATACTCTTTCTATCTTTCTGTAAAACTGAACAATACGCCTCTGTCTACCTTTATTACTAGAACAAGTTTTACCACAGTTCTCACTTCTCTTACAAGACTATTACAACTTTTACTCTTAGCCTAGCATACAGCATTCATGACACAGGAACATTTTTTTGTAATAAAAGATCTCAACATGATAATTTACTGGGGAAATTGATGCAATACCTATTTTTAGCATTAACAGCAATTTAAAATTATAAACTGTTCATGGAACATATGGAAGAGTACATCTTCAGAAAAAGAAAGAGAGGAAGACCAATGCAAAGATGGCAACATGATGATGATTTGTGAATGAATGCATCAGCAATGGGGCATCTTGCTGACAACCAAGAGTCCTTCAACAGAGCTGTTAGGGAGGCAAAGTTCCACAAGGGACATGCACATGAATGAATGATTTTGGAACAAAACCATGTGGTTGCATATTTAAAAAAAAAATTCATTTACATGGCTTGTTATAGGTTAAAAGTTAAACTGACAACCATAGCATTTTATATTTTTGACAACTCATAGCACACATGTGGACTTAATACAGACCGTTTCTTTCAGTGAATTAGCACCACAAAGGATGTTAGGCACTCCAGCCTGCAAGTGTATTTAAAGAAAAAAAAGTTAGAAGGTAAAGGTGCTCACTGTTGAAAACTATTAATAATTGCAGCTTTAAAAACTAAAACAGGAGCAAAAGTATGATTAGTATAAACTAAGCTACTTTTTAAAGAACTGACAATTTTGTCCTGTCTAGCTCAGGGTCCGGCACAAAGCATAGGTGGATTTAACTGACGTAGTGTGCAGAAACTGAATCTTATCTTATATCTTTCTCACGCTGTTAAATGTCACATAGAGGTTGCAAGGTAGTTCACCAATTTTCCTGTCTTCAGCTAGTCTTTCAACCTCATCAAGGGATTTTATGCCTATTAATTTGGCCTCTCTTAACAATGTCCTCTTCAGAGTTTCACGTGATCTGCCTCTTTTTCTTTGGCCTGTTGTGTTTCATTTTATAGCTTGTTTTGGGATTCTCTGACTGTTTCTTTTCATCATGTGACCAACATATGTCCATCTCCTTTTCCTGATCACCCATGAGACTGGTTGTTGTTCAGTCATCTGTCTTATCTCTGCATTGTTTTTGAATTCGTTCCACTTGATGCAGAGTATTTTCCTTAGGCATTTGTTTTCAAAAAGAGTCTAACTTCTTGTCTATTTCTTTAGTTGATTTCCAGCTTTCACATGAATAAATGAGGGTAGATATTACATTTGAACTGAATAATCTTAACTTGGTTTTTGTGCTTATAACTTTTGAATGCCATATGTTCTCAAGATTCTTGAAGATCGATGGTGCTTTTGCAATTCTAATTCTAACTTCCTTTCTGGTGTCACCATCCTGGTCTATGTAGCTGCCAAGAAACTGAATACGTGTGAAAAAAACATAACGTCAGAGATGAAGCAGACAAACAGTCATTTTTAACAATGGCTTCTTGGCAAACACAACAATGCGCATTCACCGTTGAAACTTATTTTAAAAGTGGAGAATCATCTATTACTGTACAATGAAAGTTTCGTCGCCATTTTGAGTTGCATCCCAATGATAATATTCCCGATCGGAGGACAAAACAATTTTGAGATGGGTCAAAAAATTTAAGGAAAATGCTAATTGCCTTAATAACAAGTCTACTGGTCATCCAAGAACTCAACAGACACCTGAACGAATTCAAGAAGTCCACAACACATTGCTGAGTAGACATCGGCAATCAGCTGTTAGGAACGCTTTGGCACCTGGCATCCTCTTAACTCTTCCCGTACCACAGGAAGAAACACGGACGTTCAGTTAGATGCCAGAGTAAAAGCGCGGGTCTTGATATGTTAGGGGGTATAGTTGTAAAATGGAATGGAGAACAGTATTTACATGTACTTCTGTGTACTTATTATGTTTCAAAGTATAACTAAATGTATGAAGATTTCATAAATGCAGAGTTTTTTAGGAAAAAAAGTAATGTGACGTTTTTAGACAATGATTGTGCCCAGCTCACCGTAGGCTAGGTCTAGATCTACACTACTTACCATTTGAGATGTCTAGATCTACTTGTTGATCTCGTATTGTGATTCTATGTTGCATTCTCGCTAAATTAATGTCTGAAATAACTTCCTAACTACTTCTCCAGTCGTCTAATATGTCTAGATCTACTTGGGATACATTCAAGAGCAGTGGGGTGGTCACAGGCCATGTCCATACCCCTATTTACATCATCAAAAACTGAACATTTTCTATGTTTCTCTTCCTTTTTCTTGCTTGGCATCGCTCGTAACTAAGCACTCTTTCACCATTTTGAAAAGTGTCACCGGAAATGCGGATAAAATATGTACAATCTAAATGTTAGACCGGTTCTTTTATTGAAACAAACCATGATCAAAATCCCTACCATTGGCACACATCGGGGAAACGGAAGGATCGAAAATTCGACCAAAAGTATGGGAAGAGTTAATGCAGATGCTAACTGAATACTTCATTCCAGACTTGGCCATTAGAAATAAGAGACTAATATGGTTTCAACAAGATGGAGCAACTGCCCACACAGCCCGTCAGTCCATGGCCATGCTGCGACAAGCATTTCCCAATCATCTTATTTCCAGATTTGGGGATATCCATTGGCTGGCAAGGTCACCAGATTTATCAGCCACAGACTTCTTTTTGTCGAGGTATCTCAAGAACACAGTGCATGCTAGTCAACCACAGTTAATTGCAGACCCAAAAGATCGAATACGATGCTGCATTCAAAATATCCCTTTGAGCATGTTAAATGATGTTATGCAGGAATTTTCCAGACACCTGGCTGAATGTATCAATGTAATGGCGGTCATCTAACCGGCGTAATTTTCAAAACCTAAATATGATTCAGTAATAATAAAAATACCCACTTTTTTGAGTTTCATTTCAATTTTTCTACCAAAAACATGTATAGCGCTTATTTATTTTCCATTTTAAAAATCCAGCTTTTACCAGACATACTCATAATTTTGGGTGCACTAGTATTTTCATTTGAAATAGAAAAAACAAAGCGACTGACATTACTGTTGAGTCAATATTTTAAATTTTCTTCATATACTAATTGTTTGTTGTTGCTGTGATAACTGATCTTTCATGTCATGATCCACAAACCTCTTCTTTTCACTGTCCTGGACAATCATGAGCTGGTTGTGGTTTTTGTTAAACACTATAAAGAAAAATAATTTTACCACAGTCCAACAGTCCAGCTGTAGACTTGTGAATGACCTGTAATGATATATAAGACACTTCTCACTGATATAAATAAAAAAAAAAAAAAAGAAGCATAGTAAGATACGAGGGGTGATTGATAAGTTTTTGGCATAACGTACAAAAACTTGAAACGCACAGTTGATATTAGGCGCATTTGTAGATCAGGTTAATGTAAGATTAAACACCCATTTTTTTTTTAGAGGCTACTGAAGTGGTAAGGGGTGGCAGAAATTGAGAAAATGGATACAATTTCTCATCGAGCAGTCATTCGCTACTTCTGCATCAAGGGTTTATCACTGAAGGAGATCCATGAGGATATAGTAAAGACTCTGTGGAGAGTGCCCCTTCTTACAGCACAGTGAAGAAATGGGAAGCTCAATTCAAACATGGAAGGGAGAGTCTGTTAGATGATCCCCGTCCAGGAAGACCAAGAACGGTAACCACCAGCAGAATGCATGACATGATAATGGAGGATCGACTACTAACTGAGTAGTACATTGCTAATGAGTTAGGCATCTCCCAGGAATGTGTTCATGCCATTATTCACAATGATCTTCAAATGACAAAGGTCTCTGTTTGATGGGTTCCGAAACTTCTTGGAGCTGATCACAAACGACAGCGTTTCAACATGTCAAGAGACAATCTTGGCCATTTTTCTGCACATCCTGAAAAGTTTCTTCAGCAATTTGTGACTGTGGATGAGACTTGGGTTCATCATTTTCAACCATAAACCAAAGAGCAGTCAGAGCAGTGGAAACATCATGGATCTCTACCTCCAAAGAAAGCAAGGGTGGTTCTGTATGCAGGCAAAGTGATGGCTTCCATCTTTTGGGATTCAGAAGGTGTGTTATTGGTAGACTATCTTTAAAAGGGCAGAACGGTCACCGGGGCCTATTACACTGATCTCGTGAAGCAACTGTGGATCAAACTGAAGGAAAAGCATTGAGGGAAATGGATGAGAAGAGTCATCTTTCATAAAGACAATGCTTCAGTTCACAGGTTGGCAGCGGCAATGGCTGCCATTCATGAATGTGGTTTCCAGCTTCTTGAACATCCTCTGATTCCCCAGATTTGGCCCCTTCGGATATTACCTGTTTACCAAACTCAAAAAGGAGCTCAGTGGTCGCAAATTTGCTTCAGATGATGACGTCATTCATGCTGTAGACCACTTTCTACTGGCACACAATGCTGACTTTTACAAAAAAGGGATCCGTATGCTCCAGGATTGCTGGACTAAGTGAATAAACTTGCAAGGGGACTATGTCGAGAAATAGCTTAAAAAATTGTCCACAAATAATCCGTTGTACCTGATGCCGAAAACTTATCAATCACCCCTCGTATTTGGACAAAGGGCTCCTGAATAATACAAGCAACCTCTCATATGCAGTCTATGTATAATGTACAATACACTACAAGATAAAAACATTTTCACTCACATAAACAGTATCTTGTTTTATACAACAGGAATGTGGGACAGCACAGGCCAGTGGGCTTCTGTTATTTTTGGTGCAGTTGTAGTATGGGTTGTTGTTCCAGTCCTTGTATCCATCATTTGATATGCCACAACATCCAAGCTATGAAAGTAGAATAAAAGCCATCCTACTCATTCTTATGTACCAAACATTTGAAATTAAAAAAAACTGACATAAGCTAAGAATGTATGTGTTATAAGTTAAGACATTTGGACACTATACCATAAATCAAAGAAACTCTTTTCCTCACTGAAAGTATCCTCATGGGATAATTATAAATTTAATATATTATTCCATGAAGATACTTTCGCCATAATCAATCCAACTCCTCCTCTGTGATTATTTTCTTTACCTGATCATATTATTGTATATTCTGTGTGCTGCGTTGTTAATTTCTTTCTGCCTTGTCCTGTCCATCTTGCCTCTTGTGTTCCCAATATATCTAATTTGTATCTGTGCATTTCCTTGATGGTTTGTGCTAGTTTTCCAGTCTGATTAAGTGTTCTTACATTCCAGCTGCCTATTTGCATCTTGTGTTTAGGTTCCAGGAGGTCTGCAGAGGCTGGCTTTCATCCACAACCTTCATGGGCTGTTCCTGATATGCGTTTCTCCTTCTACTTGTGTTTGTTTTTTTCCTTGTTTCCACTTCTATAGTAGTCTGATGGTTTTTAATCAGATAGGGTTTCTGGCCCTATGCCAAACCCACCTTAGTTGCCTTTTACAATGATGCATGGTAGGGTACAGTGGTCCTATTCTGTGCTTCCCAAGCACTGCCCAGGTCCCGGGTAATACACGGGGGAAGTACCATGTTAAATACTTAAAAATATGGAACAGTGCTCTTTCTCAGTGGTCAAAATATCTTCAGGTACAAATTTTTACAAATAGGAAACAATGAAACTTCCGTACAGTAAAGTAACAGAACACAGTGCTGTATATTTTTTTAGGTCGCGCGTGTGTTTTTGTGTGTTTTTTTTTCATGGACAGTGAAACAACAAAACAACTCCTTGGATAACCCTAGAAGCACGATCGCACACCCACCAAAACTACCTCACTCCAGGCAAGCGTATGAGACAGCACTCAAACAGGTACAAATTGCACATGCAAACTATAAATCTCAATCCTATGCCTCTAAAATGATCTGCAAATTTGCATAAATGTGTGGGATATTGATTTCAAGTGTCCTACTCAAATTCTATCAGTCTGTAAGAATAGCGAAGAGCAAAACCTCTATCTTAATGCAAAGAAAACTAAGTTGATGACAACCGACAAAACAAATAAGGCAGCTGAAATATGTATCAGTAAGGAAAAATTGGAAGAGGTGGAGAGTTTTCAATATCTTTGATCATTACTAACTAATAATGGAGATACAATGAGGAGAATTAAAAGGAGGACATCTATTGCTCTTTAGAAAGTAAAACAACTAAAGAATCTGTGGAGAGGAACAGACAGAACTATAAAAATAAGATTTTTAAGGGCATGCATCTTTCCCATCGCAACAAATGCCTGTGAGACCTGGACACTTAACAAAACAGCTGAGAAACACATAAATGCCTTTGAATGTAAATGCTACAGAAGAATTCTTCAAGTATCATGGACACAGAAAAGAACAAATATATCCATACTAAAAGGTAAAGGTAATCCTGTCATGCCTTAGAGGCACATAGGGATATAGTGTTAGTGCCCATACTTTCCTTGACCTGTCAGCAGCACACTAGAGGGTGATATGGTCAGTATTATGCCTGGCCGCCTTTCCTTCCCCAACTCCAGAAGAAGTCAGGTACCCACTTCTACAGCTGGGTAACTGGGGCGCCTCTGGCCAGATTTGAACCATCGACCTTCACCATGAGAGAACAGTGCACTAACCACTCCGATACAGACACCTAACCTTTATATCCATTCTACAAGAACTTAATATTGAAGAAGGCTAGCTAGTAAAGAGGATTAAACAGAGAAAACTTAAATATTTTGGACATATTAAACGTCATGAGAATTTAGAGAAGACTGTAGGAGGAGTCCTTTCGCCTACACTATTCCTTGTATTCATTAATGACCTGGTCAAGGAACTTCCCTATGGAATCAAAGTGGCACTGTATGCAGATGATCTGGTCATGTGGTGTACAGATGAATATGCGACAGTTGCTACACAGAGACTCCAAAGAGCAGCAGACATCTTGACATCATGGACAAACAAATGGTGTGTAAGTATCAACACAGAGAAATCAAGTACCACTCTGTTCACCCTCTCATCTAAACAGAAAGCAGGTAAGATCTTTGTAAATGAAATACCCTTAAGGATGGACAACCAACCCACTTACTTAGGAGTGACTCTTGACTCAAAACTGACGTGGAAGCAACACATCAACAGTGCAGAAGCAAAAGCCAGAAGAAAACTAGCCATATTAAGAAAATTGAGTGGAACCACATGGGGAGCTAGTGAAAGAATCCTCAAGAATGTATATCAGCAAAGTATTCTACCACATTTAGAATATGGCTCAACATCTTGGTGCACAGCATCAAACACTACGCTGCATAATCTAGACAAGGTTCAAAATCAGTCACTACGGATTATCACAGGTGCCATGAGGTCCACACCAATAGTAGAAATGCAGAAAATAGTTGGTGTTCAACCGCTAAAGGAACGTAGAGACACAAAGGTCATGACCATGGGAGAAAAATTCCTTAGTTCTGTAAGCCATCCCCTGAAGGAGAGATTCAATAACTTGGCATTAGGATGGCTTAAAAGAAGCAGCTTCATTCATCAGGCCAAGCATATGCGTAAGCTGATACCTGACCTTCCAACTGTAGTCGCTCCATTATCATCTGTACCAGAGCATACACCACGGAAAGAAGCAGATTATACACAAATAACTATTCAGACTGAAGTGAAAGGTGTGCAGAATGGTGAGATGCAGAGCAGTCTTTTAAGATCAACAGCCACACTTAGTGTTCTAGATGACAAATATCCATGTGACACCTGGATACATGTGTATACAGATGGATCTGCACATAATGCCATAAAGAATGGAGGGGCAGGAGCATATATTGAATATCCAAACAACACCATTGACAAGATTTCCATACCCACTGGTAAATACTGCAACAACTTTGATGCAGAAGTTAGGGCAATTATTGCTGCAGTTGAAAAGACTTCAGAATTGATACATGTCCCGTAGTAATTCTCACAGATGCAAGATCAGTACTGGAAGCTCTTCAGAGCGACAAACTACCAGACCTTAAGGATGCCTTGTCAAAAATTGGCTTACAACATGGAGTCACTTTGCAATGGATTCCCTCCCACTGTGGGATACCAGGCAATGAGAAAGCTGACCATCTGGCTAAAGAGGGCACTGAAATGGAGCAATTAGACATACCAATCACCTATAATCAGAAGAAAAGCATGATAAAAACCTACAGGAAGCCGCAAACACCACCACATGATGACTATCACATGCTAAACAGAAAGGAACAAGTCACCATCTTCCGTCTCCGAACAGGACACAGCCGACTCCGAAGTCATATGTATACAAAGTTTAAGGTTGGTACTACTAATCTATGTACATGTGCACAGGTGCCCCAAACTGTGGAACATATCCTCCAGAACTGCATCAACTACGAGACACTGAGAAATAATTACTGGCCCAGTGAAACCACTAAAGAAGATAAGCTCTACGGTTCCATACATGAGTTACAAAAAACAGTGAAATTTATCCAAGAGACAGGACTGCAGATATAGACAGACAATGCGAATGAAGAAGAAGAAGAAGAAGAGAAGACTGTCTTGGAAGAATACATAATGGGAAAAAGAAAGAGAGGAAGACCAAGGTGAAGATGGTTGCAAGACATCGTTGATAATCTGCAAATGATGCATCAGCAGCAGGGCATCTTCTTACAATTGAGAGGCCTACAGGAGAGCTGTTAGGGAGGCAAAGTTCCGCAAGGGACATGTAAATGACTGACTGACTCAAATTCACTTGCTTCCACTTGAAAACATCCTCTGAAGACTGAAAATATCTGATTGCATGGTGAGGCATACCATTTTGTACTGCTGTCAGTGAATGAAGGGAAAACAGGTTATAAAGCAAAAGTCAGTTTAACAAACAAGGGTCTTCATCCAAATCTACAGTGGGCAAATAACACAACACAACCTCATTCACACTAATTCTCGCATAAAAAAAAAATTGTTTGCACTAAAAACTTCTGCTACCTGCTCCTGAATCCAATCCACAAGTGTTTTCTTGTCTGTTCTCTCTGTGTACAGTGGCACTAACTCTTCCTTCAATGTTTTAACAAATAGATCTTTGAATTCATTTGATTTCAAGAATACATACACTGCTCCACCCACTTGGCCCAAGAATATGATGCATAGAGTAAAGTAATACTGTAAGAGAAAGAAGAATACATTATCAAACGGCTTCAGCATATTCACATGAATTGTAAGCTATAAGATATTAAAAATGTTTCAAGATTTAAATTAAGCACCAGAGTTCTTTATTCTTCCCGTGCCACAAGAAGAAAACGCGGACATTCTAGTGCTGCCAGAGTAAAAGCACGGGTCTTGATATGTGTATGGGCATATTAGTAAAAGTGAACGAAACACAGTTTGTCCATGTGAAAAAGTGTACTTATTATGTTTCAAAATAACAAAATATGTATGAAGATTTCATAAATGCAGAGTTTTTTTAGGAAAAAAGAAGTAATGTGATGTTTTTAGACAATAACTGTGTCCTATTTACCATCGGATAGCCTAGATCAATACTTTATTTATCAACTGAGATGTCTAGATCGACTTGTCGAAGTCGTATTGTGATTATATGTGCTAAAATAATGTCTGAAATAACCTTCTAACTACTTCTCCAGTGATCTAATATGTCTAGATCTACTCTGGATACACTCAAGAACAGTGCTCTAGTTGGTTCTAAGTACTGTTATAGCCAGAGGTGGGGTGGAGGATACGCTCTCCACTCCTATGAAATGTCTCCAAGGCGTGCGTCACAAACAGCCTCTGACAGTCAATTCCAGCTTCTGATCTTCTCGTGGCAGAACTGTTCAAACTGATAGGAGAAGGGGCAAAGACGAATATCTGGCGCCTAAAAACCAGATGCTTCAGGTAGATGATAGTCATGTTGGTAGCTCATCTACCACTGCTGGCAAAATTCTTCAGCTGCCTTGCGTGGAGTGGGGCTCCTACCAGCCAGTGAAGAAAGGTGCGAATGGGGTTGCCATGCGGCAAAACTGTGGAAAAGGTGAAAGAAAGGATTAAGTAAAGTAATCAGTAGTCTCCAGGTCAGGACTGCTCAAATCATGGCACCTCTGCTCTGGAGGTTGGCCACGTTCTATGTGCACTCATACCAGGCGAATTGCCTGAACCAGCTTAACCCAGAGGTTAAGACACTGCTGGCGAGATTCTTCAGATGCCGCGCGTGGAGTAAAACTCCTCCTGGCCAGTGGAAAAAAATATGAAAAAGCAATTAGGGTTGCCGTGCGGCGACGATGTGAAAAGGTGACAGAAAGGATAAAGTGAAACCTAACTGATATGTCCAGTAGTCTCACGGCAAGAGCTACTCATACCATGGCACCTATGCTCTAGAGGCTGGCCACGTCTGATATACACCCATACTGGTGAAATGTGTTTAAACCAGGGGTGAAACTTGATGGCTACAGCATGTCACGTACCTCCGCTCTAGAGGCTGGTCATGTCCTAAACACACCCATACTGGGATAATATGCCTAAACCGGCTCAACCCAGGGGTGAAACTTACTAGAGGTGAGGATTTGTCCTCCTGGATAAAAGCTCCATCCTGGTCACAGCTAGGAAGGTAGTGGCCACGACCACATAATGCTGCAGTCAGAGACACTGGACCAGTGCAGTCTAGATAGGCAACCACCTCTCACCCGATGGGGATGTATGTGTATTCTAATCACGTGAGGTTTTCCAGTGAGAAAGTCCAACGCTGGACTGGATAGGCAACTACCTCTCACCCAGCAGGGATACACGGGTATCCCAAAACACGTTGAGGTTTTCTGATGAGAAAGTCCAACTCTAGCCTGGAGGGGCAACCACCTCTCATCTAGCGGGAATATACTGATATCCAAAACACAATGAGGTTTTCCTGTGAGAAAATCCAACTCTAGATTAAACTGGTGCAATGAAAACCACAGTGTCATGCAATCCTGCTTCTGAGACCCACCAAGAATACAGGCTCAAGTCCTGCAATATTATGAACCTATTTTGGTCCTCTCAGGGATCTCGTGTGGTCCTTTTGGGGGCCACAGGGGGACCATGGGACCTATTGAGGACCACAGGAGTAAATTCAGTAGGATCACGGGGGCGATCTTGGTGGTAGAAGCGGACGAAGAAGAAGAAGTGCTCTAGTTGTAGGGGGACATGTTTGGCTCCGAAGTCACACAAAAAAAGCTGAAAACTTCGATCAAAAACATTGAATTTGACTCCATTTGACCCCCATTGTTAAGAATGCTTTGTGAAAAGAATGCTGGGTAAATGTGACATGTACACATAACATGTGATCTAAAAATTCAACCGATTTTACACCGAAACAAACCAGAGACCTATCCAAAGGCCCAGTAACACAATAATTGGTGTATAAGTATACAACTATACACTAAGCACTGCAGTAAAGCTGTGATACCAGAATGTATAAAATCAGAAAAAAGTAGGAGCAGCTTTATTACTTAACGATTACAAAGTTGTGACATTTCGGCGTGAGCCTTAATCATACAAAAACATACAAGACGAAGAAATAGAGAGAGGAGATAAAGAGAAGATGATGTTACGTGTAACTAAACAGCGAGTTTAACCCATGTGGTTCCAGCGTCCCATAATTTTGAATGCAGCGGTTCTCAAGTGCCAGGCTGGAACCACATGGGTTAAACTCGCTGTTTAGTTACACGTAACATCATCTTCTTCAATCATTATAGTACCTCTCCACTAAATCCACCCCTTCTTACTTTTCAAACTTCCTCACAGCATCACTCTGCAACCCCGCTATTTTCTCTGCAACCTCTCTTCCCCAATCACCTGTTTCAATTTCTCCTAGCTAGGCCAGTAGTGCGTCACTCTCTCTCCCCTCCCCGGTTCCCCATCCACCACCCCCAGTTACAACCCACCGACCACATGTCACAGGTCTCTATTTAAACAATTTCCACGTCCTACCAGATCCGTTCCTGACACACACCGCCAGACAAGCCACACCTTGCAATTTACAGCTAAGTACTCTTTTAAAAAAAATTTTTTTTTTTTTAACAGTATTCATGTGAATCTATACTTTATCTCCTCTCTCTATTTCTTCGTCCTGTATGTTTTTGTATGATTAAGGCTCACGCCGAAACGTCACAACTTTGTAATCGTTAAGTAATAAAGCTGCTCCTACTTTTTTCCAATTTTATACATTTATATATCCAAAGGCCCAAGGCAGCAGCATGGAAACCAGGTGCGGCCTGTCACAAGGCCGATGGCAGAGAAAGAGTTAACAACCTCTTTAAATCATACAACACACAGCATGCCACACTCAGATACTGCTTGAAACATAAATATGAAGAACATTTTGTTTATATAATGCAGTAATGAAAAACTAAGAAGCGTTCAGTAAAGGAGATGGTGAACCCAAGATATCATAAGACACAAACTCACTGATGCAGACATCCTGGCTAGAAAACAAGACATTTTCACATCAGCTATCATGAAAGCAGTGCTCTACAATGGACATACAACAAGAAAAAGAATATATCTGAATCAGATCAGATACTGCCATGCCAATAGGAGCAAGCAGTCATCTTTCTTCATCTCACTTGATCCTCCGTGTCTCTAATCAAATTGATTGCTGTTTTCCTGTAAACCATGCAGTCAGGCCAGGCAGGTACTTCTGTCTTCTCTGCTCTCTCTGTCTTTCTGTCCTTTATCTTTCCAATCATGACCAATTTTTTTAGACCTTCACATCTGCTGACGTGTCTGAGAAACTTTGTCTTTTTCTTATGTACAGCACTAGACTGAGATATTCCCTTGCCTGCTTTAATACTTCTTCATTTGTCTTTCTGGCTGTCCATGGTATCAAAGCATCCTTCTTAAGAACCACATTTCAGTAGCCTTTACTCTTTGTTCTAATTATTTATTCATAGTCCATGTTTCACTTGCATAAAGTAGAATAGGTTCTATACAGCATCTCACAACTATTTTATTGTCAATGACAGTTTTTGATTTTTTAATATGTTTTTTCAAAGCTGTCTTTCCCATTGCTATCCTGGTTCTGATTTCTTCAGTGCGCCTGCTGTCAGACATTATGACTGTACCTGAGTATCTGTATCCAACGATCTGTCTTAATATCTTCCCCTACACTATAATTCTGCATTCTGATATTTTCTTTTTTTTTGAATACCACCATTTTTCTGTTTTCTGAATAAATTAGATATATGATTCAAAGATTTTGATTCATACTTTATGTGGTCTCTATACAAAATCTCAGTACATGACAGCAACATTTCTCCCTGCACATTCACAGCAAAATATTTAGAATACTAGCCTCTATTTTACACTTACCAGTTTTATAAGGCAGGTATTCTCCCTTAGTGCACCAAGGCATCCACAGAATCCAAGCAAAAAGATAAGGCAACCAATTGTGACAGAGAGAATTGAGATGTCTGTGATAAAGTCAAACAAAGAACGAACATCTTCAAAGGAAAATCTTTCTTTCTCAAGATGTGCCCATATACCAATGGCTAGTAATGTCAGACCTGCCAACTGAAAGCAAGAGAACAAAATTGTAAATGTCTTCCACAAAATAAAACATTTTTTCTGTCAATATCATTTCTGTTTATCTTTTAAAATTCAGTTTTTTTTTTTTTTTTTTTATGTGTTGTTTTTGCTTTTGTTTCTTAATGGAACATCTGCTACTTTTTAAGCTACCCACTTGTGATTATTGAAGACAGTGGTAGCATTGCACATGCTCATCTCTTCCTCATAAAATTAGAAAGCTGCAGATCTTTTCCTTTGTTCATGTGCTGGTTCAGGCTAAATCTATAACTGGGATGAGCCACAGTCTTCTCCAGGTTGAACTGCTGGGTCACACTAAATCTACAGCCTGTTAAAGGGACAGTGACCAGTTTTCTTCAGGTTGTGGATCAAGTCAAATCTACAGTCTTGCTGCTAAATGAGCTCTGTTTCTACAAGGTGCAGATGCTAAGTCACACCAAATCTCCAACCCTGTCACTAGAACAAAGCCCACAACTGACTCCAGGTTCATGTGCTAAGTCACACTAAATCTCCAGCCCTGTCACTAAAACAAAGCCCACAACTGACTCCAGGTTCATGTGCTAAGTCACACTAAATCTCCAACCCTGTCACTAGAACAAAGCCCACAACTGACTCCAGGTTCATGTGCTAAGTCACACTAAATCTCCAGCCCTGTCACTAGAACAGAGCCCACAACTGACTCCAGGTTCATGTGCTAAGTCACACTAAATCTCCAGCCCTGTCACTAGAACAAAGCCCACAACTGACTCCAGGTTCATGTGCTAAGTCACACTAAATCTCCAGCCCTGTCGCTAGGATAAAGCCCACAGCTGGCTTCTGGCTAAATCTACAGTTCCCTTGCTGGGACAAAACACAAAACTGCCTCTGTGAACTACTTCTCTGTGATAAATCATCTAATATAAATCAACTACTGCGATACAATGTTGCTAGCAACAGATCCTGTCCTAGGAAATATTTTTTTTCCTTTCTAGTTCTTCCAGCTGACTATTTTATTAAAACGTGTACAGGACTTGCTTGTTATAGATTCACTGATTATTACTCCGCTGTTATAACATATTAGAGAACACTTTCCTTGTCCTGGTGCTATTATGTTTATTTATAATACTGCGAGTGCTGAGTTTTCTTCTAAACCAATGTTACATGATTCAAAAAGCATTCTGACTGTAACGTTTTTAAGAGAACTTGCTATAAAAATTACAAAACTATTAGACTTCTTACCCAAAATGTAAAGTTGAAAAAGAACAAAATGTATTTTAATACTGGGTTTACAAATGTATCGCGGCTCGTACAGCACGCCATAGTTTAATTCGTTGCTTTCTCATATAAACACGGTTTTTTATTTCTTTCTTTTGCTACTGCCGGACCCAGCAGCCATTGCTGCTATTTTTTTTCCCTTAACTTTATTGTACTAGCATGACTTCCGGTTTAGTTTCCTCAATCATGGTATTAAAATTTCGAGTATTTTCGCACTATTAGTTGTTATACTTCTTGTTACATCTTACATCATTCCCGTGCCATTAAACGGTCACATAGGGCTCACATGGTAGTTTGCAAAGTTTTCCTGTTTTCGACGAGCTTTTCAACCTCATCAAGGGTTTTATGCCCACGAAACTGGCCTCTTTTAACAATGTCCTCTTTAGAGTTTCACGTGGTAGACCTCTTTCTCTTCAGCCTGTTGCGTTCCACTTGATAGCATGTTTTGGGATTCTCTGATTGTTTCTTCTCATCACGTGAACGACATGTGTCCATCTCCTTTTTCTGATCACCCATGAGGCAGGTTATTGTTTGCTCATCTGTCTTATCTCTGCATTGTTCTTGAATTTGTTCCACTTTATACTGAGTACTTTCCTTAGGCATTTGTTTTCGAAACAATCTAATTTGTTGTCTGTTTCTTTAGTTGTTTTCCAGCTTTCACATGCATACATGAAAATGGATATTGCATTTGAATTAAATTTTAACTTGGTTTTTGTGTTTATAACTTTTTAATGCCATATGTTCTCAGATTCTTGAAAGTCAATGCTGCTTTTGCAATGCTAACTTCTTTCTGGTGTCACCATCCTGGTCTATGTTGCTGCCGAGGTATGCAAAATGTTATATATACTAGACATTAAATCTTTCCATTTGCGCTGGTTCTTTTACAAATGAAATTCGACCTGAGTTTGCATTTAAGCCCGTGAAATCCAAGCTTGGAAAAAGATGGGACTCCACGAGATGCAGGGGGGAATCCAGCATATTTGGCGAAAATAACAGATTCAGAATAGACAAAAACATTAACAGAAAAACTAGGTAAGATCAGACTGGCTTAAAATATATGTTTTATAACAAGGAGAACGCATTAAAGAATAAATCTAAATGACACCTGAAAACATTACACACATACAATGTTTTTATGTGATGTAAATATCCTACTTGTGTTAATAAATATCTTTAATTTCTCATATCTTTTTCATAATTTGCATCTGTTCTTCAAATGTTATGTGTTGAAGATATAATGAAAACATTTGTAAGGTCTCTTTTTCATTCAGTTTTCTGCTTGTGTTAGCCCCATACATGTGAACTGATGCTCATGTCAAAACCTATTTATATCCTGGCACTGGCAGCTATATTATACACTGTACAGCAGACCCACTAAAGGTCTAGCTAATACACTGTGGAAGGTTTTAAGTGTTTCAGCTGGTGCAGGAGGGAGGCTGACCAATAATGGACAGTGGATGGAAACAGATATGTGGCAGTTGAAGGGGTGGGGTTAAAGGAGTTTTGCACTGGCTTGCAAAGTTTCTCTTTGTGGCCTTGCTGTACATTGTCAGTCTTTGACAGGAACCTGCTTTACAGCATGTAGGATTCACCTACGTCTTTCCCATTTCCAGATCTAACAACCAACAAGAAGAAGATTAACTTTACTAATTGTTAGACAGAAACTGATTAAAAGTTGTCTTGTGGGTTACTAATTGTTAGACAGAAACTGATTAAAAGTTGTCTTGTGGGTTCATCCTGACTCCTGTGTCACACCCAATCCTTTCATATGCTCATTATTAACAATCTCCTCACACTTGATATCAGCATCATGCTTGCAGTGCTACAGACAAAGTGGTCAAAACACCATCTTTGTCCAAAGTCTCAGTGCTAGTAACTTGAGTACTTGTAGCTGGTCTACCCACAACCTCATTTGTACAGTGTGATGTGCTTCTTCTTGCAAGCAGTAATTCTTTCTTTTTGTATTCCATGGATAGCTTTTCTTAACATAGCATGCCAAGAACTGCTGATTTTAACACACAAGTTAAGTGGAGTGTAATAGTAGCATAAAGATCGCTTTTGATTTGATCCTTCAGTGGTGGTTGAAATTTTTCTGATTAGTTTTTTCACTTATATTACTAAGCACATTTCATTAATTTATGACCAGATATCACATATCATCTGACTACAAAAAAAAAACCCCAAAAACATCACACATATAATAAGCTCCAAATAACCAAAACAAATGTCTTTTTTTTCAGTTACAAAACTGTGAAATACTGATGTGTTTATTTTAATCACTTCCAAAAAAGTGAATATATATAAACATTTGTAAACATTATCTCAACTATAAATTTCACTATTCACAAAATTATTACTATTGTCTGACCTAGAAAGTTTAATCACTTTTCAAATGCTGAAATTCTATTATTAAACATGCACCCAAACA
The DNA here is from genome assembly GCA_009760885.1 of Achatina immaculata. Taxonomy (NCBI): domain Eukaryota; kingdom Metazoa; phylum Mollusca; class Gastropoda; order Stylommatophora; family Achatinidae; genus Lissachatina; species Lissachatina immaculata. The sequence continues at coordinate 26,266,635 of CM019691.1, read as the reverse complement.
AATGTATTTAAATATATTCATAAAACTTACTCACACGTATCATTATAAAGTGAAGAAAAAACTGTAGATCAGATTAGATACAAAGAAAACTTCGAATAACAAGTACAAAATGCTCATTAATATGAAATACATTATTTAGAAATAATAGAGAAATTTTCAACATGTTTTAGAAAAAAAGGAAAAGAAATCCAAACCACATATATTTTGCACAAATGTGTGATACAGCTGGGGATTAATTTATAAAATGTAAGTAAAATATAGTTATTTTCTATGTTTGCATTATTTATATAATGCTACTTGGCAAGTTACTGTTTAATAATAAATAATAACATATTACACTTTTCAAAATGAGCTGATAATTTATGTAACAAATTATTCATGCACCATCTATCACCAGTTTGCATACCTTGGCAGCGACATAGACCAAGATGGTGATACCAGAAAGAAAGTTAGATTTAGGATTGCAAAAGCAGCATTGACCTTCAAGAATCTTGAGAATATATGGCACTCAAAAGTTACATGCACGAAAAACCAAGCTAAGATTATTCAATTCAAATGTAATATCCACTTTCATTTATGCATGTGAAAGCTGGAAAACAACTAAAGAAGTAAAAAACAAATTAGATTGTTTTGAAAACAAATGCCTATGGAAAATACTCTGTAATGTATATAGTGGAACGAATTCAAGAACAATGCAGAGATAAGGCAGATGAGCAAACAACAGCCTTTCTCATTGGTGATCAGAAAAAAGGAGATGGACATATGTCAGTTACATGATGAGAAGAAACAATCAGAGAATCCCAAAACATGCTATCAAGTGGAACACAACAGACCAAAGAAAAAGAGGCCACTGTTAAGACAGGCCAATTTAGTAGGCATAAAATCCCTTGATGAGGTTGAAAAGCTTGCCGAAAAAAAGAAAACTTGGTGAACCACCATGCGAGCTCTATGCAACATTTAAAGGCACAGGAAGGATGTAAAATCTAACATCCATTAACATTTTTGGTTGTGTTTTTGTCAGTGGAGATAAGTGTTTTTTCTTCTTGTTTCTTGGCAACCTTCAGGTTTAGTACAGTTTTGGCACCACAACAAATGAGAATAACCCATTACTGCTCCACTGCCTGTGCCAATGACATCTCCCAGAATGCATGAGAATCATCCCACATCACGTCCATGCACAATGACAAAAAGTGATTCATGCACAATGAATGCATACATCTCCACAAATGTCCTCAGTAGGGAGGCACCCACAGCCAGCTGTAAGCAGCAATATGGTGGCAACCTTCCACAGAACACAGCGGAATGCATCAGTCATGTTTATCAATGACTGATCATTGGCGGGGAAATCTGTGTACCACTGAAAGTCACAGCTTGCAGTGATGCCCTGAGTACTTAATTCAGTAGGTAGAGTGCCAAACCAGACTCCCAACCTACAACACAACAAAACTGGTGCAGACAAAGCATAGAGAAAGGCAAACAAAGCCACAATCATCAATGTTCACATTTGGCCTTCCACCATGTTGGAACCAGAAATCTTGGCAACCTTTTGGTGGCCTAGATATAGAAATGTTTGAATCATATACAACAATGGGACTCAGACACTGTTTCATAAATCATCTCTGATTACCAGTTAATCTGACAAACAATGCAACATAAGTAGTAGCATAACAGCAATAGTGACTTTCTTCAATAATTTTTTATCATTGGTAAGATATGTAAGATATGTACCCTTAAAGAGGAATCAATATTTTCTTAAATGTTAAAACAATAGAAAAAAAAATGGAAAAAAAAACTTCTGTCCTTTCCTTTGTCTTTTTCTTTGTGCTATAACATAAAAAACCCTGCCGGTTCCTGGAAACATCTAAGATATTCTAACACTGCTTTTTCCAGCAGCTCAGGAATTATCATTTTCAGCCATTTAAGAACTCATCTGATCTCTTTCCTGTACAAGTCAGTCTTTGATGCTATCTATCCATCATTTGGTGATTTTCTCTGAGCCACAATGTCACATTATCTCCTTTCTCAGTTACTTCATTTTCTAATGATCTGTACTGTTGCTATTTTTTCAAGTACAACACTATTCATTATTATGTTCAATAAATGTTGTTTATCTCATTAGCATAGTTTTAATCAATTACAAAAAAAATCTTTAGAAGTTATTTACTGTATTTCTCATTCTTATTTTGTCTTTGCCTATCTTTACTAGTTTTCTCTTTTATATTTTATTTTAGAAACATTTCTATGATTTCCAGATCTTGTAACAAATACCTCATTTGTCTTATGTCCTTAAAGTGTCGAGATTCACATCATCTAACCAGTTTTATGAAAAAGACAGATAAAAAATCCATATGTCTTTGTGTTTCATTAGTTTTTTTACTGTCTTCTTATATCCAGGGACAGTAACAGAACTATTTACAGAAACCTGGTTAGAATAAAAACATGCAATGTTCAATAACCAGGTATAATGCAATGCATGTACACTTCTTTATTAATAAAAGGAATACACTTTATTTAACTAAATGAATTTCAATTTAAACTAACAAATTTTTGTTGAAAATAAGAAAAATAAACCACAAACAATAATTAGTTGAGTAAAAACTCATATTTTGGGACTGTTTTAGAAAAAACTTAGAGATTAATTTATTCAAATATGAAATATAAAAATGTTCAGTAAATCATATCAAATTAGTACTTAAAGTAATATATATATATATATATATATATATATTGCAATGTAGTATATGTTGTAGAAGACATGAAAGAATCTTTTAAGAAATGCTTCAGGAAACTATATTTAAAATTCAGATCATCAAGGGAATTTCCGCACTTTAACTGCTGCTAATCTTTTTGGCTTAAATATCAACCACAAATTCCACGCTCAGCTTGTACCAAGGCTGGGAATGTCCTCATGCGAAGGCGCTCCACCTCTGCTCGCAAAACTGCAATTTCTTGTGCCTGTGCCTTGGCGAGGTCTACCAGTTTCCGTCGTTGTAGAATCTCCTGGTACCTTCTTTCTACCCCACTGTCATCATGGTACCCGCCTAAAAAATTGCATAAGAAAAAATCTGGATGTGTTAGCTGTGAAAACAAAAGCAACCATTAAACCATACTTTGCATTATTTTAGTAATTTAATTATGCAAATTTCATGACATTCATGTTTCCTGAATGTTAAGAAAACTTAGTTTGTTTCTTTTAAATATATATCTACCTTTAATGTATGATTGCTAGTTGATTTACTTGTATGATAAATAGTTCAACAATCAGTCTACTTGAATGATACACAGTTAATAGTAGTTCTTGTATGATCAAGAGTTAAAGTGGAATAATAAACAGTTACTGGTCCATCTGGTTTCGATGAACAGTTTCCTTGTAGGATAAACTAACAAGCATCCTTTTTAAATATGACCTAATACTCTGCCTATATTTTAGCAACCCAGTTTGATATTAAACTGTTCTAATTAATATCTGTAAAACTTATGAAAGTTAAATTTTGAGGTGAAACATAAATGGCACATTATATTTTCTCACAAATACTGAATATAAATTCAGCTGTAGCTGCCAGATTAACAGAGATAAGAACAACGCCCACCATTTTCTCCTTTCAAAACATTTAAGATACAGCTAGAATAAAATGAAATATAACTCATATTTTTAGACTGAAAATCCAGTTTTTATATCACCACTTGACCACTGAGAATACTAGTGCAGAATATACACACTCACACACATATGCACACACACACGCACATACATACACACATTTTGTCATTTTATATAACTCATTACTTACATACATTCTCATGTCTATCCCTGTCCAACTGAAAAGCCTTCTGAACAGTTTCAAAACAGCTTTTGTGTCCAGCTTTGAACCACCAGTATATTTCACATTTAGTGTATTGCTACTTACCATTAACCTCTTCAATATGCCTCCTCTCATTTACAACAACATTCAGGTCCAGTAGTTCAGCATAGAGCTTTTCATTACTGACTTCCTTGCTCTTAACCCCTTTAGAAAGAGTTCGAAGAGTGTGCTTCTTCTTCTGAACATTTTTTTCATGTTGCTGTAAAATGAAAGTGATCGGAGCAAACAAATTATGGATTTTCAAGGTGATGTAATTCTGAAAGTAAGTTATCTGGATGCACTGCTTAATTATCAGCATACAGATATCAGCAGGAAATAAATAATGAATAAGATGCTAGGCTGTTTCTATTACTAATACCTGACAATAGTATATAATAAAACATAATCTATATTATCTGACTCATCATGATAATAAATTCTGAAACAATATTATGGAAAAACTGAACTAGATACAGAAGCAGAAAGCAATATCATCCAATATAATGGAATTAGGAAAAAGATAATCAGATGCCCATTCAATCTATGCATTGTGAAAATATTTTTGTCAAGAGTGGTCCAACTTTTTATTGTTCTCCACTGTGGTCTTCTCAGAATTGGAGAATGTTCCCTGGGGCGTACTTATCTGCACATGGATAAGCACTCTCTATTTTTAATGCAGTCTGCACATCTCTTTGAAACACTTTTGGCCCTCTATACTATGTGCATTTAATAAAGACAACTTCAATTCAGATAAACATTCTTACCATAAAATTCAGTTTTTACTTTTCATATACCGGTGGATTACAATGTTAAAGCTGGCTGAACAACATAAAGAAATGTTTAAGAGGAAATTTGTCAGAAGACTCTTTATGCAAGAGAAGAGATTGGAGATCTCTGCACCCAATTGTAGACAAAAGGATTGCACTTGATAACTTGTAGAATTGTATGTGTTCATTGCTCTCTATTTCTGAAATGTTAACAGTTTTTGCTGGTTCATTACTTCTATGAAAAAAACTTTTTGTGTTAAAACTCAGCAGTTGCATTACTGGCAGTCAGCCATACTCCCTGGCTATAACCAACTACTGACTCTACTTAGTATTTTGTAAGCTTCTGTTGCTGAGTTCCATTTAAAATTGCCATGCTATCCAGTCCTGTAAAGGAACAACATGCAATTAAGTTCTGAAAAGGAATAGCAGGACAACTTACTGGTCTGGCAGTTAATCTCTTTAATATGCTTTCTACTTTTCCTCTTGCCTGAATTGGCCTATGCATGAAAAAAGCAGATTTATGAGATATTTATGCAATTTCTTTTACCTTCTTGAGTTGTGCAATAGTTTGCTCTAATGTGGCAATTTCTGCTGTCTTCTTAGCTTCATAGTCTTCTTCTTGTAAGAACTGTTGAGAAAAGAGGTAGATTTGTGCAGAACAAAAATTATTCAAATTTTTAAATATTTAAAAGTATGAGATAACAAAAGATCATTTATAAACAAACACAAAAACAAATGCAAATCAATGTCACCAAAAACTTGATTAGAAAAAAAAAATGTCATAACTAACACTACTGATATTGTTAGTAAGGGTTCCTGGGTTGTGTTCAAAGCTAAGTTGATATCTGGCACTATTTTTGCTAACCTAATGTTCCACATAGTGTTTCATTCACAACAGGAGATTTTTTTTCCCAGCCGCTGGAAAAATGGTAGGTTTCTGGACGTGTGCCTTTACTATACAAGAAAGCTTTCCATTAGTCTCACTTACAACAGGCTAGGAGACAGCAGTCATATGGTTTCCATGGCTGCAGGTCCACCTCCTACCAGCCAGACAACACAGAACAAGATTTCCACTGATCATTATAGTTGGAACAAGAACAAATATTTGTTCTGTAAATACAAATACATCCACTGATCTCAGAAAGGGGACAAATTAGATCCTCCAAATACTAGTTAAAACTAAAATATTTTGAACATGAATAGAACTTACAGCTTGGATTTCTCGCGTAACTTTAATAAATTGTATATCTTTCATTTTGCTTTCAAGATCCTCCATTTCCATAGACATTTTCCTGTGTTCCCTAATATGAAGAGCACAAATGATGATTTAATTTATCAACGCCTTTCTTCACATAGAATAAATTCACAAGAATACATATTCGAGACACACAAAACTCTTAATAAATTTCCAAATGCAGAGAAAATTACAGATTAACTTTCAGTCACAATAAATTGTTAATTTCAGGCAAATATTTTGAAAATGACTATTCACTGTAAAATTTTAAAAATAACTCCACAGACAGATATTTAGAAATGAATGCCATGATTGGTTTTAAAATAATAATTGGAATTATTTGCATTTCATCCCTGATAATGTCACCTTTTAAAGTGTATGATCATGAAACAAATGCACAGGTACAAATTTAACATCAAATATAGGCTTATGTAACCATTTAGCAAATGCATCCCAAAAGAACAGCCTCTGCAGTGAACAACTCCAACAGTCTAATGTGTATTATGTGTAACATGTATCATATTTTATTTAAATATAATTTAATTTTACTTAAATATTACCAATGAAAATAACACAAGTGAAGACAACTGTGCTAACAGAAGACCTGTTATCTAGGTTGGCAACCAGAACAGGCCATAACCCATCAAGTATCATCCCAAAATAGTAAGCGAGGAATACCGTGCCGTTGGTCGCTGTAGCGACGCTTCCGGTTTTCCGATTTGTGCCAGTGGTCGATATAGCAACTCTTGGTTTGTTTCAATAAAACAACCGGTGTAACATTTAGATTGTACATATTTCGTCTGCATTTCCGGTGACACTTTTCAAAATGGTGAAAGAGTCCTTAGTTACGAGCGATGCTGAGCGAGAAAAAGGAAGAGAAACATGGAAAATTTTCAATTTTTTATATGTATATAGGGGTATGGACATGGCCTGTGACCACCCCACTGCTCTTGAATGTGTCCCAAGTAGATCTAGACATATTAGATGACTGGAGAAGTAGTTAGGAGGTTATTTCAGATATTAATTTAGCGAGAATGCAACATAGAATCACAATACGAGATTGACAAGTAGATCTAGACATATCAGATGGTAAATAGTGTAGATCTATACCTAGCCGATGGTGAGCTGGGCACAATCATTGTCTAAAAACATCACATTACTTCTTTTTTTCCTAAAAAACTCTGCATTTATGAAATTTTAATACATTTAGTTATATTTTGAAACATAATAAGTACACGGAAGTACATGTAAATACTGTTTTCCATTCCATTTTACAACTATACCCCCTATACATATCAAGACCTGCGCTTTTATTCCGGCACCCAAATGAACATCTGCGTTTCTTCCTGTGGCATGGGAAGACTTAAAAGCAGAGTACAGATGTGGAATAAAATATACTTTGCCTTGCAACATCTGTTAAAATCCAAAATCCTGTCCCAAAACACCAAAATAACAATAAAAAAAATTATAATAAGATCAGCTGCCATATATGGATAAAAAATGTGGAGTATAACAAAGAAAAGTGAACAACAATCGCAGGTCTTTGAGAACAAGATCCTAAGAAGTAATCTTTGGGCCCATAAGGGATACAACAGTGGAGAACAGAGACCTTGAAAGAACACTGAACGAACACTTATTTAAATTCCAACAAATTATAAATGTCTTGAAACTGAACAGATTATACTGGTTGGGCCATGTAGAAAGAATTGAAGAACAGACAAATGTAAATTATGTATGTACAAGAGATGAAGGAAACAAAACCAAGGGGTAGACCAAGACAGAGATGGAAAGACAACATAGAAGAGGATATAATGGAAATTGATGTTACCAGCTGGAGAGAGAAGATTAGGAATAGAGAGGAATGGAGGAGAGCTTTATCTGCAGCAATGAACCTTAATGGCTCAGAAAGAGGAAGAAAAAGATCATCCCAAAATGCCTCTGAAAAGAGGAAGCTGGATTACTTCATGTTGCCAGACAGATAGGAATATCCCCTTGTGGTGATAACCTGCTGAAATAGCTGTCTCCTGGGTGCTCTACAAAAAGTACACAAAGCTAATGTAACCTACTCCTTGTTGTGTCTTGTAGAGCCATTTTTTTAAACATCTATTTTCTGCAGAAAAACTCAAATTCATAATTACAATGAACTCATCCACCAACCAACCAACAAGTCACTTACCATTCAGGTTTCTTATAATTCGAATTGCACAATGCCTTTCAGCAAGTTACCTACCTTTCAGATGCCAGCCTGCAAATCACTTACCATTCAAGCTGTATGATGCCTTTTCTGAAGTCTTTACTTTCCACCATGCTAGCAATTTTGCTTTCACCCAGTTGCTGTATGTCAGTTAACAACATAAAATAAACATGGTTGTATATGTGGGAATAAGAAAGTTCAAATACTCTATGCCTCATTTGAAAGATTTAATATAAAATAATATTCAGGCAATGAGAATTAACACTTGTCACAGATGACAGAACTAGAGTCATTGTAGAATCTATGATAGCAAAGTACAGAGCCACTTGTCCATGGTAAATGTTGTCTGATGAATAATTCTATTGTTGTGCACCATTACTACCTGAGAAGCTGTTCATTTTTGCTTTACTTCCACCTCACAGCATCCAAAAATTAAGACTATTATGACAATAAATTAATAGGGAATATAGTGTGTCCATATCTACCTATATCCATCAACCTACAAGAAAAAAATGTGGTCAGAATCATGGTTTGCAATCTTTTCTTCTACAACTCTAAGAGGAGCCAGCTACCCAGTTCTATAGCTGAAAGAACTGGCTAAAGTAGCTCCTGTCAAACTACAAACCTTCACCACTAAGTGCACAAAACACATTACTATTCAATCACTCAATGTATCATTACGCTAAAAACTAAATCATGGTTTCAGAACTACTAGTGCTCATGCAACTCTGACCTTGATGGTTGTGTTAAGGTCCTCCACAACATTTCGGTGGATGAGAACACTGTCACGGAAGTCACGAATGAAAGGACCCGCATCTACCTCAATCTGACCTTGTTTCAACAGCATCTGGACTTCTAGGTTGAGAATGAATCTCTGTTCATTCTCCTTTAGTCTGAAAGAAGATTTCATATAGAGATTCTCCATTATTAATGTCTCAACTACTTGTTGCAAGACTGTGAAGTTAGTATGCCAACCTTCCATGGTTCTCCAAACTTCTTTATTCTTATATTCTACTGTCAGACTCAGATTATGTAAGCCATGACAAAGTAGCATAATCATCATCATGAGAACATCATTATAATCAGAAAGACAAACAGTTGAGGTCCATAGCATTTGAAACAAGACAAGAACAGGCCAAATAGATAAATATATGATAAAATTAAAAATGGACTGACTCAATCATAAAATATTAGACTATTTAAAACAGAAGTAGGAACAGCTTTATTCAGTAACAAACACACATGTGTAACATTTTGGTTTACGCTTTAATCATACAAAAACATACAGGATGCAAAAACAGGAGAAGAACAGATATAAAAAGTCATGAGTATAATATATAAAAATAAAAGTGGATAAAATGAATTATTAGTATGTAACTTCTAAACTCATTCATGCAAGATATGATCTTTCTCACTTTAATCTCTGTGCTTATCTTATTATTCCAGTCAAGTGACACATTATGTTACTTTAGAATTTAATGTCTACAAATGATACTGATGATGAAGGCATCTCAGAGAGAAGTTATAAGATTGGAAGGGTCTTCAAAGAACTTAAAATATACTCTTAAAACCTAAAGAACAATAAGCTAAAATAATAATATACCAATAAAATGAAGGAATTGAATTCACGTACAAAAAAAAAAGAAAACAAACATTGTTACAGCAACTGTAGCCCACAAAAATTTCTCAGTAAATATCTGTTTCTAGAATAAACTTCTTCTTATTCTTCTTCTTCTTTCATTTGCTCTCAGAAAGGTGTTAGTTGTGTCACAGTTATGTGCCTTGCAACCCAATACATCCAGCTTCAGCTTGATGTATTTTTAGAATCAGATTTGTCTTTCCATTGCAATCCCTATTTACTTGGCAAGACTATTGTCTGTTTCCAGGGGCATCAATGGGAGGGGGGGGGGAGAACATTCAGCCTGAGTACTGTACCTTAGTCCCTATAAGAAATTGAAAATTTTCTCAGTTTTCTTGATAACATATCTGGACAGGAGTGGAACCACAATGGCATGTAAAAGTAAAGTCTATGAAAATCCATAAAACTCATGACACAAACATACTCTGAAATAGGGTTGGAATGAGAGACTGAACTGCAAGATATAGAACAGAAAAAAAAAATTATACTCAATAGGAAGTCAACACACACAAAAAAAATAACTTAAACCATCTCCATCTTATACAAACCTAACAAAATTCCAAAGTTAACATCTGCATTTTTTAACATAAAACCTCTGAATTTTTGCATCAAAGTTTAGTAGGTGAGAAATGACTTGTACTACCTTAAATATTTTATGTTCATAAATGCATGTTAATAACAATAAATGTAGTTATTTTTGGGTGGGCCACTTCAAATAATAATTTACCAAAGCACATTTCAGTACGGCAATTAAGATGTTTACTTACTTGGTTAGTTTGTGGGTAATCATCAATTTCATTTTTCAGTTTCTCATCCTCCTCTTGTCGTTTATGTAAGAAACTCTGCATCTCCGCTAGTGTATTTGCCTTGATTTTCAGCTACAAAAATAGTTTACATTTTTGTTTAAAATGAGAAACAACAAAGCTTTTACACAGTAAAGTGATGTAGCACAATGTTGTATGGTTAGCATTTGAAAAGCACTTTAGATGTGAGCGAAAGAAAAACAACAAAAGAACTACCTGGGATTTGATCCATTAGTGTGAGCAGCTACCTAGCTACAAGATACAGCAGGCTATCTATCACCTCCAAAATAAAAGATGCATGAGCAGGTAGGTTTTTGATGTGGCTGAAATCATGACGTTTGGAAAGGAAACAAGGTCATGATACAGACGTTCCATTGCTTAAATTCAGTCTCCCACAATTACCAATTTGAGATGCATACACACATGGTCTCCTACAAATGTCTAGTGCTAATTAAACAACAATAACAACATGTAAACAAACAATTTTTTACAGCTTCAGGTACACATTTTTCAAATGAGAAACAATGAAGCTTTCACATACTCAGGTGATTTAGCTTAGCGTTGTATGGTTCGCACTAGAGAAACAGCAAACAAAGAACTTTAGACATGATAGAAAGAAAAATGATAACAAAATTACCTGGGAATTGAACCACAGACTCCAGCAAGGCAACTTTAAGTGATGGAATTTCTATGTCAAGACCTAGTTTCCTTTCCAGGTGTCATAATTTCAGCAACATTAAAGGCTTGCCTACTCAAGTACCCTCTTTTGGAAGTGTTAAATAGCTGAGTGGATAGTGTGCTACTTCCTGCGGGTAGGTAGCTGCTCACCCAATCAGAGTCTGTGGGTTGAATGCCAGACAACTGTCTTGTCATTTTTCTTTCTCTCACGTTTGAAGTGATTTGCCTATTAGTTTTTGAGTACTAATCAAGCAGTACTGCACAAAGTGGCAAAATTTTACCACTTCCAGTTTGTCTGTCGAGTGCCGTTTGGTTGGTAAAATTTTACCACTGTTTCATGTCGAAAAAAACGGTGTAATTTTTTAATTGTACACGTTTTATTTGCGCATGACCAGTGAACTTTCATAGTTCCGTCCGAAGTGTGCCTAACAACTGAGTGAAAATGGGTCTTTTTTTTTTTTAGAAATTTCAATATTTTGTGTGATTTCTGAGGCATACAGACAAGATCTACAACCAGACCACTGTTCTTGAATGTGTCCCAAATAGATTTTGACCTATAAAACGCTATAAAACAGACTGAAGAAGTGGTTAGAAGGTTATTTCAGACATTACTGTACTGAGTTTGCTACATTCTATCACAACGAGATCGGATGAAGCTACAGGTGATCTAGACATTGCCGATGGTAGATCTAGACCTACCCAATGGTAAGTAGGATACAATTACCAGATAAATTCATCACACTACTTCTTTTTTCCTAAAAAACTCTTTATTCTTACATTTACAGCTATTTTGATGCATAATACATATACTTTTATCATGGAAATACTTTGTTATTTAAATTTTACAACTATACCCCCTATACAGATCAAGACCCGCGCTTTTAATTTGGCACAAACTGAACATCCATGTTTTTCTGCAGCACGGAAAGAGTTAATGATATCAATAATGATTTTTAGTGAATTATAAATCTGTTAGAAAATATATAACTAGATTAAAATGCTAAATGTCTCCCCGAAAAAAAAAAAAGTAAATTGTTAAAAAATATAAAACATGTGGCATTAGCACTTGAAGTGTTTCTGAGACTTCACTTTTCAAGGCCTCACATTCTAGAGATATAGTGCCTGTTCTCTTCTGCATGTACTTTTTTCCCTAACAGTTTTGTCATGTTCCCATTTCAGCAGCATTCTCTGGACAAAGAAAGCAGACTGTAAACTCAGTGTTACTTGTTTTGGAAACAATCTCTTAAACATTTTCTTTACCCCTGTACTCCATAAAATATTGCCATTCTAAAGAAACAGAAAAAAATTTTTAAAAATAGAAAAAAAAAAGGAACATGAGATCTTAGCTAAAATACATTTGAAATGGTAATAAAAATGTAACAAATACCTATCTACAAACAAAAATACAAATGATTTCTAGACAGCATACCAGAGACTCGCTTTCCACTTTAACACGTCTCAGTTTACACATTCTCTCCCACACTAGGGAATCCAATCCTTCAGGGGCATTGGTAACCTTGTCCAGATCATCCAATCCTGTGCTTATCTCATGTTTCTGATGAGCCAACTGTAATGATGAAGATGGCCGATCGATGAACGGATTCTGATTCTTGCCACCACCACCAACATCAACTGAACGATACTTGTGAATTCTGAAATTGTGAAAAAATAAACACGAATATTTTTCATTTCTAATATCTGTATTAAGTACAATAAATAACAGAGATTTATCTGCTCAGTCTGAACAGAAACAATGCACATATTAAAAGCAAAAGACACTGCAAATGCTAATGTTGAGGGAAAAAGAAAGAGTGGTTGACTTTGACTAAAGACAACCTGCAGAAACAATAACAGCACCATACAAAGGCTGGCTGCAGACTTTGAAAAGAGGATAGAATTTGTTGCTGCTCTGCATGGCACCACAAGGTGTACTGGGCAGTGTTTTTTAGTCAAACACCAACCAACAACATGATCTGAATACCCAGTACAGAATGTAACTGACAGTAAATAATGATCCTTGAACTAATGAATTTTTTTTTAAATTTGAATTTTAGAGTTTATGACTTCATTAAAGTCCCTTATTTATGTGACTGAACTTCTGTTGTATTTATTTTCCCTTCTTTCACTGACAGCCATATTCACAGTGAAATTCAGTGTGGCCTGCCATGCTAGTGAATATTATTCAAGCCGTATGCACAGTGAAATTCAGTGTGCCCTGCCATGCTAGTGAATCTTATTGAAAGCTGTATGCACAGTGAAATTCAGTGTGCCCTGCCAAGCTAGTAAATATTATTCAAGCCGTATGCACAGTGAAATTCAGTGTGCCCTGCCATGCTAGTAATCTCTGGAGGCTGTTTTCCTCTTATAGTGTCCTAGGTAACTCATTTTTTTATGGCTGGATCATCAGGAGGATGGCAGTAGCACACACTAATGCACAATTTTCTAAATGAGAGGACAAGTCACTACTGACTAGCCTAACAAACAAACAAACAAACAACACACACGCATGCACAGAGAGAGAGACAGAGAGAGAGAGAGAGAGAGAGAGTAGTAGTAGTAGTAGTAGTAGTAGTAGTATTGTCTCACTTTTAAAAATGTAACTGAGCATTAATGTCAGAGATCAAGCACGAAAGATTTATAAATGATGGAGGATCATGCATAGCATAAGCTAAAATAATTCTGTTAGTAACATGAAAGAAATGAATTCACGTGTGAAAAATGAAAAGAAAAAAGCTGCTGCAGCAACAGTTAGATGTATATACAGGGAGTTTGCAAAGTCAGTATGCATTATCCCAGTATCAATTCCAATACCCAGTATCATAGTGGTATCCTAGTGGCTGCAATATCCAGGCATATCTATCTGTACATTAGCATGTTGAAGTCTACTGTTGTGTAGAATTCACTGTATTCAGTCTGTCTTCTGTGTTTGTGTATTCAATTGTTAAGCACCATTTGAAGTGCATGATGGGTGAATTGTTTAAACCAGTTTATTCACTATGGTTCTTTCACTGGAGGAAAGTGTTTGTTTGCTGAACAAAAATTTTGAGAAGGCAGTACATACACTGTTTTAGTGCAGGAGCAGTTTACTGAAAAATTACCAAGAACATTCATACCTCATTGCAATGCAGTTTATAAACTTACTGAGAAATTTTGTGAAACAGGCTCGGTGTTAGATGCACACCATCATCATAGTGGGAGATCATCTAAACTTAACGAGGAGAAGTTATCGAACATTTCTGACTCTATGCTCCAGAGTCCATCAAAGGCTTTGTGTAAGTTAGCACAACAGGAAGGTACTGGGCTTGCAACAGTACATAAAGCAGTCAGAGAAAATTTGAAACTCTTCCCATATAAAGTAACTGCAGTCCAGCAATTGCTGCTTGCGGATCATGAAAAACAACTCCGTTACTGTACATAGTTTACAAATTTCACTCAAACTAAAACTGCTTATGTTCTTGATGTACCTTTTTTTTTACAGTTTCACCTCCTGGGTTACTTTAACACACAAAATACACATATATAAATATTTCACAAGCAAATCTAAAAAAAGTGTTTGCGAATAAAATAAAAATTAAACATGTTTAAGCTTGCATAGATGCACAAGGACATCACTTCCAACATTTGTTATATGATGCATGTCTGATTAGCTTACATTACATAACATTTTTTATCAGCACACCTGATCAGCGACTCCAGTCACTCTAGCATATGGCAGGTAGATGTGCCTAGATATTGCAGCCACTAAGACACCCACTATGATACTGGAATCAATACTGGGATACTACACAATGACTTTGCTTCTTCTTCTTCTTCGTTCACATTGTCTGTCTATATCTGGAGTCCTGTCTCTTGGATAAATCTCACTGTTTTTTGTAACTCATGTATGGAACCGTAGAGCTTATCTTCTTTAGTGGTTTCACTGGGCCAGTAATTATTTCTCAGTGTCTCGTAGTTGATGCAGTTCTGGAGGATATGTTCCACAGTTTGGGGCACCTGGGCACATGTACATAGATTAGTAGTACCAACCTTAAACTTTGTATACATATGACTTCAGAGTCGGCTGTGTCCTGTTCGGAGACGGAAGATGGTGACTTGTTCCTTTCTGTTTAGCATGTGATAGTCATCATGTGGTGGTGTTTGTGGCTTCCTGTAGGTTTTTATCATGCTTTTCTTCTGATTATAGGTGACTGGTATGTCTGATTGCTCCATTTCAGTGCCCTCTTTAGCCAGATGGTCAGCTTTCTCATTGCCTGGTATCCCACAGTGGGAGGGAATCCATTGCAAAGTGACTCCATGTTGTAAGCCAATTTTTGACAAGGCATCTTTAAGGTCTGGTAGTTTGTTGCACAATGACTTTGCGAAATCAATGTATATTTACTCTGGGACTGGATCAGTCAGTATTTAGAATAAAAAAAAAAATTTAAAAAACACTGATGGAGTACATGAGGGACTATTCTGTCTAAGTTGAACCTATGGCAAGCACACCTGATCATAAAGTCTGAATCTGATGTACAGCTGTCACTATAACCAGCAGAAACCTATTACAACTTCATGAACTACCTTTACATTTGCTGCAACCCAAGAATTTTAAGCTGAAAAAGATGAACATTATTTTTCCACAGGTTAAAAAAAAATACTTTGGAATACCTGGTGATGAGTGAGATGTCTTACTGAAGTCAAATCAATGATAACTGCCACAAAAAAACTATCTGTTGCTATTTATCTTTACTTCTCTGCTGTCCTTGACACAGACTAACTGCTGAAACACTGGGTTATCTTCCACTGTCATTTCTCCTCACTGTTTTATTTTCTAGTAAACTGAACTATGGACCTCATTCTCTAAACAGAACCAGACTAAATATGAGCACAGAGCATTCCAACATGCTTTTTTTCTAGAGTGATAAATGCTTCACATGAAACAATACAACAAAACAAGGAGCCTTTGGAAATGATGGTTACTTACCTTGGTCGTTTCTTGAATTGTTTGTATAATGCATCAGATAAAAGCGACGAAATATCATTAAATTCCTTTTTGAAAGATCTGTCTATGTATTTATCCTCTGCTTGCAGATTGTCATACTCATTGCGGAAAATCTCCAGATTCTTCCGTGTTTCCATGACAGCCTCACTGGCCAGGATCTGTGGAAGTGACATTGAGAAACTAAGGCAATGGCATTATGCTTAATAAAATGTATTGTATTTCTGATGAGTATTTTAAATGTATATCTTTATAAGGGAAATAACATCTCCATATCCACAACAACTCATCTTAATTCACATTTGAAGTATTTTTCCACATTTAAGGATGTGTTATAAAGGACAACAAGTACAGAAATGTGAAGCCCTTAATTTTTTCTTGAATTTTTCTTGTCTGAGAAGACCCATCCAAGCAGTTATACATAATAGTTTCTTTATGTTCATTATTCTATCATAGCTATTCTCAACACTTTTCTTGGTTGACCCAAAGCATTAGAACGAATCTGTTCTATATAAAATGAGACAGTTTTGCTTAGGATGTACTTTAATCTGTACTTTCCACTTACAGCATGCACCTTTGGGTAGACATAACTCTATCACTAACACCTGAATTTCTGAATCATTCTGATGATCGCTTCATGAAATATTTACATTTCCTCACCTTCAGATTTTTTTTGTGCTCCAGTAACTGAAGGAGACCCCCCTCTTGAATCTCAATCTCTTCCTGCATCAACATAGCATAGCGGAGCCTCAGAATTTTCAGCTCTTCCTGCAATGCAGCACAATGGCAACTCAGGTCATTAGCTTGGTTTTGTACACATATTAGTGTGTGAATTTACTCTCTTAACCTGTAAGGTATGTAGCTGTCTACTACATCAGTCAGCAGAGCTTGGGTAAGTGGTAGGGCGTCTTAAAAGAAATGAAAAACAAAATTTTTGCACCCTACTCTTCATGTCCTCTCAGTGCAGGCTAGAAAGACTGGGTAGCTGACACACAGAGACACAGTAATGTCACTGTCCTTGAAGTAACTGAGAAACTTGACATTCTCAAGACCAGTGAGACTGTGTGAAATGACAATGATGATGCAATATTAGAGATATTTATAACAAAGGCAGGAAACTGCACCACATCTGGAGCCAGTAAATATTTTTAGCAATTATTTACTTTCAAGCATGTGATAGCAGAGCCTCTCCAAAATTCCAAGGACAGCTCCCTTGAAACAATTATAGAACTCAACATAATCATTCCTGTGGCGGGGAGTGGAGCTAGATACATTAATTTTATGTAAAATATGCAAATACATGATTAGTAAAATGTTAAGTATCTGCAAAACATATCGAATCTCAACAGTTTAACAGATATGATGATAACTGTTTTTCTGTTTATTCACATTCATTTCCTAATTTAGATGTTAATAAATTATTTTTGAACATAAAGCTTGCAATCCACAGAAATTGCATATTCTAAAAAAAAATTGTAAAAACAAATTCTTCATATATTTTCATTATTTTTTCCTAATCTCAGTTGTCCAGTTTTGGTTTCAGCTACACTGTGGTATTATTCCCATGTGGCATAGTGATTAGAGCAACTGTTTCTCTTGTGAAAGTCAGTGGTTCACGTCCAGCAGGAGGCACTCACTCACCCAACTGTGTGATTGGGTAACTGGTTCCTTCTGGAATTGGGGAATGTGAGACAACAGGACAAGGAAAATATGGGCACCAACGCCACATCCCCAGATGTCTCTATGACAGGAGTGTTTTTCAGGGGGGGGGGTTAAATGTAGTATTCCATCTGGTATCACTAGTCCATCCCTCAGCGTTTCAGTAAATATTAAGCTAATCAGTTTACACTCTGTTTTTTGCCTAGGGCAGTGTTTTCCAATGTGGGATGTATGCTCTATTGGGGGGGAGGGGGCAGAGGAACACTGGATGATGAGATATCAAAATCTTTGAGGCTCTGATGTGAGGCATGATCCAAAAAA
The DNA here is from genome assembly GCA_009760885.1 of Achatina immaculata. Taxonomy (NCBI): domain Eukaryota; kingdom Metazoa; phylum Mollusca; class Gastropoda; order Stylommatophora; family Achatinidae; genus Lissachatina; species Lissachatina immaculata. The sequence continues at coordinate 26,248,520 of CM019691.1, read as the reverse complement.
AGTTAGGAAGTGCTGATCTAGGGGCATAATTGCATTTTAGAGGTTAGCACATTCTTAAAGATAAGCAAATGAAGTTGCTTCCCCTTACAATAGAGCACATTAGGGGATCAGCTTTGAATCATAAATCTGAAAATAGCCAACCAATCTTCAAATCTGAATATAGGGCTGATGTGCACAATTTCTTCTCAACAGATGTTTGGTATAAATGCTATGCTTCACACTTAATACACAGAACACTAAGTTTATATATAAACAACTGAGTATGTGAACTTGGCACAGACTGCAGAATGACAACTGGAGATAATAACCACAAATTTACAATTTTAAAATTGTACGAAATTTTCTTATATGTGGAGTGTCATATTAGCAGAAAACAAATGCCGCATACTTTAATCAATGCATGACAGGATGAAAAACTTGCCTGAAAAATCACCAGCATAACTTTGATCTTCCTTATGAACAGCACATTCAGAATGTCATCAAATGCTTGAAGGCTTTCTTGAATGGTTAGCTGAATTTTCCTCAACTCCAGTTCCAGTTGCTGGATACAGACATAAACAATACAGATTAATGCACATTACAAGCAAGTAAATAATGAAGAAAAATTTTTAAAAAAGAAAAGAAAAACTGCTGCCAAAAAAAAAAAATGATGACTTTGGTTTTTTCACTTGCATGCAACAGGGGTGTGAAGCATTCATGCATTCACATTTCTAGGCCACTACAGGACTGTGAAGTTGGGAGGACAGCACCTGTCAACTGTCCTCGCCTCCTTTCTTTCCCAGGGAAACCCCAGGTACCCATTTCTTGAGGCTGGGTTAGGGGGTGAAGATGATGTCCAATTAGGCAATCAGCGACCCACAGCTGATATGCCAGCGTCAGGGTTGCGAACCATAGCTGACCAAGACCCTGCCCCACTTCTCAGTTGGTACCCCTAGTAACAGGCCTAGCCTGGCTAACAGGGTGGGGATTGCTATAGTCTCCATGGTGGTGGAATCTGCTAAAGAAGCAATGCACACTCCCTGCTTTTTAGATATACTCCAGGACTGAAAAAATTGCCACTATAACCCACTCCCACGCCAATACGATGTTGCAGCCCAATGCCTCCACAGCATCAGCTGCAAAGAACAGCAGTTCACAGTTACAGGGAAATAGCACAAGACAAGACAAGATGAGGCTAAGTCCCAAAAGAATTCTGCTTATATTTATAAACCACACATAAAAACATTTATGTATCCAGAACTCAAATGCTGAAGTATTTTTTTAAAATCAGGTTTCAAAACATATTTTCAGAGAAAAAAAAATCTCACCTTCTTGAACTTTTCTCTTTCCTCATTTAGATCTTGAACTTTCTTCAAGTATTCCTTGTACAACTTCTGCTCCTCCTCAGTGAATTCCTCCTCCTTTTTGATCAGCATAAAGGGTGGCTTGGGAATATCCTAGACAAATTGCAGGAATAACACTATGTAATAAAACTAGGGACAGAATGAAAGGTGTGATGTTACACACTAAAGTATGCAAAAAAAAAAGCCTTGGAAATTCATGAACATGCATTTGCAGACAAAGTTTTTTCTTCTTTCTTTTGTATGTATCTTCCTATACCAACAAGTCTTCTTCTTAGTTCACTTCTACCACCAAGACTAGCGAGTGATCCTACTGAATTTACTCCTGTGGTCCTTAATAGAACCACAAGAGGTCCTGTGGTCCTCCTGTGGTCGCAAAGAGGACCACAAGAGATCCCTGAGAGGACCACAAGAGGTTCAGAGTATTGTGGGGTGGGCCTGTATTCTCGGTGGGTCACAGAAGCAGGATTGCGTGACACTGTGATTTTTGTTGCACCAGTTTAATCTAGAGTTGGACTTTCTCATCGGAAAACCTCGACATGGTTTGGATATCGGTATATACCTGCCAGCTGAGAGGTGGTTGCCTATCCAGCCTAGAGTTGGACTTTCTCACCAGAAAACCTCAACATGTTTTGGATATCAGTATATCCCTACCGGGTGAGAGGTGGTTGCCCATCCAGTCCAGTGTTGGACTTTCTCACCGGAAAACCTCAGCATGATTAGGATACATATATATCCCTGTTGGGTGAGAGGTGATTGGTCCAGTGTCTCCAACTTCAGCATTTTGTGATCATGGCCGCTACCCTTCCTAGTTGTGACCAGGATGGAGCTTTTGTCCAGGAGGACAAATCCTCGCCACTAGTAGGTTTCACCCCTGGGTTAAGCTGGTTTAGGCGTATTATCCCAGTATGGGCGTATTTAGGATGTGACTGACCTCTAGAGGTACTGGTTTATGCATATTTCACCAGTATGGGTGTAATACAGACGTGGCCGGCATCTAGAGCAGAGGTGCTGTGGTATGAGTAGCTCTCGTCGCGAGACTACTGGACATACTGATTAAACTTCACTTTATCCTTTCCATCACCTTTTTCTCAGTGGTGCCACATGGCAACCCTAATCGCATTTTCACATTTCCTTCATTGGCCGGGAGGAGTTTCACCCCATGCATGGCAGCCGAAAATCTTGCCAGCAGTATCTTAGTTTAACACCTCGGTTAAGCACGTTTAGGCAACCTCTGGGTATATATAGGATGTGGCCAGCCTCTAGAGCAGAGGCACTGTGATTTGAGTAGCCCTGAGACTACTGGTTACTTCACTTAATACTTTCCTTCACCTTTTCCATGGCGGCACTGTGCAACAAACCTAATCGCATTTTTCTTCATTGGTCGGGAGGAGTTTATGTTTGTTGACCAATATGACAGAATATATATAAAGAGTAAGCTCTTACTTCAAAATAATATATATAGCACAACAACTGAAGCTAAGAGTCATTTAATGTTATGTATACTCCACACTCTTCTATGTCTTGAAGTTTCATTCACTCATATGCATGTCCCTTGCGGAACTTTGCCTCCCAAACAGCACTCCTGTAGGCCTCTCGGTTGTGAGCAAGATGGTCTTCTGCTGCTGCATCCATTTGCAGATCGTCAACGATGTCTTACAGCCATCTTCGTTTTGGTCTTCCTCTCTTTCTTTTTCCCATTATGTACCCTTCCAAGACGGTCTTCTCTAAATTATCATGACATTTAATGTGTCCAAAATATTTAAGTTTTCTCTCTTTAATCCTCTTTACTAGCCAGCCTTCTTCAATATTAAGCTCTTGTAGTATAGATATATTTGTTCTTTTTTGTGTCCATGATATTTGGAGAAATCTTCTGTAGCATTTACATTCAAAGGCATTTATGTGTTTCTCAGCTGTTTTGTTAAGTGTCCAGGTCTCACAGGCATATGTTGCGATGGGAAAGATGCATGCCTTTAAAAATCTTATTTTTGTGGTTCTGTCTGCTCCTCTCCACAGATTCTTTATTTGTTTTACTTTCTGAAGAGCAGTAGATGTCCTCCTTTTAATTTCCCTCATTGTATCTCCATTATTAGTTAGTAGTGATCCAAGATATAAAAAACTCTCCACTTCTTCCAGTTTTTCCTCATTGATACATATTTCAGCTGCCTTGTTTGTTTTGTCAGTTGTCATCAACTTAGTTTTCTTTGCATTAAGATAGAAGTTCTGCTCTTCGCTGTTCTTACAGACTGACATAATTAGTTTTTCCATTCCTTTTTGTGTTGTGGACAGTAACACTGTGTCATCAGCATATCTAATCTCTAGTATTTCATAACCTCCAGTTGTTATGGCATCGTAATATTCTTTGTCTACATCTTCTCTAACATTTCTCATTATATTTTCAGTATACAAGTTAAATAAGTAAGGTGACAATATGCACCCCTGACGGACCCCTTGTTTTATGTCAAACCATTTATTCTTACTTGAAGTAGGGACATTAAATATGAAAACCAAAAAATAAATATAATGTGGGCATATAGAAGAATAGGGTGAATTTCATAGGCAAAAATGAAAACAAAGAAGTACTAAATCAAGTGAAAAATAAAACAAGAAATAATGAAAAACACAAGAACCAGATTATTAGAATATTTCAGTCATATAAAGATCATATATTGTATTCATAATATAAAAATGAACCATACTTGAGGGAAAAGTTGAATAAAACAAGAGAGCAAGAGTATGGCACAATTGCAAATGGGTAAATAACATATATAGAGATGGACTGGATTCAGCTTATCTGTGCGCACAGTGAAAATAAGGAGGAAAGAGCAAGGTAGGGGATAGAGGGGGGCACACTGCGGTAAACTATTCCCTATGAAGGTGGAACTGGAAGATGGTGTACAAACACCAGCTGTGTGAGATTCCCAAGGAATACAGAAACTGACGTTTGCACTGTTAGAATTAATCTGCATGGGACTCTATGATATACAATTTTTAAAAAGAGCGGACAGCTAAACTTTTTGAAAGATTTCACAGCAATGAGAAATACACTGCTATACTCAGTGAATGTCACAGTAGCTTTGGATTATGTAGACCATACTACAGAAGCATAGACAGGTTAATATACTTACTCAAAGAGTTTGCTTAAATTTTACATGACATTTTTTTTTTGTGTTAAATCTGTTGTTAAATACACTTAACCAGACAAAATCTAAGGCCCTCTCTCAATCTTACTGTTATAAAACATATCAGGCATAAGTACATTAACTCTTTCCATGCGTATGGTCGAATTTTCGACATTTCCGGTAGTCCCAAGCGTGCGTATGGTCGAAAATTCGACAATTTTATTTCTCGAAAGCAGTCCAATCCACCTTTCACTTTTAAAATTAACTGCGCATGTCAAAAATAACCTTCTTCCTTTCTACTCAGCGTGGGAGCGCGAAGCAGACATTTTCCGAAGCTTTGTGTTAAGTTTTTGTGCAAAATATCAAAGTATATCGAACTGTGGACATGCCTTTCGACATGGCAGATTTTACTGAATGTACCTCCAGTAGTTCTAGACCTGTTAGACAGAGTACAGTAGCTTTTAGAGAGATGTTAGCGACAATAACTGGTAGGAAACGTGACGAGAAATCTGACCGGTGTGATTCTGACAGTGATACTGATCTTGACAGTGGTTCTCAGTCTGACATTGCTTTTAGTGTAGTAGACAGTGACAGTGACTATCGTCCATCGACAAGTACAGCTACGTCTGCTCCTCCACCTGCCAAAAGGCAAAAGAGGAATGTTTCTGTGGCTCACAACAGATGCAGAACCAGAACCAGAACCAGAACCTGAACCTGAACCAGAACCAGAATCACCATGGAGATTAGCACAGGTAGATGAAGTAGTAGGTTCTGCTACTGAAGACTGTGATGGCAGTGGTGTGTTGCTCAATCTTGGCAATGATAGGACACCTTTGACTTTTTTCCTGGGACTTTTCACAGAGGATGTTGTGGACAGTCTCATTAGCAGCATAAATGAATATGCTGCTATGAAACTTAGCCAGCCTGAGACTGTAAAGAAGTGCAGTAGACTACAGCAGTGGGTACCTGTTGATCGTCCAGAAATTTATAAATTTCTGTCAACACTAGTAGCCATGAGCATTCAACCGAAACCCAGAATCGGTGACTATTGGAGCACCAAATCATACTTTCACAGTGCATTTTTTGGACAGACGTTGCCCAGGGATCGGTTTCAGCTGATATACAACACCATGTTGCATGTTGGTGAAGCTGATAGTGAAGGTAAGTCCAAAACTGAGCCATTTCTCAATCAGCTATTGACATCATTTCAGGCAGCCTATTACCCCCACACTGAGTTGAGCATTGATGAGATGGTAAATGGCTACAAGGGACGCTGGAAGCACAAGCAGTACAATAAAACCAAACCATCGAAATATCATATCAAGACATTTGGCCTTTGTGACTCCAACACAGGCTATGTTTTCAACCTGTTGGTATATTTCAGTGGTAACACCTCCTACAGCTCTGCCAGTGCTGACAGCAAAGTAAATGCAGTGAAAGTTTTTGATACACTGATGCAGCCACTCACAGCTTTACATCACTTGTATGCAGACAGGTTTTACACCAGTTTTCCACTGATTTCATTTTTGCAGGACAAAGGCCACAATTACACTGGCACGTTGAATGTCTTGCGTAAAGATTTTCCTCAGGAGCTAAAAACTCTCACAGTACCTTTGAAAAAGCCAATGTACTATGTGATAGATGATGAGCACAAGCTTCTTTGTGTCTCCTGGAGGGAAAAGGAAAAAAAGAAACCTGTCCATGTTGTGACAACACATGGAAATGCAACCAGAATTTGTGTTGTCAGTGAACATGAACCAGAAAAGGAGGAATATGAAAAGCCTGCTGTCATTCACACATACAACCAGTGTATGAATGGCTGTGACAGGGTTGACCAAATGGTCTCCTATTATGGCTTTCATGGAAGAAAGACTGTGAAGTGGTGGAAAAAGATCTTCACTTGGATTTTGGAAGTTGTGCAGGTGAATGCTCACATCTTATATTTGTATTGTGAGGTGCCTGCCAGGGAACAGAGATCTCTGCTCTTTTTCAAGGAACATCTCATTGAAGCCCTGAGATCTCTGGCAGTCACCAGCACCAGTCCTGCTGCTATTGTGTCATGCCACCAAACACCAGGAAGGAAAGCAAAGCCACCAGTAAACAACAGGTACACAGGTAGTCACCTGGTGAAGGGGGGTACCTCACTCATTCGTTGTGCCTACTGTGGCAAAGGCAAAAAGATAGTGAGGACAAGGATCTACTGCACAGGGTGCCAGGACAAACCTCATCTGTGTCCAGCAGAATGTTTTTACAATTATCATCAGCCATCTTGAGCAAGATGCTACTGATTCCCCAACTCCATTTGTCTGTGCTTGTCTGCATTTTCTGTTTGGGCCATCTCTTTCTGGTTGTCTTTATTTCCTATCCATGTCTTGGACTGGACTGGAGACAGCAGATGACAGTGTGTTGTAAGGTGTTCATGTGTTGTTCTGTAAATATTTTTGTGTTATTCTGTAAATATTTTTCCACATTTCTTGTAAATATATTCTGTACATAATGTTTTTTTTTTGTACATATGAAATGATTTTTTATATTTTGTTTGTCTGCTCACTGCAGCTGTAACAATGATAAAAAGTCCTGCACATAAATCTACAGCTCTGTTGGTCAGTAGATATCTCTTTTATTTGTTCTTTGTAATTTTGTTTGTTTTTGGTAGTGTGAAAATTTTTTCTCATTTTCTCAACAGATTTTTTTTTGTACCAAAATATGCTTTCATGTACTTTTTTCTAATTTCAGGGCCACCCAGTCTGCAGCAACCTTTTATCAGTCAGTAAAATAGCCACCCAGTCAGCAGCAGCCTTTTATCAGTCAGTAACAGGGCCACCCAGTCAGCAGCAGCTCTTAGCAGCTCTTTATCAGAAGACCCTGAAGAAAGCTGCCAAATAATTCCTGACCAGGTCAGTCATCACTTTAGTCTGCACCATAACCAGGTCCTTTTCAGGACCACCCCAGTCATCACATTAGTCTGCACCATAACCAGGTGCTGATGTGAAAAAGCGATGGAAAGGATAAAGTGAAGATTAATCGGTATGTTCAGAAGTCTCGCGACGAGAGCTAGTCATACCACAGCACCTCTGCTTTAGAGGCCGGACACATCCGATATACATCCATACTGGTGAAATATGCCTAAACTGGCTTAACCCAGAGGTGAAACTCATGTCATGGTACCTCCACTCTAGAAGTTGAACACGTCCTAAACGCGCCCATACTGGGATAATATGCCTAAATCAGCTTAACCCAGGGGTTAAACCTACTAGTAGCGAGGATTTGTCCTCCTGGACAAAAGCTCCATCCTGGTCACAACTAGGAAGGGCAGCGGCCACGACCACAAAACGCTGAAGTCGGAGACACTGGACCAGTGCAGTCTAGACAGGCAACCACTTCTCACCTGACGGGGATATATGCATATCCTAATCATGCTGAAGTTTTCCGGTGAGAAAGTCCACCACTGGACTAGATGGGCAACCATCTCTCACCTGGCAGGGATATACTGATATCCAAAACACGCAGAGGTTTTCTGGTGAGAAAGTCCAACTCTAGATTAAACTGGTGCAATGAAAACCACAGTGTTCTGTGACCCACCGAGAATACAGGCCCAAGCACCATGATACTCTGAACCTCATATGGTCCTCTCGGGGATTTCTTGTGGCCCTCACGGGGACCACAGGGGGACCATAAGACCAATCAAGGACCACAGGAGTAAATTCAGTAGGATCATGGGGCAATCTTGGCGGTAGAAGCGAATGAGGAAGAAGAAGAAGTACTGGCATAAGGGAAATAAGAACTTTACTTCTGTAAGATGGAGAGTTACTAATATTCTAGAACTTTCAGTCATCTTCACAAGTCCCATTTGTTGTCAAAAACTGACTAATTAGGGTGAACTAGTGAAAATCTGACCATCATGAGAAAGGTAGGAAGAAGTTTCTAAAACTTAACAGCATGTGTGGTAATTGGCACGAGTTTGAAACAGCAACGAAAGGAAAATCCCGAGACTTCACAGCAGAGCTGGGAAATATAAAAACTGAAAAACTGAAAACACAGAAGTCTCAGACAGAGATGGCTCAGATTTAGGAGTCAGAGAATGATGATTTTTTGATAGTCAGAGTTAGAGTTTTCCAGTCATAGTTGCTAGGTAGGACCATGATTCCTTATAGCTTGTTGTAGGAGTAATGCTCCAGTTATGTAAAGTATTGTTGTTTGTCCCAATGGACATAGTTTTGTGCAGGAGTGTTGGATCATGTTTCTTACCAGAGTTTTGTGTAGGAGTGTTGGATCATGTTTCTTACCAGAGTTTTGTGTAGGAGTGTTGGATCATGTTTCTTACCAGAGTTTTGTGTAGGAGTGTTGGATCATGTTTCTTACCAGAGTTTTGTGTAGGAGTGTTGGATCATGTTTCTTACCAGTTTTTGAGTTGAGATATCAGGGAGGTTCTCCTATTGCTTAGTGTAGGACTTAAGAGGGAAGGGTTATAATGTTTTTGGGATATTGATTCAAATGGTTGGAATAGTGTGATGATTCGAACTGAAGTCTGTAAGTATGTCCTAAGTTATGTTTTGTCCATATGGCGGATAACTCCCTTGCCGGGACACTTAGCATTATGCATTTTTTTGAACTGTCAGATTTTCTTGCCTTAATCCATCCCTCATCTCGTCATCCACATCTATTGTGATATTAAAGCTTTGTGTTTCCTTGAAAATTATAAACTGGAGACTGTCATGACAGCATGTTCTTTTCTTGTGTTGCATCATGGAATGACAGGCTGGTCATTATTAGTCTTGTGGTCAAGGACATCTCTATTATAATTGTAACACAATAATTGGTGTATAAGTATACACTATACACTAAGCACTGCAGTAAAGCTGTGATACCAGAATGTATAAAATCAGAAAAAAGTAGGAGCAGCTTTATTACTTAACGATTACAAAGTTGTGACATTTCGGCGTGAGCCTTGATCATACAAAAATATACAGGACGAAGAAATAGAGAGAGGAGATAAAGTATAGATTCACATGAATACTGTTTAAAAAAAAAAATTTTTTTAAAGGGGTACTTAGCTGTAAATTGCAAGGTGTGGCTTGTCCGGCGGTGTGTGTCAGGAATGGATCTGGTAGGACGTGGAAATTGTTTAAATAGAGACCTGTGACATGTGGTCGGTGGGTTGTAACTGGGGGTGGTGGATGGGGAACCGGGGAGGGGAGAGAGAGTGACACACTACTGGCCTAGCTAGGAGAAATTGAAACAGGTGATTGGGGAAGAGGGGTTGCAGAGAAGAGGGGTTGCAGAGAAAATAGCGGGGTTGCAGAGTGATGCTTGAGGAAGTTTGAAAAGTAAGAAGGGGTGGATTTAGTGGAGAGGTACTATAATGATTGAAGAAGATGATGTTACGTGTAACTAAACAGCGAGTTTAACCCATGTGGTTAAATATCCTGAGACTTCAAGATAAAACTATTTTTCACTACATTACTGCCTTTAAAAAGCAACTTAGTTAACAGCAGTCAAAGAAATAAATTAGTTATACTTTTACTTTTAAGCTTAAAAAACAGAAAGTTTCAAAGTTCAGCAATAATATACGGAACAAAAACATGGGTTAAACTCGCTGTTTAGTTACACGTAACATCATCTTCTTCAATCATTATAGTACCTCTCCACTAAATCCACCCCTTCTTACTTTTCAAACTTCCTCAAGCATCACTCTGCAACCCCGCTATTTTCTCTGCAACCCCTCTTCTCTGCAATCCCTCTTCCCCAATCACCTGTTTCAATTTCTCCTAGCTAGGCCAGTAGTGTGTCACTCTCTCTCCCCTCCCCGGTTCCCCATCCACCACCCCCAGTTACAACCCACCGACCACATGTCACAGGTCTCTATTTAGACAATTTCCACGTCCTACCAGATCCATTCCTGACACACACCGCCGGACAAGCCACACCTTGCAATTTACAGCTAAGTACCCCTTTAAAAAAAAATTTTTTTTTTTAAACAGTATTCATGTGAATCTATACTTTATCTCCTCTCTCTATTTCTTCGTCCTGTATGTTTTTGTATGATTAAGGCTCACGCTGAAACGTCACAACTTTGTAATCGTTAAGTAATAAAGCTGCTCCTACTTTTTTCCGATTTTATACACTCTATTATAATTGTGTGCTCTTGTTGAGAACCTGTGGTGTGCTGTTACTTTGTGTTTACTTTAGTAACAACTTAGTGGATTCCAATTTCTTGGAATAGTTAATTTGAACAGTAAGGAGAAAGCTAATTACACTCACACTCTCTGGTAAACACACAGCTGGCTAATCTAACTCATTCTTCAATAGGCATTTCTGCCTTTCAAATGTCAATCTATTCTGCTTTAATTTGACAAATTTCTTTTTTTTTTTTCATCTGGCTTCTCCAGACCATTCTCTGTGTGTGTGTGTTCATGTGTGTGTGTGTATGTGCAGGTGCATGCATGTGTGCATGTGTTTCTCTGGCAAGAAAAGCCATGTCTCACAATACTGTGGTTTCTCTAACTTACCTGTTGTGCAGAATGCTTTCACTTCTCAGAACATGCTCTACAACATGGATTGTTTTGTTTTTTTTTACTGATTTTGTAATTAGTTTTCTTTTCGGAGTATCCACACTCAAAAAAGAACCTCATAAGGTTCTTCATCTCTACAAGGATCTCTCCAGATTTTTGTATAAGTTTATGTAGCAAGATCAAGTGGGGAGTTTTATTCAGTGTGTTATTTGGTAGTCAAGTAAGGAATGTTATTCATTGTGGTAGTTGCTAGCCAAATACAGAAAGCTATTCAGTGTGCTAGTTGCTAACCAAGTAGAGAATGCTACTCAGTGTGCTAGTTGCTAACCAAGTAGAGAATGCTACTTAATGTGCTAGTTGCTAGCCAAGGAGGGAATGCTTTTGAGTGTGTTACCTGCTAGCAAATCTTTCATAAAATTGTTAATCTTAGAATCAAATGAAAAAAAAAAACTCACTTTTTTCAGTTCATCCTCTCTCTTGATCTCAAGCACACCTCCCATCATCATCTCCAGGGCTCTCTCCCTGGCATTGTCTCCTTTTTCTCTTGCAATTCTCTCCTCTTCCAGTCGTTTCTCCTCCTCTAGCAGTTTCCGTTGTTCTGCTGTTAGGTACCTCTCAGCCTTTATCTAAAATCAACATTCATAGGAAGATGAAATGTTTAAAATTTAAGTCAAAATTTCAAGTTTTTAATAAAGTGGCAGTTTCTACTCACAAAATCAAATCAACTGGTTATTTTATCAAAGCTCTCAGGCAGCTCACCAAAGCTTATATCCTGAGACTTCAAGATAAAACTATTTTTCACTACATTACTGCCTTTAAAAAACAACTTAGTTAACAGCAGTCAAAGAACTAAATTAGTTATACTTTCACTTTTAAGCTTAAAAAACAGAAAGTTTCAAAGTTCAGCAATAATATGCGGAACAACACTGACATTTCTGATGTATTTCAACTCCAGAATGGAGAAAAAAAACTCTTATAAACCATATGATTCTTCTTTCAGTGAAAACCATTATAGCAGATTTTCCATTATGTTAAAATATCATCTATTTAAATGTCAGCAAAATTTAATTTAAACCATCACTATCAGTGAAAAAAAATATTTTCAGGTGACTTATAACTTTCTAAATTAAGTATAAGTTCATTCCTCAAGGAATGTAAAATTTTATCATGGAAAAGAACAATTTTTTAAATAAGGTTCGTCACACAGACAAAACTATTCTGCATCAAACTGATATAAAAATTTACTCATTTATACAACAGACATACTGGATATAATCTAGCTCTGTTGCTGGTCTGAGGGAGGTGCTTCATTACATTTGGGACATGTCCATAGGAGGTCTGCATTCGACATCAGGATGTCCTGATAAAATATATGCTATGTTGGTTGTAAATGGCTTATGTTCTAGGGCATAATCGGGATATGCTTCCACTTACTCTGAGGACATGTAATTCACCGAGGCGGATATAGCATGTACTTTTGAGGAAGGTTTCTTGCACAGATTCTTCAGTTTACTGCTTAAAAGATTGATAAATGTCTTGTTTGTCCAAACTGATGTTTCGTAGTGAGTTAGCCCTTGCTGCAAGTTGATCACCTTTGGATTGCCAACAATGTCAGAGTGCCCTGGACAGTTTATCCATGTGATGTTTTGAGTTTGCATTTTGTATAGGATGTCCATTCACCCTCTTCTATCTTTCTTAACAGACTTTGAGAGTCTGATGATTATAGTTTATTGTATCAGCCAATTCAAAGCTTGTGTAATGGCCTGAATTTCCATCCGCATGTTTGAGCACATGTTGTGGTATGCTCTGGCCACATGATCTTAAGCAGTTTTCCTCCAGAGCATGCTGTGAATCCCCATTGACTTTTAACACCTCTGTGTACTGATCCATCTTTGTAGATGTTATACAACAGACAATGACAGTGGTGTACGTCGTATATGGAAACATTTGGATTTTTTTTATTTTGATCAATCTGTGTTAGAAAAACTTGGGAGAAAAAATGAACAGAAGGATGACAAAGAAATTTCTAAGTCAAAATAAAGTATGAAAGATTCTTTTCCTCATTATTTACAGCAGATGTGAAGGAATAGGATAAGATTGTTTTGCAAGGATCTAACAAAAAAGCTATACTGATTAAGAAGTTATTCACTTCATCTGATTTTTTTTATCATGGCTCTTTGATGACCAGCGATCCCTATAGGGATCTTTGTGCACAGGGCCGTTCCCGACCAAGAGCCCTATAAGGCTTCGGACTTTCTTTCATTGAAAGCACGATGTTATTTTTCATTTAACCAGTTAGAACTCTTCTGAATACAAAGTTAAACTAGTATTTTAAGCGTGGGGAAAGGAAGCCATATTGGAAATATAGATAAAGGGGTAAAATTCAAGTTTATTTCGAGATTGAGTGGTAGAATGGTCACACAGACTGACTAGACCTATCTTACTATGTGTGTTTCTCATAGCTGTAGATCTGTTAGATTTATTGGATGTCACAAACATCCATAAATATTGATTTTTCTGTGTTGAAATTTGAATGACTATGTATTCTATATTGGATTATGACACAGTTAAGGTAAGTATAAAGTAGATTTTATTGCTCAGCCCTAACATTTTTTAGCGCCAAAAAATCAATCCATAGTTTCATACCAGTTTTTTCTTTTCTTTGTTTTTTAATGACAAATAACTTCGTTTATGGAATCTTCATTCATTTCCACTTATTTTAATGTGTGATACACATGTGGTGATCATGGAATTAAGTCGGTACAATAACTTTTACACAGGGACTCCCGTTCTCCAAAATGTCCACGCCCTTCTCCAACGTCCGCGTTGTCAAAAACTAAGGATCGATTTGGAAGTAACGCGGTCTGGAAAGAGTTAAACAGTGGCAAGAACATTACAGGCAGTTCAAAACCTTCATGATTAATACATTCAACAACTCTTTCTATAAGTCACTTATTATGTACATAAGATTAAATATACTTCTTCTTCTTCTTCAGCATTCAAGGAAAGCCGATAATGCTAAATCTGCAGCACTGTCACACTGATGAAGTCCACTGTCTTCTCTAAGCTTGAGGAGGAGCCCCATAGCTTTTCTTTCATTTAAATGTCCTGTCCCCATCTATTCCTCCCCCCACTCACACCTTTCTTCACCTGTAACATATCAAAAACACTTAAGCCAAAAGATATACCAGGCATACAATGTTGTACTAAACAACAGCTTTAACAGTTTTTCCACCACTTTTATAGTACCTTCATGCTTCTTTGTTATTACTGTCATTCATTTCACTGCCTCTTGTATGTGAACAGCATCCTTCTCAAAACTGTTCACAGATGATACTGTGAAACCTAATTCTTGTCTATTCTTGTCAGACCTGAACAAATAATTCTAAATTTATGGATATTCCTTGCCTTTTTCAGTTTTTGGACCATTCTCTAAAGTTTACTCTTTCTGTTATACTGACCAGTCTCATAAGATTTGTCTATCAGCTGTAATCAAATCATTAACTTGGTCATCATCTCACCTGTATGAAGTGCATCCAATTTCCCTTGCACTGACTTGATCTTCACATGTATTTCTAATGTTTTGCATAGATACTTTCTGTAAACTTTATGCATGCTGGAGATTTCTTATGTATACACAGATTTATGTATAAATTCTGATTTTTAAAAAACTTTTGCTCAAGGCTTTCTGCATGACCCTTGTATATCGAGAGCCATCTGCATGTCATTATAACTCCACAAATGTGCCTTCTTAAAGAAAACAGCCTTCTGATGGGTTGATTACACCTGACAGAATATTGTACTTCAATTGATAAAAAACACTCTACCTCACTTTCATCCACTTCCAAAAGAAGTTCTGGTTTTTCTGCTATACTCAAGATTGGTTCAAATATCTCTTCGTCAAGCCCAAGGTATGCTATGATTCTAGCAATTCTCTTGTTTTTCTCTTTCACCAAGGCAATCTCCTGCTCTTTCTTGCTGTACACTTCATCAAATTCCTTATTAAAGGCTTCCTTTATTCGATGAATGGCATCCTGAAGAACAAATGACATATTAAAACAATAAAAAATACCAAGCACCATGAATTTAGACATGGGACATAACAAGCTGAAATGTGAAGTAATGAAATTATGAATAAAGAATAAATAAGTGCAATCCTGCAAAGTTAAGAAAAAAAAAAAAAAAAGAATATTCTGATACTGTAGAATGTAGCTTGCTTTCCAGAACTGATAAATATTAACTGTATAGTTTATTTCTGAATGTGATATCTGCCCATCAGCTTTTTGTACAGCATGAAGCATAAGAAGAACCTGATGGTGTTAGAATGAAACAGCACAAATGAACTGTTCTTTTATTTAAAGGATAACTGTAAAAAAAAACCCTCTCCATTACAGTGTCTATACTAATTTTCCCAGCAGCCATTGGGGGTATACTCTGAGGTCATGGGATTAATGGCCATCTGTCTGTAGCAACTTTTTTAACAGATGTAGACGATGACATATTTACTATATCATATAAAAGTCCCGTCAGGCTGGTTACTGTCACAGCTCTCTATAAAGTGAGAAAGTTACTCTGTGGTATGAAATAGCATTCTTTGGGAATTATAGGCCCTTATTTCTTTCAAGACAATTAATGTGCTACAGTTACAGTCAAGCTGAATCTGTACATAAAAATACTACATAATTTCTTGGATCCAGAACTATGCCTTAGATGAATTAATCTTCACATAACATACTTTCAGCATATACTTCCCGTAGTAGGGTTGCCAGCTTCTGTAAAGGAAAAACCAGGACATTTTTCTCAGACTGAAAAAAGGAAAGCTATTTGAGTATCACCATATTCTTAGATTTTAGAACATGTCAGCTGTTGTTTATTAGTAATTAAACAACAGCTGACATGTCCTAAAACCTAAGAATTTTTTTTCAAATAGCATATACAGGGAAAGAATACAAGTTTCACCATACTAACACTGTGCTCAGAAGAGCAGAAATTATTAGTATTTCATGTGTGTATAATACCTATGTTTAATGTTTTATACTTTGCATCAGTCAGTCAGTCATTTGCATGTCCTTTGCAGAACTTTGCCTCCCTAACACCTCTCCTGTAGACCTCTCGGTTGTAAGCAAGATGCCCTGCTGCTGATGCATCCATTTGCAGACCATCAACGATATCTTGCAGCCATCTTCACCTTAGTTTTCCTCTTTTTTTTTTCCTATTATGTACCCTTCCAACACTGTCTTCTCTAAATTATCATGATGTTTAATATGTCCAAAATATTTAAATTTCTCTGTTTAATCCTCTTTACTAGCCAACCTTCTTCAATATTAAGTACTTGTAGAATGTTCTTTTTTTGTTCATGATATTTGAGGGACTCTTCTGTAGCATTTACATTCAAAGGCATTGATGTGTTTCTCAGCTGTTTTGTTAAGTGTCCTGGTCTCACAGGCATATTTTGTGATAGGAAAGATGCATGCCCTTAAAAATCTTATTTTTGTAGTTTTGTCTGTTCCTCTCCACAGCTTTCTTAGTTTTATTTTTTGAGAAGCAACAGATGTCCTCCTTTTAATTTCCCTCATTGTATCTCAATTATTACGTAGTAATGATCCAAGATATTCAAAAGTTCATAAAACAAAAGATATATAAAAATACTGATAAAAGAAAAGATATTCAAAATGCATGCATTTTGAAATAGCTCAAAATTAATTCATAGGATGTAGAACATTCTTTATCTGAGTACGAATCTATTTTCTCTCTCTCTCTGGACCTTAAGTGCCCGGGGCACATGGGGCTTCCACAAGGGTTTTCCACAAATTTGCCTTTTTTTCCACTCTTGCCAAGGTGAACCCTCTATTGCTCAACATCCTCTCTGTTGTTCTTCTCCATGTCTCTTTTGGTCTACCCTTACTTCTGTTCCCCTGTGGTGTCCATTTCAGTGTTATTTTTGGTAGTAAGTTGTCAGTCATTCAAAGCACATGAATGCATTTTACTGTCGTATATTTACCTTCAAGATCCTGTATCATCCTGCCATCCTGCATCGTGCTCTTAATATTTATACAGTTTCAAACTTTGGGAAATAAGCTCTTGCTACCGACTGACATAATCATAGAATTGTGAGCAGCTCATGTGATAATTAAAAGAATATTTAATTATAGACTCAACAGTTGAGACATGAAGGCAATTTTGTTCCATAGTCCATTGCACATTCATGATGGAAAATACCTTTTTCACATTTGTATTACATCAAGGAACACTAAAGACAAACCAAAGACAGGGTTTGCTTAAGGGATTTTCAATCAAGCCCTTTAGTGCTTTTTATTCTGAGATGAAAAATGATTTAGTGCTTCATAAAGTTGTAATACTCTTTTCTCTGCAGGAAGCAAATATAACCACCTTGTTTTTTGTATGTGACAGCAATTTGTGATATTCTAAATGTACATCCACACTCACAAAATTCTTTCAGGTGCTCTGTGCGTTTGGTATATATTGAGAAATAACTGAACAGTTTAATTATTATAGGTTCCACATCTACAGTTAGAACATCAACTGCTGCCTTTACCACATCATGAAGTATGTGCCCATGGCATCCAACACCAAGAAGGTTTTAATTTAGTTTACTTTTCACTTTTGTGAATACATTGTTCACACCAGTTCATTGTACTCCATCAAAATTCCTATCTGCATTATCATACAGAACGCAATGCATTTACATTTATCAATATGTTTTCTTCTAATGCATTAACGCAGTAATTACTTATTTCAGAAGTAGTTTTGCGTTTTTAGGAAACCCAGTTTGAGCACTTTTTAAGAAACCCAGTTTGAGCACTTTATAGTCACACCATTTTTAAAACTAAAGTACTGAACAATCAATGGGAAAAATTTCTCGGCATCATGGTTACTAGCTTTGATGGCAAATACCAAAATAGTGGGCATTTGCCAAATCATCACATAATTGCTTGGTAGTTTCAGGAGCTAAAATGTATTTTACTACTGCTGTTATTTTAGTTCTTCCTAACGCCACATTTTTTGCTGTTTTCAAATCATAAAAAAATTTTAGAGTTTAACTGGTAGTGTAGTCCACTGAAATGAACGACACATGATGTTTAACTGTGTGATAATGCATTGTTAATTCTGCCGCTTGTACTGATTTTCAGAAAACTTGGGCACAAAATAACTGTCCAGTTTCTTTTAGAAGAACTTGTAGAATACATGTCTGATTTATGCTTTTCTCTTGCTGCATGATCTTTTATATCCACTCTTCCACCATGTGCAATGGCAGCATAACACTTTCATATTTTACATTCTGCTTCATGGTCATTTCTTCAAAGTTTTACAAAAGACCATACCTGTGAATATTTTTCCTCAAAGGAATAATTTCTCTTAGACATATATATGCAATTTCTGCATATATATAAATAACATGGGTTTCTCTCAACACCAATGGTAATGAAAAAACACTTACTTTTCTTTACTGCACTAGTCATAAATCTCAAAGAGATGGCATTCAGTTTTCAGCGCTATGGCACAGATAATGATAAAACATTTATTTTTCTCACCAAAGCGTGAAAACTTTGCAGCCACTGTGGTCTTCAAAAACAAGTAAACTACAAGGATAAGATGGTGAACAGGAAGATGTCGCACATTAACTGGTCTGCCATACAGATTCTCACTTTCTTTTGGCATGGAGCCACAGAGAAGACATGATGTCGCCGAAAGAAAATGTCTATCTTGCAAAAACAACAAAAATAAAAAATGTAAAAAAATGAAATGACACAAAGCCCATGAATTCCACCAATTCCACCTTGGAAACAGGAATAACAATTTAAATTTTTGCTGTTTTACAATGTGTATAGCAGTTCTGCCAACCTGAAATTGTAAGGGGAGAGAACTCGAATGCAAAATTCTTTAATTTGAAAGGAAAAACAAAAAATTGGAACAAACAGGTGTCTCAAAAGTACAGTGAATTTTTTTCTTTAAAAACTGGGACGTCTGGTAACCCTATCCTGTAGAATATCGTAACAGTAGAGTTAATGTGAAGTTGAATTCTTTCCAGACTAAATGTTTACGAAGAATTAGAAAAATATTTTGGCCAAACACCATAAGAAATAACATCTTATTAGCAGAAAGGCAGATGAAACCACTGACAACAATTATTGAGGAAAGACACTGGCGATGGTTGAGACATGTGCTCCGAATGACTGACAACTCACTACCAAAAGTAGCACTAAGATGGACACCACAGGGGAACAGAAGTAAGGGTAGACCAAAAGAGACATGGAGAAGAACAACAGAAAGGATGTTGAGCAATAGAGGGCTCACCTTGGCAAGAGCAGAAAAAAAGGCGAAGGACAGGCATTTGTGGAAAACCCTAGCGGAAGCCCCATGTGCCCTGGGCACTTAAGGTTCAGAGAGAGAGAGTTAATGTGATTAAACCTAAAAACAATGAAGAATGGAAACAAAGTGAAAGAGTGAGTTTCAGAAATCCTCAAAGAAACTGTTTAAAAAAGGATGAGAAATATTCAAGACTAAAGCACATGTGTAGAAATTGGAGGGATATCTCAATGGCACAATCTTAAAAAATGAAACGACCTGTTATGTTATGTCACACTTATATTAACTATTTTTTTAAAAAATGAGTTTTTTGGTGGTTTTTTTATTCTAAAACTGTCAGGTCAATCTGCCACACATTTACACTAATATATAGTTTGATATAATACTGACTTTTAGTAGCAATATGTGCTTTCAAAACTTGGCTTTTAACATGAATGTTTTGGCCATACAACAAAAAAATTCTACCAGCAATAAATGTGTAAGTAACTAATCTCTGATAGTACTATTTGCATATATAAGTAGTCTCTAAAAGCACTGTTTGTTACAAAATTGATCTCTAACAGCACTCTATACAGTCTGTACATAACTCCAGAAACAGCAATGTCTACATACATAACTGACCTCTAATAATACTATTTGATTAATCTTTTGCTCCCTGGAGTGGAGATCAAACTGGCTGTAGAAGAGGTCGCTTTCTCCTCCATATAAGGCACCTGATCATTTTGCAGAAATTATGATTTTAATGACTTCTGTGAATATTATTTTCCTTTTTTTCCATTCAAACTATGTCAAAATAACCAGAAAATTCAAAATAAAAAATAAATAACTCATGTAATACAATATTAAATACATATAATGACGTATAATGATCTTGTTCTCAAAGATCTGCAACTGTTGTTCATCTTTCTTTGTTGTACTTCACATTTTTAATCCATACATGATGGCTGGTCTTATTATAGTTTTGTAGATTGTTATTTTGGTATTTTGGGACAGGATTTTAGATTCTAACATGTGTTGTATTCCCTATCTATACTCTGCTTTTAATTTCCTCTCTCACTATGTTGCTTCTGTTTAAGGTTGTGCATAGGTATTTGTATGTTTCTGCTTTCCTAATGATCATAATCTCCAACATTTGTATAATCTGCATATTTCTGTCTTTGGTCTCTTGATATCTTCATATACTCTGTCTTATCTTGGTTAATGGTCAAGCTCACTTTTAGTGCCACATCTCTCAGGTGTATGTAGGTATTGATGTCTTCTTGCATAGTTTCCCCCATTAGGTTGATGTCATCAGTGTATCCTAGTATTTTAGCTTGTTCTTCTGTACTGCTTTCATCTTTAACTTTTCTGATTACCTTTTCTAGTACTAGGTTGAATAGTAATGGAGATAATGTATCACCTTCTTTTAAACCAGTTCTTATACAGAAGGGTCCTTTATATATTACTATATTCTGTGCATCCTCCATGTATATTCTGGTCAAACTGATTATTTATTAGGTTTATATATAGCTCAACACATAAAATATATCACAGCTCAACATACAAGTTTCATTATTTTTGTTTTGTCCTTGTTAATTTCAAGTCCTATTTTGGTAGCCAGTGAAGACAGGGTATTTTTTTTTTTTTTTGGAATTAAATTCACATTGTTACTGATAAGAGTTATGTCATCTGCATCATCAAGATCTTCTAGTAGGCCCCATGTACCCAATCAATGTCCGTTTTACCTGTGTAACATTTTTTCATGATAAAGTCTACTGCAATTCCAAAAGCAAGGGAGATAGTATGCATCCATGTTTCATGTCTGTTTCAGTCTGGAACCATTCGCTTATTCCTTATTCTGTGCTGACTGCACAAACATATCTGTTGTAGAGGTCCTGAATGATGTTGACAACTTTAGATGGTATTCCATATAATCTTAAAATTCTCCACAATTAATCTCTGTATATACTATCAAATGCCTTTTTAAAGTCTATGAAGTTCAGTATTAATGGTTTTTGCTTTTCAGTATGTTCTTTAAGTATTATTCTTAGAGTAAAAATCTGGTCGAGACAGCTTCTCCCTTTTTGAAATCCTGCTTGATCTTCTCTCATTTCAGTATTCACCATATCTTGAATGACTTTGCAAAATACTTTTAACACAACTGATAGTATATATATATGTATATATATATATATATATATATATATCACATAAACTTTGAAAATCACTTTATCACTTTTGAGATACATAAAATGAAATACCTAAGCTCCCACTGACGGAAACTTGATCTAATGTATTGTCTTCTGCATCTTCAGTTTCTCCTTCCTCTTCCTGTAAGTCAATAATTTTACTACAATTATGGTATCAACACATTATTATCAATCAATGTATGTTGATGGAGATAATGAAGAAGAGATCAGAGTGCTGTGTGCATGTCAAGAGTGCAAAGATGATGGCCCTTTCTTACTAACTATGGTATTCAAGATAAAACAATAATCCACTACAGAATTTTATCTGTAAACTGATCTTATATATCTTATATCCCTCCTGTGCCATTAAATGTCACATAGGGCTCGCAAGGTAATTCATCTTCAGCGAGCTTTTCAACTTTATCATGGGATTTTATGCCTATTAATTTGGCCTCTCTTAACAATATCCTCTTTAGAGTTTCATGCGGTCTGCCTCTTTTTCTTCAGCCTGTTGTGTTCCACTGGATAGCTTGTCTTAGGATTCTCTGATTGTTTCTTCTCATCATGTGACCAATATATGTCCATCTCCTTTTCCTGATCACCCAGGAAACTGGTTGTTGTTCAGTCATCTGTCTCACCATTTGATGCCGAGTATTTTGCTTAGGCATTTGTTTTTCAAAAGAGTCTAATTTCTTGTCTATTTCTTTAGTTGTTTTCCAGCTTTTGCATACATAAATGAGGGTTAATATTATATTTGAATTGAATAATCTTAACTTGGTTTTTGTGCTTATAACTTTTGAATGCCATATGTTCTCAAGATTCTTGAAGATCAATGCTGCTTTTGCAATTCTAATTCTAACTTCCTTTCTGGTGTCACCATCCTGGTCTATGTAGATGCTAAAGTATGCAAATTGATTGATTTCTTCAACATCTGTCCCTTCTACGTGTATTTTTCCATTCTGATTAATGGGAAGTTTCATTATTTTTGTTTTGTCCTTGTTAATTTCAAGTCATATTTTGCTAGCCAGTGAAGACAGGATATCTGTTTTTTCTTGCATGGAATTCACATTGTTACCGATAAGAGTTATGTCATCAGCAAAATCAAGATCTTCTAGTTGGGTCCCATGTACTCAGTCAATACCTGTGTTACCTGTGCAGCATTTTTTCATTATGAAGTCTATTGCAATTCCAAAAAGCAAAGGAGACGGTATACATCCTTGTTTCATGCCTGTTTCAATCTGGAACCATTCACTCGTTCATTCTTCTGTTTTGACTGCACAAATATATCCATTGTAGAGGTCATTAATGATGTTGACAGTTTTAGATGGTATTCCATATAGACTTAAAATTTTCCACAATGAATCTCTGTGTATGCTATCAAATGCCTTTTTAAAGTCTGTGAAGTTCAGTATTAAAAGTTTCTGCTTTTCAGTATGTTTTTCAAGTATTATTCTTAGAGTAAACTGATCATTTGGCACAAAATTAGAGAGGTGTTTTACAATCATAGAACCGATTTTTCACAAAAAGGACAGCTGGAGACTCCACCATAATGTTTTAGGCAACTTAGTTGTAAAAATGGGCACCTGATACATCTGAGTTATGGAAACATATTGAAGAATGTCTGCCTGCAAGATATGCCAAGGAGCACACCATTTATGCCCTTGGCTGTATATTAGGATACAAGTATAAAAATAGAGCTGTACTTCAATTCAAATCAGATAAATGAAAAACAGATCCCATGAATAATATATTCAATTTAAAAAAATTAATACATAACACTATATGAACACATAATATGATGATTCAGTATGACTGGAAAACGCTGTCTGTTTTGCCAATCAATGACCCATAGCTGACATGCCAGCATCAGGGCTGGTGAAGCACAGATTACCAAGACCCTGTCCTGTCTCTCTGTTGGTACCCCCAGTAACATCCCTAGCCTGGTTAATTTGCCAGGGATCATCACAGTCCCCATGGTGATTGAGTCTGCCAAATGAGAACTGGACACCCCCAGGTTTATTAGCTGCACTTAGGGACTGAAAAAAATAGTCACCATAACCCGCTCTCAAGCCAACACAATACTGTGCATCAATACCTTTGCTGCATCAGCTGCAAAGAACACCAGTTTACAGTTCCAAGGAGACAGAAAACAAGAAGAGATTTGGTATGATTCTGATTATCATTTGTTTTATATCCTAATTTCAAATTACTTCAGAACTATGCTTGATATGATTGCGCCTACACAATTCTTGCTTTTCCTTTGTACATGCTTACATGAGAGGAGGATAAGAGGGGGTGGATTCAAATTCATTATTTTTTCTTCTCTTTTCATGTTCACAACAAAGCCTGACTACTTCTTTTCTCAAGTGTACTCCCTTAAACCAGACCCTTTTCTCACTGCCTAATCTCAAATGTACTGCCTTAAACCTGATCCTTTTTCTCGCTGCCTAATCTCAAGTGTACTGCCTTAAACCAGACCCTTTTCTCGGTTTTGTGTATTTGAAAAAATTATTTCCGTATATTCCATTTCTCATTATGACACATGACCTTATCTTCAGATCATTTTTTTTTATCAATCTCTCATCTGCTTTCAAATTTTTTTTCTAGTAAAAGCAGGAAAATGCAACTACTTTTAGGAGGGCTTTTTTTTTTCTTGTATACACTCAACAATGTTTCAGCTCTGGTTTCTAACTGCAGACCTATGGTTTCCAAAACAAATTACCAAGATTAGATAGTGAAGAGTGAAATGAATTAACCCTATAGTGAATTTTTAAATGTGTTTAGTTTTCTTAATCTTTAATGAAAAATAACTCATTACTAACTTCAAAGAAATAACACCTGCAAATGATACATATATACTCCAACTTTAACCTTTTTTCATTCCTTTCTTATGCATTTTTTTTAAAACTGCAAAACAGAGCACTTGTAATTTATCTATAATTTTTTTTTAAAACTACTTACATGTGGTGGTGCTTTAAGTATGACCTCAACAAGCTGTTTTCTGGCCTGATAAGAACATAGTACATTTCACTTAATAATTCTAGTGCTGCTCTGAAAGAATATTTGTTATAAATATCTCTAGCTTTTATTTTCTTTACAGCTGCAACATGCATGGCATGTGACAACAAAATGTTCTATAACTTGGCTTTGCAACTCATTATTCCTCAATGAGTGTAGGATAAACCAAAATTTTACAAATATTTTTTACTACGCTTATATTAAAAAATGCATTATAAATATCACATACAGACAAAATATGGCTAAATTCAGCCATTCAGATTACAGGATTTTTCTGTAAGATATCAAAGTTTAAGACAAAAGATGAGAAAAAAAAAAACTTTTCGAGGAAGAACACTATCTTATATCCTTTCTGTGCCATTAAACGTCACATAGGGCTTGCAAGGTAAATCGCCAATTTTTCCTGTCTTCGGCAAGCCTTTCAACCTCATCAAAGGATTTTATGGCTATTAATTTGGCCTCTCTTAATAATGTCCTCTTCAGAGTTTCATGCGGTCTGCCTCTTTTTCTCTGGCCTGTTGTGTTCCACTTGATAGCTGTCACTTCTACGTGTATTTTTTTTCCATTTTGATAAATGGGAAGTTTCATTATTTTTTTGTTTTATCCTTGTTAATTTCAAGTCATATTTTGCTAGCCAGTGAAGACAGGGTATCTGTTTTTTCTTGCATGTAATTCACATTGTTACTGATAAGAGTTATGTCATCAGTAAAATCATGATCTTCTAGTTGGGTCCCATGTACCCAGTCAATACCTGTGTTACCTGTCCAGCATTTTTTCATTATGAAGTCTATTGCAATTCCAAAAAGCAAAGGAGACAGTATACATCCTTGTTTCATGCCTGTTTCAGTCTGGAACCATTCACTCATCCCTTCTTCTGTTTTGACTGCACAAATATATCCATTGTAGAAATCTTTAATGATGTTGACATTTGTAGATGGTATTCCATATAGACTTAAAATTCTCCACATTGAATCTCTGTGTATGCTGTCAAATGCCTTTTTAAAGTCTATGAAGTTCAGTATTGGTGGTTTCTGCTTTTCAATATGTTCTTCAAGTATTATTCTTAGAGTAAAGATCTGGTCGAGACAGCTTCTCCCTTTTTTTGAAATCCTGCTTGTTCTTCTCTCATTGCGATATCCACTATATCTTTAAGTCTATTCAAAATGACCTTGCAAAATACTTTTGACACAACTGATATTAAGGTTACTCCTCTCCAATTGTTACAGTCACTAAAATTGCCTTTTTTTTTATATTTTAACAATGATTCCTTTTTTTCCATTTAGAAGGGACCTTTTCTTCTTTCCAAATCTTATTAAACATTCTCTGTAGTTGTCTCATGTTGTCATTATTGATAGCTTTTAACATTTCGGGTGTTATTTCACCTTCACCTGCAGCTTTGTTGTTAGCCATTAAATTCACTGCTGTTTCAGTTTCGTGCAATGTAATTTCATCTAGGTTGACATTTAATTGTTGGGCTGGTAAGTCGGTTTCAAGGTTTAATAATTCTTTTGGGTGTGGTCGATTAAGTATTTCTTGGAAGCGTTCAGCCCATCTTTGGTTTTGGTCTTTACTTGATGTTAATAGGTTTCCAGTTTTGTTAAGGATTGGTCTTTCTTTAGATGTAATAGTACCTGTTAGGCTCTTTTGTATGCTATATAAAGTTTTGCTGTCTCCTGTTTTTGCTGCTTTTTCTACCTCTTTTGCCATATTGTCTATGTATTCTCTTTTATCCCTTCTAGCTGAACTTTTTACTTTCTTGTCTATTTCTTTATGTTGCTTTAACCAGATCTTTTCCAAGATCTGTCTTAACATTCAACATGTCTAATTTGGTTGCCCGTCTTTCATGTATGTACTTCCATGTGTTTTCTGATATCTATGCTTTCCTATTTGGCTTTTTCAGTACAGCGCTTGCTTTTGGTGTTGTGATTATGGCTGTGTTGTAAGAATTCTATAATTCATCTATACCTATCTCCTCTACTTCACTTGGTGTTGTGGAATCTTCTTCTTCTTCTTCTTCTTCGTTCGCTTCTACCACCAAAAACCGCACTGTGATCCTACTGAATTCGCGCCTGTGGTCCTCGTTAGGTCCCGTGGTCCCCAGTGTGGTCCCCGAAAGGACCACACGAGATCCACGAGAGGACCACAAGGGGTTCAGAGTATCACAGGGCTTTAGCCGGTGTTGTGGAATGATTGGCAAGTTCCTGATTGAAATTACTGTTAGTATTCTCCTCTTGTAGTCTGGAGCTGTTTATCTTTCTGTGTATTGATTTCTTGTGTTGACTTTTTAGTTTTAGTTTTATTTTCCCTATGCACAGGTGATCACTGTTAATATCTGCACCCCTATAAGCCCTTACATCTATCAGAGATGTTCTGTATTGGTTTCTAATACAAAAATGATCTATCTGGTTTCTAGTTCTATCATCTGGAGATATCCACGTTTTTTATGTATCTTTTTGTGTGGAAATATTGTGCTTCCAATGACCATGCCCTCTGTTAGACATATTTCAATTAATCTTTCTCCATTCTGATTAACCATGTCATTTCTTTCTTTTCCCATTACTTTTTCAACGTTGGTGTTATCTTTCCCTACCTTAGCGCTGAAGTCCCCCATAGCAATTAGGATGTCGTGTTTAGGGACTTTGTTGATGATTTGTTGTAACTGGTGATAGAAATCATCTTTCACCTCTTCATCTACATCATTCATGGATACATAACACTGTATTATTGTCATTCTTCCATGTCTTAGGTTGTATTGTGCTCTTATATTACGACTGTTCACTGGTTCCCATTCTACAAGGCTCTTTGCTGCTACATTTGACATAATAATACCTACCCCATCCTGGTGTTTCCCATCCTCTCTGCCTGAATGTATTATTAACTTACCATTTTCCACCGATTTTTTACCTGCTTCTGGCCATCGCATTTCACTGATGCCCAGTATGTCTAGGTGGTATCTCCCCATTTCTTTGATGACTTGAGTAGTTTTTGTTGGTGCTGCCATTGTTCTTACATTACAAAATCCAATCTTTGTCACATGTTTGGGGCAGACGAATGAGCTCTTCGGAGTTGGCATCCCTGATGCTCAGTTGGTTTCTCTGCGAGTTTCTGTAATGATATCTTTTTTTTCCCATCTGGAGTCACCTCTAGATAGATCCCAGGTTAAGGCTGTTAGGATTATGCCAAACTCCTGGTACAGGATATGTGACAGACCAAGCGGAATTCCGCTGATTTCTGCATGCCGACGAGAGTGTTAAATAAACGTCCGCCACTATACAGATGTTATAAGTAAAGTTAAATTCCCTGTTTCCAAGGCATTAAGACACAGTGTCAGCTCTGTATTTCCAAGACCTTTGGCAACATGAAAGTATGATGTGGTCATTATCATGCCTAGAACATGCATTTACCTTCCCAGATTTCTCTGGTACCTATTTTTTAGGCTGGGTGGACCTCTGGGGCCTCTTAGGTGTGATGGTATGGTACCAGAAAAAATCCCTACTGACAGGACTTGAACCCGGTACCACCTGATTAGTAGACTGAGTGCCTAACCATTCATCCAACCTGGGTGCCATAGAGATATTTCACTATTTTCGATACTGTATGTCCATTTATGGATGCTTCTAGTCCTACAGTTCTACCCATACAGCCGTTTATGTATCTGGTTTTTTTTTTGTAGAAAAATTGAAGTAACATTTCATTTAACCAGTTGAACTTTTCTCATTGAAAAGTTTAACTTCCTGTCACATCTGTTAATGGAGAGCATTTTTAAATTCATCGATTTCACTGATTTGAGTGTAATTTTCAAGTTTTTTTTTTAGATGAATTGGCACAATGGTCACATTGACCGACTAGACCTATCTTATTGTATGTGTTTCTGGCAGTTGCAGACCTGTTAGATTTACTGAATGTAAAAAACATCCCCAAATATTGATGCAAACAATGTTTTCATGTTGACCTACATATTTCATATTGGATTATGACACCATTAAGGTAAGTAGAACTTTATTTTATTGCTCAGCCCTAACAAATTTTTTAGCGCTCAAAAATGTTTCCATCTATTCACACCAGTTCTTTTCTTTTCTTTGTTTTTTTATGTCAAATAACTTAATTTATGGAATCTTCATTCCACTTATTTTGATATGTGATACACACATATTGAACATGGAATTAGTTTGTTACAATGACTTTTACACGGGGATCCCCCCCCTCCCATATCAAGACACCCGTTTGGTCATGTAACGTCCATATTTGTAAAAAAAAAAGTAGGCCCACTTTTTAGCTCAAGCATCAAATGAACTAATAATACTTCAGAAGGCTAGTACACAGTTGATGTATGAGAGAGTTAGGAGAGGTATGATGTATACACAGACCAAAAGGCACACAGAGTGATGGATACAGCAAAGAACAATACGCAGAGATACATTATACACATGTATATATACACTCCATACAGTAGCAGTTCCCAGCCTTTTCTGAGTGTAATCCTAAACCACAAATGGTGTATGATCTGCAGCCAATGTGCTGCCCTTTAAGGTTTGTGGTGTGTGCATGAAATATTCAACGCATGTGCAAACAGTAAAGTAAAGGTAATTCTGTCATGCCCTAGCAGCACAAAGGGATATGGTATTAGTGCCCCTTATTTTCCTTGACCTGTCAGCACACTAGAGGGTGATGTGGTCAGTATCATGCCTGGCTGCCTTTCCTTCTCCAACTCCAGAAGAAGCTGGGTATCCATTTTTACAGCTGGATGTCTGAGGCGCCTCTGGGTGGATTTGAACCCCCAACCTTCACCATGAGAGACCGGTCAGTGCACTAACCGCCACTCAGACACCCTGTGCAAATACACTCTTTAAAAAAAATTGTGTGCAAATGCACAATGTAACATCAAATTGCAAATTATAACTTAAAGTTCTCATAGAATAAAATACTAAAATCAATACACCAAAAAAAAAAACAAAACTGGGAAAGCAAACTCATGGAACACTATCATATATTTCTTCAGCACTACCATAGCACAAAGTAATATAATAAAAGTAGCAATTTTATTCTTTTTCACAGCATATAAAATTGTATTCACTGTGTAATTTTTCTTTTGTGTGTGTGCTTCTGTGCAACTGTGCAGCATTACCCCCAACCAATGAAAAAAGATTTTAAAATTTCTTGAAATTCAACAAAAATTATTTCAATAAACAGTGGTGAGTATGACTGTTACTATTTTAATATTTAGGTCTGAAAACATAAAGCAGGAGGATTTTCTTAAAATCCTGTTTTTTTTAAAAATATATTTTAACTTTTATTTCTTTTTTCCTAATTTTTTTTTCTTTTTTACATATCTTTTTGTGACCCCACCTCAGACCTGCAATGATCTTATTTTGGGTCACAATCTGAGGCTGGGAACCATTGGCATACAGAAATATACCAGTGAAATATTAGGCACAATGACAGAATGACAGTATCACCACAACATAGACATACTACATACATACGGAGGCTCAAGCAGATAAACTGACACTGACAAAAATATAGGTAGAAAAAAAAAATGACACACCATCTAAAATACCTCAGCTTCTCAACAAAAATATATGTTGAAAACAGGTTTTAAAAAAAAGTATAGATTAAAAAGAAACAATAAAGATACACTGTCCAATACCTCAGCTTCTTTTATTTCAATACTTCTGCGAGTGGACACAATCTTGATAAGGTTCAGTTTTTCACTTGATCTCTCCTTCAAAGGGAAGTTACTCACCTCAAAGTGTGAATTAAATGCCTGGGAAAATAGAAACAGTGATGATATTAGTATCACATTATTAAAGGAGTTGTTTTAAATTTATAACACTCTCTAAATACATATTACTTGTGTCTGAAAATGAACAAGACTGACAATAAAGATCAACAACAAATGTAATGACAGACATATATACTCTCTCTGTCCTATACAGTCTACCTGTTGGTGAAAAAGTACATTTTACTGACAATGAAGATCAATAACAGCAACTGTTAAGAGAAATATATATATTCTCTCTCTCTCTCTCTCTCTGTCTAAATATACTGAAAAAGTACATTTTCTAACAGTAAAGACCACCTCATCTGGTATTTGTGTTACATCAGACCAAATTAATGCAGGAGAATAAAACAGTTTTCAAGTACTTCCTTTAAAATTTGTATTTTTCCTTACCAGCCCTCCTTCTTTGGGGTACACCCTCAAATGGCCATAGGCTGCATTGTGTTACAGCTATGCACCTTGCAGCCCAATATATCCAACTTCAGCTCAATGTATTCAAAACATACCATCCATATTTAACAATTTAAGAAACTACATCTATCCTCATTTGCTGTTTTTGTTCACTGGACCGGCATGACAGCTGGTCATGCTTCAATGATTAGTTCATTAACTCTTCCCGTGCCGGGGGTCCCGATCAGGATCCTTCCGCTTTGTCAAGTTTTTGCCAAGGTTCTGATAGGGACCCTAGCTTTGTTTCATTAAAAACCCGGTGTAGCTTTTGATTCTAAACAGTTTAGTACGCATGTCTAGTGACCTTTGTCATCATTTTGAAAGCATCATAACAACGGGGGTCAAAATACAGCATTCTGATAAAAAAACAAAATTTTTGTGTGACTTCGGAAGCAAACAGCTCCCCCTACGACTAGACCACTTTTTGTGAATGTACCCCAAGTAGATTTAGATTATTAGATGGACTGGAGAAGTAGTTAGAAGATTATATCAGGTATTATTTTTAAGTGAATATGCAACATAATCACACGACGAGATCGGATAAAATGACAAAGTCGATATACACATCGTCAGTCGATCGATGCCAGTCCCAGACCTATCCAATGGACACAATTATCAGCTAAAATCATCACACTACATCTTTTCTCCTAAAACAAATCTTCATTTATGAAATCTTCTTACATTTAAAGCTATTTGGAGGCATAATATGCATACTTCTAACGTGGAAATAATTAGTTAAAAATTATCCCCTATACTTCTTCTTTTTCGTTCACTTCTACCACCAAGACCGCCCCGTGATCCTCCTGAATTTACACCTGTGGTCCTCAACAGGTCCCGTGGTCCCCAAAAGTACCACACGAGATCCATGAGAGGACCAAGAGAGGTTCAGAGTATCGCAGGGCTTGAGCCTGTATTCTTGGTGGGTCTCAGAAGTGGGAATGCGTGACACCATGGTTTTCATTGCACCAGTTTAATCTAGAGTTGGACTTTCTCACCGGAAATCCCCTATACATATCAAGACCCACACTTTTTGTCTGGCACAGAAAGGAACGTCCGCATTTTTACCTCAGGCAGGGAAAGAGTTAACTGCATTCAACAATCTATGAATTTTTTTAACCTAAAACAATCCTTAAAATGTTTTGAGGCATAATACCAGGTAAAAATGTTAAATAATTTTCACATCTACTAACCTTTAGTGCTCTGCCCTTTATTTTCATGTTCTCCCAGCATTCTTCTTTGATTTTCTCACAGAGGTACAATTTGGCTAAGTTTTCAAATTCAATGGTTTCTCGAACCTATGGAATAAGTGTGCCAAACATAACAATATTTTTTTTTTACTTAGGAATCACTGTTTTTCTCCATTTTCTTTGCATGCATTTACTGTCTGTATCTGCAGTTCTGTGTTGGATAAGTTAGACTGTTTTTTGTAGATCATGTACAGAACCAACCGTAGCTATTGACTGCATTAGTAAATAAAATCTATCAGAAATAAAAATATTTGTTGATTCTATCTTAAAAAGTGTACTGATAAATATTATGGTTTTGGTCTTGTCTCTTTAAGTCTTTTCTTGCTCTAAGCTTTGAGAAATATTACAAATACAATAACAACTTCAATAAGGATTTATCCCACTCTTTTTTTTTAAGATACTCAAATTTTAAACTACAGTATAAACTAACTATTGCATAATTTCCCACTAAAATATAGTGGATGAGTTATTATAAAGTTGTCTGTCTGGCAGTAAAATAAATGTTTGTCTCATCATTTGAATCTGGTTTATTTATGTAGGAAAAAATAAATGAGAACTGCAGTTTTAAAAGTAGTTTAAACAGCTAACTGATTGACTTACTAACTGAAATTATGATACATAAAAAATATGACCATCTTTCAAAAACATACAAATATTTTCTAATCAGAAAAATATTATGAGAAGAGACCAATCTTAATTTGTAAATAAAAAAAAAACATTTTAATTACAAAAGCAAAACTGGAAAATGTAGAGGTGAGAAGTAGAAGATAAAATCAAGTTTAAGGCAAATTTCAAAGATAACTCATCCACTGTAACCTTATTAATCTCAGCTTCCCCTTCTGCTTGAAGTCTGGTCTGTTCTTCAAGATCAAGGTCAAATTCATTGCGGCTAAGCTTTTCAATGTCAGGTAGACTCTTGTTCTGTTCCATCATATTTAGGATCTGGTGATTATTTCAGCAAACAGTGAGCTTTCTTCTGTCTGCAGTGTTTAAAAATCAGTCGGTGCTAATGTTTCTGGAAAGTCTTACTATTTGACATATCTGTTTTGAACATTTTACATAATTTTAGGAAAATTTGAAATAAAATATTTTTAAAAAGTTCTCATATGCTCTGCTAGAAAGAGTATGTGAACAATTTATATTGCAATGCCTCACCCACTCTTTGAGATTTCAAAATTCCCTGGAAGTCCTACATACTAGTTTCTTCTTATTCTTCATATGCATTTTCAGTCTGTATATTTAAAGTTTGGTTCACATATAAACTGGATTATTTTTAAACTTCCTCTTTAGAACAACAGACCCTACTCCATATTAGTTAAAATTCCATATTTTCAGGAGACTCACTTACAGACCCGAATAGATGCTGATCCTAACAAATTAACTTTCAGATATCACAACAGAAATATAACCCTCAGATGAACTCTCTCCATATGGTCCTGGCTTGGACAATCCACCCTAAATCGTCAGCATTTTCCAATTTTTTTCCCTCAGATTCCTCTTCTCCCCAGGTTAATTCTCTTTTCTTTCTAGCTTTTTCTCAGTCTCTCAACGTATGAAGTTTTTGAAATTTCATCTACGAGAATAAAAAGGAATGAGGCTGACAAAATGTAAAATAATGTTTCAATTTAAGGAAGATTTGACTGCCTTTCAATAGCAGTGCCCTTTTCAGTCTTTCTCGACCTTAGAGTGATGTTCCCTTGAACCAAGGACACATTTCATATGCATTTTTTCCAGCTATTTTTTTTTTTTTTTTGCGGTGCTTGTATTTCCCTTTACTCTTCCTGACTAGATTGCTAAGGATATACTTCCAGCTGGGAAAGTTGGCAGCATAAGTCTGCCATGGTTTTTGGTTGCATATATCTTCCAACTATGAGTGCCCAGCATTGCCTTTGACATATGCACAACACTAGCCAATTATCTTTTAATAAGTCGCTTGAGTTTTAGAAAGTGTGACCCTGATTTTTTCCTTCTCATGTTACTTGCATTCTTTAAAGAACTAGTTTTACTTACTTTTTTTTATGTTCATTAGTTTTTACTCTCAAAAGATGTACAGCATTTGTCTCTGGAACCAATTTTTAAATACTGTCAAAGTTTATATGTTTTCTATATTTCCATGCTTTATGAAATTATTGAACAGTTGATGAATTGCAAATTCTGTATTTATAAAAAATTTAAACAATAAATTATATCAGCACTCAAGAATGAAAACACATGCTTTGTGAAATTCAGCAGTTATCAACCACTGGAAAGTTAAATTATTTAATACAAATTCCAACTATGGATAAATATAATCTTTTTTTGAATGAAGCTCCAGAGAAAGCAATAGCAAATTTCTAAAATAAATTCAGCTCGTGGTAAAATAACATCATGGATAAAATTAGCTTAAACATTATTGCAATTCCTTGTACTTGTCAACTCGAGCAAAATGATGTGGCCATATTATGTAACAGCCTACAAAATAAATGTCAGGACACGAAATAAAACTTGATGTAATACAATGTAGAAGAAGCTCTACACAAGATTAAGTTATACTGAAACATCAGATATAATACTTTTATTTATTCATTTAGTAACAGATTTAATGCTTACAGCCAGCTACTTTCCTGGATATCATAAAAGTACAGAACAAAAATGGGAACTAAGAAATGGGACTCAACCCTAATGAGACAGTGGTCATCAACCCATAACTATGTCAGAATTGGTGAACCATAGCTGATCAAGACCCTTTTTTACTTCCCAGTGATGCCTTTGGAAAGAGTAGCATGACCAAGTGAATAAGGAATGCAATTGGAAACCAAAAACCAGTCATAAAAATATGCTCAGCTGTCTAACATGTCAGGCCAAAAGGTGTTTAATGGTAACACAATGCAACCCATGCCCTTTTCATACCAAACACCAAGGAAGAGGAGGAACAGGAAGAAGAAGAAAGAGGAGGAGAAGATGAAGAAGAAGGAGAAGGAAGAGAAGATGAAGAAGAAGGAAGAGAAGAGGAAGAAATAAGAAGAAGAATGCAACACTAATAGCCTACTATTTTCCTGATATCATAAAAGTAAAGAAATTTAATGCTGATAACCTACTGCTTGCTGGATATCATAAAATTGACCACACTTAATGCTAACAGCCTACTATTTTCCTGATATCATAAAAGTAAAGAAATTTAATGCTGATAACCTACTGCTTGCTGGATATCATAAAATTGACCACACTTAATGCTAACAGCCTACTGTTTTCCGGATATCTCTAAGCTGTGTCCGTAGTTCATGCTTTACATTTGCAAAATTCTGACCATCTTGTTGAAGTGACTGGATATGGAAGAAGTTAAAAAACATAAAATTTAGCTTCTAACATGCAACTCATTTCAAATGCATTAACTATTAATTACTTCAGGACAAGACAAAATACGTCACATTTACACTAAAGAATGAATAAATAAATAATATGTGAATAAAGTAATCCTGTCATGCCTTAAAGGAACATAAGGATATGGTGTTAATGCCCACATTTTCCTTGACCTGTCAGCACACTATGAGGGAGATATAGTCAGTATTATGCCTGATCACTTTTCCTTCCCCAAGCTAGAAGAAGTTGGGTACCCATTTCTACAGCTGTGTGACTGGGGCACCTCCGGTCAAATTCGAACCCCTGACCTTCGCCATAAAAGACCAGTGCACTAACCACTTCACCACTCAGACACAATTTGTGAATAAGCAGGTGCTAATTTTAAAAAGGAATGGAAAACAGCATAAATTTTTAATTAATAGTTTGAAAGTTTAAGATATGTCTCAAATCAAACCATGCTTAATTTCTTATGAAATTATTTTCACAAATGTTTAAAGTTAAAAGCTTTCAATAAAATTTTGACTTTGCATGTGTACCTGGGGTGTCCAACTGGGGCCGTGGGGTTTCATTTTGAGGCCCATGAAATTATTTTGAAAACGTAGTTTATTTTATTAAAATCAATATTGTTAGTATGGTAGGGGTATTCCCTATCAAAGGAGAAGTAAGACACCCCTTACCTCTGTTAGTCCACGGGACACCCTTGGGCAAGGTGGAGTACCCGTATAGCCCCCCGATCAGGGTGACGTGAAGCCATGGGAGCAGGTGGTGGATGGAATAGGATAGCAGCCAACAGATAATGTTGGTTATGGTCACCATTCTATGATGGTAGGCAGATGACCTCAATGTAGGGACAATGGCTTCAATCACTGACTAGTACAGTCACTGCCCAGAAGGAAAGCAATGTTAAACTGCCTTCTGTAAACATACCAAGAAACCCTAACAGCAATATGGATGGTCATATAGAAAAAAGATCTGGTGGCAAGTCCCCCAGACCAGACTTATCTAATTTTAACACTGGGGAAGAGTGTGAGACAGAGGTCAGTACTGGTAACTGTGATGACGGACAAAATCCTGATGGTGTTACTAAGGAAAACCCCTGCATCAAACTAAAGAGAAAAATAAGAGTATGAACATGGAATGTGAGAAGCATGTATGAGGGAAAGTATCAAATAATAAGTGACAAGATGGAAAGAATGGGGATACACATTTTGAGAATCTGTGAACATCGATGGAAAGGATCAGGACACTTAAAAAAAATGATGGTATCTTTATATACTCTAATGGAGAATTAGGATAAAAGAATGGAGTGGCT
This sequence comes from Achatina immaculata, assembly GCA_009760885.1. NCBI lineage: Eukaryota > Metazoa > Mollusca > Gastropoda > Stylommatophora > Achatinidae > Lissachatina > Lissachatina immaculata. Next base: position 26,211,905 of record CM019691.1, on the reverse strand, counting down.
TTTAACTTGGACAAATTAACATCAAAAGAATTACTAGGTTACAATCCAGTAAATGATAGAATCCTCATTATCAGACTTAAAGACACTCCTAGAAATGTAACAATTATCCAGATATATGCACCTATATCAGCAGCAGAAGAATAGGAAGTAGAAGACTTTTATAACAGTGCAAACGACGACAGACCAGGTATAAAAAATGATACTATATTAATAATGGGTAATTTTAATGCAAAGATTGGTACAGAAAGAGCAGAAAACAGAGGATATATTCTGAGGAAATTTAGTGTAGGACATAGAAATGAGGAAGGTGACAATCTAGTGGCATTTTGCAGGGAAATGAGCTAATGGTCACTAACACGCTTTTTAGACAACATCCAAGAAGGCTTTTACACATAGACATCACCTGATGAGAAAATCAAGAATCAAAAAGATTACATTTTAGTGCAAAGAAGGTGGAGATCAAGTATAACATCAGCAAAAAACTCTACCAGGTGACGACTGTGACACAGACCATGAGTTATTAATAGCAGACATGAAGATAAAGATAAAAAAGACAGGGGATCAAGACCACTCCGATTTCATTTTACAAAAATACCAGAACAATATGGTATAGAAGTCAAGAACCATTTCAAGATACTGATGGCTGTACAGGAGGAGATGACACCAGATGAATTGGCTACGCAGGCCAGAGATATCTTAATAACAATGGCTAAAGATATAGTTCCAATAAAGAAAACACAAAAGAATGAATGGATTATAGTAGGCACACTAGAACAAATAAAATGACGTAGAGAAATGAAGATGAAATGGAAAATGACAAATAACAACAAAATCTTTAACAAAAGAAGTAAGAAGAAACATAAGAAAAGACAAAAAACAATACAAACAAGACAGTTGTGAAAGAATAAAAGAACATCAGAAATGTGGAAGAGATAGTGAAATGTTTAAAGAAATGAAGACTCTGACAAGAAATGTCATACCTAAGCTAAATGTAATTTGTGACGAGATGTAAAAATCTTGATAGAGACAGAGGAAATTCTAGAAAGATGGAAGGAATATTGTAGATGAACATATGATATAACTGACTGTGAAAGCAGAAATAAACAGTGTGAATTATTATTGGAGGAGAAAGAACACGAATGACAATTTAAGAAGTTTTATGGGCAATAAAGAATCTGAAAAATGGTAAATCACCAGGAAGTAATGAGATAACAGCTGAATTTATTAAAGCAGGAGGAAGGGAATGTGCTACAATCTATCATGCACTATGTAAAAAGATATGGCATTCAGGTATTTGGTTAAAAAAATGGAAAAGAACTATATTCATATGACTGCCAAAAATGGGTAACTTGAAATTATGCACAAACTACAGAACTGTTGCCCTCATTAATCATTCCAGTAAAATTCTGTTAATAATCATAATGGGTAAGAAAATAAAAGAAGTCAATATGGTCTAAGCTGGTTTTAGACAAGGAAGAGGAACAAGAGATCATATATTCAATATAAGATTAATAATAGAGAAATGCAGAAAGTTTAAATGGTGTCATCTCCTCCTGTGAATCTATATTTATATATTTATATACGGGTAGACCAAAAGAGTCATGGAGAAGAACAACAGAAAGGATGTTGAGCAATAGAGGGCTCACCTGGGCAAGAGCAGAAAAAAAGGCAAAGGACAGGCATTTGTGGAAAACCCTTGCGGAAGCCCCATGTGCCCTAGGCACTTAAGGTTCAGAGAGAGAGAGAGATATTTATCTTTTACAGACTATTCACAGGCATTTGACTATGTACAACACCAGAAACTGGGAAATAATAGAAAAAATTGGATTTCCTACACATGTGATACAATTAATACCACTACTGTACCTAGACCAAAAGGCAGCAGTAAAAATAAATGGTGAAACAATAACTTGGTTTGACATAAAACAAGGGGTCCATCAGGGGTGCATATTGTCGCCTTACTTATTTAACTTGTATACTGAAAATATAATGAGGAATGTTAAAGAAGATGTAGACAAAGAATATTATGATGCCATAAAAACTGGAAGTTATGAAATATCAAAGATTAGATGTGTTAATATCACAGTATTACTGTCCACAACACAAAACAGGAATGAAAAAACTAATTATGTCAGTCCATAAGAATAGTGAAGAGCAAAACCCCTATCTTAATGCGAAGAAAACTAAACTGATGACAACTGACAAAACAAATAAGGCAGTTGAAATATATATCAATGAGGAAAAATTGGAAGAGGTGGAGAGTTTTGAATATCTTGGATCACTACTAACTAATAATGGAGATACAATGGGGAAATTAAATGCAGGACATCTATTGGTCTTTAAAAAGTAAAACAATTAAAGAACCTGTGGAGAGGAACAGACAGAACTATAAAAATGAGATTTTTAAGGGCATGCATCTTTCCCATCGCAACATATTCCTGTGAGACCTGGACACTTAACAAAACAGCTGAGAAACACATAAATGCCTTTGAATGTAAATGCTACAGAAGAGTTCTTCAAATATCATGGACACAAAAAAGAACAAATATATCCATACTACAAAAACTTAATATTGAAGAAGGTTGGCTAGTAAAGAGAATTAAAGAGAGAAAATGTAAATATTTTGGACATATTAAATGTCATGAGAATTTAGACAAGACCATCTTGGAAGATACATAATAGGAAAAAGAAAGAGAGGAAGACCAAGGTGAAGATGGCTGCAAGACATCATTGACAATCTGCAAATGGATGCATCAGCAGCAGGTTATCTTGCTTACAACCAAGAGGCCTACAGGAGAGCTGTTTGGGAGGCAAAGTTCAGCAAGGGACATGCAAATGAAAGACTGTTTGCCAAGACATAATGAGTTTTAGTTTTATGCTGAGAAAGAAAGAAATCATCACAGCTCCAGCTGAGAATGCAGCCAATAGCAAAATTCCTCAAAGTATGATGTGTAAGTCAACAGAATTGGTTGACTTAGATATGATCCGTCACTCGATCCATGAATACAGTTGGCCCTTGGGCCCTTTAAAATTGGATACAACTGATGTATATTATCGCTGAGATAAGATTTGATTAGCAAGCTATTACATACTTAAATATATGCTTAAATACACTTCTGGGAGAAATGAGTTCACATTCTTGCAATAACTACTACATACTTCACTTGTGTCAGATAAAAACTAACTATAAGGTAAAGGTAATTTACATGAAGAAAAAAAAGATTCCTACATCAATTTCACGTTGTTCCAACCATGTAGCATTTATACTGGGTGATGGTGGAGGTGATACATAAATCTCATCTCTGTCCTGTGCTGCCTGCTTGGCACGTTCAATGTTCACCTATTATGGATGCACATAAAACAAAATTTGCATCAAATTTGTTACACACTTTCACTGTTTCAAATTTTTCTCATTTCATTTGTTTTTTCCCCCCATACATTACATTTGGCTTTAGTTTTTAACTGCACCAAAATGCTGTTAATCCAAAACCTCACATACAAAAAAGAAATATAACAGATTATAAGAAATTACTTCTACAGCAAGTGATATCTATTTCCTTAAAAGAGGTTTTCAGTATACAAATTTATTTTAACTAAAGTCAAGACCACTTCCCCCCCTCTCACAATGTGCACTATACAAGCAAAAGGCACAAAATTAAAGTTAGGTACTCTGCTAACATCTAATGGAAGAGGTATCACTGAAGTAAAAAGTAGAATTGCACAAGCCAAGACCTTCTTTCAAAAACTAAAATCCATACAATGCAATATGTCACTATCTATGAGAGTCAGGATGTGAGTGCTACAGTGTTACACTGAATCAATCCTGTTTTATGGATGCAAAGCCTGGACGGTCAGTAAAGATATACACAGAGTGCTGGAATCAGCTGAAATGTGCTTCTTAAATGCAAAATAATTTTTTTTCTGAAAATGTGGATAACCTTCAAAGAGTAAATGCTCCACTACACTATAAAACAGTACAAACTTGGCGAATTTTCAAAATGACAATAATGTAGTTAAGAAAAAAATGGACACCAAATACCATTCATACTTTTTCTGACAAAAAGAGGACCTCGAGTTTTTGTCACGGACCTTCACAGCAGGTTCTGTGGACCACCAGTTGGGAACCACTGTTATAGTACAATTTAGTACTGAATTCTGTGGTTTTCTTTCAGAAGTTATGAGTATTGTTTCTTCTTAATATCTTCCCTGACTTCTTCTTACGCATTGTCCGTCTATATCTGCAGTCCTGTCTCTTGGATAAATTTCACTGTTTTTTTGTAATTCATGTATGGAACCACAGAGCTTATCTTCTTTAGTGTTTTCACTGGGCAAGTAATTATTTCTCAGTGTCTCGTAGTTGGTGCAGTTTTGGAGGATATGTTCCACAGTTCTGGGCATCTGGGCACATGTACAAAGAGTAGTAGTGCCAACCTTAAACTTTGTATACATATGACTTCGGAGTCAGCTGTGTCCTGTTCGAAGACAGAAAATGGTGACTTGTTCCTTTCTGTTTAGCATGTGATAGTCATCATGTGGTGGGTTTGTGGCTTCCTGTAGGTTTTTATCATGCTTTTCTTCTGATTATAGGTGATTGGTATGTCTGGTTGCTCCATTTCAGTGCCCTCTTTGGCCAGGTACCTGGTATTCCACAGTGGGAGGGAATCCACTGCAAGGTGACTCTGTGCTGATCTTTCTTGACAAAGTTTGTGCTTCCTTATAAAGTACAGTTTTTAAGACAGTTTTCAGAAACATCAGCACTCACTAGCCATAGACTAGCCCTAAACAGACTACCTTTTTCTCTCGTTCAATATCAGAGGCCTTTCTGCGTCCCATAAACTGCTGAATCCACTCTGGAAACTCCATAAGCTTTACATTTTCTCGGCCAGCAAATTCCATGTCTCTGTCTCGTCTCATCTTCAGTGTGCTGCTGGTCCCGATTTTGCCTTTGAGGTGACTGTGAAATAACAGGTTATACTTAATTTCAGACAGGCATTATCTATCCCACATTTACAGCATATTTCTGTTTTGCTGATTGCCATAATATCAGATAGGGTAATATCAGGTTTACAAATTCAGCAAATGGAATATAACAAAGCTTTTGCACAGTAAAGTGTTAAGCACTATATGTAGGTACTTGAAAAACAGTTGACAAAGCATTTTAGATATTCTTCCCGTGCCGTTAAACGTCACATAGGGCTTGCAAGGTAGTTCGCCAAGTTTTCCTGTTTTCGGCAAGCTTTTCAACCTCATCAAGGGATTTTATGCCTACTAAACTTGCCTTTTTTAACAATGTCCTCTTTAGAGTTTCATATGGTCAACCTCTTTTTCTCTGGCCTGTTGTGTTCCACTTGATAGCTTGTTTTGGGATTCTCTGACTGTTTTTTCTCATCATGTGACCAACATATATCCATCTCCTTTTCCTGATCACCCATAAGACTGGTTGTTGTTCAGTCATCTGCCTTATCTCTGCATTGTTCTTGAATTCATTTAGATATAAGGGAAAGAAAAATAGTAAAAGAAGGACAGTGACTCAAACCTCAGACTCTGGTAGAGTAAGCAACCAGTAGTAAAGTAAAGTCGTAATCCTGTCATCATCATGTGATATGTCTTTTTTCCAGAATGCTGATACTCTCACTGCCTCCCTGAATGGAATGTGTTCTTGATGACTGACATTTTCAGACTTTCCTTGATGTCCTGAGTCCACCTGTGGTGAGGTGAGGTCACCACCTTTACCTATGTCAGCCACCCTGTGCCTTCTGCTGTCAACCTCTCTAAACTATTATGTCTCTTGATGTGGCTGAAGTATCTCATCTATCTCTCCGTTTTGATTTTCTTTCTATCCATGATATTCTAAGAGTCCCTCTGTAACGTTTCAGCTCATATGCTGTTATTCTTTTTTCTCATGATTTGTTAAGTGTTAATGTTTTGCATCCATACATTGCCACCGGGAATATGCAAACTCTTAGCAAACATAGCTTTGTTTTCTTATTGGTATCTGGCCACATACCCCTCTTTTGCACTACTTTCTGTGATGCAACTGCTAGTCTCCTTTTAATTTCCAGTGTACAATCACCACTGGTGGTGATGACTGAACCTAGATATTCTAACTTATTGTTATTTTCTAGCTCTTCATGGTCCACTGTAATTTTGAGTTTGCTTCTCAATTTGTCAATTATCAGTTGGTTTCACTGGTATTTAAAAAGAGGTTCTGAGCGTTTCTATGTCTTCTGGTGGAGAAATATCAGCTGTTGTAGGACTCTGAGCCGCCTGAGAAAAGGATAGCACCATCGACATATAAAGTTCAAAGTTCAATTCTGACTCCGGTTTCACTGCATTTGGAACAACTTCATAAATGCTCCGCTACATGTCTCATTTATGGAATCTGGTGTTCTCTGATGCTGAAAGAGTTGATGTTGAAAGAGTAAAACTTAGTTGTTTCCTGTTAATTTCTTACATTCCTCATGATGTTTTTGCTGTTACAAGTATAGAGGTAGGATACATCTCTGTCTTATCCCATTTTGTACTTAATGCTGTAAAGTATAATTTTTTAACAAAAAATGTAAATTCACATTATAAAAGAGAAAAGTTTTTATCACTAACACTTACATCCAGTGATAGCAACTGACAATGCCATCATAACCAGCAGACAGGACATACTGGCCATCATCAGAGAAGACTACATGTCGAACTCCTCCATCTTGATATTCATGAGGGCTGAAAACAGCTGTTCTCTCCTGTTGGAAATGAGACCCTTATGTTCACAAAGCTCTCTGAATTTTTGAAGCACAAAGAAATGTCAAACAATTTCACAACCTAACCACTGTGAAAAGGACATTAATAAGGTAATTCCATAAATTTTCCATAAAACTATTAATTAATTATCCAGTAATCACACATATGGTGTTGTTGCAACGCTGTTTGGTGATGTATCATTCCCCAAAATTGTTCCACTGAGATCAGCGTGCAGCGGTGAACTTTGCTGAACTTTGTAGATCATTTGCACTAAAACTCATTTTACCCCTCCCTCCCTCCAAAGACATAATTTCACTAACCTCCAGCAGTTTTTCAGCTTGTTTTCTACCTGTCTGTTTCAATGTCATTTCTGCATATCACTAATTCTCTGGGTCCTTCCCACCTATTAAAGACAATTACTTTGTTCTGTCCATCTCTGTGTTCAACTTCACAACCTTTGCATTCCTCTTCCCCCTCCCTCACCACCACCACCTTCTTCTTAACTTTCAGCCAGCCATATTGTTGCATAATTCTTATGAGTGATTATTAAATGCCCGCCATTTTACCTGTAGATTCTTTCCCCTACAGAAATCCACAAGCTGTGAGATGAATGTCATTTTTTAAAACTTTTCTCCTTTTTTTTTCATGACTTAGATTCAAATAGTAGATAGTACTAATATATTAACAGTTTGTAATTTGTTCAAAACACAAAGACAAACCAATGTAGTGAATGGTCTAATTTTGACACAGCCATCAGGTGCATAGGTGAGAAGCCATTTCAGATTAGGAGACACAAGCAGATTCCCACCTGGCAGAGAGTGGCCAGGAAACTCTGCTGTAGGACTCAGAAGTAAGTCAATCTGAAGAAAAAAAAATAACATGAATAATTCAGCAGTTTAGGATATTCTAAAATAAGTAAAACAGACTGATGATTTCACCAAATACTGCAGATTTTGAGGATATGAGAATAAGGTAAAGATGAACCTAAACGGTATCAACATAAAATTGTGGAAAAGACTGATAAAGAACATACAGAAACTGAATGATAAACTGTTCTGGAAACTATGAAATTTAAAACGAGTTAAATGTTCTTTTTTTTCAAACAGTTTATTTAAGAAATAGTAACGGTAAAGGTAACCCTGTCATGCCTTAGAGCCACACAGGGATATGGTGTTAGTGCTTTAAAAAATGCAAGTTAAAATACTTCTTTAATTAAAAAAAAAAAAAAAAAAGTTTATGATAAATGCAAGTTAAACGCTCTTTTCTGAATAAAATTAATAAAAAAGTCTGACTTCTCTAACTTAACTGTTTAACATTCATTATCATTATTAGGCGAAATGAAAACTTAAATTTGTGGAACCTACAAAACACAAAATCCTGTGCTCTAGCATTAACAAAACACAACACTTTCTTTGCAAAAAATGTAAAACTGATAAAGAATGCTTTAAACTTGTGTATTACTGCAATTTCAATAATGAAGAGAAGACTTCATGAGTTTAATAAATACATTTTATTCTGCTAATTCCATGTAAGTTGCATAAATGATGATACAATACGACACTTGCATGAATAATGTTTCTACCTGAAACTGTAAGCATGACCTTTGCAGCCAATGCTGTAGAGACTTCGTGAAGCACAGGGAGAGGAATACAGAGACTATTTTTTCATTCCCTGATTGCAGCTAAAAAGCAAGGGGATACAATATGTCTTCAGCAGACCCTGCTGCCATGACAACTGTAGGACAGTCTGCCCCATTAACCAGGCCAGGCCTGTTACTGTGAGCATCAATGGTGAGGTGATACAGGATCTTGGTCAGCTATGATTTGCCAACCCTGGTGCAAGTTGCCAGCAAATGGGTGTCACTGATAACCAAATTAGACAATACCTTCACCCACACTTGCATGAATAAGACAATAGAGATATTAATAGGATATGGGAATGAGAAACTGTCCTTCGAGCTGAAGAATGCTACTATCCTTCAAGCTGAAGAATGTTACTATCCTTCAAGCTGAAGAATGTTACTATAAAGGATTGTGTTAACACTTTATGGCAGAAAAATGTAAGGATTATGTTAAATGTTTATTGCAGAGGAGAATAAATGTAAGAGACTGTGTTAACTCTTTATGGTAGAAGATAGTTGCTGTAAAGAACTATTAGCTTATTTGAATTATTCATTTTAGACTTACCTTCCTCAGTTTCTTTTCTTGGTCTGGCAAAGTGAAACTGAGAAGTCTCTTTGTGTGGGCACTTATGGCATAGACAACTTCACCATCTCCAATTGCCAAACCGTAGATGGCATGTCGGAGACCCATCTTGAGAATTTTACATGATTCATCTTTAATATCACACACTGAGCTCTTGTAATGGGATTGAATGTCTGGAAGAAAAATAAACCTCAGCAAAATAAGAATTTACAGAAAAGGAAATGAATATGAGTAAAGATATTTTGTTTCACAGACTAGTAACTATAATTTCAATATCTATTTTTCATCTCCAGTGAGAATTTAAAAAAAAAAAAAAGACATTTAACCCTTTGTGACTGTAACATAGAACACTGAAAAATGAGATCATTTTTAAAGGGTGAAGAAGTTGCTCTTATAAGCCACATAACACTATTGGGTTACATGTATCATAATGATTAATAGTAATAATGATTTAATAATAATAATACCTACAATTCTTCTGCCTGTTTTTCTTATGACTGGCGATAAACAAAGAGCTAGATAAATGATTCTTTCTTCATAAGTTAATTTTCTCTCTTCCTCTGCCACTCTGTGTTCTGTGTTGTATTGTTTTATAAAGATAAAAGTACAAATGTTACAATATGATATTTTGCTTCTACAAAAAAAAAATATTCCTGATTTTTTTTTAACAAATACAAAGTAAAATTATAAGAAAAAGACAGTCAAAGTCAAAGACAAGTCATGAGAAGACAATGTTAGATAACTTGGTAATGAGTGGAAAATTCAAAGAAAAAAGAAAGAGAAGGAGACCAAGACAAAAGTATATCAGCAGACTGACCTAGTGATTTGGAAAAAGAAATGCATTTGAGTTGATAAGAAACACCATGGATAGCACAAGATGAAGAGGATAATTGCCAGTACTCTCCAACGTGGCATATAATGAATGAACTGTTAAGTTTTAATCAGGCATGCTTGAATAGTAAAACAGTTGTCAACTATGAAATCAAATGAAAGTTAGAAAACAGAGATAAAATTTCTAACAGAACAGATACAAATCCTTTAGTGGTATTAGGTATTAACACAAAGGTCCATGATGTCAGTAAGCATTCGGCATCACTATCACTAAACAGCAACCTGAGAATAGCAGGTCGATATGGTGGCTGCTGAAGACAAACTCCGAGGAAGAAGTGCGTTCTGTCATCAGATTCTCATTTGCTCAGACATCCACGATGAAATATCTGCAGTGTACGGTGATGAGTGCATGTGCAAGGTTCCTGTCTTCAATTGGTTTATTAACTTCAAAGCATAACAAACATGACAGTGACTATCCTGGGCAAGTACACAAGGATGTGCATGCAAATTTTTTTTCTTACTGGAATTTATGTGCTTGTTCACAGATAGTGTTACACTGTAAAGCAAAGGCAAAGCCCTATTTTACAAAACCGATGTGTTATTTTTTTTCCTTGTACTAAATTAGTTTTGTGTAATTTGCATTTTATAACATTCTTCAAATATCGTGGACACAAAAAAGAACAAATATATCTATACTACAAGAGCTTAATACTGAAGAAGGCTGGCTAGTAAAGTGGATTAAAGAGAGAAAACTTAAATATTTTGGACACATTAAACGTCATCATAATCTAGAGAAGAGCGTCTTGGAAGGGTACATAATGGGAAAAAGAAAGAGAGGAAGACCAAGGTGAAGATGGCTGCAAGACATCGTTGAGGATTTGCAAATGGATGCATCAGTGGCAGGCCATCTTGCTCACAACCGAAAGGCCTACAGGAGTGCTGTTTGGGAGGCAAAGTTCTGCAAGGGACATGCAAATGAATGAATGAACTTTCATTTGTTTCACCATCATATTTACCACAAGCATCATGAAAAATGCAATAAGATCTTTAAAAAAAAACAATAATTTACCCTAATACAATGTGCTGGGTACCAATTTTTATAGTTGGATCAAATGCAGTGCAAAAGAAGCTGACCTTCACTCCATTGTCCTTACACAACAATCTAGTTAACCATCAATTCAGCTGCTCCTAAGCTCACATTTGATATAGCTTTTCAAATCCTACACTCTTTGCTGTATACTGACCTCTGATAACCTCATCAGCAAAGACAAACTTGGTTAGAAGGTTGGAGCCATGTATCTGTTGGTTGTTGTTGGAAGAAACCAGCAGCATTACAGCACGATTTGCCATATAAGTTGCTAGCGCTTGAATTTTGCCAATTACAGCTGTAAAATTAAATATTATAGATCTGAAAAAACCAGATTACACATATAAAACAGCACTGGTTAAAAAAAGTACTAAATTTTATTTCTTTACTGATTACAATGAGAAAGATAATAATGAGACAGCATTAATCATGATAAGAGAACTTCTACAGTAAAATAATTTTTGCTATGGCTGAATATGTCAGTCAAATTTACACTAGAACACTATGAGGAACTTGTGAATATCTCCTGCTGTCAAAGTACTTTGTGGAGGTGACCTGTCTCTTATGGTTGAGTACATAACAAATGAACGAAGAAGATGAAGAAATAATTTCAGAATCAGCCATGAGAGAGAATGTTTAGCAAAATTCCTTAAATAGCTAATATCTTAGTACCTGCTTCAAAAACTCTTTCAGAGATTAAAAAGTAGCCACAGTTTAATTACAACATTAAAGACACTTTGTGTTCCATCTGCTAAATAAATAGAGAGTTTCCTGTCTATGGCTTCTGTTGTGAATAATATGTTTTATTTCATACTGATCTTCTTCTTCTTCTTCGTTTGCTTCTACCACTAAGACTGCCCTGTGATCCTACTGAATTTACACCTGTGGTCCTCAATAGGTCCCGTAGTTCCCCGTGTGGTCCCAAAAAGGACCACAAGAGGTTCAGAGTATCACAGGGCTTGAGCCTGTATTCTTGGTGGGTCTCAGAAGCGGGATTGCGTGACACTAGTTTATATTGCACCAATTTGATCTGGAGTTGGACTTTCTCAATGGAAAACTCAGTGTGTTTTGGATATCAGTATATCCCCACTAGGTGAGAGGTGGTAGCCCATCTGAGCTAGAGTTGGACTTCTCACTGGAAAACCTCGATGTGTTTTAAGATACCCGTGTATCACCGCCAGGTGAGAAGTAGTTGTGATTTCATTCCGGCGCTGGAGTTTCTCACCGGAAAACCTCAGCGTGATTAGGATATGCATACATCCCCGCTGGGTGAGAGACGGTTGCCTATCTAGACTGCCCTGGTCCAGCATTTTGTAGTCGTGGCCATTACCCTTCCTAGTTGTGACCAGGACGGAGCTTTTGTCCAGGAGGATGAATCCTCACCACCAGTGACTTCCACCCCTGGGTTGAGCCGGTTTAGGCATATTATCCCAGTATGGGCATGTTTAGGACATGACCGACCTCTAGAGCAGAGGTACTGTGACATGCGTAGCCATCAAGTTTCACCCCTGGTGTAAGATGGTTTAAGCATATTTCACCAATATAGACGTATTTCGGACGTGGCCAACCTCTAGAGCAGAGGTGCCATGGTATGGGTAGCACTCACCGCGATACTACAGGACATACTGATTAAGCTTCACTTTATCCTTTCCATCACCTTTTCACATTGACGCCACACAGCAACCTTCACTGCTTTTCTGCATTTTCTTCCTTGGCCGGGAGGAGCTTCACTCCACACGTGGCATCTGAAAAATCTCGCCAGCAGTGTATTTGATATTGATAATAATCTATAATTCTTCTGTACTGTCTTGCTCTCAATTATATTCCCAGAATATTTTTTAATCATGACTACCAAATCATCTACTTTTGATTGTACCATCAGCTAATTGTAAATATGCAGTACATGTGATGTATTTACTACAGTTGATTCAGCCGTAGTTGAAGTACTTTGGTATTTTCAAGAGGCATAACATAATATAGAAATCAAAACTAGATGGAAAAACTGAGCAGGAAGGATAACTAAGAAGATGACAAAAACGCATATGAGTGGATAATTTTAATGCATGGGCAGGAAACAGTCTGATCAAGTGCATGTGAAAGCAAGAGTCAGAGCAAACTAGAGATCCACTGTTGGGAACTTACATGAACAACATAAACACAGGATGATGATGATGAAGATGACGATGACAACGATGACAATAATGATGATGATGATGAATTTAACAGAATTTTCTGGATTTTTCTTTTTTTTTTCTTTCATGCATTTTCAATGCAAACATAGTTTAATAAATGCAGACCAATTTCTACATGAATATCCTGCTTTGCTTTAACAGACTAACAACTAAATGTGGTGTGCATTCTGGAGTGTCTTGTCCTGCAAAGCAATGTTTCCTAATTTTTTAAGATGGTTACCTTTTTTTTTACAGTTATGTTGCATGAAGGGTAATGGCACTGCATTAGAACCTGCAAGCTCTGACAAACAAAGTAGCTTGCTAACTGCACTGCTCAATTTTATGAATGAACATGGCACTAAACCCAAAGCATTATTAGCACATAGTATAAATGAAACTGCTGTATCTAGAACAACAAGCAGCAGTAAGAATAAATGGTGAAACAACCAGTTGTTTTGACATAAAACAAGGGTCCGTCAAGGGTGCATATTGTCACCCTACTTATTTAACTTGCATACTGAAAATATAATCAGGAATGTTAGAGAAGATGTAGACAAAGAATATTACGATGCCATAACAATTGGAGGTTGTGAAATACCAGAGATTAGATATGCTGATGACACAGTGTTACTGTCCACAACACAAAAAGGAATGGAAAAACTAATTATGTCAGTCCGTAAGAACAGCGTAGAGCAGAACCTCTATCTTAATGCAACGAAAACTAAATTGATGACAACTGACAAAACAAACAGGGCAGCTGAAATATATATAAATGAGGAAAAATTGGAAGAAGTGGAGAGTTTTGAATATCTTGGATCACTACTAACTAATAATGGAGATACAATGAGGGAAATTAAAAGGAGTACATCTATTGCTCTTCAGAAAGTAAAACAAATAAAGAATCTGTGGAGAGGAGCAGACAGAACTACAAAAATAAGATTTTTAAGGGCATGCATCTTTCCCATCGCAACATATGTCTGTGAGATCTGGACACTTAACAAAACAGCTGAGAAACACATAAATGCCTTTGAATGTAAATGCTACAGAAGAGTTCTCCAAATATCGTGGTCACAAAAAATAACAAATATATCTATACTACAAGAGCTTAATATTGAAGAAGGCTGGCTAGTAAAGTGGATTAAAGAGAGAAAACTTAAATATTTTGGACACATTAAACGTCATGATAATTTAGAGAAGACCGTATTGGAGGGATACATAATGGGAAAAAGAAAAAGAGGAAGACCAAAACGAAGATGGCTGCAAGACATCGTTGACGATCTGCAAATGGATGCAGCAGCACCAGGCCATCTTGCTCACAACTGAGAGGCCTACAGGAGTGCTGTTTGGGTGGCAAAATTCCGCAGGGGACATGCAAATGAATGAATGAATAAATGAAACTTAAAAATGCTGTTTTACCACATCAAATTTTACCATGGTACAATTACTCTAGTCCAGTGGTTCCCAAATTTTTTTCAGGTTCCTGGTCTCTTGTCCCAAACACCTCCAATAACTTTTCCATTCAGTTGGTTCTCTAATACACCCTGCCTTGGATTTTTCTTTTATTGCCACCCTGAATATCCTGAATGCACCTGAATCTTCCCAATACCCAGGGGTACCATCCAATTTTAGAACCACTGCTCATATCCAAAATTGGCCATCCATAACAAAGGAAATGGATAAAAAAAAAACATAGTGAGGCCTTTCTTGCTGAAATTTTCTAAAGCCTTCTTTAAAGAGTTAATGTTTATTATAAATATATCTTTATTAATGTGAGTTGCAATGATTAATATTATAATGCTCTTACATATTTGGCCAATAACATTGAAGCTTGTTGATGGTCTTGCATCAAGAATGAAAACTGTGCTACTGGTGGATGCCACAAACAAAAGAGTCCCTTCATCACCATTGAAACTGAAATTTTAGTTTTTAGTCCAGAGTTAAAAGAGAGTGTGATTTCATGAAGATTACTTCAGGATGTTACATAATAAAAATTATGATAAAAGATAGTGAACTTTCAATAAAAATTTTTATTAAATGCATCTTTTGCTTTAAACAGATTAAATAAATAGAATGCTTTATTATTCTGAAAGAAGAATTAAACATGAATAAAGGACAAAGATAAATTGGCAAATTTTCCCACTATAAAAGTATCATTATCATCCTGACATCTCATAAAACTGGTATATTTCTAGCTATGCATCTAATATTGCAATCTTCTTATCTTATGTCTTATATCCTTCTCGTGCTGTTAAACGTCACATAGGGCTCGCAAGGTAGTTCACCAATTTTTCATTGCATTATCTCATTCATATTATTTATTAATCAAGAAGATTTCTGAGTTTGCACAGTTCTTTATGCATGACACTGATTTTACATGAGCATAAGTTCATCTCTTAATGCACTGTACCTCACAGTGTACTCAAATACTGACAGACATTCTCCAGCTTCACAGGTTGTTTTCTCTGACATTGTCTGTCAGATACCTATTTTTACACTTTGAGTGACTGCAGAATGACAGTGATGAGCTTTAAATCAACTGCCCCTTTATAATAAATCAGTTCACTATTGATTAGACATCTTACAAGGTACATCTGTATTTTATTCTGCTGATGGCACAGAATAATTGGCGAACTACTTTGCACGGGAAGGATATAAGATATAAGATAAGATGGCACAGAATAAATGACATGCATAAGAGGTGAATAATGAGGCACCTAGCCAAATAGACAATATGAACTGATTCATGCCTTCAGTAAAATAAATAATGTTACAAAATGTTTACACTGTGTTCAGTTATACAAATAACCATTATGTTGTTTCTATGACTGCATGCTACAAGAAGCATCACCCATATATATATATATATACACACACATACACACACACACACACACACAAGGTCCAACAATTAAGTAATGAGACTGATTTTATTATGGCCAAGACAAAAATGCCATCTATGAAGCAAAGCATGGAAATCAAAGAGGCAACCTTCATCTATGATCTGACAACTTTTCACTGCCACCTGATAAGCAGATGACAAACAAGCTGCCATTTTGATGACCTAGTCAGAGGTGCATTGTTACATAATCAGCATGGAGCAAAAAGCTAACATTAAATTCTGTTTAAAACTTGGAAAAAGTGCCATTGAGACAGCTGAAATGAGGCGACAAGTTTATAGGGATAAGTGTTTATCTCATGCACAGATATTCAGGTGGTATTCATGATTTAAAAGTGGTGTGGAAATGATTACATATGCAACTTGACATGAACACCCATTTCTGTTCATAATGAGGAACTCATTGCAAAAGTCAGAGAATGGATAAAAGAAGATCATTGTTTGACTGTGAGGATGATGGCAGATGAATTTGTTGTTAACCATTTGTAAAATTTTAGTGAAAGGTTTGGGCAAGAAAAAAACTGCTTGCTGGTTTCTACCATACTCATTGTCTGATGATCAAAAACATCAGCATGTTGAGTACGCAAAAGACGCCATCAAAATGTGTCACAGAAATAAACATTTTTTAAATTTGATTGTTTCAGAGAATGAAACATGGATTTTCTGTTTTGATCCACAACTAAATGCCAAAGTGCTCAGTGGAAGTTATCATCAACACCAAAAGAAAAAAAAAATTTGTCTTCAAAAGTCAAAAGTGAAGACAATATTGGTGTGCTTCTATGACAGCAAAAGAGTTATTCACAAAGTATTCCAGAGGGACAGACTGTCACTGCCAAAGTTTATTAAAGTATTTTGAAACGCCTATTGAAAAGGATTCTCTGAGTCTGACTCGAGTATTCAACACCTGGCAGTTTTTTCCTTCCTCATGATAATGCACCAGCTCACCGGGCGGTAGTTGTACAGGAATTTTTGGCCCCAAAACAAGTGTGTGTTCTCAGCCATCCACCCTATTCCCTAGATTTGTCTCCCTGTGATTATTTTCTATTCCCAAAATTAAAGTTACCATTGAAAGGACACATCTTTGATAATACTGATGACATCCAAAGGGCTGTAACATCGAGTTTAAGGGCCATACCAACAGAACAACTGCAGAGATCGTTCCAGTGTTTGTTAGATCATGCCACTAGCTGTATCAATGCACAAGGGGTTACTTTGAATAAAATAAAGGTTATACCTTCAGCTGTTGTTTATTTTATTTTTTAATGTAATTAGTCTCATTACTTAATTGTCGGACCTTGATATATATATATAAAATAGATATACAGTGGAATTAAACTTATCATTTCTAACATGGATCCCTAGACTGCAACACACTTGGAAAATGCAGTGCTGGGCGTCCACAAAATATGTGGAAAATCAGCAGTGGAATAGATAAAAATAATGCCCACAATCAAAGACATGAGGAAAAAAGAGTTGTACAGAATAGACTGAACTGCAAGAACTATGTGAAACCCTGATTTCATCAGAAATGAAAACTAATGAAAATTAAATGGATTTATTTATCAAATTTCTGTAGCAGTCTGATAGTTTTTTACCAGATAGGGTTGCTGGCCCTATGCTGAACCCTCCTTAGTCGCCTTTTACGATCATGCATGGTAGGGTACAGTGGTCCTATTCTTTGCAGGAAGAACAACAGAAAGGATGTTGAGCAATAGAGGGCTCACCTGGGCAAGAGCAGAAAAAAAGGCGAAAGACAGGCATTTGTGGAAAACCCTTGCAGAAGCCCCATGTGCCCTGGGCACTTAAGGTTCAGAGAGAGAGAGAGATTTATCAAATGCATCCCACATTTTCACATTTAATCTTGCTGCACTTTCTATTAAAGCACACATTATTCCCAAATCACACCACATTTCAACTTACACCATATATTTGATAGGAAGCTTGAACATTTTTCGCTTCAAAATAAGCCTTGGATTATTGGGACTTGTTAGGTCAATGAAACACAGATTTCCTGTCTTAGTTCCAGCTACAGCATACTGAGTTAAACGACTGCAGACCAGTGTTTCACACTGTTTAAAAAAAAATAAAATTACTATTAAAAATTACTATCACTGTAGAAAATTTAAAACTATTTTTTTTAATGTTTTGAGGAACCTGCCCTTCTTTACGACACATCCAAAGGGTGGATAAGAATATTCTGTGTTTGACCACTTGGGCCTTACTGCCTCGAAAGAGAGCAAAGATGACTGTGCTAGAGTGATGACACATTATCACAGCCTGCAAAGTTTCTGACAAAGACCCACTTCTCCACTGCTGCTCCTAGTACCTGGCCCTGTAAGGCTCACTATGGTCCCCATGACTGTAGAGTGCTTTTCTGGGTCCACCCTCGAGTCTTCAAGCTAGCCATCATAACCCATTTCTACTCTGACATGCTTGTGCTCCAGTACCTTCCTAACTGAAAACTAAGAACATCCCGCTAACAGCTCCAAAAAGACACAACAACAAAAACAGCAGTGGCATGTACAGACATCCCACACGACCTTAATCTGGGAGATTATGCCCAAAAGAAAAATGCCTGCTGTGATAAGAAGCAAACAGTGCATCACACATTTAATGATGATTAAGGCTGCTGTTTGATTAAAAAATTTAATCACAGTTAATCACAAGATTACAATTTTTATTGCAAATTAACTGCGCCTTAACTAAAATTTTAGGTATTTCTTTCAAGCACATTAATATTGTTCTGTAAATCAGAAATAGCTCAGTGTTAATTTCTAATATAAAATAGTTTTTTAATAACCATCTGCCTGCACAAATGTTGGTTTAATAAAAAAAGTCTGTGTAACATAAATAACTGAATAAACACTGAAACATTAATCAACAGATAAAAGTAACTTTTTTTTTAAACCACATCACAAAACAAAATCTTTAAAATGATATGAAGATGAAAAATAATAGATTCTCTGACTATTAAATTACTCATTCAGCCAACTGATTAAGCAGACCAGTTTATTTACAGGTTTATTTATGGTTCAAAGGATGCTTTTTTTTCAATTAATAATATATCCAAATATAGAAAACAACTTCATATTGACACAGCAGTAGCTGAGGATGGTAAATATTTTCTAGCAAACTAAGCCAGAACTGGGTATTTGTCCTCATATAGCTGACTACTTTGGTGTAATGTAATGTAAGTGTAAAGTAAGTGTAAATTTGTTGCTCAAGTCTGTCAACAGCTGTTTTTGTGGAGGAGGAGGAGAGGGGTAACAGTGGCTCATCTTCAGAGAGTTATGACAGTTTGTGTATTTATTTTTCATTTCCATTGGTTTCTCTGGTGTTTGTTGATCATTATCAGGTGGTCAGAATTTTCCACAAAAACTTACAGCTCTTGTCAAACCTCAATTTTTTTTTTGTGTCCTTTCACAAGCATTTAAGATTTTTTAGAAGATGGTCCAAGGGAGTCATAATTCTTGTAATAGGCAATCTATTAAGTCATTCATACAACTTTCAATCAGTCAAAACACAGCGGTAATTGTTTGTAAACAATGCTTAGGCCTACTCTTATTATGTCCTTTCTTACAATAGTGCATGTTTTTGAAGCCCATAATTGGGATCAGCCCATACTTGTGATGTCACATGTCTGATCTGAATAAGTAATCTGCAGATATTAGGGCATCAGACAGCATTGCCCCAGGGTCTATAACGGCACTGGTCTGTATCAGAGTAAGAGGAAGGTGTGATATGTCTACCTTTCAAAAGATTTGAATCCTCCCATAGGTAAAAAATACAACACTACAATCTACCAGCTACTTGCTGTCTACAAGATATCTGATCTTCAGTAAATTTTATATGTACTGCGATTTTAGATAACAATCTGACAAATACAGGCTTGCTCCCAGATACTTTGTTTACTATTTTTCAAAGTTAATTGGACTAATGTACCCTAATTAATGCATTTGGGTGCTTTAAAAAATTTCATAGCACAAATTTTTCATGTGTTATTCACATGTTAGTGGCGATTACTCAGCAGGCCTACTTTTGATGAATATTTATTTTATAATGTGATTATATAGCTGTAAAGTTTTACTGTCAGCAGGTTTTTTCCCCTCAGTGCGATGACGATTTGTAGCTCTCTAATTTTCAAAATAATCAAAGTATACTTAAAACCAGCAGTTGGAATTCCTTCCGGAATCCATTTATCGATATGAGGCGCGTGTTTCAGCTGATTTTTTAGAGCGTTGTGTGTTAATTTAACAAATTTTTGTCGAAGTTTGTCGTCGCTAGGTTTATGTTTATCAACAAATATGGCTTTCAGTGGCAGTTTATTTCGTTTAGTGCAGCGTATTTCTGCACTACAAGCTCAGAATTTAATTAAAAATGTCTAGACTGTGGTGAAGAGAATGCAGTAATAGAGATTTTGAATTTTCGGACCCATGTGGCGCTGATTCAAAGGATTAGGATGTTTTTTTTGGTCCAGCAGCAAAAGGTGCTAGAAGGTAGCTGGTGATACAACTTATCAGCTTTTTGCTAGTACTAGCTGTAATATCACAATAAGTAATGCTGGAGATTGTGTAATTTAAAAAATTAAATGTTGTAGAATGCTTCAAATTTAAAAAAAACACAACTGCCTGTTTTCTGGTCATTAAATAATAAATACAAATAATAAATATTAGTCAATGCCCGCCCACTTGTTTTCATGTAAATATTGGTGTTTTTAGTTTGCTGTGAATGCATAATTAATATATATTTTCGTGTAAATTTTGGAGGATATGTGAAGAAAAGGTATTTGTGTACATTTTTATTCATTATGGAATTATATGACCAACTACAGTGGATTAACTTGATGGGTAAGTGAAAAAAATTAATTCAATTCCTTCATTTTCCAATCTTTCTTCTCAGTTCTTAGCTCTTTTTTTTGTTGTATACTAACAAAATATAAAAAATTTTATTAGAAAAACAAAATAGATTTTTTCTTCTTCAAAATAACATATAATATATGATACTATAAATCAGATTATGCCTTTGTCATTCTTTTAAATGTGAAAACCATCCCATTCCACATTGTGAAATTTACCTCCCTTGGTCTTTTGAGGGAAACACCCCCAGTATACAAAGAGTTAAGGGTGGTGGTTTAAATCTTGACACTCACCCCAGTTATAGAAATGTGTATGTGGTTCGTTTGGAACTGAGAAAAGATAGTCAGCCAGGTGTGATGTTTATCCATCATCCTCTAGCATGCTGGCAGATCAAGGAAAATATAGGCACTAACAGCATATCTCCAAATGTACCCTGAAGGAATGATAGAGTTGCTTCCCCTTCCCCCACCCCCCAACCCCTCTTTTTTTAAACCTTGTACAGTTTTCATTGCAACTTAAAACACTTGCTCATGGAACTTATTTTTGACCTGTTGAACTAATAAAACACTGCCATAATTTGTATGAGTAGCTAGTAATGATCCTACTATGCCACTGTTCATTTGCTAATACCATATTTTGTCAATACGTTAGACTTTCAAATTATTCACACTGGAAATAATTCACACGCATGTCATAAATAATTACTCACTTGTTCATCTAGATCTAGGCTTCCTACAAATGTTCCATCAGCTGTTCTCCAAACCTGCACCAGTCCTCCTTCTCTAAGTGACTTTGTGAATATAATGAACAAAATAATTAACATGCTTGTATTCTGAGGATGATACATAAGTTCAAGAAAACTAAGCCAGAACTGGGTATTTGTCAAATTTTGCATTATTACATCCTGTGATATGTTGTAGTTAAAATTCTCTTGGATCCTGCTCTGTTGCTTTACATATTACAGTTTCACCTATGAATTTTTATATAGTTCTATGTGACATAAAACTGTTATACTTGTCATCAAAAGATAGAAAATTAAGAGCATGTCACTTTCATATACATTAACACTCTAATACAATTTCTTGAAAGCAGGCTGTTTTACAGCAGCTTAGGGGGAAAAAGAATCAGAAACTGAAAATGTCCTCATCATGACAGGGTATACACAGAATCCTGACACAGAGAAGTAATGATCCATCTTCTTGTGTATATCTCAAGGAATGAAGAAGACTATGACAGCTTACTGCCATTATTATTAGACAACCATCTTCCTGTCATTATTGTAGCCTACCAAATAATGTCTGTCATTATCGCAGTTTATCACAGTCTGTCAAACACAACAGCTTTCTGTCTTTATTATAATATAAATATTATATTTTCAAATACAACAGCCTCCTGCTCTTATAATACTGACTAATCTCTACCACAAGCAGCATCACCATGATCATGAATAAAAGCACAATGCTCTGCTCTGCTGCATCCAGAATAACATTTTACAAGGTGATGGTACAATAAACGCTAATTACCACTGAGCAGTCTGATCCATAGGGAAGGCTTGCAACTCCTACAACGTTCCCATGGTGCATATCTGCCAGCGTGGTTCTAGAGGTGATATTCCCACAAGTGTAATACTGAATGATGCCCTACAAGAAAGTTTGCAATTTAATATTACCATTTCATGATAATTTAAAACAAATGAGAAGGCTACATTAAAAAACAGAAATGAATGTGAAAGAATTATGACTGAAAGAGAGAAGCCAAATAAGATGAAAATGAAAACAGGAAGATTCTGTTTGCCTGAGAAAATATTGCTGTACTTCAACTACTATAAATGAAGAATAACTTTATATTTTATTTTTCAACAGAAGACAACATTTGTTGCCTCTCTAAAGTGCTTTCTGTAAATAAAAAACATTTTCCACTTTCACTGATGGTAGTAATAAAGGCAAATGTTGAACATTAACACCAATTTCTATTTTTCTCAAGCGTCTCTCATGACCAGCTCTACTTATATTCATTTTCAAAGTCAACCACAGTAAGAACAAACCATATTTGCTTCATGCTCCAGTCTCTCTGTACTGGAATCTCTTGCATACCAGTACTCTTCCTTGAATGATGCATCACCTCTGTGATAGAAGTGCTCTTTATAACACATTTTTTTGTGCCAGTTATTTAAAATCTCTGTACCTGATGAAATGGCACAAGATAACATTTAAGTTTGCTTCAGGTGAAGCAGCCCGAGTTAGCACTGATGTCATTAATGATTGGATTTCGTGTTTGCCAAAAATTTTGGATGTGTACAGCCCAGATGACATTTTTAACATGGATGAAACAGGCATGTTTTATAAACTGCTACCGAATAGTACTTTCTGCTTTCATGATGAGGAATGCCAAGGTGGCAAACAAGCTAAAGATCACTTATCAGCTGTCATGTGCTGTAACATGTCTGGCACTGAGAAGCCTCACTCCTTGTTATCGCAAAGTCACAAAATCCAGGGTGCTTCAACAACGTAAAGAGCCTGCCCATCACTTACAAGGCCAGCCAGCGTGCTTGGATGACAAGTGAACTGTCTGAGGACTGGGTCATTTATTTCAACAACAAAATGAACAGAAAAGTTTTGTTGTTTGTTGATAACTATCTGGCACACACTAATGCCACCAATCTGATTGCTACAAAGCTTGTTTTCCTGCCAGCTAACACAACCAGTGTGCTGCAGCCATGCAACCAAGGTATCATTTATGCCTCCAAGCAACATTAAGGAAAGTGTCATGTACTGCATGCTGTGGAACAAAAGCATGTTGTCAAAATCAACATCAAGATAGCGATTAATTTTATGCATGCTGCATGGAACAGCATCAATCGGTCAATGATAAAAGTTACTTTATCCCAGTTAACGCTCTTGTAATGGACCCCACTTAAAGTAAACTCTGCTTAATGTCACCATATTTTGACAGTCCTGCCAATGTGATATTAAGCAGTTTTGACTGTATATAATTTTGTGGAATGCAGTCATGGCTTGATATACTTTACTCTTGATCTCTGTGATGCATTTCATTTTGTATACTTACTACACACTTTCTGGGTAAACTGGGGTGACCATCCCCAACCCAGCGCATCACAGGTGGCAGATGGTGAAAGTCCTCCAGATATGGAGGATCCCTGTGAATAAGGATTTACCCAAATAAGCAGGGCACAGACCAAGTGGTGGTAGTCTCAGAGAGTGAGGTAGGGTAGTAGGTGGCTCTACTAAAGTGCCTCATGTGCTCAGTGAAGGAAATACCAGGCGGGAAAGAGACGCCTTAAAACCTCTCGCTCCCGCTGCCTTGCGGGTAGGACAGGGAGTACAAAGGCTAATGGAGAGTCCATACACAAACCAACAGAAGGCAACGGGAAACCACTGTTGTAGCTCCCAAGAACAATTATGCTTATTCAGAGTAATAGATTTGTCATGAACGAATGTTAATGGATGTTCCTCTGGAACAATCTCATCCGGTAGGGCAGCTCACGAGCCACAGGTGAGGTCAATTGTCATCAAGCTACTGGTGGCTAAACTAACAAGTTCAAAATAGCAACATGGAATGTTAGAACTTTATTCCAGGCTGGAAAATTAGAAAATGTAAAGAGGGAAATGGAAAGGATGAAAATCAACATATTAAGAATGAGTGAAGTTAGATGGACAAGTGCAGGGAAGATAAACTCTGATAAATATACAATAACATATTCAAGAAGTGAAAACATGAACGAGGAGTAGGAATAATATTTGACGAACAAACAGCAAAGATAATTGTAGGATATCTGAACATCTCAGACCGAGTCCTGCTAGTCCAACTGAAAGGAAGACCAATAAACATAAATATTATACAAGTGTACCTTCAACATCTGAAAGTTCTGAAGAAGATGCACAGCTATTTTATAAAGACATAGAGACAGCCCCGAAACACATAAAGTCACATGAAGTTACTATAGTGATGGAAGATTTTAATGCCAAAGTTAGAAAAGGAAGAACTTCAGACATTGTTGGTGACTATGGTCTGGGGGAGAGGAATGTCAGAGGTAGTAAATTAATTGAATGGGCAAGAATACATAGCATGGTTGTAGGAAATACCTGGTTCAAACAACATCCCCAAAGACTGGCAATGTGGTGCAGCTCAGACAAAAAGACTTTTAACCAGATAGACTACATATTAATCACCAAACGATTCCACAATGCATTACTAACAACAAAAACCATGCCAGGAGCTAACTGCAATAGTGACCATGATCCACTCTGTGGAAAAATTAGAATAAAGCTAAAGAAAGCAGACAGAAAAGTGAGAAACATCAAACTGAATACAGAACTTCTTAAAAATGAAGTGTGGTTAAATTAACAATGCAGACAGATAGAGGACTCTCATAATAAAGACAGCAAAAACATGCACAAATGAATTAGTGAACTCACAGGCAGGAAGACAAAATATACCACAGGATGCCTGAAATCAAAAGCAGGTAAAATGTTAATGGGAAAAGAAGACATTGTGGACAGGTGGACAGAGTACATTGGTGAGCTATATGGAGGAGAAAGATCAGAATTAACACCAGATACTGAAAACTGTGATGGACCACCAATACTTGAAGATGAAATCATAGACGCCATCAAACACATGAAGAAAGGAAAAGCAACTGGGTCTGATAATATAACAATAGAAGAAATAGAGCCACTAGAGGAGATAGGAATAAAAATAATAACCAAGTTACTGAATGACATTTACAACAGTGGTTATATGCCCAGTGATTTGCTTAAATCCACGTTTATAGCACTACCTAAGATACCAGATGCAAAGGAATGTGATGACCACAGGACTATCAGCCTCTCATGTCACATAACGAAGCTACTTCTGAGAATTATTATGAGAAGAACAAGGAAAAAGATAAAAATGGAAATAGCAGATGAACAGTTTGGATTTGTTGAAGGAAAAGGAACACACAATGCCATTTATGTTTTACGAACACTAACAGAAAGAGCTTTAGAAGCACAGAAAGATCTCTACTTAGGCTTCATTGATTACACCAAGGCATTCAAAAAGGTGAAACATAATGAAATTATTAAAATGCTTGAAGACATCAATATAGACGGCAAAGACCTGAGGATTGTAAAACATCTATACTAGCAGCAAGAGGCAGCAATTCGAGTTGAAAATAGAACTAGAAAATATCAACCTATAAAACAAGGGGTGCGACAAGGATGTGTACTATCTCCAGACCTTTTTTCTCTGTACAGCGAGAATATTCTAAGAACAATCATCACAGAACCAGGCATAAAAATTGGAGGATACAAAATTAACAACCTTTGGTATGCTGATGACACAGTACTGATAGCTGAGAACCAACAAGACCTGCAAAATCTCTTGGATAAAGTCGCTAAAGGAGGTGGAGATAAAGGCTTTACTTTAAACATAAAAAAGACAGAGACTATGGTTATATCTAAGAAACAGAATCCACTAACATACAGTATAAAATTAAATGAAACTATTCTAAAGCAGGTGCAGAAATTCAAATACCTTGGAGCAGTAATAACTTCAGATGGGAAATGCAGAACAGAAATTAGGAACAGAATAGGCCAACCAAAGATTGCATTTCAGAGAATGACAAACATATTATGCAACACATCCTTATCAATGAATGTTACAAAATGAGTCCTAAAATGCTATATTGAACCTATCTTGTTATATGGAAGTGAATCATGGACAATATGTAGGTCTGCACAAATTTCATTGGAAGCAGCAGAAATGTGGTTTATCAGAAGAATGTTGCGAATCCCCTGGACAGCAAAAATAACTAATGAAGAATGTGTGAGAAGAGCTGGAGAAACAAAAAATCTTGTCAAAAAAGAGAGAGACAATGTACTTTCATAGGACATGCAATAAGAAGAGGGGGAATTGAAAATATTATAACAACAGGAAAAATAGAAGGAAGAAGATCAAGAGGAAGACCAAGAGAAATGATAATGGACAGTCTGACAGGATGGTGTGAGAGGAGATCACCAACTGAGCTGATGGCCTGCATGAAGGATTGTGTACTCTGGAGAAGCATAATAGCCAATGCCAGTTGGCACGGCACCTGATGATGATGATTATACACTTTATGATATTCAAATTACATTCAGTCTTTATGTTCATTATGTTCAACAATCTAACAATAAACAGGAACTTGGAATTCACAGTTTGACTTACTTACCAATCTACTCTTTTAACATTTGAGCAAAGCATTTCATTTATGAAGGGAGGGCTTAGCGTTAACTTTTCTTTGCTTCTTCTTCTTCTTCTTCATTCGCATTGTCTGTCTATATCTGCAGTCCTGTCTCTTGGATAAATTTCACTGTTTTTTGTAACTCATGCATGGAACCGTAGAGCTTATCTTCTTTAGTGGTTTCACTGGGCCAGTAATTATTTCTCAGTGTCTCGTAGTTGATGCAGTTCTGGAGGATATGTTCCACAGTTTGGGGCACCTGGGCACATGTACAAAGAGTAGTAGTGCCAACCTTAAACTCTGTATACATATGACTTCAGAGTCGGCTGTGTCCTGTTCGGAGACAGAAAATGGTGACTTGTTCCTTTCTGTTTAGCATGTGATAGTCATCATGTGGTGGTGTTTGTGGCTTCCTGTAGGTTTTTATCATGCTTTTCTTCTGATTATAGGTGATTGGTATGTCTGGTTGCTCCATTTCAGTGCCCTCTTTGGCCAGATGGTCAGCTTTCTCACTGCCTGGTATCCCACAGTGGGAGGGAATCCATTGCAAAGTGACTCCATGTTGTAAGCCAATTTTTGACAAGGCATCTTTAAGGTCTGGTAGTTTGTTGCACTGAAGAGCCTCCAGTACTGATCTTGCAACTTTTCTTTGCAATCTCTTGACTCTCTCTCTCTCTCTCTCTCTCTCTCTCTCTCTCTCTCTCTCTCTCTCTGAACCTTAAGTGCCCAGGGCACATGGGGCTTCTGCAAGGGTTTTCCACAAATGCCTGTCCTTTGCCTTTTTTTCTGCTCTTGCCCAAGTGAGCCCTCTGTTGCTCAACATCCTTTCTGTTGTTCTTCTCCATGTCTCTTTTGGTCTACCCTTACTTCTGTTCCCCTGTGGTGTCCATCTTAGTGCTATTTTTGGTAGTGAGTTGTAAGTCATTCGGAGCACATGTCCCAGCCATCGCCAGTATCTTTCCTCAATAATTGCTGTCAGTGGCTTCATCTGCATTTCTGCCAACAAGATGTTATTTCTTATGGTGTTTGGCCAAAATATTTTTCTAATTCTTCGTAAACATTTAGTCTGGAAAGAATTCAACTTGTTTTCTATGGTTTTGGTGATTTTCCAGCTTTCACTTCCATAGAGTAGTACACTTAGATTATTACTCTTAAATATCCTGATTTTCATCTTCACGCTTAGTTTTTTAGATTTCCATATAGTCTGTAGCATAGCAAAAGCCTGGTTTGCTCTAGTAAGTCTGCTGTTGATGTCCTCTGTGCTGTCTCCATTTTCTACTACTTTACTGCCAAGGTATACAAATTCATTGACCGCCTCCACCAACTTGCTATCTGCTCTGAGTACATTTCTGTTGTTCACATTTTGCTTCATTAACTTTGTCTTTCCTACGTTGATCTTTAGTCCTATGTTGTTTGCATTCTGAGTTAGCTTGTTTATTTTATCTTGCATATCTTTGTGGCTGCTTGATAGCAGAGATCTCTTGACTGGTTCACCTTTTTTTTTCCTGTCTCATTTTAACAAAGAATTCATATTCAGTTTTGTATAACTATGCCACCTTTTTTTCCTATTCAATCTGAATTATTGTGTTCACAAATTATGATAACAGTCATCATGTTCATTTCAATATTCATTATGTTTGCTTTATGAATTTACTAGAACAGAACAATAACAACAACAACAACAACCAGTAAAATCAGAAATTTCATGCACATATATGATCAGAAAGGCAGATGAACATTGCTGGTGATGTTTTCATAAATCCTCTTTTAAAAGATCATAGCAAGTGAAGATGACTAGATAAATGAAATGATGCTGTTGTCAGGTCAGCAAACCGCGTCTGCTAAAGATCACATCCTGCTGTGACATTCTCTGAAGCAGGATGTTTATTCATTGCATAGTCAATACAGTGGGGATCAAACATTTCCTAATGATAGCAAAGCTTACTTCTAATTTTCACTTCTAGATGATAGGAAAGCCACAACAGCCATCTCCTATAATAAAACATTATGTCTGTCCTTGAGATCTTCAACAAAGCACCACTTTCTGAACTCAAGTCTGCTGTTGCAAGGAATTTTGTACCTATGGAAGCCACAGAGAGCAAGGAAAGGAAAGAAGGAAATGATTGATGGTTTTAATAATAAAGAGAAAAAAAAATATATATAGAGAGAGAGAGAGAAAGAGAGAGAATCTTATTATAAATATTATTTTAAAAAATGAAATCAAAAGTACTAACAGTTGGTGAGCCCCAGGCTAGCAACTGATAATTTGGACCTAAAGTCAAAGCTGACACAGGGAAGTTGACAATCATTTCTTCCTTCAGCTTAATGCTTTCTCCAGTTACCTCAATTAGACGAATAACACCATTCTTTGGAAAAAAAAATAGACTGTTAAGTTTCTTCATGTAACATAATTTTTTAGTTTTTATCTGCATTAATTCAGACACAATCTAAAAAACACAGAGAACTGATTTTTATGTGAACATTTATTTATCCATTAACACACTGATACACTGACATCTATGTGTACAATATATCCTAGTATGCTTTGCTCTTTTGGCTATTGCTCTTCAATTTCAGTACCATCCCACAGTGGAATAGCTGACACCCTATCAAAAGCTGGCAGCAATCAAGATCAAACAAATCATCCAGTAAACTACCAAGAGGTGAAAACCATAATCCATAACCAGTGCAGATCTGAATGGAAAAAGAATCTGAAATGCAACAATGAACCAGATGTAATACACCAACTACAAAGACATCAGTAAACCATCCTCTTTCACCTATGGACAGGCCATTGCAGACTACTGAGCCACCTGCATCGACTCAAAATATTTCACACAGACGAGTGTCCATGTTCCTATGGAGTCCAGACTCCAGAACATATCCTTCAAGAGTGCCCAAACCATGCAGACCTGAGACATGAGACATGGCCAGAGGACACAAGCTTGGAACAAAAGCTTTGGGCTCCTATCAGGATCTGGAGAGGACTGCAGGCTTTGTCATATCGACAGGAATCAGGATCTGATGTGACTAACAATCTCGAACACAGAAGAAGAAGTGGTTGCTGCAACACAAGTGTGTTAGGCAACCAGATGAGTTTCACTACTATGTGATGGCAGCAGATCTCCACCTCAATGTCTGTGAATGAGAATGTCCTCTTCTTGTTCATTTTTTTGTGACTTTTGCCACATCTCAAACTAATTAGCAAAGCAGCATGGAGATCCATGTTGGCCAAAGATTATCCAGAAGGCAAAAAAAATCTGTTAACAGTTCATTCATTCATTTGCATGTCCCTTGCGGAACTTTGCCTCCCAAACAATTTTTTACGTCTCACTAAAGTGCTTTGTCTACGATTTTTTCGAGGTTTAATCCTACAATATTTGTTCTCTTACTTTGCCTCCCAAACAGCACTCCTGTAGGCCTGTCGGTTGTGAGCAAGATGGCCTGCTGCTGTTGCATCCATTTCCAGATCGTCAACGATGTCTTGCAGCCATCTTCATCTTGGTCTTCCTCTCTTTCTTTTTCCCATTATGTATCCTTCCAATACGGTCTTCTCTAAATTATCATGATGTTTAATGTGTCCAAAATATTTCAGTTTTCTCTCTTTAATCCTCTTCACTAGCCAGCCTTCTTCAATATTAAGCTCTTGTAGTATAGATATATTTGTTCTTTTTTGTGTCCACGATATTTGGAGAACTCTTCTGTAGCATTTACATCTGTTAACAGTGCTATAATCTATTTGCAGAGTTGCATCCATTCTTGGCAAGTCTCAAGCCATGTCTCAAATCACTACTTTCAAGTCAAGTCTCTCAAGTCCTCTTTGCGGGTAAATTTAAACTGAGTCTCAATTCCATGATCAAACTGTTAAGAGTAACCTCTGGAAATCCTTCAGTCTGGCTGTGCTCATCTCAACACTGGGTTGCATGATGTTCCATATGACTAAATTACCTATTTCTTACTGTCTGGACCCTGACTATCTGCAACTACCATGAAGCAAAACCAAACAAACCACAGATTAAAATTTAATATGCACAACAGCACACATGAAAATGATATCACTGAAGCAGGCATTGCTTTAGATATCTCCTTTTTCTTCTTCATTTGCTTCTACCACCAAGACCGCCCCGTGATCCTACTGAATTTACTCTTGAGAGATCCCCAAGAGGACCATAAGAGGTTCAGAGTATTGCGGGGTTTGGGCCTGTATTCTCAGTGGGTCACAGAAGCGGGATTGCGTGACACTGTGGTTTTCGTTGCACCAGTTTAATCTTGAGTTCGACTTTATGATCAGAAAACCTCGACGTGGTTTGGATATCTGCATATCCCCGCCGTGTGAGAGGTGGTTGCCCATCCAGCTTAGACTTGGACTTTCTCACCGGAAAACCTCAGCGTGATTAGGATATGCATATATTCCCATAGGGTGAGAGGTGGTTGCCTATCTAGACTGCACTGGTCCAGTGTCTCCGACTTCTGCATTTTGTGGTCGTGGCCGCTACTCTTCCTAGTTGTGACCAGGATGGAGCTTTTGTCCAGGAATACGAATCCTTGCCACTTGTAAGTTTCACCCCTAGGTTAAGCTGGTTTAAGTGTATTATCCAAGTATGGGCGTATTTAGGACATGACCGACCTCTAGAGCAGAGGTACCATGACATGAGTAGTCATCAAGTTTCACCCCTGGGTTAATCTGGTTTAGGCTTATTTCACCAGTATAGATGTACATCGGACATGGCTGGCCTCTACAGCAGAGGTGCCGTGGTATGAGTAGCTCTTGCCATGAAACTACTGGACATACCGATTACTTCACTTTATCCTTTCCATCACCTTTTCCACAGCGGCGCCACCCGGCAACCCTAATTGCATTTGTGCATTTCCTTCATTGGTCGGGAGGAGTTTCCCACATGCGGCAGCTGAAGAATCTCGCCAGCAGTGTCTTAGTTTAACCCATGGGTTAAGCCAGTTTTGGCAGTCTGCCCCAATATGGATGTATGTAGGATGTGATCAGCCTCTAGATCAGAGGTGTCGTGATTTGAGTAGCCCTGACCTCAAGACTACTGGTTACTTCATTTAATCCTTTCCTTCACCTGTTCCATGGTGGCACCGTGCGGCAACCCTAATTGCATTTTTCTTCATTTGCAGGGAGGAGTTTCATCCCATGTACAGCATCTGAAAAATCTTGCCTTAGTCGGATATCTGCCATTAGATCAACGCTGGGCAAGAGAGACAGTGCTCTGCTCAGAGTAGATCCCTTTTGACCCCGCTGGCATTTCATTTCCTTTAACCACCAGTTGCGGCAGCAAGCTCTCTCTGCTCTAACGAATGAGAAGAAACACCGTAGTACATCATCGGCACTTTAGCACAGACCTGGTTCTCTCTGCTCTAACAGATGAGAAGAAAGCGTGGCACCGACAACCAACACACATTACATACTGCAGACCCCATACTCTTTGCGAGAGATGGGCCAATTTCAAGACCATCAGTCAACAACACCATAATACACTACCGATGTGTTAGCATGAACCTGGCTGGCTAGCCATTTATAAGCTTCACTCAACGGACAAACCACTTGCTTCTGCATTGAAACACCTTAACTCTTTCCGTCCGGGAAGGAGCTAAAACCTTTCTCCCCACTCATGGAACTCGAGAGTGCTTTTTCGCCAAAAGATGGCTTTTTTTGGCCGGCTCTCTCTGCTCTAACGAACGAGAAGAAAGCGTGGCACTGACAACCAATGTACATTACATACTGCAGACCCGATACTTTTTGAGAGAGATGGGCAAATTTCGAGACCATCAGTCGACAACACCATAGTACACCACCGACACATTAGCACGAACCTGGCTGGCTAGCCATTTATAGACTTCGCTCGAAGGAGAAACCACTCACTTCTGCATCAAAACATCTTAACTCTCGTCATCAACCTTTCTTCCCATGCACGGAACTTGAGACCACATTTTAGCCAAAAGAAAAAAGCTCTGCACGGCTGACATTTTAGATACCTAACTAACATCATGCTCAGTTAAAGTCATAGAGTCAAAAGGTTAAAGAAATGTCAAGTCACAAATTGAGTGTGAGGTGCTGTATTCAAGCCACATCTTTAAAGTGACTCATGCCCAAGTGGTTGATGATAATCTACATCTCTGTCTACTATAATAATTTTAATTATTTCTCTTTTCAGTTTTCTTCTCTGTCATGAAACATGTCCATTTTTCTGTATATCCACATCACACGAGCCTCAGTAGGGGGTATCCATTTTCTCGTCTGAAAAACATCTGAATCAGGTGCCACAAACAAATCTCAGTTTTAATTGCCATGTTAAAAGATCTGCTTCTTTCATTGAAACTGCACTTAGCAATTACTCCTTCCCTTTCTTCATCAGGCTGATTCAAGCTCTAGATCATGCTTAATCTGAAGTCTGTCATCAGGAAAAAGTCTGTGGTTTATACAAGCTCTAAAGACAATCTATAACTTCTATCCCAAATCTAGACCCTCTGGCCATATTTGGCTGCATAAGTTTGACTCTTGAAGTACATGTTATGGTATCTTAACTCAACTTCTATTTAGGAATTTGAGTCAGTTCTTTTCTCTTGCCAATTTTCATATTTTGTTTAGTCATTCACTGTTACGAGTCAATGGCATACGAAAATTTTAATTTGCACCAATACTGCATCATTTCACACGCTGACAAATGTTGTTCTGCTATACTAATTATCTTAATTTTAAAATATTTTTAAGAACTTAATCCATTTTACATTTGTAGAAATTCTGCTGTTTAATTTGGGAACAATAAATTCCTACCAGTTTTTTGGATTGTCTGTAATCAGTCTTGTGTCATCTAGATACCTAAGGCTTTTACTAAATGACACAAGTTGCAATAAACATTTGAGTAAATACATACCGAGCCAGCTATATACAATCCTGACTGATGATATGTAATGCACTGTAATGATCCAGGCATTAGAATGTATGAAATCTCTGCAAATAATAAAAAGATTACCAGCCAGTTTTAAAATTCTTATCTCACAAGTCATTTCTGTAATGAATGAACCCTGAGAGAAAAACATGGGAGGAAAAATATAAGCAAAATGCTTAAACATCACATCACTTTTCTGAGCCATAGTTCTCATTCTCCTTCACCACGAAATTAGCTTATGTTGCTTGTTCTAGGCTACAAGTTGTGTGATTTGTCTCACTTAGAAATGTCCATATGTTTTTTGAATTAATGCTAATATTCACACTATTTTTTCTTGTACCATCTGCAGCTTGTGAGAGTCAAACACCGTGGGCTCAGACCTGGACAAAGGATGCAGAGCTCAGGATTCAAAAACTATTGATTCCAAAGTGTTTTCCTACCCATCTTCTGTTGATCTGTTCTGTGTTTAAACATAAGGATCTTGCCTTTACTCTGAGTTACTCATAATCCACAGGAGCTTGGTCATGTTATGAATGTCATATTATGAGAACTATCACATAAGTGCAGTGCTTGACTAGTGGTTCTGTTCAAGAGGATGACCACCAGCACTGATGAGACAATTACTGCTCTTACAGTTCAAGGATGTGAAGACATTCAAATATGCAGGATCTGGTCAAGAGGACGACCACCAGTGCTGATGGGACAATCACTGGTCTTACAGTTCAAGGATGTGAAGACACTCAAATATAGTATGCAGGATCTGGTCAAGAGGACGACCACCAGCGCTGATGGGACAATCACTGCTCTTACAGTTCAAAGATGTGAAGACATTCAAATATGGTATGCAGGATCTGGTCAAGCCCCACAAGCTCTACATAGCAACTGCCTAATCTATGGCAGCACTGAGAAGTACATCTCGTACAGTCACTTAATATGTTCTGGGCAACGACCGAAGAGAAGGAATGCAACATGGGTGAAGCATTTTCTACACATAACTCAGATTATCCAGGTAAGAAGAATGAAATACTTCCACCTGCTTCTACAATATCTACAAAACAGATTAAAAAGGCCATGTATAATTATATATTAACATTAAATATGAAGGGAATAATTACCACAACTTTCTGTGCAGCAAAAACAATTCATAGCCAACACGCTTCAAAGACATCTTCAAATTTTTTTAAAAATCTTACTGCAAATATTAGCAACTTTAATGTGATGTATATGTGACAACAACATAAACATAAAATAATATTTACCATCAGGTGACTTAAATGTTGCACTGATTTTGGAATCTAGATGATAATAAGCACCTTCACTGTGTTGCACAGGGAAATGTAACATAGTGATCTTCATCTGCTCAGTGTCCACCTGAAAAATATAATTGCCTCTTCAAAAGCTTTAGTAATAAGCTGACTGTGTGTACTCTGATATATTATAATCTTATTTATCTATATACTTCTGCTTGTTTTCAATATATGTGCTTACAAAGATAATCTTAGAAGGCATGTGGTCATGGAGAAAGCAAAATTGTCTGTGCCTTTTGTGCCAAGTGGAATTTAAAAAAAACAGTCATGGCAACTGTAACTTTTTCTGGTCAGCCTACCTGTCACCTTGATAGAACTGGAATCAGATATATTACCAACACAGCCAAACAAACAACAGATCAAATAGTATATACAATAGTGAGCATTCACATTAGGCTGCTATGATTTAAGAACATACCTAGAGACTCCAGTGATTTAAAATTATCAATGCATCTGCAGCATTAACACTGAGTCAATCAAAGCAGGTACCAAAATAGTATAAACTGATAGAGCATTCTTGTGTACTGAAGTGTAAATAGTATAAATTGACTGATAGCTATTTTTGTATATATATATATATATAAATAAAATACATATATAAAATATACATAAAATATATAAAATACATATATAAAACTGAGAAGAAATTGCTTCAAAAAGAGTGGGTTAATCTGTTATACCACTCAAATGTAATGAGTCATGGATTTGCTGTCCAGGTCATGTGAGGATAATGCTCAACCTCATATTTTCATGGAAATGAAATGGCAGATAGACTTGCTGGATAGGCTACAATCAAAGCAGGCTGAGATTAAACAAGGGTTACATTACTAAAGCTGTACTGGATAAACTACAGGAAAACGAAGATGTGATTTAAACTGAAGTTTGCTGATCAGACAAGAGCAAATTGCCTGAAATGTTCACTTGGACATCAACTTCAACTGCTGACCTGAATTGTACTCAGCAGATGATTCACGAGCACAGAAAAGCAACACTAGTCAAAACAGTATTTTTGACAATAACTCATGACAGGTTCACAAGAATCCCGTGAAACTTATTAACCACAAAACTCACTGACCATGTTATTGAATGCCTATAAAAGATTGATGCTCCTCGAATCAATTCATTTAAAAATTCAATGCGCAAATATGGCTCATCTCACTACAGAACAACGACTCATTGGACGTTTACAGACTGGACAGTCACAAAGTGTAGTGGCCAGACAATTTAATGTGGTTAGAAGCACCATTAGTCGCCTTTGGAGACAATTTCAAGAAACTGGCTCAGCTGCAGACCAGTCACGCAGTGGAAGACCTATAGTCACAACTCCTGCTGAAGACCGCTTCATACAGCTGCATCATCTCAGGAATTGATTTGCATCTGCATCCTCAACAGTCCAGTCAATGACAGCAGCTCATCGAATTTCAGATCAAATGGTCAGGAACCGGATGCATGATGCTGGTCTTTGGGTTAGAAGACCCTACAGAGGTCCTGTTCTTATGGACTGGCAATGTCAGAACTGACTGCAGTGGGCAATC
The DNA here is from genome assembly GCA_009760885.1 of Achatina immaculata. Taxonomy (NCBI): domain Eukaryota; kingdom Metazoa; phylum Mollusca; class Gastropoda; order Stylommatophora; family Achatinidae; genus Lissachatina; species Lissachatina immaculata. The sequence continues at coordinate 26,175,155 of CM019691.1, read as the reverse complement.
CAGCATCATCACTGGACCATTGCAAATGACTGGAGAAGGGTTTGGTTTAGTGATGAATCATTCTTTCTGGTCCAGTGACATGATAGACGGAGAAGAGTTTACTGCAGAGTCCATGAGCGCTACGCCCAGAACTGCATGAATGAGGCTCCTCCAGATGGTGTTGGAAGTGGGGGACGATCAACTTCATGGGAAGAAGTGACCTGGTGCAAACTGAAGGATGCCTGAATGCTCAACGACACGTCGCTGAAATTCTTCCTCCTCACATCCTTCCACTTCTGGCTGCACCAGGGTTAATTTTTCAGTAGGATAATGCTCAACCTCATGTGGCACAAATCACCATCCAGTTCCTCACTGACAACAATGTCCAGACCATTCCGTGGCCATCCATGTCATCAGACACGAACCCAACAGAACACTTATGGGAAAAAGCCAGTGAGACGTGGCAACAACCAATCTACGACAGTTATCTCTTGCACTGCGGGAAGAGTGGGCAGCCATCCCACAACAACAGATCCAATGGCTAATTGGATCCATGTCAAGGAGATGTCGTTCTCTGATACAGGCCAGAGGAGGCCATACACATTACTGAAACGGAGGCTTCAGTCACAAAGGATATAAGTCCAAATCAAATTTAATGAACATCATTTCATTGTTAAAGTCTTAAAGTTTCTTCATGCCAAGATTGAAACATTAATTCCGTAGAATAAAATTTTGATACGTTTGAAATTTGGTGTCCATTAAGACTACAGTAATGTGTTGCGTTTTTTTTTTTTTTTTAACAGTATTAGTTATAAGGGGACTGCTGGTGGTGGGACAAATTAATGTGCTGTCAGGATATCCAAATTGTGTGGCAAAAAATGCACTGTAAATAACCACCACTTGATGGGATCTATTAGCAGACAAACTTTTGGGTGGATGTTGTGGCATGCAGTGGAGCAATATATGAGGATGTCCTGAATAAAGTGACACCAGAGTCTGAATTTTGAACCTTGAACATATAATATAAAATGACTTAGAAATAGTTTGCATATAGACAGTATAAATGAAACAAGATGTTTCTTGTGTACAGCAGTATTCATAAACTTAGAGATTTCTTGTGTACAGTAGTATAAACAGTATAAATAAACTGGCATATTTCTTGTGTACAGCAGGATAAATAGTATAAATAAACTGACATGTTTCTTGTGCATACTAGTATAAATAGCATAAATAAACTGAGAGCCTTCCTGTGTGCATTAATGAAGAATAATTTTGCTTCTACAAAAGAGTTTCCTTGTCACATGCTGAGTGTGTCACAAGTTGCCACAGCATTGCAACATTTTGGGGAGATTTATTATGCGTGGTAATTAAACTGCACAAACTGACTGTGAGATTTCTAATATACAGTAATATAAATAGTATAAAATGACTGACAGATTTCTTGTATACATCTTCTTCTTTTTCAGCTTTCTGAGCCAATAAGACTCACTGCTGCAGATAAAGTCTGCCTCTATTCCTCTATATTCCTAATCTTCTCTCTCCAGTTGGTGACACCAATTTCCTTTATATCCCCTCTATGTTGTCTTTCCATCTCTGTCTTGGTCTACCTCCTCTTATACACTCATAATTCTCATTTGTCTGTTCTCTTCCATTCTTTCTATATGGCCCAACCAACAAAATCTGTTCAGTTTCAAGACATTAAGAATTCATTGGGATCTACATAAGCTGTTTATTTCAGTGTTCTTTCTAGCTCTCCATTCTTCACTGCTAGTATCCTTTATGGGCCCAAGACTTGCAATTGTTGTTCATCTTTCTTTGTTGTACTCCATGTTTCTGATGACAGCTGATCTTATTATAGTTTTGTAGATTGTTATTTTGGTGTTGTGGGACAGGATTTTGGATTTTAAGAGGTTGCAAGGCAAAGTATATTTTATTCCCTATCTATACTCTCCCTTTAATTTCCTCACTTACTATGCTGCTTCTGTTAAAGGTTGTACCTAAATATTTGTATGTTTCTGCTTTCCTAATGATCATAACTCCAGTCAGTCAGTCATTTGCATGTCCCTTGCAGAACTTTTCCTTCCTAACAGCTCTCGTATGTAAACAAGATGCCCTGCTGCTGATGCATCCATTTGCAGATTATCAACAATGTCTTGCAGCCATCTTTGTCTTGGTCTTCCTCTCTTTCTTTTTCCCATTATGTACCCTTCCAAGATGGTCTTCTCTAAATTCTCATGACATTTAATATGTCCAAAATATTTAAGTTTTCTCTTTACTTGCCAATCTTCTTCAATATAAAGTTCTTGTAGTACAGATATATTTGTTATTTTTTTGTGTCCATGATATTTGGAGAACTCTTCTGTAGCATTTACATTTTACATTTTTAAGCCATTTATGTGTTTCTCAGCTATTTTGTTAAGTGTCCAGGTCTCACAGGCATATGTTGCAATGAGAAAGATGCATGTCCTTAAAAATCTTATTTTTGTAGTTGTCTGTTCCTCTCCACAACTTCTTTAGTTCCATTATTTCCCAAAGTTTATGGTGTTGTACACAATCCTTTGAATAGTCTATAAAAGATGATTTTAGACAAGGAAGAGGAACAAGAGATAAAATATTCAGTATAAGATTAATAATAGAGAAATGCAGAGAATTTAATGTGAATCAAATATAGATTCACATTAAATTCTCTGCATTTCTCTATTATTAATCTTATACTGAATATATTATCTCTTGTTCCTCTTCCTTATCTAAAACCAGCTTAGACCATATTGACGTCTTCTTCTATGTTCTTATGAAGTCTACCCATTAGGATTTTTAATAGAATTTTACTGGCATGACTAATCAGGGCAACAGTTCTGTAGTTTGTGCATAATTTCATGTTACCCTTTTTTGGCAGTCGTATGAATACAGTTCTTTTCTGTTCTTTTGGCCAAATACCTGAATGCCATATCTTTTTACATAGCGCATGATAGATTGTTGCACATTCCTTTCATCCTGCTTTAATAAGTTCAGCTGTTACCTCATCACATCCTGGTAATTTACCATTTTTCAGATTATTTATTGCCCATAAAACTTCTTCAATTGTCAATTCAGGTTCTTTCTCCTCCAGTAATAATTCACACTGTTGATTTCTGCTTTCACAATCGGCTGTTTCATACATTCCACTGCAATATTCCTTCTATCTTTCTAGAATTTCCTCTAAACCATCAAGTACTTCAATGACATAGTTAGAAAAGCAACTTGTTAGATATTGTTAGAAATTATTTTAATGTTTGTTAAAAAAATACATATGTTAGAAGATGATTTACAATGTATTTTTATTTATGTATATGTCTGCATGTGTATGTGTGCGTGAGTGCTATTTTATTAGGTTAATGACTTCTTCTCTTTTACCTTGAATGTAATAGTTAAATCTTACACTCTTTTGATATGTTTTTCCTAATTTAATTAGTATTTTTTTACTAAATCAAGTGTGTGGGAAGAATGAAAGATGGAGTGATGAAGGGCAGAATGTAAGACGGGCCTGCGTGCCCAATTCTTTACCCTTGAAAAATAAAGATTATTCATTCAATCATTCATTCATTCATTCATTCATTCTGTCTCTGTCAAGATCTTTCCCATCTCGTCACAAATTACATTTAGCTTAGGTGTGACATTTCTCGTCAAAGTCTTCATTTCTTTAAACATTTCACTATTTTCTCCACTCTTCTGATGTCCTCCTTTTCTTTCACAACAATCTTATATGTATTGTCTTTTCTTATGTTTCTTGTTACTTCTTTTGTTAAAGATTTATATTCCTATTTGTTGTTATTTGTCACTTTCCATTTCGTATTCATTTCTCTATGATATTTTATTAGTTCTAGTGTGCCTGTTGTAATCTATCTATTCTTTTGTATTTTCTTTACTGTAACCATTTCTTTAGCTGCTGTTATTAAATTATCTCTGGCCTGCATAGCCAATTCATTTGGTGTCATCTCCTCCTGTACAGCCATCAGTATCTCGAACGGTTCTTCACTTCTATATCATGTTGTTCTGGTCAATCAATCAATCAAGTGCCGTGCCACGTGGTGTAGGCGATCATTTATCTCCACAATTCCCTGTCTTTAGACTTCATTATGAGATCCGATTGTGACTTTCTTCCTAGCCACACTGACTGTAACTTCTCTCTCTGTCTTCCTCTGTCTCTTCCTCCCTCAATTTTTCCAGTTGCCACAATTTGTTCCAATTTTCCTTTCCTCAGAAAATATCCTACTTCTTCTTCTTCTTCTTCGTTCGCTTCTACCACCAAGATCGCCTCGTGATCCTGCTGAATTTACTCCTGTGGTCCTTGATGTGTCCCGTGGTCCCCCTGTGGCCCCCAAGAGGCCCACAAGAGATCCCCAAGAGGATCACAAGAGGTTCAGAGTATCGCGGGGCTTGGGCCTGAATTCTTGGTGGGTCGCAGAAGTAGGATTGCGTGACACTGTGGTTTTCGTTGGACCAGTTTAATCTAGAGTTGGACTTTCTCACTGGAAAAACTTGAAGTGGTTTGGATATCAGCATATTCCCGTCGGGTGAGAGGTGGTTGCCCATCCTGCCTAGAGTTGGACTTTTTCACCAGAAAACTTTGACATGTTTTGGATATCAGTATATCCCTGCCGGGTGAGAGGTGGTTGCCCATCCAGTCCAGTGTTGGACTTTCTCACTGGAAAACTTCAGCATGATTAGGATACACATACATCCCCATCAGGTGAGAGGTGGTTGCCTATCTAGACTGCACTGGTCCAGTGTGTCCGACTTCAGCATTTTGTGGTCATGGCTGCTACCCTTCCTAGTACCAGGATGGAGCTTTTGTCCAGGAGGACAAATCCTCACCACTAGTAAGTTTCACCCCTGGGTTAAGCTGGTTTAGGTGTATTATCCCAGTATGGGCGTATTTAGGATGTGACTGACCTCTAGAGTGGAGGTACTGTGACATGAGTAGTCGTCAAGCTTCACCCCTGGGTAAAGCCGGTTTAGGCATATTTCACCAGTATGGGTGTATATCAGACGGGGTCGACCTCTAGAACAGAGTTGCCGTGGTATGAGTAGCTCTTGCTGCTTCACTTTATCCTTTCCATCACTTTTTCACGGCGGTGCCACACGGCAACCATAATTGCTTTTTCGCATTTTCTTCATTGGCCGGGAGGAGTTTCACTCCACCGCAGCATCTGAAGAATCTCACCAGCAGTGTAAAAAAAAAATGTCCTACAAATCTCGCTAGTCTGCCTCTGATCTTTGCTATAATTTGCTTTTTAACTCCAGCCTCTCCTAACACTTCTTCATTGGTTCTCTTAGCTGTCCATGGTACCTTCAACATCCTTCTTATGAACCACATTTCCATGGCCTCTATTTCTTGCTGTACTCTCTTATTCATGGACCATGCTTCACATCCATAAAACAAAATTGGCTCGATGTAACATTTAAGTACTCTGAATCTTGTTTCTATTGATAAGGATCTGTTGCACAAGATGTGTCTCATTTTCTGGAATATTGAATTGGCCTGAGCACGTCTGCTTTTTATTTCATTGTGACATTTCCCTTCAGCTGTTATAACTGTCCCTAAGTATTTGAATCTATCAACTTGTTTCAGTTCTCTGCCATCGATGGTAATGCTACATTTTGGTGGTATTCTTTCCTTTGAGATGACCATCACTTCAGTCTTCTTTTTACTCAGATTGAGATCTTTACTTTTACTTTCATGAACCATGATGTCCAGAAGAGCCTATAGCTCTCCTTCACTTTTAACAATCAGAACTATGTTGTCTGTATATCTTAAGTTGTTAAGGTTGTATCCGTCAACTGATATTCCTGGCAAGCTCTCCATATTTCTCATTATGTTTTCGCTGTACAAAGAGAAGAGGTCAGGAGATAAAACACATCCTTGTCCCACTCCCAGTTTTATGTCTTGAAATGCTCCTATTTGGTTCTCAAATTTCATTGCTGCTGATTGCTGGCAGCATATGCTTTTGATGAGTTTCAGATCTTTCCCATCTATGCTGATATCTTCCAGCATTCTTATAATTTCTGGGTGTCTCACTTTATCGAACGCTTTACAGTAGTCTATGAAGGATAAGTATAGGTCCGTTTTTACTTCTACTGATCTCTCCATCAATGTTCTCAATATATATATGGCATTACTTGTGCCTCTTCCTTTGACGAAGCCACACTGTTCTTCAGCAATATCTGATTTTATTTTGGCCCTGACTCTTCTCATGACAATACGAAGCAAATTTTAGTAACATGTCTCATGAGACTAATGGTTCGATGGTCTTCACATTTAACTGCACCTTGTTTCTTTGGTAGGGCAATGAAAAGTGATTGCAAAAGGTCTGATGGAACATAGTTACTGTTATAAATGTCATTCAACAATCTGGTAATTATTTCTATGCCAAGCTCTCTTAATGCTTCCAATTCTTCCTTGGTGATTTTATCTGGTTCTGGTGCTTTGTTGTTCTTCATGTGTTTGATAGCTTCTTCCATTTCTGCTTTTAATATGAGAGGCCTTAATTATTATTTCACATATCTATTTCACCTTTAGTGTCCTCAAAGAGTTCTCTAATGTATTCGCACCATCATGCCATTATTTTATCTCTGTCCATTACTGTATGCCCCTCCTTTGACTTCAGGCAACTGGTCCTGTGGTATGCTCTTTTGTTTGTTAACTCTTTTGTTTGTACATATCTCTTGTGTTTCCATGATGGTGAGTGTCTATTTCATTACATTTCTTATTTAGCCACTCTTCTTTAGCTTTATTGCATTTATGTCTTATTTCTTTATTTATTTTGTCATATTCATCTTTATCTTCCTTAAGACCTGTTCTGGTAATTTTGTAAGATCAAAGTGGAGTGGTCTTGATCCCCTAATTGTCTTTTTTACCTTTATCTGAATGTCTGCTATTAACAACTCATGATCCTTGTCACAATCTGCACCTGGTAGAGTTTTTTGCTGAAGTTATACTTGATCTCCACCTTCTTTGCGCTAAAATGTAATCTGTCTGATTCTTGATTTTCCCATCAAGTGCTGTCCATGTGTAAAGTCTTCTTGGATGTTGTCTAAAAAATGTGTTAGTGAGCAATAGCTCATTTTCCATGCAAAACGCCATTAGATTGTCACCTGCCTCATTTCTATTTCCTATACTAAATTTCCCCATAACATATCCTTCATCTTCTGCTATTCTGTATCAATCTTTGCATTAAAATTGCCCATTATTAATACAGTATCATTTATTCATGTCTGGTCTATTGTCGTTTGCAGTCTGTTATAAAAGTCTCCTACTTCCTCTTCTTCTGTTGCTGATGTAGGTGCATATATCTGAATAACCGTTACATTTCTAGGAATGCCCTTATGTCTGATAGTTAGGATTCTATCACTTACTGGATTGTAACCTAATAACGCTTTTGAAGTTAACTGATCATATCTCCAACATTTATATAATCTGGATTTCCGTTAAAAAAAAAATATAAGTATTACTGAACAGAGTTTTTGTATACAGTAATAAAAGTAGTACAAACTGATTGAGAGATTTCCTGTGTAAAGTAAACTAAATAGCATAAACTGGCTGAAAGATTTCTTGTGTGCAGTAATATAAATAGTACAAACTGACTGAGAGATGTCTTATCCACTGCAACATAAACAGCTTAAACTGAATAAGAAATTTCTTGTGTACAGAACTATAATCTGTTGAGATAGATGAAACTTTGTGATTATATGGTTATCAGTGCTGACAATGCTGTACGTAACAAAAAAAAAAACCTGATGTGTTTTTTTAATCTAGTCAACAGAACAGACTGACATGGTGTTGGAGCTTGTTTCTTAGGTCAACTCTGAGAATTCAGGACAGTCATCAATATGACCTGATGTCTTGATTCAAGATCTTCATTGTGAAAATCACTTGCAAAGATTTCCAGTTGCAGTTATAGGGACCACATTTACCAATCAACTAATATAAATCTAATAATTCAGGGATTCTTATTCAAGGATATTCATGCCTCTTAGGGGTATGGGAAATGAAGCACAAGGGTATGGGATCTGATTTCTGAATAACAGATGAAAAAAAAAAAAAACTTTTGTTATATTAGAATTTTCTTTCAGCTGTTCTATTTATAGCTGTGCAATTTCTAAAATAAAATCAAAATGTTATACCAGTACTTAACAGCAGTAGTGAGAGTAATGATTTAGACAGTCTGACGAAAGGATATGAAGACATACTGGCCAATCCACTGGGTCTGTAGTCATAAAAGTGTTAAGATTCTTTGGTTTTAACTGGCAGCCAAAAAAAATCCACATAAATCTAAATATATAAATTCTAACATTACTCTGATTAAATTAATTTGTGGTGCCTATTGAGCATTATAATAATCTATATTTAAATAGAAATGATAGTTTTCAAATGCTTTCTTTCATTTTTTCAAATCTTACCTTAAAGAGTTGACCATCTTCACATCCAACAAAAAAATCTCCAGTGGGCAACCATGCTAATGATGCTGGTCTGACTCGTCTAGTAGAATCCTTAATGACTTCCAAAAGCGCAGCCTCCTCACCTACTAAGCCTGCGATGGCAGTTTCCGAGATATCCACTGTATATTTTGACACCTTTGAAGATGCTTTTTCTGGAGCATTATGAACAGTGTTTTCACTGCTCTGATCTACATGGGTGCTTGCATTAAGATCCACTGAAGGAAGGCGTATTTTGCTAAAATATTCATATATATCACAAATTAAAAAGCTGGTCAAGATTTATTTAAACTAAATCTGTAGATGGACTAATATTACAATATTCTGGAGCACATTAACATATTAGGATTATAGCACTCCAGGAAATCTATTAATAAGATCTGAAAGATGGAAATGAATATTACGTATATTAATCCAGATTTACTGTATTTTTGCAAAGTGGTAACTAATTAATTTACTTCTTCATTGTCTTGCATTATTTCTTCAGTGAAGAAATACAAGGAAAAGGAAAGGAAGTACAGAAAGCTTACAGACCTCTCGAAGTCATGACCCAAAGACCCTCCCTCCATCTTCCATTCACAAAAGTGTCAGAAGTTTAAACAATCAAAACATATGAGGGAAGGGGGTGTTTAGCTCCTCTGATGATGCAGGGAGTTGTGCAGTTGTCTCACACTCCACAGCAGAAAGTTTCCTGCATCTTCATACAAAAAAATATATTCCAGACACTTAATACTATCAAATTAAATAGTGGCTCCTGTACTAAATGACAATAAATGTGAAATACAGTTTCATCACTGAAACAAAAACTCCTGCTTTTAACAGTTCTGTAACTTCTAAAAACTTGTGTAGCTTTCATATCTGTAGCTCCAATAATGAGAAAACACCTGCAATAAAAAAAAAACACCTATATCTCAAAAGCATTCACGCATTAAGTTGGAGGGCCACTGGATACAATCTTCCTTCAGGAGAGAGCATAGAACAATGATATCTCAACCACTTCTGATTAATAATTCTAAATATCATGTGGCATGCAATAAAAGCTTCAATTAAAAACAGAAGTACATTTAGAACCAAAAAGGAATATAACAGAAAGCATAATAAGAAAACAGAAGAAGGTGCATTACAGTTCACTCCAAATCTAAAAAATCTTGGGGGAAAATAAAAGATAAAGAATTCACTTACTGTGGAAACAAGAGAAACTTTGTGTTGCACTGCTCAACATTCCACAGCGTTATAAAGGAATCAGTCACCAAGCAAATTTGTCTCCAATTAACTTTACTGAAAGACAAGAACTTGATGGGGTCTCTAGTAATATCCACTGATGCTAGTTTTGTGCCTTCAATGTAATTCCTGTTTACAAAAAAAAAAAAAAGATAATTTAATTCTGATCCATAAGAGTTAAGTGAGTCAATGGGTTACGACTATGAATTAAAGTAAAAGCAAGGTGAATTCTACATACATCAGGGCAATGTTTTGGTAATTTTTATCAGGATAAATTCATTTTAAGCAGATTAAAAAAAAAAAAAAGATTTATCCACTGCGGATTCAAGCATTTTAAAGAATAAATTAAAAGTAAACATTCTTTCTCTCTTAATGCACTTACAGATGTGTGCACTGCATATCCTGTATGCCTTGTCTTTGACTTCAGGACAGTTCCTTAACAGCAGTGTGAGTGTTTCTTGTATCTGTGCTGAATGGGGCATGATATAATCTAATGCAGTTCTGCAGCTGCCACACCCTGGCAGGTCAATGGTAATAAATATAGCTACTATCTTCAGCAGCTGTAATGTCATGAAAATATTTCATACCTTCACAAAGTTCTATATACTGGTACTAGATATAATAACATACCATAGAATAAGGTTAAAATTGGGAACTCCGGAAACGCTGGCAAGATAGTCACTCTCTGAGAATTTAATGGCCTGAAACTCAAGATCTGCTCCCCCTGCAATTAAATTATTAATTATAAACAGTCAGTAACACTTATGGTGTCATAAAATATGGGATAGTAAATAATATTACTGAAATAAAGAATTTCTTTTCTTCATCATTCACTCAAACAAATAATTTAAGTAAATAAAAATATTTCCCTAATTTACAACCATCTGTAAAACAAGTCAGAAAAAAAAGATCTCTCAATGAGGGTTGTGAATATTTGGTAAAAGACCGTGTCATGTAGAGAGTACTCTGAACAAAGGAATTCTGTCATCAGAATGTACAGTGAGATTCATACTAGGCAGCAAGAGATGTGAGTGTAAATAGACAGAACCATACAACACAACCCCCATGTGGTACCCAGGATCTGCAAAGAATAGGACCACCATACCCTACCACGCATGGTCATAAAAGGTGACTAAGGAGGGTTCAGCATAGGCCCAGCAACCCTATCTGGTAAAAAACTATCAGACTGCTACAGAAATGGAAGCAAGGGAAAAAACAAATGCAGGTGGAAGGAGAAATGCTTATCAGGAAACTAAGCCCATGAAGGTTGTGGATGAAAGCCAGCCACTGGAAGTCCACAGCCTGACTGCAGACCTCCTGGAACCTAAACACAAGATGCAAATAGGCAGCTGGAATGTAAGAACACTTAACCAGACTGGAAAACTAGCACAAACCATCAAGGAAATGCACAGATACAAACTAGACATACTAGGAATACAAGAAGCAAGATGGACAGGACAATGCAGAATGAAATTAATAACACAGCACACAGAAGATACAATAATATGGTCAGGTAAAGAAGATCTTCATGAAGGAGGAGTAGCATTGATTATAACAAAAGAAGCATCAAGAGCATTGCTGAAATGGACCCCAATAAATTAGATATTATTATATGCACAGTTCAACTCAAGATTCACGAAGCTGTCTATTATAGTTTGTTATGCACCAACAGAAGCAGCTGAAGAGGAATTAAAAGAAGATTTTTACAACAGCCTTCAAGCCACAGTAGAAACAATACCCAAGCATGATATGCTACTCATCTTGGGTGACTTCAATGCAAAAGTAGGTGAAGGAAATGAAGATAGAAGAAGAAACATGGGAAGAGAAGGAATTGGAGAAATAAATGAAAATGGAGAAAGACTATGCAGTTTCTATGAAGAAAACATGATGACCATCGGAGGGACAATTTTCCAACATAAAAAAATCCATAAAGTGACTTGGAGGTCACCAGATAAAACCACAGAAAACCAAATCGATCACATACTAATAAACAACAAGTGGAAACGGTCACTACAAGATGTGCGAGCAAGGAAAGGAGCAGATGTAGGAAGTGATCACAACCTTCTGGTAGCAAAAATAAAACTAAAATTAAGGAAAGCCAAAATTGGAGAACACAGAAAGATACGTTTTGATACAAGAAAACTGAAAGACCAGCAAACAAGAAATGAATTCTCAATAGTACTTAAGAACCGCTTCAGTGTCCTACAAGACGAAGCAGAAATGTCCACACTAGAGTTCAATAAAACACTACAGGAAACAGCAAAAGAGGTGCTGGGATATCAGAAACGGAGAAAAGAGGAATGGATAAGCAAGACCACATGGGAAAAGATAGAGCAAAGAAAAGAAATCAAGAAAAAATTACTAAACACCAAATCACAAAGGCTTAAAGAACAAGTTCTAAGTAATTATGCGCAAAAAGACAAAGAAGTGAAGGAATCATGCTGTCAAGATAAACATCAATACTATGACAACTTAGCAGAAACAGCAGAGAAAGCAGCATATACAAATGACATGAAAACCATATATAAAATCACAAAGCAGATGACAGGTAACTTCAACACAAGATGTGAAAATGCAGTAAGGACACAAAATGGACAACTGATCAGTGGAGAAAGAGAAAAAATTGAATGATGGAGGGAACACTTTAACACCCTACTAAACAGAACACAAGCAGCACAAACAATAGACATACCTGAAGCAAAAACGGAACTAAACATCAATACAGGACCAATAACAATAAGTGAAGTAAAGGAGGCGATAAAGAAGCTAAATTCAGACAGGGCACCAGGTGAAGATGAAGTGACTGCTAAATGTTGAAAGCAGAAGAAACAGAAACACCAAAACAACTTTGCTGGATATTACAACAAATCTGGGATCTAGAAAAAGTTCCAGAGGAGTGGAAAACTGGCCTTATAGTAAAACTACCAAAGAAGGGTGACCTCAGATACTGCGGGAACTGGAGAAGCATTACCCTACTGCCACTCACCAGTAAAGTATTTTGCAGAATAATCATCAACAGAATTGTACCAACACTTGAGGAAAAACTTCGGAAAGAGCAGGCAGGATTTAGGAAAGGAAGATCATGCATGGACCACATATCTGTACTTAGACAAATATTAGAACAGGCACATGAGTGGCATAGCACAACATATGCATTGTCATAGATTTTGAGAAAGCCTTTGACAGTGTCAACAGAGATGCACTGTGGAAAATCCTAAGATGGCATGGCCTCCCCCATAAGATAGTAAATGTAATCAAAGCCCTATATGAGGGTTTTCAGTGCAAAATGATCTGTGGAGAACATATCTCCAGCAGCTTTAGGGTACAAACAGGAGTGAAGCAGGGATGTGTACTATCATCAACATTATTTATCTTGGCAGTAGACTGGTTAATGAAGGAGGCAACATCAGACAAATGCAGAGGATTACAATGGACCATCGACACAATGCTGGAGGACCTTGACTTTGCAGACAATATTTGTCTATTATCAAGCAGTCACAAAGATATGCAAGATAAAATAAACAAGCTAACTCAGAATGCAAACAACATAGGGCTAAAGATCAATGTAGAAAAGACAAAGTTAATGAAGCAAAATGTGAACAACAGAAATGTACTCAGAGTAGATAGCAAGTTAGTGGAGGAGGTCAACGAATTTGTATACCTTGGCAGTAAAGTAGTAGAAAATGGAGACAGCACAAAGGACATCAACAGCAGACTTATTAGAGCAAACCAGGCTTTTGCAGTGCTGCAGACTATATGGAAATAAAAAAAACTAAGCATAAATATGAAAATCAGGATATTTAAGAGTAATGTTCTAAGTGTACTACTCTATGGAAGTGAATGCTGGAAAATCACCAAAACCATAGAAAACAAGCTGAATTCTTTCCAGACTAAATGTTTATGAAGAATTAGAAAAATATTTTGGCCAAACACCATAAGAAATAACATCTTATTGGCAGAAATGCAGATGAAGCCACTGACAACAATTATTGAGGAAAGACGCTGGCGATGGTTGGGACATGTGATCCGAATGACTGACAATTTACTACCAAAAATAGCACTAAGATGGACACCACAGGGGAACAGAAGTAAGGGTAGACCAAAAGAGACATGGAGAAGAACAACAGAAAGGATGTTGAGCAATAGAAGGCTCACCTGGGCAAGAGCAGAAAAAAAAGGCGAAGGACAGGCATTTGTGGAAAACCCTTGCGGAAGCCCCATGTGCCCTGGGCACTTAAGGTTCAGAGTGAGAGAGATACAACACAAATGTTGCTTGTTGTTACTATGTCCATTTATGCTAATCTGACATATGTGCAATTTTCTATGACAGAATTTGCTCTGGGTACATAATGCATGGCAGTTTTCAGTAGCAGTTGACATTCATTTGATTTAGTTTAATCTTACAAACAAACAAACAAAAAGTCAAGAAAAATTACAATGAAAATTACCTCTCTGTACATATTTATTTGCTGATATAAACTATGATTCCACCAAAAAAAAAAAAAAAATGTGGACAGACATTTTGAACATCTCAGACAGATTTGTTGATGAATATGTCTATATTAATCTACAAACAGTGGCCTATTATTTCAGTATTTATAGTCTGCTCTTCTAGCTAAAAGGAAATTAATTTTCAAAATTACTGCCCTAGTTATTAAAAAATTCTACTGGACACTAAAGAATTAAAGCAATAAAATTTTTTTAAAATAATAATAATAATAATCATACTGAAAATAATTAAAGATAAGAAAATGACAATCTAAATTTGTGGGGCATGTTTGGAGGAGAAGCAGGCCACAGCACCTAATGGCAACAGAGAATATGGACGGTAGAAGAGACAGAGGTAAACAAAGAGAAGATATGTTTGATGGTTAGCCATCCTGGAATGGGAAATGTTCAGTGACAAGTCTGTTGAGATGCACAGTGGATTGAGGGTTATAAAAGGACATGATATCCTACACATGTAAACAGGGACCTTGAAAGACACACAGAGAGATACTGAATGAATGAATGAATGAATGAATGAATGAATGAATGAATGAATGAATGATCTTTATTTTTAAAGGTTAAAGAATTGGGCATGCAGGCCTGTCTTACATTCTGCCCTTCATCACTCCATCTTTCATTTTTCCCACACACTCAATTTAATACAAGTATATAAATTACATTAGGAAAAAACATACATTAGTTTATTATTAGGTATATTATAATACAGTTTATTAGAGAGAGAGAGAGAGAGAAAACTGTTAAGAACATATTACAATAAGTGTCTTAAATAAAGACATACTAAAAGTTTTTTTAAAAACCCAAAAAATTAAAATGTAGAACAAAACAAATATCTTTTTTTTAAATATCTAACACTGTGCCCTTTATATCCTTCATTTAACACCAAGCTATCTCTGTATCATTCATATACTCAGCAAGTGATAAATGTATGGTTGCTACATAAGAAGATTTCAATAAATACAGGGCTAAGACAATGAAAATAAAATAACTGAAATAAAAAAAATTGCAAATTATTTCACTAAAATAGAAACTTACCTTCCAGAACAGAGACTTCATTGTATGCTGGGTAGGCATAAATATAGATCTTTGGATGAAATGTATGCTCTGCTATAGCTATATGTTTGTTTTGCTCATGAAAAGCTATGGACCCAATGGCTGCACCCTTAAAAGAAAAAGTTCCTTCTTTGCCATTTGTTGATATGGTCTTCACATTATGACCACACTGGTGAATTATCACTCCCGGCTCAATGAAGGACAGTGCTGAACCATTATAACCTTGGCACCAGCTGTAAACAAAGTTTTTAAATTCAATACCTATGTTCTCTCACAGATACAGAATGTATTTTTTTTCTCTCATCAACTCAAAGTCCCTTTTTTTCATGAGACTGAGCTTAATGTGATGTCCTAGTTCTTTTCTTTCTTTATTTTCCTCTTCTTCATACGCTGTCTTTATTTATTAACAAACATGTGTTCACTGCAGTCTGATATGTCTTGCCATGCAGGCAGAAAGTCTCCATCTTCAGAGATTGTCTTCATCAGAACAAATGTGTCAGATAATCAGAATTAACTCGTAGGCTGACATGAGGTTGTCAACAACTGTTCACAACCCTACAACTTCCATGGCAAGAGGACAATCACTGTCAACAAGCCTACTCACACCTCATGAATAATACATATGTCCACATACACATATATCCACAAATATATGATACAAATATTAACAACTGAGACTACACAAATCTCACTGTATTTATATGATGAGAACTAGTAATATTATGTCCACATATATGCACTCACAGACATCTGAAAAAATAACCTTATATATATATATATATAATACCCAATTTTGGCAATCAGTAACCCATAGCTGGCATGCTATCATTAAGTTTGGTAAACCATAGCTAACCAAGACCCTGTCCCACCTCTTCATCAGTACTCCCAGTAACAAGTCTAGCTTTGCTAATTGGGCAGAGATTGCTATAATTCCCATGGTGGTGGAGTCTGTTAAAGAAGTACTGCACACCCCCAGGTTTTTTAGCTTCAGTCAGGGACTGAAAAAATAGCCGCCATAGCCTACTCCCGAGCCAATACAATGCTGTGCCTCAACAACTTTACAGCATTTGGCTGCAAAGAACACCAGCTCACAGTTCCAGGGAGATTGAAAACAAGACAACATATGTTATACAAGTATTAGCCAACATCACTACCCATGTAAACTCACAGATACATTAAGGAAAATAATATGTACAGAAGGAATCTTATGCAACCATGGATGCCGAAGCTTTGCTGCCCATAACCCTACCCCTGTTATGTTGAAATGCCCTTTGGAAGCAGCAGTCTACAAACAAGGAGGGGATTTAGATGAATACAATCTGTGTTATTCATCTTCTTCGTTCACTTCTACCACCAAGACCTCCCTGTGATCCTACTGAATTTACGCCTGTGGTCCTCGATAGGTCCCGTGGTCCCCCATGTGGTCCCCGAGAGGACCACAAGAGGTTCAGAGTATCACAGGGCTTGAGCCTGTAATCTTGCTGGGTCTCAGAAGTGGGACTGCGTGACACCGTGATTTTCACTGCCCCACCACAATCTGTGGTATCATTTAGTGAGAAGCTTGATGTGATTTGGGGAAGGGGGGAGGCATTGTTTCATCTTCTCATAAACAAGTGGGAAAATGGTGAAAGCCAGCCAGCTGTGATTTTCATCCATAATCACCATAAGTGGCAAAGGAAACAAGGCAAACATATCTGTCTCATCTGACATTTCAGAATGATCAATTTAAAATAAGTGGAGATTAATAATGATGTGATAATGAAATATAGCAGGATCGTTAGTCTAAAAAATTTTGTACTAAACAGTGAAAAAAAAAATTTTTAAAGAAAAGTTTAAAATATAAGTATAAATTGAAAAAAAAAACACCATAAGAAATAACATCTTGTTGGCAGAAATGCAGATGAAGCCACTGACAACAATTATTGAGGAAAGATGCTGGCGATGGTTGGGACATGTGCTCCGAATGACTGACAACTCACTACCAAAAATAGCACTAAGATGGACACCACAGGGGAACAGAAGTAAGGGTAGACCAAAAGAGACATGGAGAAGAACAACAGAAAGGATGTTGAGCAATAGATGGCTCATCTGGGCAAGAGCAGAAAAAAAAGGCGAAGGACAGGCATTTGTGGAAAACCCTTGTGGAAGCCCCATGTGCCCTGGGCACTTAAGGTTCAGAGAGAGAGAGATAAACTGAGAAAGATATGATTTTATTAAATCCATAAAAGTACATATAAAAGGGGAAAATATGAAAGGAGGAATGCATTAATGTAAACGCAACACACACAGACAATTCGCAGTCACCTTCATCTATGTCCCTGGGCATACAGGCGTCCAGGGAGATGAAAGCTGATCAGCTGGCTGGTTCTGGCGTCATCGCAAATGGACAACCACTGGATCGTGCCGATATTATCAGTGGGCTTAAAGAGGCAGAGTGGAGGTCTTCGAGAGAAGCGAATCTACATCGCAGCTTAGACTGATAGAGCTGGAAATATAGACTGGCATGGCCAGAAATGAAAGGCATATGGGGCGCGTGGGAGGACTTGTAAACCAACGGGTACTATCAGTTGTAGGACATTGATGGGTATACTGATGAAAAAAGGGGGGAGGGGATATGAGCACCTATGGGCATATCCGGAGTGCAATGATGATGATCCAAACCATAAACAAACCAACCAAAAAAAAAGTTCTATGCGTTGTCAATATATATGATATATATGGAAAAAGCTTGCTTTAAAAACACTTACGCTAAATCTAAAACTCCAGTATCCATTTCAGAATATGTATAAAAGCAGCATAAAAGAAGATGCCCACATCTGATCGTCTTTACGTTCCAAAAAAGCCATATAACTCGTAGAAATTGTTGTTGCTAGGTTACGAGCAAATCTCACAAAATCTCGTTATCGAATGTTGACAATTTTTGGTCCAAAATATTTTCATCCAAAATAAATGTCGGCATTTATAGTTGCTGTTCATACCTAAATAAAAACTCCATTTTTTTTTAGTCTGCGATAGATGAGCAGAGTTGTACATAAATAAAATAATATATATAAAACTATAGTGTCCTGTGTTTTCCAGTAAGTGATGTGACTTTAAGACGTTATCTGTCGATAACAAATTAATTATGAATGAAAAGAACAAATGCACACGTCAAGTTCAATGTGAATTCTCAAAGAAATAAAGATGAAGAAAGTAAAATACTTTGGCCATATCAAGAGACATAACAATAAACTGAAGAATATACGAGAAGGAAAAGTGGAAGAAAAAAGAGCAAGAGGAAGGAAGACAGAAATGTAGAAGGGAAGATAATGTACAAGGATGGGCAGGACACAATCTGGCTGAGTGCACCATCAAGGTGAGGGAGCGAGTGAAATGGAGATTCATTGCTACCAACCTTCGTTCTTGAGAAGGCACATGATGATGATGATGATGATGAACAAATTACTGAAGCCAATACAGCATTTTCGTCCATTTTTCTGACAAGTCTGTCAACTTTTTAGACATCACAATACCCATTGGCACAGACAGTCTTGTCACCTCTGTATTTCACAAGTCTACTTAACAAAACAGCTAAGAAACACATAAATGCCTTTGAATATAAATGCTACAGAACAGTTCTTCAAATATCATGGACACAAAAAAGAACAAATATATCTATACTACAAGAACTTAATATTGACGAAAGCAGGCTGGTAAAGAGGATTAAAAAGAGAAAACTTAAATATTTTGGACACATTAAACATCATGATAATTTAGAGAAGACTGTCTTGGAAGGGTACACAATAGGAAGACCAAGGCGAAGATGGCTGCAAGACATCGCTGATGATCTGCAAATGGATGCATCAGCAGCAGGCCATCTTGCTCAGAACCAAGAGGCCTACAGGAGTGCTGTTTGGGAGGCAAAGTTCCACAAGGGACATGCAAATGAATGAATGAATGAACCTACAGCCACACGTAATGTATTTACTTTACACCTCCTCTCATCCTGAAGCTTGCAAGAACTCCATCCCATATCCTCAACTCCTCCGTCATCGCCGCCTACATCAGGAGGATAACTCAGACTTTATGGATCAATCCAACAAATTATTAAACTTTTTTCGTCATCGCCACTATCTAGAAAATGACCTTCGGATAGCATTTAACTGTATCCAAAAAAGTGAGCCGCAAAGAGGCACTCAGGAAAAATATCTCATCCAACAGAATCAAATTAGAACTTCCCTTTCACCTACACTGTCAGATGGTTAAGAAAATTCGTTATCGCTGTCTGCCACTAATCCAGCTCAACCCCAATACTCAAAATCTACTGTAAAACTTGTTCGGCGCAAGTTTACATTTTTTGATTGCTCGTTCATTCATTTGCATGTGCCTCCCTAACAGCACTCCTGTAGGCCTCTCGGCTGATGCATCCATTTGCAGATCATCAACGATGTCTTGCAGCCATTTTTGCCTTGGTCTTCGTCTCTTTCTTTTTCCCATTATGAACCCTTCCAAGATGGTCTTCTCTAGATTATCATGATGTTTAATGTGTCCAAAATATTTAAATTTTCTCTGTTTAATCCTCTTTACTAGTCAGCTTTCTTCAATATTAAGTTCTTGTAGTATGGATATATTTCTTCTTTTTTGTTTCCATGATATTTGAAGAACTCTTCTGTAGCATTTACATTCAAAGGCATTTATGTGTTTCTCGCCTGTTTTGTTAAGTGTCCAGGTCTCACAGGCATATGTTGTGATGGGAAAGATGCATGCCCTTAAAAATCTTATTTTTGTTGTTTTGTCTGTTCCTCTCCATAGATTCTTTAATTGTTTTACTTTCTGAAGAGCGATAGATGTCCTTTTAATTTCTCTCATTATATCTCCATTATTAGTTAGCAGTGATCCAAGATATTCAAAACACTCCACTTCTTCCAGTTTTTCCTCATTGATACATATTTCAGCTGCCTTGTTTGTTTTGTCAGTTGTCATCAATTTAGTTTTCTTCGCATTAAGATAGAGGTTTTGCTCCTCGCTGTTCTTACGGACTGACATAATTAGTTTTTCCATTCCTTTTTGTTTTGTAGACAGTAACACTGTGTCATCAGCATATCTAATCTCTGGTATTTCATAACCTCCAGTTGTTATGGCATCATAATATTCTTTGTCTACATCTTCTCTAACATTCCTCATTATATTTTCAGTATACACATTAAATAAGTAAAGTGACAATATGCACCCCTGATGGACCCCTTGTTTTATGTCAAAAAGTTGTTATTTCACCATTTATTCTTACTGCTGCTTGTTGGACTAGATACAGTAGTGATGTTAATTGTATCAAATGTGTTGGATATCCCATTTTTTCCATTATTTCCCAAAGTTTCTGGCGTTATACACAATCAAATGCCTTTGAGTAGTCTATAAAGGATAAATATAGATTTGCATTAAACTTTCTGCATTTCTCTATTATTAATCTTATATTAAATATATGATCTCTTGGTCCTCTTCCTTTCCTGAAACTAGTTTGAACCATACTGACTTCTTCTTCTATTTTCTTATGAAGTCTACCCATTAGGACTTTAAACAAAATTTTACTGGCATGACTAATCAGGGCAACAGTTCTGTAGTTTGTGCATAATTTCAGGTTACCCTTTTTTGGCAGTCATATGAATACGGTTCTTTTCCATTCTTTTTGCCAAATACCTGAATGCCATATCTTTTTACATAGTGCATGATAGATTGTTGCACATTCCTTTCATCCTGCTTTAATAAGTTCAGCTGTCATCTCATCACATCCTGGTGATTTACCATTTTTCAGATTATTTATTGCCCATAAAACTTCTTCTATTGTCAGTTCAGGTTCTTTCTCCTCCAATAATAATTCACACTGTTGATTTCTGCTTTCACAATCAGTTGTTTCATACATTCAACTGCAATATTCCTTCCATCCTTCTAGAATTTCCTCTATCTCTGTCAAGGTATTCCCCATCTCATCACAAATTACATTTAGCTTAAGTGTGACATTTCTCATCAATGTCTTCATTTCTTTAAACATTTCACTATCTCTTCCACACTTCTGATGTTCTTCTATTCTTTCACAACAATCTTGTATGTATTGTTTTTTTTGTGTCTTTTCTTATGTTTCTTCGTACTTCTTTTGTTAAAGATTTAAATTCCTCTTTGTTGTTGTGTGTGTCACTTTCCATTGTGTTTTCATTTCTTTATATTGTTTTATCAATTCTAGTGTGCCTGGTGTAATCCATCCATTCTTTTGTGTTTTCTTTACTGGAATCATGTCTTCAGCTGTTGTTATTAAGACATCTCTGGGTCGCGTAGCCATTTCATCTGGTGTCATCTCCTCCTGTACATCCATCAGGATTTTGAAATGTTTCTTCACTTCTATACCATATTGTTCTGGTATTTTTGTAAGATCAAAGCAGAGTGGTCTTGATCCCCTAACTATCTTTTTTATCTTTATCTTCATGTCTACTATTAATAACTCATGGTCCGTGTCACAATCAGCACCTGGTAAAGTTTTTGCTGATGTTATACTTGATCTCCACCTTCTTTGCACTAAAATGTAATCTATTTGATTCTTGATTTTCCCATCAGATGATGTCTTCTTGGATGTTGTTTAAAAAGTGTGTTAGCAATAATTAGCTCATTTTCCATGCAAAACGCCATTAGATTATCACCTGCCTCATTTCTATGTCTTATGCTAAATTTCCCTACAACATGTCCTTCATCTTCTGGTCTTTCTGTACCAATCTTTGCATTAAAATCCCCCATTATTAATACAATATCATTTTTCTGTACCTGGTATATCGTCGTTTGCAATGTATTATAAAAGTCTTCTATTTCCTCTTCTTCTGCTGCTGATGTAGTTGCATATATCTGGATGATTGTTACATTTCTAGTCTGATAGTGAGGACTGTCACTTACTGGATTGTAACCTAGTAATGCTTTTGATGTTGATTTGTCCAAGTAAAAAGTCACTCCATTCTTTCCTCCTAATTCTCCACCAGAGTATATAAAGATATTATCATTCTCGCTCTTGAAGTGTCCTGATTCTTTCCATCGATGTTCGCAGATTCTTAAAATGTGTATCCTCGTTCTTTTCATCTCATCACTTATTTGATACTTTCCCTCGTACATGCTTCTTACATTCCATGTTCCTACTCTTATTTTTCTTTTTTGCTTGATGCAGGGATTTTCCTTAGTAACACCGTCAAGATTTTGTCCGTCATCACAAATACTTGTACCGACCTCTGTCTTACACTCTTCCCCAGTATTAAAATTAGATCTATCTGACCTGGGGGACTCGCCACCAGATCTTTTTCATATCTGACCTTCCATGTTGCTGTTTGGGTTTCTTGGTGTATTTCCAGAAGATAGTTTACCATTGTTTTCCTTCCGCACAGTGAATGTACTAGTCAGTGGTCGTAGCCATTGTCCCTTCATTGAGATCATCTGTATACCATCGTATAATGGTGACCATAACCAACATTATCTGTCGGCTGCTCTCCCATTCTATCCACCACCTGCTCCCATGGCTTCACGTCACCCTGATCGGGGGGCTATACGGGTTCACCACCTTGGCCAAGGTGTCCCGTAGACTGACGGAGGTAAGCAGTCGTCTTCTCCTTTTATCTGCCACTAATCCAGCACGACCCCGATACTCGCGATATACTGTGAAACTTGTTTGGTGCAAGTTTCCATTTTTTGACTAGTTGGAGGAATATTTTCTCAAGATTGTTACATACCAACATTTCCCTTGACAATGCACTACCATACTCGAGGCCAATCTAACTCCCCCATCATGACTGCCGACCCAGGTTCTCCCCTCCTTGGTATACTGTATGCTAATTTTGCCTAAATCCTCAAGGATTCTATGAACACAACAATACATTGACATGTAATAGAAATCACGAAGTCTGAATTCAACAATACAACAATTTTAATCTCACAATGAACCCAACAAGCACAAACAACTGGCACTGACAATTAACATGACATTAAGACATTACTCATCAATAAAGGCAAAGCAATGTGTGGAACAATCAATTAAAATGCAAATTAAAGCAAGAATAATATCATTTAATAGTGAAACTTCCCAGGTCTGCAATATATACATTGTTACTCTATGTACCTGGGGCCCTCATCTCACTGGGCCCTGCCTGTGGCATCCACCACGACTATATGTGCCATTGCACTTTCATCTCCGGAGGTATTGCTGCCATTACCTACATCAACAGCATCTGTATTGATGCAAACACATGGTGGTCAATTTAAAATTTAAAAAGCATAATACAAAAACATACATGTTACCAATTCAATCAACAGAGAAAATCACAATGAAATCAGACACAACTTATCTTCTTGCATGGAAAAACACGAACCCTGCATCACAGCTTTTGCACAACTACATAATCTATACCACATGAGGTGGGCCCGGGAAGAATATAACTAATGATCACCATAATGGTTCTAAGGACTGTTATAGCCGGAGGTGGGGAAGGGGATATGATCTCCACTCCAATGAAACGTCTCCAAAGCGTGCATCTTAAATAGCCTCTGACAGTCAAGTCCAGCTCCTGGCCTTCTCATGGCAGAACTGTTCAAACTGACAGGAGAAGGGGCGAAGGCGAATATCTGGCGCCTGAAAACCAGACGCTTCTGGTAGTTTAGAGTCATGTTGGTAGCTCATCTACCGCTACTGGCAAAATTCTTCAGCTGCCGTGCGTGGAGTGGGGCTCCTCCCGGCCAGTGAAGATAGGTGCGAATGGGGTTGCCGCCACTGTGGAAAAGATGAAAGAAAAGATTAATTCTTCTTCTTCGTTCGCTTCTAGCACCAATATCGCCCTGTGATCCTGCAGAATTTACTCCTGTGGTCCTCGATGTGTCCCGTGGTCCCCCTGTAGTCCCCGAGAGGCACACAAGAGATACCCGAGAAAAGTAATCAGTAGTCTCGAGGTCAGGACTGCTCAAATCACGGCACCTCTGGTCTGGAGGTCGGCCACGTCCTATGTATACTCATACCGGGCGAATTGCCTGAACCGACTTAACCCAGGGGTTAAGACACTGCTGACGAGATTCTTCGGTTGCCACGCGTGGAGTGAAACTCCTCCAGGCCAATGAAGAAAATGCGAAAAAGCAATTAGGGTTGCCATGCGGCGCCGATGTGAAAAGGTGATGGAAAGGATAAAGTGAAGCTTAATCGGTATGTCCAGTAGTCTCGCGGCGAGAGCTACTCATACCACGGCACCTGTACTCTAGAGGCTGGCCACGTCCGATATACACCCATACTGGTGAAATATGCCTAAACCAGGGGTGAAACTTGGTGGCTACTCATGTCACGGTACCTCCGCTCTAGTGGTCGGTCACGTCCTAAACACGCCCATACTGGTATAATACGCCGAAACCGGTTCAACCCAGGGGTGAAACTTACTAGTGGCGAGGATTCGTCATCTTGGACAAAAGCTCCGTCCTGGTCACAACTAGGAAGGGTAGCGGCCACGACCACAAAATGCTGAAGTCGGAGTGCAGTCTAGACAGGCAACCACCTCTCATCCGGCGGGGATGTATATGTATCCTAATCACGCTTAAGTTTTCCGGTGAGAAAGTCCAACACTGGACTGGATGTGCAACCACCTCTCACCCGGCGGGGATACACGGGTATCCCAAAATACGTCGAGGTTTTCCGGTGAGAAAGTCCAACTGTAGGCTGGATGGGGAACCAGAGTGGACATACTGATATATCCAAAACACATCGAAGTTTTCCGGTGAGAAAGTTTAACTCTAGACTAAACTGGTGCAACGAAAACAACAGTGTCAAGCATTCCCGCTTCTGAGACCCACCGAGAATACAGGCTCAAACACTGCGATACTCTGAACCTCTTGTGGTCCTCTCGGGGATCTCTTGTAGTCCTTTCGGGGATCAAAGGGGGACCACGGGACCTATCGAGAAACACAGGAGTGAATTCAGTAGGATCGCAGGGCGGTCTTGGTGGTAGAAGCGAACGAAGAAGAAGAAAAAGGTCACCATAATACACAGGAATTTACAGCACATCCACAAGCACAACTAAACAAGGCATCGCCCTACCATTGCCCTTATCTACACTGATCAAACCGATGTTCAATATATATCCCCCCCCCCCAATGAAACCAACTACCAAATCATGTGGACGATGACACTTCGGTCAAGATCGTACGACCCTTGATCCATGCACGGATCGTCCACACTACCACTATTAGAATACAAACGGGAACCAAATTTTAAGGGCATCCTCGCCCACAGCCACCTGAAGTGGAACCTTGCATATATTGGTACCAGAAAATGTAACCGCCCTCACTGTGTCACTTGCCCTGTAGTCTGGGAAACTAAAACGATCACCTTTCCCAAAACCATCCAAGGATTCACACTCGAGTCCCGTAATGTGATATATGCCATTGTATGCAAAAGATACAGGATATATAACTTATATTGATGAAACTGGTCTCAGATTAGGTGACCGCATGCAGAAACATCTACAATATATTACCCAGCATGCTTCGACACCAACCCCTAATCATTTCAATGGCTCTAGGCACAGAGGCAAATCTAATTTTCTGGTAACAGCCATCAAACAATGTCATTCTGATGACAGAAGCCGCCTAGTGTTTGAGAACCGCTACATTCAGGAATGTGGAAAGCTGAAACCACATGTTTTGAACTCGCAATTCAGCGAAACATTCCCCTCTTCCACAATCGCATTCCCTCTTCATTAAGTTCCATTTCTTTTCTTGCTTTCAACATATAGCTCAGGACCTCCTCACGGTATTAGATTACAACTCCATCTACAATCAGTTATTTCACCTTCTTCTGGCTAGGTTACCACTGTATCACTCTATTTCTTTCACCACCCCCACTACACGCCACCTATCACAAGTCTCCATTTAAAAATTCTCTAGACTCCACCATACATATTTCTGGACACAGCCTATTATAAGTCATAGCTCCTTACAAGTCACAGCTAAGTGTTCCATTTATTTTATTTTATTTTTCCACTCTTAATTTTTTTTTTTTACATAGCATTCATTTAGATTTATATTTTATCATCTTTCTCTATTTCTTCGTCCTGTGTGCTGTATGCAAAATCGAAACGCCACAACTGCGTGCTCGTTATACTCCCCCCCCTAATTTATACATTTTGTTATCACAACTTTATTGCAGTGGCTTCGTGTAATCATATACTTAGTTTTATATACCTTTACCCTAATTATTCGTGGTTCCTCCGTTAGTGCACTGACATTCTCAGGTGTTGTAATTTTTTTCTTTTTCCCCTAGTACGGTTTAGTAAGTTCACTGGGGTATCCCCCCCCCCCCTTTTTTTTCCACTCACGCACAAGAGTTTTTCAGAGATCGTCTTATCTTCTAATGACATATCTAAAGAATTTTTTATTGTGTATTCAATAACCTTGAATCAGATTTCGACACCGTACGTCTCCTCCGAGAATGCATCTATATTACTTTTCTTCTTGATGAAAAGTCGTCCTCCAAAACTACACATCCTTGTTTCCAATGTTTCATCTACTGTGCGAGTCTCACAAGCACGGTCCTATAAATGGTGCTGTTATACTTTTTTTTTTACCCTTCATCGTCAAGAACAATCTGTTATTTGTTGCTTTCGACTTTAACGTGTAATAAGCAGTCTTAGCCATCTTTTATTTAACTGTAGCCAATCCACATTACACCACTGCGTAACAATAACTGGCGTCTACGTTGGTGTGGTGGCGCGAGTAGTCCAAACACATGTGCCAACTTGGGGTAATGTTTCTTTTCTAACCTACACATTTTCTACCATATTCTTTAGCAGTGTCTGTTCTCGTTTATGCACATTGTATGCAAGAACTTTATAAAATATTCAGATAACCGATTACTCAAATATACATTTTAGTATTAAATTCAATTATTTTGAATAACTGCAGGTCTATTACTGCAGTGGACAATACAGAAAAAATAAATGGTGCTTTCTACCTTGTTTTGCGCATGTTTGAGCCTTGAGTTGGCAAGAGCTGTCCCAGTTGCCGAGTAGCTTCGTGATATCACATTAAGCCGAAGGCCGCCATGCTTTTGTACATCTGTAGGAAAAGTCGAATGTATACTTCGCCCGCCTATAATATTTCTTCGTAGATTAAACTTGAAATACATTGTTTGGTGAGTAGGAAAATTTTTCTGCATTTTTTCCATAATTTGCAAAGCTTTTATGTGTAACAGTAAAGATTAATGAGGGAGCAGATGACAACCAACATGAAACACCTACAGGGTAGAGCATGGAGCCAATGGAACTAATATCTAGCAATAATAGTGACCTTACAGTGTATAAAAATAACGCAGTTGAAATGAGAAAAATAAAAGTATTAAATACATATGGTATAACACGAATCATGAAATTGAAACAGCAGTGAATCTAATGGCTAACAACAAAGCTGCAGGTGTATATTGAAATAACAGCCGAAATGTTTAAAGCTAACAGTGACAACATGAACCAACTACAAAAAGGCAGCCTTAGCGATTGCAATAACTGGAGAGGAGTAACCTTACTATCAGTTGTGTCAAAAGTATTTTGCAAAGTTATTTTGAAAAGAATTAAAGATTAGTGGATGCTGCAATGAGAAAACAAGCAAGATTTCTAAAGGGGAGAAGCTGTCTTGCCCAGATCTTACTCTAAAAGAATAATATTTGAAGAACATATTGAAAAGCAAAAACCATTAATCCTGAACTTCATGGACTTTAAAAAAGACATTTTATAGCATACACAGAGATTCAATGTGGAGAATTTTAAGAATATATGGAATACCATCTAAGACTGTCAACATTATTAGAGACCTCTACAATGGATATATTTGTACAGACGAAGGAATGAGTGAATGGTTCCAGATTTAAACAGGTGTGAAACAAGGATGTATATTATCTCCCTTGCTTTTTTGGAATTGCCATAGGCTTCATAATGAAAAAATCCAGCACTGGTAAAACAGGGATTGATTGGGTTCATGAGACCTGACTGGAAGATCTTGATTTTGCAGATGATGTAACTCTTATCAGTGACAGTGTGAAATCAGTGCAAGAAAAAACAGATACCCTGTCTTTAATTGCTAGTAAATTAGAACTTGAAGTTAATAAGGATAAAAGAAAAATAATTAAACTTCTCATTAACCTTGAAGGAAAAATATACGTAGAAGGAACAGCTGTCGAAGAAGTAAACCAATTTGCATTTCTCTGCAGCCAGTTGCATACATAGGCCGTATGCTGATGTTGCTACAAATCCTCTTGCTCACACTTCTACAGCTATCACTTTTGCCCTGACTCCTGCCCCCTGCCTCAGTTGCTTGAGCAGATCATTGTAATTCTCACATTTGAATAGATGCTGCTCCTCTATTATTGTTTCGTACAGAACCATAAGCTCGATCATTATTAGTTTCTGTTTTTCTATGGAGTACATTACAGTGTCTGGTTGCATTCCTGTGTTCTTGATGGCAGTTGGGTATTCTCTTCTTCTTGGTAGGTACGCTATCACATCTCAGTCATTCCACCATCTAGCAGTGATGGTAAGGGAATGTCCCTGATTTCAATATTCAATGTCGTACCAGCACCTATGAAGTATTTAGGTTGGACCTCAACTCTTTTGCTGTTATTTGCTTTATCTTTTGCCCTGTCTACAATGGCTACTAGTTTCTGCAGCACTCTGTTGTGCCACCAGGTGTAGTGTCCTTGACCTAATGATACTCTGCATACTGACAGCACATGTTCCAATGTTTGCCTTTCATTGTAGAGAAGGCACTTTGTGTCTTCTGATACACCTCATTTGTATAGGTTGGAGCCTGTGGGCAGAAAGTCATAAGTAGCTCTGATGATGAACTGAGTCCAAGGGTGCCATTTTTCAGATGTCATTCCATGTTAGTGATCTCTGCAGGACTTCCTCCCTTTACTTATCTTGCTGTGCTTGTTGGACTGCCTTCTGGACCCGCTTGTCATCCTCTGAATTCCTTATTTCGCTGATGATCATATCCCTTCTTTCCTTATAGGAGGCCTTTGACCACCATTCAATTTCACCATGACAAAATCCCCTTCTATTGGTTTGGGTGTATCCTATTCTTTCAGCTCCTGTGTTTCCCAGATTGTGGTCACTTCCTCACTTACTTTCCATTTTTTAAGTGTTGGCTGCACTTCTCTTACCACCAGATCTGTAGATTCTTGTAGCATCATTGCAAGCCTTGACTTTCCTACCTTGTATTCTTTGACCACAGATTTGAATGATAGCTGCAATTTGCACTTCTTGCAGTACAGTGCTATATCAGTTAATCCTGGTTGTACACCCAGCCACCTTCTTATGGATTTATTTATCTTTCTTTCGACTGCCTCTACTGTGCTGGTACTTACTTCGTAAATGAGTAGTGGCCACATCAATTTTGGAATCAGCATGAACTGGAGGCACCATGTTTTGAACTTCCCCAGCAGCCTGCTTTTGTCTATGATGTTCAGTCCATTCTGTGTTATTTCTATGACCTGCTTCACTGTTTTTGAGTCTTTCATGGAAGCATCTTATACTCTGCTGAGGCTCTTCACTGGCTGTTCCCCTACAGTTGGGATTATTTGATTTGCCACTGTGTATGATCTTTCTATCACTTACCCCTTTATGAGTGACAGGCTTCTTGACTTTTTTGGCTTGAAGCTCATGCGGCACCATATTATAAGACTATCCAAACGCTCTAACATCTTTCGTGCCTGTGCTTCACTGGTTGTTATTGTTGTTGTGTCATCCATGAATGCTGTTAGTGGTGGGATCTGGCATCCATTTCTGAACCTTGGGCCTTCTGCTGCTCATTCTGCTGCTCTCAGGATTACTTGCATGACTAGTACGAACAGTATGGGATATATTGTACAGCCAATTGCAGTTCCTACCTGGAGCTCAATCCATTTTGTAATATATTCTGATGTTCCAAATCTCATAAGGAACCCTGTGAAGTACATTTTCAGCATCTTCGTGATTTCTTTTGGCACATGATACATGTCTAATGCTAGCCATATCACCTGGTGCGGTACTGAGCCATACGCATTGGCTAGGTCAAGCCATATTACCTGTAGATCTTGCTTTCCAGATCTTGCCTGTTGAATAGCTTCCCAAATTATTGAACCATGCTTGAGACATCCTAGGGAACCTGGAATTCCTCCCTTCTGCACCAATGTATCAACATAACCATTATCTAGGGGGTATGTTGTTAGTCTCTTTCCCATCTTGGAGAAGAATATCTTTCCTTCCACATTCAGAAATGAGATCAGTCTGAACTGGTTGATTTCAGTGGAATTCTGCTCCTTGGGGATGTATACTTCATTAGCCTTTTTCCATTCTTTACTTGTGAGTCCCTTGGTCCATGCTGTTCGTAGGAGTTTATGAAGCTTCTTTAGTACTTTGGGGCATCTTTTGTTTAGTATGTAAGGGACGCCATTTGGGGTTGGTGCTGACTTGCCTTTAGCTTTTCCTACGATGCTCTCTACTTCTTCTTCTTCTTCTTCGTTCGCTTCTACCACCAAGACCGCCCCTGCGATCCTACTGAATTTACGCCTTTGGTCCACGTTAAGTCCTGTGGTCCCCGAAAGGACCACACGGGATCCCCAAGAGGACAACATGGGGTTCAGAGTATCGCAGGGCTTGAGCCTGTAATCTTGGTGGGTCCCGGAAGCGGGATTGCGTGACACTGTGGTTTTCGTTGCACTAGTTTAGTCTAGAGTTGGACTTTCTCACCGGAAAACCTCGACATGTTTTAAGATACCCATGTATCATCGCCAGGTGAGAGGTGGTTGCCCGTCCAGTCCAGTGTTGGACTTTCTCACCGGAAAACCTCAGCGCAATTAGGATATGCATACATCCCCGCCGGGTGAGAGGTGGTTGCCTATCTAGAACTGGTCCAGTGTCTCCGACTTCAGCATTTTGTGGTCGTGGCCGCTACCCTTCCTAGTTGTGACCAGGATGGAGCTTTTGTCCAGGAGGATGAATACTCACCACTAATGACTTCCACCCCTGGGTTGAGCCGGTTTAGGCATATTGTCCCAGTATGGGCGTGTTTGAGACGTGACCGACCTCTAGAGCAGAGGTGGCATGACATGCCTAGCCAGCAAGTTTTACCCCTCGTGCATGCCGGTTTAGGCATATTTCACCAGTGTAGGTGTATTTCGGACGTGGCCGGCCTCTAGAGCAGAGGTGCCATGGTATGTGTAGCTCTCACGGCGATACTACTGAACATAACTGATTAAATTTCACTTTATCCTTTTCCTTCACCTTTTCACATCGACGCCACACAGCAACCCTGATTGCTTTTCCGCATTTTCCTCCTTGGGCAGGAGGAACTTCACTCCACACGCGGCATCCGAAGAGTCTCGCCAGCAGTGTCTTAACCTCTAGGTTAAGCCATTCAAGCATTTCACCCGATATGAGTACACTTAGGACGTGGCCAACCTCCAGACCAGAGGTGCCGTGATTTGACTGTTTGCTTCGCTTTATCCTTTCTACCACCTTTTCCACAGTGGTGCCGTGTGGCAACCCATTTGCACCTTTCTTCATTGGCTGGGAGGGGCCGGTGACAGCAGCTGAAGAATCTCGCCAGCAGCGGTAGATGAGCTACCAAACATGCCACTCATCTACCCTAAATGTCTGGTTTTCAGGCGCCAGATATTCACCTTCGCCCCTTCTCCTGTCAGTTTAAACAGTTCTGCCATGGGAAGGCCAGGAGCTGGACTTGACTGCCAGAGGCTGTTTGAGACGCATGGCGTTGGAGTGGAGAGCGAATTCTCCACTCCACCTCCGGCAATAACAGTCCTTAGAACCTCTCTACTTCTTGTAAGGTTGGTGGGCTGGATTTGAATTTGCTGCTGGTGCACAGGGCCACATTAGACCTTTCATCTGCTTGAGAGGTGTATGCTGATTTTTATCAGAGTATGTCTTGCTCAGATGTTCCTTGAGCACCTCCTTACCTGCTTACTTGATTTTGCTGCTTGGCATACCTGATCTCTGTAGAACTTCTCTCTTGTGTATCAGCTTTCTCTCTTCCTTTTACATAGTCTTTCAGCTCTGCAAAGGGCATTGTGCTGGGATTTTAGATGCTGCCAAACCTGTCTTAGTCCTTCCTTTTCTGATTCATGTGGTTTCTTGAACATTTTACAGGCATGGTTCTTCTGCTGTCTTATTGCTTCTATTTTCCTCTGTCTTCTGGACTTTCTTGGTGTTACTTTTTCTCTTTTTGCCTGTTTGGTTCCAAACTCTTTGTGGCAGTGAAGATTTATGATGTTACCAAATGCTTTCAGTTTTTGCTCAGGGTTTCTCCCTCTTAGCTGTTTGTCAACTTCTTTGCATAATCCTGTGTCCAGATTTTCCCATATACTTTTGGCACTTGCTGGTGGGAAGTTAATTTTGTCTCTGGTCTCATCAGAGAGCTGCATTGCCTCACTGCTGCTTGACTCAACCTGAATATTCTCTGGTATTTGGGCTAGAAAACCCTACAAAGTACCTGTTCTAATGGACCGACATTTCCAGAACCAACTGCAGTGGGCAAACCAGCATCGTCATTGGACTGTTGCAAATGATTGGAGAAAGGTTTGGTTTAGTGATGAATCATTCTTTCTGGTCCAGTGACATGATAGACGGAGAAGAGTTAATCGCAGAGTCCATGAGCTCTATGCCCAGAGCTGCATGGATGAGGCTTCTCCACATGGTGGTGGAGGTGTCCTGGTGTGGGGGATGATCAGCTTCATGGGAAGAAGTGACTTGGTGCAAACTGAAGGACGCCTGAATGCTCAACGATACGTTGCTGAAATTTTTCCTCCTCACATCCTTCCACTTCTGGCTGCACCAGGGTTAATTTTTCAGCAGGATAATGCTCAACCTCATGTGGCACAAATCACCACCCAGTTCCTTGCTGACAACAATGTCCAGACCATTCCATGGCCATCCATGTCATCAGACATGAGCCCAACAGAACACTTATGGGATGAACTCAACAGACAAGTCTGCCAGTGAGACGTGGCAACAACCAATCTACGACAGTTGTCTCTTGCATCGTGGGAAGAGTGGGCAGCCATCCCACAACAACAGATCCAATGGCTAATCGGATCTATGTCAAGGAGATGTCGTTCTCTGATACAGGCCAGAGGAGGCCATACACTTTACTGAAACGGAGGCTTCAGTCGCAAAGAATATAAGTCCAAATCAGATTTAATGAACATCATTTCATTGTTAAAGTCTTAAAGTTTCTTCATGCCAGGATTGAAACATTAATTCCGTAGAATAAAATTTTGATACAAGTTTGAAATTTGGTGTCCATTACGACTACAGTAGTGTTGCATTTCTTTTTTTGAACAGTCTATATTTAGAAAAGGGATTGGAAACATCATTCAGCCATAGGATTAGATTAAAAAAGGGAGAGATTTGATAAGTTGGCTGTCTACCATCGTTCCTTGTATAACTTGGAACTGGATTATGATAAGTGGTTTGTTTAAAACTATTATCGCTTTATTAAAGTAACATTTTAATATTAATATTTTCAAGTAAACCAAACCACACAGCTCATTTCTTGTACACTTGTTTATGAGCATGTGTTTGTACTAAGGTAAGTAACTGTAAGTAACTAAGGAAGTAACTAAATAACTAAGGTAAGTTTGTACTAAGGTAAGGTAGGGTAAGTTGTCTTTATTAACTCTTTTGCTCCAAAAATGACACTAGCAAGGTTGGTAAATGTTGTACACCTATAAATCAATTCCCAGAGTAATAATTTTGCAAAATCTAAATAAAATGAAATGTACCACATTTGTAGCCCAACCAAAGTTTTTAAATTATGGAGTAATTTAGTTCCTGTTTCTTTCTATCAAAATTGTTTTCAAAATTTATTCTGGCACAACTGGAAAGATAACTCAGGAGTGAAAGAGTTAATGAAAATTTTTACATTTTTCTTGCAAGCATATTAATATTCTATAAAACAGAAACACCCAGTGCTACTTTCTAATATAAAACAGTTTTAATAACCACTTGCCTGCACATATTAAAGTATTTCAGTTTAATGACAGTTTTGTGTAACATAAATAATTGAATAAATGGGGAAACACTAATGAAATCACAGCTCTCTCTCTCTTTCTATATATATGTGTGTGTATATACATATATATATGTGTATGTATGTATATATGTGTATATATATATGTGTGTATGTATGTATGTGTGTGTGTATATATATATATACATATGGGTCTTCCACAAGAGTTTTCCATAAAAGCTTGTCCTTTACCTTTTTTTCTACTCTTGCCCAAGTGAGCCCTCTATTGCTCAATATCCTCTCTTTTCTCTGTTACTTCTGTTCCCTTATGGTGTCCATCTTAGTTCTGTTTTTGGTAGTGAATTGTCAGTCATTCGGAGCACATGTCCCAACCATCGCCAGCGTCTTTTCTCAATAATTGCTATCAGTGGCTTCATCTGCATTTCTGCCAACAAAATGTTATTTCTTATGGTGTTTGGCCAAAATATTTTTTGAATTCTTCGTAAATATTTAGTCTGGAAAGAATTCAACCTGTTTTCTGTGGTTTTGGTGATTTTCCAGCATTCACTTCCATAGAGTAGTACACTTAGAACATTACTCTTAAATATCCTGATTTTTGTCTTCATGCTTAGTTTTTTAAATTTCCATACAGTCTGCAGCATTGCAAAAGACTGGGTTGCTCTGGTAAATTTACTGTTGATGTCCTCTGTGCTGTCTCCATTTACTACTACTCTGCTGCCAAGATATACAAACTCGTTGACCTCCTACACTAACTTGCTATCTGCTCTTACTACATTTCTGTTGTTCACATTTTGATTCATTAACTTTGTCTATCCTATGTTGATCTTTAATCCTATAATGTTAGCATTCTGAGTTAGCTTGTTTATTTTATCTTGCATATCTTTATCTTTGTTCTGCTTGACAGTAGACAGTCGTC
Organism: Achatina immaculata; assembly: GCA_009760885.1. NCBI lineage: Eukaryota > Metazoa > Mollusca > Gastropoda > Stylommatophora > Achatinidae > Lissachatina > Lissachatina immaculata. The sequence continues at coordinate 26,139,955 of CM019691.1, read as the reverse complement.
GTTGGCAAAATCAAGGTCCTCCAGCACTGTGTCAAGGGTCCAGTGTAATCCTCTGTGTTGAAATCACAGCTAAAAGTAGATTTAAAAAAAAAAAAATCACATCAAAATAACAGTCTACAAAACTATAATAAGACCAGCTGTCATGTATGGATCACAAAGTACAAGAAAGAAAGATGAACAATTACTGATCTTTGGGAACAAGATCCTAAGAAGAATCTTTGGGCCCATAAAGGATGTAGGATGTCAACAGTGGAAAATGGAGCGCTAGAAAGAACACTGAACTGAACAGCTTATTTAAATCCCAGTGAATTATAAATGTCTTGAACCTGAACAGATTATGCCGGTTGGGCCATGTAGAAAGAATGGAAGAGAACAGACAAATGAAAATTATGTATGCGCAAGAGATAAAGGATATACAAATTTGCTGACCTCCTCCACTAACTTGCTATCTACTTTGAGTACATTTCTGTTGTTCACATTTTGCTTCAATAACTTTGTCTTTCCTATGTTGATCTTTAGTCCTGTATTGTTTGCATTCTGAGTTAGCTTGTTTATTTTATCTTGCATATCTTTGTGGTTGCTTGATAGTTGACAGATGTCATCTGCAAAGTCAAGGTCCTCCAGCACTGTGTCAAGGGTCCATTGTAATCCTGCGTTTGTCTGATGTTGCCTCCTTCATTAACCAGCCTACTGCCAAGATAAATAATGTTGGCAATAGTACACATCCCCGCTTCACTCCTGTTTGTGGTTCTAAGGACTGTAAATGCGTCTCAAACAGCCTCTGGCAGTCAAGTCAAGCTCCTGGCCTTCCCGTGGCAGAACTGTTTAAACTGACAGGAGAAGGGGCGAGGGCGAATATCTGGCACCTGAAAACCAGATACTTAGGGTAGATGAGTGGCACATTTGGTAGCTCATCTGCCGCTGTTGGCGAGATTTTTCAGTTGCTGTGCGTGGAGCGGTGCTCCTCCCGGCCAATGAAGAAAGGTGCAAATGAGGTTGCCGTGCAGCATCACTGCGGAAAAGGTGGTAGAAAGGATAAAGCGAAGCAAACAGTCAAATCATGGCACCTCTGGTCTGGAGGTCAGCCACATCCTGAGTGCAGTCATATAGGGTGAAATGCATGAACCGGCTTGTCCCAGAGGTTAAGACACTGCTGGCGAGACTCTTCAAATGCAGTGCGTGGAGTGAAGCTCCTCCCGGTCAAGGAAGAAATGCGGAAAAGAAATAAGGGTTACTGTGCGTTGCCGATGGGAAAGGTGGTGGAAAGGATAAAGTGAAGTTTAATCGGTATGTCCAGTAGTATCGCTTCGATAGCTATACATACCACGGCACCTCTGCTCTAGAGGCCGGCCATGTCCGAAATACACTACACTGGTGAAATATGCCTAAACCGGCACACACCAGGGGTGGAACTTGATGGCTAGACATGTCATGCCACCTCCGCTCTAGAGGTCAGTCACGCCTGATATACACCCATACTGGTGAATTTTGCCTAAACCGGCTCACACCAGGGGTGAATCTTATAGGCTATGCATGTCACAGTACCTCTGCTCTAGAGGTCAGTCACGTCCCAAACACGCCCATACTGGGATAATATGCCTAAACCGGCTCAACCCAGGGGTGGAAGTCACTAGTGGCGAGGATTCATCCTCCTGGACAAAAGCTCCATCCTGGTCACAACTAGGAAGGGTAGCGGCCACGACCGCAAAATGCTGAAGTCAGAGACACTGGACCAGGGCAGTCTAGATAGGCAACCACCTCACCCGGCGGGGATGTTTGCGTATCCTAATCACGCTGAGGTTTTCCTGTGAGAAAGTCCAACTCTGGACTGGATGGGCAACCACCTCTCACCCGGTGGTGATACACGGGTATCTCAAAACACGTCGAGGTTTTCCAGTGAGAAGGTCCAACTCTGGCCTGGGTGGGCTACCGCCTCTCACCCAGCGGGGATGCTCTTATATCCTAAACATGTCGAGGTCTTCCGGTGAGAAAGTCCAATCCTAGACTAAACTGGTGCAATGAAAACCACGGTGTCACGTAATCCCGCTTCTGAGACCCACCAAGAATACAGGTTAAAGCCCTGTGATACTCTGAACCCCTTGTGGTCCTCACGTGGAGACCACGGGACCTAACGAGGACTACAGGCGTAAATTCAGTAGGATCACAGTGCGGTTTTGGTGGTAGAAGCGAACGAAGAAGAAGAAGAAGACTCCTGTTTGTACCCTAAAACTGCTGGAGGTATGTTCTCCACAGATCACTTTGCACTGAAAAGCCTCGTATAGGGCTTTGATCACATTCAGTATCTTATTGCTATTTATATTATTATATGTGTGTGTGTGTGTATATATATATATATATATATAATGACTGAGCATGAAATCAATACTTATCTTTCTTTCAGGAATATCACAGGTCTTCACACCCAAAATGCCAGAGCTGTCAATAGATGTGACTGTTGCAAATAGATTCATCTCAAGCCTTAGCAAATCTCTCCAGGCTTTGTGCCATGGATGTATGGAATTTGATAGTGGCATTGAAATTGTAGGTTATATAAATGTGAATATTGATAGCGGAAGCAAAGTTGACTATGTTCTTAATGAGAAGGTGCTGAAGGGCACAACAAATTCAATGACATTTGTGAGCAATAGTTTCTTGGCAAAGAAAGAATCACAAAAACAAACTCGTGAAAATGCATGTTCACCAATTCCACATCCACAGCCAGTGACACCATATGCTTCTCGTGTGCGTGGAACACCTCCTGGTCCTCAGCACCACAAAGCAGCTTTGCAGCATCCGCTTCACCCTCAGGCACACTGGGGAACTCAAAAACGTTCTTGGGCAGATGACTGGAGATCTCCTAAGAGACATCGGACACAGAATTTGCCAGCAGAAACCCAACCTTTTACAGATCAGAATTCTCAACAGTCATTCCCTTCATCTACTAGTCATGCATATCCAGAAACAGGATTTAAGCAACCCCATATGTCTTCATCCACGAGTGACGGTGAGAACACTGACAGCACCCAGCAGTTACTAATGAGCATTAAAAAAGAAGCACTTGAAGCAGACAATCAGAATACCACTGATACTGAACAGTTGGCATCAGAACACTCTCCAGATGATCAAGCACATGATTCAGCTCAAGAGCGTATGAGCAACATTCAGATTAAAACTGATCCAGATGGTACTAATACACAAAGTGGTAAGGCTTCCCCCACTGACAGCAGTAATGCAGCACCCAGTGAAAACACTGATTTCAAAGGTACTTTCCTTGAACCATCCTCTAAAGATCCTCCAGGCCTTGCAGTTGAGGGTGATAATTTAGACACAGACACTGAGCTTCCTGCAACATTTGATCAAGGTTTGGAATCGGCCTCCACCAAAGAACTGGCTTTATCAGATGAAGTAAATGTGGCTGGGACTAGTGCTGCTAATTCTACTGATGATGATGTAGGTGAATCAGCCGAAAGTGAGCCACCCTCTCATGCTCCAATAGAATATGACCAGGCAGCAGATGATGGCTCCTATTCTCAGTCAGCTTATGAAGATGCTGCTGAGGGTTCCAGTGATGCTGGTCAGTTTGAGGTTATAGAAATAGATGATGAGGATGAAGATGTCCAGGCAATGTTTGGTGATCCCCGTAAGTATAGATTTGTTGTTTTTTTAACTGAACAGTTAAATAATGATTTAATGCCAACAGGTCAGAGCAAAGGGCATGTCAGTAAATTTAAATGGGATAAACAGTATGTAGAATGTCAGTTTTTACATAAGAAATCATTTTTGCTCTTTCCATTGATTCCCTGTAACAGCACTTTATTTAATCCTAATTTTAAAATGGTGCTTGCTAAGGAAATTTCATTTTAATTGGAGAATATGTCTGCAGGATAAGAAGTCAGAGCACCAGAACACGCAGTGTGCACAGCTGTCAGTGTATTGAAGGATGAGGTGATGTTCATTAAAAATAGCCCCATGTGTTAGTTATACTGAACCATCTCTTTCTTTCTCTCTCTCTCTGGTTCATGTCAGTCAGGTATTGATTTCCACAACCATTTATCTTTTACTGTCCTCATTAGATATGTGTTGGACCATGCTCTGTGCCACTCCTTTAGTCCATTAAGTATCTTGTTTCTTTGTCCCTCTAGTTTTCCTGTTGTCACTGGGTGTTCCAGCTTGCCTCATCTCAAAACATGTCTTACAAATCTGGACTGTCATGTTCTGAATTTTGCCATAATTTCTCTTTTGTCCAGCCTCGCTTAGAACCTCATCATTCGTTTTCTTGGCTGTCCATGGTATTCTTGTTATTCTGCTTAGAAGCCACATCTCCACTGCTTTCAGTAGATTTTCAGTGCTCTTGTCTACTGTCCATGCTTCACATCCATGTAACATTACAGGTTCGATGTAGCACTGAATAGCTCTCTTTTATGTAACCATTGACAGAGCTTTAGTGCATAGTATGTTTTTTTGTTTTCATAAATGCTGAGTTGGTCGGTCAGAGCTATTGTTCTCCTTATTTCAGTTTAGCATCTTTCATCTTGTGTTATTATTGTACCTAAATACTTGAATTTGTCCACTTGCTTTAATTCTGTGCCTTTTACTTCAATGTTAAATTTTGCAGGTGTCTCTTTCTTGGATATGACCATATCTTTTGCCTTTGTTTTATTTAAATTAACTCTTTGTGTACTGGGGGTTTTTTCCTTCAAATGACCAATGGTCATCTCATTGGGGTAAATTTCTTAATGTGGAATGGGATGGTTGTCACATTTAGAAGGATCACAAAGGCATAGTCTGATTCGCAGTATGACATATTATACATTTTTTAAAATAGAAAAAGTTGTATATTGTTTTTCTAATAACATTTTTATTAATATATTAGTATATAACAGAAAAAAACAAGCTAAGAATTGGGGAGAGTTGAGAAGAAAAAATGGAAAATTGTGATGAAAAATGTTCTCTCTTAACCCGCTCAAATTTCCTCTGTAGTGGGTCCAGTGGTATCCAAATTGAATAGATTTTACACAGACACCATTTCCTCATAAAATATATATTAATTATTTATTTACAGTTAATTTACAGTCTACAATACACTGATAACATGCCAGCATCCACAAGCTTAGAAAAAAATTTTTTAAATTAATTTTTTGTATTGCAAAATGGCTCTCAATTTACACGCGGGACCTCATGTTGACGCTTGTATCATGCCAGAAGTGATTTCTACAACCAGTTTTAGCCAGATTTTAAGCATTGCATGATTAAATTCACTTTTAGAACACAATTCATTACTAGCACATGATGTGTAAACAAGGCAAAAAGTATCAGTCGGATCGTCACACAGTGTGACGCAAAGTATAGAAAGAATTAAGTCTTTTATTCTTGCTTTATCCTCCTGTGTTAATAATCTGCGTCTACTTCGTGGGGCAGTGTAATTGGCTGTCAATATTAATTACTATCACATCAAGTAGTGCATATGGCAGAATCAGGAAGTGTCCAAGCCTTGGACATTTGTTTTTCTTTTTTGTCCCAGCTTGAAGGGCAGCTGTGTAAATATCATTAGTGCTCATAGACCAGCATTAGCAAGAGCTACACAAGAGAAAGATAAGTTCTGTGGAATACTGCAGGTGGTTTGCATTTCACTTCCAAAAGATAAAGTTATACACATCAGACTACCTCATTATGCAAACTGGATCTGACCACCATCTTAGCCCATGTGCGTAGATCATCAGAGCATGTGTATAATAAATGAAGATAAACAAAATTAATTAACTTTTTTTTTTCAAAGGGTGAGGAATTGGGCACAAAAGCCCATCTAACATTTTGCAATGGATATTCTCAACTTTTTAAAATGCTTGCAGACTGTTGGGTGCATTGCCAAATGTCTTTTGGCTCCAGTGGCTGAAATGGTGTACCATTGAAGTAAAAAGCAGAATAGCACAAGCCAAGGTCTCTTTCTCTTTTCAGAAGTTGAAATCCTTACAGTGCAATAAATCACTATCTATGAGAGTCAGGAAGAATGTGCTAGTTTTAAATTGAACCAATATTATTCTATGAATGGGAAGCTTGGATGGTCAGTAAAGAGATACAAAGAATGCTCTAATCAGCTGAAAGTGGTTCTTAAGAAGAATGCTGAAGGCACCATGGATAGTGAGAAGATCAAACAAGGAGGTTTTGAAAGAGGCACAAGAAACAAAGAAAGTTATAGGAAAGATTGGAAAACAATCCAAATTTGTGGGATGTGTTCAGTGGAGAGGCAGGCTAGAGCACCTAATGGCAGCAGGGGAGATTGAAGGTAGAAGGGACAGAGGTAGACAGAAAGAAAAGATGTTTGGTGGTTTGGCATCTGGGCATGAGAAATGCCTGTTGAAATGCAGAAAAGATCGATGGTTATGGAGGGACATATTATCCTACGCATGTTGACAGAGAGTTTGAGAAAAAGAGAGGGGGTGAAATGACTGGAGCAAAGGAACAAGAAGGCCGTTGGATTTTATATTAACTCTCTGTGGGGGTGGGGGTGAGTGGGAGGCGTAAATCTGGCCTTTTGGCATTATGTCACTCTTATTATTTTGAGGTTGCTTTATTCCACTGTTATCCTAGTCAGAAATCTTCCAGATTATTAGTATGAAACAGTATTTAATAATCTTTGTGTTAATGCAGCATAGTTTACGATAAATTTTTACAAGGAATTTATTAAGCGAACTGCCTAATATGCTGAGATTAGTTACAAATTCATATGCATTCATTTGATGTAACCCACCATGAATAACTGGGAACATCTGGAGGTAAGAATTTATCTTTAAATGTGACAGTTTTGTTTAACACTTCAAAGCCACCTGTCATAACTTATGGTGTATCTAACATTTGTCTGAAAATATTGCTTAGTTTTTTTGGTTTTTTTTAACCAACCTAAGTGCAGACTGTTGAAAGCTAAAATTTATGTCATTCGTGTCCACTGATTTATATATAAGCAGGCTTTTTCACTTTTTTTTTTGGTGAAGAGTATGGTGATTCATATTACCCTTGAAATAAGTAAATAAGGAAGGAGTTGAGGGAATGACTGACAGTGAACTTTTGATTTCTGAATCAAAAGTAGTTCAGCAGAAGCTTTATCCATTATGATTTAACAGTATAACCAAGCACCAGCTGTTTGTTCACCTGGGCTGCTGACATTAATTTCAGTGTGAAATGTGAATTGGTTTTTTTTTCTTTTAATTGTGAAATAAAAGCCAGAAGCAGAAGTTTGTATATAAGTTATTGGTAAAAAGAGGATCTGAAAAACATGCAACATGTATTAACTACAAATAATAAATGTTTTGGTAAAATTTGCTACATCAGACACGCAATCCCGCTTCATAGACCCACCAAAAGCCCTGTGATACTCTGAACCCCTTGTGGTCCTCTCGGAGATCTCGTGTGGTCCTTTCGGGGACCATACAGGAGACCACGGGACCTAACGAGGACCACAGGCATAAATTCAGTAGGATCACAGTGTGGTTTTGGTGGTAGAAGCGAACGAAGAAGAAGAAGAAGCTACATCAGACAGGTGAAGTCACTACTGTGCATATTTACTGCTTAGTTATTTTCACTAGAATTTATTTCCCTACACATACAGGCTATATGCAAGTAATATAAATTACAATAAAACTTGCTAAAAATGGAATTGCTGTAGCACTTATCCACTACATAGAATTTTTACCATTTTTCCTTCAGTAAAAACATTTTTAGGAACCAGATTTTATGATTGGTAGGTATTGGAGATGTGACCACATGTATAGATTGTTGTGATTTAATAAGATCAGATTTTGCCATATGTTCAGTATTGTCCAGTTGCAGGTCATAATATTGTTATAGGTATAGCTAGATAGATGATTTTTACAAAATAGATGACCATTTAGTAAATATGAAAAAAAAACTGGCATCGGTCTTCACAAAAGAATTTTAAAATTTTGCATTTGAAGAATGTAATATTTTTGATTAACTGGTATGATGTCAGTTCTGCGTACATACTGTAGTTGTATGTCCACAAAATGATACCATTTATTTTATATGAGAAAATAAAAATAATGCAATTGGAGAATCTACGAGTTTACATGGCGAATTTTAAAAAAAAGTAGAATAAAATATTCGATTTAATTTTAAATATTTTTTAACAGATTTGTTCTTCATGGAGGGTGAAAAACTGTACTTCACCAAAACTTGAAGAGATGGAAGAAGATTGTAGCTTAATGGGTTTTTATATTATTATCATCATTCAGGATCAAAGAGTACAACACACTGGATGTGTGAGCTTAGAGATGCAAGGGATGATTGATAAGTTCTCGGCATAAGGTACAAGGGATTATTTGTGGACAACTTTTTTTGGTTATTTCTCAACATAGTCCCCTTGCAAATTTATGCACTTGGTCCAGCGATCCTGGAGCATATGGATCCCTTCTCTGTAAAAGTCAGTGCCTTGTGCTAGTAGAAAGTGGTCTACAGCATGAATGATGTCATCATCTGAAGCAAATTTGCGACCACTGAGCTCCTTTTTGAGTTTGGTAAACAGGTAATAGTCCGAAGGGGCCAAATCTGGGGAATAAGGTGGATGTTCAAGAAGCTGGAAGCCGCATTCATGAATGGCGGCCATTGGCACCACTGACTTGTGAACTGGAGCATTGTCTTGCTGAAAGATGACTCCTCTCATCAATTTCCCTCGACGCTTTTCCTTCAGTTTGACCGGCAGTTGCTTCACAAGATTAGCGTAATAGGCACTGGTGACTGTTCTGCCCTTTTGAAGATAGTTTACCAATAGCACACCTTCTGAATTCCATAAGATGGAAGCCATCACTTTACCTGCAGACAGAACCACCCTTGATTTCTTTGGAGGTGGGGACCATTGATGTTTCCACTGCTTTGACTGTTCTTTGGTTTCTGGTTGAAAATGATGAACCCAAGTCTCACCCATAGTCACAAAATTGCTGAAGAAACTTTTCAGGATGTGCAGAAAAATGGCCATGATTGTCTCTTGACATGTTGAGATGCTGTTGCTTGTGATCAGCTCCAAGAAATTTTGGGATCCATCAAGCAGAGACCTTTGTCATTTGAAGATCATTGTGAATAATGGCATGAACACGTTCCTGGGAGATGCCCAACTCAGTAGTAATGTACCGCTTAGTTAGTCATTGATCCTCCATTATCATGTCATAGATTCTGTCAGTGGTTTCATCGGTGGTTACTGTTCTTGGTCTTCCTGGATGGGGATCATCTTCCAGACTCTCCCTTCCATGTTTGAATTGAGCTGCTCATTTCTTCACTGTGCTGTAAGAAGGGGCACTTTACCATATCCTCATGAATCTCCTCCAATGATAAGCTCTTGATGCAGAGGTAGCGAATGACTGCTCGATGAGAAATGTTATCCATTTCCTTAATTTCTGCCACACCTTATCACTTCAGTAGCCTGTAAAAAAAAAATTGGTTGCAGTTTATTTCTTGAAACTTAGTGTTTAATCTTACATTAACCTGATCTACAAATGCACCTAATATTAACTGTGGGTTTCAAGTATTTGTACCTTATTCCGAGAACTTATCAGTCATCTCTCGTAATTGCAATGGTCGGCTCATTCTGTCATGATCCTTGTCTTAGGAGCACTGTCATTTGCCAGAATTTGAGAAGATTAAGGCTGGACAGTTTGTAAATGAATTCTTCAAAAAAGTAGGAAAATAACCACATAATGTAGCATTTCTGCTTGCACAAAGCCTACTTGGTTGTGCTGATTCAGAGGCCCTTCTTGCCTTGCCTTGCCTTCTGAGGAAGCTTTGAAGAGAGCAGCAGATACTAAACAGAGACATCACATCCTTCAGGATTAAAAAAAGCACTGCAGGAAATAGACATAGAGGAGATTCCTGAAAAACTAAAAACTATCTGTGGTAAAATCTCATCAAGTGGCCAACATATGTCCATCTCCTTTTCCTGATCACCCGTGAGACTGGTTGTTGTTCAGTCATCTGTCTTATCTCTGCATTGTTCTTGAATTCATTCCACTTGATGCCGAGTATTTTCCTTAGGCATTTGTTTTCAAAAGAGTCTAATTTCTTTTCTATTTCTTTAGTTGTTTTCCAGCTTTCGCATGCATAAATGAGGGTGGATATTACATTTGAATTGAATAGTCTTAACTTGGTTTTTGTGCTTATAACTTTTGAATTCCATATGTTCTCAAGATTCTTGAAGATTGATGCTGCTTTTGCAATTCTGATCCTAACTTCCTTTCTAGTGTCACCATCCTGGTCTATGTAGCTGCCAAGGTATGCAAATTGATTGACTTCTTCAATATCTGTCCCTTCTATGTGTATTTTTCCATTTTGATTGATGGGAATTTTCATTATTTTTGTTTTGTCCTTGTTAATTTCAAGTCCTATTTTGCTAGCCAGTGAAGATAGGCTATCTGTTTTTTCTTGCATGGAATTCACATTATTACTGATAAGAGTTATGTCATCAGCAAAATCAAGGTCTTCTAGTTGGGTCCCATGTACCCAGTCAATACCTGTGTTACCTGTGCAGCATTTTTTCATTATGAAGTCTATTGTAATCCCAAAAAGTAAAGGAGACAGTATACATCCTTGTTTCACGCCTGTTTCAATCTGGAACCATTCACTCATCCCTTCTTCTGTCTTGACTGCACAACCATATCCATTGTATAAGTCCTTAATGATGTTGACAATTTTAGATGGTATTCCATATAGACATAAAATTCTCCATAATGAATCTCTGTGTATGCTATCAAATGCCTTCTTAAAATCTATGAAATTCAGTATTAATGGTTTCTGCTTTTCAATATGTTCTTCAAGTATTATTCTGAGAGTAAAGATCTGGTCGAGACAGCTTCTCCCTTTTCGAAATCCTGCTTGTTCTTCTCTCATTGCAGTATCCACTATATCTTTGAGTCTATTCAAAATGACCTTGCAAAATACTTTTGACACAACTGATATTAAGGTTACTCCTCTCCAGTTGTTACAGTCACTAAGGTTGCCCTTTTTTGGTATTTTCACAATGATTCCCTTCTTCCAATTAGAAGGGACCTTTTCTTCTTTCCAAATCTTGTTAAACATTCTCTGTAGTTGTCTCATGTTGTCACTATTGATAGCTTTTAGCATCTCGGCTGTTATTTCATCTTCACCTGCAGCTTTGTTGTTAGCCATTAAATTCACTGCTGTTTCAATTTCATGCAATTCAATTTCATCTAGATTGACATTTAGTTGTGGGGCTGGTAAGTCAGTTTCAAGGTTTAACAATTCTTTTGGGTGTGGTCGATTGAGTATTTCTTGGAAGTGTTCAGCCCATCTTTGCTTTTGGTCTTTATTTGATGTTAATAGTGTTCCAGTTTTGCTAAGGATTGGTCTTTCTTTAGATGTAATAGTACCTGTTAGCCTCTTTTGTATGTTATATAAAGTTTTGCTGTCTCCTGTTTTTGCTGCTTTTTCTGCCTCTTTCGCCATATTGTCTATGTATTCTCTTTTATCCCTTCTAGCTGAACTTTTTACTTTCTTGTCTATGTCTTTGTATTTTGCTTTTGCCGAATCTCTTTCATCATCTGCTTTTGCATTCAACATGTTTAATTTGACTGCTCGTCTTTCATGTATATACTTCCATGTTTTATCTGATATCCATGCTTTTCTATTTGGTTTTTCCAATCCAGCGCTTACTTTTGCTGCTGTGATTATGGCTGTGCTGTAAGAATTCCATACCTCATCTATACCTATCTCCTCAACTTCACTGGGTGTTTTGGAATGATTGGCAAGTTCCTGATTGAAATTAATGTTAGTATTTTCTTCTTGTAGGCTGTGGATGTTTATCTTTCTGTGTACTGATTTCTTGTGTTGACTTTTCAATTTTAGTTTTATTTTCCCTATGCACAGGTTGTGATCACTGTTGACATCTGCACCCCTATAAGCCCTTACATCCATGAGAGATGTTCTGTATTGCTTTCTAATACAAAAATGGTCTATCTGGTTTCTAGTTCTATCATCTGGAGATATCCACGTTGTTTTATGTATCTCTTTGTGTGGGAATATTGTGCCTCCAATGACCATGCCCTCTGTTAAACATATTTCAATTAATCTTTCTCCATTCTGATTAACCATGTCAATTCCTTCTTTCCCCATCACTTTTTCAACGTCGGTATTATCCTTCCCTACCTTAGCGTTGAAGTCCCCCATAGCAATTAAGATGTCGTGTTTAGGGACTTTATTGATGATTTGTTGTAGTTGGTGATAGAAGTCGTCTTTCACATCATCATCTGCATCATTCGTGGGTGCATAACACTGTATTATTGTCATTCTTCCGTGTCGTAGGTTGTATCGTGCTCTTATTATACGACTGTTCACTGGTTCCCATTCTACAAGGCTCTTTGCAGCTACATTTGACATAATAATGCCCACTCCGTCTCGGAATTTATTGTCATTTCTACCTGAATGTATAATTAACTTACCGTTTTCCGCCGATCTTTTACCTGCTTCTGGCCATCGCATTTCGCTGATGCCCAGTATGTCTAGATGGTATCTCTCCATTTCTTTGATGACCTGGTTGGTTCTTGTTGGTGCTGCCATCGTTCTCACATTCCAGAATCCAACCCTTGTCACATGTTTGGGGCCGACGAATGAGCTCTTCGGAGTTGGCATCCCTGATGCTCGGTTGGTTTCTCTGCGAGTTTCCATAACGATATCTTTTTTTCCTATCTGGAGTTGCCTCTAGATAGGTCTCAGGATAAGGTTGTTAGCCTTATGCCCAACTCCCGGTACATGATATGTAACAGATCAAGCGGAATTCCGCTGATTTCTGCATGCCGGCGAGAGCGTTTTAAAAACGACCGCCATCTTGCACGTCACGCCGGAAGAAACCATGCCGTCTATAAAAAAAATATTCAAAGTAATCAGAGATAACTTTCCCAGCACCCTCAGTGCAGAACCATGTCATTTCAGTGTTGTGATTTTGAAAATGCATCGTTTCTAGCATTTCAAGAGGTGTTTCCATCTTCTCAGCCACAAGTTTGTTACTTTCACTTTGGGCAGAGTCTGTGGAGAAAACCAGTAGAGGAAGGTTTACAAAGTGCCTACTCTAATGCTCAAGAATCATTCTTGAGAAGAGACTTCCACTCCATTCTTGCTCTTCCTTTTGTTCCTGTTTATGATGTTGCTGGGGCACTGCAAGTTTTGAAACTTAATGTTGATGGCAGACTGCAAAGCATCATGAATAAAATCTGGAAAAGTATTATGATGTGGGTCCCTACAGAGGTCAAGTAAGACATTCACTGAGATACCTACCAGTTTTTTGGAAGGTTTGCAGTCATATTTTGCATGGTGGACCTACTGCCAATAGTAGTGTGGGAGTATGGTACTACTGTTTCAATAAATTGATCAGGAAAATTCACCCAAGTTTTTTTCAGCTTTTCAAGTGGCTTGCAAGAGGAAGAGAAATATGCAGATACACAAAGAATCTTTGTTTGAGCTAGTGATGAATCACAGAAGAAAAAATGAACACACAGGCAAATGGATGACCAAATCTTCAGAGTGATATAAAAATAGGAAGTTAATGGAGAAGATAGTAATGGACATTCTCAACTTTTGAAATACTTATAAATCATTGGGCACACTGCCAAATGTCTTTTGGCTCCAGCGGCTGAAATAACTAGAGAAAAGGAACAAAAATGGCAAGAAGGTTGATGAAGAAGACAAATCCTTTAAAAATCTAGATTTCTCTTATCAAAAAAAAAATCTAATTCAAAGCAAAATTAATTAAAAGCACTATGGCAAGTTCTTTATAACAATTATAGTTGCAGTGAATTAATACTATAGTAATTATTTTAGTAGCAAATTGTTATTTGCAGTGAGATTTCACTGTAGTGAATTGACATGTAGAGAAACAGTGGTGCAGTGGATTTTCTTGAAATGAAAATTTCATTGTGATTTTGACTGAAGAAATATTCCTAAACACACCCACTTTAGTGCATCCATAAATCAAATGTTACAGAAAAAAATAATTAAGTGTAAATAATAGTAATTTATATTTGTCTCCAAAAATAAGTAATGTTTCTGAACATTATTTCTGTAACAAGTTATTCAAGACAATTGTAAAACTGAATTAAATGTAAAAAGCACAGAGCAAATAAATGTGAAGTTATGTTTGCCCAGTTTAAGCAAAGATTCCAAGAAAAATTATTACTTTTACAAAGCTTTCCTGCCTATTTTTCCCCACTTTAAAATGGTTTTATTTATCTATGCATAATTTCTCTGTTTAGTTAGATAAGCAGCTCAAAATTAGTTATTTTAAGTAAAGCTAATTCATTAAAAACACAAATTTGGCATATTTGTACATAAATATATATGAAAAGTCTGGAGCAATTCACAGAAAATGGATATGGTTACAGGATATTGCAGTTGTAAATGTAAGAATTAATGTAAATGGTGATCTCTTTCAAGAGAGTGCATGTTCAGTTATAGGCACTCATATATATGTATATATGATATATTTAAAACAAAATATATTGACAGTTTGTAGTTTTGAGATTTTTTAAGATAGCTTCAGGAGAATTTGGTTAATTCTGATTTTATACATTGCTCAGCCATAGATATATAATCTTTAAACCCTATTGTTAAATTGAAAGGTTTAAAAAAATTATTTGAGTTACATTACACACAAGTGTTTCATACTGGCTATTTTTATATATAGTTTGCTCATTTCATGTACTCTCTATTTATTGTTTCTTTTGTTTCATACATTTTTGTTAATTATTATTTTATTTTGTAAATGTTGGGTTAGTGACAGTTTCCCTTTTAGAAAAAAAAAGATATCCACTTGTGAAAAATGGACTGAAACAAAGGTGGCCTCATCAGTAATTGTATATATTTTACTGTTGATGTAAAATTTAATTTGGTTTAGAAGATATGAATATTTTAGATTTCATTTTAATTAGCTGACAGTTCATGTGTTCAAAGATGTGTTATGTTATTGGTGCAAGGCAGGCTTCTCTGCATTTGTTTTAGATATAAGAGTAAATATACAACATTCTTCATATGTATCCTTTGTCTGTTATTCTGTATGAGTATGACATTTGTAATGAGAGAATGGAGGTCTGCATCAAGATGTATCTTGATGCAGACCTCCATTCTAACTAGGAAAAAAGTAGGAACAGTTTTATTACCTAACAAGCACACAGTTGTGATGTTTCAGTGTGAACCTTAATCATACAGAAACACACAGGACAAACAAATAGAGAGAGAAGATTAAATACATGAATGCTATGTAAAAAATAAGAGTGGAAAAAATAGAATGAACAAAACGCTTACCTGTGACTTGTAAGAGAAGTGTGCATGGTGGAGTGTAGAGAACGTTTAAATGGAGACTTGTGATGTGTATGTGTGTGGGGGGATGTGGGTGTGGAAAGGGGAAGGATGATACAATGATAATCTAGCTGGGAGAAGGTGGAATAGGTGATTATAGTTGGGGTAGAGAGGTTGTAATCTGATGCTCTATGCAAACGAAGAAGAAAAAGTAATCTGATGCTCTGAGGAGGTTCTGAACTATGTGTTACAGGTGAGAAAAGAGTGGAACTTAGGCAGAGGGAATATGATTGTGGAAGCGGGGAATGTTAGGTGTAGCTGAATTGTGAATTCAAAACATGTGTTCCAGCTGAAACATCACAACTGTGTGCTTGTTAAGTAATAAAACTGTTCCTACTTTTCTCCTAGTTTATACATTTTTTTATCACAACTTTACTGCAGTTGCTTTATGCATAGTTATATACTTATCTTTATGTACTTATACACTAAATGTTCGTTTGCACCAAGAACGTTTTTTTTTAAAAAATCCTTAAAACCTGCTCATGTAAAAATTCACAATTTGAAGCAAATTTTATTTTGTCTTGATTTTAACATGAGTGTGCATTATCATTTTCTAGGTTTATCACACATACTTTGCTGAAATACTTGCATTTATCATGAGGAATGTTAGATGTTAAAAAAAATACGTTAAACATGTATATCGAGTTCTAGCGTTGCAGTTATTTTGTTCATGTATGGAAATTTTGTGTTAACTTGTGTTTATGCTGTTTCCTAAGATATTTATTTTAAAAAAATACTTTTAGTGTGCATATGCTAGAAAGCATTCTATGTAATATAAAGCTGAACAAATGTTGAAACTGCGAAACATATGGAAGAAATAATCCTAACTGATGATGTGTTAAGTGTGTTCATACTGTGGAGTATTATTTCTGATTTCAGTTTTTATTTTCTCTTTATTTACATTTGTATATCTTTTGTGACTTGGCTCTATTTTTTGATGGGGGATGGAAATCAGAAGTATATAAAAGGGTCATGTATGAGTATAACTGAGAATCTCATTTTAATTGAAATTATGCCATGAAAGAACTCATGTACTCAAAAGTTTGATGTTTTTTTCAGTAGATTTTTAGTTTATATTAAAGTGGCAGGAATAGATTATGTTAGAGATGATGCGGTTTATTATGCATTTAAGAAATGTTGTTTTTATTTACATGTAATGCTTGAAGTATTGCGGTTCAAATCAAAAGTGGGTTCCCTGTGTGGAGATTAAAAAAAAAACAAAAAGTTGTGGTCATGTCGGCGTGTGCAGAGCATAGGAGTTGAAATATGGACAGATAAAAGAATTAGGGAATTTTTTTTTTAAATGTAAAATCCAATTCATTCATTCATTCACTCACTACATTTTATTTTATTCTGCGGTTAGGTTTTTTTTTTCCCATTATACTACTGCTTCATTTATTCAGATGTGTATTGTCAATTTTTGACAACTGTGGTGTCATAATGCTTACTACCTTATATAGATAAAACTGCCACCTTCATATTATCGTACGTTTTACTTTTTGTTAGACCAGAAAGTAAGTATGTTATCAACGCATACAGTTGCTTGTAGACTCATTTTGGGTTATCTCACATAGGCCTAGTCTAAGCTTATCAAATTCACAGCAGCTGAATCCAGATGGAGCATGTCAAAAACAAACTCTCTCTTCTTTTTTTTTTGTTACAGATAGCGCACATTCGCCTTTCTCCCAGCCTTTAGACACATCTCGCTTCCATCATCATCATCACAATGTAACGCTTAATTCCTCTTACTGTGCGTCAGAAGCTAGACACTCAAGAAATAAACAAGATCAGAAAGAAACTTATTTTGTGTTTGATCCAAGTAATCAAATGTACATTTGTTCAGCTTGTGGCAAGGAATACAAATCCTCATCTGGAGCAAGACTCCACTACAAGATTAAACACTGTGGGGCCTTCGACCACTACTGCCAGGCTTGTGGGAAAGGCTTCCAACAGAAATCCCATTTGAAAGCACACATGTCTTTGCACATGCAGCAGAAGAATTACAAATGCAGCATTTGTGGTTCTGAATATGCTCATAAGACCTCGCTTACTGCTCATCAGAAGTTGTCACATGGAACTCCAGTGTGAAAAAAAAAAACGGCTATTATAATTAGGTGCTGTTTATGGTTTTATTGTAACTATTGTTGCTCTTGCCATTTTGTTGTAATTCTATTTATAATTCTTATACCCTGGAACTTACTTTTTTGTTGTTGTTGTTGTTGTTAATTTAGTAAGACACATTTTGTTTTGAGAGAGAGGAATGAGATTTCACCATTATGTGATCAAAACCAATTTTTTAAGTGTCATACCAAACTAAAGATATCCCTGTTACTTTGTGGTGAATTTTTTAACTGCATATCAGATGAGTGCAAAAAATATTGTTGTTGTTTACATTTTTTTTTGTGGCTGGTGCATAAAATGTTTGTGTCCACTGCACATAATACATGATAGGTGAATATTGTCTGATTTTAAGTTCAGTCATTGATTTCAGCTAAATGCATCTTTTATACTTTGAAGTCGCATCACAAGTAATGGTCATTTTGGTATGAGCATATCCATTATATTCACCTCCTGCAAGCAGTGTTTATCAGTATTTCTTGATTGATTTAGAAATGACATAGATTGATTTTCAGAACTGTCAGTCTTATTGAAAATGCATGCCATTTTCATTGGCATATGTCACTGATGCAGTCACATCTGTTAATAAATGTCTATCGAGGGCCAATCTTCTGTTTTGTCTGTTTCAGAGTGGGATGTAAGTTCATACTCGGTGCGACACATGGATCAAAGGGATCATCAAGGCTATAAAATGCAGTCCAATCGTGTACCTAATAATTCTCTAAATGTTCAGTCAACAGTGTCGCCTAGAAGTTCCATGCAAGATAGTAGTGAATACTACTCAAAAAATTTCATGGCAGACGGTTCTGTAGTTTATAATTGTCATATATGTGGGCAAATGTTGGAGAGTTCAGCACTGTTGCAAAGACATATGAATATGCTTCATAAAAATGTTGGGGCACTGCCTTTCTTATGCCCAATTTGTCAGCAAGGGTTCTTCTCTTATGGTGGAATGAGGACTCATAGGCTCACTCACTGTGCTGGACGGAAACATACATGTGAAATATGCGGCTACAAGTTTCTCTACAAGCATCATCTAAAGAGGCATGAAATTGGTGTGCACAAGATGTCCAGGTGCAGCAAATGCTTGAAGTTGATTGACATCGCCATTTTAAACTATCACCAAGTAAACTGTACCTAGAGTGTGCTTTTTATAGTACCATCATAACTTTGTTGTGTTGAATATAATGTTGACTTTTTAAGCATCAGTTTCCACAAAATTCTATAAGCTGGTTTTTCTTAAGCATTTTTAAAAATGATATTTTTTTTTTTAGGAAATGTTTTTTTTTTTTATGTTCTGTGATCGTCAAAGAAGCACTTGACAGGTGACTTAGATCTGGCCCTCTTGTGTTTCAGAGAGAGTTGCTGGTCAAGCATCTGTGGGAAGACAAAAAAGAGACCTTAAAACTAGAAATGGAGCAAATGTTGGAGGTAGCTCAGATCATGCGGGAAATTTGGTTAATTTTATTGACACCAGTCAATTTTCGCATTCTGCCAACAGTGCATTCCATGATGAATCTGCAGTGGGTTCTGCCATCACAACCAGCAGTTATTCAGATCAGTGCCCACTTTGCAATATACATTTGGGCAGTGCCAACCTGTACCAGCGGCACATGAATGAGTGCCATAAAGAGGATGGAATGCTTCCATTTACTTGTGATCTCTGTCAGCATGGCTTTTTCTCCCTCAGTGGTTTGCGGTATCACCAACAAACTCATGGCGGGCAAAGGTACAGCTGCTTTGTGTGTGATGCCAAACTCAAACACAAAAGTACAGTCAGGCGCCATATGGAGGCAGTTCATTTTCTCAAGGAATGCAGATACTGTGAAAAGTATTTCAAGCAAGGTCCAGAATTTAATGTACACATAGTCTCATGCACACCTAAGAAGTAACCATTGACAATTTACGTACTGCCTATGTTCATATATAATTCTTGTAGATTTTTTTCAGATCTTTCAAGTAAGACCATGTTAAAATGTAATTGAATTGTGCTTTTTTTTTTTTAAAAGAAAACATTTTATCATTCAGTGGGGCCATTTGATTACAGTTCATAATTAATTTCTTTCAGGCGGAAACTCTGTTGTTTCAAGAAATTTGCACTCTAGCAGATCTCGGCGGGCTAGGAGTCATATGTTTGGGACATTTCAAGCTTCTGAAGACGAGACTTTCTCTGGCACAAATTCCCACATAAATGTTTCTATGGGAAGTTTTAGTGGAAGCTCTTCTAACCCTCCAGTTGGTGCACTACCATGCCCATACTGTAGTGAGATACTGTCCACACGTATGCTGTACCAAAAGCACATGAATAACTTCCACCGTCATGAGTTTGTTTTCCCATTCACTTGTAACATGTGTCAGAAGGGATTTTTTTCAATGACTGGACTGCGGCATCACCTAGAGGCTCATAAAGGGCGCCAGTTTAGTTGTGTAGTCTGCGATGCCAGATTTCAGCACAAACACCACCTGAGGCGTCACCTTGAAGGTGTTCATAGCCTTAAAGAGTGCCGCACCTGCTTGAAGACATTCCCAGCTGGTGTGGATTTCAACAGTCATGTGTTAAGCTGTGGCCAGAGCTTTGGTGACAGAAGGACCTGACATGATTGTAGATGCAGTTAAAATCAAGTACTTTTTTTTTTTTGCAAGATGAGACATATTGTCCAAACCTAACTGTTGAACATGTGGAGTTTGACTTTTCAAAACCTTTAAAAGAGTGCTATTCACATATTTACTGTCATATATTGATTGATATTATAGCTGTTTAGACTACCAAAGTATAAGAAAACAAAAGTATGTTTCACATAATTTCTTCTCGGTTATAATGAGTTTCATTACATGGTCTTACTGTTTGATGTCTCTTTCATGTTTTTAATCTTAGTTGGTTCGGCATTTTTTGTGTGGCATTTGTTTCTACAGAAACATATTAAAAATTGTTTGAATTTGTACATATATTTTTCATTTTGTGCAGTCTTCATGTCTTAGTGAAATACCATATTAGTAGTATTCTGAAATTTAAAATTACAGGATGTTTGTTCCCCTGTTGTTTTCTCTAGGAACTAGAAACTGACGAGTTTGTGCTGTACAATTGTGAGAAAACCCCACATTTTTACTTTCAGGAGTAAAGGTTCCTAGAGGTTTAAGACAGCAAAGTTGTCAGAACACGCTAGTTACCTCTCACCAGGCAGTTGGACGAAGGGCTTTAGCTGGGAGTGACTACTTCGGAGGTAGCTCTTCCTTCTCTCACATCGAACCCAGGGATGAAAGGCTTACACAGCAGCAGACATCTCATCTCACTGATATAATAAATGCAAGAAATTACATGAAAGCTCAGTTGTCTCAATTTCATGATCGCATCACACCTTACACTTGCTCATTATGTGGGAAAAGCTATGTCAGTCACTCAGGACTTTCCCGCCACATGCTGCTTCATGAAGGGAAAACTTACATGTGTCCAATATGTGATTCCAAATTTACACAAAAGAGCTCCATGAAGACACACCTAAAGGGAATCCATAAGTCAACCCAGTGTTCCCATTGTTCTGCTATACTTATGTTAGGCCGAGAATTTAATGAACATGTGCTTCACTGCAAGTAGCAGCAGTGGTTTTCACAGTTTATAACACAGATGTTGTCTGATCATTAAATTTGGTTTATTGGACTATATGTCTTTTGTATTAGAAAAAATCAGCATGCAAAAAAAAAAGCATGTAAAAAAATGTTGAGCTTAGTGTGTTGTAGCTGGTATTACATAAGATCCTCAATAAAACCATGAAATGTGACTTAGTGTTTTTGCATACTTATTTCCTGTTGGTGAAGCAATCCTTGTGTTTGTGTTTCTGTTAAAACTATCAAAAGTAGTGAAATTTGTGTTATGTATTTAAAGAGTATTTGATAGAAGAATAGTCAAGAAAATGTAATATAGATTGCAAGATGGGGTTAATGAAGGAAAAATTATGTAAGAACTCATAATAAAGATTGAGGTAAGACACTACTTGTGAAATGTGGTCAGGGAAAGGTTAAATGATTCTGTTAAACACGCAGAAACTGGAGGTCATTACTAGAAATAATATACGTTAGAAATGTACATGCACATTCGTTCTCCATCAGACTTTGGCTTGATTTAAAAAATGACAAAGTATGATTTTTAGTAAAATGGGTTACTTTTCACAATGAAATATTACCATCCACCAACAGTTTGATCAGTCTCAGAAATTTCTGCCTGGAGGAAAATACATTCCAGCAGTGAGGTTAATGCTGCTGAAAATTCCGTTCACAGTTAATGTCTCTCTCTAACCTTAATCATGGACAATGATATGCACACCATCCACCCTTTCCTCTCGCACTGTGATGTAGACGAGAGTTTTACATCCGTGAATGAATGTGGAAGAGAAGTGTCTCTTTTGTGGAAAGTCCATTTGTCTACTAAAGTTGTATATCGTTTCCATATATTTTCATGTAAGACAGTGTTTGCTTTTAACTATAGTGCCAAGACTTTAAAGCAGTATAAACTTTATATATGTTGTTAAATACTAATTTAATGATAAAAACAGTAGATATGATTGTAATGTTTTTAATTAATTACATTAGCTATAGTATTTCAGTTCAAAGAAATAAAAGTTACCGTCGTGCTTTGTGAGTATTATCTTAGTTGAGAAGTAGTTAGTGAACTCATCTCTCATGGGAAAAGTCTTTGGTTTGAACCTGGCTCAAGTCTTTCCTGTTACCCAGCTGTAGTGATCTGGCTACATTTGGAGCCGGAGAAGAAGAGACAATGAGATATGATACTGACCACATCAGTAGATAAAGGAAAATGACACTAATACCATGTCCCACATGCACCCCTATGTAAAGATAAGGCTACTTTTACTGTTAAATGCTGTATGATATTTTATCCTCAGTGCAGATATTACCAGTATTTTTCAGATAGATGAACATAAACTAGGGCATGTAATAACCTACAGAATGAAAATGGGCATACGGATGAGTATTGTGAAAAGATATCAGTAATTTTATCCAGTCTGTTTTCAAAAGTTTAACACTGTAGTACACCTGTTTATCTTGCAGAATTGACATCTTTTATGACACTGAATAGACTGCTGGTTCATTGTGTTTTTTTTTTTTAGTCAGCTCAAGCATTCTGTTTCTGATTTTTAATGAAAATGTTCTGGTTCATTACTTGGATATGGGTTCATTACTTGGATATGTTTAGAAATGGAAACATTTTCAGTGCATGGAATTTTCAACATAAGTAGCATGAGTGTTTTTTTTTTAATAAGTTATTATACTTTCTTCTTCATCAGTCTCACTGGAACTGTGAATTCTTTGCATCTGATGCAGTGAAGGTGTTGAGACACAGCATCTTGTCGGCTTGGGAGTGGGTTATGGCAGCTATTTTTTTCATCAGCTAAGTGGTGCTAAAATGCAGGAGGTATGTAATACCTCTTTAGCAGACTCCATCACCTTGGAGACTTTGGCCAGGCTAGGCTGTTACTGAAGGTACAAACAGAGAAGCTGAACAGGGTCTTGGTCAGCTGTGGTTTGCTAACCCTGACACTAGCATGTCAGCTAAGGGTCGCTGATTTCCAAATTAGCATCCTCACCCCCATTATAATTTGGAGTTAAATTTTATCAATGGAATTATTTAAAAAGGAAAAAAAACTAAATTAAAAGTGAAAACAAAATTCCATTGACTGAAATAATTTGTATGTTCTCCAGTACGTTCTTCTTTCACAGTTCTTTTGTAATTTTTTTTTTTCAGTTCTTAAATTAATTTTGTTAATCAGTGGCTGGAATGCCTTCAAATGAAAGCCTTATTTTTCATCAAGTATGAAATCATAAATCCAAACTGCTTTAAATCAAACTGGGTTCAAAGTTTTACTTTTATTCTGGTAAATCAGACTGGGTTCAGAATTAAAGTTTTACTTTTATTCTGTAGTTGACCATACTGTATATCCATTATGTGTGCTGTAGGATTCTTGCAACTGGAAGCAGAATTTATGTACACTGTATGTAATATTTTCTTAAATTCTGTTAATTATTTTATATTGTAATCCTTACATCTTTTTTAAACTTATGTTTTCAGTTTCATGTAAAAAAATTATTTATGCCTTCAGGACGCAAACCTTTAATGTCATTAGCCATGATTGTGGCCAATTTTAAAAGTGTTAGATTTGATGAATTTTGCCATTTCTAATGTCAGCTCTTCCTACATGAAACATTGAAAAGAAAAAAAAAATCTGGTATTTGTTTTGTTTCAGAAACTGTTTTTCTTAAAGGACGCAGGCATAGAATTCATGCACACACTCAAGAATTGTCAGCAGCAGCAGATGGCCGCCATTCACATGTGGCAAATTATACTGATCAGGGTCAAGCCAGTCTCACAGAAACCATAGGAATGATTGCAGCACATCAGCAATCTCATGCTTATGGTATCCAGTGTGAATACTGCTCTAAAATATTAATTGACAGTTTCAATTTGAAAGCTCATATGTCAATATGTCATGGACATATGATGAGGTTCACTTGTTCTTTGTGTGGCAAAGGTTACCAAACTTACATGGGACTTCATTACCATATGCAGACTCATGAAGGAAAGAAATTTATCTGTACAGTGTGTGACCGTAAATTTACACGAGATTTTTCGTTGAAAGTTCACATCAAGAATTTTCACAAATCAGCCAAGTGTCCATCTTGTTCTGGAATATTTAAACTAGGCCAGGAGTACACTGAGCATGTGGTGCACTGCCCAAAGTAAACTGTAGCACAGGGTAGTGGTGACCTTGTAAACTTTGTTCAGATTTCATTAAATATTTCAGTTTTGTCTTAGCCATATATTTTGTTCAAAGTTTTAAATCTTGATGTACGAGTACAAATGTTACATTTTTCCAAGCTTTGGTTGTGAGGATTTTGATATTGAGTGTCATTGAAGTATGTGTGAATGAAGTTTCATTGAGCTGTGAATATTATCCTTTTTTTATCAGTGTGACATCAGTCTCTAGAAAAGTATTGAGATGTATTGTCTTTTTATTTGGAATCTATATTATTAGCATTGTTAAATGTCTTGTTTCTAAACATTAATGCTATTTTTTTGTTTTTAGTAATTCTCTACACAATAATTTGTACCACATGATGACCTTTCGGTTCTGTGGTGTTAAGAGTAAGGTAATGTTGAAAAATGCCTTTTTTGTGTCAAAATACCTGTATTGTGGATAAGACCAGGAATCTAGCCTTCTTTGGCAGTTTTATCATCAACTTTTATGTTTTATTTTCTAATATGCAATATGGACATATTTCTTTATGGAAACCAAATCTCTTGGAGCCACAAATGAATTGGTATCAAATTTATTTCTGTTTCAGAAAGGAATGCTGATAAAGAACGAAAACAAATCTACCTAGACAATGCACAGCTTAATTTAGCATTGCCAAGTCCTTCTAGAACTCAAGGACATAGATCATACTCACATGTTTGTGTTGAAAGGCAAGCTTTATCTGAAAGCAGCTTCACGGTTACACCCATGTCATCAACAAATAGTCTGCAGTGTTCTCACTGTATGGCAGTTCTTCTGGGTGAAAGCTATCTGAAAGCCCATATTTCAAGATTCCATGGAGAAACGATGCCTTTTTCATGCTCACAGTGTGGAAGGGGCTACAGTTCAGCACGTGGTCTGTCTCACCACTTGCAGTCGCACAAAGGAAAGACATTTACATGTCCCATTTGTGATGTAAGATTCACTCAGAAGTTTACTATAAAAAGGCATTTGAGAGTAATTCATATGTCGGCTCAGTGCCTTACATGTAGGAGAGTTTTCAAAGTTGGGCGTGAATATGATCAGCATGTACTGTATTGTGGATCATAGCTTAAATCCTATTAAACCATTTGCCGCTTGGGAAATTAATTGTTCAGTTAGCAGGTGCAGAAAATTCGTCTTGAAGATTTGCAATCATGCACATAATGATGTGAGAAGCTTCACTTCAATTATTTATTTTAAAATTTAGACTGGTTTTGATCATCATGTAGCCAAGAAAATGGCAACCAGTTGTTTCGGCATTTCATAGTTTTATTTACTTTCTTTCTTTTCCTTACATTCACATTTTTGGACACTTCTTTTTCTACATTCATATCATTCCCTTTTTTTTTTTTTTCGTGTAAGTTCATTGAGAATGAGCTTGTTAGAAGGTGATTATGCATTTGTGTTATTTAACATTGTTTTGTATATTAAATATTTGATCTAATTGTGAGGTTTCTGAGTTTATTCTTTGTGTGAAGATTTGTATGCCACAATGGCTGGAATTTTCCAACCTGCTGTACAGTAATGAGCACAAACTCCAGAGATTTAATAATTTTGTATGTGTGTGCATGTGTATGCATGTATATTTGTTTTGGTTTTTTTTTCTTCAAATGTTAAAGTAAGGCACTTTTATTACTGAGAGCTGAAGTCATCATTGCAGACAACACATGTGAGAAAACAATTAGCCACTATGACACTGTCAGTCAAAGCTTTTCTGCATAGCATATTTCAAGTATTTGTTTCAGTTTCTTGTACAAGCAGAGTAGTTGGCTTTGTTGATAGAGAGAGAGGGTAGTTTGGCCTGAAAATTTTACAGAAGCAACACACATTTTCCAAGGCCATAGTTTTATGCATGCCTGGAAATTTGTGTTTTCTAAGATTCTTCTAAGTTTTGTTGTAAAACTTTTGGAATTGCTGCAGCCACATGAAGCTGATTTATTATACATTCTGTAAGTAGCCTAAACTGAGCTACTTTGTTTGCTCTAAAATACTTTAGCATTCAGCTTTGCTTATATAAACTCAAAGAAGATATAATGTGTTCTTTGTAGTGTATAGAAAGTGAATGTATAATAATAGCACTGTTTATTTTAGAAGATGGTTTTGAAGCAGGTCAGTGCTAGATGTTGAGGGTCTTGCCAAGCATCATTTTTGTGAACAGCATCTTTTGTGATTGATTTAGTCATATCAATGTTAGACTGACATAATCTTCTCCAGTGGTAGCAAGTAATGTTTGTGCTGCAAGGTTTAATCAGTTTGCACTTGTTTCATTTGTTTTCACATCTGACCCTCATTTTCTTCTCAACTTTCTTGAAATTCTATATCCAGTTGATTTATATATTTGATAGTTCATTTGGATGAAAGCTATTTGAAAGCTCATATTTCAAGATTCATTGGTGAAACACTTTTTTTTTGTTTTCATTGCATGAAAGAAGAAGGCTACAATTAGAAATTTTATATGAGAGACAAGGGTTACAAATTTAAAAAAACAAAAAACAACTGAATTAGAATTGTCTTAGTGTGTCACATTATGTCTTCATTCAGATAATGCAGCGGTATTTGTGTACATTTCTTAGTATTTGTACGCTTAAAAAGACTATAGGAATCTTAGGCACTTACATTAGAATGCACATTATATGTGTGCTGATTCTGCATAATTATTGGGAAACATTTTTTGTGACATAAATCAGATTTAAGAAATAAATAAATCATTTGGAGTACTTTCCAAATCTGAATTGTAGTTTTTATCAATATTATGCACAACTTTAGAAGCTGATGTAGACAAAATTAGCTCAGACTTATCATACTCAGTTATCTGGATGTCACTACCCATTCTGTTCTCATATTTAACTTTCCAGTTTCTTGTTTTGTTTTCCTGACTCATACTGTTTGGCAAATGCCATGATTAAGAAGAGGAAAAAAAAAAAAAAAGCTGGGCTCTGTAATGCCTGTTTCTTTGACAGTAAGTCAAAAATTCAGTTTTTTTTTTTTTTTTGCCTCAGATTTTCTTTCCATCAGCATGATAAGTTATTGTAGACATTCAGAATCTACACAGTGTCACTTTATCCCAGCGATTGCTAACCATTTTTCTTACCTCATGCAGTCTGAATGAAAATTGCCACAGCAGACCATCAGTTTTTATGTGCAGATTTCATCATTGAAAACAGGATAAAAATTGTGTCTTTTCAGT
Source organism: Achatina immaculata (assembly GCA_009760885.1). Classification (NCBI taxonomy): domain Eukaryota; kingdom Metazoa; phylum Mollusca; class Gastropoda; order Stylommatophora; family Achatinidae; genus Lissachatina; species Lissachatina immaculata. The sequence goes on along the minus strand of CM019691.1, from coordinate 26,112,502 downwards.
TCTCCCTACTTTCCCTTTGCACCTGTGGACCTTTCCTGGCACACTTATCGATATTCACTGCTCTGTACAGCTGTATTGAAAGAAGAAGAAGGCTACATCTTTCACAGATCATAATCAACTGATATTAAACACTGGCAGTTTTTCAGCATTTTTGCATCATTTTTGGACAAACATTACCTATGCAGAGTTTAAACAGGGATACTGTCCAAAGAAATGAATTTTAGACATTCTTTGTTTTCAGATACAAGTACCAGGGGAAAGCATCACTCAGGATATATTGGAGATTCAGCATCCACATCCATAAGGAATACAGACAGGTCTTTCAGCAGCCAGACATCTTTGTTAGGAGACCACCATTCTTCCAGTGACTTATGTCCATACTGCAAAGAAAATGTTCCAAAGTTGTCTCTGAAAGCTCATGTTTCAGACTTTCATGGATCAGCCATGCCTTACTCATGTTCAGTCTGTGGAAAAGGCTATGAAAGTTATAGTGGATTATATCTGCACATGAATATTCACGAGGGGAAAAAAATTAAATGTCCAGTTTGTGATCGAAAATTTGCACGCAATTATCATATGAAAAGACACTTAAAAGTGGTTCATAGTTCAGCACAGTGCACCAGGTGCCGTACTGTACTGAAAGCAGGTCCAGAATTCAATCAGCATTTGTTATATTGTAATATGTAAAGTTAGGTGATATTACATTGTAAACATTTTTTTTAAAAATTGGTGAAAAGTTTAGAACTCTTGATAATTTTCTCTAATTTCAGGTGCAGCACATCAGCTAAAACAAAAGTGCTATCAATTTGACAGGAAAACCAGATGTAGTTCATCAAGACCAGGAGCAAATTACACACCACAATCATCAGTGGGTTTAGGCAAGTCTGAGATGTACTACAAGTACCCCTTGTTTCAAGAGATTCGTTGCCTATACTGCCCAGAAGTTATGCCAGAACGAGATATGAAGGAGCATGTTTCAAAGAATCATGGCACAACCTTGCCGTTTTCCTGCTCTCTTTGTGGTAGAGGTTACAACAGTTATTCGGGCCTCAGCAGTCACATGGATATGCATGGTGGAAAGACAGTAACATGTCCAGTGTGCGATAAAAAGTTTTCAAGGAAATTTGCCTTGAAAAGACACATGAGAGTGCTTCATAATTCATCACAGTGCTCAAAATGCTCTGCCATCATGAAAACTGGCAGAGAGTATAATGAGCACCTTCTGTATTGCACAGTTACCACATAATTGTGTTTCTTCCTGATCACTGGCACCACTAGCTGTTTGAGATAAAACACCTTTGCATTCTTCAGGATCATTTGGCTTTGAGCCAAGTTGTTCTTGGTGTTTCTCATAATATTGAGGAAGCTGAGGTTTTGTTTTTTTCTTTAGTCAATGCCGTGATAAATGTCTTTTAAAAATAAGAATTACATTGGATGCGTAAAGTGCATGGGCATTTTTTATGTTCTTTATCGGACACAAAAAAAAAAAAAACAGCCAAGGCCTCCTTGATAGATCTGATTCATTTGCCCTAATAAATGTGCCATCATCCTGTCAGTCTTTAGCTTTGTTTGTTTGGTTTTACAGTTAGCAGACAGAAATTGGACCATAATTTATTTTGATTGAAATAAAAAAATATAACTTGTGTTTTTATGATTAACTTGTTTTATACATAATAATCATGTTTACCCCTATTATTGGGAAACAAAGGGAGTACATACTGTAAGATCATGAAATGAATTTTATGTTACATTATTTTCTTTGCATAATGTTCAGTTAATGTCAAGATATGTAGGGTAATTTATATTGTATAGTTGGCACTAGACTTCGGCATTAAGAAATAATGTAATGTTTAAAACTACCTTCATGATATTTGTTGAGTATTTTCATAAGACCTTCTTGTTATATTGTGCTTGAATTTGTCAGATGCACTTATACAGCAGTCTACTTGTATATTGGGTTAGTATATTAGTATCATAATCTTGGCAAACAGCTATGCGAGCCCTATGTGACACTTAACAGCGCATCTCAGGAAGGATGTAAGAAGAAGATATTAGTATCATAATTGTGGCTTGTCAGAAGCATTGAGAATACTATAAGACGCTATACAAATTCAAGTCAAGTTTTTAAAAAAAATATTTTCTGTTACATGTAACTTGACACTGTTTCTAGTTTTGCAAGTAATGTCTACAGTGTATCTGTTTTTTTTAACCTTTGCATAGCTCGGTTAAATGTTAGTTCATGAAATATAAAGTGATTTTATTTTTTTAACGTGATTAAAATTTTACTTTATTTTAATGGTTGGGAAAAGAATTTAAAATTTATTTGACTGCATAGTTTGCTTTTTTTTTAAAATATCATTTTGCACATGTTTATTCATGTCAGTACTTGTATATAACCATTGTTTAATCTATGAACTCATGTTGTGAAAGTAACAAAATTTTACCCTCATGTTGATCTTACTTCAGCGTTTAAGTGATTGAATTTTCAGTTGAAAGTTTTTACTACTGTTGTTTATGTTCGCAGTAAGGAATATTTTACAAATATTTCCTTTTGTCTTTTTTTCTCCCCAGTCCCAGTAAATTTTAGAGGCACACAAGGAATATAAGTCTGGAATTACTTTAAATAAATCCCAGTAAATTTTAGTGGCATGCAATGTATATAAGTATGGAGTTACGTTAAGTCAGTCCCAGCACATTTTAATGGTACACGAGGAGTATAAGTATGGAGTTACATTAAATATATGTAGGTATATCTTTCTATGTAGGTATATCTTTCTGTTTCAGATGGCAGCAGTGTCAGACATTTAAGAAATCAGTCTGCCAAACCTCCATTTCCTACAAGCAGTAGACGAACTTTTCATAAGGGTGAAAGCTGGAGGGGTAAACACAGAAGATCAAATTCATCTTTTATGGGCAGAGACCTGCAATGCCGCCATTGCTCAGCAACATTCCAGAATCACTTTTCCTTGGCAGATCACACAGCAGTAGTTCATTTAATTGAAATGCCTTTCAAATGTGACATATGTGGAAAAGGCTATCTCACATCATCAGGGCGCAACCTACATATGGAGACACATACAGGAAAATCTTACATGTGCCCAATTTGCGATTCAAAATTTACACAGAAAGGAACCATCAAAATGCACTTGAAATCAATTCACCACATGGCACAGTGCCCATCCTGTTTGGCTGTCTTTCGACTTGGTCAGGAATATAATCGGCATGTTCTGCATTGCCATTCATAAATATTTTAAGTTTGTTTACCAGGTTTATCAGAAAATCATGTTGCTTTAAATTATGTTGTTGGAGAATTTAAAACATCCAGGCACACCATTTTGAGGTGAATTTGTAAATTTTTAAATCTAAATATTTAATTATGATTTCATTTCGGATATATTGACAGATAATGTTTGAGTAATGTAAAATAATCTTAGTTCTCTATAAGTGCAAGGTATATTTGATCAGACGGTGAAGGTTTTTAGTCATTCAACTGATTAATTTTTGTTTTTATAACCCTTGTTCAGTTCTCTGTTCTCATTTTTAGTCAACATTCTTAGTCTTTTGCTATGTTTTGCAAGTTCTTCATTTGTTTTGCAGAAGAATTGTGGTGTTTTGCTGTTAGTTGACATTGAAATGTACAGTTTGTTTTAATTTTGAGATTATGTATAATCCTTAAAACCAGGGTCTCTGTACACTTTTATGAGATTATACATCAGCCTTAAAACCGGGTTCTCTGTACACTTTTAATGGATTCCAGGGGAAAGAAAAAAAAAACAAAGCAAAATTAATTCCAGTACGTTAAAAGCCAAATTTTCTGTTTCAGAGAGAAGCATGAAACGCACCAGTCGTTATGACCCAGAGCTGACCTGCAGTGATCAGACAGGGAGATCACCTCTGGACTCACCACACTTCAGAGTTCTCAGAACTCATCCACTGAGCTCATCATCTTTTTTGCACAGTGCGCAGAGCTCCTTCAGCTCATTTCAGCCTGTTGGCCACATCGCACACAGTAACGAATTTATGCTGCCCTACCGATGCCATATATGCAACAAGGGCTACAGAAGCCATTTTGGATTGTATCACCATAAACAGCATGTTCATGAACAAAAAACTTTTCCTTGCCCAATTTGTCAGTCAAAGTTTACTCAAAAAGGGAAAGTGAAGAGACATCTAAATACAGTCCACAAGGTAGCTGTGTGTACAACCTGCTGCAGCATACTCAAACTTGGTGCAGATTATAACCAGCATGTACTGTACTGTTGTAAATAGAAGGTTTGACCACAGAAGGAAATATTTGCAGCAGGGCGCTGGCTGCTTTCATGGAAAACTGGCTTTAGATCACAACTCTCTTCAGTAGTTTTATGAATTTTCATAAGTTTTGTGGATTTAGCTATGGATTCTAGGACACTTGAATATATGTATATCATGTATATCAGAAGATCTGGTAAGAGTTACTTAACCGCAAAAAAAAAAATAATAATAATAAGTTTTAGCCTCGGAGAGGTAAAGTTGTCAGACATTTGTAACCCATACTTAATTTATTTCAAAGAAGCTTCAGCAAAATGAGAGTACTGAAGCAGACACCAAGGGAAAGTATGAAAAAAAAATAGAAAAAAAAATAGTGCTGGAATAGTTTTACTGAATTTTTATATTTCTGCTCTTCATTGATATGCAGGGCCTTGAAACTGATAAATATTTCTTTAAGATATAAACATATTTTTATCAGTGACAGTGATGTATCTTTTTCTGTAGTGTTCATGTTTGTCTACTTTGGAAATTTGAAGAAAATCAAACTGTTTCAAAGTTTCTGAAAAAGTAAAATAAGAGCTACATTGATTGTACTATGTTCTTGAAGTTTTTAAAAGATCTTTTGTTTTTTCCAAAAGTTATGCTGTTAACTTTCAATACTAGACTGGTATATGTGTGAAATTTTAATTTTACAAATCTTGAGTGTGATGAGAACTGTCTTGTGAAATACATTTATAAAATTGTTCTCTCATTTCATGAATGACTGCACATGCAGAGTCAATTTAATCAGGAAAGGAACTTTTTTTTTTTAAATGTTGGAAATGAATAGTCTTAAAAAGTGGATTTCAGGACAATGCTTCTGTGGCAGTACTTGAAAGCTTATCTGTGAAACAAAATTTGCTGTATTTTTACATAAAATTGCTCTTCTGTTAAGTTTTTAATCATGTGAAACTGATTACATGTTTTGTTACATTTTTAACACAGTATAGACATTTTCACCACAGGTGGCTGAAAATATTAAGAATTTTCTGTTTGCAGATGAACAAGTACACTTCTGGTGTGAAAAAATGATATATTGTTTTAAAATTGTTGTCAGATAACCAGAGAAAATAATTACCTTTCTTTATGTTGCTGCATACATAACACCCAGTTAGCTGTTAAAAAATATATATTCACATGACATTGTGTCTCTTGTGTTTCAGATAGTCGCAGGGTTGACCGAGAAAACAACAGGCACTCTAATAACATAGCCTTTTCCCAAGATCCAACAATGTATCACCAGTCCATTTCTTACTATGATAACCAGTTTATGCCATTCCAGTGTACCATTTGTGGGAAAGGCTTCAGAAGCAGAGGAGGGTTGAGCTTTCATATGGAAGCCCATAAGGGCAGGCAGTTTGTATGCCCTGTGTGCGATTTCAAGTTCAAACACAAACACCATATGAAGAATCACTTGATAAATGTACATAAACTGCTTCTGTGCCCAACGTGTTACGCCACATTCAGGCATGATCAAGCCGGAGAACATATGACTCATGTTTTGGCATGTAAAAAATAGGAGCTTCACTTGTGTATAATGTTTTCTGTTCTGCTCATCAAAACAAAGAACAAAAACAGTGCAACTAAGGTCCTTTGCTGTATATGACCTTTAACATTTCAACTGTCATGAGCCTCCTGAATGTTTTTTTTGCTTGTGCCACTAAAGTAATGTCTCTTTGTTGAATCTGAGTTTGCTCTTCTGAAACTTAATGAACACCCTATAAGAATTTGTAATACTGTTTATTTCCAGGAAGGAAAAACTTTATGTCTTCCACATCAGTTCATAACACAAACATTGGAGTGCAGGAAGCTGTTACAGAAAACAGTGAGTGGCCCGACAGTCATAGGTATGCACGTTTACCACCAGGGTCAGCTAGAATGTCAGCCATGCCAGACAGCTTGGGTAGAGATTTACATAGAACTAACCAGGGCATGAGTGAACATCATGATTTGTGGCTTGCAGAAATGTCAAACAGCAGACATATGTCAATGCTGCTTCCATCTTCCTTTGATGCAGGAGCAGCCATTGAGTGTCATCTTTGTGGTATGATGCTAGGGTCAAGGATTTTGTTTCAGAAACATATGAACTCCATACATAGACAGGCAAAGGCTCTCCCCTTCACTTGCACTAAATGCCAGATGGGATTTTTTTCAATGAGTGGGTTGCAGAAGCATGTTGAAGCACATGCAGGTCGCAGATTTTCTTGTGAGATGTGTGGTGCTAGATTCACACATAAGCACCACTGGAAGCGCCATTGTATCAATGTTCATAAACTGGATTACTGTGTGTAATTTTATTCTTGACAGATCTCATTTTATTCTTGACAGATCTCATGCTCATTCAGATATAAAGAGGTACCCATTGACAGTTTTATTTTATAAAGTTCTCATAAAGAAGGATGGAATTTAGAATGAAATCTCAGGTGCATGGAATGTGAATGGTATCACATTGTGAATGACCATGTGGTTGAATGGCCTCCTATTGTGTTTTCAGACATCAAGAACAGATTTTTTTTTCTCTAAACACAATGATATCAGACATGATTGTTGCCAACAGTGATCTGTCACTGAGTGTGGTGGTTGATTTTGAATAAGATAATTAGGTCCTTATTTAATGCTTTTCAAGCCTTTGTTGTAGTTGAACTTCACAAAAAAAAAGTAAATCTGTATGCTTCAAAAACACCAATTAATCATCAGTGTTGTTGAGTTTTTTGTTGTTGTTGTTTCATGAAAGGGTTTTTAATACAGTTCATGGTGTAACTTCTGTAGATTAAATTAAAATTATTTAAGCAAGTCAGAAATAAAAGAATTTGTGTATTTTTGTAGGCAGAAGTAGGAGCTTGTTTTGTTGATTTTGGTTATGTTAACAGAGTCTGAGATCATGTAAACAGTGATTTGATACCATGAGAAGATTCTGTTGTAATCAGTAAGATGGGCATAATTATTTAAAGCATTACTGCTCTGTAGTATGAATGGAAACAAATAAGAGCTTAAAAGCATCCAAACTGATGGTGGGGATGGTCTCTCAAGCTGTGATAAGGGGCACCAGTTGCACTTTGTTCTACTCAGCTGTGAAAATGGAACCTGGCATATTGAGTTGTCATCATATGCAACATTTTCCAGCATGGTATTGTTCTTTCACTTAACAACTTGAGCTTATGGTGAACATAAAGTAACAGTGGGGCTGTAGCTTCATCAGCGTCACTAACTACAGCTGCAGCGATGCTCTGGAGACATCGGTGGCAGCACCAGCATCTTTGTATTGTTTTAAATCATCGTCCATCATTTCCTTCTTTCAGTTTTTCTGTTCTTATGTGATTAAAAGAAGATGGGTTTATGGCATGCATGTGCAAATGCGATAGTGTACTTTGGCATGCATGTGCGAATGCGATAGTGTACTGTTTATTATTATTACTACTATTATTATAATCATGAGAATCTAAACATAATGATGATTTATGACCATTTCTTGTTTCATGTTGTTTGCAGGCTTTTTTTTTTCTGCCAGAACAGTGTTATGACAGCTTTTCTGTGGGAAAAGTTATCAGAACTTTGATCGTTCCTAAGTGTGTTTTGTGAGTGTGTGAATGAGAGAGAGACCAACCACTCCAATTACCCAGGACATGCCCGTATTTTGAAAATTTATCCTGGGAATTGTATTACACCTAAACTCCCCCTGCTTTAAAACGTGTCCCATATTGTCGCATGTGATAGCCGTATATTTGAAAATACCCAGAATTTTTTTTTTTTTATTTGTGGTGGAAATGTTATTTTTAAGAAAATCCACTATAGTGTGAGGAGTGCAGCAAATTTATTAGCAGATTTATTACTGGTTCCTTGATTATGTGTAATTATTTTAAAAGTTGATGATTACAAGTTTTTAACATGTTTTCTTTTATTTTTGCATTCATCTGACAGGTTCATATTTTTAAAATAAAAAGAAAGTTCAAACAAAATGTGACCTGTGATTCATGTGCTTTGGCGGTAGTTGTAAGCTATAGAAGCTGTACTTTTTATGTCTTGTTTGTTATTTATTTATTTATAATGGCAAGCCATGAAATATATTGCATGTTATTGTGTCCAGGTTTATCAAGTTGTCAGATTTTTATATGTCCCATGTAAGTAAACGATTTTTCAAATAAGTAGTTGTATTGGTACTTCTGTTTCTTGTGTGTCGTAATTCAACTAGAGTTGTTTTTCAGATCAGTTTTCTTCCTTTTACTTGTGTTAGTGTATATATGTCTCCTTCCTCATGTTCCTGTCAGTATTGATGAGACAAACAGACATCTTGAAAAGGCTTGGTGTTTTTTCATATAAAAGGATATTTAAGTTATGAGGGGTAATTGATAAGTTCTTGGCATAAGGTACAATGGATTATTTCTCTTAATAGTCCCCTTGCAATTTTATGCACTTAGTCCAGCGATCCTGGAGCATATGGATCCCTTCTTTGTAAAAAGTCATCATCTTGTGCTAGTAGAAAGTGGTCTGCAGCATGAATGATGTCATCATCTGAAACAAATTTGCGACCACTGAGCTCCTTTTTTAGTTTGGTAAATGGGTAATAGTCCACAGGGGCCAAATCTGGGGAATAAAGACGATGTTCAAGAAGCTGGAAGCCGCATTCATGAATGGCAGCCATTGCCACCACCGACTTGTGAACTGGAGCATTGTCTTGATGAAAGATTACTCCTCTCATCAATTTTCCTCTATGCTTTTCCTTGAATTCGACCGACAGTTGCTTCACAAGATTAACTGGTGACCATTCTGCCCTTTTGAAGATAGTCTACCGATAGCACACCTTCTGAATTAAAAAAGATAGAAGCCATCACTTTGCCTGCAGACAGAACCACCCTTGATTTCTTTGGAGGTGGGGATCCATGATGTTTCCACTGCTTTGATTGTTCTTTGGTTTCTGGTTGAAAATGATGAACTCAAGTCTCATCCATAGTCACAAATTGCTGAAGAAACTTTTCAGGATGTGCAGAAAAATGGCCATGATTGTCTCTTGACATGTTGAGACGCTGTTGTTTGTGATCAGCTCCAAGAAGTTTCGGGACCCATTGAGTAGAGACCTTTGTCATTTGAAGATCATTGTGAATAATAGCATGAACACGTTCCTGGATACACCAATGTACTGCTCAGTTAGTTGTCGATCCTCCATTATCATGTCATGGATTCTGTCGGTGGTTACCGTTCTTGTGTCTTCCTGGACGGGGATCATCTTCCAGACTCTCCCTTCCATGTTTGAATTGAGCTGGCCATTTCTTCACGGTACTGTAAGAAGGGGCACTCTCCCCTAGAGTCTCTACCATGTCCTCATGGATCTCCTATGATAAGCCCTTGATGCAAAGGTAGCGAATGACTGCTTGATGAGAAATGTTATCCATTTTCTCAATTTCTGCCACCCCTTGCCACTTCATTACCCTATAAAAAAAAATTGGTTGCAGTTAAAATCTTGAAACTTGGTATTTAATCTTACATTAACCTGATCTACAAATGCACCTAACTGTATGTTTCAAGTATTTGTACCTTAGGATGAGAACTTATCAATCACCCCTCGTATACACTTGTATATAATACAACACAGAGATAATGCACACAGACTGCCTACGGCCACTATAAAACGCTGCAGAATTTTTTTTTTATTACATATTCCATTCGTGTGGGTGAGATGCCATGTTGGCCACTCTCTTCCTTCTTGAGTCCCACAGCTTTAAATCTGCACTTGTGTTTCTTGGATGAACTGTACTATATTTATTGCGACTCTTGAAAGGGATTGCAGAGTTTATAACCCCATTACAGATTCATTAGAACTGTGTAAAGATTCAGGATATTATAATGTCGGAAGTCTTAGATAATACACTCCTAATTGGGAAGCCTTGCTGTCTGTCATTATTAGTATGGAGATTGTTTCACCAGTTTTGAAAATAATTCGTCCATGTATAATTCTGAACTCTCATACTCCTTCGTTATCCTGCTCTTGTTTTATCTCTTTAGAATTGCGAGCAGGATGTTTCCCGCAGCCGAAACAATGAAGATGTTGGACCACAACATTGGATAAGGAGTGATTTACGGCGATATTTTTTAAGACCTGCGATGAATCAAAAAAAAAAACAAGGAAGGATGCATTGCTTCTTTATCATATTCCATCGCCCTAAGAACTGTAATTGATCTCTGTCCCATTAACCAGGTTAGGCATGTTACCAAGGGCACAAACGGAGAGGTGGGACATGTTCTTGGTCGGCTATGGTTTGTCAGTCCTGATGTCAGTAATCAGCTGTGTGTCGCTGACCACTTTCACGTGGTGTCTTCACAGCCCTAGGATAGTTGTCGACTTGTGGTGTCTTGCAGAACAAACAAATTCTCACCACCCCTTTTTTCAGTTAACAGCCAGCCTTTGTACAATGTTTTAGCTGTGTTGCGTACAGTCTGTCCTTGATTCTATGCGTATTCACCAGGTTGTTGCGAGCTTTTTGGACGATATTCTATCTGTGTTGCTTGCGGCATATTTCTGAATCTGCACTTATTCGTTAGGTTTTCCTTACCAGCCTTTGTATGGTGTTTAGCTGTGCATGCAGCATATCTCTGGTTCTATACATATTCGTCAATGGTCGTTCTCTATTTCTCTTTCCGGCAGGTATTCAACACATTGGTTTTGTAAAAACAGTGTTGAGATCTGTTTGGAAACTCTACGCGCGATTGTTATTGTCAAAGGTGATTGTTCTTTTCATAAAATAAAAATCATCTTCATTTTCTTCTTCGTAAGTATTTACTGTCATTATCTGCAGCACTGTCTCTCGAATAAACTGGGCTTTTTTTTTTGTAGTTCCTGTATAGAGCTTATCTTCTTAGGGGTTTCACTGAACCAGTAATTGTGTTTCATAATTGGTAGAGTTTTGGAGAATGTGTTTCAGTTTGAGGAGCCTGGCCACATGCACAGAGGGAAATTTCCAACCTTAAACATTGAAGAGGGGGACCCCCCCCCCCCTCTTTATAGGTCACAATAAACAAACTTCAGCACACAAAACGCATGACAAAATAATGTGAAAACTAACACGAGCTTTTACGAGGCTTCGATTGCTAAATATGTCGTGACTGAAAACTAATAATAATCATTCGTGTCTAGAAAGTTGCAGGTGTTTTTGACACCTGTGAGCATCTGCTGGTTAGGCCATTAAGCTGAACGTCCCCATTATTTTGAATTTCCATACTTTTGTATCACTAAGAAAGTAGTATTTCAGTATAAAGAATAGAACTTCTTGTGCGAAATCATGAAACGACTTCTGCAACAATCTAGAATGACACAAGAAAAATAACTAAAACACAGCGGGCGCTGTACTCAGAGGAATAATCTTGTGTGCCAGTTTCTTTTAGAAAGTCGGTGGTACATTTTAGTATCACGATGGACGTAAACTGGTGTTGCATTAAAAGAAAAGTATTTAAGAGCATGTTGGGTATAAGTTTATATAAAACTAAATACTTGTATATAAATATACATAAAGCCACTGCAGTGAAAGTGTGATAACCAAGTAGTGTACCATTTTCGTAAAATGTAAAGGTAAAAATTTCCGTTTCTATACCATTAAAGCATATTGGGGAATACGATGTTAGACCCGTATTTTCCGTGACCTTCGGCACATGAAAGTGTGATGTGGTCAGTGTCACGCCTGGCCGCTGTACCTCCTAGATTTCTCTGGTACCCATTTTTAGAGGCTGGGTGAACCCCGGGGCCTTTTTGGTGTATACCAGGAAACAAAAATCCTACGGCTGGGACTGAACTGAATTAGTCAGCCGAGCGCCTAACCATTCAGCGAACCAGGCCGCCTTCGTAAAATATAGGAACAGCTCTATTCATCTAGGGCTTACTCGAGTCCCCACAGTCATATTCCTTACTAAGTTCTCTAAACTTTTTCCTTCCCTGAAACTGATATTTTAGATCCTTCATCCCTACTGCATTCATCCATTCAACCCATCTTTCTCTCGGCTTGGCAATCATTTTATTACTGTCACCTCGACCACTTTTCTCCGCCCCCTTTTTACTTGATCCAGTCAAATATATCTCACAGCTCACAAATCCACATAAAAACATTAACAAAATTTAAAACGCACATACACGCACAGTTTCGTGTATGTCACAGCTGTGTTCCTTTTTTTTTTAAAACCATTCTTATTTGTTATATATCATTCGTGTTATTTAGACTTATCCTGTCCTATTTATTCGCCCTGTATGCTTTTACATAAATATGGCGTAAGCTGAAACGTTACATGTGTGTGCTCGTTAATGAATAAAGCTGTTCCTAACTTTTAAAAAAAATCATCAAATATTAAGAGCATTTATTTACTGTTTGAGGAGGATTTTAAACATTAAATGGCAGGACAAGACCAGGAACGAGGTCTGGAAAGAGCAGGACAAGAGTCTATGAACCGACAAGTCATGTATAGGAAATGGAGGTGGATTGGCATCTAACAGAAAAACCTGACACCAGCATAACGAGACAGGCACTGACATGGAATCCTCAGGGAAACAGAAATCGAGGAAGACCTAGAAAAGCTTGGAGAAGGGAGATTATGACAGGAGATAAGGGATATACATGGAAGGAAGCAGAGAATAAATTCCAGAACAGAGACGAACCGGAGAGCCTTTATCCATGGCCAGATAAGGGAGTGAAAGGTGATGATGATGAGCATTTCGTACGTTACCTCACAGTTTGCACTGCGGTAGGAGCATCCCTATTTTTTTTGGTAATAAAATACAATATGTTGCTTTTGAAGTTAAGTTTTCTGCGATAAAAACAACATAAAATAGAAGAACAAAGGCGGGGGGGGGGGGGACTGACTTTCTACATTCCTGGTTTATCTCATTTTGTTTTTCTCCAATAAAGACGAAAATCCAAACTTTGCACGCGTTTTTGCCTTAACGCAAGTCCTAGTTTTTATTATCTTGCATAGGGCTCGCATAGTTGTTTGCCAAGTTTTCTTGTTCTCGGCTAGTCTTTCAACTTCATTAAGGGATGTTATGCCCACTAAACTGGCTTTTCTTAACAATGCCCTCTTTAGAGTTTCACGTGGTCGACCTCTTTTTCTTCGGCCTGTTGTGCTCCACTTGATAGCTTGTTTTGGTATTCTCTGATTGTTTTTGTTATAATTAAGCTTTTTTACTATTGAATTTACTGCGTATGTTTATGTATACGAGAGTAATGAACATGCTTAATGCGGCGGGAAGCGTAGGATAGTATACAGTGAAGAATGAACTCGCTATAATCAAAGCACGGTCGGTTAGAGGCGAGACACTGCATTTTATGAAGTGAGCGGACTTGTAATCGGTTTTTTACAAATTGAAATCGATTTCCACAAAACACTGTTAACAGTACATTTAAAGTATTCGCACATCACGAAGTACTTAAGGCAGCGACATCAGACTGCCAGATTGGATTGCGACTAAAAAAAAGTGTTGATTTATTTTTTTAATTATTAAAATTAATTTGGCATGTTTAAATATATAAAGTGGAGAAATAAATGTAAAATCTGTGCATATTACTTATCATTCGTCATTATAGTAATATTTAAAAATGTTTTGTAATGATACAAATTATAAACTCTGCTTGGCAATAATTTAACTGTCTCTTGTTCCGAATGACGTCATAGAATGGCAGACGAGAAGAGGAAGTTCCACAAGTAACACATAGAGTATTGAACCATTGTCTATCCTCTCTTATTTGTCCTAGAAGCTAGTTTGTGTTTCAAGATTTCCGAATGGATCCTTGCTGTCGGTGATAAAGAATATCATTTTTACTTTTTTTTTAATGTGCTAACGACGTCCCGCGTGATTACCAACTAGACACAATGAACGGGTTGTCATTCAGTGAGCTCTGCTGTCTTTTCTGTTGTCCACCATGTCCATCTCGTATAGCAGCCAAACTTGCATTCCTGCCACCAGAAAAAACATATGATCTGATATCAGACGAGACCGGATCACGATACAGCTTACATCTCACAGATAGAGCGGAGTGGCAGTACAGTCAACGAGAGCTTGACAACATTGAAGTTTTCTTCACACGGACAAGTAAAAATAACCGAATCGTTTGCATGTTCGCGAGATGCACATCAAATGCCAAGTTCACGATCCTCTTCAGCCATGGAAATGCAGTTGATTTAGGTCAGATGAGCAGTTTCTATATAGGTCTAGGTTCGAGAATAAATTGTAACATTTTCAGTTTTGATTACTCAGGTTATGGAGCTAGTGGAGGCAGGCCTTCTGAGAAGAACATCTATGCAGACATTGATGCAGCTTGGCAGGCCTTGCGAACAAGATATGGGATAAGTCCACAGAATATTATTTTGTATGGCCAAAGTATAGGTACTGTGCCTACCATAGACCTTGCCTCACGATATGAAGTTGGAGCTGTGATTCTTCATTCACCACTAATGTCAGGAATGCGTGTTGCATTTCCTGAAACCAAGAGGACCTGGTTTTTTGATGCTTTTCCAAGGTTAGTAATTTTTAAAAATTTAAATTCCAACATTTGTTGTATGCACACTGCATTGATTATCACTAGCATGTTTAATTTTTGCAGAATTTTTTTTTTTAACTTAATCCTTCAGTGTGCATTGGAGTGTTGTGTACTAGAAAAGTCAGTCTAATGATGCAACCAGTTCTCAGATTTCTTAGCAAATTGCTTTGTTATGTAAGTTCAAGTACGATATGTTTACTGTCATTTAATTTAATAAGAAACAGCTATATGTGTGAGGGATATCCCCGAAGTAAATTTGCAAGGCATGTAACGTCCATCAAAATTATGTCAGACTAATGGGCATGGTTATGGAATTTTCCATATTCATCAGCTGGCAGTGCTATGCTAGATGATAATACTGTGCAGTACCTTCTGAGTGGCATCTGTCAGTTAAAGATGGAGAATGTGGTCCAAGCAGGTGGTTTGTGCTGTGATATGATTTCTGAACATGAAGCAGGTGCCAACTGCAGACATTTGTTGCCATTTGGTGAAAGTCTGGAGAGACAATGTGATGAATCCACAGTATGTAGAAAAATGGTGTGGAGAATTTCAAACCAGGTGAGTGACAACCCATGACATAATATGGAGTGGCAGACCCATGACAACAGGCATGGCAGCAAACAAAATGCACACCAGACATGCAGTATTGGAGAACAGATGAGTGATTGTGACTGGAATGATGCATGGCTTGAGCGAGTCTGTCACATGGAGCAGTGTGCAGAATGATTGTGCATTTGGAATTTCATAAGGTGTATGCATAATGCGAGCCTTTTCCAAGGACCCAACGACAAAGAGATGGCACGTGCCTTGTCTTTCCAGCAGCAACATGCCATTAACGACCAAGACTTTCTAGAATGCATTGTCACCATTGGCTCAGCCAGTGATCGTGTCACCTGGCAATCTCTGATAAATTACTGATTTTTAAAAAAAATCACAACTTTTGGAGGTCATCAGTTACCATAACTGGTTTATATTATCAGAAACCTAGTAAAAAGCAGCCAGCAAAATTTGTTGGAAGATAATCAGGCTTATTTTGCATGGAGGAGAATCAGCCAGTGTAGACTTTGGTTCAACATGTGAACATTTGGTAAGAATCAGATCTTGCTGGAAATAAGGTAAGAAAAAAATTTTGCACAGACTACTGATGTTTGTAAAATGTGCTTAATTCAGATTTTTTTTTAAAGTACAAGTACCAATAGGTTAGCGCAGTAGGGGTATCCCCTATCAAAGGAGAAGTTAGATGCCTTCTTACTTCTATCAGTCTATGGCACACCCTTGGGCAAGGTGGAGTACCCACATAGCTCCTCCGATCAGGGTGACGTGAAGCCATGGGAGTAGGTGGTAGATGGAATGGGAGAGCAGCCAACAGATAATGTTGGTTATGGTCACCATTCTATGATGGTAGGCAGATAATCTCAGTGTAGGGACAAAGCTACGATCACTGACTAGTACAGTCACTGCCCGGAAGGAAAGCAATGGTAAACTATCTTCTGGAAATATACCAAGAAACCCAACAACAACGTGGAAAGTCAAGTAGGAAAAAGATCTGGTGGTGAGGCCCCCAGGCCAGATAGATCTAATTTTAACACTGGGGAAGAGTGTGAGGCAGAGGTCAGTACTAGTAATTGTGATTATGGACAAAATCCTGATGGTGGAAAACCCCTGCATCAAACTAAAAAGAAAAACAAGAGTAGGAACATGGAATGTAAGAAATATGTATGAGGGAAAGTATCAAATAATAAGTCACAAAATGAAAAGAACGGGGATACATGTTTTGGGAATCTGCGAACATCGATGGAAAGGATCAGGACATTTCAAGAGCAAAAATGATAATATCTTTATATACTCTGGTGGAGAATTAGGAGGAAAGAATGGAGTGGCTTTTTACTTGAACAAATCAACATCAAAAGCATTACTAGGCTACAATCCAGTAAGTGATAGAATCGTCACAGTCAGACTTAAAGGGCATCCTAGAAATGTAACAGTCATCCAGATATATGCACCTACTTCAGCAGCAGAAAAAGAGGAAATAGAAGACTTTTATAACACACTTCAAACAACAATAGACCAGGTACGGAAAAATGATATTGTATTAATAATGGGGGATTTTAATGCAAAGATTGGTACAGAAAGAGCAGAAGATGAAGGATATGTTGTAGGGAAATTTAGCACAGGACATAGAAATGAGGTAGGTGACAATCTAATGGCATTTTGCATGGAAAATCAGCTAATGATCGCTAACACACTTTTTAAACAACATCCAAGAAGACTTTACACATGGACATCACCTGATGGGAAAACCAAGAATCAAATAGATTACATTTTAGTGCAAACAAACTGGAGATCAAGTATAACATCAGCAAAAACTATACCAGGTGCTGATTGTGACACGGACCATGAGTTATTAATAGCAAACATGAAGATAAAGATTAAAAAAGACAGGGGATCAAGACCACTCCCCTTTGATCTTACAAAAGTACCAGAACAGTACGGTATAGAAGTGAAGAACCGTTTCAGAATCCTGATGGATGTACAGGAGGAGATGACACTGGATGAATTGGCTATGTGGCCCAAAGATATCTTAATAACAACAGCTTAAGACATGGTTCCAGTAAAGAAAACACAAAAGAATGGATGGATTACACCAGGCACACTGGAGGTGATAAAACAACGTAGAGAAATGAAAACGCAATGGAAAGTGACACACAACAACAAAGAGGAATATAAATCTTTAACAAAAAAAGTACGAAGAAAAATAAGAAAAGACAAAAAAAACAATACATACAAGATTGTTGTGAAAGAATAAATGGACATTAGAAGTGTGTGAAATGTTTGAAGAAATGAAGACATTGATGAGAAATGTCACACCTAAGCTAAATGTAATTTGTGATGAGATGGGGAATACCTTGACAGAGACAGAGGAAATTCTAGAAATAGATGAGGAGTACCTTGACAGAGACAGAGGAAATTCTAGAAAGAGAATATTGCAGAGGAATGTATGAAACAACCGACTGTGAAATCAGAAATCAGCAGTGTGAATTATTATTGAAGGAGAAAGAACCCGAACCGACAATAGAAGTTTTATGGGCAATAAAGAATCTGAAAAATGGTAAATCACCAGGATGTGATGAGATAACAGCTGAACTTATTAAAACAGGATGAAAGGAAATTGCAGCTATCTATCATGCACTATGTAAAAAGATATGGTATTCAGGTATTTGGCCAAAAGAATGGAAAAGAACTGTATTCATACCACTGCCAAAAAAATGGTAACCTGAAGTTATGCACAAACTACAGAACTGTTGCCCTAATTGGTCATGCCAGTAAAATTCTGTTAAAAATCATAATGGGTAGACTTCGTAAGAAAATAGAAGAAGTCAATATGGTCCAAGCTAGTTTCAAGAAAGGAAGAGGATCAAGAGATCATATAATATAAGATTAATAATAGAGAAATGCAGAGAGTTTAATTTGAATCTATATTTATACTTTATAGACTACTCAAAGGCATTTGATTGTGTACAGACTACTCAAAGGCATTTGATTGTGTACAACACCAGAAACTTTGGGAAATAATGGAAAAAATGGGATTTCCAACACATTTGATACAATTAACATCACTGCTGTATCTAGACCAACAAGCAGAAGAATAAATGGTGAAATAACTTTTTGACAAGGGGTCCGTCAGGGGTGCATATTGTCGCCTTATTTATTTAGCTTGTATACTGAAAATATAATGAGGAATGTTAGAGAAGATGTAGACAAAGAATATTACGATGCCATAACAATTGGAGGTTATGAAATACCAGAGATTAGATATGCTGATGACACAGTGTTACTGTCCACAACACGAGGAATGGAAAAACTAATTATGTCAGTCCGTAAGAACAGCGAAGAGCAGAACCTCTATCTTAATGCAAAGAAAACTAAATTGATGACAGCTGACAAAACAAACAAGCAGCTGAAATATATATCAATGAGGAAAAATTGGAAGAAGTGGAGAGTTTTGAATATCTTGGATCACTACTAACTAATAATGGAGATACAATGAGGGAAATTAAAAGGAGGACATCTATCGCTCTTCAGAAAGTAAAACAAATAAAGAATCTGTGGAGAGGAACAGACAGAACTACAAAAATAAGATTTTTAAGGGCATAAATGCCTTTGAATGTAAATGCTACAGAAGAGTTCTTCAAATATCATAGACACAAAAAAAGAACAAATATATCCATACTACAAGAACTTCTTCTTCTTTGTTCGCTTCTACCACCAAGACCGCCCCGCGATCCTACTGAATTTACGCCTGTGGTCCACGTTACGTCCTGTGGTCCCTGAAAGGACCACACGGGATCCCCGAGAAGACCACATGGGGTTCAGAGTATCGCAGGGCTTGAGCCTGTATTCTTGGTGGGTCCCGGAAGCGGGATTGTGTTACACCGTGGTTTTCGTTGCACCAGTTTAGTCTAAGAGTTGGACTGTCTCACCGGAAGACCTCGACGTGTTTTGGATATCAGTATATCCCTGCTGGGTGAGAGGTGTTAGCCCACCTAGGCCAGAGTTGGACTTTCTCACCGGAAAACCTCGACGTGTTTTAAGATACCCACGTATCATCGCCGGGTGAGAGGTGGTTGCCCATCCAGTCCAGTGTTGGACTTTCTCACCGGAAAACCTCAGCGCGATTAGGATATGCATACATCCCCGCCGGGTGAAAGGTGGTTGCCTATCTAGACTGCCCTGGTCCAGTGTCTCCGACTTCAGCATTTTGTGGTCGTGGCCGCTACCCTTCCTAGTTGTGACCAGGATGGAGCTTTTGCCCAGGAGGATGAATCCTCGCCACTAATGACTTCCACCTCTGGGTTGAGTCGGTTTAGGCATATTATCCCATTATGGGCGTGTTTGGGACGTGACCGACCTCTAGAGCAGAGGTGCCATGGCATGTGTGCCTTCAAGTTTCACCCCTGGAGTGAGCCGGTTTAGGCATATTTCACCAGTATGGGTGTATATCGGGCTTGACCGACCTCTAGAGCGGAGGTGGCATGACATGCCTAGCCAGCAAGTTTCACTCCTGGTGCATGCCGGTTTAGGCATATTTCACCAGTGTAGGTGCATTTCAGACGTGGCCAGCCTCTAGAGCAGAGGTGCTGTGGTATGTGTAGCTCTCGCAGCAATACTACTGGACATACTGATTAAACTTCACTTTATCTTTTTCCTTCACCTTTTCACATCGACGCTATATAGCAACCCTGATTGCTTTTCGCATTTTCTTCCATGGCTGGGAGGAACTTCACTCCACGCGCTGCATCCGAAAAGTCTCGCCTGCAGTGTCTTAACCTCTAGGTTAAGCCAGTTCAAAAATTTCACCCGATATGAGTACACTTAGGACGTGGCCGACCTCCAGGCCAGAGGTGCTGTGATTTGACTGTTTGCTTCGCTTTATCCTTTCTACCACCTTTTCCACAGTGGTGCCGTGCGGCAACCAATTTGCACCTTTCTTCATTGGCCGGGAGGGGCCGGTGACGGCAGCTGAAGAATCTCGCCAGCAGCGGTAGATGAGCTACCAAACGTGCCACTCATCTACCCTAAATGTCTGGTTTTCAGGCGCCAGATATTCGCCTTCGCCCCTTCTCCTGTCAGTTTAAACAGTTCTGCCACGGGAAGGCCAGGAGCTGGACTTGACTGCCAGAGGCTGTTTGAGTCGCACGCCGTTGGAGTGGAGAGCGAATTCTCCACCCCACCTCCGGCAATAACAGTCCTTAGAACCTACAAGAACTTAATACTGAAGAGGGCTGGCTAGTAAAGAGGATTAAAGAGAGAAAACTTAAATATTTTGGACACATTAAACATCATGATAATCTGGAGAAGACCGTCTTGGAAGGGTACATAATGGGAAGAAAAAAAGAGAGGAAGACCAAGGTGAAGATGGCTGCAAGACATCGTTGATGATCTGCAAATGGATGCATCAGCAGCATGGCATCTTGCTTACAGTCGAGAGGCCTACAGGAGTGCTGTTAGGAAGGCAAAGTTCTGCAAAGGACATGCAAATAAATAAATGAATGAATGTTGTATTGATAAAAAAAGACAAATTTAATATTGAATTTAGTACTTTATCTCCAGGCATCAGCTCAGCAGTGACTGTTGAATGCATGTTACAAGAGTTCTGCAGTCGGATCTCAAGCTGTGACCCACATTTTCATGAGTTTTATTTAGTAATCTCTAACAGTTCTTTCTTAATTTCATGGGGAACTGGGGACTAGTGCCCTTTAAACAAGTTGTAATACCA
Source organism: Achatina immaculata (assembly GCA_009760885.1). Lineage (NCBI taxonomy): Eukaryota > Metazoa > Mollusca > Gastropoda > Stylommatophora > Achatinidae > Lissachatina > Lissachatina immaculata. Next base: position 26,091,427 of record CM019691.1, on the reverse strand, counting down.
TGTTCTTTATCGAGCTTTGTCCCAGGGAGTACATCAGAGAGGTTGATAAGGTTTTGGCCAGCTGTGGTCTGGTAACTCCATCAGAGTGAATGCAAACTTGGTTTTTGGACTTTATCATGTTTCAAAAGAATTGCAGAATTAACCGCAATGTTTTGAGGAGTTTTTTCAGTTCCAGGTTATTGTATAAAAAATTACAGATTGTCATTGCTTTGAATTCTTTCCGCTCAGTAATGCTTGATGTGATCTTCATTTTAAAATACTGTTTGCAATTTATATTTTGTGGATATTATTTTTACTCAGTTATTTTAGTTTCCCTCGAAACTTGTCAATGAACAAGTTTTAAAATACAGTATAATAAAATTTATTTAATAATTTTTTTGTTTGTTCATCAAGTAAATTGGTTTGTCTGTTACATTAGGTTTATATGATAATTTAAAATTCACAGAATACTAAAAGACAGAAACACATGCTTTATTCTCATGAAATGTTTATCTTTATGTTTATCTACAGCATAGACAAGGTGCCAAAAATTACTTCCCCTGTGCTTGTGATCCATGGAACAGAGGATGAAGTTATTGACTTTTCTCATGGACTAACAATATATGAACGCTGTCCCCGAACAGTAGAGCCTCTGTGGGTAGAGGGGGCAGGCCACAATGATGTAGAACTGTATGCACAATATTTAGAACGGCTGAAACAGTTTATCAGTGTTGAACTGGCTATCAACTGACTAGAGGACACAGAGGGATTAATTCAAGGTGGAAGTAATGCTGTGACTGAGGATACATCGGCAGCTGCCCCAGAAACAACAGAAGAAATTGAAATGGTTGTTGGTGGCATGGTTCAGGGTAGTGAAGATATTGAAATGACTGTTAGTGATGAAACAGCTACCTTGTCTCTGCAGCTACCTCCGCTTGAAGAGCGAGTTGTATGACCTCATGAAATAAGATGTTATCTCCCATCTCATTTCTACTTAGGTGAAATGCAACATTGGTCTATTCTTAAAGGTTTTTCGGAGGGGGTTGTTGTATGAAATTAAAAAATAAAAAACAGAAACAGTAATAATGAATCAATTCTGCCACTTCCATTTGTTACACTTCTGTCCACAATTAAATCTTTTTTTTTTTTTGGAATGGGAAAGAAAAAAAAATAATGGATACCAAGATTAAGAATTAAGAGAATGTTTCAGTGTGATTTCACCTTAGTAAAAGTGGTCTTGAATTATTTCCTCTGTGATAAAGGAATGAAGAATAAAATGTTGTTAATATATTGTTGTGAATTCAGTTTTTCTTTTTTGTTTGTTTGTTTGTTTGCTTAATTCACTTTATAATATTTATGTGTGTGTGTGCTTGTTCATGTATGCATATGCGCTCATGTGTGTGTGCGTGTGTGCGTGCACTTTGCTTGCAAAAATCAGTAATAGTTTGTATTTTTGAATACAGAATATAGTGATACAAGCTGTGTTTTGTGATTTTATGTCAGTTATAATATCCATATTTTTGTTATTAATCACTCAATTATTTTTAAAAAATGTTTAAATACTGAAATTTATGGCTCTCTTCTCTGGTTATTGACACCCACCCCCTCTTTCTTCCCCCCCCCCCCCAAAAAAACCACCTGCTAAATCAGCAATAATTAATCTGAGCTCCATTGATTCCAAGGGGTCCACAGAAAGATTTTTGGGGGTCTATGAATTGGCTGCATTAAAGAAAAAAATCTCGGCATCATCTGGGTTCTGTTTGTTGCTTTATTTATAATGAGGGACCCACAGCTATTCTCAGGCTGGAAATTGGGTCTACAGCCAACAAAATGATAAGAACCATAGATCTGAATATTTTTATTTAAGAATTAGCATACCTGATAAAAAAAAATAAGATGTTAAAAAATGTATTAAAAGGAGGCGAAAAAAATTTTTTAATACTTTATTCTTCATTGCAGGCAATGTTGGTATTTTCTGTAAGTTTTAAACATCTGCCAACTCAAAAAGTTGATTAGTTTTTTTTTTTTTTTCAAATAAATTTTTTCCCAATTGTATACTTGAAGAGTCATGTCTGTATGAAATTTGTATTTTAAGAGATGGGCATGAATTCTAGTAGCATGTGACATGTTGTTTTTCCACACATCTGTAGATATAAAAGGTTAAATGTTGACCGTTCATGATCATAATTTATTTTCTGTGTGTTTACAGTATGAATTATATTTATTTTTTGTTGAAAAAAAAGAAAAGCAAAATTGTTGGTGAGCTTATTGTAATTGGTTTTCACCTAGATGTGTTGTTAATGATTCTTTGAGATTCTATCCAATGTACATTTGTTGTATGCCCCTGCATCAACTTGCTTGAGTTCTTTGCAGTGAATGTTGTGGCGAAGATCTTGTAACATAGACATCATGTCAGGTTCGACCATTTTCTTCTTTGATGTTTGCTGTCAAAAAAGGTGGTGGTTGTGTTGTGTCACCATTGTTCCTTTTTGCAAGACCTGACATGTCCGACTTTAGTCCAGCATATGCTTAGAACCAGGTTTGTCTTCCCATCATGACCTATATTCACTCAGCTGGACTGTTGTCATTTCCAGGGTCATCACTAGGAAGTGCAATAGTCTTGATCAATTATGGTTTCCCAGTACTGACACAAGCAGTCTGCTAGCAATGGGTCACTGACCACAGTCTGTTTGAGTGCTATGACTTTGCCAAAAATAGTTAAGAAGCAGGTTTTTGAGCAAGCCTCTTCCGCTATTAACTCCAGTCTTGATGAAGTATTTAAATATTTGTTTTTTTTAAATCAATCTTTTGTAATCAGGTTGTTTTCTCATTATTCCATATATTGGTATCTGAGTGGCACTGTGGTTAGTACACTAGTCTTCCCATGACAAAGTTTGGTGGTTTGAATTTGGCTGGGGACATCTCAGTCACCCAGCTGTAGAAATGGGCACCTGGTTTCTTCTGGAGCCGGGGAAGGAAAAGTGGCCAGATGAGGTGCTAATGACATAACCCTCTAGTGCACTCATGGGTCAAGGAAAATTTGGGCATTAACACCATATCCCCTGGGTGCCTCTGTGGCATAACAGAGTTACTCTTACCTATCATTTTATTCTGTATATTATTTGTTGAATGTCTCTGATGAAGCACCTTTGTTTATTTAACATGTAAATCATAGTATAAAACCTTTGTGATTCTCTTTCTTGACAGTAGTAGAAAACAAACATGCAAATAAATGCTAAAGCACAGAGCAGCGGGCTATGTAATGAGCTATTAAGAAATAAATGACAAGCTGCAAATAAATATGAACTCAGTGGTACAGTTAATAATATATTAAACTTCTGTGTTTTTTATTTCCTATACTTTTTACTACAATCATTTTTTTTAAACGCTGTTACGAAGATTCACAATTTAAACAGCTATCATAATCTTGTATGGAGAAGTATTTTTATTTTAATTGCTCTACAATGATTCAGTGCCAAACAACTCAAGGAAAATCTTATGTGATGTCAAAGTTGCTTCATCCTTTGTCACAAAGAAGTGTCAAATTTTGTGTATAGTGCTGAATTTTTTGTTTCTTCCGAATAAGTATATTTATATACATATAATAATATGTATGGACCAGGAATTTATTCAGCTTATTATGAATTTTATTTTTGAAATCTAAACATGTGTGGTCATTTCTGTTACATGGTCAAATTATAATATCACTAATGTAGCCACTGACCAATAAATCACTCAGATCTTTGCCTTGCAATCAATCCTGTTAATTTATTGTGCCATGAAAAAGTTAAAGGTTGCAGCAGTCTTTTGTTCATGAGGTGGCATCAGATGTCATTTCATGTGATTCACTCAGTGATTTTAGAACTGTGTCATTTGGCACATTTCAGAATTCTTTTAACAGGAATAAAGAAGCCAAAGTAAAATACTGAAGCTATAAAAATGTGTGTGACTAATTTTGCCTAGATGAAAGTGAGTGTTATAGCTAAATTACAAATAACAATATTAGTGTTATGATTGGTAGTGCTGCAAATATTCTGTCTGTAATGAGAGAATACCTGTAAAAAGTATTATAATGTGATTTAGAAAAGAAACAAAACAAAACCAGTGTTACCAGCTTAAAGTTCCTTTGACCTCAATTGAAATGTAGCTGCAGTGGAAAGCTAAGACAGTAATTTTTTAAAATCTGTTTTATAGGCATTTAAAAAAAATTCATGTTTTCATTAATTTTTTCTTGATTTATTTGTAAAGATATTTATGGATTTTCAGAAATTTTAAGTTTCACTTCTTGTTGATAGTGACTTTGTCAAGGAGACTGTTGACAGTGAGGCTAAAATTTTCATTTTTCTGTCAGCCCCCAGTTAATGACTGTATTTCAGTAACCTTTACAGCTACAACCTTATAACATAAGTTTTTGTTGCTGCATCTAAGAATGATCACATAACATTGTGGAAACCAAATATATGTAGATATTTCTGCCGTGCACTAATTTTAGAATAATGCCTAATATTTTGTGTTAATTTGTCTCAAGCAATTCATATCCCTGTGCCAGCTCAAGAGAAAAATTTGAAAGATGAATTTTGTTTTCCTTTATATTTATCATTTTGTGTGTGTATATATATATATATATATATATATGAACCAAGGCAGTGGTGTTTGAATGTGAGCTTCATTTATTGTTAGAAATGTTTTTTAACATTGTTTGCTGTGTATGAACTCTGTCTTGGGCAACAACAAAAAAAGTCTACATATTTCAACTTACGGTTGTGACATGAAATTTATGTGTTTAACTAGATGAATGCTAGAGAAAAATGATTTTTGTAATTGGTGAGATTAACTATTTAAAATCCATATATTCTTATTGATGACTACATAACTCTTGTGTATAGGAGTGAGATGAAATGGATTACTTATTCACTTCATGAATGTTATTCTGTTACCTTAATGCTACATTAATCCTCATACACAGGGCGTTTGCAAAGTTAGTGTGCACCAGCCCAGTATCAATTCTGGTATCATAGTGGTATCTTTACTGCAGTATCTTACCCATATCTACCTGCCATGACTGGATTCGCCGATTAAGTGTGCTTATCCGCTTGCAGGATTTGTTGGGAAGAGTTTCATATTTTCTCTGACCACTTTATGCACTGTTGCAAGCCTGATACCTTCTTGTTGTGTCAACTTATAAAAAGTCTTTGATGGAGTCCCAAGCATAGAATCAGAAACGTTCAATAAGTTATCATTAACTCTTCCCATGCCGCAGGGAAAAAAAGCGGAAGCGGACGTTCAAGTGGGTGTCAGAGTAAAAGCGTGGGTCTTGATATGAATAGGGGCATATTAGTAAAAGTGAATGAAACATGTATTTCCATGCTAGAAGTGTACTTTTTATGTTTCAAAATAACTAAAAATGCATGAAGATTTCATAAATGCAGAATGTTTTAGGAAAAAAGAAGTGATGCAATGTTTTTAGACAATAATTGTGTCCTACTTACCATCGGATAGCTTAGATCGACACTAGGTAATATCTCAGATGTCCAAGACAACTTGTCGATGTCTTAATGTGATTATATGTGCCAAAAATTGCTAAAATAATTTATTTCTGAAATAACCTTCTAACTACTTCTCCAGTCATCGAATATGTCTAGATCTACTTAGGATACATTCAAAAACAGTCGTAGGGGGACATGTTGACCTCCAATGTCACACAAAAAAGCTGAAAACTTCGGTCGAAAACACTGAATTTGACTCCATTTGACCCCCATTGTTAATAACACTTTGTGAAAAGAATGCTGGGTAAATGTGATGTTTACACATAACATGTGACCTAAAAATTCAACCAATTTTACACTGAAACAAACCAGAGGCCACTATAAAGTCTCTGGCAACAACAGGAAAAGCCAGATGTGGACACTTAAGTGTCCACGGCATAGGAAGAGTTAAGTTTAGATGGTCTCCCACTACGGTGTGCATCTAACACTGAGCCTGTTTCATGAAATTTCTTAGTAAGTTTGTAAACTATATTGTGATGAGGTATGGATGTTCCTGGGAATTTTTCAACAAATTGCTCCCGCACTAACTCGGTGTATGTATTGCTTTCTTGAAATAATGCTGAACAAGAAAAATAGTTACTCCAGTGAAAGAACCATAGTGAATAAACTGATTTAAACAATTTGCCTGTCATGCACTTCAAATGTTGCTTAATAACTAAATACACAAAGACAGACTGAAGGCAGTGAATGTTACACAACAGCAGACACCAACACATGCAGGTAGATTTGGCTAGATACTGCAGCCACTAAGATATCACTATGAAACCAGAATCTATACTGGGCTAGTGCACACCAACTTTGCAAACAATCTGTATAAAGATAATGAATCTGACTCATACTGACTTGCTTCCATCCAATGCCTGCTGCTTCTTATTCATTTAGTTCACAGAATATTTTCTGCTATATTGCATGTGATAACCTACTCTTCACAGGATTTTAAAACAGTAGTTGTAAGTTTCAGTTTTAATGAAAAGCATGTGGTAAAATTCAAAGAATCATTATCTTCAGGGCCTAATGCATATGAAAAAACTACATGTTCAGACATTACTAGCTGTTCTATCCATGGCATATCTCAGTTCTAGAGCTTCTTACGGTTGTAATTTTATACTTACTTAGTGGCTGCCGTAAAAGCATTTCATTCTCTCTTTCAGAAGTTGCAGTTTGTCTCAGACTTTTTTCTTATCAGTAACACACAATAATTAGTGTATAAGTATATAACTATAGACAAAGCACTGCAGTAAAGCTGTGATACCAGAATGTATACACACACCGCCAGACAAGTCACACCTTACAATTTACAGCTAAGTACTCTTTTTAAATTTTTTTTTCTTTTTCTTTTTAGTAGTATTCATGTGAATCTATACTTTATCTCCTCTCTCTATTTCTTTATCCTGTATGTTTTTTGTATGATTAAGGCTCACGCAGAAACGTCACAACTTTGTAGTTGTTAGGTAATAAAGCTGTTCCTACATTTTTCCTAGTTTATACATTTTCTCATCTCCATTCATCCTATCTCGAAGGAGTTTTTCTGGATCAGTGATGGGTTTCTTGCATGCAGATAAACAGTCTTGAAGTTTTTGTCCTACCTTCTGTCCTCACAATCAGGTCATATGTTTGTCTAGTTTTTGTTTTTTTTTATTATTTGTTGAAGATGTGGTATTGGTGTCCACAGTAAATGCTGTATGATTTGATTATAGAATAAAGGGGAATACTGTACACAATAATCAGCCACTGCAAAAATATTTCTGTGCCAGGCAGGTGCAATTTTCCAGTTAAAATTTTCTTACATATACATATTTTGTCTGCTTTGTGAAAGTTCTCTGATAGATCTTATCTGCGATAGTATTATCTCAGTTTTTGCTAACCATAAAAGGGATTTATGACCACAAGCTGTTGTAAATTTTTGCTTAATATTTTTTCTCAAGTAATTCATGATAAGACAAAGATAACTGTTTTCAGTATGGCCTGATAATTGTAACACCAAAAAACAATAGTTGCTTCCTTTTTTTGTTAAATAAAACAATGATTTTCTTCTTTTTTCAGCATTCACCCTCAGAAGGGCTTTGGTTGTGTTGTGTTGCTGTTGTGCACAATTTGACCTGACACATTCAGTTTTGGCTCACCAAGTTTTTAGGATCTGGTTCATCTTCCTATTGCTATCCTTATGCACTCATCTTTGGCTTATGTGCCTTCAACAAAGAGCAAGTGACTCCATATCACATCCTTCAGAGTTGCCAGCTACACAACCCACTCAGGCAAGGAACCTGGCCAGACACTACCCCCTTACAACAGAAGCTCTTCAGTGATGCAGAAAACCTGAGATGAACAGATGCATTTGTGAGAGATATTGGCATTGGTGTGAAGAAGAATTCACACAGCCAGACTAGTGTCTGTTTCTACTTGGAAGTAGAGTCTTGATCAACTGTGGTTCTCCAACTTTTGACGCTAGCTGTCATCTATGAGTCACTGGCCACTATCTCATTCAGCTTGTATACTTTATCCTCGCCATCCACTGTAACTGAAAATAAACTTGATTGGATTCATTTTTACATACTTGGTTCTTTGTGAAATACAGGACCTTTACAACTTTTGCATCTCCTGTTTTGTTTGTTTCTTTCCTTATCATGTCCAGTTCATCTGCTGTAGAATTGTGCCTAGTCCACTATTCATAGGACTGAGTTTCACATGACATCCATTTTTACTCTGTACACTACCAGCCATTTGCATTATGTAGTCTAGTGTGCTTTACAGTGCAGGCAGATACTGTTTTATTTCCAGACACCTCCCTTCTTATGATAGTTACAATGTTTTCTTAATTTACCACACTTTTATTTCTCTGTTGTTGAACATCCTACATTTAATGATATTGCTCTTAAAGTTTGTTCCTCACATTTAGGTTCATTTTTCAGAAATTTAGTTACAGTGATTTATTTGTTTGTTTGTTTGTTTGTTTTTTTCATGTATCACTGGTTTAATCTGTGGCAGATGCTGCACAGTTGGAGTTATGTTATATTAATTTTGAGGTGAAATTGGGCAGGATTTTTAAAGTTGCCTATGGATGCTAAAAGAAAAGGCTAAATGTAATCACATGAAAAAGTTGTTAGGATTTAATATAAAATGTTACATAGTAATATTCCATGACAAATCACATTTAGTAAGCTGATAACTTATTTGATTAGTGATTTCGTATGATTTATGTACATGTCTTTATATTGAGCAGTTATGACCCTGTATATTTGAGCGAGTGATCGGTTGTGATGTATTTACTGTCTGTAACCTTGTATCTTTGGCTGTGATATATTTTCAGTCACTGTAATGTTTTCACTTGGATCACAAGATGTTTTGTGTTTTTGCCTGTGGGTGTATCAGTGTGATATATAACCATGATATGTACTGTAAAATCTCTTTATGGTAAGTCGTCGTATTTTCCCTACTGCAGTGAGCAGTTGAAAACTTAAAAAAAGAATGCTCTGCTCCACCTGCATTTAAAAAAATTTTTTTTCATTTAAATATTTATTTCAGCATATATTTTGCCTTGTTTGTTATATATAAATTGTGAATTATTATTATTATTATTTGTATTTGGAAGATGTTGGGTGCTGTTCCAACATTAAGGAAGCATGATTTTTTTTTTTTTTTTGGTTAGTCTTGCAGCACAATTCCTTCTAAAATGTTCTGTGTTTGATTGAATAAGCTTTTGTTTGTGTTCAGTGTATTATATTTTTTCTAGCGTGTTCTGGAATTTATATTGAGAAGTGCACAAATTATAAAAATTATATATTTTTTTTGTTCCAATTCTTTGGCAGTGAATTTGAGGTGTGTTGTTTGTTTGTGAAGCTGAAAGGTTGTAGGGGCAATTTTTTTTTTCCTGTGAATTCTACTTTCTGTTATACTTAAAATGATATGAAGACACTTGTTTTGGTTTTGTTATATTTTGCTCAAAGTTTGTATCGTGAGTTGAGATTCTGATCATTATGATCATGGGAAGGAGGACATGGGAAGTAAGTATGCAAAAATACTGCCTCCAGGCTTGGAAGTGAATGCACACAAAAGCCAGAAATATACAACCAAACTCAGTGAACTTCTTCCTCTTCTCCTTCCATCAGTTTCAGATTTCATCTTGTATACTTTTGAAATGGTGGCCATCTGGAGGACATGGACATTCCCATACAGTTTGTTTTTGAACTGGTGTGGTAGTTGGCCATATCTGTGCTTTATCTGCCTGGTGGGTCTCCATGGTATAAGCACTGCACTTCTTCCATATAATCTGCGATATCATCATAAAATGAATTGCATTGCTTAAAGCATTCGTCTTCAGTGACATTTTTGTCAGGTTGCCCTCCTTAGCATTTGGCTGTCCCCACCTGCCTGCAAGGCAGCAGGTTGGAGCATCTCATTGTCTGATCCCTCCCTCTTGATCAGTCTGGCTTGGGAGACCCTGCCAGTAGCTGAGCTACCACCAACATAACTCTTAGAATCACTGTAATATGCAAGGTGGAGACTCCATTGAGGGGACTCTGAACAATGTTTACATATGAAGGCCTGGAAAGTTGTCTCAGGCGGAGGGACGAAGACACAACAGTAGTCAGACTGGAAGACATAGCAGTCAGCAACCCATAGCAGACTGCTTGTATCTGGGTTAGCAAACCAGAACTGACCATGTCCCTATTCCACCTCCATAATGTGCCCCTGGTAACAGACAGTAGTCTGGCCAAGTTAATAGAGATCAGTGAGAAACAAAACCTGGTCCTAAAAATGTGCCAGTCTGAAGACGGATGTATCGACCCTAAAGGTGCAGACATCACAGCTTAATTGCAAACCCATCATACATCACAACCATTGATATTTTTTTTTTTAGGGTGAATGTAGAATAAGAAGCCAAGCATAGAAAGTAGAAGGATAACTGCTGTGGTGGGGGGGACCTCAGTTGCTTGATAATGAAAAAAGTGACTTATTAAAAGATTTTGTTGTTTATTATTTTGCTTCATACCGGCACACAAAAAATGCATGAACATAAAAAGAAATTTTAGAAAGAGTCAGTGATAGATTTGGGCATTAGTTCTTATAGGAAAGAGTACTATTTTGAAATAGTTTTTTTTGTTTCTTTTTCTTTCATTTTACACACTGACAATTGGGCATAGTTCATTGTACAGTACATTGGAATGACCTTTATTTGAATGTCCTCTTTTTCATTTATGCATTGGTATGTGTGTAAGATTTGCAGAAATTGTTGTTTTTGAGGAGTTGCTCCTTAACATATGCATGTGAAGTAGCCATTTAACAATTTTGTTGACAGCGGCAGCATGAGAAATCAGTCCACACCAACAGTGCAGTGCTGACTTTCAAACATTAAGTTAAAAAACAAAAAGGCATATTTTTCAACACTTATGAAAGTTTACTGAATCATAAACTTTAGATTAAAACTTTAACTTTCATTTTTACATAACAAATGTTAAGATGGATAAAGACTTACACCGTAGGTTTCATAAAGATGCAGTAGAACAGATTATTAAATGGACAAGTAATTGACCATTTGTGCATAAAGTGTATGAACATGGGGTGACTATCAGCAATCCAAAAAACAAAAACTTGCAACACCAAATAGAGACTACAGTTCACAAGTTTTCATTTATATGTCTAAGTTCAATTCATACCCAAGTTTTGATATCAACCTCATACATGCATTGACAAGCAAAATTTAATAAAGCAAATGATTCATTATTGAATCCTGTACACATGGTATAGATGAATGCAAGAGATAGTTATCATCAGTGATATCAGAGAGTCAGTGTTACATATCAGTTTCGGATACTTACATGATAACTTAAAAATGTTCCTTAACTAGGAATTAAATCATCTGTGCCTGTTTCAGTTTACTCATTATGTGTCCTCACTATTGAGAGAGAATACATGTACAGTGAATGAGTGTAATCCTGCTACTAGTAACGGCAAACAGCCAGCAGTAGTTTTTCTAAAGTGCTGATGCATGTAGAAGTACATGTCAAGATTGGCTAAACTGATAGCTGACTGAAAGCATAGGATTCACTCCCTCCCATCACCCTCCAGCTCACCCATTTGTACTAACAGGTATTCTGCACTCAGTGTTGAAGACAAATTGCTTCTAAAAACAAAATATCTGCTCTCGTGACAAGGTGCCATAGATTTCACTTTGTCAGTGGATGACAAAAGCAGAACAGTACACATAAACAACTCAGTTCTATTTCTTGAAAAGAAAAAAAAAAGGAAAGGAGAACTTTGCCCAAGTACTGGGGACAGGAGTTTACTTGAGGGCTGTGATGTTCTACATTTGTGATATGTCTTGCCATTTCTCAGTCTCAGTATTTTCATCTGCTCGTCTTTTTTTTTATTCATAGATATGATGGGCATGATAATTTTCTTTTGAACAGAATCACTTTCCATTGGTGAGTCATGTTTCTGCTATTTAGATCTTACTTATTTGACCATGGAATTTTTTCTTCTTCTTCTTGTGGAAGAATTGCAGGCTCATTGAGATAGGGTTCATTAAATGAAATGTTTTAAAACAAGATAAACCATTCATTTCATGATTCATTTATGGCTTTCAGTTTTATTTCTGCTCCTACTCGTTGTTTTTCATGTTCTATTTATGACCTTGGGTATTTCTCCTTTCCACTTCTCCTTGTTGTTCTTTATGTTCCATTTGTGATTTTCAGTTTTGTGTCTTTCTGCCTTTTTTTTTTTTTCATGCTCCATTTATGACTTTTGGTTTTTCTCTTTTTTTTAAGCTTTTTTTTCCTTCTTAAATATCACTTAGTGACCTTTTGAAACATTTTACTTAGAAACTTTCTTTCTGTGGGGTTGTACTGTAATTTTCAATAAGTAGTTCTCAGAAACAGATCTTTAGAGTTTTTGTGAAAATTCTTAATGTCATTTTATTTTATTTGTTTTGTATTTTGTATTTACATAACTGTTGCTTGGTGTTAACATTGACAATATTCTCATCTATCATTTTTCATGGAGGTCAGATTTCAAATTTGCCTTAAAAATTCATGAATAACTGGTCTATCCATCATACATTTGATTTTAATAAAAAGATAAAGGCAACCCTGTCATGCCTTAGAGGCATGTAGGGATATGGTGTTGGGCACTAACATTTCATTTTAATACACACTGTTTAATAGATGAAGCTGAGAAAGTACCATCATTTAATACTGAGTAAGACATGAATTTTGAATGTTACAAAGACAGTTTCACTATTGCTAGAAATCAGTAACTAAAGCATCATTTAAGCAGTTGATATAGTTAATTATGAGAGTTGACAGAATAGTAATACTAACATCTGTAATAAAGGTAGACAGGTGTATACTTAGTTATACAACAAAAATGGAAAGAATGTGGAAACTGGGCAAGAGAGTGGTAGAAAGTAATTTTTATGCCATTCTAGTTTCTGTCCACTTCTCTATATATATATATATTTTTTTTTTAACTGAACGATACACCTCTGAGAGTTTTCATGTAAAACTTATGAACAACTTACATATATCAGTAATTATTCAAAACAATACCATGAAAAATATGTTGGCTGTAATTCATTTGCACGTTTAAGTGTTTACATTTATTTGCAGAGAATAAAAACAGAACTGTTGACAGCAAACTATTGTCACATGCAAATATGGTGGGGGCATGCCGCTATAGGGATGTGTACTATCACCAACATTATTTATCTTGGCAGTAGACTGGTTAATGAAGGAGGCAACATCAGACAAACGCAGAGGATTACAATGGACCCTTGACACAGTGCTGGAGGACCTTGACTTTGCGGACGACATTTGTCTATTATCAAGCAGTCACAAAGATATGCAAGATAAAATAAACAAGTTAACCCAGAATGCAAACAACATAGGACTAAAGATCAACGTAGGAAAGACAAAGTTAATGAAGCAAAATGTGAACAACAGAAATGTACTCAGAGTAGATAACAAGTTAGTGGAGGAGGTCAACGAATTTGTATACCTTGGCAGCAGAGTAGTAGAAAATGGAGACAGCACAGAGGACATCAACAGCAGACTTACTAGAGCAAACCAGGCTTTTGCAATGCTACAGAATATATGGAAATCAAATAAACTAAGCATAAATATGAAAATCAGGATATTTAAGAGTAATGTTCTAAGTGTACTACTCTATGGAAGTGAATGCTGGAAAATCACCAAAACCATAGAAAACAAGGTGAATTCTTTCCAGACTAAATGTTTACGTAGAATTAAAAAAATATTTTGGCCAAACACCATAAGAAATAACATCTTATTGGCAGAAATGCAGATGAAACCACTGACAACAATTATTGAGGAAAGACGCTGGCGATGGTTGGGACATGTGCTCCGAATGACTGACAACTCACTACCAAAAATAGCACTAAGATGGACACCACAGGGGAGCAGAAGTAAGGGTAGACCAAAAGAGACATGGAGAAGAACAACAGAAAGGATGTTGAGCAATAGAGGGCTCACCTGGGCAAGAGCAGAAAAAAAGGCGAAAGACAGGCATTTGTGGAAAACCCTTGCGGAAGCCCCATGTGCCCTGGGCACTTAAGGTTCAGAGAGAGAGAGGAGATGCCGCTATAACTCTAGTCAACAATATTGTTTTAAAAAATTAGTACCTAACATAGTTATGGTAGGGAAACTACTTCAAAAAACAGAATATATACCTACATGACATGGCTGTCAGTATGTTATGAGAGAATATGATTTTCAAATAAAAATCAGTTTCTTGAATGTGCTCAAGTTCAAAATGGGTGAAAAAGAAACAAACTTTTTTTTTAACTGTGAAGTTTGACAGACCACTCGATTTCATTTGTTGACAAAGGAAAAAAAAACTTAATTCTTTCAGTTGATAAATCACATCATGCATCCATTTGTTAAGTGAGAACATAACATTCACTCATTTATTGATCATCAGTAATCACTTGCATGTTTTTAAATTCTTGTTTTGCCTGTATCTCTTTCTCTCTGAACCTTAAGTGCCCAAGGCACATAGGGCTTCCGCAAAGGTTTTCCACGAATGCCTGTCCTTTGCTTTTTTTTTTTTTACACTCTTGCCCAGGTGAGATCTCTATTGCTCAACATCCTCTCTATTGTTCTTCTCCTGTCTCCTTTAGTCTATCCTTACCTTACTTCTGTTCCCCTGTGGTGTCCATCTCAGTGCTATTTTTGGTACTGAGTCGTAAGTCATCAAGAGCACATTTTCCAACCATCACCGGCGTCTTTCCTCAATAATTATCAGTGGCTTCATCCGCATTTCTGCCAGCAAGATGTTTCTTATGGTGTTTAGCCAAAATATTCTTCTAATTCTTCGTAAATATTTAGTCTGGAAAGAATTCAGTTTGTTTTCTATAGTTTTGGTGATTTTCCAGCATTCACTTCCATAGAGTAGTGCTCTTAGATATCCTGATTTTCATCTTCATGCTGAGTTTTTCACTATCAGACTGCTACAGAAACGGAAGCAAGGGAAAAAACAAATGCAGGTGGAAGGAGAAATGCGTATCAGGAAACTGAGCCCATGAAGGTTGTGGATGAAAGCCAGCCACTGGAGGTCCAAGCCCGACTGCAGACCTCCTGGAACCTAAACACAAGATGCAAATAGCCAGCTGGAATGTAAGAACACTTAACCAGACTGGAAAACTAGCACAAACCATCAAGGAAATGCACAGATACAAACTAGACATACTAGGAATACAAGAACCAAGATGGACAGGACAAGGCAGAAGGAAATTAACAACACAGCACACAGAAGATACAATAATATGGTCAGGTAAAGAAGATCTTCATGAAGGAGGAGTAGCATTGATTATAACAAAAGAAGCATCAAGAGCATTGCTGAAATGGACCCCAATAAATGAGAGATTATTATATGCACGGTTCAACTCAAGATTCACGAAGCTGTCTATTATAGTTTGTTATGCACCAACAGAAGCAGCCGAAGAGGTGCTGGGATATCGGAAACGGAGAAAAGAGGAATGGATAAGCAAGACCACATGGGAAAAGATAGAACAAAGAAAAGAAATCGAGAAAAAATTACTGAACACCAAATCACAAAGGCTAAAAGAACAAGTTTTAAGTAATTATGCACAAAAAGACAAAGAAGTGAAGGAATCATGCCGTCAAGACAAACGTCAATACTATGACAACTTAGCAGAAGCAGCAGAGAAAGCAGCATATGCAAATGACATGAAAACCATATACAAAATCACACAGCAGATGACAGGTAACTTCAGCACAAGATGTGAGAGTGCAGTAAGGACACTAAAGGGACAACTGGTCAGTGGAGAAAGAGAAAAGATTGAAAGATGGAGGGAACACTTTAACACACTACTAAACAGAACACAAGCAGCACAAACAATAGACATACCTGAAGCAAAAACGAAACTAAACATCAATACAGGACCAATAACAATAAGTGAAGTAAAGGAGGCAATAAAGAAGCTAAAATTAGACAAGGCACCAGGTGAAGATGAAGTGACTGCTGAGATGTTGAAAGCAGATGAAACAGAAACACCAAAACAACTTTGTCGGATATTACAACAAATTTGGGATCTAGAAAAAGCTCCAGAGGAGTGGAAAACTGGTCTTATAGTAAAACTACCAAAGAAAGGTGACTCAGAGATTGCGGGAACTGGAGAGGCATTACCCTACTGCCACTCACCAGTAAAGTATTTTGCAGAATAATCATCAACAGAATTGTACCAACACTTGAGGAAAAACTTCGGAAAGAGCAGGCAGGATTTAGGAAAGGAAGATCATGCATAGACCACATATTTGTACTTAGACAAATATTAGAACAGGCAAATGAGTGGCATAGCACAATATATGCATTGTTTATAGATTTTGAGAAAGCCTTTGACAGTGTCAACAGAGATGCACTGTGGAAAATCCTAAGATGGCATGGCCTCCCCCATAAGATAGTGAATGTAATCAAAGCCCTATATGAGGGTTTTCAGTGCAAAGTGATCTGTGGAGAACATACCTCCAGCAGCTTTAGGGTATAAACAGGAGTGAAGCAGGGATGTGTACTATCACCAACATTATTTATCTTGGCAATAGACTGGTCAATGAAGGAGGCAACATCAGACAAACGCAGAGGATTACAATGGACCCTCGACACAGTGCTGGAGGACCTTGACTTTGCGGACGACATTTGTCTACTGTCAAGCAGCCACAAAGAAACGCAAGATAAAATAAACAAGCAAACTCAGAATGCAAACAACATAGGACTAAAGATAATGTAGGAAAGACAAAGTTAATGAAGCAAAATGTGAACAACAGAAATGTACTCAGAGTAGATAGCAAGTTAGTGGAGGAGGTCAATGAATTTGTATACCTTGGCAGTAGAGTAGTAGAAAATGGAGACAGCACAGAGGACATCAACAGCAGACTTACTAAAGCAAACCTGGCTTTTGCTATGCTACAGACTATATGGAAATAAAAAAAACTAAGCGTAAAGACGAAAATCAGGATATTTAAGAGTAATGTTCTAAGTGTACTACTCTATAGAAGTGAATGCTGGAAAATCATCAAAACCATAGAAAACAAGTTGAATTCTTTCCAGACTAAATGTTTACGAAGAATTAGAAAAATATTTTGGCCAAACACCATAAGAAATAACATCTTGTTGGCAGAGATGCAGATGAAGCCACTGACAGTAATTATTGAGGAAAGACGCTGGCGATGGTTGGGACATGTGCTCCGAATGACTGACAACTCACTACCAAAAACAGCACTAAGATGGACACCACATGGGAACAGAAGTAAGGGTAGACCATAAGAGACATGGAGAAGAACAACAGAGAGGATGTTGAGCAATAGAGGGCTCACCTGGGCAAGAGCAGAAAAAAAGGCAAAGGACAGGCATTTGTGGAAAACCCTTGCGGAAGCCCCATGTGCCCTGGGCACTTAAGGTTCAGAGAGAGAGATAGTTAGTCTGCAGCATTGCAAAAGTTTCATTTACCTTCGTGAATTCTTTTCTTAACAGCAAAATTTATCTTCCTTTTTTTTTTTTTTTTGATAAAATCTGTTCATGAAAACTGACATTTTTCATAGCTGTCTTATCTACCACTAATAACACTGCAGCACACTGAACTGCTACGTTGAAATCTCTGCCCAAGAATATTATGTACATGCTGAGTTCTTCTGAATTAGCAAAAGTACAGAACTTTAATGATTTTTTTTTTTCATATACACATTGAGAATGCAAGAAAATGATGTTCAAGAAGTCTTGAAAGAATTAATCAATAGGGGAATGTTGAAATGATGTTGGATGATGGTAAGGTTGGCTGAACTGATAGTGATGTAATCTCTTTAGACTGAATGTGGTCATACTCCAGTGATCCAGCTAACTAAATAGGTATTCTGAACCCTGGGGGGAGGGGGGGGGATAGCTTCTAGAAATTGAGAGTACCTGACTAAATGGTGAGGCATAGGATTACACTGCACACATGGCTGTTGGCAGATAAAAGGCAAAATGTGCACAGTAAAATATGGGATTTACAATGGGTGAAATTACATCAGGTGAACTGGGGGGAAAAAAGTTGGACTAATAAATCACATTCAGTTTGTGGCTGTGGAAATGACACTGACGTATTGAAAAAAAATTCATGGTCAGGTTTCTGCACTGCGAAAGTGACATTACTGAGAAAATCAGCCAACAGTTGACTGTGAAGTTCTTTCACAGTTAAATCGTACAATTGTTTGCAAGTCACACAAAATAATGCTTTTAACAGGTGAAAAAAATAAATAAATAAAAGAAATAAGGTGAAGAATTCACTTGATGTAATGACACACCTTCAAATATTTATTTATTGAACTTTTATTGTAATCATTTCTCCAGTGTCATGATCTCATTGACCCAAAAGAATTAAAGCCTTGAATGGGGGGGGGGGGGGGGGGGAATAATAGCATTTTTATTACAGTACGTGAAATGTCAGCTTTTCAGTAAGAATAAAAACACTTTCAGCAGGCTTTTTAACAGATTATTTTTATTAATGTGACCCACCAGAAGTGTTTCAGTTTGTTACATGGCTTGTCCATTCAAAAAAAGTCTGAAGTCACATGACAAACATCCTAGCAACATTCATCATGAAAATGTTGAAGTTATCTTCACTTTCAGGAAGAACATTTGACACTTCATAATGTCTCTGTACCAGCTTTGGTTATACCTTGTGCCGCTGAAGTCCTTGTTTTATTCAAATGTACAAAACATGGCTCAGTTATCTGCCTTTCAATCATCGTTGATTATCTCTCTTGCAAGAATTTTCACAAGACATGCCCAACAGATCCAAAGTTGGTGTTTAAATGGTCTGAACAGGCCAAACCTTGGTGATGCTACCATGGCATCAACAGTTCTTACCCTGTATCAGTGAAGTTTGTATATATATACATCACTGATTTTGAGATTGCAATGACATTTGAAGAAACCTCAGATGTAATGCTATAGACTCAGTTGTGTGGTTTCCATCATATGTTATGGGAATAATTACATTATGTAACAAAATTGTCATAAATGAAATGGACATATATTTTAACAACTGTGGTAGCTTATACATCAAACAACTTATCAATTTCTGGTGCAAACAAGATTACTGCATCCACAATATTAAACTGTTTTCAAAGACCTTGTGGCTAGTGGAAACTTCTGAACATCCCCCTTGAAATCATTGTCTCCATCTTCATCATCACTTTCTTCATCGATCTTACCAGTGCTCAGCTGACACAACATTGCATCTCTGATATCAGTGTATGCTAACCAAATGAAAGGAAAGATACTAGCTTTGCAGACTCGTACCCACATGGTCATAGTAAGTGCTTCACTAAAGCGACTGCAGTATGGGTTGTTGCACTCCATTCTCATCATGAGAACACGAACAATACAGTAGGGCGCTTCACAAAATATAGAGAA
The DNA here is from genome assembly GCA_009760885.1 of Achatina immaculata. Lineage (NCBI taxonomy): Eukaryota > Metazoa > Mollusca > Gastropoda > Stylommatophora > Achatinidae > Lissachatina > Lissachatina immaculata. The sequence continues at coordinate 26,071,976 of CM019691.1, read as the reverse complement.
CAAGCTTACAATAGCAGTGATGGTCATTGATTCTAGTTTGGGCGTGAGGGGTTTATAGAAGCACCTATTTGGACGCAGGCAGTCAAGAAGACCAGTAAATGGTGCCAACAGGAAAACTCCCAGTGATGCTGGTATGAAGGAGATGAGCTGTGAAGCAACAAAGTAACCATCATCAACTTTATACAAACATTGATTCATGTCCCTGGATTTTGTCAGAAATCCTCCTTGGAAAATAGGCAGCAGGAAAAGAAATGACAGAAACCATGGAGCAATAATCAGGATTATTGTTCCAACTCTTGCAGCCCAAGGTTTGACATTTTTCTGCTTTTTTTCTGTATACACGTATATAAAGCGCTCAAAGACAAGGCTCAGCACAGCAAACAGAGATACTGATGACTGGTAATACTCCGCCACGAATGTCCAGACCTGGAAAACATAAACAGAGTTATTCCTTACTTGTAAGAACATGTTTCAACAATCATCTGACAGCTAAATCAACATGGGAGAGATCACAGATTGACAGACATTGGATCACATACATATTATTTAGAATGTACCTTCTGAGGCAGTCCTGGTAGTGGTGGTTGTGCATGTGTGTGTGTGGGGGGGGCATGGGGACAAAAAAAAGTTGAGAATCACTGGAAAACTAATACTCTGAACAAACTAACTGATTGCAATTAATAAACTGTCGCCCACTGTTTAAAAATAGAAAATATGAAATACTAAACTGTAAGAGGGTAACGAAAGTAAAGAAAAACAATCTCACAAAATGGCCTGACAGCAGTGAAATGCACCAAATGATGAGCTTTGAGAACAACAGAGAGGTTGAGCAATAGAGGGCTCATCTGAGCAAGAGCAGAAAAAGGGTGAAGGACAAGTGCTTGTGGAAGCCCCATGTGCTTTGGGCACTTAAGGTTCAGGGAGAGATGAGCACTGATGTGGCATCATAAGCTAGTCATCAGAGCTCCTCCTTTACTCCAAAATAACACTGACAGGGTTGCTAGATCTTGCACATCTATGTGAATCAACATTCAGAGCAATATTTAGTCGTAGTCCAAGTAAAATGAAAAGTTGCTTATTTTAAACTCATATTTTTAAATTACAGAATAACTTCCCTCTAGTTTCTTTCTTGCAAAATTTTAAAAACAAAATTTATTCTTGCTCAGCATTCAGGAGTGAAATGGTTAAAGAAGGAATAATCTTTCCAATGCCCATGCTCTCTTTACTGTATTTTGCTTTCTCTCTCTCTCTGAACCTTAAGTGCCCAGGGCACATGGGGCTTCCGCAAGGGTTTTCCACAAATGCCTGTCCTTTGCCTTTTTTTCTGCTCTTGCCCAGGTGAGCCCTCTATTGCTCAACATCCTTTCTGTTGTTCTTCTCCATGTCTCTTTTGGTCTACCCTTACTTCTGCTCCCCTGTGGTGTCCATCTTAGTGCTATTTTTGGTAGTGAGTTGTCAGTCATTCGGAGCACATGTCCTAACCATCGCCAGCGTCTTTCCTCAATAATTGTTGTCTGTGGTTTCATCTGCATTTCTGCTAATAAAATGTTATTTCTTATGGTGTTTGGCCAAAATATTTTTTTAATTCTTCGTAAACATTTAGTCTTGAAAGAATTCAACTTGTTTTCTATGGTTTTGGTGATTTTCCAGCATTCACTTCCATAGAGTAGTACACTTAGAACATTACTCTTAAATATCCTGATTTTCATATTTATGCTTAGTTTATTTGATTTCCATATATTCTGCAGCATTGCAAAAGCCTGGTTTGCTCTAGTAAGTCTGCTGTTGATGTCCTCTGTGCTGTCTCCATTTTCTACTACTCTGCTGCCAAGGTATACAAATTCGCTGACCTCCTCCACTAACTTGTTATCTACTCTGAGTACATTTCTGTTGTTCACATTTTGCTTCATTAACTTTGTCTTTCCTACGTTGATCTTTAGTCCTATGTTGTTTGCATTCTGAGTTAGCTTGTTTATTTTATCTTGCATATCTTTGTGGCTGCTTGACAGTAGACAAATGTCGTCTGCAAAGTCAAGGTCCTCCAGCACTGTGTCAAGGGTCCATTGTAATCCTCTGCGTTTGTCTGATGTTGCCTCCTTCATTAACCAGTCTACTGCCAAGATAAATAATGTTGGTGATAGTACACATCCCTGTTTCACTCCTGTTTGTACCCTAAAGCTGCTGGAGGTATGTTCTCCACAGATAACTTTGCACTGAAAACCCTCGTATAGGGCTTTGATTTTTGCTTTAATATACATAAAAAGGGTGTCTGAGTGGCGAAGTGGTTAGTGCACTGGTCTCTCATGGCGAAGGTCGGGGGTCCGAATCCAGCCGGAGGCACTTCAGTCACCCAGCTGTAGAAATGGGTACCCGACTTCTTCTGGAGTCGGGGAAGGAAAGGTAGCCAGGCATGATACTGACCCTGTAGTGTGCTGACGGGTCAAGGAAAATATGGGCACTAACACCATATCCTTATGTGCCTCTAAGGCATGACAGGATTACCTTTACTTTACTTTATACATAAAAAATGGTGACTATGCAGAATAACTTAATTTTTAAAAAAGCTCAATTGAAAAGCCCAGTTAACTCCCCTGCTTGCAAAAGAAAAACTGTCTTGTTCAACACCTACCACGGCAATGTCGCATTTCACATGGTCTGGATTGAGTATAAAATGTAGTTTGACTGGTATCACGAAGCCCCCCATGAGCACATTGACCACTGCCACGTTGACGATCAACAAATTCTTGGCCTGATTCCTCAGAACTTGTTTGGCCAGTATGAAAACAACGATCGCTACGTGACTGGCAAGAATCCAGGATGATAGCGTCAATCGGATAATATTGAGACCATTCCATGCATTGTAAGCACGTGGGGTCAGTTTTTCTCCATCGTGCACTTCATCCCAGTCCACGGCGGCCATCTTGATAGTCATTGAAAAAAAAAGAGAGAAACAATATCTTAATTATATTCACAACATTATGCCAATTTAAAAAAAAGCAAAACAAAAACAGTAGTAGAGTATTAAAGAATAATAAACTGTTACTGACATCACTTTCAAGTACTCAGCTTATAGCGATGAAGTCCGCTCTCAACCTCGAAACCTTTATTTCCTAACACAAGTGTGAGGTAACCACTTGTGTTAGGCTGAACAGAGTAGGTCGGGAACCGGACTGGAGCTCTGTTCCTTCTCTTTGATGCTGCACTTCTCACAACTGCTCCTCTCTCACATTACTGTATAATGAAGTAGGCAGATAATGTTTCAAATAATGCTCCCGATAGGGGGCGGGGAGGGGATGGAACATACGTGTTCCTACGTTCAAGAACATGGCCGCCGGACAAGGTCATCAAACAAACACAAAGAACTATGTCTGCCGGAGGAAGACTGAGTGTCAAAAACTAGTTTGTTGTTGTTTAAAGTTGTCATTTCGCAGTGCTCTGAAAAAAAAGACTAATGAGCAAAGTTTATTGCCACTAAAAACTCATTTACCGAGCGTCGACAGTGTGGGCAAATGGAGTTTTGTGGCCAGACCCTTCATTTCAGTCCAAATTTACAGATACCAAATAAAATATCTAGTTATCTTTCTTGACAAATCTTATGGATTTATTTATATATCTAGCAGTTTTTATACTCGTTAAGTCATAGTTTCTGAAATACGCTACCCTATAATTTTACACAAGTTACGTCCCGTGACATTTGCACAGTTATTTGAGGTATGAAAGCCAGCATCTGTCTTCATCGCCTTTTATTCCTAAGTTGACTCCAGTACCGGTCCGTCCGAACAAACATTCGCATCAATGCTAAATAGAACATGTCGGTTTACACAGCGACCAGTCTATACTTGTTAGCTCATGCCTAAGGAAGATCCTTAAGATTGCTATCAGTAATGAAGAGCTACGGCATAAAACGAACCAACCCACAGTGAAAGAAATGATAATGAAAAGACCCCGGAGATGGATAGGTCATGCATTTCGTAAGCCTGCCACAAACATAACCAGACAAACTCTCACTTGGAATCCCCGGTGAAAGAGGAAACAAGGAAGACATAGAAACACTTAGGGAAGGAGTGCTGAAACAGAGATTTAAAAAATATATATATCTGCAGACCGGTAGAAGAAACATCTCAGGACCAAAAAAAAAAAAAAAGTAGAGAGCCTTTGTTGATGGCCTATGATCCAGAAGAAGGCGAAACAGATAGATATAGTCTAGACTTACCGTATATTCATTAGATTCCCCATAAAATCTACATGTTGTAGTGATTGTCTTTGCATCTACAAAGTTAATTTATTTCGTAATGGAAACATGAATTTGTGAAATTCAAAAACAAAAGATTAGTGACAGAGGAAAAGTAATGATTTTAAAAGGCAGGTAAAAATGGGAGCACATACGATCTTTCTCTCCTCTCTCTCTCTCTCTCTCAACCTTAAGTGCCCAAGGCATATCCACAACACCTGCCTTCCCCCCCCCCCTTTTTTTTTCCCACATGGTGCCCAGGTACGTTTAAATACGAGATATAAAAAGAGATAAATAGTGAAGAGTGCGTGCTTATTCACGTGTGGCTTTAGGTATTATAAACTGCATGCTGCCTCGCAAATAAAATGCAGACAGTCTACGCACTCATCAACCACACAAAGTTCCTGTGTTTCTTTCTTTCTTCTTATGAAACGACACGTATTAGTTTAAATTAATTATTTCTTGCCAATACAAGAATCTTTTATGTTGAGGTGGGGTATGATCCAAAATAAGGTTGGGAAACACTGAGTTAGAGGAGACGGCAGCTCTTACTAAGTTTAACCTAGGGGCCTAGACCACCACCCACCACCTACGGCATGGAGACAGGTCACACATACTGATAACGAGGGTAGTTTACATGTATCCACTGGTAACGAATGGCAATATGAAGGGTACACAATGCACGCAAAGAGAAGGAACCCTTACGACAGAAACTTAGCCGAACCTTACAGCATTTCGTATTCAAGTACAAATTTAGCAAACAGGAAACAACGAAGCTTACACACCGAAAAGTACAGTATTGTAGGGCTAGCCTCCAAAAATACATTTTTAGACGTGACAGAAGAAAAGTGACAAGAGAATGACAGTGACCTTAGAGATTCGAGATGGCCGAGTGGATTCTGTATTGCTCTCTCGCTGCTAGGCAGATTCTCGGCATGTTCAAGGAGTTTGTCAGATGGAGAATATGAATAAATAAATGAAATAGCAAATCTGACGCAACATAAGCTTGTTAATATAGGAGAATATATTCTGGTGACAATATGGAAACAATGTTCCAAACAATAACTTAACATAAAAGACAGAATAATGAAGGTAGAATAGAAAGGACAAAATAATGACCGTAGAATAGAAGGGACAAAATAATAAAGGCAGAATAGAAATCTGATTCATTTTATATGTATGTACAGGGCCGGATGATATGTCATTTTGGCCAAACCCGTGGTAAACGTGTGTGGCTGTGCTAAAGCTCAAATTACTGATCAATACTTGCCTTACTTATATAAGAACTTTCTAAATATATAAAGTGTTCGTGCTATGAGGGGGGTACTCATCAAAAGACTTTGTTTAAAACCATCAACCAAAAATGGGTATTTTCACCTTCAAAGACATTTTTAACTCAGCTCCAGATTTGGGACTCCACTACCGACTTGAAGGCAATAAATAACGCGACAAAGATGGATGGATATCTTCAGTTACATTGTCGACCAGATCAGTTTAAAGCCACAATGTCTAGCACATAAGAGCAGATAAAACTGCTTCCCGCCAGACCGCATCGAGGCATGCGTGGAGAACACTTACATTTTGTTAGTGGTGTATGATAAAGAATGCCAAGAAATATGATGAGACAAAGAACGATAGTCTACTTCCAACCTTCACTATATTTTTGGTCTACCTTATAAAAATCGTAAAGGATTCCTCCAGCATTTTGAAATAGGTCATCCTCGATGTCATCAGCACCATCACGCGTCGAGTTCGACATCAGGATGGTAGTCTCAAGAACTATACCCTCTTGTCAAACCTGAAACGAAGAAACAAAATTGGTTTAGCTCTACTATAACTAACGGTAAAAGTACAGAAAACAGTATATCACAGTGCTATATAAAGCCAATATTGCTGTATGGTTGTAAAACATGAAAATTTAGCAGATGAAGAAGAAATTTGAAGCCACAGATGTTGTTCTGGAGAAAGATACAACGAATACCCTGGACAGCCAGAAAGAAGAGAAGGTCCTCTGAGAATTTTCATGACAACGAAGTATAGTTAAAATAATATACAAATACAAAACTATACGAGAATCAACATTTCTGGGACATGTCAGTCATGAGAAAACAGAAGTTAGGCTACTTCGTAATGAATGGAAAATTCAAGGGAAAAGAAAATAGAAGGAGACCAAGAACCGGACTTGCCACTGAGATTTCAAACAGTTTTCCCCCATCTAGCAATGAGCATTTTTCCTTTAGTCAAATCACAGAATGATATCTAATACAGCAAAGAAACAAATGAAGCTGTGCCCTTTAAAGAAACGAGCTGGATAATAAACCAAAGGCAGTAAATGATTATCACACTTGTTCTAAAACTACTTCTTCTCCATTGTTCAAATGCCAGGTCATGCTAAATCGGAAGCCGAGTCGCCAGGACGAAATCAACTGTTCTCTCCAGGTCGTCACAGTAGCCCCACAGCTTCTGCCTCAGGTCAATCCTCTGTGTCTAGGTCTGGCTTCGTAGGTCGGTGAACAATGGGCACTCTCGGGGAATATGCTCTAGCGTTTGTTCTCCGACCCCACAGGGGCACGCGTCCGTGTGAGAAACCATGAGTCGGTGAAGGTGGCTCAGCAGCCTTTAGTAGCTTGTCCTTAAACGAAATAGGATGGTCTGTTGGTGTCCCTGCACACTATAGATTAGATCGGGATCAGAAGCACTGTCTGTATTCAGCCTCTTTGCCTACAATGTGGTCTTAGCCTCTTTGTAAGTGCGTTATTCCAGTGCGATGACTGCGTTGTTTCAATGTACTGTCGTTTTTTTTTTTTTTTTTTTTGAGAGTGTCTACTCTCTCATTTCCCCCCTATAAAGTTTTAAAATGCTTACTGACTGTTGATCTAAACCTGTAGTTCTTAACCTTTTTTTTTTTTGACGTGGACCTCCTTCACTCCTGAGAACCGCTTTATTAAAAAAAATAATAAAGCAATAAATAGAACGCAGATGGTGTTAACTGAGCCAATCTATTTTCTAGTCCATTAACCCCCCCCCCCCCTTAAAAAATCCTTTCGTGGGCTCCCAGGGATTCCATGGACACTTGGTTAAGAACCACAGGTCTATAGCATAAATCAAATACTTGTAACATCATCTGTGTTTTCTATATTTGTTTGTTAGCATTTTTCACTTCTTAATAATTTGTTAAATTATTTTTGTTAACATTTGAAAAAAAGTCAAAATATAGCGTGAAATATTAGCTATAATTCATTCTCTCTCTCTCTCTCTCTCTCTCTCTCTCTCTCTCTCTCTCTCTCTCTCTCCTTAACTTTCCGTGAACTGCTAGCATCTAACAGTACAGTACTTTTCACAATTCGTAAATTATCACAAAGCAAGCATTATACTTCAAACTTGGAAAATTTCTCTCTTTTTTTCTCTCATATAAGGACAGTTGGTAAAGGAAGAACTTCAGACATCGTTGGTGACTATGGAGTGGGGGAGAGGAATGACAGAGGTAGTAAATTAATTGAATGGGCAAGAATACATAGCATGGTTGTAGGAAACACCTGGTTTAAACAACATCACCGAAGACTGGCAACGTGGTGCAGCCCAGACAAAAAGACTTTTAACCAGATAGACTATATATTAATCAACAAACAATTCCGCAATGCATTACTGACAACAAAAACCATGCCAGGAGCTGACTGTAATAGTGACCATGATCCACTCTGTGGAAAAGTTAGAATAAAGCTAAAGAAAGCAGGCAGAAAAGTGAGAAACATCAAACTGAATACAGAACTTCTTAAAATGACCAATAACTGCGAGAACAATACAAAGTTATTATAACAAATAGATACAATGCAATAGCAAAGATAAACAGTATAGACGAACAATGGGAAATGTTAAGAGATTCTATCCACCAAACTGTTAAGGAGATAATACCACCAAAAAAAAAGAAGCCCCTAAAAATAAATGGATGACAGACGACATCCTAGGACTGATGGACAAGAGGAGGAGGAGTAAAAATAACCAAGAAAGATATAGCAGGATAAATAAAGAAATAAGACGCAAATGCAGAGAAGCAAAGGAAGTGTGGTTACATGAACAGTTCAGACAAATAGAGGACTCCCATAATAAAGACAGCAAAAACATGCACAAACGAATTAGTGAACTCACAGGCAGGAAGACAAAATACACTACAGGATGCCTGAAATCAAAAGAAGGTAAAATGTTAATGGGAAAAGAAGACATTGTGGACAGGCGGACAGAGTACATCGGTGAGCTATATGGAGGAGAAAGACCAGAATTAACACCAGGTACTGAAAACTATGATGGACCATCAATACTTGAAGATGAAATCATAGATGTCATCAAACACATGAAGAAAAGAAAAGCCTGGGCCTGATAATATAACAATAGAAGAAATAGAGGCACTAGCGGAGATAGGAATACAAATAATAACCAACTTATTGAATGACATTTACAATAGTGGTTATACTCCCACTGACCTGCTTAAATCAACGTTTATAGCACTACCAAAGAAACCAGTTGCAAAGGAATGTGACGACCACCGGACTATCAGCCGCTCATGTCACATAACGAAGCTACTTCTGAGAATTATTATGAGAAGAACAAGGAAAAAGATAAAAATGGAAATAGCAGATGAACAGTTTGGATTTGTTGAAGGAAAGGGAACACACAATGCCATTTATGCTTTACGAACACTAACAGAAAGAGCTTTAGAAGTGCAGAAAGATCTCTACTTATGCTTCATTGATTACACCAAGGCATTCGACAAGGTAAAACATAATGAAATTATTAAAATGCTTGAAGACATCAATATAGACGGCAAAGACCTGAGGATTGTAAAACATCTATACTGGCACCAAGAAGCAGCAATTCGAGTTGAAAATAGAATTGGAAAATATCAACCTATAAAACAAGGGGTGCGACAAGGATGTGTACTATCTCCAGACCTTTTTTCTCTGTATAGCGAGAATATTCTAAGAACGATCATCACAGAACCAAGCATAAAAATTGGAGGATACAATATTAACAACCTTCGGTATGCTGACGACACAGTACTGATAGCGGAGAACCAACAAGACCTGCAAAATCTCTTGGATAAAGTCGCCAAAGAAAGTGAATAGAAAGGCCTTACTTTGAACATCAAAAAGACAGAGACTATGGTTATATCTAAGAAACAGAATCCACCAGCATGCAGTATTAAATTAAATTGAACTATTCTAAAGCAGGTGCAGAAATTCAAATACCTTAGAGCAGTAATAACTTCAGATGGAAAATGAAGAACAGAAATTAGGAACAGAATAGGCCAAGCAAAGACTGCATTTCAGAGAATGACAAACATATTAACCAACACATCCTTATCAATGAATGTTACAAAATGAGTCCTAAAATGCTATATTGAACCTATCTTGTTATATGGAAGTGAATCATGGACAATAGGCAAGTCTGCACAAAAATCATTGGAAGCAGCAGAAATGTGGTTTATTAGAAGAATGTTGCGAATCCCCTGGACAGCAAAAATAACTAATGAAGAATGTATGAGAAGAGCTGGAGAGACAAAAAATCTTGTCAGAAAAATAAGAGAGAGCCAATGTACTTTCATAGGACATGCAATGAGAAGAGGGGGCAATGAAAATGTTATAACAACAGAAAAAATAGAAGGAAGAAGATCAAGAGGAAGGCCAAGAGAAATGATACTGGACAGTCTGGCGGGATGGTGTGAGAGGAGATCACCAACTGAACTGATGGTCTGCATGAAGGATCGGGTACTTTGGAGAAGCATAATAGCCAACGCCAGTCGGCACTGCACATGATGATAATGATGAAGGAATTTACGCACTAAAGTTTAACAGCTGTATTTCAGATTAATGTATTTAATCCAACCAATATTTTAACGAAGAAAACTGAAAACAGTTGCAGGTTAGTACTTTTTCAGACAAAATTATAGTGTCCTAGTTTTCGTGCATTTAACATATTTACTTTGGTTATCTAGTGTACACAATAGGTCAACCAGACAATCTTTTATATAATGCAGTAACCGCAACCTTTATCTCATCAGGTCGCGTAGAAAATGACACTTAAAACAAGTGAGAAGGAAGTCACCTGACCTATGGTCGCCTCTGTTCACAAACAACACTGCTGCATGAACAGATAAAGACCTGTCTTAAGTATTGCAGTATTAGCACACAAAAAAGTCTTAACTGTCGTAAGTACTGCAGTATTAGCACACAAAAAAAAGCCTTGATTGTCTTAAGTACTGCAGTGTTTGCACAAAAATAGTCTTCATACCCACAGATTTTCTGTGACGTGGCTAGCAGTTGCACTGCTTCAAAACCTGAAGTACAAGAGGATAAAGGTAAGCTGTTCGATTTTACAAAAAGAAGGAACTAGGAAGGAAAAATGGAAAATAGGCAACAGAAGTAAAACGAGAAGAACACGCGGATAAGCTGGACAACATTAACTCAATAATATTTATCATGCCTTTCTCAAGGACAACAGAGAAAACAATATAACTGATAAATGCACATAAAAAAAAGAAAAAGAAAATATCCATCAGTGTTCTGCAGCGTATGGAAGAACACTGAATATTACATAATGATAGGTTCTAAGGACTGTTGTAGCCGGAGGAGGGGTGGTGGGTACGCTCTCCGCTCCAATGGCGTGCGCCTCAAAGAGCCTCTGACAGCCAAGTCCAGTTCCTGGCCTCTCGTGGCAGAACTGTTTAAACTGACAGGAGACGGGGCGAATGCGCATATCTGGCGCCTGAAAACCAGACCTTCGAGTAGATGAGAGTCACGTTTGGTGACTACCGCTCATCTACCGCTGCTGGCGAGATTCTTCAGATGCCGTGCGTGTAAGTGGGGCTCCTCCACGCAATGAAGAAAGGTGCGATTGGGGTTGCCTGTGGAAAAAGTGAACGAAAGGATTACGTGAAGTAAACTGTAGTCAAATCACGGAACCTCTGGTCTGGAAGTCGGCCACGTCCTATGTGCACTCATATCGGGAGAAATGGCTGAACCGGCTTAACCCAGAGGTTAAGACACTGCTGGCGAGATTCTTCAGAAGCCGCGCGTGGAATGAAACTCCTCCTGGCCAGTGAAGAAAAGGCGAAAAAGAAATCAGAGTTTCCGTGCGGCGCCGATGTGAAAAGGTGATGGAAAGGATAAAGTGAAGCTTAGTCGGTATGTCCAGTGGTCTCGCGGCGAGAACTACTCATACTATGGCACCTCTGCTCTAGAGGCTGGCCACGTCCGATGTACACCCGTACTGGTGAAATATGCCTAAACCGGCTTAAACCAGGAGTGAAACTTGATGGCTACGCATGTCACGGCACCTCCGTTCTAGAGGTCGGTCACGTCCTAAACACGCCCATACTGGGATAATATCCCTAAACCGGCTCAACCCAGGGGTGAAACTTACTAGTGGCGAGGATTCGTCCTCCTGGACAAAAGCTCCGCCCTGATCACAACTAGGAAGGGTAGCGGTCACGACCACAAAATGCTGAAATCGGAGACACTTCACCAGTGTAGCCTAGATATGCAACCACCTCTCACCCGGCTGGGATATATGCGTATCCTAATCACGCTGAGGTTTTCCGGTGAGAAAGTCCAACGCTGGACTGAAGGGGCAACCACCTCTCAACCGGCGGGGATACACATGTATCCCAAAACACGTCGAGGTTTTCCGGTGAGAAAGTCAAACTCTAGGCTGGATAGGCAACCACCTCTCATCCAGCGGGGATATATATCCAAAACATGTCGAGGTTTTCCGGTGAGAAAGTCAAACTCTAGATTAAACTGATGCAACGAAAACAACGGTGTCACGCATTCCCGCTTCTGAGACCCACGAAGAATACAGGCTCAAGCCCTGCCATACTCTGAACCTCTCGTGGATCTCGTGTGGTCCTTTCGGCGACCACAGGTTGGGGGGGGGGGGGCACGGGACCTATCGGGGACCACAGGAGTAAATTCAGGAGGATCACGGGGCGGTCTCGGTGGTAGAAGCGAACGAAGAAGAAGAAGAAGACATAATGATAAGGATGAGGAGGAGTGGGCGTGGAAGTAGACAAAGAAGCGCTGAGATTTGCACTTGTACGAAGTCCCTGTAACTGCGAGCTGTTGCTCTTTGCAGCCGATGATGCAGAGGTGTTGAGGCACAGCATCGTATCGGCGTGGGAGTGGGTTATGGCAGCTGCTTTTTCAGTCCCGGAGTACAGCTAAAAAACAGGGGGCGCGCAATCCTTCTTTACCAGACTCCACCACCATGGGATCTATGGCGATCCCTGCCCCGTTAGCCAGGTTAGGCTTATTACTGGGAGTACCACGGAGAGGTGGGACAGGATATTGGTCAGCTATGGTTCGCTAACCCTGACGCTAGCATATGTAGCTATGGATGCCTGCCTCATCGGACAAGCGTCTTCTCTCCCGAAGCGGTGAGATATTAAAAGCTATCGGCAGTACTTCTCCGTAACTTCCACCGTCAATTCCTCTTCACCCCCTCCCCCCCCCACACACACACACTTTTCTTCTAAACTGAACAATACAGCCCTGCTCCTCCAGTGTTATTTGTACTGCAATTAGCGTGACTTTCATCTTCCACCAAAATTTGGAATTAGCAGTTTGAAATGACGCCTTCTTTCAGTTCTAAACAGCGAAAGATTAGTGTTGCCTTGTTGTTTTTATTTCCCTAGAGGGAAGATACGAAACTGAAATAATTACCAGAATATCCCAGGCCAAGTCAGCATTTATGAAAATGAAAAACATTATCATCATCATCATCATGTGCCGTGCCGACTGGCGTTGGCTGTTATGCTTTTTCAGAGTACCCGATCCTTCATGCAGGCCATCAGTTCAGTTGGTGATCTCCTCTCACACCATCCCGCCAGACTGTCCAGTATCATTTCTCTTGGTCTTCCTCTTGATCTTCTTCCTTCTATTTTTCCCGTTATAATATTTTCAATGCCCCCTCTTCTCATTGCATGTCCTATGAAAGTACATTGTCTCTCTCTTATCTTTTTGACAAGGTTTTTTGTCTCTCCAGCTCTTCTCATACATTCTTCATTAGTTATTTTTGCTGTCCAGGGGATTCGCAACATTCTTCTAATAAACCACATTTCTGCTGCTTCCAATGATTTTTGTGCAGACTTGCCTATTGTCCATGATTCACTTCCATATAACAAGATAGGTTCAATATAGCATTTTAGGACTCGTTTTCTAACATTCATTGATAAAGATGTGTTAGCTAATATGTTTGTCATTCTCTGAAATGCAGTCTTTGCTTGGCCTATTCTGTTCCTAATTTCTGTTCTTCATTTTCCATCTGAAGTTATTACTGCTCCAAGGTATTTGAATTTCTGCACATGCTTTAGAATATTTCCGTTTAATTTAATACTGCATGCTGGTGGATTCTGTTTCTTAGATATAACCATAGTCTCTGTCTTTTTGATGTTCAAAGTAAGGCCTTTCTATTCACTTTCTTTGGCGACTTTATCCAAGAGATTTTGCAGGTCTTGTTGGTTCTCAACTATCAGTACTGTGTCGTCAGCATACCGAAGGTTGTTAATATTGTATCCTCCAATTTTTATGCCTGGTTCTGTGATGATTGTTCTTAGAATATTCTCGCTATACAGAGAAAAAAGGTCTGGAGATAGTACACATCCTTGTTGCACCCCTTGTTTTATAGGTTGATATTTTCAATTCTATTTTCAACTCGAACTGCTGCTTCTTGGTGCCAGTATAGATGTTTTACAATCCTCAGGTCTTTGCCGTCTATATTGATGTCTTCAAGAATTTTAATAATTTCATTATGTTTCACCTTGTCAAATGTCTTGGTGTAATCAATGAAGCATAAGTAGAGATCTTTCTGTACTTCTAAAGCTCTTTCTGTTAGTGTTCGTAAAGCATAAATGGCATTGTGTGTTCCTTTTCCTTCAACAAATCCAAACTGTTCATCTGCTATTTCCATTTTTATCTTTTTCCGTGTTCTTCTCATAATAATTCTCAGAAGTAGCTTCGTTATGTGACATGAGAGGCTGATAGTCCGGTGGTCGTCACATTCGAATGCACCTGGTTTCTTTGGTAGTGCTATAAACATGGATTTAATCAGGTCAGTGGGAATATAACCACTGTTGTAAATGTCATTCAGTAACTTGGTTAATATTTTTATTCCTGTCTCCTCTAGTGCCTCTATGAAAAACATATTATGCAAAAAAGTTCTGTTATTGATTGTCAAAAAAGAGTTATTCAGTGCTACACTAAAACCCATATTGTTATATGGATGCGAAGCATGGGCAGTAACCAAGAGCACTCAAAAGTGGCTCCTGATAAAAATTATGAGAATACCATGGTTACCCAAGAAAACAAGTAAAGAGGTTATAAGCAAGGCTGTGTAGACGAGAGAAATTATGGCAAAATTCTGAACACGACAACCCAGACGTATAGGACATGTTTTGAGAAGATGCAGACTGAAACATCTAGTGACAACGTGAAAACTGGAGGACAAAGGGACAGAGAAAAAAAACAAACAAACAAGATATATGATGGACTAAAAGAGTGGCATAGGGCACAGTCCAACACACATCTTACAGAATGAGCAATAGATTATGGTTGTGGAAATCAATGACGACCAAAGCCTGACTGGCACGGGCCAGATATATATATATATATATAATATATATATATATATATATATAGAGAGAGAGAGAGAGAGAGAGAGAGAGAGAGAGAGGAGATTAAATCTTGTTCTATCGTCAAGGTGATATTGAAGTACAAGTACTTATTTAATGAAGAGTAGACTGTGGTGATTTGCTTGAACATATGGAATAGATCCAGGAAACGAGTCTTTCGACAGACCTCAAAACCACGACGAGCCCTACTCCTCTCTCTCTCTCTCTCACTCACTCTCTCTCTCTCTCTCTCTCTCTGAACCTTAAGTGCCGAGGGCACATGGGCTTCCGCAAGAGTTTTCCACAAATGCCTGTCCTTTGCCTTTTTTTCTGCTCTTTGCCAGGTGAGTCCTCTACTGATCCTTTCTGTTGTTCTTCTCCATGTCTCTTTTGGTCTACCCTTACTTCTGTTCCTCTGTGGTGTCCATCTTAGTGCTATTTTTTTTAGTGAGTTGTCAGTCATTCGGTGCACATGTCACAACTATCGTCAGCGTCTTTTCTCAGTAATTGCTATCAGTGGCTTCATCTGCATTTATGCCAACAAGATGTTATTTCTTATGGTGTTTGGCCGTAATAATTTTCTAATTCTTTGTAAAAATTTAGTCTGGAAAGAATTCAGCTTGTTTTCTATGGTTTTGGTGATTTTTCGAACATTCACTTAGCACATTACTCTTAAATATCCTTATTTTCGTCTTCATGCTTAGTTTTTTTAGATTTTCATATAGCCTGCAGCATTGCAAAAGCTGGTTTGCTCTAGTAAGTCTGCTGTTGATGTCCTCTGTGCTGTATCCATTTTCTACTACTCTACTGCCAAGATATACAAGTTCGTTGACCTCATCCACTAACTAGCTATCTACTAAGTACACTTCTGTTGTTCACATTTTGCTTCATTTCCTCCGTTAATCTTTAATCTTACACTAGGCAGGATGAAAGAAAATCAAAGTCTGTTACTAGGAGCAGACCGGAAGAGGTTGGATGTGGTCTTGACCAGGTCCAATTAGCCGGCCATGTTAACCATCCATCGCTTTGGTGCAGACATTTCTGCTTCGAACAGTGCTGTCTTAATATCTGCAACGTACTGTAACCCGGCTAAAGATAATGCTAAGAATATTACATATCCAGAATTAACAGTCTTTCAAGTCTAAAAACATGGCTTGACCATGAATAAGTCTTACGCTGTGACCAGACAAAGCACTACCTTAAGATAAGATAATATAGAAGAATCATTTACCCCGAAGCGTTGTCGTTTCAGAAGTAAAAAAAAAAAAAAATGATATATCACAGCTTGCAGTTTCTTTCTTTACTGTTTAAATAGTTCTTCCATACATTATCAATGCACGTACTATCTATTTACAGCCTGCAATTTCTGTCGTCTACTATTTAAATCGTTCTTGTATACATTATCAATGTACGCACTATCTGTCAACTGGATACAGAGATATCCTTTCAATAAAGTCTATTTAACATTAAGCTGCTTTAGAAAATACCTCACAATGTTACAGGTTCCCCCCGCCCTTTTTTACAACTGTATTTCTTGCAGAACCAGTCACAGCAAAGCGAGCAATCTCAACAACGAAGAACTAAGCACATCCTGTGTAAAATGTGTCCTATATGCAGTGGTAGTCGTAGAGGGAGAGTTTCGTTGCACCTTTGATCTTCATAGGCTAATGAAAAGTATGCAGTGCAGCCCTGCTTATTTCAGTCAGGGCAGTATATGGCAATTTTTAAGAGGACATTTGCAATACAGTCTTTTCTACCATTTAGCCAGCTCTTAACAAGTTAAAAAAAAAAAAAAACTTTTCAACACAGCAATGAATTAACGTCATACAAGAGTGAGGGGATGAGGGAGGGGGAGATAACTGGACGGCATAAACAGCCATCCGCTGTAGGTTGACAGTGTGCTCCCTTGTCGGTGGAAGTCTTAAAAATAAATACATTTTTGCTTGTGTCTACATAACTTAAATAGCTCTGAATGGTGAACTATATGGGAACTATATGTTGAAGCGCCCACATGATCACAACTGCCTGATCTGGGCAGATAGTAGCAGGTCTATTATCTAGACTGGACATCACCATTCCTCCTTATTTCATCTCTCCCCTCCTCTCCTTTGTAGACCTGCTACTATTTGTTCTGCACCACTGAGTTGCAACAAAACAGCCCTTTAAATAAGCAGGGGGTATTTAAATATGACTCCGCAGAAGAATGTTGTTCGTAAGGCTGTTAGAACTATTCAGACAAGAGTACATACCAGAATACATAGTTATATATCTTACTTACATGTGTACTCGAGCGCACATTAAAATAGAATCATATACGGACAGCTACAATCACAATTTCTCTGTTAATGTACTGGAAATCAATCTCAAGCAAAGAAACTCTTCGGTCGAAATGTCCCTCATATTGCCCACGCATAAACTGCTAAAACAAACATGACATATTTAGCAGGTTCAGACACAGAGAAAAGTAACGGAATTACCAGAGAAACTAGTTTAAAATCTCCTGCCAAAGCAAACCGACTGACCCACTACCTGAACAACTGTAAAACTAATAGGAATTTCCCAGCACGTATTATAAGTTTTCACAACAATCCTGACACATTGGGGTTTTTTTTCTTCCTTCATTCGATGTGCACAGGTAAACAGGATCTCTTTTTTTTTTCACAGGTGTATTATTCCAGTATGGGCGTATTTAGGACGTGACCGACCTCTAGAGCAGAGGTACCGTGACATGAGTAGTCATCAAGTTTCACCCCTGGTGTAAGCCGGTTTAGGCAATCTGCCCTAGTATGGATGTATATAGGACGTAGTCGGCCTCTAGAGCAGATGTGCCGTGGTATGAGTAGTTCTCGCCGCCAGACTACTGGACATACCGATTAAACTTCGCTTTATCCTTTCCATCACCTTTTTTCACAGCGGCGCCGCACGGCAACCCTAATCGCATTTTCGCATTTTTTTCACTGGCCGGAAGTTTCACCCCACGCGCGGCAGTCGAAGAATCTCGCCAGCTGTGTCTTAATTTAACCTCTGTGTTAAGTCGGTTTAGGCAATCTGCCCCAGTATGGGTGTATATAGGATGTGACCGGCCTCTAGAGCTATCTGAGTGGCTCTGCCCTCGAGACTACTGGTTACGTCACTTAATCCTTTCCTTCACCTTTTCCACAGCGGCACCGCGCGGCAACCCTAATCGTATTTTTTTTTCATTGGCCGTGCGGAGTTTCACTCCACGCATGGGAGCTGAAGAATCTCGCCCGCAGCAGGTTTTAAATCAGAGTTTTCCTTCTTCTAGATGAGCTACCAACTAAGACTCTTATCTACTCGAAGCGTCTGGTTTTCAGGCGCCAGATATTCGCCTTTCGCCCCTTCTCTTTTCAGTTCCGCCACGGGAAGGCCAGGAGCTGGACTTGGACTGTCAGAGGTTATTTGAGACGCACGCCTTGGAGACATTTAATTGGAGTTGAGAGCCTATCCCCCACCCTACCCCCGGCTACAACAGTCCTTAGAACCTCAGGGGAATAATATGGACAACCCTGCTCTAGGTGGCGTCATTTTGTTAATGTTCATAAATAGTAATATAACATTTAAACCCGACAGTGTCAAGACACATATAAAATGGCCTAGATCTATTCAGATTTGTCGCTGTCAAAGATAACGTTTCTGTCGCAGCAGACTGTACAGACCACCAGCTAGTATGAGATATGTTTAGTCTAGCTTACCTAGTAATTTGTGCAGTCAATAGTGCCCCAGTATTTGCTACAGAATGAGGGCCCAACTGCTGGCGAATGTTTCTCTTGTGTGTTTTAATTCACCCGTAATGTATCAGTATTTGGTCGTGAAGTTTAATCAATATTAGAAGTATATGTCCAACGTCAGTTCTTATTAATCCTTACTGAATTATATTTATAGACAGTAGCAGTGATTATTATTAGTTTTGTACGTCGTTAACGACAACAGTCGACCAAGACCCTATCTCATCTCCTCATGTTTCTTATACTGTAGCCAGCTGATGTGTATCTTCTACCTGGCTAAAGGGGGGGGGGGACGCAGAGAGACACGAGGGGGAGGGGAAGTCCTATGGTGGTGGAGTCTGCAGTGAAGCTTATAACTGTACATTCCACACAGACACTGTAACCCATTCTATACGCCTGAACATTATCGCGGCATCGGCGGCAAAGAACAAGAACAAATTATAGAAGAATAAGAACAAATATACTCTCCTTTCTAGCTCTAGGAGAATCGGGATCAAAAGTATATGAACTTGACGAAATAAAATAAATCGAAACTGATGAGAAAATTTTGCAGTGTGAGCGTAACGATAGGCATCTCTCTCTCTCTCTCCCTCTCTGAACTTTTAAGTGTCCAGTGCCACATGGGAGCTTCCGCAGGGTTTTCCACAAACGCCTGTCATTCGTCTCTCTCTCTCTCTCTCTCTCTCTCTCTCTCTTTTTTTAAGAGTGGACATGGCTGTGGACATTATGGGGTGAAGGTCAAGAGACAGCTTATCCAAACGTTCCATCAAAGTATGAGACAGCGAGATGGAGATTCTTTGCTGTTTGAACAGCCGCTGTGACAACAGCACGCAATGGCTGTAAATTAAGGGGTGTGGGAGGGAAGGGAGGAAGTGTTATAGAAGAGGTCTGCCCCAGGGCAGCTCAACCTGCGCTCAGGTGAAACTGGCGGTGCTGCTGTTGATTGGTTACGCCAGGGTTTCTCAACCCCTCAGCAAGAGCTGCGTGCCTAATTCCTCCACGCCATATATAATTTATTACAGTAACAGACTAGGGGGAATGGATGCGCTGAGACGTTTTAATTCGATATGGTAGTTCATGAGAAGAAAATAAACATAAAAGGGTTGAGACACCAAGAGTTACACTACGAAAGGTTGATTGATAGATTCGCGGCCTAAGGCACAAATAATTGAAAGCACAGGTGATATTAGGTGCATTTGTAGATCAGGTTAATGTAAGATTAAAAACTAAGTTTCAAGAAATTAACTGTAACCAATTTTTATTTAAAGGATACTGAAGTGGTAAGGGGTGGCAGAAATTGAGAAAATGGATAACGTTTCTCATCGAGCAGTCATTTGCTACCTCTGCATCAAGGGCTTACCACTGAAGGAGATCCATGAGGATATGATAGAGACTCTAGGGGAGAGTGCCCCTTCTTACAGCACAGTGAAGAAATGGGCAGCTTAATTCAAACATGGAAGGGAGAGTCTGGAAGATGATCCCCGTCCAGGAAGACCAAGAACGGTAACCACCGACAGAATCCATGACATGATAATGGAGGATCGACGACTAACTGAGCGGTACATTGCTACTGAGTTGGACATCTCCCAGGAACGTGTTCATGCCATTATTCACAATGATCTTCAAATGACAAAGGTTTCTGCTCGATGGATCCCGAAACTTCTTGGAGCTGATCATAAACGACAGTGTCTCAACATGTCAAGAGACAATCTTGGCCATTTTTCTGCACATCCTGAAAAGTTTCTTCAGCAATTTGTGACTATGGATGAGACTTGGGTTCATCATTTTCAACCAGAAACCAAAGAACAGTCAAAGCTGTGGAAATAACATGGATCCCCACCTCCAAAGAAAGCAAGGGTGGTTCTGCCTGCAAGCATTGTGATGGCTTCCATCTTTTAGCATTCAGAAGGTGTGCTGTTGGTAGACTATCTTCAAAACGGCAGAACGGTCCAGGGCTATAACGTTAATCTTGTGAAGCAACTGCGGTTCCAAATGAAGGAAAATCGTGGAGGGAAATTGACGAGAGGAGTCATCTTTCAGCAAGACAATGCTCCAGTTCACAGGTTGGCAGTGGCAATGGCTGCCATTCATGAATGGGGCTTCCAGCTTCTTTAACATCCTCCTTATTCTCCAGATTTGGCCACTTCGGATATTACTTGTTTACCAAACTCCAAAAAGAGCTCAGCGGTCGCAAATTTGCTTCAGATGATGACGTCATTCATGCTATAGACCACTTTCTACTGGCACAAGATGCTGGCTTTTACAAAGAAGGGATCCGTATGCTCCAGGGTCGCTGGACTAAGTGCATAAACTTGCAAGGGCTATGTTGAGAAATAACCCAAAAAAAGTTGTCCACAAATAATCCGTTGTACCTTATGCCGCGAACTTATCAATCACCCCTCGTATCAATGGTGAACTTTTTGAGCACGCGTGTCCGTTTTCTTTACCATTTTGTGAACAGCCCACAGTTTATCGCGACTGGAGGCCCAACTGTGGCGTCGGTGTTCGTTTGTG
The DNA here is from genome assembly GCA_009760885.1 of Achatina immaculata. Classification (NCBI taxonomy): domain Eukaryota; kingdom Metazoa; phylum Mollusca; class Gastropoda; order Stylommatophora; family Achatinidae; genus Lissachatina; species Lissachatina immaculata. The sequence goes on along the minus strand of CM019691.1, from coordinate 26,050,825 downwards.
AATTTAGAGGTTCAGAAATAGGACTGAAAATGTCCAAGCATCCCTATAAATTAAAAAAAAAAACTAGATCTTTTCGAGTGTTAACCAGGTTCTCAATCCACCCCTTCTTCCTCTCTCTGCTGTCTCTCACACCCCCCCCCCCCCCGTCTTCTCTCACACCCCACCCCACCCACCACTCTCCTTTAAAAATAATTCAGCGTTGACTTTATTTGCATGTACACATAAGCTAAACTCCTCAACTGTGATTAAGATACAGATAGATAGTTACTACAGATACACAGGTGCTACAGATACATAGCTACTGAAGAGAAACTGGAACATCACTTTTAAAAAAAAAAAAATTCTCGAACGTACAATTATATGGAATATATGTTTTAAAAAATGTAGGGATAACATTTTTAAAACTTTTATTCTTAATGTGGAAAAAACCCTTGACATTGAGAGACTGATATGTCTTGAGATTTCAACGGAATTCTGAATGGTGTCTTTGGTATTGGAGTGGTTTCTACATATTAAAAAAAATTATTATTAAATAAAAACGTAAAATAAAAACAGCTAAAAGATGACGTTGAAAAATTCATAGAATTTTGAAATGTATTCATTCCTATTAACGCCCCAATCATTCTGACTCAAGAAAATACCTAGCTCCCAAATTCCTCTATACTCCAGAGCTAATGGGGGATGCCTGAGGTGATATTTTTGTGAGAGTTACCACAGTAGCCATTTATCTAATTCATCGTTATTTGTAACATTAAGAAAAAAAAACATGGCCTTTTACCCTTTTTCAACACCAAACACATACAAGCACGCATGTACTCGTGCAAGCAACCTTTATCTAGGGTTGAATCTGCGACAGAGTCGAAAAAAAAAATTGAAAAGAAAAATTCGACAACTCTGAAATAAATAAATTAAATAAATAAGTACTCTCACCTTTTGCAACGCATCAACGGACATTGAAACAGTCAAATTACAAGTATATCGATTGCTACAATATCTGTTGTTTTTTTCTTGTAATTAAAGATAAAAAAGACAGCTCTCTCTCTCTCTCTCTCTCTCTCTCTCTCTCTCTCTCTCTCTCTCTCTCTCTCTCTCGTCTAGAAATTGCTAAATGTTGCATTTATGTTAAGCATGTTCGCAAGAGCACGGTAATATACTGTGAACTCTTTGGTGAATTAATAAGAGCAATATAAATCAATTATAACACATTCTAACAGTTAATTATAACTCAGCCACACCAGTAACCGTTATGGGTTGAAATGAAGACAATGTGTGGAAACTATAATTGCTTTACTACAATATTAATATTTGTAATCTGCTGTTTTTATTTTCCTGTGTCACGTGTTAGGATTCTTTTGGATTTCATAGTTTTTGTTTCTTTTTTTTTTCACCTTTAAGTTTTTCTATTATTGTCAAGTTTTCAAAATGCTGTCTTCTCATTTCATATTAAAAGCATTACGAGTTGGGGGGTTGGGTGGGGGTGGGGGTGATGGTGCTTTTTTTTGTTCAGAAAAAAACCCCCCCACAGCTTTGTTGCTCGTAGAAATTTCAGTACGTTTACACGGCTGGCAGAGGCTAACGAAACACGAATTTAACCTTCCTTATATTTATGCAGTATTTATAAAACACTTCATTGTAACCGGTGTGTAAAAGGAGGTGGCCGGGTTCAGTTACAGCTGAGTGCTGTAACTCTTCTTTCGGCTACTCTTTATCAACGTGTTTCCAGTTCACCCACTTGTTTTTCGATGCCGATCTCTGATAATAAACGTGTACATGCCGCACGTTTTCTGGATATTTTTGTTGACTCCTTTGGCACTGTTCTTTCTCATTAGGCGCCGTGCCGGATGGCGTCGACGATCATGTTTCTCTGTCTAGTGCGATCCTCGATGTTTCTGATAAATTCAGACGGGTTTCTTTTTCCATACCGCTTGATCTCTGTTTCTCATGGCTTCCCTCCCCTTATTCCCGCTGAATTGTCCAGATATTACCAAGTTTTCTAACTTCTGTTTTTCTCACGATGTCTCCAAGAAACTCACTCCTTGTTGAGTTAGTCTTTTTGAAACAAGACTAGAGGAGAAAACCGTGTACACACCACACTTTCATTCCCGAGTTGAAACGAATAAGAAAAATATCATTTTATAGAAGGAAAAAAAAAGCAAAATTAATGTAAAACCGAAAAGACAGTAATATCTCTACTTTTCATACTTGCTTTGGCTGAACAGATGGACTGTGATGTGTCAGGGGTTTTATTTTAATTCTCGCTCAACTTCTTATTCTTTGTCTCTGCCCTTAATGAAGTACATTAATTAAATCGTTTAATGGTGTGTAAAACTGCTGCTCTTATCAAATTTGATGCCATATATTTAATAACAATAACTGGTTTTTTAAAAAAAACTGGGGAGATTAAAAAATATCACTTTTACCTTATGTGACGTGGACATTTTTTGTGCGTTATATTTTTGAAGGAGCGTTTGCTTTGTTCACCGTCGACGTCCTAGCAACATTTGTGACTGCAGTGTACATTGAATTATTTAAACAATTGAATTATTTAAACAATAAGAAACAATACAAATTGTTACTGAAATTAAGTACAAAACGTGCCATTTTTCTGTATGAAGTCGAAAACTAGCAGCACAATTAACACTGCAGGGAAAGAAGGATAGACAATAATTATTCGAGTTTGTTATTAAAAGAAAGCAGGTAGAGAACCGGACAACCACGATCTAACTCACAGGAATGAACAATGGCGACGGTGAAGGAAATATTTGGACAAGCTGAGAAAGCATTTAGACGATGATGTGGTGTGGTTTGGGGGGGGGGTGACTACGAGGCCTTCTACATGTCAAAAAATTGATGAATATTTCAAGAGGAAGTGTACACATCTTGCCTACTAGGTTACACTTTCAACCATTTCACATTTTGATAAGAAATCTCATATGGATCGAGGAAGTCTTAGCACAACCGAGTTGTCTATCGCTAGATAAAAGTGACCAACTTTTCAAGTTTTGCTGTTTGTACCAGCCTCTTCAGTGATCTGTTAATGTTTTACTTGCAATTTTGTCGCTCTGTTCATTCCTGTCTCTCATAATTATGCTTTGCTTATAATGTGTATTTTGTTGGTTTAATTCATTCTCCGAGAAAAGCATCCGTCGCTACTGTATGGCTGCTTCTTTAGCGAAATGAATTAAGTGTAAGTCTGTATTAGTTGTATTTCAATCTTACCTTTTGGTTTCCTTTTAGTGCGAAGTTCATTCATTTTTATCAACATTTAATGGTTTTAAGAAAGCAGCTGATTCCACGAAAATATTAAGTGTATTTTCCAAAGTTAACACAAGTCCTCACCTGATCGTCTTGTCTCCTTTTCAGGTCCCAGGCCTCTCCCTCGAACACACGCCAACGCACACAGGGCTGCGAAATGTTGGCGCGTATCTCTGGCTAGTTTTCAAGGCCTTCGCTGTCGACCGTTGGGGGTGATCTCAGCACAAAAGGGTTCGACATGCCTGATTAGTGAACTAGGACCCAATATTTGCGCAGTTTACAACAGTGCTCCCCAAACTACAGCACAGGTGTAATATACATCAGGTGCTACAGCACATGTGTAATGTACATCAGGTGGTGTTGTCTTTTCCTACAGAGAACAAAATGGGTTGACAGACACTGAAGATTCGGCCAAAGTTAGAGATGAGTAGTGAAGCTTTACTAAAAGACGTGGAGAGGGAGGGGGAGGAGTAATTACAATCAAATACAATAGAAGGAAGCTAATTTTTCATCAAATACGTTATAAAGGCCAAAATAAACGACAAAACAGCAGAAAAACACTAGTACAAAGTGTTACTGTGGACATCTTTAAAAAAAATAATAAACAAGGGTGCTTAACAGTCCTATAGATTATACGAAAGTATATGCTGTATATGCCAGGTGCAAAGGAGTGTGACGACCACCGGACTATCAGCCTCTCATGTCACATAAGGAAGCTACTTCTGAGAATTATTATGAGAAGAACACGGAAAAGAAAAATGGAAATAGCAGATGAACAGTTTGGATTTGTTGAAGCAAATTTATGCCATTTATGCCTTACGAACACTAACAGAAAGAGCTTTAGAAGTACAGAAAGATCTCTACTTATGCTTCATTGATTACACAAAGGCATTTGACAAGGTGAAACGTAATGAAATTATTAAAATGCTTGAAGACATCAATATAGACGGCAAAGACCTGAGGATTGTGAAACATCTATACTGGCAGCAAGAAGCAGCAGTTCGAGTTGAAAATAGAATTGGACAATATCAACCTATAAAACAAGGGGTGCGACAAGGATGTGTACTATCTCCAGACCTTTTTTCTCTGTACAGCGAGAATATTGTAAGAACAATCATCACAGAACCAGGCATAAAAATTGGTTTGGAGGATACAATATTAACAACCTTCGGTATGCTGACGACACAGTACTGATAGCTGAGAACCAACAAGACCTGCAAAATCTCTTCGATAAAGTCGCCAAAGAAAGTGAACAGAAAGGCCTTACTTTGAACATCAAAAAGACAGAGATTATGGTTATATCTAAGAAACAGAATCCACCAGTATGCAGTATAAAATTAAACGGAACTATTCTAAAGCATGTGCAGAAATTCAAATACCTTGGAGCAGTAATAACTTCAGATGGAAAATGCAGAACAGAAATTAGGAACAGAATAGGCCAAGCAAAGACTGCATTTCAGAGAATGAGAAACATATTATGCAACACATCTTTATCAATGAATGTTAGAAAACGAGTCCTAAAATGCTATATTGAACCTATCTTGTTATATGGAATTCTTCTTCTTCTTCTTCTGCTTCTTTGTTCGCTTCTACCACCAAGACCGCCCCACAATCCTACTGAATTTACACCTGTGGTCCATGTTAAGTCCTGTGGTCCCCCGTGTGGTCCCCAAAAGAACCACACGGGATCCCCGAGAGGACCATATGGGGTTCAGAGTATCGCAGGGCTTGAGCCTGTATTCTTGGTGGGTCCGGGAAGCGGGATTGCGTGACACCGTGGTTTTCGTTGCACCAGTTTAGTCTAGAGTTGGACTGTCTCACCGGAAGACCTTGACGTGTTTTAGATATCAGCATATCCCCGCTGGGTGAGAGGTGTTAGCCCACCTAGGCCAGAGTTGGACTTTCTCACCGGAAAACCTCAACATGTTTTAAGATACCCATGTATAATCGCCGGGTGAGAGATGGTTGCCCATCCAGTCCAGTGTTGGACTTTCTCACCGGAAAACCTCAGCGCAATTAGGATATGCATACATCCCCGCCGGGTGAGAGGTGGTTGCCTATCTAGACTGCCCTGGTCCAGTGTCTCCGACTTCAGCATTTTGTGGTCGTGGCCGCTACCCTTCCTAGTTGTGACCAGGATGGAGCTTTTGTCCAGGAGGATGAATCCTCGCCATTAATGACTTACAACCCTGGGTTGAGCCGGTTTAGGCATATTATCCCAGTATGGGCGTGTTTGGGACGTGACCGACCTCTAGAGCAGAGGTACCGTGACATGCGTAGCCTTCAAGTTTCACCCCTGGTATTAGCCAGTTTAGGCATATTTCACCAGTATGGGTATATATCAGGCATGACCTACCTCTAGAGCGGAGGTGGTGTGACATGCCGGGCCATCAAGTTTCACCTCTGGTGTGTGCCGGTTTAGGCATATTTCACCAGTGTAGGTGTGTTTCGGACGTGGCTGGCCTCTAGACCAGAGGCGCCGTGGTATGTGTAGCTCTTGCAGCGATACTACTGGACATACCGATTAAATTTCACTTTATCTTTTCCTTCGCCTTTTCACATCAGTACCACACAGCAACCTTTGTTCCTTTTCCGCATTTTCTTCCTTGACCGAGAGGAGCTTCACTCCACGCGCGGCATTTGAAGAGTCTCGTCAGCAGTGTCTTAACCTCTGGTTCATGCATTCCACCCGATATGACTGCACTCAGGACGTGGCAGACCTCCAGACCAGAGGTGCCTTGATTTGACCGTTTGCTTCGCCTTATCCTTTCTACCACTTTTTCCGCAGTGATGCCGCGCGGCAACCCCTTTTCACCTTTCTTCATTGGCCGGGAAGAGCACCGCTCCACGCACGGCAGCTGAAGAATCTCGCCAGCAGCGGTAGATGAGCTACCAAACGTGTCACTCATCTACCCTTCGCCCCTTCTCCTGTCAGTTTAAACAGTTCTGCCACGGGAAGGCCAGGAGCTGGACTTGACTGCCAGAGGCTGTTTGAGACTCACGCCTCAATAGCAGTCCTTAGAACCGTTATATGGAAGTGAATCATGGACAATAGGCAGGTCTGCACAAAAATCATTGGAAGCAGCAGAAATGTGGTTTATTAGAAGAATGTTGCGAATCCCCTGGACAGCAAAAATAACTAATGAAGAATGTATGAGAAGAACTGGAGAGACAAAAAAACCTTGTCAAAAAGATAAGAGAGAGACAATATACTTTCATAGGACATGCAATGAGAAGAGGGGGCATTGAAAATATTATAACAACAGGAAAAATAGAAGGAAGAAGATCAAGAGGAAGACCAAGAGAAATGGTGTGAGAGGAGATCACCAACTGAACTGATGGCCTGCATGAAGGATCGGGTACTCTGAAGAAGCATAATAGCCAGCGCCAGTCGGCAGGCACCTGATGATGATGATGATGATACTGTATATAGATTACTGAAAACAGTCAGGAACTGGATTCACCAGATGCGATTTCGACCGCTGTTTAGATGTGGTTTTATAGCATTACTAAGAACGTAATCGTCATGAGGGAAACGAAGTTGGTTTTTTTTTTTTTTGTAATATGACTCACTCTCTGGGAAAGAATCTGTTATGAGGAAATGGAAACAAACGGAAGTCGATAGTCGTATGCGTTCAGATCGATTTTTTAGTTTCATTAAATCAAAATAGTGTTTTATGTCAGTTTCTCTGATTTTGCTTCTTTCGCTTGGAGGTAGTCCAGATCTGGGGTCCGGATCTATCCAGTGTCATGCAGGGGTTGGCGGCCATGCTGTTACACAGTTCTCTATTCTGCGTGTTAAATAAAAGCTGGACTGGTGTTCTTTCTCCACGCCACTTCATCAATCCATCTGTCATCTTCTCTCTTTGCCCCAGTCTCTTTTGCCCTCTATCATCCCTATTGTTATCAGATATTACAAACCACCTGCTCTCATGATGCATCCTATGATTTAGAAGTGTCTCTTCCTGAATTTTTTTTTAATTGCATGTCTCCCCTCTTCTGCCTCTTTCATGACCGCTTCGTTTGATCTCTTCGTTGCCCATGGTATCTTTGGCATTCTTCTAAGGAGCCACGTTTCCACGGCCTCCAGGCTGCACTGTACTTCCCTGGTGACTGTCCAGATGACAGTTTTAAGCGGGGCCCGTAGCGGATGAAAATAGAAGAGCTAATCAGTTCAACAGGACACTGCTGGCGAGACTCTTCGGATGCCGCGCGTGGAGTGAAGCTCCTACCGGTCAAGGAAAAAACTGGAAAAGAAGTAGGGTTGCTGAGCGGCATCGATGTGAAAAGGTGAAGGAAAGGATAAAGTGAAGTTTAATCGGTATGTCCAGTAGTATCGCTGCGAGAGCTACACATACCACGGCGCCTCTGCTCTAGAGGCTGGCCACATCCGAAATACACCTACACTGGTGAAATATGCCTAAACCGGCTCACACCAGAGGTGAAACTTGAAGGCTACGCATGTCACGGTACCTCTGGTCTAGAGATCGGTCACGTCCCAAACACGCCCATACTGGGATAATATGCCTAAACCGGCTCAGGCCAGAGTTGTAAGTCACTAGTGGTGAGGATTCGTCCTCCTGGACAAAAGCTCCATACTGGTCACAAATAGGAAGGGTAGCGGCCACGTCCACAAAATGCTGAAGTCGGAGACACTGGACCAGGGCAGTCTAGATAGGTAACCACCTCTCACCCGGCAGGGATGTTTGCGTATCCTAATCGCGCTGAGGTTTTCCGGTGAGAAAATCCCACTTTGGACTGGATGGGCAACCACCTCTCACACGGCGGTGATACACGGGTATCTCAAAACACGTCGAGGTTTTCCGGTGAGAAAGTCCAAGTCTAAACTAAACAGGTGTCTGTAGCAGCTGCGTTATCTAATGAGTATTAAGTGCACAATTAAGAGTTTATAACAATACAGTATTGCATATAATATGGTAGTCAGCAACTTGTATGTAGTTGGAAAAGTGGTCCTATATTTAAAAAATAAGTTTGAGAACCACTGGTGTAAGCCACAGGATCTGATCTTGTAGAGACAGGAAGAAAGAAACGATTAACGAAAGAGTAACAGTTAATCATCAGCGAAAATGAACAGAATGACAAAAGTAAACGCTAAGGCCATTACTGTTAAAATCATTCCATCATCATAATGTTTTCTAGAATAGCGGTAGCGAATCCACGCCTCAAGGACCAAAACTGGCATACGGGCAAATCTTTGGGGCATTTAATAGTCCCAAAACTTCACACTTCAGGATATACTTTGTATGTTGTCCATAAATATTTGACATAAAGTTTATTGTAGAAGCTACACGATGCATTCACTTGGGAAGAATATTTTTAAGAACAGCCCTTTTATTTAAGAATCTTTAAAATGCAGTCGTTTATTTCATTCTTTTGTTTTACGTATATGAAATGAAAAATAATGAAATGCAGTACTTTATGGTTTATTTAAACTAAGTAGCAATCAGTTCTGTTTATGTTTTTATCAAAACAGGTACCAATGGGGTTACCAATCATCTAATAAATCTGTGTTAAGTGTCTGTACAACAACGGAAGTGGCATCATCAGAGCAATAGGGGGACATTCTGAACCCTTTATTATTAAATCTGGCGTTCGACAAGTTTGCTTCTTATCGCCGCTGCCACTTATAACATATATCGAAAACATCTGTAGAGAAGATGGACTGATAAGGACAGCAAAAAATCAATAGAATGAAATAGAACAAACAGAAGACGACATAACCATAACGAACTATTATTTGCAGATGACCAAGCTCTAGTTGCCGACTCAGAAAAAGGCTTGCAAAATCACATTAATAGATTGAGTGATGCATGCAAAGAACACAGTATGAAAATTAACTTAGGCAAAACAGAAATCATGACCGTCAGAAGAGTAGACACACCAATAAACATTACACTGGAAAACCATACTTTGAAGCAAATAACGCATTTCAACTACCTCGTAAGCATTTTCTCAACAAAAGGAAAAATAGACATAGAGTTTGAAAACAGATGTAACAAAGCGAACCAACTTATCGGGCAAACAACTCCCATACTAAACAACAAGCATGTCTCATTGGAAACTAAAAGAACAATCTATAAGACAATCTTCATACCATCTTTGTGCTACCAATGCCAGGCATGGACGCTGACAGCAAAAGACAAAAGGAAAATTACAACTGAAATTAGATTATTTAGAAGAATACTTGGAATATCAAGAATAGACAGAATCAGAAATGATGTCATTAGAAATAAAGTAGGAGTTGAACCTTTCCTGGCCTATATTAAAAAACAGCAAATAAAATGGTTCGGTCATGTATCACGACTACCAACAGAACGTGTACCACAGAGAGCAATGTTTTACAGGCCACACAAAGGCAGAGGAAGGGGCCGCCCATGCAAACGATGGACCGATGGTATAGCAGAGTCCCTGAACGTCTCAATGTACGAAGCCAACAGGCGAGCCATTGGGAGACAATTGCACTTCACTTCTACACCTAACAGTAAATGAGGAAGGACAAGACAAGATAAAACAGGAACTCCAGAGAGTTTTTTCGCCAAAAGAATGGTCGGCCTGGGCAACAGCAGCCCGCGATGTGCAGCTCGGCGCGGCTGACAGTTCTGATTGCTAAAAGTAAAGGGGAGCTACATGCTCTTCTGGACATCGTGGCTCGTGAAAGTAAAAGTAAAGGTCTCAGCCTGAATATAAAGAAGACTAAAGTGATGGTAATCTCAAAGAAAAGAATACCACCAAAATGTAGCATTACCATCAATGGCACAAATCTGAAACAAGTTGATAGATTCAAGTACTTAGGAACGATTATAACAGCTGATGGGAAATGTCACAATGAAATAAAAAGCAGACATGCTAAGGCCGAGTCAGCATTCCAGAAAATGAGACACATCTTGCGCAACAGATCCATATCAATGAAAACAAGATTCCAAGTACTTAAATGTTACATCGAGCCAATTTTGTTTTATTGGTGTGAAGCATGGTCCATGAATAAGAGAGTACAGCGAGAAATGGAGGCCATGGAAGTGTGGTTCATAGGAAGGATGTTGAAGGTACCATGGACAGCTAAGAAAACCAACGAAGAAGTCTTAAGAGAGACTGGAGTTAAAAAGCAAATTACAGCAAAGATCAGAGGCAGACAAATGAGATTTGTAGGACATTTTCTGAGAATAGGAAAATTGGAACACATTGTGGCAACTGGAAAAATTGAGATTAAGAAGAGACAGAGGAAGACACAGAGAGAGACAGAGAGAGAGAGAGGGAGAGACAGAGAAGTTACTGGATGGGTTGTCAGTGTGGCTAGGAAGAAAGTCACCGGCGGATCTCTGTCTAAACACAGAAGGAATTGTGGAGAGAAATGATCGCCTACGCCACGCAGCACGTCACTTGACTGATATATATATATATATAATTAAATACTCGGCATCAAGTGGAACGAATTCAAGAACAATGCAGAGATAAGACAGATGACTGAACAACAACCAGTCTCATGGGTGATCAGGAAAAGGAGATGGACATATGTTGGTCACTTGATGAGAAGAAATGATCAGAGAATCCCAAAACAAGCTATCAAGTGGAACACAACAGGCCAAAGAAAAAGGTAGACCGCGTGAAACTCTGAAGAGGACAATGTTAAGAAAGGCCAAATTAATCGACATAAAATCCCTTGATAAGGTTGAAAGACTCGCCGAAGACAGGACAAATTGGCGAACTACTTTGCGAGCCCTATGTGACGTTTAACGGCACGGGAAAGATATATATATATATATATATATATATATATATAATATTTATATATAATTATATGTTTTACTCCAACTCTTACCTTGATCTCGTCATTTCTGATTTTGTCTCTTATTTTGCATTTAGTATTCTCTTTAAACATTTCATTTCTGTCGTGATTATTTTCCTTTTGTTTTTATCTGTGTCCACATTTGATACTGACAGCACAGAGGTGGGAAGAAAATTGTACAGTATCCTTTTTGTTTCTGGTGTGTTGTATTTGTTTTTCAGTAAAGATAACATTTATCCAATGACCTTATTTGCTTTATTGCATCTGTTCTCAGTTTCGGTATCGATTCTCCCCGTAGGATGATACTTGTCTTCTGTCTCATATACCTTTCGGTGTTGAGAGGGACAAATAGACGTCTTGATAATGTTCGACGATTTGCTTCATATAATGGGATATTTAATGCCCCTGTAATTTCTTGTCTCCATCTCCTGCATGGAAGTGGGGGGGGGGGGAAAGGTGTCTTCCTCTGGCGTTTTGGGGGGGGGGGGGGTCTTCCTCTGTTACCTGCAAATCTTAGTGTGAATGTTTTCTGTGACATACTGTCTGATGGCAACCGTGTAACATGACCAAACCATTTGACTTGGTGTTTCTGGATTAGTGTAACACTGGTGTTACTTCCTAGTTGTGTGAAACTTATATAAAAAACTTGACTGTCCAGGAAGATTTTCTCTGAGATTTCTTCTTTGGCGGTGGTCAGGACGTACATTTATTAATTTTCATGCTGTGTTTTTATACGCCTTTGCGAAGTTCTGAGGAAGTTTCAAACTTCGTTTCAACGCAATATCCGTTTAGAATTTTAGAAAGCCATACCAAAATGGCGAAGAAAACACGCATGTCAAAAATAAAAGCGACAGAACGTGTCAAAAGGTGATGATGATCTTACACAGTTTCGTGTTTTTTGCTATTCATATCACAAACGGGCATAAAATTATCATAACATGGATACATATTCTATTTTTTTTAGAACTTTCATAGGCATTTTTATTTATTTGTGTGTATGTTTGCTGGCGAAATGCAACGGGCAGAGAAGTGGAAGAAAAGTACAGTGTTTTATATATGGAAGATTCATTCATTCAGTAAAAAAAATCCCTTTCGCAGATTTTCTCTGCATTCTTTATTGTGGCATAATTTAAAAACATGACATGTATACATAACGTGTTATACCGTGAAACTGTTGCCAAAACGAAGTTGTCTAGAACATACGTAAACACCCATTATAGTGCTTTGATGTGTTCATATTTGATTTAAACCAAGATGACAGGGAAGGACATGAAATGTAATACTCTAAGAATGGAAGAGAAGTAATGGATAGTGTAACATAAAGCTTTGTTTAACAACAGTGTAATAGTCTGGAGGTTAGTTAAAATTGAGAAACATAAGTGATATGTGGTACACATTTTGGTAATATCTTTAATTAATGCTCTTTTTCAAGGAAGAATGATTAGTAATAACTAGCAGTAAAAGGCATATGCTTCATTCTTATCAAAGAATTTATCTGTTCGAGATATGTGATATAAGATACATTTTGCCAGCAATTATCAAGGGTTCAGGGATTGAGATACATAGTAAGATACATCTTGTTGGCAGTTACCGAGAGTTCAGGATATGAGATATAAGATACATTTTGTAGGCGGTAAAATTTCAGCAGGCTTTGCTTTGGTCCCAGCAATTGCAAACCTGAGTTTGTTGCCACACATGATTAGCATCTTGAAAACAAGTTTCCATTGGGATTAGAAGTGGACTGCAGTGATTTTCTTTAAATCCCAGGAGCAGATCAGAAGAGCAAGCACCATCAGTACAGGGATCACATTATTTTACTCTGCCGGCCAGACTTAAAGTAATACAAAAGCTTGTTTTAGGGGCACCATTGGAAGTAAGAGACACCAGAGTATGGAAGTGACTTGTCTGTCATAGTGAAAATGGTAGGTTGAATCCATCCAGAAGGACCCCAGTTACTTAGTTGAAGAAATGAACATATGGTTCCTTCTTGAGCTGGGGAAGGAAAGCAGCCATGTCTGGTGCTGACCATGTCACATTCTCGTATGGTGATTTTTAATTTTTTGTTGGTTATGGACCCTTTTTTCAGGCTGAGAATGACTGTGAACTCTGCATTACAAAATAAAGCAATAAACAGAACCCAGATGACACTAAGATTTTAAAAAATCAAGCCAATCCATCTGCTGCTGGTCTGTGGACCTCATAAATCCTTCTATGAACCACAGGTCCATGTACTCCAGGTTAAGAACCAGTGCATGTGTCGAAAGGTTAAGGCCACTAACACCATATTCCCTAGGTGCCTCTTTGATATGATAGGGCTACATTTACCTTTTTTTTTTTTTTGGACTGGCAGTAGTGATAGAATCTTGGCCTGAGTGTCATCATTATACAGCTATCTTTTCACCTAGACACCAGATGATGTCTCAGAACTGATACACAATTAAAACCATTGCAAACAGTAGTATAAAAAGAAAACATGTTGCTGAATAGCACTAATGTGCTTTATGCTTAGACAGTTGGACATATGATGCCTCAAGAAAACATAAAAGACATAATGTGAAAAATATAACAAAATTGGAAGTATTCTGGGATGCAGAAGAAAACAGGTGGATCATGTTTGTAATTCAGTCTTTGTAATTCCTCTGTAGGGAAGAAGAAATATAAATAAAATATCAATGAACAGTGTAAAATTGACATGGGCATCTGAGTGGCGAAGTGGCTAGAGCACTGTTCTCTCATGGCAAAGGGGGGGGGGGGGTTTCAAATCTGGCTGGAGGTGCACCAGTCACCCAGCTGTAGAAATGGGTACCCAACTTCTTCTGGAGTTGTGGAAGGAAAGGTGGCCAGGGTGTGATACTGACCATATCACCCTCTAGTGTGCTGACAAGTCAAGGAAAATATGGGCACTAACACCATATCCCTATGTGCCTCTAAGGCATGACAGGATTACCTTTTACCTTTTTAGTGTAAAATTGCTGTACTTTAATTATGAGACATGATTATTAGTAAGTTGTTACCTGTTTCCTAGATGGACTGTCAGGTAAATAAATGATTATTCTAGTTTTTGCACTTATTATATTTCACAATTTTTTTTCCACGGTGTCACGCAATCCCGCTTCTGAGACCCACCAAGAATACAGGCTCAAGCCCTGCGATACTCTGAACCTCATGTGGTCCTCTCGGGGATCTCATGTGGTCCTTTTGGGGACCACACAGGAGACCATGAGACTTAACGAGGACCACAGCCGTAAATTCAGTAGTATCACAGGGCAGTCTTGGTGGTAGAAGCGAAAGAAGAAGAAGAAGAAGATAATTTTTTTTTTCCTTTTGTTCCATAGAAATATTTTTATAATTTCAAATATTGATTTTATTTATTTCATCTGTTTCTACATTTTTCATTCTCTTTTTTTTTGCCATTTTATAGATATCATAACACTTTCACATATTTGTTCATCATTTATGTGACATAAAGTTATATAAAAAGTTGTAACTATGTCAGCTTAATTTAATCCTCAGATCAAAAATTCGGAAGGAAACGTCAGTTCAGCCAAACATGTTCATGATGCTGAGCTCACAGCTTCTTAGTACAGGCAGATTCAACGATGGACTACCACCTTTTATCACCCAGGGATTAGACTCCGAGCAAATATGGCAGCAGCTTGAACTCAGAAATGAGCACAGTCTTTCTTTCCCAGCATGCACCAGAGAGGTTGTGCAGATTTCATCTGGAGCTCATAGAAAGAAATATAAAGAGAGCAAGCAGAGTAAAAACTTACAGGGGGATCCACCTGCTGAGTTATCTCCAGGTGGTGATGATAATGAACAGAGTGATGAAACTGACAACTCAGAAGAAGATGATGATGATGGAATTTTAAATTCAATCAAGAACCGTTTAGCAGAGGCACCAACAACAGACAAAGATGAAGAGTTCAATGATTTCAGTGACAGTGATGGCAAGGATGAGTTGGACTTTGATTTTGCATTAGATAATGAAATGTCAAAAGGTGTTTCAGATGAGGATGAGGAGGAACTTAGTCTGAATAAGTCCAAGAAGAAACCGAAAACAGATTCTGGTAAAAAGAAATCATCGGTCGTAGATGACAGGTTTTTCAAGCTGGCAGATGCAGAGCAGTTCTTAGACTCTGAGGATCTGAAAGAGGAAAAGCGAATTCAGAGGGAAAAAAAGGGAGCAGAAAAGGGAAATGACGATAGTGATGAAGAAGAGGAGGATGAAGATGATGAAAATGAGGAGGCATACATGTTTGATGAAGTGGAGTCTGATAATGATGTAAGTTTCAAAAGTAACTTTCAACTAAGTTAATTAAAGCAATTACTATACATTAGGCAGGGGCATCAGATTTCTTATCGCCTAATATGCTCTTTTTGATGGGAATAGAATGTATGAATATTTTGTTTAACAAACAAGAAGATTAGTTGTGTTGGTTATGGTACAAGATACACCAGGGGTGAATCTTGAAGGCTATGCTTGTCACAGTACCTCTGCTCTAGAGGTCGGTCATGTCCCAAACACGCCCATACTGGGATAATATGCCTAAACCGGCTCAACCCAGGGGCGGAAGTCACTAGTGGCGAGGATTCGTCCTCCTGGACAAAAGCTTCATCCTGGTCACAACTAGGAAGGGTAGCGGCCACGACCGCAAAATGCTGAAGTCGGAGACAGTGGACCAGGGCAGTCTAGATAGGTAACCACCTCTCATCCGCCGGGGATGTTTGCGTATCATAATCACGCTGAGGTTTTCTGGTGAGAAAGTCCAACTCTGGACTGGATGGGCAGCCACCTCTCACCCGGCGGTGATACACGGGTATCTCAAAACATGTCGAGGTTTTCCGGTGAGAAAGTCCAACTCTGGCCTGGATGGGCTACCACCTCTCACCCAGCGGGGATGCACTGATATACTAAACACGTCGAGGTCTTCCGGTGAGAAAGTACAACTCTAGACTAAACTGGTGCAACGAAAACCACTGTGTCACGCAATCCGCTTCAGAGACCCACCAAGAATACAGGCTAAAGCCCTGCGATACTCTGAACCTCTTGTGGTCTTCTCAGGGATCTTGTGTGGTCCTGTCTGGGACCACACAGAAGACCACGGAACCTAACGAGGACCACAGGCGTAAACTTAGTAGGATCACAGTGCGGTCTTGGTGGTAGAAGCGAACGAAGAAGAAGAAAAAGAAGATGGTACAAGATGTTTTGAAACAAAATTTTACATCAGAATTATTTTTAGCATAATAATCAGAGTTTGCCTGGTTGTTCTGACTTTAAGAAATAAATACACAGGAGGAGTTTGTAAAAAAAAAATTATTGCAAGCAGACAAAAAAAAAAACAAACTATCGATGTTTGGTGTAAAATATGTTTATGTAACCAATTTGTGTGAAATTGAATATAATAGTTGTCTATTTACTCACAGTAGAAAACAAAGCAGATGCTTTTCTTCTAGATTTCATTCAGATAAGAAAATACTGATAAAAGTAATACAATTCAAATACAATAATGGAATGAAAACTTTACAGTGTGTAATCATTGATGAAAGTATTGTTAAAATTGCCTCATTCTGTGAATGCAGCATAAGAACACTTCACTCAATACTCGCATCAGGTGATGTATTGACAAAGAAGTCATGGTAAATTGCTCTTGAAGATCAGTCTGAAATTCTTCATTGAGTGGTTGCTTTCATGGCATCAAGAAAAAGAAATTGATCCTGTTTTTTTTTTGTTTGTTTGTTTCTTTTTTTGTTTAAGATATAACAAGTATTGTTTGTCATTTGCAGCTTGATGTAATGAGAGCAAAAAAAGAATGTCTGTGATTTCATATGGGAAAAAAACTTTCTGGCTATAGCTGTGAAAAGTCATGGACCAAATATAAGATAAATGAAATATATATGCAGCCCATAGGCCATGTGTTTGACAGCCCCTGCTTTAGATCTGAATTAAAGCTATAATTTTTATATTTTCTACCAATATAATAGATTCATGAAGACATTTAGCTTGAATATGCTGTTTTAGTCTAAATCATGTCAGTGATCAAGCACTTGAAAGAGAGTATTTATAGCCTAAAGTAAGTCAGTTTGTGTTCAACTTTCAGTCTTTATTTCTGAGAGTTTATTCATGTGTGATTCTGTTTACTTCAGAATAGAATCCTGAAAGTGCAGTTAATAAATAAGTCAATCTTACATCCTTCCTATGCCGTTAAACATCAAATAGGGCTCACATAGTTGTTTGCCAAGTTTTCCTGTTTCTCGGTGAGTCTTTCAGCTTCATCAAGGGATGTTATGCTCACTAAACTAGCTTCTCTTAACAATGTCCTCTTTAGAGTTTCATGTGGTCAGCCTCTTTTTCTTCAGCCTGTTGTGCTGCACCTGATAGCTTGTTTTGGTATTCTCTGATTGTTTCTTCTCATCATATGGCCTACATATGTCCATCTTCTTTTTCTGATCACCTATAAAACAGGTTGTTGTTTGCTCATCTGTCTTATCTCTGTGTTGTTCTTGAATTTGTTCCACTTTATACCAAGTATTTTCCTTATGCATTTGTTTTCAAAAGAGTCTAATTTATTGTCTATTTCTTTAGTTGATTTCCAGCTTTCGCATGCATAAATGAGGGTGGATATCACATTTGAATTGAATAATCTTAACTTGGTTTTTATGCTTATAATTTTGAATTCCATATGTTCTCAAGATTTTCGAAGGACAGTGACAGTGCTGCTTTTGCAATTCTAATTCTAACTTCCTTCCTGGTGTCACCATCCTGGTCTATATAGCTGCCATGTATGTAGATTTGTTTACTTCATCAACAACTGTTCCTTCTACATATATTTTTCCTTCTTGATTAATGAGAAGTTTCATAATTTTTGTTTTGTCTTTGTTAATCTCAAGACCTATTTTGCTAGCCAAGGAAGACAGGGAATCTGTTTTTTCCTGCATCGATTTCACATTGTCACTGATAAGAGTTATGTCATCTGCAAAATCAAGATCTTCTATTTGGGTCCCTTGTACCCAATCAATGCCAGTTTTACCTGTACAGCATCTTTTCATTATAAAGTCTATGCCAATTCCAAAAAGAAATGAAGATAATATACATCCTTGTTTCATGCCTGTTTCAATCTGAAACCATTCGCTCATTCCTTCTTCTGTCTTGACTGCAGAAACATATCTGTTGTAGAGGTCTCTAAAGATGCTGATAGTTTTAGATGGTATTCCATATAGTCTTAAAATTCTCCACAATGATTCTCTGTGTATGCTATCAAATGCTTTTTTAAAATCTATGAAGTTCAGGATTAATGGTTTCTGCTTTTCATTATGTTCGTCAAGTATTATTCTTAAAGTAAAGATCTGGTCGAGACAATTTCTCCCTTTTTGTAATCCTGCCTGTTCTTCTCTCATTGCAGTATCCACTACATCCATAATTCTATTCAGAATCACTTGACAAAACACCTTTGACACAACTGATGGTAAGGTTACACCCCTCCAGTTATTGCAGTACTGAGGTTGTCTTTTTTGGATATTTTAACAATGATTCCCTTTTTCCATTTAGAAGGGACTTTTTCTTCTTTCCAAATTTTATTAAACATTCTTTGTAGTTGGCTCATATTGTCTCTGTTAATAGATTTTAACATTTCTACTGTTATTTCATCTTCACCTGCATCTTTGTTGTTAGCCATCAGATTCACTGCTGTTTCAGTTTCATTAAGTGTAACTTCATCTAACTTGACATTTAGTTGTGGGACTTGTAAATCAGTTTCAAGATTTATTAATGCATTTGGGTTTGGTCCGTTAAGTATTTCTTGGAAATGTTCTGCCCATCTTTGCTTATGGTCTTTACTTGGTGTTGTTAACCTGTTAGGTTGCCTATTTTGCTAAAGACTGGTCTTTCTCTGGAGGTAATGGCACCTGTTAGCTTCTTCTGTATGTTATATAGAGTTTTGCTGTCTCCTGTTTTTGCTGCATTTTCTTCTTCTTTTGCCATATTGTCCATATATTCTCTTTTGTCTCTTCTAGCTGAACTTTTTTACTTTATTGTCTAGTTCTTTGTATGTTGCTTTTGCTAAAACTTTTCCAAGATCTGTCATTACACTCAACATGGCTAATCTGGCTGCTCTTTTTTTATGTATTTCCATGTGTTATCTGATATCCATGCTTTTCTACTTGTTGACTGCAGTCCAGCACTTGCTTTTGCTGCTGTGATTATGGCTGTGCTTATGAATTCCATAATTCATCTTTATCTGTCTCGTCTACCTCTTTGAGTGCTGCAAAATGTTTGGTAAGTTCAAGATTGAAATCACTGTTGGTATTTTCTTCTTGTAGGCTATTACTGTTTATCTTTCTGAGTATTGATTTCTTGTGTTGGCTTTTCAGTTTAAGTCTTATCCTCCTTATACACAGGCTGTGATCACTGTAAATAAGTCAGTAAGGAAGTTATATTACTGAAGTTATTTTTAGAGCTAAATTGAAAAATTATACTTTCAACTGTAGGCAGTGTTTGCTTTGTAATGTATAGTTGTCTAATAAATTCAATTTTGGTTATCAGTTTCTAACTCCAAAATGTCTAACAAATACCAGGATGCTCAGGGTGCAAAATATACAGATTTCTTTGACCCTCCAGAAGATGAGGGCGCTGCAGAAGAAAGCTCACCCGAAAAGAAGACTAACAAGCGGCTAAAAGTTAACGTGAGCAGAGATGATGACATTAATGAACAGGCTAAACTTGAGGAGAGTGATATGGAGGAATCTGAACAGTCTGTTGATGATGCGGATGAAGATGATGGAGGTAGCATGCAAAATGAGAAGAGTGATGAGGAAAATATAGAAGAGATTGAGGAAATTAGTGATAAAAACAAAAAGAATAAGAAGAGAGTGTCTTTCACAAGTGACTTGTTGCAGAGGTATGTATTTCAAAATTTGTCTCAGCTTTTGAAGTACTTTTTTTCCCCCTTTTATTCTCAACATTGCTGAAACTTAAATGTACATATCATAACAGTTATGAAAACTTTTTTTTATTTTTTATTATGTAAACAATATTCTGTTGTTTTGTAGTAAGTGACATCAAGTAGTATTGACACCTGATAATAGCTATCAGTTAATCCTTTCTTTTTCAGTTTATTTATTTATTTTTTTGTCCCTATGCACATGTTTGTGTGGCCTGTTTGAGATGAAATAGAAAAATCAGTAATTATGTGCATAGCACCAGTGTTTATTAAATGTTACTTATATGCTTAGATTATTGAGTCACACATGAATTTGTATCACAGTATAATTGTATAACAAATTTTGTACACAAATTTTTAAAAGTTTATATTTTAGTAAATGGCTTCTCCTCTTCCTTCTTCATCTTCATCTTCATCTGCTACTCCTACTACTACCATGGCTGCTTCTGCTGCTACTACTACTACTACTACTACAACAACAACAAGCAGTGCTACTGCTGCTACTACTACTACTACAACAACCACTGCTGCTGCTGTTACTACTACTACAACAACCAATGCTGCTGCTGCTGCTACTACTACTACTACTGCTACTACTACTACTGCTACTACTACTACTACTACTACTACTACTACAACAACAACAACAACAAGCAGTGCTACTGCTGCTACTACTACTACTACAACAACCAATGCTGCTGCTGCTACTACTACTACTACTACAACAGCAACCACACCTGCTGCTGCTGTTGTTGTCTATATGTGCAGTTCTGTCTCTTAGATAAGCTGAACTGTTTTTTTTTTTTTTAGTTCCAGTATAGAACCGTAGAGCTTAGTTTCTTGTATGGTATTCACTGGGCCTGTAGTCACATCAATGTTGCATGGTTTGTGCAGTTTTGGAGAATGTGCTACAGTAAATGACTTCAGTGTGGATCTTAGGAAATAAGGTTTTAAAAATGCTTGAATATTTAATTCAGACTTGTACTTGGATATTATATTCTGTCCTGTATCATGTCTGTACTTGGATATTCTGTCCTGTATCATGTCTCTACTTGGATATTCTGTCCTGTATCGTGTCTGTACTTGGATATTATATTATGTCCTGTATCATGTCTGTACTTGGATATTATATCATGTCTGTACTTGGATATTATATTATGTCCTGTATCATGTCTATACTTGGATATTATATTATGTCCTGTATCATATCTGTACTTGGATATTATATTATGTCCTGTATCATATCTGTACTTGGATATTATATTCTGTCTGTATTGTGTCTGTACTTGGATATTATATTATGTCTGTATCATGTCTGTACTTGGATATTATATTATGTCCTGTATCATGTCTGTACTTGGATATTATATTATGTCCTGTATCATGTCTCTACTTGGATATTATATTATGTCCTGTATCATATCTGTACTTGGATATTATATTATGTCCTGTATCATGTCTATACTTGGATATTATATTCTGTCCTGTATCATGTATGTACTTGGATATTATATTCTATCCTGTATCACGTCTGTACTTGAATATGATATCCTGTCCTGTATCATGCCTGCTTTGAAACTTTGTATATTGTAATGGGGTTCCTGATCAGGTTAATTTTTATTTCATTTTTGAAACTTGTACAGTGATGATGAGACAAATAAATCAGTAGACACCAAGTCCAGTAAAGGAAAATCAGCATTTGAAATAAAGCAAGAACAGGTAAATCCTTTTTTTTTTTTTCAATATGCACAATTCTTAATGTGCACATTGTCACAGGAGAAGTTGTTTGAACTGTTTCTTTAACAAGAGGAGCTTAAATTAGAACCCCAGTTCTGTCTCTCTTGCATATACTTACATTAACAACTAAAACAGACCTGAACATTCCACTGTCTGGCAGAAGAAAAAAAATGTGAAAACTCATAAACCTGATCAGAAGAGTCGAAAAAACTATTCTGTTTAGCGAAAAAAAAAGTTTCACAATGCCTTTTTTTGGTGAGGTTGTCTTGAGGCTGGGAGATTAAGGTTGCTTACCTGGAGCACCCATCACAGTGTGTGCAGGCTGAGTTTTTAATTTTGCTCCCTTATCAACCACATCCCTCCCACACATACGCACGTACAGACCCAGACAGAACAAACCCATAGAGTTTACCATGATTCAGACCCATGCTTCCTGAGTGAGAAACATGTTAAAATCAGACAGCTACATATCCTTCCTCATTTCACTTAAAAGGAAGTAGATGCTTATGCAAATGTTAAAACTGATGGTAATGGAAGTTTATCAGTTGCCACATTATCAAGCTATAAAGCTGTGATTAAAACTGCTTCCAAAGATGCTCAGCAGTTCAGAACTGAGTGTATTCCAAAGATGAATAACCACGAAGAACAGAAAGTTATTCATTATGATATCAGCAGCCAACAACTTTTAATATGCCGCAACAGGGGGTTCCATCACTATCACTTTCTCTTATTTTGAAATGTGGCTAGTTGTCAAGAAATAAGACCCTGCTGTATGACAGAGAATCTCTCTCTCTCGCTCTCTCTCTCTCTCTCTCTCTCTCTCTCTGAACCTTAAGTGCCCAAGGCACATGGGGCTTCCACAAGGGTTTTCCACAAACATCTGTCCATTGCCTTCTTTTCTGCTCTTGTCCAAGTGAGCCTTCTATTGCTCAGCATCCTCTCTGTTGTTCTTCTCAGTGTCTCCTTTGGTCTACCCTTACTTCTGTTCCCCTGTGGGGAATCTTAGTGCTATTTTTGGTGGTGAGATGACAGTATCTGTTAAATTATGTAAGTTACATCTAGCTGGTCTTGTGTCTTGTCTTGCCTCCTTCCTCATATATCTTTTGGTATTGAGGAGACAAATAGATGTCTTGGTAGGGCTTGACGATTTGCTTAAAAAATGAGATATTTAATGCCTCTGTAATTTCCTCTCTTCATCTCTTACATGGGTGACCTATTCCTCAATTACTTATAAATCATAATGTGAATGTTTTCTGTGATATACTGTCTGGTGACAACTGTGTAGCATGGCAAAACATTTGACTTGCTGTTTCTGGATATAGTGTAATACTGGTGTCACTCCAACCTTTGCCCTTATGGTGTCACTTCTTATTTGGTCTCTCCTTGTCACATTTAGTATTCTCCTTAAACATCTCATTTCTGTCATTATGATTTTTCTTTTGTTCTGGCTGATAGTGCCCATTGATAGCATAGAGTTGGGAGGAAAATTGTGTTGTACTTTTGTTTCATTTGTGATGTATTTGTTTTTCAATAAAGGAATCGTTTGTCCAGTGACTTGATTTGCTTTATTACATCTATACCCAATCTCAGCCTCAGTTGTCCCTGAGGATGATATTATGGTACCTAGATATTTGAAATATTTCACTTGTTTCACTGGCTGGTTGTCTAGGAAGATCTTTGTTTGGATTTCATCTCTCGCTATGATCATGACTTCCGTTTTTTCAGTACTGATCTTCATGTTGTGACTTTTACATGCCCTTGCTAAATTATCCATGTTCTTCTGTAGGTCTTTTTCTGATTTGGCTATAAGTGTTTGATCCACCTCAAAAAGGAGTTTGTTTATGGACCTCCTATTTGGTATGTCTTCTGGAAGGTATTGTGGGTTTATCAGCATTGTTTCTGGGGTTGGGCTGTTGGGCAGCTTTGTAGTGGAATTTTTACTATGTATGCTTCTTTGCAGATGTTGTCAGTGTATATTATGAATTGTAAGGGAGATAGTGCACAGCCTTGCCTCACTCCAGATTTTATGATGAATGGTTCAGTGTGTCCTACATTTGTTCTAACTGTACACTGACTGTTTCTGTATAGGTTTTTGCATAGGTTGATCAGATATGTACTAACTCCATAATGCTGTAAGATTTCCCACAGTTTATATCTATCTACTCTATCCAGTGCTTTTTTCTTGATCTGTGTAAGCTATGTGCAGTATCTGATTGTGTTCAACTGATTTTTCTGTTAGTTGTCTAAGGGAAAAGATGGCATCTGTACAGCTTCTATTTTTTTCTAAATCCTATCTGAGTTTCATTTAACTGTGGTTCAATCACTGATTGCAGTCTGTTCTCTAGGATATTGCAGAATATTTTTCCAGTATGGCTTAGTAGTAAGATACCTCTATATTGGTTGTAGTCCCTTTTATTGCCTTTTTTCTTCCATAATGGATTAAGTACAGCGTTTCTCCAGTCCTGTGGTGTTTCTTGTGTTTTTCCATACCAAGTTATGGACTTGAATCTGGTACCATCGGATTAGTAGACTGAATGTCTAACCACTCAGCCAACCAGGCTGCTGCTCTTATGAACATTTTGTTTTTTTAAACACTATTGTTAATAGTGAAGATGCTATGAAATGTTCACATGAAAGCTAATACTTGAAAGTAATCTTCAGTTGCAAGCAAAAGCCAGGGAGATGGAAGAACAGAGTTTAAAGGAGGCCCCATGGGAGCTCACAGGAGAAGTGTCTTCCTCAAAGCGCCCTGAGAACAGTCTGCTGGATACAGTGTTGGACTTTCAGCACACCACAAGAGCAGGTAATTACAGGGTCTCAAAGCAGTAAAATGTATTTAACCAGAAAGCAATAAGTTGAGCTGTTAGATATATTGAGAAGTCTTGGATATGTCATGAGAATGCAGATATTGTATACTTTTATACTTGAAAAAAGGAGGAAGGTAAAGAGAAAAATAAATTGGTGGACTGACCAAGTAACTTACATAAAGAAACACCAAGGAGGATCATGCAAAACTGAGAAGCATGATCTCCAGCACTGTCTGGCATAGCACCAGATGAATGAACCACTACCACCACTGTCATATATCCAGTTAGAAATTTAAAGAGTTTTCTTCACTTGCCGTTTATATTAAACTAAACCAATTGCTTCAGACATTTTCTCTTCATCACCTAGGGTGAATAAGGAACCATTAAATCTGTATATATTTCTATATAAATTTTTATGTAAGTTTTGACACTGAGCTGAGAGTATAATATGATTCTCAGGTTGAAAAGAAGTGTGCTTTATTAAGCTAAGTATGGTGATACCCATAGGGCACTTCACTTCCTCCCAGGCAGTTGCCATCCCAAGTTCCCATTGACATCAGGACAGAAAGAAGTCACAAAAACCTACTATTATTACTAATAATATTTTCATTGGTCACTTTGGCCTGAAGCACGTTAGATTCACTGGTCTTTGGATAGCTGACAAAGACTGCTGCATTAGAGATTAGATGAAAGAGTCCTATCAGGATCTGGAGAGGACTGCGGGCTTTGCCATGTCAACAGGGATCAAGATCTGATGTGACCAACAACCTTGAACGCAGAAGAAGATGAAAGAGTTAATTGATCAGCTCCTGGGCAATTGGACTGAGTATGGGATTAAGCAGTAGTTGGAGACTTAGAAAGAGTACAAGGTCCACAGTGAAATGGCTACTCCTGCACATGGCTGTGGAACTGGAGTGAGTGAGGGAGGGAACCGGTTTTGGGTGAAAGAGCCTGTAGAGATGTATCAGGTGTGAGGGAGTCTAACAGCGCAAAAAGAGAGGAGTTGAACTAAAAAAATATGGCATACCAACTTCTTCTGTGCTCAGCCGCAGAAAGATGTTGGCTGCATTGTGCTACAGCTTGCAGTTAAGTTGTGGTACCTGCACCTTTTGACTGGACACTTCAGATTTTGGCATGGCATAGTCAGCAATGGATTGCTGAACATTGTCTTATGCAGCTTGACTACTGCATTTCATAGCCCAGCTTCTGTGGTCATTTTATTTAGTAGTAAGTGTCTCTTGCTAATTGTGCAGATCTCTGGCTGGCTGTCACCATGTCTCTGTCTCATCCCTTTTTATCAGTTTTGAATTTTGAAATGTTTTTAAAACAGCTCCAGTCATCACTGATGAGACTACAAAGACACTTGAGGACTACATCAAGCAAAGAATCAAGGATAAGGTAGTGTTAAAAACTTGGTCAGTTAAAGCATGAGGAAAGATGCATGAGTTTGTCTATGTCCATCATGGTACATAAACTGAAACATCTCCTGGTGAATTATTTGAATAAATGTTTAAAAATGATTTCAGTTGAACACTTATTCAAATGATTCACCATTGAAGGTGTTTCATTTTGTGAACTGAACCATGATAGAAGGAAATAAAGTTTATGCATCTTTCATAAATCTGTTCTTCAAGTTTTTTAAAACTATGTCAGAATGATTAAAGGATCCAAAGCGCATCTTTTTTCTTTCAATGGGAAACAAATATGTTCATTAATTGTTGAATCCTTAACCTTCAGCAAGTGACAGCATAGCTTGTGTGATATCAGTATGTCCAGACAAATCATATATGTTAGTCCTTTTTTGTATATGGGTGGATGGGAAGGAAATCCAGGTTCATCCTGTTTCATTTGTATAGATACTTGTATGTACATAAAGTGTATGAGAGCCTTTTTATATCCCTGCAGCTGATCCATCAGTCCATGTCCTTGAATGTGCATGGACAAAAGCATCCACCGTCCAGTATGCTTTATGGTATTCTATGGGTCAGCAATAAATTCTTTCATATCCTGTTGCCTACTAACCAGCCTTTGTAAATTGCCCCAGGGTGTCTTGCATACTGTCCATCTCAGCATCAATAGTTTTTCTGTAAGGTGTCCTTGGTCAGCTTATTCCACTCTTCCTGAATTGTTACAAAAAGTCTTTGGGTTTTTTTTTTCTTATATGTGAACAATTTCAACATTTTTTGTTGTTGCAGACATTTGATGATGTTGAGAGGAAGGAAAAGCCCAAAGAGGATGTGTTTGAGTTTAAAAAGAGGATTGTACTGGATCAAGAGAAAAGCAAGCAGAGCCTCAGTGAGTTGTATGAGCAGGAGTTCCTGAGACAACAGCAGGTGGGTTCACACTTTAGCCCAGCATGTCATATCGCAGTGTTGGGGCTTTGTTGTATGTAATGTTACATTTTTTTTTTTCACTTGTAATATTATGGCTATGTATGAATACATGTGTTTTATCTCCTGACCTCTTCTCCTTGTACAGTGAAAACATAATGAGAAATATAGAGAACATGTCAGGAATATCAATTGGCGGGTACAACCATAACAACTTAAGATATGCAGACGACACAGTCCTGATTGCTAAAAGTGATGGCTCTTCTGGACGTCATGGTTCGTGAAAGTAAACGTAAAGGTCTCAGCCTGAACAAAAAGAAGACTGAAGTGATGGTCATCTCAAAGAAAAGAATACCACCAAAATGTAGCATTACCATCGATGACACAAATCTGAAACAAATTGATAGATTCAAGTACTTAGGAACAATTATAACAGCTGATGGGAAATGTCACAATGAAATAAAAAGCAGATGTGCTCAGGCCAAGTCAGCATTCCAGAAAATGAGACACATCTTGTGCAACAGATCCATATCAGTGGAAACAAGATTCCGAGTACTTAAATGTTACATCGAGCCAATTTTGTTTTATGGGTGTGAAGCATGGTCCGTGAATAAGAGAGTACAGTGAGAAATGGAGACAATGGAAATGTGGTTTATAAGAAGGTACCATGGACAGCTAAGAAAACCAATGAAGAATTCTTAAAAGAGGCTGGAGTTAAAAAGAAAGTTATAGCAAAGATCAGAGGCAGACAAGCGAGATTTATAGGACATTTCCTGAGAATAGGAAAATTGGAACACACTATGGCAACTGGAAAAATTGAGGGAAGTAGAGACAGAGGAAGACAGAGAGAGAAGTTATTGGATGGGCTGTCAGTGTGGCTAGGAAGAAAGTCACTGGCGGATCTCATAATCAGCGTAAAAGACAGGGAATTGTGGAGAGAAATGATCGCCTACGCCACACGTCATGGCACTTAGATTAGATGAATACAGAACCACTATTTATTTTGTTGATATTATCCCGAAGATGAATACAGAACCACTATTTATTTTGTTGATATTATCCCGAAGATGAATACAGAACCACTATTTTGTTGATATTGTCCCTAAGATGAATACAGAACCACTATTTATTTTGTTGATATTATCCCGAAGATGAATATAGAACCACTATTTATTTTTTTATATTATCCTGAAGATGAATACAGAACCACTATTTATTTTGTTGATGTTATCCCGAAGATGAATACAGAACCACTATTTATTTTGTTGATATTATCCCGAAGATGAATACAGAACCACTATTTATTTTGTTGATATTATCCCGAAGATGAATACAGAACCACTATTTATTTTGTTATTATCCCGAAGATGAATACAGAACCACTATTTATTTTGTTGATATTATCCCGAAGATGAATACAGAACCACTATTTATTTTTTTTATATTATCCCGAGTGATAGTCATCACCATCATTAAAAAAAAAACAGAAAGATTTTTTTTTTTCATTTCATCAGAGCTTGGATTATATTTTTTTGTTGTTGTTGAATGTTGCACATGTTATGTTATTTAATCAGGCTCTTTTATGTTTTGTCACATTGATCGCTGTTGGCGAGATTCTTCAGCTGCCATGCGTGTTCCTCCCGGCCAATGAAGAAAGGTGCAAATGGGGTTGCCGCTTAGCATCACTGCGGAAAAGGTGGTAGAAAGGATAAAGCGAAGCAAACAGTCAAGTCACGGCACCTCTGGTCTGGAGGTCGGCCACGTCCTAAGTGTACTCATATCGGGTGAAATGCATGAACCGGCTTAACCCAGAGGTTAAGACACTGCTGGCGAGACTCTTCGAATGCCGCGCGTGGAGTGAAGCTCCTCCCGGTCAAGGAAGAAAATGCGGAAAAGAAATAAAGGTTGCTGTGCGGTGCCGATGTGAAAAGATGGTGGAAAGGATAAAGTGAAGTTTAATCGGTATGTCCAGTAGCATCGCTGCGAGAGCTATACATACCACGGCACCTCAACTCTAGAGGCCGGCCATGTCTGAAATACACCTACACTGGTGAAATATGCCTAAACCGGCACACACCAGGGGTGGAACTTGATGGCTAGACATGTCATGCCACCTCCGCTCTAGAGGTCGGTCACGCCTGATATACACCCATAATGGTGAATTTTGCCTAAACCGGCTCACACTAGGGGTGAATCTTGAAGGCTATGCATGTCACAGTACCTCTGCTCTAGAGGTCGGTCACGTCCCAAACACGCCCATACTGGGATAATATGCCTAAACTGGCTCAACCCAAGGGTGGAAGTCACTAGTGGCGAGGATTCGTCCTCCTGGACAAAAGCTCCATCCTGGTCACAACTAGGAAGGGTAGCGGCCACGACCTTAAAATGCTGAAGTCGGAGACACTGGACCAGGACAGTCTAGATAGGCAACCACCTCTCACCCGGCAGGGATGTTTGCATATCCTAATCACGCTGAGGTTTTCCGGTGAGAAAGTCCAACTCTGGACTGGATGGGCAACCACCTCTCACCCGGCAGTGATACATGGTTATCTCAAAACACGTCGAGGCTTTCCGGTGAGAAGGTCCAACTCTGGCCTGGGTGGGCTACCGCCTCTCACCCAGCGGCGATGCACTGATATCCTAAACACGTCGAGGTCTTCCGGTGAGAAAGTCCAACCCTAGACTAAACTGGTGCAATGAAAACCACGGTGTCACGCAATCCCGCTTCTGAGACCCACCAAGAATACAGGCTAAAGCCCTGTGATACTCTGAACCCCTTGTGGTCCTCTCGTGGATCTCGTAGGACCACACAGGAGACCACGGGACCTAACGAGGACCACAGGCGTAAATTCAGTAGGATCACAGTGCGGTTTTGGTGGTAGAAGTGAACGAAGAGGAAGAAGAAGTCACATTGATCTTTTCTGTGACCCAAGCAAATTGTATCATAGTGTAGTTGTGTGGTTTATGCATTGCTAATGGTGATTCTTTTGTTACTAATTGTTATGTTGTGAATATGTGGTCTATCCTTCATCACAGTATTTTAAATTTTAAGTTAGTAGTTGGTACAAAGATGCATTTTGGCAGTCATCTAGATACAGCTGATATGCTTAATGAAAAAATAGTTCTCATAACTCACTCCCTAGCTGATGTTGTACCTTAACGTCTTCACAGCAGTGAAAAAAATAAAACACCAGCTCACAATTCCAGGGAGAGTCAATAAAAAGGTTTTGTATGCTCATCTGGTTTCTGAAGAAGGAGAGTGCTACTGACACTATTAAGAGCTGAACTGATGATGTTATACAATATAATTTCACACAGGCATCAGATAATGAAAGGGTGTCTATAAAGTCCATGTGAAATTTGAAATATTTATAACTTTGGATCTATACGTGACAGTATCGACAGCCTATGAAAAAAACATGGTGAAACCTGATATTTGTAAGTTTTTTTTTTTTTTTGTCTTCTTCTTAATATTGTTGTTGTTATTACATATCCTTTTTTAAAGTAAAATTAAAAATTACTATTTTCATAGCTGTTATTGACCCATGACTTCACTTGAAAAGAAAGTAAATTTTGTGTTTTGTGGTTAGCTGAATAAATAGTAGCCTTTCCTTCCTCATCTTCTTTATCCCTTTCTGAGGCACATACCATTAACAAGGGGGATTATCCATTAATTTCTGTTCTGGGCTGTTTCTTTTATTCATCTCCAGGTGTAGTCCATCTTTTTGATATCTGTTTCAACACTCCTGTGCCAGGTGTTTCTAGGACTTCCTTATTTCCTCTTACCCTGGGGATTCCAGATGAGAACCTGTCTGGTTATGTTAGTGGTAGGCTTTCAAAGTGTATGCCCTATCCGTTTCCAGCATCTTTTTATTATCATTTCTGTCACTGTGGGTTGGTTCATTTTCTGCCATAGCTCTTCATTTGCTGATGCTGTCTGGCCATTTAATCTGAGTAGTCTTTACATGTCCAGTGGAGTCAAACTTGGTGATCACAGAGGTCAAGAGATTGCTCCACCTCTTCCGGTCCATCTGCTGGGGAATTTTTCATTTAGAAACTGTCTAACTCAGAGCAAAAGTGGCAAAGGAATTTCCATGTGGTGCATCTTTATTGTAATGAGTTCTAAACCACCTTTGGTTAGCAGTGACAGATTTTAGCTCAGCCAACCGAAAAACACAGTTTACTTTCTCTTCAAGTGAAGCCATGGGTTAACTCTGAAAAGGAAACAGTAATTTTTAACTTTTTTTTTAAAAAGGATAAATAATAATAATAAATTTTGGAAGATTAAAAAAAACTAGACATAAGTTTTTAGATGTTTTTTTTTTTTTACAGGTTGATTCTGTCATGTATAGGTCTAAAGTTATCTCCTTCCTTCTCGTTCTGTCAGTGCCTAAGACAAATAGGGCTGCTGGCAGGAAGAGATCTCCATTTCTGTTGGCCCTTCGCTGTCTCCCACATCAGTTCTTTGTTTACCAGCATTTTCTCTGCTGTACATCTCCATGTCTGTTTGAGTTGACCTATGCTTCTTTTACGCCATGGAGTCCACATCAGAGCTGTTCATGGTAAGGATTCATCTGTTGTTTTCATAATGTGACCAATCCATTGCCACCTCCTTTCATTTATTCCTGACAGTGATGTCATATCTGTTCGTCTTAACAAGGGGTCATTACTTATGGTATTTGGCCAGAACGTCCATTTTATCTTACATAGACACTTGGTGTGGAGTATGTCAAGTGTACGTCCCATTGCCTGCACCATCTCATTGTCTGTGTCATTTTCCAGCATTTGCCTCCATATAGTAAGACACTTAAAACATTGCTTCAGTATATAGATCCAAAGTTATATATTTAAAATTGTACATGGACCTTACAGACATCCTCTATGCTTTTTTTTTTTTTTTTGCAAAACAGGCATACAGGACTGGTTTCTGTTAATGTACTTACTTAGCAGTATTTGTCCTGTTCATTGACTTGCAAGAGTCAGAAAAGAAATGAATTAAGGGAAAGAGGGATGGCAGGCACTTAACTATACTACAGCATGATAGTATTTCAGTGATAAGATAGTGCACTTAACTAGAAAGAGTAAAACAGTCTGCCATAGTGCACTTAACTAGAAAGAGTAAACAGTCTGCCAGTGGAATAATAGAAGAAAGATGTTGGGGTAAAATTTCTGTCACAACACGTTCAGTCACGTTGAGTCACTTTAAAATAATTTTGTTTTAGAACATGTAACTTTAGTAGTGTTGATGGCTTTTATGAAACAGCAAGTGAACATTTGACATAACCATTGACTGTAACCAGACACATGGTATAACCACTAACTCTAACTGAACATTTGATATAACCACTAACTGACTGAATATTTGGTATAACCACTAACTCTGATAACTGAACAGTTGATATAACTTCTGACTCATTCCTTGCAGACAGAGTCTGAAGAAGTGAAGGCTGATCCAGAATGTGAGAAGATAGAGAGTGAGCTCCACAAATTATTCCACCAGCTTGATGCACTCAGCAACTTCAAATACACACCCATGAAGGTACAGAACTCTGAACTGAATTATTTCCCTATGTGGTCCCTGTCTGTCCTATAGTTTTGTCCTATGGATTTGAGACCAGTTTCCCCATGGCCTATTCTGACCTGATCCTTTTCCAGAGTTTAGGGATTGTTTGATGTTTTGCCAACAAAGCTAAATTACACTTGGTTTATATATATGATTTTGCAGCTCTTAGCTGGCAAGTATGTTAACTCTTTCACTTTTGAATTAATTTCAGTACTCCTCCAGAATAAATTATAGTGAGAAATTTTAGGAAAGAGTCTGGAAGGAAGTTACTCTGTAATTTAAAAGTAAGAGTTTGGTTGGAAATGTGTTACTTTTCATTTTATGTAGACTTCATGTAAATATTTCTCTGAGCATTGATTCACATAGGCATGTAAGATCTACTAACCCTTCCAGTGTTGTTCTGAAGTGAAAGAGTTAATCCTTGATGTTGGGTAATATTTGAAACTTGACTTGTTAGAATCAGTTAATGGGATAAATTCTAGTCAGAGTCACAATTCTGCTGTTGGCATCAGTTCTAAGGATGCTTCTTGAGAGTTCCTGAAATTTTCCTTGCTGTAGTATTATCATTCTTATTCATGCATCTGATTCATCTGTTACATTGGCAGAATTTTAACTTCCAGAATAATGGTGATGTTGGGTGTTTAGATGAGCCCTCAGATATTTCCATCTGTTGAACTCAGGAGTATTACATTCATGGGTAGGAGACCCACCACAGTAATGATTCAGTGAAGTCAGATGTAAAAGTAGGTGTATAAAATGGATATGAAATCAAAGAAAGCCTGCTGGTGAGACGAAGCATATTCTTCTTCTTCAGTTGTTTGAGGAAGTTTTGTCATGGTAAATCTGCAGCTCCGTCGCCCTGATGAAGTCCACTGTCTTCCTCCAGCCTTGAGTGAGAGCCCCATAGCTTTTCTTTGAGTTCCTCTCCCTCAGATCAGATCTGTGCTTGGAGGTTGGAGTGGGTTGGACAGATTTGCAGGATATATTCTAGTGTCTGCTTTCCAAAGCCACCGAGATGGTTATTTGCATGTGATATTTTGAGGCAATAGAGGTGACTTAGTAAGTCTACAGTGTTCTGTCCTTAGATGAAAGATTGTGGTTAGCTGGTATCTCTGTAATAGGCAAAACATAATGCAAGTG
This sequence comes from Achatina immaculata, assembly GCA_009760885.1. Lineage (NCBI taxonomy): Eukaryota > Metazoa > Mollusca > Gastropoda > Stylommatophora > Achatinidae > Lissachatina > Lissachatina immaculata. Next base: position 26,017,250 of record CM019691.1, on the reverse strand, counting down.
CATTAATGGATAAAGAGATGGTCATTTTAAAGCTAGTCACTTCAGACTATATATGAGACTATACCAGGGTTCTCAGATGTGAATCCAGAAAAAAAATGGTGGAGAAGGAGATGGTGAAGGGGGAGATTAATGATATCTCATGGAATGGGCTGTGTTGCACCAATTGCTTCTGACTTCCATAGAATTTGTGTTGGGTTGCCTTCTTTGGCCTTTTTGCAGTCCTCATCTGTCCTGCAAGGCAGTAGGCTGGAGTCCCTTTTAGTCTGAACCCTTCACCTTGATTTTTTTGACTTGACCCTACCAGTAGCAGTTCTACTGCTGGCGTAGCTCTTGGGATCATTGGGATACTCATCTGTTACCCCAGCCACAGGAAGGTGGTGTGTGTGAGTGGATGCATTAGGGGTGGGTTAATGACAGATTTGAATTGGATCATTTTTTTATTTAAATGTAGTAGATGTAGGGGTGGATAATTCTTTTTATGAATTTCAGAAATGTAATTCTTTCCACAGCCTGGTACTGAAGTGAAGATTATTATCAATACGCCAGCTATTACCATGGAGGAAGTAGCACCTGTTGCAACCACTGACTCAGATCTGCTGGCTCCAGAGGAAGTCTATGTGAGATTATAGTCAAACACATTTTTTTTAAAACATATACATTTATTTCAAAATACAGTTTTATTGAGTTAAATTTCCTTTTTTAACCTTGCAGTTTCAGGGAAAGATTTCTTTAAACACTGAGTTTAATGTTTCTGAACGTGCGCTGTATAAAATTAAATTTCTTAATGTTAAGTTTACAGTTCCATAATACTGAAAGTTAACTTTGTTGTACTGAGTTCTATACTTAGAATTTTGTACATTCTCTGTTAAACGCTTTGCACAAAGTTTAGAGCTTCAGCATATCTTTAGAGAAATCAAATTCCTTTCACTAAGTTTAGATTTTCAACACACACTCTTACTAAATTACTTAGAAGTATAATATAAATGTGTGTACAATCTGAACAAATTTGATGAAATATTGTTGACTCAGTCAACAGATAATACACCTGCAGAATGAAAATACATAAATATGTCTTGTTGTCTATCTCATGACATAGTTTTTAGTTCCCTGTTCTGTTTTCAGCATGTATTCTGGAGTCATACTTTTACTCTTTTTTAAAGTCAAGACAAGGAGCTAACCAGTTTACAGAGTGATAGATGTACTAAGCTAAAAATATTTGGTGTACTCATTTTGAGTATGAAGTTGAAAAAAAAAACATTGTGTATTAAAAGTGGACATTTTATTGAAATTTAATAGCCATTTATTATTTGATAACAATAAGCAATTTAAACAATTTTCTGCAAGGCATTATTGGTAATCTGCAAATGGATGCATCAGCAGCAAGCCATCTTGCTCACAACCGAGAGGCCTACAGGAGAGCTGTTAGGGAGGCAAAGTTCCTCAAGGGACATGCAAATGACCTACTGACTGACTGACAATTTTCTTTATACGTGACACACATAAACACATGAATTAACAATTCATCAGATTTGATGCACCTATCACTCAAGACCTGAGACTAAGTACTTCAGTTGAAATTTGATTCGTCTGTTGAGTTAGATAAACAGTAAATTTTTTTTTACTGGGTTTTTTTTTTTCTTTCAGGAGAAGAAGAAAGGTGATCTGAAAGCAGCTGAAGAAAGATCATCAACAGACAAGAAGAGGGCTCGTAGACAAAAGAAACTGGAAAAACGTGAACGAAAGAAGGCAAAGGAAGCCAGGGAAAAGGTGGTGCAGAAGCTGAAGCCCGGCCTAGGCAACAAGTACAGCAAGGCAAAGGCTCTCAAACAGCTGGAGCAGATTAGTAAATCTGACAAGAGTGTCACATTAATTAAGGTATGTGGTTTTAGTTCAGTTTGAAATGAGATGTTGCTAGTAGAAGTGTGAAAGCCGACAGAAGTAAATTCATTTGTTTGTTTGTTTTTTTTTCCCTAGAGTCAGTTTTATCTGCAGTATCCTGGGATCATAAGTTTGTCAGATTCTGTTTGATGTTGATGATGATTAGGTATTTTGCAAAGTGGTCATCGTGAACAAACATTTTTAAGCCAGACAAAGCAAAATACTAATGGTAAAATCTCTTCCCAGCTCTGGCCCTTGCCTCTCATGTTATTTATTTTCTGTTAGAGTTGGAAATTTTTGTATTTACTCATTCTGTTCATATTAATACATCTGTAATTCCCTCTAAGATTATTTGATTGTTGTACAGTTAATGTTTCTTTCAGCAGGTTTCATAAAAATAACTAGGATATCAAAATAATCATGGCTTGTTTTTTCTAATTTTAAAGAACTTTCTTAAATTTCTGCCACACTATCGAAGTGTTAATCTTTTTCAGTTAATTTAAAGACCTCACTCCGTTGCCAGTGCTTCAGTTTTGGAATGATTGTAAAAAAAAACAAACTTCACTACAAGAATAAATATGCATAGGAGGCAATAATCATGGGATAAATGAGCACCTGTGAAATATTCGTATTTCTCAGTTTTTGTCTTATGGTCTCAGAAAGTTGTGTTTCTGTCTGAAAACCACAAGGTGGTGCTTGTTTTTCTCTCTTGTTCTTTTTTAGATGTTGATTTTGGCTTCCGACATAAATTTGTTGTCACTTATAGGAACATGTCTCCAAATAACTTTTTTTTTGCAGAGACTGTCTTGTTTGTCATAATTTCAGCAGTCAGCAACATTGATGTGTGTTACAAAATTATAAAATTTGTACATTGATAACTCATACTTTTCAGAAGAAAGAAAAATAAGATTTGTAAAAAATCATTTCAGGGTGATCGCAAAAAGTTGACTTCTTCAACGCTGTTTTTCACACAACTTCAAGAGGAAGTCCAGACAAATGCTAGCATGAAGAAAGCAGCCAAAGAGAAGAAAAGAAAAGTTGTGGATGCGAGCAAGTTGATGTTGTAGCTTCAATCTTCGTCTAGTTTGTTTCAAATTAAAGTTTGTTTTATAAGTCAGTTCGTGGAGTGTGAGCTTTGGTTTATTGAAACTATGAAAATAGTGTTGTGTGCCCACTAATTTGAGAGAAACTGTAATCTTTGGTTTATTGAAACTATAAAAATAGTGTTGTGTGCCCACTAATTTGAGAGAAACTGTAATCTTTGGTTTATTGAAACTATGAAAATAGTGTTGTGTGCCCACTAATTTGAGAGAAACTGTAATCTTTGGTTTATTGAAACTATGAAAATAGGGTTGTGTGCCCACTAATTTGAGAGAAACTGTAATGTGAACTCTCTTAATATGCAGATCTCTCATTGACAAACTGAAAAATATAGAACTTGGTCATACTGCAGTGGATATCAGGCCACTATGGAATTCCTGGTAATAAGAAGGCAGAAAACCTTGTCTAACAGTGTACATGATGGCACCAACCAAAGAAGTATCTTAACATTGAGTCCAGCAAATCCTTCGAATCATCACCGAAGAAAAATGGCTGAACCAGTGGGCAAGAGGGATTACTGGGCAAGCCCTATACAAACACATGAGCAAACCTAACTCGTGTGATAGATCATACTAACTAAATGAACAAAACCAATGGATCATTTTCAGACTAGGAGCAAAGCATATCACTTTAAACAAATGCGAACAAAGAAGAAGAAGAAGAAGACTTTAAACAAACACTTAAACAAAATCAAGAAAAAACAGCCCAGACTGCAATTGAGAAGAAACAGCTGAACATTTCCTACTTTAATGTCTTAAACTAGATACATTACGAATAAAACTGCTTACAAGACAACCTACCATTCAAATCTGCCTTATTTCCAAAGGATGACCAATTACAAAAGGACAATCTAGTTCTTTACTGTGACATCACCTGCCAAGAGCTTCTAGCTCCCAGCAGTAAGGAGAGCCACTAGCAGTGATTGATTCAGCAATCATTTCACCAGAAGTGGTTGACCGTTTACTATTTAGTGTCCACAGTTTTACCTGCAAATCAAGAAAAAAGTAAAACCACAGCCTTTTGAGCGTTTAAGTCTTCAAATAAAAATAGCAAGTCAGCCATCACCTTGTCATGTGTTGTCAAGTCGAAGAAAATGTTGACACTATAAACACAGTATCTATCTACAGCATGAAAGAGCTAAGTTTTTTTTTTTTAAATTAAAGATAATAAATGTAGTGAGGTATGGAACTGGAAATATTACTATTTAGTTTTGTTTAGTCATTAGATAAAATTTTAACAAGAAATTGATCAACAGGTCATCAAACACAGAAGCAACATTCCTATCAAAAGCATGAAATTCATAAGGGACACAACCAGTGATTTTTTTTTTTTCTAGGAGTGATCCGGTCAGCAACTTTTTTCCCCACAAAAGGGGCTGGATGCCACTTATTAAAGTGGGCTGTGGGCCACATTCTTGTCTATAGCTAATAAAGGAAGAAAATGTTTAGTGCCCGTAAAGTAACAGTTTTAGATATCTATCTTAAGATTTGACCAAATAATCGCTTGATTGCCTTGACCACCCAGGCTTTTTATGATAACCTCAACAAATTCGAATATAGCACGCGATACTTGCAATGAGTAGGGGGAAATGGCTGTTGAAAAATATATTCCCGGTTGTCTCTCTTGCTAAACACTGCTGCTTTTCTTTATCTCATTGAAAACGCTTACATCAGAACTGATGTTGTGACGCTTGAAGGATTTGGGGGGGGGGGTGCGGAAACTATTAAATGGCTTCCCTAGGAGTGGAATTCTCTTTAAATGTAGAGATAAGTTCAGTTTATATAGAAATAGCTGGGATATACAACTTAGACTTTTACACGTTTGCCTCGCATACATGTACGGTGTGAGCTAGTGAGTGTATGATATGCGATGGCTTATGCTGAAAGTAGTGACAGAACAACATTACAACTTCTAAACAAACGAACAGTTCGCGCTGATTTTGACTGCCACTCAAGAACAATCTCTACATTGAAGAACAGGTCCAAGCGTAAGTCCAAGACCTCACCTATACTCCATTTTTATCACGTTCTCAACACTCAGGTAACCAGCTAAAGATCCCGCATACATTCATCCTCTAGCTTTCGCACTTCCGTTCTCTTTCCAAAAGTCCCGTCAAAAACTTCTCGTGACCAAAGTCAATAATAGTCACGTGACCAACTGTCACATCATCGCCTTAACGCGTGTTTTAGTAAGGCCTGAACAGCCACAACACGCCTAATAATCCATATTCTGTTGGAGCCTTACAGTAGGTCATTATGTTAGGACAGTATCTTGTCCAAATGGTTCGCGCCCACTGACAGTTGCTGTCTCTGGATCGTACACAAGGCAATGAAAACACCACCATTTAAGTGATATTTGCATACACTAATGAAAAACACAACATAATTTCCCGTAGTCTTTCGGCTCAGAGCAGGTGTTCTCAACCTTTTTACATATACAAAGACACCTCGTCAGACTCAAAATCATCATCATGTTCTCCAGTACTATTAGGTACCAACATGACCTCAAATTATATCAAAGGTTAGGTACCACTGACCAAATACTGTCATTGGTTTAGAGCCGAGCGAAAAAAAATGCTCAGAGATCGAATCCAAAGCCCCCCCCCCCCCCCCCCCAAATCATTTGGTCCTCTCTCTCTCTCTCTCTTTTCTCTCACTCACCCAACTCGAAGGTTATGGATATTCCTGTTTATGAACCTCTGCTCAAGAAAATATGCAACACGTTTCACCAAAACAAATAAAAAAACAAAATTGTGTTCTAAAGGAGTGATAAAAAATATGGCTGTTACAGATTTTTTAAAAATTAACCAATCAAAAAAATTTCAGGATGTTTTTAATTATTATAACTATATTACAATATGTAGACTGTGCAGAAGATGTAACCCATGAAATGTTTCTTCCTTTTATATATATATATATATATATATATATATATATATATATAAAATGCCAGTCCTTCGTGGGTGGATCGCTAAGGACGCACTTCAAGGGGTGCAGTGGCAGCTGGAAGATCATGGGTTCAATCCCAGGACCGAAAAAAAAGGCAACAGCTCACAAGACCTCTGGGAGTCATGACCCAGAGGGGCCCACCCCCCTTGGAGTGTCGGGAGTTTAATAGGGCCGAAACACTTGTCTGAGGGGGGGGGGGTACTTCCTCTGATGATCTGAGGGAGTTGTGTTGTTGTTCCGCTCTCTACGGTAGAGAGTTTCCTGCATATATATATATATATATATATATATATATATATATATATATATATATATCATGGACAGGTATAAATACCCACATAATCAAACTTCAAAGTGACCTTCTCTGTTCACATAGCCATGGCTGTGACAAAAGCTCTGAGTTGACTAAAGTCACGAGACTTAACACGCAAACATGTATTTTGAATGACCAAACGAACATGCTAAGGAGAACTCAAAATGGCTGCCCACGGAGGTACGTAACCCTGTAATGCTTTAAAAGCACACAGGAATATGATGTTAGTGCCCATATTTTCAAAGCACACTGGAGGATGATGTGGTCACCGTCACGCCTGGCCGCCTTTCCTTCCTCAGCTCCAGAAGAAGTCGGGTATCCATTTCTACAGCTGGGTGACTTGGGTACCTTCGCCGGGATTAATAAATATTACGAGCTATTATTTGGTTTTAACCGAAATAAAACTGCAAAAACTGAACGCCGTTCACACTGCTCTATGGGGCAGGACGCTTGAGAACAATAGAAAAGGATATGGACAGGTTATCACCTTTCTACACATTCTGCCTAAAAAAAAATTTTGAATAATTACTTGTCACAGACAACAAATAACAGAGGCCTACTTGTCAACTGTGAACGAGAAGATATGCGTGTTTTAACGGGGGTGGGCGGGCAACAACCTGGAAATGGACGGTCATGTGCCCCAAAATAACCCCCCCCCCCCCACCCAACATCAATAATACATTCATGCGATGGGCACCCGAGGGAAAGAGAATGAGAGGTCGACCAAAGGCTATCCTAATGGAGAAATGTAGAAAAGGGGAAATGAGTTCTTTTATGTTCCATGATTTTAGCCTGGGACATCTACTTGTAAGGCCTGGTTAGCGAGTGGTTAGGCGTTCGGTTTACTGATCTGGTGGTAGCGTGTCAGTCCCAGCAGTGGGATTCTTTTCTGGTACACACACACACACACACACAATGAGGCCCAGGGTTCACCCAGCCTCTAGAAATGGGTACCAGAGAAATCTGGGAAGGTAAGACGGCCAGATGTGATACTGAACACATCACACTTTCATGTGCCGAAGGCCATGGAAAATACAGGCCTAACACCGTATTCCCCAACATGCCTCAATGGCACGGGAACGGGAATTTTACCTTTTACCTTTACATCTACTTGTTCGGGCAAATTGTACACTTTTGGAGGTCATGCTTTGCACACCAAAGTTTGTCTTCCAGCAGACACGAGAAGCATTCAGCCAAGGCACAATACAAAGTCTGGCAGAAGACTGTGAAAAGTGGAGAGAATTTGTTGCTGTTGTGCGAAACGCCACATGGCGCATTAGGCAGTGATTGCTTATCCAGTCATCGCCCGAGGACATGAATGGATGGATGAATTTGGCTCTGTTAGTTAAAATATTCTACAATTACTGATGTTCTCATTGCTAATTATTATATCATAGGTATAGGTATGACAGGATTTTTCCATCAGAGCAGAACTTGAACCCAAAATTATCATTTAATTTTCCATTTCAACGTTTCGCGCCATTTTGTTTATTCCGGAAATGGGCCGTTCACATAATACATAAAAAACCTAATCAAAGTGAAATTACTCAATAATTTTAACATTGAATCGTGTTAAAAACAAAACCACATCCCTATAAAACTAACTGAACCAAGAGAACACTCCGGGCCAGCCAGTCTCTTTGCTACGTTTCTATGGTCTTTAATTTTCACAGCGAAAATGGTAAAATCTGGACTGGAGGCTATGATATATTAACATGGAAGGAAAATTATCTCAATCACGCGAGATGCTGACGCATGCGCAGTTAGAGGCGTGGACCACACGGAAGAAAATATGGGGCGACCAGCCTTACCAACTTTTTTCTCCAAAAATTATCTAGAAATGTTACTAAATATATCTAGAGTTATCTCGATTTATGAAAAAAAAAATTTGCCGAAATAATAATTATGTAAGAAATGTTTTATTTTAAAAAATGTATATAAATTATAAATGAAAACTGATATGAAATTTGAATTAAAAAATTGTGATTATGTTGTTAGTGGTAATTACGTAATTACTTGATATTGTCAAAGAAAATAATAAGAAAATCGTCGTCATCGTCATCATCATTGCCTCCAGCATTTGAAGAGCTTGACTGGCAAAATGGTATATAGACTTCAGCTTCTGCAAATGCCATTCTCCCAGTATCTTTCTTAGCTGCAGTGGAAAGTTAACCAAAAAAGCAGCTGTTTAAATGGATTGATAACCCGAATTTGACCGTTAAAATACCGGGAAGAAGTTCCTTTCATTTCAGTTTTAAGCTCTGATTTGACAAGATGTCAATGTCAGAATCTGAGTGTGGTAGAGTTACAGCTAAATGTTTACGAAGAATTAGAAGAAGAATTTGGCCAAACACTATAAGAAATAACATCTTGTTGGCAGAAATGCAGATGAAGCCACTGACAGCAATTATTGAGGAAAGACGCTGGCGATGGTTGGGACATGTGCTCCGGATGACTGACGACTCACTACCAAAAATAGCACTAAGATGGACACCACAGGGGAACAGAAGTAAGGGTAGACCAAAGGAGACATGGAAAAGAACAAAAGATAGGATGTTTAACAATAGAGGGCTAACTTGGGCAAGAACGGAAAAAAGACAAAAGACAGGCATTTGTGGAAAACCCTTGGGCACTTAAGTTTCAGAGAGAGAGAGAGAGAGAGAGAGAGAGAGGGAGGGAGGGAGGGAGAGAGAGAGTTACGGCTAAGGTATCATATTTACTAAATGCTTGAAATGATTACATCCTAAGGTATATTTTTATCTTTTCCTTCCGTGCCTTTTGCGTCCGTATTTCTTGCAAGCGGGATATTAAAAGAACTAAGTATTTAATTTTTCATTTGTTTTTCGAGTTTGTGTTGCTGTATTGTTTTCGTTTATGATCATTGAAAAAGGCTTGTTGCTGAAATATTGGATTATTGCATGTTCTTCATTTATACGTGATCATCCTACTTTATGCCATTCTTGCTCCTGCCCACTTTCCTCATTTTTTTATATATTTTTCTGTTGTTGTAAAAGTGGATAATACACCTTTGTTTACCTTTATTACAAGAACCAGTTCTACTGCAGTTGTCATTTCTCTTATCTCTCGCGTGAAATACAAGCGGTGCTATCGTCATCCAGAAAATTTACATCAGAACTGCCAAATTAAGCAGACCTGTGTGGCTTGACTTGATCGGAGGTTCTGGACCACAGTCAGAAGCAAAATCAGAAGAAAACAATGAAGTTCATGGTGGCTAAAAAGAAAAAAAAAGACACCAGATTTTGCTTCAAATAACTCTGAATTCATTTTTAAAAAATGAACTGTATGTGGTACCGAACTCACAATCTTATGGACGGCATATATGTTTAATTCAGCTAATAATGAAGATAGAAGCATGAAATTTTGCACACTTTAAATATGGCATGTGCCGATTATGTGAACCAAATTCCACCGCAACCGACCAAAGAATATGGCTGCCTTAACCGTTGAAATGGAGCGTGTTAGCAACTTACGGTATAAGCTGGCGAATTGCGATAGAATTTCTCGTTGCAGAGAAGGAAACTGTTGTGAACATTCACAAGTGTTTATGTGATGTGTATGGAAGTTTTGCAGTCGACAGGAGTAGAGTCCGTCGTTGGGTTCAGAGAATCAAAGAATGAATAAGCGGAGATAAGGAGTTGCATGATCGGCCGCGCTGTGGACGTCCTGCCACAGCCACCATGGCAGAAATGTTGAAATGTGCTGAGGGCATTATTCTTACTGATAGGCGTAACTCAACAATTGGCCGTAAAGCTTTCAGTCAGCAGTGGTAGTACAAATGCAGTTATAAAGGTTCTCGGGTTTTCTAAGGTTTGCACAAGATGGGTTCCTCGAAATCTCACAAATGACCATCGATTGCAAAGGAAAACAATTTCTTCTGAGTTGTTGAGCTTTTCAATGCTGAGGGAGAGAACTTTTTTGGCTAAGATCGTAACAGGCGACGAAATCTAGGTACATCATTCTGAACCTGAGACAAAAAGACAGTCAATGGAGTGGCATCATCCGCAATCACCACGAAGAAAGAAATTCAAGACAACTCCTTCAACTGGAAAGGTTATAATTCACTGTCTTTTGGGACATTGAAGGTGTGATTCTTGTGGATGTTATGCCAAGAGGAGAGACAATCAATTCGCAAGCTTACATTAAGATATTGAAAAAAACTCAATCAACATTTTCACAGAGTTCGACCGCACAAAACCCAGCAGACCTGCTTCTCCTTCACGACAATGCGCACCCTCACACAAGTCTGGCAACACGGGAAGCAATCACCAAATTGGGTTGAACTGTATTACCCCATCCACCCTATAGTCCAGATTTGGCACTCTCTGATTTCCATCTGTTTGGTCCACTTAAAGATGCACTCCGAGGGGTAAGATTTGAAGAAGACGAAGGAGTGATTCATGCAGCGAAGAAATGGTTACATAGTCAAGAGAAAATCCAGTACGGGCTAGGAATGCATGCACTTGTTTCGCGCTGGCGTAAAGCCGTACAAGATGATGGGGATTATGTTGAATAATACCGATGTTTACAAGACATGTGAATGTATATTGTATATAAACTTCATGCTTTTTGAATAAGCAGCTCCTGAGAAAAACGATGTAGTGCATTACTTTCTGAACGATAGGTATTTTCATATATATATATATATATATATATATATATATATATATATATATATATGAATATCTTTAAAATTATTGCTGACTTATTTGCATAAGAACTATCGTTATAGGCCGTGACTTTGAAATACATTTTGTGATTCTGGACATGTCTTAGCAATTGAAACACTTAGAAATATTCAATGTAATTCTACCATGAACTTCTTATCTTATCTTATATCCTTCTCGTGCCGCTAAACGTCACACAGGGCTCGCAAGGTAGTTCGCCAATTTTTCCTGTTTTCGGCGAGCTTTTCAACCTCATCAAGGGATTTTATGCCTATCAATTTGGCCTCTCTTAACAATGTCCTCTTTAGAGTTTCACGTGGTTTGACTCTTTTTCTTCGGCCTGTTGTGTTCCACTTGATTCTTTGTTTTAGGATTCTCTGATCGTTTCTTCTCATTACGTGACCAACATATGTCCATCTCCTTTTCCTGATCACCCATGAGACTGGTTGTTGTTCAGTCATCTGTCTTATCTCTGCATTGTTATTGAAATCGTTTCACTTGATGTCGAGTATTTTCCTTAGGCATTTGTTTTCAAAAGAGTCTAATTTATTGTCTATTTCTTTAGTTGTTTTCCAGCTTTCACATGCATAAATGAGGGTGGATATTACATTTGAATTGAATAGTCTTAATTTGGTTTTTGTGCTTATAACTTTTGAATGTCATATATTTTCAAGATTCTTGAAGATCGATGCTGCTTTTGCAATTCTAATTCTAAATTTCTGGTGTCACCATCCTGGTCTATGTAGCTGCCAAGTATGCAAATTGATCGACTTCTTCAATATCTGTCCCTTCTACGTGTATTTTCCATTTTGATTAATGGGAAGTTTCATTATTTTTGTTTTGTCCTTGTTAATTTCAAGTCCTATTTTTCTAGCCACTGAAGATAGGATATCTGTTTTTTTTTCTTGCATGGAATTCACAGTGTTACTGATAAGAGTTATGTCATCAGCAAAATCAAGATCTTCTAGTTGTGTCCCATGTACCCAGTCAATACCTATGTTACCTGTGCAGCATTTTTTTCATTATGAAGTCTATTGCAATTCCAAAAAGCAAAGGAGACAGTATACATCCTTGTTTTACGCCTGTTTCAATTTGGAACCATTCGCTCATCCCTTCTTCTGTTTTGACTGCACAACATATCCATTGTAGAAGTCCTTAATGATGTTGACAATTTTAGATGGTATTTCATATCTTGGATCACTACTAACTAATAATGGAGATACAATGAGGAAAATTAAAAGGAGGACATGTATCGCTCTTCAGAAAGTAAAACAACTAAAGAATCTGTGGAGAGGAACAGACAAAACCACAAAAATAAGATTTTTAAGGGCGTGGATCTTTCCCATCGCAACATATGTCTGTGAGACCTGGACACTTAACAAAACAGCTGAGAAACACATAAATGTCTTTGAATGTAAATGCTACAGAAGAGTTCTTCAAATATCATGGACACAAAAAAGAACAAATATATTAATACTGCAAGAACTTAATATTGAAAAAGGCTGGCTAGTAAAGAGGACTAAAGAGAGAAAACTTAAATATTTTGGACACATTAACCGTCAATATAATCTAGAGAAGACCGTCTTGAAAGGGTACATAATGGGGAAAAGAAAGAGAGGAAGACCGAGGTGAAGATGGTTGCAAGACATCGTTGATGATCTGCAAATGGATGCATCAGCAGCAGACCATCTTGCTCACAGCCGAGAGGCCTACAGGAGAACTGTTAGGGAAGCAAAGTTCCGCAAGGGACATGCAAATGAATGAATGAATGAATCATTTCATATAGACTTAAAATTCTCCACAATGAATCTCTGTGTATGCTATCAAATGCCCTTTTAAAGTCTATGAAGTTCAGTATTAATGGTTTCTGCTTTTCAATATGTTTTTGAAGCACTATTCTTAGAGTAAAGATCTGGTTGAGACAGCTTCTCCCTTTTCGAAATCCTGCTTGTTCTTCTCTCATTGCAGTATCCACTATATCTTTAAGTCTATTCAAAATAACCTTGCAAAATACTTTTGACACAACTGATATTAAGGTTACTCCTCTCCAATTGTTACAGTCACTAAGTGTTGCTTTTTTTTTTAGTATTTTAATAATGATTCTTTTTTTCTATTTCTTCTTTCCAAATCTTATTAAACATTCTCACGTTGTCACTATTGATAGCTTTTGACATTTCGGGTGTTATTTCATCTTCATATGCAGCTTTGTTATTAGCCATTAAATTCACTGCTGTTTCAATTTCACGCAATGTAATTTCATCTAGGTCGACATTTAGTTGTGGGGTTGGTGAGTCGGTTTCAAGATTTAACAATTCTTTTGGATGTGGTCGATTAAGTATTTCTTGGAAGTGTTCAGCCCATCTTTGCTTTTGGTCTTTATTTGATGTTAATATGGTTCCAGTTTTGCTAAGTATTGGTCTTTCTTTAGATGTAATAGTACCTGTTAGCCTCTTTTGTATGTCATATAAAGTTTTACTGTCTCCTGTTTTTGCTGCTTTCTCTGGCTCTTTCGCCATATTGTTTATGTATTCTCTTTTATCCCGTCTAGCTGAACTTTTTACTTTCTTATCTATTTCTTTATATGTTGCTTTCGTCAGATCTTTTCCAAGATATGTCATTAAGCATGTCTAATGTGGCTGCTCGTCTTTCATATATGTAAGGAACATTTTTTTTTATAAATAGGAAACTACGAGGCTTTGGTACGGTAAAATAAGAGAACAAATTTTGTAGGATTAGACCTCGAAAAAATCGTAGACAAAGCACTTTAGTGAGACGTGAGAGAAAGAAAAATCACAAGAGAATTACCTGAGGTTCGAACATTTTCGAAGAAATCGAAGATTTCATATATGTACTTCCATGTGTTTTCTGATATCCATGCTTTTTTTTTTTTTTTTCAGTCCAGCGCTTGCCTTTGCTGTTGTGATTATGGCTGTGCTGTAAGAATTCCATAATTCATCTATACCTATCTCCTCTACTTCGTTGAGTGTTATGGAGTGAGTCGCAAGTTCCTGATTGAAATTACTGTTAGTATTCTCTTTTTGTATGATGTGGCTCTTTATCTTTATTGATTTCTTATGTTGGTTTTTCAGTTTTAGTTTTATTTTACCTATACGCAGATTGTGATCGAGGTTGAAAGACTCGCCGAAGGCAGGAAAAATTGGCGAACTACTTTGCGAGCCCTATGTGACGTTTAACGGCACGGGAAGGATATAAGATATAAGATAAGATTGTGATCACTGTTGACATCTGCACCCCTATATGCCATTACATCTATCAGAGATGTTCAGTATTGCTTTCTAATACAAAAATGATCTATCTAGTTTCTAGTTCTATCATCTGGAAATATCCACGCTGTTTTATATATCTTTTTGTGTGGAAATATTGTGCCTCCAATGACCATGCCCTCTGTTAGACATATTTCAATTAATCTTTCTCCGTTCTGATTTACCATGTCAGTTCCTTCTTTCCTCATTACTTTTTCGACGTCGGTTTTATTTTTCGCTACCTCAGCGTTGAAGTCCCCCATGGCAATTAGGATGTCGTATTTATGGATTTGTTTTAATTGTTGATAGAAATCGACTTTCACCTCATCATCTGCATTATTCGTGAGTGCATAACACTACATTACTGTAATTCTTCCGTGTCTTAGGCTGTATCGTGCTCTTAATATGCGACTGTTCACTGGTTCCCATTCAACAAGGCTCTTTGCTGCTACATTTGTCGTAATTATACTTACTCTTTCGTGATGTTTCCCGTCGTCTCTGCTTGAATATATTATTAACTTATCGTTTTTCGTCAATCTTTTACCTGCTTCTGGCCATCGCATTTCACTGATGCCCAGTACGTCTAGATGGTATCTCTGCACTTCCCTGATGACCTGAGTAGTTTTTGTTGGTGCTGCCATAGTTCTTATGTTCCAGAATCCAATCTTTGTCACATGTTTAGGGCCGACGAATGTATTCTCTGAGCTCTTCGGAGTTGGCATCCCTGATGCTCGGTTGGTTTCTTTGACAGTTTCCATAACAAGTTCTTTTTTTTTTCCTATCTAGATCGCCCCTAGATAAGTCCCAGGATAAGGTTGTTAGCCTTATGCCCAACTCCTGGTACAGGAGATGTGACAGATCAAGTGGAATTCCGCTGATTTCTGCATGCCGGCGAGAGCGTTAAAAAAAACTTCCGCCATCTTGCACATCACTCCGGAAGAACTCAAACCACAAATAAAAAGTGCTACATACAAGCAATTCGGTAAACAGTTTTCGTGTCTATCCTTCTAGGGGAAACCTACTCGGGTTCATCCCACATATCCCTTGTTTTAGAAGGAGCGGGGAGCAGCAAACACCCCCTCCCCCACCCCCCCCACACACACTGACAGAGAAAGCACAACAGATTCTTGTAAATGCGCATGTTGCACACTCGGTAGAGGCAACCCTGCATTGAATCACTAATTTGCCTTAAAAGTTTCGGTTCTTACTGTTCATACTGTATTAGAACTAAACTGCAAAGATGCAATCGTCATCGAATAATGAAAGGAAAACGATGTCTCCCTCAGTACTTAGATTTCCGTTTCCTACAATCACAGATAATCCATTTCATACAATCACAGATAATCCGTTTCATATAATCACAGATAATCGATTTCCTACAATCACAGATAATCTAGTAGTCTCTCTCTCTCTCTCTCTCTCTCTCTCTCTCTCTCTCTCTCTCTTCACCGTTCATGGTGAAAACCATATGAGTGAGATATATCCTATTTTTCTAGCATATGAATATAAAAAAAGGATATTTAATAGGGGCTGGTCAAGGCTGTTACATTAGAAAGTAACATGTAAATGTTTTCTCATATTTTGTTCTCTTATTTCATTAAGTGTAAAAATGAGATTTCAAAAGAATAAGAAACAGCACAAAAAACACTGACAGGTATTGTTTCCAAGCTTATTTAACTATATCGCAAACTTTTTTTTTTTTAATTCGTGCAATAATGCGAGAAATATTTCTGAAAAGTCTTGAATTATAAAGCATGAAATTTATTGCATATTTAAACTGCATCTTTCATTTCAGTTTCCTAATCTTGATCTCTAAAAATATTTTCTTTTTTCTTTCTGTTGGATTTTTTTCTCTACACAGACTCGTGGATCGTTTCCATGACTGATGTATACATGTTTCTTCATGAAAGCTTTAAACATTTATTTCGCAAGAACTGATATGAACTCGTAGTGTTTCTTCTTAGCTGAAGTAAAGAGGTGGCTGTTGAGTTAATCTAGCGCTTTTAAGGGCGAATAAGAGACAAAAATGCTAAAATTTAGCTTCTTATAAATTGTCTTCTAAAGCGAAAAGTGCCATTATATATTTTAAGAATTGTATAAATTCGTCCGCCGACCGAGCTCTTGCAGGTAATAATCTCTTCAACTGGGACATATAAACCCCATCGCAGAAATCCGCTCCAGAAATAACGCGTTTCTGATAAATCAGTTTTGAATGTGCTGGAGGATCGAGCAGGCAAACCTGGCGCATTAATTTCAAAAGAGTAAACAAATATGGCAGTTGTTCCGTACAAGCTGGCAAGCTATTTGTAATGCATCAGGCCTCACCACCCGGATTTTCTCCGCAGATTCCCTGACGTTGATTCAAAATCCATTTCTCTTCAGCCAACACGATGGAGATGCTTTGAAAGTCATTTGTGCGCCTCGCGTAACATACGGCGGCCGGGTAGCATAAGGCAATGCAATAAAATATACTGCACAGTTACCATTAGATGTCTGTCATATATGTCTGGGCAATGCTGTATAGATTATAATATCTCCCAGTAAGAGCTGTCAGAACCCACACAGTGAGACAGTGAACACAAGCAAACAAACAAACAAACAAAATGCCATGTGCATAGTTACTTAATAATTATCACATTCCGTTGTTTGTGAACGGTTTTCCGTAGTAATACACATTCACCTGTGAGGAGGACAATCTTGACGATAGTATAAAAAACTTCTTACTAAACCTTCTCTGCAGATAGTTTCCACCATCATTTATAGATGTGGAGCATAATATAAAAGCTATTCAGGCACATGTTAAAATCTACAGAACATAAGCTTTCTTAGGATTTCGTTATAAATACATACATCATGTCGTCATTTTTATAACTGGCTTTCACGGCGTCTGTTGCATGCCAAGTATATTCACAACTTTTTAGCCATCCTCTGGGCCAAAGATAGAACTGGTATAAGTATCAATTTGGCTCATAAAAGTGCCTTATGTCTGCAGATCTCCCAATCCGAAAGCCGTAAATCGTCTTGGAGGGCAGTCCTGGCAGTTGGTGATATTCAGATCTCTGCAGGGAGCCGGTTTTGCGCTGCGGTCGTTCTGAATTGGTCGCGACTTTCCAGACTGCTTCGCGCGGCAGTTTTAGAATACCGAAAGACGCGGGAGTTTGATGTTGGGGGAAATGACACTGAGATTATAGAAGAAATCTGAAGCTTCGGTTTTGCTATAGTTGTATAGGAGGATTTTATATAAAAAAAAGTGTTATATTTCTCTCAACTTCAGCACATGAAATAAATCACACAGTACTGATATTTACCGATGACAATGTAAGTTTCTCTCCATTCAGACTTATAAGACGCTGTCCGATTTGGCAATCAACCACCAGTAGCTGACATACTAGAGTCCGCGTTGGCAAACCATAACTGATCAAGACCTTTGTCCCATCTCTTCGTTAGTATCTCCAGTAACAGGCCTAGCATGTGGTGGAGTCTGCTAAAGAAGTATTGCACACCCTCTGTTTTTACAGCCACCCAGGGCCTGAAAAAACAGCGACCACGACAAGCTACCAAGTCAGCACGATACTCCCAGTTTCAGGGAGGAGGAGAAGAAGAAGAAGGTACAGACATAGAGCAATACAAAACAACTCCTTCAAATCGTCAGAGGAAGTACCCCCCAGACAAGTGTTTCGGGCCTATTAAACCCCTGACACTCAGAGGGGGTGGGGTGGGGGTGGGGTGGAGGGAGGGGTTGGCCCGGCCCGTCTGGCTCATGTCCCAGAGCTCTTATGAGTTGTTGGTCCCCCCCGTCCCGGAATAGAACCTGCCATC
The DNA here is from genome assembly GCA_009760885.1 of Achatina immaculata. Classification (NCBI taxonomy): domain Eukaryota; kingdom Metazoa; phylum Mollusca; class Gastropoda; order Stylommatophora; family Achatinidae; genus Lissachatina; species Lissachatina immaculata. The sequence continues at coordinate 25,999,243 of CM019691.1, read as the reverse complement.
TTGCAACTGGCACTGAACATGCACTTCGAAGTGCATCTTAGCAATTCAGCTAAGGAGGACCGGTATTAGTTGTGACAAAAGACATTATTTAAGTTCAGAATGCTTGCTTCGCATACTCCACAGCCAGCATGAGGCCTTTTCTGCTGTTTCTGAAAGGCTTTTCAATGCCCTTACTCATTGTATGGAAATGGGAGTAGATTACAGTACATGTCCACAGTGGAGACAAGAAAAGAGCATCCAGAAAGATGCATCGACAAGGAAATCATAGAAACATCATCATGTTACAGGGAGGTCCACGAGGATTTGGAACAGTCTTGAATAGTTCTTGTGTCTAGGTCTCAGTAAATGGGCCGTCACTCTCCGGCGAAATCTTGTTAGCGAAAATTCTAGAATTAAGGCTCTTCATTCTATTGATCACGGACAGTTTCTTCTTCTTCTTCTTCTATGTCACTGAAAACTGCGAGCCGGTGGTTTTTTTTTTGTCCGATTGCGATGAAGATGTTGGGGCACACGATGAAGATGTTGGGGCACACGATGAAGATGTTGGGGCACAGAATGACTTGGGTACGTGTAATGGCGGCTGTTTTCAATCCTGAATGGAGCTAACAAGCAGAGGATGTGTAATGCTTCTTTACCAAACTCCATCGCCCTGGGGACTATGATAATCACAGATCCCTTATCTGTTACTGGGGTGGGGGTGGAGAACAGAGAGGTAGCCGGTGTCTTGGCTATCTATCTATCTATCTATCTATCTATCTATCTATCTATCTATCTATCTATCTATCTATCTATCTATCTATCTATCTATCTATCTATCTATCTGTCTGTTATGTTATGTAGTTATGTTTGTTATATGAACAGCATATTTGTAGAATGTCTGGAATAGAGTGAAAGATGTATGATAAAGGGCAGAATGTCAGACGGGCCTGCGTGCCCAATTCTTAACCCTTTTGAAATAAAGATCAATCAATCAATCATACAATCTATCTATCTATCTATCTATCTATCTATCTATCTATCTATCTATCTATCTATCTATCTATCTATCTATCTATCTATCTATCTATCTATCTATCTATCTATCTATCTGAAAGAAAGAAAGAAAGAAAAGAACGAAAGAAAGAAATCTGCTGTTTACAGTGAGGATAGATAATCTGTTTGTCTGTCTGCCTGTCTGTCTGTTTGTCTGTCTGTCTGTCTGTTGCACTCCGACATTCACAGTTTTACACAGCCCTTTCTATCGCGTTTTAGAAATAAAGATCTGTAGGATCTAGTTCATCTGCAGCTTCCATTTGTATACTATTTGCCTCGTTCCCTTAGTTCGCATTATTTATTTACTGACTACAGAAAAAAAAATAGTGAAAAATTATCATGAAAAGATGAAATAATGACTAACATAGATAAATTACTCTTTCGTGTCTGTAAGTTATTCGTTAAATGATCAGAACTTTCAAACAGAAAGAGAACCCCAAAGGTGACTTGACTAAGAAATTTTTGACAGAGGAGAGGAAATTGTTAATGCCAACAGACACATTCTGTGGTGTCTCTCATTGTAAGCAGCACATTTCTTTCTTTCTTTCTTTCAGACTTTCTTTCAGACTTTCTTTCTTTCTTTCAGACTTTCTTTCTTTGTTTCTTTCTTTCAGACTTTCTTTCTTTGTTTCTTTCTTTCTTTCCACTGGCAACGTTCTCAGAAAGACCCTATGAAAGAAACAAGGAACGTGGAGCCTAGCCGGCCGTCTAGACATATTTAACAATTCAGAACTAGGCGCCTTGCTCTTGTCGTTTACTGGGGGCATGGCCAGGTCCTTTTGATAACTGACCGGTGCGGTCATGTTCGTTTACTGCCTTTGTGTTTTAAAAACAAGAGATTGTGAACAGGGAACGGCTGTGTCGGAAAGCTGCAGTTGCCTATCTCTTTATATCCAAGGCCCATTTTTCTAACTACGTATATACATTTCGGGCTGCTGTATTATTTGTAATATCGTAATGTTATAAACCCATAATTGTTTCTTTCCAATGGATATCACGTAATATCATTTCATATAACGCAACCGCAGGCTATATGATAATGCTCTGATGACCAGGATTAGGTTGTAAAACACAGGCTGAAAACCACTGTTGGAAAGCACTTATGAGGTGCGTCGCAATATTTTACTACTGCTACTATTACTACTATTACTACTACTACTACCATTACTACTACTACTACCATTACTACTACTACTACCATTACTACTACTACCACCATTACTACTACTACTACCACCATTACTACTACTACCATTACTACTACTACTACCATTACTACTACTACCACCATTACTACTACTACTACCATTACTACTACTACTACCATTACTACTACTACCACCATTACTACTACTACTACCATTACTACTACTACTACCATTACTACTACTACTACTACTACTACCATTACTACTACTACTACTACTGCTACTACTACTACTACTGCTACTACTACCACTGCTACCATTACTACTAGTACAGTTAGTACTACCATTACTACTACTACCACCATTACTACTACTACTACTGCTACTACTACTACCGTTACTACTACAACAACTACTACTACTATTACTACTACTACTGCTGCTACTACTACTACTGCTACTACTACTACTACTACTACTACTACTACTACTACTACTACTACTACTACTACTACTACTATTTTAAATGGTGGAAATAACTTCAAAATGTGAAAATGCTAAGAAATGTTAATACTCCATCTATTAACAAAGAAATTTTTACATTCGGTCACACTCACCCTCATACTTAATCCGTTGCTGAAATAAATCGATTTACTTTTAAGAAATAAATGAATAATTTTTTCGCCTTGTTTAATGTGTGGGGCTCCTAAGCAACGAAGTAGTTAGTGCACTAGTCTCTCATGACGCAGGTCGGCGGTTCAAATCCGGCTGGAGACGCCTCAGTCAGACAGCTGTAGAAATGGGTACCTGGCCACTTCTAGAGCTGAGGAAGGGAAGGCGGCCAATCTCTAGTGCGCCAAAGGCTGAATGAAAAAATGGACGCTAACACCATACCGCCTTGGTTCTTCCATGACACAGCAAGGGCACCTCGATCTATTGAACGTTTGGTGCTTTGTGCGGCCGCAGCGATGCAGTGTAGCAGATAGTAGCAAGCGCTGAATTTTACATGAAAAACGTTGTCTTTCTACCGGATACTAATGGACATGTGATTTTCACGTGTCACAGAATCGTAGATGGTCGATTAATTTATGCCACAACTTACAAAAGGTCGAGAGAGGCTGTAAGTTTTCTATTAACCGTTTAAGCCAGTGTTTCCCAAAGTAGGCGTTAGCATCCCTTGTGGGCGTTGGAAAGGACCGGAAAAGTGAAAGGAAAAGAGCGGGGGGGGGGGGGTGGAAGAAAAGGGGGCAGTGAGGGAGGGAGGCGTTGATGGAAAACGAAGCAGCAAACGGGGGCAGCAATACCTCCCTTCTTAGCACTTTTCAACCTGACATTGAGAAACTTGTGTCCCTACTTGAAACTCATCCATAACATTATAAAAAGAAAGTTGAGAAAATAATGCAGTAGGTGAGTTATAAATGTACTCCTTCAAATCGTTAAATAAAATGGTTTGCTTGTTGAAGTTTTCAGTTGTGTAATGCATGTTTTAGTTTAATAGGCCGTTGTACAAATAGTATGTAACGGGAAAGGGGGATGGGTGAAAAGATGGGATGCTGAGGACGTGACGTGGGAGAGAACGGGACGGCACTCGAACAAGTCTGGGAAACACTGGTTTAAGCGGAATATTCAACCTGCCTTGATAACAGAAAAGAAAAGTTTGGACCGATTTTTTACGTGGACTCAGGTAACATGGAACAGATCATAGGAACAAACAAAACTATGTGTTTTTTTTTTTAGAAGAAAGAATTTAGGGGAGAAAGATGATCTTTTCTGAAAACATTTTTTACAAGAACTAGAATATATTTAAAGAATGGAATGATTAGACTGAAGTAGATGAATACCATGTGACATATGAATGAAATAATATATTCAAGAAAGAAATAAAACCACATTCTGCAGCTAGCACATTCCAAGTCATCATTGTCATCAACATCATAATAATCATAATGATCATAATCAACAATTGTTATTCTTTGTCCTGAAAATGTCTGTCATTGAGTTAGTTTTACGACACTGCCCCAACGATCACATTTTAAAAAATTGTTAATATTAATGTTAATAGTCCATAATTCACGCTTAAATTGTTGTTATTATTAACGTTAATCTTCTATGAACTCAAGCTTAAATTATTATTAACGTTAATCTTCTACAAACTCAAATTGGTCCACTAACCTAAGGGTATTTTTTTTATTATTGAATAGCAGCTTTTTCCCTAACGCCCTAAGAGCCATGTTTAGTGTAATCTTATTACATTATATGGTTGTAATGCATATATTAATGAATGAAGTGTTCTCTGATTTATACCGTCTTATCTAATTCTGCCCTTTGAATCAATGATATTTCTGGACTTTGATTGATGGCGATTGTCACGTGTAACAGCACATTTTGGCCGCTTAAATGTTATCAACCTAATGCACTTTCGTACAGCATTGTTAACACGTTGTGACCGCGACGATATTATCTGTCGTCATTGTCACTTTTTAATTTATGAATGCATGTTACTACTTCTTCTTTTTGTTCACTTCGACATTTCAGAACGTCACTGCACCTGATACTATACGATTCACCACAAGACTGAAATCTTAATACACGTAGTCACTATAAAATTCAGATAGTTCGCTCTTGAGTCAAATTATAGTTCCAAAAGTTAAAAAGTTCTACAAATATCAAATCTTCTGCATTTCTCACGCGGTACTAATAATCGCTTCTCATCTTGAAATGCTATCTTCTATCTGTCCTAAGTTACTTCTGTTCCTAAACTGCTTCTCTGTCTCCTGAATATACATTATCTACTTCTTCATCTGTCCTTTCTGCCAGTGCTCTCATATATGTCCTTCTATTCTTCTTTTCTCCGCGTTCTCCTGTCCTCTTTGTCTTTCTCCTCCAAAACTGCATGACTAGCTTATATATCGTAAGTCAGTTGTCCAATAGAATATACCTCTAGATCTTTCTATTGGTCAGCTGGTTGACTACATACTGATTGGACTTCCAAAGGTCGATCCACTCCCTTTGGTCATCTTATTGGTCCGCTGGACTATTCATGTTTGCAAATTGCGTCCTAAGATTAGCAATATGCCTCACCTGTCAGTAAGTCTGTTGCGTCATTTCCGTCTAATCAGTTTTCTGGCGTGGGTAAACTCTTCTTATCCAGTATTAGATGCTTGCGATACCTGTGGGGGATGTGTTTTAACACGGTGTCCGCCTGTCTGTCTCCATATTGTTGAATTAACCATTCAGTTTAGTCGTGTCAGGACTATTATAATCTGGGTGTATCTCTTTAATCTGCTTTTCCCTCAGCGTCATACGTCTAGTATTTGTATTTATCTACTTAATTCTGTCGTAATAATACTAATACCGTGGGAGTGTTCGTCTCCCACTGGTTCTCAAAGTTTCCATAGTATATTATCTACATTCTACTTATCAATAATAATCATATCTATAATAAAATGCTCATAATAATAATAATTATAATATTAAAAATAATAATTGTAATGAATCAAAATATACACGGCGGTATGTTACACTCTGAAGTTTCTCGCATTTCAGGCAAATATTCACAATATTTATCACAATATACAATAATCACAGCAAGGTATGACATCATGTAAGAGAGCACAAACAAAAAAAAAAAGGACATTCGTGACTGGGGAGATTTGAACTCGGGGACTCCGCTGTCTACAGACACTCTAACCTCGGAGGTATCCAAACAACAGAGGAAACAAGAGAGATTTTGAATATGACCGTCTTTTACCTCCTTGAGAGAGAAAGAGAAGATAGAGAAATGAGATTTTTGTGGCCTCCGTGGTGCCTTATTACAACAGTGTCTTCTTTGTAAGAGCGGAGGAAGATGCTGTTACTGAACTCTGTGCCAGTTGTCGTTATGATTATTATTATTATTATTATTATAATTATTATAATTATTATTATTATTGGCGGCTTGGTTAGCTGAGTGGTTAGGCCTTCGTTTACTAATCCGAGAGTACCGGGTTCAGTCCCAGCAGTGGGATTTTTTTTTTCTGGCACACATCAAAAAAGGTCCGCACATCCTCTAGAAATGGGTACCAGAGAAATCTGGGAAGGTAAAGCGGCCAGGCGTGATACTGACCACATCACACTTTCATGTGCCGAAGGTCATGGAAAATGCCAGATTAACACCGTATTCCTCACAATGCCTTAATGGCACGGAAACAGGAATTTTACACTATTATTATTATTATTATTATTATCAGTTGATATTATATCAGTTTAATATTTTTTAAAAAACAGCTTGTGGTGTTTGTGGAAATACAATACAAACAGAATTTTGTCGTTCGCTCTAACATGGACATCAATCTCTCTCACAAAAGCGGCAGTTCGTCTCAGGTTTTCAGCATCGCCGTAGAGCTTCTCTTACAAGGTGGGGGGTGTTAGGGCAGGTCCTTCGCCTGAGTGGGTTGTGTAGCTGGCTCTTTGCTGCAGGCACATAGGTCCGTTTGGCCAATGTTCAGCCTCGAGTACGCTCGCATGACACTACAAGTAGCGTTTAAGCTCCCCAGATGCATCCCTGTACTTTCTTGTCTGAATATTCACACTCAGCAACTGAGTATCACTAAGCAGTTATCTACCTCCACCGTGCATGTACGCGTATATCAGCCTGTACACTCTCTCGATAGTCCGCATTTAGATCTAGTGATTTACTCTCAATGCTGCTAGCAAGTCTTCAGCACTTAAAGCGAAAAAGATGGCCTAATTGCCTGCTCAAAACGTGGGAATTAAGCTTTTAACCTTTTGAAGCTCGCCACACTTAAATGTTTCTGATAAGATTAAAAGCTCAAACTGATTGCACTTGCTAACATAATTTAGAAATAATTGACTTTGAATCCTGGTAACTGTAACTCTTCTGTCCCGGAAGGTTCTATAAATTGAAGGGGGTGGTATCCATAATAACGCCCATTTTTTTCTTTTTTTTTTTAACGCCACCCTCGCTTTCTTAAGTCCTTATGATATAATCTAAAACTGCCTTCAAGGTCTGGTAAATGTAGGCTATTCTTTATATCACCACAGGCATATCCAGATGAATTTCGAAGGCGAATCCACTGAGGGGGTCCTAAAAAAAAAGGTTAATGATATTAAACAGTTGTGCAGGCATTTCAGAGGGTCTCAGTCTTGTGTTTGTTACCAAGACATATTAATCACCATCTTTAGCAGCATCATCATGTGTTGCAGCAGTAGGCTTGGGCAAGTATTTTGTGGAATTGACAGTGTCATTGGCGTGTCCAGTCATTTTGTGTGTGTGGGTGTGCGTGCGTGCGTGAGTGTGTGTGTGCGTGTGTGTGTGTGTGTGTGTGTGCCTACCTCTTTTCTCGCACCATTTGGGAACGTGCCAAGGTTCTACTTAATTAACTTGTATACTGAAAATATAATTAGGAATGTTAGAGAAGATGTAGACAAAGAATATTACGATGCCATAACAATTGGAGGTTATGAAATACCAGAGATTAGATATACTGATGACACAGTATTACTGTCCACAACACAAAAATGAATGGAAAAACTAATTATATCATTCCGTAAGAACAGCGAAGAGCAAAACCTCTATCTTAATGCGAAGAAAACTAAATTGATGACAACTGACAAAACAAACAAGGCAGCTGAAATATGTATCAATGAGGAGAAACTGGAAGAAGTGGAGAGTTTTGAATATCTTGGATCACTGTTAACTAATAATGGAGATATAATGAGGGAAACTAAAAGGAGAACACATGTCACTCTTCAGAAAGTAAAACAACTAAATAATCCGTAGAGAGAAACAGACAGAACTACAAAAATAAGATTTTTAAGGGCATGCATCTTTACCATCGCAACATATGCCTGTGAGACCTGGACACTTAACAAAACAGCTGAGAAACACATAAATGCCTTTGAATATAAATGCTACAGAAGAGTTCTTCAAATATCATGGACACAAAAAAGAACAAATATATTAATACTACAAGAACTTAATATTGAAGACGGCTGGCTAGTAAAGAGGATTAAAGAGAGAAAACTTAAATATATTGGACATATTAAACGTCATGATAATCTAGAGAAGACCGTCATGGAAGGGTACATAATGGGAAAAGAAAAAGAGGAAGACCAAGGCGAAGATGGCTGCAAGACATAGTTGATGATCTGCAAATGGATGCATCAGCAGCATGGCATCTTGCCCACAACCGAGAAGCCTACAGGAGAACTGTTAGGGAGGCAAAGTTCCGCAAGGGACATGCAAATGAATGAATGAATGAATGCCAAGGTATTTCTGTATAGTTCTCTCTTGTTTTCTTTTTGGCTGAAATTTTCCAATGACTTCAGGTTTTCTAACTGCTCATAAGAATTTTGTTTTCATAAAAAAAAACGACAGCATAAATATCATCATTGTCGAAAGGACGAGAATCAGATCATTTAAAATGATAAATGCAGAGGATCTCTGAACGAAGATGTGCAGAAAATACTTGAAAAAAATACAGAAAATATCTGAAAGAAGATATGGAAAAATATATGTAAGAAAATATACTAAAAATACACGAAAAAAAGATGTAAACAGATGCCTTAAAACATATAGAAAAATATTGTAATAAATACGTAGCAGGCCAATGGAGTTAGACAATTATAAAAACAGTAAAAGAATATGCAAATAAGATCTTTGAAGGGCAATATACAGATGCGAAAATAATGACTTTATTCTCAGTTAAATGAAGAAAACTGCACAAAGTTAATGGATAATAAAAAACAGCAGGAGCATAACAAGTTACGGATAACTCCCTTGGTCTTGCGCTTCCGTACAGATAAACATTTATGGATACAGACTATTTCGCTCATGGGGAAATACACACAGAGAAACCTACAAACATTTTGCAAATTAGTTCACGTTTAAATGATTATTTCTGAAGTATCTGAGTTGTTCTAAGAAGAAAAAAACGAGTTGATATGTCATATTTACGAGTATAGTAGTTTGTAGACGTTGATCAAGTTTAACGCAGAAATGATTGATAAGTTAGTTTCCGCTTAGCGTGGATGAGATCGGCCGGAGATACCATTGTCCACATGCGTACTGTCAAGATATGAGACACAACGTAACACTAAGCGCAAATATGGTAGTAGTCGATGATGATGATGATGATAGTGGATATTTTCATTCTTTGTTTGTGTATTTATAAACGTAAAAGAAGTCTATATAGCAGTGCTGGATGAGTCACATTTATGCCACACAGAATGCATCCGACAATACTGTAATAGAAAACCTTTTTATTAATGGTCTCTAGATAGATTCCAAATCAAAATGAATAAAATTACAATACCAAGTTTTCAGCGTTTAGATGCACAAAATTATGCAGGTTCCGCATTTTATGAGTCATTAGATACGCCCCTGTGAGATAGGCGAGATATCGGTTACTTTTTTCCTTACCCCTTCCCTAACGGTTTTCCCGAAACGGTCTCCGATTTCAGGCATCTTGTCTGTGAAGTGACAAGAAAGATACATAAATTTGCCGTAATTGGCCGCTAATAATTTCTGTTTTGGCTATAACTCTGCCCCATCTCCTCCGGAGAGGCTACCGAGATCTGCGGCTCTTAGAGTCTTGTCATTTTTACATCGACTATCATTCTTGAGGCCCTCTCCCTCATCCCCCAGCAAACCTCCAGAAGTCCGCCATTTTGTTCCCATGAAAGGTATAATATTTTTGCTATTTTAACAAATATTTTTAACTGACAGCTTCTGTTCATCCTTTAACGTTTTTCATTTTTAATTGTTTTCAAGACTTCCGGTCGAAGATGGCGGACGGTGTGTTTGGCGCTTGTGCCTTCTGCCCGGTTACGTGAACACCTGTGATTATTTTCATTGCTGGCTGGGGTTCCCCTCTGAAACAGATATGGAATAAATCACGTCTAATGATTCTGTGTGTGATCCATGTGATTTTTAATTGTTTTCACCTGAGATGAGCTGAACTGTAGACGTTACTTATATTTGAACAAGAACAACAACTCAACAACAATAACAACAAATATAAAAGAGTTATCATCCTTGCTCTTTGGAAAGTTCTACAGGTACTCCGGTCCTTGCTCGTTGGAAAAGTTCCACAAGTACTCCGATCCTTGCACTGTGGAAAAGTTCCACATATACTCCGATCCTTGCAATGTGGAAAAATTCCACAAGTACTCCGATCCTTGCACTGTGGAAAAGTTCCACAAGTACTCCGATCCTTGCTCCTTGGAAAAGCTCCACAAGTACTCCGATCCTTGCATGTGAAGGAGGATGTCAGTGAAGTGCACGCGCTCCCTAGCACCAGCAAGAACCCTGACGAACTGGATGTGGCAGGCGGGATTCGATCCCACACCTGAAGTTTGAGACGGACCGAGAGACCACACGCCTATCGATTCAGCCAATTATTTATATGCAGCCTACTACAGCCATTGTTTCTGGTCTCGGTTAGGGGCGTATTTTTTTGTCATCTAATATAGTTTATTACATGCTGAGTTTCTGTATAACTCGGATCTATTTATAGATTTTAAAAATTGCAGTATGGTATTTCGTGGTATTGCTGAAGAAGACTTTTGCTAAATATTAGTGTGTTTTTGTTGCTTTTAATTTTTTTCCCTAATTTTCTAACCATTTTATCACTTCTTATCTTTTTTTCTTCCAAATTTCATTAAAACTGCACCAGATGCATACATTCTAGTTTCTAGTCCTCTATACTAAAAATGAATTTAAGCACTTCTTAAATAATTTTATAATAAACAAACAAACAAAAACAGTTATCAGTTGTATTCTGTAACATCAGCACCACCTTTATTAGTGTAAAATGTCAGACGGGAAATCTAGGAAAGATTGCACGCAAAAGACAAGATTGTGCCAGTTTCTATCTACTTTCTTAACTCCAGGAATAAGCTCTGTGAATTCCATATACAAATGTGAACGTTTCATATCCCCTTAACTGCCGAATAGTGAACAATGGCAAATGTTCTATGCTAAAGAATAACATATATGTTTAATATTTTAAATAGATTAAACCCATATTATTGTGGGGATTCAGGCACTAAAGATTAAAACAATAAACCTGCTTCTTTTCACTGGTGATGAGTTTTCCAATGGTGTGAAAGTCTTCCGAACTGTATTCATTTAACTTCGAAGCAAATAGCCATTCCCTTGGCGCGGGGACCCCCTTCCCCCTCCCCCCCCCCCACCCGTCTGTGTTGTCTTCATATAGATTTCAGGAAGTAAACATAGATTAAAGTGATTCAGTTGTAAATGAAACAGACACATTAGATAAATGAAGAAATACAATAAGCATAGCCAATATTTGAGCCAAACGCTTTAGTCATGGAGTTAAAAGAAAGAACGAATTAACAAATAATTAGTGAAAGGAAGAAATATATCGACTGACAACTTTTGCTACTTATAATAAAGTCGAAAGTTTAAAATGTATCAAATAAAACGCTCTATTTATTATCTAAACTACCTACATAGCTGATTTTGTGACAAAAAGGGAAAATGTTATAACACATCCCAGGAAAGCGTTGAAATAAATACAGGTAGATATAAGCAATCCATTTTTAGCCAGGATCTTCTTCCGGGCAAACTGGTGATCAAGTGACACCAAAAAGTGAATCTTCTCCCTTAGCATTATCTGGCAACCTTGATTGAAATCAATACCTGCTGTGGGTAGCTGCCAATGGTCGGATCATCGCACGCGCTAATTCACTTGCACGCGCGATTTCTTTCCCCAAAGCCATCTGAGAAGAGACGATTGCGTTTGATTCTCTTATGAGCATTATCAAATCGCTCTAGCAAGCATTTTCAAGACGGTTTAGAAATTCTGTCCCTTCACAGGTCTTTCAGCCGGAAAAAAATTCTTTGACAACAGAGGCTGAAGTTGGTGAAACATCGAAGCACGAGTGGTCGGATTGGAGAAGAGAAAAGAAAATATAAATAGCATGTCAATGTATTGTTAAATACGTTATGTTCATCTGAGAAAGAAGATGAAATATTTGATAATAAAGCTGAAATATTAGCTTCTAAATTATATATATTTATATGGGTCCTGGGCTCTATTCAGCCTCTAAAAATGGGTACCAGAGAAATCCGGGGAGATAAAGCGCCCAGGCTTGATCCTGACAACATCACACTTTCATGTGCTCTACGTCATGGAAATACCGGCCTAACACCGTATCCCCAGTATGCCTTGATGGTATGGAAATGGAATTTTACCTTATCTATCTATCTATCTGTCTGTCTGTCTGTCTGTCTGTCTATCTATCTATCTATCTATCTGTCTGTCTGTCTGTCTGTCTGTCTGTCTGTCTGTCTGTCTATCTATCTATCTATCTATCTATCTATCTATCTATCTATCTATCTATCTATCTATCTATCTATCTATCTATCTATCTATCTATCTATCTATCTATCTATCTATCTATCTATCTATCTATGTGTGTGTATAGCGACATTGTTCCTGATATAATTAGCTCTTCCTGATATAATTAGCTCCTTTTCATAAAGCTTAAGAGTGTATACATTCATTAACCACAATGTTTACAAAATCTGCCTGAAAGTGCAACCGTGATGTTCGTAGCATCCGATGCCGTGAAAATGCTGTACCACACTGTCACGTCGGACTCGGAGTAGGTTACGTTTGACTGCTTGAAGACCAGAAAGTGAAAAGGTTCCATTTTGTCGCACGGGGCAAAAAAAAAAAAGGTGAGTCCTGCAACGTTCAATAGGCTCAAACAGTAAGAGCGTCAACGGAGAAGTGGGATAGGAAGTTGGTCAGTTATGTATCGCTGACCCTGATAACCGAGTTATCGCAGGGTGAGGTAACTTTGGTTCAAATATGCACTCATTCTTCTGAGGTAATTAAAACACTTTCATTGTTTAAAATTTTAGATCTATACATCAATCAGTCAATGCCCACAGACGATTGACCATGCAGCAGTGGAGTCCAGAATCCAGAACATGTCCTTCAAGCATGCCCAAGCCATGTTGACCTGAGGCGTGAGAGATGGCCGGAGGACTCGAACTTTGGAGCAAAAGCTTTGGAGCTCCCATCAGGATCTTGAGAGGACTGCGGGGTTTGCCATGTCGGCAGGGATAAGGATCTAATGTGACCAACAGCCTCGAACGCAGAAGAAGAAGAAGAGGAAGAATCAATGCCCATAGCTCCTCCTTCGGATCAAAAGTCACACACAGTGGCTTTCCAGTCATTTCTACTTTTGACTTTCTGCTCCAAGTCACCCCACGTGAATCCCTCTAATTTTAGAACATTCATTGAATGTACGCTTTGGTCTTCCCGTTCTCACTTCCAGAAGGGATTCGGTGTCAAAATCTGTCTCTGATTTCTTATGCACGTACTGAACCACTTCTTCTTCTACTACTACTACTACTACTACTACTACTACTACTACTACTACTACTACTACTACTACTACTACTACTACTACTACTACTACTACTACTTCTTCTTCTTCTTCCTCCTCCTCTTCATCCTCCTTCTTCTCCTCTAATTTATAATAAAAGTTTTCACTCTGTACACTTTAGGCATTCATGGCTGCACCATATCACCACACAAAAGAAACGAAATCTTTTCATTTCGTGCCCACTTTACTGGAAGTAGCGAGTACAGCAAGTATCAGCTTGCGAGCTAATGGCTTGAGAAATATTGGAAAATGAAAAATTTGCACCGTGTTTTCCTCTCTGCAACAGTCCCTTAATGTGCACTGACGGGTTTTCTAGTGTTTTATGATTTGACTCGGCTGCTGGCTAATTGAGAGAAGAATCAAATCATAATTGGAGGCTTGTAGGACGCTGATGGTTGGCAGAATGAAAGAGAAGAAGGGAAAAGAGAATAGAATAAACAGAAGCCGGTCCAATAACGAGAAGGGGGAAAAAAGTACCATGTTTAATCGTCGCTCATCATAAATTGGAGCGAAATGGAACAGTTATAGAAGAAATGAGAGAGAATTTGAACTTCATACGTCTTCCAGCTTGATTAGAGCGGGTTGCTTCAAGCTGAATTGTGAAGTGAATGTTGGGGAGCCAGGAGAATATGATGTTTGGCGAATAAGAGAGTTGTTAAACTGATTTTATCATGACAGCTTATCGGTTCAGGATAGTCTCATCATCATCATCATCGCACTTGTTCTTACTATATGACTTACCGATAGATTTGAGCAATTACATTTGTTGATAACAGTTTGTGTGGTAAAATAGTAAAGCCTTTTAACCGATGGAATTTATACCTTCCATTTAACAATGTTTAGGGCAGCGGTTTTCAAACTTCTGTCAGCGCGCCTGTAAACCACCAGAGGTGTCTAACCCGTGACCCATATGAGATTCAACTAAAATTATTTCAGCGAGTAGTAACAAGGGTGGTTGTAGTCATTTTAATATTTAGGTTGGAAAACATAAAGTAGTAGAAATACTCTAAAATCCTGTAATTTTCTTTTGCTATTTTAACTTTGTGTTATTTTTGTTTTAACATTTTCGTAATATTTTTTTCCGCGTCCCTAATTTAACACCACGCTCCACCCCACGACCCTAATTTGGGTCTGGATCCAAGGTGTGAGCCTGGGATCCACTGGTTTAGCGCCTAGTATAAGGAATCTGTTGTTCATGGCAAGAGTTCGACAAAAGCGTGTAATTATTAGAATAGTCATTAACATATAATATGTTTCTTTTCTAGCCAAGATGTCGCATGTGCTGGAAGTATAAGACAGTAGTCAGTCAGGTGATCATTTGCATGTCCCTTGCGGAACTTTGCCTCCCTTACAGCTCTCATGTAGGGCCCTCGGTTGCAAGCAAGATACCCTGCTGCTGATGCATCCATTTAAGACAGTAGTATCGGATTTAATTAAGATCATCAGAACGGCCTCCAGACTCTAGAACCATATCCTGTACTTCAAATGTTGATCCTCGTTTCCTTTTCAAATGATGCTGCACCCATAAGCAGAATTGTTCTCCCCGTAGCTCGGTCTTTAGCAATCTCTTGCCAAACTGTGGAATGTATACGCGGTAATTTAATGCATGAACTGCTAACTAACATTTTAAAAAGCTTTTATCCTGTACATAACTACTAACGCAGTTTGATTTTGGAATCGACTAGGGTGTCCTGTTAGTCCAGTCTTGCTGTAAATACAGCGACTCATGACTGGAATGCTACAATTTGTTGGTCCAGGACTTGGTTGACACTAGGTTAGTGTCACATTCTGTAAGAGAAATATCCACGAAAAGCAGCCTCACCAGGCAGAACCGAGAAATAAATCAGAACCAGAGGACTTCACAGATTCTGTTTAGCGCTGAAGGACTACTACATCATCAGTACTGATGTATTTTTATTTGCAATCCGGCATATACCAATCGTGGTTTTCATTTACTTATATTTTACCTGCTCATGTTTATAACAACTGGTTTTCATTTACTTATATTTTACCTGCTCATGTTTATAACAACTGGTTTTCATTTACTTATATTTTACCTGCTCATGTTTATAACAACTGGTTTTCATTTACTTATATTTTACCTGCTCATGTTTATAACAACTGGTTTTCATTTACTTATATTTTACCTGCTCATGTTTATAACAACTGGTTTTCATTTACTTATATTTTACCTGCTCGTGTTTATAACAACTGGTTTTCATTTACTTATATTTTACCTGCTCATGTTTATAACAACTGGTTTTCATTTACTTATATTTTACCTGCTCATGTTTATAACAATCTAGGATGGCAGGGTATATTACCATGAAGCACAGCAGAATGTGGAAATAAAGTTAATTACTTGTTGCAATAATGTTATACCAGAGAAGACGCTATTGCTAACTTTCCCGCGCAAGATATTCCAGGAGAATCCAGTGACGGATATGAATGAACCTGTCACGTGATACTATCGACTGCTTCTTGACACTAGCCGCTGTGGGAGAGATTCTAAACTGAGGGAGTAAGTTCTAAACAGTGGGAGTTCCACCATTTTCCAGTTGTCTAAGAACATACACACATACACACAAACTATTCTCCGATACTTTAAACCAGTCTCTAGTGTTTATCTTCCTCACGCTGTGAAGACGCTGACAGCTACTGAGGTAACGACTTAAAGACGATCGCACAAAAGTTTCGATGTACTGAGAACATAAGTCCTTAATTTGTAGTTACCACAAGGGGGAAAGACACACTTCTCATGGTGAATGAAGTAGCGGTCAGCCACCCATAGCTGACCCCTTGCGTCAGAGCTGGCGAACCATAGCCGGTTAAGATCCTTACTCTGCCTCCCAGTGCTGGCTCTGGACACAGACGCTAGTCTGACCAAGTGAACGGGGATTATAGAGAAGTCGCATATTTAGGGCTGAAAAGGACAAAACTGCGACACAAAACAACCAAAACCCCTTCCAAGGCGAACGAAGGCGAAGAAGAAGCAACTATGACAACTGAACGAAGAAGAAGCAGCTATGACAACTGAACGAAGAAGAAGCAGTTATGACAACTGAAGGAACAAGAAGCAGCTATGACAACTGAACCAAGAAGAAGCAGCTATGACAACTGGAAGAAGAAGAACACTGCTGGCGAGATTCTTCGGACGCCGCGCGTGGAGTGAAACTCCTGCCGGCCAATGAAGAAAATGCGAAAAAGAAATTAGGGTTGCCATGCGGCGCCGATGTGAAAAGATGATGGAAAGGATAAAGTGAAGCTTAATCGGTATGTCCAGTAGTATCGCGGTGAGAGGTACTCATACCACGGCATCTCTGCTGTAGAGGCCGGCCGCGTCCGATATATACCCATGCTGGTGAAATATGCCTAAACCGACTTAAACTAGGGGTGAAACTTGATAGGTACTCATGTCATGGCTCTAAAGGTCAGTCACGTCCTAAACACGCCCATACTGGGATAATATGCCTAAACCGGCTGAACCCAGGGGTGAAACTTACTAGTGGCGAGGATTCGTCCTCCTGGACAAAGCTCCGTCCTGGTGACAGCTAGGAAGGGTAGCGGCCACAACCACAAAATGCTGAAGTCGGAGACACTGGACCAGTGCAATCTAGGCAGGCAACCATCTCTCACCCGGCGGGGATGTATGCTTATCCTAATCACGCTGAGGTCTTCCGGTGAGAAAGTCCAACGCTGGACTGGATGGGCAATCACCTCTCACCCGGCGGGGATACATGGGTATTCCGAAACACGTCGAGGTTTTCCGGTGAGAAAGTGCAACTCTAGATTAAACTGGTGGAATGAAAACCACGGTGTCAAGCAATCCCGCTTCTGAGACCCACCAACAATACAGGCTCAAGCCCTGCGATACTCTGAACCTCTTTTGGTCCTCTCGTGGATCTCATGTGGTCCTTTCGGGAACCACAGGGGGACCACAGGACCTATCGAGGACCACAGGAGTAAATTCAGTAGTATCACGGGGCGGTCTTGGCGGTAGAAGCGAACGAAGAAGAAGAAGAAGGAAGAAGAAGAAGCAGCTGTGACAGCTGAACGAAGAAGAAGCAGCTATGACAACTGGACTGGTTTACCATATTCTGGCGGGAGTTCTTATGAACTCTGAAAAAAAAGATGAAATAGTAAATCCGCTGTTGGATGTAGGAAATATGTGGTTGCGAGACAAAAATAAGTTCTCTGACAAAAGTAAATTCTCTAACGCAGCCACATACGATCTGATCAGCACGAGAAACGTCCAAGAAATAATATAATATTTACACTAAGGAATATATTTTTCTACAGACCTATATGTTATGCAGTGTCACGCTAGAGAGTTGATTGGATGAAAGCCGGTAATGTAGAGCAACAAACTCAGGAGAACACATGAAGCAGGATAGAGCAGCAATGCTGGAGTGAGAGTGAGTTTGAAAGTCCACGCTCTCTCTCTCTCTCTCTCTTTCTCTGTCAAAGCTTAAGATGGGAGTGCATCGGCCAAACAATGGAAGATTTCACCATACTCTAGTCTGTTTCGTTTGTAATCTTCTATTTCTTTCATTCCCGTTACAGTGGTGGCGATGATGTGTTTTTGAAATAAACTGTTTGTCAGTTACAGACTTGTACTAAGTTTATCATTTGCATTCTTTTTTTCTTTGCTTTCGGAACCTCTCCCCCATTTCTCCTCTCCTCCCTTCCTCTTTCTGGAGTCAGCGTAAATAGTGAGGCTAGGGAGAAGTTATATTTGTAATATTTGTCACTTTTTTCCCTTCTTTTTGTTCGCATTTTTCCATTTCTTTGGCCTCCTCTTTACAAGTCAATTTTTCTAACAAAAGATTATTTTCAGATTTTCTACGCCTTCGTACAGTTTATGCTGGAAAGGCATTTACTCTGACTCCATGAAAGTGATAAACTCCGGGTCTTGACAAAGCAAGTACTCACTCAGTGAGCGTCCAGCAACTCCGCCGATGTTTACGTTTCGGTCTTGGGAGGGAGATTCCCAATTTGGTAATTACTAGTCGGGCACTTTGACTGAAAAACTGGGCATTTAATTCCGTAGACATTAACGACCATCTCCCAGAACACCAATCAGAAATCACGCAGACAAGTGACAGGGGCATCCGAGTACCTTCGGAGAATACCACCTTGTCTTTGCAAGACGAATTGGCGGATGGATATGCTTCGCTGTGATTAGTTACCGCCCGCCGTTATTTTTAGCCGCTTTGTCGCCTTATCAATGGTTATCACTCGCACAGTTTTGCAGGGACGTTAATTAATAGTTTGGGTCTAAATTTTCCGTCTAACGCCACCCCACCATTTCTTGCTTCATCGTTTTTCCTCTGCTAGTCCAACTGAGAGCCGGGAAGAGCCCCAGATTGGCGATGACCAGTGGCAGGTCCCGCGGGGGCGATCGGTGAAGATGGAGGAGTGCGTGACGTTTTAATGTCTAATAATTACCGCACCTTAGCTGGTGGTGCAGGTGGAGGCGATTCTGGCCTAGAAAACTGTCAAATCTTGGGCTATTGTTGTATTTCTGTTTTACGCTCTTGGTGTTGTGTCTGATTTTATCTGTTTCATTTTGAGTACACAAACTTATTATAATTGTTTACTTCGAGCAGCAGGAATAATTGTCGCATAACATTCTATGCAAAATATTGCTTGTTTTGTGCAAAATATTGCTTGTTTTGTGCAAAATATTGCTTGTTCTGTGCAAAATATTGCTTGTTTTGTGCAAAATATTGCTTGTTCTGTGCAAAATATTGCTTGTTCTGTGCAACGCGTAATTCTCTTGTTTTCTGGTTAGTAACTTGTTACTATAAATAGTATATGTGGTTCAACAGCAGGGTTATGCTGAGATTGAATATATTCTTCTTCTTTTTCTTCCTCTTCTTTTTCTTCTCTTCTTCTTTTTCTTCTTTTTCTTCTTCCTTCTTCTTCCTTTTTCGTTCTTCTTTCTTTCGTTCGTTCTTTCTTTCTTTCCATAAATATTCTCCCTTAGGTTTTGAACTTCACTTTATATTGCTCTAAATTTCTTTTTCCTGAGTGATATTATATCTGTTATATTATCTAGTTGTTTGCGCCCCTTCACAATAAAAATAATAATAATAATAAACCTGATACATATTCAAAAATATTTTAAAATATTTTTTTTCAGAACTCATAATTTGTCCCTCAAGGAGTTTCCTCTTAGGGCCAATCCCTCGCGCCAGCGACATCAAATTCAGTCCACTCTAACAAGCTCAGAATGGGCCCGCCAAAGATGTGCGCACGTGTAAAATGAGGGCCAAGTAACAAGAAAGAGGGAACAAAGAAAGCACATAAGGACAATAGCGAGAACGAGTCCATACAAGATTTATAGAGTCAATACAAGATTTGTAGAGTCCATACAAGATTTGTAGAGTCCATACAAGATTTGTAGAGTCCATACAAGATTTGTAAGAGATGATTACTGTCCTGCCTAGAAACATAGTGGTTGCAAGGTCAGACTGATAATTGCTTTGTGCATTAATATCGTAGTTGGAGCCTGAAATTTTCAAAGAAGAAGTTTAAAAGAAAACAAAAGGACGAAGAAGAATTTCTGGACAGAAAGCAAGCACAGAAGTATTACATAATTAACAATTATTGGTTTAATACCCTGTCTGCCGTACTCTCAGCCTCGTGAACAAGACAGTCGTTCTCTCCTTCTGATTTGTGTACACACCAAATCGTTATCTCCTTCTGATTTATGTACAGGCGCTTTGGTGTGCGCCAGGTAGTTTCCTCTAGATCTCTGTTCATCCAGTTTAGTGTACACCAAGTCGCTCTCTCCTCCAAATTTCTGTACACCCACACTGATCACACAATGAAGTTTTCTCCCTCTGATTTTTGGTACACCCAGCTTAGTGTACGCCAAATAGTTATCACCTCTATGTTTTTGTACGCTGAGGTAAATGACAGCAAAGATCAGAGTCAGACAAGCGAGATTTGTAGGACATTTTCTGAGAAGAAGAAAATTGTAACACATTGTGGCAACTGGAAGAACTGAGGGAAGAAGATACAGAGGAAGAGAGAGAGAGAGAGAGAGAGAGAGAGAGAAAAGTTACTGGATGGGCTGTCAGCGTGGCTAGGAAGGAAGTCACTGGCGAATCTCATAATCAAGTCTAAAGACAGGGAATTGTAGAGAAAAAAAAATGATCGCCTACGCCACACGGCACTTGATTGATTGATTGAGGTTTGGTTTACGCAAATTAGCTCTCTCCCTCTGATTTTTGGTCATCCATCTTAGTGTACGCCAAATCCTTCTCTCCTCCAGATTTCTTTACATACAGTTTGATGTACAACCAATCGTTCTCTCCTCCTTACTTCTGTAGAGCCAGTTTGATATACACCAGGTCGTTCTCTCCTCTAGATTTCTGTACAGCCAGTTTGATATACACCAGGTCGTTCTCTCTAGATTTCTGTACAGCTAGTTTGATATACACCAGGTCGTTTTCTCCTCTATGCTTCTGTGCAGCCAGTTTGATGTACACCAGATCTTGTTCTCCTCTAAACTTCTGTACAGCCAGTTTGATATACACCAGATCTTGTTCTCATCTAGACTTCTGTACAGCCAGTTTGATATACACCAGATCTTGTTCTCATCTAGACTTCTGTACAGCCAGTTTGATATACACCAGGTCGTTCTCTACTCTAGATTTCTGTACAGCTAGTTTGATACACACCAGGTCGTTTTCTCCTCTATGCTTCTGTACAGCCAGTTTGATATACACCAGATCTTGTTATCCTCTAGACTTCTGTACAGCCAGTTTGATATACATCAGGTCGCTCTCTGCTTTAGTTTTCTGTACAGCTAGTTTGATACACACCAGGTCGTTTTCTCCTCTATACTTCTGTATAGCCCGTCTGATATACACCAGGTCGCTCTCTGCTCTAGTTTTCTGTACAGCTAGTTTGATACACACCAGGTCGTTTTCTCCTCTATACTTCTGTACAGCCAGTTTAATATACACCAGGTCTTACTCTCCTCTAAATTTTAGTACAGCCAGTCTGGTATACAGCAACTGATTTTCCCTACTCCCCCCCCCCCCTCACTTTCCTTTTCTTCCACCCATAACCAATGCCATTTTCATTTTCACTATCAAATCAGGAGCGTCTTTACTTTAACCAGGCTTCCCTCTTCTTAACATCTCTCAGGCAGCTAAAACAAAAACCCATAAAACTCATTAGCATACGAATTAATATAATACATTTTTCAAAGTCAGCAATAGTTAAATGCCAATGAGTTCTTTCAACGGCCATCTCTTAAATCATTGTGGATAAACAGGATAACTTATATTTCTGAAACTGGTCTCAGATTAGGTGACTGAATGCAGAATCATCTGTATACCAGCATGCTTCGAAACCAGTCCGTACTCATTTAAATGGCCCAAACCACAGAGGAAAATCTGATTTTCTGTCAACAGCCATCAAACAATGTCACGTTGATGACAGAAGCCACCCAGCGCTTGAGAACCGCTACATTTAGGAATATGGGACACTGGAACCACATGATTTTAATAAAAAATTCAGCTACCCCTAACATTCGCCTCTTCCACACTCATATTCCCCCTGCACTAAGCTCCGCTCCTTTCTCACTTGTAACACATAGTTCAGAACCTCCTCACAGCATCGGATTACAATCCCTCTACCCCAGTTATAAGCATCTATTCCATCTTCTCCTGGCTAATTATCACTGTATCACTCTCTTCCCTTTCCACGGTTCCCCCCTTCCCATTTACCACCTACCTATCATATATCACAAGTTTCCATTTAAACATTCTCTACACTCCACCATGGGCACTTCTGAACACAGCCTCTTACAAGTCACAGATTCTTACAACTCATAGTTAAGTGCACCATTCATTTTATTTTATTCCATGTTTTCCCCTGGGAATAACTGTGGTAAGACCACACTTATCTTAACATAATGTTTGTGAGACAGGGAACATAGATCTGTTTGCTTAAAAACTCTGACCTACTTCTGTAGCCCAGAAACTTGTAGCAATCAACACTGATTGTAATTGTCATTTTTGTAAAATGTAGTGTCAGGTTGGTGGACAGATGGGGACATGGAGATCTCCGGCGGGGATGAGGAAAATCTGGTGTGAAATCAATGAATCCAGGACGTGACAAGCCTATTGGTCTTTACAACAATGGCTATCAGAATGATGTAAATAAAACAGAGCCAGCAGACTATGGGTGGCGGGGAATTGATATCGTTGGAGCACTCATCGGATTCCTCATCCCTAAGTCAGAGTGTCTTTGTGGAACTGTCTCAAAACTGTCTGACATGAAGAAGGGACTTAAGTACAGCCACCAGAGGCTGGAAAACAAAGTTTTGGCCAGGCCAGCCTACATCACTGTCTTCATGGCTGTCCAAGCAAGACCACAGTCTGCCCTAGCAAGGAAAAGTGCTGAAGTCGGAGGTATCCAGCCAAAAGGCGCATCGGAAAAATCAGGGTAACACACATTATCGCTGTCTCTATCTGCAGTTTTAAAACATGGTGCTCGCCCTGTGAAGAATAACCAGGCAGGTCAAGTGCCGGGCTCCCTGCCTCGAAAGGGTCCACCCAATGCTACTGGAAGTCCTCTCAGTTCGTCTTGTGGAACCAGAAGACATGAGAGTTGAGATACTGGCCAAAAATACAACGGAAGAAAACTGCCAAAAAAACAAGAGCTTAAAATAATGCAGTGGAATGCTAAGAGTGTCAGAGTGTTAGAGATGACTGTAGCAAAAAGAGTAGCCCTCTTTCCCAGATGGAACTATAAAAAAGCAAACTGGACAATGTACAGACATCGTACAGGTGTCCTGGTAGGACAGCTGTCCATAGAAAGTAAGGATATTAACACATAATGAAGGAATTCAATCCTTGTACCCTTCAGGCCGGCCGTGAAACCATTCCCAGAGGAGCTCGTAGGGACCATAAACCATACTGGTCTAGTGAGCTGGGAAAACTCCATGATGACGTGGAAACAGCTCGAAAGCAAGCAGAAAATAGACCATGCCAAGAACACCACAATAATTACCAATATGCTAAGGCCAAATTTCAGACAGCAAAGCTGTAAGCCAGATGGGAAAGTTGGAGAGAGAAAACAGAGTCCCTAAACTTTGAAAAGGATGGAAGAAAATTGTGGAAACTAATCAAACAGTTAAACGATGAGAATACTGGAAGAAGTACAAAGATTACACTAATAGAGGATGGGAAAACTCTTACAGGTAAGCAGGTAGCAGATCACTTTGTTCGCATGTTGACACAAGACTGCAACATTGATATTCATCAAGAGAAAGAGAGTATTTGCGCAGTGACCCACAAAAAGAAGAGGAACAAGTCAGAAAAGTGGAGGTCATGGATGCACCAATCTCACGCAGCGAGTTAGACCTAGCAGTCAGTAAACTGAAACCAAGGAAATCACCAGGACCAGATGGCGTGTCCAATGAAATGATCAAGAACCTGGGAATGGCAGCAATGGAAAAGCTGTTGGATATTTTCAATATGTGCCGGAGCACAGGTAAGTTACCTCAAATCTGGAAGGAAGCAAGCATGGTACCACTGCTAAAGCCAGGGAAAAACAGTGATAAGGCCTCCAGCTACAGGCCAATCAGTCTCACTAGCTGCCTCTGCAAAACGATGGAACGCATCATTGACCTGAGGCTAAATGGTACCTAGAAAGTGAAAACCTTCTCATTCCACAACAAGCAGGGTTTAGGCAGTATTACAGTACAGAAGATCAAGTGACTGAGGATGCATTCCAAGAGAAAAACCTTGTACTAGCAGCGTGGATAGACCTGAAGAAAGCCTTTGATAAAGTATGGAAAAAAGGTCTGCTGTGGAAACTAAGAAACTGCAATGTGAATGGAAGACTTTACAATTGGATAAAGTCCTATTTACACAATAGACGAGCTAGAGTAGTAATGGATGGACACAAAAGCCACAAAGTACTGCTGCGACATGGTGTACCACAAGGAGGAGTCCTTTCACCTACACTATTCCTGCTATTCATTAATGACCTGGTCAAAGAACTTCCCTATGGAATCAAAGCGGCACTGTATGCAGATGATCTGGTCATGTGGTGTACCGATGAATACGCGACAATTGCTACACAGAGACTCCAAAGAGCAGCAGACATCTTGACATCATGGACAAACAAATGGTGTGTAAGTATCAACACAGAGAAATCAAGTACCACTCTGTTCACTCTCTCATCTAAACAGAAAGCAGGTAAGATCTTTGTAAATGAAATATCCTTAAGGATGAACGACCAACCCACTTACTTAGGAGTGACTCTTGACTCAAAACTGACGTGGAAGCAACATATCAACAATGCAGAAGCAAAAGCCAGAAGAAAACTAGCCATATTAAGAAAATTGAGTGGAACCACATGGAGAGCTAGTGAAAGAATCCTCAAGAATATATATCAGCAAAGTATTCTACCTCATTTAGAATATGGCTTAACATCTTGGTGCACAGCATCAACCACTACGCTGCATAATCTAGACAAGGTACAACATCAGTCACTACGGATTATCACAGGTGCCATGAGGTCCACACCAGTAGTAGAAATGCAAAAAATAGTTGGTGTTCAAGCCCTAAAGGAACGTAGAAACACAAAGGTCATGACCTTGGGAGAGAAATTCCTCAGCTCTGTAAGCCATCCCCTGAAGGAGAGATTCAATAACTTGGCACAGACGGCTTAAAAGAAGCAGCTTCATTCACCAGGCCAAGCGTATGCGTAAGCTGATACTTGACCTTCCAACTGTAGTCGCTCATTATCATCTGTACCATAGCATACACCATGGAAAGAAGCAGATTATACACAAATAACTATTCAGACTGAAGTGAAAGGTGTGCAGAATGGTGAGATGCAGAGCAGTCTTGTAAGATCAACAGCCACATTTAGTGTTCTAGATGATAAATATCCATGTGACACCTGGATACAGACGGATCTGCACATAATGCCATAAAGAATGGAGGGGCAGGAGCACATACTGAATATCCAAACAACACCATTGACAAGATTTCCATACCCACTGGAAAATACTGCAACAATTATGATGCAGAAGTTAGGGCAATTATTGCTGCAGTTGAAAAACTATCAGACTCCAGAATTGGTATGTGCACCATAGTAATTCTCACAGATGCAAGATCAGTATTGGAAGCTTTTCAGTGCAACAAATTACCAGACCTTAAGGATGCCTTGTCAAAAATTGGCTCACAACATAGAGTATCGTGCAGTGGATTTCATCCCACTATGGGATACCAGGCAATGAGAAACTGACCGTCTGGCCAAAGAGGATACTGAAATGGAGCAACCAGACATACCAATCACCTATAATCAGAAGAAAAGCATGATAAAACCTACAGGAAGCCACAAACACCATCACATGATGACTATCACATGCTAAACAGAAAGGAACAAGTCACCATCTTCCGTCTCCGAACAGGACACAGCCGACTCCGAAGTCATATGTATACAAAGTTTAAGGTTGGTACTACTAATCTATGTACATGTGCCCAGGTGCCCCAAACTGTGGAACATATCCTCCAAAACTGCACCAGCTATGAGACACTGAGAAATAAGTACTGGCCCAGTGAAACCACTAAAGAAGATAAGATCTATGGTATAAGATACGATAATACGATAAGATACGATAGATATGATTACAAAAAAAAACAGTGAAATTTATCAAAGAAACAGGACTGGAGATATAGACAGACAATGCGAACGAAGAAGAAGAAGAGGATTCTATTATATTTATCTTCTCTTTCTTTTTCCTCGTCCTGTGTGTTTTTGTATAACTAAGGTTCACACTCTAGGTCACAACTGTGCGTTCGTTAAATAATAAAGCTGCTCCTAGCTTTTTCTAGTTTATACGTTTTAAATCATTATAGTACCGTCAGCCGAACTCTTTTCTGAGTCACCGAACCGCCTGGTTGTCTCTTTTACCCCTGGAAATATTGGATGTCTTCTTGACTCGGGAGGGTACACAAGGGCAGCAGGAGAAAGGAGCCAGGGCTAGAAGAGACGCGATCTGTGGGTAGAGAATTGATAAATGAGACGCAATTAATTAAAATCTCGTCACTTTCCAGCTTGGCCTTGCATTTAAAACGAGAACAGTGTTTCTCAAACAGCGGCCCTTCTTAAGGCTCCAGAAAATTGAGTTTGTAAAATCTAGCACCAGAAGGATAAGATGGCACACTGTTCCTATGAAATTATTATACAGATTTAACCCAACACTCTGGGTGAAGACACTGTCCGATCTGCCAGTCGACGACCCATGGCTGACATGCTAGAGTCAGTGTTGGGGAACCATAACTGATCAAGACCCTGTCCCACCTCACCGTTGGTGCTCCCTGTAACAGGCCTAGTCTGGCTAACAGGGGCAGGAATCGCCATGGTCCCCATGGTGGTGGAGTCTGCTAAAGAAGCATTGTATATCCCCTGCTAGTTATCTCCACTGAGGAACTGAAAAACAGCCGTCCGAACCCGCTCCCAGACCAACACGATACTGTGCCTCAAAATCTTCATGGCATGGGCAGATAGAAGAAGAAGAAATCCAGCATTCACCGGTAGAAGAAGAAACCCAGCATTCACCGGTAGAAGAAGAAACCCAGCATTCACCGGTAGAAGAAGAAACCCAGCATTCACCGGTAGAAGAAGAAACCCAGCATTTACCGGCTGTGCAAATGAGAAAACGTCATTGAGAACGCAGCTTACTTGATACGGACGGAAATAATAACATCTGTGTAACAGCTGCCCAGTTTTTAGCCAAATACTAATACTGTATTTCATTTTTAAGTGACCGAACACGAATTCGAATACGAATCGTAGATTCAGACGAACAGTTCTATTCTTTAAAAAATGTGAATATACAAACAATTATATAAATTTACAGTTGTTTACTTCCTGTACTGTAGGAATAGTATACAAATATAGAATACAAATAGGTTTCCCTGCACTGTAAACAAGCTTGTAGAGATAGTATATTTTATCCTGTCAGCCTTCTGTTACGTCTAAGCTGACTAAAATTTATGTCAATTTGCCCAAGTCGAACAGTCTAGATGAACAATGTTGTTAAGTATTTGAAATTTTACTATTCTAATTTTCGTTTAAATACAGCAGTTACTCGGCTGAATACGAGTTCAAACAGAATATCCAGTGTATCTCTACTGTAAACCGTTTTACTGTATGCAGGAATGACGAAACAGAATGTTTGAAGAACAGCGTTTGCATTTTAACATCACTGTGGAGAAAAGTTAGAGAGAGCGAGAAACCTACTCCACTGGTATTGTGCTCATTACTGGCAAAGAATGGAATGAGCTCAGACAATTGATGCTAATACAGCAATAGCAGACACTGCTCAAGACTGCATTTCTGTAGAATACTTTAAACAGATTGTCGCTTGTAACGAGTATACTCATAATAACATCGGCTGAAGATGAACGCAAATAATGGACAAATTAGTCTCATCAACTTTTCGTTTCGCAGTTTATCAGAGCTAAATGTGAACTTTTGTTTTTGTTTTTGTTTTTTAAATAAAAGTTTAATATATTCTCTTTTTCTTTTGCAGGTGTGAATGAATGCGCAAACGAATGCTCAAAAATAATGAAAATGTAACTCATTTTTAACCTATTGAAAAAAAAGTTTTCCAGAATTTGATCAGGACAGCATCAGTACTGCATCTTTGTTCACAGCCAGAGGGACTCGTTCTCATTCAAATATTTCCAAGGTTATTTTAAGCTATTTATATCCACATTTAAAATGTGAAAATGTACCGAGCCCATTCTTTTCTTCGTTTTTTTCATTTTTGTTCCTTTACAAATTATCCTCCCCCTTCTCTCCCCCCACCCCCTCCATATTGTCCAGTTGCCGAGTGAAATTTCTAACAAATAATTAACAGCATAAATCGATAATTACCAGTAATGAATAGTTGTTTCGTGCTCACAATTAACGATAAATTTGTTCTTGAAAATAAAAAAGGGAGGTCACTTGTCTACGAAATGTTTGGCACAAGATTGGGTAGGGTTAAACAATGATACTAGACGCTCTTGGGTTTACACACCCCACTGCACTGGTGCCACCCGGGAGGGAGGGGGAGGGGAGGAATTGAAAACACACACACATACACTCACACACACACTCACTCAAGTGCGGGTAGATTATGGTAATCTTTAATTCAGACAGCCGGCGCGTGGCACTTCGATTCGCCCCCCTTGTACAGCGTGGACGACCCCCTTAGATTAGAGCTTTTCTCTCAGGCCACTAGCTATGAAAACGATCGATCAGAGTTTCAACAAGGGTGAAATCTCGGTCGTGAAGCGCATTGCAAATTATTGCCAAAGGCGATTACAAGAGGGAGAAGAAAAAAAAACACATACAAAAAAAAATTCGGCTTTTGATCTAGGTTATTTAAACCAAAAGAAGAAAAAGAGAATTTTTTTTTTAAAATTGTCTAAACCTGGATGTATAGATAACTGGCAGCTGTGAGGGGAGGTCGATATTTTTTTTTTTAAAGGTAATTTAATTCAATAATCATTATCGGCTTTTTTATTATGTAGACTGATAATGATGATATTCCGGAAGCTGACGGACTCGAATTAATGACTTTTTACCCATTAATAACCAGAGCATAAAAAAACCCAGACAGGTAAAACATTTCAGTCATATCACAACAGATAATCATCATCGTGTGCCGTCTCCCCCCCCCCCCAAAAAAAAAGACTGGTTGTGATGACCCTCCGACGTGCTCCAACTTAAAAGGGACTGTAAGACTGTACTACAGGGAGAGAGGACGACAAGGATATAGATGAGAGATCAGCGTGAGATACAGTTTGGTCGAGTGCACTGTGACAACAAAGGGCAAAGGAAGTTGGAGATCGACTTCAATCAACCTTCCACTGGCTTAACTTAATTGTGAGCAGGGCTGTCTTGGAGCTTACATAATAAAACGGGTCAAGACCCTACCATGAAGGAGTCAAACGGGATTCTTAACTGGCTATATAATAGCAAGAAACATATCAGCCTGGCAGATTTTCATGGCCTGCATCTTGTGGCAGGATATTTTCAGAAAAAAAAATTGTGTAGAATCGAAGTCGTGCCCTGAACAGAAGGGATACACACAACCCAAACGACTAGATCGGCCAGCGACCTGTTCTTTCTAGCTAGAGGTCTCAGATTGTGAGCTAAATCTGTGCCGGTAGCCGCACTACAAAGCGGATTGCCAGGAGTAACTTTGCGCACGCAAGTAGCATGACAAATGTCATAGACCAGCAGCTGGTCCACACGGCTTGCTGAAGTTGTGAGAGCAAGAGTGACGAACTGGATTTCCTCTAAGCAAAGGGAGTGACGAACATGGATTTCCTCTAAGCAAAGGGAGTAAGTCCAATGAAACCAACCGTAGAACAGCCAGCAGCCACATATGTCAGAGAACCTTCGTGAAAATATATTGTGGCAATCAGCGATCCATTTCTGCATGGTGGCGTCTGGGTTGGGCAAGGGTAACTGAATGAACGAATGAATGAATGAATGAATGAATAATCTTTACTTTTAAAGGGTAAAGAACTGGACACGCAGGCCCGTCTTACATTCTGCCCTTCATCACTCCATCTTTCATTCTTCCCATACACTCGATTTACTACAAATATACAAATTAAATTAGGAAAAGACATATCACAAGAGTGTAAGATTTAACTATTACATTCAAAGTAAAAGAGAAGAAGTAATTAACCTAATAAAATAACTCTCACGCACACATACACACAGACATATACATAAACAAAAATACATTGTAAATTCAGATCTTCTAACATATGTTTTTAACAAACATTAAAATAATTTCTAACAATATCTAACAAGTTACTTTTCGAACTATGTCATTTTAGTACTTGATGGTTGGCGAGTCATGAGAGTGCTGGTTATTCTATGGAGGCAATAATTACAAGCAAGTAAATAATGAAACAGGTTTGAGTTAAAGGATGAAGTATTACCAATGGATTTTAAATGGTAGGGGAGGGTGTTCCAGAGCTGTACTGCAGAGTATGCAAGGCTTTTCTTGTACAGATCAATCCTGGGTTTAGGAAGAAAACAGTTTTTTAAACGCTGGCTATGTTTAGTGTTATATGTAAATAGTGACCACAAGTAAGGCGGAGCATTGTGCGACAGAATTCTGTGAACAAACTTAACTTTGTTAAAAATGATTCTATTTTTGAGGGGTAGAATTT
This sequence comes from Achatina immaculata, assembly GCA_009760885.1. Lineage (NCBI taxonomy): Eukaryota > Metazoa > Mollusca > Gastropoda > Stylommatophora > Achatinidae > Lissachatina > Lissachatina immaculata. The sequence continues at coordinate 25,968,408 of CM019691.1, read as the reverse complement.
TGAGTTGTTTGTGTTGATCTACAGTCTGTACTGGGTGTTTGTCACAAATCAGATTTAGTGCTCGCTTGTGAAATGAGTGGAGCCAAACGCCTGATCAAAACCCTGCCCCACATCACCGTTGGTACCCTCAGTAGCAGGCTTACCCTGCCTAACGGGACAGGGATCGCTTCAGCCCTCATGGTGGTGGAGTCTGCTAAAGAAGTTTTGACCACTCTCTCCTTTTTTTTTTGTTAGCTGCACTCACTGAAAAAATAAATAGCTGGCATGACTCGCTCCCAACCCAACATAATGAGGCCTCAACATCTCCACAGCATCGGCTTCAAAGAACATCAGCTCGCAGTTCTAGATAGAGTAAAGAGTAATAGAGTACATCACATTAGATCGAAAGTTATTTCTCATATTTACCTTTCGAGCTTTTTAACATTTCAAAATCATGGGACAAAACTCTATTCTCCCATAGTTTAGAACGACATAAAAATCTTGTGCCGTCGCTATAATGCTATATATGCATATGAGCGTTAATTCATCTGTTACATAATACACTGTATGGCCTAAAAAACTGATTACTAAATTTTTCGCCAATTCTCACTGCTTATGTCTGCCATCTTTGCCCATTCGAACCCAAAGTCAGATAACGCTTTTTTTTTTTTACGTGGATCCTGAAACAATCCACGCTGGAAGAAACGACACATTGCTAGCGGTTTCTATCCAGAATAGTTGAATCTGCAAGTGATGAGAGAGACATTGTACGTTCTTGTACATGTACGTTCGGTACATTAATTCTAGAAGTAACTCGTCACAAATGGCCAGATGGCGTGTAGCAACCAGCGACGACGCCTGCATGATCCTATTAGCGCCAATTAGCTAGGAGAACGTCATTTGATACGATCAGTTTATCGTTTGATATCAGATTTATCCTCATCCTACTGCGTCATATATCGTTTAGCACCAAGATGTATACTTTTTCCTTCAAGGCAGTAACAGAAAGTATTATAACTTTCAACCACACAGTTAACATTTTAGTTTTTGCTGCGAATCTACCGAAACCAATAAGCCACATTCCTTTCTTTCTCGCTATAACTCATTATCTTTTTTCTTCATGTTGCTCGTTTCACGCCTTCTTGTTTATACGTACTTAAAATTTTGTTCCCCCTACAAAACCACCACCACCACACACACACACACACACCTCCCAAAAGCCTATAACTTTCACTACCATTGCATCCATTAACAAGCTATAAGTATGAAAGTCAGATTTAGTATTTTCTTATATTTTCATGTCTGTCTTTGCTGATGAAATCAGTTTTATCTTCTTTGTTATTATCAGCTGTCGATGGTTATATTGGTCCTAGAAGCAAATGTTTGTTGTGTCCTTTAATTTTCATCAATCTTGATTATATGCGTCAAATTATTCTAATTATTTTGATGGTATCAGGTAGCCTGTTCCTGTTCAGCCTAGTAACAAACCTCTGCAAAATTATGATGCTTATCCTAGCCAACAAGTTTCTGCAAACTTGTTTTGCTTATCTTAGTCAAGAAATTTATCTTCTTCTTCGATTTTACCTATTCTAGCCAATAAATTTCTACCAACGATTCTTGTTCTTCTTTTTAGGGGTGTGTGCTAAATTGCTATATTTATAGCAACCAAGAATATTTACAAAATGAATGCCTGTGACTACAAGGTCCGACAATTAAGTAATGAGACTGATTTTATTATGTCTAAGACAAAAATGCCATCTGTGAAGCAAAGCATGGAGTTCAAAGAGGCAACCTTGATTTAGCAACTTTTCATCGCCGCCCGATAAGCAGACGACAAACAAGCCGCCATTTTGTTGACCTATTCAGAGGTGCACTGTTAGGTATCAGCATGGAGTAAAAACCTAACATTAACTTCTGTTTAAAACTCGGGAAAAGTGCCATTGAGACCGTTGAACTGATGCGACGAGTTTATGGTGATAATTCTATTGTTTGTGAGATCGTGCCACTCGCTGTATCAATGCACAAGGGGCTTACTTTGAATAAAATACAGGTAATATCTTCAACTGTTGTTTATTTTATTCTTTATGTAATTATTCTCATTACTTAATTATCGGACCTTGTATATACTGTTTTGAACTTAGTGTTTCCTTCACTGAGGATCATATATAAAATATGGGATATTTCTCAGTGGATTGTGAGATAAGCGCATATCAGTTGACAGAGTCTGAAATGTGATAGGTCACGTCAGCAGGATATTAAAACACAGAAATGAAGGAGGAAAAAAAATTACTTAGTTCATTGATCGTGGATTACTGAGGCGGAAAGAGGCTTGGTTTATTTCTCGCCTGTAACTGCCACACGTCAGTTCTCACAAATCATTTACTACGCCGTTATTTTGTTAAGGTGGGCGAATAACCTTCGAATAAGTATCTGTTTATACACTAGCACCTATGCGTACTGATATTTGAATGGGAAAATTGCATTAGTCATGAACAGTATTCGCGAAACATAGCGTACAGGCAGTCCCCAGGGTTAGACACGAATTTCTTTCTTAAGTCTTTCTGTAGGTCGAACTTGTAAGTAAGTCGAAACAGTCAGGTACAGTTCATGTCTAACATCATTTATACAGAATATGCTATACGCTGTACTTTTATATGCATAAAAATAAAACACTAAAGAAAATGACACATCTCCGTAGACGTGCTATGTTTTGATGCGAGCAGAGTAGCGACAGTTCGTTATTAAGAAACATACAAGGTCCGACAATTAAGTAATGATACTGATTTTATTATATCCAAGACAAAAATGCCATCTATGAAGAAAAGCATGGAATCCAAAGAGGCAACCTTCATCTCTGATTTGATAACTTTTCATCGCGGCCCGATAAGAAGACGACAAACAAGCCGCCATTTTCTTGACCTAGTCAGAGGTGCATTGTTACATATCAGCTTGGAGCAAAAAGCTAACTTTAAATTCTGTTTAAAACTCGGGAAAAGTGCCATTGCGACAATTGAATTGATGCGATAAGTTTATGGGGATAATTGTTTATTTCGTGCACAGATATTCAGGTGGTATTCAGGATTCAAAAGTGGTGTGGAAACGATTACAAATGCAACTAGACATGAACGCCCAATTTCTGTTCGTAATGAGGAACTCATTGCAAAAGTTAGAGAACGGATACAAGAAGATCGTTGTTTGACTATGAGGATGATGGCAGATGAATTTGGTGTTAACCGAGAGACCTTTCGTAAAATTTTAATAGAAGATTTGGGCAAGAAAAAAGTTTCTTGCGGGTTTGTACCATATTCGTTATCCGATGACCAAAAACATCGGCGTGTTGAGTGCGCAAAAGAATTATTCACAAAGAGTTTAATCCAGAGGGACAGACTGTCTATGCCAAAGTTAATTTAAGTATTTTGAAACGCAATCCCGCTTCCGGGACCCACAAAGAATACAGGCTAAAGCCCTGCGATACTCTGAACCCCATGTGGTCCTCTCGGGGATCCCGTGTGGTCCTTTTGAGGACCACACGGGGGACCATAGGACTTAACGTGGACCACAGGCGTAAATTCAGTAGGATCGTGGGGCGGTCTTGGTGGTAGAAGCGAACGAAGAAGAAGAAGAAGAAGTAAGCCAGTACAAAAATTATTTCCCACCCACCCCTCTTTTTATTATATTAATTAGCAAAATTATTGTTTTCACTTATTACGGGCCACTGTAAAGTAACTCCGGACTCTCTTAAAAAAGAAAAAAAAAACTCTAGGCCTCAGAGCTAAGCCCCGGCTGGACTCCCTCCATCCCCCCCCCCCCCCCGTCAAAAAAGTCTAACCCCCCCCCCTATAACACAATGTTTTTGTTCATTTATATTGTTCATTAAGATGATTGTTCTTGGTCCTGTCTTATTATTCAAGCAGTTACTCTTTCCTCCTCACATCTCACATTGAATTTTCACATACATGGCAATAGAAGATTTCTCATGAACATTTCACTGATTCATTTTAATTTGACAATTAATATCAATATGATCAATACGTATAGTTGATAACTCTCTTGTAATAATAGGCATAGGCAAGATTATACACATTTCATTATTTTCATCATAGAAATCTCACAAAATCACAATATCATAATTCTCATAATTCTACAAGCAGTATTTAAGCAGCGTTCACAATATTCAGTAATACAAAAGCTCTTGGTAACAATTACTGTACGATCTCTTGCTACACTAGTTCAATCTAACACTATGTCTCTATCTCTACATTTCTCTTGCTGAATGCCTCTTCCCCTCCTCTCTGCGTCTCTCTCTCCCCTCAGAACCTCTATCTGCTCTTCGCCGGCCTTCCTTCTGAATCCTCCTCCCTTCTTTATATTCGTAAGTTCTGACCACGCCAAAACCGGTCGCAACTGGCGTCGTCGCTTTCATCTCCGTCGTCTAATTGTTACCTCCCATTAACAAGTCCACCATCTCTTTCATGTTACCTGCTTCGGGACCTAGTCCGTTCTCTGTTCAGTCTTTGATCTACTGGTCAATTGTTCCCCCTGGGCTACTGCATGTGCGCGCGAAGTCGCACCTCTAGAACTGGACCACTCTCACGATCTATCAGATCTATCGATACGGTTTTACCTTTGATCAGGTCTTTGAAGTACCGAGTATCCGTTCCTCGCTCCTCTAACTATAACTTCTCTGCCCCCCAATACATTCTTTATTCCTGATCATGTCACTAATAATAATAATAATAATAATAATTATAATAACTATAATCATTACTTACAAGGCTATGCTACATACCTCCCCTCGTTTAAGTCATATTGTTAACATTATGACTACACAAAAAAAACTAGCAAAGTGCCTTGTAAGTAATGAGCTACCAAAATATATTTCCATGTGGACCACAGTACCAACAAAAATCACTTTGCGGTCACCTCCCCTTGTTTAAGTCAGAATGTTAACTGTCAGCTATATCGACTGCTTTAAGCAATTACATGGTAGTTACATTCTCTCAATAACTCTGAACCATCATAGAAAAATATGTAAAATAATAGTTACATCTTGTTACACATGCCCATAAAACATAAATTCATTCTTCTTCTTTAGATTATACATATTCTGCATCACAGTGTATTCCCATACATACTCAAGAAAAATAAAAACATACATTCTTTCAAATGACCAAAAATAATTTGTCATTACATTTGAGGCCCAACCTCAAAACAATTCACTTTATTGACCTTATGATGAATTTTCATTCGACAAACCTCCCGTTTCTCATCATCAGCGGCAACCATAGGATATCTCATACACATTCCCTGATACATACTCAGTGTGAAATGTGATGTACTGGTTCCTGAAAGACCAGAATACTCCCATCGTATTCTCACGAAATTTGTTCCACTGACTTCAATTATTTTACCCCCAAGTACTCCTCTATCATGATAACTCTTGGGTCTCCATCCTCTATGCCAACCATTTTTAGTGGTGAGGGTATCCTCGTATTGATAATCACAACACAACCTTCTCGGTTCCACTAAACAATCGGGCAACACCCAAACATCTCACCCTACTCTTCTTAATACAAATGAAAAGTTTGTTTCCATGTCTCCAAAAAATATGTAGGCACTTCATTCATCATACAAAAATATGCAAAAGTACATTATTATTCACCATACAAAAGATACATAGAATGTTATACACTCTCAATTTCTGAGCATTTCAACATTAAAAATACCCTAGTAGCAATGCAAAAAATTACATCATCAATGCGAGCCATATTAGTCTCGTCTCATAAACATAAAAAAATTAAGTCACATTATCCTCAAGATATGTATACCTGTATGTACATCAGTTTGAAACCTTTGCATCCCAACAAAAATGTAGCAAACTCGTAGTTGTGCTCCCGTCAACCTAGCAGCATTTATAAGATGTAAAGTTAATAAACCTTATGATAAATTAAAAGAAAGCACCGTTCTCTTGATTCCTCACATCAGTAAAAAGAATATTAATGATCATTTTACTCTGTCGTTTCATCTTTGTTATATTTCTTATTCTGAAATTTCATCTGTTCAGTACATTTCTCGTTTTTCTTAAAGTGGCCATAGCTCTGAATAAGCAAAATCATTTAGCATACGATCTATTGTAGCTATGATAAACAATTGTTCTTCGCGTATGTCACATCAGTTCAACACAGTCTTGCACGTGATTGCTAGTAGTCAATACTTCTCATTGTGGCCGCTTCTACGTCAGGTCGTCTCCTCCCAAATGTCAGGAATAGGCACGGGCACCAGTTTAACAATATGAGTTCATTTATATTGTTCATTATTAATTGTTATTATTGAATGTTCTATTATCATCACATCTCACCTTGGTACATCACACGTCGAAGTTTCACATACATGGCAATAGTTGATTTCTCATGAACATTTCACTGATTCATTTTAATTTGACAATTAATATCAATATGATCAATACGTATAGTTGATAACTCTCTTGTAATAATAGGCATAGGCAAGATTATACACATTTCATTATTTTCATCATAGTAGCACGAAATCTCACAAAATCACAATATCATAATTCTCATAATTCTACAAGCAGTATTTAAGCAGCGTTCACAATATTCAGTAATACAAAAGCTCTTGGTAACAATTACTGTACGATCTCTTGCTACACTAGTTCAATCTAACACTATGTCTCTATCTCTACATTTCTCTTGCTGAATGCCTCTTCCCCTCCTCTCTGCGTCTCTCTCTCCCCTCAGAACCTCTATCTGCTCTTCGCCGGCCTTCCTTCTGAATCCTCCTCCCTTCTTTATATTCGTAAGTTCTGACCACGCCAAAACCGGTCGCAACTGGCGTCGTCGCTTTCATCTCCGTCGTCTAATTGTTACCTCCCATTAACAAGTCCACCATCTCTTTCATGTTACCTGCTTCGGGACCTAGTCCGTTCTCTGTTCAGTCTTTGATCTACTGGTCAATTGTTCCCCCTGGGCTACTGCATGTGCGCGCGAAGTCGCACCTCTAGAACTGGACCACTCTCACGATCTATCAGATCTATCGATACGGTTTTACCTTTGATCAGGTCTTTGAAGTACCGAGTATCCGTTCCTCGCTCCTCTAACTATAACTTCTCTGCCCCCCAATACATTCTTTATTCCTGATCATGTCACTAATAATAATAATAATAATTATAATAACTATAATCATTACTTACAAGGCTATGCTACACCCCCCCCAAACCTGATCTGTAATGTCCATCTCCTGTTACATGTGTTACGTAGTTCTCATTCTTCTCCTGATTGGAAGCTGTCTCGTGTCTATTCTATAGCCACATTTACTAAACTGATCTTGGGTTCAAACACATTTTCAATAAATGTAAGAAACGTCTTACAGAAGAGATGACACTTACACAATGCTTACTGTCTGTAGACGGAATGTTCTTGATATGTGCGTCTACGTTTCCTTGTAGTAGTTTACGTCACAGATCTGTTTTCAGTATATTATTGTGTAGTTCGCCAACATGGTACAACTGCATGCTCTGACACTTTCTGTCAACCCTTTCATGTTACGCATGAGTATTTACAGTAAGGTACCCAGACCATCTTTTCTAAGTTCAGATACGGGTTCATTCAGTGATACATTCAATCAAGCCCGGAAAAAAGTGTGTGTGTGTGTGGGGGGGGGGGTGGTGGGTTAGGAGTGTAAAGTAGTAAAAAGAAATGTAAATTTTACCCAAAATTTGTAATCAGTAGCCTAAGTTTATTATAACTTACTTACAAACATGCCAGTCATGCCTACTTGTACTTGTCTACAAAGTAAATTTTCTTTGAAATAGAAACATTTTAACTAAAGATATAATACAGTTCTTGGTATTTCCAATTGCGGATTAGACTGAGCAGGCTCTAGCGGCACAGAGGAGCCGGGGGTGGGTAGAGGGGGTGGGGGGGGGCTGTCATAATAGAAAAAAACATTTATACATTTATTGCTTTATGACTTTTTTTTAAAAAACCCGGAACTAAAAGTTATTTGTCAGAAAGGGCGGGAGGGGTTTAGCCTAGAGACCTCGGTTGTGTTTAATCCGTCACTGAGTATTCCCAAACATGCGACAATCAAAGATGATAATATTGGACAATACTGGAACGTATTATAAAATAGAGGACGTTTAGAAGTCACCGTCTGAAATAACAATATTCCTGTGACAAATCCTTAAAATACGGGACTACTTCGTATAACACGGGAGGGTTAGTCACTTCAGATAATTGAATGCCTTTTTTTTTTTTTTTGCCTTCTCCTGAGACTTGTTTGGTTTACGTCTGTGCACAACTTTGAGGACAATGAGTGTTACATTTAAAAAGAAAGACCGCTTCCCTAAGAGATGCCTTTCATGCGGTGACACTGATGCAAGAAAATCGTGCTCTCCTTTCTTTCCCCGTCTAGTACCGACAGTATCATTACTGTCTGCTCTTTATTTTGCTGCGTCATCATTTGACAAATATGGAATGAGATAATGTATGTCTACCGAAAGTAGTGCTTGATGACTGATTGATTGATTGATATTTCAGAAGGGTTAAGAATTGGGCACGCAGGCCTGTCTGACATTCTGCACTTTATCATCCAAATTTCACTTTGTTCCAGACATTCTACAAATATGCTGTTCACATAACAAACATAATTAACATTAAAGTAACTACATACAGATATAAATGACTATTTACCAAACAAAAATTTCGGTACTCTTCAGAATAAACAATTAACTGAATTCGGTGTCTGTAAGTGCAGTCTAAAATAGCTTTTAAGTTTTTTTATTCTTGGAGGCATGAAGTCGACATCAAATAAATATTGGAAAAGTTTGTAGGTGTAAGAAGAAGTATAGTTTATATTTTTTTTATACAGGCTTTGGGGGGGGGGGGCTATTCTAAAGATGAGCAGCAGAATAAGTAAAGCTTTTCTGTAAAGATCAAGTCTAAGTTTTGGAAGATATATGTTGTTTAAGCGTTGGCTGTACTCTGGGCTAAATTTAAACAGGTTCCATAGATAAGGTGGAGCATGCTGTGAAAGAATTTGATGTACCAACTAGGCTTTGTTGAAGAGGAACCTGTTCTTAAGAGGCAGTATTTTGATACATTTGTGCTGGTTAGTTGTTTGTGCTTGATCTTTTTCACTAATAAGCTTTATTGCTCGCTTTTGAAGTAAGTAAAGCCTCTTTGCATTTGACACTGAGCAATCATCCTAGATTGTTGAGTAATAGTCTAAATGTGTTTGTATATGTGATATGTAGTATATCTTCCTTGTGTCTTGACCGATGGAGGGCTTGATTTTGGCTAACTTGTATACTTTTTTGCGCGATGAGCTTTGTTAGACTTTGCATATGAGAATTCCAGGCCAGATGTTGGTCAGTAATAAAACCTAGTGTTTTGTGCTCGCTAACGTTTTCTATCTGTGATGTTCCGTGCTGAGCTGAAGTGTTGTTTTTGTTGCGTTTTGTAGTTTCTGTCTTGTTGTTATGAGCATTGATTTTGTTTCATCAGTATTTATAATCATGCCATTGTTGCTGCTCCATCTATTTAAATTGTATAACTCGACCTGAAGAGTTGATTCTGGGTTAACACAGTCGTAGTCACTGGTGTAGACTGTGCAGTCATCAGTAAAAAAGATCACAAGAAGAGTGTTTAAGATGAAGTGGAAGATCATTGATATAGATAGCAAAGAGCAACGGACCAAGAATAGAACCTTGCGGAACACTAGCGTCAACTATAGCTGAATTTGACAGAGAATTGTTGAAGAATGCTACCTGTTGTCTGTCTGAAAGAAATCATGCAATTAATTTTAATAGGTCAGGGCGCAGTCTATAAGACCTTATTTTTAAAAAAATACGAATATCATGGTCAGTCATATCAAATGCCTTTTTAAAATCAACAAAGATGGCACCATATAGTCTGTGGTCATTTGTATCTAATAACCAGTTTTCTGTCATTTTAGTGAGAGCTGTGTGGCAAGAGTCGAAATTGTGTTTGTTACTATGATTATTGTTGAGAATGTTACTACATATTTTGTGGGTAATTTCCCCTTTGCTTCTAAATAATCCTTAAGGATATCAGAGCGCACTGATGATCAGCTCTGACAGCAGTTTATTTTAATAGATACCATAGGCTACGGGTTTTCCTTCATTGCCGCCACCATATTGCTCCACTGAGACCGTTTCACTCGCTCATTGGTTGGTCCCTTGTATCAGATGACGAATTTGGCGCTGTTGTGTCTTCTGTGTTTATTCCAGTCTTTGGTTATATTTAGAGGAGAGCTGAATTTCTGTTTGGATATGGGTGCTGGATCTGGCGGTCTGTGGCAGTCTGTTTTAATGTGGCGTGTCCTAGTCTTCTTCTTCTTCTTCTTCTTCTGAGGGTCCAGTCTTAATCCCTCAAGGTGAGAGGAAGACGGAATACAGAGAGATATTTAGAGAAACTGTAAAATAGCTAGCAGGCTAAGAGGGACAGTGTACGCAAGAGAGAAAAGAGAGAGAGAGAGAGAGGACGGGGAAGCGGGAGAGAGAAAGAGGTTGGGAAGGAGAGTATACGCGAGAGAGAAATAGAGAGATAAAGTGAGAGAGAGAAAGAGATAAAGAGAAGGAGACAGACAGACAGACAGACAGACAAACAGATAGATAGATAGATAGATAGATAGGTAGATAGATAGATAGATAGATAGATAGATAGATAGATAGATAGATAGATAGATAGATAGATAGATAGATAGATAGATAGATAGATAGATAGATAGATAGATAGATAGATTGACTAGGCAGATCTGAATGGATGAGTTTTGTATTTATCTATTTGCTCAGTGAGAAACTAACTTAGAGGACACAAATACGCTTCAAACTCTCTCTCTCTCTCTCTCTCTCTCTCCTTGTCAGCTGAACTGTGTAATATTCATTTATCATTTCATCCAGTTACAGAGTAACGCTAGATCTACCTCATAATAGAGCCCAAATGTAGGGTCATGGTCTCAGTCACATTTCTCTGCGTCTTTGCTCTTCCAGGTCTCAACACATCCATTTATTGGTGATTGATTGCTTTGCCCTCGAATGCTCTCGGTTGTACGTTCTTCAGAGTTAATGGTTAGTGTAATCTCGTTGAAGACGAGAAGTTAATACTCTGGCGATGGTGTCTGAATGACAGCTTTGTTGTTCCTTTGACAAGGTCCGATCGAACTGTAGACAAATCTTGACCAAATGACAGTATTAGTTATTAATGTCTGATGTCCCACTGGCAGGGCGACGTACATGGTTTCTTTCTGTACACACCAAATCTACTTCACAGTTTTTCCGCAGTGAGAATGCAGAGAGAACAGAGATTACCTCTTCGGCAGGATTAGTGAATTGACAGTTTATTCAAAAGTAGTAGGTTGGACTCATGTACCATTTCGCTATCGTCAGTTCCGCCACGAAAGCAGGTACCTGGTACACTTGTGCTAAGGAAGACAAAATTTGGGGCTCAAAGCGTCATTTACAAAAGGTTTGGACAATTTATTCGAACAATAAATATAGAAATCAGAGGCTTGAATCACCGAAGAAGAAGAAGAAGTCTTTGATATAAAAACTGCTTGACATTTGGACACATTAATGCTCTGTGACAGTGCATTAAAGGATAATAAGCAATTGTCATAGAAATGAATAACATAAAAATGGGCTATATTCGAGATCACAGGAGGTAAACCATAAAAAAAAACTGTGGTTGAAACACTCCTCTAAACTAATGGCTACATCATCTGATGATCTGGAAAGTTCTTTAGCTGTTTCTGAAAGTAAGCTGGTCTTAATCGGCCATCTAATAAAGGATGGATCAGATGCGCTGAAAATCCGCTCTTTTACTTTGTATAATCTAGGATTTTTCTATCCCTGGAAATAAGATGATCTAGGGCTTAATATATTCCACTTCTTTTTCTTTGGTTCTTTCTTCGTTTGCTTGTTTGTTTCTGTCTGTTTGTTTTGTTTCTTATTTTCCTCATTTTTCTGAAGCTGACTTGTACGTCAGATCCTTCTTTTTTTTATGTTATTAACTAATAACCGCGTATGCAGCGTTATCCAGTGTACCTCGCTTGTCTTGTTAGTCTTGTGCTATCTTCCAGTAACTGTGAGCTGGTGTTCTTTGAAGCCGATGCTGTAGAGGTGTTGAAGTACAGCATCGTATCGGCGTAGGAGCGGGTTATGGCAGCTACTTTTTCAGTCCCGGAGTACAGCTAAAAAAGCACTAGGTGTGGAACGCTTCTTTAACAGAATCCACCACCATGGAGAATATGGCGATCTCTGTTCCATTAGCCAGGCTAAGCCTGTTACTGGGGATACCAACGGAGACAGGGTCTTGGCAAGCTATGGTTCGCTAACCTTGACGCTAGTATATCAGCTATGGGTCGCTGATTGCCTGATCGGACAGCGTCTTCAACCCAGTGTACCTTGCCATGCAGACAGATGTTCTTTGTTATTGGGTGGCAAATTTGCCCACTACAACCTTTCCTGGTACCCATTTGTTGTTTAACAACTTAAGGGCGACGGCAATGGAAATAGAATTCTGTCAAGTAAAACGCGTCTCTATCGATTCGGTCACATTCACCCTCAGACCCGTCCGTCCTCCACCCCCCCCCAACCCCCTTCCCCTGCTCCCCGATTCCCGATCGGTTTTTGTCATGGTGTGAAGATACCGTCTTTCATTCCTCTTTACAACATTATATATACGAGGTAGTGTTCCTATTCCTCTTTCACTCCACAGAATACTGCCCTGGTCCCTGTAACTGCAGAGGACAACTTTGACTAGGGAATTATGGAAACTAGAATAACATCGAGAGAGAGAGAGAGAGAGAGAGAGAGAGAGAGAGAGAGAGAGAGAGAGAGTTTGGGAGACAATTTGCAGGAATGATACAACGTGGAGAGTTCACGATCATAACCGAACCGCTTTTAGTAACTACAAAGTGTAATTGTTATAAGGTGAAGTAATTTATATTATGTAAAACCTAAAAGTGTCATAAGAGTACAAGTTTTACTGCATGGCTGTACTGAGTATCTACAACGGAATCCTTGTCGAAGAATACTCTTTTATATTCCAAAGCTGAAATACCATGAGAGTGTTGCAGGACATAATATACATGTTATCGGTATCTCAGCGAGAGACATGGGTTCAGATGACCACAAGACTCAAGCTTTTTTTTTCTGTTAGGAGCAAAACTAAAAAAAAAACAAACCAGCCAGCATAGTTTGTGGTGACTGTGCAGGCAAACCTCCATAGATCATTAAATTATTTTTAAAGGCATTAAATTATTTTTGGCAAAATAGAGAAAGATAATTTCTGGGTGAGAAACTCAAGAAAATCTTGACACATCACTCACACACTCACGCGCGTGCGCACTCACATACACACACACAACTAAAAATAGAAGTAAAACTGCCCAACAATGGCAGAGAATGTATTACCCCACAATGGGGCGTCCGACCGGGTGGGCTAGCTCGCAAACACGCCCACAAAGAACAAAATAGTTAATGGTTATAAGGCACAGAAGGATGTCTTAAAAAGAAAAAAAAACGAATACTGATTCTCTTAAACTTGTTAGTCGTCCAAGAAGAATGAGTTTTGCGGAAATATTGCTTGTGTTTGATTCATTGGCCTGCATTTTCTGTTGCTTCTTCATCTTACAATTCCGCCACTTACATAAAACCACATCATGCACCTTCATCTCCAAGAACTTTTAAAAACCATCCAGTACCTCGTCGCCTCTCAGAGGTCATTTATCGAGTTTCGTTTTAAAATACAGCCAGCCCAAGTTCTGAGACACAGTTCCGCGGAACAACATGCCAGGAATGAAGCGATCCATTAAGTAAAAGCCGGTGCTGAAATATTAACGAGCACATTTCGTGACTTGCGTGTTCCTGGCGCTGTGTCGGACAAGAGAGCTTGGCTCGATCAAAGTAAATAGTTGTTGACAATAGCACCAATTAGGGTAGGAGAGGATGCAGAAAGCCGAACATGGTCTGCCTTCAATCTGCTTCCGTTTCTCCCTTTTCTTCCTTCTTCACTTTTCGGAAAATAAAAAAAAGGACTATTTAAAACGGTTCAGCCTAAATGGAATGCTCCTAAATTTTGAAACTAAACTTCCCCAGTTACTCACTGGTTTAATTTCTTAAATATTAACTCGAACTTCATTGGGTGAATCTGATAGTAAATGTGAAGTTTCTGATGTATTCTCTAAAATACCGCTTGGGTACATTACCTGGTATTAGTTTAATCCCTCAGATTATGAAAAAAAAAAGAAAAGAATTTTAGAGGCTGAGTCTTACAATTAACTAAAGTTAAACACTACTGGTTTAATCTCCTAAATAATAAAATGAAACTATTTTAATCTCCTAAACGTTAAATTGTATTTTCAGTATGGTCCACCACCGATCAGAATACACCGAAAGTCTATATGGCTGGGACATGATTAACCTGACCATCATTTTTCTAAGTTAAAAAAACGGGACACTCAGTCAAATGCTGGAAAGGGCAAAGCTAAACTAAATTTAAATTTAATCCAAAATTTTGATCAGTAGGCTAGGTTTATATTTTTACCTACAGATGAGTCTGACCTACTTGCTGTACTACAGAGCACACTTTCTTCAAAACAGCATTTCCACTTAGATAATTTTTAAAATTCTGGATATTTCCGAACATTTGACGATCAAAGATGAGAATACGGGACATTATTAGACAGGTGTTTTAAAATAGGGAAAATATAGGTGTCCCGAACGAAGTTATACGATTCCCGAAATACGGGACTGTCTCGCATAATACGGAACGGTTGGTCACATAGTGATACAAGTACGTGCTAAAGGGAGTTTCGTGTAAAATTTAGGTTAAATTCTTGATTAGCTGTGATCGCTGGTTACGGTGACACTTTAATCGTAGATCCAATTAATTCCTTAAAACACAGTGTTTTGAACTGCAGTAATCTCTCCATTAAAAGCAGCTTTCTTTAAACATTATAGCCGCTTATATAAAATAACAATCGTAATTATTATTATGAACCCGCAACCTCATTTCTTCGCGGTTGATACGGCATTGCTCCCACAGATTGAAGTGTTGTCTTAATTTGTAATAATCGTTACATTTATAATAAATATTATATTACGGTATTACGATGCTCGTGTTATTGTTAATATTATTTTGATAATTTAACTGTGGTTATTCTGTTTCTGTTAAATCTATTTAATACTTTTGTGACAATTTTCATTCTTCTTCTTTTTTTCTTCTTCTTCTTTTTCTATTATTACTAGTTGTAGTATTATAGAGCAAACTGATAGAAAAATACGGGGGAATAGAATTCAGCATCGACACTCGAGGTCAAGACCTTGAAGCCATGGTCGATAAGCGAAATGAATAGCAATGACAGAAATCGCCCTGACACACGCTCAAGCCACACGCTAATCAAAAAAGTCTTCATCAGAATTGATTCCGATTAGCTTCGGATGGTCTCTGAGTTTCTGTCCGGGCTACTGAGGCGCTCAATAAAACGGACTTGCCCAATCGCTTAATTGCACAAAATCTGGAGTCTAAAGAGACCGCTTGAAGCGCTGTAGAGATTTTAAGAGTGTCCCTTTTTTTGTTTTAAATGCATTTTTTTAACGTGGGTTTCATAAAGGACGCAGTGATGAAAGGAAAGGAAAAAAAAAACAAACAAACGATGGATGCAGAAAATGAGTGTGAATGATACACAGGACTGAAAGATATCTTATATAATTAGGGAAAAAAAAGACAGTGGTGTATAACAACTATAAGCAAAATATGTGAGAAATTAAAACAACAGTGAAGGTATAAATAACAACTTCGAGGGAAATAACGATACAAAGAACAACAGTGAAGAATATAAAGAACAACGGTGAAAGACATTAAAACAACAGTGAATGATATAAAGAACGACAGTGAAGAATATAAAGAACAACGGTGAAGGACATTAAAAACAACAGTGAATGATATAAAGAACGACAACGACGGATATAAAGATCAACGGTGAAGGATATAAAGAACGACAGAGAAGGATTTAAAGAAGAACTGTGAGGGATAAAAAGTATACATGTTTGTTATGAGATGTATGGGTTTGTGTATATGAAGTATACATGTTTGTGATGGGATGTATGGGTTTGTGTATATGAAGTATACATGTTTGTTATGAGATGTATGGGTTTGTGTATATGAAGTATACATGTTTGTGATGGGATGTATGGGTTTGTGTATATGAAGTATACATGTTTGTGATGAGATGTATGGGTTTGTGTATATGAAGTATACATGTTTGTGATGGGATGTATGGGTTTGTGTATATGAAGTATACATGTTTGTGATGGGATGTATGGGTTTGTGTATATGAAGTATACATGTTTGTGATGAGATGTATGGGTTTGTGTGTATGAAGTATACATGTTTGTTATGAGATGTATGGGTTTGTGTATATGAAGTATACATGTTTGTGATGAGATGTATGGGTTTGTATATATGAAAATTAGGAATAACAATGATTGCTCATGCCAGGATTGTGGAGTCAGAGGCTGAGTTGTGGAGATGAAATCAGAGTCATGGAGATGAAATCAGAGTCACAGTGGAAGCAGAGACACGAGGTCGGAGTTTGAGTCCTGAGGTCCGGGGATGAGTCGCGAAGTCGGATGATGAGTCGTGAAGTCTAAGGATGAGTCGTGAAGTCTAAGCTCGAGTCGCGAAGTCGGAGGATGAGTCGTGAAGTCTAAGGATGAGTCGTGAATTCTAAGGATGAGTCGTGAAGTCTAAGGATGAGTCGTGAAGTCTAAGGATGAGTAGTAAAGTCGGAATTAGAACACTGGTATTGGATCTGGAGTCGGCAGAAATGCTTCATTTATGAAGGAGTCAGAATGTAGCGTCGTCAAAGTCAGACATAAGAAATGAAAGTTTAAGAAATGAAATGTTGAAGGTTTCGACGCAGCAACTGCACAGCCTTGCTCTCTGGTGCACTAAGTCTCAATCCTAGTTCAAGCCAGTAATTAATTTGACAGTATTATTTTGCTATCCACTCTGTCGCTTTGTTTGTATGAGCCTGTTAAGTGTTCTTATTTTTTAATTAGTAAAAGTATTACTTCGGCACCACCAAGATTTTCCTTCAGAAGATAAATAGGCAAGAGGAAGAGCTTTCGTCCATGGCAAATTTCCTCTATGTGTCCGTGGGTAGCGATTATTCCACTGTCAGATTTTGCAACGTCTGAGGTTTTTCTCATATGAATTTCTTTCAGATACTCAACATTTTGTTGATGTTGGCCTCAGTCAAACGTTTTATTGTTGACCTGTATGATTCGACCACCAACAATATTTTACTGGCTTCGGTTTTGTTGTATATCTATGAAGGTTCTTCTTCTTCTTCTTCTTCTTCTTCTTCTTCTTGGACATTCGCTTTCAAAATAGCCTAAGTTGTGTTGAGTCGCCGTTATCCTGGGAAAGTTTCATGGTCCACCAACCCTGACGCAAGCAGCCAGCTTTGGGTAGATGATCGCTGTCACATTCATCTTGAGTGCCTCATCTCTATCAATAAAGCAAGAATTTGTTCTGCTTTCCTATTTTATGCTTTTTTCAGCTAATACCCAGACACTGATAATGACTTCCACATGCTCCATCATGTTATCAGTATCTGCCAATTTCTTCATGTACATCTAACATCCCCTTACAATTAAATTGGGTTTTTTTTCTCGGGGGGGGGGGAGTATTAAAGGTAGCTTAAATGTCCACTGATGTGGATCATGAAAGGAGCTTTCCAACAGTATACACCATCATGGGGAACTGTAAGGAAGATGATGAAAAAACACGAGGTGCGACACAAAAATAACCAGACTGTACTTGCATCTCATTTTACTGAGCAAGCTGAGAAAATCAAATTCGATTTCCTTCAGAAAACTTCTCATCCGAGTTGACACAAAGCTGCACACGATGCTGGGCAACGTTCATAACAATTCACAATTCTGCAGATCATTTTTTTGAAAGGCTGCTGAGGACATCCGTCGTTTTTGCTTTCTTTTTGGAATAGGTAGAAGTCACAGGGAGCCAGGTCTGGCGAATATGGTGGGTGCTCGTGCTCAGTGAGGATGTGATTTGCCTCACAGACAAAGCGCTATGGGCTGGCGCCTTGTTTTTGTACAGAATCCAACCAATTGTCATCATTTATCACGCTTTCTCTGCATTCCGAAAATCCTTTGTGTCATTCATAAATGCACGAGACAAGCACTCATCACTGTAAGCCTCTGTCAATAACTGAAAAGTTTCCGTCGCGGATTTCTTCAGCTTCACAAGAAACTTGATGTTAACTCGCTGTTCCGTTTGCATGGCACTGTTTTCCTACCGAGCGTAGGTATATGTCTTGTATTTGAACACGCGCCCGCTGGTGCTGAGTAATGCGATGGAGTTGAGCCTTTCCTTACAGTGACAATTTATAACATGTTCTGTAACCACCTCTTTGCCTCTTCACTTCCACTCTCGGTTCCGAAGCTATTGAGTCAGTTTCGTTTTTGTGTATATGTGTGTTGGACCTGGTATAGAGAAGATGTTATCCGATAGCCAACATAGACCAGTCAGGCAATTAAACTGACGTTTGACTTTAAAAACCTGACACAAACTGGAGTACCAAAGGATGAAACACAAACCCAGTCCGGACAGAAGATTCTATTGTTTGTTGCACAAGACGACTTATTTTTCCACCTAAAATAGTAAACGTTGGCTCCTTATTGTGGTAGCAGGTAACAACTATGGTGATAGCTAATATTTAACAAAGACAAGTGAATTAGAACGAGCCCTATTACTAACTGGACAGAGAAGAACATGTCAAAATCTTCCGAGTCCGCACAGACCACAGCAGACTGACGTAGCTGAAGACAAACGCAATTGATGAGTGCATCCGTGACGCTGGAAAAATGACAACCCATTTATTGCTACACGGCCTTGCATGTGAGAAGCGAAGATGGCACACATAGCCATCATCATTATCAGTCTAGATCAGGCAGTAAGGCGACACTGACAACCTGGGCCAGACTGCTGTGCTCTTCAAATCTACCCAGAATGAGGTCTGAGAGTGTTTGAAGAATAAGGATATGATGATGATGATAATGATGATGATGATGGTTGTGGTGGTGGTGATGATGATGATGATGGCGATGATGATGATGATGGTGGTGGTGGTGGTGGTGATGATGATGATGATGGTGATGATGATGATGATGATGAACAAGTATATCTATACTACAAGAACGTAAGAAGGTTGGTTAGTAAAGAAGATTAAACAGAGAAAACTGAAATATTTTGTACACATTAAACGTCATGAGAATTTAGAGATGAGATGAGATAGTCTTGAAAGGGTACATAATGGGAAAAAGAAAGAGCAGAAGACTAAGGCGAAGACGGCTACAATACATCGTTGATGATCTACGAATGGACGCATCAGCAGCAGGGCATCTTGCTTACAACCGAGAGGCCTACAGGAGAGCTGTAAGGGAGGCAAAGTTCCGCAGTGGTCATGCAAATGACTGACTGGTGAATTAGAACGCCGAACTCACATACTTAATTTTGGTGTAGGTTAGAACAGTTTTCTCCGATAGAGATACATGTAGTAAATATGTAGTAAACATAGAGCCATCGGCAAAATTACATGTGATGCCGTGAAGTTCACACGTGATCCATATAATTTCACAGATTCACAGCAAGCCCTTGTCAAAAGCCAGAACACTTCAAGTTGTTATTAGAAGCGTTCCGAAAAGGCTTGACAGGGTCTTGATCGTCTTGGATGAAAATAATATTACAAGTCCGGACAAATCTGTTTTAAATGTTATCTGAAGTAGGAACACATTTCCTGCTCTAATCTTCTGAGAGAAGTAAACTTTCGTGAATACTTGCAAACACAGCAGCCATGGAGAGATGAATACGGAGTTTAACGGACACTTTACCTAGGTCAAGCGAAGATGGACCAAAAACTCACAGAAGGAGCTATAAGCTGTTAAAGTGTATCGTCTAAATTGGCAGAAATTATTCCAAGAAGATCGAGGGAAATGTGGCAGGGGCTTTCCATGCTAAAACTTTTTTTTTCGCCCCGTCTTTTGCCAATGTCACTGGAGAAAGTTATTGCCGTTTATGTTCGCTGGCAAATGGATTTCTCTGATAGAGACCGCTATTAAAGCGCTCGCTAGGAGATCGTCCCAGCTTCCGGCAATTTTAGTGCTTTGGAGAGTCCTGCGGAAAATCGAGGCAGAACAGGACTTTAATGAGCAGATTATTCCTACAGCTTAAAGAACAAAGTCCTCAATTCATTAAAGGAACTGTCTTTCGTGTGACTTAGCTAAAACGTTCCCTTTCCACAGAGACACGGACTAATGTCTGCAAAAGCCTTCTCCAGACCCGATTATTATGATCGCGGAAAGTTTCATGAACTCATTATTGCTACCACTCGATTGAGCTCGATGGGAAGGAAGTGGCCCGGTTCGGAGAGCTCCGGCCGGAAAACGTGATCAACTATTTAAAATTTCGTCCCCCCCCCCCCCCCCCACTCTTTCCCCATTTCCAACCACACCCCGCTCATTCTTTCTCAGAAAATTGCCAGAATGATTGTGCACAGCACTTGGCATCTCTAGCGGCCGTTAAGGAGAATTTAGCCTCTGTTCTCATCGATTATGTGCCGTATAAGGACTAAAGAAGCAATTGCTGCGATATTGGATATTTGTTTCACTTACCGGAGGGCGTTCAGGAGAAACTATCACGAATAGTTCTACTGCTCTAAACCTCTGATTTCTTTTCTTCTTTTTTTTCTCCACGATTTCGTTTATTATCGAAATCATTTCTCTCTTTACTATAACTCTCAGCGGTTCTCAAGATTTTTCCTGCTGCCACTCTTTTACCTCCTAGGTCATGTCCCTAGCTCCCTCGCTCCTTCCCTCACCCCTTCCTCACTCATCGAAACTCTTCTGGGTTTAACTGATTCTGATACTGGCTGCTGTTTAATTTTCCGTTACAACCTATTGATGTTCATTCTGCTATCTTAGAGAACCACTTCTAACCACAGTGAACAACAATTCAAGACCGCCGAAACACTTTTCTAGCCAAATAATACAACCGCCATGTTTTATCAGGAAGTGAAGAGCTGTCTATTTTCATTGCTTATGACAATTTTAAATGACAAACTCTCAATCGCGAAACAAATCCAAATGACTGTTGATATTATGTTTTGTTTCGTTTCGTTTCATTTATTTTTTTTTTCAAATCCGTTTATACAGATACGATAACGAGATCAACAGTTTTCAAAACCAATCATATGCGAACGAAGAAGAAGAAGAAGAGGAAGAAGAAGAAGAAGAAAACCGATCATGATAAAAACAAAACATAATGAAAGAGCCTCACTTTCCATATTATTCACATACGGCAGGGACAATGACAGCAGTAGTATATTTATGAAACATTAAAGATGCAGTGCCACTTGGGATACCGTGGTTCTATCACGGAACGGGAAAAACCACGCACACACGAAAAAGACTCACAGACTCCTGGGAGCCATGACCCCCCCCCCCCCCCCAAGTGTAAGGAGTTTATTACTGCCGAAGCAGTTGTCTGACGAGGGTCTTTCCTCTGACGATCTAGGGAGTTGTGTTGTTCCGCTCTCTACAGTAGAGTTCCCTGCATATAGAAGGAGGTCTGGATGTGTTCTCCATCAGCATGACCAAATCTGAACTCTTGGTTTGTGACGTTGCATGCCATCCTCTTTAAAAAAAAGGCAAGGCACACCACAGCACAATGCATACATACCACTGCTGTCAGTGTTTTAACTGAAATCTGTATTTCAAGTTAAGTGTCAGTACAATATGCGTACATAAGAGTACACTCACGTTCAGCAAAAAGTGAAGGAACTTTTTTTTCTCTCTTAAAGAAAAGAGACATCATTTAAGTTATCCCCTTTGTTCCACAGAAATACATAAATAAACCTTCTGGTTTTTTTTCCAGTGAGAAACATATTATCCAACACATTCTTACCAATGAATGTTAGAAAACTAGTCCTAAAATGCTATACTGAACCTATCCTGTTATATGGAAGTGAATCATGGACAATAGGCAGGTCTGCACAAAAGTCATTGGAAGCAGCAGAAATGTGGTTCATTAGAAGAATGTTGCGAATCCCCTGGACACCAAAAATAACTGATGAAGAATGTATGAGAGAAGAGCTGGAGAGATAAAACATCTTGTCAAAAAAGAGAGAGACAATGTACTTTCAAATGACATGCAATAAGAAGAGGGGGCATTGAAAATATTATAACAACAGGAAAAATTGAGGGAAGAAGATCAAGAGAAGACCAAGAGAAATGATACTGAACAGTCTGACGGGATGGTGTGAGAGGAGATCACCAACTGAGCTGATGGCCTGCATGAAGGATCGGGTACTCTGGAGAAGCATAATAGCCAACGCCAGCCGGCACGGCACCTGATGATGATTTTTTCCCCCGCATAGATTAAATATTTTGATCTAAACCTTCATATTTTGTGTGTCAGTCTCTTTTAATAACAATGGCCAACATGTATTTTGATGCCTCAAATGTTAGACCTGTTTCTGGGTATATTTGACCTGCTGATTGCAAGAATGGCACAAGTTTTCGCCTATAAGCTCTAGCTTTTGAGATACAGAACATATGCCGTATACCACTCTTCTCTCTGCTCGCACATAACAAATCAGGATATTTTAAAGTAGTGTTTAAATTAAAATCTTTTAAGCATGAAGGAAACACATTAAAAACTAAAAGAAAAGTGCACTACATGAAAATCTACTTATTTCATATCAAAAGCCCAGGTTTATGATACAAACCTTCCACTCCTTTGATACACAAGAAGCTCCTCTTGTTAGACTTCTGAGAGTGAGATTTACCATGACAATCCCGCATAAGATTCCAACAATAGTCTGCCATCGTGTGTGCATCTGACCTTCCTTGGTTTGTGGCTTCCATTGTTTTTACGTCTTGGTGAAATCTTTCACGATGCTCTTCACTTAAGCCACCAATGTTCTCGAAAAGCGATCTAAGTGACTGTGCAGATAATGGATTTTAACACTCATGTTACAGCCAAGCCTACTGAAATGAAAGAACATATCCTCTACTAAATGTGTGTAGTTGTCTGCCAAGAAAGCTTTTCACAACAAGAACAAATGAAGACCAGGCACATGATTCTATTTCATTCATTGATGCTATGAAAAATGTTGGTTATTTATAAGTTGTCTGATCTGTGGACCATCGAAAATTCCTGCCTTCAGTTATTCCATGCTAAGTCCAGGTAATTTATGCACTATGTATTCAATGCACCAACCGCCTTTATTCAAAGCTTTTGCAAATTTTTTCATCAGACCTAGCTTTATATGTAGTGGTAGCAATATGATTCTCTCTCGTACTACCAAAGGTTCATTATTTTGTCCTGCAACCACCTTATATTCCCTCGGAGGCCAATCTTTTCTTGTCCAATGTTCATGTTTGACTCTACTATCCGAAAGGCATAAAAAGCAAGGATACTTTGTATTCCACTTTTTTGATCAAGAAGAAAATTAACCAACTTCATGTCTACACAAACCAGCCATTGATGTTCTTGATAATTTATTTTTTTCCAAGACTAAAGAGATGGCCTTGCACTCTTCTTTCATGCTAGTGAAATGACCGATTGGAATAGAACTATATTTGTTGCCGTTTTTTAAAAGAACTCATTTCAAACTACGTTTTGAACTGTCGGTGAAAAGATGCCACTCACTTGGATTATATTCTGAAAGATGAATTTTCTTCACAAGGTTTCCGATGTCATTGCATAATACTAAGTTGTCTTCGGTAAAGAATGGCAGCAAATCCTTTTCTCTCCTTCGTTAAAATGTAACTTCCGTACCAGGCTTTTCCTTTAGTCTGGAGGCAAGAAATTCACAAGACTCCATGGAAAGATTTCAAGTCCCTGATCAGATCACTCAATGCACTATGTGAGCAAAACGATCAGCATGTGTGAAGTTGTTTGGAATTCACTGATACTGCTCCGCATATTCTTTACCTTGTGCGACATCAGACATGCAAGACTCGTCCTCCGAGAGCTGGGGTGGTTCAAAGAAAAGTGGAACGGGTACAAGGTCCAGTGCGGGACAGGCCTCCCGGCTGAAGGTAGATCAGGGTAAGACCACTTTTCCCGATTATTTCGATCGATGCTTATGATATTAACAACAGTCATCGAAGTGGTTTTTCGGTTCCCTCCGCACATTGGTACTCCAAATTTCAGGCAGCTTCTCTTTCCATTTGTCCACTGGCACAAATGCTCCGTACAAGTTTTGCATACAGTATGAGGAGCCAATGAGTTATCTTGATCTCCAAGCTTGACACCAAAATAACCTACATATGCTCTTTTTTACAAACTCGGAAATAGGTTTCCTACTTGCTTTCAGCGTGTACTCCCAACAAATATAGCAAAATACGTCGGGATGTTTCAAGCAGCTCCGTCTTGAAGTAGCCATAACCTCTACGGTGTTCGATTTGCAAAAATGAAATGATATGAGTGGGAATATACACACACCTCCAGTACGATCATGATACAGAGTACAGATCAGGTTGAGAAACCTTGGAAATACAAATGTATGCAGTCTACGAAAACCATGATTTACCATCTTAATGTGTGCACATAATTATGTAATAAAACAGAACAAAAGCGATTTTGTCACTTAAGCTGTACATTTTTATGCCAGTGTGCATTATAGGAAAGTGAGAGGACGAACAGTCGTGAAACATAGGTCACTGAACACACAAAATGTGGGTAAATTAAATACATAAATTTCTCATTCAAATAAGACAGCTTGTTATGACATTCCAATTATACAAAAGAGATTTGTTACAGAGCGGACTAAAATTTTATAAATTCAACCATATCTAAGAAACTAGAGCTGATGCCAACCATATCTAAGAAACTAGAGCTGATGCCAACCATATCTAAGAAACTAGAGCTGATGCCAACCATATCTAAGAAACTAGAGCTGATGCCAACCATATCTAAGAAACTAGAGCTGATGCCAACTATATCTAAGAAACTAGAGCTGATGCCAACCATATCTAAGAAACTAGAGCTGATGCGGCATATCCAGTGCAGTTTTATTTTCTGAATCAGCGCCCCAAATAACCACAGGAACAGGCCTAAAAACCAAGGCACAAAAAAAAAAAACAATATGTTTGTTTGCTGGGCTGTGTAATCGTGCCTTTATCATGAGTGACTTACAACACCGACTCTCTTGTATTGAAAACACACAAGAAACTGTTTAAAGTTCATACTATGTCTCCTCATTTACAATATAAAGCAGTGGCCCTTCACCCGGGGTCCATGGACCAGCATTGAATCCATAGAGGGACTTTTTGGGTCCACAGACCAGCCAGTGGACTGACTGGATTAAAAAAATATATATTAGTATCATCTGGGGTCTGCTTTATTTTTAATGAGGGTTCCACAGTTGTTCTTAGGCTTGAAAGGGGGCCTGAAGGTGTTCTTAGACTAGAAAGGGGACCCGAAGCTGTTCTTAGGCTAGAAAGGGGGCCTGCAGCTGTTCTTAGGCTGGAAAGGGGGCCTGCAGCTGTTCTTAGGCTGGAAAGGGGCCTGCAGCTGTTCTTAGGCTGGAAAGGAGACCCGCAGCTGTTCTTAGGCTTGAAAGGGGCCCCGCAACTATTCTTAGGCTGGAAATGGGGCCCGAAGCTGTTCTCAAACTGGAAAGGGGGCCTCCAGGTATTCTCAGGCTAGAAATGGAATTCATGTCCAAATTTGTTTTAAAATGTTGAAAACCACTAGTGTAAAGTTGTACATTTTTCATCTTTCCAGCTCTTGCGCTTTTCCTTCCATGGCAGCTTGATGTATAAAGAAGGTAAGCCGATATCTAAACATTTTTACACATAAAGAGTCTGTTAATTGTATAAATGAAATAATGTTAATATTTTCCCGAAGAACTGTTAAGTAGCAAATGTTAAGAAAACGTAGACAGACAGACAGGCAGGCAAGCAGGCAAGCAGGCAGGCAGGCAGGCAAGCAGACAGGCAGGCAGATAGGCAGGCAAGCAGGCAGGCAGATAGATAGATAGGCAAAATCACAGGAAAAATAAGAAAAAATAATGACATTTTAAAACCTCCGTGTATTAATCACCAAAAGTTGCAAAAGATAAAGAATTACAAAACGGGCGTGAGTGAGGTGGGGGGGGGGGGGGGGGAGAGGAAGAAAGAGAGAGAGAGAGGGGGGGGGGGGGAGAGAGAGAACAGTAAAGAAGTATGAGGTAGGGCAAAAAACCAACAGAGTGAAAAAAAACACAACCCTAGAAGAGAATTTTTTAAAGTGGTGAACACAAGACAAGAGCATGCTTACAAGAAAAGCATAGAAATAAAAAGAAAAAAGAAAGAACAAAAGAAAAAAGAAAGAAAGAAAAAGAAGAAGAAGAAATGGAGGAGGTCGTGGTGGAGGAAGAAGGAGGAGGACTAAGAAGAAGAGGAGTTATATCAACGAAAAAAAAAAGCTATAGAAAAAAAAAAGTAAAAGTCGACTTCATGAAAGGAAAAAAAAAAGATGAAAGAGGCGAAGAGGAGGTTAGAAAAGAGGATAAAAATGTCCTCCTTAGACCATGTCTGACACTAGTGCATTGGCTGGAGGCGGTGTAAAGCAATATCTCCCTTTAGATACCATTAGGGTCAGCTTTCATGACCGAAGCTCGGTCAGTTAATGGTGAACATTTAGCCTCGGTCATAGATACGGCCGAGTCCAAATAGCGTTGGTCAGTGGATATTGCATCCTCGGGTCACGCTGTAAGCTGGCCAGTCGATGGGAAATATAGACGTGAGACGGAGAGAAGGAAAGATGAAAGGTAAGAATAGAGAGACTTCGGCTGAGAATAGAAGAAGAAGAAGGAGAAAAAGAAGAAATAAAGCGAAGAAGAGATAAAGAAAACAAAAACAGCAAATCAGAAAACAAAAACAGCAAATCATATACGGAGCTATAAAACAGTTTTTAAAGAACTTGAAAACATTTCTAGGGGTTGCTTAATGGAAAACCAACAGCAACAACAACAACAAAGCAGGACAGAGAGATTATTGAAAGTAAAACGAGTACACTGAAGAAAGAACAAATGAACATTTTATAAGATAATCAGATGGTGATGATAACTGTGGTGGCAGATGTCGCCGTGGGTGTTGGGCAAAAGCTCTTGACAATGATGACAAAGTGAAGAAGAACTTAGCTGTCGTTTGTAGTTCAGTTTACATTAGTAGATTTAATTTTTTTAAAAATATGGATTAGGATGGATTAGGACACACGCGAGCAGACTAACAGACAGACACGGTAGAGAGACAGATACACAGTTCGAAAGATGGATGAGTAAATAAACAGACAGACACGGTAGAGAGACAGATACACAGGCAGGTCGATGGACACAGACGCAGATGGATAACGTATGTCAACTAGTAGAAGAACAAACAAAGATGCGACAGACAGATAAACAGACAGATGAACGCACAAGAGCACTCATGATTTAACCCACGTATACATAGATAATCAGGCAGATTTACCTACCTGAAAACCCACTCATCTACTTATTAATCCATTTATCCACCATCAGTTCACCGCCCATCCGTCGGTCTGTCTGACTCTCTGTAATATATATCTTTCACACTACGTTGAAATTATTACTACGAAATTCACTTTAAAATCAAGAACGAACAATTCACAAAATCAAATAATCAATTACCAGCACACAGCCACCTCTGCCTGCAAGTAACACAATTTAATATCATTTTATGTGACTTGGAATTACAGCAACCAGACATATAAGTAGCACATAACTACCACAAATACATAATCAGCATTCTTACTTTATCTCAAATTATTTAAACTTACACCGATAAAGCTGTAAGGGGTATTAATTTCACTGCTAACCAGTGCATGATTTTTTGAAATGAATATTTGGCAGATATTATGTATCTGACACAGGGAATTAAAAACAGAATATGATCGCTAGGCGATGCGTGCGCCTTCTCCTCTCCATTCGACAATTTCCTTGTTGTCTAGGCTTGGTATACGACGCTGTAATGCTATAGTTCTAGCGAGCTATTCATGAAATACTTAAATACTCCATACTTAAATTCCTGAAGCAATATCATGCCGGCAAAAATAAGATAAAAAATCTCATTAGATGAAGACTTTCCTCTGTTGATACCAGCTCATTTAATCCTAGGACATGGTGAGTGTTTTTATTCCAAAGCCTGGATACGTATTTTCTTCTCACAGCTCAGGTGTGAAATATCGTTTCTGAACCTGTTTGACTAGGGCGAACATTGGTCAGTATAGACTTCATTCCTCGTACGCTAATGCTGTCAGCTTTCCACCAGCTATGCTATTCTCACCAGCTCATGGAGCTGCAAATTCCAACATGAAATCTTAAATTCCCTACAAAAGTCTGGGTTTTAAAATAAATTACAAGGTAACTAAACCCGACAAATCATGACACCTTTCTTCATAATAATGCGTCAAAAAATTTAATTGAGCGAAATGTGTTGTAGAATGACACTGTTTTAATGACACTTATCAGCAGTGCGCTTCTCGCTAAGAGGAAGACTCGCATTAAAGAAAATCTATTTTACATCTGAGAAGAGAAGCACAAATCTAGGGCTGTTTTGCCTGTCTGTTAAAACTGCTTTCAACTGCGTAACTATGTCACAGCCCTCAGGAAAGCTTCAAATTAAAAAAAAAAAGCAGTAAATATAGTTCACCCCCCCCCCAAAAAAAAAAAAACCTGAAGAGTTAGCCAAGTGCACGAACAAAAACAAGGTGTCATTTTGGCACAAAGAAATAAAAAGTAAGAAATCAATTAATTCTTCACAAAATGTTTGTTATAGAGAGGGAAACCGAGTTTGGGCGTTTCTCTTCAGCCTTCACATTTGTATCAGCTGCGACAAAAGAGCCTTCATCTTCAATGGATGATTCACATGAGCTGGTCACCGATTCCGCTGGAAACCAAACCTTGGCTTTTGTTTGCCTGGAATCAACAAGGTCAACCGGAATGTTTATTAAAGTGTGACGGATGGTATCATCGCCTGGATTACAGTTTTCAGAACAGTCGGGGAAGTTTAGACATGGCGGAGGAGAGGGGCTGGTGGCTGAGTCAATCAGAGTGGCAACTCGGAACTCCATTCTGCTAGGGTGACATGACTGTAAGAACTTGTGTTCTACATCCGAAATGCTGAAATTTTGCTGCGACGTGGACATAGAATTGACTTCATCTTTATTGAAAGATGTGTTACAGCCGCCCTCGACAGATGGGCCGTGGAAGTCATTTGTTTTGGAATTCACCAGAGATAGCGGTGAATCTGATTGTCTGGGCAGATTGGTGTGTGATTCACAGTCTGTGGTGACAGAGGCGGTTTCATCTTTCTCTGCTACACTAAGGTATTCACCAGATTCTGCTTTGATTGTAGAATGTAAAGTGGATCTATTGCTGTTGGTTGTCGCAGCGCTATCGTCAGTATTTGTGACGCTGAATGTTCTGCCAGGATACAACCGGAGCTGTTCGTGTACATCTGGCTCTCTTAGTCCCAGAACCTCCGTTTCATCTTTCGGCATCAGGCTGTTCAAGTGCCCCAGGCCATCTCTTGCCTCAAACTCTACGTGATGTTCCAGTGGCACCTCCGTCCTGGGCTCTGAGTTCTTCTTGTTCTTGACTTGATAATATTCTTCTCGGCGTTGAGTTTGTGTTCTGCTACCTCGGCACTGGAAATGTTCTCCTGTTTCTTCCACTTAGTTCTGCGATTCTGAAACCAGATTTTTACCTGGGAAAAAAAAAGGAAAAGGATGTCATGTTGTTTGATTGTTTTACCTGTAAAAACTATTGGTTTGTGTCAGAGATATTCAAAATGGTACAGGGATTTGTAAAAAGCATTCTGCAGTCAACGTTACTGTATTTTTTTATAAGCCAAGGAAGTTCACTTTCTCATAGAATAGAAGCTAATTTTTTCGTTTAAATATATCGTCTTAATCAGAGAATGCCAAAACAAGCCACGAGTATCAAACAGAACACAACAGGCCGAAGAAAAAGAGGTCGACCATGTGAACCTCTAAAGAGAACAGTGTTAAGAGAGAGAGGCCAAATTAGTAGGCATAAAATCCTCTGATGAGGTTAAAGAGCTCGCCGAAAACAGGAAAACTTGGCGAACTACCATGCGAACCCAATGTTATGTTTAGCTGCACGGGAAGGATGTAAGATAGATAGTCTCTTAAAAGACTAAAGGAAAAGTCCAGTGTTTCTTGGAATTTCAATATAGAACACATAAGGATAACAATTGATCCGCGGCAAATATATTTTGTGGCACTTTACAAACCATATAATTTTCTGGAAACGATAACGATACTGATTTTATATCATAGAATTACAATAACTTGACTTGTTATGATTCTCGTGTTCGCCGAAATCCTAAAATGAAATAAAATTCAGTGAGCTATCTTTAACGCAATCAATGGAGATCTATTTATTCTTCTATTCAAGCAGAGACTGTTGAATCTCAAGTTTCTCACTAACTGTAGGTAACATGTTTATATTTTCCTTCAAATATTCGTATATATTTCATTATAACCGTTTTCAGACTACAAGGCCGTAAATTAGACATTTTATAAAATGTATGTCCCGCATGAAGATGTAAAAGTCTTTTCTGACCCGCTGAACGAAAAAAGGTTGCCCATGCTTGATATAGAACTTTCAAAAGTGAATGCCCTAGATATTTCATTCTTTCTCAACAGTCTGGATAAAACTGTTTTAAAATCTTCAGTATTCAATGACGCTTTGAAGAAATCTCGCTGTCAAACATTTAAAGCAGGGATGCTCTCTGTCGTAGATAAAGAATCAGTCTCTCTCTCTCTTTCTCTCTCACACACACACGCACGCACACACACCCACACACATAGATTGGGGTGGAAATATTACGGGCCTGGTATCTCAAGCAAGTGGTTTGGGCATAGGCTCTAGAGAAGAGCCATTAACAAAAAAAATTTTAAATGACTTCCAAGGGTGGCAATAAAACATTTTTTTCAAAGCTCCCGAATGCCTTAGAGCCAGTGGCGGATTAACTATTAGGCTATAGTCTTATGGGTGTCTGAGTGGCGAAGTGGTTAGTGCACTGGTCTCTCAATGCGAAGGTCGGGAGTTTGAATCCGGTCGGAGGGCACCCCAGTCACCCAGCTGCAGAAATAGGTACCCGACTTCTTCTGGAGTTGGGGAAGGAAAGGCAGCCAGGCGTGATACTGACCAAATCACCCTCTAGTGTGCTAACAGGTCAAGGAAAATATGGGCACTAACACCATATCCCTATGTGCCTCTAACGCATGACAGGATTACCTTTACCTTTACCTTTTTTTATATAATCTTAAACTTAAGAGCCTAGAAAGGTTGGGGGTGGGGTGGGGGAGTGAGGGGGAAAAAAGGGGGGGGGGAGAAACTTCAAATTAAGGGGAGAAAACCTCTGTAAATACGAAATATCATTTCGTATGGCAGTCAGTTATAACGATGTGTTGCTGCACTGACACATTATTTAACCCAGCAGACAGTGACGTAACAGTTTGTTTGGTGGCTGAAATACAAAGTAATAGTAGATCATAACTAGAGGGGAGTTATGTTATAAATCGGGGGATGATCGGTACAGATCGAAAGCTGCGGAAATCATCGGCCCTGATGGTAGCTTGCTTGTGCTTGTACGAACTCCCTGTAATTGCGAGCTAGTGTTCTTCACAGCCGATGCTGTAGAGGTGTTGAGGCACAGCATTGTATCGATGTGGGAGTGGGTTATGGCAGCTATTTTTTCAGTCCCGGAGTAGAGCTAAAAAAGCAGGGGGTGTGCAATGCTTCTTTAGTAGACTCCACCACCATAGGGGCTATGGTGATCCCGGCCCCTTAGCCAGGCTAGGCCTGCTACTGTGGGTACCACGGAGAGATGGGACAGGGTCTTGGTCAGCTATGGTTTGCTAACCCTGACTCTGGCATATCAGCTATGGTTTGATAACCCTGACTCTGTCATATCAGCTATGGTTGCTAACCCTGACGCTGGCATATCAGCTATGGTTTGCTAAATATGAAGCTAGCATATCAGCTATGGTTTGCTAAACATGAAGCTGGCATATCAGCTATGGTTTGCTAAACATGACGCTGGCATATCAGCTATGGTTTGCTAAACATGAAGCTGGCATATCAGCTATGGTTTGCTAAACATGAAACTGGCATATCACCTATGGTTTGCTAAACATGAAACTGGCATATCAGCTATGGTTTGCTAAACATGAAGCTGGCATATCAGCTATGGTTTGCTAAACATGAAACTGGCATATCAGCTATGGTTTGCTAAACATGAAGCTGGCATATCAGGTATGGTGTGCTAAACATGAACTGGCATATCAGCTATGGTTGCTAAACATGAAGCTGGCATATCAGCTATGGTTTGCTGATTGCCTCATGGGACAGGCGTCTTCCCTCCCCTGGTGAGAGCTATTTCGTCACTGCTTTGCGTTACATTACTGCCAGACATACTTATTTATTGCACATGTTAATTCGTATATGAAGTAACATCTGTCTATCAAGTGACGAGTATACTGGCTTTGGCGTTCATTACTCTCCACAGCACTCTGTTTTGTGATTGCCTCTATGAGTTGTTCTGGTGTCCTCTTTTCATGTCATCTTGCCAATCCATTCAGCTCTCTTGGTCTACCTCGGCCTCTTTCCCCATCTAATCTTCGTATTGTCACTGCGTGTTCTAGTCTGCGTTTGTTTCATGATATGCACAACAAATTTAAACTGTAATCTCCTGACTGTTGTGATTATTTATCTTCCAGAATAGGTCTATATCAAAAGTTTGTTTAGTGTTGTTGTTGTTGTTGTTGCTGTTTTTTTTTTCATTTCATTTTCTTGCCGTCCATGGTGCCCGTAACATTTTTCTAAGAAACAACGTTTCCACGGCTTACAGGTGTCGCTATATCTCTTTAGTAACTATTCAGGCTTCATATCCATAGATCAGAACTGGCTCTTTGTAGCACTGAAGCACCCTTTTCTTTACACTCAATGACAACAATTTGTTGCGCAAAGTACTTTTCATCTTTTGAAACATTGGGAGGTCAGGATTGACCGTAGATACTTGAACTTGTCTTCCTGCTTTTTATATTGCGTCATTTACTGTTATTTTGCATCTGAGGATCTCTCTTTTCTCGGAGATAACCTCAAATT
This sequence comes from Achatina immaculata, assembly GCA_009760885.1. NCBI lineage: Eukaryota > Metazoa > Mollusca > Gastropoda > Stylommatophora > Achatinidae > Lissachatina > Lissachatina immaculata. Next base: position 25,935,153 of record CM019691.1, on the reverse strand, counting down.
AAGTCTTCTTCTTATTCAAGCCGAGCCCTTTTCTTCCAGTTAGTTTTCTTTGCTTTCTTTCAGTCAGTAATAAGGGTGTTAGAATATTTGTAAAAGCATAACGGATACCTTTAACGCTACAGAAGTCATATAAAGCCAGAAGTCCACGAAAGTATTATACGCCCTCACACGTTTAAATGCTAGTCCTTTTCACATTCAAGATCAGAAAATACGAAATGGCTTTCAAACAAGTCGCTTCAAATGCTCGCTCAGAAGCTTATCTCTAATTAACCATCCAAAGTGTTTTTTTTAATGTAAAAAATAACACTTAGCCAAGCATATGTCGCCACGGTGAATGTACTTCCACAGCTGAAGGCGCTTGAACATGACGCCCACATGCCTGGTTTCTAAGTCCCTGGGACAGAAAAGTCGTTAAAGAGCTTCTGACACAGTGGTTCTTAAAATTCTATTCTTCGGTGCCATGTACCCGGTGTACAATCCAATGTTCAGAAAAATGTGTATATATTAATGCGTTTTAAAATGTATTCTTTATAAAATATATGAAGGAATAATGCTGGATCCTCTGTTCATGAAGATGAATTTAAAGGAGGTTTGCCTTTCATTAGTACAAATTGTACACAATAAGGAAGAGATTTAACTTTCCACAGTACTGAAGTACAGGAATGTGGAGAAGAGCATGAACTAAGGCATAATAACGGTTCTTTCTTCCTCCAATCTCCCTGTAACTGAGAGCTGGAGTTCTTTGCAGCCGATGCTGTGAAGGTGTTGAGACACAGCATCGTGTCGGCTTGGGAGTGGGTTATGGCAGCTATTTTTTATCAGCACTAGAATGCAGCTAAAAAGCAGTGGGTGTGCAATGGTCCTCTGTCATGAGCTCTAAACCCTCCTGTAGCGAGAGTTGGGCATTAGGCTAACAACCTTATCCTGGGACATGTCTAGAGGTGACTCTAGATTGGGAAAAATGAACTTGTTATGGAAACTCGCAACGAAATCAACAAAAAGTGGCGAAACAGTTTGCGAGCCCTATGTGACATCTAACGGCACGAGGGGATAGTAGTAATGGTAGTAGTAGTTCCACCAGAAAATCAAGTTGTGCTTAGTTTACATCAACGAAGATAACACTAAAAAAAGACAATAATGGACAATGTGGTCTCCGGGGAAAGAAATAAGCCAGCGGCTGAGGGGATGTTTTTAAAGGGCCAAGATATCAATGAAACACTAAACACCATACTCACTGAAGCAAGTATCCAGGTTAGACAAAGAGATGTTTTCAGATTTACAATCAAGACATGCCACATTAAAAAAAGAAAACACAACTAGATTTCTTAAATAAAATTTTTTTAATGGAAGCAGGTTGTTGAAGTTCGAGAACGGTAAAAGTGGAAGTTGTTGAAGTTCAAGAGCGGTAACAAGTAAAAGTTGCTGTGGAACGGTAAAAGTGAAAGTTGCTGGAGCTCAAGAACGATAAAAGTGGAAGTTGTTGAAGTTCAAGAGCGGTAAAAGTATCTATGTCGTAGAAACACCGATGAGATATGGTTAGTGCTGATATTTTCCTTGCCCTGTCGATACACTAGATGATGATGTGGGCACCATCAAGTCTAGCTGCCTTTCCTTCCCAAGCTCCAGAATGCAGAGTGTTAGCACCTTCTAAGGCTGGCTGATTGGGGATCTTGACATCTGACTCAAACTGTCAGCCTTCGTCATAAGAGAAGAGTACAATATCCTCCGCCCTTTTCAATCGCGCGTCATCAATTTTTTTCAGATTATGTAATCTCTTGTCTTGTGCTATCTCCTTGTGACAGCTGTGAGCTGGTGTTCTTTGCAGCCGATGCTATGAAGGTGCAGAGGTACACAATCGCATCGGCATGGAAGCAGATCATGGCAGCCAATTTTTCAGTCCCGAAATAGAGCTAAAAAAAGCAGGGGTGTGAAATGCTTCTTTAGCAGACTCCACCACCACCACGGGGACTATGGAGATCCTTGTCCCATTAGCCAGGCTAGGCCTGTTACTAGGGGTACCAACGGAGAGGTGGGACAGGGTCTTGGTCAGCTATGGTTCGCTAACCCTGACTCTAGCATATCAGCTATGGGTCGCTGATTGGTTACTCAGACAAGTTATGGAATTTAAAATGTTTTGGTGCCTACATTCAATACTGAAATAAAAATCAAATATATACTCGATATTAATGAAAATATCAGATTCATATAGACCTCTAGCGCATAGTCGATCCTCCAAAACCCCCCAAGTTAAGAATCCCTGTGCAATATAATCTCAATAAACGGGAGACCGTTGTTAAAGCTCTCTCTACAAATCAATGTGATCACGGAAGCGGGAGGAGATGAATAGCCCTTTAATTCCATCTTGCGTCACTCCAAAGTTGGTTGTTTGATCACTTACCGTAATTATTGCGCCCGGACATCATTACTACTTTCAAGAATCAAACTCAAGCAGTACGTACCTTCAAAAGAAAGGACGGTTCACACAATCGATTTCTCTTAACTCTGTTCGCAGGTAATCGATTTTTATAGCCGTGTCTATAACGAAATAATTTAAACAACGCTTTTTTCTCATTCCAGTAATCGCTCTAGCGATTACAACGATTTCAGTCACTGTAGTATGACTACGTATTAGAACTTAAATCAGTGATTCTCAAAGTTGGTTGTACCAAGCCCGTTACCGGGCAACTGGAAGATCCAGATGGATGGTGAAGGAATCAAGGCACATAAGAACCAACTGAGAGAAAAAAATGTTTGGGGGGGGGGAGGGTTGAGGAGAGTCTGATACGTGTGGCCTGAAAAACAATGGAGCCGTAGCCTCTAAAATTTTGGGAACCACTAGGTAGATTCATCGCGTGCTCAGATTTTCAAGAGCACATGAGACAGGAAAAGGCCGAAAACTAAAAATGCAGTAAAAAAAATTATGTGTAAACGAACCAGTACAGGAAAATAACAAACTATCACTCATAAAATATAACAAAATGCAAAATAAAGTAAATAAAAATAAGATTGTTGTTGTTGTTGTTGAAAAGTTGAAATCTGGAACAAAATTCAACAGATCATAGATATTAACACGACAACTTCGTCCATGTTGGCTGAAAATACAGTTAATACGCTTCTATTGTCCTGCTCTTTTCGGAGGAAAAAAGACAAACAAACAAACCACGTGTACGTTTCATGAAAAAGGAGAAAAATAAAAGCCAAAGCGAAGCGAGTAATGTTTGAAAAGCTAACATCTTATCTGAAATGATAACTATTGTTTATAACATAACCGCCCCTTGCTCACGCACGCACACGTGCATCATTTTACTCGTTTAAAAACAGCCGAACAAGTTACCAGTTTGTTGATTCCATGTATAAGAAGATGTACCTGATATTCCACTCAAATTCGTATTCACCGAATAATATCGCGCACAATATACAAATATTCGTATTCGAAATGACTTTTAAAAGTGTAACTTCAAATTATATATATACATATATATATATATATATATATATACATACATATAAATAATACATTACATATATATATATATATATACATATACACACAGTTCTCCTGGATCACGAAATAAATGCACTAAATTACTGTAGCAGTCAGACTAGATCTAACTGAAAATTGAAATGATAAAACAGCAATGTTCAGTCTAGCAAACTTTCCACACGAGGAAAAGCAAAGGGGGGGGGGGGAGAGAGAGAGAAGGAGGTAGATAATAAGTTGAAAACAAAATGTGATTTAATCCCAAATTTCCAACACCTGTTATATCGTCATTTTCATACGCACACTTTTAACTAGTAGTTTTTTTTTTCCTTCATGTAAGCATTATTGATATTCGAATATTCGGCCACGTAGACAAATCAAATACTCAGAAGAACAAAGCTCCGAGGAAAAAAAAATCCGCCTAAGAGTAATGCACTTTACATTTCTTTAAGTAGGATAAGTAGATTTTTAAAAATTTCCGCCACATCAGCTCATTGCAGCTTGTAAAAACAGCTCCACTCCATTATTACCATGTATTGCCCGATCGATTACCAATTAATTTTGATTCTGTCTAGGACGGTGAGAAGTTACTGTTGCGAAGTGAAGCCAGTTAACAATGGCGGACATTGTTAAATAGTTGGGGGTTTTTTTTTGCGACGTAATCTGCCTTGTTTGTGACTGCTTCTACGCTTTCTCTGTTATTATGGTAACCGCAGTTTTAAACAGCGTGACGTGTTTATTATTTGGGGCGGAATACCGTGTTTGTTAAACTCATGTTAATTTGTCATTACTGCAGTTCTGTTGTTATTGTTGCCGCAATGGGCAATGGCGTATTATTGTTGTTATCGTGGCCTTGGAACAGTGAACAGGATGTTCTTGGCGGCCGATGCTGTGATGACGGTGAAACACAAACACCGTGTTAAGATGCGTGTATGTAAAGTTGGGCAGCCTAAATTCTAACCTTCAATCATAACTCCATCAAACTACGTCACCGGTCCATCAATTTCCTATGTTTCTTTGACAGAATATGAGCACATCAGTGAGAATATTCTGCAGCTAGGGTTAATGGTGTCCGATAACTATAAACCGAAAGCGCTCCGCGCAATAAATATTTATTTGCGTTATTTGCATCATATTTAAGTTGCACAAAAGCATAGCCGCATGACGGTACAATTACAAAACGCAAGCAACCTCGAGCAAGTTAGTCGATAGCGGGTTGTATTCACGTCCTAAAAGTTGTAAAGTTCATGACCAGCTACTTGCGATTTCCAGTCTACAAAGCGGTACATATAGGTACTCTGTATATTAATGTTGAGGAAAACAACTTCCAAAAATGAAGATTATTCGATTGTACAGCGATGCAACCTGGATTTCTATATAAATGTGGATGTTAGGAATACGAAGAGGAATAATATATTACGTAAAGTTTATTCCCACCAGTATATAACTTTATTCCAGTCCAGATCTAATAAATGCGCAAATAAAATAAATTTGAGATTTGGTTGAAATATTTTACTTCATTTCAATTTTAAAACAAAGACCAACCGGTTGATTCAACTGAACCCCCCCCCCCCCCCTCCCCAACAAACATGCAACTTTAGTTTTAATTTACAATGTTACATACAACAAATCAGTCCTTCAACACTTTGTTTGTGAAACCCAGACCGTAGTTTGTCTCACACGTTTACTTTCCCCGCTCTAATCGTCCTTGAATTTCAGTGGCCAACTTCTCCTAGTACTTAGACCTGCTCACTTCTCACAATTTTAACTTATATTGCAACAGGAGCTACGATGAGCCTCGGGCCCTCCCTTCCAAAAGGCTTAAAGAGAACCCAATCAACGGCGCAGAACTAGTATTAAATGATTTTAACACAATTAACCAGAATATTTATAAATCATGTCTAGGAAGTGTAGGCGGATTGGTCACACTCTGAGAAAACCCGACACCAGCATAGCAAGACAGACATTGGCATGGTGTATCCTCAAGGAAATGGAAAACTGAGAATATCTAGACTTACCTGGGGAAGAGAAACTATGACAGTTCTCAGAGACAAGGGATACACGTGGAAGGAAACAGAGAATAATTCCAAGAACGGGGATGACTGGAGAGCCTTTATCCGTGGCCTATGCTCTCAAGGGAGTGAAAGATGATGATGATGATGATGATGATGATGATGAACCAGAATATTCCAGAATCAGGCTAAGGTTTTCAGTTATTAACAGAACGTTTTCTATCGTTTCATTCTTTTATATCTTGAAGTTTAAGATTAGTTACATTCTAAGAGCTTTCATATTTCAAAAGATGTCTTCAGTACTGAGCTTGATAGGTAGGATGAAGGATGAAACAGTACCGATTAATCACTGCTTATTTAATACTGTTATTGTTGTGCGGTTTATCATGGCTGTGTGTGTGTGGGCGCACGACAGAATTAACGTAACCTTTTATGATGATGATGATATCCTCCTTTAGATATGCTGATGTCCAAACAGATGCTCCTCGGATTACGATAATTCGATTTATAATATTTCAACTTCACGATGGTGAGAAAGCGATACGCATTTAGAAGAAAAATAGTTCTTCAAATTCTGATCTTTCTCCCGGATTAACGATACTGTGGCACGATATTATTTCTCAGATTTGACGCCATCTTGGCAAGCATCATTCTCAGTATCACAAACAATTCGTCTTCTAACCACTGTTTTTAAATTATTATTCATATTACTTGAATGTTGAGATACTGAGGACTACAGTAAGAAGAAATAACTCCAAGACGCGTGTATACACTTACATCCATTGAGAAAGTTACATTATCGGCTTAACGTCTAGAGCATTTATTGACGCAGTGAAGAACTGGACATCAGCTACGAGAGACTGGCAAGAGCAGACGAGAAGATCCAAGATGTTTTTACTTGTTACGAGAGAAACATATAAAGAAAAGAACAAACTGCACAGTCGAAACTTGATATCTTCTTGAAGAACACTATGCTTGTTAAGCCATCAACAGGGATAAAAGCCTCCGTGTCTTTTACCAGCTATTCTCAAGCCTCATCAGAAGAGAGAGAGAGAGAGAGAGAGAGAGCGAACATACTTTATATTTGATTTTCAAAGAGTTAATAACTGGGCATGCAGACCCGTCTAACATTCTGGCCTTCAACATACAGTTTACACTCATTCACAGTCATTCAGCATTTGTTAAACATGAATACACAATTAAATGATTTCATTAGTAAGTAATAAACTTATCTCTTGTCCATGCACTCCATGCCCTGGTTTATGCAACAGCATGAAATAAACTTGGATTCTTACATTCATTCAAAACTAACAAATTTATAGAAAAGCAGTATAAACAAAATTACAACAATCAAGCCATACTTTAAACTACTTTAGACTACGCTTAGGGAAGCATATAGTCCACATCAAACAGATGCTGACAAAATTTGAAGTTATACGAACAAATATTACTTATAAGTTTTACATGAGTTGGTAGGGCATTCCAACAGTGGGCAGCTGAGTAAGAGAAGCTTTTTTTCAAAACATGTCAAGCCTTGGTTTTGGAAGAATACAACTGCTTAACAACTGTGTTTTGGGCTGAATCTGGACAACGACCACAGACAGGGTGTAGCACTGTGCAACAGAAGTTTATGAATTAACTTGGCCTTGTTGATTCATAAAATTCTACCGCACAGTGCTCCATCCTATCTGTTGTCGTTCAAATCCAACCCAAATCACACACAGAGAGAGAGAGAGAGAGAGAGGGGGGGGGGAATAGAGAGAGGGAGAGAGGGAGAAATTGATGACCCTGTCGCTGTGGCACCCCCATTATCCAGCAATTAATTTTGGTTCAATGCTTCAAACATTCTTCAGACCCAGTGTACTCTCAGCTGTGTAAGTTAATTGTGAGTGCCCGTACAACCATTCTGTTTTCCACTTTCAGTACAGTACTCAGTACATTAATCTACTTTATTGTAAAACTGGCTTTGTGTTAGATGATTTTGTCTAATTTTAGGCTAATATCTACTTCATTGTAAAACAGGCTTTGTATTAGATGATTTTGTCTAATTTTAGGCTAATTATATTGAGCACTTTTAAGACAGATTTGGCAAAGTTAATGACGTTTGGTAGGTCTGGTGTATTAAAATATATTTTCGATTTACGATGTTCTCGATTTATGGTCGATTCATCGAAACGCAACCCTTTCGTAAGTCGAGAAGCACATGAACTATCATTGCTAAACACACTTTTTCGTGCACATATTGGCGGATATTACAGATCTAACACTTGGATGTTACCTGTGTCTCTGTGACTGCGAGCTGACTGGCCATCTCTGCTCGTTCAGCCGATGATAGGTACTTCTTCTGCTCGAACTGTTTCTCCAGCTCAAAGATTTGCCTCCCAGTGAAGGTTGTCCTCGCTTTCTTCTTCTTGACGCTGATTCCGTCTTCCTTGCCGTCTTCCTCAGCTTTCCTTTTCTTGTCGCTCAAATCAGTTTCTGAAAAAAAGTTGGAATATGTTTGAAACCGAAACATTCTAAAAAATAATAATAGTTTAAATGGATCTGGAGTTTTCTAATGAATGCTGTGAGATATTGACACGAAAACACACAGACATACACACACGCACACTTACACTCTCACACCCACACACTCACAGACTCACACCCACACTTATATACAATCACACATGCATTCACACATGCATTCACACACACACACTCACTTTCATGCACTCACACACACACTCGCACGCTCACGCCCACATACTCATATATACGCACAATCACACACACAAAAGCACTTACATGCTCACGCCCACATACTCACATACACACACAATCACACACAAAAACACACCCACACACTCGTCCACACACTCACACATATAAAGATGAATAGGCGCCTAAGTGAAGGAGTGGTTAGAGAGTTTAGTCTCTCTTGACGAAGCAACTGGTTCAACTTCTGGTCGGAGACTCCTCAGTCATCAAAATATAGAAATAGGTACCTGGCTCCGTCTGGAGCTGGGGAAGGAAAAACGACCAGACATGATGCCACATCAGTCTTCTCTTTATGCGGACAGATCAAGGAAAATACAGGCAGCAACACACTTAGACATAGACAGAGTCTCCGAGAGAAGTTGTACACAGTTACACTTTCTTGCTATTTGTTTCTATCCACTACGGGCCCATGTAAGCCCCCCCCCGGGGCCCACCCTTACAGCAGAGAACCACCCGGGGCCTTGAGTCTGGACCCATCCCCTCCCTATTCCCCAGCAGTGCCTGGTCCTGTATACCTTAATGGCATAATAAGGTCATTTTTCTAAAAGATAAGTTTAAAATATTTTGATGATAGACAAGCATTTTTGGTTTTCTGTGTTTAAAAAAAAACACACACACAGAGACAGAGAGAGAGAGAGAGAGATTTAGTACATCTTTTATTGATAGACAGAGCAAAAAACTAAAATGAGGAAGATATCTGAACTTGAGGTTACTAGATGGTAAAATGTGTGTTCGTGTGTGTGATCTGTGCATGTATGTGGGAGTGTGAGAGACCAAGAGTTGGGATTTGGGGGGGGGGGGAGGGGATGGGGAAGTTGAGCGTTAGACTGAAGGAGAGAGAGAGAGAGAGAGAGAAGCAGAAGAAGAAGAAGCAGAAGAAGAAGAAGGAGGAGGAGGAGGAGGAGAAAAAAGAAGCCTTCAAAGCAATGGCTGAAAGAGTGGTGACTGGTAAAGGCAGATACACTTAAACTGATCAAATGACATGAAAGGAAAAGCTTTACATAATGAATGACCATTAAAAATATAATGCTTCAATAGAGCTTTTTCGGTGGTACGAAGGATGATACGAAATTCAGGCAAGTAGGCAGTACGGATGTTGATACGAAATTCTGGCAAGTAGGCAGTACGGATGTTGATACGAAATTCTGGCAAGTAGGCAGTACGGATGTTGATACGAAATTCTGGCAAGTAGGCAGTACGGATGTTGATACGAAATTCTGGCAAGTAGGCAGGAAAAAAATGCAGAAACGTTAAGGGGAAAATAAGACATAGACCGGCAAGCAAACAAGGAGCAAGACAGTGGTAAGTAAATAACGAACAAGACAGTCAAATAGAACAGTGGTATGCAAATAAGGAGAGAGATAGTCATATAGAACATTGGCATGTAAATAAGGACCAGGACAGTCATATAGAACAATGGTATGCAAATAAGGAGCAAGAAGTCATATAGAACAATGGTATATAAATAAGGACCAGACAGTCATATAGAACAGTGGTATGCAAACAAGGAGCAAGACAGTCATACAGAACACTGGTAAGCAAACAAGGAGCAAGACAATCATATAGACCACGAGAAACAAAAAGGGAACATATGGCAATCATATAGAACATATGACAATCATATAGACAACGACAACCATTAATAGGCATGTAGTACTGTATGTAGGTTTTCAAAGTTAAGCCTTTGTTCAGACAAAAATGCCGATATAAAAAGTCAGGCACATACATACTCTATGCACATACATGCAGGCCTAGCGAGAGGGATTCCAGCCAGGGCATAGCTCCGGGGCTCAGGGGATTTCTCCCGTTCTAAGGAAGGGCCCGGGGCCCCAAGTGCATGATAACAAAACGAATGATCACCATGGTAAGGGTGGGGGGGGGAGACCCCTGGTTACGTATAATATGTTTATGTGTACTTCATAAAAGAGCCATGTTTAGTTCTGTCCCGTTAGTTATAGAGCAGCTACGAGGAGGCCCGAATATAGCTATAGCTGCTGGGCTCAGTTATTAACTATCTGTTTAAGAGATAATCTCATATATATATATATATATATATATATATTATCAAGGGTTTTTTTCTACAGTAGCAGTTATATCCCAGCGTGGAAGATGTGTTTGATTATTTTGATTATCTAGATAAGTGATTCTCACCGCGCAGGCAGGTGGCTCTCCTGGGGAGGAATGTCAAGTCTAAAGGGTGGAATGTCAAGTCTAAGGGGTAGAATGTCAAGTCTAGGGGGAGGAATTTTTGACACCATAAAAGAATGTAGAATGGTGAAAACCCTTTCTGGATGAGGATTCAGTACATCATCAATATGTGCGTTATTCCGTATGAAAGGGAGAGAGAGAGAGAGAGAGAGAGAGATGCTGTCTATTTTGGCAATCAAGGGACAACGTTTGAAATATTAGCATCAGGGTTGGCGAACTATACCTGACCAAGACGTGTGTGCCACATCTTCCTTGATACCTCCAGTAATAAGACCAAGTCTGACTAACAGGCCAGGGATCACCATAGTCCCCATGATGGCTGAGTCTGCTAAAAAAAAAAAAAGTACCGCACATCTCCTGCCTTTTAGCACCCCTCAGGGACTGAAAAAAATAGCCGCCATAACCCGCTCCCATTCCGACACGATGCTGTGCCTCAACATCCTTTACAGCATCGGTTGCAAAGATCGCCAGCTCGCAGTTCCAGGGGATAAAGGACAAGACAAGACAAGACTATATAAGGGAGGATTCAGAGACAGTCTGGGCTGAAAAGACTGGACTGTGACCTGAGAATTTGAGAATCACTGGTACAGATCATGTGGAAAATGTATGGATTTAGCTTGTCTTTCTTGTTCTGAACAGTTGTGAATTTAATATGAGTAAAATTTATACATTCTTATCTTCACGTGTTATCTTTTCACATGGTAAGATTCCCGTTTTCATGCCATTAAGGCGTATAGATGATATGGTGTCAGGCCTATATTTCCAAGACCTTCGGCACATGAAAGTGTGATGTGATTAGCATCACGACTGGCGGCATTTACCTTCCCAGATTTCTCTGGTACCCAGCTGTTTTGCTGTGATGGGACCTGAAAAAAAGTCCCCACTGCTGGGACTTGAACCCAGTACCACTGGATTAGTAAAACATTCAGCCAACCAGGCCGCCTGTTTCTTTTAATACTGACCTTGATTAGCCGCAGTAACATTCAAATTTTAATTTGTCATTTTTTAAAAAAGGGGTTAGATCCTGTCTGAACATTATTGAAAGCATCGTTATCTTATTTTACTTATCTTACCAGACGATGATGAAGATGGCGACACGCAGGCTGGACTGCACGTAGACCGGGAGCTGTCCCCGTCACGATGCTGCAGGTCACGGTGGTTGCTGCTGTTGCTGCTGCAGAGATCGTGCTGGCTGTCGTAATGGTTGCGGTGGCTGATGTGGCTCGCGTTTTTGCTGCTTCGGCTGTGACTGTGCGGGTTGTGCTGATGCCGATGCTGGTGGTGGTTGTGGAGATGGTTGATAGAAGACCTTTCCAGGTGTCCACAGCGTCGGTCAAGTTCTAGCTTGTGGCCATTACTGCAGTCCAGTATATCACACCTTGATAGGAACAACAGAACATTCAATCCATTATTCACGCCTCGTATTTCTCATAAAGTACCAGTCGCTTCAATCTCTTAGCCAAAACCTTGTACTTTTAGTATTCTAATCTCCTCCAGTTTATATTTAATGGTGGATCGTATAAAAAATGTGAATATATTTTTAAATGTTGTATAAGATGTTTCATAAATTTATACCAATGGCGTTATTAAAGGTGGATATTCGCAATTAAAACGGGTTCTTTCACTAGTTCAATTAACTCTTCCACTTCAAAACAACACTGGCGGTGTTGGTAGATGTTGCACACCCTTTGCGAATCAATGTTCAGCCCGTTTAGGAAAAGTCTAAATAAAATAAAAAGTAGCAGATTTCTAACGCAATCCGTTAAAAAAAATTAATAACAAAATAACTTCCTTTCGGGTTTTTTTTCCTACCAAAATTTCTCATCAAAATTCATTATGGTCGACCATGGAAAGAGGACCAGGAGTGAAAGAATTAAACTGTTCATCGTGTGGTTTTCTTCATTTAAATTTGATGTTTCTTATCAATACTGTTTGGAATTTTCTTTCCTTGGGATATTCTCGGGATAGAAAGTTGCCTTTATCTGAAAAATAAATGAGTGGGAACTGATTTACCAGTGATTTTCTAATTATTCTTTTTTTTTTAACCTCCTTCATTTTCTTTCAGCCGCTGATGTGGTGGAGGTAGATATGGCTTGCCATGCATATAGATTTTATCCGACCTCTGAGCCTAAAGTTCTAGATTAGCATCTTGAGTGAGTGTCGAGTATTCATTTTTACAGCTGAGTCGACTCGACAGCGCAAGTAGTCAATCACGGATTCATGAACAATTAACCCGCTAACAATAATTTCTTATTTCAGTTAGTTCTCGGAAACTTTGTTGCATCAAAACAGAAAAAAAAGAAAATACGTTTGTACAGTTTTGCGGAAAATCAACTCCTGTATTATTTCAATAAATAAATAAATAAACAATAAATAATTGTCTTCTTTTACTTTTCAGAAAACTGATTGCCGAGTTATCTAACAAATAATAAACGGCCTGTGTCTTGTAATTAAATTCATTTTTTTAAAAATAAACATTATTCTATGTTGTTTTCAAGTAAATCAGTTGCTGCATAATTTAAAAGATTAAACATCATCCTGTCCTTTTCAAGAAATTCAGTTCTTTTATTATTATTTTTTAAAATAAAATCACCTCAAGAAAATAAACTGTAGCAGCTTTTCTTGAATTAACATCACATTGGGCCTTTTCAAGAAAATCAGTTGTTGTGTTATTTTTTTCTTCTTAAATATACGTTATCCTGTGTTGAACTTCAATAATCTTGAGAAAATATGGCCCTCTAAAGTTAAAAGCACAAAAATCAAGCTAAGATTATTCAATCCAAATGTAATATCCACCTTCATTTATGCATGCAAAAGCTGGAAAACAACTAAAGAAATAAAATAACAAATTAGACCCTTCTGAAAACAAATGCCTAAAGAAAATACTCGGTATAAAGTGGAACAATTTCAAAAACAACGAAGAGATAAGGTAGATGAGTGAACAGCAACCTGTCTCATGGGTGATCAGAAAAAGATGGACATATATCGGTCACGTGATGAGAAGAAATGATCAGAGAATCCCAAAACAAACTATCAAGTGGAACACAACAGGCCGAAGAAAACGAGGTCATCCAGGTGAAACTCTAAAGAGGACATTGTTAAGAGAGAGCAAATTAATAGGTATAAAATCTCTTGATACGGTTGAAAAGCTCGCCGAAAACAGGAAAAATTGGCGAACTACATTACGGAAATGATGTAAGATGTAAGATCCGGTGTTGGTTTCAAGAAAATTATTTGTTCCAGTTCTTTAAAAAAAACTATATACATCGTTCTGTGTCGTTTTCAGTAAAATCACTTGCTGCATTATTTTGCTTAATAAGTGCCGTGTTATCGTGTGATGTGTATGAGAATCAGTTGTTTCATTATTTATATTTAATTTTTTTTTACTTCAATTTGTTCTTTTCATGTAAATTAGTATTCATCATTCTAGTTTATGCGCTCTGGGAATCCGCTTTCTGTGCGTTTTTGGACTATGTTTCTAGCCAAAACCCCGTTATGAGCCCAACAGTGTGCGACTTTAGACTATCGTTCTGTCTATCACCACGTTATGCGTCTATTGGCGTGCGTCTTCTTGTTATCATCACGCCTGATGTTTCACTGAAAGATTTGACACTTTCATGCTTTCCTTCATCTCTGTTACAGTCTTTTCCCGGTAAAGTATTATGTTTCCAAATTCTTCCTTCCCTTATAATTCGTCCAGTTGATGTTTATTTTCATTTCTGCCCATTAATTAAATTCTCATTCTTTCTTTGCGCTTCGTAAATTTGAAGGGTTATTCCCGTTGAACTTCAGACGAGGTCACAAGTGCTCACACTCGCTCTTGTGAAGGAGGGCCTCACTAAGGTGAACGTACTCCATAGCACTGTCGGGAACTCTGACCAAAGGAAGCAGCAGCGGGCTGGGGAAGAACTCACGACCGCCAATCCGAGAATCGATCTGGCCATCCCATCTCCCAAAATAATAGGCTGCCAAATGTCTCTCCAGGGATCCTAACCCTCGACCTTCGGTTTATTATTCCGTCGCTCTAACCAGTTGAGCTGTTGGGCCATATCAGGACTCCTGATCATTAATATCACCCATTGAATACTGATTTTTAGCATTTTTCTGAGACAGAGTATCTGGCTGATTTCAATCATTTAAAAAATATGAGACAGAATATCTGGCTGGTTTCAGTTGTCTTATTATATGAGACAGGATATTTGACTGATTTTAGTCACTTTAAAATATAAGACAGAATAAGAGGTTGACTTCAGACATTTTAAAATGTGAGACAGAATATCAGGTTGGCTTTAGTCATTATAAAATATGAGACAGCATAACTGACAGACTTTAGTCATTTTAAAATATGAGACAGAATATCTGGCAGACTTTAGTCATTTTAAAATATGAGACAGAATATCTGGCAGACTTTAGTCATTTTAAAATATGAGACAGAATATCTGACAGACTTTAGTCATTTTAAAATATGAGACAGAATATCTGACAGACTTTAGTCATTTTAAAATATGAGACAGAATATCTGGGAGGCTTTAGTCATTTTAAAAGATGAGACAGAATATCTGACAGACTTTAGTCATTTTAAAATATGAGACAGAATATCTGGCAGACTTTAGTCATTTTAAAATATGAGACAGAATATCTGGCAGACTTTAGTCATTTTAAAATATGAGACAGAATATCTGACAGACTTTAGTCATTTTACAATATGAGACAGAATATCTGGCAGACTTTAGTCATTTTAAAAGATGAGACAGAATATCTGGCAGACTTTAGTCATTTTAAAATATGAGACAGAATATCTGGCAGACTTTAGTCATTTCAATATAATAAGACAATTTATCTAGCTCACTGGTTCCCTATTAACAAGTCCCCGGACCCCCTGCTGTTTTAAAATCCAGGCCAGGGACCCCCAAACTTTGAAAAAAATTTCGTATCAGTATGGTAGATATATGTTTTAAATCCAAAAGAATTTTTTCTTCAGAAAATGTGGGTAACCTTTAATGAGTAAACGCTACACTACACAAAAACAGACAGACAAACAAACACACACACTACAAACGTCGTGAGTTTTCAGGATGACAATAATGTAGTTAAGAAAAAGAAAAAGACAGGATATCTATTTGACTTCAGTAATTTTAATGAGGGACAAGATATATATTTGACTTCAGCCATTTTAAAATGTGATACAGGATATCTAGTTGAATTCAGCCATTTTAAAATGTGAAACAGGATATCTAGTTGACTTCAGCCATTTTAAAATATGAGACAAGATATATATTTGACTTCAGTCATTTTAAAATGTGAGACAGGATATCTAGTTGACTTCAGTCAGTTTAAAATATGAGACAGGATATCTAGTTGACTTCAGCAACTTTAAAATATGAGACAGGATATCTAGCTGACTTCGACCATTTTAAAATGTGAGACAGGATATCTAGTTGACTTCAGTAATTTTAATGAGAGACAAGATATCTATTTGACTTCAGCCATTTTAAAATGTGAGACAGGATATCTAGTTGAATTCAGCCATTTTAAAATGTGAGACAGGATATCTAGTTGACTTCAGCCATTTTAAAATGTGAGACAGGATATCTAGTTGACTTCAGTAATTTTAATGAGAGACAAGATATCTATTTGACTTCAGCCATTTTAAAATGTGAGACAGGATATCTAGTTGAATTCAGCCATTTTAAAATGTGAGACAGGATATCTAGTTGACTTCAGCCATTTTAAAATGTGAGCAGAACATGGTATAAAAAATGTTTGAAAATATTTACCACTGATGCCCAAACCGTGCCATGATTAGGACATAGTCCATGTTTATTTTAAAGAAAACAAAATGTCATTGTCATGTGAAATTAAACTAAAAAATAATTCAGGAAGTCAAATACTGATATAAAATCCCCAACAAGCACACAGACAAACAAACAAACAAGCAAACAAACAAACAAACAAAAAATAGTGGATAACAGTCTTGCTTAATTTTTTTTTACCTAATTATTTGTTTGTGTTGCCAAATTAACTATATTGTTTCATCTTTTGGCCGACCAGATTGAAAAATCTGTGAATGATACTTTGTGTACCATTTCTGTAATAGTCTGTCTGTCTATCTAAATGTTAACGCTATTCAACATGTTTTTGCGTGTTTCCACAAAGGTAATCTAGGCAAATCTGTTTAGCTCATACATGCGCTTGTGAGTCTAAGCTACACTTGTGTTCAGACTAATGCTACACAACCTGGACCATAAAACCTAAAAAAAAACAACAACAAAAAAAAACGTTGGTGATCAAAATTCGAGCGTGGAGCTGAAGTACGGAAATCTGAGACATAATGTAGAGAGACAGCACTGAGAGCGTGAAACAGATTTTCCATATATATATAAATAGAGAGAAAAAAATGTATGATTATAAATGATAACTGAAAATTAGTGACGGATTGTGCAGAGAAAAGAGCCAGTCAGTGTAGTGATTATAGCCAAATTATACGAAGATTAATGGGGTATCAGTTGACAAGAAATTGCTTTTTACGAAAGTTTTTTTTGTGGGGGGGGGGGGGGGGGGGAGAGAAGAAAGTGTAAGAAAAGGAAACATTGAAAGAAATTAAAACAAGTGAGGGGGAAAAAGGCACTGATTTTGTTTTGGAACTAATAACCCAGTCTTGAGAATGTAGCTGGTACACACAGGGTTTAAAAACGAATGCGTTAAGTGAGTTAAAGAAATGAAAGAATTATACATAAAGGTATATAAACATACAATTGATGGTCTTCCAGCAGCGTTCATATACAATACGGTCGCACTCAAATACCTATCATATGAAAGTGCTGGGCTGGGGGAGGGGGGGGGGTGGAGCTATCACAGGGCATCAGCCGAACCCACATTATGAAGTGGATTTCTTATATATAATGGTAAGCTAAAGGTAATACTGTCATGCCTTAGAGGCACATAGGGATATATATATATATATATATTTTCCCTGGATATTCTTTTGAAATAGGAAAATGTTTACCTGCAAATCAAGACACATTAGATTACGACATGCACACAATGCTCTCAGTGCACTGAGAGATAAACAGACTTTCACGTAGAAATTAGTCCCGTGTACGTGAAGCTATCCTCGAGTTGACAAGGGTAGAATCGATATCGACGCAGCTTCTCAGATGTGGGTGTCTACCCCGCTCCTCTCCACCGTCGCTTCTATTCGTCAAGGTTGTCTCTGGTGCTACATAGTACGTGCACTGTCCTATGATCTTCCTCACAATGAGGATATCACGTACTGGACTTGTCTGACTGGAAATACCATAACTTTTAAAAAAATTTAAACTACTTCTTTTTTTTTTTCTTTTTAAAGGCCGACAAATAAGTTGCAGGTAGCTGATTTTTGTTAATCCCTGATTAGAGAACTGATAACAGCCTGATCAATGCATCACTGGGTTTTGTTTCGCGATTAACTGTACTGTCACTGAAAGAAAATAAATGCATGTTTTTCTAAAGCCCCGATGCTTTCATAACCTACCTTCGCGCATCAAGGACCATGCTGTCATCCTCCCTGGATTCGCCCAATATATCTGCTATAAGGAAGGAAGTGAGCCGTCGGGGCGGCGTATTGTAGACGTGGGGGTGCCAGGATCTTGGTGGGGCAAACATAGTTCAGACTTGTTCTTATGGCAACAACTGAAATAGCAACACACAGGAAAATTCATTTTTTTTAAATGGCAACAACTGAAATAAGCAACACATAGGATAATTCAGTTAATGGCTCATTAATGTTCTTGCGCATATGTATGTGGGCGCTGTGTATGTGCACGTGTTTGTATGAGCGTAGAGGTAAGCGTACGTGTGTGTATATGAGCGTAGACGTAGGCGTACGTGTGTGCATGAGCGTAGACGTAGGCGTACGTGCGTGACTTGATTTAATTTTTCTTGAGAAGTACGACAGCGATTTTCCTCCTTGAGTTCAGTCCCTTCAGTTCCTTGAGTTCAGTCCCTTCGTTCACGTTCTTTCCGTCAGCTTCTGGACCGTCTAGGAGACTTCACTGTTTTATAGTAGAGGTTTTCAACATCGCAGGCCTCAGTATTTCTTTTCCAACCTTTGCTGTACCCAGAATCCTACCCTAGGTATTAAAAAAATCATCCAGAAAGGATTTTCACCATTATTTATTCTTTCACGAAGAAAATAATCCTTCTCTTAGGCTTGAAATTTCATTTTTTTTCCTCGCTGAAGACAGCTGTCTCCCCTGTGAAAACCACTGTGTTAGAGGCTTTAAACAGGTCTTCTTCTTCGACCTTTATATTGTCTTCTACCAACTCTTAACTTCGCCCAACATTGCTTTCTACTCAATCTTTTATTTTTCTGTTGTCAGCCTCCGATTCGAATTTTTTTTCCCTCAGATTGTACATGTCTGCATATTCTGACCCTACTCTGACTTGTGCATATTCTGACCCCACTCTGACTTGTGCATATTCTGACCCCACTCTGACTTGTGCATATTCTGACCCCACTCTGACTTGTGCATATTCTGACCCCACTCTGACTTGTGCATATTCTGACCCCACTCTGACTTGTTTAAGTCTCCGTAACTGGTTTAAGGCAACTCTTACCCTCTTTCACCTGACAGCCACCTCTCAAAACATTGAATTAAAAAAAAATATTAAAACAGTTCATCTTTTCTCTAATTGCTACATAATAAAGGCAGAGACATGACATTTACTATTATTATGTTTATTTTTATACTGACTGTAACTGAGAAACAGTGACATACAGGATTTAATTGTTAATAGTTGTTTATATTCTGACGGTCCCTTCCACACGATGAAGTCTTTTAAACGTTCTAGGCTTGTATACACTGAGGAAACTTGACACCAGCATAGCAAGACAAAGCACTGACATGGAATCCTCAAGGAAATAGAAATCGAGGAAGAACTAAAACGACTTGGAGAAGGGAAATTTATGACAGAGCTCAGAGGCAAGGGATACATGGAAGGAAACAGAGAATAATTCCAAGAACGGGGGCGACAGGGGAGCCTTTATCCGCGGCCTAAGCTCCCAAGGGAGTGAAAGGCGATGATGATGAGACTTGTAAACCATCATAGGGCTATACTCTTCAGAGTCACTTCAGTGTTTCGCCTGGAAACTGTCAGATTAATTTTGCTGACATGTGACAGAGAAGTACCTACCAACCCACCAGTTAATCATTTTGTCGTGCCCCAAGGAAAGCGCAGACACATCTTTCTCCTTCTCCTCTATTTCCAAGCATGGTCTCATCTACAAAATTATCTTCCCTGGATCTTTTTTGTCGTCATTAATCCATATTCTAGAAGAAAATCTCCTATAGCTGCACACAGCTAGTAGTATCAACGAGGCAGGAACATCATACAGCTCTAAACTAGGGCTTGTTAGCTGGACCGATGCGGATTTTATAAGAGTGCGCCGAATTATAGAAGCGAGGACTTAGAAGAAGGCAAATATCGCTTTTCTATACACATGAGTTTAGGAAATTTGAGGGTGGGGGGGGGGGAGAAATAAATCAAAGGCGGAGGGGGAGGGGTGGAGAAGTCATAGAATCCATACATTCTTTGAATGCTAAAATGGAGACCACGAAAGAACAATTGTTTATTGAGAAATCCTTCACAAAACAGTGCAAAAAAGATAAAGGTAATCCTGTCATGTAAAGCAGCATTCTCTGGGATTCTGTCTTCTGCTCGTCTGCTTATGTATAGATGTAAACTTGTTGCTTATAATTATTCATCTCTCTGTCAATTTCACTATTATCCACTGGACTAATGTTCTTTCTTACTTTACTGTTAGCTTTTATCTCATTTTAATCCACGACTGCTCTATGTTGTTATGCGTCTGTTTTGTTATTCACTTCACAGACTTACTTGCTCCTAGGTACGTTCATCCTCTCTCAGTGGTAATAGTAATACAGAAACAGCAACTTTATAATTTGAAGTGACTTTAATGATGCACGGGGTGACGATGAGTCGATGAACGATATGACGAGGACGACAAAGCATCAAAAAATTCCATGAACACAGACTGGAAGTAATTTACAATTCCACGGCATAACATATGTTCCCGGCAGACGTTTGTTGCCATCAGAACATCCTACCACACACTATTCTACAACTCTTTCTTTTAACCACTACATTTCTAACAACCTAAATCTACGTCTTGTCCAGACGATACACAGAACACAACTCTGCCTCAGTCATATGATTTCTCTCTCACCTGACCTTTCTTTGTCATACCTTATCCGTGACCCATGAATCGCGCGTGAAAATTGAGACAACGCGAGTGGACTCTACTCACAAACAGCTGACTGTTTTAGAAGATAACTCTTTTTATATTAATTTTTTCCACTTCTCAGATAAATTATCTGTCTTACATTCAAACATTCTATATACTGTTATACAGGCCGTAGAGGCACATAGAGATATGGTGTTAGTGTCCATATTTTCCTTGACCTGTCAGCACACTAGAGGCTGATATGGTCAGTATCACGCCTGGCCGCCTTTCCTTCCCCAACTCCCGAAGTCGGGTACCCATTTCTACAACTGAGTGACTGAGGCGCCTCCGGCCGGATTCAAACCCCCTAACTTCGCCATGAAAGACCAGTGCACTAACCACTTCAATGCCAGTCAGACACCCATGTACATGTCCTCTATATGAAGTAGAAAGTCAGTCAAGCTATTAGTTCTTGGTGTACATAACCTCTATATGAAGTAGAAAGCCAGTCACATATTTCAAAATTAAATGTTTTAACTCTCAAACATTTCTCCAAGATCGGCTGCTGTTCTCAACATCAAACATGAAAAAAAAAAAGTTAATCAAATTTGACTAGGCCGTGTCCTGAGAAGAGACAAAATGAAAGAAATCTCCCATAATTCTAAGTTACAGGTTACGGTGGGTGAATAATCCCCAGATTATCTATATTAAATGTCAAAACAAATGGAAAATGCCTTCTCCTGCCTCTGCCGACAAAACAGTGTAACTAGTTGTCAGACCTGCTTGAGGTTATTTGTTGTGGCTCTTTAAGGTTTTCCTTGTGTAACTGCAGACTTCACTTCTTCTTCTTCTCATCATCATCATCATCATCATCACCATGCCAATAGGCGTTGATTGTCATGCTTCTCCACAGAACACGCTCCTTGATATTATCCATCAGCTCAGTTGGCGACATTTGTGCTGCGGCATAGCATCTGATTGTCTTTGATGTTTTTTTTTCTCATGATCTTACCCTGCCTCACTTCCCATTTATTTTTCCTGTTGTTATGACGCTTTCAAGCCCTTTTCCCCTTTTCATTATATGCTTAATGAATGATGACTGTCGTTTTCTTACGTTTTTAGTTATGTTTCTTTCTACATATGCTTTTCTAAGTTTTATAGTGATTTTATTATTTATAATTATTATTATTATTATTAAATTATTATTATTATTATTATTATTATTATTAAGCCGCTAACTACACGAATATCGCCAAACACAGACGTCGAAATGGATAACAACTGAGCTTATTTTTTTCTTTTGCCTGAGGCCGGAGTAGATCTCCCATCACCGCAGGGAAAAAATATGGACCCCGTTGACCGTGGCACCGTTCCCTGGACCACCAGATAGAGGCAGGTCAGTGTCTCAAGCAGCTTTTACTCCACCAACTCTGATCAGAGTGTTTCAGCACAGGCACCTGAGTAGCGACGTGGCTGGTGCACTTGTCTCTCATGACGAGTTAGTTTTTTCGAATCCGTCGTCCAACTGTAGAAAATTGGGAAGTGGAGCTGCGAGAAGCTGGGGGTGTCCATGTCACCCTCCCGTGAGCCAATAGGTCTGTTAAAATGTGAGCACAAACAACATATCCCCAGGGGTCTCTATGACATGACAGAGTTTCTTTTTTTCCCTCCCCTTACTTAACAAGGTCTTCTTCGCTTCCTTTGCACAAAGTTTAAAAAAATCATCCCGTTTTCATGCCATTAAGACACACTGAGGATAGCAGTGTTAGGCCCGTATTTCCACGACTTTCGGCGCATGAATATGTGATATGGTCAGTATCACGCCTGGCCATATTTGCCTTCCCAGATTTCTCTGGTACCCATTTTTAGACGCTGGGTGAACCCCGAGGCCTTTTTTTTTTGGACTTGAACCGGGTACCACCGGAGTAGTAAACGGAGCGTCTAACCACTCAGCCACCCAGGCCGCCCTTTGCAAGAAGTGCAAACAGTATTTTAATCAGCTTATCTCTGAAACAGTTAGAATTTTAATTTGACTAACATTTGTCCGTAGGAGAACAACTGAAAGAAAGAGTAAATAAATAGAAGAAGAGAGTGTGCCTAAATGTTAAGTTAAATATATATCACCAACTGATATTATTATCTGGTTTAAGATAAATCGACGCAAAGACAAAATTATTTCTCTAATTGATGGCTTGATCGGGCTGAGTATAGATTGTTAGGCACTGGAACGGCTAACTGGGTTTTTCATGGCCATGAAAGTTTCTTTAAAAAAAAATATTGCTTCTCAAGTCTACTCTGGGAAATCAGAAAAGATGTGATGCTTTTGCTGTAAGTTCTTTTCTACGATACAAGTTGCCAGGACAGCCTAGCTAACAGTAGGGCCGGAGTCCTACAGAAGCACCACGAACTACCTCAGTTATCATGCAGGAACTACGAAGATTACTTTTAAACGAACTGCTTTCCCGTTAGATAAATATTACTATGCTTTATTGTAGATAAATATTACTACGCTTTATTGTAGATAAATATCACTACGCTTTATTGTCTTAGCAAATTCAGCTAAAAATAACTACTTGTCATTTGTGACAGGAAGCAAAACAGCTAAACTCGGAAACACATTACAGGAAAAAAAAGCTTACACCTAATACAATAATCTCGTTAACTCTTTTACTTCAAAATAACACTGGCAGCGATGGTAGATCTTGCACACCCTATGTGAATCAATGCTCAGAATGATATTAGGCAAAGTCTGTATAAAATAAAAAGTAGCACATTTCTAACTCAACACATATTTTTATAACTTTAGAGTAACTTCCTTCCAATTTCTTTCTACCAATATTTATCATCAAAGTTAATTCTGGCACAGGATGAAAATTAATCCAACTAAAAGAATTAAAGCTTGCATAGGTCACAGAACTGTACTACATACAGTCATTTTCATATTTTAATCTTACACTGTTAGCTTAGAACTGTTGACTGACGGAAGAAAAGTCATTTCGACTGTGAATACTAATTTTAAATTTCCTACTGTTTACAGACTGCGAAAGATGTAATACGGTCTAAGGTTCGTATAATCTTACTGAAAGAAAATAAATAAGTTAACGCAGTTAAATGATGCAGTTAATTATCACTTAAATGCTTTGGTGAACGTTAAATAATATATATTAACAGACTGTGGTCATTTTAGTAGTGATGGAAAAAAGAGCGGCTAGTTTAACATTCATGATAAAATTAAATTGAATTAACCCTTGTTTTAACAAATCACTTGGGTGCTCAGTTTGCTGTTATTGTGGAATCTTATCATCATAATCAACATCACTATTATCGGGTGCCGTACTGGTAAACGTCTGCTGTCATCCTTCTCCAAAAAAAAGCTCTAACTTTGATATTTTCCGCCAGCCCAGCTGGTGACTTTATGTTGTGCCACCCCGTTACTCTGTCCGATCATTTTATTTTCATCCCGGGAATTTTGGCGGCCTGGTTAGCTCAGTGGTTAGGCGCTCGGTTTACTAATCCCCTGGTACCTGGTTCGGTCCCAGCAGTGGGACCCGGAGTTCACCCAGCCTCTAAAAATGGGTGCCAGAGAAATCTGGGAAAGCAAAGCGGCCAGGCGTGATACTGACCACATCACACTTTCATGTGCCGAAGGTCATGGAAAATATGGGCCTAACATCGTTTTTTTTTCCCAATATGCCTTAATGGCGTGGAAACGGGAATTTTACCTAGGAAGTTTATACTAACTTTATAAACAGTGACAGGCATTTACCTTTGACGCGGTTGATTAGCTGTACACCAGTGCACATTACTTTCCCGACTGAATTAATGGAAATTAAACTTATTGTCATCTAAAAGTTTAATCACACAAGGGGAGAGAGTTAAAAGTGAGTGAGACCACATGAAAAAAAAAAATATTCAAATGCAATTAATCACGTGAAACTAAAAAGGGGATCCAAACGAATTGACTGGAAACACAAAGGAACTCATAAAATGGATACGCGTGACAGTTAGGGCCTACCGACACGGCTCATAATTAACTCTTTAACTACATAACAACACTGGAAGCGTTAGCAGATATTTTAGACTTTTGTGAATCAATTCTCAGAGTGATATTTAAGCAGTATAAATACATTTAAGAGTACGATATTTCCAACTTAATCCTGTATATATATATATATATATATATATATACTTCTTTTCACTTCCTTACTTCCTTTCACTTTCTTTCTGTCAAAATTTATCATCAAAATTTAATCTAGCAGATCATGGGAATTAACTCAGGGGATGAAATAGTTAAATAATTAATAGTCAGTTATAACAAAATATTCACAAATTTAATTTTAACATAATTTATCATTTTAACTTTCTTTTAATATCATTTTGTGGACTCTATACCTTACGTTGACTCTTTTAAAAAAAGCATTCTAGACCCAGTGCTTGCGGACCACAAGTGGTCCTCGGAGCATTATTAGACGGCCCGCGCCCGTACATTATTAGATGGCCAGCGGCCGCATTATCTTTTTTTAAATATTAAATGTCGTCTACAGAATAGAAACAATTAAGAGTTTACGATATTGCGATATTACATATATTATGTATATATATATATATGAACTGATGTATAGTTGAAAAAGTGGTCCTTGCTTGTAAAAGACTTTTGGAAAAGTGGTCTTTGCTTGTAAAAGGTTTTTGGAAAAGTGGTCTTTGCTTGTAAAAGGTTTTGGAAAAGTGGTCCTTGCTTGTAAAAGGTTTTTGGAAAAGTGGTCCTTGCTTATAAAGGGTTTTTGGAAAAGTGGTCCTTGCTTGTAAAAGGTTTCGGGACCACTGTTCTAGATTATTCCGTTCAGTTTATCCATCGGAAATTTGCTCCTATTGATCTTTTTTTTTACCATTTCCATGGATTCGAATCAGTTATTATAATTATTATTACTACTATTATTATTACTATTATTATTAATACTGTTGAAGCCAAAAAAAAAAAGAGAGAGAGAGTTATTCAGTGCCACAATGAACCTATATTGTCAGACGGATGCGAAGCATGAACAGTAACCAAGAACGGAGATGTGACTCCTAAGAAGAATGATGAGAATACCTTGGAGAACCAAGAAAACAAATGAAGAGGTTCTAAGTGAGACTGGGCAAAAAAGAGAGAAATAAGGGCAAAATTCATATCAAGACATGTTGAGACAGGCAAACTAGAACGCCTGGACACAATGGGGAAAAAAATGGAGGGGAAAAGGAACAGAAATAAGACAAAGAAACAGGATACTTGACGGACTAAAAGAGTTGTATGAAGCATGGTCCAACACATATCTTGAGCGAAGGATAGATGGTTGTGGAAATCAATGACGAACAACGACTGATTCTCATGGAGGATAGACAGACAGACAGACAGACAGACAGACAGACAGACAGACAGACAGATAGATAGATAGATAGATAGATAGATAGATAGATAAAGAAAGAGATAAGACTGCGACAGAGCAGAAGCTGTAAATGCACATCAGACTACAGACTTTTTTTTATGACGTTACGACTTAATGTACTGCGGACTATCCAGTCTGCACGAAAACCAAGTGGATATGTGTTGTTCTCTTATTAGTGAATATATTTGTTGTTCTTTTATTAGTGGATATTTGTTGTTTATCTCATCAGTGAATATGTGTTTTTCTCTTATTAGTGGATATTTGTTGTTCTCCTATTGGTGGATATTTGTTTTTCTCTTATTAGTGGATATTTGTTGTTTCTCTTATTAGTATATTTATTTGTTGTTTCTCTTATTAGTGGATATTTCTTGTTTATCTCATTAGTGGATATTTGTTTTTTCTCTTATTGGTGGATATTTGTTGTTCTGATATTGTTGGATATTTGTTGTTCTCTTATTATTGGATATTTGTTGTTTCTCTTATTAGTGTGTATATATATATATTTGTTGTTTCTCTTATTAGTGTATATTTGTTGTTTATCTCATTAGTGGATATTTGTTTTTTCTCTTATTGGTGATATTTGTTGTTCTGATATTGTTGGATATTTGTTGTTCTCTTATTATTGGATATTTGTTGTTCTCTTATTAGTAAATATTTGTTGTTCTCTTATTAGTGGCCATAAAAGGGCGCCTTTACAAGAATACCAATGGCACACATAATTAATCTAACAACTTATATTTATTTATAATAAATTTTGACTCAGCCTACTTGGTTATGAGCAGGATTTCCAAATGATGATTATAGAGGAGACTTCCAGCTGCTGTAAGATACTGTAGATAAGCGCCTGTGACAGTGCTGTGACAATCAAGCATTTGTTGTGATGATTCTTTATTTTTACATGGTATGCCTCGCCATTTTGCTGTAGCCTAGTATGTCACGGCGTTTGTTGTGCTGTTGCTATCTTCTTAACTTGGTATGTCACGTGATTTGTTGAGCTTTTGCTGTCTTCTTAACATGGTATGTCACGTGGTTTGTTGATTTGTTGCTGTCTTACTATCTTGCTCTCAAATATGTCTTTCTTCTGTTCACTTTTTTTCTGCTCGGAGTCTTTCAATTTTCCCACTATTTATATAAAAATAATGATAGCACAATTCCCACTATTTATATAAAAATAATGGTAGCACAATTCCCACTATTTATATAAAAGTAAGTGTACCACAATTCCCACTATTTATATAAAGGTAAGGGTAGTACTATCATGCCATAAAACAGTGGTTCCCAAACATTTTCGGTCTGTCACCCCCTTCTCTCCCAGACCGTATTCCTAGCACCCCCAAAACTTGTTTTCTCATTTGGTTCTGATGTCACCCTTTTATCTACACTGACCCCCTTGGATCTTTTTAACGTCCACCGTAGGCGGTAGTGCCATCTTGAGAACCGGTGCCATAGTGGGACTAACGCCATAGTCCCCATGGTGGTGGAGTCTGCTAAAGAAGTACTGTACATCCTTTGCTTTTTAACTTCATTCAGGGACTGAAAAAAAAATTCGCCGCCGTTACCCGATCACATACCGACATGATCCTGTGCCTCAACATCCTCGCTGCATCGGCTGCAAAAGAACATCAGCTCGAAATTCCAGGGAGCAAGAAGAAGAAGAAGGGGGAAGAAGAAGAAGAAGAAGAAGAAGAAGGAGGAGGAGGAGGAGAGGAGGAAGAAGAAGAAGAAGAAGCGCAGATTGTTATATACTATTTACATATTTAGTTTTATAAATAATTATACCCGAAAAAAATTCGTGATTGTCTTTTTCTTATATTGCGCGAATGGAATTATAAAGTTTTCAGACTCTTATGTTGTTGAACGTCTCAAGTGTAAGCAGTTTTAAATTCTGAAGTAGATTGACACAGCTAACGATTTTTTAAAAAATAGCAGAAAAATCCACAAGACTATAAACACTGATATATAAAATATTAAATTTGAGGGAAATGACAAGAAGAAGCAACTGAATTGGAAGGTAAAAAAAAAATGGATAAGACTGTGATAAAACAGAAGATGGTGTACTTATATAACTTGACAAATAAAGCAAAGACTTCCATAAAAATTATCATAACTTCCGACCTAGCAGAAACAAATGACTACTCCAAGAAGAACGCGATCCTCCAATGCTGAGGATCCTTGCAGACAATGTTAATATTCCCCTTCCCCTCCGTTAGAACTGAAGCATTTTCTGACACATTAAACACCGTAGAAGTATATTAGAAACGGTTGTAAAGAGAGAAATCTTAGCGAAAAAAAGAGTCAAAGGGCAACATGAAACAGAGAGGAAGATGACATGATGATGTGAATTGGAGACAGTCTGTCAAAATGTATCGTCAAGATGGGAAACAGATCCGGCTGGCGACCAGTTATGGCTTGGATTCAGCTTGGAGACGGCATATGATGGAACAGAATATAAACAACAAAGTCAGCAACATATAAACCCAAGGCAAAAGAGAAAACTGTCGTGGGAACACACTACCACATGGATTAGGAAAAAAAGATTAGATGCCATTGTAATAAAGCAGAGGATATAATATTACTGCTTATCTTTTCCTTGACCTGTCAGCATGATGTAGTTAGTGTCACGCGTCCAAGTCTTTCTTTCACCAGGAGGGACACAGTACAGCGCCTTCGACAGGGATCGAACCACCGACGTTTCGTCGTGACTGGCGAATGCACTAATCACTTTCCTACTCAGGTATTGACAGCTTCTTCTTCTTCTTCATCTTCTTCTTCCTTAGTCACTAAGACTCACTGCTGCAGATAAAGTTCATTTCCATTCTTCTCTATTTCCAATCTTCCCTCTTCAGTTGGTGACACTAATTTCCTTTGCATCCTCATTTATGCTGTCTTTCCAAGCAAGTCCCTTTGTCGATATTATAAAATAACAATTATAAAGCCATTACTCCAACATTTAAAGCAATTATAAAATAATAATTATAAAACCATTGCTCCTGCTTTTAAAGCAATCACTAAATGTCTACATTTATATACAAATTGTATACAATGCATTCTGAAATGCTACACAAAATACAATCACTGCAGATGACGACCTGAATTGACACTGACGACTTTTCTTTGATTCTGGTGTCATTCAGCTGAAATTTGAGTCTGTAACCAGTGGGCCCCTGGTTGTTGGCTGTAATGAAAACACACTAACCAGGCCTTTAAAAATAAAACAAATATAAATAAGAAGTAAAGTCACTCACCTCGTTTTGAATTAATTAACCATTAAAGGTCTCCACAGAAAGAAGGAAAGGAAAAAAAAAAGACTGAGTACTTCCAGTTGCCTAATTGTTCGTTATGCGAACGTGACAAGAATTGATCGATGGCGGTCTCAGTGTTTTGTATCACGCAGATTCATTCAGACAGGGTCGAGCACACAGCCGGCCTGTCCTCTCGTGGACTGTGAGTAACAACTTCGTCAATGAGAAAAAGAGAGTTTGTGAGGTTGGCTTCTCATTCCCAGACTCTCACCCCCTCCTTTGAATTAAACCCTCAGCGCGAGGCAAGCATCGAATGAGATGATGAAAGTAATTACCTCTGGCACCGGTTTTCGGCCAATAAGTGAAAAACTAGTGGCGACGTTTAATAGGCACGGAAAAACTGGGACAAAGACGTACAGAAACGGCTGGAATCAGGGGGGAAATCCAGGAAGATAAATCTACCAGGAGTTAAACGACGCTTGAATTAGCTCCCCTCTCGTAGTAGAGGAGAGGAAAAACGGAATCGCCTAGGTTAAACATGGGTATCTGCATGCGCGGGTTGCTGAGGTGGACTCACGCAAATCTGGACGAAAACCCATAGGGAAAAAGGTTGTAAGCTGATTGGCGAACTGATTATCACTTACACTTTAAGGAGTTGCCAACCCTCGCTAGTCCCTCCCACCAGATGTGTATATCAGGGTCTCGTCTGTTCATCGCTGGCCAGACGAGAACATTAGTTTCATAAAAGAAACTACGGGGGGGGGGGGGGGGGGGGGAAGGCGCACATGAATGCGACATATTACTCCGCGGCTGCAGTTAAACCACACAAAAATGTAGGACTTTAGAACTGCTGAAAAAAATCACTCTCTCATTGTGAAGACAAAATGCTTGAGCACAGTTAAGCGCTAATTAACTTGATCTCCTCTAATCTACCGTTTCAAAACGTGGAACAGAATATACATTAGCGGGATTGTACTTATATTATCTGTGAAAGTGATCCCCTAAATCCTACACAAATAAATAAATAAAAGATTTTAAAACGTATAGTGATTTACGAAAGTAAAACAAAGAAATAGAACTGCATACGTTTAATATGCTGCCAATGAAACATATTTCGAGAACGATGTGGAAGATTAATCTTGTACTCTTTTTTTCACCGATATTAAGTTTGAAACAATTAAAAAAGAAAAGAAAATGGAACGCGTGATGAAATAAAAGATGTTGAGGGCCTTTGGGTGTTGTAATAATTCAGAATTTAGAAAATAAAATCTATAACATTTTAAATGAGAGCACGTGTGTCCCAGGTTTCTCCACAACCTTTCCCTTCCCATCCCCAGGGCAGAATGAGGGAAGATAAAATATATCCTGAGACCATCTATCCATAAATCCGTCCTTGGTCGCTCAGTACGCCTTATGGCGTCTTGTAAAAAAAAAAAACCCAACATATTCTATTTCTCACGGTCCGCAGTTAGCCTGTGTACTGTGTCCTGTCTGTGTTGCATACTACTTATTTCTTCTTCTACAGTTCTCTGACATGTTGCAGATTCTTGTTTGTTTTCGTGTTTTTTTTTTCCTCTTCCCCCTGGCGTCCAACTCATTGGCTGTACTAACTGAAATCTGCGACCTGCAGTTATATAAAAAAGACAGCCACTTCGACTGCCTCTAATGTGCTTGCGTTACTCGAATCACATTCACGTTTTAGAAGGCACTGGAAACCTTTTGGAAACTATATGTATACCGTACAACTGTAATTTTAGCTCCGAACATCAATTTATATTTAGTTTAATTATTATCGATTATGATTTTATTATTTATTTTTAAAACAGACTTTAAAAAAAAAACAGAACAGAAATTAATTTAATACATAAACAGTTCGTGAACAATTTCTGGAACAACGAAAATGTTAATACTCTACCAAAAGAATGAACGCATACTTTATCTGTTTTTCTCTTTGGCGAAAGCTACAGCAGATCTTGTGTATTAATGTGACTCGTCTAATGTCTGGCTTCCTGTCTGCAGTATTAGGAAACATGAAAACCCTGGTGGAACGGTCAAGAGCTGAATGATAGGAAGAAAATTATTTCCCCGAAGGAGTAATACAAAATAGACAGCTTTTCCGCAAGAATTCGATAGGAAATCTTAACACTGTTTACTTTAAATATGTCTCTATCATACCTGTCTGTCTACTTGTCTTGTCTGGTGCAGTTTTGCTTGCTTCTTTCTCAGCTTATTTTTTTGTCTTCTTTGGTGATGTATCAGAGATTGTTCCAAGATCACATGATGCGAATTCAAGATCATGCCATGTGAATGTTGGTTTTGGGCGAGAAACAATATACATTACATCTTTCGCACACGCATCTAGTATCAGTTTGTAAATAGATTTGTCGCAGAAGTCCAAACTGCTGATGGCGCGGCAACATAGAACTTTCATAAAAGCTGCAACAACTTCACATCCTTGCAAGAACAAACGCCACAGTTCAAGAAAATTCTAATATCCCAGTGCCGAAGTTCCTTGCCAACAATGTTAATATCCCTGTCCCCTTCCCCCCCCCCACACTCCCATAGGATCGAAGCGTTTTCTGACATTTGGAAAATTAATGATTCCTCTAACTCTCAGGGCAGCAAATATTTGCCTGTGCTACACTTCCCAGGGGGTGAAGTTGTGTGCCAATGGCCTGTGTGCCCCTCTCCTCCTCCTTCTCCCCTCCCCCTACTCGCCGTTTCGACAAGTTACTGACGATATGTAAACTCGAACAAGCCCACCCCCCAAACCCCCCCCCCCCCCATATCTGTGAACGAAATCTGAGTTGGACTACTTCACAATCCAGATCCCTGGCTTGACTACAGATTCCTAAACCAGGACCAAAGCTCAGAAGATGAACTCTGCGGACTAAAGATCAGGGCACTATTTAATACAATCTGTTCACAACGTAATTTGTAGGTCCACTTGTGGCCCTGCTTATAGCGCAGTGTTTAGGAATTTTATTAATCAGATGAGAGTGGCATTCAAGCTACGGTTAAACGGGCTCTGATGAAGTCTGGTAGTCGGTATGCAATCACTTGTGTCAGATAAGATAAAAAGAGGGGAAAATGCCTCGGAAAACACTGATACAACATTTGTTGGTCTGAAGAGTTGTGTCGGAAAACAGATGTAATTTAGATTTTAAATATCCCACTAGTTCGTGAAATATCAATGTTTTCTTCTTCTTTCTCCCTTAATACTCTGGCGCAGAGCAGTAGAGGCTCAAGTTAAATTTAATTGGATATTTCTTTTTTGTTCGTTAAATATCCATAACTACTCTCTCTGAAATGCTGTCAGAGGGTTCATTTTGGTACTTTGCTGTTATCTTTTATGTCACGTTCGTACAAAATTTATTATTTTGTTAAAGCACTACTCTTAGGGATCGCAATAGTCCCCATGGTGGTGGAGTCTGCTAAAGAAGCACTGCACACCTCCTATAACACAGAGGTGTCTTTATTATATTATTGAAGAATATGTTCTTTAATCGTCACATCACACATTGATACACCACACGTCGAGGTTTCTCAAACATTATCTTAGATGAAGCCTGATGAACATTTCACTGAAGTCATTTAATTTGGCAAATAAGATCAAGACATATAATGGATAACGTCACTTGGCATACATTTCGTTGTTTTCATCTTTGTAGCATATAATCTCAAAATATCGCAATATCAAATTTCTCATATTCTAACTGCCGTATTTCAGCAGTGTTCTGAACTTCACAATATTCGATATTTCATACATTAATACAAAAGCTCGGTGCTCGAATTTTCAAGTAACAAAACTGCAAGTCACTCGAAGCACATCTTCAGTCTAACACTACTTCTCGTTCTTTTCTGTTCTTCTACTAGACTGCTTGTGCCCTCCTTACGGGTTCTCCTGGTGTTCTACTGTCTTCCTATTCTTGCTATCTCTACCTCTAAAATCTCTATCTGTCTCTATCTCTACATCTCTCTTGCTGAATCTTCCTCTCTCTACCTGAATCTGAATCCTCCTCCTCTATCAGAATCTCCCTCCCCTGCCTTATATTCGTAAGTTCCGTCCAATAGCCCACGCCTCCAAATGTTGTATTGGTCATTGGATCATTGGGTCATCCTTTGTCGCCCAAAACCGGTCGCAACTAGCGACCTATACGCGCTAGTCGCTTTCATTCCGTCTGTCCAATTGTTATTTTTAGTTGCATAAGACCACCATCTCTTTCATGATATCTGCTTCGGGATTTAGTTCGTTCTCTGTTCAGTCGTTTAACTACTGGTCCTTTGTCCCCTAACTTCCTCGGTCAGTGTAAGATGTCCATTGTTCCATCTCGGCTACTGCAGGTGTGCGTGGGTGGTTTTCGAGTCATTGTGTTGTTAGTACTGGACTAACTTACGATCTCTCGGCGCAGCCATGCCTCCTCGGTTTACCTTCAGGGTTTTGAATACTAAGTATCCGCTCTTCGCCCCTCTAACTATCCACCTTTCTGTCGCCGTTTGATCTACTATCCTGCCCCCAATACCTTCTTAACTATATTCACGATCATATCACTAATAATAATAATAACTATAATCATTACTTACAAGGCTATGCTACACTCCCTGCTGTACTCCGGGACTGAAAAAAGTAGCTGCCATAACCCACTCCCACGCCGATACGATTCTGTGCTTTAACACCTCTACAGCATCGGCTGCGAAGAGCAACAGCTCGCAGTTACAGGAAGTTCGTACAAGTACATGATGAAAGGCGGAAATTTCTTTCTTTCTTTTTGTTTTTTTGTTCCCCCCTAGCCACGTACTGAGGAACTCCTGTGTATATATAAATATATACTCGTACACCACGTTATGCTGACGTGCAATATTCTCAAGTCGTTAAAGATTTTCGTCTATGCCAGTGTTTCCCAAAGTGGGCGACAACGACCCCTGTGAGCGTTGAAAAGGACGCGGGGGGGGGGGGGAAGAGAAGGGAAAAAAGGGGGGTAGTTTGAGAGAAAACGAGGCAGTAGAAGGAGGTAATAATACCTTCCTTCTTAGCACTTTTCAAACTGATATGGAGAAGCCTGTGTCTCTGACTCACTCATCACGTTCAAAGTTGAGAAAATAATGCAGAAGGTGAGCTATAAATGTGCTCCTTTATATTGTTAAACTGGTTTGCTTGTTTTGTTGTGTGATGCGTATCCTAGTTTACTAGGCCATTGTATGAACGGTACATAAAGGGTGGAAAGGGAGGGTGGTCTGAAAATGTGGCCTGGGAGAAAAGGGGACGGTAGTCCGAACAAGCGTGGGAAACACTGGTCTACGCTAACCGTTCAAGTATTTATTTGACTCATCTTGGTTTGCACATTGTCTCTTGTTTG
Organism: Achatina immaculata; assembly: GCA_009760885.1. NCBI lineage: Eukaryota > Metazoa > Mollusca > Gastropoda > Stylommatophora > Achatinidae > Lissachatina > Lissachatina immaculata. The sequence continues at coordinate 25,900,445 of CM019691.1, read as the reverse complement.
TTCAGTGTCGAGCATCGTCTCATGTTTGTTCAGTGTCGAGTATCAAAGACAAAGTGGACACAAAGCGTTGAAAACAACAAATTCCTGATGGGCAGACTTTCATCATGATCTAAACATGAGACATCGAATGCGTAAAAATCTTTGTAAGAGAAATATCTGAAAACATAGAAGATATATCTGAAATGATGGAAGAAATATCTGAAACCATAGAAGACTAAATATATGAAATCATAGAAGAAGAAATATTTGAAATCATGGAAGAAATGTCTGAAACGAATTATCAAAGAGTCAAAGCCATGGAAGAGATAATAATATTTTAGACAAATTATTTCAATCTACTACTTGTAATCTATAATGCGATTGTGTAATGGTTAGTGCACTTGCCTGCCGACCAGAAGGTACCTGGTTCGATTCTGTGCTAGGGACGAAGTTTTCGGGACAACCAGCGCCGGAGTAAACCCAGCCTCAAGAAATGGGTACCTGAAGTCTTCCGTGGGAAACAAAGGCATCAAGAACAGGTGATAGTGTCACTACCTCACAGTGCTGTAGTGGTACAGAAATGTGAAGACTTTAAAACTTACACCCCTACTGCATGTAAATTCCTTGCGAGTGAGTTCATAAAAACAATTTGGTGTGATAGTCTGTGCTAGCAGTTACATGTTAATTTACAGGCATATTGACTTTCTCTGCTAGCAGTTACATGTTAATTTACAGGCATATTGACTTTCTCTGCTAGCAGTTACATGTTAATTTACAGGCATATTGACTTTCTCTGCTAGCAATATATGTTAGACTAGAGGTATATTGACTGTCTCTGCTAACAGTATGTGTTAATTTAAATGTTTATTTAAATATGATACTGTCCAGTATCATTTCTCTAGGTCTTCCTCTTGATCTTCTTCCCTTTATTTTTCCTATTGTTATAATATTTTCAATGCCCCCTCTTCGCATTGCATGTCGTATGAAAGTACATTGTCTCTCTCTTATTTATTTATTTATTTTTGACAAGATTTTTGTTTCTCCAGCTCTTCTCATACATTCTTCATTAGTTATTTTTGCTGTCCAGGGGATTCGCAATATTCTTCTAATAAACCACATTTCTGCTGCTTCCAATGATTTTTGTGCAGACCTGCCCATTGTCCATGATTCACTTCCATATAACAAGATTGGTTCAATATAACATTTTAGGACAAGTTTTCTAACATTCATTGATAAGGATGTGTTGGATAATATGTTTCTCATGTTTCTCATTCTCTGAAATGCAGTCTTTGCTTGGCGTATTCTGTTCCTAATTTCTGTTCTGCATTTCGCATTTGAAGTTATTACTGCTCCAAGGTATTTGAATTTCTGCACCTGCTTTAGAATAGTTCTTTTTAATTTTATACTGCATGTTGGTGGATTCTGTTTCTTAGATATAACCATAGTCTCTGTCTTTTTTATGTTTAAAGTAATGCCTTTCTGTTCACTTCCTTTAGCGATTTTATCCAAAAGATTCTGCAGGTCTTATTGGTTCTCGGCTATCAGTACTGTGTCGTCAGCATACCGAAGGTTGTTAATATTGTATCCTCCAATTTTTGTGCCTGGTTCTGTGATGATCGTTCTTAGAATATTTTCGCTGTACAGAGAAGAAAGGTATGGAGATAGTACACATCCTTGTCACACCCCTTGTTTTATAGGTTGATATTTTCTGATAGTCCAGTGGTCATCACATTCCTCTGCACCTGGTTTCTTTGGTAGTACTATAAAATGTGGATTTAAGCAGGTCACTGGGCATATAACCACTGTTATAAATGTCATTCAGCAACTTGGTTATTATTTGTGTTCATATCTCCTCTAGCGCCTCTATTTTTTCTATTGTTATATTATCAGGCCCAGTCGCTCTTCCTTTCTTCATGTGTTTGATGGCATCTATGATTTCATCTTCAAGTATTGGTGGTTCATCACAGTTTTCAGTATCTGGTGTTAGTTCTGGTTGTTCTCCTCAGCGTAGCTCACCGACGTATTCTGTCCACATGTCCACAATGTCTTCTTTTCCCATTAACATTTGCTAGCTGTATATGTTAATTTAAATGTATATTGACTTTTTCTGCTAGCAGTATATGTTAGCCTACATGCATTATGACTTTCTCTGCTAGTAGTATGTGTTAATTTAAATGTATGTTGACTTTCTATGCTAGCAGTTACATGTTAATTTACAGGCATATTGACTGTCTCTGCTGGCAATATATGTTAGTCTACAGGCATACTGACTGTCTCTGCCGGCAATATATGTTAGTCTACAGGCATATTGACTGTCTCAATTTAAATGTATATTGACTACCTCTGCTAGCAGTGTGTATTAATTTAAAGGTATGGTGACTACCTCTGCTATCAGTGCATGTTAATTTAAAAGTATATTGACTGCCCGTACTGGCAATATACATTAATTTAAAGGTATACTGTCTGTCTTCGCTAACAGTGAATTTTAATTTAACGGCTTACAACGGGAGCAAAGATGACTGTTCTTAGAAATAGGGCACAACTGTCAATCCCAGCGAACCGTAACAGATCGAGGCAGATTCCACTTCTCCGTTGGTGCTCCCAGTAGCAGAATCAGCCTGATCAGAGGGGCAGAGATTGTTATGGTCCTTATAACGGTGGAGCTGACTGGGAATACTGCACCTCTTTTTTTATGCTTCATTCTGGGTGTACAGTCTGGTCGCAGTAATACATTGCCTGTCTGACACTATACTTCAACACCTTCACAGCATCGGCTGCAAAACATCATCGTTCTCGTAGTTCCAGGAAGACAGAACAAAAATAAGATAGCATACTTGAAAACAATTCTACAAGCAATGAGAAACAGTAACATACATGCATTAAGTCATATGCAAAGTCAAGATGACTTTTTCTTCATAATATACATACAAGTCTAAATAAATGGAGTATACAGCACACCCTGTATCAGTCAGTCAGTCGTTTGCATGTCCCTTGCAGAATTTTGCCTCACTAACAGCTCTACTGTAGGCCTTTGGGTTGTGAGCAAGATGCCCTGCTGCTGATGCACTCATCTGCAGATTATCAACGATGTCTTGGTTTTCCTCTCTTTCTTTTCCCCATTATGTATCCTTCCAAGACGCTGTATACAAGTCTATTTGTTCCCTGTTTTCATGCATAAAATGTGCCACAAAACCACCCTTCTCCTCTGTTTATACTTCACAAGTATGACGGATTACGTTTTGTCACTTATGTTAAATGATATAATTGTTCTTGAAGATTTCAATACTGATTACAGACAGTCAAATGCTACATGGAATGATATTGTTTTACCATACAACTTATCCCAAATTGTTACTAAACCAATCAGAGTAACTGAAACATCAACCGCACTAATAGACCACATGTATGTAGCTATTCTAGAAAACATTGTAGAATGTAAAGTCCCTCACACATCACTGAGTGATCACTATCCGGTCTGTTGCACATGGACACGACACGGATTTAAACTCCTCAAAAACAAACACACCAGCATTAAATTTAGAACTTTCAACAAATTCAGCTTAGAATCATTTCTGAAAGAGTTGCAAGCAGCATCTCTGGATCATGTGTACCAACTAACTGATCCCCAATAAGGCCCTGAAATACTGGATAAAGCTCTTTCATAATATATTTGACAAATATCTTCCCATTACGGAGGTGAGAGTTAAACACCAAGTGAAGTCCCCCTGGATAGCATCAGAGGTCTTGCAAGTCACGAGGGAAAGAAATCAGGCCCACAAAAATAAGAAATTCCCTAGGTACCAATTACTTAGAAACAGAGTTCGGTATTTAATTAGGCAAGACAAGAAAAACTACTTGTGAGAAACTAGTTCAGAACAAATTGGACATTAAGTCTGTCTGGAAAGCAATTAACATTCTTGCAAACAAGAGAAAACAGTTTGACTTGCAGAGTTATAATCATGTGCCTACTTGTGTTGAATTCAGCATTCACTTCAGAGAAGAAGTCAACATCTTAAAATCTTCACTACCGACCCCTGCTTCTGACTTAAGCGAATTAAATAAATTGATAGGTAGTAAATGTGCAAATATAAAGCAACCCAATATTCCTTTCGTGTCAGTTAGTGGATTCTAGAATTATCTTTTATCTTTAAAGAACAATAACACAGCAAGACTTGATGAAATTAACAACAAGATATTTCGCTACTTAGCCCCGTAATTACAGATACACTAACATACATTTACAATCAATGCATTGCACATTGTCAATTTTCCTCAGACTTTTAAAATTGCAAAAATGTATCCCCTTTTCAAATCTGGTTCAGACAACAATCCCTCAAGCTATAGGTCAATTTCCATTCAATCAGCTTCGTCAAAACCCCTAAAAAAACATATACTAAAGGCAACCTTACAACACATGCAAGAAAAAGATTTGTTTGTTGACTGTCATTCAAGTTTTAGACCCAGATATTCCTGCCACACAGCTCTCACAAAAATGACAAAATGTTGGTTATCTAATATAAATGATCCTTCTGGATCATGATTCCCAGAGACTGGGCCCCTCTGGATCATGATTCCCAGAGACTGGGTCCCTCTGGATCATGATTCCCATAGACTGGGCCCCTCTGGATCATGATTCCCAGAGACTGGGTCCCTCTGGATCATGATTCCCAGTGGCATGTGAACTGTTCACTCGGGTTCTCACGTCTGTTACTTACCAACGTTCCTGGCTGTTTGTTCGGTGGAGGCGATATTCTTCCTTATATTAATGTCTTGTTCTAGACGGCGCTTCACGTTGTTGCCCTTGCTAGCCCAGTCCGGTCACGCCTGACGATTTTGTATGACACAGCCCTGAGAGGGAAGCAGGAAGACTATTGCAGCCCACTGAGAAGGGTCAAGAAATTATCTTCCGTTGTATTGCCTTGAACATTGTTACCATACTACAGTGGTTATGTCATGGTGAGTGTATAGCTAAGCTACTGTAATATATATATATATATAAGGTAAAACTGAGCATGGTACAGGATAGACCTAGAAGTCTTGGAAAGAAAAGAGACTAACAAACCAGTAAGCGTATGAGAGAATAGTCACTTTTATTCAGTACAGAACTCCACAGTTCTACCAACCTGAGGGCTAGAGCAAAGACGCCCTCGCGACAGAGGTGCCGATATGTATGTTCTGTGGTCCTTATCGGCGGAATGTGATCTGGACCGTTATTGTTATTGTGTGTGTTCATGACACATAGAAGAGGATATAAAAGAAATTGGTGTCACCAACTGGAGAGAGAAGGTTAGTAATAGAGAGGAATGGAGGCGAACTTTATCTGCAGCAATGAGCCGTAATGGCTTGGAACGCTGAAGAAGAAGAAGAAGAAGAAGAAGAAGTGTGTTCATGACGAGTGTCTTGATGTTGTCGTAATAAACTTGTTTTGTTAGGTGTTTTACACATTGGATATATGTTTGTATTTGGTATGAGAGATGATGAGAAAGCAGAGTAGACACAGCATCTAAAGTTGAACTGTTGGCTAACAAAGATCTGGAAACTGGGGTGGTTGTGTGGTCAGACAATCTTAAAAAAAAGGGTTGGGGGTCACAGTATGTTTGTACCACTGGAAGAATTTAATTACTTAATTACCACTCTCATAAGTCCCTCACTCTCCTCACTCTCTCCCTTATACCACTCTCATAAGTCCCACATTCTCCTCGCTCTCTCCCCTATACCACTCTCATAATTCTTTCACTCTCCTCACTCTCTCCCTTATACCGAGCTTGAACACATGGCTTGTGTATAAGTAAGATACAGTAAGTGTCTGACCCGCCCGAACGGCTTACATGTTCAGTCCAATGGCTCCCGTATCTTATTTGTGATAAGGAACAATGGACACTACGAGGCATTGGTACGGTAAAGTAAGAGAACACTGTTTTGTAGGACTAGACCTCGAAAAAAAAGCACTTTAGTGAGACGTGAGAGAAAGAAAAATCACAAGAGAATTACCTGGGATTCGAACACGGACTCCAGTAGGACGAGCAGCCGTCTAGCCACGAGAGAACAGCGCACTATCGACTTAGCCATCTAGCACCCCCCATACTCTGGCTTGCTCTGGAATAGGAAAATTAAAGATCATTTCGTTGAGGAGATCATGTATCTCTTGTGTGCTGCATTCAGTTCAGGTAGTCGACAGATGGGAACCTAACATACTGTTGCCCCCCCCCCCCCCCCCGGTTGGCATCTATTCCTATTATTATGTTTGGTAAAAGGAACTTTTCTCCTTTGCTTACCTCACAAAACAACATCAGTTTCAACTGCATTGAAGTTAATAATTAAACTTTCCTTACTCCCCAAATATTCCTTATTCTCGCTGCAGATATCCCGCCCCCCCCCCCCTTTATTTCCCTCTTCAACATCTAAAATAACAATAATAATAACAGAAGTAACAAAAATAAATTGAAAAGCCGCCCGACCGCCAGGGACCGATTAAATTCCAGAGAAAGGCCACAGTGTCGCCAAAGCTTTCTTCTCTCCTCGGACAGGCGCATGCGCAGAGCAATGGAAATTAGCCCAGAAAATTTTGCTATTAGACACCGATCTAAGCAATCTATCGCTGGAGATACCACCGTCTGTAGGCGTTTAATAAAGATGCGCCGTGCCGCGCTGGTAAAGCCGGGGTCCAACCGTCGTTGATGGAGCCCGCTACCAGACGTCGTCGCTGAGGGCCGCGTCCAATTCTTGCGGGTACTGATTGATTTCCTGCCTTTGAAACATCAGACAGGGAATAATGGTTTGTGCTTGACGCTTCGTCTAATTTGTCTGTCATCATTTTTCTTTATATTATTTATTTGCGCTTAATATGGGCTCTTTCCTCTTTTTTTTTTTCTCTTTGTCTCTGCTGCGGGCGTGGATCCTGGGAGCCGTTGGTGTGAGAAGGGACTCAAGGTTGAGGGTGGGGGGGGGACAATAATAATATGCGGGCGAAATGAACGAGAAGCAATGAAAAGAGGAACTGATTGATTCTATCTATCTATCTATCTATCTATCTATCTATCTATCTATCTATCTATCTATCTATCTATCTATCTATCTATCTATCTATCCATCCATCCATCCATCCATCCATCCATCTATCTATCTATCTATCTATCTATCTATCTATCTATCTATCTATCTATCTATCTGTCTGTCTGTCTGTCTGTCTATCTATCTATCTATCTATCTATCTATCTATCTATCTATCTATCTATCTATCTGTCTGTCTGTCTATCTATCTGTCTGTCTGTCTGTCTATCTATCTATCTATCTATCTATCTATAACGACTACCTTCCCTGTATATCAGCATATTAGCTTGTCAATCTGCCAAAGTCACTGTCCACATTTGCCCGCCTGCGCTGATCATTCATGCTCCGCCTTTTCTGTAACTCGCTGTATATCTCTCTTTTTCTCTCACTCACTGACATTCTTTCCTTCTGTCTTTTCTATACCTTCGCTTTCATTTATCCCCGCCAACAAACAATCGAAACATCTTCAGTTTCACAAAGATAACGCAGAAAACAAGCACAACCCGAAGAAAAAGCTAGAAACGGAAAAAAAATAATGATGACTCCCCCATTCATCTAGCATGATTAACGCGCCAAGCCATTGAACAGTACAGTATACCAACCAAAGTAATTCACTGCTTCACTTAGTCTCTACCCCTTCCCCTAGTCTCTTCTTCCTCACATAAAACTAAACCTCGATTTTGTTTTTCTCCTATAGAATTGTCTGAGGTTGGTATACCCCTCATATTAAATCTATCAATGTATTCAAAGGCCGTCTAGATTGTCACATGCATGTCTGCTCTCCCTACATTATTAATGCTACGGGCGATCAACTTCCACTCTTCCATTCTTTCTCTAAACTTTAGAGACCGGGAGCTTTTTTAGAGTCCCTGATTTGCAAGCAGTCGCAAGGGGCCAATTTGGACGCGCCATGGCGGACTGCGGCCGTCTAGCGATATGTTTCCTGGGTTCTGGCTAATGGTTTTACAGACAGTGATCTCTGGAATAATTGATCCCTGGAAGATTCAAGTTTGCATCCTAATACCGCCTGATGGCCGATTGAGATCGAATCGCGGTGACTGTTGTTGGAATTAGCCGAGAGACTGCTTTTCAAAGTGTTTGCCAATTTTTTTTTTCTCTTTCATTCTTTCGTTCTCGGATGAGAGGATGGGTGATGAGTAACTGAGGGTAAAAAGAGGAGGAGGAGGAGTTTAGAGAGGAAGATTTTAGAGCATGTATGTGGGGCTGGAGGGACGGGATTTTGGAGGGAGACTGCTGAACTGAGCAAACTCGATTAAAGAAAACGTACATCATGTGTTTTTCGGGAGCAAAGAAACAGAAAGAAAGACAGAATTAGACAAGACCTTCGTGAATTCAGACAACAAAACAGACAAAAAGAAACACACAGTTATAGAACGAAGAGCTTAGCACCACTCTATAATTAAGGACAGTGCATAAAAGTGTGAAGATACTTTGTTTTAGAACATTATAAATTGAGAATGAAAAAAATGTCTATTCTGAAACTTGTTCAGCGAAGAGATATTAAGTGAACTTTGATTTTAGACTAGGCTATGTGTGATTGGAGACTGGACTTCTGTGAGTGGATACTGATCGCTCTGAGATGGAAGACTGGGAGATCTGTGAGTGGATTCTGATCGCTCTGAGATGGAAGACTGGGAGATCTATGAGTGGATACTGATCGCTCTGAGATGGAAGACTAGGAGATCTGTGGCTTTAAACCAATGATTTGACATTAAATGTTCCATGAGCAGACAATGCACTTCTGTGGTAGGAAAGCAGGCGATCTATCGGTGGATACTAGACGTTTCGTGATTGGAGGCTAGATGTTCTGTGAGTGGAGGGCAGACGCTGTGTGTGACTAGAGATTAGACGTTCTGTGGCTGGAGACTAGACGTCCTGTAGCTGGAGACTATACATTCGATGACCGGAGACTAGACGCCTTGGGATGAGAGACCATATATATTGTCACCTAAGTGAAGACGGACACTAGAATGAGATAGTAGATATTCTTCATAGATGATATACATCAGTGCTCAATTAAATATAACAAATTCTCTTTTATAGTTCTGTTATTTTACGTAGGCTGATAAACATCTTTATTTTCGCTGTCTCCTGCATTTTTTAAATCACATGAAGAAATCCCTGAATTTACATTTCATACAGAGATCGCCTTGTTAACTTAAAAAAACGAAGATGAATCTGGGAGAAAAGCGAACTATTAACAAATAGTTAAGTATTCTACCCCTTCTAATGTTGAAAAGGAAGCAAGCAGGAATGATTGTGCTAAAAGTAGCCTCAAGCTGGTCAAGACGTTATAGTACATTCATACCCTGTAGCCAGTTACAGGTTATTAAAGTTCTGGAGGCTGGCTCTCAGGGCAGCTGTGAGCTTGTTTCTGGCGGTGGTAGAGCTGGGAGTCATGACCCAGAGGGCTTACCCCCCTTAGAGCGTCAGAAGTTTAAAGGGCCGAAACGCTTTCTGATTGAAAAAAATGGGGGGGGGGTACTTCTCATTTGATCTGAGGATCTATGTTTTTGTTCTGTTCTCTACAACAGAGAGTTTCCTGCCTATGAGAATATTCGGAATATTTCGGTCGCATAAAAAGGAAACCATAACAGAGGGAAAACTAGAAAGAAAAAGGAGCATCAGAAGGAAAATGAGACAGATAGGAGGGAAACATTACACACACACACACACACACAAAATGGACTGGTTTCAGTTTTGCTGGGTATGCTGTGAAAAGCAAAGGACACAGCAAGTTGGAGGAGCATATCATGTCTATGACTGGTTGGCGAGCCACACTTGATTGATCTCTGCAGTTACTGCATGAGGGTCTGTTGTTGGTGTTGTTTTTAATCCCCTTTTCCATGCCATTAAAACATTTGGGAATACGGTGTTAGGCCCATATTTCTATGACCACCGGCACATGAAAGTGTAATGCTGTCAGTATCACGCCTGGCCGTATTTACCTTCCCAGTTTTCTCTGATACCCATTTTAAGGGGCTGGGTGGACCCTGAGCCATTTTGATGCGGTGATACAACACACACACACACACACGCAAAATCCCACTGCTGGGATTTGAATCCAGTACCACTGGATTAGTAGACCCAGTGCCTAACTACTCAGCCCAACCAGGCAGCCAATACACGAGACGTAATAAAACCATGAGTAATATTTATCTCACTTACGTCACGGCCCGGACAGTCCCAGCCCTCGATGATAATGACGATGACTCACAAAGTGAAAAATTCCTCGTAGCTTACTTTTCCTTCTATTCCACACCGGAGTTTCAAGAGCTCCATCACGACCTCAGCTGCAAAAGAACTCATTTGGCTCCCACACGGAGGTCGTCAGCCAATGAAGATGAGTTTAACCTCAGTGGAAACAATACAGACTGGCGAAAAAAAAGTGCACTCTAAAATAGAAATCAAAACCCATCCATTGGTGACGCCCATGTGAATGTGCCATATTTTGTTTTGGTTTGTTCGCTACAGACAAACAACCAAGATTATGGATAAGGGCAGGCAAGCAACGATTCTGTTCTTTATCGACATGAGCAACATTGGAAACATGGCAGTGCTGGGGTAATGAATGCAAACGACGAATTCACGGGGCTTATTTTACTTCCAAATTGGCGACAAAGTGGCCCCACGGGATCGAGTGTAACTTTCGTGCCGCAAGCATCTCTCCCGCACGAAAGCACTGGGTCCTGGTCAACCGTTAGTTGCTGTCCTGTGATGTTTCATGATACGCTACTGCAAACCTGGCAATACATGAAATATTTCTCCTGTTTCTATTTTTATAGAATCATCATTTTATCTTTTGTGTGTCTGTGTGTGTATGTGTGTTTCGTTTCAGCTACTTTGCTCTCTTCGATTCCCAGAGTTTCATTATTTCTAGAAATATTGATAATACACAAAGAAGTCATCTTGTAAGTCAGTATTCAAAGCCGTTTGTCATATATTTCAGTTAACTAGGCCATTTCTTCCCACCGACCTCAAGTCCTTTGAGAGTGCACTCCGGTAGGCAGTAAAACAGAATTTGTGTCAGATATTATGTAAATGAAACTCCATTTGTCTTGTTAAGAAAGTCGGGGCATTTTCTGAATTAGCGTGCATGACACTCGGCGTACAGTAGGATCAGATAAAGGAAATTTAACAAACTATCTAGGGCAATTGTCCAATAAAATTAGTTCGTGTAGATGTCCCCTTACTGCATATGAAGTCATTACAACACGCTCCACTTTCTTCTTCTTCTTCAATACATTTGTTTAAACAGGATATATTTTCTCTTATTTATCTCTTTACCACACTATCTTATCTCCCCTTTTGTGCTCCCAGTAGTAGTAGTAGTAGTAGTAGTAGTAGTAGTAGTAGTAGTAGTAGTAGTAGTAGTATCAGCCTGGCCAGCGGTCCTGGGTTCAGTATGATCCCCATTGTGATGGACTCTGCGGAGAAATTTCTCTCGCTTTTTAGTTCTATTCCGGCTTTCCAAGCCGCCCTAAACCCATTCGCCATTCGGCGCGACATACGCGAACTTCAACGCATCAGTTTAAAAAAAATCATGTTCACAGTTCCGGATAGTCAGACAAAAGAACAAGATCACACAGTTCCAGACAGTCAGACAAAAGAACAAGATCACACAGTTCCAGACAGTCAGACAAAAGAACAAGATCACACAGTTCCAGACAGTCAGACAAAAGAACAAGATCATACAGTTCCAGTAAGTAAAGTAATGGCAAAGTCAATTCTCGAAATCTAGTCTTATTTGTCTTAACACCCAGCTTCATTTACAGCAGCGGTTCCCAAACTTTCTCGGTCACTCGCCTCCAACACCAGATCGATATCCCTAACATCTCCAAAAATTTTAGTGCTCAAGAAGGTTTGCCGCCCTCCGCCAACCCCTCTAAACCCGTCCCACCACCCCACCAATCCCATCCTCCCCCCCCCCCCCACTTCCAATCCACCGGATCTTCCCACTGGTATCGCCAACATTTTGGGATACACTGAATTTCAGGTTAGATAGACAGTGCAGCATTGTTACTTCAGACAGTTCTAAAGGAACTCAAAACTATCAGAACAACAAGACCGAGATGGAATATTAGGGTTACAGTGCTGAAAGACTTGCTTCTTACTAACACCTAAGTTTCTAGCTGAGCTTATGATCACCATGCCAGCAACAACTTTCTTCCTCTTCTTCTTCTTCTTCCTTCCTTCCTTCCTTCCTTCCTTCTTTCTTCTTCTTCCTTCTTCTTCTTCCTTCTTCAAAGATTCTTAGATGTCAAGTTGGGTATCTTTTAAGAACGCAGCAATCTGTCCTAGATTATCAACATCGCCATACAGCTTGCTGTGAACTGACGTACGTTAGTGACAACAGCCCCAGCAGCACATTCACCCAGAAAGTCGGTTATCAGTGAGAGTATCACTGGGGTGGTAGAACAGGGTCTTAGTCAGTTATGGTTCACTAATTCTGACGCATGTAGTCACTGACCACCGCCTCGTTCAGTTTTAACCCCGCTTCTTTGCTTCCATGCCGTTATAGTCTTGTATCTTGATCATGTATACTTTCTGCAACGACTTAAAGTGACCTTCAAAGATGAAACGTTTCCATGTTCCAGAAGCTAATGCTGGCTTCATCAATCTCCTGGTCTATGGGTTTATGCTGTTTGTTTTGGCGCCACCTACTGGAAACGCCGAAGGTGAGCAATCAAGTAACGGCATGTGCGTGCATCGGGAAAATAGATACAACTGATTATCTCCCCTTGGTAATGTGGGAGGCCCGCCAACGCCCACCCACGCTAAAATACTTCAGAAAAGTTTTTGTCTTAGACGCTAACTGCAGACATTAGTCTTCTTTGGCAGATACTGTTTTTTGTTATTTCAGTAATACCTTGATGGGTTTTTAAAAACAAATTTAGTGTGGATTGAAAATGAAGTCTGCGTTCAGTAAACTTATAAGCAAACTTCTGTGTAATCTGCAGCTGCCTTTTTTTTTCCTCTTTCCGCCGCATTATTTTATTCTTCTGTGACTCATCCAATGTGTGCGCTATTTATTTGTATATTTCCATCTACTATATAAAAGAACCAATGTCAGCCATGATCAACAGCAAGGTTTTCTAACTTCTACACTGCGTTAGAACCCAGCGACAACAGAAAAGCGGAACCTGTTGAGATACCTTTTTTTTTTTTTGCTCCGATTATGAGGAAAGCTTCTTCTTCTTCTTCTTTCACCACGTCTATTGGAGAACGTTGCTCTATCTAAACGCGTATTGTTCAGACAAGATGCATGCTTCAGTGAATGTGGTGTTTAAAGTGTCAACGATATCCTCTTACCCACAACAAGCTCCTTTTTTTATTTCTCTGTAACCGCAGCCCCACCATTAATTACTGTCTAACATGTAGATTTATATGAGAAAAAAAAAGATGACTTTATTTTCACCCCTCTCTATACCATGCGTATATATTCAGTTCTTTCACAGCCCAGGTAGCGGTCGACGACCAACAGCTGGCATGCTTGCGTCAGAGTTGGCTAAAACCAGCCGACCAGGTCACTGCCCCACTTCTCCGTTGGTTCCCCTAGTGATCGCTATAGTCCCCATAGTGTGTTGGATCCAGCAAAAAGAGGCAGTGCACCTCTCAGCCTTTTATCTTCACTCCGAATCTGCAAAAAAAAAACGACAACAACAACAGCTGACCACATCCAAACGTTATTCGACACAACGCTGTGTCTCAATTCCTTCACGGCATCGGCTATAAAAGAAAATCGTGCTCGCAGATACGGTGAGATAAAACGGCAACAACATATATAACTGTAGCACATTTACGGGACAAAAATCTCTGACCGAGCCAGGCATAGAGATTCAACCACCAAAATCCTAAGACTTCATTGAATACTTCCACGAAATAAAGTGTATAAGGCGGTCATTATTGATATGGAAAAACAAGGTTAAGACAATCACGTCTTTCAACAGTTGAAACTGTAGCAGCCGGCTACAGCCCAGAACTGCGTGCGGCGAGCGAGATCCCTTGTTATGAAAGATCACGCATATCTTCGCCTTGGTGAGGTTTAATAATTGCTTTATCATGCTCGCCAGCTCTTGTTTATCATTTTTATCGGCATTTGTCGCGCGCATCAAGCTTGTGTTTTTAACAGCGTTTCCCCCCATTAGAGCTGGTTCACATGAAACAGATGGAGCTGCCGGGCGATGGTTTCAGATGGAGATCCCTCTCTAACCCCTCCCCCCCCCCCCACCCCCTGTTGTTGAGGTGAGTCGCGGAGAAGATTGCGATGAACTTATTGGGGGATATGTTCATTAATTTATAAGTTACGTGATTACTTCTTCAGTATTCAGAATCACACTCAGGCCCCGTGGTTTAACTTAGTAAGGGCCCCCGACTCCTTTTTCATCTGTCTTCTAATATATGTCATGATTCCCCTCAGTTATCAGGCCCCATGCCTAAACTTAAAAGGGCCCCCGACTCCTTTACCATCTATCTCCTATAAATGTCCTGATTCCACTCAGTTACTAGGTCTCTAGGTTAAACTTCTTGTTAAATCTTGGTGCAGATAAAGCCACTGACAACAGTTATTGAAGAATGACGCTGGCGATGATTGGGATATGTGCTCTGGATGACTGACGACTCACTACCAAAAATAGCACTAAGATGGACACCACAGGGGAACAGAAGTAAGGGTAGACCAAAGGAACAAGGAGAACAACAACAGAGAGGATGTTGAGCAATAGAGGGCTCACCTTGGCAAGAGCGGGGAAAAAAAGGTAAAGGACAGGCATTTGTGGAAAACCCTTGCGGAACCCCTATGTGCCTTGAGCACTTATGGTTCAGAGAGAGAGAGAGAGAGAGAGAGAGAGAGAGAGAGAGAAAGAGAGAGAGAGAGAGAGAAAGAGAGAGAGAGAGAAAGAGAGAGAGAGAGTAAACTTAGTAAGGAACCCCAGTTCCTTTACCATGTACTTCATGGCTCCTGGTATATGCCCCGATTCCTCTCAGTTATCGGGCCACTAGGCTAAGCTTCATAAGGGCCTTCAACTCTTTTACCATCTGTTTTCTTGCATATGCCCGGATTCCTTTCAGTTACGGTCTATTAGACTTTGATTTGCATAAAACAAACATAACTGACACATTGCTGTATATCATGCTAGTGTAGTATAAACAATAGTTGTAAATGACTGTCACACGAAGCAGTATTCCCTATTTGGCATCAGGATCCCTAGATTTTATCCTACTCGAAGGGTTAATCTGCTACTGTTCACAGTTGAAAATTCAAGAGAAATGAATTAAAATGCAATGGAGAGCTAACGTTGACCAAATTTTTTGACATGTAGTAAGTATTTAAATGATCCATACCTTTCTTATTTCTTCTTCTCCTCAGACATCTATATTGTCCAGATAAATTGTGCAGTCTTTAGGAGGTCATGCTTTGCGCCCTAAAGTTTATGTTCTAGTGTGTAGATTCCTGTGGCCAGAACTGGGTTAGGGCTTCTTGGGTGGGTGGGTGGGGGGAGCTGCAGGAAGCCCTCTGTATTCTGAATATCTATTTTGCGCGTGCAGTCAGGCAAAGGTGTGTGGCTTGCTGAGGTGATACAGGTGTGCTTGCAGGTGCTCTGTGCGTAATCTGAAGGTGGTGGTTTCTTCTTTCATAAGAGTTACGGCATCTGGTCGTTAGAAAGTGGGTTGCGCTGTCAGTCCATAGCTTACTGTACTGATGCTTGTACAGTTTTTGGTTTTTTTTTTTATTCGCTCTACGAGGCGGGGTGTTGATGTTGAAGATTTTCTGTACCAGATTTTTGGCAAGATACTGCGCTTCCCGACAGAACACAGTGTGATGAGGTACAGTGAATCACAATCGTCTTTTCCTGAGAGACCATGCACGGCATTTGCATTGTGTAGTCGAAATGTTACAGAAGAGTTCTTCAAATATCATGGACACAAAAAGAACAAATATATCCATACTACAAGAACTTAATATTGAAGAAGGCTGGCTAGTAAAGAGGATTAAACAGAGAAAACTTAAATATTTAGGACACATTAAACGTCATGATAATCTAGAGAAAACCGTCTTGGAAGGGCACATAATAGGAAAAAGAAAGAGAGGAAGACCAAGACGAAGATGACTGCAAGACATTGTTGATGATCTGCAAATGGATGCATCAGCAGCAGGCCATCTTGCTCACAACCGAGAGGCCTACAGAAGTGTTGTTAGGGAGGCAAAGTTCCGCAAGGGACATGCAAATGAATGAATGTCGAAATGTTAGATAAAATTTGTTGACGTGTTCATTTAAAGTCGACATACGTCAGACGTTCCCTTTGTCAGCCCAGCTCAAGCGTCACACGAACACGATAAGCGAGTAACTTGTTAAACACGGCAGTGCTCATGATTAAGAGATACCCCTTCGTTTTCTTCCTCGTTCAGTTTCATCAGCTCAGCCATCTAGACAAAGAGATGGGTTGCCCCCGTGAAACCTACCGTTAGTAAGAATTCTTCGAATAGTATAGATGGGTTGCCTTCGGGAGCCCTACTGTTAATAAGAATTCTTCGTATAGATGGGCTGGCTCCGTTAGCCCTACCGTTAGAAAGAATTCTTCGTACAATTGAGTTGCTTCCGTGAGCCCTACCGTTAGTAAGAATTCTTCGTATAGATGGGTTGCGTCCGTGAGGCCTACCTTTAGTAAGAATTCTTCGTATAGATTGGTTCTCTCCGTGAGCCCTACTGTTAGAAAGAATTCTTCGTATTGATGAGTTGCCTCTGTGACCCCTACAGCTAGAAATAATTCTTGTACAGTTGGGTTGCCTCCGTGAGCCCTACCGTTAGAAAGAATTCTTCGTCTAGATGGGTTGTTTCCGTGAGCTCTACCTTTAGTAAGAATTCTTCGTATGTGTCTCACGTTTATTTTTTTTTTCATCCATACTCCTTTCCTGTGGTCATATTTGAGCTCTTAGGCCTCAGGAGAAAGCGCAGGTGAGCAAGATGTGTTCTGGAATCTGGAGATTATTTTGGTATTTGCAGAGTGGGGTTTGACACATCTTCACTTATGTAGATGGGCTTGTAATCTAAAGTGTGTCCTTTCGAAGCCTGAAAAGTGATATTTTATTGTGTTCTGTTTAGCTTTACCATACATGTTTGGCGGAAGAGAGGAAGGGGGAGGGTGTGGCTATCTACAGGTTAAAGATGTGGTAGTTATATTACTTCATGGTTTTAAATATAACTTTAAACTCATAAGCAGTTCACAAGTTCAAGTATTTTTTTTTAGTTGAAAGTGGTAGTGGATAATTGTTTAGACGTGAGCCACGAATTATAATTTTAAAAAATAATCAATAAATATAAACAATAAATATAATCAACAAGTTGGAGGGAAAAAATATTAGTAGCACGCGCAGGCGCAAGGAGAATTCTGAAAACCGCTAGTGTAACATCCGGTGTAGTTCTTTCTGTATTACTGCGCTTTACCCGGAGATCTGAAATAGAGTGAGTGCTAACACGTCGCAGACACTAAGTTTATCGGCGCGGAGGTAGAAATCAGGGCTGTTTCTTTTACACCTCGCAGTTAAACAACAAATGGATTTTCTTTGAGCTTGGCGATACTGCGTAATGTGTTTTACACACTTGCTTCTATGGGTCCGAACTTTTATTGCTGGAAACGTGAATAAACTGAAACAAAGTGGAGTGTGGAAATACAATTTAATGTATACACTTACACCGATTACAGACTCCTTTTGGATGAACGAATGGAAAGATTAAAATAGAACAACTGCTACAGTCATTAAGAACAGATTACAGCAAAATGGAAAAAGGTACACTTAGATGAATTTATGCGGCGGCATATGGCGGCATCGTAATTTACACTTTAAAAGTTTTCGTCCGTGAAATCTATATGAGCTAAGGACGTATCTCTCTGACCAATCAAAATCTTTCATTGATGTTTAATGACAGGAGTTTAAATGATATGTTTTTCTTATTAAAGATACGGGTAGCACTTTTATATGGCATCTATAACCTTAGGATGTTTTTTATATATATTTTTATTGTTTGTGTTTATAGCGTAATCTCATTGGCTTCTTATCTGCCAATGAACATTTCACCGGTAACATTCTCCTGTGTCTCTATATCTACTGTTTTCAATGTGTTTGTAGGCAGGAAAAAATTTCTTTCACATGTTTTATGAATTCTGTTTTTAATGTAAACATTAGACTAGAGTGATACATACAAATTATACAATATGCAAGATTGCGCTAAATCACACTTAATGCCGTTTGGAAATAGCGATAATAAAACGTGATTAAATACAGCTTTGATCGCATGTAACCAACTGTAACTGTAAAAAAAAAGGGGCCTAGCTCTGTTGTTGGTCCCGGGAATCGGCTTTATTACACTCGGGGCCCACCCATAAGTGTTCAGTCTTTGACATCAGGATTTCCTTCAGTGTTTTTAGGGAGATGACTCCAATGTTGTGTTGATTGTGTGTTGCTCGTGATATAGCATTTGGTTGAGATTTGCAATCACTGCCCTTGGGTACATGCGATGCATTGAGTCGTATGTGATAGGTACTTTAGAGAAAGTTGATTTGCATTTGTACGTCGAGGATGGATGCTGGGCCATCTTGAGGGAGTTTTTTTTTTTTTTTGCCCTTTGCGTGAATTTTGCTCGTTTTGGCCTACCTTTAGCCTTTGGTTGTGTATACAATCATAAATGTGGTGTTCTTTTAATCTTTTGACTTTCTCTGCTTGTAATAGCGTTTCCATATACTATAGACACCCATCAAGCGATGGATGTGTATAGTATACTAATAGTATAGCACGTAACCAGGCAATTCTTTCACGAAAGACGCTAACCAGGGTCACTATATTACATGACTTTTGCTTTGTGAAATTGTATTAAAATGAAAGTCTACGAAATGTATTAAAATGAAAGTCTGCGAGACAAACAATAGTTATCAATGTGGGATCTGAGAAACTAATCACAATACAATCATACGAGTTACTGATTTCAGTAAGCGACGTCTTTATACATGCTTTGTGTAGGCCAGGTGAGACTGATCTCATCTCGTGTGTGGCTTTTTCTCTGTGGAAGTTCTTCATTGTCCGCTCAGACATCAGCACCAATCTCTCTCATAAATGCTCAGGTTTTCAGCAGCGTAGTAGATCGTGTCCTACAAGGAGCTGGGATCTGACCAGGTCCTTTGCCTCAGTGAATTGTGTATCTCGTAGCTTTGGAAGATGTGATATGGCGGACACATCGGGTCCCTGGGCCAGTTTTCAGCTTCTGGTATAGATGTTGTCTCAGCCTGCAGCGCCCTGTTCTCGGTCTGGAAGTACAAAACCAGGCACTGAGAATCATAACATGTGCAATGAAAACAGCACCAATATAATAACTGGAGAGCATAACACAAATACAACATCTAGAAATCAAATGCGAAGTGAAAACACCACTACAAGCAGAGAAACTAAAAAAAAAAAGAAAGATTAAAAGAACACCATATTTATGAGTGTATTACACAACCAAAAGCTAAAGGTAGACTAAAGCGAGCAAACTTCATGCAAAGGGCAAATAAACTCATGCAGGATGGCCCAATAACCCCATTTACTGAATTCTAGATAGAGTATTTTGTAATGTGTAAAGAAAATGTATTCCTCTGATGTCCAAGAACTCTGACGTTTTTCTCCTGATCGTCGAATCTTATTTTCACATTTTTCCCGACAAAATAATACAAACTGAACAGATATTGAAGAAGAAAATACAGTCAATTCTTTTTTTTTTCTTATTTCCAATCAAACATCCGAATAAGATTGCATTTTTTCCCACAGAAATAAAAGACAGATATAGTCCACAATTTGAACCAACGTTCAAAGACACAGATAAAATGTTTTCAGTGCTGGCTAATAATTCTGGAATCTACAAGCTTCGCATAACTCTCTTAAAAACGGCAGATAACGACCTCAACGTGATTAAATTTAGCACTTTTTTTTTCCTGTGCATTTCTAATGGTCTGTGTTCACCTGTAAAATCTTTCGTAGGTTATAAACCGCAGGGAGGCTTACGGGCGCTGTTTCAGAACACCTTAAACGGTTGTCATTTTTTTTTTTTAACCGCTGACAAATCCACACAGATACCCGTAGTAGAAGCCCTTTTTTTTCATGCAAAACGAGGCTATCACTGACTGCTTGGGTTTACAGGAATCAAATCAATGACCAAACATGGAAACTGATGTTGTGTGACTTTTTAAGGGATGAAATAAAAAAAAGAGAGAGAGAGAGACGGATATAACAGAAAAAAAGGGAAAATAAATATATACGAACAGCAATTAGAATTAAAAAGTCCTCAAGAAAAGCGCATTTGTTTGTAAGATTACTAGGTAGTGTAGCAGACATATTAAAGGTTAGCAGCAGCAGTAGCAACAGCAGCAGTAGTAGTAGTAGTAGTAGTAATAATAATAGTAGTAGTAGTAGTAGTAGTAGTAGTAGTAGTAGTAGTAGCAGTAGCAGTAGTAATAGTAGTAGTTGTAGTAGTGGTAGTAGTAACAGTAGTAGTAGTAGTAGTAGTAGTAGTAGTAGTAGTAGTAGCAGTAGTAGCAGCAGTAGTAGCAGTAGTAGTAGTAGTAGTAGCAGTAGTAGTAGTAGTAGTAGCAGTAGTAGTAGTAGTAGTAGTAGTAGTAGTAGTAACAGTAGTAGTAGTAGTAGTAGTAGTAGTAACAGTAGTAGTAGCAGTAGCAGCAGCAGCATTAGTAGTAATTGTAGAAAAAGAATAAGTAGTAGTGGAAACAGCGCCGGAAAATAAAAGTAGTGCTATAAGTAACAGTTCGGGGATAATTGTAGTAAAATGTTTACTTGTAACAGTACAAGTATTAGTGAATGGAGCAAAGTAAAATTTAATTTTAAAACTCCCAGCAGCAGGGCAAAGGAGTAGTAGGAAAGTGTCAAAAGACGTACATTTAAAAATCTACAGCCAGAAATGCATTGTAAGGAAGCAGACAGCATTACTTGAATTTAACTAAGTACAGCAACATTTAGATGCCATTGGTTCTGCCATGTTCATTGTGTTCATCTAGTTTATCAAGATGTGAATACATTGTTTAAAAATAAAGATAAGAAGAAAAGAAAGTAATGTTCGCAAACCGGCTGCAAGGAAGATGAAGATGAAGAAGAAGAAGAAGAAGACAGGCGTCTTGTTGTTGAAGGGGGAGGCGTGGGGGGAGGGAGGGAAAGGGAATGTCACGCAAATAAAAAAGATCTGATCTGAAGTTCTCACACAATACCTTGGTAAATATATTGTCATAACTTGGCAGATATGTTGTCATAGATTTATAAAGAACTATTTTTCTTCGCATAGTAAAATGCTTATTTTGGGGAGGGGGTGCCGTTGCATTTCGTTCGTCCTTTTTGTACGTGCATGTTTTTAAAAATTCTCTTCACAGAACTCGATCAAGTCACCGGCACGGACATTCTAGCACTTAGCACGTACTTGCAGCCATCTCACAGCTCTTGAAACTGAGCAAAAAAGGTCCGGGTGTTACAAGATTTGGGATAATGTCTCCAAGGTTAAGAACACGTTTATAGCGCCCTCCACAGTCGCTTGCTTTCTTAATGCGTTGAACACGTGTCGTTGCAATGAGTGAGCACAGCAGGCAGGGGCGTTTACTAGCTCCCCCCCCCCCTCTCTCCTCTAGCAAGTTAGTGAACTCAAGTTGTGAACGTAGTTTAGTGGTAAATTACTGTTCATGTCTGATCAATGGTTTTCAAACTTTTGTGGCATGTTCACTAACATAAACTGAAGCACTTATAAACCGTGAAACTGTTTAATGTCTAGGACAATACACAATATTTAGTTCTGTGTAAACCCTCGCGCATTTTAAGGTAGGCTGTATGCAAGTTTAATTAGAATAACGGAAGCTGCGAACATATTATGAGAAGCCTTATGTTTTCGTTTCAGTTCATTAGCGGGGGTTTAAATCTTATTAATTTATATTTTGGTCTCAATGATTTATTTTCCACAGTTTCTGAATATTCCTTCTCAGCATGGAGAAACATGGGAGCGCTTGTCAGACAGGTGTTTTTTTTTTCAACATTTTCCCCCCTCACTTTGCCACAGGTAAGGCTTCTGGCCAAAAGATTGGTTGTTTTAGTTGTTTTTATGTGTTAATTTCATTTTTTATTTCTTTCAGTATTTTTATCGTATTTTCATATCTTTGATAAAACTACGCCATAAGCAGTTTAAACTTTTATGGCTATTGCAGTAGATCTTAAAACACTTCTTCATCTGGTACTGAGTACGAAATATTAACAGTTATCTCCCGCTCTCTAGAGCGGGGCAAAAATTTAACTCTTTCCTACCATAAGCCATTTAAACTAGTCATATGGTTTTGTTCCGTAGTCAGGAGTTCGTAATTTTACACTGCTTTAAGTGCTAAAAATAGAATCATTTTCTGGTAAAGTATCATGGCCGAGATTTTCTATTACAAGAAATGTTCGTGTGTTATGGTTGTTTCCTTGATAGGTTAAGAATTAATATATACACAGAAATAAATATATTCCCCCCCTCCCCTCTACCTTTTAACTTAATTAAGTCTTGTTATCTGAGACGAAAGTTATACAAGTAAACCTACCTGTTTAGCAGGTTCTGTTGAACTTGAGACACTTGTCTCCTTACTGATTTTTAGCTGTTTTTCTTATCAGATAAATGATGCAATCTTCCGGCTGCTTAGAGAACTGCAGTCTTTGACTATGTTGCCAATTTTCTTAAGTATTTAACAGCCTTTGAATATGTTGTCAGTTTTCTTGAGTATTTAACAGTCTTTGACAATGTTGTCAATTTTCTTAAGTATTTAACAGAAAGGAGTATTTTGCGGTATAAGAGAATGATGTCTGGAGACTACACACGAAATTCGTTGTACATGTTATACGTTCGAAACGTTAATACTGTAAAATTTTGTATGTAAAATCAGTTTTGTGAGCTGCGACGTAAAATTACCGCAAAGATCAGTGGTTGTCAAACTTTTACAGATTCTGGCATACTTGACAATGCAAATTTCTGTCGCGACACTCTTGACTTCGCGCTAAGCGTAAATTTATGTTATTTTACTGCTTACATTAAACTGAGTGAGGTGTAATTTGAACAAAAATATTTGGCTACACGTGTATGGCTGTCTCCCGCAAACCGTTTGAAAAACACATAATGCCACCGTGATGTAGTAGTTTGTATACCCACCAACCATAAGGTTCTGGGTTCGACTTCTTATAGGGATGAAAGAGGGCAAAAAACAACGCTGTCCATTTAGGCAATCAGAGATCCATAACTGATATATTGGCGTCAGGGTTAGCGAACCATAGGTGATCAAGACCCTGTCCTACCTTTCCGTCGGCACAACCAGTAGCAGGCATAGCCTGGCTAACGAGGCAGGAATCACCATAGTCCCCATGGTGGTGGAGTCTGATAAAGAAGCATTGCACACCTCCTGCTTTTTAGCCGCATACCGGGACAAACAAAAAAAAACAAACTACCGTAACACGCTCTACGATACGATATTGTGCCTCAACATCTTCACAGCATCGACTGCAAAGAACTCCGGCTGGCTGGCAGTCACAGATTGGAGAAAGAAGAAAAGAAGGAATATAGAGACTGAATTTTTCTCGGACCGATCAACACTTAATTCGATTCATCCTCAAGAAGTGAGTACCCGAGAGTTTGTCTTACATCTTACATCCTTCCAGTGCCGTTAAACATCACAAAGAGCTCGCGTGGTAGTTTGCCAAGTTTTTCTTATTCTCGGCAAGCTTTTCAATCTCATCAAGGGATGTTATGCCCACGAAACTGGCCTCTCTTAACAGTGTCCTCTTTAGAGTTTCACGTGGTCGACCTCTTTTTCTTTCGGCCAGAATTTGTCTGGAAAAGTAATTAAAAAGAGAGAAAAGGTGCTAGTTTCCCTACCAGGATTAGAAATATGAAGACACTAACATTTCACATCCACAGGCCATGAGAATGCTATAGGGTATACTGAAATCACAATTATCTGAGCACACACGCTATACCGAGTCATAAATTCACATGTATTTTCATAAGAGATAAGGAGACAGAACCCAGTAGTGTTTTCTAGTCAGGTTATCTAATCTTTGTGCTTTCCTGTAATCGCGTCACTTCCTGCGGATGGTACCAGATTCAATATGGCCTCAACCCGTCGCCGACAGTTTGGGCTACTGGAAAACCTCACCATGTCGTTATGTCAACACTTTAGCTGTCAGGTTGCTTTTATTAACATTTTTGTTTTTCATGACTTTGTTTTTCTTAACGAAGGACTGAAATGCTTAACGGAACAGATTTTCTAGTTAAAGTCTGTCTTTGCATGACATGAGAGGCGCCATCTTGCATATGTTAGGATCTTGGCAATCGAGATTAAAATATTATGAAAGATAAACTAGATGGACTCTTAATCTTTGCTTGTTTTTTTTCAAAATTTCTGGTCTCTTCGCATTATTAAACCTATTTGGGTTTTCCCTCTTTTTTTTTTCTTTAAGAAACCACATCACCGGGGACGGGGCGAGAGAAAGAGAGAGAGAGAGAGAGGGATAGAGATAGAGAGAGAAATAAAGATATATATAGAGAGAGGGATAGAGAGAGATATAGAGAGAGATATAGGGATAGAGAGAGATATGTATATAGAGAGATAGGGGGATAGACAGAGATAGAGAGAGATAGAGAGAGAGGGATGGAGAGATAGAGAAAGATAGAGAGAGGGATAGAGAGAGATAGAAAGAAGGATATATATATATATATATATATAGAGAGAGAGAGAGGTTTCAGCATGCGAGCTGAAATAAGAAATATGTCAGACAATTATCTCAAAAGGTCAACAAAGATATAACATCTGCAATAAGTCTAGGGAATGGAAAAGCCACAAAGAATCATAACGTACCGAGCTGCGTGACCGGTAGGTCTTGAAAAGCTGATACCAAAAACAAAATGTGAGAGTGTAATGTTGACACGAGAACTCTGGGAAATTTTTCCAGAAATACGTCACAAACTTCTGAGCTTTATTGTTTATTATTCTGTGATAGTCTTTATCTCTGAGGGCGGTTTTGTGACGTACAGTTGTAAGCTGTTGTGGGACTGGCTGAAGTATTTTCCTGTTGTTAGCAAAGAAGAACGAGAGAGAGGGTGTCATATATATATATATCTTATATCCTTCCCGTGCCGTTAAACGTCACATAGGGCTCGTAAAGTAGTTCGCCAATTTTTCCTGTCTTCGGCGAGTCTTTCAACCTCATCAAAGGATTTTATGCCTGTTAACTTGGCCTCTCTTAATAATGTCCTCTTCAGAGTTTCACGCGATCTGCCCCTTTTTCTTCGGCCTGTTGTGTTCCACTTGATAGCTTGTTTTGGGATTCTCTGATCATTTCTTCTCATCATGTGACCAACATATGTCCATCTCCTTTTCCTGATCACCCATGAGACTGGTTGTTGTTCAGTCATCTGTCTTATCTCTGCATTGTTCTTGAATTCATTCCACTTGATGCCGAGTATTTTCCTTAGGCATTTGTTTTCAAAAGAGTCTAATTTCTTTTCTATTTCTTTAGTTGTTTTCCAGCTTTCGTATGCATAAATGAGGGTGGATATTACATTTGAATTGAATAGTCTTAACTTGGTTTTTGTGCTTATAACTTTTGAATTCCATATGTTCTCAAGATTCTTGAAGATTGAGGCTGCTTTTGCAATTCTGATCCTAACTTCCTTTCTAGTGTCACCATCCTGGTCTATGTAGCTGCCAAGGTATGCAAATTGATTGACTTCTTCAATATCTGTCCCTTCTATGTGTATTTTTCCATTTTGATTGATGGGAATTTTCATTATTTTTGTTTTGTCCTTGTTAATTTCAAGTCCTATTTTGCTAGCCAGTGAAGACAGGCTATCTGTTTTTTCTTGCATGGAATTCACATTATTACTGATGAGAGTTATGTCATCAGCAAAATCAAGATCTTCTAGTTGGGTCCCATGTACCCAGTCAATACCTGTGTTACCTGTGCAGCATTTTTTCATTATGAATATATATATATATGATGGCAATAGCGCCAAGTCGCGATAGTGTTATACCAAAGATGAAGTAATAGATGTAATGAAACTCGGTGATGAGACAGTGAGGAGCAACTATGAAAAGAAACTGGAATCAATTTTGAGAGGACTACCGATCCAAAGGAATTCAGTCGATTAAGAACGGTACACATATAAGACCAACATTTTAGAAATCGCAAAAGTGACAAGCAGTACCAAGATCAGAAGAAAAGCTGGGCGAAAGAAACTAACAAGCTTGTGGAATGACGAAGTCAAAGAAGCTGTACAAATTAAGAAAGAGAGATAGAAAGATTGAATGAAAGAGTATACAGGACAGGGACTATACAGAATATAGAATAGCAAGAAGACAAGTAAACAGAATAGTACAAAGGGACAAGAAGAAAGACTGGGATGTATACGGTGATACACTTAATGACAACCACAAAGAAGCAACAAAATTGTTCTACAAAAAGTTAAATATCATGATAACCAGAACAGAGCAATTTGATCCAACAGAAATAATAAACAGTGATAAAGGAGAACCAATATGTGACCCAAAACAGATACTAGAAAGATGGCGACAATACTTCGATCAATTACTCGACATCCCAACTGAGACCATAGACCAAAGTAACCCCAACATAGAAATTTCCACAGAGTTAGAACCTGATATACTCAGATCAGAAATCAGAGAAGCTATATGGCTGGCACCAAGGGGTAAAGCTGCAGGACAAGATGAACAAACCAACGAACTACTTGAAGCAGCGAATGAAGTAGGCGTAGCATGGCTACACAGACTATTCGGCCTAGTCTGGACCAAACAAGAAACCACATAAGACTGGAAGAATGCCATAATCACCCCACTGTGGAAAAATAAAGGCAGCAAAAGAGACTGCACACAATACAGAGGCATTTCCTTATTAAGCCATACAGGAAAGATATTTTGTAAAATTTTAGAGAAGAGATTAAGACCAATGATAGAGCCCCAGCTGAGTGAACTCCAACAAGGCTTTAGGAAAAACAAAGAATGCAGAGACGCAATATTTGCCCTCAGACAGTTGTCAGAGAAAGCGATCGAATTTATTAACACCCTTTACTTGGCTTTTGTTGACCAAGAAAAAGCATTCGACAGAGTGGACAGGAACAAACTATGGGAAGTCCTAAAACAATATGGGGTTACCAATTATCTAATAAATCTGTGTAAGAGTCTGTACAACAAATGAAGTGGCATCATCAGAGCAATAGGGGAACATTCTGAACCCATTATTATTAAATTTGGGGTTCGGCAAGGTTGCACCTTATCACCGCTGCTACTTATAACATATATCGATAACATCTGAAGAGAAGCTGGACTGATAAGGACAGCAAAAAATCAACAAAATGAAATAGAACAAACAGAAGACATAACCATAAACTAACTATTATTTGCAGATGATCAAGCTCTAGTTGCCGACTCAGACGAAGGCTTGCAAGATCACATTAATAGACTGACAGATGCATGCAAAGAACACAGTACGAAAATTAGCCTAGGCAAAACAGAAATCATGACCATCGTAAGAGAAGACACACCAATAAACATTACACCGGAAAACCATACTTTGAAGCAAGTAGCGCATTTCAATTACCTCAGAAGCATTCTCTCAACAAAAGGAAAATAGACATCTGAAAACAGATGTAACAAAGCGAACCAACTTATCGGGCAAATGGCTCCCATACTAAACAACAAGCATGTCTCACTGGAAACTAAAAGAACTACCTATAAGACAATCTTCATACCAACTTTGTGATACCAATGCCAAGCATGGACGCTGACAGCAAAAGACAAAAGGAAAATTACAACATTGAAATGAGATTCTTGAGAAGAATACTTGGAATATCAAGAATGGACAGAATCAGAAATGATGTCATTAGAAATAAAGTAGGAATTTAACCCGTTCTGAACTATATTCAAAAACAGCAAATAAAATGGTTCGGTCATGTATCACGACTGCCAACAGAACGTGTACCACAGAGAGCAATGTTTTACAGGCCACACAAAGGCAGAGGAAGGGGCCGCCCATCCAAACGATGGACTGATGGTATAGCAGAGTCCCTGAACATCTCAGTGTACGAAGCCAACAGGCGAGCCATTGGGAGACAATTGCACTTCACCTCTACACCTAACAGTAAATGAGGAAGGACAAGACAAGACAAGACAAGATATATATATATATATATATATATATATATATGTCTTGTCTTGTATATATATATATATATATATATATATATATATAGAGAGAGAGAGAGCACAAAAAGAGTGAGAGATAGAAAGGGAGAGGAAGAGATAGACCGACAGAAACAGAAAGACAGATAGACAGAAATAGAGGCAAGATAGGAAAATAGATAAGACAAGAAAAGTAGAGAGAGTGAGAGAGAGAGAGAGAGAGACGGACGGATAGAGAGAGGCGAGAAACAGATAGACAAACACAGAAAGAGAACGAAACAGACAGATAGAAGTAGAGAAAGTCAGACAAATATGAGAGGGAAAGATAGACAAAAGACAGAAAGGAAGGGAGACAGACATAGAAAGAGAGACAAACAAACAGAGAAGGGAGGCAAACAGAGAAAGAGACAGACGGTTAGACAAACAGGCAGAGCCAGATAGATAAGAGAGAAAGAAAGAGAAACACATAAGCAGTGACAGACAGAAAGAGGAAAGGAGAGACAGACAGAAGGAGGGAGAAAGATAGAGAGACAGAAAGAGAGACAGACAGACGGAAAGAGAGAGACAAACGGAGACAGACATAGGTATTCGGAGGGAGGGATAGATAAACAGACAGATGAGAAAGAAAGACAGACATAGGAGAGAGAGAGAGAAATACAAGGAGTGAAACAGAGAGAAGGAGGGAGACAAACAGACATAAAGATAAAGAGACAGATAGAGAGGATGAAAAAGTCTGAGTAAAGAAGAGAGAGAGAGAGAGAGAAAGAGAGAGAGAGAGAGGGAAGTGGCAGGAGGTGTAACTTTTTAAGAGGGGTTTTCAAACTACAAGAAAATAACAAAAGTGCTGAATGAATGTATATTCACGTAGAATAAATATCTATAGTCTTCTTTAATATCATTTAATACTAAAACAATAATACAGTTGCGGAGCACATGATGATGCCCCGAGGACCACGTTGTGGGAACCACTCCTCCATGTGTCTTTGGACTTAACTCTATTAAACAAACCCTTTGTTCTAAAAAAAAATGATAAATGATGGAACTAGCCGAGGAAATAGCTCTTGCGTGGTGTGCCAGCCTTGAGGAAACTTACAGGGCTCAACGGACAAGCTAGATCTCAGTGCTAGAGAAAAATAGTCTCTCCATTGCGACCTCCATTAACAGGCATAATCAAAGTCCCCCTGGCAATGAAGTCTGCTAAAGGAGCAGTGCAGACTCCCTGCTTCTTTTTTAGCTCCACGCATGGACTGGAGAAATAACTACCATAACCCTCTCCTAAGTCGACTCGATGCAGTGCTTCAACATCGTCACCGCATAGGCTGCAAAAGAACACCAGCTCGCAGTTCCACAGAGACTGAAGAAGAAGAAGAAGAAGAAGAACTGACAAAGATAAAAGATAAAATATAAGCTTCTAGTGACCTCCTCGGACATGATAGACAAAGAAAAATGAGGAGTCTGCGTATGATGATGTTTATGTTTGAAACTTTTCTGTCTATGGCCAGTCAGTCAGTCAGTCATTCATTTGCATGCCCTTTGCAGAACTTTGCCTCCCTGACAGCTCTCCTGTAGGCCTCTCGATTGTAAAAAAAAAAAAAAGATGCACTGCTGCCGATGCGTCCATTCGCAGATCATCACCGATTTCTTGCAGCCATCTTCGTCTTGGTCTTCCTCCTTTTCTTTTTCCCATTATGTATCCTTCCACGACGGTTTTCTTTAAATTCTCAAGACGTTGAATGTGTCCAAAATATTTAAGTTTTCTCTGTTTAATCTTCTTTACTAGCCAACCTTCTTCAATATTAAGCTCTTGTAGTATGAATATATTTGTTATTTTTTGTGTCCATGATATCTGAAGAACTCTTCTGTATCACTCAAAGACATTTATGTGTTTCTCAGCTGGTTTGTTAAGTGTGCAGGTCCTACAGGTATATATTGTAATGGGAAAGATGCATGCCCTTATAAATCTTATTTTTGTAGTTCTGTCTGTTCTTCTCCACAGATTCTTTAGTTGCTTTACTTTCTGAAGAGCGATTGATGTCCTCCTTTTAATTTCCCTCATTGTATCTCCATTATTAGTAATGATTTAAGACATTTAAAACTCTCCACCTCTTCAATTTTTCGTAATTGGTGTTTCGTCGGTTGTCATCAATTTAGTTTTCTTCCCATTAAGACAGAGGATTTGCTTCTGTCTATGGTGCATGCTTATTTTATGTACAGGTTAAGGTGTTACGCCATGGAGGCATCCAGGAGATATGGAGTTAGTGCCCATATTTTCCTTGACTTGTCGGCATACTAGACAGTGATGTGGTCAGCATCACGCCTGACTGCCTTTACTACCCTAGATCTTGAAGTAGTCGGGCGCCCATTTTTACAGTTGGGTGACTGGGACGTCACCAGTTGGAGTTGAACCCATAACCTTTGCCATGAGAGGCTAGGCTTCTTGTACTAACCACTCCACGCGCCCATTATTGCCATAAATAAGGTGTCAAAAAAACCTTAAAGCTGACCCTAGGGGACCAGACATTTAAAAGTAAGTAGCAGGTTTGTATCACTTCTGTTTGGTCACTAGTGTAGTGGTTAGAGCACTCGTCTGGCAACCAAATGGTCGAGGGTTCGAATCCCTAGCTCAGCGGGATTTTTTTCACCGGCCAATACGGCCCCGAGATCGACTCACCATCGTAAAATGGTTACCAGAGAAAATCTGGGAAGGAAAGCAGCGAGGAGAGAAACTGGCCACCCTTCCTCATACGCTAATGACCCAGCATAATGAGGTCTCTAACGCTTCATCGCCTATGACAGTCACAAAGTGATAGCAGAGATCACAATGCAATGGGTGTCGGTACTTATATCAGGAGATGAACAGTGTATGAAGGAGGAAGCTAGGCTCTTTATTAATTTTGGCCTATAATTCTGGGTGATGATCTATCACTGCGCAAATGTTTTCTTTTTTCCTTCATTTCGCTGGCTACACATTCAATAGTACATAAGTTATCAATCAAGGCAGTACGTCCATCAATGTATTCATCTATGTGTCTACGGCATTGGACGTTTATTGGCGAAGTACCACAGGTACTCATGTTATGCTTCAAACTGTTAATATAAAATTTCTGTTACGAAAGCCTCAGCGACTCGTTAGGCGGGAGGCTACTAACGAAGAGACATAACCTCCGTTATTGGAACGTTACGTGTTACGCTGATAGTTACTTCCCATTTAAAATGTTAACAGGCATAAAATCCTTTGTTGAGGTTGAAAGACTCGCCGAGGACAGGAAAAATTGGCGAACTACTTTGCGAGCCCTATGTGACGTCTAACGGCACGGGAAGGATATAAGATATATAAGATAAGATTTAAAATGCGATAAACACAAAATGCGGTCACCTTTTGTAGAGATCAGACGTACTGTCGAGGCTTTCGTGAAAAGTACATCGTGCGAAAAATAGGGAATTTTACGGAACGAACTGGTATCATAAAAGTAAAATCGATTTACCCTCATGGCTGTTGAATGATTCACTTTCGCAAGTCAGGCATGTCCCGTGCGGAACTTTCCCTCCCAAACAGCACTCCTATAGGCCTCTCGGTTGTGAGCAAGATGGCCTGCCGCTGATGCATCCATTTGCAGATCATAAACGATGTCTTGCAGCCATCTTCGAATTGGTCTTCCTCTCTTTCTTTTTCCTATTATGTACCCTTTCAAGACAGTCTTCTCTAGATTATCATGACGTTTAATGTGTCCAAAATATTTAAGTTTTCTCTCTTTAATCCTCTTTACTAGCCAGCCTTCTTCAATATTAAGCTATTGTAGTATAGATATATTTGTTCTTTTTTTGTGTCCACGATGTGTGAAGAACTCTTCTGTAGCATTTACATTCAAAGGCATTTATGTGTTTCTCTGCTGTTTTATTAAGTGTCCAGGTCTCACAGGCATATGTTGCGATGGGAAAGATGCATGCCCTTAACAAATCTTATTTTTGTGGTTCTGTCTGCTCCTCTCCATAGATTCTTTAGTTGTTTTACTTTCTGAAGAGCGATAGATGTCCTCCTTTTAATTTCCATCATTGTACCTCCATCATTAGTTAGTAGTGATCCAAGATATTCAAAACTCTCCACTTCTTCTAGTTTTTCCTCATTGATACATATTTCATCTGCCTTGTTTGTTTTGTCACTTGTCATCAATTTAGTTTTCTTTGCATTAAGATAGAGGTTTTGCTCTTCGCTGTTCTTACGGACTGACATAATTAGTTTTTCCATTCCTTTTTGTGTTGTGGACTGTAATACTGTGTCATCAGCATATCTAATCTCT
Source organism: Achatina immaculata (assembly GCA_009760885.1). NCBI lineage: Eukaryota > Metazoa > Mollusca > Gastropoda > Stylommatophora > Achatinidae > Lissachatina > Lissachatina immaculata. The sequence goes on along the minus strand of CM019691.1, from coordinate 25,867,860 downwards.
GGTATTTTATAACCTGCAATTGTTATGGCATCGTAATATTCTTTGTCTACATCTTCTCTAACATTCCTCACTATATTTTCAGTATACAAGTTAAATAAATAGGGTGACAATATGCAGCCCTGACGGACTCCTTGTTTTATGTCAAACCAGTTGTTGTTTCACCATTTATTCTTACTGCTGCTTGTTGGTCTAGATATAGCAGTGATGTTAATTGTATCAAATGTGTTGGAAATCCCATTTTTTCCATTATTTCCCAAAGTTTCTGGTGTTGTACACAATCAAATGCCTTTGAGTAGTCTATAAAGGCTAAATTTAGATTCACATTAAACTCTCTGGATTTCTATATTATTAATCTTATATTGAAAATATGATATGATCTCTTGATCCTCTTCCTTACCTGAAACCAGCTTGGACCATATTGACTTCTTCTATTTTCTTTCGAAGTCTACCCATTATGATTTTTAACAGAATTTTACTGGCATGACTAATCAGTGCAACAGTTCTGTAGTTTGTGCATAATTTCAGGTTACACTTTTTTTTGACAGTGGTATGAATACAGTTCCTTTCCATTCTTTTGTCCAAATATCTGAAAGCCATATCTTTTTACATAGTGCGTGATAGATTGTTGCACATTCCTTTCCTCCTGCTTTAATAAATTCAGCTGTTATCTCATCACATCCTGGTGATTTACCATTTTTCATCAGACTCTTTATTGCCCATAAGACTTCTTCTATTGTCGGTTCGGGTTATTTCTCCTCCAATAATAATTCACACTGTTGATTTCTGCTTCCACAATCGGTTGTTTTATACATTCCTTTGCAGTATTCCTTCCATCTTTCTATAATTTCCTCTGTCTCTGTCAAAGTATTCACCATCTCATCTCAAATTACATTTAGCTTAGGTGTGACATTTCTCGTCAATGTCTTCATTTCTTTAAACATTTCATTATCTCTTCCACACTTCTAATGTTCTTCTATTCTTTCACAACAATCTTGTATGTATTGTTTTTTGTCTTTTCTTATGTTTCTTCGTACTTCTTTTGTTAAAGATTTATATTCCTCTTTGTTGTTGTTTGTCACTTTCCATTGCGTCTTCATTTCTCTACGTTGTTTTATCAGTTCTAGTGTACCTGCTGTAATCCATCCATTTGTGTGTGTGTGTGTGTTTTCTTTACTGGAACCATGTCTTTAGCTGTTGTTATTAAGATATCTCTGGCCTGCGTAGCCAATTCATCTGGTGTCATCTCCTCCTGTACAGCCATCAGGATTTTGAAACGGTTCTTCACTTCTATATCGTATTGTTCTGGTATTTATTGAAAGATCACACCGGGGTGGTCTTGATCCCGTAACTGTCTTTTTTTTATCTTTATCTTCATGTCTGCTATTAATAACTCATGGTCCGTGTCACAATCAGCACCTGGTATAGTTTTTGCTGATGTTATACTTGACCTCCACTTTCTTTGCACTAAAATGTAATCTATTTGATTCTTGGTTTTCCCATCAGGTGATGTCCATGTGTAAAGTCTTCTTGGATGTTGTTTAAAAAGTGTGTTAGCGATCATTAGCTGATTTTCCATGCAAAACGGCATTAGATTGTCACCTGCCTCATTTCTATGTCCTGTGCTAAATTTCCCTACAACATGTCCTTCATCTTCTGCTCTTTCTGTACCAATCTTTGCATTAAAATCCCCCATTATTAATACAATATAATTTTCCGTACCTGGTCTATTGTCGTTTGCATTGTGTTATAACAGTATTCTACTTCCTCTTCTTCTGCTGCTAATGTAGGTGCATATATCTGAATGATTGTTACATTTCTAGGAATGCCCTTAAGTCTGATTGTGAGGATTCTATCACTTACTGGATTGTAGCCTAGTAATGGTTTTGATGTTGATTTGTCCAAGTAAAAAGCCATTCCATTCTTTCCTCCTAATTCTCCACCTGAGTATATAAAGATATTATCATTCTTGCTCTTAAAGTGTCCTGATCGATGGAACCATCGATGTTCGCAGATTCCCAAAATGCGTATACCCGTTCTTTTCATCTCGTCACTTATTATTTGATATTTTTCCTCATACATACTTTTATATTCCATGTTCCTACTCTTATTTTTCTTTTTAGTTTGATGCAGGAGTTTTCCTTGGTAACACGGTCAGGATTTTGTCCGTCATCACAATTACTAGTACTGACCTCTGCCTCACACTCTTCCCCAGTGTTAAAATTAGATCTATCTGACCTGGGGGCATCACCACCAGATCTTTTTCCTATTTGACTTTTCATGATTGCAGTTTGGGTTTCTTGGTATATTTCCAGAAGATAGTTTACCATTGCTTTCCTTCCGGGCAGTGACTGTACTAGTCATTGATCGTAGCCATTGTCCCTACATTGAGATCATCTGCCTACCATCATAGAATGGTGACCATAACCAACATTATCTGTTGGCTGCTCTCCCATTCTACCCACCACCTGCTCCCATGGCTTCACGTCACCCTGATCGGGGGGCTATACGGGTACTCCACCTTGCCCAGGGGTGTCCGGTAGACTGACGGAGGTAAGGAGGCGTCTTACTTCTCCTTTGATAGGGCATACCCCTACCCCGCTAACTTGCTTTCTGTGGTAGGAACTGAAAAACATGCGAGGTAGGCCATTGGGACATGGAGATGCACAATACAGGAAACACTAAAGAAACTGGGAAAGACGTGGTTTGAGGTATCCCGACTTTCTCAGGACAGGGCTGGCTGGAGAATTTTTCTTGATGCCTTATGCTTCATTGGGAGTGTAGAGAACTGATGATGATGATGATGATGATGATGATGAAAAGCACATATGCAAACTTTCTAGTGGTTTATCTTCAGTAACTTACGAAATGCGTCAAAGGCAGTATTTGCCAGTTTTTGTTGGGTTTTTTTTAAAGACATGTTTCCACAAAGTTATAATCTTTCGACTGAGAAAAAGACACTGCTCGCTGAGACACCATCTATACCGGAAGCTGAAATTTGGCCAAGCAGGCCTACGCGCCTGCATCAAAAAGCAACGAATGCCACATCAAATCAGGCAAAGGACCTGGCCAGATCCCAAGCCCCTACAAGAGAAGCTCAAAGACAATTCTAAAAACCTGAAACGAACCGCCGCGTTTATGAGAGAAATTGGTGCCCTTGTCTGAAAAAAAAACGATAGAAGGAAGAAGAAGAAGAAGAGGCGGAGAGGAGAAGCAGAAGAGGAGGAGGAAGAAGAAGAAAGAAGGGAAAATGAAGAAGAAGAAGGAGAAGGAGGAAGAGAAGGAAGAAAAAGAAGAAGAAGAAGAGGAAAGAAAGAATAAGAAAAGGAAAAAAGAAAGAAAGAAAAGAAGAACAAGAAGAAAGAAAAGAAGTAAGAAGAAGAAGAAGAAGAAGAAGAAGAAGAAGAAGAAGAAGAAGAAGAAGAAGAAGAAGAAGAAGAAGAAGAAGAAGACAGAAGAAGACGGAAGAAGAATTGTTTGCACTTTCGCCAGGCAGTGAATATGAAAGTCGTTTCGCCTGATCTTTGTTCAGTTGTTCATTTCAGTTGAAAGTTTCTACATCTTTGATTGGAGAGGTTTTGCCAGTGATCTTTCAAGATGTGGTTATCAAATTGTGGAAGATGTGTTATATATGCTAGGGCAGTGGTCTCCATACTTCTTTACATCCAAGGACCACTTTTAAAACTAAGTATAACCTGCAGATCGCCATCTTATATCCCATATCGCATAATCCTTAATTGTTTTTATTCAATATATAGCACTTAATACCATCCTAATAACAGACCCATCGGCCATTTGATAATGCACTTGTCACCTGCAAACCACAGGTCACTGCGCTAGAAGATAAGGGAGGAAAATAATGTAAAAATTCTGACCATTGAAGTATGTTGAAACAATACAGAACAGACAAACAAAACTCTTAGGATATCTCGTAAGAGGAGAAAAATTATAGAAAATCTAATACATCAGTGAAAAACTCACGAGAGAGAGAGAGAAAGAGAGAGAGAGAGAGAGGGTGGGGTGGGGTGGGGTGGGGTGGGGTGGAAGAGAACTATATGTGTGTAGTATACAGGGTGTCTCGCACTCTTTAAATGCAGTTTGTTCCCAACATACTGTTCTGTACAATGAGTGTAGTTTGTTCTTAATACACAGTTTTATACATAAGCATATAGAACTAAATATGTAAATACATATTATAAAACTACTGTACAGAGTAGGCGCAAACGTCTCAGTGTGTCTCTTATATGTTCTCAACAGCGAGTGTCGAGTGTCCAGATATACAGGCTAGGTCCGCTGGGACGTAACAGAAGATCTGACCGATTCCTGCCGGCACAATTATTATTATTATTATTATTACTATTATTATTATTAATAGTAGTAGTAGTAGTAGTAATAGTAGTAGCAGTAGCATTAGCAGCAGCAGTAGTAGTAGTAGCAGTAGTAGTAGGAGTAGTAGTAGTAGAAGTAATAGTATTAGCAGTAATAGTAATAGTAGTAGTAGTAATAGTAGTAGTAGTAGGAATAGTAGTAGTAGTAATAGTAGTAGTATTAGTAATAGTAGTAGTAGTAATAGTAATAGTAGTAGTAATAGTAGTAGTAGTAGTAGTAGTAGTAATAGTAATAGTAGTAATAGTAGTAGTAATAGTAATAGTAGTAGTAGTAATAATAATAGTAGCAGTAGCTTGACAAGTCATATTCCTGACAATCCCCCCACCCAAAAAAAAACTTTATTTGCCCTCGGGTGGTTCTGATCCCCCCACCCCAACGCCATTTCTTTTATCTCCCCCCCCCCAGATCTTCACACCACCCTACGAGTGGTGGATGGTTGGGTGAAGGGAGAATTAGGGCAAAATGAACCACAAAGATAGATCATTCCAAACAGAAAAGAACAACTGAACAAAGAGCAGGCGAAACGATTTTCATATTCACTTCATCAAGGGATGTGATTCCCACTAAACTGGCTTCTATTAACAATGTCCTCTTCAGAGTTTCAGGCGGTCTGCCTCTTTTTCTTTGGCCTGTTGTGTTCCACTTTGTAGCTTGTTTTTGGGATTCTCTGGCTGTTTCTTCTCATCACGTGACCAACATATGTCCATCTCCATTTCCTGATCACCCATGAGACTGGTTGTTGTTCAGTCATGTGTCCTATCTCTGCATTGTTCTTTAATTCGTTCCACTTGATGCCGAGTATTTTCCTTAGGCATTTGTTTTCAAAAGAGTCTAATTTTTTTTTTCTATTTCTTTAGTTGTTTTCCAGCTTTCGCATGATAAATGAGGGTGGATATTACATTTGAATTGAATGATCTTAACTTGGTTTTTGTGCTTATAACTTTTGAGTCCCATATGTTCTCAAGATTCTTGAAGGTCGATGCCGCTTTTGCAATTCTAATTCTAACTTCCTTTCTTGTGGATTATAGCACAGCGTTATTGGGATGTGTGATCTATGGCCAAAGGAGGGTCCTGGCTTTCTAATCAAAAGTAATCAATGCCAGGTCCACGCTAGCAGTCATGTCAAATGTCAAGTCCACGCTAGCAGCAACAAACAAGCAGTCATGTCAAGTGTCAAGTCCACGCTAGCAGTCATGTCAAGTGTCAAGTCCACGCTAGCAGCAACAAACAAGCAGTCATGTCAAGTGTCAAGTGATTTCTTTGGTGGAACAAAAATACTTCATTGTCTTGTATCTAAGCGTAGTAAATAAAGAGAAATCTTTGAAAGAAATATTTTTTTAAAAAATCAAACTACACTATCTACGCGAGATTTAAGACTAAAACATATAGACAGCTAGAACCCGGAAAGGTTTCGAGAACATGTCTTTGCACGTTTTTCGCCCTTTTCCTTTTACCTTGTGCGCTTCTCACTTTTTTTTCACCGCCATTCATCTCATTTCTTGGTTCTAAGGACTGTTATTGCCGGAGGTGTGGTGGAGAATTCGCTCCAACGGCGTGCGTCTCAAATAGCCTCTGGCAGTCAAGTCCAGCTCCTGACCTTCTCGTGGCAGAACTGTTTAAACTGACAAGAGAAGGGGCGAAGGCGAATATCTGGCGCCTGAAAACCAGACACTTAGGGTAGATGAGAGGCACGTTTAGTAGCTCATCTACCGCTGCTGGCGAGATTCTTCAGCTGCTGTGCGTGGAGCGGTGCTCTTCCCGGCCAATGAAGAAAGGTGCAAATGGGGTTGCCGCGCGGCATTCTGCGGAGAAGGTAGTAGAAAGGATAAAGCGAAGCAAACAGTCAAATCACGGCACCTCTGGTCTGGAGGTCGGCCTCGTCCTAAATGCACTCATATCGGGTGAAATGCCTGAACCGGCTTAACCCAGAGGTTAAGACACTGCTGGCGAGACTCTTCTGATGCCGCGCGTGGAGTGAAGCTCCTCCCGGTCAAGGGAGAAACTGCGGAAAAGAAGTAAGGGTTGCTGTGCGGCGCCGATGTGAAAAAGTAACGGAAAGGATAAAGTAAAGTTTAATCGGTATGTCCAGTAGTATCGCTGCGAGAGCTACACATACCACGGCGCCTCTGCTTTAGAGGCCGGCCACGTCCGATACACCTACACTGGTGAAATATGCCTAAACCGGCATACACCAGGGGTGAAACTTGATGGCTAGACATGTCATGCCACCTCCGCTCTAGAGGTCGGTCATGTCCTAAACATGCCCATACTGGGATAATACGCTAAACCAGCTTAACCCAAGGGTGGAAGTCACTAGTGGCGAGGATTCGTCCTCCTGGATAAAAGCTCCATCCTGGTCACAACTAGGAAGGGTAGCGGCCACGACCATAAAATGCTGAAGTCGGAGACACTGGAACAGTGCAGTCTAGATAGGCAACCAGCTCTCACCCGGCGGGGATGTATGCGTATTCTAATCACGCTGAGGTTTTCCGGTGAGAAAGTCCAACTCTGGCCTGGGTGGGCTACCACCTTCCACCCAGCGGGGATATACTGATATTCAAAACCTCGATTTTCCGGTGAGAAAGTCAAACTCTAGACTAAACTGATGCAACGAAAACCACGATGTCAAGCAATCCTGCTTCTGAGACCCACCAAGAATACAGGCTCAAGCCCTGCGATACTCTGAACCTCTTGTGGTCCTCTCGGGGATCTCATGTGGTCCTTTCGGGGACCACACGGGGGACCACGGGACTTAACGAGGACCACGGGCGTAAATTCAGTAGGACCACAGGGCGGTCTTGGTGGTAGAAGCGAACGAAGAAGAAGAGTCTCATTTCTTTCCTTTTTTTTAAACGTCCATATAAAACTGTACCACACACCTGTATGAAGACTATATAAAACTGTACCACACACCTGAATGAAGACTGCAGTCAACCAGTATCCTGTTCTACGGCAGGCATCATAACACTCATCTCCCTCCATGCCAACCATTCCAATGTTGGACATCAGTTCTGCACAGGCTTTGGAAATATTGACCTCCACAACTGAGAAGCAAAGTAAACCCACGGCGGATTGTGTTCTGCATAATTTACAAATACCAAATAAAAATGCAAATCATCACACAAGCGCATGAATCTCTCTTCCCTTCCAAAGTCTTTATTTATGTTCGACTTATTTGCTGACTTGCTATATCAATAATTCTATGAAGCAATCTAGTTTTCCTTTAAATAAGTATACATCTGCTCTCAGAACATAGGACCGGCTTTGGGAAGAGAATACGAAATTGATATAGGTAGTCATTGAATCATGAGAGGGTGTTAAAAAAAAACCCACAGTATAATAAACTAATGTGTTTGGAATCGACCCCATCTCCGCGTTAATAATTATATCTTCAATTTCTTTTGTTAGCTTGGAGCTTGGGGCGTAAGGAAATGTATGGATAAAGGACTCTTTGTACAATGCGTCAAGAACAAAAACAAAACAAAACAAAAAACTACAGACACTATGTTTAATGTTAGATTAATCCACATTACTTTTAATGGAAGGCTTTTGATCTATTCGTTTGCTTGTCTGTTCACTGTTTAGACAAATGGCTTCATCGCTGTCGGGGCTGCTTGGTCGCTCGTTCCAGTTAACACTTCATAACAGGTGTCGCAGGCATATATATACACTCCAAGCGCCTTCAAGAACTTCCACGATACATTTTTCTAGAATTTTGCTCAGCCGTCTTATCTTATATCTTATATCCTTCCCGTGCCGTTAGACGTCACATAGGGCTCGCAAAGTAGTTCGCCAATTTTTCCTGTCTTCGGCGAGTCTTTCAACCTCATCAAAGGATTTTATGCCTGTTAACTTGGCCTCTCTTAATAATGTTCTCTTCAGAGTTTCACGCGGTCTGCCCCTTTTTCTTCGGCCTGTTGTGTTCCACTTGATAGCTTGTTTTGGGATTCTCTGCTCATTTCTTCTCATCAAGTGGCCAACATATGTCCATCTCCTTTTCCTGATCACCCGTGAGACTGGTTGTTGTTCAGTCATCTGTCTTATCTCTGCATTGTTCTTGAATTCATTCCACTTGATGCCGAGTATTTTCCTTAGGCATTTGTTTTCAAAAGAGTCTAATTTCTTTTCTATTTCTTTAGTTGTTTTCCAGCTTTCGCATGCATAAATGAGGGTGGATATTACATTTGAATTGAATAGTCTTAACTTGGTTTTTGTGCTTATAACTTTTGAATTCCATATGTTCTCAAGATTCTTGAAGATTGATGCTGCTTTTGCAATTCTGATCCTAACTTCCTTTCTAGTGTCACCATCTTGGTCTATGTAGCTGCCAAGGTATGCAAATTGATTGACAGTGCAGTCTAGATAGGCAACCAGCTCTCACCCGGCGGGGATGTATGCGTATTCTAATCACGCTGAGGTTTTCCGGTGAGAAAGTCCAACTCTGGCCTGGGTGGGCTACCACCTTCCACCCAGCGGGGATATACTGATATTCAAAACCTCGATTTTCCGGTGAGAAAGTCCAACTCTAGACTAAACTGATGCAACGAAAACCACGATGTCAAGCAATCCTGCTTCTGAGACCCACCAAGAATACAGGCTCAAGCCCTGCGATACTCTGAACCTCTTGTGGTCCTCTCGGGGATCTCATGTGGTCCTTTCGGGGACCACACGGGGGACCACGGGACTTAACGAGGATCACAGGCGTAAATTCAGTAGGACCACAGGGCGGTCTTGGTGGTAGAAGCGAACGAAGAAGAAGAGTCTCATTTCTTTCCTTTTTTTAAACGTTCATACAAAACTGTACCACACACCTGTATGAAGACTATATAAAACTGTACCACACACCTGAATGAAGACTGCAGTCAACCAGTATCCTGTTCTACGGCAGGCATCATAACACTCATCTCCCTCCATGCCAACCATTCCAATGTTGGACATCAGTTCTGCACAGGCTTTGGAAATATTGACCTCCACAACTGAGAAGCAAAGTAAACCCACGGCGGATTGTGTTCTGCATAATTTACAAATACCAAATAAAAATGCAAATCATCACACAAGCGCATGAATCTCTCTTCCCTTCCAAAGTCTTTATTTATGTTCGACTTATTTGCTGACTTGCTATATCAATAATTCTATGAAGCAATCTAGTTTTCCTTTAAATAAGTATACATCTGCTCTCAGAACATAGGACCGGCTTTGGAAGAGAATACGAAATTGATATAGGTAGTCATTGAATCATGAGAGGGTGTTAAAAAAAAACCCACAGTATAATAAACTAATGTGTTTGGAATCGACCCCATCTCCGCGTTAATAATTATATCTTCAATTTCTTTTGTTAGCTTGGAGCTTGGGGCGTAAGGAAATGTATGGATAAAGGACTCTTTGTACAATGCGTCAAGAACAAAAACAAAACAAAACAAAAAACTACAGACACTATGTTTAATGTTAGATTAATCCACATTACTTTTAATGGAAGGCTTTTGATCTATTCGTTTGCTTGTCTGTTCACTGTTTAGACAAATGGCTTCATCGCTGTCGGGGCTGCTTGGTCGCTCGTTCCAGTTAACACTTCATAACAGGTGTCGCAGGCATATATATACACTCCAAGCGCCTTCAAGAACTTCCACGATAAATTTTCCTAGAATTTTGCTCAGCCGTCTAGCCTACTCTTTATGCGATTTCCAACTGCTAGATGATTTTTAAAGTGCGCGACGATGCATGCGGACGTTTGGTCCCCCTATCTAGACACTGAGGGACCGTTTCGCTGAAGGATTCACGAGAAATAAAATGCCTGCCACGTCTGATGAAATTGGAACCTACAACCTCAAATAACGTATGCAGCGATTTTTAATATTCAGTATAACGCTGTTCTTCTCCTTCTTTCTTCATAATTTAGTATTTTACTGTGGAGAGGATCAGACTCAAATAAAATAAGGTCATGCATCCTTCCCATTGCAACCTATGCATGTGAGACCTGGACACAACAAACCAGCTGAGAAACACATAAATGCCTTTGAAAGTAAATGCTACAGAAGAGTTCTTCAAATATCATGGATACAAAACAGAACAAATATATCTATACTACAAGAACTTAATATTGAAGAAGGTTGGCTAGTAAAGAAGATTAAACAGAGAAAACTTAAATATTTTGGACATATTAAACGTCATGAGAATTTAGATAAGACCGTCTTGAAAGGGTACATAATAAGAAAAAGAGAGGAAGACCGACGTCAAGATGGCTGCAAGATATCGTTGATGATCCGCGAATGGATGCATCAGCAGCAGTGCATCTTGTTTGCAATCGAGAGGCCCACAGGAGAGCTGATAGGAAGGCAAAGTTCCGCAAAGGACATGCTAATGACTGACTCATACATGTGGCGTTGTCAGTGGCAACCCTACTTCGGATCATTCTGAATTGAAAACGTGGGCTTCAGTCTCAACTGAGTCTTTATTTTCTTTGTCTCTATGTTCACGCTGAAATGACGGTGGTTGATTTGTGTCATGGTTTACAGCTAAATTAAACATATGCCCCTTCGACATGACACATCATTTCTAGAATGTTTAGTCCTGCTTTACCGTCCCATCCCTATTCACTAGTGGATACACTAGTCTATTATCAATGTGCACTAAAGAAACTCAGAATAAAGTCTTAGTTAGCTTTGATTAGCCAACTTTGAGGGTGATTCGCCAACCCTGAGGCAATCAGAAGATATGAGTCTAAATATTTCTCAAATCTTAGTTAACGCATGAGCAAAAACACTTAAGCGCCCAAGACACGTTATCAGTATTTGTACATTTCAAAAATGAGTAAAAGTGATAAAGCGCTCGCACCTATGATACACTTCCCATCCAACGCTGAATGCGGTAACGGAAATCAGAAAGCGTGAAGCAACAGAAGGAGGGATTGTGAGCTAGTGCCGAGATACTAGAAGCCATCCCAGTCAAACGATGATGTTTTGTTGTGCGTGTTGTAATCTGCCACATTATCACCCCAGCATCATAACCCTCAAACCAGCCGCTTTTTTTTATGAGGAACTTCACGCAACGCAAAGGTTCCAAAGTCAACCAGACTGCGAGGATCTTGATTCATCGTGAGTCTTAACACGACTGTGGGTAATGTAGTCAACCGGGTTTCCCCGTGAAAAAACGGCAACCGGCTCTGTATACCGACTTGCTTATAATATAGCACTTTTTTGTTTTTTTGCTTGTGTTGTGTGTCCATTTTAGAACTGCACTGAATATATCGAAATATTTCACACGCTAAAACATGTTCAGAATCACACAATGTATTTCAAAGTCAGCGGCCATTAACGACATTTCTTATTCAACTGAAGTAGCACTAATCATAAACATATGCAAATTATACAGTACTATAAAGTTTGATGCAGTGCATATCTACGCTCTTCGACGGACTTTATAACAAAAGAATGAGCGATTACTCTTATAATTTTGTGAACTCTATTTAGTTTTATATTTATGAAAAATGGCGACAACGACGACGACAATGATGATGATGATAATAAATGTATCTCTCTCTCTCTCTCTGAACCTTAAGTGCCCAGGGCACATGGGGCTTCCGCAAGGGTTTTCCACAAATGCCTGTCTTTCGCCTTTTTTTCTGCTCTTGCCCAGGTGAGCCCTCTATTGCTCAACATCCTTTCTGTTCTATGTCTCTTTTGGTCTACCCTTACTTCTGCTCCCCTGTGGTGTCCATCTTAGTGCTATTTTTGGTAGTGAGTTGTCAGTCATTCGGAGCACATGTCCCAACCATCGCCAGCGTCTTTCCTCAATAATTGTTGTCAGTGGTTTCATCTGCATTTCTGCCAATAAGATGTTATTTCTTATGGTGTTTGGCCAAAATATTTTTTTAATTCTACGTAAACATTTAGTCTGGAAAGAATTCAACTTGTTTTCTATGGTTTTGGTGATTTTCCAGCATTCACTACCATAGGGTAGTACACTTAGAACATTACTCTTAAATATCTTGATTTTCATATTTATGCTTAGTTTATTTGATTTCCATATATTCTGTAGCATTGCAAAAGCCTGGTTTGCTCTAGTAAGTCTGCTGTTGATGTCCTCTGTGCTGTCTCCATTTTCTACTACTCTGCTGCCAAGGTATACAAATTCGTTGACCTCCTCCACTAACTTGTTATCTACTCTGAGTACATTTCTGTTGTTCACATTTTGCTTCATTAACTTTGTCTTTCCTACGTTGATCTTTAGTCCTATGTTGTTTGCATTCTGGTTAACTTGTTTATTTTATCTTGCATATCTTTGTGACTGCTTGATAATAGACAAATGTCGTCCGCAAAGTCAAGGTCCTCCAGCACTGTGTTAAGGGTCCATTGTAATCCTCTGCGTTTGTCTGATGTTGCCTCCTTCATTAACCAGTCTACTGCCAAGATAAATAATGTTGGTGATAGTACACATCCCTGTTTCACTCCTGTTTGTACCCTAAAGCTGCTGGAGGTATGTTCTCCACAGATAACTTTGCACTGAAAACCCTCGTATAGGGCTTTGATTACATTAACTATTTTATGGGGGAGGCCATGCCATCTTAGGATTTTCCACAGTGCATCTCTGTTGACACTGTCAAAGGCTTTCTCAAAATCTATGAATAATGCATATGTTGTGCTATGCCACTCATTTGCCTGTTCTAATATTTGTCTAAGTACAATATATGGTCTATGCATGATCTTCCTTTCCTAAATCCTGCCTGCTCTTTCCGAAGTTTTTCCTCAAGTATTGGTACAATTCTGTTGATGATTATTCTGCAAAATACTTTACTAGTGAGTGGCAGTAGGGTAATGCCTCTCCAGTTCCCGCAATCTCTGAGGTCACCCTTCTTTGGTAGTTTTACTATAAGACCAGTTTTCCACTCCTCTGGGGCTTTTTCTAAATCCCAAATTTGTTGTAATATCCGGCAAAGTTGTTTTGGTGTTTCTGTTTCTTCTGCTTTCAACATCTCAGCAGTCACTTCATCTTCACCTGGTGCCCTGTCTGATTTTAGCATCTTTATCGCCTCTTTTACTTCATTTATTGTTATTGGTCCTGTATTGATGTTTAGTTCCGCTTTTGCTTCAGGTATATCTATTGCTTGTGCTGCTTGTGTTCTGTTTAGTAGGGTGTTAAAGTGTTCCCTCCATCTTTCAATTTTTTCTCTTTCTCCACTGACCAGTTGTCCATTTTGTGTTCTTACTGCACTTTCACATCTTGTATTGAAGTTACCTGTCATCTGCTTTGTGATTTTATATATGGTTTTCATGTCATTTGTATATGCTGCTTTCTCTGCTGTCTCTGCTAAGTTGTCATAATACTGACGTTTATCTTGACGGCATGATTCCTTCACTTCTTTGTCTTTTTGTGCATAATTACTTAAAACTCGTTCTTTAAGCCGTTGTGATTTGGTGTTCAGTAATTTTTTCTTGATTTCTTTTCTTTGCTCTATCTTTTCCCATGTGGTGTCACTTATCCATTCCTCTTTTCTCCTTTTCCGATATCCCAGCACCTCTTTTGCTGTTTCCTGTAGTGTTTTATTGAACTCTAATATGGACATTTCTGCTTCGTCTTGTAGGACACTGAAGCAGTTCTTAAGTATTATTGAGAATTCATTTCTTGTTTGCTGGTCTATCAGTTTTCTTGTATCAAAATGTATCTTTCTGTGTTCTCCGATTCTGGCTTTCCTTAATTTTAGTTTTATTTTTGCTACCAGAAGGTTGTGATCACTTCCTATATCTGCTCCTTTCCTTGCTCGCACATCTTGTAGTGACCGTTTCCACTTGTTGTTTATTAGTATGTGATCGATTTGGTTTTCTGTGGTTTTATCTGGTGACCTCCAAGTCACCTTATGGATGTTTTTGTGTTGGAAAATTGTCCCTCCGATGGTCATCATGTTTTCTTCACAGAAACTGCACAGTCTTTCTCCATTTTCATTTATTTCTCCGATTCCTTCTCTTCCCATGATTCTTCTTCTATCTTCATTTCCTTCACCTACTTTTGCATTGAAGTCGCCCAAGATGAGTAGCATATCATGCTTGGGTATTGTTTCTACTGTGGCTTGGAGGCTGTTGTAAAAATCTTCTTTTAATTCCTCTTCAGCTGCTTCTGTTGGTGCATAACAAACTATAATAGACAGCTTCGTGAATCTTGAGTTGAACCGTGCATATAATAATCTCTCATTTATTGGGGTCCATTTCAGCAATGCTCTTGATGCTTCTTTTGTTATAATCAATGCTACTCCTCCTTCATGAAGATCTTCTTTACCTGACCATATTATTGTATCTTCTGTGTGCTGTGTTGTTAATTTCCTTCTGCCTTGTCCTGTCCATCTTGCTTCTTGTATTCCTAGTATGTGAGACCTGGACACAACAAACCAGCTGAGAAACACATAAATGCCTTTGAATGTAAATGCTACAGAAGAGTTCTTCAAATATCATGGATACAAACAGAACAAATATATCTATACTACAAGAACTTAATATTGAAGAAGGTTGGCTAGTAAAGAAGATTAAACAGAGAAAACTTAAATATTTTGGACATATTAAACGTCATGAGAATTTAGATAAGACCGTCTTGAAAGGGTACATAATAAGAAAAAGAGAGGAAGACCGACGTCAAGATGGCTGCAAGATATCGTTGATGATCCGCGAATGGATGCATCAGCAGCAGTGCATCTTGTTTGCAATCGAGAGGCCCACAGGAGAGCTGATAGGAAGGCAAAGTTCCGCAAAGGACATGCTAATGACTGACTCATACATGTGGCGTTGTCAGTGGCAACCCTACTTCGGATCATTCTGAATTGAAAACGTGGGCTTCAGTCTCAACTGAGTCTTTATTTTCTTTGTCTCTATGTTCACGCTGAAAATGACGGTGGTTGATTTGTGTCATGGTTTACAGCTAAATTAAACATATGCCCCTTCGACATGACACATCATTTCTAGAATGTTTAGTCCTGCTTTACCGTCCCATCCCTATTCACTAGTGGATACACTAGTCTATTATCAATGTGCACTAAAGAAACTCAGAATAAAGTCTTAGTTAGCTTTGATTAGCCAACTTTGAGGGTGATTCGCCAACCCTGAGGCAATCAGAAGATATGAGTCTAAATATTTCTCGAATCTTAGTTAACGCATGAGCAAAAACACTTAAGCGCCCAAGACACGTTATCAGTATTTGTACATTTCAAAAATGAGTAAAAGTGATAAAGCGCTCGCACCTATGATACACTTCCCATCCAACGCTGAATGCGGTAACGGAAATCAGAAAGGGTGAAGCAACAGAAGGAGGGATTGTGAGCTAGTGCCGAGATACTAGAAGCCATCCCAGTCAAACGATGATGTTTTGTTGTGCGTGTTGTAATCTGCCACATTATCACCCCAGCATCATAACCCTCAAACCAGCCGCTTTTTTTATGAGGAACTTCACGCAACGCAAAGGTTCCAAAGTCAACCAGACTGCGAGGATCTTGATTCATCGTGAGTCTTAACACGACTGTGGGTAATGTAGTCAACCGGGTTTCCCCGTGAAAAAACGGCAACCGGCTCTGTATACCGACTTGCTTATAATATAGCACTTTTTTGTTTTTTTGCTTGTGTTGTGTGTCCATTTTAGAACTGCACTGAATATATCGAAATATTTCACACGCTAAAACATATTCAGAATCACACAATGTATTTCAAAGTCAGCGGCCACTAACGATATTTCTTATTCAACTGAAGTAGCACTAATCATAAACATATGCAAATTATACAGTACTATAAAGTTTGATGCAGTGCATATCTACGCTCTTCGACGGACTTTATAACAAAAGAATGAGCGATTACTCTTATAATTTTGTGAACTCTATTTAGTTTTATATTTATGAAAAATGGCGACAACGACGACGACAATGATGATGATGATAATAAATGTATAGTTTGTTATTTTTCCCGTTAATTTATAAATTATTGTTAATGTCGCTTAAAATTAACGTCCAGACATGTTAAAGCTTACTTAAATTAATGGGGTTTACCGTGTTAAATGATAATTTGAGAACTGGGTGGCTTGGCAACGGATGATATTGCACGGGTGGACAAAAATTCGTACAGCCAGGCCTGCGGATACTCCAGTTCTTGTTAAAGAACAAGTCGAGACGGATGATTCCGTCATTTTTTTTTTTTTTTTGGTAGGTCAGTATTTCAAGCTGCTTGTATTTATTTGAACTAATGACGTAGTGTCCTGAAGTGTCCAAATATATTCACTGCTCCACGAATATTTATAGCAGTTTTTAATATTTCCAGTGATAGATGTATCACGAGAAAGAAGCTTCCCAAAGTTAAAATAAGTTAACAACTGATGGTCTAATATGGGCCAATATAGGCTCTGTAATCTTGCAATATTATCAGCTGACTGCGAGCAGCAAGCACGTAGAATACTGAATCTTTTGTGATGGAATTTTCAGAACAAAAAAGGCAGAAAAACGAATCTTTAAAATACAGTATATTAGATATTTGTCAAATATATTCTTTAATTTGTTATTCTGAGTATTACTTTGTATAGCGTAGTATTCTCATTAGTATTATGTATATGTGTAGAACTTTTTTTTCTTTGAAGTAATTTTCTTTAGATGCGGGTCCCATACAGTCATACTGCCTAGAGACCCTCGCTAGCTACTTTCGGCCTTGTTTGACAGCGTTCAGCTTTTGGTACAGAATCTAGCTCGTCGATTACGTATCTTACAATTTCGTGATTTTCTTAAGTTCATCCTCTTATGAACACCACATTTAATTGAAAACTATTATGGCTATCCTTGCTCGCACATCTCATTAAACAGGTCCATATATGACTATTGATTCGATTGCTCCCCCACACGTAGATCCTTTAACAGAGTGCAAACAGTTCCACGTTATGTAAATACTGGTTAATGTCACACATGAAGATGTGAAGCTGCGAAGAAAGGCTGCCGTTGCCTCCATTGTTCTCCCTTGTAGTATTATGTATTGAGCAACTGACATCTCACTGGCAACCATTTTAACTCTCACAGTACTGTGTGCTGTTTAAATGGCCTTTAAAAAATGTAGCTGGAAGTTCATCATTTTATGCCATAATTGCTAAAAGCTTCATCGCACATTGCACATTTTACCTGCTATATATCCACGCTACAAGAATTTAATACTGAAAAAGATTAGTTAGTATAGAAGATTAAACAGAGAAAACTTAAGTATTTCAGTTATATTAAGCGTCATGAGAACTTGGAGAAGACAGTCTTGGAAGAGTATATAATGGGGGGAAAAAGAGTGGAAGATCAAGGCGAAGATGGCTACAAGACATTATTGATGATTTACGAATGGAGGCATCAGCAGCAGGACATCTTGCTTACAACCGAGAGGTGTTCAATAGAGCTGTTAGAGAGGCAAAGTCCCGCAAGGGACATGCTAATGAATGAATGAATAAATGAGGGAATGACATGTCATATTTGACAACGAAAGTGTTAATTGTTTTTCCGTGTTGTTTTGTAGATTAAGAGTTGGTACACCATATAACAGAATGACTATTTCTCTATTCAAAAGGACCCACTGAAATGGTATGACCACTGGTTTGATTAAATCTTCTTGTGGAGTACAGTTTCTTCTTATAAATTTCTTCTTGTTGTTGGTGTTCTAAAACCACCTAATTTTCTATATTATACACTGAGAAAATACAACAAGATACCCAGGCTTCCAACTCCACAAATAATACAGATACAAAAACTTAAACATAACTTGGCAGTCTTCCAACCAAAACAAACTGGTCAACAATGAGAATTCCAACAAAGCCAATTGGTGTAGTTTATCATCAGACAACACACATTTATTAATGGACAAAATGAGGGGTGAAATCATAATGATGGGAATGTAGCCATCAGGCTGAGCAAAATTCACAGTAACAAATGCCCGGCGTGAGAGAACTCTACGCCATATGGGCGAAAACCTTACAATGTCCTATACACATAAAATCATACTCACAACATTCCACCTTAAACCTCAGCCATCAAGAAACCTAATTCCTCCAACTAACTACCAACAAATTGCCACTGCTAGAAACTCTTCCTAAACGAGATTCCATCTACATCAAAACTACTAATGTTCTTCCTACAACACAAACAAGCAAGGCTCCTGCTACAACAAACAAGTAAGGCTCTCCCTACCACATTCTAGAGTCAATCACACAACCTTTCTCTAACACATTCTGACCACAGACTAACTTTCTCAGCCCATGCATACCTCCCGCTCAACTCAACCACGTGACTTCGAATTTTCTTGAACCACGTGCTTGGCACACGGTGATGACCACAACTACAGGGCTATACACAATACACTCTGTACAGAATTGTTATTCTGTTACACACCATACTGTTGTCATAGACGCTTATCTAGAGCCATCAGACACGTGACTATGCACACTGAAACACATGTATAGGAAGCAACAGGTCAGTGAGAGGGGTGTAGGTCGCCCATGGACTCAGGCTGGGCCTTGTTTGGTAGAATTAGATGCATAACATAGTATAACACCATCTTACATTTTACATCCTTCCAGTGCTGTTAAATGTCACATAGGGCTCGCATGGTAGTTCGCCAAGTTTCCGTTTTTTGAGAGCTTTTTGGAGAGCATCAAGGGATTTTATGCCTATTAATTTGGCCTCTCTTAACAATATCCTCTTCAGAGTTTCATGTGGTCGACCTTTGTTTCGCTGGCCTGTTGTGTTCCACTTGATAGCTTGTTTTATGATTTTTTTACTGTTACTTCTCGTCAGTCAGTCAGTCATTTCCATATGCCTCTCGAAACTTTGCCTCATTAACAGCTCTCCTGTAGGCCTTTCGGCTATAAGCAAGATGCCCTGCCGCTGATGCATCTATTTGCAGATCATCAACGATGTCTTGCAGCAATCTTCGCCTGGGTCTTCCTCTTTTTCTTTTTCCTATTATGTATCCTTGCAAGGTCTTCTCTAAATTCTCATGACGTTTAATGTGTCCAAAATATTTAAGTTTTCTCTCTTTAATCCTCTTTACCTTCTTCAATATTAAGTTCTTGTAGTATGGATATGTTTGTTCTTGTTTTGTGCCCATGATATTTGAAGAACTGTTCTGTAGCATTTATATTCAAAGGCATTTATGTGTTTCCCAGGTGTTTTGTTACGCGTCCAGGTCTCACAGGCATGTTGCGATGGGAAAGATCCATGCCTTTTAAAATCTTATTTTTGTAGTTCTGTCTACTCATCTCCACAGATTCTTTAGTTGTTTTACTTTATGAAGAGCAATAGATGCTCTCCTTTTGATTTTCCTCATTGTATCTCCATTGTTAGTTAATAATGATCCAAGATATTCAAAACTCTCCATCTCTTCCAACTTTTCCTCGTTGATATATATTTCAGCTGCCTTATTTAAATGTTTTGTCAGTTGTCATCAGTTTAGTTTTCTTCGCAATAATACAGAGATTTTGCTCTTCATTATTCTTACAGACTGACATAATTAGTTTTTCCTTTCCTTTTTGTGTTTATTCTCATCACGTGACTTATATATGTCTATTTCCTTTTTCTGATCACCCATAAGCCATGTTGTTCGCATATCTGTCTTATCTCTGCGTTATTCTACAATTCCTTCCAATTTTATATCCAGTATTTTCCTTAGGCATTTGTTTTCAGGATAGTCTAATTTCTTGTCTATCTCTTTAGTTGTTTCCAGCTTTCGCATGCATAAATGAGGATGAACATTGCATTTGAATTGAATAGTCGTAACTTGGTTTTGTGCTTATAACTTTTGAGTGCCATATGTTCTTAAGATTCTTGAAGGTCAATGCGGCTTTTGCAATTCTAACTTCCTTTCTGCTGTCACCATCCTGGTCTATATAGCTGCCGAGGTATGCAGATTGGTTTACTTTTTCAACAGCTGCTCCTTCAACGTATATTTTTCCTTCTTGATTAATGGGAAGTTTTATTACTTTTTAAAAAAAATTAATTTCAAGTCCTATTTTGCTAGCCAGTGAAGACAGTGTATCTCTTGCATCGAATCAACATTGTCACTGATAAGAGTTATGTCATGTGCAAAATCAAGATCTTCTAATTGGGCCCCATGTACCTAATCAATCCCTGTTTTACCTGTTCAATATATTTTTTTCATTATGAAGTCCATGGCAATTCCCGAAAAAAGTGAGATAATATACATCCTTGTTTAACGCCCGTTTCAATCTGGAACCATTCACTCATTCCTTCTTCTGTGTTGACCGCACAAACATATCCATTGTAGAGATCCTTAATGATGTTGACAATTTTAGATGCTAGTCTATACAGTCTTAAAGTTCTCAGCAGTGAATCTCTGGGTATGATGCCTTTTTTAAAAGTCTAAGAAATTCAGGATTAATGGTTTTTGCTTTTCAATATGTTCTTCAAGTATTACTCTTAGAATAAAGATCTGGTCTAGACAGCTTCTTCCTTTTCGAAATCCTGCTTGTTTTCTCTTATTTCTATATTCACTATATCTTTAGTTCTATTCAGAATGAATTTGCAAAATACTTTTGACACAACTGATAGTAAAGTTACTCTCCAATTAGTGCAGTCGCTAAGGTTGCCTTTATTTTTCATTTTTAAAAATATTTTAACAATGATTCGGTTTTTTTTTTCAATTTAGAAGGGACCTATTCTTCTTTCAGAACCTTATTAAACATTCTCTGTAGTTGTCTCATGTTGTCACTGTTAATAGCTTTTAACATTTCGGCTGTTATTTCATCTTCACATGCAGCTTAGTTGTTAGCCATTAGATTCACTGCTGTTTCAATTTCGTTCAATGTAATTTCATCTAGTTTGATATTTAGTTGTGAGGCTGGTAAGTCGGTTTCAGAGTCTATCACTTCTTTTGGATGTGGTCGATTTCTTGTAAGTTTAACACCATAGTGGTGAGAAAGGCAGCTTTTGGTACAAAATCTTGCTGGATGATGGCGGTGAGCAAAGCGATCAGAAGGTGGCAGGAAGCCTGGACTACATATTAAAGAGTGGCTAAATGATTCTGATACAGGGTAGAAGTACTTGTTCGCCATCTCGCAAAATTCCTCGGTGAGACTTTGAGAAGTTGTAACGGAGAAACTCCCAGTTGTAAAGGAGAAACTCCCAGCTGTAACGGACCAATTCCCAATAACTGATTTGGGTGAAAGAATGTTACTGGATAAGAGCGGACAACATTTTATATAGTTTCGGACACTTTAGATTTGACTCTGCCATTCTTAGATTTCTTAGACTTCTTCTTTGTCATCGTCGTCATCGTCCGCGTCGTTCGCCCTAAAAAAGGTGTTGATTACCTTGTGTCCACATTTTCTAGATGGGTTTGATGTCTACGCCTTTCGACCCTACATATACGACTTAAGCACGGCTTATTTTTAAGACCCGGGTGTCTGAGTGGCGAAGTGGTTAGTGCACTGATCTCTCATGGCGAAGGTTGGGGTTTCGAATCCAGCCTGAGGCACCCCAGTCACCCAGCTGTAGAAATGGGTACCTGACTTCAAAAGAAGTTGGGGAAGGAAAGGCGGCCAGGCGTGATACTGACCTTATCACCCTCTAGTGTGCTGACAGGTCAAGGAAAATATGGGCACTAACACCATATCCCTATGTGCCTCTAGGCATGACATGATTACCTTTTTTAAGACCGTACTCACTCTGCCAGTTATACGGTTGTAGGCTTTACCTCAGTCCCAATCCTCGTATAAGTACATTTCAAATGTCGCTATTTCTATTAATTCTTACGCATTGATGGACACGTACATTAATCAATTTGCCCAACTCTAATACTAAATACTCAGTATTGACAATAATAACATTGTAATTTCAATCGTAACATGTTGTTGCATTTTATAAAAACGTTTCTCGTATTTTTTAAAAATACGAAATACTTAGCCTTGAATCAAATGAAAACATTGTTCAAAATACGAGGTATTCTTATAGTTTTTTTTTAACCTTGTTTCAGTATTAACTCTAGTGTTCGCCTTAATGATTGCAGGACAGCGGGCTATGTAATAGAATAAATTCGCGTATATGTGTACACATATGACCATAATTAACGGATGATTGTGACATCTTCGGCCAATCAATGGGAATCGATTACAACTACAGGGATTATTCACAATTGGAGCCTGAAGCGTAGGAGGAAGAACCTATGTGAAATATTTAAACAAGTTTATTTCTCGCCGGCTTTGAAAGCGCGGAAGCGCAATTAATTATCTACCGCTCATGTGAGAGGGGAGAAAAAGAGTTAATCAGGAAAATCGCTGGAACTGTTAATTAACTCTTACTTAATAAGTAGTGTTATTTGATATATGTTATCGTAATTCCTTCATGCGACATATTATTACTGGCATAATGTATATGATTTTGCTTATAGGTAAGTACTAGTACTTTCTCAATTTTATGATTTTTTCATTCTCTGTTTCTGGGAAGAATCTTATAAAGTTCCTTCTACAGTAAAGTTAATGGTAGCCCCATCATACCATAAGGGAACCTGGGGGATATTGTGCTTGTGCCCATAATTTATTTGACCAAGTCGGCACACCAGAGGGTGATGAGGTTCAGCATCACGCCTGACCATCGAAAATCTCCAGAAGGAAGAAGAACCAGATTTCCATTTCTAGAGCTGAGTGACTGGGATGGCTCAGGCTGAAACTTAAAACACCCATTTTCGTCATCAGAGACTAGAACCATCGCCACTTCGTTATTCAGGTGCCCAACCTTGCGCAAAAAGAGACGATTATTATGATTATATCGGATAATGAAGATAAATAATGAAGAAAAAAAAGGATGTGTGTTTAATTACAATTAAATGAAGAAGGCAGTCCACATTAACCGGATACTAAGAGAAATAGGTAAAGAAAGCTAGAGGTAAACATGTTACGTCCTATGGAGGCATATGGTGTGGGTGCCCATATTTTTCTTTGACCGTCGGCATACTAGAGAGTGATGTAGTCACCACCATGCCTGACCGCCTTTCCTTCGCCAGTTTCAGAAAAACTATAGTACCCATTTCTAAAACTAGGCGGCCGGGGACCCTCTGGCTGGATTCGAAACCACCGACCTTCGCCATGAGAGACTGGTGCACTAACCGTTTCGTCACTCAAACGCCTTTAAGGAGAGAGTTTGGAGCTAAAAAATATTATAAAAATTACGATAAAATGAGAAGAGAAGACAGAGGAAGGCTGAAAGAGAAAATTACGATTGGAAAATCTGATGCGACAGCACAGTAGAACCTGAAAAAAAGTTTTGATAGAATATATAAAAAAGATTTAGATTTATAGAGAGGTATAAATGCTCACGCAGTTTGATGATGATGATGATGATGATAATGACAGAAACATTTTATTATAATGCTCTAATATACCCATATATCCATTCATGTTACTCTGGTACACTCTATGCAACCGCCCTAGGCAAACGGCTATTAATTCTTCAACATCAAAGCATCCCAACTCTTCAACATCAAAGTATCCCAACTCTTCAACATCAAAGTATCCCAACTCTTCAACATCAAAGCATCCCCAGCTCTTCAACATCAAAGTATCCCAACTCTTCAACATCAAAGCGTCCCCAGCTCTTCATTATTAAAGTATCCCAACTCTTCAACATCAAAGTATCCCAATTCTTCAACATCAGTGTATCCCACCCACCCACCCCCAAAATAACATAAAGTGAGACATCGACACATACGCCGTAACTGACAATAACTGACAAATGACAACTGAGGAATCACAGTAATAGGTCTATTGACCCCTTCCACCTCCAGACATGAGACTAAACAAACGATCTGCTGTTTTTTACATTGTTAACTCCCTTCAGAAACTATAGATAGTTACTACTCAAACTTCCAGGGTAATTATTTTTGTAAGCGCCAAACTGGTTTCCAAGAGCATATGTTGACGCTTTGTACTGTTCTTCGCAGGCCTCCTACAACTCGTGCAAGCGAAACCCGTCGTCGACTCAAGCCAGTTTTCCTTCATAAAGGCCGGAGGGACCCGAAAGTTCGTTCTGTCCTTGTATACCACCGATTTTTTCACGGCCGGTAATTTTTGCACAAGTATCGGTAGCGAGATGCCACTGTTTCTAACCAACAACGAGTTCACTGCAACTTATGAATATCTAAATGAAAACTTTCCCGGCCTGCAGGTGTGGGTGAGAATCCTTATTGTCGTTAAGTCCAGTTTTGGGATGCATTACCGCTGGAAAAATGAATCATTCGACAACTCATTGTGGAGCACATTCGACCCTAACGGAGAGTGTATTGGGAATGGAAAGACTTCTTGCTGCGCCGTTATCAGATCAAATTCAAATCTTATAGGTCACTCGCTGGATCATCAGTTAATAGACAGCGACGTGCCATGCGTCAAGCGGTACTGCAACTTTCTCTGCGAAGCTCCAGATGATAAACAGGAAAACAAATGTCTTGGTGGATCTCATAATTGCAGTCACACCTGTATAGACACACAAAATGGATACAACTGCTCTTGTCCCAGTGGGTTTCAGCTTGATGTCGATGGAAGAACGTGCATAGATATTGATGAATGCACCAGTACCACATTTCGATGTGACCAGCATTGCCTGAATGAGATAGGATCTTTCAAGTGTGAATGTAGTTCTGGCTACTATTTACAGCAAATGTACTCGTGTGTGGATATCGACGAGTGCGAAACCAATGCGAGTGTGTGTGATCAAGAATGCTTAAATAGTCCAGGTTCATATGTGTGTTCATGTTACTCTGGATTTTCTAGTGCACCTGACAATCGAACATGTGAAGATATAAATGAGTGTGCATTGTATGAAACTTTTTGTCAAAGCCCCGGATTATGTGTTAACAATCACGGTTCGTACAGATGTGAGTGCCCATTTGGTTATGTGAAGGTAGGCACGAACTCTACAAACGCTACGTGTGAAGACAAAGATGAATGTGCTCTTGATCTCGTTTCATGTCCATCTTCGAGTGCATGCATAAATAATGTTGGATCTTATACATGCTCGTGTGTAGACGGTTATCAGCTACATGCAGAAAGTGGGTTATGTTACGATTTGGACGAATGTTTAGACGGCTCCCATAGCTGCTCACAAAACTGCATCAACATACCTGGTAGTTTCAACTGTAGCTGCCTAGACGGCTACGAGGGAAATGGATTCCAGTGTGAAGATATTGATGAATGCAACAATACCATTCCAGTCTGTGATCAGCTCTGTTCAAATTCACCTGGTTCATTTCAGTGTCTTTGTTCTGTCGGCTTTCTCTTTGATTCTTACTCCAAATCATGTACAGACATTGATGAATGTTCAAACGATGGGGCCAGATGTGACCAAGTTTGTAACAATTCTCTTGGATCATATTTGTGTTCCTGTCACGCGGGTTATTTTCTAGATGTAAATTATTCGTGCGTAGACATCAACGAGTGCATAGTTAGGTCCCATGGTTGCGAGCACGCATGTATAAACGTAGATGGCTCTTTTAAATGTGATTGTTTAATTGGCTATTCAACCAGACCAGAAAATTCTTCCGGTTGCCAAGATATTGACGAATGTTTGAATGAGCAATGCTCAGAGAATGAGAGGTGTATAAACACTGAGGGATCATTTCAATGCGCCTGTTCGGCTGGTTATAGATACGATGTTAATAACTCTAGCTGTGTGGACATAGAAGGATATTCGAAAGATGGGCATGGGTGTATTCAAATTAGCGCAGACTCCATGAGTAATTATTCTTGTCAGTGTCCAACTGGTTTCCAAGACTATGATGCCGTTTGCAAAGATATCGACGAATGCTCAAATCCACGTTTGAACACTTGCGATCAGCTGTGCGTCAACTCGGTTGGCAGTTTCACCTGCTCTTGCAACGAGGGCTACAGTTTGATCAACACCACGCTATGCGAAGACAACAACGAGTGTCAAGGTGGGAAGAGCTTCAGCTGCGAGCAAACTTGCCTGAACACTGAAGGATCTTTTCTCTGCGGCTGTGAACCTGGATATAGTTTATCCAGTGATGGTACGCATTGTTACGATATTGATGAGTGTAATAGTGAAGATAACATAAGCGGATCTGCCATCTGTGAGGGCAGCTGTGTGAATACTATTGGCTCTTATCACTGCTCGCGTTCCAAAGGGCTTCAGATGGCTGCAAATCTCACATCGTGTGTCAAACAGGAGGAGAAGAAGCACTGTAAGTGTCCCTGTCATACAATGCTCGGGGATTTAGACAAGCTTAAGAAGAGTCTTCTGGTCGACAAGACAAATTTGACTGCATTTAAAGGAAAGTTATACTGCGCTGAAGACTTTAGGATTTTCCCAAGAGTTCTTGGATACTCAAGCGTGCTCATAATGATCGCCTGCGTATCTGCTTTGGTCTTCAGTGACGTCTGTAGCTGGGTAGGGCATTCTAGATGCCCATCGCGTAAGAGACAACTAAACATGTAGCACAAAGTAACGGTAGCAGTAGTAACGGTAGCAGTCGTAGTAGTAGTAGTAGTAGTAGTAATAGTAGTAGTAGTAGTAGAAGAAGAAGGAGGAGGAGGAGGAGGAAGACATAGACGAAACGGATGCAAACAAAAATGATGATGAAAACATTTTTTCGGACATTTCGTATTCAGAGAAGACCTGCATGTTATAACAGCAGAAAAAAAAATGGAAATGAATTGGTCCTGTACCCAGAAACGACTACAACAAGATTACTAAAGCAGCCATGAAATGGAGGGGAAAGGAAGGTCAAGCAAAGGTTGCATGGCGGAGAACTGTAGATGCGTTGTGTACAGCATACAACACAGCTGGGGCACAATACAAATGTACAGCATACAACACAGCTGGGGCACAATACAAATGTACAGCATACAACACAGCTGGGGCATAATACAAATGTACAGCATACAACACAGCTGGGGCACAATACAAATGTACAGCATACAACACAGCTGGGGCACAATACAAATGTACAGCATACAACACAGCTGGGGCACAATACAAATGTACAGCATACAACACAGCTGGGGCACAATACAAATGTACAGCATACAACACAACTGAGGCACAATACAAATGTACAGCATACAACACAGCTGGGGCACAATACAAATGCTTGCCGCAGACCGTGAGAAGCTGGGAGAATTTGCTGCTGCTCTGCAAGACGTTATAGGGCATACTGGGCCTTGACTGCTTTGTCGATCACCGATGGATGGATGGATGGATGGATGGATGGATGGATTACATCCAAAAAAAGTTAAGGAAACAATAAATCTCAAACAACGTACAACAGAGGCAGATGCCATAGAAGCCACAGCCTAAAGAAAGAAAGAAAGAAAGATTTGTTAAAAGTTCTCAGTCGTAATCAAAGTGAAACAGGAGAAAGAAATGAAACCTTCATTTCTACCAAGCTCCATGTTTAACCTTTGCTAAATTTACGTTAAATTTTATAAATAATACTGTGCACAGCGAAGACTTTTTAAAATTTTCATTTATATTTTTTAGTGGATCATAACTAAAGATCTTTTTTTCAGAATAGTTCATTCATTTTATAAATTAATTGTTCATTAATCGATTTTCAAAGACGCAAAATAACCCCCCCCCCAAAAAAAAAAAAACACCAACAACAACTAAATAATAAAAGAACAGAAGAAGTGCTCTCGGTAAAGAAGTTTTTCATGCGTTAATTGGAAAAAAAATTTCTGAAATAATAAAGCTTGTCACGGAAATCCAGGACTTTTGTTCATAAAATTAATTGTTTATTGTACATTTCGGCTTGTGAACTCTGACACAGTCCTCCTACATACATACTGATTTACACGTGAATGTCTCTTTTTAATGAATATATCTAAGGAAACAGCTAGCTTCTGGTCAAGCTTCACTACTGTGGAGACCATGACGAGCTCTACCACGATAACCAGACTGAGCCAGCTACTAGAAGCCACCATCAGAGAGGTAGGATAGATACTTGTCCACCTCTGGTTCCCAGGCCATTCTTCTTCTTCTTTTACAGCCTTGGAAAAAAAGTGGGGGGGGGGGGCGCTGGTTGCCCTGTGTCTCCGTTATACCCTTTGTGGCCCGACATATCCGAACTTTTTGTCTCGGCGTAATTTGAGGGTCTGGTTCGCCTTCTTCTTGTCATCAATATTCACTTGGCCAGACTAGTGTCTGTTTCAAGGAACCACCACTGGGAATAGAACAGGGCCTTGGCTATCATTCGCCAACACTGAGGGCAAGGGGTCGTCAGCTGTGCTTCGCTGCTTCATTTAGTATGAGTACTGCATCTTCGACCTCGTTCGCCTACCCCTGATAACTGATCGGGTTACCAGCACAGTCATTTGTACTTCTCTCGCTAGCATGTGGTCGTGATAACGATAGCTAGCTATCGGCGACATTTTCATTCTCTGGGACAGATACAAGAAGGAGCGACGCCATCTTATTTCGCTGCCGGGATAGTTTCATCAGTAACCTTCACAACATCACTATTCCCACCGTCATCTAGATCGCCATTACAATAATTATTAGATCACAGTATAAACCACTGACATCCCACTTGACGATGAACAAGAGCAGGATGTTTCTGTAGTAGAAGGAATCACACTTTTTAAACTCCACATTAACCCATTTTGAACCAGTTACACTATCCGTAATACTTCTTTACAATTTGAGTTTTACATGTTCTGACATTGAAGTGGCTTTCTTTTTTCAATGAAAAATCTGCAAAACTTCCCATTGAATAAGTTTAAAACAGTCTACACTTAGACTAAAGAAGTGCTGAACTGACATTGTCAGACTCCCCAGATACGTTCACGGGCGATGCCGCCGTTGTTGTTCTATTTCCCTGAGAGCAGGATGTTCTTAGCAGCCGACTATAAGCTCTGAAGCACGATCATGGCATGGGACTTAGAGCTGGTTACAGGAGCTAGCTTGAAGATCTGGACTGGGTGAATCCAAAACTCCACCACGCGGCGCTTACGGCAAGCAGCCATGCTGAGCCTGTTACTGGGGACACCAACGAAGAGGTGGGACAGGATCTTGCCCAGCTCTGATCGGTTAGGCCTGATAACTGTACGCCATGCTAGACAAACAACAGAAAACAAACACTCATACACATACAGAGAGAGAGAAATAAAGAGAGAGAGAGTGAGTAAGAAAGAGAGATAGACTTCATACGGATTAAGTGGTGACCTTTGAGGTGCCCGGTACAGATCCTGTGTGCAGTGTCGATAGAGAGAAGCAATTAATTTTCTCAAATACCCTTCTCCCGAGTGATGCCAATCGTAAGGTGGGGTAGTTTCAGTAAGACGAATTTGCTTGTGGGTGGAAACAGATGCTGAAGTTCCAAGATGAAGGAAATTAGTTGTCTAAAACAGTTTCGCATACAGAAAATATAACCTATTCCATTTATACTCCCTTTTTTCACTTCTCTTATCCCTTCTCTTTTCCTCTGTCCTGCCCCGTTCTTCCTTTTTCTGTCGCTCTGGTGATTAGTCCATTGATTCCCAACTTCTTTATAACCAAGACCACTTTTCCAAATACATATACAAGTATGTTGCGGACCGCCAGCGTAGATGTAATGGCGCAATGCCATTAACCCTTAACCCTTAAGAAACAGGGTTTTCAGCATTTTTATTACCCTAACAGATATGAAATTTGTTACAGGTCTTGAACTCCTTATACAAAGTGCTGATACATCTTTATTATATATCATTGTGTTTGAAACTGGATGTAGTTTGATGTTCTAAACCTTAAAATGACATTTTTTCGAATCAGCGTGACTGTAGGCTCACAAAATGTAAATAAAGTACGGGATAAAAATATAACAAAAATAATGACAGTACTCTTTTACACAGAAGGTGAAAAAACAAAAAGTAATGGAATACTGGAGAACAAACTGATTATTTTATGAAAAAATATATCCATATTTTTGCACATTATATTCAAATATGAAGTCTATCTAACCAACAATAATGAAATGACAAGGTTTTTACATTGTCAACACTTGCAGTAAAATAGTTAGGAAAAAAAAACAAACTGTCAGATTCTGAAACTTGACTTCAAAACATAAAAATATTTCATTTTGACATAAATGACGTTATAAAAATGAATAAAACAAAACAAATCATTCATGTACCGAGTTCTACACTGAAAATAATTATGTCAGGGGACATATTATCAGGTGATAGTTCCAAATTTAGTAGCATTATGATTTATGTTAGAGAGATAAATAATTTCTCCATTTCTGAAAGCATAACTTTCACATTTTTATTGCCTAATATTTGTTTTTACTTCTCTCTACTAATCTGATACCACAGTTTGCATTTTTACTGATTATCTGTGATTTCAGGATCCATCTGCATGGCGAGGAAAAAAAAACATAGGCTTTGTTGTGACAGGCATATTGTCATATAATTATCCATATATTTTCTAACTCCCCAACAAGTTCTTCTGTAAAATCTAAATGTCCATGTTTAGATAGTCTTGGCAGTTCTATTATGTCTGGGTTCTTGTTCATCGTATCCTGAAATAAAATATATGCAGTGTCTGAAAAAAAAATGAAAATTTTAAAAAAAACTAACAGTTATTTGTCTTTCTCAAAGCATTATACACATTTATCACTTGATCACTTTTGTTCACCCCACCCATATGCTCATAATCCCTGACAAAATTTGGCTGTCTAACAAATATCTCCTCAAATTTATGTTAGTTCTTTTACTAATTAAACAATGTCCAGTTTTGTGAATCGTCGACATCAATACTACAGTCTTGTTATCCCTCACTGCACTCTGAGAGCTTCATTATTCCTTACCCATCTCATGTCCTTTCTGGCGGAATTCTTCCTTTCAGAAAACATGAGTAAATGTCACACTTTTATATCTAGCACCTGTTACTTCTATTACTGTTCTAATGACAGAGTTTTCATGGGGGCGTGGCATTCCATGATCCTTGTCATAACTGAATGTTCTGAAATTAAATAAAATATTCATAATAAATCTAATACGAATGCAGCGATTACTTAGAGAATAAGTAACATATATGTATTTCAGAGCACAGAGCGTACAAATACTGCCAGAAATATAGGTACAAGTTAACAACAACTTAATACTGCTGAAGCTCATTCAACTTTCTCACCTTATAACTAAGTAAGGTCCTACATTCACAGTCAATAACAGACTGCTCACATTTACTAAACTATGCATTCTCTATCTTAGTGTATTGTAAATAACACCTTAGTTTATTGCTAAAACAGCCTACAGTTATTAGTTATTATAAACAAAGTCCCAGTTCCACTTCTTCTCACTGACTCAGAAGTAAACTTACCTTGGCACGTGTGTCGTATTTTGTTAGTCTAATATTTTCTTCATCAAGGCTTCATCTGAAGATTTCTCATTTTCCACTCCTCTTCGTCACTTGAATTCAGTTCAGTTTCATACTCTTAATCTGAATCTGATTACATATTCTCTCTCTGAACCTTAAGTGCCCAGGGCACATGGGGCTTCCGCAAGGGTTTTCCACAAATGCCTGTCCTTTGCCTTTTTTTCTGCTCTTGGCCAGGTGAGCCCTCTATTGCTCAACATCCTTTCTGTTGTTCTTCTCCATGTCTCTTTTGGTCTACCCTTACTTCTGTTTCCCTGTAGTGTCCACCTTAGTGCTATTTTTGGTAGTGAGTTGTCAGTCATTCGGAGCACATGTCCCAACCATCGCCAGCGTTTTCCCTCAATAATTACTGTCAGTGGCATCATCTGCATTTCTGCCAACAAGATGTTATTTCTTATAGTGTTTGGGAAAAATATTTGTCTAATTCTTCGTGAACATTTAGTCTGGAAAAAATTCAACTTGTTTTCTATTGTTTTGGTGATTTTCCAGCATTCACTTCCATAGAGTAGTACACTTAGAACATTGCTATTAAATATCCTGATTTTCATATTCATGCTTAGTTTTTTAGATTTCCATATAGTCTGCAGCACTGCAAAAGCCTGGTTTGCTCTAGTTAGTCTGCTGTTGATGTCCTCTGTGTTGTCTCCATTTTCTACTACTCTACTGCCAAGATATACAAAGTCATTGACCTCCTACACTAACTTGCTATCTACTCTGAGTACATTTCTCTTGTTCAATTTTGCTTAATTAACTTTGTCTTTCCTGCGTTGATCTTTAGTCCTATGTTGTTTGCATTCTGAGTTAGCTTGTTTATTTTATCTTGCATTTCTTTGTGGCTGCTTAATAGTAGACAAATGTCGTCCGCAAAGTCAAGGTCCTCCAATACTGTGTTGAGGGTCCATTGTAATCCTCTGCGTTTGTCTGATGTTGCCTCCTTCATTAACCAGTCTACTTCCAAGATAAATAATGTTGGTGATAGTACACATCCCTGCTTCACTCCTGTGTGTACCCTAAAGCTGCTGGAGGTATGTTCTCCACAGATCACTTTGCACTGAAAACCCTCGTATAGGGCTTTGATTACATTCACTATCTTATGAGGGAGGCCATGCCATCTTAGGATTTTCCACAGTGCATCTCTATTGACACTGTCAAAGGCTTTCTCAAAATCTATAAACAATGCATATGTTGTGCTATGCCACTCATTTGCCTGTTCTAATATTTGTCTACGTACAAATATGTGGTCTATGCATAATCTTCCTTTCCTAAATCCTGCCTGCTCTTTCCAAAGTTTTCCATCAAGTTCTGGTACAATTCTGTTGATGATTATTCTGCAAAATACTTTACTGGTGAGTGGCAGTAGGGTAATGCCTCTCCAGTTCCCGCAATCTCTGAGGTCACCCTTCTTTGGTAGTTTTACTATAAGGCCAGTTTTCCACTCTTCTGGAGCTTTTTCTAGATCCCAAATTTGTTGTAGTATCCTGCAGAGTTGTTTTGGTGTTTCTGTTTCTTCTGCTTTCAACATCTCAGCAGTCACTTCATCTTCACCTGGTGCCCTGTCTAATTTTAGCTTCTTTATTGCCTCCTTTACTTCACTTGTTGTTATAGGTCCTGTATTGATGTTTAGTTCCATTTTTGCTTCAGGTATGTCTATTGTTTGTACTGCTTGTGTTCTGTTTAGTAGGGTGTTAAAGTGTTCCCTCCATCTTTCAATTTTTTCTCTTTCTCCACTGACCAGTTGTTCCTTATGTGTCCTTATTGCACTCTCACATCTTGTGCTGAAGTTACCTGTCATCTGCTTTGTGATTTTGTATATGGTTTTCATGTCATCGGCATATGCTGCTTTCTCTGCTGCTTCTGCTAAGTTGTCATAGTATTGACGTTTATCTTGACGGCATGATTCCTTCACTTCTTTGTCTTTTTGTGCATAATTACTTAAAACTTGTTCTTTTAGCCTTTGTGATTTGGTGTTCAGTAATTTTCTCATGATTTCTTTTCTTTTCCTTTATCTTTTCCCATGTGGTCTTGCTTATCCATTCCTCTTTTCTCCTTTTCCGATATCCCAACACCTCTTTTGCTGTCTCCTGTAGTGTTTTACTGAACTCTAATATGAACATTTCTGCTTCGTCTTGTAGGATACTGAAGCGTTTCTTAAGTACTATTAAGGATTCATTCCTTGTTTGCTGGTCTTTCATTTTTCTTGTATCAAAACGTATCTTTCTGTGTTCTCCGATTTCGGCTTTCCTTAATTTTAGTTTTATTTTTGCTACCAGAAGATTATGACTAATTCCTACATCTGCTCCTTTCCTTGCTCTCACATCTTGTAGGGACCATTTCCACTTGTTGTTTATTAGTATGTGATCGATTTGGTTTTCTGTGGTTTTATCTGGGGACCTCCAAGTCACCTTATGGATGTTTTTGTGTTGGAAAATTGTCCCTCCGATGGTCATCATGTTTTCTTCACAGAAACTGCACAGTCTTTCTCCATTTTCATTTATTTCTCAGATTCCTTCTCTTCCCATGATTCTTCTTCTATCTTCATTTCCTTCACATACTTTTGCATTGAAGTCGCCCAAGATGAGTAGCATATCATGCTTGGGTATTGTTTCTACTGTGGCTTGGAGGCTGTTGTAAAAATCTTCTTTTAATTCGTCTTCAGCTGATTCTGTTGGTGCATAACAAACTATAATAGACAGCTTCGTGAATCTTGAGTTGAAGCATGCATATAATAATCTCTCATTTATAGGGATCCATTTCAGCAATGCTCTTGATGTTTCTTTTGTTATAATCAATGCTACGCCTCCTTCATGATGATCTTCTTTACCTGACCATATTATTGTATCTTCTGTGTGCTGTGTTGTTAATTTCATTCTGCCTTGTCCTGTCCATCTTGCTTCTTGTATTCCTAGTATGTCTAGTGTGCATCTGTGCATTTCCTTGATGGTTTGTGCTAGTTTTCCAGTCTGGTTAATTATTCTTACATTCCAGCTGCCTATTTGCATCTTGTGTTTAGGTTCCAGGAGGTCTGCAGTTAGGCTGGGGACTTCCAGTGGCCAGCTTTCATCCACAACCTTCATAGGCTCAGTTTCCTGATAAGCATTTCTCCTTCTACCTGCATGTGTTTTTTTTCCCTTGCTTCTGTTTCTTTAGCAGTCTGATAGTTTTTTTTTTATCAGATAGGGTTGCTGGGTCTATGCCGAACCCTCCTTAGTCGCCTTTTACGATCATGCGTACAGTGGTCCTATTCTTTGCAGATCCCTGGTACCACACGGGGGATTCATACAACAAGAAAAGAAGGCCGGGTAGTAAAGAGGATTAAACAGAGAAAACTTTAATTTGGACACATTAAACGTCATGATAATTTAGAGAAGACCGTCTTGGAAGGGTACATAATGGGAAAAAGAAAGAGCGGAAGATCAAGGCGAAGATGGCTGCAAGACATCGTTGATAATCTGCAAATGGATACATCAGCAGCAGGGCATCTTGCTTACAACCGGGAGGCCTACAGGAGAGCTGTTAAGGAGGCAAAGTTCCGCAAGGGATATGCAAATGACCGAATGAGTGTTATTTAACAAATGACACTTAATACCAAGCTGATTATGAAGTCGCGGAACACATGTGGGGAACTCCTGGGTGAACATATTTAGACAAAGCCTGTTGGAGCAAAACTACACAAACCGACCGAAGTCAAAGGGAAACGATTGTGGTATTTTTTTGCTTCTCCAACTGGCAACATGAAGTCTTCAGACTAATCTACAAGCATAGCACTTCATGAATATCACAAAGTTGTGTGTTTTTTTAAAAAAAATCTGTTACTGGAATAGTTCGCCATCTGCAACAAAGATACACTGGTACAAGAAGTACCAAGAAACCATTGAATGAAATAATGATATCATCATCGGCTTTTTTACTTCCATCGGAAAACTATTAACCACATATATCATAGAATGAGTGGGAGAGAAGGCGCTGTCCAGTTTGGCAATCAGCGACCCATTGCTGACATGCTGGCGTCAGGGTTGGCGAACCACAACTGACCAAACCCCTGTCCCACCTCTCCGTTGGTACCTCCAATAACAGGCCTACCCTGACTAACGGGACAGGGATTGTCATAGTCTCCATGGCGGTGTAACGTGCTAAAGAAATACTGCGCATCCGTTCCTTATTAGCTGCACTCGGGGTCTGAAAAAAAAATTAATAATCACGATAATCTGCTCCACAGCTATACAATGATGTACCTTAACATTAGGCATTTCGTGAAGGACTTTATTGCAAGGAGGAGACCAAAAGGCTACGTCTACATATTCTTCATCCATTTTCCGTGTTTTTATTTGTTGTGTTGTTTTGTATGTGCTCCTTGAAAAAGACTTTTGCCGAAATATCGGATTGCTATATGTCCTTCATTTATACCTATTCGGTCCTAAGGACTGTAGGGTGGGGGATACGCTCTCCACTCCAATGGAAAGTCTCCAAGGCGTGCGTCTCAAATAGCCTCTGACAATCAAGTCCAGCTCTTGGCCTTCTCGTGGCAGAACTGTTCAAACTGATAGGAGAAAGGACGTAGGTGAATATCTGGCGCCTGAAAACCAGACGCTTCGGGTAGATGAGAGTCATATTTGGTAGCTCATCTACCGCTGCTGGCGAGATTCTTCAGCTGCCGTGCGTGGAGTGGGGCTTCTCCCGGCCAGTGAAGAAAGGTGCGAATGGGGTTGCCATGCAGCGCCACTGTGGAAAAGGTGAAAGGAAGGATTAAGTAAAGTAATCAGTAGTCTCGAGGTCAGGTCTGCTCAAACACGGCACCTCTGCTCTGGAAGTCGACCACGTCTTATTTGCACTCACACCGGGCGAATTGCCTGAACCAGCTTAACCCAGAGGTTAAGACACTGCTGGCGAGATTCTTCAGATGCCGCGCGTGGAGTGAAACTTCTCCCGGCCAATGAAGAAAATGCGAAAAAGCAATTAGGGTTGCCGTGCGGCGCCGATGTGAAAAGGTGATGGATAGGATAAAGTGAAGTTAATTGGTATGTCCAATAGTATCGCGGCGAGAGCTAACACATACCATAGCACCTATGCTCTAGAGGCCGGCCACGTCCGATATACACCCATACTGGTGAAATATGCCTAAACGGGCTTAAACCAGAGGTGAAACTTTATGGCTACTCATGTCACGGTACCTCCGCTCTAGAGGTCAGTCACGTCCCAAACACGCCCATACTAGGATAATATGCTTAAAGCGGCTCAACCCATGGGTGAAACTTACTAGTGGCGAGTATTCGTCTTCCTGGGCAAAAGCTCCGTCCTGGTCACCAAAAGGAAGGGTAGCGGCCACGACCACAAAATGCTGAAGTCGGAGTCACTGGACCAGTGCAGTCTAGATAGGCAACCACCTCTCACCCGACGGGGATGTATGCGTATCCTAATGACGCTGAGGTTTTCCGGTGAGAAAGTCCAATGCTGGACTGGATGGGCAACCATCTCTCACCCGGCGGGGATACACGGATATCCAAAACACGTCGAGGTTTTCCGGTGAGAAAGTCCAACTCTAGACTAAACTGGTGCAACGAAGACCACGGTGTCACGCAATAACGCTTCTGAGACCCACCGAGAATACAGGCTCAAGCCCTGCGATACTATGAACCTCTTGTAGTCCTCTCTGGGATCTCGTGTGGTCCTTTCGGGGTAAATTCAGTAGGATCACGGGGCGGTCTTGGTGGTAGAAGCGAACGAAGAAGAATAAGAAGAAGTATACCTAATCATCTTGCTTTCTGCCATTCTTGTTTCTGGTCACTTTCCTCACTCTTTCTATATTTTTATAATACTGTACCACGCATTCATCTATTTTCATTACCTCAACATCTTCACTGCATAGATTGCAAAGAACACCAGCTCGCTGTTTCACAGAGATTGACGAAAAAGAAGATGGTTGAATGGGTGTCGTGAATGCAGCTTTCCTTCGTTAACTTGTCAGGCCCGATGATTATGGTGATGGAAGTGGAGAATCAAAGCAGAGGGTTGTACTCCTGAAGACTGTTGAGGCGCAGTGGCCCTGTCCGCCCCCCCCACCACCAAATTAGAGACAAAATTGTGATAATAACTGACCTGGTTGGCCATTCGTTGTACACGAAATGATAACATTGTCTGAGACCCTAAGACTGTTTCAGGCAGAGAAGACAACACGCAGAACAACTGATCTTCTTGCACCAAAAAGTAGCGCGCGCACACACACACACACACCACCACCACCAAAAAAAAAAAATCTTCCGCATAAGGAATATATCACCCCTGTGATGTTAGGAAATATTTTTTTCTTCCTAAAACCACAACTTTAGTTGTATAGACAATACATTCTTATATTTGATGAATACGATTCATGAGTGTGCATAATCTTAGACTTCGTAGGAAGTGACGAAAGTGTTGGAAACACTTCAGCACAAAAACAATACCACTCACACAAACACACACAGAGACTGATTAAGATTGTTATATGGAGTATATTCGTTTGACTGCTTCTTTAGCTTACTGCTAAGAAAAAAAAAATAACAGTAATAATTCAAATATCTCCAATGGTAATTCTGTCGCTCCGGTGGCGGAGAAGAGAGGAGAGAGAAATCATATTTTGCCTGGTTAGTCCTAGATGCCAACGACCCATAGTTATATCTCTCACCAGGCTGTAAGAGGTACCCAGTAAACTAAAAAGTGTCTAAGCTCTGACTGATAGTCATTTTCTTTTTCACCCTCTGACGTCTATACCAACATTCTAGTCCAGGGGAAATAATTAAAACTAGGAGTTTTTGTCCTCCACCGTTTATTTGTGTCTGGGCATTACATCAAGAGTTGTCCCGACTTGCCTTTAAAATGCGGCCATACCGATTCAGTTTATGGTTCGCGCCTATGAGTTTCTTAATTTCTTCATATATCTCTCTTGTCTTCTGTTGTTTCTCCATCTCTTCTATTTCGACAGTCTGAAAGAGATTCATTAATGTAGATGCCAGACCTGTATTGGGAAAAGACAGTAACTGTGCAGTCCAACACAAACTACTCAACACCAACAGGAGGTCAGACAGGAGGTCCTTTCTCTATGTCTGTTTAACTTCTAGACAGAGAAGGTGTTCAAAGAAATTAGTGAGATGCCTGGACTATACATTAATGTAATCTATGCCACCGTGCTGACGGCAGAAAACCAAAAGGAACTATAGAACGCAGTGATGCAAATAAACGCAAAAAAAGTATGAACTGAAGATAAATGTCAGAAAGACTAATCGCAGTCCCGCTTCTGAGATCCATCAAGAATATAGGCTCAAGCCGTGCGATACTCTGAACCTCTTGTGGTCCTATAGGGGTAAATTCAGTAGGATCACAAGGCAGTCTTGGTGGTAGAAGCGAACAAAGAAGAAGAAGAAGAAAGACTAATGCTATGGTAATCAGCAGAGAAGAAATAAAGCCAGCCGTAAATACAAAAGTAAATGGAGAATTCCTTGAACATGTGAAAAGCTTCAGGTATTTAGGACACATAATAACAGAGAATAGAAAGTGCGAAACGGAAATTAATAGACGAATAGGAATGGCAACACGCACGCACTCGCGCACAGAGAGAGAGAGAGAGAGAGAGAGAGAAAGACAGAGAGAGATCTTCAGCATAATGAGGAAGATTCTTACATCAAAACAAATATCACAGCAACGGAGATTACGCATCGTAAAATGCTACATATACTAAATACTCCTTTATGGTGTAGAAGCCTTGAATAAGACAACAGAAAGGAAAATTGAGGCCTTTGAAATGTGGATATATATAGAAGAATAGGGCGTATCAAATGGAGAGCAAAGAAGTGCTAAGTCAGCTAAAAGTGAAAAGAGAAACATTTAAATTCATTTTTAAAAAAACCAGGATAACTGAGACACTCTGCGTATGTCAAAAGGCATAATACTGTACTGAAGACACTTCTTGAGGGAAAGATCGAGCAGAAGAGAATCAGAGCGACATAGATGGGTGGACAGCATCAAGAGATGGGCATGAACCAGCTTAGCCGAGTGCACTATGAAGACAAAAAACAGAACAGAGTGGAGATTCACTGCAGCCAACCTTCCGTAGGATGATGATGATGATGATGAAGTGGTTACAACTGTTAGAACTACAGTTAGTAAAAGTTATTATTTGATTATAGAGTCAGGCAGTTTTTTTTTCCTTTCGCTTTGAGCTCGATGTTTACTGTTATAAACGTCGAACTCGGATGCACGTATTATGCACAGAACTAGTTGACATTCCCTATTTTATTGAATATATAGCGACAATATATTAAGAGTAGTACAGAAATCTTCTTGTTAAAACTTTACCATAGTCTTAAGTTGTTTTTTTTTTAATCACATTTTCATTTCTTTCCCATCATTTTGACGGGATTCAACTAGTATTCAGTCTTGATAAAGACAATAAAGTCACTATAATTAACCTTACACGAAGCACTGCAGTAAAGCTGTGATACCAGAATGTATAAACTAGGAACAAAAATAGAAACAGCTTTATTACTTAACGATTACAAAGGTATGACGTTTCAGTGTGAACCATAATCATACAAAAACATACAGGACGAAGAAATAGAGAGCGGAGATATAGATAGAAAGTATAGATTCACATGAATGCTATGTTTTAAAAAAAAAGGTAATAACATGAATAGGGCACTTAGCTGTAACTTGTAAGTAGATGTGGCTTGTCCGACGCTGTGTGTCAGAAATGCGCATGGCGGAACGTAGAGAATGTTTAAATGGAAGCCTGTGATGTGTGATGGGTGGGTCGTAACTGAGGGTGGTGGGTGGGGAAACTGTGAAGGGGAGAGAGAGTGACACAGTGTTAACCTAGCCAGGAGAAGGTGAAATAGATGATTATAGTGGGGGCGAGAAGGTTCTGAACTATGTGTAACAAGTGAGAAGGGAGTGGAGCTTAGTGGAGAGAGGTTATGATTGTTGAAGAGGAGAATGTTAGGTGTGGCTGAATAACGAAAGCCCATAAATAGAAATACATAACTGTGACCCATTTTCGTTCCCAGTTTTTGATGCGATCACACTCTCTCAACACCAGACCTATCACATCTTTCTCCTTGATGTATGCTCCATGCTCCCTATACACATCTATCCTCCATGAGGATGGACTCTTAGCACTCCACTATTTTCTCGACAAAGACCCTCACCACATCACTAACACTGATAACCATAATCAGACTCACACAGCTAGTACTAAACCTAAATTCTTCGAATTCAACGGCGAATACTTTGAGCAAATCGGTGGTGTTGCCATGGGAACGAAAATGGGTCACAGTATGTATTTCTATATATGGGCTTTCTGGAAGTCAAATTATGGTAAACCTACAATGGCAGACTTCCAGAATTCTATAAAAGATACATCGATGATGGCATTGGAGGCACCATTATGCCACAGGAAGACATAAAAACTTTATTGAATTCGCAAATTCACTTAATAATAGCATTGAAAATTCACTTATGAAATTTCTGACAAGTCTGTCAACCTTTTAGACATTAAAATATATATTGGCACAAACAGACTTGTCACTTACATATTGTACAAGCCACCGATAGCCACACCTATTTATTTTACATCTCCTTCCATCTTGAAGCCTGTAAGAACTCTATCCCATACTCTCAACTCCTCCGTCTTCGCCGCATATGTCAGGATAACTTGGACTTTATAGATCAGTCCAACAATTTATTAGAATTTTTCCGCCATCGCCGCTACCCAGAAAATGTCCTTCATGAAGCCTTCAACCGTATCCAACTAGTGAGCCGCAAAGAAGCATTCAGAAAAAACCCTGTTACCCCATCTGACAGTTAAGTTATTACTGCCTTTCCACTAGCATGGTCATTTGGTTAAGAAAATTCTCTATTGTCATCTGCCAGTAATCCAACTCGACCCCGACACTCGCGACATTTTCTCTGATCCACCCCTATTAGCATACAAGCGTGAACCTTCTTCTTCTTCTTCGTTCACTTCTACCACCAAGACCGCCCTGTGATCCTACTGAATTTACGTCTGTGGTCCTCATTAAGTCCCGTGGTCTCTGTGTGGTCCCCGAAAGGACCACACGAGATCCCCGAGAGGACCACAAGTGGTTCAGAGTATCGCAGGGCTTGAGTCTGTATTCTTGGTGGGTCTCAGAAGCGGGATTGCGTGACACCGTGGATTTCGTTGCACCAGTTTAGTCTAGAGTTTGACTTTCTCACCGGAAGACCTCGACGTGTTTAGGATATCAGTGCATCCCCGCTGGGTGAGAGGTGGTAGCCTACCCAGGTCAGAGTTAAGCGTGAACCAAATCTTAAGGACATCCTCGTCCACAGTCACTTGAAGCGGAGCCTTACATATGTTGGCATCAGAAAATGTAACCGCCCTCGCTGTGTTACTTGCCCTGTAGTTTGGGAAACGAAAACGATCACCTTTCCCAAAACTATCCTCACTCTGCATGAGGTCATCGTATGCAAAAGATGCGGATAACGTATACTGATGAGACTGGCCTCAGATTAGGGGACCGCATGCAGAAACATCTGTATTATATCGCCCAGCATGTTTCGAAACCAGTCCCGAATCATTTCAATGGCCCCAACCACAGAGGCAAATCTGATTTTCTGGTAACAGCCATCAAACAATGTCACGCAGATGACACAAGCCGCCTAGCGCTTGAGATCCGCTACATTCAGGATTATGGGACGCTGGAACCATACGGGCTGAACTCATTATTCAGCAACACCTAACATTCTCCTCTTCAACAATCATAACCTCTCTCCACTAAGCTCCACTCCCTTCCCACTTGTTACACATAGTTCAGAACATTCTCGCCCCAACTATAATCATCTATTTCACCTTCTCCTGGCTAGGTTAACACTGTGTCACTCTCTCTCTCCTCTCCACAGTTTCTCCACCCACCACCCTCAGTTACGACCTACCCATCACACATCACAGGCCCCCATTTAAACATTCTATACGTTCCACCATGCACATTTCTGACACACAGCGTCGGACAAGCCACATCTACGTAAGTTACAGCTAAGTGCCCTATTCATATTATTTCCTGTTTTTAAAACATATAATTCATGTGAATCTATACTTTATCTTCGCTCTCTATTTCTTCGTCCTGTATGTTTTTGTATGATTATGGTTCACGCCGAAACGTCACACCTTTGTAATCGTTAAGTAATAAAGCTGTTCCTACTTTTTTCATAGTGTATACAATAAAGTCACTACATTATTTCGTTCACTTTTCGTTGAACTTTTAAACTCTATTTTCGTGTTCTGCAATTATAATCCATTTTTTTAAAAATTCCGTTTTATAAAGTTTAGACGAAAAGAAAAGCAGCACAGGTATTGAATAGACACTTTATCTTGCACAGTGGGAATTCACAATGAGAATCTTTCAGTTGCTAAGAAACCACCCCTACAGAAAGAAGACAGATCCGACAAGATCTGCTGGTGATATTCTTGCTATTCACAGTAGAACTCTAATGTGAATATATCACTCCTTTCACGAATTTCATTCCTTCTATTTTTGGTTGACCTATTTAAAAAATATAAATATTACTTTTGAATTCTCTATCCCAAAATCGTACAAATATTAGTAGGTCACCCGTGGTTACTGCAGCCCCCTTACTCTTGCCCTTAATTAATTTTTTTTTTATAAAACTTGGAGGTGTTCCTTTGTGTGAATGGTGTATTTTGTACATGATAGGTAGGTACATGTAAACTGTTAGTGCATGTACGTACGAGTGTGAAGCAGTCACGGAACACCTCGATACCGCGCGAAGAGTGTAACAATATCACGTGATCAACATATTCTGTGTGTAACACAAATTCAGGTGGGTAATTCACACGAAAAATTCTTTGTTCAGAAATTGTTGCATCACTAACCGTCTGACAGCCTATCCTGCTTGTGACTTCCGATATATGTTTGATTTATGACCTCTAAACGTATGTAATACATAGTATGTTTCATTTTTAACGCAGAAATTGAACGCGATGAGTCAAACTGAGGCGGCTGTTTGAACGGAGAAAAATTCCAGCATGGCGTCACGTTTTTGTTGATAAAAGTTGGATCGTGGGTACCTCAGCGAAATATCGCCAAGTTCGGCATCGCCGCTAAGAATTACTTATTTTTACAATTTTACAAGTACAAATTCGCAATATATTTATCCACAGTTGTTAATGAAATGTGGTTAAATCACTAGATTTCAGTCGGTTTTTTTTTCAGTTTAATTAAGATTAGTAGAAGTAAACTTAGCGACAATGTGAAGATACTGCGTCAGTAAATAGATATATTCAATTGAACACCATAAAGATCATAATTGTAGCAGCTGTATTTGACATGATGGCATCTGGTTTTATAGTGAAAGACAGGGTGTATGTATTTAAAATTTTGTAGGAAAGTATGAAACGTGTGAGCTTTCATTTTTTGTCGAGTTTTAGTAATATTGATAGGGTCTAACTTACCTACTGAACTATGTTTCTTTTTATTTCCTTCACCATACTTGTAGACAAATGTTTGTCTTTATGACACAGTGGTTTATTCTGGATCGTGTAAAGTGAAGTGCTTGTAATTTGAAACAGAAAAAAAACTCCTTTTACAGAGGAGACAGTCATCTAATTTTGTACAAAAAGTACAGATGTCATTATTCAGTCCTTGTGTATAGACTGAATATTGAATTAGTGACATGAAGTGAAAGAAATAGTGAGAAGTGATTTGAAAGAGAGAAAAAAAAACATGCTGAAAAAAATAATAATGTGAAAACAGTTATTCTTAAGAAGCGTTATCACAGACATAGTGTATGTTAAATTTATG
Source organism: Achatina immaculata (assembly GCA_009760885.1). Taxonomy (NCBI): domain Eukaryota; kingdom Metazoa; phylum Mollusca; class Gastropoda; order Stylommatophora; family Achatinidae; genus Lissachatina; species Lissachatina immaculata. The sequence goes on along the minus strand of CM019691.1, from coordinate 25,823,295 downwards.
TCTAAATATTATTAAGTGTGAAATCCAAGCTGCATATTGTAAAATCCATGACTAAAGTGTATAAGTTCTGTTTGATCTTTCTGCGAAACATAATTTTTGTCAGTGCCATTGTTAGAAGCACAGAGAAGGTATAAGACCATCATCTTTCATGTCAGAGTGGAGGTCATTGGTGAATTTGTTGTTAATGGATCTAGCAATGTGACCTGTGGTATTAACTTGTGTGTGAGTAACACAGGTAAAGCAGCAGGAGATAAACCTGCGTTGCATCAGCTTGAGAATATTCTTTTCTTCAGTTTTCAAGTGAGAGATTGTGCAAAATCTGGATCATGTTGAAGTCTGCAGTCTTCTGCGCGTTCTTGCATTGACATTTTAGCATTTCTCTTAGTCCTGTACCCTTAGACCAGCCTGGGTATTCCTTTATGTGGAATCTTTTTGTTGCGAACAACACTTGTGAAGAAGACCATGTTTTTCGCTAGTGATTTCAAGAGGATTCACCCTTTGTCTTTTACATATCCATTGAGATCATGATTGAATCTAAAGCAAAAAACGTTCCTCAGAAGTGCATACCATGCATGCCTCAATGACTTCCATGTAATCAGAGGAAGTGGAAACAAATCCCAGATGTCTGTTAGAACACACAATTTACAGCCAACATGGTATTGGTAATATATCAGCCAAAACATTAAGTGACATCATGATGTTGAATGCAGAGCACTTATGGGCTGTCCCAAGTGTAATGAAGCAGCTCCCTTAGGTCAGAAACAGAGCTAGGTCATATCCAATATCCAGTGTTGAGTCTAAAGTATATAGCTTTTGGGATTTAGTACTTCTTATTCTAACAGCAGTTATATATTTAACCGATTTACCAGTTATGATTTGCTTTGTACACACATTGCAGTTTGTAAGGCACTGAGGTATAGTTTTCTCAAAAAAAAAAAATGCAGTGTTCTTAAGATTAAACATTCTTTACTCCATTCACCTCTTATTTCTGATAATAATTGTTATTAATATTATTATTTATCTTTGCAGATTATTCCTGTACATAATTTTGTACATATAAACACTTTATAAAATATGAGTGGAACAGTTGGCACGGTGTGTGCTAGCTCAAACAGACAAAGTGGAGTGAAAGATAAACTGACCAAGAGTGAAAAGAGCAGCATATCTTCACAGCAGCAGCAGCAGTCACAGACTACAACCAGAACAGAGACACAGACAAATAAGATGCAGCCCACACAGGAGCAGCTTCGCCTAGCACAGATAATGAACACAAATCAGTCAGATGCTAATCCAGAAACCGTGAAGGAGGTGTGTAGTAAACTATAGTCTTTTTTTAAAAATCACTCAAATTAAAAGGACAAGATATGTCAGTCAGTAGCACATAAGATCATCTCCTTTATAGTAACATGCAATATTAAAATAACACTACAGTGGAAACCAGGACACATCAACATTCAAAGAAATGAGAGATCAGATATGGTAGCAAAAAAGAAAAAAAAGCAGCAGGGAACCAGCCCAACAATCTAACTTCAATACAAGCGGTAAAACAAATAGTAAGAAACAACAGAAAAGGAGTTAATGGTTGAATGAATGAGCAGTGGGAAACACAAACAGATAGTCTTCCAGTATGTGACCGTCCTGAATGTGAAAACACCATAAACATACTAAGCAGACAAGACACACCATCATCTTTCAACTAAGAACAAGGCACGTACCACTGAACACACAAATACATAGAATAAAGTCCGATGGAGTGCCAAATGTCCATTGTATGATAACAACCAAGAAACGGTCACACACCATCTACTAGAATGTCCAGTACTCAAAGAACATGCAGATATTGAGAACATGTATACAAATTCAATACAATTAAAGAAGACTTGCAGAAACTTTGCTGTCGCTTTGATTCAAACAGCAAAAGCTCAGATGGCTGGTGGATCTGATAAATGAAATGAAAAATAATTTTTTGAGAAACTTCAGCAGAGGTTTTTAAAGTACTTTAATATTTAGTTTTGATTAGTTTAAGTTAATAATTACTTTAATGTTTTTGTGCTAACTGGTGTGTATTTTACATTCATGTTTTTGTGTTAAGCGGCATGCATTTACAACTGTATACAGAAAGGTAGGTAGCAGATGTAAACTTTAGTACATGGCTTAATGCTAAAAATAATAGTAGTATGTTACATCCTATATATGATTTTGGTTTGCTTTGTCACTAGTCAACAATAAAAGTACAGAAAAGGAAATGAAAGAGAACTGAAATAGTTAACTAATAATGATTTATGATTATGTCTTATATATGTTACGGACTTTTCGATGTGAATCTATAATGATATATGTATAAAATATTAACTGTCATATTATATACCTAGATGAATTTTGTCTTTATCAGTAATAAACTACTAAGCGCACACTTCTGCAATGACTTTCTTTAAAAAAAATATTCCTCTCTCCTCCATACCACATTTGGTTGTTTTTTTCTAGACCCCTTTAAAATTTTTTCCTGCCATTTCTTCATTTGTCTACTGTGACTCTTGTGAACTTGAGTGTTTTATAGGGCTGAGGTATGCATTGATTTGTTGGTGGCCTTTTGTGCAGTGTGATCATTATACCCGTGTGAGACACTATTCTCAGTGTTTGGAGGCAGTTTTTTTTTTTTTTTTAACTAATCTCAACACACCAGTGCAGGTAAAATTGAGGGCGCTGGCAAATGGAGTCATTTTAAATGCCTGCAGTTCAGTAGATATCATTGTCATTTTGGCAAGCGTTTCCTGTTTTTTTGTTTCATATTCAACAGTTGATGGATATGACTGGTAAAAGTGAAGAGGATGTTATAATTGCACTCCACGATGCAGAAAATGATGCAAACCGGGCTGTTATAATGCTTTTGGAGGGCGGCAGTGAGCAGGTAGGGATGAAGAAGCTTGACTTTGCTTATTGTTTGAACATGTTTCATAATATAAGACTAATGAAATGTTGTGCCACATGGAGATCAGCGCGGTTCTTGCATCATTTGAAAAGCAGTGAGAATAAAACTAGAAGATGTGATACAGGTGTGAAGAGGCATGAAGGAATATCATTTTGCAGTGCAAGACATGAATTATTGTTGTTGTAGTCAGTTTTGCTTGTCAGATATTAGTTGAAACAGTATTAAAATTGTTAAGAAACATGATAATTTGCATCTTCAGTTAACAGCTGATATTTATCTCCTTCAGTACAATCTTTGTTAGTTTTCAGTTAAAATTCTTTGACTTGGAGTCAACTTATTTTAATAAAAAAAATTTTTTTTTTCTGCCTCATCAGAAAGGAGAGTGGCGAGAACAGGGAGGAAAACGCAAGAAGAAAGTTGGCACTTCATTGCCTTCACAAAAGGAGGGGTCCACTCATGTTGGTGAAGAAAACTTTGAGGGGCAGAATAAGGAGAGGGAGGATAAGGAGAAGGAAGGTGGTTCAAATCAGGATCTGCCTCCCCGCAGAGGGAGGCGAAACGCAGGGCCACCACCGCGACTTGCCCGAGGTCGTGGTAGGGATCGTGGTAACTATGGTGACCGTGAAAATAAAGATCGTAATGTGGAAGACTTTGATGGGGAAAGAGGAGAGGACAAGCGTGATCGCAGTGGAGGTGATAGAGGGAGATCACGTGGAAGAGGTGGTAAGTGAACAATGTGTAAATTTAACATAAATATTAACAGTACTTTTTAAAAATATGAATCATTGTATGTTGGTCACAAAGTAAGAAACTGAAAGAATGAAATTGTATTTTATTGCAGTTTTAGGGGCTGAAGACGCTGTCTGATTAGGCTAATCAGTGACCCATAGCTGATATGCTATGGTCAGGGTTAGTGAACCATAGCTGACCAAGACCCTGTCCCAACTTTCCATTGGTACCCTCAGTAACAGCCTAGCCTGGCTAATGGGAAATGGATCACTATAGTCACCATGGTGATGGAGATTGCTAAAGAAGCATTGCTCATCCCCTGCCTTTTAGATGCACTCTGGGACTGAAAAATTAATTCTCATAACCTGCTCCCACATCAATATGATGCTGTGCCTCACACCTTCACAGCATCGACTGTAAAGAATACCAGCTCACAGTTACAGGGAGGTTGAAGGAGAAGTTGCAGTTTTAGTTGTGACTGAGTATACAATTTCAGCGTTAGAAATAAAGCAGAGATCTATTTGTAGAAGGGGAAACAAAGTATAAATCCCAAATAATGAGTGAATCATGGGTGAATTTGTTTTGATTGAGCATTATCTTTCCTGACTTCTTTAGATTTTAGATTTACATTTTTGCCTTGCAAGGCATTTTTAGACAACAGCCTATGGGAAAAATACACAGAAATTGTCAGAACTAAGGAGGGAAACCACAACCATATATTCATTGTCTTGTCAGAATTGTTTCCCTGGTTTAGTAAAATGGAGAGCAAACTGCAAGGTTATGATAATGATAAAGCATTAGTTTTAAGATAGCAATATTGTACATACTTCAATTCTGTTAATTCTGTCTGCATATACTTGCATTTAAGATATGAGTTAATATTTTGTGGTAGTCATGTTATCAGTTGTGTTTGTCTGTATGTACTTACTTATATTTTAGGTTATGGAGGTCGAAGGTATGGTGGACGTGGCAGGTTTAACAACAGTGGTGACCGAGATGGAAGGTAATTTTCTGTTTAAAGTGCGAGTTGAAGCTGTGAAGTGGAATGTAAAATTGCTATTTAAGAATCATTTTTCATGTTTTGGGTTGGTTTTTTTTTTTTTCCCCTTGTGAGAAGTAAATAAATCACTAAATTATGTGTATATTCAGAAAGTTTGCTTTGTGCAGGGTCACTGCAGAGCAGTTACTGGTTTAAAAAATTATTTTAGTTTCCAGCTAATTTGATGAAATAATAGTGTAATATTTGGTCTTGCTTTTTCATCAGACAATAAAGTCAGGAGAAAGGAGAAAATAACAGAAGTGAAGTTGTGTGGAAATATTAGCATATAAACCTAAAGTGCTGTTGTTGTCTTACCATTGAATGTCACTGAAAGAGGGCTCTGCTTTTGCTGGGGTTTTTTTTTCTTTGTATTAATGTATTTTAAAGTGAAAAAAAAATTAAACAAATTGTTGGTTAAAATTTTACACGCTGGCTGGGCAGCCCTGCAAGAATTAATAAAATTGAATTTTATAAAATTTTTAAAAAGTGTATGTGCATGCTTGTGTGTAAAATGAGGTAGACACACACAGTGACTGTCAACCAAGCACCAAACTGAGAGATATGGAAAAACAAAACTACAATGTGCTAGACTGCCCTATAGTGGAGATATCAGGGAATGTCTGTCATCAGACAGACTGATGCAGATCAGCACATTTTATTACCTAATTCAGTTGGAAATTGTGAAAACTCATAAATTTGAGGGTTTTTAATTTAGATAACAGAAGCACAGTGGATTTTCATGTTGACTGCACAGTTGCAGTAATGTTCAAAATAGATATAATACTGTTCGAAAAAAAACCCACAATACTACTGTAGTCGTAAAGGACACCAATTTTCAAACTTATATCAACTTTTACAGAATTAATGTTTCAGTCTTGACATGAAGAAACTTTAAGACTTTAACAATGAAATGATGTTCATTAAATTTGGTTTGTACTTTTATCCTTTGTGAATGAGGGCTCCGTTTCATTAAGGTGTATGGCCTCCTCTGGCCTGTATCAGAGAACAACATCTCCATGACATGGATCCGATTAGCCATTGGATCTGTTGTGGGATGGCTACCCACTCTTCCTGCAGTGCAAGAGACAACTGTCGGGGTTGGCGCCATGTCTTGCTGGCGGACTTGTCTGTTGAGTTCATCCCATAAATGTTCTATTGGGTTCATGTCTGATGGCATGGATGGCCATGGAATGGTCTGGACATTGTTGTCAGTGAGGAACTGGGTGTTGAGTTGTACCACATGAGGTCGAGTGTTATCCTGTTGAAAAATCAACCCTGTTGCAACAAGAAGTGTGAGGACGAAGAATTTCAGCGACGTATCGTTTGGCATTCAGGCGTCATTCAGTTTGCACCAGGTCACTTCTTCACATGAAATTGATCGTCCTCCACACCAGCACACCTCCACCACCGTGTGGAGAAGCCTCATCCAAGCAGTTCTGGGTGTTAGCGCTCGTGAACTCTGTGGTAAACTCTTCTCCGTCTGTTGTGTCGCTGGAGCTGAAAGAATGATTCATCACTAAACCGGTTCTAAGGACTGCAAACGCGCCACAAACAGCCTCTGGCAGTCAAGTCCAGCTCCTGGCCTTCCCGTGGCAGAACTGTTTCAACTGACAGGAGAAGGGGCGAGGGCGAATATCTGGCGCCTGAAAACCAGTTACTTAGGGTAGATGAGTGGCATGTTTGGTAGCTCATCTGCTGCTGTTGGCGAGATCTTCAACTGCCGTGCGTGGAGTGGTGCTCCTCCCGGCCAATGAAGAAATTTGCAAATGAGGTTGCCGCGTAGCATCACTGCGGAAAAGGTAGTAGAAAGGATAAAGCGAAGCAAACAGTCAAATCATGGCACCTCTGGTCTGGAGGTCGGCCACGTCCTGAGTGCAGTCATATCGGGTGAAATGCATGAACCGGCTTGTCCCAGAGTTTAAGACACTGCTGGCGAGACTCTTAAAATGCCGCGCGTGGAGTGAAGCTCCTCCCGGTTAAGGAAGTAAATGCGAAAAAGAAATAAAGGTTGCTGTGCGGCGCCGATGGGAAAAGGTGGTGGAAAGTGAAGTTTAACCGGTATGTCCAGTAGTATCGCTACGAGAGCTATACCACGGCACCTCTGCTCTGGAGGCCGCCCACGTCCGAAATACACCTACACTGGTGAAATATGCCTAAACCGGCACACACCAGGGGTGGAACTTGATGGCTAAACATGTCATGCCACCTCCGCTCTAGAGGTCGATAACGCCTGATAAACACCCATACTGGTGAATTTTGCCTGAATCGGCTCATACCAGGGGTGAATCTTGAAGGCTATGCATGTCACAGTACCTCTGCCCTAGAGGTCGGTCCCGTCCCAAACACGCCCATACTGGGATAATGCCTAAACCGGCTCAACCCAGGGGTAGAAGTCACTAGTGGTGAGGATTCGTCCTCCTGGACAAAAGCTCCATCCTGGTCACAACTAGGAAAGGTAGCGGCCACGACCGCAAAATGCTGAAGTCGGAGACACTGGACCAGGGAAGTCTAGATAGGCAACCACCTCTCACCCGGCGGGGATGTTTGCGTATCCTAATCACGCTGAGGTTTTCCGGTGAGAAAGTCCAACCCTGGACTGGATGGGCAACCACCTCTCACCCGGCGGTGATACACGGGTATCTCAAAACACGTCGAGGTTTTCCGGTGAGAAAGTCCAACTCTGGCCTGGGTGGGCTACTGCCTCTCACCCAGCGGGATGCACTGATATCCTAAACACGTCGAGGTCTTCCGGTGAGAAAGTCCAACCCTAGACTAAACTGGTGCAATGAAAACCACGGTGTCATGCAATCCCGCTTCTGAGACCCACCAAGAATACAGGCTAAAGCACTATGATACTCTGAACCCCTTGTGGTCCTCTCATGGATCTCATGTGGTCTATTTTGGACCACACACGGGACCACGGGACCTAACGAGGACCACAGGCGTGAATTCAGTAGGTTCACAGTGCAGTTTTTGGTGGTAGAAGTGAACGCAGAAGAAGAAGAAGAAGATCACTGAACCAAACCCTTCTCCAATCATTCGCAACGGTCCATTGATGATGCTGGTTCGCCCACTGCTGTCGATTCTGGCGATGCTGGTCCGTAAGAACAGGACCTCTGTAGGGTCTTCTAGCCCAAAGACCTACGTTGTGCAGCCAGTTCCAGACCGTTTGATTTGAAATTCGATGCACTGCTGTCATTGCCTGGACTGTTGAGGACACAGACGCAAATCGATTCCTGAAGTGACGCAGCCATATGAAGCGGTTTTCAGCATGAGTTGTGACTATGGGTCTTCCACTGCGCGGCTGGTATGCAACTGAGCCAGTTTCTTGGAATCATCTCCAAAAAAATGGTGCTTCTAACCACATTAAATTGTCTGGCCACTACACTTTGTGACTGTCCGGTCTGTAATAGTCCAATGATGATGTCGTCATTCTGTAGTGAGATGAGCCATACTTGCATATTGAATTTTCAAATGAATTGATTTGAGGAGTGTCAATCTTTTATAGGCATTCAATAACATGGTCAGTGAGTTTTGTGTTCAGTAAGTTTCACGGGATTCGCGTGAACCTGTCATGAGTTATTGTCAAAAATGCTGTTTTGACTAGTGTCACTTTTCTGTGCTCATGAATCATCTGCTGAGTACAGTTCAGGTCAGAAGGTGAAGTTGATGTCCAAGTGAACGTTTCAAGCAATTTGCCCTTGTCTGATCAGCAAGCTTCAGTTTAAATCGCAACATTGTATTTGTTGCGTTTCATATTTTTAACAGTACAGAAATTAGCTCCTGTTGAATTTTTTCTTATTGAACAAAAAAAAAAGAGCACATTTGTTTTTGTGTAGATGTGCCTGGATAATATATGATTGATATAGCCAAACAAAAAAAAAGATTGATTACAGGTCAGTTGGAGCTTTCAATGAAAGTAGTCCTGTCTTGCCATACAACAGCACACCTGGCAGCCTTTCCCCCCAGCTCCAGGAGGAGTCAGGTGCCCATTTCTACAGCTGGGTGACAGAACTACCTTTGATAGATTTAAAACCACTGGCCACTGTTTGAAAGACAAGTGCATTAACCATTATACAACTAGGTGCCTTTGGTTGATTTTAGTTTTCAAAGGGCTTATGGTCAAGTTTATAAGTTTTCTTAAAGGCTTTGAGTTGATTACATATCAATTTGTCTTCAGGAGTTATAGTCGTGTTCCAAGGTTTGAGAAAATGAACAACCCTCAAACATGGACGGACCTGAGATTGATACATGGACCAATGAAACAGCAGAAAAAAATACAAGCAAAGACACAGGTGTGAATTTGTTTTGTGCTACATTTAATATGTTGAATGATCTTCCTGTAACATTGAGCTAGTTTTGGGAGCTGGTAATTTAGTGAGGAACTTATGTAACAGGCATTTTAGATGTGCTGTTGCTTTCTTTAATTCTTTGAATGTACCTAAGAACATGCTTCTGAGCTGGATCCACTCCATGGGAACTTAAAATCCTTTTCATGTAGGCCACCTTGTAGCATGACAAGATGGGTCCATCTGAGAGTACCGTTCCTGGCAGCTTTTGTGTTTCTTACATAGTTTTATGCCCACACATGAAGCACAGGTTTCATCCATTTTTTTTGCCCCCAGTTTTGCCCCTTGTTTGTGAATTTCATTTAGCTACGTTGGCTATGTAACTTCTACTTTGTTTACTTGTGTTAATCTTTATGGCTTTTTCTACTTTCATTCATCACTTGCGTGATCAGATCATATGAGAAAAGAGGGAGGCCAAATTTGGAATTTTTGTGAAAAAATTTTTCTTTGTCACATAACTTAACAGTGAAGAATATATCTATATTTTAAAAAATTTTTATATAAAGCTATTTTCATGGAACAGATCTTGTGATGGTGATTTTGTTGAATGATTTCTCTGTGTTTGTTTATTCACCCAGACTGGGATAACTGGCAAGACTTATGGGTGAATGAAGAAGACCAGTGGACTGGCAGTGTAAGTGATTTTTTTTTTTTTTAAATGAGCAATGTGGCATTATGTGGCATTGGTCCCATCATTTCGCAATGTTTCATCTTGGCAGTACATAAGTCATAGGATGTTTGTTTAAGATTCTTGCTTAAAAAGATCTTTAGGACAACTTTGCAGATTTGCATGTCTCATTTTCTTTGAGGGACAACTTAATAGCAGGTTTTTTTTTTCAGATTTTACATTAGTTACGATTTCACTTGATGATTATGAAAATTTTGAAATTATACATAAATAAAACATGCTTTTATGTTTTGTATGGTTCTTGTTTATAACTGGATCAGTTCATTTATTGCTCAACTTGGTCAGCTTGATTATCTATCTTTTGCATTGTAAAATTGTTGCAGAATAGGAGTAATTTGATGTGAATGTGATCAATAGTGTTTAACAAAAAAAAATTTGAGTGATTTTCATAACGCATTTATCATAGATCATGACTGACTTGTGTCTGTGATTGCTGATGTGTGATCTGTATCATTTGAAATAATTTTAATACTTTGTTACATTCATCTTATCTAGCTAGAAGAAACGAAGGTGTTTACCCCATCCCAGATGAAAGCTCAAGAACCGGAACTGGTAATTGCGGAACCCCCTAGCATTCGAGGCCAGAGGTAATGGATTTGTTCTTTACAGTGTTGTGTTACAGGGAATGCTGTGTTTGTACATGATAATAGATTGTTATCTTTCACATATTGAAAAGTTTCAGTGCTTACATGGGAGAGGTTTGTGGTGTGCGTGTGGGCACGGGCGGTTTTTTAGAGAGAGAAAATTTCCCGTTATAAGACACACTAGTATATAAGATTCTCCTGTAGTTTAGGTAAAGTAAAAAAAAAGGTAAAGGTAACCCTGTCATGCCTTAGAGGCACATAGGGACATGATGTGAGTACCCATATTTTCCTTGACCTGTCAGCACACTAGAGGGTGATGTGGTCAGTATCACGCCTGGCCGCCTCTCCTTCCCCAACTCCAGAAGAAGTCGAGTACCCATTTCTAGACCTGTAGTTTAGCAAGACTTATTTTGGAGGGGTGGGGGAGACCCTCAGTATTTTCCATGAACTGCATAGCCCTCTCCTTAATAATATTTTAGTGTAACTATGATCCACTTCAAACAGACATTTGAACCACTTTAGCAAGTTTATTAACTTTACTGTTTTGCACTGAAAATTTAAATTCACAATACCATGTGATGTTGTCAATGGCACCATTTTTTTTTCTTCTGTGTAAAATGGTAGCATCAGAATAGCAGTGGCCATCTCACATTCACAATACCATAATTTACAAATTTTATGTATTTTATGATGGGTTTTTGTCAATACAAAATTCAGTACTTTTTCTTTTAATGTGAAGTTGAACACATTTTACAAAATAAGTGGAAAGCATGTGAATTTTTTTGTAATTATTGTCTTATTTGTGGCAATAGTTAATCAAAACTGGTGGATTCTCCTCCATGCAAATTTAGCATCATCATTCTAGTGACCTGATTATTCTACAGCCAGTTTCGCTGGTTGCTTTTTACTAAATTTTTGGTTATAAAACTGGTGACAGTAACCTATGGTCTCTAGAAGTTTCGGTTTTTCCCTTTTCTAATTCGTAATTTACCTCTAATTGCTGGTTAGTGTGATCACTGTATAGTACAAGTATGCAAAGTACAGAAACGAGTAAAATTTAAAATGACAAAAATTTTTCATTCAGCCTCTTACTCCTGTTTATCTTTATAAAGTCACTAAATGTATTTGATTCTAACGCTATTTGGTATAAGCAGGTTTCTCATACAAAGATCATATTGTTTGGTCATATCATCATATAAAAAAAGTTTGCTGTATGTTGTGGTTTGTAGAAATGAAAAATATAACAACCATATGAAAGAATTTCAGACCAAGCCACAAAAAAAAGTTCAGTTTATAAATCTTTGTTAGTGGCATCATCATCAGTCATTAGAAATGGGCAGCATTTTGAAAGGACATTCACCAAGAATATTGAATGACTGAAGATAATACTGAATGAAGTCAATTGTCCTTACAGCATAATCCACAACAGTTTTTCACTTCAGTTTATCAAAAGTAGGATTGTGATGCACCACATAAATTGCTAAAATAGCATTCTTACACATTGGAACTTGCTGAAATCTTTCCTGGTTATGTGATTCTGGGTTGTTTGCCACAGTTATATTGAATCATGTTGCTAAGTATGAGAGAACTACTTCAAGAGATCTATGTTCTCTGATAGGCAACATTCCACAGATATGGTGTAATTAATTGCCACAACAGCTTGGTGTGAAGCTCACAAGATCCACATACACTAGTGTGTATAGTCGACATTTGCAGCAGCATTGAAGAGCAGGTTTTCTTCCAAGAGTACTGTAGGATGAGTATGGGTTTGAAATGTTAAAAAAGAAGTAGATAATGTCACAGGCCATTTTTCTCTGAACAAGATAGAACACCAGCATACATTGCTGACATTGTGTACAGTTTACTCAGTGACAGATTCCCTGTGTTAGTAATTTGCAGCCCTTGGATATGCTTTCTTGGATGTGGATAAAGGTAGTCTACTATAATGATGAGACTATAGGACAATGGCTGATGTATAGATCTGAGTTGTATTGACAATGCATAGCATTCTATAGCTTCTCATGTTTGTAGAACTGTTTTTTGTGTTGACACAAATCTGGCAACAAACAACAACAAAAATAATTCCAGAGATCTATTTCAGTCAGCATTAAGAAAATTGTCATGTCTTTATTCTCTTTTTGACATACATTAGGGTTGATGTTGGTAGCCTGTTTATAGAATCAGCCAAATATTCAAAGGCTCCAGACTATAGCAAGCCAAGTGGGGATGCTTATATTAATCAGTTTAAACAAGAAGCCACAGAATCTATCAAAAATACCATTGGGGTGAGTATTGCTATGACTGGCTAGCATGCAAAGATGTGAAGAGGAAGAATTGCACAGAAAAAAAAAGTGAAGTAGTGTTGAAGGCAGGTGGAGTCTGTAAGTTTAATGTGCACTGATGCATATGTAGCAGTGCTGCAGACTATATGGAAATCTAAAAAACTAAGCATGAGTATGAAAATCAGGATATTTAAGAGTAATGTTCTAAGTGTACTACTCTATGGAAATGAGTGCTGGAAAATCACCAAAACAATAGAAAACAAGCTGAATTCTTTCCAGACTAAATGTTCACGAAGAATTAGACAAATATTTTTCCCAACACTATAAGAAATAACATCTTGTTGGCAGAAATGCAGATGAAGCCACTGACAGCAATTATTGAGGAAAGACGCTGGCGATGGTTGGGACATGTGCTCCGAATGACTGACAACTCACTACCAAAAATAGCGCTAAGATGGACACCACAGGGGAACAGAAGTAAGGGTAGACCAAAAGAGACATGGAGAAGAACAGCAGAAAGGATGTTGAGCAATAGAGGGCTCACCTGGGCAAGAGCAGAAAAAAAGGCGAAGGACAGGCATTTGTGGAAAACCCTTACGGAAGCCCCATGTGCCCTGGGCACTTAAGGTTCAGAGAGAGAGATATGCATATGTAAGAGTGATTGAGAGAAAGAAAGAAATGATTCATGATTGCTTACTTTTATAAGCAAATTCTTTCTTTCTTTCTTTGAGAGGAGGTATAGGAAGCTGTTTTTTGCTTGTTTTGTCACTTTTGTACATAATGCAGCATTTTTAAAAACAGTTTTTGGTAGCTGCAGTTTGAGTGTTTCAGCCACAAGTGTGTTTACTGATGCTCATTTTCTCATTATTTTTAGATTGGCAGTTCTTCAAGACCTCAGACATTTTCTTCCTCCTCAATGCCTCAGCAGTCAGTCAGCAACCCCATAGGCTTTTCCTCCCTGGCTCAGAGCTCAGGCCAGGTCCAAGTTGGGGTGCTGCCATCTTTGCCACAGCAGGAATCCCAGTCGACAGTCTCACAGACCATGACACAGTTGTCGCAAATGGGCATTGGGTCTCAGGGTTCTCAGCAGCAAGTTAGCGCGGACCAGGCTCCTCCAGCCCAGTCAAGAATCCCCTCAATGGTGCTGCAACAGCAAAACGTTCCTGTATCAAGTAGCGTGAGCAGCAGCATGCAGCAACGACCAAAGCCACAGAAGTCAAAGTTGCCACCTCCATCAAAGGTAGTTTTTTTTTTTTTGTCTCGAAAGTTTAAATGAAAAGATATCTGTAGCGTTTACCGTCTCATTGATTTTGAAAAAAAAAAACTCTAAAATTTGTTTTGTGGCGGGAGATACTATTTTTTAGTCCAAATTTAATATAGTACAGGTGAATGTCTGGAATCAGCATCAGTATTAACAACACAGATTTTGTGGTTTTCTGGTATTCTTGCCACATAATTTTAACTCCTTACATTTTCCATTAATATATCTCCTGACACAAATTTTGTTTCCCTATGTTCTATGGAAAACATGCTCACAAGATGCCACTATATGATAACAGTCCTTCATCAGATTAGATTTCATTATCATTACTAATAAGTGTATGATTATCATTTTTAAATACTAGTAGACAGCATTTTGTGATCAGCTGGGTGTGTGACACAGCTGGAAGAGCTCTCTGTTCTCCATTATGAAAACCTAGTGCTTGAGACGGCATCACCAGCCTAAGCATTAGAGACTGGTATTCAGTTTTCAGGCTGTGAGCAAAGAACATTATCCTATTTACAGAATGACCACAGGCATCAAATCCATTCTAGAAGCACTCTAGTGGGCATTATGAAAAAACCTGCAATACCACATGACTCCCAGATTGCAACATCTCCTGCATATATCTCCAGCTAAACTCCTACATCATCAGCCTATTGTGCAGAGATAAATAAAAATGGAAGAAAGATTTTTGTCATTGCTTAACTTCCTTTTATGGTAACCATATGATGTGGGTGTGGGGCTTTTAAAAAAAAATTTGTTAGAATTTTCTTTCATCTTTTGTGTTCCTAGCTATCCATATGTAAAATAAAACCAGGATACTGACTTCTTTTGAAATTCTACTGCTAGTTAGTGGGACTGATGTTGATGATGATATCGAGAGTCTGGCAAAGGGGGTTTGGAGGCATTATTCTGCAGTCTACTGGGGGTCTGTTATTGTGAAAAGATTAGGAATTCCTGACTTATAGGAACAGAGGAGTGGAAGAATCTAAAATATGTCTTGGAGAAACATGTTTTGTTCATGAGTGCAGATTTTAGTGAAACAAATGGATTTCAAATATATGGTTTGAAATTTTAAAAAGGGGAAAAAAAAAGGAAAACAGCTTGTCTTTAAAATGCCAATATATGTTTGATATTTTTAATTTGAACTGAATATTCTTTGTTTTCAGAAAACCCATGTCTGCCTTTAATGTGAATAGAGTATTTATCTAGTGATGTTGTTTCATCTGATAGATCCCTGCATCTGCTGTTGAAATGCCCGGCCATATTCCCCGCAACCCCCAGTTGGATCTACAATTTGGTATTGATTTTGGTTCTGAATCAAGCACAGCATTTGGCTTTGGTGCTAACAGTGAAAATGTGGCAGTTACAAACACATATACTGCTACCACAAATGGGTAGGCATCATATTTTTTTGACATTTGTCAGTACTAATAATTTTATTGTAAGAAAGTCTGATTTTAATGTACATGATACTTGGGGAAACATTCAACAAATGACTTAAGTACAAGTACTTTTATGAAGAATAACTATAATGATTTCTGAACTCGTTACAGAGTTTGAGTCTACTTCTTCTTTCCTTCTTTCTTTCTCTCTTCTCCCCCCCCCCCCCCAATATGCATAAAATGAAAAGGGCTTTCATTATTTTAGAATCAGATTTATTTTATCTTTGTTATAAAGTCAGGATACAATTCATCAGGACTTCTAAGTTACATCTGACTCAGTTCCCTGCCCAGCACTTCATGGTGCCCTTTTAAATCAGTAGGTTATGTTTAGATCGGCCTGGCGTGGTAGAGTGTGTGTCCGAGCAATATGTGAGGTGTGTTTATTCAGTTGACCTGAGGAGTTAGTTCTTGTTGTTCTTCTAAAAAGTACATCAGCTATCAAGAGGATTGTTAGAAGTGATATGACTGTTAGTTCTTCTGCTCACAGCTGTCATTGTTCAAGGGTGTGTTGCTTATACTTTTTTTTTATTTTTCCTTACAGAAATCAGCTCGAGTTAAAAGTGAATGGCTAACATTTATTTAAAAAAAAAAAAAAATTAAAATTGTGATTTTTGCACATTCATAGTGCTGCAAGCTTTGTGGTCAGAAGAGAGCTTGTACATTTGTTATTTCAAATGCTGGATAATGGTAATTAGTTACTTTTGCTTCAAGATGTGCATTCAGTTTTAAATAATTCTAGATAAAACTGAGTCTTGAAAATGATGTCTTATTAAATTTGAAAAACATCCATTTTTATATATTGTTTTCGTAACCTGTGATACAGAGATTGATGATGTATTTTAATGTTGATTATGTGTTAGTATACATATATGTCTCTTCCTGGCATAGCATCTTCTCCATCTGCTGGCACTGCAAAGTTGCCATCTGCCAGTGAGTCTCAAGCAGATAGGCAGCCGGCCGTGTTCCATAATTCTGTATATACATCATCACCACCAAAGAATGAATCCCAGAACCTGGAGAGGGAGCAAGGCAAGGTAACAATTTTGTTTCTTGTTAGTAGCACTAGTTTGTGAGCTGGAAGTTGAAAATTCCTTTCCTCAGTGAAATCAGAGATAAACCTCAGAGATTCTCAAGAGTGTGGATATCGTGTTACATAAAACAAATCTCTGACTATTAAGCCATGGCCTGCTAAAATGCAGAATGTGTCAGGTATGAAGTAGTCAGGATCATACTGCAGCCAGGTCATGGTTATATGGTCTAGACTTAACGTCTTGGCATTGTTCTAGTGGCTACTGCCAAGTTCTTTCCCTTGAACAGGCCAGATAGAAGAATGTAGCTGATCTTGATAATAAAAAAAAATTTGTAGTCGTGCTGTGGCTGTTTGGAAACTCATAAGTGAAGAAAAATCACTGCGGGACTTTCCACCACAATAAACAGCATAAACATACCCCACAAACAGAGTATTACAAATGTTGTTCTGGTGAAAAGTTTTATTGTTGCAATAGAGTTAAACACTTCAGAAAAGAGAAAAAAAATTTTTGTTAACAGTACACAGGCCTAAATCTGTGGGGATCTGCATCATAACTGGTCTGTCTGTCTGTTTTTTTTTTTTTAGGTCAGATCCAAGTTATGGATAGGCATAATTTCAGTTTGAATGGTAAAACTGTAGGTCTTCGTTTCTTCAATGCTTGTTTCACATCTTGTGTTTGACTCATTTCTTTAGTGATTTCTATAGTTACACCCAGGAACAGGCATAGCCTGGCTAAAAAGGCAGGGAGTCCACATTGCTGTGAAATCAGCTAAAGAATTGATCACTCCTTTCTTGTTAGCTTCATTCAGAAACTGAAAAAATAGCTACCATGCCCATTCCCAATCTGATGTGATGTGCATTCAGAGGCTGAAAAAATAGCTACCATACCCATTCCCAATTCTGATGTGATGTTGTGCCTCGACATATTTGCAACGTCAGCAGCAAAGAATATCACAGTCATAATTCAAGGGAGATTGAAGAATAAGAGGAATCTGTTTTCCAGACTGTTGCTATGCAGAAAATACATTCAACACCACTTTATTGATTTTGTTGTTGATATCAGCAGGGCATTTAGTGATTTCTGAGTCAAATAAGGTTTTTTATTCATAAAGCAAGCCTGATACATTTTTGTGGAGAGGAGGAGAGGTTATAAATCTGGGCACATCTGAGTGGTGTGATGGTTAGTGCACACGTTGCAGGTGCATGTTGATGGCTCGAGTCTAGCTGGAGGCACCCTAGTCACCTAACTGTAGAAATGGATATCGTAACTCCTCCATCAGGCATGGTTGCTGACTACATCATCATATAATGTGCTGTCATGTCAAGGAAAATGTTGGCACTAACACTGTGCCACCTAGATGCCTCTTTGGCATGACAAGGCTGTGCTTTTATAAAAGCAGGATACAGTTTTATGGAGAGGATGTAACAAAATTTCATTGCTTAAAGTTTCTTGTCATATATCTTGTATGAATTCTTCTTTCACGCAAGACAGAAAAATGAAGATTCCCACTACTTTTCAGATAAGTTCGTCAGAAACCATTGCCTATTCATCTCAGATAGAGCACAGATCCAGCCCAGTGGTATCACAGCGTACAGGCCAGACAAATCAGAATCTCAGTTCAGGTATGTTTTCCTCTTTCCTGCTTGCTGCACTTCTTCATGCTGAAGTAGTGCTGATGTGTAACCTATTCATGTTTGAAAAAAAAACCAAAAAAAACTTTATTTAGATAGTAGGTATTAAGAAATATGAATTACGCTAGAAAAAAAAGTGGCAGCAACTCGGAGGCATTTTATACAGTAATGCTTCTAAAGGACTTTTAGATTTGATTAGAGCAGAGAAAGAAAGACCTGGAAATAGAAATATGTGACCTGAGGCCTCCAAGAGGAATTTTATAAGGCGGTGCAAAAAACCAAGTTGGATATATTAAAGAAAACGGTATCACTGACATGCACATCGTTTGATAGTTTAAACATATTTTTAGTCATATGTTGCAAAATTGAGATTTTATTCAGCAGTTTCTCTTTTCAGGCTCACTGTCTCAAAACAAAAATGAACCTGCCACGGGTTACTCAGCAGCCAATGGTTATGCACCATCCTCTTACCAGAAGACTTCAACCATAGCTCAGACATATACACCTGTGTCACAAACACTCCAGAGTTCTTCGTTCCAAGGGCAGTACCCACCCAGTCAGACAGTGTACCCATCATCTGGGCAGGGCCAGTTTTCAAGTCCTGCAAATGTGGCACAGTACAACCCCACTGGTCAACCTACAGTCTACAACAGCACCCAGAATCAGTATACCTCTGGACAAAGTCAGTTCACATCAGCAGGCTCCACCAACCACCCTTCTGTGCCACATGCAAACCACCAGTCTCAATACTCTTCAGGAGTCCAGATTGGCTACACAACAGGTGGACAGTCTCAGTACCCAGGATATCACAGCACTGGCTCATTCCCTTCCCATACTCCATCCCAGAACAATTTTCCTTCATCAAATCAAACAAGTGGAACCAGCAGTTCTGTATATCCATCATCCACACAGCCTGCTGGCTCATATACCTCTCAGACAGCCTCATACCAGACACCATCAGCTGGGTCCTATCACCCAAGGGATTCTCAGACAAATTCATCAGTCAGTGCACAAACAGCCACAGGAGTTGCCTTTCAGACTGCACCCCAGTCTTCTTCACTGAAGCCTGCCACATCTCAGACTAACACAAACTACAACTCCCAGAGCTATGTATCATCTGCACCTTTACAGCCATCTCCCATGGCTAACAAATTAGGGGAAAGCCTATCCAAGATGGCACTTAAGGATGATACAACATTAGATGGTCTTCAAGCTTCCCAAGTAAGTATATTTTTATTATATTGTGCCCTCTTCTGCAACTTTAATAAATATACTTTTAGTTTATGCAAGAGCGTTCATTCCAACATATCTTAGATGTGCTCATGGAGACAAGACTGGAGGGAGAATGCACAGACAAAAAAGCTGAAATTCTCCTTGTTGATGAGATTCTGGATGTAACTGGTTCTAGAGACCAGAATATGGAAGAGGAAGAAAAATCTGTTTATTGTTCATCATAGTTGAAGAGACTGATAGCCAAGTTGATCTGTCACAGGCTGTGTGAGTAGTAGTCTCTTAGTAAAGTGGATGGATTGCAACTATTGTGTCATCTTTCTCTTTGATTTACACAAGTTTTATGTGTTGGACTAAATCAGATTGTAATGATTTCCTGTTTGGTTACTTATAAAATATTCTGTAAGAGTGGCATAGTGGTTAGTGTGCTCATCTGTCATGGCAAGGTTGATGGTTCAAGTCCAGCAGGAGGCACTTGTGTTAATTTAGCTGTAAAAATGGGTACCCAATTTCTTCTAGAGCTGTTGAAGAAAAAGCAGCAAGGCATGGTGCTCTCTAGTCTGCTGACAGGTCAAGGAAAATATGGACACAAACACCATATCCCTAGATGGTGTGGCAGTTTTAGTTTCCATGTAAAATCAGGACTTCTCAGATTCTGACAATGGCCACAAATTTCAGTGTCAGTTTCAGACATAGATCTTATTAACTTGGTGATAAGATATCCACATACTGCAGGAATGTGACCCATTATGTGACTGAATTAATTTAATTACAGTATTCTCTCCTCATTGAAATATGTCTGACAGAGGGCATGGTCTTTGGAGGAACAATCTCTCTCTCTCTGAACCTTAAGTGCCCAGGGCACATGGGGCTTCTGCAAGGGTTTTCCACAAATGCCTGTCTTTCGCCTTTTTTTCTGCTCTTGCCCAGGTGAGCCCTCTATTGCTCAACATCCTTTCTGTTGTTCTTCTCCATGTCTCTTTTGGTCTACCCTTACTTCTGCTCCCCTGTGGTGTCCATCTTAGTGCTATTTTTGGTAGTGAGTTGTCAGTCATTCGGAGCACATGTCCCAACCATCGCCAGCGTCTTTCCTCAATAATTGTTGTCAGTGGTTTCATCTGCATTTCTGCCAATAAGATGTTATTTCTTATGGTGTTTGGCCAAAATATTTTTTTAATTCTACGTAAACATTTAGTCTGGAAAGAATTCAACTTGTTTTCTATGGTTTTGGTGATTTTCCAGCATTCACTTCCATAGAGTAGTACACTTAGAACATTACTCTTAAATATCCTGATTTTCATATTTATGCTTAGTTTATTTAATTTCCATACATTCTGTAGCATTGCAAAAGCCTGGTTTGCTCTAGTAAGTCTGCTGTTGATGTCCTCTGTGCTGTCTCCATTTTCTACTACTCTGCTGCCAAGGTATACAAATTCGTTGACCTCCTCCACTAACTTGTTATCTACTCTGAGTACATTTCTGTTGTTCACATTTTGCTTCATTAACTTTGTCTTTCCTACGTTGATCTTTAGTCCTATGTTGTTTGCATTCTGGGTTAACTTGTTTATTTTATCTTGCATATCTTTGTGACTGCTTGATAATAGACAAATGTCGTCCGCAAAGTCAAGGTCCTCCAGCACTGTGTTAAGGGTCCATTGTAATCCTCTGCATTTGTCTGATGTTGCCGCCTTCATTAACCAGTCTACTGCCAAGATAAATAATGTTGGTGATAGTACACATCCCTGTTTCACTCCTGTTTGTACCCTAAAGCTGCTGGAGGTATGTTCTCCACAGATAACTTTGCACTGAAAACCCTCGTATAGGGCTTTGATTACATTAACTATTTTATGGGGGAGGCCATGCCATCTTAGGATTTTCCACAGTGCATCTCTGTTGACACTGTCAAAGGCTTTCTCAAAATCTATGAATAATGCATATGTTGTGCTATGCCACTCATTTGCCTGTTCTAATATTTGTCTAAGTACAAATATATGGTCTATGCATGATCTTCCTTTCCTAAATCCTGCCTGCTCTTTCCGAAGTTTTTCCTCAAGTGTTGGTACAATTCTGTTGATGATTATTCTGCAAAATACTTTACTAGTGAGTGGGAGTAGGGTAATGCCTCTCCAGTTCCCGCAATCTCTGAGGTCACCCTTCTTTGGTAGTTTTACTATAAGACCAGTTTTCCACTCCTCTGGGGCTTTTTCTAAATCCCAAATTTGTTGTAATATCCGGCAAAGTTGTTTTGGTGTTTCTGTTTCTTCTGCTTTCAACATCTCAGCAGTCACTTCATCTTCACCTGGTGCCCTGTCTGATTTTAGCATCTTTATCGCCTCTTTTACTTCATTTATTGTTATTGGTCCTGTATTGATGTTTAGTTCCGCTTTTGCTTCAGGTATATCTATTGCTTGTGCTGCTTGTGTTCTGTTTAGTAGGGTGTTAAAGTGTTCCCTCCATCTTTCAATTTTTTCTCTTTCTCCACTGACCAGTTGTCCATTTTGTGTTCTTACTGCACTTTCACATCTTGTATTGAAGTTACCTGTCATCTGCTTTGTGATTTTATATATGGTTTTCATGTCATTTGTATATGCTGCTTTCTCTGCTGTTTCTGCTAAGTTGTCATAATACTGACGTTTATCTTGACAGCATGATTCCTTCACTTCTTTGTCTTTTTGTGCATAATTACTTAAAACTCGTTCTTTAAGCCGTTGTGATTTGGTGTTCAGTAATTTTTTCTTGATTTCTTTTCATTGCTCTATCTTTTCCCATGTGGTCTCACTTATCCATTCCTCTTTTCTCCTTTTCCGATATCCCAGCACCTCTTTTGCTGTTTCCTGTAGTGTTTTATTGAACTCTAATATGGACATTTCTGCTTCGTCTTGTAGGACACTGAAGCGGTTCTTAAGTATTATTGAGAATTCATTTCTTGTTTGCTGGTCTATCAGTTTTCTTGTATCAAAATGTATCTTTCTGTGTTCTCCGATTCTGGCTTTCCTTAATTTTAGTTTTATTTTTGCTACCAGAAGGTTGTGATCACTTCCTATATCTGCTCCTTTCCTTGCTCGCACATCTTGTAGTGACCGTTTCCACTTGTTGTTTATTAGTATGTGATCAATTTGGTTTTCTGTGGTTTTATCTGGTGACCTCCAAGTCACCTTATGGATGTTTTTGTGTTGGAAAATTGTCCCTCCGATGGTCATCATGGTTTCTTCACAGAAACTGCACAGTCTTTCTCCATTTTCATTTATTTCTCCAATTCCTTCTCTTCCCATGATTCTTCTTCTATCTTCATTTCCTTCACCTACTTTTGCATTGAAGTCGCCCAAGATGAGTAGCATATCATGCTTGGGTATTGTTTCTACTGTGGCTTGGAGGCTGTTGTAAAAATCTTCTTTTAATTCCTCTTCAGCTGCTTCTGTTGGTGCATAACAGACTATAATAGACAGCTTCGTGAATCTTGAGTTGAACCGTGCATATAATAATCTCTCACTTATTGGGGTCCATTTCAGCAATGCTCTTGATGCTTCTTTTGTTATAATCAATGCTACTCCTCCTTCATGAAGATCTTCTTTACCTGACCATATTATTGTATCTTCTGTGTGCTGTGTTGTTAATTTCCTTCTGCCTTGTCCTGTCCATCTTGCTTCTTGTATTCCTAGTATGTCTAGTTTGTATCTGTGCATTTCCTTGATGGTTTGTGCTAGTTTTCCAGTCTGGTTTAGTGTTCTTACATTCCAGCTGCCTATTTGCATCTTTTGTTTAGGTTCCAGGAGGTCTGCAGTCGGGCTGGGGACTTCCAGTGGCTGGCTTTCATCCACAACCTTCATGGGCTCAGTTTCCTGATACGCATTTCTCCTTCCACCTGCATTTGCTTTTTCCCTTGCTTCTGTTTCTGTAGCAGTCTGATAGTTTTTTACCAGATAGGGTTGCTGGCCCTATGCTGAACCCTCCTTAGTCGCCTTTTACGATCATGCATGGTAGGGTACAGTGGTCCTATTCTTTGCAGATCCCGGGTACCACACGGGGGGGAGGAACAATATTTCCACACAAAGAAATACATAAAACAACATGGATATCTCCAGATGATAGAACCAGATAGATCATTTTTATATTAGAAAACAATTCAGAACATCTCTGATAGATGTAAGAGCATATAGGGGCGCAGATGTCAACAGTGATCACAACCTGTGTATAGGGAGGTTAAGACTTAAACTGAAAAGCCAACACAAGACATCAATACTCAGAAAATAAACAATCATAGCCTACAAGAAGAAAATACCAACATTGATTTCTTACTTACCAAATAACTTACCAAACATTTCGCAGCACTCAAAGAGGTAGATGAGACAGATATAGATGAATTATGGAATTCATACAGCACAGCTATAATCACAGCAGAAAAAGCAAGTGCTGGACTGCAGTCAACAGGTAGAAAAGCAGGGATATAAGATAACACGTGGAAATACATACATGAAAGAAGAGCAGCCAGATTAGCCAAATTGAATGTAAAGACAGATCTTGGAAAAGTTTTGGCAAAGCAACATACAGAGAACTAGACAATAAAGTAAAAAGTTCAGCTAGAGGAGACAAAAGAGAATATATGGACAATATGGCAAAAGAAGAAGAAAATGCAGCAAAAACGGGAGACAGCAAAACTCTGTATAGCATACAGAAGAGGCCAACAGGTGCTATTACCTCCAGAGAAAGACCAGTCTTTAGCAAAGCAGGCAACCTATTAACATCAAGTAAAGACCAAAACCAAAGATGGGCCGAACACTTCCAAGAAATACTTAATCGACCAAACCCAAATGAATTAATAAATCTTGAAACTAATTTACCAGTCCCACAACTAAATGTCAAGTTAGATGAAGTTACACTGAATGAAACTGAAACAGCAGTGAATCTAATGGCTAACAACAAAGCTGCAGGTGAAGATGAAGTAACAGCCAAAAGCTATTAAGAGTGACAAAATGAGCCAGCTACAAAGAATGTTTAATAAAATTTGGAAAGAAGAAAAAGTCCCTTCTAAATGGAAAAAAGGAATCATTGGTAAAATACCCAAAAAAGCAACCTCAGTGACTGCAGTAACTGGAGGGGTGTAACCTTACCATCAGTTGTGTCAAAGGTGTTTTTGTAAAGTGATTCTGAATAGAATTAAGGATGTAGTGGATACTGCAATGAGAGAAGAACAGGCAGGATTTCAAAAAGGGAGAAGCTGTTTCGACCAGATCTTTACTCTAAGAATAATACTTGAAGAACATTTTGGAAAATAGAAACCATTAATTCTGAATTTCTTAGTCTTTAAAAAAGCATTTGATAGCATACACAGAGATTCATTATGGAGAATTTTAAGACTATGGAATACCATCTAAAATTGTCAGCGTCATTAGAGATCTCTACAATGGATATGTTTGTGCAGTCAAGGCAGATGAAGGAATGAGCAAATGGTTTCAGATTGAAACGGGCGTGAAACAAGGATGTATATTATCTCCCTAGCTTTTTGGAATTGCCATAGACTTTATAATGAAAAGATGCTATACAGGTAAAACCAGCATTAACTGGGTACATGGGACCCAAATAGGAGATCTTGATTTTGCTAATGACATAACTCTTTATCAGTGACAATGTGAAATTGATGCAGGAAAAAAACAGATTTCCTGTCTTCCTTGGCTAGCAAAATAGGTCTTGAAATTAACAAAGACAAAACAAAAATTATGAAACTTCTCATTAATCAAGAAGGAAAATTATACATAGAAGGAACAGTTGTTGATGAAGTAAACCACAATTTGCATACCTTGGCAGCTACATAGATCAGGATGGTGACATCAGGAAGGAAATTAGAATTAGAATTGCAAAAGCAGCATTGTCCTTCAAAAATCTTGATAACATATGGAATTCAAAAGTTATAAGCACAAAAACCAAGTTAAGATTATTCAATTCAAATGTGATATCTACTCTCATTTACGCATGCGAAAGCTGGAAATCAACTAAAGAAATAGACAAGAAATTAGACTCTTTTGAAAACAAATACCTAAGGAAGATACTTGGTATAAAGTGGAACGAATTGAAGAACACAGAGTTAAGACAGATGAGCAAACAACAACCTGTCTCATGGGTGATCAGAAAAAAGAAGTTGGACATATGTAGGCCATGTGATGAGAAGAAACAATCAGAGAACACCAGAACAAGCTATCAAGTGAAGCACAACAGGCCGAAGAAAAACAGATCGACCACGTGAAACTCTAAAGAAGACATTGTTAAGTTTAGTGGGCATAACATCCCTTGATGAAGTTGAAAGACTTGCAGAGAACAGTAAAACTTGGCAAACAACTATGCGAGCCCTGTGTGATGTTTAACGGCATGGGAAGGATGTAAGATTCTCTCTTGTCTCTTAGATAGTGAGAGCAGATGCTTAGTGTAGTTATAATGGTTTACAGATGGAAAGTCTTCGATGAAATGTGGACAGAATGGTCTTACAGAAGGTACACATCATTACCACTAAGCTCTATTGGGTGTCTCCCTATCAAAAATTATTCAGTATCTATCCACGGTACAAAATTTACTGGAGATTTCAAATGATCAATGACTTTTGGAAGGGACATCTTGTGAGGATAAATAAAAGTGGATGTTGATGGTTTTCATATCTCTGTGTTTTCCTAGGTAGTCAACAGTTCTATTTAGCTGCTGGTTTAAAAAACAAAAACAGTAAACTTTTTCATTTCCTGCAGTCCTGTGGAATTTTTTTGTGGTTTGATGATGTTGGATTTGCAGGAAATTGTTGATCCCTAGTATGCAAGTAGGTCATGGAAGGTGCAGTGCAAGCCATAAGTCCCCAGTATACCTCATGGGTATGAAATATAAATTGCACGTGAGTAAATCGCCCCGTGAAATGTCAAAACTGATTTGTCAAAGAGATTTTGGACACAGAATAGGAAAGGGTTAGAATTTTTATTATTATTTTTAAAACAATTGATTTTTACAGCTGATTGATTTGGTTTCTGGCATAGTAGCAAGTTATTGTTCATTTTCAGTATGATCACTCAGGCACACCAGCAACCACAGCCTCAACATCTCTGAGTCTGCCATCAACCACAAGTACAGCACCATCATTATCCACAGGTACCACCACCGTATTATCAACGTCCACAGCCACATCAATCATGACAACATCACGGATAGCAGCATCCATGCCATCTACAAGTAAGCCTGGTTCTGGTTTGTAAGTTTTAGGGCTAGTGTGTTCATGCAGCATTGAACTGGTTATAGAGTAACAAGGCAAGAGATTATGAATTTGAACATAACCAGAACATTATGGTGATTGAGTAACTTGACATGGTGATGGATAACCAACTTATCCAGGCGTCATACACTTACTGCCAGAAAAACTTCACAGATTGTTCTAATCAGAATTTCTGTGAAAGACAATCATTATGTCCTGATTGACATGCTTTATTATGAAAAAAAAATTGTAGCATTCCAACTTCTCCGCATCCAGTTGTCATTGTCATGTGTAAGAGTTCTTAATTGTTGTCAGTAGTAATATTTTTATTATTCTTTTGATAATTGATTTCCAAACCCCATATAGGCAAGGCTCCACCAAATTTACCTCCAGGAGTACCTTTGATGGGACAGTACATCATGGGCCAGAGCACTTTGCCTCCATTTTACGTAAGTAACAAACATAGAACATTGTCCTATATCAAAGTGTCTGAAAAAAAAAATGTGGGGTTGTTTCAAGTAACCATCAACTTATTTTTTTTAACTGTTCTGTGTAAATGTTACATTAAAAAGATCTTGCAGTAGATAAATGAATTATATGTTTTTGTTCTATCTCTGGGAACTTTGAAATGCTGTTGCTTGCAGCAGATGCTGTGATGATGTTGAAGTACAGACATGTCATAGGAGGGTGGAGTGGATTATGTCGGCTTGCTAGAATACCCAAAACACAGTCAGATTATAACATTTTAATCTTCTGCTTGGAGGGCATTGAAGAGATGGAATAGGGTCTTGATTAGTTTTGGATTGCTGGCCATGGTAACTATGCCATCACTTTGCTGAGAAATAAATCGTCTGTGATGTCAGACAGTCATAAAAGCTACACACAAGATAGTAAGTGTAGGCGTATAAAATATGTGTAGAGTGCTAAAATACATTGTGATGCACACACACACAAAAAATTCCACAAATAGGTTGTATATAGAACGTGTGGATCATATTGTGTATAATTTATCAACTTTAGAGCTTTATGAATATGTAATATCTTCACAGAGTGTTCAGCCACCATTGTATGGTTATGAAGATATGCAGCTTCTGCAGCAGAGAATGCCTTTGGTGAGCATAAATTAGTTTTTCTTGTTGTGTTACAGGTATAATGTTACACATGATGTGTGATAATGTTCTGTACCTTGAGGCTATTATAAGTGCTACTTCTAGCTGTGAGGTGAGATTTGGAACCTGAGACTTTAGACTTCATCTATATTAGTTGGAGATCTCGTTCTAAGTGGAAAAAAAAAAGGACGCTTCAGACCAGCGGCTGTTTGCTGGGAGCTTCATATTAAGTGATGAGGCTTCACATTTTTTTTTAATGAGATATGTCTTCTGACCTACAACTCTACAACTATTAGTCACAGACCTCATGGTGTGAGAAGATAGTTCAGACTTGGAACTACACCAGGGACCTCATTGAAAATAAGATTTTGTAGTTTTTATCCAGAGAAGAAGACTTAGGCCAACAGCTGTTTCTCAGAGACCTCACCAGACAACTGACTGGCTAGTTTACAAAAAATGATGTTTTTGTTCTGTCTCTGGAATTTGAAGCAGGATTATTTTTTGCTGCTCGTGCAGTGAAGGTGTTGAAGCAAAGCATTTTGTCAAATGGGAAGTGAGTTATGCTGACCTCCTGACAAAAAAAAAAAAACAAAGCAGGAAAGAGTGTAATGGTTCTTTGCAGAATCTGCCACCATGGGGACCATAGTGATACTGGGCCCCCATAAGCAAGGCTGAGCCCATTTTAGAGAACACACCACAGAGAGCTAAGACAGGGTCATCTTCGACCTTAATGTCAGCAGTTGGGTTGCTCACCACCATTCCATGCCGTTTTTTTTTTTTTTTGTTGACAAAAAGCTTTCTTATTTTTATTTTTTTTTCCAGCAGACTGGTAGCTATTATGACATGGCTGCATTCCCTGCTCCAGCGGGTTCCACTTTGCCAGGCAGCCGTGATCAGCAGGCTCAGATGCCAAATATTCCGTTCACAGGTTAGCACTGTTAGGTATTTAATTCTTTCCGTGCGTATGGTCGAATTTTCGACACTTCCGGTGGTCCCAAGCGTGCGTATGGTCGAAAATTCGACATTGTTTGTTTCATTAAAACAAGCGGTGTAACATTTAGATTGTACATATTTCGTCTGCGATTCCGGTGACACTTTCAAAATGGAGAATGCATGCCTAGTTACGAGCGATGCCGAGCGAGAACAAGGACATGAAGCATGGAAATTTTTCAATTTTTGACGATGTAGATAGGGGTATGGACATAGCCTATGGCCACCCCGCTGCTCTTGAATGTTTTCTAAGTAGATTTAGACATATTTAGATGACTGGAGAAGTAGTTAGGAGGTTATTTCAGACATTCATTCAGTGAAAATGCAATACGGAGTCACAATACGAGATCAACAAGTAGATCTACACATCTTAGATGGTAAGTAGGGGTAAGTAGCGCGAATCTAGACCTAGCCGATGGTGAGCTGGCCACAATCAGTGTCAAAAACATCACATTACTTCTTTTTTCCTAAAAAACTCTGCATTTATGAAATTTTCATTCATTTAGCTATACTTTGACACATATTACGTATACGGAAGTACATGGAAATACTGTTTTCCGTTCCATTTTACAACTATACTCCCTTACAGACAAGACCCGCGTTTATACTCCCGCACACAATAACACGTCCGTGTTTTTCCTCCCGCACGGAAAGAGTTAAGAATGGAGACTAATATAAGAAGTTAATGATCATACTTAGTAGGTCATTAATTGGTACTAGTGGAGTATGAAAGTTCTATTTTCAGTTCTTTAATAGGTATGAAAATGTCAGTAAGTGAGCACTTGGGGATTGTTATTCTGAATATGACAGTATTGAATGTTTGCTGTTCTGCCCAGTGATGATAATAGTGATGTTCTTGGTGAATGGTTATCATAGCTGATTTCATTATAGCAGACTGTCATGGCTGGAGTGATTAGACTATCATGGCTGTGTTAATTACATCCCATTTCCTGTCATGTCCCAGGAATATAAGATAATTCTGTCCCAGAGAGCTGCAGTACCTGGTCCCTCATTATGCTGCACCTGATGGGGGTCATTCTTATTTTTTTTTTTTTTGCTTCATTCATCAGGCTCATCTGTCAATAACCCATTTCCATGGATGTTTGTGATGGAGTCTTTGTCAGCTGTGCTTCAAAGTAGATGCTGTAGAAAAGATACTTCTGCACATGCATGCTGCTGCCCCCCCCCCCCAAAAAAAAAAAAAACTAAATTGTAGAATTTGACTGTGTGTTGTATTGCTTTTATGTGATTCACTGATTGAAATCTTTTGTTAGAGCATGAATTCCAGACTTTGCTTTTCTCATCCTTGTTTTCATGTTCAGCATTCTTACTCATCAATGCAGGAACTACAGCAGATGCAGCCAAGATGGGAAGAGTAGATGCCCAGAGCCCTAATAGTGCAGGTCAGCCTCAGAATGCACACTCTGCAACTCAGCAGCCTTTGATCAACTTTCATTACGGCTACTACTACCCTTCCATGTTTCCACAGTACCCAGTGTTTCCTGTAAGTAGCCTCAGTTCCTATGAGGTATTCAGATGCCATTTACAGTGTTCATTTTTAGTTGCATCAATATACATTAAACAATCATGGAGTCTAGGGAACCCAGGCATTTCTACCATAGCTGAGGCAGATGTGAGCTCATAGTGCTTATCTATCCATGGGGATAGGAAAAGCTGTTACGCCTGCCTTTGCTTTGCCTCATCGCACTGAAACTGAGAGCAAATACTCAAGGCAAATGGCCGTGGACTCTGGGCAGAGATATACAAGAAGCCAGACATTTTAAAAAAAATGACCACATGGATCCAAAGCACAAACAGTTTCTGCTTAGCTATAAATCACAGTTCATTTATACGAAACATCAGAAACACCAGAAAAACACGTATAAATGTTTTTTGGTGTTTATGTTTTGTTTAAAAGAATTTTGAGAGATGGCAATAATAATAATGGGAGCAAAGATGACCTGAAATTAATACAGCATGGTATCTTCAGTGGGAATAGATTATAAATAAACCATCCTATCTAAGTACGTTTCTAAATAAAATCAGCTTCAACCATAACCCATGCTACATATCAGGTTCTTTGAGGATGTCATGTTGGTGATGCTTTTGAAAACAAATGTTAGATCAGGCAAGGACATAGTGGCTCTGAATGAACCAAGCTTCTCATTCTCCTCCACAGTCATGTTTTTCCAGACTAGTGTAATTCTGAAACTTGTTTTCAGAAACTTTACTTCAGTGTAGAAAAGGGTCTTGGCCAGCCGTGGTTTCTCTTGTTCCAGCAACTGTGTCCCGTCATTAACAGAGTCATATTTGCTTCCATGCCTAACAAGAGTTATTTTGTTTTAAAAAAAAGTATATTTTTTCTGTGTTGATTTAAAGTATTCATACCTCTATCAGCAGATTCCACCAGTGACGAATGCAGCTGCCCACGCAGGAACGACGGCCAATACACAGTTTCAGAAATCATATGCTTCACATGTGTATTCAACAAAAGGTTAGTGTAATTTTTGCCTCCATATCCAAGTCATATCTTTTCTTTGTAGACACTGTATATATATATCACAGCTAAAAGTATATAAAGTATATGCTTAACACTAGCTTTATGATTTAAAATCTTGTTCTGGTTGCTTTCTGTCTTTCTCCGATGCCTTGATATAGTAAAATCCTGAACCTTTATATATGCTGTTTTATTTTTAGGGCTTTGGGGTAATTTTTTTGTTACTTCCCTTTTTTTTATTTTTAAATGTACCTTTTTCTTCTAACTTTCTTGATTGGCCTGTCAGAAAAAGGCTGTTTTTAACCATGCTTAATAATATGGCTTATGCTAATGGGTAAAATGATTAAATTTTATCAGGGTGTTTCCTTTCTTTATTCAGAGTTTAGATATACTGCTACAATGTATAAACTGTTTGGTTCTTGTTACACAGCATAGCCTTTGTGGTACTAAAATTTTTACTAGATATGGATTAATGTTCAGTTGATGCTGTTTCTTTATGTGTGTGTGCTTGTATGTATGTATATAAAAAGTAAGGTAAAGGTAATCCTGTCATGCCTTAGAGGCACATAGGGATATGGTATTAATGCCCATATTTTCCTTGACCTGTCAGCACACTAGAGCGTGATATGGTCAGTATCATGCCTGGCTGCCTTTCCTTCCCCAAACTCCAGAAGAAGTCGGGTACCCATTTCTACAGCTGGGTGACTGGGATGCCTCCGGCCAGAAACAAACCCCCGACCTTCACCATGAGAGACCAGTGCACTAACCACTTCGCCACTCAGATATATATGTAGTGTAGGGTTTGAAGTGCTTGATAGCTATAGTATTTTAACAAGAGGATCAAAAGGTCACACTGTAATATGCAGTGCATTCCTTCCCAGCTTATCGTAGAAAATAAGGTACAGGCACACTTAGACATGTCTTGGGCCAGTAACCTAAGTTGTTCAAGCTCAACTTCTTCTTCCCTTTATGTTTTTCTGCAGCTTTTCTCATTTAGTTTTTATACTTGCACCTTTTCACTTTTACATAGGCATTCCATTTTTTAGATGGTTTTTATGGTAATGTTAGCATGTGTCTGACCATTTCTCATCCTCTGCTAATTTCATCATCATGTCATTTATTTGTCGTTTTCTGAGTAGTTTCTTGGTTTGTTAAATGCAGCTCCCATTGGAGATTTCTTTAAGGTATGACCATTCAAAACTGATGATGATGGCATATCATTTTCTTGTTTTTTTAGACACATCTTCCTTGTCACAGTTGCATAGAAACACTGAGTGAACTGAAGATGCATGAATGCTGAGTTTGTGTGTGCTAGTATTCTTCAAAACTCTCTTTGATGACCACCTTATCACAGGCAGCAGAGGACATCTAAATCAGATGCACAAATTACAAATGCTTACTTTTCATCTTTCACAGTAAAAACCACACAGAAAATAAAAAACATTTGCTATTAATTTCAAGATCAGCTGTTCTTTATCATCATTTGTTGTTTGTTTTGATGACAGCGATAATAAACATTCATTTGTACCGTAACATGTTTAGGCACATTGATTGTTCCAGATAGGTAGTGATTGCAGATTTATTTATTTATCGAAAAACAGAAGTAGACATAGATAAGAAATTGGAAGAAATAATGAAGAAAAATGGCATTTTGTAGTCATACATTGGAGAAAATCGCACAAAGTAGTAATAAGCATATGAAGAAGAGTTAAGGGAGAAAGAATTTTTTAAAAAATAGTGCCAGAAGTGACATCATGTTTCCCATGGTCTCTAGTCTTATTCTCTGTATTAACAGTATAAGTGCAAATGGATAAAATAAAAATAGGTTTAGTTAAATAGAGTAAGATGGGAAATTATAGTAATAGTGGTGTTTGTCAGTTA
Source organism: Achatina immaculata (assembly GCA_009760885.1). NCBI lineage: Eukaryota > Metazoa > Mollusca > Gastropoda > Stylommatophora > Achatinidae > Lissachatina > Lissachatina immaculata. Next base: position 25,790,398 of record CM019691.1, on the reverse strand, counting down.
TGAGTAGATAATGATAGTAATGAAGATATTTATCCAGTTGTAAATAGAGATAATGACAATATTGGTCCGGTTTTGAACAGAAATGACAGTAAATGAAAGTGTTTATCAGCTGGTGATCATAAATGACAGTAATGAAAATATCTGTCAGGTTATGAATAGAAATGATGGTAATGACAATGTTTGTCAGGATATGATGATCTGAACCAGGCCCAAGACTTCTCAAAAACCGGCTATGGCAACTCCCCTAGCGGCAGCAAGACTTCCGGAACACGTACGTCCACCAGTCAGTTGTCATGTGTCCTACCTTCTCATACTCACCAGCTTGATGTCTAACACAGCATATTTTTTTTTAATCACTCAGAGTTGTCCACTCTTGCTTTTTGGTTCGGGTTGCTTCATTTTATGTTTATTGCTGCAGGTTTGATTTTGCTAGCTTTTGTTTGAGAATTATATTTGATTTTATTCCTTCTGTGTTTTTTTTAACATGAAATTTAGACCAATGATATGATTTAGAAAACATGTAATTTTCTTATAAATCAGCTGCTATAATATATATATATATATATTACTATTTTTTTTTGGGGGGGAGGGGCACTAAAAAGTATTAAAGTTCTGTACCATTCAGCTGGTTCATTGAAGTTTTTTTGCGCATTCATTAGAAAATATGTAGTGTCATAATTATGATTTATAAATTTTTCTATTTTGTTTAGTTGCATTACCTTTTATTGCACTTGTATAATATGTGAACATTTGCAATAGGTGTGTTGTACACAACATACATTTGTTAGGACTTCACAGAATATACATTGTGCACTATCCTCATGATACATTTTTCAAAGTATGTCATTAGTGCCACCGAAAAATGTTTGAAATTCTTTCTGGATAAAAAAAAAATCGGTATGCTTAAGTCACTAAAGCTTTAAAATAAAAAAATTCTACCCAGGTGCCTGATGTGAACCCACGTGTTCTAGCTGTAACTAGACCATTCAAGCTAACTTGGTAGAAGTTTAATATCTTCCACTATATTTTGTATAAAATTCTGTCTCAAACACAGTGGCTTTATGTATTATATCTTTACACTTTAACTGGTTAAAGGATTGACCAGTGAAGTTAAAGAATGTGAATTTATGATGTCATCACATTTTGTATAGACACTCTTTGAAAAAGAAGTTTTAGGGTTTCTCTTTTCAGTGCTTTATCATTTAAAATTGTTGTCTGTGTATGTATATATTTTTTTTGGTAATTCTAGGGACATTTCACCATAGGGTGGATCTATCTCTCTTTCTCACACACACTCACAAAACATACATACGCACACCCACACAAAATGTATACATATCTACACATACATATACATGCATACATACGCATACACATATACATGCATACATACACATATACATACATACATACATGATGTGTCTGGTGAGTAATGAGACTTATTTTATTCAGTCAATTAGTATAGGGGGTTGGATTCTCTGGGATGTTAAGTAAAGGGTCAATATCTCGTCATTTGGCTCTGAGGTTTTACAGAGTGCGGATCGCTTGCTAAGTGGACAGCCATTTAAGCGTCGCATAAGTCAGTATGCAGAAGAGTATTAGCGATAAAGTTTTGTGTTAAATGTGAAAAATCCACAACCGAGATGCTTTATGTGATACAGGAAGCCTACGGGAAGGATTCTTTATTGAAAGTACAAGTGTTTCAGTGGCACAAGACATTCAAAGAAGGAAGAGAGAGCATTGAGGATGAACAACACACAAGACGCCCATTAACTTCTCACACTTGTGACAATGCTGATAAGGCAAAAGCGGTTTTGGACTCTGACTGACATCCAAGTCTTAGATTGATAGCAGATCAAGTGGGACTTCCAAAATCCATTATGCATGAAGTCATCGCAAAAGAATTGCACGTGCGGAAAATTTGTGCCATTTTGGTTCCTAAGGTTTTGAGTGACACACAGAAGAAAAACCATGTGTTGTTTCTTGTGAGCTTTTGGACTTTGTGAGGAGTGGACCCGATATTTTTGAGAAAGTGATAACTGGTGATGAAACATGGGTCTTTGAGTACAGTCCAGAGATGAAAAGACACAGCTCTGAGTGGCACACCACCGAATCTCCTCGACCAAAGAAGGCTCAAATGAGCAAATCGAAGTTTAAATCGATGCTCATTGTTTGTTTTTTTTTTTTTGACTCTAAAGGTGTTGTCCACAAGGCATTCATGCTACCCGGACAAATGGTCAGCTCAGCATTTTACATGGATGTGCTTTAATGGTTGAAGTACAGAGTCGTGCACATCCACCCAGAGACCAACACCTGGGTTCTTCACCACGACAATGCGCCAAATCATGCATCGCTGCTAGTGAGAGAGTTTCTGATGAAACAAAATGTGGCAACACTGTGCCAACCTCCCTACAGCCCGGAGTTGGCCCCAGCTGACTTCTTTTTGTTTCCTCAGCTCAAATCATGCTTGAAAGGCCACCATTTTGGGATTGTTAATGACATGCAAGCAGCCATGACAAGTGCTTTGAAGGAGATCCTTGTTTAAGACTTCCAGGTGAGCTATGACGCGTGGCAGAACTACAGGTAACGGTGTATTGATGCTCAAGGATGTTATTTAGAGAAATTTTCAGTATATATATCTTGAACAAATCAGACTTTTATGGAATCAGTCTCATTATTTACTGGACACACATTGTATACACATATATGTACATACATATACACATTTTTATATATACGCACAAACAAACATGCTGTGTATATTTGTTGAATATAAAGATTTTGTTTTTAGTATGGTCATATAGGAATATGTGCACTGTTGTAGAAGTTTCCAGAGATATCTCTAATTCAGCAGTTCAATTTCCTGTTTGATGTTATCTGACTTAAATATTAATTTGGTGTCATTCCTGAGAGATGCAGAAGAATACTTATTTTAAAATTTTACTTTTCAAATTGTCACTGGAATATGAATGTTAGAAATTTGTCAGTATTAGGCCAGATACAATTTGAATGGCATATCAAGTACTACCGTGTGTGCACATATAAATATTTATGGATTGGTGTTATGAAAAATTTACTTTGTTTCATGTGGACAATTTTTTGTCACTTATTCAGAATAATTCCAACTTTTATTTTTTAAGTATTTGCACTATTTATTTTTTTATAGTACATTTTGAAGTTAATGTGTAGGAGCATAGCTCCAGCTGTTATAGTATTAAAATACTAAGTTCACTTTGAGTGGGGGGAGGGGGGTGACTTTCTCTTTGAAGGGGATAGAAAATTTACATTAAAGAATGCTAGCAGAGGTTCTGTGTTTTGCCTGGGTAGTTAGTGAAAATCTATATGTCCGCTAATGCATCTGTTCAACGATTATTGATTTATTGAAAAATTAAGAAAATAAAATTTAATATGTTTTTTTTTTTAGGGTTGAATAATAATAATTGAAGGAGACAGATACCTGGTGAAGTGAATGGAGAAAAGTTTGTCCGTTGGAAATAACGTAGAACACAATCCTCATCAGTTTTACTTATTTGTCCTCCTATCTGTCCAGCTAACCAGTATCAATCAAAGAACTGAAATATAATATGCCTTTTGGATTGAGGGAGAGGGATAATGGAGGAAAAGCTTGTGAAATGGGTGAAGGAAAAAATTTCCTCTACAAGGAATAGATCCCAGATCACTCATATGGTACATATGTAATGTATCCCTTCAGCAGTGACTCCACTGTCATGTTTCTTTTGATCTTTTAAATAAATAACTATCTATTGATCGATAGCCTGCAGAGATTACTTTATGTGTTTACAAGTATAATTTTTAGAATTTAGTTTCATATGTATGTCATGAATATGTTAAAAAAATTAAATGTCTGTGGTGGAAAATCTTTGCACTTCCAAAAGCTGTAGGTCACACATGAATATGATGGGGTGAAGATGCTGTCTGACTTGGCAGTCACTGCTAATGTCAGAGTTGGTGAGCTGTAGCCAGCCAAGACCCTGTCCCACTTCTCTGTTGGTGCCTCTCCTTTCTCCAGTAACAGGTCTAGCCTAGCTAAATGGGGCAGGGATCATCATAGTCTTCATGACAGTGGAGTCTGCTAAAGAAGTACTGCACATCCCCTGCATTTTACCTCCACACAGAACCTGAAAAAAAAATAAGTTACCATAACCCATTCCTAGTTCCACATGATGCAGTTCCTCAACATCTTCACAGCATCGACTGCAAACAACACCAGCTTTGCAGTACGAGGGATATTTAAGAAGAAAAAGATTAATAACACACTGCTTCATTATCATAATTTATTATAATTGAAGCAAAAAAGATAGGGAATTTTCAACCACAAAATGTATATTTATCATTTTAAAAGTTGACTAATGTGAAAAAGATAAATTGTACACAAATTTTATTTAAGTAGCACAAACAGGTGTAAACATGTGTAGAGCATAAATGTCTTTTATTCTTGCTTTATGTTATATGGCCTTTTTTATAATTGTTTTGTCAGGAACTGGCTCCTCTGAGATGGCTCCTGGTACTTATAAGTCTCATACTCAGGTAGTTCATTTCACAGTGTTCTGCATATCTGTACTGTCATCTGTCTGTAATATGTAACACTATAATCAGCATAAATGCCAGTATCACATTATATGATTGTTAATGGTGACATACAATCTTTGTGTTATTAGAAATATGAGCTGTTTATATTAAAATCTTCAAACAAGGGTATCAGGTCCAGAGGGGAGCAGGCTGAAGTGAGGAATTTGAATGTCCAGTGTAAATTCAGAACACTAACAGCCAAGAACTAAAGGAAAATCATCACGACAGAAGTCAGATGGTGTAAGAATACTAAATGTGACAAGGAGAGACCAAATGAGAAATGACATCATCAGGTCAGAGGTTGGAGTAACAGCAGTATTACACTACATCCAAAAGCAACAAATGGTTTGGTCATGTTACACAGCTACTACTAGACAGTATGCCACAAAAAGCATTCACACTAAGATTCGCAGGTACAGAGCCACCTATGCAAGAGATGGAGGGAGAAAATTACAGAAGCCTTGAATATCCAGTTACGTAAAGTGCACCACTGATTGACTGATTGATCTTTATTTCAAAAGGGTTAATAATTGGGCACGCAGGCCCATCTGATATTCTGCCCTTTATCATACATCTTTCACTCTATTCCAGACATTCTACAAATATGCTGTTCATGTAACAAACATAATTAACAGTGAAGCTGAGAGACATAAAATATAACATTTACATTTCGCTCTTAAACATTCACTCAGTACAGAAATAACTACATACATATATAAATGACTATCTACTAAACAAAAATCTTGGGACTATTAAAAATAAACAATTAACTGTATTCGGTGTCTGTAAGAGCAGTTTAAGATAACTTTTAAGTTTTATGATTCATGGAGGCATGTAGTCGACATCAAATAGATATTGGGAAAGTTTGTAGTTTTAGGAAGGAGTATAATTTATATTTTTTATATGGTTTGGGAGGGTATTCCAGAGATGAGCAGAATAACTAAAGCTTTTCTTGTAAAGATCAAGTCTAGGTTTTTGAAGACATATGTTGTTCAAGTGTTGGCTGCACTTTGGGCTAAATTTAGCCCTATCAAGACGTCTGTTTGTCCGTTCAACGCTGAGAGATATATGATGAAGGAGACAAGGCAAGATTCAGGAGGCATCATCTTCAGTGGATTCCACTATTTTTGTGAATGTGTAAATAGCTGAAACATGCATGAAGGTGGTTTGTTAAAGTATGTTGATGTTGTGGCTGTTAATAATATTATAGTTTCTGGAATATTACTTTTTTTTTTTTGCTTCAGACGTATGACAAGCAAGCTTTCCATGGTGGCACTCCGCCACCTTTCAACTTGCCTATAGCTTCAGCAACACAGGCAGGGCCATTGGGAGCTCCCACAACACCATACGCAGCTGCACCATTTTTGCCTATAATGGCAGCTCATCAGCTGCACCATCCCATACAGCAAGTGAGTTGTGTAGTTTATTTAATAATATAGCCTCCATGGTGGTGGAGTGCTAAAGAACCATTGTACACCCCCTGCTTTTTAGCTGTACTCCGGGACTGAAAAAGTAGGCGCCATAACCCACTCCCACGCTGATATGATGCTGTGCCTAAACATCTCTACAGCATCGGCTCCAAAGAACAACAGCTCACAGTTGCAGGGAGTTCGTACAAGTTTAATAATGGTTTTCAGTGTAACAGGTCTTGTTTATTCCATAATTTGTATATTTGAGTTCTTCATTTACATGTTCGTAATGATACAAGTTCATTGTAGGGTCCATGCTAGCATGAGATGAATCAGTGTCAGTCAGTCAGTCTTTTGCATGTCCCCTGCAGAACTTTACCTCCCTAACAGCTCTCCTGTAGGCCTCTCTATTGTAAGCAAGATGCCTGCTGCTGATGCATCCATTTGCAGATTATCAAAGATGTCTTGCACCCATCTTCGCCTTGGTCTTCATCTTTTTCTTTTTCCCATTATGTACCCTTTCAAGATCTAAATTCTCATGACGTTTAATGTGTCCAAAATATTTAAGTTTGTTTGATCCTCTTTACTAGCCAACCTTCTTCAATATTAACTCTTTCCGTGCATTAGGAAGAAACAAGGACGTGTTGTTGGGTGCGGGAGTAAAAACGCAGGTCTTGTCTGTAAGGGGGTCTAGTTGTAAAATGGAATGGAAAACAGTAGTTCCATGTACTTCCGTATACTTAATATGTTTTAAAGTATAGCTAAATGAATGAAAATTTCATAAATGCAGAGTTTTTTAGGAAAAAAGAAGTAATGTGATGTTTTTAGACACTGATTGTGGCCAGCTCACCATCGGCTAGGTCTAGATTCGCGCTGCTTACCCCTACTTACCATCTAAGTTGTGTAGATCTACTTGTTGATCTTGTATTGTGACTCCGTATTGCATTTACGCTGAATGAATGTCTGAAATAACCTCCTAACTACTTCTCCAGTCGTCTAAATATGTCTAAATCTACTTAGAAAACATTCAAGAGCAGCGTGGTGGCCATAGGCTATGTCCATACCCCTATCTACATCGTCAAAAATTGAAAAATTTCCATGCTTCTTGTCCTTTTTCTCGCTCGGCATCGCTCGTAACTAGGCACGCATTCTCCATTTTGAAAGTGTCACTGGAATCGCGGACGAAATATGTACAATCTAAATGTTACACCGCTTGTTTTAATGAACAAACAATGTGACTAAAGCGACCATACGGTAGTTTAGGGACACTTCCGGTGTCACTATATCGACCATATGCACGGAAAGAGTTAAGTTCTTGTAGTATGGATATATTTGTTCTTTTTTGTGTCCATGATATTTGAAGAACTCCTATGTAGCATTTACATTCAAAGACATTTATGTGTTTCTCAGCTGTTTTGTTAAGTGTCCAGGTCTCACAGGCATATGTAGTGATGGGAAAGATGCATGCCCTTAAAAATCTTATTTTTATAGTTCTGTGACAGTTTTGTATATATCAGTGTTTCCCAGGCTGGACGATAACACCCCCCTGTAGGTGACAGAAAGGACCAGGGTTTGGGGGGAGGGGGGAATCAATGAAGGAAAAAGGGTCAGTAGGGGGTAGCAGGAGAAAGCTGGGGTGTTGAGGGAAAATGAAGCAGTAGACGGGCAGTAATACCTTCCTTATTAGCACTTTTCAATCTAATATTGAGAAATTTATGTTCTGACATGCTCTTCCGTCACACTTAAAGCTGAGAAAATAATGCGTAGGTGAGTTGTAAATTTACTCCTTCATATTGTTAAATAAACTGGTTTGCTTGCTGAAGTTTTAGTTGTGTTATGCCTTACATTACACATTTTAACTAGAATATGCATATCAGGAGGGGGGGGCATTGAGGATGTGGCGGCAGCCCGAATATGCCAGGGCAACATTGGTGTATATGGTAAGAACCAATATTTGAACAGCTTGGTTTTTGCACATGCAGATAGTCTGTGGAACATTAGTTAGACAACAAAGTTAGGGTCTCATCCCCTTACAGGAGCAAACATTAAGCATAAGAAGACAGGACACTGGTCATTATCCAGTTTACTTTTTGTTTTGCATGTATGAATGGGGCTAGCCAAAATTTCTATTGCTTTCTGCTGTGTAATTTGCAGGACTCTAGCAGTTCCAGCCCTCGTGGACTGAACCAAACAGGCAACCAAGCAAAGCCAGCATCAGGAAAATCTTATGGTGCTCCTTATTGGAATACTTAATGCAGCCCAGTGCGCTGAAGCTGGTCACTCTACGACCAAGACTGGAGGTGTCTTAGACTAGGATATGTCTGTTACTGCTAGATACTTCATCTATGTGCTCTTCAAACCTTTGGTCAGATAACCAAGAGAAAAGTTTATATCTTATGTATTCTGAATGAGGTTATTTTTAGCATGTCAAAACTATTAAGGGCAGGGGAAAACAGGTTGATTAGAGAGAGATTTATTTTAAAATTTCCTTGTGAAATTATCATAAGGGCAGTATGAAGATAACCTCTTATCTCCCTTCTTGTTGCAGATTTTATTTTGTAGTGTTTGTATTTGCCAGATTTAAAAAAAAATTTTTTTTTACTTCATGTTGTGTATATTTTAGCAGAGTTCCTGTAAATGCTGTTTGTTATTACATTTTTGCTCTTGCAGATATTATGTAGTGTCATCACAGGTGAAAAAGTGTAAAGTTTTGAGACGGTCTTATGTCAGAACAACATAGGAATGTTGGAAATGATTGTTTGCATTTTCTTTTGTTGAATTTATTTTTTAATGACCGATGACAAATTAATGGCACTTGTTGCTGAAGACTTATGTGTTGTTATATATTCTGTCTCAGAATAAAGGAGATTTATCATTTGATTTCATTTTATTGACATCTCTGGTTTAAATTCTTTTTTTGCCATTGCTCTGAGAGCATTTGTCAACTTAAGCTTTGTTTGTAGGTTTTATTCGTTGTTTATATAATTCATCACAGTGTCACAAGTTTTCTCTTTTGTTAACATAATCTCTTCATAAGATTTACATAATTCTCTTTAGTAATTTCAGATCTTTTTTGCTTAAAATTCATAAATTCTGCACAGGCATTTGTGAATTTTTTAAAACACAGCCAAAAGTATCACAATGAGAGAAGTATGGAAATATGAGAGAGGAAAAAAATGAAACTTTTTTTTTTTTTTTGTCTTTAAATTCTATAAATTTAAGACCATCTTATCAAACCTTGCACTTTTTTTTTCAATCTTCTTGTGCGTGTCCCAGTTTACGTTGTTGTACATAGGCTGAGCTGCAGTTAAAGTGTTGTATGTGGTGATCACTGAGTAATTTTGTTGTGAATCATCTGTATTCTAGCTCATTTTAACACAGCACTCAGTAGATCCAGACATCCCCAGTGTATATATGAGTAACTTTGTACAGTATATTTTTTTTGTTTTTTGCCATAGGTTGCTCCCTTCCTGTGCCCCAAAATTTCATATAACTTTATAACGACTGAATTGATCTGTTCTAATAATTTTTAATAAAGCAAACAGTAAAAAAAAAGGGGGGAGAAAAAAGTTTTTTTTGTTTTTGTTTTGAGTTTGTGAATGTTATTCATGTTGAGATTTGTGTAATAAATACCAACTTTATATTTCATGTTTGTTCTGTTTTTTAAGTCATTCTTGTTTGTGGAATCCGCAAAGACAGCTGCATTTGTTGCTTACACTTCTTGATTTCTGTTAAGTCATTCTTGTTTGTGGAATCCGCAAAGACAGCTGCATTTGTTGCTTACACTTCTTGATTTCTGTTTGTTTTAACGCTTCCTGGGGCAAAGATGGGAAAATCCGTTTTGCTTTAACCAGCTTGAAGCAATAATACTAAAACAGGGGTTCTCAACCTTTGTTGTTGGTGGGCTCCCTCTCCACACAGATTGACAGATTCAAACAGTTAGGAATTTTATTTATAACGTACAAAGATCAAGATTCCAACAGTTTGTCAGTCTGTGATTTCTTCTTTCTCGCCCCCACCCAACATTAGAATTTCCCCACTGGATGGAAATTCCTGTGTTAAATCTTTCCTATCCATTTTAAAAAAGAAATTAATACCGGCAGTATAGTCCAGTTTATTTACAGCTTCATTTTACAATTCTGTTTCTTTTAAGTGTTCCTGTTTTAATTTTCCTTGATTTTGATTGTGTAAAATTTAAATTCATGAACTGATTAATCTTCCCTCACAAAATATGTACTTAATACTCTGTAAGGATTTGCAGTTAATTCTGCACATCTGTTAACTTCAAGGACTTAATGTATGAAAACAGACAAGTACATCACTTATAAAGGCAGTTTATTAATAAATGACACTAACATCGTGATACGAAGTTCATATATATTTATGACAGGATTATGCCATGAATTTGAAGTGCTCATAGGTTAGCATATAAAATCTAGCAAAGCATACGTAATGGCAGTGTCAAACATTTGCGGATAAAGTGTAGGAATGGAAATATCACATAAAAATAAAACTTGTTACAATTAAAAAAAAAAACTTCAAATGTTACAGGATTACAGAACTGTACTTGCCATTTTTATGTTTGATTTAGCTTTGCAGTAAACCACTTAAACTGCAGTTAAGCCTGAAGATGATCCATGTTCTAATGTAATGAGAAAAACCATCTTTTGTTTGGTTTTAAACTAGCTTTTGTTCTAGTGAACCAGAGAAATACTACATATTCTTTATTTTTAATTAGTCTTTGTCAATTTTAAACAGTTTTTATCTATTCTTTATGTTCTGTAACAGGTTTTTGTTCTTGTGCGCTATGGAAAGTTTCCATTACTTTTTTAAAAACTGGATTCTACTATTGTGCCGCAGAGCACTATCTGTTCATTTTCTCTCTCTCTTTTTTTAAAAAAATAACTTTCTGTTCTAGTTCATTGGAAATTTTCGGTTCAGAAACTTGGAGAACTACTGTTACGATCATGAAACGAATCCAGACATTTATTAACACATGCCTTAGAAGGATTCTACAAATACGATGGCTGGATACCATAAGTAACCAAGAACTGCAGCAGCGAACAGGCCAGCAACCAGTGGAAGACGACATCCTATGAAGAAGATGGGGATGGATCGGACACACCCTACGGAAATCCACATCCAGCACTACAAGGCAAGCCCTAACATGGAACCCACAGGGTAAAAGGAGGAGAGGGAGACCTAGGAACTCCTGGCGCAGAAGTCTGGACACGGACATCAAAATAATGAACCAGACATGGAGACAGTTGGAAAGAGTGGCTCAGGACCGAACTGCCTGGCGAGCTCTTGTTGGCGGCCTATGCTCCACGAGGGGTCAGAGGCATAGATAGATAGATAGATCATTGGAGAACATCCATTATGATTTGTAACTACTTGTTCTGCAAATATTCTGATATGGATATGCTTGCAGCATTAACTATATATTCACCATCTCTCTCTCTCTCTCTCTGAACCTTTATTGTCCAAGGCACATGGGGCTTCCGCATAGGTTTCCCACAAATGCCTGTCCTTTGCCTTTTTTCCCCTGCTCTTGTCCAGGTGAGCCTTCTGTTGCTTAACATCCTCTCTGTTGTTCTTCTCCATGTCTCCTGTGGTCTACTCTTACTTCTGTTCCCCTGATATATTCACCATAACAAAGTAAAGTTACATTTCAGCATAAAAGCTAATCAATATTTGTTAATTACAGTAAAATAAAAAGTTCTACTCAAGCACAAAACCAATAAGTAAATCTGCCATAAAAATACCAGGAGACATTTCTTGTCTCTTGATTTAAGAAAATGGCTCATAATATTCTAAGTTGGAAATATAAATCTCGACAAGAAATTTTCACAGATTCTGCTAACCATATTTTGAACTTTTCCTTAAATGAAATCTGCATCCTAAGCCCCTCTACGTATTCAGAAAAATAAGATTAACAAACTTACTCTCTGTGGAAAAAAAAAGAAAAAGTTGGTTTCTCTTTGAATAACATGGACTCTGAGCATATGACTGTGTAAGAGATTACACTTGTCTTAGCTAAGACACAATCTTTAAACTGTAATTTGGGGACCAGTCAGGTCATTCTTTGATCTTTTGAATGCTGCCGGTGGATTTCTTCATGCATCTCCTAGAGTACCGTACACTCGCAGAACTAACGTGTCTGCATGAGCCTGACAGTGAGCACGTCTAACAGTTCTTTTATACCGAGTTTAAGTGGTTAATGCGCTCATTTCTCAAGCAAAAGTTGACTGTTTGAATCCAGCTGGAGACGCCCCAGTCATTCAGTTGAAAAAAAATTCCATACTTAAATCCTGAAGCTGTGAAAGAAAAACTGGCCAGTTGTGAGGTTGATCACTTGCCTCTCTCAAAAGGTTGAGGAAATTACAAGCACAAACACCATCTCTCCCTGAAAAGGCAAACGCACAACAAACCAAAATACATACTAAAACATAATATAAGATCTGCTAGCTGGTGAAGACGGTGTATGTTTTATTCTTGCATCGAATTCACATTGTCACTGATAAGAGTTAAGTCTTCTGCAAATCAAGATCTTCTAGCCTGGGTCCCATGCACCCAATCAATGCCTATTTTACCTGTGCAACATTTTTTCCTTATGAAGTCTATGGCAATTCCCAAAAGCATAATAGACATCTTAGTTTCAATCTGGAACCATTCGCTCATTCCTTTCCTGTGTTGACTAATAATCTACATAAGATCTATTTCAGAAAATGAGAAACAAAGCATATTCCAGATTGTACGTTGTTATGTTAATATGCATCATCCAGTTCTAAGCCAATTAAAAACAAATTTTTTTTTATATTTAAAAAATCAGTACATATTTCAGATACATACTGATGTCAAAATTATACCACATCTTTCAAATCTATTCAGTGTTATAACATCAAATGAACATCATTTCAAATCCATGCTAATAACTTCTACCTCCTGCCACTAAGGCTCATTGCTGCAAATAAAGTTTGCCTCCACTCTCTTTCCTATTCCTAATCATCTCTCCAGTTTGTTACACCACTTTCCTGTATATCCTCTTGCATGTTGCCTCTCCATCTCTGCCTTGTTTCCTTCATCTTTTGTACATACATCATTTTCATTTGTCTGTTCTCTTTCATAATATGAATATATCTCATCCATTCCATACTATCAGATGGTCTAAACACATTTCAAATATATCTGACTGAAGAAAAGTGGACACTTTCAGACATAAAATTTACATTTTTTCTGATTTCTGACAAGGTTTTTTTTTTTTCATCAGCAAATAACCTACAAAATAATGGTAAAAAAAAACAAACTTTTATTTCCTTTATGTGATCACAAACTTGGTAGCTTCAAGAAACAACAAAAAAAAACAAACGTTTACATTATTTTCACTCCACACATTTTCAATGCTAAAAAACACATGGACAAAGTCAAGAAATGCATTAGCCCAATGTCTGAAATAATGGTGACTGCACTACATCAGTGCCGGACAACTAGAACTAGCCAGGCTAGTGGTCTCAGTAGTCCTTACTGACCCTGGCTAATGGTGCAGATTGCTGTGGAACCTGGGTTTGCCGAGAAGTTTTTCTTGGATCCACTGGGTCTTCTTTAGTCAAGCCAGTGCAATCCACTCTACTTCCAACATGATACCTGTGCTTAAACATCAATGTGTCATTGCCAGCAAGAAACAGTTCCAGGAAAATAACAATTTTATCACAAAAGTATAACAATTTAAGACAGCTTATGAATACTTCTGGAATAAATACACAACAGCTGATTCCCAGTCACTGTCTTGCTCAACCATAACTGCCTGGCCAACAAGCTGAAGGGCAAAACAGTACCTGCTGTTATAAAACTTACTGGAAAGTGCAAGTGAGACCTTACCTTGTGTATTGCTCCAAAATATAGCAGAACATCATGACAACCTGTTATCTTGTTTCCACAAACATCACTGAGCAGGAAAAACTCACAGCATTTGGAACAGTGAAAAGATTTCTAGAACCTCTTATAAAAAAAAAAACATTCACCACTGAAAGTAAAACTGGTAAGAGTTTTTTGCCATTTGTAACTAAAATAAACACTTTTGAAATGACACCAGCAAAGTAGTTGCCTACTAAGGAATGTATATTTAGGTCCTGAAACGTCTGGAAATTGAGGGTTTACATTAATTAAATCAGTCTGACCAGGTGCAGGTACTCGATATATTTATGACTTAATAATGCGCTCGGGAAGGATGTAAGATATAAGAAGAATGTGCATACTGGAGGGTCATGAAGGCCCCCCCCCCTCATAATTGTGGGTTCTGCAGTAAAAATTAAATGGGCACTGCCTATAGGAGGGCTTTTTTTTTCCTTATAGGTATCTTCAGAATTAGTTGGGTTTTTTTTTTAAAATTATGTACATCTTTTTAAAGATGAAAAAAAAAAAATCTTGACACAAACAAAAGATAAAATTGTAAAATTCTGTAGATACCAATCTTCAGTCTCAACTCTGGTGAAGTAAATTAGCATAAAATAATAATAGTGCAAAACAGATCAATTTAACCAGGCAAATATTAACACACCATTAAAAACAATAAAATATCTTGAATTTGCTTGTAAATATGATATGTAGTCACAAACGCTTAGGCACTGAATTTTGCAAATCATAAATACACAATATAAAACAGCTAATACTCTAAAGAAGGATTAATAATATAGCCATGTTGTGGATTAAGGCAAAAGTTACACATTAAAAGATATGAGAACAAACCTTGCATAAAGATTACAACAAAATGACCAAACAGTGCAACAGAATAAACAGTACTTAACAAGTGCAATATCAAACAATCTTAAAAAAAAAAGTACTATAAAAATGTGACCTGAATGTGGCCACAAGTTCATGCTTTCTTTCTTAGGAAATGAAAAATGTGCATCTGTAGGTATAAACATTTAGAAAATGAATTAGATGCTGCTGTTAAAGATTTTATGAAACAAATTTGGTCATTAAAATGAAAATGAATACATAAGTGGAGCAGAAACCCAGTATGACCAGCAATGGGAAACAAGGTGGCACTCAAACAAAAACTATGACAGATGTAAGGTCTTTTAGGTTTCAGGTCAGTGAATTTAAACATTAATTTTCTAAGCCAAATCAACTTCTTTCTGCTAAATATTCTTCACATATACACTTTTTTCACATTTAATTCATCATCATCATCTGGTGCCTTAGTGATAGGCACTGGTTATTATGTTTCTCCATGGTACCCGATTCTTCATGCAGGCCATCAGTTCAGTTGGTGATCTCATCTCACATCATTTTGTCAAATTTTCCAGTATCATTTCTCTTGACCTTCCCCTGGTTCTTCTTCCTTCTCTTTTTTCCTGTTACAATATTTTCAATGTCCCCTCTTCTCACCGCATGTACTATGAAAGTACACTGTCTCTCATATTTTTTTTTTACAAGATTTTTTTGTTTCTCCTGCTTTCTCATACATTATTTATTAGCAATCTTTGCTGTCCAGGGAATTTGTAACATTCTTCTGATATAAAAAGTGGTTACTTTTCTATTCTTTCCAATGATCTTTGTGCACATTTAATTATAGAAATAATTTTGGAGCTAAGAATAAAAGGGGGGGGGGGGGAAAGGTTTGTTCTATTTTCTAATCCAGCAAATTTGTCCACAAACAAAAACTTGTATCAGCTTTCAGTAAAAAATCTTCACCAATCATAAACCACAGCCATAATTTCATTAATAACAGGAGCTAAAACTTGTTGTTTTGTACCACAGATTACACTGTTTTACACAGACATTACATGAACACAATGACAAAAACATAAATGTTACAATCAGTCCAAAAAAACTATGAAAAGGACTTCTGAACTTGTTTTTAAATAGATTTGTTAGGTCCCTAGTAGGTTTATGCTTTGTAGCCTGTGACATTTTCTTGAACAATTTCTTTTCTTACATAAGTTTTCACTTGGCAAAAATTATTGCACTACATGAGCACACTACTAAGGGCATTCAAAAGAAGGTAAAGAAAAAATAAAAGAAAACTAATCTAAAGAAAAGATTAAATGAATCAAACGCCCAAACTGGAAATAATAATAAAAATTAAAGCTAGCTGTAGCAAAATTCTGAGAATAAAAGCAACGCCAGAAATGAACATGAAAATACCAAAAAATAGAAGCATGAGAATTTAGAGAGTGATAGCAGAAATAAAGACAAAACTGCTATAAAACATGAACAGCCATTGCAGAGTTTAAATTATTACATAGAGTTCTAAGATCACTCACATGAACAAGCAGATAAAATTCATCATTTACAAATTTAATGCCTGTTCAGTTCTTCTACATGATGTAATGGGATGGAAGATAGACGCAAGCAATGACAACAATTTAAAAGGTTTTGAAGACTGATATGAATAAAGAATTCTCTACAATCACAGAAATCCAGAAATTATAAGAGTAAAAGGAAAATATAACACCGATGATGAAAATAGGAGATGGAAAGGACAGGGACATAATGAATAAATGAATAATTATAAAGAATGAAAATAAAAGATTCATTTTTTATTTTCTCTCTTAACAAGAAAACCCCAGGTCACTGATAAACAAAAATAACACATATGGAGAAGATCCACTAACAGTATGGAAAACGTTAAAATGGGCTAAGATGACCTGACCAAAATGATTTGAAAAAAGGAAATCTATGGCTTAAACAAGGGCATGCATCTTTCCCATTGCAACATATGTCTGTGAGACATGGACACTTAACAAAACAGCTGAGAAACACTTAAGTGCCTTTGAATGTAAATACTATAGAACAGCCCTTCAAATACAGACACAACTTACAACCGAAAGGCCTTCATGAGAGCTGTTAAGGAGCAAAGTTCCACAAAGGACATGAAAATGAATGAATGGCTTGAACAGTTCATGAGAGTGGAAAAATGTTTTGTCCTCTTTTTTTTACACCTTCTGTACAAGATTATGACATGAAAACAATGCAGATTCATTGAAACATTAATCTACAGCATCTTTAAAGCCACATGACAGTAGTCATAATACTTGCATGTTTCAATAACAAAACTTCCTACATTATTTTTCAGTGGCCTAAAATGGTCGCTAATTCATTCATACTGTCTTTAGCTTCATGCTACACTTATATTTTCTGAGCTATGTGGGATGCTGTTTCAATAAATTCAGATTTCTTTCCTCTGTCTTTCAACTGCAAGTTCACTGACAAACAAAAAAAAAAAAAAATTTGAAAATCTTAATATTCTTAAGTGTATAGATCCAAAACATTCTTCATTCAAACAAAAACAAACTACTGTTTCCTTAGCTACCATTCTTTGAGTATGAGTGAAGTTTATGAAATAACATTTGCAAGCAATTCTGAAAAATGTATCTAATAGACATCATTGAATCAAAACTGTAAGAGCAGTCATACTATTTCTATTATGATATGCTCTACTTCCTTCTAAAACCATCTAAACATGACTTTAACAATCAAGCCATGACATATGGAAGCACCTACTGAAGTACATAAATATTGTAACATACAAAAAAATCTTGATTTACTCCTTCACTCCTTTATATGTTGGATTCTGGAATGTAGATTTAGGATCCTTGTAGATGGGGTTAGCTCCCTGGGGTAAGAGAGAGAGAAAACTTAATTAGCTGCTCTTGTAAAACAAATTTACTTTTAAAAAGGAACATAAACAGCAGACTACTACTATCTACTATATAAAACAAATCTATATCAATATGAAAAAGAAAACGTATATATACATATATAAAGGAAACTGGAGTCATCAACTGGAGAGAGAAGATGAATTTTATCTGCATATATATAGTAAAATTGAGGAATTGATACAATAAATCAGAATGGAGAAAGATTAATTGAAATATGTCTAACAAAGGCCATGGTCATTGGAGGAACAATATTTCCACACAAAGAAATACATAAAACAACATGGATATCTCCAGATGATAGAACTAGAAACCAGATAGATCATTTTTGTATCAGAAAACAATTCAGAACATCTCTGATACACGTAAGAGCATACAGGGACGCAGATGTCAACAGTGATCACAATCTGTGTATACGGAGGATAAGACTTAAAATGAAAAGCCAACACAAGAAATCAATACTCAGAAAATAAACAATCATAGCCTACAAGAAGAAAATACCAACAGTGATTTCAATCTGGAACTTACCAAACATTTCGCAGCACTCGAAGAGGTAGACAAGACAGATATAGATGAATTATGGAATTCATACAGCACAGCCATAATCACAGCAGCAAAAGTAAGTGCTGGACTGCAGTCAACAAGTAGAAAAGCTTGGATATCAGATAACACATGGAAATATATACATGAAAGAAGAGCAGTCAAATTAGCCATGTTGAGTGTATAGACAGATCATGGAAAAGTTTTGGCAACATACAAAGAACCAGACAATAAAGTAAAAACTTCAGCTAGAAGAGACAAAAGAGAATATATGGACAATATGGCAAAAGAAGCAGAAAATGCAGCAAAAACAGAAGACAGCAAAACTCTATATAACATACAGAAGAAGCTAACAAGTGCTATTACTCACAGAGAAAGACCAGTCTTTAGCAAAACAGGCAACCTATTAGCATCAAGTAAAGACAAAAGCAAAGACGGGCCAAACACTTCAAAGAAGTACTTAAGTGACCACACCCAAATGAACTAATGAACCTTGAAACCGATTTACCAGTAAAGAAAAACGTAAATGTAAGAGTAAAATTTTCACTATGCAAACCATAGTCTGTGTCTTTTATTTCCTGTGGTCCCCTGTACATCAGGTGCCGTGCCGACTGGCGTTGGCTATCATGCTTCTCCAGAGTACACGATCCTTCATGCAGGCCATCAGCTCAGTTGGTGATCTCCTCTCACACCATCCCCTCAGACTGTCCAGTATCATTTCTCTTGGTCTTCCTCTGGATCTTCTTCCTTCTATTTTTCCTGTTGTTATATTTTCTATGCCCCCTCTTCTCATTGCATGTCATATGAAAGTACATTGTCTCTCTCTTATTTTTCTGACAAGATTTTTTTGTCTCTCCAGCTCTTTTCATACATTCTTCATTAGTTATTTTTGCTGTCCAGGGGATTCGCAACATTCTTCTAATAAACCACATTTCTGCTGCTTACAATGATTTTTGTGCAGACTTGCCTATTGTCCATGATTCACTTCCATATAACAAGATAGGTTCAATATAGCAATTTAGAACTCGTTTTCTAACATTCATTGATAAGGATGTGTTGGATAATATGTTTCTCATTCTCTGAAATGCAGTCTTTGCTTGGCCTAATCTGTTCCTAATTTCTGTTCCTCATTTCCCATCTGAAGTTATTACTGCTCCAAAGTATTTGAATTTCTGCACCTGCTTTAGAATAGTTCCGTTTAATTTTATACTGCATGCTGGCGGAATCTGTTTCCTAGATATAACCATAGTCTGTGTCTTTTTTATGTTTAAAGTAAGGCCTTTCTGTTCACTTTCTTTGGCGACTTTATCCAAGAGATTTTGCAGGACTTGTTGGTTCTCAGCTATCAGTACTGTGTCGTCAGCATACCAAAGGTTGTTAATATTGTATCTTCTAATTTTTATGCCTGGTTCTGTGATGATCGTTCTTAGAATATTCTCGCTGTACAGAGAAAAAAGGTCTGGAGACAGTACACATCCCTGTTGCACCCCTTGTTTTATAGGTTGATATTTTCCAGTTCTATTTTCAACTCGAATTGCTGCTTCTTGCTGCCAGTATAGATGTTTTACAATCCTCAGGTCTTTGCCATCTATACTGATGTCTTCAAGCATTTTAATAATTTCATTATGTTTCACCTTGTCGAATGCCTTGGTGTAATCAATGAAGCATAAGTAGAGATCTTTCTGTACTTCTAAAGCTCTTTCTGTTAGTGTTCGTAAACCATAAATGGCATTGTGTGTTCCCTTTCCTTCAACAAATCCAAACTGTTCATCTGCTATTTCCATTTTTATCTTTTTCCTTGTTCTTCTCATAATTATTCTCAGAAGTAGCTTTGTTATGTGACATGAGAGGCTGACAGTCCTGTGGTCATCACATTCCTTTGTACTTGGTTTCTTTGGTAGTGCTATAAATGTGGATTTAATCAGGTCACTGGGAATATAACCACTGTTGTAAAAACTGTTATATAAACCAGTCCCACAACTAAATGTCAGGTTAGATGAAGTTACACTGAATGAAACTGAAACAGCAATGAATCTAATGGCTAACAAAAAAGCTGCAGGTGAAGATGAAACAACAGTCAAAATGTTAAAAGCTATTAACAGTGACTACAAAGAATGTTTAATAAAACTGGGAAAGAAGAAAAAGTCCCTTCTATATGCAAAAAAGGGAATCATTGTTAAAATACCCAAAAAAAGCAACCTCAGTGACTGCAATAACTGGAGGGGTGTAACATTACCATCAATTGTGTCAAAAGTGTTTTGTAAAGTGATTCTGAATAGAATTAAGGATGTAGTGGATACTGCAATGAGAGAGGAACAGGCAAGATTTTGAAGAAGGGAGAAACTGTCTCGACCAGATCTTTACTCTAAGAATAATACTTGAAGAACATATTGAAAAACAGAAACCATTAATCCTGAACTTCATAGACTTTAAAAAAGCATTTGATAGCATACACAGAGATTCACTGTGGAGAATTTTAACTCTTTCCGTGCGTTAGGAAGAAACATGGACGTGTTCTGAGTGCGGGAGTAAAAACACGGGTCTTGGTCTGTAAGGGGGTCTAGTTGTAAAATGGGATGGAAAACAGTATTTCCATGTACTTCCATATACTTAATATGTTTCAAAGTATAGCTAAATGAATGAAAATTTCATAAATGCAGAGTTTTTTAGGAAAAAAAGAAGTAATGTGATGTTTTTAGACACTGATTGTGGCCAGCTCACCTTCGGCTAGGTCTAGATCTGCGCTACTTACCACTACTTACCATCTGAGATGTGTAGATCTACTTGTTGATCTCATATTGTGATTCTGTATTGCATTCTTGCTGAATGAATGTCTGAACTAACCTCATAACTACTCCTAACTACTTCTCCAGTCGTCTAAATATGTCTAGATCTACTTAGAAAACATTCAAGAGCAGTGGGGTGGCCATAGGCTATGTCCATACCCCTATGTACATCATCAAAAATTGAAAAATTTCCATGCTTCTTGTCCTTTTTCTCGCTCGGCATCGCTCGTAACTAGGCACTCTTTCGCCATTTTGAAAGTGTCACCAGAATCGCGGACGAAATATGTACAATCTACATGTTACACCACTTGTTTTAATGAAACAAACAATTGTCACTATATCGACCATATGGTAGCTTCGGGACACCGAAAGTGTCACTATATTGACCAAACGCACGGAAAGTGTTAAGACTATATGGAATACCATCTAAAATTGTCAACATCATTAGATATCTCTACAAGGATGTATATTATCTCCATCACTTTTTGGAATTGCATAGACTTTATAATGAAAAGATGCTGTACAGGTAAAACTGGCATTGACTGGGTACATGGGACCCAAATAGAAGATCTTGATTTTGCTAATGACATAACTCTTATCAGTGACAATGTGAAATCGAAGCAAGAAAAAAAACAGATTTCCTGTCTTCCTTGGCTAGCAAAATAGGTCTTGAAATTAACAAAGACAAAACAAAAATAATGAAACTTTTCATTAATCAAGAAGGAAAAAATAGAAGGAACAGTTGTTGATGAAGTAAACTTCTTCTTCTTCTTCTTTGTTCACTTCTACCACCAAGACCGCCCCGCAATCCTACTGAATTTACATCTGTGGTCCACGTTAAGTCCTGTGGTCCCCTGTGTGGTCCTTTTGGGGACCACATGGGATCCCTGAGAGGACCACATGGGGTTCAGAGTATTGCAGGGCTTGAGCCTGTATTCTTTGTGGGTCCTGGAAGCAGGATTGCGTGACACCGTGGTTTTCGTTGCACCATTTTAGTCTAGAGTTAGACTTTCTCACCGGAAGACATCGACATGTTTTGGATATCAGTATATCCCCGCCGGGTGAGAGGTGTTAGCCCACCTAGGCCAGAGTTGGACTTTCTCACCGGAAAACCTCGACGTGTTTTAAGATACCCATGTATCATCGCCAGGTGAGAGGTGGTTGCCCATCCAGTCCAGAGTTGGACTTTCTTACCGGAAAACTTCAGTGCGATTAGGATATGCATACATCCCCGTTGGGTGAGAGGTGGTTGCCTATCTAGACTGCCCTGGTCCAATGTCTCCAACTTCAGCATTTTGTGGTCGTGGCTGCTACCCTTCCTAGTTGTGACCAGGATGGAGCTTTTGTCCAGGAGGATGAATCCTCGCCACTAATGACTTCCACCCCTGGTTTGAGCCGGTTTAGGCATATTATCCCAGTATGGGCATGTTTGAGATGTGACCGACCTCTAGAACAGAGGTGCTGTGGCATGCGTAGCCTTCAAGATTCACCCCTAGAGTGAGCCGATTTAGGCATATTTCACCAGTATGGGTGTATATCGGGCTTGACCGACCTCTACAACGGAGGTGGCATGACATGCCTAGCCAGCAAGTTTCACCCCTGGCGCATGCCGGTTTAGGCATATTTCACCAGTGTAGGTGTATTTCGGACGTGGCCGGCCTCTAGAGCAGAGGTGCCATGGTTTGTGTAGCTCTCGCAGCGATACTACTGGACATACCGATTAAACTTCACTTTATCCTTTTCCTTCACCTTTTCACATCAACGCCACACAGCAACCCTGATTGCTTTTCTGCATTTTCTTCCTTGGCCGGGAGGAGCTTCACTCCACGCACGGCATCCGAAGAGTCTCGCCAGCAGTGTCTTAACCTCTAGGTTAAGCCAGTTCAAGCATTTCACCCGATATGAGTACACTTAGGATGTGGCCGACCTCCAGACCAGAGGTGCTGTGATTTGACTGTTTGCTTCGCTTTATCCTTTCTACCACCTTTTCCACAGTGGTGCCGCGCGGCAACCCATTTGCACCTTTCTTCATTGGCTGGGAGGAGCATCGTTCCATGCATGGCAACTGAAGAATCTCGCCAGCAGCGGATGAAGTAAACCAATTTGCATACCTTGGCAGCTATATAGACTAGGATGGTGACACCAGGAAGGAAGTTAGAATTAGAATTGCAAAAGCAGCATTGTCCTTTAAAAATCTTGAGAACATATAGCATTCAAAAGTTATAAGCATAAAAACCAAGTTAAGATTATTCAATTCAAATGTGATATCCACCCTCATTTATGCATGCAAAAGCTGGAAATCAACTAAAGAAATAAACAGGAAATTAGACTCTTTTGAAAACAAATGCCTCAGAAAAATACTTGGTATAAAGTGGAACGAATTCAAGAACAACACAGAGATAAGACAGACAAGCAAACAACAACCTGTCTCATGGGTGATCAGAAAAAGAAGATGGACATATGTAGGTCATGTGATAAGACGAAACAATCAGAGAATACCAAAACAAGCTATCAAGTGGAGCACAATAGGCTGAAGAAAAAGAGGTCGACCACGTGAAACTCTAAAGAGGACATTGTTAAGATAAGCCAGTTTAGTGGGAATCACATCCCTTGATGAAGTTGAAAGACTTGCAGAGAACAGGAAAACTTGGCAAACAACTATTCGAGCCCGATGTGACGTTTAAGGGAAGGATGTAAGATATAGTAAAATTACTGTTTCCATGCCATTAAAGCATATTAGGGAATACGGTGTTAGGCCCATATTTTCCATGATCTTCAGCACATGAAAGTGTGATGTGGTCAGTATCATGCCTGGCCGCTTTACCTTTCCAGATTTCTCTGGTACCCATTTTTAGAGGCTGGTTGAACTTTGGGGCCTTTTCGATGTGTTCCAGAAAAAAATCTCACTGCTGGGACTGAACCCAGTACCAGGGGATTAGTAAACCGAGCGCCTAACCACTCAGCTAACCAGGCTAGATCCACAGACATTAAGATATCACTACATACCAGAATCGACACTGGGTTAGTGCACGGTATTTATATAACACCCTGTATAAAGCACATGAGTGCAGTAACTTACAGAATCCCATCTTGCTCTGTCCCTTTCTTTCATGAAATCTGCATACTCTTTAGCATCTCGACGGTTGCGGATAAAAATGATAAGACAGATGATGAGAAGAGGTATAAGCACCACAGCAGCTACGGTTCCACCCACTATGGCAGCCACAGGAGCTGGTTCAGGGCAGTCTAAAACATGAATCAAGCATAATCAATAATAAAAAAATAAACAAAATATATAACATTTAGTATCTGGAAAATGGAAAAACACACAGAAAATGCAAATTAATGCAGAAGGGACATACTTCAAATCTGACACTGCATCTTATAGGATTATGGTAATTATGGTTTTTAAGTTTTGTGGATGATGTTCAAGTAGATAAATGTGAGATCTTAAATACGGTCACAATTTTGCTTGCTCATCAGTATCTCTCTTGGTATAAGCACTTCTAATTCATTATTACGGAGAGATCCTACAACAAACCATGGTAACAACATCATCATGAAAATAACGTCAACAAATTTAAACATATCACTGCATGCAAAGACTAAACCACACAAACAGGAGCAAAGTTTAAGATTTTAATCAAAGCTGAACATTTAAAAACTATTTAAGAATTAAGAGCCTGATTCTTGACATAAATTTTTCATGATGAATTACAAATACTTGCCTTTGGTTTTCTGTGCCTTAATTAGGACATCATTGTCAGGAGTGTACTCATACGTGAAGAAGAAAGTGCAGCCATCAACATCAATCCCATCGCATTGTCTGATACCTGTATTAGCTGAAATTGTGGAACAAACAATGATAAAATGTATGATTTGACCTGGGACTGAAAATACAGATGGCTTCCCTGTGCTTTCTTTGGCGGTGTATAGTTTATTCACTTTGTTATAAGAGACAAAACTATGCGGCAGTTTAACTAATTAAAACTATAAGAAAATGACACCAAAACTTTTTTGAACAATTCGTGAAAAGAAATAAGATTCAAGATTTTATTTTAGTCAGCTACAGAAAAATCCCTGGGTTCAAGAGTTACTAAAATTCAACAGCTATTTTTACAAAATACATAAAATCTACAGCTATCTCAAAATAAAAAAATATCCTTAAAAAAAAAGTATATTTCAAAGTTCTGCTACAGTTACATGCTTATTACAGATAACCACATTCAAACTCTCACACTCTCTTGGCTTACATTCCAGGGTGTCCACAACCTGCACATTCCTGCATTCTCTTTCACATTCCTCCTTGTTATATTTGCCAGTCCCATGGGCTGTGCACTGAGCACAGTCAATGTACTCACTGCACTGAGGTGAGCATGTCTGAAGGGAAAAAAGCAGGCATATAAATTTAATTGTTAATGGCAAGAAATGTATTGAATCTGAAAGAAAGAAAATAAAAATGTTTTAAGGGACAGACTGAGGAATGATCGTATAAATATAATCCCATTATGCATTGCATGGGCACTGAGAACATTATTAAAGAGGTCAAAAAATGAAGATGGAAATGGATAGGTCACATACCACAAATGGAAAAAACAAGACACTCCTATACTGCCTTGACCTGGACTTCAAGGAAAAAGAAAAAGAAGCAGGCCATTAGGAACATGGAGACGCACAATATAAGAAGAACTAAAGGAAGCAAGAAAGACATGGTCTCATGTATCCCAACTTGCCCAAGACAAGATTGGCAGGGGGAACCTTCGCTGATGCCTTATGCTCCACCAGGAGTACAGAAGACTGATGATGCAATATAGCCACTCAGGGATATGGTGTTAATGCCAATATTTTCTTTCACCTTTCAGCATGTGACACAGTGATGTGGTCTGATCATGCATGGCTGCAATTTCTTCCCCAGCTTTGGAAGAAGCCTGGAACCCATGAAAACATCTGGGTAACTGAGGTACCCCCTGACTAGACTTGAACCAAAGACCTCGTCAGACAAGATAAGTGTACTAGCCACTATGCCACTCAGAGACCAAATAAAAAGTATATATATTCCAAAGCTGAAGGGGGTGAAGACGCTGTCTGATGAGGCAATCAGTGACCCATAGCTGATATGCCAGCTTCAGGCTTAGCGAACCATAGATGACCAAGACCCTGTCTCACCTCTCCATGGTTCCCCAGGAACAGGCTTAGCCTGGCTTATGGGGCAGGGATCACCATAGTCCCCATGGTGGTGGAGTCTGCTAAAGAAGCATTGCACAACCCCTGTTTTTTAGCTGTACTCCGGGGCTGAAAAAGTATCTGCCATAACCCGCTCCCATGCTGATACAGTGCTGTGCCTCAAAATCTCTACAGCATCAGCTGCAAAGAACAACAGCTCGCAAGTACAAGTACAAAGCTAAAAGAAAAAATAATAAGTGATTATTTTTGTGTGTGTGTAGGGTGGATTTAATCATGGTGACTGAAGGCAAAAATATAAAGTGAACATGGATGGCATCTCCAAGGAAGAAACAGACAACTGAATCATCATCATCATCATCAGGTGCCATGCCTACTAGCGTTGGCTACTATGCTTCTCCAGAGTACATGATCCTTCATGCAAGCCATCAGCTCAGTTGGTGATCTCCTCTCACACCATCCCGTCAGACTGTCCAGTATCATTTCTCTTGGTCTTCCTCTGGATCTTCTCCCTTCTATTTTTCCTGTTGTTACAATATTATCAATGCCCCCTCTTCTCATTGCATGTCCTATGAAAGTACATTGTCTCTCTCTTATTTTTTGACAAGATTTTTTGTCTCTCCAGCTCTTTTCATACATTCTTCATTAGTTATTTTTGCTGTACAGGGGATTTGCAACATTCTTCTAATAAACCACATTTCTGCTGCTTACAATGATTTTTTGTACAGACTTGCCTATTGTCCATGATTCACTTCCATATAACAAGATAGGTTCAATATAGCATTTTAGGACTCGTTTTCTAACATTCATTGATAAGGATGTGTTGCATATGTTTCTCACTCTCTGAAATGCAGTCTTTGCTTTGCCTATTCTGTTCTTAATTTCTGTTCTGCATTTCCCATCTGAAGTTATTACTGCTCCAAGGTATTTGAATTTCTGCACCTGCTTTAGAATAGTTCCATTTAATTTTATAATGCACATTGGTGGATTCTGTTTCTTAGATATAACCATAGTCTGTGTCTTTTTTATGTTTAAAGTAAGACCTTTCTGTTCACTTCCTTTAGCAACTTTATCCAAGAGATTTTGCAGGTCTTATTGGTTCTCAGCTATCAGTACTGTGTTGTCAGTATATCGAAGGTTGTTAATATTGTATCCTCCAATTTTTATGCCTGGTTCTGTGATGATCGTTCTTAGTCACTATACAGAGAAAAAAGGTCTGGAGACAGTACACATCCTTGTCGCACCCCTTGTTTTATAGGCTGATATTTTCCAGTTTTATTTTCAGCTTGAACTGCTGCCAGTATAGATGTTTTACAATCCTCAGGTCTTTGCTGTCTATACTGATGTCTTCAAGCTTTTTAATAATTTCATTATGTTTCATCATGTCAAATGCCTTGGTGTAATCAATGAAGCATAATCAGAGATCTTTCTGCAAAATACAACAACTGAAAAAAAATAATAAAAAAATAAATGCATGTGGACAAGCTGAAATAAAGAAATTCAAAATAACATTTATGCAAAAAGAATTAAGGTGAAAATATAAAATGAACATAAATGAGCTGCAAATGAAAGCAAGCAGATAAAGTAAACTAAATTCTAAGCACATCAAAACAAGAACCAAACTTAGGCTTTTCAATACAAACGTAAAGACTGTCCTACTATATGGTTCAGAGACATGGGTTATGACCAAGACAATACAACAGAGGATACAAACATCCATGAACTACTGCTTGAGGAGGATTTTAAACATTAAATGGCAGGACACGATCAGGAATGAGGATGTCTGGGAAAGGGCAGGACAAGAACCTATGAACCTACAAATCATGTCTAGAAAGTGGAGGTGGATTGGCCACATTCTGAGAATACCCGATACCAGCATAGCAAGACAAGCACTGACATGGAATCCTCAAGGAAATAGAAAATGAAGAAGACCTAGACTTAGTTGGAGAAGAGAAATTATGACAGTGCTCAGAGACAAGGGATACACATGGAAGGAAAGGGAGAATAATTCCAAGAACAAGGATGACTGGAGAGCCTTTATCCATGGCCTATGCTCTCAAGGGAGTGAAAAATGATGATGATGATGATACTTACTGGGCAGTCCTCACAAGTAGGTCCCACCATGGAAGTACCCTCCCTGCAGACACAGCGTCCACATCTACATTTACCAAAGTCATTGCACATTTTCTGTGAACAATAATCAACATTTTACCAAGATGTTCAGTTTGACTTTTTGAGGGTCTTAAACATGTATTTGACAACTGTTTATTTTCCTTGTAAGAGACATTTGTATGTAGCAGAAACCTGAACTCCAAGCAAAAAGTTAAGAGAGAAAGATTAATGCAGCAGAAATGTGCTTCTACATAAAACATATAACACGGAGAATGAAAAGAACAAATGCACACATTTTAGAACAGCTCCAATAGCAATGTGAACTCAAAGCAATAAGAATGAAGAAAACAAAATACTTTGGCAATATAAGAAGATATAACAAAATACTGAGGGAAAAGTGAAAAAAAAAGAGCAAGAGGAAGACAGAGATGTAGATGGGAAGATAACATACGAGATGTAGACAAAGATGTAGATGGGAAGATAACATACGAGACGTAGACAAAGATGTAGATGGGAAGATAACATACGAGATGTAGACAAAGATGTAGATGGGAAGATAACATACGAGATGTAGACAAAGATGTAGATGGGAAGATAACATACGAGACGTAGACAAAGATATAGATGGGAAGATAACATACGAGATGTAGACAAAGATGTAGATGGGAATATAACATACGAGATGTAGACAAAGATGTAGATGGGAAGATAACATACGAGACGTAGACAAAGATGTAGATGGGAAGATAACATACGAGACATAGACAAAGATGTAGATGGGAAGATAACATACGAGACGTAGACAAAGATGTAGATGGGAAGATAACATACGAGACATAGACAAAGATGTAGATGGGAAGATAACATACGAGACGTAGACAAAGATGTAGATGGGAAGATAACATACGAGACGTAGACAAAGATGTAGATGGGAAGATAGCACGAGAATGGACAGGACACAGCCTGGCTGAGTGCACCATCAAGGCGAGGGAGCAAGGGAACTGGAGATTCATTACTGCCAGCCTTTGTTCTGGGGAAGACACATGATGATAATGATGAAAAAATATTTAACTGTTTTCTGTGACATTTATAAAGTTGGAAGATTTTTCATTATTTATTACCATTATAATAAGGCAGTCATCTTTTTTTTCCCCATCTTAACTATAGATATATGGCATGAAGTTATGAGTTTCTTAGTGAAGAGGATTAGCATCAGTTCTGTTATGCTGAGTACGGCAGGGCGATACAGTTATGGTGTGGGGAAATAAATAGGCCAGTACCTAAGAACAGCTCCCATGTGTTTCAGCCTGGGGCTACCTTATTAATTATGTGTTCGGCTAAGCCAGTCAACTGTGACAAGCCTAACATGGCTTTACTGTCCAGGGCATGCTGGAGTACATGATGTGACAGACAGACTTGCTGGACAGGCTAAAATAAACTGACAATGGACAAGGGGGACATTGCTAAGACTGTATTGGTCAGACTGTGGAAAAATGAAGAGCGGGAATGGAAGAACAATGTAGCTATGAAGATACTGCTGGAGCTAGGACAAATTAAAGGTGCTGGCAGAAAATGCATCGTAAACAACCAGCATTTGACAGGAACTATCAGCAAACATAGTCTTGGATGGATGCTGCGGTAAGTGACGGAGCATATATGGGGTTGTCCTGAATGCAATGAAGCCAGAGTCTGAATTTTGAACTTTGTGTCCTCAATTCATGTGATTTTCTCATTCTTCTATGAAAGATCAATAAGAAATTATAAATCATGAAATATCAGTGTTTACAAATAGTAGATTCTAAGCAAAAACAGAAACCAAGAAACTAAAAATGGGTCTAACAGACAGAGATGGTACACTAAGGGTTAATGATGTTTCCAACAGGTCTTAATAGTGTGTAAAATTCCACAGGGGAACAGAAGTAAGAGTAGACCAAAGGGGACATGGAGAAGAACAACAGAGAGGATGTTGAGCAACAGAGCACTCACTTGGGCAAGAGCAGAAAAAAAGGCAAAGGACAGGAGTTTGTGGAAAACCCTTGAGGAAGCCCCATGTGCCTTGGGCACTTATGGTTCAGAGAGAAGAGAGAGAGAGAGAGAGAGAGAGAGAGAGTAAAATTAAAATTATAAAACAACCACTGAAATATTTGAATAAGTGGTGAATGATCTAAGTTATATAT
The DNA here is from genome assembly GCA_009760885.1 of Achatina immaculata. NCBI lineage: Eukaryota > Metazoa > Mollusca > Gastropoda > Stylommatophora > Achatinidae > Lissachatina > Lissachatina immaculata. Next base: position 25,759,940 of record CM019691.1, on the reverse strand, counting down.
TATGTATTATGTCTATTTTAATTTGATTTGACTTTTGAACTCAGAAGCACTTGTGAATGCTGCAGTAAACCAGTTCTGTAGTTTCTAATTTCATAGCTGAAACAAACTCTTTCAACATTTTAACTTATTGACCTGAGGCTGGATAAGCTGCCTGCAAAGTCTTGAAACCTGAAGCTAATGACCTGAAACTTGCCATGAATGACCTGAATGCAAAGTCAACCACTTTCTCATGTTTTCAAATACATTTTCTTTCCCTAGTACTTTTGCATTCTCCAAGTTCTTTTCCATGGTACTGGCTCACAGACACAGACACAGAGAGATCCATCACAACATTTCCAGGCTTTTAGTAAAGACACACATAAAAAAAAACAGAAAATGATCAAATCCTCCAATGAAAAAACTGAAAATTTTGAGAAGATGGACTGCTGTTAAAAAAAAAACAAACCCTGTTACAAATGTGTATGTCTGATGTCAAGCAAACAGAGTATTATATGCCCATTCATTTATGATAATTACAGGATAAGAATTACGAAACATCAGATGTAAGTGAATGAGTGGTGCAGGGGTTAGAGAAATGGATTTGATGACCAGGTGGAGTGAGCTTGTGGAGTGAGATCTTAGACATTCTGTATGTTTCATTTAATGGCTTTATTCTCTTTTCTTTTATGGTTTTTTTCCATTACCTTTTTTTTTCTCCTTGCCATTTCTTCTAGGATATATTATACATTCTGTAGTTAAACATGCAATCACATTTTTACTGACAAACCAACCATGTGTCAAATTTCTCTGACATGATGATACATACCCCATTGGAAGCTAAGCATGTGCTTGTGTCTGTCGTGCATTCACAGTTGTCCTCACTCCAGCCTTTGAAACAACTGCACCTACCACACACGCATTTACCTCTCATAGATCCTAGATAATTGAATATGGAACAATTAGAATTCAAAGCTGTCAAATATTACATGCACTCAACACTATTCCATGACAAAAGGTGCATAGACACATGATAATAAAAATTTTAAAAATAGACAAATCAGATAATATGTAAAAAAAAGAACAATACAAATGTGACAGAGCAATGAAACTGTAAACATAAATAATAAAAACAAAAAAAAAAGATTTGATCATATAAATATAATGTGGAAAATCCTAAGATGGCATGGCCTCCCCCATAAGATAGTTAATGTAATCAAAGCCCTATACGAGGGTTTTCAGTGCAAAGTTATCTGTGGAGAACATACCTCCAGCAGCTTTAGGGTACAAACAGGAGTGAAACAGGGATGTGTACTATCACCAACATTATTTATCTTGGCAGTAGACTGGTTAATGAAGGAGGCAACATCAGACAAACACAGAGGATTACAATGGACCCTTGACACAGTGCTGGAGGACCTTGACTTTGCGGACGACATTTGTCTATTATTAAGCAGTCACAAAGATATGCAAGATAAAATAAACAAGCTAACTCAGAATGCAAATAACATAGGACTAAAGATCAACGTAGGAAAGACAAAGTTAATGAAGCAAAATGTAAACAACAGAAATGTACTCAGAGTAGATAACAAGTTAGTGGAGGAGGTCAACGAATTTGTATACCTTGGCAGCAGAGTAGTAGAAAATGGAGACAGCACAGAGGACATCAACAGCAGACTTACTAAAGCAAACCAGGCTTTTGTAATGCTGCAGACTATATGGAAATTAAAAAAAAACTAAGCATAAATATGAAAATCAGGATATTTAAGAGTAATGTTCTAAGTGTACTACTCTATGGAAGTGAATGCTGGAAAATCACCAAAACCATAGAAAACAAGTTAAATTCTTTCCAGACTAAATGTTTACGAAGAATTAGAAAAATATTTTGGCCAAACACCATAAGAAATAACATCTTATTAGCAGAAATGCAGATGAAACCACTGACAACAATTATTGAGGAAAGATGCTGGCGATGGTTGGGACATGTGCTCCGAATGACTGACAACTCACTACCAAAAATAGCGCTAAGATGGACACCACAGGGGAACAGAAGTAAGGGTAGACCAAAAGAGACATGGAGAAGAACAACAGAAAGGATGTTGAGCAATAGAGGGCTCACCTGGGCAAGAGCAGAAAAAAAGGCAAAGGACAGGCATTTGTGGAAAACCCTTGCAGAAGCCCCATGTGCCCTGGGCACTTAAGGTTCAGAGAGAGAGAGAGAGAGATATAAATATAATCCCATTATGCCATATAGTCACCGAAGGATATGGTGTTAATGCCCATATTTTCCTTCACCTCTCTTTTGAACAAATTAAAAATCTTACCATGCCATTTCCCCCAAAGAAGGTTGGTGTAATGTATCTTCAGTTTGCTCAATCTCTTGTTTTTAAGAAGCATTTAGCCAGGTTTATTCCTACACATCTCTTTTAAGTTTCCCTGCTCTTCTCCTTTCAGCATTCCCCTCAAGTATTACTTTTCAGTATAGTATGGTGCCTCCTGACATGGCAATGGGGGTATTGATACACTACTCAAGCTGAATGACATAGCAGTCAATGATCTATAGCTGGTTGCTTACATAAGGCTTGGCAAACCATAGTTAGTCAAGACCTTATTCTATCTTACCTCCACACAAACAGTTTCTGTGTATCAGTACAAAAAATTAAATATATAAATGCACACAAAGCTACTGCAGTAAAATATACGCTTTCTGACATTTCTTATACAAGTCACAAGATAAATCCTTTTTTTTCTTTCTTTAATTCATACTTTATATATATATATATATATATATATATATATATCCTTTCTTTTCTATTTTCTTTTTCTTTGCCTTGTATGTTTTGTTGTTTTGTACTAATGAGACATAACATGAAATGTTACAAATATGTGCTCCATTAATAAATGAAACTGTTTCTACTTTTTAAAATACTACCTCCACACAACCCATTTGGTCCAGTAGGGCAGCTGTAGTCATTGCACTGACAGTAGACACCACTGTATCTCTGAGCAGTATTGGTAGACAAGGGATAGCATGAACAAACACCACAGATACACTCTCCATTGCCTGAGCATGTTGTTGTGTCATTCACACTGTAAGTAACAGGTTGACAGGTTGAGTGAGTGTGTAACAGGCTGAGTGACATGTTACATCTTCATTATGGACAGAACACAGGTATTTTTTTTTTAAATGTATAAACAAGACTATTGATCACATGGTCTTCTCTTTGCAAGAACATGGATCTCTTAACAGCCAACCTGAAAATGCCTTCTTCACTTCCCCTCCTCATTTCCATTATTATAGTTCTCTTTGGACCATCATTAATAAGCAAATAAGGATACTCTTCTTTTCTTGATTAAAGTGAGGAGCCAATTTTCATCCATGTGCAGATCACATTTTCTTTATTTTAAGTACAATTATCATTCATGTTCATATTTAACATGTATATATGCATGCAAAATACGTGCAACTATTTATATTTTCATGTATGACAATATTACTTTATCACTAACAATTAAAAAAAAAATTTCTGTAAAACCCCACTGTTTGTATATGCTGAAGCAATCTTATTTGTTCAGGCACAGCTTGCATCCTGGAACAGTTGTTTGGTTGGGTAAGAGCTAACATGTATTATAATAGATCACAAGAAACATTATCCTTAAAACAGAGCACAACGGCTGATAGAGACAAACTTGTCATTTGAATGAATTTTGTTTCTGATCCTCTACCACTTTACTCTGGTGACAAGACTACTTATAAACATGACCATGCATCTCAGTGTGGGGAGAAGAAACAAGAGAAGGAAAAAAAGACAAAGAAGAAGATTAAGAAAATGATTAATAATTATCAAAGGAGAATATGAAAAAAACTGAAGAATTATCATCTTATTTGTCTGGTTATTATTTATTGTAAATTAGACATCATATATGATAAAACTACAGCTAGACTGGACAAACCATATGGTGTCAACAATATGTCATGTACTCACTTTAGCCTGCACTGCTCCAATGACTTCTCACTTGAGATCTCTGATTCATCACATTCACATTTATGTCCATATCTCTGGGGGTTGCAGTTACACATTCCACATTCAAAAGTTCCATTGCCAAAAGTGCATTTGTCACTTCTGACATCCTGTAAACCGGACAATTAAAACTTTTTTTTTTTTTTTAGTTTTTCTTAACAGCAACAGAAACAAATGATACAACGGTGGATATAATAACTACAGATGGAGCTCTCTGTTGATAAAGAAAGTTTTTGTGTGAGTTATGTTTTAGAATCTTTCATGTTTTGGGATTTACCACATTCTCTTCAATACTGGATGGGGAACTTGATAAGGTGTGGAAGAAACATCTGTATTCTCTATCAGCACTTCTGTGGGAATGTTATCTTTCTCTACCGCTTTTCTATCAGAAAAGCTGTTGAATTTAGTTCAGTGAGGTTTATCATCTAACTCAGTTATAATAGAATATCTGGTTATTATGTATTTGAAGTCTGGATTTGCTGTTTGGTGTGTTCTTGGAGCAGAGAAGCCTTCAGTCCATCCTTTGAGTTGCTTCCTTCTAACTCTAACAGGCTCTCTTTCTCAGGTCAAAAGAGAATTTTAGTGTTAATTTTATGTTGCTTCACAAAACTTTTGTATCCCCTATGTCAGCATACCTTGGAGCAGTAATAACTTCAGATGGGAAATGCAGAACAGAAATTAGGAACATAATAGGCCAAGCAAAGACTGCATTTCAGAGAATGAGAAACATATTAACCAACACATGCTTATCAATGAATGTTAGAAAACGAGTCCTAAAATGCTATATTGAACCTATCTTGTTATATGGAAGTGAATCATGGACAATAGGCAAGTCTGCACAAAAATCATTGGAAGCAGCAGAAATGTGGTTTATTAGAAGAATGTTGCGAATCCCCTGGACAGCAAAAATAACTAATGAAGAATGTAGGAGAAGAGCTGGAGAGACAAAAAACCTTGTCAAAAAGATAAGAGAGAGAGACAATGTACTTTCATAGGACATGCAATGGGAAGAGGGGGCATTGAAAATATTATAACAACAGGAAAAATAGAAGGAAGAAGATCAAGAGGAAGACCAAGAGAAATGATACTGGACAGTCTGACGGGATGGTGTGAGAGGAGATCACCAACTGAGCTGATGGCTTGCATGAAGGATCGCGTACTCTGGAGAAGCATAATAGCCAACGCCAGTCGGCACGGCACATGATGATGATGATGATGATGATGTCAGCAGCATTTCACTGAACACAAGGTGATCCAGAATTTAACATTTTACCATTGTACCAGACTCCCAAAGCGTGTTACAGAGAATCAAGGACATTTCTTCCACAGGGAGTGGGTCCAACTTCTAGAGGGCTCTCAGTCATTAAGTCTGAAGTGGATATACTGCCTGGCTCATGCAGGAGTCAAAGGCAATGAGAAAGTGGACAAGCTGGCAGGGATCAATTCAGGGAATCCTAAGAATGGACAAGGAAGAGATTGAAAGAGCCATCTTGGATAAGCTGTTTATGGAGGATGATCAAATTTGGGGGAGAAGAGTGGAAGTGGACGTTTTTCCAAAAGAAGTGGTTAGCGTGTGTTACCCACAACCGGTGTGTGACTGGCTCCATCAGCAGGTGCACACTTCAGTGGGTGTTGGAATGGATGGCAGAGCACCTATGGGAATGCCTGGACTGTGGTGGTGCCAGTCTCTGATTACAGTTACAGTTAATCCAGAACACATTCATTTCAGCTTCCGCATGTCTAAAGCTTGAACTTGTAAAATATTCTTCTAAAATCTAATAAGACTTTTTTCTTCTTCAAATGAATGGAAAGTTCTTCTAAATTTCATTCCTTGCCAAGAATTTCTTTTGGCTGAAGGCAGATATTCATATTTCATCTGCATTCTGTCTTTCCCATGCAGGTGCTGAATTCTTTGTTTATGGAGTCTTTCTTTTGTGTGACTTCTTTGGCTGCAACACTGATCTTTGTCTCTGGAGTTTCATTTGTGACTACTGAAGTTTGTTACTGATCTTTGCCTTTGGAATATGGTACTGATCTTTTCTTCTGGAATTTCTTCTGTGATCTTTCTGGTTGTGGTAGCTTTTACTTTGATTACTAGTACACGATGCAAGTGATACTGCCATGTGATAGATGAGAGTGACTCTGGCTGTGTTTAGATGTTGTTAGCATATGAGTAAGCAGGCTTGCTGGTGTCAATGTCCTAATTTAAAGTGCTACTAACAAGAGTTATTCTACCTTGTGACAATCTTCTTGTGAGAAACAAAACAAAACAAAAAAAAGAGTACTTAGGATATATGTATTTGATTATGGAAAACAAAATTCTAGTTTTCATTTTTTTAAAAAAAATATATATATATAAAAATTGGAAAAACTATTTATATCAGTCCGTAAGAACAGCGAAGATAAGAACCCCTATCTTAATGCGAAGAAAACTAAATTGATGACAACTGGCAAAACAAACAAGGCAGCTGACATATGTATCAATGAGGAAAAACTGGAAGAAGTGGAGAGTTTTGAATATCTTGGATCACTACTAACTAATAATGGAGATACAATGAGGGAAAATAAAAGGAGGACATCTATTGCTCTTCAGAAAGTAAAACAAATAAAGAATCTGTGGAGAGGAGCAGACAGAACCACAAAAATAAGATTTTTAAGGGCATGCATCTTTCCCATTGCAACATATGCCTGTGAGACTTGGACACTTAACAAAACAGCTGAGAAACGCATAAATGCCTTTGAATGTAAATGCTACAGAAGAGTTCTCCAAATATCGTTGACACAAAAAAGAACAAATATATCTATACTATAAGAACTTAATATTGAAGAAGGCTGGCTAGTAAAGAGGATTAAAGAGAGAAAACTTAAATATTCTGGACACGTTAAACGTCATGATAATTTAGAGAAGACCGTACTGGAAGGATAAATAATGGGAAAAAGAAAGAGAGGAAGACCAAAACAAAGATGGCTGCAAGACATCGTTGACGATCTGCAAAATGGATGCAGCAGCAACAGGCCATCTTGCTCACAACCAAGAGGCCTACAGGAGTGCTGTTTGGGAGGCAAAGTTCCGCAAGGGATATGCAAATGAATGAATGAATATAAAAAATGTGCATACCTTGGCAGCTACATAGACCAGGATGACACCAGAAAGGAAGTTAGAATTAGAATTGCAAAAGCAGCACTGATCTTCGAGAATCTTGAGAACATATGGCATTCAAAAGTTATAAGCACAAAAACCAAGTTAAGACTATTCAATTCAAATATGATATCCACCCTCATTTATGCATGCGAAAGCTGGAAAACAACTAAAGAAGTAGACAGCAAATTAGACTCTTATGCAAACAAATGTCTAAGGAAAATACTCGGCATCAAGTGGAACAAATTCAAGAACAATGCAGAGATAAGACAGATGAGTAAATAACAATCAGTCTCTTGGGTGATCAGGAAAAGGAGATGGATATATGTTAGTGACATGATGAGAAGAAACAATCAGAGAATCCCAAAACAAGCTATCAAGTGGAATACAACAGGCAGAAGAAAAAGAGGCCGACCATGGGAAACTCTAAAGAGGACATTGTTAAGAGAGGCCAAACTATTAGGAAAAAAAATCCCTTGATGAGGTTGAAAAGCTTGCCGAAAACAGGAAAACATGGTAAACTGCCTTGCGAGCCCTATGTGACGTTTAATGGCATGGCAAGGATATAAGATATAAGATAAGAATCTAGACATATCAGCTAGAAATTTGATCAAATACAGCACATGAACTGAAATCACACAAAACATTTTTTTTAGGAATGAAATGCAGACCACCTGCAACTGTTCCACAGATGTCATCCTTCTCTAAGTTGCTAGTGTTGACATACAGGACCAGAAGATTTTTAATAAAAAATCTTTCACGGTGAGCACAAAGTGTATATGTTATGATCAGCTTCTAGTGAGGTCATGGAGCTAAGTATATTCATATGCATGAATTCAGCTGAACAAAAATTCAAAATCAATAAATATCCAGATTCATAAACCTATAAAATCAGTGATCAAAAAAAAAAAATGTTAACAATAAATAAATAAGACCAACCTCTTCACCAGGACCTTCACAGTCACAGTCACACTGGACCTTCAGTCTGACAACTAACCGTTCACTGAGGCCCACAGCGTCCAATGTGACGTGTCTTTCCACTATTCCAGATACATTTTTGCCTTTACATATATCACTGCTGGCATACATAGTCACATCAAACTCCACCTGAGATAACAGAAAAAAAGATGGCCCTTACATATTACTTTCATGCTGACATCACTGAAAACTACAGAAAACTGATGGAGAACAGTGTGTGTGTGATTAGCCTTGAAAATAGTAGATGAAACAATTTACGCATGAGAGAAAGAAAAATGTGACCTTAACTTGAAAAACAGAAACCAGCAGGATAAGCAATCATCAAGCTGACAGAGAACAACATGCTTTCAACATCTGAATCTTTTTTCTGTGCTGAAGCCTTGTTATTTTAAACTTTGCTGAAAGTATGGCACAAGATAGATTATTATGTCAGAATAAATGTGCAACAATTAGGTTTTAAAAAAAAATACCATTAATACTGAATTTCATAGACTTTAAAAAGGCATTTGATACCATACACAGAGATTCATTGTGGAGAATTTTAAGACTATATGGAATACCATCTAATTGTCAGCATCATTAAAGATCTCTACAACAGATATGTTTGCGCAGTCAACACAGAAGAAGGAATGTGCGAATGGTTTCAGATTAAAACAGGTGTGACACAAGGATGTATACTGTGTCCCTTATTTTTTGGAATTGCCATAGACTTCATAATGAAAAATGTTGCACAGGTAAAACGGGCACTGACTGAGTACATGGTACCCAACTAGAAGATCTTGATTTTGCAGATGACATAACTCTTATCAGTGACAATGCAAGAAAAAACAGATACCCTGTCCTCACTGGCTAGCAAATAAGACTTGAAATTAACAAGGAAGAAACAAAAATAATGAAACTTCTCATTAATCAAGAATGAAAAATATATATAGAGGGAATGGCTGTTGAGGAAATTACCAATTTGCATACCTCAGCAGCTACATAGACCAGGATGGTGACGCCAGGAAGGAAGTTAGAATTAGAATTGCAAAACCAGTATCGACCTTCAAGAATCTTGAGAACATATGGCACTCAAAAGTTACAAGCACAAAAACCAAGTTAAAATTATTCAATTCAAATATGCTATCCACCCTCATTTATGCATGTGAAAGCTGGAAAACAACTAAAGAAATAGACAATAAATTAGACTTTTATGAAAACAAATGCCTAAGGAAAATACTTGGTATAAAGTGGAATGAATTCAAGATCAGTACAGAGATAAAGCAGATGAGCAAACAACAACCTGTCTCATGGGTGATCAGAAAAAGGAGATAAGGCATATATCAGTCATATGGTGAGAAGAAACAGTCAGAGAATTCCAAAACAAGCTATTAAGTGGAACATGAGAGGCCAAAGAAAAAGATGTTGACCATGTTAAAATCTAAAGAGGACATTATTAAGAGAGGCCATACTAATAGGCATAAAATCCCTTGATGAAGTTGAAAAGCTCACCAAAAACAGGAAAACTTGACAAACTACCCTATGTGACGTTTAATGGCACAGGAAGAACGTAAGACATATGAATCAATTTTAATAAATTAATAAACCAGAGCAGGGTTGAAAGTCTATTCCTAGAAATAGACTGTTGCACTCCTCCAGCCTGGATAGTGGGGTTTTGGTCAAAGAGATAACTTAGCACAAACTACTCTTTAACAGCAAATACAGAAAATTTTATCCTGAAACTGCCAATCCTGAAACATAATAGAAAAAGGGTAAAATTATAACTATAATTAAAGAAAAGTAATAGCCTGCTATACTCCTAACCCAGAACAGATTTTCTCCAATTTCTAAATACAGTTGCTCTTTCTGTTTCCCTGGCCACAATATATTTGGTATAATTTAGCCTTTTGCTTGCAGTCTCTTTTTAACATAATTATTTGCTTACACAATTTTCCTCAAACAAACTCTTCATGCCTCATGAAATTTCTGTTATTTAAAAAAAATATATATATTACCAGCTGCTTACAATGTATCATTCTGCATTCTTCAATTTACCATCTCAGTTTAAAAAAAGACTTAAGGCAGTCTGACAAAGATTCAGTTAAACTGCTGGGTTTACAAGAATTGCAGTACACACTGTGAGATTCTTAGAACACATTTGTAATATGATTGTAATATGACATGGAGAACACAGAAGAAAAGATATTCAAAGACTCATATAACCATCTCTCCTTTCAAATACTCTTCAAGGCCATATCAGCATTGAAAACTTAAAATAAAACAGTAAGACAACTTGAAAGTCTATTAAAACAGACATTTGAAACAAAATTCTCAGATTTCTAACACCAAACTGGTATCTCCAGACTTTAGCCAAATCCCAATACCCTCTCCCCCACTCCCAATGTAATAATTACACTATGAATACTCACAGAAGTTGACATTTCCAAGTTATCACATGAATCTGTTTCTGTGACAACATCTCTGAAATCAAAACATAAAAAATTATCAGTTATAAAACAACACATGTTCATCTTGTTATCATGAAATTGCTTCCTAAACTGTTGTGGTGTGAACTATTTTTTTTCCAATTTTTCCCATTTCTTTAAACCTAAAATTTAATGTAACTAGTATCTCTACTATTAACCTAGTCTATTTTTAAAAGAAATATTAAACAGATATTGCACATTATCAGATCTCTGAAAACATGACAAAAACAAATTATTCCCATGCTGTTGTTGTATAATCCAGTTTAGTGGGCATAAAATCCCTTGCTGAGGTTGAAAGACTCGCTGAGAACAGGAAAACTTGGCAAACAACCATGCGAGCCCTTACATTTTACATCCTTCCCATGCCATTAAACATCACATAGGCCCCGCATGGTAGTTTGCTGAGATGTCCTGTCTTTGGCAAGTTTTTCAATCGCATCAAGGGATGTTATGCCCACTGAATTGGCTTCTCTTAACAATGTCCTCTTTAGAGTGTCACATGGTCAACCTCTTTTTCTTTGGCCTGTTGTGTTCCACTTGATAGCTTGTTTGGGGATTCTCTGATTGTTTCTTCTCATCACATGACCAACATATGTCCATCTTCTTTTTCTGATCAACCATGCGACAGGTTGTTGTTTGCTCATCTGTCTGATCTCTGCATTGTTCTTGAATTCATTCCACTTTATATCGAGTATTTTCCTTAGGCATTTGTTTTCGAAAGAGTCTAATTTATTGTCTATTTCTTTAGTTGTTTTCCAGCTTTCACATGCATAAATGAGGGTGGATAATACATTTGAATTGAATAATCTTAACTTGGTTTTTGTGCTTATAACTTTTGAATGCCATATGTTCTCAAGATTCTTGAAGGTCAATGGTGCTTTGGCAATTTGAATTCTAACTTCTTTTCTGGTGTCACCATTGTGGTCTATATAGCTGCCAAGATATGCAAAATGGTTTACTTCTTCAACAGCTGTTCCTTCTATATATATTTTTCCTTCTTGATTAATGAGAAGTTTCATAATTTTTGTTTTGTCTTTGTTAATTTCAAAACCTATTTTGCTAGCCAAGGAAGACAGGAAATCTGTTTTTTCCTGCATCGATTTCACATTGTCACTGATAAGAGTTATGTCATCTGCAAAATCAAGAGCTTCTAGTTTGGTCTCATGTACCCAATCAATGCCTGTTTTACCTTTGCAACATTTTTTAATTATGAAGTCTATGGCAATTCCAAAAAGCAAGGGTGATAATATACATCTTTGTTTCATGCCTGTTTCAATCTGGAACCATTCACTCATTCCTTCGTCTGTATTGACTGCACAAACATATCCATTGTAGAGGTCACTAATGATGTTGACAATCTTAGATGGTATTCCATATATTCTTAAAATCCTTCATAATGATTCTCTTTGTATGCTATCAAATGGCTTTTTAAAGTCTATGAAGTTTAGGATTAATGGTCTTTGCTTTTCAATATGTTCTTCAAGTATTATTCTTAGAGTAAAGATCTGGTTGAAATAGCTTATCCTTTTTTGAAATCCTGCCTGTTCTTCTCTCGTTGCAGCATCCACTATATCTTGAATTCTATTCAGAATAACTTTGCAAAATACTTTTGACATAACTGATAGTAAGGTTACTCCTCTCCAGTTGTTGCAATCGCTAAGGTTGCTTTTTTTTTGGTATTTTAACAATAATTTCTTTTTTTCATTTAGAATAGACTTTTTCTTCTTTCCAAACTTTACTGAACATTCTTTTTAGTTGTTTAATGTTATCTATATTAATAGTTTTTAACATTTCGGCTGTTAAAGCCCTATGTGAGCCCTATGTGATGTTTAACAGCACAGGAAGGATGTAAGATTGTTGTAGCCTTACTGAAAAGCAATAATTCACTAATTGTGAAAAGAAGAGGATTGAGACAAATCTACATGACCTACATATGGCAGAATATATGTAAAAATTTGTAACCACAAGTCTCACACTGAGAGGAACTGAGACAAAAAAGTGAACCAACTCCAGTTAAAAGATTTCCATCTTACAGAAAATAATTAACATGCATCTGGACAGAGTTAAAACATGAAAGGCATGAGGTACCGAAAAGGAAGAGACTCTTGCATGTATGATTATCATTCAGCACAGATGAGGGTGAAGTTCAAAAATGTTAGTTTCTTGAGAAAAGCAGAATGACAGAATGAACAAAAAAACTTTAATGAAAGGAACTTTTAAATGATGAAAAAAAATATATTGAGACAGATTTCTCATTTTTAGGGAGAAATTCACATGGATAGAAGAGCTAATGAAATGAGTTTTCATTGGTCACTCATACGTGTTCCTTTGCATATGATCATCCTGGCAATCACCATCCAGGACACTGTGGTGCCTTGCTGGGTATCTCTACAAGATATTCCTGACATGTTGCATGCTGTCCATCAATAACCTGCTCGGTCTCTCTTCCTATTTTTTTCAGATGCCCGTCAGATGGCTGTTTTAACAACTGTGCTAGTCTTTCCAGAATGATCAATCCATTTTAAGAGCCTTTTCACTACATTAACTCTTTCCGCACTAGCAGTCAATTTTTAGATCCTTCCGGTTTCCCCGTTGCATGCCAACAGTTGAAATTTCGATCACGGTTTGTTTCAATAAAAGAACCGGTGTAACATTTCTCTCTCTCTCTCTGAACCTTAGGTGCCCAGGGCACATGGGGCTTCCGCAAGGGTTTTCCACAAATGCCTGTCCTTTCCCTTTTTTCTGCTCTTGCTCATGTGAGCCTTCTATTGCTCAACATCCTCTCTGTTGTTCTTCTCCATGTCTCTTTTGGTCTACCCTTACTTCTGTTCCCCTGTGGTGTCCATCTTAGTGCTGTTTTTGGTAGTGAGTTGTTAATCATTCGGAGCACATGTCCCAGCCATCGCCAGCATTTTTCCTCAATAACCGCTGTCAGTGGCTTCATCTGCATCCCTGCCAACAAGATGTTATTTCTTATGGTGTTTGGCCAAAATATTTTTCTAATTCTTCGTAAACATTTAGTCTGGAAAGAATTCAACTTGTTTTCTATGGTTTTGGTGATTTTCCAGCATTCACTTCCATAGAGTAACATTTAGATTGTACATATTTCGTCCACGTTTCCGGTGACACTTTTCAAAATGGTGAAAGAGTCCTTAGATACGAGTGATGCCAAGCGAGAAAAAGGAAGAGAATCATCGAAAAATTTCAATTTTTTATGATGTATATAGGGGTATGGACATGGCCTGTGACCACCCCACTGCTCTTGAATGTATCCTAAGTAGATCTAGACATATTTAGACAACCGGAGAAGTAGTTAGGAGGTTATTTCAGACATTAATTTAGCAAGAATGCAGTATAGAATCAGAATATGAGATCAACAAGTAGATCTAGACATCTCAGATGGTAAGTAGTGCAGATCTAGACCTAGATGATGGTGAACTGGGCACAATCATTGTCTAAAAACATCACATTACTTCTTTTTCCATAAAAAACTCTGCATTTATGAAATTTTCATACATTTAGTTATACTTTAAAACATAATAAGTACACGGAAGTACATGTAAATACTGTTTTCCATTCCATTTTACAACTATACCCCCTAACATATCAAGACCCGCGCTTTTACTCTGGTAAGCAACTGAACGTCTGCTTTTCTTCCTGTGGCACGGGAAGAGTTAAGCTTTCAGCTACCAGATCTCTATTAATATACTTGTCAGTGCAGTATGCAATAAAAGCACAATAATTGTATAAAAATGAGTTTCAAGTTTGAGACTATGTTTAAAAACAAACAAAACTGGTGAAAAGAAACAAATGAAATACAGTAAAAATTTTATATCCAATGCTACAAACAACACTCAATGCAAAATTCATTCTCTGCTGTAGTTAAAGAGGTGTTAGTTTTGAAAAAGAATACAAACAATAGTTCATGTCTGCCATGCAGCTGCAAATAAAACATAAATTAGCAGGCCTTAACATATGCCCCAGCTTACTTTTAAAAAATAGCATTAAATAAATAGATATTTATTTTGTTTGTTTTTATTTATCTCTTTCAGAAAGCTCAAAGAGTGAACTCTTGATTTTCTGCCTTGTGATTTTTCTTTCTCTTTTTCATACATATTTGTAGTCTCCACCTGCAGTTCTGCTCTTGGACAAACTGGAATAATTTTTTACAGTTATTTGTGGTCCCTGTCCAGTGATAACGAAGGTGATAATAAATGATGATAATAGCAGGCTGTGCAAAGGACTGGATGACACACAAGAAATATCGACATCAAACCTGTAAAATGTAATGCCAGACTTCTCAGTAGGCTCAATCATAATGGGGACCTTGCTGATCCCTGCCTCGCTCATTAGGCTGTTGCAGCACAACATGTATCCAATGAGTGCAGCAAGAAAGCGTCCTGGTCAGAGGTATATCACTAGTCATGGCATCAGAACTTTTCCCCATGACTTGTCATTTCAATATGTGTTCATGATCTGTCTCCTTGGAACTGTGACCATGATGTTCTCTACAGCCTATGCAGTGAGAGCCTCTGATGCACAAGAGTCATATCAGAAAGGTAGTGGGTTATGGCAACTATTTTTGCAGACCCGGAGTGAGGCTAAAAAAAATGTGAGAAAGGGTGCAAAGCTTCTTTATCAGGCTACCACTATTGTGATCCCTGCCTCATCAGCCAGGATATGCGAGTTGCTGGGGACATCAATGGAGAGATGGGAGAGAGTCTTGGCCAGCTATGATTTCCCAACCCTGATGCAGGTAGTCAGCAATGGGTCGACCACTGTGCTGCATCTTCACCTCCTGTTTTGATACTTAAACCAACCTTTACTTTAGAAGCAACAAAATCATAAACTCTCCATAGAAAACTTCAGATTTTCTTTTTCATAAATGCTCAATCTCACCCAAGGCACTTGGACTTGAAAACGATAGTCACGTCATCAGCATTTTTGGCCTGGAATTTGATGCGTGACCGAATTTCCTGTTGTGAGCATAGGAGAACATGCAATGTTGCAACTGTCTCAAGCATCACATTTTGCATTAGCATGATGAAAATTTACACAAAACTACAAACATGCATACTAGCACTAATGCGTAGTAGGTTCACTTCAACAAATAGTCCAAAAGTTATGGTTTCTGGCAAACTAAATTGAAACCAGACTCTAGGATTGAGATGGTTAACTACTGACAATTAATCTTGTTTTAAGTTTAACCACAGCTGCTGCCATGATAATCATGGTATCTCTAGGCAAACTACCCCTGGTCACATAAACAACATTAAACAAAATAAAGAAATAAAAATAAAGAAAACTGCAGTCATGATTTTGTTTCACAACTGAGAGTTGTAATTTTCAACTGCTATAAATGCTAAAAATAAACATTATATCTTACCAAGTAAAACACAGTGACTGCATTATCTGATTAGAAAATTTTTCATGTGTATAATTGTTGTTAAATAGATTTAAAGAACAAAAAAAATGAATGCCCTAGATGGAACGCAAAGTTACAAGGAGAAAGTGATGCAGAGCTGACCTAGAATATATCCTACCTCATTGCATTACTCCTGAAAATATGTTCTCAACAATGATGGTATGGTTAGGTAAAGCCATGCCCTGTCATGCCTTAGAGGCACATAGTGCCCATATTTTTCTAGACATGTCAGCACACTAGAGGGTGATGTGGTCAGCATCATGCCCTGTCATGCCTTAGAGGCACATAGTGCCCATATTTTTCTAGACATGTCAGCACACTAGAGGGTGATGTGGTCAGCATCATGCCCTGTCATGCCTTAGAGGCACATAGTGCCCATATTTTTCTAGACATGTCAGCACACTAGAGGGTGATGTGGTCAGCATCATGCCCTGTCATGCCTTAGAGGCACATAGTGCCCATATTTTTCTAGACATGTCAGCACACTAGAGGGTGATGTGGTCAGCATCATGCCTGACCACCTTTCCTTCCCCAACTCCAGAAGAAGTTGGGTACCCATTTGTACAGCTGGGTGAAACAATAATGGAGAGTACAAAAACGCTTGCTCCTTGCTTCCATTTGGAGAATTAAAAACTGTGCAATAGCCTACACTCTATGTGACTGTGTTTCAAGAATTTCACAGTGATATCTGCTGCAGAAAACTTACAGTTGCAGGTAGGTAACCCAGCAAATAACCAACTAAAAATCTATAGACAGACCCCAAAAATTTCATTCATTCATTTGCATGTCCCTTGTGGAACTTTGCCTCCCTAACAGCACTCCTGTAGGCCTCTCGATTGTGAGCAAGATGGCCTGCTGCTGATGCATCCATTTGCAGATCATCAACAATGTTTTGCAGCCATCTTTGCCTTGGTCTTCCTCTCCTTCTTTTTCCCATTATATACCCTTTGAAGACTGTTTTCTCTAGACTATCATGACGTTTAATGTGTCCAAAATATTTAAGTTTTCTCTCTTTAATCTTCTTTACTAGCCAGCCTTCTTCAATATTATGTTCTTTTAGTATGGATATATTTGTCTCTTCTGCGTCCATGATATCTGAATAACTCTTCTGTAGCATTTACATTCAAAGGCATTGATGTGTTTCTCAATTGTTTTGTTAAGTGTCCAGGTCTCACAGGCATATGTTGCGATGGGAAAGATGCATGCCCTTAAAAATCTTATTTTTATAGTTCCGTCTGTTCCACTCAAAAAACTACCAAAACTAATTAATTAACTATGGTTAATGTCATGATAATCAATTCTAGACTAACACTGGTAACTAACAGATTACATCTGGTCCATTTTGGTAAATGTCATAATAATTACTTCAAGGCTAACACTGGTAACAACCAGGATAAGTCTGATCCACTATGGTAAATGATCTCTAGACCAACTTTGGTAACTAACAAAATTATCCTGGTTAACCTGATAAATGCCACGATAATAATAAACTGTCATAAAATCTCCTGCAGGTTAACTCTAATAACAATTATGATAACCTTCTAGCAGGTTACTTTGGTTGCCATTATGATAACCCTACATTTAGCAGGTTACTTTGATGACCACTATAATATCCCCATATTTAGCATGTTATCTCTTGTAATCTCTATGATGACTCTATATCTAGCTAGCTCCCTGTTAAACTAGTATGATAATCCTATTTCTAGCATGTTAACTCAGAATATAAGCACCTAACTAAACAAGTGTTGATAAAGGGATTAGAACAGAAACTAAGGGCTTTCTAGCCCCACTATTCTTAAAATCCCATGCATTGAACTTTGATTCACAGAAACTTCTTATGCACACATTCAAAACTGCAAGCAACAAAATACAAAATGCAGTAACCTGTGCAGAATAGAAAACTTAAAACATACATCCTCTTGAAAACAGTTTTTTTTTTTAGTTTTTTTTTCCTCCATTCACCTGCTAAGATCTGGATGAAGCAGCATATTTTATTAGGCCAAACTGTGCATAATATCCAGTTTTATCCTTCTTCTAGTGAAAGTCACATGTGTGGCATAAATGAAAGTGCCTAATGTGTAGACAGATATTCTCCATCATTGAATATGTCCTCTACATCCCGTGTGACAGGTGGGTATGCAGTGGTGGAATTTGATCCCACTGATTTGAATCCTAGATTGTCCAAGAGACTTTGTCAAACTGGATTCAGCCCATCCTGCCATCATTAACAATGTTTCAGCTAAAATTCTTGGTACTTTGCAACATGATATAAAAAGTTTTAAAAATGGTGATTCATGTGGCAACTAACTGGAAGCTACTGACAATATTTGCATTAACTCTTTCTGTGCCGGAGGAAGAAACACGGACGTGTAGTGGAGTGCCAGAGTAAAAGCGCGGGTCTTGATATGTTAGGGGGTATAGTTATAAAATGGAATGGAAAACAGTATTTCCATGTACTTCCGTATACTTATTATGTTTCAAAGCATAACTAAATGAATGAAAATTTCATAAATGCAGAGTTTTTTTAGGGAAAAAGAAGTAATGTGATGTTTTCAGACAATGATTGTGCCCAGCTCACCATCGGCTAGGTCTAGATCTGCACTACTTACCATCTGAGATGTCTAGATCTACTTGTTGATCTCGTATTATGATTCTGTGTTGCATTCTTGCTAAATTAATGTCTGAAATAACATCCTAACTACTTCTCCAGTCGTCTAAATATGTCTAGATCTGCTTGGGATACATTCAAGAGCAGTGGGATGGTCACAGGCCATGTCCATACCCCTATCTACATCATCAAAAATTGAAAAATTTCCATGTTTCTCTTCCTTTTTCTCGCTCGGCATCACTCGTATCTAAGGACTCTTTCACCATTTTGAAAAGTGTCACCGGAAACGTGGACGAAATATGTACAATCTAAATGTTACACCGGTTGTTTTATTGAAACAAACCAAGTGTAAAAAAATTGATGCCGGGTAAGCAACGGGGGTACCGGAAGCGTAAAAAATTTGACGCCCGGCACGGAAAGAGTTAAACACATGCTTTTGTACTGAAACTATGTCTGTATTTCATTGGAATTCCTCTATTTATTTTGTAATTTAATTCAAACTCATCAAATGCTGATGACACAATGCAGACATTCAACAATGCAGCACTTACATAGTACTTTCTGCTGATAAGATCAACTATGTTTTTCGAGTCTTCTGCCAACTCCCCAACTACAGCACCATCAAGAAAAGAGCGAAGCTGTTCATAATGCTTTGTCACATTTTTCATTACAGCAAAGATAACATTGGCCCTTTTCTCACGGAGTTTGCTAGCAATCTGACTCACTGATGGGTAGTCCTGTGTTGAAAAAGAAAAAGAATGTGTGCAATTTAGCATATGTCAACTGTTCATTTCAGAAAGACAGCTTTGTAAAAACCATCACATCATATCAATTAAGATCTTTAGACTCAGAACAGGCCACAACAGATTAAGACACCACATGTTTATCAGGCTCAAGATAGGCACACCTAATGAATGCACCTGTGGTACCGACAAAGTGACTGCCCAGCACCTGTTACACGACTGCCCTTCATTTGAAGAACTGAGATGGTACTTTTGGCCAGCACCTGTACCAACCAATGATAAGTTGCACGGAAATCTTAACAGCATAAGACAAATGGCAGCACTCTTCAGAGATATCCAAATTGACATCTAAAAGTGCTCAATGAAGGAGAAGAAGAATATCAATTCACACAGTTCATATATCAATGATTTATTAGGACATAATGGTCACCAAAACAAACAATCCTCACTGAAAGTCAGCCATATAACTATCCTCTCATACAAAGTTAGATCTTCTTTTTTTCCAATCAAGTATCATTATACTCTATTATTTATGTAAGACCAAAACAAAACTAGGAACACCGTTACCACTTAACAAACATGCAGTACTATTCAAATAAAACTTTCAGTGATTCTGACTTAGATTTTTTTTCTGTGAAAAAGTTATGTACTGCTAGATTTCACTTCAAATCTTATTGAGCTCCTTTATTCAGTACATCACAGAGCACAACAACTATTTGGTTTTCTATAGGTTTCAGAATCACCCGTGTGGTACCGGGATCTGCAAAGAATAGGACCACTCTACCCTACCACGCATGATCGTAAAAGGCGACTAAGGAGGGTTCGGCATAGACCCAGCAACCATATCTGGTAAAAAAAACTATCAGACTGCTACAGAAACGGAAGCAAGGGAAAAAACAAATGCAGGTGGAAGGAGAAATGCGTATCAGGAAACTGAGCCTATGAAGGTTGTGGATGAAAGCCAGCCACTGGAAGTCCCCAGCCCGACTGCAGACCTCCTGGAACCTAAACACAAGATGCAAATAGGCAGCTGGAATGTAAGAACACTTAACCAGACTGGAAAACTAGCACAAACCATCAAGGAAATGCACAGATACAAACTAGACATACTAGGAATACAAGAAGCAAGATGGACAGGACAAGGCAGAAGGAAATTAACAACACAGCACACAGAAGATTTATTTTCACAGAATGATAAGAATTATTATCATTGAATAATAAGACTTATTTCTTAAGTCTTGTATTAGTGATGTGGATAAAAGAAACCACACGGAAAAACTTACATATATCTTGTCATGTCTGTACTGACCCTCACTGTCCAAATCACACTTCAGATTACTTTGTCTTGTTGCACCACCAAGCTGGAAGACATGCAAAAAATATAAGACTGTTATTCCCCCATTCAACCGCTCTAATGAAAGTGACACACTACTGTGAAATATACGGTTGTCAGCATTATGTGCTACCACACCTGGTAAACCTTGATGTAAAAAATTGGTACCTAACACAGTAATGAGGAAATAGAGAATATCTGCCTCTGCCTTGAGGTACACTGGACTTCACTGTCAGTGCTTGATGGGAAAATAAAATATGCAAAATTCAACTCCATGAATCCATGCAAAAGCTATACAGCAAAAGTATATTACCATAGAATATGGCATAAAAATATACATGAACATTTTTACCAACCTTCCCAGCACCTGCAAGATGAAACAGGGAGTTGGAACTGTATACAATGATTCGTCGAGATACACTTCTCCAGCCAATCTCCTGTGGAAAGCAGAAAAAAAAAAATAAAATAAATGCTTTGCTCTTTTTACAATTTTTTAAAAACCATTACTGTCAATAAAAATTCCCGTTATATCCTGAGCGGCATAATGGAAAATAAAAACTGGAAACTCTTCACAGGTCTTGAGCCCTCTCTCTTTAATTTTCCCTACACTTCATCAACCTTCATATCATTGTGGTAATTTTACATTGTCTATCAATTCATTTCTCACAATAAAATCGAAAAACTGACTTTTTCACAATCATTAAAAATCATTACCGAAAAAAAAGCAACAACTCACAAGACCTCTGGGAGTCATGACCCAGAGGGGCCCACCCCCTTAGAGTGTCAGGAGTTTAAAGGGCCGAAACACTTGTCTGAGGGGGGGTACTTCCTCTGATGATCTGAAGGAGTTGTGTTGTTGTTCCGCTCTCTACGGTAGAGAGTTTCCTGCATAACTGACTTTTTCCAATCATTAAACTGACCTTTTTCACAATCATTAAACTGACTTTTTCTCAATCATTAAACTGACTTTTTTTTTACAATCACTAAACTGACTTTTTCCAATCATTAAACTGACTTTTTCACAATCATTAAACTGACTTGTTCACAATCAAGAGCTTGTATGAGTCCATCTAAACCACTTTCTGCATCATCAAGGTTGAGTGACACAAATGACAGAGTTCTGTTCATTTCCTCCTGCAGAAAAAATGAAAAGTATTACAAACAACAAACATGACAATGTA
This sequence comes from Achatina immaculata, assembly GCA_009760885.1. NCBI lineage: Eukaryota > Metazoa > Mollusca > Gastropoda > Stylommatophora > Achatinidae > Lissachatina > Lissachatina immaculata. The sequence continues at coordinate 25,738,070 of CM019691.1, read as the reverse complement.
ATCCTAGAAGGAAAACTATTACTGATGAGGAAAGAAACGAAGAAAGTTGCAATGTATAATTTGGCAAGTTATGGGACTGGATCAATCAATCAATCAATCACTCACTCACCTCACCTCACCTCACTCACTCACTCACAAGCCCCTGTCCATGGGGTGGGGGTGGTGGTGTTATCACCCACTTTGGGAAGCACTGGTATAGAGCTCACTAAGAAATTTGGTGTTGCAGCCTTGCAGGGAGGTAATTATCCAATCTTTTTATGCATGCATTCAGAACATGAGAAAATCCATGACAATTTGCTATCATCATTATCACACAGTTTGAAACAACGCGTTAATATGATATAGTGAACTCAATGAACAAAATCTTACAGCAAAGCTGGAGGCATTGACACCAAGGCTGACATGATTCTTAAAATCATGAGGTGGTCGACATTTGGCTGTCGGTCCACATCTGTTTTGTAACCTGCATGTTGACAAAATGAGAAATGCATCAATTTTCTGTCAGCAAACAACTGTTCTCACTCAGGCACTCAGAGCGCATTCACAATCAGTCAGTCAATGTCCAGATGTCTACTGCAGATTTCAGGAAACAACACCCTCCCAGAAGAGGTCTTGTTTTTTTTTTCTCTGTAAAATCAGCATTACTAAGATTTTCTCTTCTTCTTCTTCTATATTCTATGGTTTTGGCTTCAGACATCTACATTTATTGTCCAGATAAATTGTGCCATTTTCTGGGGGTCATGCTTTGTACCCCAAAGTTTGTCTATCATGTAGCTCCCTTGGTTGTGCCAGTCAATCCATAGCTTCTTGTACTGATGCTTGATTATAGTTTTGACTTTGCTGTTTGATACAGGTGTTGATGTTGTGGTTGTCTGCTACCAGATTTGACAAGTCTGTCAGTTTCTTCATTTCCAAACATACAAAGAAGTGAAGGAATCATGCCGTCAAGACAAACGTCAATACTATGACAACTTAGCAGAAGCAGCAGAGAAAGCAGCATATGCAAATGACATGAAAACCATATACAAAATCACAAAGCAGATGACAGGTAACTTCAGCACAAGATGTGAGAGTGCAGTAAGGACACTAAAGGGACAACTGGTCAGTGGAGAAAGAGAAAAAATTGAAAGATGGAGGGAACACTTTAACACACTACTAAACAGAACACAAGCAGCACAAACAATAGACATACCTGAAGCAAAAACGGAACTAAATATCAATACAGGACCGCTAACAATAAGTGAAGTAAAGGAGGCAATAAAGAAGCTAAAATTAGACAAGGCACCAGGTGAAGATGAAGTGACTGCTGAGATGTTGAAAGCAGATGAAACAGAAACACCAAAACAACTTTGCCGGATATTACAACAAATTTGGGATCTAGAAAAAGCTCCAGAGGAGTGGAGAACTGGGCTTATAGTAAAACTACCAAAGAAGGGTGACCTCAGAGATTGCGGGAACTGGAGAGGCATTACCCTACTGCCACTCACCAGTAAAGTATTTTGCAGAATAATCATCAACAGAATTGTATCAGCACTTGAAGGAAAACTTCGAAAAGAGCAGGCAGGATTTAGGAAAGGAAGATCATGCACAGACCACATATTTGTACTTAGACAAATATTAGAACAGGCAAATGAGTGGCATAGCACAACATATGCATTGTTTATAGATTTTGAGAAAGCCTTTGACAGTGTCAACAGATATGCACTGTGGAAAATCCTAAGATGGCATGGCCTCCCTCATAAGATAGTGAATGTAATCAAAGCCCTATACGAGGGTTTTCAGTGCAAAGTGATCTGTGGAGAACATACCTCCAGCAGCTTTAGGGTACAAACAGGAGTGAAGCAGGGATGTGTACTATCACCAACATTATTTATCTTGGCAGTAGACTGGTTAATGAAGGAGGCAACATCAGACAAACACAGAGGATTACAATAGACCCTCAACACAGTGCTGGAGGACCTTGACTTTGCGGACGACATTTGTCTACTGTCAAGCAGCCACAAAGAAATGCAAGATAAAATAAACAAGCTAACTCAGAATGCAAACAACATAGGGCTAAAGATCAATGTAGGAAAGACAAAGTTAATGAAGCAAAATGTGAACAACAAAAATGTACTCAGAGTAGATAGCAAGTTAGTGGAGGAGGTCAATGAATTTGTATACCTTGGCAGTAGAGTAGTAGAAAATGGAGACAGCATAGAGGACACCAACAGCAGACTAACTAGAGCAAACCAGGCTTTTGCTATGCTAAAGACTATATGGAAATAAAAAAAACTAAGCGTAAAGACGAAAATCAGGATATTTAAGAGTAATGTTCTAAGTGTACTACTCTATGGAAGTGAATGCTGGAAAATCACCAAAACCATAGAAAACAAGTTGAATTCTTTCCAGACTAAATGTTTACGAAGAATTAGACAAATATTTTGGCCAAATATCATAAGAAATAACATCTTATCGGCAGAGATGCAGATGAAGCCACTGACAGTAATTATTGAGGAAAGACGCTGGCGGTGGTTGGGACATGTGCTCCAAATGACTGATAACTCACTACCAAAAACAGCACTAAGATGGACACCACAGGGAAACAGAAGTAAGGGTAGACCAAAAGAGACATGGAGAAGAACAACAGAGAGGATGTTGAGCAATAGAGGGCTCACCTGGGCAAGAGCAGAAAAAAAGGCAAAGGACAGGCATTTGTGGAAAACCCTTGCGGAAGCCCCATGTGCCCTGGGCACTTAAGGTTCACAGAGAGAGAGAGAGAGGTTTCAGAATAAAATCACGGTATGGTGCCCATTCTGTAAAAATAACAGTTTTGTTGGGTTAAAAGATATCACTGAAAACATAAAATATCTACCTAGAAAGTGAGGAACGTAGGGATGTAATTGCAAGTCTGAACTGTGGTGCTAACTAGTCTGGCAGCTTCTAGGAGTGCAGTGAGCTCAGCTCGATAGTTGGTGGCCAGAGAATCTGCAGTTATGAAATGTGAAACAGTGTGCCAATTTATAGTGAATTATATTCTACTGCATCCATTTCTGGTGGCTGTATTTGAGGTTCTGTCAGTGAAGACATTGATCTATTTTGTGATGTAGTCTTGAATGAGATATCATAGGAACATAGGATCATGGCTGGCTTCCCTTTGTTGATTGTTCCTGATACTTCTGCTCCAAGGACTATTTTCCAGATTGGATGTTCCACATTTCTGCTTTTTGTAAGGTTTTATGATTTTCTGGGGTATTTGGGAGTATTTCTGCTAAGAATATTGCTAGCTGCCTAGATATATGGATGAAGCCCTCCATTTTCAGTCTGATTTTGTTCTCCTGAAACTGCTAGTGTGCTGGCTGAGACAGTATTCTTTGCAGCTTGGTACTGTGGATAAGAACTTTCTCTTTTGCATCTCTGGTCTAGGAAGGAGAGTCTTGTAAGATTTTTCTCTGCTTACACTGGATGTTAATATCAGTACAATCCTTTTCTCATTCACTTAAATGTAGTGTCAGCCAAATATACACTGCATTCTAGTGTGCCTTACTTTGTAGAGATGGGGGTGAAAAAGCTCTTCTGAGATAACAATTAGAGACCAACGGCTGACTGCTTGGCTCAAAGTTGGGGAACCACATAGCTGACCACGATCTTGCCCTACCTCTCCACTGACACCCCCAGCAATAGGCCCAGGTAATGTAGCAGTCTGTGCACTCATCTGATGATCAGATGGTCCCTGGTTCAATTTAACACTCTGGACCAATCAGCACCAGGGTTAACCTACCTTGAAATGGGTAACTAGGGCTTCCCTAGGAAAACAAAAGCATTGAGGACAGGTGTTGGCATCCATACCTCAAATGCTGCAGTGGTCTAGAAATGGGAAGGCACTAACACTTTACACCTTTATGGTATGCAAATGCTATACATAGTTAAAGATCAGAAACCTCCACAACCTGCATGCCCAATTCTTAACCTTTTGAAAATAAAGTTTGTTCATTCTCCCCATTTGACACACTGGTATTGACCACTCTGGGAACCACTGATGTATATCAAGCCCTTTCTGTAGTGTGTTCTGTGAGCTGCTTCAGTGAGGTTATAATGAAGCTCTGGTCATATAAGAGTCATTCACAGAGATTCTATATTACTGAAGTAAAAGTCATTCTTCTAATACTGTTCCAATTTTGCTTCCCAGTAAAAAAAAACATTTTCAAGCCAGTTTAAGAATGAGATCAACCCTTGTGGAAGACATATGTCAAGCTCTATGAAAGCATCACTTTTAAACACTTATATTGGTACAAATGCCAAGGCATATGGCTGCCCATGCATATTCATTGTTAATGGTTTTTATATGTTCTCAGTAAAATTTCTGTAGGTTTGGTTTTTGTCAGGTTTATTCTTCAGGTGTTTAATATTATGCATAAATTAGCAAATTTGTAAACACAGAATACATCTGTAAACACATGAACATTGTCTTGGTCAGAGAAGCATTTCCACAAGTGTAGAGTCACAGCTGTTTCAGTCAATGAAAAACCTGAAGGAAAAAAATCTTCAGAACTACTAGCACTTTTATATAACAAGAGCTTCTTCTCTATTTATCAGCACCACAGAAAAAAAAAACAAACTATATAGAACTTTATGGAATTGCTGTTAGGACATTGGACATTTTAGACTTATTACAGTTCTTATTTACAGACAAACAAAGCAATTCAGAGCAACTGAGATCATTTACAAACAGCTTCTGCAAATTCAAGCCCCACCACAAAGGGAAAAAAACATATTTTGGAAAATGGAAGAATCAAGAATAATGTTTCCAATTTTAAATTCAGAATTATCCAACAATATGTAAAGGAGTGATAGGTGAGTTTCTAAGAAAATGAATATATGGTGTTTAGTTTTAAATCACTGTTGCATTGATTTTAATTTGAAATCATTAAATTTAAATTGTTAGTTTTCACCTCTTTTTAATTCTTCCCCTGCCAGCGTACTTATATTAACACTTCCACTTTGTCAAGTTTCAGCCAATGTCCTTATAAGTACACTAGCTTCGTTTCATTAAAAAACAGGTTTAACTTTTGATTGTAAACAGTTTACTGCACATGTCTAGTGACTCGTGTCACCATTTTGAATGCGTTCTTAACAACGGGGTTCAAATGTTTTGATCAAATGAAAAAATGTCAATTTTTGTATGACTCTGGAGGCAAATATGTCCCCCATGACTAAACCACTATTCGCGAATGTACCCCAAGTAGATCTACTCTATTAGATGGACTGGAGAAGTAGTTAGAAGGTTATTTCAGACATTATTTACTGAGTATTATGCCACATAACATCACACAAGGAGATCAAATACATACAAGTTGATCTACACATCGCTATGATATTTTGTGTAGATCTAGATATCGCCAATGGTAAGTAGTACACAATTATCAGCTCATCACATTACATCTTTTTTTTCCTAAAAAAAAAACTCTTCATTTTTTAAATCTTGTATTAGTGATGTGGATAAAAGAAACCACACGGAAAAACTTACATATATCTTGTCATGTCTGTACTGACCCTCACTGTCCAAATCACACTTCAGATTACTTTGTCTTGTTGCACCACCAAGCTGGAAGACATGCAAAAATATAAGACTGTTATTCCCCCATTCAACCGCTCTAATGAAAGTGACACACTACTGTGAAATATATGGTTGTCAGCATTATGTGCTACCACACCTGGTAAACCTTGATGTAAAAAATTGGTACCTAACACAGTAATGAGGAAATAGAGAATATCTGCCTCTGCCTTGAGGTACACTGGACTTCACTGTCAGTGCTTGATGGGAAAATAAAATATGCAAAATTCAACTCCATGAATCCATGCAAAAGCTATACAGCAAAAGTATATTACCATAGAATATGGCATAAAAATATACATGAACATTTTTACCAACCTTCCCAGCACCTGCAAGATGAAACAGGGAGTTGGAACTGTATACAATGATTCGTCGAGATACACTTCTCCAGCCAATCTCCTGTGGAAAGCAGAAAAAAAAAAATAAATAAATGCTTTGCTCTTTTCACAATTTTTTAAAAACCATTACTGTCAATAAAAATTCCCGTTATATCCTGAGCGGCATAATGGAAAATAAAAACTGGAAACTCTTCACAGGTCTTGAGCCCTCTCTCTTTAATTTTCCCTACACTTCATCAACCTTCATATCATTGTGGTAATTTTACATTGTCTATCAATTCATTTCTCACAATAAAATCGAAAAACTGACTTTTTCACAATCATTAAAAATCATTACCGAAAAAAAAGCAACAACTCACAAGACCTCTGGGAGTCATGACCCAGAGGGGCCCACCCCCTTAGAGTGTCAGGAGTTTAAAGGGCCGAAACACTTGTCTGAGGGGGGGTACTTCCTCTGATGATCTGAAGGAGTTGTGTTGTTGTTCCGCTCTCTACGGTAGAGAGTTTCCTGCATAACTGACTTTTTCCAATCATTAAACTGACCTTTTTCACAATCATTAAACTGACTTTTTCTCAATCATTAAACTGACTTTTTTTTTACAATCACTAAACTGACTTTTTCCAATCATTAAACTGACTTTTTCACAATCATTAAACTGACTTGTTCACAATCAAGAGCTTGTATGAGTCCATCTAAACCACTTTCTGCATCATCAAGGTTGAGTGACACAAATGACAGAGTTCTGTTCATTTCCTCCTGCAGAAAAAATGAAAAGTATTACAAACAACAAACATGACAATGTAATCCTAGAAGGAAAACTATTACTGATGAGGAAAGAAACGAAGAAAGTTGCAATGTATAATTTGGCAAGTTATGGGACTGGATCAATCAATCAATCAATCACTCACTCACCTCACCTCACCTCACTCACTCACTCACAAGCCCCTGTCCATGGGGTGGGGGTGGTGGTGTTATCACCCACTTTGGGAAGCACTGGTATAGAGCTCACTAAGAAATTTGGTGTTGCAGCCTTGCAGGGAGGTAATTATCCAATCTTTTTATGCATGCATTCAGAACATGAGAAAATCCATGACAATTTGCTATCATCATTATCACACAGTTTGAAACAACGCGTTAATATGATATAGTGAACTCAATGAACAAAATCTTACAGCAAAGCTGGAGGCATTGACACCAAGGCTGACATGATTCTTAAAATCATGAGGTGGTCGACATTTGGCTGTCGGTCCACATCTGTTTTGTAACCTGCATGTTGACAAAATGAGAAATGCATCAATTTTCTGTCAGCAAACAACTGTTCTCACTCAGGCACTCAGAGCGCATTCACAATCAGTCAGTCAATGTCCAGATGTCTACTGCAGATTTCAGGAAACAACACCCTCCCAGAAGAGGTCTTGTTTTTTTTTTCTCTGTAAAATCAGCATTACTAAGATTTTCTCTTCTTCTTCTTCTATATTCTATGGTTTTGGCTTCAGACATCTACATTTATTGTCCAGATAAATTGTGCCATTTTCTGGGGGTCATGCTTTGTACCCCAAAGTTTGTCTATCATGTAGCTCCCTTGGTTGTGCCAGTCAATCCATAGCTTCTTGTACTGATGCTTGATTATAGTTTTGACTTTGCTGTTTGATACAGGTGTTGATGTTGTGGTTGTCTGCTACCAGATTTGACAAGTCTGTCAGTTTCTTCATTTCCAAACATACCACAGTGTGATAGGATCCACTGACCATAACTGCCTTTCCTTTAGACAGCACACACAGCATTTGCATTGTCTAGGCATTTTTTGGGTGTCAGCAGACTTTATAAGGTTAGTAAGGAAGATGTCATTGCAAGTCTGAACTGTGGTGCTAACTAGTCTGGCAGCTTCTAGGAGTGCAGTGAGCTCAGCTCGATAGTTGGTGGCCAGAGAATCTGCAGTTATGAAATGTGAAACAGTGTGCCAATTTATAGTGAATATATATTCTACTGCATCCATTTCTGGTGGCTGTATTTGAGGTTCTGTCAGTGAAGACATTGATCTATTTTGTGATGTAGTCTTGAATGAGATATCATAGGAACATAGGATCATCTGGCTGGCTTCCCTTTGTTGATTGTTCCTGATACTTCTGCTCCAAGGACTATTTTCCAGATTGGATGTTCCACATTTCTGCTTTTTGTAAGGTTTTATGATTTTCTGGGGTATTTGGGAGTATTTCTGCTAAGAATATTGCTAGCTGCCTAGATATATGGATGAAGCCCTCCATTTTCAGTCTGATTTTGTTCTCCTGAAACTGCTAGTGTGCTGGCTGAGACAGTATTCTTTGCAGCTTGGTACTGTGGATAAGAACTTTCTCTTTTGCATCTCTGGTCTAGGAAGGAGAGTCTTGTAAGATTTTTCTCTGCTTACACTGGATGTTAATATCAGTACAATCCTTTTCTCATTCACTTAAATGTAGTGTCAGCCAAATATACACTGCATTCTAGTGTGCCTTACTTTGTAGAGATGGGGGTGAAAAAGCTCTTCTGAGATAACAATTAGAGACCAACGGCTGACTGCTTGGCTCAAAGTTGGGGAACCACATAGCTGACCACGATCTTGCCCTACCTCTCCACTGACACCCCCAGCAATAGGCCCAGGTAATGTAGCAGTCTGTGCACTCATCTGATGATCAGATGGTCCCTGGTTCAATTTAACACTCTGGACCAATCAGCACCAGGGTTAACCTACCTTGAAATGGGTAACTAGGGCTTCCCTAGGAAAACAAAAGCATTGAGGACAGGTGTTGGCATCCATACCTCAAATGCTGCAGTGGTCTAGAAATGGGAAGGCACTAACACTTTACACCTTTATGGTATGCAAATGCCATACATAGTTAAAGATCAGAAACCTCCACAACCTGCATGCCCAATTCTTAACCTTTTGAAAATAAAGTTTGTTCATTCTCCCCATTTGACACACTGGTATTGACCACTCTGGGAACCACTGATGTATATCAAGCCCTTTCTGTAGTGTGTTCTGTGAGCTGCTTCAGTGAGGTTATAATGAAGCTCTGGTCATATAAGAGTCATTCACAGAGATTCTATATTACTGAAGTAAAAGTCATTCTTCTAATACTGTTCCAATTTTGCTTCCCAGTAAAAAAAAAACATTTTCAAGCCAGTTTAAGAATGGGATCAACCCTTGTGGAAGACATGTCAAGCTCTATGAAAGCATCACTTTTAAACACTTATATTGGTACAAATGCCAAGGCATATGGCTGCCCATGCATATTCATTGTTAATGGTTTTTATATGTTCTCAGTAAAATTTCTGTAGGTTTGGTTTTTGTCAGGTTTATTCTTCAGGTGTTTAATATTATGCGTAAATTAGCAAATTTGTAAACACAGAATACATCTGTAAACACATGAACATTGTCTTGGTCAGAGAAGCATTTCCACAAGTGTAGAGTCACAGCTGTTTCAGTCAATGAAAAACCTGAAGGAAAAAAAATCTTCAGAACTACTAGCACTTTTATATAACAAGAGCTTCTTCTCTATTTATCAGCACCACAGAAAAAAAAAACAAACTATATAGAACTTTATGGAATTGCTGTTAGGACATTGGACATTTTAGACTTATTACAGTTCTTATTTACAGACAAACAAAGCAATTCAGAGCAACTGAGATCATTTACAAACAGCTTCTGCAAATTCAAGCCCCACCACAAAGGGAAAAAAACATATTTTGGAAAATGGAAGAATCAAGAATAATGTTTCCAATTTTAAATTCAGAATTATCCAACAATATGTAAAGGAGTGATAGGTGAGTTTCTAAGAAAATGAATATATGGTGTTTAGTTTTAAATCACTGTTGCATTGATTTTAATTTGAAATCATTAAATTTAAATTGTTAGTTTTCACCTCTTTTTAATTCTTCCCCTGCCAGCGTACTTATATTAACACTTCCACTTTGTCAAGTTTCAGCCAATGTCCTTATAAGTACACTAGCTTCGTTTCATTAAAAAACAGGTTTAACTTTTGATTGTAAACAGTTTACTGCACATGTCTAGTGACTCGTGTCACCATTTTGAATGCGTTCTTAACAACGGGGTTCAAATGTTTTGATCAAATGAAAAAATGTCAATTTTTGTATGACTCTGGAGGCAAATATGTCCCCCATGACTAAACCACTATTCGCGAATGTACCCCAAGTAGATCTACTCTATTAGATGGACTGGAGAAGTAGTTAGAAGGTTATTTCAGACATTATTTACTGAGTATTATGCCACATAACATCACACAAGGAGATCAAATACATACAAGTTGATCTACACATCGCTATGATATTTTGTGTAGATCTAGATATCGCCAATGGTAAGTAGTACACAATTATCAGCTCATCACATTACATCTTTTTTTTCCTAAAAAAAAAACTCTTCATTTTTTAAATCTTACATTTACAGCTATTTCAGTGCATAATACGTATAATTTTAACAAGGAAATAATTAGTTACATCCGCTTTTACAATGATCCCCTATACATATCAATACCCGCACTTTTTGTCTGGCGCAGACGTTCCCTCCAGCAGGGAAAGAGTTAACAGGTAATAATAAAATCCCCAGTTTACATAAGTGGTCTGTTCTGTAACCCTACGCTAAAGTCAGAGCCATGTTTTATATATATCTGGTGATATTTGCCAGTTTGTTCTATAAAATTTCTTTGACTTTTTTTCACATAGAAACTAAAAAAAAAATCCCTGGTTTAACTTCCATCATCTGCCACCTGTTGGATGTGCCTGAAGGAAGACAGGCTCCTACAGTTCAAAAAAAAAAATATATATATATACACACACACACAATCAAAAACAAAGTTCAGGACCAGTAAAGTTTCAAGCACTACTTTCCATAGTCTGTGTGTGAAATTCCCAATTGGCTTTCACAATTGTCAGGTGGAATTCAGAAAGAGCTCAACATCATTTTAGTTGTTAAAATGTTAAATCCTGAGATTAACTCAATAATAATAGTTTTTTTACAACAACAACAACAAAAATATATATATAATAAAATAAAAAATTAAGTAACTGCAGTTACATTGTTTTGTTCTGTAGGGAATTTGTAATTTTATACTGCCATAAATGCTAAAAGTAGGCATTGCATCATTTACCAGTAAATATGGCATCTGTGATCATTAACTGTATCAAGGATGTTTGGCAGGTTAAGAGTTTATAATTTTTGTTTTCCATGGTACATTTTTTTCTCCATATTTTTCACATAAATATATTCTTGATATAACCTTGAAAAATATGGATAGAAACACTTACATATCCTGTGTCCATGCAACATAAGGCATCAGATTTTTATCCACAAATGTTCCAAAGCCAAGCTGGAAGTTATTAGTGATGTTCAACATACTTTTAGCTAAGAGAAGATTCAAAATCAGCCAATCAGAAATAGTCTTCACAAAAATAAAAACTATTAAATTCCTTCTATACTGAGAAAAGTCAGGGTCTGAAGTTTTACCACCCACTGCAAAAAAATCACATGGAACACAGTCACTGACCTCAATAAAAATATACTCTCGTAGTGGCTGAGCCATTACAAACATGTACTGTACATCATGTAATCAGTAATGAATTAAACTGCACAGAACATAATCAGCATTTCTGAGTGACCTAGCACTTTCAAAAACATGAACCACTTTTCTATGAGCACTTGGAGGCTGACACCATTCAACAACAGAGACAATAATTTCAAGTAAAACTCAAAACCTTGAAAACTCATACATCCAACTTAAAGTAATGCTCTTTTAGCTGGATTTTCCAAAAGTGTTAAATAAAAAATACTTTTTCTGTACAACTATCTCATATAATGCCTGAATGATACACCAATGTTCAGTATTTGCTTTACTCACGTATATCATTCCCAAGAGCAATAAATCGTTCCCGTGTGTCCTGCCGCATAATTCCGAAACTTAGATCTAGCAAGAAGTAAAGATCTACGGGATAGTTTGTTCCTTGCTTGAATTTCAGTTTGAAACTGAAGGGCTCATCTGTATAAAAACAAAGAATGATATTCAAGTGATTTTTTTTTATTATACTTGCATAAATTACCAAGTTCACAAAAGTTTAAATGACCAAGAATTTTTTTTTTAATCCACTTAATGACAATGTCATTTTGACTACTCACAGTGGCATCAGCAGCCAAATATTCTGAGCACACACTCTAAACAACTACCTCTAGGAAAATGGCCCCATATAACACCAGAAATTGTACAAAGCAATTCCAAAAAAAAAAAAAAAATTCAACTAAAATAATAATCCTCAATAATTCTTTTTCACTCTGCTTGAGTATAAAAATAGATCCAGAAAACATTTTCTAGAAAATTATAACACCATTTAATGTTTTTTTTTCTAGCAACATCATTTAATACTTGCTAGGCAAAATAAAAATAATTAACATTAACTCTTCGAAACTTTAATAAAATTATTTAATACATTTTTAGCAAGATAATAATTATTACTTTTATAACTCGAAGTCAGTGTTCATTTAATACTTCCTGATGTTGGTAATATCATGCTATACTTCATCAAAGTAATTTTATTAACATAATAATAATAATACTTTGTTAGATTGTTAAACAATGTACTTTCATTTAATACTTACCTATCCTAATAATAATAATTTCTTTAGCATAAAGTATTAATATTTTAACACTTTCTTAGTTAAACTATAACATTCAAAACTTTTCAGCAAAATAAAAATAAACATGAGTAAAAAGTATACATTAAATGATAAGTTCAATGCCTGTCAGTTTACAAATCTTTCTTGTAGAAGGCATTTTACTCAGTATATCAGTAAGTTATTTATATGCATTTGCTTTCTACTTACTAGGCCGAACTTTGAATTCCATTTCCTGAGGTTTGACCTGTACTGGTGGAGTTCCTATACCTCCACTTGTCCATGCATCATCCTGCCATTAAAACAAACTTATTAAGTCAAGTCAATAAAAGAGTGCCGCAGTGATTCATCCATGACTTTTGTTGGACACTAACAAAGCAGTCACTGCCCAGTATGTTTTGAGGCATCAATTAAGGCAAAAAATAAATTCTTTCCAATTCTCACAGTTTGTGAACACTATAACGGTGCCCTGATATGTTACAGATTGTCCATCTTGGCTTCTACAGTTCTCAGCCAGTTATGAGTACAATGTTCTTGGAAAGCCTTACTTCATCTCTCCTTCCGGTGTCTGTCACATGATTGACTAAGCAATAGCATTTCAAAGCACCAGATCACTCTATTTCCAGTGCTGTAATTCTACAGTTACAATAATGATACACTTCACTGTTTCAACTATGTTGCAAACTTAGGTTCTCTAAAGTTTATATAGAGCATTATTCCAAACTTAAACTCATGCTTTTATATGTTTTTCTTTGGTTTTAATGACTTTCTACTGTCAGATTTGATTCAGTTTCTGTCTCTCTTTTAACAGGTCCATCCTTCCATTTATTTTACTGGAGTGTTAAATTAAATTTTATACCCATTAGGAGCTGAAATGGTTGAATTGATATCAAGTGGGCTCTACCTCCAATAGGACAAGTTTTTGTTGGTGCTAAGGAGTCCATGCACATGCTGATATTCTCCTTCTATGGATGTGATTGGAGCACCTTCGGACTTGTCCAAAGCAATGATAATAACCTTCCTTTTTTAAAATTGTCTAATATGTGATCTTTCTTTTAATTTGCTCAACTTTATCAGAAAAGTGCTTTTTTTTTCATGACCCTAGGGAAAAAAATCTTTTCAAACTGAACTCTTATGTAAAGACAGCTGTGTTAGAGATTTAACATCAGTTCTTTTCATTCTTCTTTGGCATTTACCCTTACAAGGGGAGTGAAGACACCTGTCCGATGAGGCAATCACCAACCCATAGCTGATATGCTAGTGTCAGGGTTTGTGAACCATAGCTGACCAAGACCCTGTCCCATCTCTCCATGATACCCCTAGTAACAGGCACAGCCTGGCTAACGTGACAGGGATCACCACAGTCCCCATGGTGGTGGAGTCTGTTAAAGAAGCATTGCACACCTCCTGCTTTTTAGCTGTACTCCGGGACTGAAAAAATAGCTGCCATATCTGCTGCCATGTTGATATGATGCTGTGCCTCAACACCTCTACAGCATCGGCTGTGAAGAACAACAGCTCACAGTTACAGGGAGTTCGTACAAACAAACAAGCACCCTTACAAGGGTATTGGTTGTGTTGTGATGTTGTTATATGCCTTGCATAGCCTAACAATTGACGTCATGTTGGCATATTTTTAGGATCAGGGTTGCTTTCCCATTGCATTTCCTTCACTCTGCCAGACTTTTGGCTGTTTCCAGGGGCACTACTGGGATGTAGAATTGAGCCTAGACTGGCTATAGTTTGGTGATCTTAATGATCTGTTCATCTTCAGTAATGCATCTTTGCCACTTCCCCCAAAACAAACACACTTTTCATTCAATTCACTTGTAAAAATTCTACCTGACATGCTCGTATTAAAGATAATGGAAAATAATGTAATAATTATTTATATAAACCTCTGATAATGGAAAATAATGTAATAGTTATTTATTAAGACCTCTGATAATGGAAAATAATGTAATAGTTGTTTTTATTAAAACCTCTGATAATGGAAAATAGTGTAATAATTATTTAATTATTAACCAAGTTAAGACTATTCAATTCAAATGTAATATCCACCCTCATTTATGCATGCGAAAGCTGGAAAACAACTAAAGAAATAGAAAAGAAATTAGACTCTTTTGAAAACAAATGCCTAAGGAAAATACTCGGCATCAAGTGGAATGAATTCAAGAACAATGCAGAGATAAGACAGATGACTGAACAACAACCAGTCTCACGGGTGATCAGGAAAAGGAGATGGACATATGTTGGCCACTTGATGAGAAGAAATGAGCAGAGAATCCCAAAACAAGCTATCAAGTGGAACACAACAGGCCGAAGAAAAAGGGGCAGACCACGTGAAACTCTGAAGAGAACATTATTAAGAGAGGCCAAGTTAACAGGCATAAAATCCTTTGATGAGGTTGAAAGACTCGCCGAAGACAGGAAAAATTGGCGAACTACTTTGCGAGCCCTATGTGACGTCTAACGGCACGGGAAGGATATAAGATATAAGATAAGAATTATTTATTAAAACCTCTGATAATGGAAAATAATGTAATAGTTGTTTATTAAAACCTCTGATAATAGAAAATAATGTAATAATTATTTATTAAAACCTCTGATAATGGAAAATGTGTGCCTTAAGGCAAAGAAACACCAAAATAAACCTGTACACACATCCATTAGGCCACAACAAAGTTCATAGTGGATGCAAAACAAAAAAACCCAATAATACTCAATCATAAGCCCATGTCAGGTCTTTTAGTCACCAAACAACTTAACCACATAAACCATGTGTAATAATCTCAGGCAACTTACTTTAATTGACTTATGGTAAAACTTGGGATTTGAAACATCTTTATCAGGGCATACTTCCTCCAGTTTCTTTAAAATGTCACATCGTGTCCTTTCTCTTGGGAATGTCTGCAGAAAAATACACAGATTAGACTCCACCAGCAACACTAACACTACACCCAGGTTCTCACTAATGCTGTCAATTTCTTCTTCTTCTTTAAACAGTTCTGACATCACATATCACTGATGAAGGTGATGGTCAGTCTGGGCTTGTGGACAAACCCAATCTTGGGCTCAGATAGCTTCCCCCAGTTTAGGAATAAAACAAAATGACTAATCAATAGGTTAGAGCAGTGTTTCCCAACTTGGATATTTTGGGGGCAGTTAGAATATATTTATATTATACTTCTTCAGAACTTGGTTGACTATTTGCTGTGGGGTGGAGGTGGGAGGAGGAGCAGGGAGCATAAAAATCTTTGAGTTGTTGAGATGGGGCATGATCCAAAAAAAGTTAGGAAACACTGGATTAGAGGGTCCAAACATAGTATCACATCACCTTACAAAATTCTCAGTAGCCCTGTTCATGGACATTCAGAAGAATCTGTCCAAGATTGATGTTTGGATTGTTCATGTCTATTTTTTCATATTTTTAGATGCTCAGTATCACATGCAGTAGATGCTGAGCTGTTGGTTTTATCAAAATCACTTACATTTAAAACAGTCCAAGCTCTCAACTGCTTGCTCATTCAATAAGACATGCAAAAAATCTTTAATTATAATTATCTGATATAATACAGTGTTTAATATAGAGGTACCTGAAAATCATTGCTTCAAAATTTTCATTTTTGATAATCTACAATTTAAAAAGCTAATCCCCAATAATGAATCTTCTAAAATGATAATCACTCAATATGTTATAACAAGTAAACATAAAATGTATAATGGATGTATTGGAATAACAATCACTAGGTGTTCAAGATATGTCAAATTTATATCTGCATAAATAAGACACATTTATGCCTAAGTACATGTCAAACCAGCGCGTCACAGGTGGCAGATGGTGAAAGTTCTCCAGATATGGAGGATCCCTGTGAATAAGGATTTTCACAAATAAGCAGATGTGAACCAACTGGCAGTAGACTCAGAGAGCGAGGTGGGGTAGTAGGTGGCTCTACTACTCCTATAAAGTGCCTCATGTGCTCAGTAGAGGGTAAGAGGTAAGAGGTGCCATAAAACCTCTCGCTCCCGCTACCTTGCGGGTAGGACAGGGAGTCCAAAGGCTAGCGGAGAGTCCGTACACAAACCGGCAGATGGCAACGGGAAACCACTGTTGTAGCTCCCAAGAACAATTATGCTTATTCAGAGTAATAGATTTGTCATGAATGACGTTAATGGATGTTCCTCTGGAACAGCTTTGTCCGGTAGGGCAGTTCACGAGCCACAAGTGAGGCCAGATCATCATCAAGCTACTGGTGGCAAAACTAACAAGTTCAAAATAGCAACATGGAATGTTAGAATTTTATTCCAGGCTGGAAAATTAGAAAATGTAAAGAGGGAAATGGAAAGGATGAAGATCAACATATTAGGAACGAGTTAAGTTAGATGGACAGATGCAGGGAAGATAAACTCTGATAAATATACAATAATATATGAAGGAAGTAAGAAACATGAACGAGGAGTAGGAATAATATTTGACGAACAAACAGCAAGGACAACTGTAGGATGTTTGAACATCTCGGACCGAGTCCTCCTAGCTCGACTGAAAGGACGACCAATAAACATAAATATTATACAAGTGTACGCTCCAACATCTAAAAGTTCTGAAGAAGATGTACAGCTATTTTATAATGATACAGAGACAGCCCTAAAACACACAAAGTCACAAGAAGTTACTATAGTGATGGGAGATTTTAATGCCAAAGTTGGTAAAGGAAGAACTTCAGACATTGTTGGTGACTATGGACTGGGGGAGAGGAATGACAGAGGTAGCAAATTAATTGAATGGGCAAGACTACATAGCATGGTTGTAGGAAACACCTGGTTTAAACAACATCCCCAAAGACTGGCAACATGGTGCAGGCCAGACAAAAAAACTTTTAACCAGATAGACTATATATTAATCAACAAACAATTCCGGAATGCATTACTGACAACAAAAACTATGCCAGGAGCTGACTGCAATAGTGACCATGATCCACTCTGTGCAAAAATTGGAATAAAGCTAAAGAAAGCATGCAGAAAAGTGAGAAACATCAAAATGAATAAAGAACTCCTTAAAAATGACCAAGAACTGCGAGAACAATACAAAATTATTATAACAAATAGATACAATGCAATAGCAAAGATAAACAGTATAGTTGAACAATGGGCAATGTTAAGAGATTCTATCCACCAGACTGTTAAGGAGATAATACCACAGAAAAAAGAAGCCCCTAAAAATGAATTGATGACAGACGACATCCTAGGACTGACGGACAAGAGGAGGAGGAGTAAAAATAACGAAGAAAAATATAGCAAGATAAATAAAGAAATAAGACACAAATGCAGAGAAGCAAAAAAAATGTGGTTAAATGAACAGTGCAAATAGAGAACTCTCATAATAAAGACAACAAAAACATGCACAAACGAATTAGTGAACTCACAGGCAGGAACGCAAAATATACCACAGGATGCCTGAAATCAAAGGAAGATAAAATGTTAATGTGAAAAGAAGACATTGTGGACATGTGGATAGAGTACATTGGTGAGATATATGGAGGAGAAAGACCAGAATTAACACCAGATACTGAAAGCTGTGATGGACCACCAATACTTGAAGATGAAATCATAGATGTCATCAAACACACGAAGAAAGGAAAAGCGACTGGACCTGATAATATAACAATAGAAGAAATAGAGGCGCTAGAGGAAATAGGAATAAAAATAATAACCAAGTTACTTATTGACATTTACAACAGTGGTTATATGCCCAGTGACTTGCTTAAATCCACATTTATAGCACTACCAAAGAAACCAGGTGCAAAGGAATGTGATGACCACGGGACTATCAGCCTCTCATGTCGCATAACAAAGCTACTTCTGAGAATCATTATGAGAAGAACAAGGAAAAAGATAAAAATGGAAATAGCAAATGAACAGTTTGGATTTGTTGAAGGAAAGGGAACACACAGTGCCATTTATGCTTTATGAACACTAACAGAAAGAGCTTTAGAAGTACAGAAAGATTTCTACTTATATTTCATTGATTACACCAAGGCATTCGACAAGGTGAAATAATGAAATTATTAAAATGCTTGAAGACATCAATATAGACGGCAAAGACCCAAGGATTGTAAAACATCTATACTGGCAGCAAGAAGCAGCAATTTGAGTTGAAAATAAAACTGGAAAACATCAACCTATAAAACAAGGGGTGCGACAAGGATGTGTACTATCTCCAGACCTTTTTTCTCTGTACAGTGAGAATATTCTAAGAATGATCATCACAGAACCAGGCATAAAAATTGGAGGATACAATATTAACAACCATCAGCATGCTGACGACACAGTACTGATAGCTGAGAACCAACAAGTCCTGCAAAATCTCTTGGATAAAGTCGCCAAAGAAAGTGAACAGAAAGGTCTTACTTTGAACATCAAAAAGACAGAGACTATGGTTATATCTAAGAAACAGATAAACCAACATGTAGTATAAAATTAAATGGAATTATTCTAAAGCAGGTGCAGAAATTCAAATACATCGGACCAGTAATAACTTCAGATGGGAAATGCAGAACAGAAATTAAGAATAGAATAGGCCAAGCAAAGACTGCATTTCAGAGAATGAGAAACATATTATCCAACACATCCTTATCAATGAATGTTAGAAAATGAGTCCTAAAATGCTATATTGAACCTATCTTGTTATATGGAAGTGAATCATGGACAATAGGCAGGTCTACACAAAAATCGTTGGAAGCAGCAGAAATGTGGTTTATTAGAAGAATGTTGCGAATCCCCTGGACAGCAAAAATAACAAATGAAGAATGTATGAAAGGAGCTGGAGAGACAAAAAAACCTTGTCAAAAAGATAAGAGAGAGACAATGTACTTTCATAGGACATGCAATGAGAAGAGGGGGCATTGAAAATATTATAACAACAGGAAAAATAGAAGGAAGAAGATCAAGAGGAAGACCAAGAGAAACGATACTGGACAGTCTGACGGGATGGTGTGAGAGGAAATCACCAACTGAGCTGATGGCCTGCATGAAGGATCGGGTACTCTGGAGAAGCATAATAGCCAGTGCCAGTAGGCACAACACCTGATGATATGATGATGACGAATGTCAAACTGAATGACCCAAAATCCATAGAAAGTTATAACTGGCTGAATGTAATTAAAATTTTACATGAAGTGAGAAAATCTATTACAAGAATTGAGAAGGAGAAGATAAGATGTCTGAGAAATTTGATAGAAATAGGATAGAAGCAGGGCCAGAGTTAAGAATAGGAAAAAAAAAAAAAAAAGCCAATCAAAGAATGAAGTGCAGAAAAACAAAAAGCAAAAAAAATGCTTTGTCATTAATTCGGCCCACTTTAAAAATCTGGTAGCTACCTCTGCTCCACACCAGACACACTCTGGTGAGATTCCGATACATTCTCCACAGGTGGTTGCAGTGGCACAACGTTCACTATTTTCTTCATCTGTTAAATCTGAGGTTTAAACAAAAAAATCTGAAAAACTTTTCTGCCATAAACATAATTAATTAAATGTAATTTTTGTTTTGTTTCATTTATTGCTGCATTTAATGATGCTAAATCTAGAACTTGCCAGAAAGATGTTTGCAGTTCTATTCAGGTCTGGTGGCAGTTCTATGTATTCTGCTTCTGGTCTTAACTCTCTAGTCAAGTTTGGACGTAAGTTTTTGTGTTCATCAACCTGGAGTATACTTCCTGCATTTCGTCCTTGGCTACAAACTGGTCATTAATGTGTTTAAATGCTTGAGTCACTGCAGATGAAATGACAGTCTGCAGCAGGCATTTTCCCAAGGAAGGAGTTTATCCACTGCTTGCAGCAACCATTTTCCCAAGAAAGAAGTTTATCCACTGCCTGCAGCAACCATTTTCCCAAGAAAGAAGTTTATCCACTGCCTGCAGCAACCATTTTCCCAAGAAAGAAGTTTATCCACTGCCTGCAGCAACCATTTTCCCAAGAAAGAAGTTTATCCACTGCCTGATGCAGCCATTTTCCCAAGAAAGAAGTTTATCCACTGCCTGCAGCAGCCATTTTCCCAAGAAAGAAGTTTATCCACTGCCTGCAGCAACCATTTTCCCAAGAAAGAAGTTTATCCACTGCCTGCAGCAACCATTTTCCCAAGAAAGAAGTTTATCCACTGCCTGCAGCAACCATTTTCCAAAGAAAGATTATCCACTGCCACTTCTGTGACTGTGAACCTGGCTGGGGTCAGGACGTCTCTCCAGTGGTTTAAACTGACTGTGGTTGCATGTCTGCACTTCTCTGAACTGTACTGGGTAGTTGAAATGATTCAGTGTTGGCATCAATGTCTTCATTTCCAGCATTCACACGCTGATGATGGTGGAGGGTAATCTTAAGAGAGCATCTGTTGTTGATCTGGTTAGACAGCTAAGGTCTGGTGTAATTTCAAGAATTCATTACTCATTTCTGATGTTTATTATTGATGAAAGTAATGAAGACTGCCTCAGTTCATAATTATTGATTGCCTTCTGTGAATGAATTTGGCACTTGAAAACTGATTTTCTGTTCAGAAATTCCATGACATTTTCAAACTGATAAGGCTTCATTCCACCGTTACAGAGATGTTTCCATCAATAAGTTTTACTGCTTCCACCAGAAATGTATTTGTACAGTTTGATTAATATTGGTTTCATTTAAAAAAAATGTTTGTATGATACCCTTCCTATTTATTCTATGAACCTTCTTTTTGTGCACCTCAGTTCTGATTTAGTTTTTCTGTGCACTTCAGTTCTGATTTAGTTTTTCTGTGCACTTCAGTTCTGATTTAGTCTTTCTGTGCACCTTAGTTCTGATTTAGTCTTTCTGTGCACCTCAGTTCTGATTTAGTCTTTCTGTGCACTTTAGTTTTGATTTAGTTTTTCTGTGCACCTCAGTTCTGATTTAGTCTTTCTGTGCACTTTAGTTCTGATTTAGTCTTTCTGTGCACTTCAGTTCTGATTGAGTCTTTCTGTGCACTTTAGTTCTGATTTAGTCTTTCTGTGCACTTCAGTTCTGATTTAGTTTTTCTGTGCACCTCAGTTCTGATTTAGTCTTTCTGTGCACTTTAGTTCTGTCTTAGTCTTTCTGTGCACTTTAGTTCTGATTTAGTCTTTATATGCACCTCAGTTCTGTCTTAGTCTTTCTGCGCACCTCAGTGCGGATTTAGTCTTTCTATGCACCTCAGTTCTGACTTAGTCTTTCTGTATACTTTAGTTCTGATTTAGTCTTTCTGTGCAACTCAATTCTGACTTAGTCTTTCTGTGCACTTTAGTTCTGTCTTAGTCTTTCTGTGCACTTTAGTTCTGACTTAGTCTTTCTGTGCACCTCAGTTCTGACTTAATCTTTCTGTACAATAATTATATAAGCTAGCATTGGGTGCCTGAGTGGTGTAGTAGTAAATGCACTTGTCTCCCACTTTGAGGTCGATGGTTCAAATTCATCTAGAGGTACCCTAGTCACCCAACTGTAGAAATGAATTCCTGGGTCTCTCTGGAGCTGGGGAAGGACACTATGACACTGACCACATCACCCTGTAGGTCAAAGAAAACATGGGCACCATCATCACATTCCTAGGTGCCTCTATGGCATGACAGGGTTAGGTATAAACTAGCAGTGGCTCCCATTTTTTCAGGAAAGTTGTGAAACCAGACTTCTTTGTGGCAATGACACTGACATCTGGGTTGAGGCTGGAGCTGATCATTTTCCATTTATCTTCGTTTACTGATTCTAAAAGTTTCTTGCTGTCATGTCTTGTTGCTTCTTGCCATTCAAACGTTCTATAATCCAGCTACATCATGGTACCACACCTATAACTTCTATTCAAGTTTCTTGATTTTTTTTTTTAAAACAGTGAATTTGAACATCCAGTACACTGCTATAAGATATGAAAATAAACAGACCAAAAAACATTTATGAGTTACCTAAGCCTTGAGATGCAACTTTCGTCACTAGCATAGCACAAAGCACAGCAAAAGCTGAGTGCATGTTCACTTTGGTCACTGTCTCTGAAAAAAAATTTCAAGAAATAACAAGTTCATTAAAAAATGCGGATTACTCTTTTTATCCTCATAAATATCTTCAGTTTAGATCATTGGTTTCAAACCTGGGGCCTGTGAATTTCTCCCCAGAGATCAGCTCATGTGAGGTTCCACACAAGTCTATTTCAGTGGTTCCTAACCTGTGGTCCTCAGTGCATTATCACATGGTCAGCCGCTGAATCATTGATTTGGTATTAAGTGCCATGTACTGAATAAACACAATTAAGGGTTCCAGGAATTTTGATATTGCAAACATGATGGTGGTCCACAGATTATATGTAGTGGAAAATTGGTCCTTGGATGCAAACATGTTGGGAACCACTGGTCTAGATTATGCTGAACACTAGAAATGTGTTAGGATTTTTAACTGATTGCCAAGTGGTGAGGAAGTATAGGGGCTGGAGAGATTTATAACCAACTAGCTGATTACCCAGCGTTGCTTGAGATTTTATCAATTATTAACACTGTGGAGTGGATTTGAGATCACCATGTTTTTCCCACGGACAACCTTATGTTGCATGCACAAGGGTGGGTTCACCAAAGAAATTATTTATTCTTCTTCCTGGAGGTGAAACTAAAAATGTTGTTTATAATCAAGTTTTGAGTTAAATTAATATTATAGTAATTTTGTAAAAGACTTTACTCTATAATGTGGACTGCCCCTGTGACTTGTTGAATGTGATTGAGAACTCAAGTCTCACTAGAAATTGCAATCTCTTAAAGTTAAAAGGGAGATCCGTCAGAATGAGTGGTATCTGTGGGATAAAAACTGTTTTACCCTCTCCTTGTCCTGTTAAGATAGTTGCTTCAACTACATTGCTCAGCATCCTCTTTACACATAGCCTTGTGCCATTGCAAAGTTTTGCAGGTTAATGTTCCATAGTAAAATAATTGGAGATCCCACTCTAATTTTCACCCCCTCTCACCTCCCTCCCCCCCATGCCGATGGTGCTGAACGTGGACGTAAACGGCATGGGAAGTGTCACTACTCATCTTAGCGACCCCAAAAACTATGGAATCGATACTAACATCTGTCGTTTTCGACTACTTTTACATGTCACTCCGTTCCACCCCAGCCCCCCCCCCCCCATGTCGATGGGGACTGAACTTGGACGTAAAGTCACCCCCATCCCACCCCACCCCTCTCTCAACCCCATGCCGATGGGAGCTACGAGACTATCAAAATTATTTGGACTTGCAATCATCATCATCATTGCCTTTCACTCCCCCGGGAGCATAGGTCACGGATAAAGGCTCTCCAGTCGTCCCTGTTCTTGGAATTATTCTCTGCTTCCTTCCATGTGCATCCCTTGTCTCTGAGCACTGTCATAATGTTTCTTCTCCAAGTAAGTCTAGGTCTTCCTCATTTTCTATTTCTTTGAGGATTCCATGTCAGTGCCTGTCTTGCTATGGTGATGTTGGGTTTACAGGGAAAAGATCGTTGGCCTATCCCCCAACCTCCTTAGTCGCCTCTTATGACACACGTGGAAGGTGGCAGTGATCCTATATTTTCTCCCCAGACTTAGACCTGGGCCCCGGTAACCACACTGGACTTGCCATGGGAGGCTACAAATGCTGCTCTTAGACCAGCACCGCTCTATTTCACGATTATCTCCCCTTAGACCATTTTTCCTTCTTGAATGTAATGGATTGTATGTCACCTCCTTCCTATCCCCACCCGTAGGGGTGTTAGCGGTGTCATACCCCCCCCCCCCACAGTAATTTTCTCCAGATTGTAAGTCATAAGTGTACTATGTTTGATTGAAATTACTCCAGGCATTTCAGAGTTACGCTGGAACATACACACACATACATCTATATATAATATGAAAGACGACTTCTATCACCAACTACAACAAATCATCAACAAAGTCCCTAAACACGACATCCTAATTGCTATGGGGGACTTCAACTCTAAGGTAGGGAAAGATAATACCAACGTTGAAAAAGTGATGGAGAAAGAAGGAATTGACATGGTTAATCAGAATGGAGAAGGACTAATTGAATTATGTCTAACAGAGGGCATGGTCATTGGAGGCACAATATTCCCATACAAAGAGATACATAAAACAACATAGATATCTCCAGATGATAGAACTAGAAACCAGATAGATCATTTTTGTATTAGAAAGCAATATAGAACATCTCTCATAGATGTAAGGGCTTATAGGGTGCAGATGTCAACAGTGATCACAACCTGTGCATAGGGAAAATAAAACTAAAATTGAAAAGCCAACAAAAGAAATCAGTACACAGAAAGATAAACAGCCACAGCCTACAAGAAGAAAATAATAACATTAATTTCAATCAGGAACTTGCCAATCATTCCAAAACACCCAGTAAGTTGAGGAGATAGGTAAAGATGAGTTATGGAATTCTACAGCACAGCCATAATCACAGCAGCAAAAGCAAGCGCTGGACTGAAAAAACCAAATAGAAAAGCATGGATATCAGATAAAACATGGAAGTATATATATAAAAAGACGAACAGTCAAATTAGACATGTTGAATGCAAAAACAGGTCTTGGAAAAGATCTGGCGAAAGCAACATACAAAGAAATAGACAAGAAAGTAAAAAGTTCAGCTAGAAGGGATAAAAGAGAATACATAGACAATATGGCGAAAGAGGCAGAAAAAGCAGCAAAAACGAGACAGCAAAACTTTATATAACATACAAAAGAGGCTAACAGGTACTATTACATCTAAAGAAAGACCAATCCTTAGCAAAACTGGAACACTATTAACATCAAATAAAGACCAAAAGCAAAGATGGGCAGAACACTTCCAAGAAATACTTAATCGACCACACCCAAAAGAATTGTTAAACCTTGAAACTGACTTACCAGCCCCACAATTAAATGTCAACCTAGATGAAATTAAATTGCATGAAACTGAAACAGCAGTGAATTTAATGGCTAACAACAAAGCTGCAGGTGAAGATGAAATAACAGCCGAAATGCTAAAAGCTATCAATAGTGACAACATGAGACAACTACAGAGAATGTTTAACAAGATTTGGAAAGAAGAGAAGGTCCCTTCTAATTGGAAGAAAGGAATCATTATTAAAAAACCAAAAAAAGGCAATCTTAGTGACTGTAACAACTGGAGAGGAGTAACCTTAATATCAGTTGTATCAAAAGTATTTTGCAAGGTCATTTTGAATAGATTTAAAGATATAGTTGATACTGCAATGAGACAAGATCTTTACTTTCAGAATAATACTTGAAGAACATATTGAAAAGCAGAAACAATTAATACTGAACTTCATAGATTTTAAAAAGGCATTTGATAGCATACACAGAGATTCATTATGGAGAATTTTAAGTCTATATGGAATACCATCTAAAATTGTCAACATCATTAAGGACTTATACAATGGATACGTTTGTGCAGTCAAGACACAAGAAGGGATGAGTGAATGGTTCCAGATTGAAACAGGCGTGAAACAAGGATGTATATTGTCTCCTTTACTTTTTGGGATTACAATAGACTTCATAATGACAAAATGCTGCACAGGTAACACAGGTATTGACTGGGTACATGGGACCCAACTAGAAAATCTTGAATTTGCTGATGACATAACTCTTATCAGTAATAATGTGATTTCCATGCAAGAAAAAACAGATAGCCTGTTTTCAATGGCTAGCAAAATAGGACTTGAAATTAACAAGGACAAAACAAAAATAATGAAAATTCCCATTAATCAAAATGGAAAAATACACATAGAAGGGACATATATTGAAGAAGTCAATCAATTTGCATACCTTGGCAGCTACATAGACCAGGATGGTGACACTAGAAAGGAAGTTAGGATCAGAATTGCAAAAGCAGCATCAATCTTCAAGAATTTTGATATCATATGGAACTCTAAAGTTATAAGCACAAAAACCAAGTTAAGACTATTCAATTCAAATGTAATATCCACCCTCATTTATGCATGCGAAAGCTGGAAAACAACTAAAGAAATAGAACAGAAATTAGACTCTTTTGAAAACAAATGCCTAAGGAAAATACTCGGCATCAAGTGGAACGAATTCAAGAACAATGCAGAGATAAGACAGATGAGTGAACAACAACCAGTCTCATGGGTGATCAGGAAAAGGAGATGGACATATGTTGGTCACTTGATGAGAAGAAATGATCAGAGAATCCCAAAACAAGCTATCAAGTGGAACACAACAGGCCGAAGAAAAAGAGGCAGACCGTGTGAAACTCTGAAGAGGACATTATTAAGAGAGGTGAAATTAAGAAGCATAAAATCCTTTGATGAGGTTGAAAGACTCGCCGAAGACAGGAAAAATTGGCGAACTACTTTGCGAGCCCTATGTGACGTTTAACGGCACGGGAAGGATATATATATATATATATATATATATATATTATATATATATATATATATATATAATATATATATATATTCCTAGGCTCCACGGCCTGAAAAAAAAGGTTTGGAAACCACTGTTATAAACCACTTGTTCTCAGTAATCTGCCCAAAGACATGATGTACTTCTTCAAGGTCTACACTTACCTTTCACTACTAAATAAACTATGTATCAAAGAGACACCTAATCAACTTTCACAGTGCCATGAAACATCTTCAGCCTACACCAGCAGTTCCTACTTATTATTTTTTAAAAAATATAATTTAGCCACCAAAGCCATTGCGAACAGCTTACATTTGTGCATTTATTATTTATGTGCGTCTAAACCGTGTCATAGTCTCATTATCAAGTTTAAACATCATTTTTTCTTATAATTGACTCCAAAAATGGAGATATCTGCCAGCATGCCATTTTAAAGTTGATAATTATATTTTCTTGTAATTATTTTCCTTATGCACAAAATCACATCTGGATTCACAGCATAAAACAAAGTTAAAGATAAAATTTGATTAACATCGCGCTTCTTATATGCTATAATGGTATGAAGGAAATCAAGCAATAATAACAATAATAATCACTTCTTGTTATGAGAAAAAAGTAATAACACAGATCCGAAGGCGTCCTTTCATTAGTTGTACTTTTCAAACGTCCCGATTGCATAATGATTTAAGGCTAAAAGTCTACGTCTGACAAATTTCCTACATTTCCTGAGAATAGATCACTTTCGTTTGCTTTATTGTGTTATTGATGAGTCACGGAAGGATGTAAGTAATTACTTGAAAATGTAAAGTGATGTATGACTTAGACTGTCTAGACTACTGGGATAGTTTCATAAGTGCGTGTATTTATGTTTATATTCGTATACGCACATATATAGCTTATTTACTTCATGCTTCATATACAACTAATCCCTTTTCAACATGTGCCACGAAAAAACACGCTTGTGTCAAGTACATATTTTTCTAATAAGGAAACAGCGAGGGCTTTTGCGTAGAAAAGTGATAGAGCACAGTTTTGTATGGTTAGCCTTCGAAACAAAAAAGTAGACAAAATACTTTAGAGATGAGAATGAAAAAAAAAAACACAAGCGAATGGCCGTGCTGTGACTCACATATTTTTTCTAATAAAGAAACAACGAGGTGTTCGCGCAGTAAAGTGATAAGCACAATGATGCCACGAGTATTCTCTTGTCATTTTTATTTCTCTCACTTCTAAAGTGCTTTTTTTCCGAAGGCTAACCATACAACACTCTTGCATCAAAGCATTTTAAAAACATTTTTCAAATATTTTCTTCTATTTACTCTCTCTCTCTCTCTCTCTCTCTCTCTCTCTCTCGATGTATTATCCTCATATATTTTGTATAATTCTATTAAATCGAGTGTGTGGGAAGAATGAAAGATGGAGTGATGAAGGGCATAATGTAAGACGTGCCTGCGTGCCTAGCAGTTCTTTACCCTTTATAAATAAAGATTCATTCTCTCTCTCCTCTCTCTCTCTCTCTGGTCTATGCCAGTCAGGCGTTGGTCGTCACTGATTCCCACAACCATCTATCCTTTGCTCTTTCTATAAGATGTGTGTTGGATTGTGCTTCATGCTACTATTTTAGTCCGCCAAGTATCATATTTCTGTGTCTTCCTTTATCCCTCCATCTTCCCCGTTGTAACTAGGAGTTCCAGTCTTATTTATTATTAGGTGCATTTTCTATCATCTACTGTATAAAGGTTGTCCACACAGAGCTGATTATTTATTATATTGAAATATTTACAAGTTGTGTGGTCAAACAAGTCGTTTTTATAGTACGCGGTATACTCATCACAGTATGAAAGAAGGATAATGTTTGGTTTTTGATTCTTAGCTTCTTTAGTTTGTTAAATGTATTTTCCCCTAATTCTGGTTTATTATCATTAAAAAAATTATTATTTAAAAATAATCATTTCGTTGATAATTTCTTTTTGCACAACTCTGCATGTAACAGTATTTATGTGTGCGCCTGTGTGTGCAAGCGTGCAAGAGAAAAAGATGAAATGCGGTAAGATAGTCCATATCCTGCTACACAGCTGAGCAGTTATCAGTAGTACAGAACGTAATACAATGCACTAAACTCACAGCGTCACCGGCTAGAGTGTACACAATGCTCTTGGCCACTGGCCAGCACAGCACTCTCCTATGTGGATATGTCGATCAATACTGTTATCAATCACTCTCAAGCACGTCTGTCTAGCAAAAAAGCGGTGCAAAAAAATCATGCAAAAATGACGACGGCGTGGATTTCGACCAGGGCAGTGATAAAGGTGGACGGAGGTGCATGGCTCAGTTTACAAAAAAGACAGAGAGTGAGTAAAGCAGACAGAAAACATGGTATAAAAAAATAGGCCTGAGCACGTATAAATGAAAACATACTATAATTCAATATTTCTGCAAATAAAGTTGATGGAGGTAAAGTAAAGGTAAAATTCCCGTTTCCGTGCCATTAAAGCGTATTAGAGAATACGGTGTTAGGCCCGTATTTTCCATTACCTTCGGCATATGAATATATAAAGAAGAACATACAACAACACAATAAACTGACCTTTCTTAAAAATACAAGAAAACGTAGGTTTACTAACGGGCTTGTTCTCGATGTGGTAAATGCGCCACTGAAAAGAACTCCGCAAAGTAAGATGTTCGGAATGTGATATCGGCGAGTTGTGTCATAGAATAAAATATGCAGGGAATTTCAGCCGTAACCAGCATGTTCGAGGAGTAAAGTAAAATATTTCATTTACGTTGCATATAAACAAGATCATTGTTTTGAAACTATCGTAACTGAATCTATGTGCCAGATTTATTTCATGTAGGTAAAGCGAAATAAAAGTTTTGAGTGTTAAATTAAAATGTAATTAAAATACTGTACTCTTGCTTCTATACACCATTACTGGTACAGAAAGAGCAGAAGACGAAGGATATGTTGTGGGGAAATTTAGCATAGGACATAGAAATGAGGTAGGTGACAATCTAATGACGTTTTGCATGGAAAATGAGCTAATGATTGCTAATACACTTTTTAAACAATATCCAAGAAGAGTTTACACATGGACATCAGCACCTGATGGTAAAACCAAGAATCAAATAGATTACATTTTAATGCAAAGAAGGTGGAGGTCAACCATAACATCACCAAAAACTTTACCAGGAGCTGATTGTGACACGGACCATGAGTTATTAATAGCAGACATGAAGATAAAGATAAAAAAAAAGACAGGGGATCAAGACCATTCCGCTTTGATCTTACACAAATACCAGAACAATACGGTATAGAAGTGAAGAACTGTTTCGAAGTCCTGCACAGGATTAGATAACACCAGATGAATTGGCTACGCCGGCCACAGATATCTTAATAACAACAGCTAAAGACGTGGTTCCGGTAAAGAAAACGCAAAAGAATAGATGAATTACAGCAGGCACACTAGAACTGATAAAACAACGTAGAGAAATGAAGACGCAATGGAAAGTGACAAACATTAACAAAGAGGAATATAAATCTTTAACAAAAGAAGTACGAAGAAACATAAGACAAAAAACAATACATACAAGATTTTTGTGAAAGAATAAGATGGACATCAGAAGTGTGGAAGAGATAGTGACATGTTTAAAGAAATAAAGACATTGACACACACAAAAAATGTCACACCTAAGCTAGATGTAATTTGTGACGAGATTGGGAATACCTTGACAGAGACAGAGGGAATTCTAAAAAGATGGAAGGAATATTGCAGAGGAATGTATGAAGCAACTGACTGTGAAAGCAGAAATCAACAGTGTGAATTATTATTGGAGGAGAAAGAACCCGAACCGACATTAGAAGACGTTTTATGGGCAATAAAGAATCTGAAAAATGGTAAATCACCAGCTGAACTTATTAAAGCAGGAGGAAAGGAATGTGCAACAATCTAACATGCACTATGTAAAAAGATATGGCATTCAGGTATTTGGCCAAAAGAATGGAAAATAAATGTATTATTAGCACTGCCAAAAAAAAGGGTGACCTGAAATTGTGCACAAACTACAGAACTGTTGCCCTGATTAGTCAGCCAGTAAAATTCTGTTAAACATCGTAATGGGTAATATGTCAGTCCGTAAGAACAGCGAAGAGCAAAACCTCTATCTTAATGAGAAGAAAACTAAATTGACGACAACAACTGACAAAATAAACAAAGCAGCTGAAATGTGTATCAAAGAGGAAAAATTGGAAGAAGTGGAGGGTTTTGAATATCTTGGATCACTAGTAACTAATAATGAAGATACAACGAGGGAAATTAAAGGAGGACATCTATCGCCCTTCAGAAAGTAAAACTAAAGAATCTGTGGAGAGGAACAGACAGAACTACAAAAATATGATTTTTAATGGCATGCATCTTTCCCATCACAACATATGCCTGTCAGACCTGGACACTTAACAAAACAGCTGAGAAACACATCAATGCCTTTGAATGTAAATGCTACAGAAGAGTTCTTCAAATATCATCTCTCTCTCTCTCTCTCTGAACCTTAAGTGCCCAGGGCACATGGGGCTTCCGCAAGGGTTTTCCACAAATGCCTGTCTTTCGCCTTTTTTTCTGCTCTTGCCCAGGTGAGCCCTCTATTGCTCAACATCCTTTCTGTTGTTCTTCTCCATGTCTCTTTTGGTCTACCCTTACTTCTGCTCCCCTGTGGTGTCCATCTTAGTGCTATTTTTGGTAGTGAGTTGTCAGTCATTCGGAGCACATGTCCCAACCATCGCCAGCGTCTTTCCTCAATAATTGTTGTCAGTGGTTTCATCTGCATTTCTGCCAATAAGATGTTATTTTTCAAATATCATGGACACACAAAAATAGAACAAATATAGGATGACAAAGGCGAAGATGGCTGCAAGACATTGTTGATGATCTGCAAATGGATGCATCAGCAGCAGGCCATCTTGCTCACAACCGAGAGGCCTACGAGAGTGCTGTTGGGGAGGCAAAGTTCCGCAAGGGACATGCAAATGAATGAGAATGAATGATACACTATTAGGCTCACAATGGTACCGCCTTCACTAATTCAAAATGAGACAACAACATCGCTGCTATACAGACTCTTCATCTACTAGTGCACAGCACGCTCTCTTCAACATGTCTGTCTGTTCCTGTACCTGTGAGCCTGAACACGGCGGCTCGGTTACAGGAGCACGCGTTGGTACACGTACATGCTCTGCCGTTATCGAATATCACCGAGCACAGTATTCGTTTACCAGAACAGCGAGGTTCTGTCGGGGGGGGGGGGGGGGGGGGCCGCGCTTCTAAAGAACAAGAACGAGTGTGGAATTGTGATGCAAAGTTCAGAAGAAGTGCTGATGTGACATAATGGCCGAAAAGGGTTTTTTTTTTTTTAGGTCTTCAGCATTTTGTTTCAAATACTTTTTTTTGTGAACATTACTCTCGTGAGGAAATTTCTGTTGAACTAATGCTCTGCCATATTTTGTATGTGCTGGTGTACCAAATTTACAACAAATACCTACTTGTCGTAGACGGAGCTGTTTGGTTCAGCTTCGCTTCTTCTTAGACAAAAAAAAGTAGCTGGTTCTACCGCCGCTGCAGAAGACTTCCATTTCTTTAAGAATCCTTCTCAGTACTACGGAGTTCGTGCACTGTGGTGAGATCTTCATTCGAAAGAAGAGATCTTAGCACCTGTGAACTTGTCCAGAACGCAATTACGACAATCACAATACAGATTTTGCAATACAACACTTGCACATGAGGTTGCGTGGGGTGAGAGCGCACTTTTCTACGTTCATACGTAATTTAAAATTGTCTTAGAAGTGTCCGATGAGCCAGTCAGCAACCAACAGCTGATATGCTAGCGTCAGGGTTAGCGAACAAAAGCTGACCAAGACCCTGTCCCACCTCTCCGTTGGTATCACTAGTAATAGGCGTAGCCTGGCTAACGGAGCAGGGATCGCCATAATCCTCATGGTGATGGAATCTGCTAAAAGAAGCATTGCACACCCCCTGCTTTTTAGCTGTACTCCGGGACTGAAAAAATAGCCGCCATAACCAGCTCCCAACCCAATACGATGCTGTATCTCAACACCTTCACAGCATTGGCTGCAAATAACACCAGTTCGCAGTTACAGGGAAATACCATAAGTAGAAGTGTTGCTGGGATCAACTGGAGGATATGTACTGTAATCTACACAATAAGAGAGCACTGTTTAAAACAGCATATACTAACTTCCAGAAAACAGCAATAATTTACGCATACCTAGTTCGTTTCCTGCTGTCCCTATGTCTTTCCAGAACTGGAAATATCCAAATGCTTCTACTGCTTCCTCCCTCTCCCCTCCCCCCCCCATACACATTGTTTTCTTACTCCTTACTTTATTCCTTGATGATCTTCCTCCCAGTCGTCCAATTTTAAAATGTAAATTATTATAATGGTGAATTTCCTGTACAAATTATTTGTGCACACATGCGATTTAAATGTCAATGTCTGGCCGCGGTGGCGTTGTTCTCTCTCACTGGCAGTTGTGCTGTCTGACAGTGTTAAACAGTGACTATTTGACACAGTGTTAAACAGTGACTATTTGACACAGTGTTAAACAGTGACTATTGACACAGTGTTAAACAGTGACTATTTGATACAGTGTTAAACAGTGACTATTTGATACAGTGTTAAACAGTGACTATTTGACACAGTGTTAAACAGTGACTATTTGACACAGTGTTAAACAGTGACTATTTGACACAATGTTAAACAGCGACTGTCTGACACAATGTTAAACGACTGTCTAAAATGTTAAACAGCGACTGTCTGACACAATGTTGAACAGCAACTGACATTACACTGTTGACTCGATAAACGCGTTGGACAGCGCACGGATCTGCACATAACGCAGGGGCTGTCTTGTGGGCCTTACTTGATCGTCCAGTTTCTTCTGATCCGAACTGATTCAAATTTGCACTGCCTATACTTTGGCCTTGCCTATATAACGATGGCCGCTATGTAATATAGGCTGTTTGTACATGTGGCAGAAAGTTCCTCCGATCATCATCATCATCATCATTTTATGCCCTCTCCCCAGGCAAAGTTGGCTGCAGTGGTTTTCCAACTTGCTTTGTTTTCATGCAGCGCCTGGTCAAAGTCCATTTCTTATGTTGTCCACTATTTTATAACCCTGTCGACCTCTTTCCTCTTTTACTCCTTCTGCTTTCCCCTCTAGTATGGTTTTCGTTAGTTATTATGCCTTATGACATGATCGAAATATTTTAACCCAAATTTTTTAAAAAAGAAGAAAATTCTTTTTAAAAATATAACATTTTTCGCGAATTCTGACGTCGTTCATATGCTCATCGCTGATAGCATCGATGCAATTTCGATCAATCACCGCAAAGATGAGCATTTACAAAAGTAATCTTTTCATTTGTTTACCCGGTCATCTGGAAGCTGAACAAGAAGGCTTGAGTCACTCGGGAACTGTTATTGGCCTAGTGCACAAATCAGTCTTGCGCTGTTGTATACAACTTTAGCACTGAGAATGATTTGCAACCCAAAGTTATTCTTTTGTTAGACAACGCTCCTGGCTAATGTTCCTTCTAAACTGCGCGGCAGAGAACACAAAAGAGAGCATGCCACGCACGAAGGTTTATATGGCGCCCAAAGAAAAATAAAACTGCTACTTTAAAGTTTCCTTATGTTCCTCTGTGCCGTAATTGCGCCGAAGAAAATATGATAATTACATTCGTTTGTTTTCCCTATTTCCTTTTTTTCCTGAGAACTTTAAATTGTACTATGTAATTTGTCACTGCACGTTTTTTACAACATATTTGCACACCGGCTGAAAATTGTGTACGCTAGCCGCATGACCTTAGAAGCAACATCGTTCCTGACCGTCCTTCAAATCTTGATGGAAGTTCCAATAAAGCTTAAAGTAAGCGTAATTTTCATATCTTCAACTGTAACATGGCCTTGTAAGTAACGGATATTGTTGTTATTATTATTATTATTAATGAACATGATTATGAAAATATACTGTAAAGAGAATAGTAAGATCGAATAGCGACAGAGAAAAGTAGGTCCAAAAAAGGAAGAGAAAGGTATAAAACTTCTATGATACTAGAACAAGACACTGTAAAAGTAAACAGTGAATAGAAAAAGACGAGACAGTGATGCTGACATATAGGTTACACAAAGGAAGGACGCCAGAAAGTAGGATGGTCCAGTGATAACAACACGGTGACTGGACGTTGACACGAGTAAACAAAATAGAAAAGACGAATAGAAACCGCAGACACAATGAAAACCGAGGACACAATAAAACCTCCGACAAGAAATAGCAAGATAAGGTAAATAACAATTGTATAAACGGAGTTAACACTTTGACACCTGTTAGGTGACGCGATTGCATGCGGTTTTTAAATACAGGAGTGACCAGTATGTCAAGCGTAGAATAATGTGAAGTTGAGAACATTGAGAAATGCTGCATGTAGAATATGATAGTTTGATATTGTTGTGCTTCAACGACGAAACTAACGAAGATTATGTCACATTGCATCTTAATACAAGTGATGTGAATTCTAAGTCGAATATCTTATTTGTCAGAATTAAATGAATTCTGTAGAGAACATTTCATCGGACTTCCCCTGATTATAGAAGTGGCAATGTTTGTGAAACCTAATCTAAACAACAGAAATCTGGATGGGTGTGAAGATAAAGTCGGTATTAATCAAGAAATCTTCTTTAGTCAGAAATATATCATTAACAATTGAAAATATTATACTGGTGCCTTCAATAATATGATAGTGCACACAATGAACATTGTTATACAAACATAACATCTGTCTTACAGCCGATGGACCAGGGCGTAATAGTAACTTTCAAGGCATACTGCCTTCAGAAATCCTTTTAAGGAAATGGCTAGTATGTTAGACACAAACCCACATGTGACTATAAAAGATTACTGGCGGTCGTTTAACTGTTTCGATGGGGTCCATTTCATAGACGTGGCCTGGGAAAAGGAACGTCTACCCGAGTCAAGAAACGACTTTAAATTATGTCAGCCGATTGAGGAGATCGCTGCAGTCATATCAATGTTGGTAACAGAGTCTGGATTGGGTGCGTTTACGGAAAATAACATTTGGAATTAACTAGTGACGAGAAAAGAGAAGAAAAAAAGTATTTCTACTGACGAATTAGCAGATTTGGTCGAACACTTAAGGCACAAAGAAAGGATGAAAACTGTGAGACCCTGCGGACGGCTAGGCCCTAAGGTTGGACCCTCCTTGTTACAAACTGTGAGACCCTGCGGACTGCTAAGCCCTAAGGTTGGATCCTCCTTGTTACAAACTGTGAGACCCTGCGGACGGCTAGGCCCTAAGGTTGGACCCTCCTTGTTACAAACTGTGAGACCCTGCGGACTGCTAAGCCCTAAGGTTGGACCCTCCTTGTTACAAACTGTGAGACCCTGCGGACGGCTAGGCCCTAAGGTTGGACCCTTCTTGTTACAAACTGTGAGACCCTGCGGACGGCTAGGCCCTAACCTGCAGGCTGTTTAGCTTACCTCTAAATTCTGCATTAGTGAAAAGATTATTCCCCATATCCTTGTCCCAATTTTCTTATCAAGATTTTCATTTTTTGAAAAGTCACTGACCAGACTGTCGACATTCCAGCTCTATGACCTACTTAATTAGGCTTCTGTCAGATATATATATATATATCATACAAAGGCTGGCTACAGAGCGTGAGAAGTGGAGAGAATCTGTTCCAATCTTGTAAGACGCCATAAGGCAGGCATACTCCGATCACCGATCAATGACATGGATGAATGGAATATCGCTCACACGATTAATGAACATGTTGGCAAAGAAAATATGACAAAGCAATTTTTTAAAAAATAAGAAAATAAAACAATTTTTTAAAATTAACAAACTTTCATTCAAGGTGTGAAGTCATACATTCGGCAGCCTGCTATTAAAGAAGGGGGTGGAGAGAGAGAGAGAGAGAGAGAGAACTCTCCCTGTTTTTCCCCACGAGGCAGCAGAGAATATGTTATTAGCGTCCGCATTTTTCTTGAACTGTCAGGAATATACAGCGAGTCTGCTCGTGGTTTTTCCTTCGCCTCCATCCAATTCCAACAGAACAGGAAAAAGGAACCCACTTAATTAGCATCTTTATTTTGGTCCTGGCTTTCAGAGATTCTGAGCAGCCATCTGGAATGTCGTACAGCTCCCGTTAAGAATAAAAGGCAAGGTAAAAAAAAAAAACCCGTTTCAATGCCCCCAGTAAGACATACTGGGGATGCGATGTTAGGCCCGTATTTCAATACCTGTACATGGTCAGCGTTACGCCTGGCTGCATTTATCTTTCCAGATTTCTCTGGTACCCATTTTCTGATGATTGGGGGCCCCATGAGTCTTTCTGGTGTGTACCAGCGGATTAGTAGGCCCGAGCGCCTAATTACTCAGCTAAGCAGGCGGCCGTTGAGAATACACTAAAAGATGATGTCTGTATCACGCCGGGCAGGATCTCCTTCAAGACCAACTAATCAAGTACCTGTATATCAATGTTTCCCAACTTTTTTAATCATGCACCACCTCAACGCCTCAAAGATAGTGACCCCCCCCCCCCCCCTCCAACATAACAGTCAACCAAGTTCTGAAAAAGTATACTTGTATATTAAAATCCCCCATCCCCCATCTTAGTGTTTGTAAAACAAAAATGGCATTGTGTGTTCCCTTTCCTTCAAAAAATCCGAACCATTCATCTGCTATTTTCATTTTTTATCTTTTTCCTTCTTCTTCTCATAATAATTCTCAGAAGTAGCTTCATTATGTGATATTAGAAGCTGATAGTCTTGTGGTCATCACATTTCTTTGCACCTGGTTTCTTTGGTAGTGCTATAAACGTGGAGTTAAGCAGGTCACCGGGCATATAACCACTGTTGTAAATGTCATTCAGTAACTTGGTTACTATTTGTATTCCCCCATCTCCTCTATTTCTTCTGTTGTTTATATTATCAGGGCCAGTCACTTTTCCTTTCTTCATGTGTTTGATGGCATCTATAATTTCATCTTTAAGTACTGGTGGTTAATCAGTTTTCAGTATCTGGTGTTATTTCTGGTCTTTCTCCTCCATACAGCTCATTCTGTCCACCTGTCCATAATGTCTTTTTTCCCATTAACATTTTACCTTCTTTTGATTTCAGGCATCCTGTGATACATGTCTTCCTGCCTGTGAGTTCACTAATTCGTTTGTGCATGTTAGATGCACAAACAACATACTAATGTATTAGGAGATAATAGAGAAGGTTCAGGTAAAAGATATTGGTGGTGATGAACTTCTTGTGGTTGTGAGATATAAAAGTTCTTGGCTGCTGATGCCACTGAGAAATAAACCTGGTCATCTTCACTGGTTGCTCAGTGTTGGAATTTGAGCCATTTTAAGTGCGTATTTTTTATCATGAGATTAAACATCATGATAATCTAGAGAAGACCATCTTGGAAGGGTACATAATGGAAAAAGAAAGAGAGGAAGACCAAGGCAAAGATGGCTGCAAATGGATGCATCACAGCAGGCCATCTTGCTCACAACTGAGAGGCCTTCATGAGTGCTATTAGGGAGGCAAAGTTCCGCAAGGGACATGCAAATGAATGAATGAATTTTGAAAAGTGCCTTATTTATTTATTTTTAAAACCTCAATTAGTCAAAGCATATAAAGAACTATGTTTTTAAGGTTGTAGCACCAACATAAAGCAAAACATACAAATATTATCTTAATCACAAGGATCAAAATATTGCAGAGCACTAGATAGCTGAACATTTATAAAATATCAATGTTTTATTTTCTAACTTCAGATAAAGCAACAAAGCAAACAGGGCAGATTAAAAATTCTAACCAAATTATGAACTGAAACACAGAACCTCCTGCTGCTCATAATCTAGTGTATAAATAAATTATGCTGATGAATGTTCCACCACCAAACAAATGAAATATCACTGTCTTCTGCTTCATTAACAATGAAACAACACCAAATGAAGAAAAATGGATCACAAAGCTGTTGATCATACAACTGTCAGTCTGAGTCCTTTGCATCTAAAGACCGTGATAAAGATCTAGAAACTCAGGAAATTAACCAAACAGCTTTATTTAACTTGCAGTGTGGATAAAAAAACTAAGCTTGACTGGTAGACACCATTACCATCACAAAGATGATCTCTAATGAGCTGGACGGACTGAAGTAAAGGAACAATGGAGAAATATGAG
Source organism: Achatina immaculata (assembly GCA_009760885.1). Classification (NCBI taxonomy): domain Eukaryota; kingdom Metazoa; phylum Mollusca; class Gastropoda; order Stylommatophora; family Achatinidae; genus Lissachatina; species Lissachatina immaculata. Next base: position 25,698,791 of record CM019691.1, on the reverse strand, counting down.
GAGGAAGATCAGATCTGCTGGTCTTGATAACTATTATCCCTATAGTCGGTCAATAAACAGAAGATGTATACATTGGTATAGTTTTATGTGAAATAAATGACAAGACATGATGTTAGTAGAGAGAAATACAACAGAATGCCCAAATGCCAGAACTCGAAGGGATGTATGGAGAGTATGAATGGAAGGAACACAGCTTACAGCTTATATTCCAATGGATATGAAAATATATAATTGCTTCAGTGTTTTCCACAGTGACCAAAACTAAATAAATAAATAAATGAAAGATGGATAAATGTGTAAATGGTCAATATTCCTGTGGATGGAAATGTGAAAGACATGCATAAATGAATCACATGGGAAATTTTGATGGGCACTGCCTCAGCAGAATCCTCTGAATCCTGTAGGATCAAAAGTCAAAACTTCTGATAATTGAGTCGTTATAAGAGGAATAACTCTTATCACCAGCTGGACAGAAAAGAATGGTCATGATCTTCAGGCTCTGCAGTTTAAGATATCACAAGCTGATGATAGCCACAATATGTGCACTTGTGGCATTGGAAAAATGACAGCCCATCACTTGCTGCAGGACTGTCCTACATATGTGGAGCAAAGAAGGCACGTGCAGTCATCACTAATATCAATCAGTCAAGTGTGTATGATGGTGTTGACAACCTAAAACAGACTGTAATCCTCAAGAATACCCAGCTTTACGTCTGAGAATGTAAGAAGACAGCACAAAAAAAGAAGCGATAAATAAATTGGTACCTTATATCCCAGATGGAGGGGAAAAAATTCTTTGCAGAATGTAATTGACATTAAAAACCCTTTTGTCACCAAACCAACGTGCAACCTGTTCATAGAGAATACATACTGAGGGAATGGTTTCCATATCCGTTGTACTTTTTGTTCGTTAAAGGTACAACACTAAAATGTTCACCACTAAAGGTAACTGATACAGTGTTTTAGCACATGTTTATATGAAAACGGAAACAAGACATGATTTAGATGGCGGTGATAACCCGGAAAAATGCAACTTATCTACCTGTAATAAATGTCTTGTGTTATTGTTAGTCATGTAGTTCCACGTCCTGGCGGCGTCCTTTCAGTTCAGAATTTTCATACAATCTATTGGAAGTTTTAACGCACAGAATTAACAGAACAGTTTCTACTTCATGCAGCTTCGATATTTTTAAACAGATTGTAGCGCTCCTGTCTTTTCCGTTTCTGCGCCTATCCTTCGGCGTTCTGTTATTTTTGGGTTAAGTCACCGGTGTACAGGTTAAAAAAGACCCCTCTTTATCACACAACCGGTTAAAATAACATGAGCAGCTCTTTTCGTCTTTGATGGTCGTTTGGAAAACAAATATCAGCTATTTGTGGAATATATCGTTCTGACAAGCAACTGCTTTCACTGCTGATCGTACTAACGGATTTTGGCATTGTTATCCTCAGTCAATGCAAACCATGTACGTGTTGCAAATCGCTGTCACTTTGCGCATGCGCTTTTTGTCTGCAGTTTTGGCCCTCGTTTCCCCATCAGACGATGCATCAGTCCTACGCACAGACACAGGGACGATCTTTTACTTATCTTATATCCTTCCCGTGCCGTTAGACGTCACATAGGGCTCGCAAAGTAGTTCGCCAATTTTTCCTGTCTTCGGCGAGTCTTTCAACCTCAACAAAGGATTTTATGCCTGTTAACTTTTACTAGTTCTCGAGTAATGGTAACACCCCCCCCCCCCCCAATAAATTTTAAGATAAAACTTCTTTTCAACCAATTCTTAACAGCATTTCTAGCAACTTCAAGCAGTCGTCTTACAACGACTGAGAATATCACTTCACAATCTGTTGTGAATTAAATCAGTCTACTTCACCACTACTACAAGTGCCAACTGCCGGTCTCCCCCATCCGAAACTCATTGTCATCTTTCTGTCCTGCATCGTATGTAAATATACGATTCATTTTTTGCATGTTACCCGCTCTAGTTTCGCTTTTACTGACCTATTTCTGTGAGTCCCAGCTATCGTGCCCACGACACATTCTTAGCATTTCTCTCTATGTGCGTGTGGGGGGGGGGGGGGGGGGAATGTAAAAATGCAGAGGCGTTATCTCACGAGTTACCTCTCAAGCCTGTATTGTCTGCTTAGCTAAGTTAAGTGTAATGACGACTGTGGCAAAGGAGACGCAGCACAGGATGTTTCACAAAAAAAAAAAAAAAGAGGCAGAAATAGCAGGAGTAAATTTGAGTGCCTGAAAATGTCATTTTGTGCCATGCCTTCATAGATGTTTTCCCGGCAGCTGAGTTTTTGCATGCATTTATTCCTTATTTGTTGTCATAGCATTTTGCCACAATAATAGATTGTTACTTTTTGTTTTGATTCTCTGCATGCTCATCATATTATTTACTCCTGCTATCTCTGTCACCCCTTCCCCCCCCTCTCTCCTTTCTTTCCATCTTTTTTTGTGAAGCTGAACCACATCCCTCTCTGCCCCTCTTTCAAGAGTCTGCTTAGAGAGTGCAAACCACACCGGTCTGAAAATGTCCACTATAAGAAAAACTGACACATCCCTGCAGATTTTTGTTCTCAAGAATATCTAACACTGGCAAAAATACAGGTCTCTGATAGTATATACTATCCATGAATGCAGTGAGAACCAAGAAGTTCAGTTACAAAGGACCATCATCAATGCACTCCAGACACATCCATAGGTGCTTTGATCTCCTCTTCAGCATCTCCTTTATCACACAGTAACTGAATGCACCAGTCCTGTGTTGGCAGACCATCTGTTCAGAGCTCCTTCATTCTTGACAGCAGCAGCAAGATGTGAAGATGCTCCACATAAAACTAACATCATGAGAGGACCAATCGTTCATCAGTGCTCTGAAACATCCTCTCAGTTATGAGAAGAACACCCACTACAGTAAAATGTTTACTAGTCCATAAAGAGCTAATATTTACCATTCTCAAAATCATCTTTTAAGAAAAAAAAAACACTATCATCATTAAATCAGTCCATTACTTCACATATGCTCTCACACTGTCATGAAGTGTTCAGTGAATGCTCATTAAGGATGTGTATGGATGGCTGAAGACGAGTGCTCAAGATGAGATAGTGGCTAGCATTCTGTAATCTTCTTCTTCTGCGTTCAGTTTCATATGCTCAGCTTTCTAAATAGGGAGCTGAGTTGCCTCCATGAATCCTGCTGTTAGCAGGAGGTCTTTGCAGTAACCCCAGAGCTTCTCCTCAGTGTTTCTCTCTCTGGTCCATACCTGATGCAGGCATATGGTGCAGGTCTATAGTATGTGTTCAGGAGTGCATTCTGTAACCAATTTATTGGGGTAGGACTGGCAAACAGTAGCTGACCCAGACCTTATTCTGCCTCTCTGGTTGACTGAATGAAGACATAAATAGAAAGGCAGCCCAAGTCCTAAAAATAAGCCACACCAAAGACAGATGTATTGGGCCAAAAGGCACAGATATAGCAGCCTAGCAGTAAACCATGACACACTGCAATCATGTTGCACTTCTCAGGTCAAGCACAGAAGAAGAGGTATGTGTGTATACATTTCACATCATCAACACTATTTCATATAGCACTTTCTCAGTTTTGATTGACTGAGTCAGGCTAAATGGACTACTGTTCTCCCAACAAAATGAAGGTTTCACCAGATCCCATTTATACATAAAAAGTGTATGCAAGAAGTAGTGTATTTTTAGCTGGGTTATACATTTTCTGGTTCTGATATGGATAGGTGTATCTGATGCCGGTGAACAGGATTAAATCTAAAACAGGACTGCACTTATCTTTATCACAGCTTTAAATTTTTCTGTTGATTAGTTACTGCACATGGAAACATCTGTAAATGTAATCCCAGCATCCCTCACCCTACAAGCAGATATTCTGTTTACAGTGATAGTTCTCCCAGTCAAGTTACAGAAACAGTCAACATCAAACCTGCTTCACCACTGTTTTCTAAGACAAAGTGCCATGATATTTCATTTCCTCAACACAAGTGTGTCATGCACCCATTTGCGCAGCAGGACCAACTGAAAGGGGTCAGCAGCGGGTTGTAAAGCCACAACTGATGTGAAAAAAAGCTCACTAATGGCTGTACTACCGGCATAGCCTTGAAAACTTGTAAATCTAACAGTTCAAACGCATTGCAAGTCAAAGTTAAGACACAGCTGCAGCAATTTAAGGTAAAGCTGCAATTTGATGCAGACTGGAGGACACTTGTCTTCCTCAACAAAAAAACACATAAAAACTTTAATAAAACAGCTGAAAAGTATTTGCAAGCATCACTTCCTGGTACTGATTTGCATCCATAACAACAACATGGATTGGACTGAAGGGCAATAACCCAAAAGCAGGTTGAAAAAAAAAACACTGAATTGAAAGGAAGGATGGGAATCCACAACCAACCTGATCCATAACAACATGTTCTGGACTGAAGAACAATAACCCACAAATAATAAGAAACAGTTTCTTTACATAAACAATTTGCTTTTACAAAAGCATTAGCCAGTGTGTAGCTGATTTGTGTTTTGTAAATGAAATACAAACTCTAACATAAATTTTGTGCTTGATTTATATTCAACAGCATTTAAAATGGTGACAAAGTATAATGACAATGCAACTAGCCTTGTATTAACAAAATGTTTAAAAGTACCATAATAAATTGTTTGCAGTTACCATCAGATTATTATGTTCTCGTTGAATAACATTTATTGCCAGACTATGATGTACTGACAGAACAAAATATAACACTATTAAACAAGACAAATAATATAACTTAACACTTTCCGTGCGTTTGGTCATTATAGTGACACTTCCGGTATCCCAAAGCTACCGTATGGTCATTATAGTGACAATTGTTTGTTTCATTAAAATAAGCGGTGTAACATTTAGATTGTACATATTTCGTCCGCGATTCCGGTGACATTTTCAAAATGGCGAAAGAGTGCCTAGTTACGAGCGATGCCGAGCGAGAAAATGGAAGAGAAAGACCGAAATTTTTCAATTTCTGACGGTGTAGATAGGGGTATGGACATAGCCTATGGCCACCCCGCTGCTCTTGAATGTTTTCTAAGTAGATCTAGACATATTTAGACGACTGGAGAAGTAGTTAGGAGGTTAGTTCAGACATTCATTCAGCGAGAATGCAACACAGAATCACAATACGAGATCGACAAGTTGATCTACACATCTCAGATGGTAAATAGTGCAGATCTAGACCTCGCTGATGGTGAGCTGGCCACAATCAGTGTCTAAAAACATCACATTACTTCTTTTTTCCTAAAAAACTCTGCATTTATGAAATTTTCATTCATTTAGCTATACTTTGAAACATATTAAGTATACGGAAGTACATGGAAATACTGTTTTCCATTCCATTTTACAACTTGACCCCCTTACAGACCAAGACCCACGTTTTTACTCCCGCACTCCAGAACACGTCCAAAGTGTCAATATAATGACCAACCACATGGAAAGTGTTAATCATGCAAATATTAGGAAAATAACTCTAAAAACAGTTGTTTATGAAAATTATCTACAAAAAAATAATTAACAATAAAAATCAGACATGGAGACAAACACAAAATTTAGAAAAATATATAATGACATACACAAATATGTACTTTTATAAATGCTTGACACTAAAAAAACATGTCTGAAACAAAATTTAAGAAACAAAAAAAAAACTTTTTTAAAAATGTGGTCATACAGTATATAAATGTTATTTAAAAACATCTTGTAGAAGACAGTTCTACACGTGCATAGTTTACTGCATTGGCCCGATGTTTTCTGAATCATCTTGGATTAAAAAGGAGTTGCAGCTAATGAAACAAGAATGGCACATAAAAATCTATATAAAACTGGTGGATAAAAAAAAAGGAAAATGAGTAAATGAATGATGGAACTCGTTCCTACACAGAGGAAGGACATGCTGAGCCCTGTAATGCCAAACCACTAACTTCAGCCATGCAGCATCCCTCAGAAGCAGACACATTTGCCTTTTAATTATTATTATTACTGTCCATGTAATTCCAGGACTTTACACATTTCTCTGGACACTGCAGGACAAAAGAGATAAATAGGGGCACCAGGGATTAATATTTGAGTGTATGGAGATAGCCAAGAGCACTGCCAAGCACCATAGATTATAAATGACTAAGTAGAATTAAAATATCTGACTCTATAATCAATGACTAATTAAATCTGTGAACACACATCTGATTAGAGGCAACTTCCTTCTTACGTGGGAAAATGTACATATACAATTATTTTATGCTGGGCTATCGTAATGTTTTAGATAACCATAACAAGCCAAAACCTTTCACTTTACAATTATTGTGAATGTGCAAGTATGTGACAGTGAAAAATAGAAAAATGATACTGCCGGTAAATTTAACTTCAACAAATGTATATAAGAAATCTATAAAATTATTTCAATACTTCTTTTTATATTAAACATTCTCACTCACAATACACACGAGGCAGAATTACACCTCTCTAAGTTTCTCGTATTTTTCTACCTTATCTTGTATTTTGGTATTCTACCTGAATGATGCATCGTTTTCTCCTTATTTTTCCATCACAATCAGTGATTAGCACCTCTATGGTAAAATATTTATAAATTAAATTCTTAAAAAAAAAAAATTTCCAATCAGTCTCCTCCAAACAACTAGATATCTCTGTTCTGTAAAATGTGCAAGGTACTGAACTTAGAGGCGAAGCTGTTTTTTTTTTTTTAAAGAGAATGTTTAATACACAACCAAAAGAATATGTACATACTACTAGTTAAACTGTAAACATATGCTAAGCCAGACTATATATGCAATGGCAGATTACCTATTTGGGCTAAGATGGCCTAAGCCAATGGGCTTGGAAGGGAAGTGTTCCTGGTGTCAAGGCAACAAAAAAAAAACTTTGAATGCAGGGTAAACTTTGTTTCCATGAAAAGATTAAAGAAGTAATAAGTTCACTGAAATGTGAAAGGCAGACAGTGAAATATGTCAGACATGATTGGTCTGTGTAGTGCAGTCAAATAAGTAATACTTGAGATTATAACTAGATGGAAATTGGACTAATATCCAGAGTTGGATGGTACAGACCACTGAAGAGGAGGGACCTACGTTCAGCCTAGGTAGGCTTCCTTCCTTCCTCACTTTCTTTACCTTTTTCTGGGGGCATAGGTCATCAACAAGGGCTCTCCATTTATTTCTGTCTCTCACCAGGTTTAGTAGATTTTTTTTTTTAAATCTCTGCTTCTGGACTCCTTCACCAGGTGTTTCTAAGTCTCTCTGTCTTTCTCTTTCCTTGGATATTCCGGGTGACAGCCTGTCTGGTTATGTTTATGGTGGGCTTTTGAAGTGTATGTCCTATCCATCTCCAACATCTTTTCATTATCACTTTTTTCACCGTGGGTTGGTTCGTTTTCTGCCATAGTTATTCATTACTGATAATATCTGGCCATCTAATCTGAAGGATCCTTCTTTGACTTAATTTATAACTAGATCATTAATCAGGATTTTGAGCTGCAATCTTTTGTCTACAACTGCCTAATTTCATCAATTTTGAAGTAACTACAGCTTTTTTAAAAATTAGAATCTAAACTCACAAAGTTTAGATTGTAATCACTCACTTGTGGGGGGGGGGGGGGGAACTAAAACATGCAGAAAGCAATTATAACCTGAATTAAAATTTTATTGAATAGCCATTATGAGGTTAAACCTGTATATGTTAATACAAAATGTATACATCCGTGATGTCACAATCTTTCAATCTCAACTCTCACAATTATAAACACACTCATCCAAATCTATTATTATAATTAATCCATCAGTGCACACAAACCTAGGTAGCTCTTCTTAAGAGAAAATGCAAGATAAGATCAAGCATTACTGAGTAATAACGACTTGTTACAAAAAATGTGTGCCACTTTTTTTTTTTTTTAAATTTATAACTCACGAAGTGCTGCTGCCAGAGATATTCAAGCAAAATAAGAAAAGTTACAGAACAATATTCTTCAAAGGCATCAATGGTGATACTCTACATCTACCCTACTTCACCATTCAAGATCTTATGTCAGTGGGTAAGCTGCAGTATTACTTTATTTAGCCTTCATGTGTTCAAGCTCAAATATGTGTGCTTTCAGTAGAATCAGTTGTGATTGTCTGAATAAGCATCTCCTGTGTCAGAGTTCAGCAAATTCAGCAGACCAGTTCCTCATATGCTGCCAATGTATGTTGTCAAATACATAGTTTAAACATAAATTCAGAGTGAAGTTTATGCTTCTTCAGTGATAGTCTCAAGCTCAGCTCCTGAAGGAGTGTTTGTTTCAGGTGACTCCAATCTGGCAACTTCTTTGTGATCCCCATCACGAGTTGATATATCCTTTGAAATGGACTGTTCTTCTTTGCCTTTGCTTACAGAATCTTGGGCAGATCTGGGGGTGTGATCTAAGTCTTGAAGAGGTACTTCATCACTATAACCACCTTCTTCCTCATCAGCATCTGAGATCCTCCTTAAAGCTCTATCAAGATCTTCAAAAGAGTCATGGATACTCTCTTCTCTCACATCCTTCAATAAAACTACTATCATCATTGCCAGTAAGCTGGCACTGAGGAGAATGAACCCTGTAAGGAAAGAATAAAACAGATTATTTCTGCAGCAGAACTTATATTAATTATACTTAACACTACACTGGCAGCCTCATTAGCTGAGTGGTTAGGCACTTGGTTTGCTAATCCGGTGGCACCAGCAGTGGGATTTTTCCTGGTACACACCAAAAAGGCCCCAGGGTTGACCCAGCCTCTAAAAATGGGTACCAGGGAAATCTGGGAAGTGGCCAGGCATGATACTGACCACATCACACTTTCATGTGCTGAAGGTCATGGAAAATATGGAGCTAATACCGTATTCCCCAATATGCCTTAATAGCATGGAAACGGGAATTTTACCTTGATCTTAACACTGCACTGCTTCACTGGGTTCTGGTGCCCCATCATGTGGAAGATTATCATAGCCTTCTCTAAGTTCAGAAAGGTTCAAAAGTTAAAAATCAGACTCCGAAATCAGTCCCATTATTGCTCCACTGCATGCTGCAGCATCCATCCAAGAGTATGTTTGCTAATGGTTCCCATCAAGTGTTGGTTCTTTATGATGCATTTTCTGCCACACAGTTCCTACTAGCATCCTTAATTTGTCCTAGCTCCAGCAATTGGTTCACAATTTCATTGTTATTCCACTCCTGCTCTTCATTTTCTCTGCAGTCTTTCCAATAGGGCTTTAGCAATGTCACTCTTGTCCATTGTCAGCCAGGCATTTATTTTAGCCTGTCCAGCAAGCCTATATGCCATTTCAATGCCATGTACTCCTGCATGCCCTGGACCATAAAGCCATGTTAGGCTCTTCACAGCTGACTGGCTTAACAGATGAACCCATTCTTTTTGAAGCAATTTTTTCTCAATCTTATGAGGCATACTCTGTAGATATCAAGATCATTCAGCCTGATTTCACTGTGTAAGTCTGCATATACTGGACATCTAGAGCTCAGTTTCACCTCTTTATTTTTAATCATTTGTGTGACACATATGAACAGTATATATCTATAACATAATTTTTACTGAGACATAAATTTTGCTTTTTTTCTTTATAATAACAACATAAAAATAGTTTTGTTTCCTTGCTGGAAAATGAAATTATAAAGGAAGTGGAAACAGAAGCAGAGATGAAAACATAAAAGCTGTTTCTCACAACATATGCCACCAAACTACAGCAACAGTCAGAGATTAAAAAAAAAAGATAATTAAATCCAACTGATCATGCTGTCTGTTAACAGCCACATGTTGCTACTAGCACCAAAAGAAAAGGTTTTTTTTTCTGGCAGCAACAAGTAAATTATGCATTTGCATACATGACAGAAGTATGTGAAAAGTATTAACACGTGCTTAACATTTTGCCAATATTCAGTATATTTTACACACATTTTTACTGAAGCTTGACAATTTTTTAAAAACTTTATTCACTAAACTTTCCTCACATGAAACTGATAACAAACCTTTTTTTTTTTGTTTTGTTTTGTTTTTTTTTAATGCAAAAGCACCAGTTACTACCATTCTGAGGTCAAATTAAACATTCTGAGAACTTCTGACAAAGAAACTGATGATGACCAACCAGCTTGAGTTTAAATAAAATGAATTTTTTTAAAATTCAACATTTTTCTTACACTTATGTTATCAAACACTTACCTGAAATCATAAAGCCAAATTCAAAGCCTATTGCTTGGATAATGTTACCTACAGACAACAACAAAAAATACTGAACAAATTATTATATGTATTAAATATTAAATACAACTTTCAATGTTTACAGAATAACTAAAGACAAAAACATAACAAAAGCTTCATAAATAAATGATTTATAAATCAAAGCATCATCTATCACCTTTCTTCTGCCTCTTCAATCTCCCTGTAACTGGGAGCCGATGTTTTTTGCAGCCGATGCAGTAAAGATGTTCAGGCATAGTATCATGTCAGCTTGAAAGCAGGTTATGACTGCTATTTTTTCAGTCCCTGATTAAAAAGTGATGAGTGCAATGCTTCTTTAGCAGACTCCACCGCCAGGAGGACTACGGTGAACCCTGCCCCATTAGCCTGGCTAGGCCTGTTACTTGAGGTACCAATGAAAAGGTGGGAAAGGGTCTAAGTCAGTTATGGTTCACCAACCATGATGCTGGTAAGTTAGCTATGGGTTGCCAACTGCCAAATTGGACAGTGTCTCTCTACTTTGACCACCACAGCAAGTTCAATGTTGCAAAAAAAAGAGGAAATACTGGGAGTACTACTTCTTGACAAACTTTAATGATGAAATTAATTTCATCCTTATAAGACTAAAAACAAGTTAAAACAAAATACATACCTAATAATGGTGGACCAATGAGATAACCAATTCCTTGAGCCATGGATAAGAATCCAAAACCTAATCCCAAATCCCCGATACCCAGCAACTCAATGGTGATAAGTGATGTCAGAGGCACAAGAGACCCAGTATACAGACCAAACAATCCAGCGCAGATCATTTGCTCTAAGTATGTGGATGTGATCCAAGAACTGAATCCAACAACCAAGCTGGCAACACTGAGACAACCTGGTTAAACAAATATGACTTTAAATTATGGTGGCATCATGGGGACAAAAATCTGATGTAAAAACTTGTCTGTAGTATGTAGACTGGAAGATAACATTCAATGGAATTAGAAATTTCCACCAATCAAAGAAAGCTCAAAGATTTCATTCTTATAAAACTTTCACTAGTGTGAAAAAAAAGTAATGATGAAGTCAAGAGTAATAAAACATTAAATTTCAGAAAGAATATGAAATGATTATATTTATTTTTAGTAGGTTATTTAAAAAACAAAACTGACAAAGAGCTAAGAAGCGAAACTCACATTAGCTGCTTGTCAAGAAGAAAAACTAGAATCCTTTGTTTCATTCAGTGTCTATGAATTGGAAGCTTAGGAATATAAATGCATGTAAAAATTTTATGTGAATTATATATATAATATACTATTATGGGTGAACTCTAGCGGCTTTACCTCACCCACAGAAATGATCCTTGTAGACAAAGCATCTAATATGTGCTAAGGTATAAGACAGAAGGACATGTGCAAATAAGATAAACTGTAGCCTCTTGACAGAAACTGAATTCTAAACACTTTCAATATTGAGATATTATGACTCTCCTATTGTTTCTGATAAGAAGTAGATGACTAAAAAAAACTTGATGACAAAATGTTCAAAAATCATTAGCAAAAAAAAGTCTTATTTTCTGGACATTTTAAGATGCTCGAAAAACTTAAGTACTGGTTATGAAAGCCTTGATAGTGACCTGTGACTTCACACGGATGGTTATGGGTTTATGATCCATTGCTAGAGCCACTCTCCAGAGACCCAGGTGTAAAAATTGCTTCTTATATATCTTATATCCTTCCCATGCCGATTAACGTCACATAGGGCTCACAAGGTAGTTCGCCAATTTTTCCTGTCTTCGGCGAGCCTTTCAACCTCATCAGCTCCGAAAAATTGCTTAAAGTGAACAAAAGGAAAACAGCTTATCATTTCAAGATCTGCTCCACAAATATGGGACTTTGTACAATGATATAATGACAGAACAGAGGGGGAAAAAAACAACAAAAAACCACATGCAAAAAAGGATAAAAAATGAACATGGTGTCTAAATCAGTAATTTGTTCAAATATGTAAACTTGTTAAATCTTTTTTTACTCTTTCACTGAATTTGCTTTCGTTGGTGGCCAATACAATAATTTAAATGTGAAACTGATTTCTACTAATAAGTTGTTTAAACAGTCATCAAACTGGATTAGAATCCGAAAGGAAGTTAGAATCTGAATTGCAAAAGCAGTATTGACCTTCAAGAATCTTAAGAACATATGGCATTCAAAAGTTATAAGCACAAAAACCAAGTTAAGATTATTCAATTCAAATGTAATATCCACCCTCATTTATGGATGTGAAAGCTGGAAAACAACTAAAGAAATAGAGAAGAAATTAGACTCTTTCGAAACAAATGCCTCAGGAAAATACTTGGTACAAAGTGGAACGAATTCAAGAACAGTGCAGAGATAAGACAGATGAGCAAACAACAACCTATCTCATGGATGATCAGAAAAAGATGGATCTACATCAGTCATGTGCTTAAAAGAAACAACCAGAGAATCCAAAAACAAGCTATCAAGTGGAACTCAAAAGGCTGAAGAAAAAGAGGCTGACCATGTGAAACTCTAAAGAGGACATTGTTAAGAGAGGCCAGTTTAGTGGGAATAACATCCCCTGATGATATTGAAAAGCTTGCTGAAAACAGGAAATCTTAGCAAACTACCATGCAAGCCCTATGTGACATTTAATGGCACAGGAAGGATGCAAGATGTAAGAAGCTGGCTAGGGGAGCATGCCATGGTGACATTCTTGAACCGTTATGACAGTCTATCTTGCCACAGAAGCATCTAGAGGAAATTGTATCATTATTTCCACAGACCTATCGGCACACCAGAAGGTGATGTAGTGAAAATCATACCTAGCCACTTTTTCTTATTCAGCTCCAGAAGAGGCCATGCACTTTTTTCTCACATCTGACATCCTTCCTGTGCTGTTAAACATCACATAGGGTTCACATGGTAGTTTGCCAAGTTTTCCTGTTTTCTGCGAGCTTTTCAACCTCATCAAGGGATTTTATGCATAAAATACTAATTTGGCCTATTTTAACAATGTCCTCTTTAGAGTTTCACGTGGCTGACCTTTTTCTTTGGCCTGTTGTGTGACACACTTTTTCTACAGTTGAGTAAATGAGATGCCACAGGGTGGATTCAAACCACCAGTCTTTGCCATGAGGTGAGTTCACTAATCACTTTGTTGTTCAGCATTCTTTATCGGTAGCTTTCACTGAATCGGGCCCAGGAAGCATTTCTCACAAACTCCTAGTACCACTGGAAACAGTTCAGTCACTCATACTCTAAGCCTGGCTAAGTATCGCAGGATGCTGTTTCCTGGGGATCTATGGGAAGGTTGAGCAAATCATCTGCTTTATTTTGATGACTGATATCTGCACCATCTCTCTACTATCTCTATATATAACTGTAATGTATAAAAATATTCCCAAACAAAATTTTCATCCTAAAGCCTTATGATTCTTAAAGATATGCGCTATCATCGTTTTTTTTTTCCTCCTGGCCCTTCTCAGTCTTACTACCAGACCAAAAATCCCAAAACCACACATCAACTATATAATAAATACATCTGTTATGTTTTCCCTGGGAAATGATATCATGCCTATGGTTAGCTACCATCCTCCAAACCAAATGAAACAGTAAAAAAACAATGTTATGTTTGTAACTTGAACACACAGTCACTTACGAGTAATTGACTCTTAGAAGGAAAAAAGTGTTCTAAAACATTCCTGGGCTACAATACATTTTTTGCAAAGCAAATGTGTTTTACCACACTTTTCACACGTTACTAAAAATCTCACAACAAAGCATGAAATGATCACTTTGTAAACCTTTAATATTTTGTACGCACCAATATGCAGGAGAATAGGGCCAACATCACTGTCACTGGCAACCAACCCAGATAAAAATCTGCCACACATTGAACCAAATCCAATTGCTGTATACAGGGATGATGCTTGCAATCGGGTTGATCCTTTGCTGCATTGAAGATCCCAAAAATAAAAATGAAAAAAAAATGACATTCCTGTATATTTCTAATCATACTCTTGTAAATATTTACTTGTAGTTTTTAATTACTTGTGAAGCTTGTCCTTTTTTTTTTGTTTTGGGGGCGGGGGGAGAATGTCTTGTTTTTTTTCTGTGGATTACAAGCAGGATATCCTTTGCAGCTAAAGAAATGAAGGTGTTAAAGAACAAAATAAATGTTGAAAGGGGAACAAATCATGACAACTAGCTTGCAGACCCAGAGTGAAACTAACAAGCATGATAAGGCAGGATGCTTCTTGGTAACCCACACAGTGGTGTGAGCCTTAGTGATGGGTTGGCCTGACTGAGCCTGTTACTAGAAGCACTAACAGAGAGGAGGTACACAGTCTTGGTCAGCTAAGGTTCACTAACTCTTTAACTGTGCTGTCTCTCTTGTACAGTAATTTTAACGATGTCCTCTTTAGAGTTTCACGTGGTTGGCTTCTTTTTCTTCAGCCTGTTGTGCTCCACTTGACAGCTTGTTCTGAGATTCTCTGACTGTTTCGTCTCATCATGTGACTGACATATGTCCATATATGTCTTGTCTCCTTCCTCATATGCCTTTCGGTGTTGAAGGGACAAACAGACGACAGGGCTCAACAATTTGCTTCATGTAATGGGATGTTTAGTGCTGTTGTAATTTCTTCCCTCCATCTCCTGTGTTGGCGGCCTCTTCCTGTTACCTACAAATCTTAGTGTGAATGTTGTCCATTTCCATATATATATATAAAAAAGGATAATTTCTCCACATATTGTCATCTTGTACACAGACCAAGCTGCTTATCTCTTGTTTATGTTCTGTAACCGTCTGACTCAGGTTAAACTAAAACATAAAAACCCATTATGCTTCTGAACTGACACTGATGATGTCGTTAAAACCACACATATCCTCATTATGACAGCTCATGACCAATTACTCATTTATGGGTAATGTTGCCCAAATTTGACCACCGCTTGGATAACATATAACCCAGTTTTTTTTCCTGACATACCATTCATATCCTCAACATTCTTGGAGTTTTGTGAGTGTGGGTGTGCATACTTGTATGCAGAAGGAACATTAAAAACTGTTTTAAAATATTTTCAAACAATTGTTTCAGCACTTCCTGCTGAGAAAAAAAAGATTTTAACAATAGTGAAACTATCTATTTTCATATGGAACACTAATAGTCAAACTGGTTAACTGTCTACATACAATTCAGCAAATATTCATCAGTGACAAAGTGGTTAGTGCACCAGTCTCTCACAGTGAAAGTCAATGGTTTGAATCTGGCCAGAGATGACCCAGTAATCCAACCGCAGAAATGGATATATGGGTTCTTCTGGAGCTGGGGAAAGAAAAGGCAGCCAGGCTGGTGACATATCACCCTCTAGTGTGGTGACAGGTCAAGGAAAATATGGACGCCAATACCATACCTCACAGAGGCCTCCATCCATGGCGTAATAAGGGCCACCTACCCTTTTTGAAAAAAAAAAAAAATTACATTTTATAATCAGTGATGCTCTAATTTGTTGACCATTATTCTGTCATATTCCTGGAACTGTTAGCTGAATGTTCTTAGCAGCTGATGCTGGAACACTGACATACTCTCCCCTGGGAACAACTGTGTTAAGAGCACACATATCTTAATATAGTCTTTGTGAGACAGGGAACATAGATCTGTTTGCTTAAAAACTCTGACCTATTTCTGTGGCCCAGAAACATGTAGCAATCAACACTAATTGTAATTGTTATTTTTGTAAAATGTAATGTCAGGTTGGAGGATGGATCAGGGCATGGGGATTGCTGGTGGGGATGAGGAAAATCTGGTGTGAAACCAATGAATCCAGGACGTGACAACCCTGTGGGTCTTTACAACAATGGCTGTCAGAACAATGTAAACAAAACAGAGCCAGCATACTATAGGTGGCAGGGAATGGATATCGTTGAGGCACTCATCAGATTCCTCATCCCAAAGTCAGAGTGTTTCTGTGAAACTGTCTCAAAGTCGTCTGGCCAGGTCAGCCTACGCCACTGCCTTCATGGCATTCTGAGCAAGACCACAGTCTGCCCTACCAAGGAAAAGTGCTGAAGTCAGAGGTACCCAGCCAAAAAGCGCATCACAAAAATCAGGGTTCCATGCATCATTGCCAATGTGCGTATGAAAAAGAAGAAGACTGACATACTGGACTGGAATAGGTTATGGTGGGTAGTTTCAAGAGCTTGAATGAATCAAAAATGTCATCTCCACTGCCATAGTGACCACTGCACGCCCTACTCCACTAACAAGCCTGGGCCTATAACTAAGCACTAACATTGAGGCGCAGCAGGGGATTGGTTAGGTTTTTATTTAATGACCCTGTCAAATTGTGCCACCATTCTAAGACAATCATCTTTGCTTAAAGTCTACTGATTTAATTGTTAATTATCAATCATTTAATGATATTCAAGCTCAAAAACATGACTGCTGAATATCTGCCACAGATCCATGACATCTGACTGGACAGTAGTGTTAGACCTGAACAGATGCCCAGGGCTGCGAGAGAAACTTATGAGAACACTGAGGACTTTGTCAGAAGATTCATGTCTGATTACCGACTACTGTTTGTGTTAATCACTAGAATGACACTGTGAGCTAACCACCTTCAAATGAACAGCAGCCAGTTTGAACTAACCTTACAACATAAGCTGGAAGATACATAGAGAAAGGCGAGTCTCCAAGAGCCCACAGCATACAAGTGGAAATAAACATCAAAAATGGCTTGTTCTTTGTAATGCTCAATGATTCCTGAAAGTTCATCAAAATAAAAATGTTAAAATGTAAAAATGAGGTTCCAATATTCTTCATGTTAACAGCTTTATTCTGTAACAGAATTTTCTTACAAAATAAAGCTACTGTCTTTAGTCTAAACAGCTTTACAACATACGCAGAGATAAGTACTGGCTACATCAGTTGTCTCTGCTCCTTATGAACAAGTCATTAGAGCTGTAAATGCTATATTTTTTTTCCACATAGACACAGAAAGGTCCAATATTCATTTTATGAAAAATAAAAAAAAAAGGTTCTTAGAAATGTTCCTTCTAGCCAGCACAACCACACACACAAATATGCCATGCACAAAATTTTCTGTTCACAATCCTTCCAGTGCCGTTAAACGTCACATAGGGCTCGCATGATAGTTTGCTAAGTTTTCCTGTTTTCGGCAAACCTTTCAACCTCATCAAGGGATGTTATGTCCACTAAACTGGCCTCTCTTAATAATGTTCTCTTTAGAGTTTCACATGACAATGGCTCGCTGGATAGTGTTGTGGCTCATTCAATACCTAGTTTGTCTCTTTAGAGAGAGATTTTAGACTTTGCATATCTTCTCTACCAGAGACACTGAAATAAGATAAACATATGCTTTAGACATATTAGTGCCTGAGTGGGAAAGTGATAAGTGTACTCGACTCTCATGTCAAAGGTCGGTGGTTCAAATCCAACCAGAGGAGCCCCAGTTACCCAGCTGTGGAAATGGGTTCCTGGTTTCACCAGGAGCTGAGGAAAGAAAGATGGATGGGGTGACATCACTCTCTAGTGTGCTGACAGATCAAGGAAAATGTGGACACTAACACTTTATCCCCTGGTTGCCTCCATGGTATTAAAGGACTATTCGTATTTATTCAGAGATACTATCTCTATGTTTGAATCCAACAGTACTTAAATGCCCAATCAAGATGAGGATGTTTTTAAAAGAAAAAAAAATACATTTTATTTTCACTGAATAATAATTTAACACAATATGGGAATATCTGATATTCTAGCAACATGTTATGTACAGATTCAAAGACAGATCTCAGAGAGAACAATAAAGACAGAAAGCTATGATGGTATATTTCAGCTACACTGAAACAAGGATGCTCTCAATAAAATCAGACATAACAGAACAGACTGACACTGCTTTTATACTTTCTTCTTGGGATCCTCCATTGCTTCAACTCGTGACAAATCATCCTTGACTATGACCAAAGCAGTAGGAAAACTAGCAATACTTCCAAGCATGGATGAGACACTACGTGATCCGAGACGATATCTTGGAATCAGAGCATCTTGTGGCTGAAGATGAGAAACTAAAGTCGAGGCTAGAGACTCGTTGTCCAAATCACTACGCTGCAGCTGTTCTCGTATGGACGAACGATAGCTTAAGCGAGAGGGTGCTTGGGAAGATCCTGAAAGAAGTCTCCTGCGGAAAGACCGATTAAATTCTGATGGAGTGTAACTGCCAGTGGGAGACTGCTGCAGTTGTGAGGCAGAGCTAGTCACAGTTTTTTCTGGGGTTTTTGAGACAGTGCCAGAATCCAACAAAGGAAGTTTTTCTGCCCCAATGAAATTAAACTTATCATCTGAAGTGGACTGATCTGCATCATCCTGACTGAAAACTTTAGGACTATCAGCCACTTGTGCTATGCTAGAATTGTGTGTGAATGATGCGTTAAGACTGTCTGACGGTATATTAGAACTCAATGACAATTTGCTCTGAACAGATGTTGGACTGGCAGGAGCACCTAAATTAGATCTGCTTTGTAATTTCAAGGATCTATTGGCAGACACTGAAAGTGCAGATCTAGACACATCCCTGTGCAGGACAGTTTTCAGAAGTGGAGCAACACCTTGGTCTTGCTTTGATGTCCTGCGTGTGGTCTTCTGTGACCATCTAATGGAGCTTCTTCTGCTGAAAACGCTGCTCCGATCTCCAATGTAAATACTGTTTAATCCACTCCTCATGCTAGTGATGTCACCATGTAAGATCTGACTTCTATTCTGTGTGGCATGAGCTGCTTTTTTTTCAGCCTCTCTCAGTCGTTCTGCAGGAGAAGGGCGCAGCAACATTGCAAAGACAGTGGAATGTAGGGTAATTCCAGCCCACAGCATATATGTTCCACTTAAACCAAAGTGATTTAGTAGTGCTGCCATAGCATTTCCCCCTGAAAATGGAAAGATAAATAAATAAATAGTAAGACCCATCAATCAGAAATGATCTTCAACTGGCAGTGGCAATTATGGTTCTCCACAGATCCTTGTAAGTTTTCAATCAGTTCTATTGGTCATTTTCTATCACATTATTTCGTTCCTCCACCTTTCATTACATTTCCAATAAATATCAGTTGTCCTTTTGTATTTGCTGTATGAAAAGTATAGGTATACATACTATCAAAATCTAAATTAGTTTAATCTAAAGTATGACTTGATTGTTGTATCTATTATACTGCTGTTCCAAAAATGGGTTAGTTTACAATGTGAGAATGTAATTAAGTTTATTTCATGTAGCTGCATAAAGTAGAATGTGGAGTGTATGGAAAGAAAGGGTTAATTATTTATTTATTCAATTTTTTTTATTTTTCACGCATATTATGTTCAATAATAAATGCTGAATATCTGTGACTGAATGAAAGTTGGATGATGAAGGGCAGAATGGTAGATGGGTCCGTGTGCCTAATTCTTAACTCTTCAAAAATACAGTGTGTTCATTTGTTCTATGTCCCATTGCATTTGTATAATGTAACAGTGAGGTGCCAATGCCTTCACAATTTCTAGGCCACAACAGCATTTGAGGTGGGGATGCCAGCACCTGTTCTTGCTGCCTTTGTTTTTATAGTGAAACCTCAAGTACCCATGCTTCTGAGACTTAGCTGACTCCACTGCCAGTCAGTCCAAAAAAATTCCTCTGAAGTGTGAAATTAAATAAGTGACCTTCTGATCATCAAGCAAATACACTAACTACTCCATCATTTTTTGTTACGGATAATTTTTTTCAATGGCTTCTACTAGATATTTCTTGCTTGTAATCTTAGGTGCCTTATTACTCTAAATCTTCCAGACAAATATGAAGATTTTAACCTTTTCCCCAAAACTTAAGGTTTTAAATTAAATTTATAACACAACAACCACTTTCCTTGTTTTAAAAAAAAATCCACTCTATTAATCAAAAATATCACTTGCTGAAGTTCAGTAAAGACAGCGACATCTCTGCCAGTCGTCTCAGCAAAATGGGGTGAAAAACAATGTCCGATTTACCAGTCAGTCACCCATAGCTGACACACCTGCATCAGGTTTGGTGAACCATAGCCAACCAAGAGCCTGTACCACCTTTCCATTGGTACCCCCAGTAACAGGCTTAGCGAGCTAATGGGGCAGACATCATCAATGTACCTATTACAATGCACTCAGCAAAAGAAGTCTTGCACACTCCTTGCTTTTTAACCCTCTGAGGGATTGAAAAAAAATAGCCACTGTAACCCACTCCCAATCTGACATTATGCAGTGCCACAACATCCACTGTAACCTACTCTCAATCTGACATTATGCAGTGCCACAACATCCACTGTAACCCACTCCCAATCTGACATTATGCAGTGCCACAACATCCACTGTAACCTACTCCCAATCTGACATTATGCAGTGCCACAACATCCACTGTAACCTACTCCCAATCTGACATTATGCAGTGCCACAACATCCACTGTAACCCACTCTCAATCTGACAGTATGCAGTGCCACAACATCCACTGTAACCTACTCCCAATCTGACATTATGCAGTGCCACAACATCCACTGTAACCTACTCCCAATCTGACATTATGCAGTGCCACAACATCCACTGTAACCCACTCTCAATCTGACATTATGCAGTGCCACAACATCCACTGTAACCCACTCCCAATCTGACATTATGCAGTGCCACAACATCCACTGTAACCCACTCCCAATCTGACATTATGCAGTGCCACAACATCTTCACCACATCGACCACAAAGAACAACAGGTCACAGTTCCAGGAAAATAGAAGAAGATGATCTCAGCAAAACTGTATTAGCGTGCACCAGAGGATAAAATTATGTCACTTTCCCAAAACTACATAAAACCATAAACCATTTCTAATGTGGATTGTAACAGCTGAGGAAATACCAAAGAATGCTACATACTGAAGTCCCTGGCATAAGATTACCTGTACACAAACATATACATACACATATAGAAATAACAACTGTTGTTTTCACAATATTTACATTTTAAAAATTTTTTTAAAAACTTGTATTTAACTGGACAAACTAAAAATGGACAGCAGTAATTTTCTCAATTAAAAAAAAAATTTTTTTAAATGTCACTGAAAATAAGTACTCAGTGAAATCTACAAAACCTCAACAATGAAAACAAAATTTGCACACTAGACCTGCCAGCATGCCTGCTCCAGAGCCAGTAGCCAAAAGTCCACAAGCCAGACCACGGTAGCGGTTAAAGTACTGGCCAACAGTCACAAACATAGTATTCAGGATGAACCCAGATCCCATTCCTGGAAAATACATTTTAAAAATATTAAAACCAAGCACAGCCAAATGTGCCAAAAAAAAAAAAAAAAGTTAACTTAACAACATGTAGTGCCTTACCAGCTAAAAGCTTGACATTTTATGTAAGAAAATGGCAATGAATCTGCAAATGAAATTTTATATATATATAACAGCAGACCAAGGTTTTGTTTTTTTTTGGGGGGGGGTGTCTGTATTTATCTACTTGGTCACAGTTCTGGAGCCATGAAAAGTCTAACAGACCAGCAACTTATCTTCTTGGCTGAAAGACTGTATACATGAGAATAGCCACAACACATTCTTGCTGACACATATGGGTGTACAACATATTAGCATTACTGAAAACTCTAGTTCTGAAGATGGAAATATCTACACTGCATTGCACATATAGTTGTCAGTGCATGAATAAAAAGATTTTTTAAACTGGATATCATTTGAAGATCAGTGCCATAAATTAGACACTTTGGTCTCAAGTCCAAAGTCAATGAAAGAAGGCATGGTTCTTCAATGGCCCTATGGAGAGAGGGGTGTCCAGCTGGTGCACTGTTCTAGGGCCCAGCGGGTTGTCCCTGTTTTAAGGGTGGGCTGCAATGCATTAAAACTAGGGGATGGGATTTGCACCAGCTTATAAAATTTCACTTAAGGGTTTTATATGTGAGCCTAATTTATTTCTGAATATTTTTCCTACTCTGCTGTTTGCTGTCTAGAATTTCCACTTTTAGTGTGATGACACTCCGATATTTTTTTTTCTCCATCTCTAAAGTCTCTTTAGCAGCTGTTAAATGTCCTGCATATGTTATAAAGCATACTGTGGCATAGCACTAAGTCTACATAAATTCTGTGGTTCATCAAACTTGTTAATGAAATTTAAATCAAGATTACTGAATCATGTTCACAACTTGTGGTCAAAGTTAAGAGGGTTAAGGTATTCAGTCAACTGCTACAAGTGCTACCTGAAGGAATTAGCAGCAAAAATGACTGTTCTAGAAGGATGGCATATAATTATCAGGAACAATAAATCACAGCTAGACAAGACTCCTATTCTATCTCTCTGTGGTATTCCTGGAAACAGCTTGCCAATATCCTTAATCTATCTTTCTGTGGTGTTCCTAGGAAAAGAAAAACAGTTGCACTTTTTCAGCCTACATGGCTGTATGAGGTTTGATGTATTTCTCAGCTGAAAGTGGAATCTACCAAGATTCTTCACATTAGTATAGTCTGTTAAGAAGGTTTATTCTTGGTTCCAATTTTGAAATTCAAGAATGCCCATGCAACCTACTCACCATCTAACTTGAAACATTTCTTTCACGATTTGTACCATTGGCAACAAAGAGCAAAGCTAAAATGTACAGTTATAGGAAGAGCTTACAATCAGTGAAGATTCAATGGTTTAGCTGCTCAAAACATCTTGGACATGTCACGTCATGTTGGAAAACGTTGTAGAAACTTTCATGTGAAAAAGAAAGAGAGGAAGACCAAGAGAAAAATATCTTGGCTGACTACCAAGAGGCATGGGAAAGAAAAATGTCTGAACTAACTGGAAATGATGAGGACTGCATAACATGTAGAAGCATCATCAGCAACGCTATCCTCCATGCCAAGTAAACAAATGAATGAACAGTTGCTACTAGAAGAATGTCACAGGCATCTTACAAAACTATTTTAAAAATCACAGTTCAGTCTTTATATCCTGCTTCTTGCCCGCTTAGGAATCTTCTACTACTTACCCACAACTTACCGTTCCAGTATGACAGAACAAGGACATGATGACAAGTCAGTTAAGGATTTACTGGCTAACTGTTTAACTGATTTCACCTATCAAAATGAACCTTATATGATCACTTAGTGTGATCACAGATGAACAAGGCATTGAACTGGTAAAATTTATAAATACACCTGAACAAATAAATGATAAAATAAATGTCTTTTTTCTAACCTGAGATCAGACCATGAGTGAATATAAGCTGTACAACAGAATCGGCCCGTGACGCTGAGATAAGACCAAGGGATAAAACAATCCCAGCACAGAAAACTGTCCATTTTGCTCCAAGACAATTTAACACAATGCCAACAAATGGACCTGTAAACCATGATCAACAAAATATCAGCTTTGATATTACATGATTTACATTTAAATTGGTAAATGTGGCCTTGTTATCCCCAATGTGCGTGGTGCTAGTGCTCATATTTTCCTTGTCCTATGAGCACACTGGATTCTCCAGCTACAAAAGAAGTCAGTTACCCACTTCTACAGCTGGGCGACCGGGGGCATGTGCACTGCCTCTGGCTGGATTTGAACCCCTGACCCTCACCATGAGAGACTAGTGCACTAACCACTTTGCCACTCAGACATCACACTCTCATGTGCCAGAGTAAAATGGGCCTAACACCATGCCTTAATGGCATGAAAATTAGGATTTTTACCTTTAACTTAAATTGGACTGCCACTACTATTTTGATAATTCACGCAACAAAACATTCACAATCTTTTTAAGAGTTCAGTTTTTTTATTTATTCTGAGTAAAAGAAAAGATTCTTTCCAAAAACAATGTTGGGGGCAGAGATGAAATGCTCAAGCTGATTGAGATAGCAGCCAGTGACCTATAGCCCACAGCGACATATATTCTTACAACCAAATCTGTGCATTTGTAATCTGCTGCTGTTTCTTCCTTGCACTTCCTCCCTACCCCCCTCCTCCCCCACAAAAAACCACCACCACTCAGCACATGAAGAGTTAGCAAATGAAGAGAAAACAGTCAAACAATAAGCAACTTCATCGAAGTTCACAGCAGGTGAACACAAACAAAAAAATCTGTAGTGTTGTGTGCCATACATATAAACACTCATACATTTCTAAATTCACATTTACAATCAAACATAAATGTGTATAATATATATAGAAAAAAATACATGTATATGTGTGGATGTGTATGTTCCAACATCATGCTGGAATGCCTAGAGCAATTTCAACCAAACTTGGTACATATATGACTTATAATCTGGAAATGTATAATGTGGGGGTAAAACTCTCCTATCTCCCCTAGGGATTAGGGTACGAAGGGGGTGACTTATTTTCCAGTAAATTAAAGGAGAACAAAAGAATGGTCTAAGGGAGATAATCATGAAATAGAGGTGCTGGTCTAAGAACAGCATTTCTAGCCTCCCATGGCAAGTCCAAATAATTTTGATGGTCTAAATGACTTTGATGGTCTCTTTTTGTTTTAATTATATTTGTAAAAATACATTTTAACTTTGCTTTTTCCTTATGTTTATATTTGCTTTTTATTGTATTCTATAGTAAATTTTATTGCTCAGTGACAGTGTGCCGTTTTCTTTTTTTTTTTTTTTTTCAAATTAGCTTTTCAAATTGGGGGGGGGGGGGGGGGGAAGAGAGAGAGAGAGAGAGAATAGGGGGGGAGAGATAGAGAGGGAGAAGCTGAGAGATAGAAACAGGGAGAGAGAGAGATAGGTAAGAAGAGAGGGGGGAGAGGGAGATAAATATAGGGACAGAGAGGGAGACAGATACAGGAACAAAGAAAGAAGGAGAGATATAGATTTGAGATGGCCATGTTTCTCCCATGGACAACCTTATTTTGCTTGCTCGAGGGTGGGGTCACCCAAGAATTTATTTATTCTTGCTCCTGGAGGTGAAACTAAAAATGTAGTTTATAATCAAGTTATGAATTAAATTAATATCATACTGAATTTGTAAAAGACTTTATAATTTGCATACTGTAGTTATACTTTTAAATACCGGTAAATAAAATTACTTCAATATTACACTATAGATAGAATTCATTCCTTTTCCTGTCTAATAGAAGACTGGGATAAATAAATCACCGGGCAATGCCGGGTAATAAGCTAGTGTAATATTTTAAAAAAAAACAATGAAATACACACCTGACATGCATAAGACACTGATATGAACTGCTCCAATCCAAGAAGCCTTTGTAATATCTGGATCAATCTCTAAAATTGCAGGCATCAAAACACCTGGGAGAAGGAAAAAAAAAAAAAAAAAGAAAAAAAGAAAAGCATTTTCCTTGATTCAATCATTTGCATGTCCCTTGCAGAACTTTGCCCCCCTAACAGCACTCCTGTAGGCCTCTCGGTTGTGAGCAAGATGGCCTGCTGCTGATACATCCATTTGGGTTTCTTGGTATATTTCCAGAAGATCCTTGATACAATATAATGTTTAACTTCAGGTTCTTCCCCATGGCATTAGCTGTCAGGAATTTCTAGTTCACAGTTACGAGATGCTGGGGCAGCTTATACGTACATCTATTATTATTTTTGGTGTAATTAAGGAGAGTACAGATATAGGAAGTTCAAATATTTTATGTACACTATAAAACAATTATTGTTCGGTCATGAGGAGTTAAAGTTAACTTATATAAAAAAGTAAAGGTAAAGGTAATACTGTCATGCCTTAGAGGCACATAGGGATATGGTGTTAGTGCCCATATTTTACTTATTTAACTTATATAACTATATAGTAATTAAGGAGACAGCACTCAAAAGTGCAATAAAGTCACTAAAAGTTCTGGAGAAACCATGACTGACTACATAATGTCTTAATTTAACAAAAGTACATTTCATATGGACAGCCCCTGTTTTGTGAGACAGATAATTCACTCCTATGTATGAACTGTTAACATCTCAAGATAAACCACTGGTGTCTGATATCATGTTTTACAAATAAAAATAACAATGTCTTAGCTGGTATTTACACAAATTTCCCATGATGTACACAATGCCCTTTCGGTGAGCTGTAATATCAGGTGTCTCAATTTGATCCACCATGATGGTGGATGGCTTTACAGATTCCTGAATTCATTCGCTAGGTTTTTGTGATACATGAAGCACTGTGAGGAAAATTAAAATGGTTTTAGATCACTTCATTTTGCTGTCTTTCTTCTTCCACATTCGAGGTTGTTGGTCACATCAGATCCTGATCCCTGTTGACATGGCAAAGCTCGTAGTCCTCTCCAGATCCTGATAGGAACCCCAAAGCTTTTGTTCTCTGGTCTCTTGTCTCAGGTCTGCATGGTTTGGCCATACTTGAAGGATATGTTCTGGAGTCTGGACTCCACAGGCACATCTGTGTGAGACATTTTGAGTTGATGTAGGTAGTTCAGTAGTCTGCAATGGCCTGTCCATAGGTGAAAGAGGATGGTTTGTTGATGTAGTTGGTGTATTACATCTGGTTCATTGTTGCATTTCAGTTATTTCTTCCATTCAGATCTGCATTGGTTATAGATTATGGTTTTTGCCTCTTGGTAGTTTGCTGAATGATTTGTTTGATCTTGATTCCTGCCAGCTTTTGATAAAGTGTCAGCTATTTCTCTGTGGGATGGTACCCATTGTATGGCCACAGTTGTTGACAGTGTAAGGTGCTTCATTCTGTTGTGGTTTCCTGTGGGTTGTTTGTTGTTTTTAGTGATTCTAAAGAACCACTAAATCCTTCCCTGCTTTTTTTTTTTTTTAGCTTCACTCAGGTCTGTAAAAACAGCCACCACAACCCACTTCCCATCCAATATGATGCTTGCAATTCAGCATCACTGCTGCATCAACTGCAAAGGACATCTGCTAACAGATACAAGTATATGGAAACAATAACAACAATCTTCAGTTTTGAAACAAAGGAAACGTTTATGTAGTTAAAATGTGTGCTTTGCAAAAAAGGAAAGACAGCACTGGGTGGGTGGTGGTGGATCTCCTTGTTGGTGCAAGCTCTTGCTAGCTGATGCCATAGTGAAGAACTTGGTTGTCCTTTGCAGCTGTTCAGTCTAGGAATACAGCTAATTTTGAATTGTAGGATGTCTTTGATGCAAATTTATTCATAGCTCATCTAGTTTGAGATATTTAGGCAGGAAATGTTCAACTATTTCCTTATCATTATAACAATGTCTGGAATCTGGACTGTGGTTTTTATTGATTTTATTTAAGTATTTGTGAAGGTGATATGCTTGGCTTGTAGCCTGAAAATGATGCTTTGGTTTTAGTCTGTTTAGTTTTTTTATGATCTGTTAAACCTTCAGTGAGAAGCTGAATATAATAAGCAAGATTTACCAGCAGCAAAAGTTGTAGCTCCAGTTAAGGAAAGAGAAAAAAATGCTGCAAAGAGCACAACCCATGCCCATCCTCCATCCATGTCTTCTGAAGTCTGAGTGCTTGTGAAATTATCAAGATCCAGATTGGAAGTACCCTTAAATCCATCATCTTCAGCTGTTTGACTGAACAAACATTAATGAATATTAGCATTTCAAGCAAACAGTGCAAGCATTCATGTCTCAGATATAGTACAGATGATCATCCTTGTACTTCAGACAAGTCTAATTTCCACAGTATATTCCACAATGTAGAATGACTGTTGACAACAGTTCTATGTTGATTAACAGTCTGAAAAGTCTCAGACTATACTGTTAATGTCTTCTACAAAACAGAGCTTCTCAAAGTATAGTCTACAAACATGTTCCCTAGTCTATGTAAGCATATCTCCTTGTGCTTGCAAACTTGATAATGAAGTGAAAACCTTGCAGTCTAGACAAGGTGGTGTAAATCTTATAAACTGCTGTAGTCTAAATCATGTAACAGTGACATCTTAAAGAATACTGAGTTATCCATGGTGATTTTAACAGCCAGAGCAAACCCAGTAAGCAAAATCTATCAAGTTCCCCTGAGAACTCACTAATCACTACTCTGTTGACTAAACTGCAATACCAAAACACAGCAGTATCCCTGTGTCCATAGGCCCATCTGGTTCCAAGCTCTACCACAGATGCTTGAAACCATGGATAATACTGAACTCTGTATATGTTTTTTAACATATATACATACCTGAGGGAAATTAAAAGGAGGACATCTATCACTCTTCAGAAAGTAAAACTAAAGAAGCTGTGGAGAGGAACAGACAGAACTACAAAAATAACATTTTTAAGGGCATGCATCTTTCCCATCACAACATATGCCTGTGAGACCTAGAAACTTAACAAAACAGCTGAGAAACACATAAATGCCTTTGAATGTAAATGCTACAGAAGAGTTCTTCAAGTATCATGGACGCAGAAAAGAACAAATATATCCATACTACAAGAACTTAATATTGAAGAAGGCTGGGTAGTAAAGAGGATTAAACAGAGAAAACTTAAATATTTTGGACACATTAAACGTCATGAGAATTTAGAGAAGACCATCTTGGAAGGGTACATAATGGAAAAAAGAAAGAGAGGAAGACCAAGGTGAAGATGGCTGCAAGACGTTGTTGATGATCTGCAAATGGATGCATCAGCAGCAGGGCATCTTGCTCACAACCAAGAGGCCTACAGGAGAGCTGTTAGGGAGGCAAAGTTCCACAAGGGACATGCAAATGATTACTGACTGACACCCCTTTATATATTAAGGCGTCTTATAGGTTTGGCGGAATTTCCGACATCACTACTTTTGTACTCAGGTGCAGTTTTAAGCCAAATAAATTATACAAAGCGCTGTACAGTAGTTATAGTGATACTGGGAGTGTGTATATTGGTGATGCTATAGCATAACTATGTGAGTGAGGGACTATGAAAGACAAGGAGCTGGGCACATAAAATTTATGAATTCAAACTATCAATTTCTAATTTTTAAAAAATTTTTTAAATCAGTTTTTCACACTGCAGGTGACTAAAAACATGGATGATGAAACCAAGGAAGTGGTGGGGGGGGGGGAGCTACTGGACAAAGAGAAACAAGCACCAATATGGAGGTAAAGCACAGTCATGACCATCACTGGTTCAATGCCCATAATGAAAGTGCCACTGTCATCTTCTCCAGATTTCTGATCGTTGGTCCGCTTCCTGCTGAATCTTCTATGTGATATGCCCTAGGACCATATTACTTCTATTAGACCTCATTTCCAGCAAGGATGACCAAGAATTCAAAAGTCTGATTATCACTTTGACTCAACCTTTTTAATGACAACATGTAAAATATATATGCTTTGTTTTTCCCTTCCCTTTTCCCAGCCAAATGTAACAGACATGAAAAACAACTGTAAAATGCTACAAATTACCCTCATTTTTTCTCTCTCTCTCTCTTTCTCTGCGCGCACACACAATAAAAATAATTATAAAAGATTCTCTTGGACCTTGTTCTATTATATTTTTTTTTTGTCTCACTACTTTTGAGTAGAGGGAGAGATGAAGGCTGATGCAGAGGTCAGCAATCCACAGCCAACAGAGATCCTATCCCATCTCTCTGTTGGTACCCCTAGTAACAAGCTCAGCCTGGCCAATGGGACAGGGTTAGCTATGGTCCCCATGGTGGTGCAATCTGTTAAAAAAAAGCACTGTACTTCCCTGTTTTAGTTACAGAAAGAGAGAACAACTTTCTGGTATCATGTTGTGTATTTTGCTTTCCTGCCTTTGTAGGAACTTCAAGGCAGGAAAAATAAATACCCACTTCCCATATCATGCAATTAATGGAGTACTGTTTTACTATTATTAATAAAAATGCAAATGGTTGTGAACACTGTTTTTGCTATATTTAAATAATCATTACTGTATTACATTCTAAACTAAAATTATTTTTAAAAAAAAGCACATCATAGAAACATAAGTTATTAAAGAAGACACACACACACACACAAAAAACTCTTAAAAGAAAATGTTACCTAACTGAGTAGTTTAGCATCTTTAGGAAATACGGATTCTCTAGTGGTCCAATTGTGTCCTGGTTAGCATTGTATGTGCTTTGATCTGAATCTGAAATAGTGCTGGGAGTTTTTCTAAGCGACAAGCCATTTTCGAGGTCTACAAGTGCGCTATCCAGATCCTTCTCTTTGGTGTCATTCTCAATTTCTCTCCTCAGAGCAGATTCATCCACATTAGAAACCTCAAAGTGTCTATGACCTGTTTGCTCCTTTTCTTGCTCTGCAGCTTCGGAAACTGAAACTGACTGCTCTGTGATGAAGGTTTGTGATAAAGGAAGATCAGATGGACGTTTAGCTGAGGACGCACTTTGTAGTAAATTGGTGCCAGATGAAACACTGCTAGTGAGTACTGGTAAAAATTTTGGAGAATCTTCAGAAGTGCCACTGCTCTTCTGAAATTCTGTACTTGGTGTGTCAACATCATGGACAAAAGTGTGCGATGATGTGTTTGCATTACCTGCTGAATCGTACACCTCAGTGGTGTCAGAACTTTTGCTAGCATCAACTTCTGTGCCACCTTCTGTGTCTGGGGCACCAGCTGATATGTAAAAGTCAGTGTTTTTGTTCTCTGCTCTTGAAGAGCTCCTGCTAACATCCACTGTTGGTAAATTTTCACCATTATCTTCACATTCTGCTATTTGAGAGCCAGCAGCATCATCTAGAACAATGGACATACCTCTCCCTGGCTTATCTGAGTCTTCAGACTCTGCCATGATTTCTGCCTGCAGTGACCACAAATAAAAACTGAATTCAACTCATTGAAGATGAATGTTTTCTCTCTATACGTATATACTTATACAAATTAAAAATATAAACATTCCATAACTCTTGAATAGATGAAGCTGTGCTGAAACACAGGAAAATCCGCTGTTGATGAATAAAGTCCAACTTGGTGAATGGAATTTATATCAGTCACTCAGTACAGCAAAGCTCCATCTTATGAGTCAGTCCAAATGTGAAGTTACCATCTCCAAAACAAATCACCTACAAAATAAATCACAAAACTGTAGTCAGTTTTGAAAGCAATCAATCATATCAATCAATGAATCATTCAATTAATCAAGCTATGTATCTTTCTATCTACACATATATAAAACATATCTTCATTTACATTAAAAGCCATGTTGATTTATAAATCTAAATACATCTCAGTCATGCTGACCACAACATCAACAACAAAATAGGAGACTTCAAACAGATGTAAAGCAGGGCCTTGAAAAGCACTTAATCACTGGCCCTAACAACAGTGCCACAGTGACCTACATTCCAATATCTCATTCATAGTCTCATGATCTCAAAAAAAACAAAAAAAAAAGATTTCCACTGCTCCTTATGAGGATCTTGATATTTTATACTTAGCTGTGAATGATTCTTACATCATATTCTCCAAGAGCAAAAAAGAAATTATTCTAAAATTACTCCATGGTGTAAAAGCATAATTTGTATGAAATGCAACTAGAATTTTAGAAGCCAGCATCACATTATGAAATTCATAAACAGTTTTAATGTTTGTTAAATTATTGGCTGGTAACAACACTTACATAAGTATGCATGTAATGTAAGGCAAATTTAAGTCAAGGAGATAAAAACTTACACACTGCACACATAATTCAGGTACTGGTGTACTGAAACATTCATACTGAAGCATGTCACAATTATCAAAGGTAGTGCTAAAAAAAAAAAGGGGGGGGGCACTTCAACCCTTATATGCAGCATAACACAGTTTTTATAAGTGTATGAGAATGATATTATTCATATCATCTTTTCATTAAAAAAAAAAAGAAAAAAGAAATGCTACACTAATCCTTGAATGCTGTACATTTCAATTATAAAAAAAAATGCACAAGATTTATAACTCCCGGAAGATTTAAACAAACTGATAAAGAAGCTTGAAAAACAACAAATATATTCTGAATCAAACTATTAAGATATAGTTTGTATGACGCATTGAAACAGTATTCTGCTCTTCAGCGGCAGAGACAGCAAAGGCTAATCCGTTCGCTTCCTCCCTCCCCCTGCTCGAATTCCGCTGTTCTCGGAGGCTGTTACAACCTTAACTAATGGAAAGGTCAAGTGGAATTTTATATGCCTGAAGCCCTCTAGCTGATATTAACTGACATAACGTTGTGCTGTCCGGCTAAAGACAATGGGTCTATTTTTAACACTGTGTATGTGGAAATGCCGGTAAATATAAATCATCATCATCGGGTGCCATCATGAGTAGTGTATGATTATATATATATATATATATATATATAGTATTCTTCTTCAGCTTTCCGAACAATTAAGGCTCATTGCTGCAGATAAAGTTCGCCTCCATTCCTCTCTATTCCTAATCTTCTCTCTCCCGTTGGTGGAACCAGTTTCTTTTTTATCCTCTTCTATGGTGTCTTTCCATCGCTGTCTTGGTCTACCCCTTGGTCTTGTTTTCCCTCATCTCTTGTGCCATAATATTTTTTGACATTCCAAGGTCGATATCCATTTTTATCCGTCCAATTTCTAGGCTTCTCTGTCTGTTCAGTAACACTAATCTTTTTTTACGAAGATGGGGTCGTTGGCCCCATGCTCCAACCCCCAATCTTGAGGACCAGGCATCTGAGGCAGGGAAGATTTGTTTGACGGACCGCCCACTGTTCCTACACAACAAATACAGCAAGCATCCAATGCATGTATGTGCGGACGTATGTGCTATGTGTGAAAAATGTGTTTAGTGTGAAACGCTCATCGTTCCCACACAACAAATATAGCAGATATCTAACTGTACGTTCGCTGTTCCCACACAACAAATATAGCAGATATCTAACTGTACGTTCGCTGTTCCCACACAACAAATATAGCAGATATCTAACTGTACGTTCGCTGTTCCCACACAACAAATATAGCAGATATCTAACTGTACGTTCGCTGTTCCCACACAACAAATATAGCAGATATCTAACTGTACGTTCGCTGTTCCCACACAACAAATATAGCGGATATCTAACTGTACGCCCGCTGTTCCCACACAACAAATATAGCAGATATCTAACTGTATGCCCACTGTTCCCACACAACAAATATAGCAGATATCTAACTGTATGCCCACTGTTCCCACACAACAAATATAGCAGATATCTAACTGTATGCCCACTGTTCTCACACAACAAATATAGCATATATCTAACTGTACGCCCACTGTTCCCACACAACAAATATAGCATATATCTAACTGTACGCCCACTGTTCCCACACAACAAATATAGCAGATATCTCACCATAAGCTCGCTGTTCCCAAACAAACAAACAAAAATATAACAGTTCTCTAACTGTACTCTCGCTGATACCACACAACAAATATAGCAGGTATCTAACTGTACTCTGGCTGTTACCACACAAAAATATCTTACATCCTTCCCGTGCCGTTAAACGTCACATAGCTGTTTGCCAAGTTTTCCTGTTCTTGGCGAGTCTTCCAACTTCATCAAGGGATGTTATGTCCACTAAACTGGCTTCTCTTAAGAATGTCCTTTTTAGAGTTTCACGTAGTCTCTTTTTCTTCGGCCTGTTGTGTTCCACTTGATAGATTGTTTATTCTCACCACATGGTCTACATTTGTCCATCTTCTTTTTCTGATCACCCATGAGACAGGTTGGTGTTTGCTCATCCATTTTATCTCTGCGTTGTTCTGAATTCGTTCCACTTTATACCAGGTATTTTCCTTAGGCATTTGTTTTCAAAATATTCTAATTTGTTGTCTATTTCTTTAGTTGATTTCCAGCTTTCGCATGCATAAATAAGGGTGGATAAAATATAACAGGTATCTAATTGTACTCTAGCTGTTACCACACAAAAATATAGCAGGTATCTAACTGTACTCTCGTTGTTACCACACAACAAATATAGCACTATCAAACTGTACGTTCGCTGTTACCACACAACAAATACAGCAGATATCTGCGAGTAGCTGTGCGCTCGCTGTCCCCATACAACAATTATTCCAAGTATCTACCTGTACTTTCACTTTCTTCACACAACAAATATATCTTATATCCTTCCCGTGCCGTTAAACGTCACATAGGGCTCGCAAAGTAGTTCGCCAATTTTTCCTGTCTTCGGCGAGTCTTTCAACCTCATCAAAGGATTTTATGCCTGTTGATTTGGCCTCTCTTAACAATGTCCTCTTCATAGTTTCACGCGGTCTGCCTCTTTTTCTTTGGCCTGTTGTGTTCCACTTGATAGCTTGTTTTGGGATTCTCTGATCATTTCTTCTCATCAAGTGACCAACATATGTCTATCTCCTTTTCCTGATCACCCATGAGACTGGTTGTTGTTCAGTCATCTGTCTTATCTCTGCATTGTTCTTGAATTCGTTCCACTTGATGCCGAGTATTTTCCTTAGGCATTTGTTTTCAAAAGTGTCTAATTTCTCTTCTATTTCTTTAGTTGTTTTCCATCTTTCGCATGCATAAATGAGGGTGGATATTACATTTGAATTGAATAGTCTTAACTTGGTTTTTGTGCTTATAACTTTTGAATTCCATATGTTCTCAAGATTCTTGAAGACTGATGCTGCTTTTGAAATTCTGATCCTAACTTCCTTTCTAGTGTCACCATCCTGGTCTATGTAGCTGCCAAGGTATGCAAATTGATTGACTTCTTCAATATCTGTCCCTTCTATGTCTGCCATCGTTCTCACATTCCAGAATCCAATCATTGTCACATGTTTGGGGCCGACGAATGAGCTCTTCGGAGTTGGCATCCCTGATGCTCGGTTGATTTCTCTGCGAGTTTCCATAACGATATCTTTTTTTCCCATCTGGAGTTGCCTCTAGATAGGTCCCAGAATAAGGCTGTTAGCCTTATGCCCAACTCCCGGTACATGATATGTAGCAGATCAAGCGGAATTCCGCTGATTTCTGCATGCCGGCGAGAGCGTTAAAAAAACGTCCGCCATCTTGCACGTCACGCCGGAAGCATATCAACAAATATATATATATATATATATATATATCTGAACCTTAAGTGCCCAGGGCACATGGGGCTACCGCAAGGGTTTTCCACAAATGCCTGTCCTTCGCCTTTTTTTCTGCTCTTGCCCAGGTGAGCCCTCTATTGCTCAACATCCTTTCTGTATAGCAGGTGTCTAAATGCATGCTCACTGCTCTCATAAAAACTCTATATAATGACAATGATAAACATAAGCAAGCTTTCTAATCAAGGTATTTTGAATCTCCTCGGTTTGATTAAAACGCTGATTAAAACATTACATTAAAATTAGACTTGGAAACATTTCAGTACAAAATTTCATATAGTATTTCATCTAATTCTGTATTGACCAGTATGGCTACCAGCTGTGCTGGATTTTCAGCAGGGCGTACGACCGCAACAAAACCATTTGCATAACAATGTTGAGCACGTGCTCGCGATTACTCATCAGGAAAGATGAGAGGCGTTCACGAGACGAGCCTGCGTGATGTGTGTGTGTGTGTGGATGTTTTGTTCTGTGGTCTACACACTACAGACTCGTGACCAGGTCACTGGGGACTTCTGTCTCTATTTCCTGCCATCAGGCGATTACTGTTTGTCTTTCTATGCAATATAACCACATGGTTTTGAATCATACTGCATACATCGTCAAATTTAGCAGGCGTACTGCGCAACAAAGACGGAAATCCGATTATGTGAGAGATAAGAGAAATGACGACTTCGGTAAAACTGGTTCCAGTAATGAGAGTAAACAGAGATGTGTGGTTCAGTTTTACAACAACAAAAAAAAAAAAATAAAGACAGAGTGGGGAAAGGGCAGAAACAAGAATGACAGAAAGTAAAGATGATCACATACAAATGAAGAACATGAAATCCAATATTTCAACAAAAGCCTTTATGTTGTTTTTCGAGGATCACATACAAGACAGCAAATTAAAAAATAGAAAAAAAACCCCGATGAAAAATTAACATTTATCTTTTTAGTCTCCTTGCACAAAATGCATCAAGACAGACATGGAAGCAAGCGAGTAGTTGACAGAGGAGATAAAGGGAGGATTGAAAATCTGATTAGTGTTTTAAGAAAGATTTATCGGCCCAACCAGAGAGTGTAACAGTGGAATTTAGAGTGTCATGGCTAACAATTAAAAGGAGGACATCTATCGCTCTTCAGAAAGTAACACAACTAAAGAATCTGTGGAGAGGAACAGACAGAACTATAAAAATAAGATTTTTAAGGGCATGCATCTTTCCCATCGCAGCATATGCCTGTGAGACCTGGACACTTAACAAAACAGCTGAGAAACACATAAATGCCTTTGAATGTAAATGCTACAGAAGAGTTCTTCAAATATCATGGACACAAAAAAGAACAAATATATCCATACTACAAGAATTTAATACTGAAGAAGGCTGACTAGTATTTAAGATTAAACAAAGAAAACTTAAATATTTTGAACACATTAAACATCATGAGAATTTAAAGAAGACTATCATGGAAGGGTACATAATGGGAAAAAGAAAGAGAGGAAGACCAAGGCGAAGTTGGCTGCAAGACGTGGTTGATGATCTGCAAATGGATGCATCAGCAGCAGGGCATCTTGCTTACAACCGATAGGCCTACGGGAGTGCTGTTAGGGAGGCAAAGTTCCGCAAGGGACATGCAAATGACTGATTGGCCAACATAAATTATAATCTGCACAAATCACCACCACTATGAAAATATTGTTACGATGGCTGGGTCATACAGAAAAGAATGCGGGAATAAAGGTAGCCTGGGGAGTGTGGTTCACTTTTTTTATATGCACAGAGAGAGAGAGAGAGAGAGAGAGAGAGAGAGAGAGAGAGAGATGGGCAGAAACGGGAGTGATAGAAATTAAGATGAGCACATACAAATGAAGAATATACAACAATCTAATATTTCAAGAACCACATACGAAAACAACGGATGAAAACACGAAAAACAGATGAACAATGAAACACTTAAACTCTTTTGGCATCCTTTGAAAAATTAAACAGTTAGCTCTTTTGGTATCCTCCTTGGTGTCTTCTGGACACCAAAAGAGCTATGTGAGTAATTTTTCATGTTTTTATCTGTTGTATTGTTTCTGCATGTGGTCCTTGAAAGGAGCATTTGCCGAAATATTAGATTGT
This sequence comes from Achatina immaculata, assembly GCA_009760885.1. Taxonomy (NCBI): domain Eukaryota; kingdom Metazoa; phylum Mollusca; class Gastropoda; order Stylommatophora; family Achatinidae; genus Lissachatina; species Lissachatina immaculata. The sequence goes on along the minus strand of CM019691.1, from coordinate 25,661,382 downwards.
CGTATGTTCCTCATTTATTGGTGCTCATTTTACTTCCTGTCACTCTCGTTCCTCGCCACTTTCCTCATTCTATCCTTTTTTTTTTTTTGTTGTAAAACTGAACCTTACATCTCTATCTACCCTTTTTTTTTTTTTTTTGGACCAGAACCGATTTTACCGCAGTCGTCATTTCTCTTATGTAAATATTGAGGCAAAAGCGTCAGACCCACCTTGCACATATACAAAAGATGGAAAGGGAATGATTTTGGAGAAGACCATGAAAAGACGAAAAGACAACGTGGGGGTGAGATGTGCTAAGATGAATGGAGAGAGGCCTGGGAAGCTAGTGAGATGATATATATAGGGTGAGAGAGACTGAATAAGATAGTATAGATTCGATTATACCTCTTGTTTCCTTATAGCCCATACAGCTGCATAGTGAAAATTATCGGACAGAAAGACAATAAATGAAATCCGGAATGATAGGTTTCGCTAACTTCGAGCAATTTTGATCCTAGTCTAAAAGTTCGACCATCTCTACATGTAGCCCGGTCTAGTTTGGTAACGCTGCATCGTCTCATGGCTTTTCGGAACAGACGACATCTGGCATTCATGTTTTTATTTATTTGTCACTTTGATTCTCTTGAGCATGCAACTGGGGAATGCTTATCTGTTTCATGATTTATGAATAATACAGACACAAGAAATGTTGATATCATGCTTTACACATGTTGACTGAAAGACATTTACACTGCAATTCCGACAGAATTTTTGGCACTATAATTTAAACTTCCATCAGTCAAGAATACTTTAGTTTATATGTCAAAATGTGCTATTTTATTATTCGGACTGCGGACTTAGGTCATAAATTATATGTTTCATCTATGTACACTATCCACTGTCACTGATAATTTTAATTTGGGTTGCTCCTTGATGTTATTAAAGTCTTCATCGTCTGAATCAAACTTGACCTCTTGGATACGAAAAGACAAATCTAAGCGATTCATTAAATAAACGCCTTACCTAGATGGACGGATGGGTGGGCGGATGGATGGATGAAAAGGCAGAGTTATAAATAAATAACGAGTCCATGGCGGATTCAACCATTAGGCAGAACCTAAAGGCCCTGGGTGGACAGAAGGCCGGGCATCAAGGGGAAAAAACAAAGAATACTGCAACTATTGATTAGTATACGGATTTATAATTTTTATTGTTGCACCAGCATTATATTATCCAAAAGGCAGCGAAATATCAGCTGTTTGGTCTGTGCAGTACAAAGTCACAGAGTGATAACAGACATCACAGCTAAAGAGAGAATCAAGCTGTATCTCCGGAGATGGACGGTACAAATCGGTAGTGGTTCTAAGTTTGACGTGGGAATGTGTTCAAAGGTTCAAAATCAGACTTCGGCGTCACTGCATTGTGGTCAGCCCCATACATGCTCCGCTGTAAGGTGCATCATCCATCCAAGAGTGCTGGGATTTTGTCGGTGGTCATTTAATCTCCCTGGAGACAGCGCACAAATAAAATTCGTGAAAAGTTTTATATTTCTTATACTGCCAGGTAACAGCGCTTAGTATGCACATATTGACCACAACGGGGAAAGATAATATTTTTTCATATGCTGCTAGCTCAATGTCCATTCTCTCGCAACACGGATTTCCGCACATTTGTGTTATACGATTTCTTAAGCTTTCGCTTCTGATTGTCACGGCTGGCGAGCATTACTTGTCAAAAATTTCTTTCTTGTTTCCAAGAAAATGGTAGGCCTGAATAACGAGATGGCGAACAGTGTGGCCTTCCTTGTGGCGGAGTTTGTCGAAGTTTCATTATCCATCAATCCTTTCTTCATACCATCTCATCTTCCTGTGCCAAGTCGGCGGGAAAGTTGAAAAACTGTAACAGGCTTCCATTATTTTTACCGATCACCACCGCTACTGGACATAACGTTCCTTGGTCCAAAAGCATTCTGAACACAAAACAAGAACCAGTGTGTGTTACATACTTTTGCTAATCTCACGTGTTCTTCCTATCTAAATAAAAACATCTCTTATAATCTGATAATCTTATTTATCTTCATAAGTTAAACTCGCTAACTCACGAAAACAATATAATGGAGTCACTACACCATGGCCTACAAAGGGTTTGCGCGACTACCATTTTCAATCTTACCTCCATGAAGCGTTATGTGACCTGCGAGTCGGGCAGACGTTAGGTTTCAGGTTCCCGCCGACCTCTGACCTAATAACAGAGGTCACATGTGGGTCACGATTCGCGAAGAACGAAAAAAACTTGTACTTTTCCATTTTTTTTTTTTTTTGACGACTAACATTTCTACCAAATGTTCATACCAACATTCTGTAATCGATAGAGTCAGTTCGTATGATCTTGAAAGCAAAAATATCAAGTGCTAGCAAATGATGCTACACTCACAGACACCACCTTTGAAGCAAAAGAAAAGAGGGCGTAATGGATTAAAAGTAGAGTCACGTGGACACAGCATGCTCTTGAACAGCTAAACACAGAAAACAAGTATGCCCCCTCACCGACCAGTATAGTAAGATACAAAATAACAAGATTTGGGTGGGGTAGGGTATGAAGGGGGTAAAGTAATTTAATGTAAAATATACTAATTGTAAAGAAGGGTTTTTTTTATGCAGAGGAACGAACTGCGACAAGTTTTATTCGAAAACAACGACAACAAATGGCTCAAATTATCGCGACGTATCACGAAATAGGGTCAAGCACCGACTTACGGCAGACCGAGTTACGGCCTTTCGTGCTTACGACCAAGGTCTCATGGGACTGCTGTGTTTTGATTCATTTTGTGATTAATATCCAAACATTTGGTTTCTACATATACTATATATTCACCACAGGGCACGATATGGCGATGAACAAGGACACTACACATTATTTGGCGAGTACAGAATGTATAAAGAAATAAGACGCAAATGCAGAGAAGCAAAAGAAGTGTGGTTAAATGAACAGTGCAGACAGATAGAGGACTCTCATAATAAAGACAGCAAAAACATGCAGAAACGAATTAATGAACTCACAGGCAAGAAAACAAAATATACCACAAGATGCCTGAAATCGAAAGAAGGTAAAATGTTAATGGGAAAAGAAGACATTGTGGACAGGTGGACAGAGTATATCGGTGAGCTATATGGAGGAGAAAGACCAGAATTAACACCAGATACTGAAAACTGTGATGGACCGCCAATACTTGAAGATGAAATCATAGATGCCATCAAACACATGAAGAAAGGAAAAGCGACTGGGCCTGATAATATAACAATAGAAGAAATAGAGGCACTAGAGGAGACAGGAATAAAAATAATAACCAAGTTACTGAATGACATTTACAACAGTGGTTATATTCCCAGTGACCTGATTAAATCTACGTTTATAGCACTACCAAAGAAATCAGGTGCAAAGGAATGTGACGACCACCGGACTATCAGCCTCTCATGTCACATAACGAAGCTACTTCTGAGAATAATTATGAGAAGAACAAGGAAAAAGATAAAAATAGAAATAGCAGATGAACAGTTTGAATTTGTTGAAGGAAAGGGAACACACAATGCCATTTATGCTTTACGAACACTAACAGAAAGAGCTTTAGAAGTACAGAAAGATCTCTACTTATGCTTCATTGATTACACCAAGGCATTTGACAAGGTGAAACATAATGAAATTATTAAAATGCTTGAAGACATCAATATAGACGGCAAAGACTTGAGGATTGTAAAACATCTATACTGGCATCAAGAAGCAGCAGTTCGAGTTGAAAATAGGATTGGAAAATATCAACCTATAAAACAAGGGGTGCGACAAGGATGTGTACTATCTCCAGACCTTTTTTCTCTGTACAGCGAGAATATTCTAAGAACAATCATCACATAACCAGGCATAAAAATTGGAGGATACAATATTAACAACCTTCGGTATGCTGACGACACAGTACAGATAGCTGAGAACCAACAAGACCTGCAAAATCTCTTGGATAAAGTCGCCAAAGAAAGTGAACAGAAAGGCCTTATTTTGAACATCAAAAAGACAGAGACTATGGTTATATCTAAGAAACAGAATCCACCAGCATGCAGTATTAAATTAAACGGAACCATTCTAAAGCAGGTGCAGAAATTCAAATACCTTGGAGCAGTAATAACTTCAGATGGGAAATGCAAAACAGAAATTAGGAACAGAATAGGCCAAGCAAAGACTGCATTTCAGAGAATGAGAAACATATTAGCTGACACATCTTTATCAATGAATGTTAGAAAACGAGTCCTAAAATGCTATAGTGAACCTATCTTGTTATATGGAAGTGAATCATGGACAATAGGCAAGTCTGCACAAAAATCATTGGAAGCAGCAGAAATGTGGTTTATTAGAAGAATGTTGCGAATCCCCTGGACAGCAAAAATAACTAATGAAGAATGTATGAGAAGAGCTGGAGAGACAAAAAACCTTGCCAGAAAGATAAGAGAGAGACAATGTACTTTCATAGGACATGCAATGAAAATATTATAACAACAGGAAAAATAGAAGGAAGAAGATCAAGAGGAAGACCAAGAGAAATGATACTGGACAGTCTGACGGGATGGTGTGAGAGGAGATCACCAACTGAACTGATGGCCTGCATGAAGGATCGTGTACTCTGGAGAAGCATAATAGCCAACGCCAGTCGGCACGGCACCTGATGATGATGATGATGATGACAGAATGTATGAACGTGGCCGGCGTGTACGTGCATTACTGTGCTGTTGAAATGTTATTACAGCACGGATCTTTATTTAAAGTGTTGTAATTTATATTTTAAGAATTAGAAATATATTTTGGCCAAACACCACAAGAAATAACATCTTATTGGCAGAAATGCAGATGAAGCCATTGACAGCAATTATCAGGGAAAGACGTTGGCAATGTTTGGGACATGTGCTCCGAATGACTGGACAACTCACTACCAAAAATAACACTAAGATGGACACCACAGGGGAACAGAAGTAAAGGTAGACCAAAAGAGACATGGAGAAGAACAACAGAAAGGATGTTGAGCAATAGAGGGCTCACCTGGACAAGAGCAGAAAAAAAGGCGAAGGACAGGCATTTGTGGAAAACCCTTGCGGAAGCCCCATGTGCCCTGGGCACTTAAGGTTCAGAGAGAGAAAGAGAGAGAGAATTTATATTCTGCGATTGATTTTTTACACAGTAACTATACTAATTTGTGTCTTGTTATCATTTTAAAGTGATGATAAACATGCCTCATTCATCTTATACTCGTAATATGTTAACATAACTGAGCTATAGTTAGTGCTCAGCCTCTCCCCCAACGACCGATATACAACTAAATTGACTTTCGACCGGGCTCTCTGTCCCAAATGCGGTCGTTTAATCGGTGCATGACTATACATAAAACATTGTTGTTTCGTAAAACTGTGACACATTTTTCATGGCAAAAATTTTAACTTTGAACGTTTTCCAGCTGTAGCAGTGTGAATAAATGTGTTGATGATTACTTGCATAACAAAGCAAACTATCGTAAAAGAAAATAGTAACCATATGGCTCATCAGATTAGCAGGAAAAATATCTGCTCTCCTTCGAAAAACCTCTACCCTGTCTTTCAAATCTGTGGCACAGAGCAATTAAGATCGAAATCAGTCAGTTGTGTTTCCGGGTGTGGGGTATATTGTTTAAATTCGAAACTTTGCCTTGATTCTTTTCAAGAATCCGTTGTAGGGTTGTGCTCTCTCCTCATTTTCTGAACAGTGAGGCTGGATATCCAGCTTCAAAGGTGTAGCTTATCTACAGTGCTTTGGAAAATAACTGTGCACTAACACAGTATCGATCTTGGTATCGTAGTGATATTTTACTGACTGCGGCAGGTAGATGTGGCTACATACCGCAGACATTTAAGATATCACTACTATACTGGAATCGATACTGGGTTAGTTACTTATGGAACACCCTGTACATGCAAAATGAAGCGCTGAGGGAAGCTGTTAATACGGAGGAAAATTTTAAAGAAAAACTCGCTGAAGGAAGCTGTTAATACGGAGGAAAATTTTAAAGAAAAACTATATTCATGTACGGGAAAGTCCTAATCTTATGCAATAGTAGGCGCGACACAGAGTTAATCCGAAAAGCCAAAAGAGAAGTGGGAAGAGAGCCAAAGAACTTTCTATCCTAAACTGTTATATGAAGTCTTCTGGTGGAAGGTTATTTCTAAGGTTTTAAAATCCACAAAATAACGTACTAACACACGACGAACCCAAGATAACGCTGACTTTCAAGTATATTTTCTTTTAAACAAATAGTGCATACAATACAATCCATGATATCATAGTTGTAAAATAAATGTGGTTTGTGTCAGGGGTAGCTAGCCTTTCAGTTTTGTTGCGCTGAAGTAATGTTGCAAAGTCACACTCAGCGTGCAACATAAGCCCACCATATTTTTATATGCAACAGCTAATTAAACACATTAAATAAATATATTATTCCATGTTGATTATTCAATATTTCAATATAAATAAGGATAAATACAAAAACGTATTGCAAATTTAAAGTTTTGAACACATTATTTTGAAATTTTATAACTAGAACATTTTCACTCACGTGGTCACTTTCCATCAGATTATAAAGCTTTACCTCCCCTGCCTAACAACTTTTTAAATGTTTTGTAGGGATGTAAAAACAGGAATAGCTTTAAAGAATCGTATGTTTCTATTTAATTTAAAATGTATTGTTTAGGAGGTCAAAATTACTGTACTTCAATTCAAACAGTGTACCATTGTAAATCGTCCCGCGTACCACCTTTGGCACGCGTGTAGTTGGTTGTCGACCCCTGGTTTGTGTTTTTCTTATTCTCTTTAATTAACAGTGGTGAGTTAAACACTACCCAGGCCCCTATGCTGAACCTAGTAAGGACTCCTGACTCTGATCTGTACTGTCCATCGCCTGGTGTATGGTATGATGCTTCTTTTTAGTTGTGATTTCTACAGTTACCCGGGACTCTGAGAAAACTTTTGAAAGCCGGTATAACTTCAACCACTCTCACCCCCACCCCACCCCCCCCCCCCCCATCCCCACACCGCTATTCTCTTTTCATCCACTACAGATCCCCTGATTCGCTCCAGGCCCACTCTTAAAATATGGAAACCCTCTGGGGCCCCGCAGCACTGTCCTCTCATAGGGCCCGGCTATTACTACGTGGCTTCGCTTTACACAAACCAAACACAGCTGATAATGTATCACTGACTTTTGAACAATACGCATGAGATGCTGCTAGTGCAGTAGTATGTTATAAATGATTGCCACATGAAATAATTATATGAATTTTTTTTTTATTTTTGTTTTTGACGTCGAGCCCCTCCCAGGCCCATAGCCTTAAGCCTCCTCAGCCTAACATATAATCTGCCGATGCCCTTCGAGTACATTTTCAGACAACGGGGGACATTTTTTTTAAAACACAAAACAGTAAGTTGCCATTGTCTCTTTATATCTTTTCTCGGAATTACAGCTTTGTCAGGCCACACTAGTTTTTAATCATAACTTCTTGGGAAAAGAGATTAGTGCATTTTACAACAGGTCGGTAGCAAAACGTGATACTGATAAAACAATGACCACTTTTATTTCTTTTTCACCAATCACTAAGGACCTTTTGCTTTATCAGTATCTACAGACAGACGTGGGCGGGGGGGGGGGGGGGGGTGTGGAAAGCCATATTGTTTTAACTTCTGTACCCAGCAGTACTATATTTACTATACCTCTTCCAACCCGAAAGGCGATCGATAAACATTGGTCTTGAGTGACGTGTTTTTATGGCGACTAAATGTTGAAGGCATAAATTTCTGTTTTATTTTACCCTATGTGGTGTAAAGCTTATTTGTTGTAATGATGACGATTTTCAACTTTTGTATGGTAAGAGGACTTTACTGAATTCGAACATTTATCGACAACGGATGAACTGGGAAAAAATTAAAATAACATGAAAAATAAATTATTTTAAAAAGCCACTTTTCATCATCATCATCATCATGATAAAGATGATGTGCAAAACTGCTATTTGCTGAAACACTGGTGTTAAATATATGTTTTTTGCAGTTTTTATCATTTTTATCTAGACATTCCGACTTTAAAATATAGAAATGATTTCTTTAGTCTCAGCTATCTTAACGTTGGCAAGAGCTAGAGAGTACATGTTACAAGTAAAATATAAAAAGTATACCTTTCATCTTAACACAGATACTTTACTGAAGTAAAGAAGTGAGAATAGAAGTTATTGCTGATGTATGCAGTTTTGCTTTTGGTGCTGAAAGAATTACAAAAATAAGATTTTTAATGGTATGCATCTTTCCCATCGCAACGTATGCCTGTGAGACCTGGACACTTAACAAAACAACTGAGAATCATATAAATGTCTTTGAATGTAAATGCTACAGAAGAATTCTTCAAATATCATGGACACAAAAAAGAACAAATATATCCATACTACAAGAACTTAATACTGAAGAAGGTTGGTTAGTAAAAAGGATTAAACAAAGAAAACTTAAATATTTTGGACACATTAAAAGTCATGAGCATTTAGAGAAGACCGTCTTGGAAGAGTACATAATGGAAAAAAGAAAGAGAGGAAGAACAAGGCGAATATGGCTGCAAGACAACATTGATAATCTGCTAATCGATGCATCAGCAGCAGAACATCTTGCTTACAACCGAAAGGCCTACGGGAGAGCTGTTTGGGAGGCAAAGTTCCGCAAGGGACATGCAAATGACTGACTGACTGATTGAAAGTGTATAAATAATGAAAACAAAATCTGGGCGACATAATGTTGTCAGTCTGAATTTTATTTTTTCTATTTTTTAATAACTCATAATTTTTCCTGTCACATGTACAGAAGTATCAGAGTTTTTAAAAAAAATTAGACTAGAGGCCTTTGATGGCAGAGGGCTTAGCGTAAAAAAATTCAAATACAGATTATTGCTTCATGTGACAACAATTTGCAACTTAATTCTGCACTTCTTCTTCTTCTTCTTCTTCCTTTTCTTCTTCTTCTTCAGCTTTTCGAGCAATTAAGGCCTATTGCTGCAGAAAAAAACAAGCAAAAACTGCAAATCGGAAAAACCCACTTGGAGACTGAGATCATAATTCATAGTTGTGTTAAGACTCACGGTGAAATTGCATAATTTCATGTAAAACATTAAACATGTCAACAATTGTTGAAAATAAAATATTTATTTTTTAAGACCCATGGTGAGTCAAATTCATCGCAGAGTCAAATATAGCATGTTTGATTTGGAAAGCTTTCGATCGCACGAGGATCTTCCCGTAACACACAGCTTGTTTGAGGGTTATAAAGTTGGGGTGGAAAGGTAAGTGATGGCGGATCTCTAATACACACAGTTAATCTTGTGACTGAAGTAACTTCTAGTGTTTAAGCACTAGCTCACAGTCCGTCTTATTTTTTTTTTTTAGTTTAACGCTTCCTGATACTTGTGACTGCATTCAGCATTGGGGGAAAACGATATCATGGCTGGAAGCACATTACCATTTGTATAAATTTAAATCTCAGAGGATACGTTGCTCATTTCTGAAATGTGCAGTTATTGATAAAATGTATTGGACGTGTAAATGATGTAACCTGTGAATTAGTTAAGATTTCCGAAATATTATTGAAAAAAAGACTGGATAAAACGTTTAATTTGGTTCGAAAGATAATCTGTTCGTGGTAGCTGACTTTAAAATAAAATACTTTAGAATATATGGCTTCAACAGCTGATAGTATGAAATAAAACAAACCCACTCCCATGCCCGCAGTTGGAAAAGATACGGATAAACTTCATTTTTCGTCAGTATTTGCGACAATTAGTAAGTTCAGATATCATCGTCGCCATCATCATCATCACAATCATCATCATTATCGTTATCATCATCATCATCATCATCATCATCACGTCTTAGGGAATTCTGTAATTTGCTGGAACCCCAAGATTGTGAAATGTTTTCACGTTGAAGCTGTCATGTGAAATCGTATTCTCAGATATTAGGCACGCAATTAACAAAATTTTGCAAAGGCTAATTTATTTGGCTCTAGTCGAAAAAAAAGACCCCAAACTTTCCATGTTTGTAGATATTGATTGTAAAGTATTATCTTTATTCCTTCTCTACTTCAAATTGTAAAACTACTCTACAGCGAAGAAATTTAATTATTTTTACACCCTTTTTTGAAAAGTCAGAATATGCAGAGTAAATTATTAAATCACAAAGGATAATTATTTTGAATTGGGTCGTAGAGAACTTTCGGACATTTTTCAACTATTCTGTTTATGCGTTCAATCGCAGACTGTGGTAATGTTTTGTGCAAAGTTGTTTTTTTTTAAAAATGTACTTTTTCATCATTTATTATATTTTTCTTTAACTAACCCCAGAGAAGAGAGAAATCAATTCATTTTGAATCCATTTCCGTAATGCTGAAGTCAGAGACACTGGACCAGTGCGGTCTAGATAGGCAAACACCCCTCACCCAGCGGGGATGTATGCGTATCCTAATCACGCTGAGATTTTCCGGTGAGAAAGTCCAACTCTAGACTAAACTGGTGCAGCAAAAACCACGGTGTCACGCATTCCCGCTTCTGAGACCCACCGAGAATACAGGCTCAAGCCCTGCGATACTCTGAACCTCTTGTGGTCCTCTCGTGTGGTCCTTTCGTGGACCACGGGACCTATCGAGGATCATAGGAGTAAATTCAGGAGGATCACGGGGCAGTCTTGATGGTAGAAGCGAACGAAGAAGAAGAATCAAATTCCCAAGATAATAGTGTGCCGATTCAGGAGTAAGCGTGGTCTGAAAAACGTGGGGGGGGTAAGTAATTTTTTTTCGTATTTTTTTTTCAGTTCATCCCACCTTTCCTATTTTTTTCGCCCCCCCCCCCTCCCTGCAGCCTCGTGGAAAAGCAGGTGTTTCTCTATCGGAAGAGCCAGCCCTGACTGGTACAGAAAGCCAAATATTCTAGCATAGATGGTCTTTTTGTGAGCGTAGCAGGCATAACAAAATATACCACAGGATGCCTGAACTCGAAAGATGGTAAAATGTTAATGGGAAAAGAAGACATTGTGGACAGGTTGACAGAGTATATCGGTGAGCTATATGGAGGAGAAAGACCAGAATTAACACCAGATACTGAAAACTGTGATGGACCGCCAATACTTGAAGATGAAATCATAGATGCCATCAAACACATGAAGAAAGGAAAAGCGACTGGGCCTGATAATATAACAATAGAAGAAATAGAGGCACTAGAGGAGACAGGAATAAAAATAATAACCAAGTTACTGAATGACATTTACAAAAGTGGTTATATTCCCAGTGACCTGATTAAATCTACGTTTATAGCACTACCAAATAAATCAGGTGCAAAGGAATGTGACGACCACCGGACTATCAGCCTCTCATGTCACATAACGAAGCTACTTCTGAGAATAATTATGAGAAGAACAAGGAAAAAGATAAACATGGAAATAGCAGATGAACAGTTTGGATTTGTTGAAGGAAAGGGAACACACAATGCCATTTATGCTTTACGAACACTAACAGAAAGAGCTTTAGAAGTACAGAAAGATCTCTACTTATGCTTCATTGATTACACCAAGGCATTTGACAAGGTGAAACATAATGAAATTATTAAAATGCTTGAAGACATCAATATAAACGGCAAAGACCTGAGGATTGTAAAACATCTATACTGGCATCAAGAAGCAGCAGTTCGAGTTGAAAATAGGATTGGAAAATATCAACCTATAAAACAAGGGGTGCGACAAGGATGTGTACTATCTCCAGACCTTTTTTCTCTGTACAGCGAGAATATTCTAAGAACAATCATCACATAACCAGGCATAAAAATTGGAGGATACAATATTAACAACCTTCGGTATGCTGACGACACAGTACTGATAGCTGAGAACCAACAAGACCTGCAAAATCTCTTGGATAAAGTCGCCAAAGAAAGTGAACAGAAAGGTCTTACTTTGAACATCAAAAAGACAGAGACTATGGTTATATCTAAGAAACAGAATCCACCAGCATGCAGTATTAAATTAAACGGAACTATTCTAAAGCAGGTGCAGAAATTCAAATACCTTGGAGCAGTAATAACTTTAGATGAGAAATTCAGAACAGAAATTAGGAACAGAATAGGCCAAGCAAAGACTGCATTTCAGAGAATGAGAAACATATTAGCTAACACATCTTTATCAATGAATGTTAGAAAACAAGTCCTAAAATGCTATATTGAGCCTATCTTGTTATATGGAAGTGAATCATGGACAATAGGCAAGTCTGCACAAAAATCATTGGAAGCAGCAGAAATGTGGTTTATTAGAAGAATGTTGCGAATCCCCTGGACAGCAAAAATAACTAATGAAGAATGTATGAGAAGAGCTGGAGAGACAAAAAACCTTGTTAAAAAGATAAGAGAGAGACAATGTACTTTCATAGGACATGCAGTGAGAAGAGGAGGCATTGAAAATATTATAACAACAGGAGAAATAGAAGGAAGAAGATCAAGAGGAAGACCAAGAGAAATGATACTGGACAGTCTGACGGGATGGTGTGAGAGGAGATCACCAACTGAGCTGATGGCCTGCATGAAGGATCGTGTACTCTGGAGAAGCATAATAGCCAACGCCATTCGGCACGGCACATGATGATGATGATGAGCAGGCATAACATCGCTGAAGCCTTCTTTGCTCGCCTGGACAACTCAGTGAGACGCCATGCCACACGTGTGTCAGTGTCGACTGCGGGCCACACATGATACTAACTGTGCGAACTTTTGTGGTGACGCCAGACGATTGCTGCGATCTGTTCGTCATATGCGCTTGATTTTGATGTTCGTTAATAAATTTTGTCTCAAAATCAAGTTACCTTGTAATTATTAAATCAAATTATTGTTATCTTTCAGTCAAATTTAACAGAACATTCTTCATCTGCTCAGCTACTTATATTAACATAAGATTCTTTGGCCGAGTTATGGGACGAAGGTCGTCGTGGTCCCACTGGTAGTGGAGTTTATCAAGAAGCTTTCTTCTTGGGTCTATACTTGATCTGCAACAAAACTACCATAATCCACTCCCAATCCGATACTATGCTTGTGCTTCAACATAATCACGACGTAGGCCAAAGCAAAACAAACTCATCAATTGGGATTTTCAGCGAGATCAAAAGAAAAAATTAACATTTTTAAGCATAATGATAAAGGTATAATAATTGTCTACATTTGCCATGCGTGAGACAAGACTGAGCATATAGTGATAAGCAGGAGGGAAAGCTCGCTAACAAGTACGAGAAGAATATAAAATTTAAAACAACTCGTTAACATATCAGTCCAGGCCAAATTATGAATGTTAAGTGATTCCCTCTTGACCCTGCGTTTAGAAGATGTAGAGCAAAGAGGGCAGCTCATGACGGACGAGGCGCTTAAAAACTCGCGATGCTTTTGTTAGCAGGGAAATTGTTTTTGTAGGGGCTGTTGACAAATAGCTGTAGATAATTGAAGTTATAAATAAAAACATCGTACTGTATTTTTTTTCCCTGGAGGAGACCCAAGAACCAGCCTCCTTTGTATGCCTCACAAGCACGAGAGAACACACCAGTCCCTACTACAACCCGACGTCAGGAGCGTGGCTAGAGGTGGAGTAACGGCCTAGGCAAAACTTTGATTTATTGACCCAGTTGAATGTTATCGTGCCCCTGGTTAACAGGCTATCGTGACACTACGGATCAGTCAACAGCGCATTACAAATCTTCACCACAGTATCTGTTGTAAAAAAAAAAAATCATGATATTCACAGCAATACTGAGATTCAACAGAAGCAACAACAAAACGAGGCCTTTTTTTTTTTTACAACCAGTGATATATGTAGATGCAACTCAGATCTCGTCTCGTTATATCTTTATTCACGCCCTCGCTATGGCGCCATTTTTAGAAGCCAACATTGCTTGATATTTTGGGGCCAAAGAACAGAGGCCCATTGGCTGACTACTTGCATCAGGGTTGGCGAATCATAGCTGAAAAGGACCCTGTTCTAATCTCCCAGACGTGCCCCTGGAAACAGACAATAATCTGACCGAGTGAATAAGTACCGCAATGGGAAGGCGAATTTGATCCTAACAATGTGGCGTAGAATAGGCCAAACAAAGACTGCATTTCAGAGAATTAGAAACATATTAACCAACACATCCTTATCAATGAATGTTAGAAAACGAGTCATAAAATGCTATATTGAACCTATCTTGTTATATGGAAGTGAACATGGACAATAGGCAAGTCTGCACAAAAATCATTGGAAGCAGCAGAAATGTGGTTTATTAGAAGAATGTTGCGAATCCCCTGGACAGCAAAAATAACTAATGAAGAATGTATGAGAAGAGCTGGAGAGACAAAAACCTTGTAAAAAAAATAAGAGAGAGACAATGTAATTTCATAGGACATTCAATGAGAAGAGGAGGCAATGAAAATATTATAACAACAGGAAAAATAGAGGGAAGAAGATCAAGAGGAAGACCAAGAGAAATGATACTGGACAGTCTGACGGGATGGTGTGAGGGGATGGTGTGAGAGAAGAACTGAGCTGATGGCCTGCATGAAGGATCGTGTACTCTGGAGAAGCATAATAGCCAACGCCAGTCGGTACGGCACCTGATAATGATGATGAATGTGGCGTGCCGATGTTGGATGTGTTGGGCAAGGCGTTTAACAGCGAATCAACGCCTTTCTGAGGACAACTAAAATAGTAGCTACGGTAGAAGTGGGACAAAAATATAATTAGAAGGAAGCATATATAATATAGTTTTACAAAACAGGTAAAGAGAGAGAGAGAGAGAGAGGAATGAGAGAAAGAGAATAAGAGGGGAGAATAGTGAATTGGTTATGAGAATCAACAATAACAACAAAAATACTCCGGCAAATACAGAATGAGAAAAGGACTTTTTGTTTGTTAATTTTATTTTGTTTAGCTACGCATTTTTAGGGGAGGCTGCTTAAAACAAAACAAGGTGTACAAACAAATCCACAAGAAGTCATTTCTGCTCAAAGTCATTAACAATTATTTTCGCAAATAGATGACACTGATAAGAAAAGACAGTCGCAATTTCTTGCACATTTTAAATGCACACTTTGGTAAGATTGGTCAAGAGGTATAATACAATAGTGAGAACAGTTTTAGATGTAAAAGTATTAGGGAAAAAATGTAGTCCACAACGATACAGATTAGTGAAAAGCGTAAACAAACAATAAAAAATGGAATGGAATGGACTGAGCTTGGCTGGGTGCACTGTGAAAACGAAAGACAGAACAAATTGTAGGAACACTGTAGTCAATCTTCCTTGGGGGGAGAGGGCACAAGATGCTGATCATGAGAAGAGAGAAGTTGAAGAGCTTGAGAAAATCAGGAATGAGGTTGTGGTTGGGGGAGGGGAAGAAAAGAGGAGGAGAGTAAGATCATGATAAAAAATATCTGAATGAAATGACCAAGTGGCAGAGAAAAAGAAAAGCATTTAAATTGATAGGAAACAACAAGGGTCGTACAAGAAGATGGAAAAGAATTAACATCAGTGTTATATGGCACGGTACGTAGTGTGTTAATCAGGACAGAAGATCGCTGTAATGCGGATAAAATCATTTTTATGCAGGGACTCCCCGAAATCGGAAAATTTAAAGCAAGAGTCCCGTCCCGTTTCTCCTCCCCTCCCGACTCCCCTCCTCGGGGTAATAAGAAAAGGTTGAATGAATTAATGAATGAATGATCTTTATTTTAAAAGGGTGAAATATTGGGCGCGCAGGCCCGTCTTACATTCTGCCCTTTACAAGGTTGAGATAGGCAATGTTCTAACTTTTTGCATAATAACTTCTGTATGAGGATTTTCTCTCCGCCTTGAAAGCGTGCTACGAAAAAAAAAAGACTTCAGTACTTTCAACAATGATCAGTTCCTAACTTGCAAATGTTGAATGGGCAGGAAGCTGTTATCCACAATGAGGCAAGCGATGAAGTACTTTTTAATCGGTCTTCCACATCCCTGGCACAAACGACCTCCACACACGCCCATAGGCACGACCTTCCGGAAGGACATTTCGGCAGTGTCCCATGTATTATCCACAAGTTATAAGTGTCAGATATGTATTATATATATTTTGTTTAGTCGTGTTTCTTTTTTCTTCTAAGAACTTTTTTTGTGTTTCGTATTACTAATTCTTTTAACACTTGTATCGAGGGTGAAGACGCTGTCGGAAGAAGAGTTCAGCCACTCACAGCTGACGGCTTGCTTCAGGGTTGACAAAACAAACCTGATCAAGACCTTTTCCCACCTCTCCGTTGGTATCCCAGGCAACAGTTTCAGCCTGGCTGTCGGGGCAGGGATATAAAGGCGGGTACACTCTACTAAAAGAACATTGTGAATCCCTTGCTTGTTACCTCCATTCGGAGTCTGGAAAAATGGCTGCGTTAACCTACTCCCTATTCGACACAATGGTATGCATAAACATCTTCATTGCATCGGCTGCTTGTATCATGGCTTTTCTGTAGGCACTAGAATTGAATATCGGTCCTACATGGCAGAATTGCCAAGATCTATAACAAGATTCAATGTCGATGATTTAAGTCTGTGGTGTCCAACTTCAGGGATTCTCAGGGGCCACAATATTACGCTGAAATCGAGTGGTGGTCCATACCTAAATCAACTAATGTATGCAAATTTGCATTAAAAATTGAGGGAGGAATATGACAGCTGTGAAGTAAAAAAAAAGGTGAATTGATTGTCTTTAATTAGTTTTTCAAGTCTTTAAAAGTTTTTGTTCACTTTAACTCTTTTGTTAGCAAACAAAACTGCAAAGACCGCATATAATAAATTTTATAAACAAAGCGATTGCGTTTTCATCGAGAAATGACATGAGACCTATATTTAGATGGTTTATCTAGTTAAAAGTTGAAACTCTAAAGCAAAGAATAAAACAGTTTAGATACAGTTATAAATTTTCTTCGTTTTTTTTCACCTAAAACAAAGCCATTTAAATGGCTCATGGCAATGAAAGAATAATAATAAAAAAACAACATAAATTACATTTTCACAATAACCTTGCTGGCCACAAAGGTCTTACGGTTCGGATGTACCCTGCAGGCCGACAGGTGGACACCCCTGGTTTAAAATGAAGTGTAAACATACGATGCCGTATATATATATATATAATGCACATTACATTAACATAATTCCATTCTTAGTCTAACATTTACAATCAATGCGGTGGAGGGGGTTAGAACTATAATGCTGGAACGCACACACTTCCATTGTGTGATAACTTTGAAAGAGACTGCTCTTATGGAAGTCTGAACGACAAAAACTTCTCGAACGATCTCATTCATCGAAAATAAGGTCAAGAGACCGCTCGTCCAGGTTTTCCCATCTTCCTGATATGCTGTCCTAGGCGACATAGGCAATGCGTGTCCTGCTTCGAAACACTTGAAGTTTCGTTCATTTTGTGAGTCCATACATTCTTTATACTAATATGTCTGCTGCGAAAGCGTATTTGACCTCTTAGCACTGAGTCCAATTAAAACAGATTGTTCTTTGTACTGTGACCTCCTAATTTACCGCGAGATTACGGTCAAGAACGTCTCTGGCAATTTTATTGAATGTCCAATGTGTTAAAAAAAAAGCGCGAAACCTGACACTTCTACTCTGTTAATGCTCCGAATTTAGTGCAGCAAATGAAGCTGAGAGCTGTGATATGTATATTTCATATTCCTCTAATGTGTACAGGTATGACCATTAAATCAGAAAAAAAAAAGAAAGCAAAAGCATAGGCATCTGAAATGTGAATACACAGAACAGTCGAAAGTATTCCATGAAGAAAAAAAAAAAAAGAAAATAAACTGAAACTGAACAGAGAAACAAACAAAAAACATAAGAAATCAGGCAGTTAAAATATTCTGTCTACATCAAAAGCCATATAACTCAAAAATGAAAATCACATTCTGGGAGGAAAAACTGAAGACAGAAGAACAAGAGGCAGACACCGACATAGCAGAGTGGATCACATCAAAAGGCGAACAGGCATCAGTGTGATCGGGTGCATCTTGAAAACAAAGGGCAGAACAAATTAGAGCACGTGACCAGCTTTCGGATATAATGGACGGAGATCCACTTCAGCCAGTCTTCCTGTGCAGGTAGCTTAAGATGATGATACTCATACTAGTATAAATATTACTCACGGCCCTAGGCATACCGGTGGCCATTGTCAGATTCCTTCCATACAAGTGGGAATGGGGTTGAGCTTTAACAGTCCATTATAGAAATTCATGGGAAGCAAAAGTGGAGAGCAGGTCGAGCCGGAGAACCGTGCTGTATATAAAGCCAGTAGTACATAAGTCTGAGTGGCGAAGTGGTTAGTGCACTGGTCTCTCATGGCGAAGGTCGGGGGTTCGAATCCGGCCGACGGCACACCAGTCACCCAGCTGTAGAAATGTTTTCTAACATTCATTAATAAGGATATGTTGGATAATATGTTTGTCATTCTCTGAAATGCAGTCTTTGCTTGGCCTATTCTGTTCCTAATTTCTATTCTGCATTTCCCATCTGAAGTTATCAATGCTCCAATGTATTTGAATTTCTGCACCTGCTTTAGAATAGTTCCGTTTAATTTTATATTGGAGTTGGGGAAGGAAAGGCAGCCAGGCGTGATACTGACCATATCACCCTCTACTGTGCTGACAGGTCAAGGAAAATATGGGCACTGACACCATATCCCTATGTGCCTCCAAGGCATGACAGGGTCACCTTTACCTTACATAGAAACCGACCGGGGTTTGGGGGGAGAACCGCGCTAAAACCAGGAGTACATAGAAACCGACCGGGTTTGGGGGGAGGGGGAGAACCGCGCTGTATATAAAGCCAGGAGTACATAGAAACCGACCGGGGGTTAGGGGAGAATCGCGCTGTATAAAGCCAGGTGGCCATAGAAACCGGGTGGCGGGTGGGGGGGGGGTGGTGGTTTGAATGAGAAGAAAGTACACGATCTAGACAAGAAAATGCAAAGACTGGGAGCCTTTTATGTTGATCCGAGAGCGTGTAAATGATAGCAAATCTCCAGGTCGAAGATGCGATTTACAAATTTCCTTAAAACGAGCAATCCGTATTGAAGACCTAGTTTGCACTCTGTGCGTGCTAACAGACTGGAAGCCATATACTTTCACAAGGCTAGCACTGAAGATAAGAGGATTCGCATGACTGCTCTCTTGGGCGCTCAAGAATGAAATACAGGGCTTTGCTGCGCACGTTTTCTCTTTTTCAGCAATCGAGATTCCTATAGTTCTCACATGATCATGTTCTACAATAAATTCATTCTGTACAGTTTGATCAGAGGTAGCTGATTCCGCAATTTCAGAGATGTACTCCTACGCCTGTAAGAAGCACTTATTCTTGTATGGTTCTTCTTCAGATTGTCCACTTTCACTAGTTACTACTTCAATCCCTTTCAGTTTCAGTTCAACTTATTTTCCTTACCAACCAAATTTGTTCTAACTATGCTGCCTCATGTTAGCCATAAAGGTAAAAATAAGAACAAAGCAATTAAAATAAGTGCAAAAGAAATACACACACACATAAACAGACAGCCAGCAACCTTGAGCGAAACAGAGAAAAATATGGTGGTCCTATCGTGCAGACAGCTTGTAATGTTGCAATAAATATGGCTGGCACAATTTTATATTCGTGTGCACTTTTAGCAAAAAACAAATCTTTTTTTTTCAGTTTCAGAAGTCTGTCTTACAGCAGACATTAGTGTAGCATAGCCTTGTAAGTAATGATTATAGTTATTATTATTATTATTATTATTGTTATTATTATTAGTGAAATGGTCAGGTATATAGTTAGGAGGGTATTGGGTGGCAGGATGGTGGATCAAACGGCGACAAAGAAGGTATAGTTAGAGGAGCGAGGAACGGATACTCGGTACTTCAAAGACCTGATCAAAGGTAAAACCGTATCGATAGATCTGATAGATCGTGAGAGTGGTCCAGTTCTAGAGGTGCGACTTCGCGCGCACATGCAGTAGCCCAGGGGGAACAATTGACCAGTAGATCAAAGACTGAACAGAGAACGGACTAGGTCCCGAAGCAGATAACTTGAAAGAGATGAGGGACTGGGTTAATTGGAGGTAACAATTGGACCGACGGAGATGAAAGCGAATAACACGAAGACGCTAGTTGCGGCCGGTCAGAACTTAGGAATATAAGGCAGAGAAGAGAGGAGAGCAGATGAGGATTCAGGAGGCAGGGGGAGGTGCAGGCAGCTGCAGGTAGACAGATTAGGACTCAGCTGCAGGTAGAGAGAGAGGGTTCAGCAAGAGAGATGTAGAGATAGAGACACAGTGTTAGACTGAACCAGTGTATTAAGAGATTGTGTAGTAATTATTACATTGAAACTTCGAGCACCGAGTTTTTGTTCTATAGTAAGAAGTATGATATTGTGAGACTTTGAAATTATGTGCTTCAAAGAAGAATATAACGAAATGTATATAATCGTGCATATTATTCCAAGTGAAGTTGTCAATTATACGTCTCGATCATGTTTGACATAATAAAATGATGTCAGTGAAATGTTCAGGAGGCTTCATTTGATGTAAAATGTTGTGAAACCTCAAAGTGTGAGGTATTTATGTGTGATGTGATGATAAAGAGAAACTTCTTGAGTAATAAGATAGGACCAAGAACATCTTCTTGAACAATAATAGAAAATCAAATAATCATAAGTGTTATATTAGCCGTGGAACTTGATGCAATATTTGTGCTGATATAGCTGAATCTTGTTTATTTTGTTATCTTCTTGCAACTGTGTCCTTTGTTTTGCGTTGACTGAAGTTTCCTTCTCAAATGAGGCAGGGTATCAAATATCGTTACACTCACTAAAAAGCTGCAGCTTAGAATTAGCTATAATTTTAATACACAATTTATCTTCTTCTTCTTTTTCTTCTTCTTCTTCGTCTTCTTCAGCTTTCTGAGCCATTAATGCTCATTGCTGCAAATAAAGTTCGCCTCCATTCCTCTCTATTCCTAATCTTTTCTCTCCAGTTGGTGACAATAATTTCTACAACTAATGCACAGTTTATACAACTGAGTAATTCCTCTGCCATCTGAAACATTTAAAATGTCAGTTAATTTCATTAAACGTTACAAAGAAAGTAAAACCAGAATATATTTTGTTGCGTGAAGCTGCATTCTGAATCGAGAATGGCGAATGGTTGGTCAAATGTATAATGAATGATGTTATACTGTATAAATCTAAAACACAGTTTTCTGAGAATATGGTCCGTAGATTTCTCCAGGAAATCTTACAGGAGAAAACGGTAAGAACTTTTGAGATAAGTGAATCAAAAAACTTTTTTTTGGGGGGGACAAAAGTGTGTTATACAAAGTTGCCTTTAAGCTCAGAGTCTAGTCGGATTTGTTTGTTATCATACGACACTTAGCGGTACTAGCAGTCCTTGCCACACTAACTGCCGTATAGGTGGCCCCAGAGTCAAATGTTACACAAGTAAAGCCTGAAAGAAAATTCCCAAAGCACTTGGTGGCGAGGCCTACCCATCATCTGGCATCACTCGCAACTGTGTTAGATTTTTCAGAGGTTCATCTCATCTTGCCCTTTCTCTGCAGCTGAGAAGCACATCACGAGTCCCCCCCCCCCCCTTTTCCCCCACACCAACTGCTCGGGAGAGGCAGGAAACGTGATGAGAAGAGATGTACAGCAAAACGATGTTTGGCAAAGCCCATAACTTCGCTTCAAAATCGGCTTCCAAGACGAAATACATCATTTGTATTATCTTACTTAAACTAGTGTGAAATACATCATTTGTATTATCTTACTTAAACTAGTGTATCTTCCCTCGTTCGATGTCTTTGTTTTATTTTCTATTACTGTAAACTTCTGTGTAGTAATACTACTGCATAAAATGTTAGTAGCCAGACTAGCTCGAACGTGAACGAAGCAGATGGAGCTATTAATGCCATAAATAATGTATTTAATTGCTTACCTTCCTCATAAGTACGAGTACATAAGATTTATGCTTGATATAGTTTACAATGGTAACAGGTTCATTCTAGCAAGTCTTGTCTGGGTCGTGTACAGTCTGATGTGATAAGGGGACTGTGCAAGTCTGTTTATGTGTAATCGATGTATTAATAGCGCAACCAGAAGAGCTGTAGTGGTGGGGGGGGGGGGAGACTTATCACGTGTGAACTATTCCATGTGCGTGTTTTGTTCCGTTACACTACTTGGTCTACGAGAGGGAATCCCATAGCTTGAGTTGCTAAAAGTTCTCGTAATTTCAACACAGAACAAATGGAGTAACTAGTACGAGGAAGGGTACATACCTGAATAAAGGACCATTTGTACTGCTAAATTCAAAATAATAATAATAATTTTTCATGGATGTTTAGGATGAGCTTTTAGCACGTTCCCCCCTCCCCTTTTTGGAATCCACCAACCATAGTTACGCTTCAAAACTTCAGCTGTCAAGTTGTATTTAACTGGGTGGCAGCACCGTGGATAACAACACGCGTGTAAACAAAGATTGTATTATTAAGTTACCAGGCGACAAGAAAAAGGAGCAGTAACCCAATGGGGCTTGCAGAAATGAAGTCTGTTACGATCGTGCAGAGGAGGGGGATGCAAAGAATAAATGCAGAAGTACGTATCATTGTCAGTACTTTGAAACAGTCAGTGAAAGGACACAACTCACAGAAGATATTGCTGAACGAATTTGACTGACTTTACGACACGTGATTTTACAACCGCCATCTCCGGCACGCAACTTCGTACATGTGACGAGAGAAATACTGTACCTCCTTTGTTTAAGTGTTACATCATCATCATCGTCATCGTCATCATCATTATCATCATATGCCGTGCCGACTGGCGTTGGCTATTTGCTTCTCCAGAGTACACGATCCTTCATGCAGGCCATCAGCTCAGTTGGTGATCTCCTCTCACACCATCCCGTCAGACTGTCCAGTATCATTTCTCTTGGTCTTCCTCTTGATATTCTTCCTTCAATTTTTTCCTGTTGTTATAATATTTTCAATGCCCCCTCTTCTCATTGCATGTCCTATGAAAGTACATTGTCTCTCTCTTATGTTTTTTTATAAGCTTTTTTGTCTCCCTATCTCTTCTCAAACATTCTTCATTAGTTATTTTTTCTGTCCAGGGGATTCGCAACATTCTTCTAATAAACCACATTTCTGCTGCTTCCAATGATTTTTCTGCACAGCTGCCTATTGTCCATGATTCACTTCCATATAACAAGATAGGTTCAATATAGCATGTTAGGACTCGTTTTCTAACACTCATTGATAAGGATGTGTTGGATAATATGTTTCTCATTCTCTGAAATGCAGTCTTTGCTTGGCCTATTCTGTTCCTAATTTCTATTCTGCATTTCCCATCTGAAGTTATTACTGCTCCAAGGTATTTGAATTTCTGCACCTGCTTTAGAATAGTTCCGTTTAATTTTATACTGCATGTTGGTGGATTCTGTTTCTTAGATATAACCATAGTCCCTGTCTTTTTAATGTTCAAAGTAAGACCTTTCTGTTTACTTTCTTTGGCAACTCTATCCAAGAGATTTTGCGGGTCTTACATACCATCCAGTAAATTTACACTTTCTCTTCTTTCCTACTGCTTCGTCTTGTACGTTCTTGTATAAATAAGGAGGATACCGAACTGTTCTTTTTTTTTTTTTAATCTAATGTCTGGAACATGAAATTGAAATGTCATACTAGATGAGGTTGCTGTATTTGAACACCTATTAACGTCGTTCACTTCAATTTGATTTTTGTAGATCTGCATGCTATTCGCGGGAGTTAACTCCCGTTGACTTCTGAAAGTTTGTGTACAGTCTCTCGGCTAGCCTTTGGAGTTGGTCCTAACCAGAAGGCAGCAGAGTTTGAGGGTGCCTCTTACTCACCTGGCAGTCATTTCTCTGGACAATTGAGGTATTTTATGGGGATAGTGATGCCATTCACTTTTCCATTTCGCTCTCCATGTCGACTGCCAGTTTGTCCGCGCCTGATTATTTGGGCCAGACCTATTTACAGGTATCCTGCATATCTGTAGGATGTTCACCATCCGCTACCTGTGGGTTGTGGGTGGTCGCATCGTAACAGCAATGAAGATAAATGGGAATCTCCCTCTCTCTAAACCCTTCGGGTTTTCCAGAAACGCCTGTCCTTTGCCATTTTTTTCTGCTCTCGCCGAAGTGAGCTCTCTATTGTTCTTCCCCTTGTCTCCTTTTACTTCTGTTCCCCTGTGGTGTCCATCATAGTGCTATTTTTGGTAGTGAGTCGTCAGTCATCCCGAGCACATGTTCCAACCATATGGGAAGATGTGCATGGGAAGATATATATGGGAAGACCAGGAGTTATAAATTTAAAAAAAAATTTAAATCATGGACAGTCTAGCGCGATGGGGTTAAAAAAAAAAATCACCAACTGTGGTGTTGGAAAAAATATCGAGGAACGAGATCTGTGGAGTAGCATGACCGTCAACGTCTACCGGCACGGCACCTGATGATGTCCAGAACATTTGTCTCGATCGAACTGTTAGAATACAGTCCACGAAATGCTACACAGATAGGCAAAACTGTCAGCAAACATACTGCATTTAGTTTATCAAACTGATCCTGATATTACGCAGCTAAGAATCCACTTCATCACTGCCATACTTGATCACGCTGCTGATTATGAGACTTACATCTAGAACTTTTTGTTTTCCAGCTTCATGATGTAGTTTAATTACCACATTTGTAATGTACTAGGGGGGAAAAATCCAAATGCAATGCTGGAACATGTCCGTAACAGTGATCAATGTGTGCTGAAGCTTCATACTGGGCCATGCCGAAGGACTATATCTCACAGAAGCAGTCTCACGAGTTTAGTGTATCTATTTCTAGGAAACGCCGAGTTTTTAATTTTCTAACAAGACAGAATCATAACTTGTTTCAATAACAGGCGCGCTATAAGTCTGTTTGGCAAAGGCAGGCCGATTCTTTGAATACAGAAAAATCCTGGAACTAAATATAAGATAGACTATAAATTTATTATTATAATCATCATCGCTACATTTTGCAAAACCTACCGAAAAATGTTTGAATGATTATTTCGACTCTTGCAGGTGAAATTTACTTTTGCTGTTTTTAAAATAATGTTTATCTAGATATTCCGACTTTAAAATGCAGAAAAAAAATTCTTGTGCATTTAAAGAAAAAAATCCACTTTTTTTGGTAAGAGCGAGAGAGTAAACTTTACAAGTGAAATATAAGAAGGGTACCTTTGGCGTTAACATAAGCGCTACGATGTATAAAATCCATAGGATTATATAAGTATTGACCTCTGTTAATTACCTTTTTTATTGTATAACTTCTTTTTTCTTTTAAGGTAGAAATTAAAGTTGTTATTGGTTATAAGCACTATATTTTAATATCGCTGATTTTCTTTTGATAGGCAAATTGTTACTACTGGCACATTTTTAATAAAGTACTAAAACTAGAGATTTTTATTTATTTATTTTTTAAAAGAGTCGTTGTGTAATTTAGTTTTTCGTATGTTGTAGTTATTTTGTTCATATTTGTTGATAATGGCAATATTTTGACGTAAGGGGCCGAGGAAAGAGGTTAGGGCTGATATGTTCAGTTTTGCTGTTGGCTGGCACTGAAAGAGTATAAAAACTGAAAAAAGTGGGCGTCTTAATGTCAAACTGAATTTTATTTTTTTTAATATCATGTGTTTTTTCTCTTCATATTTTATATTCGACAGAAGCATGCATTTTTAAAACAATTAGACTAATTAACAACAAAAGTAACAAAGACACAGAAATTTAACATATTCTCATGAACACAAAACTGAATAGAGTTCACAACATTATAAGACTAATAGCTCTTTTATTTGTTATAGTCAGTAAAGTTTGGCTCATGCGAGGTTCTTCTCATAACACAGCTAGTTTGAGGATCATATTGCTGGGGTGGTAGGGGAGGTGATGGCGGATCACTGTAAGCACAAGAAAATTCACTGTAACTGGGATGGCTTCTAGTATCTAGACACTAGCTCACAGTTCGTCACTCTGCAGCTTCATGCTTTTAGATACTTGTGACCGCATTCAGCGTTGGGCTCACATCACCACTTAAAAAAAATTTGGCAACATCAGTTGAAAATGCCCATTTTTGAAACGTGCAAGCGGTGATAAAATGTCTTGGGCACATAAGTGCTATTACTCGTGGTTTAAAGATTTACGAAATATTATTGTGAAATGCTGTATAAAACGTTAGCTTGTATCAAAAGATAATCTGTTTATTTTAGTTCATTTAAAAAGAAGCACTCTGGAAAAGATGACTCCAACAAACACATCTTTGGACTGATAGTTTGGGATAAAACTATTTTTTTCCTTTGATTTTCCAATAGCGTGAACCACACCCGCGAGAAAAGACACTGAAATGCTTCATTTCTCGCCAATGTTTGTGACAATTAGTAATTTTAGACATCATCACGTCTTTGTGAATATTGTAATTTACTTTGGATAATCAAACCTAAAGAATGTGAAATATTTTCACGTTGAAGCTATCATATGAAACCGTGCCCTCAGATATTAGGCAGGTAATTAGCAAGATTTTGCAAAGGATAATGTATGTGGATATAGTCGAAAATAACTTCACAACATTTGTAAATATTGCTTGTAAAGTCTATTCCCTTTTTTCCAGATTGTAAAACTAGGTTAGAGCGAAGAAAATTAATCATTTTTACACCTCTTTTAAGTCAGAATATGCAGAGTAAATTATTAAATCACGAACGATAATTTCATTGAAAAGAGTTACAGAGAACTTTCACATATTTCTCATCCATTTGTTTACGTGTTCAAAAGCAGACAACGTTAATGTTTTGTGCATAGTTTAAGTAATATTTTTCGTTCTTTCTCCAGTCGTTTTGATGGGTAAAAAACGGGGCCAGTCCGTTGCATTTTGCCTCGTTATGCAGTAACATGCCACTCCACACAATTCTCAAACTTAATATTTTTAAAACCGATTATTTTAAATAAGCTTCAGCATGTTAGACCAGCAATCTGAAATAGCATTTTAGACATTTATAAATTAATGAAAACATTCATAAGATAAAATATAAATTTTGTATGAAATGAGAAACAATTAAAACAAATAAATGTAGGTATATTACTTACATCATGTAAATGCTAATCACATGTAGAACGAAGAGCTTTTAAACCACAAACAATGGTTTGTATATGTTATTTGCACTTAATGTTTGAAATAAATATTTAGCGTTCAAAGTTTTCTTGAACAAAGTTTTCTAGCTTTCATATTCGCAAAATCAGAGTCTTTTTTTTTTTTTTTTTAAATTTCATGCTCAACTGAAATCATGGCAAGTCCTTCCTATCAACTTTACTAACAACTTAATTTCATTAAAAAACATAGTGCCGTATAACCAGACATTCATTCATTCATTCATTTGCATGTCCCTTGAGGAACTTTTCCCAAACAGCACTCCTGTAGGCCTCTCAGTTGTGAGCAAGATGGCCTGCTGCTGCTGCATCCATTTGCAGATCGTCAACGATGTCTTGCAGCCATCTTCGTTTTGGTCTTCCTCTTTTTCTGTTTCCCATTACGTATCCTTCCACTACGGTCTTCTCTAAATTATCATGACGTTTAATGTGTCCAAAATATTTAAGTTTTCTCTCTTTAATCCTCTTTACTAGCCAGCCTTCTTCAATATTAAGCTCTTGTAGTATAGATATATGTTCTTTTTTGTGTCCACGATATTTGGAGAACTCTTCTGTAGCATTTACATTCAAAGGCATTTATGTGTTTCTCAGCTGTTTTGTTAAGTGTCCAGGTCTCACAGGTATATGTTGCGATGGGAAAGATGCATGCCCTTAAAAATCTTATTTTTGTAGTTCTGTCTGATCCTCTCCATAGATTCTTTATTGTTTTACTTTCTGAAGAGCGATAGATGTCCTCCTTTTAATTTCCCTCATTGTATCTCCATTATTAGTTAGTAGTGATCCAAGATATTCAAAACTCTCCACTTCTTCCAATTTTTCCTCATTGATATATATTTCAGCTGCCTTGTTTGTTTTGTCAGTTGTCATCAATTTAGTTTTCTTTGCATTAAAATAGAGGTTCTGCTTTTCGCTGTTCTTACGGACTGACATAATTAGTTTTTCCCATTCCTTTTTGTGTTGTGGACAGTAACACTGTGTCATCAGTATATCTAATCTCTGGCATTTCATAACCTCCAATTGTTATGGTATCGTACTATTCCTTGTCTACATCTTCTCTAACATTCCTCATTATATTTTCAGTATACAAGTTAAATAAGTAGAGTGACAATATGCACCCCTGACGGACCCCTTGTTTTATGTCAAACCAAGTTGTTGTTTCATCATTTATTCTTACTGCTGCTTGTTGGTCTAGATACAGCAGTGATGTTAATTGTATCAAATGTGTTGGAAATCCCATTTTTTCCATTATTTCCCAAAGTTTCTGGTGTTGTACGCAATCAAATGCCTTTGAGTAGTCTATAAAGGATAAATATAGATTCACATTAAACTCTAATCTTATATTGAATATATGATCTCTTGATCCTCTTCCTTGCCTGAAACCAGCTTGGACCATATTGACTTCTTCTATTTTCTGTCGAAGTCTACCCATTATGATTTTTAACAGAATTTTACTGGCATGACTAATCAGGGCAACAGTTCTGTAGTTTGTGCATAATTTCAGGTTACCCTTTTTTGGCAGTGGTATGAAAACTGTTCTTTTCCATTCTTTTGGCCAAATACCTGATTGCCATATCTTTTTGCACAGTGCATGACAGACTGTTGCACACTCCTTTCCTCCTGCTTTAATAAATTCAGCTGTTATTTCATCACATCCTGATGATTTACCATTTTTCAGATTCTTTATTGCCCATAAAACTTCTATTGTCGGTTCGGGTTCTTTCTCCTCCAATAATAATTCACACTGTTATAACCAGATATCATACAAAATAAAATCATTTGACATTAATGGCAACTGTTTCATGTCTTACCATTGTCCACCGACTCATCATAAACAATTTCCATCAAAACGTCATAAAATTCGACACTAGAATATAGTAAAGAACGAATAACTTCAATTCTATATTCCCGTCGGGTGGTACTTAGTGACTTAAGGGATAGACTTGTAGTGTTTGTATAAGGTTTCCTCTGTGAAACGGACAAGTCTCGTGTGAGTCGGCGATTTCCATCAGCCACTGCCACAGTGCTTCTGATTGGCTCATGTGCACAGCTCCGTTATGATGTCTTTATTAAAAGGCAATGAAAGGTGCTGGCACTGATCGTGCATAAAACTTGTCGATCGTTAGCTTCTCATGCTTACATAATGTAAGCTAATGCGTTAAAAATATATAATAATGTGCAAAGTAAACTTCAGAGTACTTTTTCGGAAACCATGAACATACCCGAATTCTTGGAGATAAGCTTTACCAGAGACTTTTCCCCTTTTATTAAAAATTAAGGTACCATTAATAATTATCTACTTAAAAATGGAAGTCACGGTTGGTCTAGGCAAAAAAAACAAAAAAACTTTTTCTAATCAGGCGTCTTTGTATAAACTGGCGTTAACGAGAAGTGATGCTTATGTCCTTTCGTGTTGCTCTGCCACCAGTTCAACTACGAAGGAACCACATCGACTTGTACCTCGTTCGGTATCACGTTTATATAGTCAGGTATCGTGGGAATGTCGGAAAAGTTGATTTTAGGGGGCGAGGAGGGAAGAATGAGAGAGAGAGAGGGAAGATCTTAACAGTCCATGGGTCATAAGCTCAGTGATAGATTAACCACCACCCAGGTCCTGCTCTTTCCGATCTATACAGTCTATATCTTGATTCCCTCTTGCTGTGGTCTCCACTATTACCGTATGACTTTATATTACGAGGGTCATTTGATAAGTAAGGTTTAAAAAAAGGCTGCCGTTTGTGGAAAAATCGATGTTATTTCTCATCATAGTTTCAATTTAGGGTCCAGCGGGTTTGCAACATTTTCATCCCGTTGACACAGTAGTTTTTCTCAAAAGCTGCGAAATACGAGTTTACGGCAGAGATGACATCCGCATTTGACGACAACTGCTCCACACTCAGCCAAATTTTCAAGTTTGGGAACAGAAATAAGTCACACGGAGCAAGTCTGGAGAATAAGGTGGACGAGGAATCATCTGGAAGTCAAATTAGTGCAATTCTGCCATAGCGACAGTTGATTTGTGGGAAGGCGCATTGTGTGGTGAAAGAGCACGTTTCTGCGCGCCAATCTTGGCCGTTTCTGTTTGAGCTCTTCTTTCGACCGGTCCAACAATAGTCTCCCGTTATTGTTTTGCCTTTCTACAAATAATCAATCAGAATGGTTCGTTGGGTATCTCCCCCCCCCCCCACCTTTTAAAAGAACAGTGGGCATCGCCTTACCAGCCGATGGAACGGTTTTTAGCTTCTTCGGCCACCTTTCACTGCTTAATTAAACTACTGCTTACACTCAGATGTGTAGCGGTGAATCCATGCTTCGTTCAGTCAAGAATCGACGCAGTATTAAAACATCGATAAACACTGCGCTGAAATGTCCTTTCGCTTGCACTTTTGGTCGACAATCAACAAACGTGGCACCCATCGCGCAAGGCTTTTTTTTCTTTTTCATGTGCTATTTTTCATGCAGGATGTTATGAACTCTTTCATCTGAGATGCCTACAGTCTCTGCTATCTCATACACTTTTACTCGCACGTCTTTCATAACCATTTCCGGTGTGGTGACCTTCACTGGGCGTCCTGAGTGCGCTTCGTTTTCAGTGCTTGTTCGGCCACGTTTAAAACTAATTTATTCAGAAATAGTCTTCAACGATGGAGAAGTGCCCATGAACTTCACCCAACTCCGCTTTGATCTGTGAGGCCGTTCACATCTTTAAATAAAAATGTTTTATAACTATACAGAACTAGTTTGCGTTCATTTTTGTTTTTGTTTTTTGGAAGCGACTGCTACCCTAGTTATTTCAAACGGCTGATGAACGTTAACAACTCTTTCCTCAGTCAGTCAGTCATTTGCATGTCCCTTGCGGAACTTTGCCTCCCTAGCGGCTCTCCAGAAGCCTCTCGGTTGTAAGCAACTCCTCCTTATTGGCTGAAATTTTGCATGACGTAGCTTGAATTGTGATAATTGCCAGCAGTGACGTCACTAACGGAACTGTCAAGCCATCTCATATAAATTTACCTTACTTATAAAATGGCCCTTGTACACAGACCAGATAGGTCACGGTCTTTTGGATAACATAATGTGCTAGTACAGCAATAATGGTTGTAAAAGGCCGTCACATGACACAACTGCTTTTTTTTCTTTTTGAGTTTATTTTGTCCCTGACGCCAGTCACCTGTTCAGCCAGGAGGGCAGTCCACCGCATCATAAGAACTTTAGAGAATCAGCTCTGGTCATCTGCCATAATCAACTTTCAGAAAAAAAAATGTTGTCAAGATGGCTTTCTTTGTATGAATTTTCAGTCATGTTGAGAATCTGGCTTCCCCTGGGAACAACTGTGTTAAGAGCACACTTATCTTAACATAGTGTTTGTGAGACAGGGAACATAGATCTGTTTGCTTAAAAACTCTGACCTACCTCTGTAGCCCAGAAACTTGTAGCAATCAACACTAATTGTAATTGTAATTGTTATTTTTGCAAAATGTAATGTCAGGTTGGTGGACGGATGGGGACATGGAGATCTCTGGCGGGGATGAGGGAAGTCTGGTGTGAAACCAATGAATCCAGGACGTGACAAGCCTATGGGTCTTTACAACAATGGCTATCAGAATGATGTAAACAAAACAGAGCCAGTAGACTATAGGTGGCGGGGAATGGATATCGTTGAAGCACTCATCAGATTCCTCATCTCAGAGTCAGAGTGTCTTTGTGGAACTGTCTCAAACCATCTGACATGGAGAAGGGGCTTAAGTACAGCCACCAGAGGCTGGAAAACAAAGTTTTGGCCAGGCCAGCCACACTGTCTTCATGGCAGTCCGAGCAAGACCACAGTCTGTCCGAGCAAGACCACAGTCTGCCCTAGCAAGGAAAGGTGCTGAAGTCGGAGTTACCCAGCCAAAAGGCGCATCGCAAAAATCAGGGTAACACGCATTATCGCTAATGAAATGTCTATATCTACAGTTTTCAAACATGGTGCTCGCCCTGTGAAGACTAACCAGGCAGGTGCAGTGCCGGGCCCCCTGTCTCGAAAGGGTCCACCCAATGCTACTGGAGGTCCTCTCAGTTCGTCTTGTGGAGTCAGGAGACATGAGAGTAGAGCTACTGGCCAAAAAATACAACAGAAGAAAACAGCCAAAACGCAAGAACTTAAAATAATGCAGTGGAATGCTGAGGGTGTCAGCAGTGTTAGAGATGGCTATAGCAAAAGGTTGAACTAGAGAACATACTTTTTGCAGAGCAGGTAAGTATATGCTGCATACAGGAGACACACCTAACCAAAGATGCCGCCTTTAAAATCAGAGGCTACCAGTGTTTTAGATCAGACCGACAGGACAGAAGAAAAGGAGGAGTACTCACACTTGTTAAGAATAACATCAGCGCATGTCAGGTGGGAGTGTACATGGAAGGAGCCGAATACCAGATGATCCATCTAAAAAGTAGTAATACAGATTTCCACCTCCTTAACTATTACTGTCCTAATGACCGCCAACTTGCTTTAGGAACAATCCCACACAAAGAGAGACTGATGGTCTGTGGTGATTTTAACAGTCATTCCCAGAGCTGGGGCTATGACCACATAGACAAGAGAGGAGAGGAAGTTGAGAGCTGGCAGGATGATAATGGACTTCTCCTGATCAACCAGCCAATGGATGCCCCAACATTTTACTCAAGGGCTGGCATACAAAATCAACACCAGATCTGGCATTCCACTCTCCAGATCTGAAGTGGAACATTACACGTGAAGTTGGAAAACAACTTGGAGGTAGCGACCATCGACCAGTCTTCCTGACAATAGAAAATGAACTCCTTAACACCAGTAACCCTCTCCCCAGATGGAACTATAAAAAAGCAAACTGGACAATGTACAGACATCGTACAGGTATCCTGGTGGGACAGCTGTCCATAGAAGGTAAGGATATTAACAGCATAGTGAAGGAATTCAATGCTTGTATCCTTCAGGCCGCTCGTGAAACCATTCCCAGAGGAGCTCGCAGGGACTATAAACCATACTGGTCTAGTGAGCTGGGAAAACTCCATGATGACGTGGAAGCAGCTCGAAAGCAAGCAGAAAATAGACCATGCCAAGAACACCACAATAATTACCAACATTCTAAGGCCAAATTTCAGAGAGCAAAGCTGCAAGCCAGACGGGAAAGTTGGAGAGAGAAAACAGAGTCCCTAAACTTTGAAAAGGATGGAAGGAAACTATGGAAACTAATCAAACAGTTAAATGATGAGAGTACTGGAAGAAGTACAAAGGTTACACTAATAGAGGATGGGAAAACTCTTACAGGTAAGCAGGTAGCAGATCACTTTGCTCGCATGTTTGCACAGGACTGCAACATTGATATCCATCCAGAGAAGGAGCGTACAGTGCGCATCGAGCCACAGAAAGAGGAGGAACAAGTCAGAAAAGTGGAGGTCATGGATGCACCAATCACACGCATGAGTTAGACCTAGCAGTTAGTAAACTGAAACCAAGGAAATCACCAGGACCAGATGGAGTGTCCAATGAAATGATCAAGAACCTGGGAATGGCAGCAATGGGAAAGCTGTTGGATATTTTCAATATGTGCTGGAGCACAGGTAAGTTACCTCAAATCTGGAAGGAAGCAAGCATGGTACCACTGCTAAAACCAGGGAAAAACAGTGATACTGCCTCCAGCTACAGGCCAATCAGTCTCACTAGCTGCCTATGCAAAACGATGGAACGCATCATTGACCTGAGGCTAAAATGGTACCTAGAAAGTGAAAACCTTCTCGTTCCACAACAAGCAGGATTTAGGCAGTACTACAGTACGGAAGATCAAGTGACCTATCTCTCTCAAGAGATTGAGGATGCATTCCAAGAGAAAAACCTTGTACTAGCAGCGTGGATAGACCTGAAGAAAGCCTTTGATAAAGTATGGAAAAAAGGTCTGCTGTGGAAACTAAGAAACTGCAATGTGAATGGAAGACTGTACAACTGGATAAAGTCCTATTTACACAATAGAAGAGCTAGAGTAGTAATGGATGGACACAAAAGCCAGAAAGTACTTCTGCGACACGGTGTACCACAAGGAGGAGTCCTTTCGCCTACACTATTCCTTGTATTCATTAATGACCTGGTCAAGGAACTTCCCTATGGAATCAAAGCAGCACTGTATGCAGATGATCTGGTCATGTGGTGTACAGATGAATATGCGACAGTTGCTACACAGAGACTCCAAAGAGCAGCAGACATCTTGACATCATGGACAAACAAATGGTGTGTAAGTATCAACACAGAGAAATCAAGCACCACTCTGTTCACCCTCTCATCTAAACAGAAAGCAGGTAAGATCTTTGTAAATGAAATACCCTTAAGGATGGACAACCAACCCACTTACTTAGGAGTGACTCTTGACTCAAAACTGACGTGGAAGCAACACATCAACAGTGCAGAAGCAAAAGCCAGAAGAAAACTAGCCATATTAAGAAAATTGAGTGGGACTACATGGGGAGCTAGTGAAAGTGCGCTTCGTTTTCAGTGCTTGTTCGGCCACGTTTTAAACTAATTTATTCAGAAATAGTCTTCAACGATGGAGAAGTGCCCATGAACTTCACCCAACTCCGCTTTGATCTGTGAGGCCGTTCACATCTTTAAATAAAAATGTTTTATAACTATACAGAACTAGTTAGCGTTCATTTTTTTTTTTTGGAAGCGACTGCTACCCTAGTTATTTCAAACGGCTGATGAACGTTAACAACTATTTCCTCAGTCAGTCGTTTGCATGTCCCTTGCGGAACTTTGCCTCCCTAGCGGCTCTCCAGAAGCCTCTCGGTTGTAAGCAACTCCTCCTTATTGGCTGAAATTTTGCATGACGTAGCTTGAATTGTGATAATTGCCAGCAGTGACGTCACTAACGGAACTGTCAAGCCATCTCATATAAATTTACCTTACTTATAAAATGGCCCTTGTACACAGACCAGATAGGTCACGGTCTTTTGGATAACATAATGTGCTAGTACAGCAATAATGGTTGTAAAAGACCGTCACATGACACAACTGCTTTTTTTTCTTTTTGAGTTTATTTTGTCCCTGACGCCAGTCACCTGTTCAGCCAGGAGGGCAGTCCACCGCATCATAAGAACTTTAGAGAATCAGCTCTGGTCATCTGCCATAATCAACACAAGGGAACTTTGCTGCGCAACTTTCAGAAAAAAAATGTTGTCAAGATGGCATATCTTTTTTCCAGGTAGAATCAAATACCCATTTCTACAGCTGGGCTCAGTAGTATGTAGTATCAGCTTCTGCCATGTGAGCCAAGCACACTATTCACTTCACCATTCGGGCAAACAACGAGGCAGGCGTAGTTAAGCCCGATGGAAGGTGGTGATGGGGGAAAGGGGTGGATTAACCACTGCCCACACCCTTAGACTAAACCTAGTAAGGGTCTTTAACCCATTCAATCTATGCTCTCCATTTCCTGCCATATGAGTCAGACTCCCTTCTAGTTGTGACCTCTACAATTACTGGGGCCTCCGAGAGAAATTTTGTAAGCCGGAGCAACCCCCCCCTCCCCACTTATCCATTTTCATGCACTATGGAACCTGCGAAACCCTTCTGACCCACCCTTAAAGCGGAACCTCCCCCCCCCCCAGGCCCCCAGAAAATTATACCGACTGGACCTCACTTTCATAGGGCCTGACTATCACTGTATGACTCTGCATTACATAAATCAAGCACAACTGATACATCACCGTCTTTTGGGGACAACATACCGTGGCTTATGCAGCAAACCAGATATGAATGACTGCTATAATATGTTTTTTTTTTCCTTGACACTGGGCCCTCTGCCTTTCCTGGCCACAAGACTTAAGTGTGTTCTTCCTACTGGTGGAAGATGGGAGCAAGGGCTGTTTCTGTGGAGGTTCTTGCTGTTGATGGGACTCGGCTGCCTGTTTTTCTTACTAGAGGTGTAACTGATCCTGAGGCCCAACCTGACTCTCCACAGCCATGTTCACAGTATCAGGGCAGGTATGCCACCTCTGGGAACCACAAGGAAGGGAAAACAGTTATTTTCTGTAGTACTGAAAAAGGAAGATGTACGAACTTCATTCTCTAAAAGAGAGGACACAGGCCTGACTGAACATTCTGCCGTCTGCTGTGACTTCTTTGTAAGCATTCACCTATTTATTAAAACAGTGGTTCTTAACCTTTTCTTGTCTATGGACCCCACTTCCAGCATGAGAACAGCTGTGGACCCGTCATTAAACATAAATCAATCAAAAGAACCCAGATGAAGCTAAGATTAAAAAAAAAATACAGTCAATCCATTTTCTAGTTCTCCGAACTACAAAAATCCTTCTGTGAACCCCTTGGAGTTTCATGAACCCCAGGTTAAGAATTACTGATACACAAGAATGCTAGTAATACAACTGATACATCTCTCCTAAGCCCTCTTCTAATGGTACAAACAAATAACTTCAGATCTCAAACAGCAATGCTTACTGATGCACAAGAAGTCATCTTAAAAAAGTAAGCAGTAATTTTTGAAAGTAATAGAAAGTGGAGCAGCAAATACAGAGTAAATGTGATAAAATACAGCGTAACTGCAAATACAGAGTAAATGTGCCTTAATATCCAAATCTGATAAAGTGTAAATGTAAAAAAGAGCTGCATTAAAAAGGTACCCGTAAAATAAATAAATTCAATAAATTTATACAAGTATAACTCTTAATCTAATTTTTACAAATGTACTGAGATTTTATAAAAGAATAAGACATTACAATTAGCATGGGAGCAAAGATGTTCAATTCGGCAGTCAGCAACCCAGAACTGACATGTTAGATTCAACGTTAGCAAACCACGGGGAAGGCAGGGATTGCTGTGGTCCCCAAGCTGGTGGAAGTAAGCACCGCACATCCCTCTGCTTTTTAGTTCCACTCAAGGATTTAAAAAACCAGCTGCTATAACCAGATCCTAATCTGACATGATGTTATGCCTCCACATATTCACTGTACTGACTGCAAAGAGCACCAGCTCCAAGGTGATGGAGGAAGAAGAGGAAGGATTAGCATGTTCCATACATCAGATCAGATGGTGCCATGCCGTTAGATAGGGTGGTTATCTCTCTCCATCTCATTCAATCCTCCATTCTGTCAACTGCCGTTTTCCCACCAAACCACGTAGTCAAGCCATCTTCTCCACCTTCTCCGTCTTTTGTCAGTCATGGTCAGTTTTTCGAGATCTTCATGCCTGGTTATGTGTCTGGGAAACTTTCATTGTCTTTTTCTTATATACAGCACTAGTTTGGGATATTCCTTTGCCTGCTTCTTCATTTGTCTTTCACGAAATGTTAATATTACATGGTTCTAAAATCTGAATTTAAGAAAATACTGGAGACACTGTTAGCATATTTATAATTAGCACATACTTTTCATTTAAGATAATATCTGAATGACAAGTCCTGGCTATGCAATTAATTCACTTGCAATTTCTCTTTTAAATTAATGTTTAATGTTTTTTTTATTTAGCTTAATGAGAAAAAATATATTTAATACTAAAATAATAATAACGGTGTTCTGAAGTTAGAACAGGCTGGGGGAAGAAAATAGCTCTGTTCTTCAATATTTTAAGAATTAACACGCCTAAACCAACAAATTCACAAGCAACTGAAAAAAACTTAAAAACTTTTTTTTCCCCAAAACAAGCGTCACAATAAAAACAACCAAATAAAACAGTTGAAAAAGCATAAATAATGTCTGGACTATCACATTTCACATAAAAATTTACTTCATTATATTTCATACATTTATTTTGGTTACTTATGTTTATTAGAAAACACAAGAAATATGATGTAATACATTCAAACTCTTTCATAGAACGTACCAAATATATCTTGAACTACATATATTTTAAGGAGTAACATTTTGTATTCATTACATTAGTGTATGTACTTGTATACTTGATCTATGCAAGCATATGATCAATGATGATAACTCGTAATACATAACATTAGATCCTGGGATGGGAACTGAGTGTTCCAACAGCAACAATGAGAATAGTCCTATCATTCGAAACACTATTTTGTCTCTTCCTACTGTTAACCACTTAATTAGTTTTTTGTTTTTTTTAAACTTTAAAAAAATAAATAACTGCATCTATATCATTTTTAGAGATTCAAAATTTAAACCACAATATAAGCTAACTATAGGCACTGTATTATTTCCTAGCAAAAAATGGAATATGTGTTTATTATAAAGCTGTTTGTGTGGTTGTAGGATTTTTTTGTTTGGTAGGAAAAGAGTAAAAATGACACACAAATTATTACAATTGTGGTCTGGCACAAAGGATGCACAATGGGTGAGAAGTGCGCTTTTCAAACAAAAGGAGCAGTTTGTGGAATGGCTCTGATTTACTCCATTCAACTGCTTTAAAACTGAAAATCCGACACCTGTAGTATGGAAATCACTTCTGAAAATATCTGTTAGGAAGGAGAGACACATCACAGTGCACACTGCCAAGTGGCTCATGGTGCATTAAGAGAGAGAAATGCATTCACAATCACTGTGACTAAATATAGCCTGAAACAAAGATAATGTTTAATCATTCAGTAATCAGATAAGCAAAATTAGATTTTCCTGCAAGACATGATGTAGTCATGATGTAATCAAACAGTAAAAATAAATCTTACTATTTCAGTTACAATTTATTCCTTAAGAGAAAGTGTGAAGTAATCACACAAACTGAATTCTCCCGGGTATCTTGTGGAGCAGATCAGAAAATAAAAATCTTTATCCTTATAGATAAGAATGATCTGTATCTAATTATAATTTATAAAATAATCACGCAACCAGAATTTCCCAGGATGGTTAATGCAATAATTAGTTAAGCAAAATCTTACAATTATCCCGCAAAAATTTTACTTTATTTTCTATGAGCAAAGTCTACCTAATTCTACTAATCACTTATGATGAAATAATCAAATTTTTTAAAAATGCATAATTGGGTAAGTTGAAAAAAAATCTAATTTTCTACTGCAGGAACTGACAAAAGCAAGATCTTATCATTTACCAGCAACTTCTGGTATGGGATCCAACTTCTCTTCACTGGCACAATGGTCAAGAGTCTTAAAGACCTCTCCACCAGTTTCAACAAGAATCGTGTCTGTGACTTTGAGACCATCTTTCATCTCGTTTACTGTGATGGCAGGAACTCCTGCTGCTTTGCTGATATTTTCTTCCCAGATTTCTGGTGCTAAAACAGCATCTTCACCTCCACCTTGATTGTCTGTGACTTTATGCGAGATCTTCTCCCACTGTAAAGCATGACCGTGATAACTTTCCAGCTCTTGCTCATCGGTGACATTAAGAAGTGCTGACATGTAGATGGCCATCAGACTCGCAAATATCAGAATAAAGCCTTCAAATACAACAGGTTTTTATTATATAAGAGACTTAAGCATTACCATATAACAAAAAGGGAAGAAGTTCACTTATGCGCATTATTCATTTAAATTACTTATTAATTTTGGAAACAAATTTATGTAAAATAATGTATTCATAAACTAGTCAGCTTTTGCACCCAGTATAAGCAAGGATAAAGATTATGAAAGACAGAGTAATGGCTGCAGGAAGAGAAAAGACTAAAAAGAACTAAAAAAACTAAAAACAACCCAAAAGGGAGCAAAAAAAAAAAGAAGACATAGATAGTCCCCAAGTTACGAACGAGTTCTGTTCCTAGTTTGTAAGTCAAAATTGCATATAAGTCAGAAAAGTTAGGTATGGTTCATATATGTCAGTTAGTCAAATGTTTGTCTTAGTTTACAGTATACAGCATATATTTCTAAGTATATAAACATTAAAGAAACCAGAGCCGCTGTAGATATGCAATGTTTTGATTGGAATAATATGACAAGTGTTCCACAATGTTAAGTGATGGTGTACAAAGTTTTGCAAGATGTTAAGAGACAGTGTGAGAACTGCTCCAGGATATTAAATGTGAAGTATTCAGAGGATAATGTGACTAGTGTCCTAGGATGTCAGGGATGGTGTGACAAGTGTTCCAAGGCTGTGGGGATGCTAGGAGATGATGAGACAAATGTTCCAGATGTCAGAGAAAAATGTGACAAATATTCAGTATTTTAAGGATGATAATTAAAAAAAAAAGTGCAAAGGTTGCCCTATTATGGAGGCACCTAGGGAATTTGATTATCATCATCATCATCATCAGCTTTCACTCCCTTGAGAGCATAGGCCACAGACAAAGGCTCTCCAGTCATCCCTGTTCTTGGAATTATTCTCTGCTTCCTTCCACGTGTATCCCTTGTCTTTGAGCACTGTAATAATTTCTCTTCTCCAAGTAAGTCTAGGTTTTCCTCATTTTCTATTTCCTTGAGGATTCCATGTCAGTGCCTGTCTTGCTATGCTGGTTAGGGAATTTCATGTTAATGTCATATTTTCCCTGACCTGTCAGCACAACAGACAGTGATGTAGTCAGCATCACACCTGACCACCTTTCCTTCCCCAGCTCTAGAAGAAGCAGGGTATCAATTTCTACAGCTGGGTAACTGGGATGCCTCTGGCTGCATTCAAACCCACTGACCTTTGCCAGGGAGGCTAGTGTACTAATTGTTACACTTTGCCATTCAGCTGCCCTAAAACTTGACAAGACTCTTCCAAGACCTACAAAAAAAAAAAAAGTTAAATGCCAAATATAATGACCAAAATTAAACCTGAGAAGGCTAAACTACAAGCAGTAAATGAAATAAAACATCTTTGAAACTATTTTCATATATATATAGCAGACATAAGTGAAAGAAAAATAAACACAACAAACACATCAAATCTATACTGTTCAAAAAAAAGAAATGCAACAAATATGATGATGTGATTTAAACTGAAGCTTGCTGATCAGAAAAGGGCAAACTACCTGAAACGTTCACTTGGACATCCACTTCACCTTCTGACCTGAATTGTACTCGGCAGATGATTCATGAGCACAGAAAAGTGACACTAGTCAAAACAGCATTTTTGACAATAACTCATGACAGGTTCACGAGAATCCCATGACATTTACTGAACACAAAACTCACTGACCATGTTATTGAATGCCTATAAAAGATTGACACTCCTCGAATCAATTCATTTGAAAATTCAATGCGCAAGTATGGCTCATCTCACTACAGAACAATGACTCATCATCATTGGATGTTTACAGACTGGACAGTCACGAAGTGCAGTGGCCAGACAATTTAATGTGGTTAGAAGCACCATTAGTCACCTTTGGAGATGATTTAAAGAAACTGGCTCAATTGCAGACCGACCGTGCAGTGGAAGACCCATAGTCACAACTCCTGTCAAAGACTGCTTCATATGGCTGCGTCACCTCAGGAATTGATTTGCATCTGCGTCCTCAACAGTCCAGTCAATGACAGCAGCGCATTGAATTTCAGATTAAATGGTCAGGAACTGGCTGCATGATGCTGGTCTTTTGGTTAGAAGACCCTACAGAAGTCCTGCTCTTATGGACTGGCATTACCAGAACAGACTGCAGTGGGCAAACCTGCATCGTCAATGGACTGTTGTGAATGATTAGAGAAGGGTTTGATTTATTGATGAATCATTCTTTCTGTTCCAGCGACATGATGGAGAAGAGTTTACTGCAGAGTCCATGAGCACTCTGCCCAGAACTGCATGGCTGAGGCTCCTCCACAAGGTGGTGGAGGTGTACTGGTATGGGGGAATGATCAATTTCATGGGAAGAAGTGACTTGGAGCAAATTGAAGGACTCCTGAATGCCCAACGATACGTTGCTGAAATTCTTCATCTTCATGTCCTTCCCCTTCTGGCTGTGCCAGGGTAAATTTTTCAGCAGGATAATACTTGACCTCTTGTGGCGCAACTCGCCATCCAGCTCCTCGCTGACAACAACGTCCAGACCATTCCATGGCCTTCCATGTCATCAGACATGAACCCATTAGAACACTTATGAACTCAACAGACAAAAGTCCACCAGCAAGATGTGGCGCCAATCAATCTCTGACAATTGTCTCTTGCATTGCGGGAAGAGTGGGCAGCCATCCCACAACAACAGATCCAATGGCTAATCGGATCCATGTCAAGGAGATGTCATTCTCTGATACAGGCCAGAGGAGGCCATACACCTTACTGAAACAGAGGCCTCAGTCGCAAAGAATAAAAGTCCAAACCAAATTTAATAAACATCATTTCATTGTTAAAGTCTTAAAGTTTCTTCATGCCAAGATTGAAACATTAATTCCGTAAAATAAAATTTTGATACAAGTATGAAATTTGGTGTCCATTATGATTACATTAGTGTTGCGTTTCTTTTTTTGAACAGTATACTCATTCTAGATCTAAATTATAACCAACCTGAAATCATAAAGGCAATCTTGAAGCCCACAGCCTCAACAATTATACCTGTGAAAGAAAAGAGAAAAAAAAGGCAGAAATAACATCTCCTATTTTATCACAATGTTAAGACTATTTAAAACAAAAAGAAGAAACAGCTTTATCAATTTTAAAGCTGCTCCTATTTTTTGTTTTAAATAATCTTAACATTCTGTTACCACAGCTCTACTGCAGTGGCTTTGTATATTTAGTTTTATATATGCTTTTACCCCAAAAATTACTTATATTTTACTGCGTTTTTGTGATTTCTAAACATTTTTAGATATAAATACAGCACAATGCAGAAAGTTCTCAACATTAATGCTAGATTATGTGAAAAACTTTAATTATGGTTAAAAATCTGCACTGGTTAAAAATTTTAACCCTGTATTTAACACAGAGTAATTTTGTATTTCTACCTTGATTAAACTAACTCAATTGAATAGAACTGAATAAACTAACTGCTATTTTAAAATAGTGTGATTTACAACTTAGAAAATATTTTTTAAAAAATTACTCAGTACCATGCCCTATCAGCGTCTTCACAGTGGGCTAAAACAGGTAAACTCGGCATTTACAAATGTAAGGTCTTATCACTGGTCTTATATAGTGCAACCAATATGAAAGGTGAGGGCAAAAGTTGTGACAGTATCTGTAGAAGCTTCAGAAGCTCATATGAAGTACAAAATCTGAGATGAATCCTCATCTTCTGTAGGGCCCATCCATGATTTACTCTGTTTTTTTTTTTTTGGTGTGCCTGTTCACTGTGCAGCAGGTGCCTGAGCATATCATGAAGCAGACTGTGGTCTGGCTAATTTTATTCCAAATTCAACTGGAGCCAATGTTTACAAGTTTAGAAATTACCTGGACAATAGTTATTAACATAAATGATGAAATTAGGGGCGGGGGGGGGGGGAACCACTTGGAAACAGCTGGGACATACACACTAAGAGCTCATATGACATGGTACCCGTATACCACCCTTCTTGTAATACCAAAATAACATTGAAACTGCTGAAATAAACAGAGATGAAGACAATCTAAGACAACATCAATGCTGAAAAAAATAATTAAAAAGTTAAAATTCTCATCTCCATGTTGACTGTCTGCTACTTCCTATGAAGTCTGTTTCAAATGAGACACCTGATGCTGAGCATGATTTGAAAACAGAAAAATGTATCTCTTCTAAAAACTGTGGAGTTGATATGCCAACCTCTCTAACAGTGTTTTGAGCAATAAAAATGTTTGACAT
Source organism: Achatina immaculata (assembly GCA_009760885.1). NCBI lineage: Eukaryota > Metazoa > Mollusca > Gastropoda > Stylommatophora > Achatinidae > Lissachatina > Lissachatina immaculata. The sequence goes on along the minus strand of CM019691.1, from coordinate 25,617,452 downwards.
TTTTTTAAAGATTTCTCCCCCTGGGAACAACTGTGTTAAGAGCACACTTATCTTAACATAGTGTTTGTGAGATAGGGAACATAGATTTGTTTGCCTGAAAACTCTGACCTACTTCTGTAGCCCAGAAACTTGTAGCAATCAACACTAATTGTAATTGTTATTTTTGTAAAATATAGTGTCAGGTTGGTGGACGGATGGGGACAAGGAGATCTCTGGCGGGGATGAGGAAAGTCTGGTGTGAAACCAATGAATCCAGGACGTGACAAGCCTATAGGTCTTTACAACAATGGCTATCAGAATGATGTAAATAAAACAGAGCCAGCAGACTATAGGTGGTGAGGAATGGATATTGTTGAAGCACTCATCAGATTCCTCATCCCTAAGTCAGAGTGTCTTTGTGGAACTGTCTCAAAACCATCTGACATGGAGAAGGGATTTAAGTACAGCCACCAGAGGCTGGAAAACAAAGTTTTGGCCAGGCCAGCCACACTGTCCTCATGGCAGTCCGAGCAAGACCACAGTCTGCCCTAGCAAGGAAAGGTGCTGAAGTCGGAGTTACCCAGCCAAAAGGCGCATCGCAAAAATCAGGGTAACACACATTATCGCTAATGAAATGTAAAGATTTCTTTTTAAAACATAAGCATTTGGTATTCTTCTTTGGGGTAAAAAGTGAAAAAAAAAAATATTCTGTACATTTTGAGTTTACCTGTAGCTTACTAGTCATGTTAGCAATTACTTTTTTTAAACAGATCATTTCTACCAATTCTGATTTCAACTAAAACTGTTCCAGACTACTGAGTCTTCTATCTTTCTACTGCATGAATCTGGATCTTTCATGAATTGTGGCATTCTTACTCCACAGCTTCAATCATAAGATCTTAATAATGACTTCTTACAGCCCAGTAATCCTTCCCTATTCTCTCTAATAATCTGGATTAATATGCTTTAATGTGACTGCTGCACAGTTCATAAAAACTACCTTCACATCAGTGGATTGAAAATGGACTCAAGTCATATCAGACAATACTTGAATGGGTTAGGGAATTAGTTCTGACATTATATTTTTGCCTGCAAAGTGAGGGAGACCACGACATGTTTTCTACATAGTTGCTGGTCCACAAAGAGATATCTGATATTCACTTATAAAGAAAAATCAATGTTACAAGTAAGCTCAGAGTGTACATAATAAATTTTTTTTCACTTTTTCCTCAAAGAATGCCTGCCATACATATATTTTTTTAAAACAAATCTTGAAAAACATTTTCAAACATCTTTACTGTTCAAAACACTGTTAAATCTAGTACAATATATTTGCACAAACATGTGTATATTAAAAAAACACAAAACTTCAAAAACATAAACAGGCTTACTTGCTAATGGTGGTCCTATGAGGTAACCAATTCCTTCTATTAGGGTTATAAATCCAAATCCCAGTCCCAGCTCCCCTACATCCAGTATGTCAATGACCACCAGAGATGACAGAGGCACCAGGGAACCTGTGTAGAGCCCCACCATGCTGGCAAATGCAACCTGCTCCATAACCGTGGCTGTAATAATTGGACTCAGGGCAATCACCACTCCCGCCACACCAATACACCCTAGAACATCATTTCAGATAGCAAGCTCCACTGTGGTGCCTTATATACAACCTAAAAACATTTTAACTCTGTGTGGTTCAATTGTTAAGGTGATCTATGTGAACAAAGCATCTGATACCAAGCCTCACTGGTAGATGAGGTTAATTAACAAATCTATGGTTCTCTAGGAGGTATCATGCTCTCCTCCTACTTTTTTTTTCTTCTTCTGCGCTCAACTGCTAGGTCATCTGGATAAAGTCCACAGTTTTATCCTGATTTTTGCACCATCTTCATAGACTACTTCAGGATCATCTGTTTTTTAAACAGACAAGACTACCAGATCAGCTACTAACATTTAATAGATAAGATTGTCAGATCAACTAGTTTTAATAAATGAAGTTGTCAGCCTTACTACTGTCATTTAACAGATGAGGCCCTTAGTACAACTACTAACATTTATATCAACAGATAAGATTGTCAGATCAACTTATAATATTGTTTTATAGATAAGATTGACAGTCTTACTCATCATCATCACTACCATCATCATCATCCTGTGCCATCTCCATTGTTGGTAATGAATCTCCAGTTTCCTCCCTCCTTAGCCTTGATGGTGCACACAGCCAGACTGTGTTATGTCCTTTCTTGTATGTTATCTTCCCTTCTGCATCTCTGTCTACCTCTCACTCTTTTTTTCTTTCCATTTTTCCTTTTATTATGGTCGTCTTCAGTATATTATTATATCTTCTGATATGGCCAATGTATTTTGTTTTCTTGATCATTACTTCTCTGAGAAGTTCACATTGTACTTGGAGCTGTTTTAAAACTTGTGCATTTATTCTTTGCATTCTTCATGATATATGCTCTGATTTTCTGTAGATCCACATTTCTGCCACATCAATCCTTCTCTCTGTTTCTTGCTTAGAGTCCAGGTTTCTGTCCCATAAGACAGAACAAAACAGATTCTGTCCTACTACTTTTTTGTTTTAATAAATATGGTCTATAAACCTATGATAAAATCCAGAATTTTAAGGTAAGATCCTTCAATCTGTCCATCATGAGTTACCAAAATTGGAAGTATTGGCTCATGCTTCTTCTGGTGTTGTTCTTGAGGTCAATGAAGTACAAAAGAGCTGCTAAAAATATTTACCTGTGTAAAGAACAGCAGGCCCTATGTTACTATCTGTAGCCAACAAACCAGAAAGGAAGCGCCCAAGTATTGAACCTGTACCCATGGCTGTATAAAGTGATGATGCTTGCATAGGTGTGGCACCCTGGCTGGAAAAGTATACAAATATATTAACATAACTACGAATAAGTGGCTTAATCAAAGATTTCAATTCTTGAAACAGAAACAACAAAATTTTATTCTGGCTTGTAACCCATAGTTCTCTGTCTTATTAGATACTGATAGTAGGTAGTTCGACAAGATTTATTACAGACACCAATGCAAAGCATGATCCAAGAACTGAACTCCCCCCCCACTGAAGATCTCTTCTCTAGCCACCATCTTTCCTATATGACTTTTTGATTTACACAAGTTAGTCTCTTTTTGAGGTTTTGGTGATCTTCAGTGCCAATCCTGGGTTTAGAGCCAATCAATGTCAGAGTTTTGCTGGTGCATGTACCAGGGAAGGTGATAACATGTGATGTATGTCCAAATAAAAAAAAATTATCCATTATTCTTGAAATAGAAGCGCTAGAGGAGATAGGAATAAAAATAGTAACCAAGTTACTGAATGACATTTACAACAGTGGTTATATGCCCAGTGACCTGCTTAAATCCATGTTTATAGCACTACTAAAGAAACCAGATGCAAAGGAATGTGATGACCACCAGACTATCAGCCTCTCATGTCACATAACGAAGCTACTTCTGAGAATAATTATGAGAAGAACAAGGAAAAAGATAAAAATGGAAATAGCAGATGAACAGTTTGGATTTGTTGAAGGAAAGGGAACACACAATGCCATTTATGCTTTATGAACACTAATAGAAAGAGCTTTAGAAGTACAGAAAGATCTCTACTTATGCTTCATTGATTACACCAAGGCATTCGACAAGGTGAAACATAATGAAATTATTAAAATATTTGAAGACATCAATATAGACAGCAAAGACCTGAGGATTGTAAAATATCTTTACTGGCAACAAGAAGCAGCAATTTGAGTTGAAAATAGAAGTGGAAAATATCAACCTATAAAACAAGGGGTGCGACAAGGATGTGTACTATCTCCTGACCTTTTTTCTCTGTACAGCGAGAATATTCTAAGAATGATCATCACAGAACCAGACATAAAAATTGGAGGATACAATATTAACAACCATTGGTATGCTGAGAACCAACAAGACCTGCAAAATCTCTTGGATAAAGTCACAAAAGAAAATGAACAGAAAGGCCTCACTTTGAACATCAAAAAGACAGAGACTATGGTTATATCTAAGAAACAGAATCCACCAACATGCAGTATAAAATTAAATGGAACTATTCTAAAGCAGGTGCAGAAATTCAAATACATTGGAGCAGTAATAACTTCAGATGGGAAATGCAGAACAGAAATTAGGAACAGAATAGGCCAAGCAAAGACTGCATTTCAGAGAATGACAAACATATTATCCAACACATCCTTATCAATGAATGTTAGAAAACGAGTCCTAAAATGCTATATTGAACCTATCTTGTTATATGGAAGTGAATCATGGACAATAGGCAGGTCTGCACAAAAATCATTGGAAGCAGCAGAAATGTGGTTTACTAGAAGAATGTTGCGAATCCCCTGGACAGCAAAAATAACTAATGAAGAATGTATGAGAAGAGCTGGAGAGACAAAAAAATCTTGTAAAAAAAATAAGAGAGAGACAATGTACTTTCATAGGACATGCAATGAGAAGAGGGGGCATTGAAAATATTATAACAACAGGAAAAATAGAAGGAAGAAGATCCAGAGGAAGACGAAGAAAAATTATACTGGACAGTCTGACGGGATGGTGTGAGAGGAGATCACCAACTGAGCTGATGGCCTGCATGAAGGATCGTGTACTCTGGAGAAGCATAATAGCCAACGTCAGTCGGCACAGCACCTGATGATGGTAATGATTATCCATACAGATAAAACAAGTACTCCTGTTAGAAATGTATCCCAATCTATTTAATATGAAACTAAGCATGATAATTAAATTCTTTGTTCTTAGTCAGGCAAATGCTACAGAAGAGTTCTTCAAATATCATGGACACAAAAAAAAGAACAAATATATCCATACTACAATAACTTAATACTCAAGAAGGTTGGTTAGTAAAGAGGATTAAACAGAGAAAACTTAAATATTTTGGACGCATTAAATGTCATGAGAATTTAGAGAAGACTGTCTTGGAAAAGTACACAATGGGAAAAAGAAAGAGAGGAAGACCTAGGCGGAGATGGCTGCAAGACATCGTTGATAACAAACAGATGCATCAGCAGCAGGGCATTTTGCTTATAACTGAGAGGCCCACAGGAGAGCTGTTAGGGAGGCAAAGTTCTGCAAGGGACATGCTAATGACTGAATGTTAGTTTGGCAAGACCATCATCTATGCATCCCAGTCACATCAACAGGTGCTCCAATCTCCTCTTCAATATCTCCTTCAGCGCATAAAAACTGATTACACCTATCCTGTGTTGACATACCATTCTTCTGGAGCTTTTGATTGGTTGTTAATCTTTTGCCACACCAAGTTCCACCCCAACTCCTGCATTCTTGATAATAGCACTTCTTCTTCTTCTGCATTTGAGATTGTTGGTCACTTCAGATCCTGATCCCTGTCAACATGGCAAAGCCCGCAGTCCTCTCCAGATCCTGATAGGAGCCCCAAAGCTTTTGCCCCAAGCTCGTGTCCTCTGGCCATGTCTCATGCCTCAGGTCTGCATGGTTTGGGCACTCTTGTAGGATATGTTCTGGAGTCTAGACTCCACTGCCATATGGACACTCATCTGTGTGAGACATTTTGAGTCAATGCAGGTGGCTCAATAGTCTGCAGTGGCCTGTCCTTAGGTGAAAGAGTATGGTTTGCTGATGTCTTTGCAGTTGGTGTATTGGATCTGGTTCATTTGCATTTCAGATTCTTTTTCCATTCGGGATAATAACACTGACTCAGTCAACTGTAATGTATTTTGTCCAATCAGCCTCTCTTACAGCATGGATGAATTCCATTCTGGCCTGCCTTTCCTCTATGATAGCTGAGTCAGCCATATTATCTTCTCTTCCATTTGCATTGACCTTCATGATAATTAACTTCTGTTAATACTTTATCACAGAATGGTGCAGCTGTTGGTAGTTTAGAGAATAAGGGGCATGTGTATTTGGAAAGGGTTGATGGAATTTAAATCCTGCCAGGTGCATTTTTCGTCACAAGCACAGGATTCTCTTTGCAGTGCCACGTCCCTCTCTTTGCTTAGATTTTTTAAAGAAAATGTTAATAGTCACTATAAAACTCACGGGAAAAAAGAAAAACAGCAAGGTTAATTAAAATGGATGGGCCAAGTGGCATGAAAGAAGAAAGACAACTGAATTCGTTGGAAATACCCAGGACTGCTCAAAATATAGAAGAACGATCACCAACACTTAACCAACAATGCACGTAATGAATGACTTAATCAACGGAAATATCCTTTCTTAATTCCCTAGTAATTTCAATGTGAACAAAGATCTATGAGGGTGTAAGATGTTGATCTATGCTTGCTTCATTTTTCTGCTAGATTAAAAAATAACAACATAAGACCTACCTGACAGCAAAGGTTACCAGATAAGTCATCACCGGTCCCTCACCATAAGCCCATAGAAAACAGATGACTAAAAAGACTGCAAATGGCCTTCTTCTTAATGGTCTCAATGAATCTAGTCCTTTGATGACAAGATCTTTCAGACCCTAGAGATATTAAAATTTTCATTCAAATCAATCACAGATTAAGCTATGGGAATCTAATTCTCATCTGTGATGTTAATGTAATGCTAAAAGTCTGGGGATGGGCCTTTGTGAGATTTATAGTTTGGATGTAAATTTCTTTCATTTTCTTTGTGATAAGCCACTCTTTTGTAGTCTTTTGCTGTCAGTTCCTACTGGTATATAATTTACTGGATGATCTACTTTTTTTTCTATTTTTTAAATATAGTTTGTATTCTCTTCAATCACTCATGAATTATAATTTTGTTATCTTATTCATTTCCTCCACTCTATAAAAAGAAGGAAAAAAAAGATTATTTGCTAATCAAGATAATTTCTTCCTCAATTCTTTTTTCCCCAGTGTTGTGGATATGCAGTTGTGTGCTGCCTCTATGCAAATCCTGAGGCAAAAACGCATTACACAAAATGAATGAGACAGCAATCAACAACTTACAGTTGGCAAATCATAGGTATTCAAGGCCCTTTTCAACTCTGGAAACAGATATCAATCTGGCCAAGTGAATAAGGATCCTAATGGACAGACGAACAAGGTCCTAAAAATGCACTGAGGCAAAGTCTGATGTATTGGGCCAATAAAGTATGTAACTGTGACACAACACAACCAATGTTCTTGTGAGAGTGACCAACTAAGAAGAAGATAAGCAAACCCAACCCTGGTAGAATCAACCATGAAAAGAGCTGTCCAGCAAAATGATTCTCTGCAAAACTCAAATCTAAACTAAAATCTGCATGCTTAAAAATCGTCTTATAAGAAGAAAAGCTGCCATTTTTATTATTACTATACAAAATATGTGACACAGATAAAAGGGATTAGGAAGACAAGCTATAGCAGGAAACAAAGTAAAACTATTTATTTCTATACCTGTTAAAATGCACAAATATTTAGAAGTGACAGACAACATTTTTTTTTCTAATCATTAAGGTCAGTTTAACCCTTTTTTTAAAAAATACCTTTTCCATAAACCATTCTTTATAAGAAATAATTAATCAAAATGCTAGAGAAGAATAATTACCTTTTCATGGGTACCAACTGTGCTGGAAGATTCGTATCTAGCCAGGTCATCCTTAATGATAGCCAGACCTGTAGGGTAACTAGCTACGCTGCCCATGAGTGTGGTAATACTTCTTGATTTTAACGGATATCTTGGTGCTACAGCATCTAAAGGCTGTTGTTGAGACACCAGAGCTAATGATGCAGATTCATTGTCTAAGCCTCCACCATGAGAAAGATTGAGACTTCCACGAAAGGAAAGTCGGAGGCTGCTGCGGCTCATTGAAGTATAACGTGAGAGAGAGCCCAGAGATAAACGATGGGACTGAATTTTACTGTGTGCTAGTGGTCCATGGATACTTGCTGGTGATGAAGGTGATGTAGGGGTAGTATTCTCAAGTGTCAGGTCTGAAGCTGCTACGGTGTGGGTAATGCTATGACATGAAGAATCGTACATTTTATTACTCAAAGCTTGCTGACTTGGTGATGCAACTGTTGGTGAGCTGATGGTTTTTGGTGTAGCTAAAGGACTCGCAGATGATGATGTATGCTGTAAATCTGCTATTCCAAAACTGTGATTGAATTCACTTTGAGCAGCGGGGCTTGTGAAGTGAGACCTTGGATAGGGCCAATGTAATGTCAGAGATTGGCTGGGACAGGACAACTCATGCGGAGGAACAGATTTTATTAGTGGAATCTCACTGTCTCCATTGCTGATTTTAGTGAAGTTTCTAATCATTTTGAGTCGTTTTGCTTGACTGATTTTATCCAAGCCACAAGCACTTGTTGGTGTAGAAGGCAAAAAGTATGAAGTGATGGTAGGACGAATCAGCGTGGACGCTGGTACAATATGTGCACTGCTGAAATGCTGATACTTCGGCACATTACCAGTTAATGTATAATGGCTAAACGAAGGAATGGTAGGAGGACTGTGCGTTTTTGGTGCTGTTATTGAACTTGTAGATAAAGATGTGTATCGCAGGTCTCCCAGGCCTAAGTTTCGACCAAACATGTGATGCTGAAAGGGAGTAGCAACACGAGATTTTGGAAGGACATGAGTTGCTATTACTGAGTGATCAGATGAGGAAAATTCTGGGTTAGGACTTATTTTCAGTAATGGAGTCTGTAAATCTTCCTTGCTGTCCTTATTTATATTCCTTGGGACTATGAGCTTCTGTCCATGGTCATTTTTGCTCATACCATTTAAAATGACTTGGTTCTGTTCCAGAGCTACATCAGTTTGTCTACCAGACATTTGATGAGATTCTTTAACTATAGTTTTTCTTTCTAAAGCTCTCATTCTTTCAACTGGTGATGGACGCAACAACAATCCCAAGATCACATTGTGAGACATCACACCAGCCCAAATCAAGTACATTCCGCTTAATCCATAGTGATCCAACAAAAGTGAAATAACCGCTCCACCTGAAACCATGCCAACTCCAGCACCAGTGGTCATTAGTCCGCATGCAAGGCCTCGATATCGGTTGAAGTATTGGCCTACTGTCACAGTCATAGGGCTAGCAATGAAACCAGCTCCAATGCCTGTTAGAGAGAAATTTAAAAAAAAAATAAAACATCCTTTCACTATACGAAGGCACAAATGCATTCACACCACAACAGATGTACTGGTATTTTCATAGCAGTGTTGCTTTTATTTCTTTTTCTCAACATAATGGAAGCAATGTCTGAAATCTCTACACTAGTAATGTGTTAAAGGTTGCAGGTCATACAATCAAAGTTATCCACAAAGATGCGTAAGCTGAAACCTGACCTTCCAACTGTAGTCGTTCCATTATCATCTGTCCCAGAGCATACACCATGGAAAGAAGCAGATTGTACACAAATAACTATTCAGACTGAAGTGAAAGGTGTGCAGAATGGCGAGATGCAAAGCAGTCTTGTAAGATCAATGGCCACACTTAGTTTGCTAGATGTGACACCTGGATATGTGTGTATACAGATGGATTTGCATACAATGCCATAAGGAATGGAGGGGCAGGAGCACATACTGAATATCCAAACAACACTACTGACAAGATTTCCATACCCACTGGAAAATACCGCAACAACTATGATGCAGAAGTTAGGGCAATTCTTGCTGCAGTTGAAAAACTATCAGACTCCAGAATTGATATGTGCCCCATAGTAATTCTCACAGATGCAAGATCAGTACTGGAAACTCTTCAGTGCAACAAACTACAAGACCTTAAGGATGCCTTGTCAAAAACTGGCTTACAACACGAAGTCACTTTGCAGTGGATTCCTTCCCACTGTGGGATACCAAGCAATGAGAAAGCTGACTGTCTGGCCAAAGAGGGTGCTGAAATGGAGCAACCAGACATACCAATCACCTATAATCAGAAGAAAAGCATGATAAAAACCTACAGGAAGCCACAAACACCACCACATGATGACTATCACATGCTAAACAGAAAGGAACAAGTCACTATTTTCTGTCTCCAAACAGGACACAACCAACTCCGAAGTCATATGTATACAAAGTTTAAGGTTGGTACTACTGCTCTATGTACATGTGCCCATTGCCCCAAACTGTGGAATATATCCTCCAAAATTGCACCAACTACGAGACACTGAGAAATAATTACTGGCCCAGTGAAACCACTAAAGAAGATAAGCTCTTTGGTTCCATACATGAATTACAAAAAAACAGTGAAATTTATCCAAGAGACAGGACTGCAGATACAGACAGACAATGCGAATGAAGAAGAAGAGTCCATAAAGATCAACTTCTCATATAAAAGGATATTGCAACATTAATACTACTGCCTCACTAACAAGGTCAGGAATCCAGGTTTTCCATGGTAATTTGGTATGGAAAGACACCATAATCCATTCTCAGTCTGATCTGATTGCTTTATTTAGAGCCGTTCATAATCATCATAAAAAGTTATTAGCTTAGTGCAGCAATTCCCCCATGTGGTGGACTCTATAAAGAAGCCCATGTACAACCATAAAGTAGGCATAAGAAAATTTATGATAGATACCCCTGTGATGTCTCACCTCACTAAATTTGGCATAGAAGCAATCAATCGGTTCCAATGATTTATAGACACTAAACATCACAGAAAAGAGCAGCTGGGCAGAAGAGCTAAACATATGACCCATGATACGTGGTGTGTCTAGAAAGTTCAGTGAATGGTCCAATATCTCAATGGCAACATAGCCCAAGTGTGTGGCATGCATATGGTTATACAGAGACATGTCGGGAAGCGTCACGAAGTGTGGAGTACACGTGACCGACATGGTAAACCTGCTGTGGGCAGTTGAATGTAGTCAGTGTGAGAAGTAAGGCCACAGTGCAATGGAGCAATAAATAAACATCAAGTTCTGCTACACACTGGGGAAAATGGCAACGGAGACACATGAAATGTTGCAAGTGTATGGGATGGAAGCCATGAGGTGAAAATGTGTTTACGGCTGGTTCAAATGGGTAAGCAGAAGATCTGTTCCCAGTTTGTGCTGCACAAGCTGACAGATGAGCAGAAAGCAAAACGAATGGAAACCTCTAGCAATTTCATAACCATGTGTGACCAGGATCCAACCTATCTGCAAAAGGTCACAGGGGCTGAGACCTGGTGCTACTAGTTTGATCCAGAACCTTCTGTTTCCCTACCTGAAAAACATCACGAAAGGCACATGTTTTGTGGACGTGGCAGCAATCCAAGAACATGTGACAGCAGTTCTGCAATCAATTCCTAAAGAAGCCTTTGGTGACAGTTTCTATAAGTTTTATCAATGTTGCCAAAAGTGTGTTGTGAAGGATGGCAATTATTTTGAAGGCCATTCATTCATTCATTCATCTGCATGTCCCTTGCGGAACTTTGCCTCCCAAACAGTACTCTTGTAGGCCTCTTGGTTGTGAGCAAGATGGGCTGCCGCTGCTCCATCCATTTGCAGATCATCAACGATGTCTTGCAACCATCTTCGTTTTGGTCTTCCTCTTTTTCTTTTTCCCATTATGTATCCTTCCACTACAGTCTTCTCTAAATTATCATGACGTTTAATGTGTCCAAAATATTTAAGTTTTCTCTCTTTAATCCTCTTTACTAGCCAGCCTTCTTCAATATTAAGCTCTTGTAGTATAGATATATTTGTTCTTTTTTGTGTCCACGATATTTGGAGAACTCTTCTGTAGCATTTACATTCAAAGGCATTTATGTGTTTCTCACCTGTTTTGTTAAATGTCCAGGTCTCACAGGCATATGTTGCGATGGGAAAGATGCATGTCCTTAAAAATCTTATTTTTGTGGTTCTGTCTGCTCCTCTCCACAGATTCTTTATTTGTTTTACTTTCTGAAGAGCGATAGATATCCTCCTTTTAATTTCCCTCATTGTATCTCCATTATTAGTAGTGATCCAAGATATTCAAAACTCTCCACTTCTTCCAGTTTTTACTCATTGATACATATTTCAGCTGCCTTGTTTGTTTTGTCAGTTTTGAAGGCCAATAAAGGTAATTTGTTTGTATCTTCTGTTTTGTTTGTTTTCTGATACCATTCACCAAACTTTTTAGACACGTCTCGTATTTATCAGAAGAAAATGAAACAGTCAACTGAGGCAAGGAGATCTATCAAATTACAAAATAAATTCTCACCTCCAATCATGCCGTGTGTCAAGATTAGCTCAGAAATATTTCTGGCAAAGGAAGCACCAATAAATCCTGCAGTGAGAACAATACTAGCACAGAACACAGTAATTCTGGCGCCAAACTGATTCAGAACAATCTGAACAAAAGGTCCTGTGAACACAAAACATTAAAAAAACAAAGTGTATCTAGCAGAAAAAAAAACACATAGTTATTCACATTTCACATCTCATACATTCATTAGACTGATGCCTCAAAATAAAATCTTCTGCGATGTGGAAGAACAAAATGTTATGAAAATACGAAGTTATTATGTCATATGTTATACAAGCCAACCAATCAAAAATTATATGAAATTATGCTGCTGGCGAGATTCTTCAGCTGCTGTGCGTGGAGCGGGGCTCCTCCCGGACAGTGAAGAAAGATGCGAATGGGGTTGCTGCGCGGCACCAATGTAGAAATGGTGAAAGAAAGGATTAAGTGAAGTAAACAGTGGTCAAATCACGGCACCTCTGGTCTGGAGGTCAGCTACGTCCTTTGTGCACTCATACTGGGCGAAATGCCTGAACCGGCTTAACCTAGAGGTTAAGACACTGCTGGCAAGATTCTTCAGATGCCGTGCGTGGAGTGAAACTCTTCCCGGCCAATGAAGAAAATGTGAAAAAGAAATTAGGGTTGCCATGCTGTGTCGATGTGAAAAGGTGATGGAAAAAAGTGAAGATTAGTCGGTATGTCCAGTGGTCTCGCGGCGAGAGCTACTCATACCACAGCACCTCTGCTCTTGAGGCTGGCCACATCCAATATAAACCCATACTGGTGAAATATGCCTAAACCGGCTTACACCAGGGGTAAAACTTGATGGCTACGAATGTCACGGTACCTCTGCTCTAGAGGTTGGTCACATCTAAACACGCCCATACTGGGATAATATGCCTAAACTGGCTCAACCCAGGGGTGAAACTTACTAGTGGCGAGGATTCGTCCTCCTGGACAAAAGCTCCATCCTGGTCGCAACTAGGAAGGGTAGTGGCCACGACCACAAAATGCTGAAGTTGGAGACACTGGACCAGTGCAGTCTAGATAGGCAACCACCTCTCACCCGGCAGGGATGTATGCATATCCTAATCATGCTGAGGTTTTCTGGTAAGAAAATCCAACGCTGGAATGGATGGGCAACCACCTCTCACCCGGCGGGGATACACATGTATTCCAAAACAAGTCGAGGTTTTCCGGTGAGAAGTCTAACTCTAGATTAAACTGGTGCAAAGAAAACCATGGTGTCACACATTCCCGCTTCTGAGACCTACCAAGAATACAGACTCAAGCCCTGCGATACTCTGAACCTCTTGTGGTCCTCTCATGGATCTCATGTGGTCCCTTGGAAGACCACAGGACCTATAGAGGACCACAGGAGTAAATTCAGGAGGATCACGGGGTGGTCTTGGTGGTAGAAGCGAACGAAGAAGAAGAAGATATGAAATTTTTTTTTAAAATGGTTTTTATTTAAAACTATAAATAACTTTTCAAAATTTTTTTGGTGAGTGTTAACAAAAAATTATTTTAGGGAAAAAAAGTACCCTCCTATCATCAAACAACAAAAACACTCTCAGAGCATTGCAAGTCTCTGTGAATGCTCACTATTGTTGGATCTATAGTTTGTCAGGCTTTATTGGCCCTCAGTCTGACTAGCCCTATTCCTCATGATGTAACAGCATGCAGAATATGGTGCCCAGAAACATGTGCATTATGAGTTTTGGCTGATGTGCATGCATACTAGAAATAAGTGAAGATGTACAGATCAATAAAATTTATGTAGAAGCAGTATTGGCATTAGGATTTTTTGAACTGGTACAATTGTACCTGTCGTTTACTTTGCATGAAGTACTTTCTGAAATATCAGTTTTCTCAGTACAAAATTCAGTATTTTAAACTTTTTTTTTCAAATGTAAAATTAAACACATTTTACAAACATCTGCAGGAAGCAACCGTTTGCAGGAATTTTTAAAAATTTGCGCTGAGATTTAATCTTGACAAAATGCTCACATGCTAAACCAAAGTCAAAACTGGATCATGCAAATTGAACATCATCAGCCTATTGACTGATTATCCTCCAACCGATTTTGTTGTTTGCTTTTTACTTTGTTTTTGATAGCATAAACCGGTTACAGTAACCGATGCCCTCCAAAACTTTTGGTTTTTCTCTCTTTTTTAAAAAAATTTTTATAAATCAGTAATTTACTGGTAATTGCAGGCTAATGTAATCACTGGTAGAAGCACACCACTGTACAATATATACCAATATATGACTATATATATACATATATCACAGCTTAGTAAACAGTAACAACATGTCCAGTATATAAAACAACTTCTTCAGCATTCAAATATAAGATCATGCTAAAACTGGAGCTTTGACATCATGGTGGAATTTGCCATTTAATCCAAATTTTTCTTATGGCTGCATAACTTCTGCCTCAAGTTAAACACTTGTAGCAAATCTAACAATGTACATCTTGCACTATTGGACTACTCCCATAGTGTATACTTTAGAGATCAGATTCTGTTCTCATGCTGATTTTCCTTGTGTAGGATATTTTAAATTCCTAGAGATGACCTTACAGTCTGCAACAGCCTATTCAACATAGTGCACAGAACTCACCAGCCAAGCACATGGAACACACAAAGACAGATCCTACCCATGAAGCCTTTGTTAAGTCAGGGTCAACTTCTCTTAAAATAGCTGGGATCAGAACACCTGGAACAGTGTCAATACATAATCATGTGATATATATAAACTGTATTTTTTTGTTTTATTGGTTATATCAAATTTTTATAATCATAAAAGATACTATCACACTGTTTTTGTGAGACTTTGACAATAGACAGAAATGGATGCAATGTACACCCGGATGGCCAGGACAAAAAAAAAACAAAAACCATCTGAAGTTCTCAGAGAAAGTTCAAAGTTCAAAATTCAGATTCTGGCTTCATTGCATTCAGGACAACCCCATATATGCTCAGCCACATGCCACAGCATCTACCCAAGACTATGTTTGCTAATAGTCGCTCTCAAAAGTTGGTTGTTTACTATGCATTTTCTGCTACACAGTTCAGATTGTCCTAGCTCCAGCAGTCTCTTCACAGCTACATTGTTCTTCCATTCCCGCTCTTCATTTTCCTGCAGTCTGTCCAATACAGCCTTAGCAATATTTCTCCTTGTCCACTGTCAGTCTGCCATTTATTTTAGCCTGTCCAGCAAGTTTGTCTGCCACATCACTGCCATGTACTCCCGCATGTCCCAGACAGTACAGCCACGTTAGGCTTGTCACAGTTGACTGGCTTAACAGATGAACCCATTCTTTTCGAAGCAAATTCTTCTCAATCTTGAAGCATACTCTGGAATCCGCCACAATGAAACCACTAACCATATCATGAGCAATTAACCATTCCATTGCTGCCGACACAGCCTCAATTTCAATCCGCATGCTTGAAGTATTCAATGCCTCGAGCCACTACTCTTCCATTTCGGTAGGCAACAAAACCAAAACCACTTCTACTGTTCTGAGTCACTGAGCCATCTGTATATATTACCGTGTCGGAAGACCCACAGTGATGCTGAATGAGATCTTGAACCCAAAGTTCAACTGCTCCTTGTGCCCAGTCTCTACATACATGGGCCTTCTGTATAATAACCTTTGTTAGCTGAGGTCAGTCCTGTACCCTCTAACCAGTCATCACCTTTAGGCACTTCATCTCAGAGAAGATCTCAGAGAAGTTACATAACAATTAAAACTAGTTAAAACTATGAGGGAAAGGCTGTCAATACTTTAAGGGTTTATAGAACTTAAGAGAACCTGATAGAGGCAAAAGCATCAAAATTGATAGTAAATGTTGTTTCTCTGATAGAAGACTGTGGATTCTGTCACTGGTGCTATTGTCATCAAGTTGTAAAAACACAGAATATCTGCTTGGTCTGTGAAGCAAACTGGATTACGCTGACATTACTGTTAATGGTAAAAAGGTAAAGGTAAAATTACTGTTTCTGTGCAATTAAGGCATACTGGGGATATGGTGTTAGGCCCGTATTTCAAAAGACCTTCAGCACATGAATGTGTGCTGTGGTTTGTATAACACCTGGCCATATTTACCTTCCCAGATTTCTCTGGCAGCTATTTTTAGAGGCTGGGCGGACCCTGGTGCCTTTTTTGGTGTGGTGGTGGTACCAGAAAACTTCCCCATTGCTGGGACTTGAACCAGGTACCACCAGATTAGTAGACCGAGTCCCTAACCATTCAACCAACAAGGCTATTATTACTGTTAATGAACATGAAGGGAAAATAGGACATCAAGTATAAACCAATTTCATGACTATGAGGATCTGCTTAACTTACAATGAAAGAAAATTAAAACAAAAAAAAAACACACACACAAAAATCCCTCCAAAAAACCATAAGAAATCCTGATAACTGTTAGAAAACTCAAGGGATTTTTAAAAAATTTTATGGAGGGTGAGAGAAAAATATCTTAATGAACTGACCAGGTGGCAAAAGGAAAGAAAGGCAACAGAAGTGAGACTAGAAACATTAATTATTGAGAATAAAAATGGAAAAGCATAAATGATAACACCCATCTGGACAGCAAGTAATGAATGAATGGATCTCATAACACATAATTATTTATATTACATGTATTTATATATAAATTTAGGCAATGATAACTTTATATTTTATCAGCTACATTAGCTTCTCTTTCATGGTTTGCTCATAATTTGTCATGACTTTTTTTTCTTCCAGACTGGCTAGTGTGTGGTAGAAACTTATGAAGTGATTTTAAATCATATGTGCACAAATGAAAATATTCATTTCCATATTTGTGTGTGTGTGTCAGGATGACATTGTAAAAGAACTGCTGTTAAAAATGAAGGCAATAGTTACTGATGATCAAGAACAACTGATAAATAAGTGTGTGGAGCAGCCAATAACATGCTGGTTTTTCAAGAGGGGTCTATGTTGTTAACTCTATCACATAATCTTGAATCAGTCATGAAAACCTGGTACCTGACACAAGTGCGAAAGAAATGTATGCAAGGTGAAGTACATCAGAGTAAACTGTACATAGGGTAGTCAATGTAAGAAGGGGAAATAAAGACATTCAAATAAATTCTCATGAAAAACAAGTTTTTTTTTATAAGTGATTTTGTCCAATCTGAATGAGATGAAACAATATGACAAAAGCTTTATTAGTTGCTGGCATGACAGTTTACTACATACAAATGAAGAGCTCTATGTATGCAGTCAAGGCAACTTGCATGTATGAGGGTGTCAAAAAATATATAAAAGATCACAGTTATAATTTATGTTTTGCTGACCAGCAGCATAAATCGTAGATCCAAGGAGAATATTGGACAGAAATACTGCCATGAGGATTGTCCAAGCCCATCCTTTGTCCATATCAGGGGGGTCCTTGAATGCAGACAGGCTTCTAAGATCAAGGTTAGACTTGCGATCAACATCTGGTTCCTGATTGACAGGCTGGCTGAAATGGGTCAGTAGTAAAAAAAAAAAAAAAGTAAGACTGGATAATTTAAAACCAGAAAGCAGACATTCCATTTCTTCAGCTACCTACAGAAGGGCTCACCAAAATTATATAATTAAAAAAATACAACACCAATAACAATATACTCATGGAAAAAAGTAAGTGTGCAATGCTTTAAAAATCACCATGAACTTGCTCAGGTGATGATTGAAATAAAATTGTTTGATTATCCAATAACAGATAAAATGATAATTTTCAGGCCAGTCACATGTCACAAAAAAAGTGAAAAAAACTCACCTAATGTGGCTCACCACCCCAAGAAAAGAAAATCAGAGTTTCAATATTGTGTCTGTCCTCCTCGGGTAATTATCACTGCTTGACACCGCCTTCTCATCGAACCAATGACACACTGTATCAATTATTGAGGCATGTTATTCCACTCTTCTTGCAACGCTTGGGCTAATTCTTGGTGGTTTCCAGGACGACTGTGTCGTCTTTGCAACCTGGGGTCCAGTTCATCCCAAAATATGCTCGATAGGTGACATGCCCGGTGAAACTGGTGGCCATGACAAGACAGTAATCTGACACTGTTGAAAGTGGTTCCTGACCAAATGTGCGACATGTGGACGAGCGTTATCCTGCTGCAGTATCACACTTTGTCCATTAGCATCCAGAAAAGGCATTACGTGGCGTGTAATGATTTCATCCCTATATCGTAAACCTGTAAAGGCTGCCATTGAGGAAGACTAGGTTTGTTTGGCCAGCATAGGAAATTCCTTCCCAAACCATTACACTGCCCCCTCTCCTCCTATCCACCTCTAGCACACAGTTATTCGCAAAGCGTTCTCCTCTTCACCTGTACACTAAAGCACGCCCATCATGGCCTTCCAGACAGAATCTGGATTCATCAGTGAATAGGATCTGTCTCCACTGATGATAAGACCATGCCACTTGGTGTCTGGCCCAGTTCAAACAGGTTTGTCTGTGGCAAACTGTCAGTACTGTCTAACTATTGGCCTATGAGGTAAGAGATTTACCTCTCTGTGTCTGTTCTGCACTGTCCTGCCCAACACACGTCTTAAACCTGGAATGTTGGTGGCAGTCTATGTTGCCTCGAGAAACTTGTTATGAAGGTGCATGAGGTGGATGCAGCGGTCTTGGGCAAGGGTGGTAACTCATGGTCTACCGCTTCTATGGCGGTCAGCAATGAGACCATTTTGGTTAAAACGACTTTGAAGGTGTAATATTGTGTTTCTGTGAACATTAAAATGTTGAGATACTGTTGCTACAATTGATCCAGCAATTAACATACCAACAGCTATTTCTCACTGATGTTTGTTCCATCTTGGCATGATGAAAAAAGATGTATGTTGGAATGACACTACTCCTTTCTTCAACGATTACATGAAGAGATCTCTGAGAACAGAATTAAACAAATTTCTCTCATTTTATTCATGGTCAGTAACCAATCATGGATCACTGTGGATGATTTCACTGGAGCTGTGGTTATCTCCTCATGAATAGTGCAATCAACTTCTTGCAGCACAAGGAAGTGGACAACACTCAGACAAAACTTTGTGCCAAATTTAAGTTCATTTCACTCATGACAACGTGATTGGTGCGCTTGACACCACCGCACACTTACTTTTTTCCATGAGTATATATTATATCAATAACAATATATTATATGCATATATATGTATGTATATATATATAAAATGTAATATATATTACAATATATATATATAATAATTAATGTAACCTAGCAAAGAGACTATGTTATTTCAAAGTAATTTTTTCAATATCTTTCACAAATAGGCTCACAGTGAAGCTGAACCACAGCTATTGATTAACATTGGCAGGTAACTTACTTTCACTGTCAAAAAAATCATCACAAAGACTGGAGTCCTTGGACAATTGGACAAGACCCAACCACAAAGATCATCAAAACTTACAGAAATCTGCTTGAATTACTGGAAAGGTTCAATTCCTTTGGATTTATAGTTAGACTACCTTACCTCTAAACAGGGAGATAGCTGGCTATTAAAAATAAACCAGCTTACATAGCAAAACAGCACATTTCCTGTTGCAAATAGTAAAATGTTATCTCACTAAATGTCAATCCACTCCATTTTGTCTGGTTGTGCATGAGTAGCAACCATGCAAACACTGACCCTGTAATCACAATTCCCATCATATGTGAGGTCCATGGTGTGATTTGTTTTCTGCAAGGAGGACACAGTGCTGGCAAAATTCATCATGGATTCAAAATTCATAACGGATTCATGCATACAATGATAACATTATGAGTGACAGTTCTGTGAGAAACTAGTGGGATGAAGAAGAAATTCAGGGATGGGTTTTACAGATGTGCAATACGATTGGGGGGAGGCAACAAAGATAACACTCAATTGTAACTGATGAACTCTTTCAAAAAGTGTACCAGGTCATGTGTGAAAAATGTTTCATATTTTCAGATTTTTCTGATCAATCTCCTCCAACTTTAAGGACTATTCTGATTTGAACTGAAACTGAGAGAATAGTTATCAATGAGGAACTCATGGATGGGGTAAACAACTGACTGGATACCCTGGCAGCATCATTCTTTGACAAGGGATTGCAAAACATGATGCAACAGTACAATAAGTTTCCTGAATTTTGGTGGTGACTATATGAGACAGTAAACAATTATGTATGTAAGTTTTATATGTGTAATAAAAATTTACCTCCATAACTGATTTTTTTTTTGTTTCAGAGGTTGATTTTGGAATACCCCTTGTATTTAAGTTTTAAGAAAAAAAATGAAATTTCCCTCTTCATAAAATAATGAACATCTAGCGGCAAAGGAACATTGTGAATAATGGCATGAACACATTCCTGGGAGATGCCCAACTCAGTAGAATGTACCGCTCAGTCAGTCGTTAATCCTCCATTATTGTGTCATGGATTCTGCCGGTGGTTTCATCGGTGGTTACCGTTCTTGATCTTCCTGGACGGGGATCATCTTCCAGACTCTCCATTCCATGTTTGAATTGAGCTGCCCATTTCTTCACTGTGCTCTCATTGAGAGAGACTTTGCATAAGGGTGCAATGTTGAGTGAAGGGAAAGTGAGAACCAAAACTGTAGACAAAAGAGACAAGACTGGACCCTGCAACACAAACACTGTAGTTACTTACCCATCATGCAAATCCTGGATGCCAACCAGGAAGAAACACCACCACGAACAGCCGTAATAGCATATAAAGTATATGAAGGGTACCAAAAGAAAAATGAAACGCTATTGGTGACCCTGGACCTAGAGGATGCATACAACCAAGTGGATTAAGCTACTTTACTTACACTGATGTTGGAACTAGGCACTGACACATGGCTTATCAAATGGACAGCTGCAGCACTCTTTAAGCAGAACTGTGGCCATGAAATATAGATCCTGGACATCCAAACCAACCAAGATCCATCTTGGCCTCACTTAAGGATCCCTCCTCTCACCAATATTGTTCAACATACACACAATGAGACTGGTTCAGTTGAATCAAACGGGCCCTGATTGGCTGTTAACCTTTGTGGACGATATAGCAATATATGCATGAGGTCGAAACTGCCAAGAAGTGGCAAACTTGGTACAGAGACAAGTGAATCTTGTTACAACATGATGCAAAGATCACAAAGAGTCAATTAACCCAACAAAAGCCAAAACTACTATGGTGTTCCTTGGATAACAGAACACCAAAAGCTGAAATGCAAGGGATGCACTGTGAAAATACCTGTACAGAAAGATGTCATACAAATATCTGGGGATTATCTTCGACAGGCAACACATGGATGAGATGATACTGAAAGCAAAGAAAGGCATAGCAGCATTAAAAATAACAGCAAATACTGATCTATCACAAAAAAACTCTATTCTAAAAAATGAAAGCACTGGTAATGTCAAGATTTGAATATGGCATCGGCATGCTCACTTTATCAACAATCCAAACAACCCGACTGGTGAGAATTCAGAATGAAGCAATGAGGATAGTTCTCAGATGCCCCATTAACACTGGTGGATGACATGTGAAACCTAATGAACATACCAAGCATGAAAACTCAACATAAATATGCTCAAGTAAAAGAGTACATATGAATTGAGAGCCACTAAAAAAAAAAAAGATTCAAACATGAAAAGAATTAAACAAGGTCAGTCATAATTAGCAGAGGCTGAAAAGACCATGAGGCAGATATGTAACCCTGAAGCAATCCCCATGGGTACCCACTGGATTGATGCCGGAAAACATCCACACCTTACCAAAGTTGACATATGGTTCAGTCGAGAATGCCAAAATTGGGCAGCAGGATGAGCAAAATCAGAAATCAAAGAGTGAATTATTAAGCACTCCGACCCAAGTTACCGTATAATATAAACAGATGGTTCGATCACGTGCAGACAAAGGAGCGGATAGGGATTTGTGGTTTATCGCAGCGGATGCCCCATCATCAGCAAGTTTGGAGCCTTCACCACAACCACATCCAGCATGAGGATGGAGATTCAACCAACCACTTTGGCTGGCAAACCAGCAAGCATCACGAACCATAATATTATCAGACTTACATGCTAACAAAAAATCAAAAACAAGATGATGCGTCACAAGTGGTTGGCCAAACTAAGAGTCATATATCTCCTTCCTAATATGGATTACTGCCCAGGACATGCCTGTATCAAAGACAATGAAATGGCAGATCAGCTGGTAAACAAAGGAACAACCCTGGGCAACCTACAGATGAACAAAGCAGACATTATAACAGTCACCTTAGTAAAATTACAGGGAGATGAGCAAAAGGAATTTGAATGCAGAACCTGTCACCAAAGACTATGCAAAAGGGGAATAACGAAAGGCAGTGGCAGACATTCAGAACTTTGCAGAAAAGATCAAGCTGTGTTCAGTCAGTGTGCCACTGACACTGTCATCCAACAAATACTACAAACAACACTGAGGTTAAATGCAGAGCACATATGGGAATGTCCTGAGTGCAAGGAGCCCAAACTCTAGGTCAGCAGCAGAGCATGGCCGCTTCTTCAAGTTCAAGCAAATCTAATACTGGCATTAGCCATAAGAGTAGCTGCTCAAACAAAATGATGCACACTAAGTTCTGCATAAGCTAACATTTACTTGCTTCTAAACCACATTCTGAGATGAAAAATGGCATTATATTCTTACTTCAAATGTTGAGTTTGAGTAGTTTACCTTCCCCCCCCCCCCAACCCCCAACTAATGATCACTTGTCTCTTGTGGAAAGCTAAGTGGTTTAAATCCCTATCACCCAGCTGTAAAAATGACTGCTTCTCTGAAGTTAGAAAAGGAAAAGACCTTTATAGTGTGCCAGAAGGTCAACAAAAAATATGAACATCATATTCCTATATGCATCTGCTTTTCACCTACCACTGACAATGATGTTTTTGAAGACAACTCTTAGATGCCATGGTTTTCTTAATTTTCTGAGGCACACATAAAACAGACAGGTCATAACTCTTCTGGACTGCTGCAATACAATGCTACTTTCACAACATGAATCTCATTAATCCCCTTCTCATTTACTAATTACAGCAACACAGCTTATTTTCAAAGAGATCTTTGGAGAAACAAGTTAAATCCTGACCCCACTACAGTTAGACTCAAGACCTCTGCCTTTCTAAAGTAATGTGAAAACGTATACAAAATCTCAGCACCCACCTTACAACAAACTGCAATGTTTTGAGGAAGGCAGGGTTTTCTAGAGGGCCAATGGTGTCCTGGTTATTGATTTCTGGGCTGTGTGAGGCTACTTCTGAATGAGAGCCAGGTGCTCCTTGAAATAAAGGACTTGCATCAGCAAGTGGCAAGTTCTTGGCAGCAGACGTAGCTTCACAATCTCTGGCCAGCACAGACTCATCCACATTGTGAACTATGAACTCCTTGTGTCCATCGTTCACCTGAACAACTTTTACTTCTTCATCTCTTTGACCACCAAAATTATCACCCATGGGATTCTGACAGGGTTCTGTGTCTGTATTTGCTGTCTCTTCCAAACATCTTGATTTTTGTAAATTGCATTGACATAGCTGCCCACTTACTTCTGAAAACTTTTTGTCTGATGGAGTGCGATTCTCGGGAGGCTGTTCTTCTCCTCCAGCACCATCTAACGTGATAGTTAAGCTCTCACCTACAGCCAGGACCGACAGCTTACCTTCGCCAATGTTTTCAATTTCCCCATCATTTATGAGGAGTATATTGTTGTATTTATCAATCAGAAGTAAAGGTGTGTCAAGGTTTAATGTGAGCGATGATGCCAAACTGTGACTAAGCTCAAATCCTTTCATGTCATCAGCAAAGGTGGCTGTTTTGTTTGCATCTCCACCCTTTTTGGGTTCATCAGACTTCAGAGCTAAAGTGCAAGAGCTTATCTCGTAATAATCTCCCTCCATCCTTTGGCCATCTCTTTTCTTTTTCAGGTCACTATTATTCACAATGGCAATTTCCGGACCAATATGCAGTCCATTATCTGGTTTCTCATCCATTATGGTCACCTTTAGTACCGATGTCTCTCTTTCGTAATCAGATACCAGGCATTTGCTTCACATAAATTATTGCACCTTCATACCCAGAATTTATTTCCTTTTAACTTGCTGTTGCCTTTCCCACATTCTAACTTTCTTCTGGTATCAACATGTGGCATCAATCAATCAGTACTAGTCTCAGTTTTCCAGTGGTTGGTTGATCAATGACCATTCCTAAATGAAAAAAAAAACGGTGAAACATAAGGCAATCATAAAAATGAAATGCGCTGTGTGGAAATTAGGCAGTAGAGTGCGGAAAGTGATGTGAAAGGCCGGCCAAGAAAGTTGGCAAATAACATACTGATGTAAGGAGTATGAGGAAGTTAGTCAATAGCAGCCTGTGTGCTCATATGGAACCTTGTGACCAGCTAAAAGTGCACCCTACAGTTGATCCAGCTGTAAAAATAGGTACCTGACATATTGGTATTGTAGAAAATAGCCTCCTAATATGGAAAATACCTACCTGCAATGTCAGGCACACCAGACTGTACAGAACACATTGTTGTAGTGAATGATGGGGGGGGGGGAGGACATCCTGCAATAGTCAATCCCAAGAATACAGGACATCAGAGAGTGAAGATGACAAAAATACTGACACAATATGAACCCTAAACCCACCCCTATTTTAAAAAAAAAACCCTTAAAAGTTACCCATCTCCCAAAACGAAACTATGAATATGAGATGGGTAGTATAGAAGATAGTTCATTCTTCTTCTACATTCAGTTTCATATGTTCAGCCATCCACACAGAGATGCTTTGCTTTCATGAAACTCTTCATTAGCTGCAGCTCTTCATGCATGAACCAGTTTTCCAACCATACTCTTTTATTGTAGCCAAGTCTGGACGCTGTACAATACAATCTGTAGGATATATTCTGGAGTAGTGGTGATCTTTTTGATATATGTGGGGTTGGGTTTAGGCGGCATTCAGTTTGTGTATATGACTTTTTACTCTGCAGAGCTAGAAAATTGTGGTCTGCTGTATTCTATTTAGATTTCTGATGAGATCTGCTGCCTCAGTGCAGAATACAATATATCTTTTGTGTATAGCTTCAAGACTTATCTTGAGCTCTGCTACATGCTGTCACATTTTTCTCACATTTCTCCTTGCGACATTTCTTACACATGTTATAACCCTTGCACTCAACCACGAAGGGCCATTGTTATAAGCCTATGCCTTTCAACTACTCTCAGTTTCAGATACAAATTTTTACAAATAGGAAACAACGAGACTTTTCCACAAAAAGGTAATAGAACACAGTACTGTATACTACTGTATTCTCAGCAACTCAGTGAATATGCTCAGGAAGACTGAGTTGGGTTGGGTGCAAGAGCACTGATTGGAGTCACTGAGAAGATTACAGTTGACAAAAATCTGTTTCATTTTTGTGCCATGTCATGCAGGGGTGAGAGGCAATGAACAGACTTGCTGGCATAGCTACAGTGGAAGGTGGACAGGCAATGGTCCGTGCCTATATCCTGAATGCACTCAGAGAAAAGTTAGTCGAATCGCCGATTCAAGCAGCAGCCCTGAATCTGCAAGCATGAACAGATTGCTGGGACATAACGTGATACATGAAGTGATCAAACAAAAGCGCTACAGTGTGAAGCAAAGAAGACTGGTTAATCAACACAGAACCAGTATTGTCAGCCGCCAAACACTGGTGGAAATATTAAGAAGATGGGATCGTAGCATTTATGAACTAATAGCCCGACGTGCGATGAGGATGATCCATCGACTAAATATATTATATACTATGTTCTATTTCAGTTTGAGAATTTGTTATATGAAACAAATGTTATCGTACATCACTTTTAAAGCCAAATGATGAATTCATTTCTTGCTTCCGTACAGACCTATGGAAGTCAGGGCTGCTTCTATGGTAAACGACTAGATACAACAATTCCTAGAATCAGTTACGTTGTTATTCGCCTACCGCTGACTTGTAAACACCGCCGTCATCTAAAAGTAAACTCCGGGACAGAAGATCTTGCGCATTTATTTTTCATACTTTCAAATATTTTAAATACTCAAATAAATGTTAAATACTTAACAAACTTTATAAATTGCTGTTTATTTTGTGATAATAAATACTTATTTACAATATCTATCTTCTTTTCTGCGGTAATTTATCAATAATGCTGAGAAATTGAAAAAAATACAAATGTGGCCAAGGGGGCCTGTACTCTAAATTCCTCGTTTGGAAACATTGATGTCTGCATCCATGTAGATAACAGATCGTTAACTGGTTGTATTTTATTATTGGTGTGACATTTTAGCTGTCGCGACACAGTATTTTCAACTTTTTAGGATTGCATTGCTTAGTAAGCTGGGCTATTTACATTTAATTACAGTTGTGTATATATTCAATATAAGATTAATAATAGAGAAATGCAGAGAGTTTAATGTGAATCTATATTTATCCTTTATAGACTACTCAAAGGCATTTGATTGTGTACAACACCAGAAACTTTGGGAAATAATGGAAAAAATGGGATTTCCAACACATTTTATACAATTAACATCATTGCTGTATCTAGACCAACAGGCAGCAGTAAGAATAAATGGTGAAACAACTTGGTTTGACATAAAACAAGGGGCCGTCAGGGGTGCATATTGTCACCCTACTTATTTAACTTGTATACTGAAAACATAATGAGGAATGTTAGAGAAGATGTAGACAAAGAATATTACGATGCCATAACAATTGGAGGTTATGAAATACCAGAGATTAGATATGCTGATGACAGTGTTACTGTCCACAACACAAAAAGGAATGGAAAAACTAATTATGTCAGTCCGTAAGAACAGCGAAGAGCAGAACCTCTATCTTAATGCAAAGAAAAGTAAATTGATGGCAACTGACAAAACAAACAAGGCAGCTGAAATATGTATCATTGAGGAAAAACTGGAAGAAGTGGAGAGTTTTGAATATCTTGGATCACTACTAACTAATAATGGAGATACAATGAGGGAAATTAAAAGAAGGACATCTATCGCTCTTTAGAAAATAAAACAAATAAAGAATCTGTGGAGAGGAGCAGACAGAACCACAAAAATAAGATTTTTAAGGGCATGGATCTTTCCCATTGCAACATATGCCTGTGAGACCTGGACACTTAACAAAACAGCTGAGAAACACATAAATGCCTTTGATTGTAAATGCTACAGAAGAGTTCTCCATATATCGTGGACACAGAAAAGAACAAATATATCTATACTACAAGAGCTTAATATTGAAGAAGGCTGGCTAGTAAAGAGGATTAAAGAGAGAAAACTTAAATATTTTGGAAACATTAAATGTCATGATAATCTAGAGAAGACCGTCTTGGAAGGGTACATAATGGGAAAAAGAGAGGAAGACCAAGGCGAAGATGACTACAAGACATTGTTGACGATCTGCAAATGGATGCAGCAGTGGCAGCCCATCTTGCTCACAACCAAGAGGCCTACAGGAGTGCTGTTTGGGAGGCAAAGTTCTGCAAGCGACGTGCAAATGAATGAATGAATGAATACAATTGTGTTGGGACAGAATGCATCCACTTTCTTGGAACGTAATGAGAAAACAAATGTGTGAAAATAACATGTACTTTTTTTAGTGAAAGATTCTAAACTTATGAAGCATATCACATTTAAGATGCATACAGATAACCGGCAAAAATTTACAGAATATGAAACATTTATACTTATCTGGCACGGAAGATGACCATGATCAACAAAGTGGTCCTTTCATCCAGGCTAAGAACCCACATCACTGTGAGGTGGTACACTTATCTAGTGGCAGCCTTGCCGGTGTATAAAAAAATTGTATACAAGCTGCAATGAGAAATACTTTCTGGGAGTTATTTTATGATGAATTATATGTGCTTTGCTACAGAAGAAAGCTACGCATGTCTTTAGAGGGATAAAAAAATCTGTTACAGTGGCTATTTGAATGTTTTATATGTTATGAAATTTGTTCAGGTGACTTCAGGAATCAGATCCAGGTGAAACAAGTTCGTGTCAATATGCTTTAAGTATTCAGGAAAATGATGAAAGCAGGAGTAGAATAGTTAGTTGAAGGATCATCCTCCCTGCACATTGGATGATTAGTCCATAAGTGCTCCAGTCCCATCTTCAGTATTTCCACCATTGTTTGGTGGTTGATGATACCAGTTCTGTGTTGATTAACCAGTCTGGGGACCTTGGTGGTTAATCCATCATTTATAACAGCAACTTGTATCAACCTGATCACTAAAGGAGTGTGCATGACGCTGTGTTAAGGAAAATTGCTGTAAAAAAAAATGGTAGAATATATGTGGGAAGCTAAACAAACTATGCTGTGCAGACACCAGCCAGGGAATTATGGGAAGGCAGTTTTCATTTAAAATATCAGTTCTGTGTGAATGGAACTGCATTCAAGTTCATCTCGGGTGAATAAAGTAAAATTAATTTTGAATAACACAGCAACTGACAAGCAGCTTGTTTTTTTATTCATGACATGAGTTAAAAAGTATTTTTATATTCATTTAAAAAGTATTTTTATATTCATTAAAAAAAAGTATTTTTATATTCATTAAAAAAGTATTTTTATATTCATTAAAAAAGTATTTTTATATTCATTAAAAAAGTATTTTTATATTCATTAAAAAAGTATTTTTATATTCATTAAAAAAAGTATTTTTATATTCATTAAAAAAGTATTTTTATATTCATTAAAAAAGTATTTTTGTATTCATTAAAAAAGTATTTTTATATTCATTAAAAAAGTATTTTTATTTTCATTAAAAAAAGTATTTTTATATTCATTGAGAAGTTATGTAAAATCAGTAAAGTGATTTTAAGATTAAAAAGTCTTTGCATGTAATACAGTTAACAGTTTATCATTTTTGTTGGCAAATATATTTCTTATATTTTAGAGTGGATGACAGCTTCACATAATACATGCAAAGATGTCATATGATGACAGGCGGTGGAATAATGATGGATATGCTGACTTTCGTGGACCACATAATTTTCCAGGAAGGCCTCCGTTTAGGGGACAGATTGGAAATATGCACCCACCAATTCCAAGCAATCGTCCTTTGGGACTTCCATCACACCAGCAGTCTCAGAGCTATTCAAAAATACCTGAGACACCTTTTGCTCAAGGTGTCAACAGTTCATATTTTCCCCGGCAGCTACAGCATACAGAGCTTTTGAATCGTCCACCACCACCACGACCGCCAACTCCATTTTCTAATCCTATGCCATTTCAAGGTTTCCCAGTACCTCCACCAAATAATATAACCCCAGTTCCAGGTCATCCATTACCTGCTCTTCACAATGCAAATCAACAGAATACTTTATCAGGTGTAGATTTCAAGCACAGACCACCGCCAGTGCAAGTACAGGGTAGTTCATTTCAACAAATTCCCATCCGCCCTCCTTATCCACAAGTTCATCCCTGTGGCTTTCCACCTAACCATTATCAGCCTCCACCAGTTAGCTACAATACAGGAGATTGTAGTGATGTAGGACCAAAAAGCCATGACAGAGAATTAAGTGATAAAGAAATTGGAGCCCAGAAACTTGAGAAGTGGCTTCAGAGAGTTGGGAAGTTGAAGAAATTGCATTTAAAAGACCTACCTAAAGCAAAATCACCTGAACAGGTATATTTTTTTTGTGAATCTGTGTAATTGTGGACAGATGTTAAATTTGAATATGCACTTTTTATTATAGGAGATAGTTTTTTTTTTTTTAATGACAGAAGATAATTTTGAAGCAGGTAGAAGACAGTTTTGAAGCAAGTAGTTTAGAAGATAGTTTTGAATCTAGTAGCATAGAAGACAGTTTTGAAGCAAGTAGTGTAGAAGACAGTTTTAAAGCAAGTAGTGTAGAAGACAGTTTTGAAGCAGTTTGTTTAGAAGATAGTTTTGAAGCAAATAGTATAGAAGATTTTAACTAGTGTTAACCTATAGTCTTGCTTAGCTTTAAAAAAAAAAACGTTGAAAGCAGGGACACTACTTACAAAATGAAGTATTCACTTCTGTATCCAGTTTTCCCTTTTATCTTTTATATCTGAACATATGAAGCTGTGGGAGTCTCTAGATGATCTGAAAACTGTGGCTAGGTTGATCACAGATATGTCAGTCGCCCTGGAGGAAATGAAGTCTGCTGCCTCTTCAGCAACCACTGCAGCATGGGAGACTATGACTAAAAGAGTTTCAGACCTGAAGGTAATTAGTACGACTCAGTGCTCATGGTGTTTTCTTCTTCTTCCTCCTGCTTTTCTTCCTCCTACTTCTTTCTCGTTTCTTTTGTTCCATATCCATCTTTTTCTCCCCCTTTTTCATGTGCTACTTCTGCTTCTTCTTCTTCAAATTTTTCTTTATTTTTCATTCTTATTACACTCCTCTTCCTTATCTTACCTCACTTCCTTTGTCTTCTTCACGTACTTCTTATGCTTATTCATTTCCTCTGCAGTCTTTTCTTTTGTCCCTTCTTCTCTTACCCCATCCTTCTACTACTACATAAAAGTATCAGGTAATCTGAGTGCTGCAGCTGTTAATCATGTTTATGCGTGTGTTTTTTAAATTTGGTCTTCAGACAGTGATGATATAGCATATAATATAGATATATGACTTGGCTGACTTCTTCCAGTTTCATTTCTTTAGCCTCGGGAGTCTTGATCCCGAGGGAAGAAGGAAAGAGAAGGCAACCCGAGACCTGGTGGAGAACGGTAGAAGTGGAAGTGAGTAGCATGCAGCACAACTGGGGCACATAACAAAGGCTGGCTGTGGACTGTGAGAAGTGGAGAGAGTTTGTTGCTGCCCTGCAAGACGCCACAGAGCAAACTGGGCGGTTATTGCTTAGTCGATTGCCAACGAAGGACATGGTTGGATGGGTGTCTTGATATTTGCTCCCATTAATTTGTTTTTCATAACATTTAGACTTTTGTCTCGCTGTTTTAGATATTTGATTGAGTCTGTTGGTAATATTTGTAGCATACCAGTAATGCAGTGTGTCATAAACATAAACATGGCCTGTGTGAATGGTATCTTTCATTTATTCAGGATCTGCATTTCTAACTAGAACTGTTTAGACTATCAGAGGAACTGTTTAGACTATCAGAGGAACTGCTTAGACTATCAGAGGAACTGCTTAGACTATCAGAAGAACTGTTTAGACTATCAGAGGACTTGGGAACTTTGTTTACTGTCTTAGTTCTACCTTTTAACGATAGTATAAGTTCTAATTCATCAGAAGTGTTATAGAATGTTGTGTATAATTAAAATGAATTTTTGTTGAAAATATTTGTCCTTGTTCTTACTGTCCAAATATTTATAGGGTCTTGGCCTTGAATGCAGAATCATGCTCTAGTATCTGTTAAATATTTCTAGAATCAGTTTCATGGTCTCATACAGCTATTCTGGTGTTTAAAGGGATGGACACTTGAGCTGATGATAGTTTACTGTTTCATAATGTAACTGTAAAAAAGGGGCCTAACTCTGTTGCTGGTCCTGGGAATCAGGTTCATTACACTCGGGGCATGCCCATTCATGTCCGGCCTTTGACATCAGGATTTCCTTCAGTGTTTTTAAGGAGATGACTCCAATGTTTCATTAGGGTATGCATCAAATTTTTAAAAAATGTTTCAATATTTTTTAAAAAAACCTCATGATAGAGTGGTTTTTGTGTGTGTGTGTGTGTTTTTTTTTAAATATGTCCGAAATTTTACATCAGTTTTTTTTTTGCAGATGAATGTTGTAGGAGTTTTAAAAAGTACACACAAAAGATGGTCTAGTTTCAGGCCATGGCATTAGTTGCAAAAAACTTTAGCCTCAAAACTATGGGACCGCCAGTGTATTAAGAGTAAATCTAAAAAAAGAAGCACCCTCTTAAAAGAAAAAAAAGATCAAATTGTACATTTTTTTCTCAGTTTGTTTTCAGAATGGATAATAAGAGGGTACGTTGTGTTTTCTGACTTGTGCAGAATTTATCAGTAATTTTTATTAGATGTCAGATGTCAGCCACGCAGAGCTCCGCAGGCGGGCTGCTGTTGGTTTTGAAAACTGGCTTTGGCGAGATTCTTCGGTTGCTATGCGTGGGGTTAAACTTCTCCTGGCCTGTGAAGAAAAATGTGAAGAGGGCGCCCTGCTCTAGAGGTTGGCCATGTCCTGTGTGCTCCCAGACTTGGAAAATATGCCTAAACCGGCTTAACCCAGTGGTACAAACTGACACGTGGCGAAGGTTAGTCCTTCTCGACCAAAGCTACATCTTTGTAACCACCAGGGATGGTAGCGGCCGCAAAACACCAAATGCTGAAGTCGGAGACACCGGACCAGTGCAGTCTAGATAGGCAACCTCCTCTCATTTGATATCCAAACCACATTGAGGTTCCGTTGAGGAAAGTCTAACTCAAGGCTAAACTGGTGCAACAAAAACCATGGTGTCACGCAATTCCGCTTTTGTGACCCACCAAGAATGTAGGCCCAAGCCCCTTGATGTGACCCACCAAGAATATAGGCCCAAGCCCCTTGATGTGACCCACCAAGAATATAGGCCCAAGCCCCCCGATGCTCTGAGCCTCCATCCTAAATGAGACTTCTCTCGAGGACCACAGGAGTAAGTTCAGTAGTATCACAGGGTGATCTTGGTGATAGAAGCAAACAATGAAGGAAAAAAAAATCTTATAAGGAAGATGTCAGGTATGCTGGCCCAGGCCCAGTCTATATTGTATGTAGTGACCCATACAAAAATGTATCAATAATTTCCGTTACAGGTAAGGTATGCTAGCTCAGAACCAGTGCTACATTTTGTTTAGTGACATGTACAAAAGTATCATTTCTGTTACAGGTAAAATTTGGCCGCCTGGAATCAGTGCTGGATGAAACCTCAGTGTTAGGTGTAGAGAAGAAGTTGTCCAAAGTTCGGCATAGAAAGGTATGGAAAGCATCAAAATGTTAGTACTCAGTCAATACTTTTACATGCTGTGTACAGGTTTTTTCCCTTGAAAACTGGCCATTTCTTTTTGTCTTATTTTATTGATTGATGATCAGATTTTATTAATGCGGTTTTTTTCTTTGGTGGGTGCCTGAGTAGTTAGTGTGTTTGTCTCTCAAGCAGGGGTTGGTGATTTAAGGTTCCAATCACTTGGCAGTGGAAATGGGTAGCAGCTTGCCCTGTCAAGGTGGGGAAGTAAAGGCACCCAGGTGTGACACTAGTGACACTGGACTCACTGCCCTTTAGTGTCTGTCAGGTCAAGAAAAATATGGGCACTAACATGCCACATCCCTAAGTGCCTGCGTGGTATGATAGGATTATATTTTTTTTTTATGTGGTACTTACTCCAAAACTGACTGTTGACTTGGTGGTCCTAGTGAAATTCATCCTACCTGGGTCCTTTCAGTGGGCACCAAAGTTCTTAGCAACAAATAGACAGAGTGCTTTAATTTATCTCACAGCTCCAGGTCCATTTGTCTCACAGGTCCTAGTGCATTTGTCTCACAGGTCCTAGTGCATTTGTCTCACAGGTCCTAGTGCATTTGTCTCACAGGTTCTATTACATTTGTCTCACAGGTCCTAGTGCATTTGTCTCACAGGTCCTAGTCCATTTGTCTCACAGATTCTATTACATTTGTCTCACAGGTTCTAGTCCATTTGTCTCACAGGTCCTAGTCCATTTGTCTCACAGATTCTATTACATTTGTCTCACAGGTTCTATTACATTTGTCTCACATGTCCTAGTGTATTTGTCTCACAGGTTCAAGTGCAATTTTCATCGCAGGTCCAAGTGCATTTTTATCAGAGGTCCAAATGCATTTGTCATGCGTCCATGTGTATTTATGTTACACAGGGCCCGAGTTTTTCACAAGTTCCAACCCAAGCTGTACACATCCCACATTGTATCTGCTATAGTAAAGTTTGATAGAACTTTTCAGTGCTGTCACAACACATATTAAAACCAGTGGAAACTACAGCCTCTAAATAAAGAAAAAAAAAGTTGAACTGTTATATTTTGAGGTAAGGACTCCAGTGGTGGTAATAGTGTCGGGAGGGGGGGGGATATAATTAATGTTATAAGGGGTATACATGACTGGATTTATACAAAGATGAGCTACATGAAAACCGTAATAATTTAATAATGAAAAAAATATAATTACATTATTTTTGGAAATAATCTCTGTTACATTCAATGCAGGTCCTTCAGTGCTTACAAAGTGCATGGGTTCTTGTTAACAGTTTTTTTTTTTTTTTTGGTTAAATGTGCGGCCACCACCTGTAACATTTTTTTCTTCTGACCTGAAAGTCTTTCCACACATTGTCTCTTTTAATGATCCAAAGATATGGTTACCACTCAGGATGAGGTCTGGCGAAGATGGTGAATCTAAAAGACATTTGAAGTGCGGGTCCATAATGGTTTCATCTGTTACATGAGCAGTATGGGGCTGAGCATTGTCGTATTGTAGCAAGACACCTGAACTCAGAAGTTCACATCATGTGGATGTGATTGCATGTTGAAGTTGATTTCTGAGAAGATTATGCATCACTGTGCTGAACCTTCATTGGCCAATGAATTTCTCTATCTTTCACGCATTCACTGCTAAAAAAAGCAGTTATATTTTCATGCATGTCTCTAGAGGAGCAGCCATCCTTGCATTGCGGATATAATCTGCCACCTTCAAGTCATCAGTGATAAAGCTGTCATCTTACATGACAGTGAGATAGGGGCTCGAATTTCTGTTGAAATTTTAAGGTTTTCATTTGGGTTGCCCTTATACATGTCAAGGAACTAATTATATTTTTTTTTCTCTTAAGAAATAGGTTTCTGTGAAATATAAGCAAATTTTGACCTGTATAACAAATTTTCAGGTTTGCAGATCAGAGGATGTGGCTTTAAGCTGATGTATGGTAGTTCTGGATTAAATATTAAGTGTCTACTTTGCTGAAATCTTGCACATGTGTATGGCTGTACTTCATATAAAGTAGTTTTTATAGAAACCCACACATATTTTTTTCTGTTGTGCAGCATCTAAGCAACTGGTAGTTTGTCATGTACATCATCTTTTTGTGTTCCACAGATACATCATTTAATAAAAACCATTTTCTTCATCAACAAAGACACTTTTTTTTTCATTTATTAATGTTTAGCTACGATCAAGCTAATCATGGCATTGTTCCACTTCTGTTTCAGTAAGTGGATGTATAATCAACTCAATTCTTGCATAAATTTTACTTTGGGACTCCTTTGCAAGCTGGCATCAACATGTCATATCCTTTATTATCATTTATTGTACCTCTTGTATCCTTATATAATGGAGACTAGAGTTGATTCAGTGTTTAAAATATGAGCATTTGACTGATTTAAGACAGATTTAAGGCACACTTTCAGTGACAGTTCGTGTCTAAGCGTCATGTCAAACCAACTGCTTCTTAGTAGATGCAATGCCAGACACAGTCTCACAAGTGTCAGCTTAGACAGCTGGTGCTCTTCTGGCTGGATGATCAAGGGGAGATGGGCCAGTGTCTGGTGTTGGCAGATCTCATCACAGATACTGGACTTGAGGCAGAAGTTATGGTTCTGTTACAAAGAAAAAAAAAGATGCAGACTTGTGTAGGCTCTTCAGATTTAGCATAACCTATAATTTTAATGCCCCCGTGTGGTACCCGGGATCTGCAAAGAATAGGACCACTGTACCCTACCATGCATGATCGTAAAAGGCGACTAAGGAGGGTTCAGCATAGGGCCAGCAACCCTATCTGGTAAAAAACTATCAGACTGCTACAGAAACAGAAGCAAGGGAAAAAGCAAATGCAGGTGGAAGGAGAAATGCTTATCAGGAAACTGAGCCCATGAAGGTTGTGGATGAAAGCCAGCCACTGGAAGTCCCCAGCCCGACTGCAGACCTCCTGGAACCTAAACAAAAGATAATTTTAATGCTAAAGAGAAGGAGTTTGGTTGTAGTGTATGACCTTTACCTTGTATTTTTCATTTGGTCAAAATGCTTTTAAGTATAATTACTTGCTTACTTTGCTTTGTTCAATATTTAACTGCCTGTCACATTTACTTGTATATGAATGTTTGTTACTGTGTGTAGTAAATTGCTCATATTTTTACCATTTGCCTCTTTCCATAGCTTTTACTGCATTTATCATGTATACAAAAATACACAGCATATCAGTTATGGTAAATGCAGGCAAGCTGTACCAAAATCTACTTGTATAAAATTCTGCATCACACACGCCAATCTCCATTTTGCGAGTTTACATTTATAATAGAGTAGGGTACAGAGTCATTTGACTAGTGAAGTGCTAAGAATTAATGCATATGATGCTGTCAAAAATGTTGTCTGTGCATCTTGGCAATAGATATCTAAGTATATCTCTCTGTCAAGGTTTTGTTTAAGGTTTCCATTCTAGAATTAAATGTTAAGTTGTGGTGTTGCTTAGGTGTGTTTATCAGAATCAGTATTTCTATTCCCAAAAGGGAATGTGGCAGCCATCAACTCATAGCTGACATGCTTGTGCCAGGGCTGGTGAACCATAGTCCAACTAAGACCTTGTCCCACCTCTCCATTGGCACCTCCATTAACAGGCCAAGCCTGGCTAATGGGACAGGGATTGCTATAATTCCCATGGTGATGAAGTCAGCTAAAGAAGTATCGCATACCCTTTTGCTTTTTATTGTATTTTTTAGGGAATGAAGCCACCATAACCCACTCCCAATGTGACACAGTGCTGTGCCTCAACACTTTCATTGCATTGGCTGGAAAGAACATTATGTTTACAGTTCCAGGGAAATAGAAAACAACAACACCTAAGCAGGGATAGTTATTTGTTTTGTTTTGATTATACAAACAGTTTGTGTGGGTGGGTATATGTGGGCATGTTTGTTTCTGTTTGTTTATTTTTATGAAAGCATATTTTCTATAATGTTATAAGGGTACAGATAAGGATTTTCTTGCAGCTCTCTTGGGGAAACATAGTTTTAAAGTGCTGATATCAGATTAACATTCATTCTTTTCTTTTCCACTCTTTTTTTTAAATTGGTCATGACTGGTCTGCTTAGTAAATGTCTACCATCTTAATCTACAAGTTCCAGTTAGAAACATACAAAAGGACCGGCCATGTTTATGAACTGAACTTTATGAAAAACTCTGGCTATAGCTTATCGCATCATAGATTTTTAAAAAATCTTTTTAAATATTAGAAGTGCGTATTTAAAAACGAACCCTTTGTGCTTCAGGCAAGGTTGAGACGGTCCAGAATTTCAAAGTTTGAGGAAGAGCAGAGGCTGAGAGAGTCTTGGGAAGAGAAAGGTCAGCAGATAGACAAGTGGCAGGAAAGACACAGGGCCAAGATAAAAGAGGAGAATTTGGTGAGATGCTTAGTTAGTGATACAGGCGACTTTAACTTAAACTTGAGACCTTTGCGATCTAGCATCATTATATCACATCCTTTGTATTATCACTTGTAGGAGCTATGTGTATGCTTATATGTTCTTTGATGAGTTGTACCGCTCTTGATTTTCCTCCGTCATTGATTTGACCTGTGTTTGGTTTAGACATTGAGAGAGTGGTGACAGATTAAGATGTCTCTGGGAAGTTCTTAGATGACAAATTATTCTCTGAGTTTTTCTGTGTGCAGGCAGTCATGTTACAGTGACAAGGTGAAGACAGTAAGAAAAGTGCTGTAAGTTGAGTTCTCAGACAATTATAGCTCTGTTTTCCTATTAACAGCAAGTAAGGTCAGAAGCGTAACTTTGTCACATGGTGTATACTTGGGAATGGTTCAGAGGAGTGACATGTTGAAGGAGTGTCATGTCAACGGAGTGACATAATATAGGAGGTCCATATTGAGGGAATTATGTAATGTACGAGTGGCACATTGAAAATGATTACCAGCAAAATCCATGTCAGTCAGCTAGTTTTTTTTTTCTTCCCAAGGTTCACAATATTTCATTTTAGTGATTGGAGTTTGTGAGAGTCAGACAGTATCATTTGAAAATTCTTCATCATTACTGTCATATGCACTCCAGCTTCCTGCAGAGAACAGACTTAGCTGATGTTCTCTGTGCTGCACTGATTCAGTTTAGACCATCTTTTCAACTTTCATCATATCTTCTACAGCCTTATTCTTTATACTTGCAAGTCACACTTTCTCTCATTTATTTAGGTATTATCCATTTAGTTGTTTACTTTTTTTGTGTGTGTGTGGTTGGGTGAAAGGTGCAAGAGACAAAAGAGGATTAGGGGATTGAAGATTTAAAGTCTGCCATTGCTTTTGTTTCCTGTTGATAAAATTCATAATTTTTAATTATGCTTTTTTTTTATTGTTTTTGTGCCTCCATTTCTCATGTCCAAAATTATTTGACATTTGAATTAAAAGTTTTTCACATGTATCTGAAGCCAATGACTAAGACATTTTTCACATGTATCTGAAGCCATTGAGAGCTATTTGTAGAGGCAGCATAGCTTTCTAAAAAAGTTCCTGAGTTGAACAGTCAAAGAATAGGGAACATGTTTGGAAGCATGTACTTATCTTCCCGGTTTGGAATCATTCATCAGACTGACAAGCCATTTATATAAATAAACCAACATTTTATGGAAAGAGCAGTGAGATAATCAAGTCTCATAACTACACAATGAAGAAGCCATTATGAACAGCTTGAGACATAGCTGGGACACCATGCACAGATTATTTGCAGGTAATTTATTTGTACTATACAAGGCACAACAAAGCATAATGAATGATGGTTGCTAAAGACTTGAATGGATGGATGATTGTACTCATTCTACTTCCATAAAAGACACTATATGGAGTACTGAACGATAATTGTTTAGTTGATCACCGTCCAAGTGTAAGGATAAATGTATGCTAAATGATACTACCAGCAAATGAGAATGAGTCACAGGGCTCATTGCGTGCATTTCAGTGGTCTCCCATTTTTCTTCTTCAGTTGTTAAATCTCATTTACTCTTAATTCTCTTTATTTTTGCAAAGGGTTGCATAGGGTTGAAGACGCTGTCTGATTTGGCATTCAGTGACATACAGCTGACATGATAGCATTAGGGTTGGTGAAACATAGCTGACTGAGACCCTTCCCACCTATCTGTTGGTACCTAGCTAATGGGGCAGGGATCACCATAGGCCCCCCCCCCCCCCCCATGGCAATGGAGTCTGCTAAAGAAGTACTATACATCCCCCTGCTTTATAGCTCCACTCAAGTGAAAAAAATAGCCACTGTAACCCACTTCCAAGCTGATATGATGCTGCACCAGAACATCTTGACCACATCAACTTCAGAGAACACCAGCTTCCAGTTCTGGGAACATAGGAGAAGAAAAAATACTTGTATGTTACTGACCATTCTATTTTCTTCTATTTATATTCCAAGCTGTTTCAACTTTGTCTTTAATCTGAGATGGCTTTTCTTTCTCCTAAGAATATTTTTTAGCACATTTATTTATTTACTATTTTCTTACCAGATGCAAAATATTTTTAGATCATTTTGAGGAATAATAAACTCGAGCTTCTGATAACTTTATCATCAGAGGAAGAGCAGAAAGACTGCCGCTGACCGCACTTTGAGCAAAGTGACAAGAGAGATTCAGGATGCAAGCCGCTTAATTGAGACAATGCTGGCTCTCCAGAAGCTAAGACTGATTCGAAGAGATGCAGCCCAAAAAAGGGGTTTGTTTTTAATGAAGTCTCTGTTCACTGGGTAGATTTTCATATGGAAGAGTGTGACAGTAAAATTACCTATGGTTTTACTGATTCCGAGGTTTATTCTAGTTAAGGAAACGAACAGGTTTTTTTTTTCGATTGTTTTGTATCTACAGTCAGTAAGTGATCGTAAAGTTATTGTATTTCACTCATATTCTATCGGGGTGAAATGGCTGTTAAATGAAGATTCATGTTTATTGTCATTTCATGTTCCCCAAGAAATAGTAGGAAAGTAAACAGATTTATTTGGGACCAGATGAACCTTTGTTTAATTCTCATTGATAAAACTACTGATTGTTTTCTTGCAGCAGATACTTTGAAACTATCAATTTTGTTTGTTTAGTTATTAAATAGAGAAAACTTAAATATTTTGGCCACATTAAACGTCATGATAATTTAGAGAAGACCGTATTGGAAGGATACATAATGGGAAAAAGGAAAAGAGGAAGACCGAAACGAAGATGGCTGCAAGACATCGTTGATGATCTGGAAATGGATGCAGCAGCAGCAGGCCATCTTGCTCACAACCGAGAGGCCTACAGGAGTGCTGTTTGGGAGGCAAAGTTCCGCAAGGGACATGCAAAGGAATGAATGAATGAGTTATTAAATAAAGCCATTCCTACTGTGTAGTGTTGCTTTGTATTAAAGAGCTATATGAAAGGTCTCTTGTGCATTGTTGCCTTCTGTGAAACACATTTTCACAAATAGGAAACTGAGACTTTCACACAGTAAAGTGATAGAGCACAGTGTTGTATGGTTAAACTTAGAAAAATCATAGACACAGCACTTTAGATGTGAGAGAAAGAAAAAAGACAAGAGAATTACCTGGGACTTGAACCATGGACTCTGGTAGGATGAGCAGCCATGGTGTGACATAGCAGAGTTGATTAGTGCACTGTACTCTCATGACTAGACAGTTTCTTGTCCTACCAAAGTCTGATTCCAAGTCCCAGCTAATTAATTCTCTTGTCATTTTTCTTTCTCATGCATATGCAGTGCTTTGCCTACAATTTTTTTCTAATTCTAACCATACAGCACTGTGCTCTGTCACTTTCCTGCCTTTATGAAAGAGTTGTTTGCCTCTGTTTGACTTCACTTAACTTCCATGGTCTCATTAGAGAATCTTCTCCACAGTATTGCCTTACATTAATGAGTTGTTTGCCATCATCTGACCAGTTATCTTCTGTGATCTCATTAGATATTAAGGGTCTACTGTGTAGTGATGCCTTCTATTAAAGAACTATTTTTCATCAATTGACTTCACTTCCACAATCTCACTGAGCTTCATTAATATTATGGATCACGTATTGTCATATCTGTGACATTTATAAACAATTAAAATGTGTATTGTGTGTATTGGAGTATCTCACCATAAGTGATAAGTGCAGTTCACTATATAGGCATCCTGATATTAAAATGGTGAGTGAAATGATGTTCTCATATTGTACACATAGGAGACACAGATCTTGGTGAATCAAGGCAGGCATTTGAGGAGAAAATAGCTGACATGACTAGGCTGGTGCAGTCTCAGTTGGAGTGCTACAAAGAGGAGGAGGCCAAACTGAAGGTAGGAACCCTAGCTTTCTTTAACCTTTTGGTTGTTTCTTCTTTACAGATGAAATTGCCTAAATCAGATCTGGTTTGATTGCTGCCTTATGACTGTACAGTACTATCTGCAGCTGCAAACAGTGTCTTATGTTTTATCTGGGGTAGTCAAAAGATCTTTTGAAATTGGCACAGATACCAAAATATTGGTATAATGACGTTTGTTCATCAACAACTGATAATCCACCTGTTCGGGTATCATTTTCAACAATGAAAATAGCCACGTGATCAAAAGCAGTGAAAAAAAAGGGAACAGAAAAAAAGGCAGAAAACAGTCAGATGTTTATTAGGGCACAGAGATAAGTAAGACAAGTTTAATGATTAAGATTTGATTACATTGTCCCTAAAGAGGCATTTGGGGAAGCCCCCATGTGCTTTGGGCATTTATGGTTCAGAGAGAGAAACATTGTCCCTAAAGGAAAGATGACCACTCAGCTGTTATAAGTCAAATTTTCTTAATAAATTATCATTTACTGCATAAGAAAAACAGACTATTTATCATCAAGTGCTAAAATGTAGTTAAAATGGGATATAAAGCTAGCTGTATGAAGCAGTTTGAAAGTAAATGTTATCTCAGAACATTTTTAACTTTGTTCATGCCAAACTGGACACTTTAACCCAAGCCATTCCTGACTGGCAGGCAGGTAAGTGATGAGTAAAATCTTGATGGTTCTTGAATCTGTTATCACTGAAATTATAATTCATTCATTGCATGGAGTGTTTCTTCAGTCCTTGGTGTTTCTTATTAGTTCAATTTTCTCATGCTGTTTGGTCTTTCCATTCAGATGTTTTTCTCTCTGCCTTCCTCTCTTTTTTTTGCCCTTGAGTTTTTATAAGTATAGAAATACAAAGAAAAAAACTGCACACTGAGTGTGTGAACAATGGTCTTTTACTGTTTGTGCTTTATTTCTTCACAGCAAGTGATCAAATCAGAACAGGATCAAAATACTGAAAAAGAAAGACTACTGCAGATTGAGAAAGAAAAGCAGAAACAGAGGGAAGAAGATGAAGAGTTATGGGCCATGCTTTTTGGGCCTAAAGGCAAGTTCATTTCTGTGGTAGAAGTTAATGGACGATTAAGTATTGTATTACAGAGCTGTTTGCCATCACTTGATACTACTTGACTTCTGTAATGTCATTAGATATTAAAGGTCTACAGTGTATTGTTGCTTTCTGTTAAAAAACTGTTTGTTGTTTGTCATCACTTGACTTCACTTCCACAGTCTTGGCTTGTGAATAGCAGGACCATGATGTCAGTATCGGAGCATTTTTTGTGTTTATGACATACTCTGACGGCCCAGTGAAGCATTATTGCAGTACTTTTATGTGAATATCTGATTTCTCTAAATACACTGACGAGAGCTCGTTTCCAGTTACTTCTGATGTGCATCTTTATATTGCTGACAGACATATCCATTTCTTTAGACATTGTGGTTCCAGTCTCACTCACTTCTGAAGCAGTACCATAGGGATCAAGGTAAAAAAAATACGGATATGGGAACATGAGGTTATGAATCTTCTCATGCTCCTGGATGGTAATATTAAAATTCATAGGACACTTTGTTCGATAGATGGATTTAAGGACACTTTGCTCAGTAGATGGATTGAAGGACACTTTGCTCTGTAGATGAATTTAAGGACACTTTGCTCAGTTGATGGATTTAAGGACACTTTGCTCAGTTGATGGATTTAAGGACACTTTGCTCAATAGATGGATTTAAGGACACTGCTCAGTAGATAGATTTAAGGACACTTTGCTCAGTAGATGGATTTAAGGACACTTTGCTCAGTTGATGGATTTAAGGACACTTTGCTCAGTTGATGGATTTAAGGACACTGCTCAGTTGATGGATTTAAGGACACTTTTTTTCAGTTGATGGATTTAAGGACACTTTTCTCAGTTGATGGATTTAAGGACACTTTCCTCAGGTGATGGATTTAAGGACACTTTGCTCAGTTGATGGATTTAAGAACACTTTGCTCAGTTGATGGATTTAAGGACACTTTTCTCAGTAGATGGATTTAAGGACACTTTGCTCAGTTGATGGATTTAAGGACACTTTTCTCAGTTGATGGATTTAAGGACACTTTGCTCAGTAGATGAAGTTAAGCTACCAACAACCTGCTATTTAAAAAAAAAACTTACACCTGACAGATTTAGATATACTGTTTTGAGGAAATCACAGAATTTTTTTCACATTATTATAATTTTGTGGAGTTTTTTTTTTTTGTCCCCACAGAGGAGATCACAGAATCAAGCCCACTGTTTCCATATACTCAGTACTACAAGCAAGCTGAGAATTCCCTCCAGGCCTTTATACAGATCAGGTTTGTTGTATTCATATTAAACCTAAAGGGCAAATTTGTTGTATTCACATCAGACCTGCTAGGTCAGGTTTGTTGCACTCCCATTGAACCTGGTAGATCAAGTTTGTTGTATTCACACTGAACCTGCTAGATCAAGTTTGTAGATTATTTTGCAGTTTGTGTTAATCTTTAACTTGTAAAATTGCAACAGTTTATAGTTTTAGAAAGTTTGTGTGAGGCAGAATGCTGCTGAGTATTACAATGCTGATTTCTCAGGTTAACTCTTTTAGATTCATCATACATACTGTTTTAACTCTTTTAGATTCATCATACATACTGTTTTAACTCTTTTAGATTCATCATACATACTGTTTTAACTCTTTTAGATTCATCATACATACTGGTTTAACTCTTTTAGATTCATCAT
Source organism: Achatina immaculata (assembly GCA_009760885.1). Taxonomy (NCBI): domain Eukaryota; kingdom Metazoa; phylum Mollusca; class Gastropoda; order Stylommatophora; family Achatinidae; genus Lissachatina; species Lissachatina immaculata. Next base: position 25,573,198 of record CM019691.1, on the reverse strand, counting down.
ACATACTGTTTTAACTCTTTTAGATTCATCATACATACTGTTTTAACTCTTAGATTCATCATACATACTGTTTTAACTCTTTTAGATTCATCATACATACTGGTTTAACTCTTTTAGATTCATCATACATACTGGTTTAACTCTTTTAGATTCATCATACTTACTGGTTTAACTCTTTTAGATTCATCATACATACTGGTTTAACTCCTTTAGATTCATCATACATACTGGTTTAACTCTTTTAGGTTCATCACACATGCTACCGGTTTGTAGTTTAAAGCCATAATCTCATGTTTTGGTTTTCCTTTGCAGGCATGAGTGGGACTCTTTCTTAGTATCAGAGAACACACCTACATCCAGTGTCATACCAATCTCATGGGTTCTCCCTGAACCACCAAGCAGTGCAGTTTGGGCCTCAGCTCTCAAATGATTTCACTCAGTGAATAAAACTTTTTCTTTGGCAGCTGCATTGTTTATTTTTAACTCACAGGTCAGAACAAAATTCTTGATCGAAATGCATGAAACAAATAATTGGAAAGATGTATCCACCAGGTCAACAGTCTTACTAAACAGGGTGCACAGTGACCCTCCAACCAAACAAACAGGTATCCTACCACACAGTCCAGCAAATCATTTGAGGCATCACCAGAGAAAAATGGCTGAACCAGTGGACAAGAGGGAATGCTGGGCACGCCCTGTACAAGCACATAAGCAAACCAGACCCACATTATAGATCATGCAAACTAAACAGATAAAAACCAAAGCGTTGTTTTCAGGCTGTAAGCAAATCATATCACCTTAATCAGAGACCTAAGCAGAATCAAGAAAAAGCACAGCCCAGTTACAGACTCTGTTATAATGAAGAAGAAGGAGGTTAACATTTCCTACTACTAGATGAATTATAAAAAAAAAAAAAAAAGAAGCAGCTTCCAATTCACCCAGATGTTCACAGCTGTCCATATTCCAAAGGCTGAATGAAAGAAAACAAGTTCTTCACTATATGGCATCAGTTGCCAAGAGCTTCTAGCTCACAGAAGTAGGAAGATCCATCACCACCAAGTAGCATAATAAACGTAAAATCCTCATTTCCATGCCACTGAGCCATAGTGAGGGTAGGCTCGTATTTCCAAGACCATCAGCGCATGAACGTGTGATGTGGTCAGCATCATGCCTGACTGCATTTACTTTTCCAGATTTCTCTGGTACTGATTTATAGAGGTTGGGTTGGTACCCCAGGACCTTTTTGGAAAAATCTCCACTGCTAGGAATTTAATCTGGTAGCACCAGATTAGTAAAACAAGTGCCTAACCATTCAGCTAACCAGGCCACCACCAGGTGGTGTTCCTGTAAATATTTTGGGCAGAAAATTAAACAAGAAACCGCTGATTGTATTTATTGACACTAGTGGACACATAGACCAGGATGAAAAGATAACAGTCCTCACAGAGGTACCAGGCATACACAAAAAGGACTACCTAACAATACTTCAGATGAAGACACTGACCCAGGAGCTGATTGACAGCAAATACAACCCAACTGAATGGACACATGTGTACACAGATGGGTCTGGAGAAAAAGCAGTAAAAAATGGAGGTGGGGCATTTACATAAGATACACAGATGAGAGACAAAACAAAAAGCCCTTTGCGACGGGAAAGATTCCCTCCAACTACAGGACAGAAACAACAGCCCTCCTTGAAGCCCTCAGAACACTTAAAACAGAAAACCAGCACCCACCACACAAAATAGCCTTCTTAACAGACTGCAGGGCACTTCTAGAATCTCTAAAAACAACAAAGAACCCACAGGCAAACATGCAGGAAATCACAACAGAACTGCACCTTACACTGTCAACAACCGTGGCCCTACAATGGGTACTGTCCCACTGTGGAATAAAGTAAAAGAATAACTAGCAATGAAATAGCTTACAGCCGATCCAAAGCTGGCAGCAATCAAGATCAAACCAATCATCCAGTAAACTACAAAGAGGCAAAAACCATAATCCATAACCAGTGCAAATCTGAATGGAGAAAAGAAATTGAAATGCAACAGTGAACCAGATACAATACACCAACTACAAAGACATCAACAAACCATCTTCTTTCACCTATGGACAGGCCACTGCAGACTATTGAGCCACCTGCATCGACTCAAAATGTCTCACACAGACGATTGTCCTTGTGGCAGTGGAGTCCAGACTCCAGAACATATCCTACAAGAGTGCCCAAAACATGCAGACCTGAGGAGTGAGACATGGCCAGAGGACACAAGCTTGGGGCAAAAGCTTTTGGGCTTCTATCAGGATCTGGAGAGGACTGCGGGGTTTGCCATGTCGACAGGGATCAGGATCTGAAGTGACCAACAACCTCAAACACAGAAGAAGAAGACCAGGACGGTGACACCACGAAGGACGTTAGTATTAGAATTGCAGACACAGCATTGTCCTTCAAAAATAATGAGAACATATGAAATTAAAAAGTTACAAGTACAGAAACAAAGTTAAGATTATTCAAGTCAATTGTGATATCCACCCTCATTTATGCATGTGAAAGCTGGAAAACATCTAAAGAAATAGATAAGAAATTATACTCTTTTGAAAACAAATGCCTAAGGAAAATACTTGGTATAAAGCTGAATGAATTCAAGAACAACACAGAGATAAGACAGATGAGCAAAGAACAACCTGTCTCATGGGTGATCAGAAAAAGAAGATGGATATATCTAGGCCATGTGATGAGAAGAAACAGAATACCAAAACAAGCTATGAAGTGGAGCAATACAGGCCGAAGAAAAAGAGGTTGACCACGTGAAACTCTAAAGAGGACATTGTTAAGAGAGGCCAGTTTAGTGGACAGAGAGAAAGATGATGAAGTTGAAAGACTTGCCGAGAACAGGAAAGCTTGGCAAACAACTATGTGAGCCCTATGTGATGTTTAACGGCACGGAAAGGATGTAAGATGTAAGTGGCTGTATAGACATCCATAGATTATCCTGTTTTGATTAACCTCTGCTGTCAATGAAAGAAAAAAAAAAAGTGAAATTATTTCAGCAAGAAAAAATATAAGGAAGAGAAGAAAAAAAAAAAGTTATTTTGTGCAATAATGTGAAAATTTATTGGTTTAGTAATAAAATTTAACATTTCTAATAAATTTGTTATCAAACCAGTAATTACTCTTTGTGCAGCAAGTCTCAAACAAGCTACTGAAAGCAAGTCCACATTTTGTTCACACAGCGATGATAGCATACTTAGTTCACTTAGTGATACCAAGCTATAATGCTTTCATGGCTTTCCAGAGCATACAACAGATAATTGATGAACGCTGTTCCTTCTTACCGCATTGTCAGATATCTCAGTGGCATCAACAGTGAAGTTCTTGCCAGTCTTTACTTCACTCTCCCAAGCTTTCGCAGGGGGTGAAGATGCAGCATAAACTGGCAGTCAAAACAACTCATAGCTGTCATGCTGGCATCAGAGTTGATGAAATATAGCTGACTAAGACTATGTCCCAACTCTACACTGTTACCACCCCAGTAACACATGCAGTCTGGCTAACAGGCTATTGATTACTACAGTTCCCATGGTGGTGGAGTCGGTTAAAGAAGCACTTCAAACTGCTTTTTGGACTTCACTCAAGATTGCAAAAATATCTGTCATAACCCGCTCCCTGTCAGACACGATGTTTGTGCTTTAACACCTTCACCATATCAGCAGCTGAGAACATCCTCTGCAACCAGGCTGTTATACTACAAATCAGCAGTAATGCAACCAGGCTGTTATAATACACAACAGCAGTAATGCACCCAGGCTGTTATAATACACAACAGCAGTAATGCACCCAGGCTGATATAATACACAACAGCAGTAATGCACCCAGGCTGATATAATACACAGCAGTAATGCACCCAGGCTGATATAATACACAACAGCAGTAATGCACCCAGGCTGTTATAATACACAACAGCAGCAATGCAGCCAGGCTGTTATAATACACAACAGCAGTAATGCACCCAGGCTGATATAATACACAACAGCAGTAATGCACCCAGGCTGATATAATACACACCAGCAGTAGTGCACCCAGGCTGATATAATACACAATAGCAGTAATGCACCCAGGCTGATATAATACACAACAGCAGTAATGCACCCAGGCTGATATAATACACAACAGCAGTAATGCACCCAGGCTGATATAATACACACCAGCAGTAATGCACCCAGGCTGATATAATACACAACAGCAGTAATGCAGCCAGGCTGTTATAATACACAACAGCAGCAATGCAGCCAGGCTGTTATAATACACAATAGCAGTAATGCACCCAGGCTGTTATAATACACAACAGCAGTAATACACCCAGGCTGTTATAATACACAACAGCAGTAATGCAGCCAGGCTGTTATAATACACAACAGCAGTAATGCACCCAGGCTTTTATAATACACAACAGCAGTAATGCAACCAGGCTGTTATAATATACAACAGCAGTAATGCAGCCAGGCTGTTATAATACAGCCTATTCAGAAAAGTGAAACTCTGACGGAAATGAAACTGAATCTCGACCAGGAACCAAAAGGTCACGCGTGGTTATAAAACATTTATTAAAAACCAAAGTTTCATACATACACATAAAACTTGCATTACACGACAGAGAAAGAAAAACACACACACACACACACATATCTGATTCTGTATTCTTTGCTTAACAGCAAATTATTTCAGAATAATGGAAAAATAAGAGGAAATTTGCAAATAAAGTTGACACTAATGTTAATGAAACTTTGAGCAATGGGATAATGAGGAAATTAATATAAACAACCAGTTTATTAGGAATTTATCTCATCAGCTGTAATTTAGTGGGTGCACACATTCCTATGCCTAGTTAGTCTAGATAAGTGATTCTCAGCCTGGGGACCATGGACACCCCCCCCCCCCCCCCCAGGATTCACAGACCAGCAAATAGCTTAGTTCAATGAAAAAAAAAACAAATCTTCACATCATCTGAGTTCTGTCTAACGCCGTTTATTTTTTAATGAGGAATCCACGGCTGTTCTCAGGCTGGGAGGGGAAGGAGGGTGTCAAAAGCTGTTCTCAGGCTGGGAGGAGAAGGAGGGTGTCAAAAGCTGTTCTCAGGCTGGGAGGGGAAGGAGGGTGTCAAAAGCTGTTCTCAGGCTGGGAGGGGAAGGAGGGTGTCAAAAGCTGTTCTCAGGCTGGGAGGGGAAGGAGGGTGTCAAAAGCTGTTCTCAGGCTGGGAGGGGAAGGAGGGTGTCAAAAGCTGTTCTCAGGCTGGGAGGGGAAAGAGGGTGTCAAAAGCTGTTCTCAGGCTGTGAAGGCAGTCCACAGCTGTTTTCAGGCTGGAAGGGGAAGGAGGGTGTCTGTGGAGAGGAGCAGACAGAACCACAAAAATAAAATTTTTAAGGGCATGCATCTTTCCCATCGCAACATATGCCTGTGAGACCTGGACACTTAACAAAACAGCTGAGAAACACATAAATGCCTTTGAATGTAAATGCTACAGAAGAGTTCTCCAAATATCGTGGACACAAAAAAGAACAAATATATCTATACTACAAGAGCTTAATATTGAAGAAGGCTGGCTAGTAAAGAGGATTAAAGAGAGAAAACTGAAATATTTTGGACACATTAAACGTCATGATAATTTGGAGAAGACCGTATTGGAAGGATACATAATGGGAAAAAGAAAAAGAGGAAGACCGAAACGAAGATGGCTGCAAGACATTGTTGACGATCTGGAAATGGATGCAGCAGCAGCAGGCCATCTTGCTCACAACCGAGAGGCCTACAGGAGTGCTGTTTGGGAGGCAAAGTTCCGCAAGGGACATGCAAAGGAATGAATGAGGGGAAGGAGGGTGTCAAAAGCTGTTCTCAGGCTGGGAGGGGAAGGAGGGTGTCAAAAGCTGTTCTCAGGCTGGGCGGGGAAAGAGGGTGTCAAAAGCTGTTCTCAGGCTGTGAAGGCAGTCCACAGCTGTTCTCAGGCTGGAAGGGGAAGGAGGGTGTCAAAAGCTGTTCTCAGGCTGGGAGGGGAAGGAGGGTGTCAAAAGCTGTTCTCAGGCTGGGAAGGCAGTCAACAGCTGTTTTCAGGGTGAAAAAAAGAGGGGGGGGGGTCCACAGCTATTCTCAGGCTGGAAGGCGAAGAAAGGTGTCAAAAGCTGTTTTCAGGCTGAAGGGCAGTCCACAGCTGTTTTCAGGATGAAAAAAAGAGTGGGGGGAGGGGGGGTCCACAGCTGTTTTCCGACTATAAAGGGGTCCATAATAAAAAAAAAACAATTAACAACTACTGTTCTACAGTCTGATAGAACGGGTAACAAACTATCCAGAAGGTCATAACAGTTTCAGGTGAGGTGACCTAAAGAGACCATGTGTGAACAAGACTCTTAGAGTGTAGGGCGGTGTAAATAAGTGCTGACAATCCAAAATATATATTTTTTTAAGGGGGGGGGGGGAGGCGAGGCCACTGTCCGACATGCTAGCGCCGAGATTAGCGGACCACCACAGCCGACCAAGATCTTGTCCCACCTCTCCGTTGCTGTCCCAGTAACAAGCTCAGCCGGACTAAGAGGGCAAGGATTGCTATAGTCCCCATGGTAGTGGAGTCTGTTAAAGAAACATTGTACCTCCTTTCATTTAGGTACGCTCCAGATCTGCAAAAACATCCACTCCCCATTGCACACGACGTTATGCCTCAATATCTTCACTACTACATCGGCTGCAAAAAAACCCCCCAAAAAACAAAACATTCTACTCGCAGTTGTAGGGATATAGAACAACAACAAGATAGTATTTAAACTGCGCTGTTCTTCACATATTTGTAAATGAAAACAAACACCGGTATTTAAAATACTGACTTGATGGACTAGGTATGGACGGAATATCTCTTTGCATATATCCCTCACAATTGGCTAACAAAGGGCAGAAACTGCAGAAAATAAAGGGTAGTCAGCTTCTTCTCCTTCTGCGTTCCTCAGATATCTATTTAAGGAACACTTTTTTAATAAATAGGAAACTACGAGGCTTTGGTACGGTAAAGTATGAGAACACAATTCTGTAGGAATTATAAAAAGGAGTTTCGTTGATAGTCTTTAGTAACTGCTCAGTAGACACGAAGGATCGTGACACGCGGAAAGAAACGAGGTCGTAGCTTAGATTCAGTCTCTCTAGCAGGTACCAACTTTTTAGACAAACATACACACGGTCTCCTGCCATGTCTGGTGCAAACGTGAACAACAATAACAAACGAACGAATACTTATTACATGAAGTTAGTTTCAGGTAAAGTTTTAAGGAAGAATTTTTTTTATAAATAGGAAACTACGAGGCTTTGATACGGTAAAGTATGAGAACACAACTTTTCAGATATCTATTGCGTGGATAAATCGGTCCGCGGTTGCTTACTACCAGAATTTACAAGTATGACCTTAGTGTGATTGGATTCACTCCCGTTTTTTTCCCCTGCGAAAGCGTGTACAGTAATTTGCATTCTGGTCGTTCTTTATGCGACAGCAGACTTTGTATGATTAGACTTGCTGTCAGAAAGGCAGACGATGTGACTGCAAGTCCCAACTATGGTGCTGTGATAGTCTGGCAATTTGTAGGAGAGCACTTAGCTCAGTAGAACTGTTGGTAGCCTAAGAACTTGCGAGCATTAAATATGGAACGATGTACTTATTCGGATAGTGAATTTATGTTCAACTGCCCCCCCCCCCATTTCTAGTTGCTGCTTCTGAGGACTTGTCGACGTTGACGTCACTAATTCTCATCGAGCTGAGAGAGACAAAGTAGAGACACTCTCCACTCAGCCTGGTTTTGCTTTCCCCTAGCGCCGGCCCTAGGAATTCTGTCTCCCCGTGCAGTAACTTACATTACTACCACACCCAATTCTCAAATTAACACTTAATATTGTAAACCCCAGTATGTTAAGTAAGTACATGTCTGACCATTACTTTTAAATAGAATTAAGAATAATTTATAAATCAATGAAAAAAAAAATATCATAATATAAACTATGAATTTATTATCATCGTTGTCATCATCAACATGATAAAAAAAATAATGTGTAAAATTGTTAGTTGTTGCAGATACTAGCGAAAACAATAATGGAAAGATTACTAACACTTATCTTATATATCTTATATCCTTCCCGTGCCGTTAAACGCCACTTAGGGCTCACAAGGTAGTTCGCCAGTTTTTCCTGTTTTCGGCGAGCTTGTCAAGCTCATCAAAGGGTTTTATGCCTGTTAATTTGGCCTCTCTTAATAATGTCCTCTTTGGAGTTTCCATGGTCGGCCTCTTTTTCTTCAGCCTGTTGTGTTCCACTTGATAGCTTGTTTTAGGATTATCTTATCGTTTCTTCGCATCACGTGACCAACATATGTTCATCTCCTTTTCCTGATCACCCATGAAACTGACTGTTGTTCGCTCATCTGTCTTATCTCTGCATTCTTCTTGAATTCGTTCCACTTTATACCGAGTATTTTCCTTAGGCATTTGTTTTCAAAAGAATCAAATTTCTTGTCCATTTCTTTAATTGTTTTCCAGGTTTCGCATGCAAAAAAGAGAGTGGATATTACATTTTAATTGAATAGTCTTAACTTGGTTTTTGTGCTTATAACTTTTGAATGCCATATGTTCTCAAGATTCTTGAAGATCGATGCTGTCTTTGCAATCCTAATTCTAACTTCCTTTCTGGTGTCACCATCCTGGTCTATGTAGCTGCCAAGGTATGCAAATTGATTGATTTCTTCAACAGCTGTTCCCATTACGTGTATTTTTCCATTTTGATTAATGGGAAGTTTAATTATTTTTGTTTTGTCCTTGTTAATTTCAAGTCCCATCTTGCTAGCCCATGAAGACAGGATATCTGTTTTTTTCTTGCATGAAATTCACATTTTTACTGATAAGAGTTATGTTATCACCAAAATCAAGATCTTCTTGTTGGGTCCCACTGAAATAGAATTCTTTACTGTGAAATATTACTACTGGACCAACACGGCCCCTGTGAAGACGTATATCAGTATCTGATCATCTTCTAGAATAAGAGAGAGTGGCTGTCTTAACGAATTGTTGTTGAGAACCACTGAAGAATTTAAAATTTTTTTTAGTGTCAATTAGACTTCTTATTTCGTTGGAACTTTACTTTTGCGTTTTAGTTATACACTGATTAAATGCACAACCACGGCATTCCGACATCAAACAATATCAACAACTGGACGTTACAGCAGATTCTCTCAAACTGTGACGATTATAGTGGTCAATAGACAAACGGCGATTATAGTGATAAATAGGCAACTGACGATTGACAAATTCACATAACCTTTATTGATGGGTAGATGCGAATGAATAGATGGTGATAAGCAAGACTGCTGCCACGTGGCAGGTGACAAGATAACATAAAAAGACTGGTTTGCCGTTGGAAGAGAAACCTTACAAAGATAATATATAGAAATATCCATACTCACAATTAACAGAATTCCATTTGGAAAGACATTACACAGAATCATGATACAACAATTCAAAACTTATAGCTCTGCTACGCATCAACTACACAAAACTTTGTCTCAGGGACAACGTGTTACAAATATATCTAGCCCATCATACAAACTTGATGACAATGCTACTACTCATGTAGCCCAGGCAAAAACTGCGACTTTCTCACTTGAAATCTAACCCAACTTCATTTATTTGCATGTCCTTTGCGGAACTTTGCCTCCCTAACAGCACTCCTGTAGGCCTCTTGGTTATGAACAAGATGCTCTGCTGCTGATGCATCCATTTGCAGATCATCAACGATGTCTTGTAGCCATCTTCGCTTTGGTCTTCCTCTCTTTCTTTTTCCCATTATGTACCCTTCCAAGACGGTTTTCTCTAGATTATCATGACGTTTAATGTGTCCAAAATATTTAAGTTTTCTCTTTTTAATCCTCTATACTAGCCAGCCTTCTTCAATATTAAGTTCTTGTAGTATGGATAAATTTGTTCTTTTTTGTGTCCATGATATCTGAAGAACTCTTCTATAGCATTTACATTCAAGGCATTTATGTGTTTCTCAGCTTTTTTGTTAAGTGTCCAGGTCTCACAGGCATATGTTGCGATGGGAAAAATGCATGCCCTTAAAAATCTTATTTTTGTAGTTCTGTCTGTTCCTCTCCACAGATTCTTTAGTTGTTTTACTTTCTTAAGAGCGATAGATGTCCTCCTTTTAATTTCCCTCATTGTATCTCCATTATGAGTTAGTAGTGATCCTAGATATTCAAAACTCTCCACTTCTTCCAATTTTTCCTCATTGATACATATTTCAATATGGTTAGGGGGTAACAAAGTGAATTTAGTTTTGCTACTCTTACTGAGAGTATATAAACACTGAAAATATATGGGCGTCATAATGTCAGTTTAAGTTTTGTACTTTTTCTTTCTTTATTGTTTTAACTAGTTTTTTTTTCTTGTTGAAACCTTTTCATATATTATATTGGAGAGAAAAATGCGAGTGTTTAATAAATTAGAGTATTACATCAATCTGAAATAACAAAGACGCAGATGTAAACAGTTTAGAAATTTGACAAAACTGAATAGAGTTCACAACATTATACTTCTTCTTTTGCTTTGGTTATTAAGCCCTTGAGGAGCGCTGATAGATACTGCATCAAACTTTGTATAATATTCTGCATATTTTCATGATTACTGCTAATTCATTTTTGTAAGAACTATCGTTATTGCCCACCAAGTTTGAAATAAATGTTCTGATATTGAACACATTTTAACAAATGAAATATTTGGATATTATTCACTGTAATTCCACCATGAAAGCAAAGCACAAAAAAGTGCTATATATAAGCACGCCGCTGTGCAGAGTGTATGTCCATTCTTCTTGGGAAAACCCTGATAGAGACTGGCTCATAACCCATAGTCACGTTAAGAGTCACGATGAGCAAAGGTCATCGCAGAGTCAACAAGAGCCTGGTTGACTTGGAAAGATTTTGTTCGCGCGAGGTTCCTTCCATAATACAAGGCTAGTTGGGGGGGGGGGGGGAGGAGTCACAATGCTGGGGTGGTAAGGTTGATGATGACGGATCGCTGTACGCACAACAAAACAACACCAGTCCGTCCTTCTGTTGCTTCACGCTTCCTGATATTTATGATCGCATTCAGCATTGGGCCGGGAGGGTATCAGCTGGGAGTAGTGGTAGCGCTAGGATTTTTCCAAACCCGTGGAACTGTACCTGCTTTTCACTTTGCATGAAGAACTTTCCGAAATACCGGTTTTGCCAATACAACGTTCGGTACTGCATACTTTTTAAAATGTAAAATTAAACACACAACGGGAATTAAATATTCGCATGAAATTTTTCATTCTTTATTCGGGGCAAGGTTTACTATTTACAAAACGCTCACATTGAGTACAAAAGTCAAAACCAGCTCGGTCTCCTCACATGATTATCCTCCAACTGATTTAGTGGGCTGCTGTTTACTAGTTTGTTTGTTTGTTTTTTGTGTAATATAAATCGATTACGGTAACCGACTTCTAAATGTTTCGGTTTTTCTCCTTTTTTTTCCTTTTTAAATCGGTAATTTACCGGTAATTGCGGATAACTGGGAGCACATTACCATTTAAAAAATCTGGCAACATTAACTGGAAATTCTCATTTTTGAAATGTGCAATTACTGATAAAATGTCTTGGACGCGTAAGTGCTGTTATTCGTTAGCTAAGATTTGCGAAAGACGCTTTTTTATTGTAAAACGAGGCATTTAAAAAGAACCTTGTGTCAAAAGACAATCTATTCATTGCGGTTAACTTTAAAAAACAAGAAAAGATGGCTCCAACAATATTAACTTTGGATTGATATTAGTTGTGATAAAACTTTTTTTATCTTTGATTTTCCGATAGCTTCAACCACACTCGAAGTGAGAAAAGACACTAGAACAGTAGTTCTCAATCCATGGGCCCAGGCCCAAAGGTGGGCCGTGACAGGGAGTATTGTGGGCCACGATGAAGACTCAAAGCAGCCAAAAAAAAATGTATATACAATAAAAATTATTCCGCATTTTTCACGCAACGCACAGCGGCAGACTGCACGGATGCAAGCCGCAGAATTGTAGGTCGCTTTATTAGTATGTCCGCAGTGCGGCTATTGGAGAAAAGATGGTCCAGACAGCGTTTCTTCCAGCATCAAACAGAAATATGACGGACATAAAAAGACGCATCGCTTTTGAAGTGCGACACTGGCTTCTTTCTGACCGTGTTGCTGAAACGTGCAGTTTTACAATGTAATTTTAGAGAACAGTCGGCGTAGATTCTGCGAGTGAGCAGAAGTGAAATATAATTCTCAGCACTTGTGTTTTAGTTTAAAAATCATATTTCGTTGGCCTGAGAGCCGCTATTCAGTCTTGTTGTTGTAATTCGTATTGGATTAATCAACGGATTCCTGCTACCCACTTAGTGATCTTGGATACTTTTCGGATAGCCTTTTTTATTGTTTAATCTTTAAAACTTTAGGCGCTAAATTGGATTGATTTGTGAAACGTAAGCCTTCGACTTCGCGCAAACAAATTGATAATAGTGGCAGCGAAAGTCACTGTGATCGAGACGACGTTAACGTTGATACTTGTACGAAAACTAAATACGCAAAAAAATATGATGTGGAGTATGTTAAGTACGGTTCTTTTTCCATCAATAAATGACCAAAATCTGCCACAGTGTGTGTGTTATTTGTTTGCAAATCCTCTCAAATGAGGCAATGAAGCCGACAAAACTGCGTCGTCATCTAATTACAAGACATCCAGATCTACAGAATAAAACCAAATAATTTTTCTAACGTAAAGCCGAGGAATATAGTAAACAGAAGACAGTGTTAAAAACAAAAGCCACTCTCAACGAAAATGCTTTTAAAGCATCGTACACGATTAACCAGATAATCGCAAAATCAAAGAAACTGCACACGATTGGAGAAGATCTTATAATGCCAGCCGCTGAAGAGATTGGTGAAGTATTGTTAGGCTCAGAATACACAACAAAACTGAAAAGCATTCCCATCTCGAACGATACTGCATGCAGAAGAATATCCGAAATGTCCGAGGACATTGTCACGCAGCTAACTGAACGATTACGATCTACTAAGTTTGTTATTCATTTAGATGAGTCAAATGACATCGCCGGGGAATCACAGCTGCTTGTTTATGTTCGCTATTGTTGGCAAAGTAGTATGCAAGAGGAATTTCTTTTTTGCAAGTCACTGCCAGCGAAAACGACAGCAGATGAAATATTTCGTGCGTAAAACGATTTTTTCACAACTTTTGGACTGCAGTGAACGAATTTGGTGTTTGCGCCGATGGTGCTGCCACAATGGCTGGCCGCAACAGTGGTGTTGTAACTCGCATAAAACAAGTGTCACCCGAGATTGTAGGCACCCATCGCATGATCCATCGTGAGGCAGGCACTCGCTTCAAAAAAGTTGAATGAAACTCTGGGATCTGTTCTCGAAGACTGTAAACTTCATAAAAACTAGAACAGTGAATAGTCGATTATTTGCTCAACTTTGTATTGAGTCAGATGCAGAACACAAGCATCTCTTATTGCACTCGGCTGTGCGTTGGCTGTCCAGAGGAAAAGTTCTTGCAAGGGTGTTTGAGCTTCGTTTAGAATTGTTGCAATTTTTGACAGAACACAATCTCGACCTGGTAGGAAAGGTCGCTGATACTGAGTGGCTTGCCATGCTGGCATACCTTGCTGGCATGTTTAGCCTTTTGATCAGTTTGAACATATCACTGCAGGATAAAGATGCCAGTATACTTAAGATATGCGACAAAGTTGCAGCCTTTAAGAAGAAACTACGACTTTAACGCACTCGACTCGAGAACAAATCACAATTCATGTTTTACTTGTTCTGTGAATTTATAGACAGCAGTGAAGTTAATGGCGAGATTCTAGAAGGGGTCACTGGTGTAATAAAAGGGCATCTAACATCTCTTGCTAAATATTTTGACAAATATTTCATGCCCGAAGACATTAAAGCGTAGGATTGGATTCGTAGTCCTTTTCAGTGTGCATTCTCTGAATTAACCAGTCGTGCACAAGAAGAATTAATGGAACTGTCTAGCGATCGCACATTACAAATCAAATTAACGACCCCGCTGTGAATATCTCTTCCTTTTAGTGCACTGTTTCGCTGGAATATCCGCTGTTGCCAACCCTGGCGATGAAAGTTCTTCTACCTTTTTCAACAACTTATTTATGCGAAGTTTCATTTTCTGCATTGACTGCCACGAAAACCAAATATAGTTCAAGAATAAACGTGGAGGGTGATCTTCCAGCGTGTTTGTCAGAAATTCCAGCCAGAATAGACATGCTATCCAGCCGAAAACGGTGCCATCTTTAAGGTAAATGAAAAGAACTTTTGTGTAGCAATGAATATGCAGTTAAACATGTAGAGAAAATATTACACACTACTTTATAAAATTAGATTTATACCTAGCAAATACAGGGTCCGGTATAAAGCATAGCTGGATTTTAAAAATGGAAAATAAATAAGCGCTATACATGTTTTGGGTAAAAAAAAAAAGTAAAATGAAACTCAGAAAAATTGGTATTTTTTTATTATTACTGACAATCATATTTAGGTTTTGAAAATTACGCCAGTTAGATGACCGCCATTACATTTGATACATTCAGCCAGGCGTCTGGAAAATTTCTGCATAACATTATTTAACATGTTCAAAAGGATATTTTGAATGTAGTGTCGGATTCGATCTTTTAGGTCTGCAACTGACTGTGGTCGACTAGCATACACCTTGTTCTTGAGATACCCCCCCCCCCCATAAAAAGAAGTCTGCGGCCTATAAATCCAGTGACCTTGCTGGCCAATGAATATCCCCAAATCTGGAAATAGACGATTGGGAAGTGCTTGTCGCAGCATGGCCATGGACTGACGGGCTGTGTGAGCAGTTGCTCCATCTTGTTGGAACCATATTAGTCTCTTATTTCTATTGGCCGAGTCTGGAATGAAGTATTCAGTTAGCATCTGCACACAAAGATCACTAGTAGCAGTAAGAGGATGCCAGGTGCCAAAGCGTTCCTAACAGCTGATCGCCGAGGTTTAATCAGCAATGCTTTTCGGACTTCTTGAATTCGTTCAGGTGTCTATTGAGTTCTTGGTCGACCAGTAGACTTGTTGTTAAGGCAATTAGCTGTTTCCTTAAATTTTTTGACCCACCTCAAAATTGTTTTGTCCTCCGATCGGGAACATTATCACGGAGATGGAACTCAAAATGGCGACGAAACTTTCGTTGTACAGTAATAGACGATTCTCCACTTTTAAAATAAGTTTCAACGGTGAATGCGTGATGTTGTGTTGCCCAGAAGCCATTGTTAAAAATGACCGTTTGTCTGCTTCATCTCTGACGTCATTTTTTTTTCAAATATATTCAGTTTCTGCGCACTACGTCAGTTAAATCTAGCTATGCTTTATGCCGGGCCCTGTTTAAAGCACTTTGTTAGTGAGCTGCAAAAATGTTTGACTTTTAAATGTGGGCCGTGCAGCAAAAGGGTCTGAGAACCGCTGCACTAGAAGACTTCATTTCTCGCCAATGTTTGCGAAAATTAGTAATTTTAGATATCATCATGATGATCACGTCCGTGTGAATTTTGTAATTTACTCTGGATACTCGAACACCAAGAATGTGAAATATGTCCACGTTGAAGCTATCACGTGACAATCGTGTCTTCGCATATCCTGCACGTAATTAACAAGATTTTTCTGAGGGCTAATTTATTTGGATCTAGCTGGAGACAACTTTCAAACATTTGTAGCACTTGCTTGTAAAAATCGATCAGCTTTATCACTTCTTTACCATAGATTGTAAAACTACGTTAGCGCAAAGACAATTAATTATTTTTACATCTTTTTAATGTCGGAATATGGAGAGTAAATTATTAAATCACAAATGATAATTTCTGTGAATTTATAATAATGTTTGGTTCTGAATTACATATTGATGAATAAGTGTTCTCTGCTTAATACTGTCTTATAATTGTGCTAGTTGAATCGATGGAGATTATAATCCAGTTCTGTTGTCTATTTATTTACTATTGAACACCATCATTATACTATTTTGTCTTATAATTATGCTTATAATGTTGGGACTCTGAATGATGGTGATTGTCACTATCGCACACTTTGGCCGTTTAAATGTTACCAACTGAATGCACTTTCATACAGCATTGTTTACCCGTTGTGACCGCCACGATATTATCTTTCTCTAATGTCACTTGTAAGTTAGGCATGCACATTACTAAATCTTTCTTTTGTTTCCATCCACAAGTTCCGAATATAACTACACGAGACACTAAATGAATCACCACAGTACTGCATTTTGACACACATAGTCATTATAAAATTCAAAGTTGTGGATCTTGAATCAAATTACAGATCTCCTTTAATGCTCATTAAACGAATTTCACAAGTGTCAAAGTGTCTTGTCAGACTTGAAATAAGGCATAGAACACCATACTACTCTTTACGGTCATTCCATCTGCTCTATCTGCCCTGCTATATCTGTCCATCTGCTTTATCTCTCCCTCTCAAAACTGCATGCATTATAGTAAGCCAGTTGTCCAACAGGACACACCTCTAGATTTTCCACTGGTCGGTTGGTTTTTGTCTGAATACTGATTGGCTGGTAATTAATAAACATATTAGTCCTGTAGTTACGGTAAAGATCCATTCTTCTGTTCAACTGGCACCGGGGTTTGTCCCAATCACTTGTTAATTGCAGGGCCGTAAATATCTAGAATTAGTCAGTATCTCTTTACACAGTGTCCGTCTGCCTGTTTTCCATCTGTTGACTTACTTGTTCAGTTTAGTCGTGTCAGGACTAGTGTATTCTTGGCGTGTTTCCTTAATCCGTCATAAATTATCGGTGTCCATCTTGTCGCTGTCGTAACATTGTGCTACTAATGCCGTGGAAGTTTCGCTCTCACTGGTTCTCAGGTTATATTTACTTCGTTTCTTAACTACATTCTGCTTAATAATAATCCTAACCATAATGAAAATGCTTATAGTAATAATAGTAACTACATTAATAATAATACTACCACTACCCTAATTTACTAGAAACTATGTTACACATTGAGTTAAAACTTTCAGACATTTCTGATCTATTTTGTTTACGTGTTCAGTGACAGACAGTGCTAATGGTTTGTGCATGTATTTCCGTCTTTCTCCAGTCATGTTGATGGATTACAAACGTAGCCACCAACGGCTAAGCTGTCATTGCTTTCCCAGAAGCTGCCAGACTAGTAATCATAACTCAAATTT
The DNA here is from genome assembly GCA_009760885.1 of Achatina immaculata. Classification (NCBI taxonomy): domain Eukaryota; kingdom Metazoa; phylum Mollusca; class Gastropoda; order Stylommatophora; family Achatinidae; genus Lissachatina; species Lissachatina immaculata. Next base: position 25,555,873 of record CM019691.1, on the reverse strand, counting down.
GCAGTCACATCGTCTACCCCACCAACAGCAGATCTATCATACAAAGTCTGTTGTGGCTGACAAAAAAGAGCATGGAAGGAGACACAATGCAAATACTGTGCACACTCTCAGGAAAAAGGCGGTTGTGGTCTAATGGATCCCACCGTAGTGTGATCTGTTCGGAAACGAAGACGATGACAAGACTTTGTAGCCCGCAACCACAACATCAATGCCATGTCTTATGCAGTGAAGCCAAAACTGTAATCAAGCGCTAGTACAAGAAACAGTGGACCGGCCAGCATAATCCACCATCTAATGAGATTAAGAACAAACCATCAACTTCAGACACACGCCTGTCACACGCCCCTGACTGCACATGCGAAACATGAATCCGGACGCCAGAGACATTCTAAAGCGGACCCCCCCCCCTCCCCAACCAAGAAGAAGCTCGAACCCACATGTGGGAGCCACAAAACCAGAAAACAAACTTCGGGACACGAAGCATGGCTTCTGAAAAGACTGCACGATTTATGCTGACAATAAATATAGATGCCTGAAGTTAAAACGCGAAAGAAGAAGGATCAAGCACAGGACATGGAGCAAAACGATTGGTCGACGCATTTCCTACGAGATGCGACGCTGGTTTTCCAAGGAAAAACTGAAGCAGCAATGACACTAAAGTGACGGTTCAGTTAATTAATAAAGCCGGGAGCTGGTCAAAACCCTGTACAACTTTTTATTCAGCTCAGTCATAAGGTCAGCCTCTCCTCGTGGGACAAGTCTTACCGTGGTCACAAAGGCGGTGCAGTCAGCCGAGAAGTTAGCTTTTGGTTTTTTAGCAAACAAAAGGACATACCGCAAGACTGGTTGCCTGAAGTCAAAGGAGGGGCATACAATAATGGACGGAGATTAAGTAATGGCAAGATGGAGCGAATACATTTGAGAACTCTATGAAGACAGTAGAAACGAAATAGATTTAAGAAATAAAAATGAAAGGCCTCACATATTAACTCTTCCCGTCTGCCGCTGTTGGCGAGATCTTCAGCTGCCGTGCGTGGAGCGGTACTCCTCCCGGCGAATGAAGAAATTTGCAAATGAGGTTGCCGCGCAGCATCACTGCGGAAAAGGTGGTAGAAAGGATAAAGCGAAGCAAACAGTCAAATCACGGCACCTCTGGTCTGGAGGTCGGCCACATCCTGAGTGCAGTCAAATCGGGTGAAATGCATGAACCGGCTTGTCCCAGAGGTTAAGACACTGCTGGCTTGACTCTTCAAATGCAGCCCGTGGAGTGAAGCTCCTCCGGGTTAAGGAAGTAAATGCGGAAAAGAAATAAAGGTTGCTGTGCGGCGTCGATGTGAAAAGGTGGTGGAAAGTGAAGTTTAACCGGTATGTCCAGTAGTATCGCTATGAGAGCTATACCACGGCACCTCTGCTCTAGAGGCCGCCCACGTCCGAAATACACCTACACTGGTGAAACATGCCTAAACCGGCACACACCAGGGGTGGAACTCGATGGCTAGACATGTCATGCCACCTCCGCTCTAGAGGTCGGTAACGCCTGATAAACACCCATACTGGTGAATTTTGCCTAAACCGGCTCATGCCAAGGGTGAATCTTGAAGGCTATGAATGTCACAGTACCTCTGCCCTAGAGGTCGGTCCCGTCCCAAACACGCCCATACTGGGAAATGCCTAAACCGGCTCAACCCAGGGATGGAAGTCACTAGTGGCGAGGATTCGTCCTCCTGGGCAAAAGCTCCATCCTGGTCACAACTAGGAAGGGTAGCGGCCACGACCGCAAAATGCTGAAGTCGGAGACACTGGACCAGGGAAGTCGAGATAGGCAACCACCTCTCACCCGGCGGGGATGTTTGCGTATCCTAATCACGCTGAGGTTTTCCGGTGAGAAAGTCCAACCCTGGACTGGATGGGCAACCACCTCTCACCCGGCGGTGATACACGGGTATCTGAAAACACGCCGAGGTTTTCCGGTGAGAAAGTCCAACTCTGGCCTGAGTGGGCTACCGCCTCTCACCCAGCGGGGATGCACTGATATCCCAAACACGTCGAGGTCTTCCGGTGAGAAAGTCCAACCCTAGACTAAATTGATGCAATGAAAACCACGGTGTCACGCAATCCCGCTTCCGAGACCCACCAAGAATACAGGCTAAAGCACTGTGATACTCTGAACCCCTTGTGGTCCTTTCGTGGAACTCGTGTGGTCTATTTTGGACCACACAGGGGACCACGGGACCTAACGAGGACCACATGCGTGAATTCAGTAGGTTCACAGTGCGGTTTTTGGTGGTAGAAGTGAACGAAGAAGAAGAAGAAGAACTCTTCCCGTGCCACGGGAAGAAAAGCGGACGTTCAGTTACTTGCCAGAGTAAAAGCGCGGGTCTTGATATGTTAGGGGGTATGGTTGTAAAATGGAATGGAAAACAGTATTTACATGTATTTCCGTGTACTTATTATGTTTCAAAGTATAACTAAATGTATGAAAATTTCATAAATGCAGTTTTTTTTTTAGGAAAAAAGAAGTAATGTGATGTTTTTAGACAATGATTGTGCCCAGCTCACCATCGGCTAGGTCTAGATCTGCACTACTTACCATCTGAGATGTCTAGATCTACTTGTCGATCTCGTATTGTGATTCTGTGTTGCATTCTCGCTAAATTAATGTCTGAAATAACCTCCTAACTACTTCTCCAGTCATCTAAATATGTCTAGATCTACTTGGGATACATTCAAGAGCAGTGGGATGGTCACAGGCTATGTCTATACTCCTATATACATCATCAAAAATTGAAAAATGTCCATGTTCTCTTCCTTTTTCTCGCTCGGCATTGCTCGTACGGACTATTTTCACCATTTTGAAAAGTGTCACTGGAAACGTGGACGAAATATGTACAATCTAAATATTACACCGGTTCTTTTATTGAAACAAACCATGATCGAAATTCCGATCATTGGCACGCAACGGGGAAACCAGAAGGATCTAAAAATCGACCACAAAGAAGAAGCCATCAAACACATGAAAAACAACAAAGCACCAGGACCAGATCAAATCACCAATTGGAAGCATTAGGAGAGCTTGGCATAGAAATAATTACCAGATTGTTGAATGATATCTATAACAGTAACTATGTCCCATCATACCTTTTGCAATCAATTTTCATTGCTCTACCAAAGAAACAAGGTGCAGTTGAATCCGAAGACCATCGAACCATTAGTCTTATGAGCCATGTTACCAAAATCCTACTTCGTATTATAATGAGAAGAGTCAGGAGCAAAATAAAACCAGAAATCGCTGAAGAACAGTGCGGCTTCGTCGAAGGAAAAGGTACAAGTAACGCCATATATGTAATAAGAACATTGACGGAGAGATCAATAGAAGTAAAGATGGACCTATACTTATACTTCATATACTACTGTAAAGCATTTGATAGAGTGAGACGCACAGAAATTATAAGAATGCTGGAAGACATCAACATAGATGGAAAAGATCTGAAACTTATAAAAACATATATTGGCAGCAATCAGAAGCAATGAAGGTTGAGAACCAAATAGGAGCATTCCAAGACATAAAATTGGGAGTGAGACAAGGATGTGTTTTATCTCCTGACCTCTTCTCCTTGTACAGCGAAAACATAATGAGAATTATAGAGAACATGCCAGGAATATCAGTTGGCGGGTACAATCATAAAAACTTAAGATATGCAGACGACACAGTCCTGATTGCTAAAAGTGAAGGGGAGTGCTAAAAGTGAAGGGGAGATACAGGCTCTTCTAGACGTCGTGGTTCGTGAAAGTGAAAATAAAGGTCTCAGCCTGAAGAAAAAGAAGACTGAAGTGATGGTCATCTCAAAGAAAAGAATAACACCAAAATGTAGCATCGCCATCGATGGCACAAATGTGAAACAAGTTGATAGATTCAAGTACTTAGGAACGATTATAACAACTGATGGGAAATGTCACAACGAAATAAAAAGCAGACGTGCTCAAGCCAAGTCAGCATTCCTGACAATGAGACACATCTTGTGCAACAGATCCATATCAATGGAAACAAGATTCCGAGTACTTAAATGTTACATCGAGCCAATTTTGTTTTACGGGTGTGAATCATGGTCTATGAATAAGAGAGTACAGCGAGAAATGGAGGCCACGGAGATGTGGTTTATAAGAAAGATGTTGAAGGTACAATGGACAGCCAAGAAAACCAATGAAGAGGTCTCAAGGAGAGGCTGGAGTTAAAAAGCAAATTATAGCAAAGATCAGAGGTAGACAAGCGAGATTTATAGGACATTTCGCGAGAAGAGGAAAATTGGAACACACTGTGGCAACTCGAAAAATTGAAGGAAGAAGAGACAGAGGAAGAGAGAGAGAGAGAGAGAGAGAGAGAGAGAGAGAGAGAGAGAGAGAGAGAGAGAGAGAGAGAGAGAGAGGTTACTGGATGGGCTGTCAGTGTGGCTAGGAAGAAACTCACCGGCTAAAGACAAGGAATTGTGGAGAGAAATGATCGCCTACGCCATGCGGCATGGCACTTGAATTGAAGTTTTATTTTATCAGGTGTCTTCAAGTCTGCAAAGCCCCCGTGAGCCATGGCGAGTCGTATACCTCGCTTGCGCGTGAAAACCTTCACTGTAGCTTAGAACATCCTGCTCTGGGGATACAACAAAAATAAAAAAAATAAGCGAACAAACATAATAACTTCCAAATTAAGAACTTAGGAGTTTTAGGTAAATCCAGATAGATTATAAAAATATGGTTACTTTGTTTTCAATTAAAAAGTAAGTTCGAATTTTGAACATCTACTTTCGTTTTCTGCAGTTTCCTGTTTCCGCTGAAAACAATATCGAAAGTATAGAGTTGAAAAGCCCTCTCAAGTAACAACGTGTAATGGATAAATTATGAAAAAATATATAACGTAACAAGTAAATGTGGAATTTCCTAGAAGTACTGCTATTTTAGAGTATACTTTATTGAAAAAAAAATCTGCTTGTCGTCATAATATGTTGCTCGGTGTGTAGTTTTCTTCTTGCAAGCGTGTGACTACGACGTGTGTATTCCAGCTGAATGAAACAGGAGTCACCGACCCATTGCTTGTGTCAGGATTAGCAAATCAAAACTAAACAAGATCTAGTTCTTTCTCTTGGTGGTGCCTCTCTGGAAATAGACCACAGCCTAGTCGAGTGAGTAGGGATTGAAATGGGAAGGTAGCTAGTCCTAAAAAATTAGCCAGTTCAAACGAAGTCGGATGTCTGACTGAGGGGCGCAGATATCACAGTCTGTTTGCAAAGCTTGCCATAATAAAACCATCTATATTTTGAGGACTAGTGCAGAAGAAGAATAAAATGTTTAACTTACTGTATATATTAATTAATTAATTCATTCATTTGTATGGTTAGGATCAGAATTGCAAAAGCAGCATCAATCTTCAAGAATCTTGAGAACATATGGAATTCAAAAGTTATAAGCACAAAAACCAAGTTAAGATTATTCAATTCAAATGTAATATCCACTCTCATTTATGCATGTGAAAGCTGGAAAACAACTGAAAAAATAGAAAATAAATTATACTCTTTTGAAAACATGCCTAAGGAAAATACTCGACATCAAGTGGAACAAATTCAAGAATAATGCAGAGATAAGACAGATGACTGAACAACAACCAGTCTCATGGGTGATCAGGAAAAGGAGATGGACATATGTTGGTCACTTGATGAGAAGAAAAGATCAGAGAATCCCAAAACAAGCTATCAAGTGGAACACAACAAGCTGAAGAAAAAGAGGCAGACCGCGTGAAACTCTGAAGAGGACATTATTAAGAGAGGCCAAATTAACAGGCATAAAATCCTTTGATGAGGTTGAAAGACTTGCCGAAGACAGGCAAAATTGGCGAACTACCTTGCGAGCCCTATGTGACATTTAACGGCACGGGAAGGATATAAGATAAGAAGATTTGCATGTCCCTTGCGGAACTTTGACTCCCAAACAGCACTCCTGTAAGCCTCTCGGTTGTGAGCAAGATGGCCTGCCGCTGCTGCATCCATTTGCTGATCGTCAACGATGTCTTGCAGCCATCTTCATTTTGGTCTTCCTCTCTTTCTTTTTCCCATTATGTATCCTTCTAATACGGTCTTCTCTATATTATCATGACGTTTAATGTGTCCAAAATATTTAAGTTTTCTCTCTTTAATCCACTTTACTAGCCAGCCTTCTTCAATATTAAGCTCTTGTAGTATAGATATATTTGTTCTTTTTTGTGTCCACGATATTTGGAGAACTCTTTTGTAGCATTTACATTTAAAGGCATTTATGTGTTTCTCAGCTGTTTTGTTAAGTGTCCAGGTCTCACAGGCATATGTTGCGATGGGAAAAATGCATGCCCTTAGAAATCTTATTTTTGTAGTTCTGTCTGCTCCTCTCCACAGATTCTTTAGTTGTTTTACTTTCTTAAGAGTGATAGATGTCCTCCTTTTAATTTCCCTCATTGTATCTCCATTATTAGTTAGTAGTGATTCAAGATATTCAAAACTCTCCACTTCTTCCAGTTTTTCCTCATTGATACATATTTCAGCTGCCTTGTTTGTTTTGTCAGTTGTCATCAATTTAGTTTTCTTTGCATTAAGATAGAGGTTCTGCTCTTCGCTGTTCTTACGGACTGACATAATTAGTTTTTCTAATCTATATATAACAGGTTAAAAAAAGTACAATTCCCATTTCCATGTTGGGAATATGGTGTTAGGCCCATATTTTCCATGACCATCGGCACATGAAAGTATGATGTGGTCATGATCATGTCTGGCCACAATTATCATCTCAGATTTCTCTGGTACCCATTTTTAGAGGCTTGGTGGACTTTGAGGGGGCATTTTGGTGTGTACCAGAAAAAAAATCCCACTGCTGGGATTTGAACCCAGTACCACCAGATTAGTAAACCAAGCAACTAACCATTTAGCCAAACAGGCCACCTTATATATAACAGGTGCCAATGTTAATTCATTTTACCATGACTTTTTGTTAGTGTACTGGAATTCTCCACAGAGCAGCCATATTTTTTTTTAGTTTTCAGAATGGTAAAGTTAGCTGACTTTCTTTCCAGTTTGTAAAATGCTGTAACTTCTTACTTTCACTTCAGGAGAGTCACAGATCACTTGAGAATTTACAGTGGAATCAGTGTCTGGTCATGGATGACCTCAAGAAGAGAATTGCATTTCAAAATAGAGGAATACAGATTCAGGTATGATGTTAAAATGCCTTATTGTGTGTTATTAAGATGGTTAGAACTATTGTGAGTTGTCACCTTGATGTGGCAAAAGTGCTTGTGTGCTTCAGTGACCTAAAGAGCTGTTCCAGTGGGAAGAATAGCTCTTGGTAGGATTATTCAACCTTGGCAGATCTGAGGGTAGTGTATATAATAATAGGTTTTATTCAGATTTTGGATTTTCCAGTCCCTGAACTTATTATTTTATGTGTGTGTGTGTGTAGAAGATAATATAGTGACGATAGTATAGTGAATGAATGAATGAATGAGTGATTTTTATTTTTAAAGGGTAAAGAATTGGGCACACAGACTTGTCTTACATTCTGCCCTTCATCACTCCATCTTTCATTCTTCCCACACACTCAATTTATTACAAGTATACAAATTGCATAAGGGGAAAAAAACATCAAAAGAGTGCAGAATTAAACTATTACATTCACAGTATAGTATAGTGAAGATAGCTTAATGAAGTTTAGCATAGTGAAGATTGCACAGTGAAGATAGTATAGTGTGTTGGTTGCTCTCATTTCCTTATCTGGTCCCATTTTCCAGTTACCTCTTAGAATGGTTATCTATCATAAGCAGCATAGACACTCCGAGCATCAGTGGCAATTTCCTTGGTAGATTTTCCAGAATTTTCCCTCTCTCTCTCTGAACCTTAAGTGCCCAGGGCACATGGGGCTTCCGCAAGGGTTTTCCACAAATGCCTGTCTTTCGCCTTTTTTTTCTGCTTTTGCCCAGGTGAGCCCTCTATTGCTCAACATCCTTTCTGTTGTTCTTCTCCATGTCTCTTTTGGTCTACCCTTACTTCTGCTCCCCTGTGGTGTCCATCTTAGTGCTATTTTTGGTAGTGAGTTGTCAGTCATTCGGAGAACATGTCCCAACCATCGCCAGCGTCTTTCCTCAATAATTGTTGTCAGTGGTTTCATCTGCATTTCTGCCAATAAGATGTTATTTCTTATGGTGTTTGGCCAAAATATTTTTTTAATTCTACGTAAACATTTAGTCTGGAAAGAATTCAACTTGTTTTCTATGGTTTTGGTGATTTTCCAGCATTCACTTCCATAGAGTAGTACACTTAGAACATTACTCTTAAATATCCTGATTTTCATATTTATGCTTAGTTTATTTCTTCTTCTTCTTCTTTCACTTCTACCACCAAAAACCGCACTGTGAACCTACTGAATTCATGCCTGTGGTCCTCGTTAGGTCCCGTGGTCCCCTGTGTGGTCCAAAATAGACCACACGAGATCCACGAAAGGACCACAAGGGGTTCAGAGTATCACAGTGCTTTAGCCTGTATTCTTGGTGGGTCTCGGAAGCGGGATTGCGTGACACCGTGGTTTTCATTGCACCAGTTTAGTCTAGGGTTGGACTTTCTCACCGGAAGACCTCGACGTGTTTAGGATATCAGTGCATCCCCGCTTAGTTTATTTGATTTCCATATATTCTGTAGCATTGCAAAAGCCTGGTTTGCTCTAGTAAGTCTGCTGTTGATGTCCTCTGTGCTGTCTCCATTTTCTACTACTCTGCTGCCAAGGTATACAAATTCGTTGACCTCCTCCACTAACTTGTTATCTACTCTGAGTACATTTCTGTTGTTCACATTTTGCTTCATTAACTTTGTCTTTCCTACGTTGATCTTTAGTGGTAACTTGACCTACTCATTTTGCATTTTTCAGCTGCCAAGGGATTTTTAATGTATGACAATGCACTCAATTGTTTGGGTACACTACATAGAGACCAAAGGAGTTTTAATGTATGACAATGCACTCAGTTGTTTGGGTACACTACATAGAGACCAAAGGAGTTTTAATGTATGACAATGCACTCAGTTATTTGGGTACACTACATAGAGACACAATAACCGTGTACTCAGTTGTTTGGGTACACTACATAGAGACCAAGGGAGTTTTAATGTATGACAGTGTACTCAGTTGTTTGGTGCACTATATAGAGACCAAGGGAGATTTAATGTATGACATTGCACTCAGTTGTTTGGGTACACTACATAGAGACCAAGGGAGTTTTAATGTATGACAATGCACTCAGTTGTTTGGGTACACTAAAAGAGACCAAGGGAGTTTTAATGTATGACAATGCACTCAGTTGTTTGGGTATACTACATAGAGACCAAGGGAGTTTTAATGTATGACAATGCACTCAGCTGTTGCATCTCATTGGCCTGGTCTTTTCTCATAGCAGTGGTTCATGAAATGGGGTCTTGTATTTTTTCAGAAGGCAGTCAGGCTAAAGATGGGTGTGTTCATCACTGAAGCCTGCATTTTTGTTCTGCTTCTGAAATTCATCAAAGCCATCAGTGTCTTATTTGATATGGTGTTTCAAGCTTTATCCACTGAGAACTATATTAGCTGTCTTATTTGATATGGTGTTTCAAGCTTTCTCTACTGAGAACTATATTAGGTGTCGTATTTGGTATGGTGTTTCAAACTTCCTCCACTGAGAACTATATTAGCTGTCTTATTTGATATGGTGTTTCAAGCTTTCTCCACTGAGAACTGTATTAGCTGTCTTATTTGATATGATGTTTTAAACTTTCTCAACTGAAAACTACATTAGCTGTGTTATTTGATATGATGTTTCAAACTTTCTCCACTGAGAACTGTATTAATGCAACAGACTGAAATTCCTAATTTTAAGGGAGATTATAAAATAGTTAAAAGTGAATCAGGCCAAAAAACATGTTTGGTGTGAGCAGCTGTTTGTGCTCAGTTTGCACTCAGTTCCTTTTTTCCTGTTCACAGAGTTACACCTATTTTTTTTTTTTCTAGTTCTCTTTCATGTCTATTTTTTATGATGTTTGCCCCATAAACCATGACTGTGTTGGGAAAATGTCATCTGATTAGTAAATGTGGTTAAATTTATGTATCATTATCCCAGTCAGTGCTATTTCACATTTATTGCTTTACTCTCACATTGTTAAATGTGTGTATCACAGTCTGTTATTGTTATTGCTCTGATGTTTTTAAGTGCAGTGTTATATCCCATTAATTCAGTTCTGTAGTTGGGAGACTTGGACTAGACCAGTTTGGCTTCCTTTTTTTCTAATTAATTTGGCAGCTTTTTGGCCTCAATCCTTCATTATGTGCTTCAGAAATGACTGAATTATTATCCTATATTTTCCACAGCATGTAACCGTTGTGAGTCAGCAAGTAATGTGATTATAATGCATATATTTATATTATAAAGAATGTACTGTGGGAGAGTTCATCCAGATGGCAAGCATTAATCGTTATGATAATTGTTTTTCATGTGCCAGATTGGTTTTGATTATTTGGATCATGAATCAAATTAAGAAGCAGAATTCTGTTTGGTTGCTGTGACTTTTTTTTTTATACTCTACAAAGTTTATATGTTTCAGTGTTTATTGTTAAGGTTTAAAAAAAAAAGTTATACTTATGTTGGGAATTTAAACCATGCCACATTGGTTAAATGTGGTACTGCACACCACATGAACTGAATGCAGTATTGGAATATAACATCAGCTAGACTTTAGTACTCTTACGTAACATCAACTTTATGTAGTATTATCATGAAACATCAGCTAAATGTAGTAGTGTCAAATCACATTCATTAAATGTAATACTGTCAAACTAGATTAGCTATGCCATTTAGTCACTTAAACAGGAAAAAAAAATTACTGGAGGCTTAACAGTCTAGAAGAAATATTCCTTGTTTAGGTTTAAAAAGTAATTCATGTATTAGATGGTCATTGTTTGAACCTTGTCATGTATTACAGTCATGGTTTGAACCTTTGTCATATATTACACTCATGGTTTGAACCTTTGTCATGTATTACACTCATAGTTTGCACCTTGTTAGGTATTACAGTCATGGTTTGAACCTTGTCATTTATTACACTCATGGCTTGAACCTTGTCATGTATTACAGTCATGGTTTGAACCTTGTCATGTATTACACTAGAAAAAGAATCTAGTAAGTAAAGAGGAAAGATAAAGTAACAACTCTGGTGAATAGAGCTCCAGTTTTTTTATTTTGGTAATATCAACATGAAGGGACGAAACTCTCAAAGTATTTCACAGGAATGAACTGTAATGGGGTTTTCATGTGTGAATGCAGGTGAAAGATTGAATAATGGTAATGAGATCTAAGAAAAAAAAAATCTAAATTCTAAGAATATTAAACACACTGGAAAATTAGAAAATATAATGAACAGAATAGAATATGGAGATCAAAAACAGAAGGAAAAAAAAATGATGCGGTTATTTTAAATAAAATTGAATTGGCAGAAAATTTTGATGGTGTTCAGAATCAGGGCAGAGCTTGTTGAATCCTGCAGAAATGCTGAAGCTGCTTTTGTTAGAATCTTCAGAAGCATTATAAAGTCAGATATATACAGCAGATGTAATATAAATATTTTTGACATCAGTGTTATGTTTGGCAGCAAGTCCAGCAGCTGTTGGAAAAAAAACAATACTTTTAAGATAGGGGTTCTTAACTTTTGTATGATTACAGGCCTCCTGTTTGGATTGCTAAATATTTCCTCATAACCCGTTTGCTAGACTTTCGAGACCATTATCATTGCCAGTCCTACTAAATACCAGTATGACATTATAAAATGTGGATATCTTGGTTTTACTTTTTTAAATAGGCAAGCTGAAGGGAATTATAATGTAGCAACAGATTTAAAAAGAAATATTCAGAGATCGAATCACATACCTTCATCATTTGGTACCCATGCTTCCATCATTTGGTACCCATACCCCTATAATTAGGTTTCCATACCTACATCATTTGGTTTCCATACCTACATCATTTAGTTTCCATACCTCCATCATTTGGTACCTCATGCCTCCATCATATGGTTTCCATACCTCCATCATTTGGCACCTATACCTCCATACCTCGATCTTTTGATTCTCATACCTCCACTATTTGGTACCCATACCTCCATCATTTAGACACCATACCTCCATCATTTGGTATCCATACACCCGTACAGGAGTATGGACATCCCGAGTTGAGATATTCTGTTTTAACAACACATAAAAGTCAACAGAAGACGCAAGGTCTGACAGAAGATTAAAACTGTTAATAGAAAATTGACCGAGACTGTTGGCGTGTCAGTACGAGTAAGTGCTGAAGGTTTGGTTTTAGGAATGCGCGCCAGAAACGACAGAATCCTGGTCGTTTGTGTGTTAAACGAGGAGTGTAGAAAGAGCAGTGAGGCAGATATAGCTTAGAGCAGTAGTTCCAGTGCTCATGTCACAGCCCAAATTAGGGTGGGGGTGTGAGGAGGGGGGGGGGGAAGAGAAATTGAGGTAGGGGTTGGAGAACATCATGAAAAATGTTCATAAAAGAAAGAAAAAAAAGAAACAATAAGTTAAAAGGAAAATTACAGGATTTTAGGCAAATTCCCATACTTTTATACCTTCAAACATAAATAGTAAAATAACAATAGCTGCATTTAATGCTATTCATTGAAATGGTTTATGTTTTTTTTTTCGTGGGTCGCAGATTATGTACCATTGCTGGTGTTGGGTCCTGCTCAGAAAAGGTTGGAAACCGCTGATGTAGAGGATTAGTGGTTAGGGAGTGTTCATTGTCTTCTTGGGCAAAGCAAATTATTTTAGACTTGGGGTACCCAGTTTGTAACGGGGACCAAGGAGATAAAAAACGAAAAATCCCTATACTCGAATGTATTCATTCGCAGCAGGAAGAAGTGTATTTTTTTATGACTGCTTTATCGTAATAACATTTCTGCGCCATTTGTGAGTTTTTGTGAATAACTTAAGCGCATTTTATTTGTTTTGAATATGAAAGGGGACACAATTTGAACAGCGTCAGAAGAATGCAGTAAAAAGATTTTGATTATTACGCCTTGATGTAATTGTTTAGATGTGCTCAGAATGGCAGAAGTCTGTTGAAACTCCCAAAAAACGTTCAGCCAGGAACGCACACCTAATTATATTGTTTATACCAGAGCGCGTAGAAGTCGTAAGTGCTGATATGTTGGGACTGGCTGAGCGCGGATTGTTGAATTGCGTACCTTTGACTGGTCCGTCCTGCAGACCACAAGCACGTAGGGAACAATTTTTTTATATATAAATAGGAAACTACGAATAGCAATTTTACGGTAAAGTAAGAGAACAAATTTGTAGGATTAGGCCTCGAAAAAATCGTAGACAAAGCACTTTAGTGAGACGTGAGAGAAAGAAAAATCACAAGAGAATTACTTGGGATTCGAACACGGACTCCGGTAGGACGAGCAGCCGTCTAGCCACGACAGAACAGCGTACTATCGACTTAGCCAACTAGCACCCCTCAAAAAAGGTGTTTCGTTGACATAGTCTTTAGTAACTGCTCAGTAGACACGAGGGATCGTGACACCCGGAAAGAAACGAGGTCGTGACACAGAAATTCCCTAGCTTAGATTCGGTCTCTCTAGCAGGTACCAACTTTTTAGACTATATATATATATATATATATATATATATAAATTGTTCCTTAAAACTATACCTGCAACTAACTTCATGTAATAAGTATTCGTTCGTTTGTTATTGTTGTTCAAGTTTGCACCAGACATGGCAGGAGACCATGTGTATGTTTGTCGTCGTCATAATCATCGTAATCATCATCATTCTGGTCTATTTTTTTACGTTGCACCGTCATTGGGAACTCTTGGTAGCTTATGCCGTTGTTAAGATATAATGGAAAAGGGTGAGGGTGAGTGAAGAAGGATGAGAGAGAAGGAAGACAGAAGAAGCTGAACGAGACAGCGGTTAGTCAGCAATAGTTGAATGCTTGGCCCAGAGCAAGAATTAGCGAACCATAGATGATCAAGACCTCATTCTACCTCCTAGCGATATCAACTTCCTACCCCCCCCCCCCCCCCCCCACACACACATTTTTTCATGTTAGTAACATAATATAATCTGGCCGAGTGAATAGGGGTCGCGTGGGAAAACAAACCCAATCCTGAAAACTAAGCCATGCTGAAAACAGATGTATCGGACTGAGAGGTGCAGACATATACCAGTCTAGCTATAAATCGTGACACGTCGCAGCTACTGGCCTTATCGGCAGTGCAACTACTAGCCATATCAGCAGTGCAACTACCGGCCATATCAGCAGTGCAACTACCGGCCATATCAGCAGTGCAACTACTAGCCATATCAGCAGTGCAACTACTAGCCATATCAGCAGTGCAACTACCGGCCATATCAGCAGTGCAACTACCGGCCATATCAGCAGTGCAACTACCGGCCATATCAGCAGTGCAACTACTGGCCATATCAGCAGTGCAACTACTAGCCATATCAGCAGTGCAACTACTGGCCATATTAGCAGTGCAACTACTGGCCATATCAGCAGTGCAACTACTAGCCTTAGCAGTGCAACTACTGGCCAAATCAGCAGTGCAAATACTAGCCTTATCAGCAGTGCAACTACTGGCCATATCAGCAGTGCAACTACTGGCCATATCAGCAGTGCAACTACTGGCCATATCAGCAGTGCAACTACTGGCCATATCAGCAGTGCAACTACTAGCCTTATCAGCAGTGCAACTACTGGCCATATCAGCAGTGCAACTACTAGCCTTATCAGCTGTGCAACTACTGGCCATATCAGCAGTGCAACTACTGGCCATATCAGCAGTGCAACTACTAGCCTTATCAGCTGTGCAACTACTGGCCATATCAGCAGTGCAACTACTAGCCTTATCAGCTGTGCAACTACTGGCCATATCAGCAGTGCAACTACTGGCCATATCAGCAGTGCAACTACTAGCCTTATCAGCAGTGCAACTACTGGCCATATCAGCAGTGCAACTACTAGCCTTATCAGCTGTGCAACTACTGGCCATATCAGCAGTGCAACTACTAGCCTTATCAGCAGTGCAACTACTAGCCTTATCAGCAGTGCAACTACTAGCCTTATCAGCAGTGCAACTACTGGCCATATCAGCTGTGCAACTACTGGGCCTATCAGCAGCGCAACTACTGCCCTTGTCAGAAAACTTTCAGAAGGACGTTTTCTAACTACACAACAGTCAGACGGAGGAGAGAAGGAAATCCGACACAGCGATTTTCTTTAATTCCGAAAACAGTCCTAAGAAAAGGAAAGGGCTTGATTATTACTGGTGGAATATATACAGGAAAACAGGAAACAATTAAGATTTTGATCAGCTAAAGTTTGGTGAGATCCCGAGGACATCATCTCCCAGTACCGCCATCTTTGCTAATCAGCTGTGTTTTAATTGCACATTCCGCTGTACCTAAGTCAGTTTTATTTGTATTACGAATATGTTCAAATATATCAGGATTTCCTTTAAGAAAGTTAGTTTTACTTCAGATGTTTTAGGATTTTCTTCGAATAAGTTAACTTTACATTAGGTGCACGTTCAGATGGAAGAAGGGAAACATTCATAAAGCATGTAAATTGTTGTACTAAATAGTATTCACAGCCTAATGCCCCGGCCGCTGAAAACAGGCTGTTTACATTGTTTACAACTGTACCTTTGACTATTTAAGCTGATGGTCATTTGGCATCATATGTGGGATCATCATCATCATCATCAGGCTCCGTGCCGACTGGCGTTGGCACCTATCTTTTTTTTTCCATAGTACCTTCATGCAGGCCATCAGTTCAGCTGATGATCTCATCTCACACTGTCTCGGAAAACTATCCAGTCTCATTTCTCTCGTCCTCCCCGTGGCTCTTCTTCCATCAATTTTTCCTGCTGTTACAGTATTTTCTATGCCGCCTCTTCTTATTGCATGCCATATGAAAGTATATTGTCTCTTTCTCGTATTTTTTTACCAGATTTTTTTTTTTGGTTTTTGCCTTTTCAGCTCTTCTCGTACATTATTCATTAGTAATCTTTTCTGTCCAGGGAATTCGCAACGTTATTCAGAAAAAAACCCCCACATCTCTGTTGATTCCAATAATTTCTGTGCAGAACTGCCTATTGTCCATGATTCATTTCCATATGATAAGATAGGCTCATTATAGCCTTTTAGGACCGGTTTTCTAACATTCATTGATAAGGATGTGTTGCATAACACATGTTTCTCATTATCTGATATACAGTCTTTGCTTGGCCTGTTCTTTCTTTTCTGCATTTCCCATCTGAAGTTATTACTGCTCCAAGGTATTTGAATCTCTGCACGTGATTTAGAATTGTTCTTAAATATAACCTTTGTGATGTTAGGAGTAAGCCCTTTTTGTACACTTTCTATGTAGTACTGCACACAACATGAACTGAATGTAGTACTAGAATATTGCATCAATCAGACGTATAATACTCTTATGTTGCATCAACTTTATGTCGTCTTATCATAGAACATGAGCTAAATGTAGTACTGTCACACGCATCTGCTAAATGTATGAGGGTCATATCGAAAGTCATGAACAAATGTTTTTTAAAAAACTCAGAATTTATAGATTGAAAAAAATATAAATGTATCACCTTAGTCTGCTTATGGGCACATGGGCATGTGAGTGGCGAAGTGGTTAGTACACTGCTTTCTCATGGCGAAGGTCGGGGGTTCGAATCCGGCCAGAGGCGCCCCAGTCACCCAGCCGTAGAAATGGGTACCCGACTTCTTCTGGAGTTGGAGAAGGAAAGGCGGCGATACTGACCACACCACCCTCTAGTGTGCTGACAGGTCAAGGAACATATGGGCACTAACACCATATCCCTATGTGCCTCCAAGGCATGACAGGATTACCTTTACCTTTTTTTTACCTCTAATCTGCATCCTTTGCACGTCATGTAGAGGTCACATGACGTCATCATCATGTGTCACATGACCACTTAGAGCAGAAACAAAATGGCGGGTGTTGGTTTCGTTTCGTCAGCGTGCTGTTATTGAGTTCCTCGTTAAAGAGGAAATCCCCGCTGCTGAAATTCACTACAGACTTCATCTTGCTTACGGAGATGTGTGTTTGGGTGCTAGCAGTGTTAGGAGGTGGGTGAAACATTTCAAAGATGGAAACACGAGCATCCAAGATATGCCTCGCAGCGGTCGCCCTCGAACTGCCTCCACTGAACGCTACGTGGAAAAAGGTTGACGACATCATTAAAGAAGACAGACGTGTCATAGTATCTGAAATTGCTGTAAATCTTGGAATAGGACACAATGCAGTACAGAAAATAATTGAAACCCTAGGCTATAGAAAAGTTTGTGCTCACTGGGTCCCACGTTTGTTGACTGAAGATCACAAAGCTGTGAAAACAACTCTGCTCGCCGGACATCTAAGGAAATTCATAAAATAGGTTTAGAAATTCTTCCACACCTTCCCTATAGCCCCGACCTAGCACCCAGTGATTACCATCTTTTCGGTTTTGTGAAATAACAGATGCGAGGCCATCACTACGATACAAGAGAGAACGTCCAAAAAGCAGTGCGTCTGTGATTTCGGTCAGCTGGAACGGAAATCTACAGGGAGGATATTTTCAAATATGCAGAGCGATGGGGAAAATATATGCAGAGAAACAGAGATCGTGTTGAAAAGTGAAGAAAAGGATGCAGTTTAAGGTGATGCATTTATATTTTCTCTATCTATAAGTTCTGATTAAAAAAAAATGTTCTCGGCTTTCGGTTTGACCCTCGTAGCATTGTTTAGCAAGTTTATCCAGGCGATATTGCAGGTTTTGTTGGTTGTTTGTAATGTATCCTCCGACTTTTATACCTGGTTCCATAATGATCGTTCTTAGAATATTCTCGTCGTACAGAGAATGTGTATGTGGACTAACCTCATCATTATTTTGCACTTGGTGAAACGCGAAGAATGACCTATCAGGGCCTAAGTTAGGGATACAGAAGGAAGGGAGGATTGTTTAAATATGATTGCTCTTCTACCCTTCTCTTCTTCATTTCAGACCTAGATGCAAGGGTGGGAGTGGTCAGATCGAAAGGTTTCTTGATCAAAGGACATTGGTGCTACTTCCTCTACGCCAGTGCAGTATCTGTTAAAGTTGGTAGTCGGTACACTGTGCTAAGGAAAAAATGCATGTGAAAAAACTTATAATATCTGGGTATACAGCGAGGAACACTGGATTACACTACGCCCATAATTGTCAGTGGATAGAGGGAAATAGGACATTATGTGCAACTTAGTTCCATGATAATTGGAATTTGCTAGAGTTACGGGGGATGAATTTGGAGAAAAGGTAAATGGAGGAAAGAGAGAGAGAGAGAGAGAGAGAGAGAGAGAGAGAGGGGGGGGGAGGGGAAGTAATGAAATTTGATAAAACTTAACAATGAACCTGTAAGATCGATAAGAACCAATGCAGTTTTTTAAAATAAAAAAAAAGCTTCTGGCGAGATTCTTCAGCTGCCTTGCGTGGAGTGGGGCTTCTCCCGGTCAGTGAAGAAAGGTGCGAATGGGGTTGCCACGTGGTACCACTGTGGAAAAGGTGAAAGAAAGGTTTAAGCGAAGTAAACAGTAGTCAACTCACGGCACCTCCGGTCTGGAGGTCGGCCACGCGAGATTCTTCGGATGCCGCGCGTGGAGTGAAACTCCTCCCGGCCAACGAAGAAAATGGAAAAAAGAAATTAGGGTTGCCGTGCGGCGCCGATGTGAAAAGGTGATGGAAAGGATAAAGTGAAGCTTAGTCGGTATATCCAGTGGTCTCGCGGCGAGAGCTATTCATACCACGGCACCTCTGCTCTAGAGGCCAGTCACGTCCGATATACACCCATACTGGTGAAATATGCCTAAACCGGCTTAAACCAAGAGTGAAACTTGGTGGCTACGCGTGTCACAGTACCTCCGCTCTAGAGGTCGGTCACATCCTAAACACGCCCATACTGTGATAATATGCCTAGACCGGCTCAACCCAGGGATGAAACTTACTAGTGGCGAGGATTCGTCCTCCTGGACAAAGCTCCGCCCTGGTCACAACTGGGAAGGGTAGCGGCCACGACCACAAAATGCTGAAGTCGGAGACACTGGACCAGGGCAGCCTAGATAGGCAACCACCTCTCACCCTGCGGAGATGTATGCGTATCGTAATCACGCTGAGGTTTTCCGGTGAGAAAGTCCAATTCTAGGCTGGATGGGCAACCACTTCTCACTCAGCGGGGATACACTGATATCCAAAACACGTCGAGGTTTTCCGGTGAGGAAGTCCAACTCTAGATTAAACTGGTGCAACGAAAACTACGGTGTCACGCATTCCCGCTTTTGAGACCCACTAAGAATACAAGCTCAAGCCCTGCGATACTCTGAACCTCTTGTGGTCCTCTCGTGGATCTCGTGTGGTCCTTTGGGGACCATGGGACCCATCGAGGACCACAGGAGTAAATTCAGGAGGATCACGGGACGGTCTTAGTGGTAGAAGAGAACGAAGAAGAAGAAGAAATTAAAAAAAAAACAACAATCTGTATTTTACAGATTTGTGGTATAAAGTCAGTGCCAGGTACTTTTCGCCGACTTTTTGGGACCCCAATAGCCGAGCCCAGACCGAAGGATATAGGGTAAATTTCCTCTGATGGATCCATTTGTCAACAATGACTGTTCTTTGCGGTTTCACAAATAGCCGATAGTCGTCTTTAGCTACCTTGAAGCCATCATACTGAAACACCAGCGAGCGAAATGGAAGCACACGACTCCCATTGAATAATTTGTGATTCTGATCATTGAATTTTATGAATGTGTGGTATTTAACCATCATGTGTGTAATCAGTTTGTATGCAGCCATTAAACTGTACGACATATATTTCATTACAGTTATCTTGTTGTTTATCAAGTAGTTAACAACATGTGCATATTACTGAATATGTTCCTATTCATGTACAGAAAAAAAAGTTAAAATTTTTATTATGGGATTGTGAAATTAAATATACACTGGTGATATTCAACTTATATGTGGTTTGAAAAATGGTTCGTGGATGTAAAAAGGTTGAGAACCACTGTGCTGCATCAAAAGGTTGATAACCACTTTACTACATTATAGAAAACCCCCAGTGACCATAAGCTTTTGTTTCAAAGACCATAGCTCATATAAAAACAGTAACAACAAGCAGTTTAACATAGCCACACTCATGTGACAGACAGTAATATAGCCAAACATATTACAGACCGTAACATTGTCACACTCATATTATAACATAGGCGCACTCTTGTAACAAACAATAATATAACTACAGTCCAGTAACAAACAATAACATAACCACACTCATATAACAGACAGTAACATATCCACACTAATATAACAAACAGTAGCATAGCCGCACTGATATAACAGACAATAGCAACCACACTCATGTAACAACAAACAGTAACATAGTCACACTCGTATAACAGATATTTACACAGTCACACTCGTATAACAGATAGTTACACAGCACACTCACATAACAGACAGTCACACACCACACTCATTTAACAAACAGTAACATAGTCGCACTCATATACCAAACAGAAACAACCACACTCATGTAACAAACAGTAACATACTCGTATAACAGACTATACGAACCACACAGATATAACATATAGTAACATACCACACTCATATACCAGACAGTCACACAGCACACTCATATAACAAACAGTAACACAGTCACACTCATATAACACAGTAACATACCACACTCATATAACAGACAGTAACACACCACACTCATATAACAGACAGTAACACACCACACTCATATAACAGACAGTAACACACCACATTCATATAACAGACAGTAACACACCACACTCATATAACAGACAGTAACACACCACACTCATATAACAGACAGTAACACACCACATTCATATAACAGACAGTAACACACCACACTCATATAACAGACAGTAACACACCACACTCATATAACAGACAGTAACACACCACACTCATATAACAAACAGTAACACAGTCACACTCATATAACACAGTAACATCCACACTCATAGATAGTAACACAGTCACACTCATATAACAAACAGTAACACAGTCACACTCATATAACAGTAACATCCACACTCATAGACAGTAACACACCACACTCATATAACAAACAGTAACACAGTCACACTCATATAACACAGTAACATCCACACTCATAGATAGTAACACAGTCACACTCATATAACAAACAGTAACACAGTCACACTCATATAACACAGTAACATCCACACTCATAGACAGTAACACACCACACTCATGTAACAAACAGTAACACAGTCACACTCATATAACACAGTAACATCCACACTCAGACAGTAACACACCACACTCATATAACAGACAGTAACACACCACACTCATATAACAAACAGTAACATAGCCACGCCTAGATTCAGAATACGTGCAAATATTCAGTGTTTACTTTTGAGTATTCTTGGCCATACCTTTCTGCCTTCAGGAAAATAAAAGCGTTAGGTTAATTAAGTTGGAAAATGCATTTAGCAGCTATAGATTTATTTCAGTGCATTAACGCCATATGCGGGCCGCGACAGTTAGATTAATTGATAGATTTGACTGTCATGGGGAAAGCTGGGGAAGAGTAAGGGTAAAAAATAGAAACTGGTTTTCCCGAAAACAGATTGAAATGGAGGAAATTTGTCTGTGCCCTTTGACCTACAAGAAACTGTAGACGGTAGACGAACGTACTAAGTTGTGGTTCTTCTTCGTCGCTTGTTTTCTGGACAAAAATAGTGGGACCAGAGGGTTAGTGACAGATTGAGATGTGGAAGCCATACGTGGATAGCTAAAGTAGACATGGAGATATAAATAAGTTAGATTAAAAAGTCCTTCGTGAGCAGATGTAGAGAGACGTTTATAAAGAGGGGATGTGTTTGTGTGTGTGTGTGTGAGAGAGAGAGATGTGATGAATAAACACTGGGCATTTCTTTGAGAGAGAGAGATGTGATGATTAAAGACTGGGCATTTCTGAAAGAGAGAGATGTAGTGAATAAACACTGGGCATTTCTTTGAGAGAGAGAGAGAGAGAGAGAGAGAGAGAGAGATGTGATGATTAAAGACTGGGCATTTCTGAAAGAGAGAGATGTGGTGAATAAACACTGGGTATTTCTTTGAGAGAGAGAGAGAGAGAGATTGATTGATTGATCTTTATTTCAAAAGGGTTAAGAATTGGGCACGCAGGCCCGTCTGACATTCTGCCCTTTATCATACATCTTTCACTCTATTCCAGACATTCTACAAATATGTTGTTCATATAACAAACATAACTAACATTGAAACTGAGAGACATAAAATAAAATATAACATTTACGTTTCGGTCTTAAACATTCACTCAGTACAGAAGTAACTACATACATTATAAATGACTATCTACTAAACAAAATTTTCGGGACTATTCAGAAAACAATTAATTGTATTCGGTGTCTGTAAGAGCAGCTTAAGATAACTTTTAAGTTTTATAATTCATGGAGGCATGTAGTCGACATCAAATAGATATTGGGAAAGCTTGTAGTTGTAGGAAGGAGTATAATTTATATTTTTTATATAGGATGGGAGGGTATTCCAAAGATGAGCAGCAGAATAACTAAAGCTTTTCTTGTAAAGATCAAGTCTAGGTTTTGGAAGACATATGTTGTTCAAGCGTTGGCTGCACTTTGGGATAAATTTAAACAGGTTCCATAGATGAGGCGGGGCATGCCGTGAAAGAATTTGATGTACTAACTTGGCTTTGTTGAAGAGGAACCTGTTCTTAAGAGGTAGTAGTTTGATACGTTTGTGATGATTAGTTGTTTGTGCTTGATCTTTGTCACTAATAAGCTTTACTGCTCGCTTTTGGAGAGAGCAAAGCCTCTTTGTATTTGACAATGAGCAACCATCCCAAACTGTTGAGCAGTAGTCTAAATGTGTTTGTATAAATATATGAGATATGTAGTATGTCTTCCTAGTGTCTTGATCTATGAAGTGCTTAATTTTAGCTAATTGGTATACTTTTTGTGCGATGAGTTTTGTTAGACATTGCACATGAGAGTTCCAGGTCAGATGTTGGTCAATAATAAGACCTAGAGAGAGAGAGAGAAAGAGAGAGATGTAGTGAATAAAGTCTGGACATTTATGAGCGAGAGAGGGAGAGAGAGAGGGTGGGGAGGTGAACAATTATAGAACATTGTTATGAGACTATGAAGGAGAGAAAGAGAGTAGAAGATGAAATGAGTAAAGACTGGAAGAGTCTTTAAGCCATGTGTGGAAGCAGTATGGTTTCAAGAGAGTATGGCTTCAAAAGAAGAGAGAGAGAGAGAGAGAGAGAGAGAGATAGATAATTACGACGTTTTTAAGAAGAACGAGAGAGAAAGAGAAGGATATTAAATATTGAACAGTGTTACTCCACTCTGGCCAGAAATTCCCCAGAGTACGCAGTATTTTCTAGATGAAGTGAGCTGACCTTTAAAAGTGTCTCCAACTCATCTGCCTGGAAATATAAGCTTGTTCACTTTGTCTGGAGATGTTGCGTCTGGCTATTTATTTATTTTTTATTATTTTTGTGGGGGTTTTCCCTCGTACTTTTTTCTGCCAGGAAACAAGGGCGATAATAACCTTGTACTTTTTCTCTCCCTTGATGTAAGATCTTGCATGTTCTTGCTAATTCCAGATTGTCAAGTATACATCAATGTCTCTGCTTGTATGCTGTGAGCTGGGTTTGTTGTTGTTGTTTTCTTTCATTTGTTTTATCCACCCAAACGTCATATCTGTCTGTCCATCCACCTATCCGTCCATCTGTCTGACCCGTTCGTTCTTTTATCCATCCATCCGTCCGTACGTCCGTCCATCCATCCATCCGTCCGTCCGTCCGTCCATCCATCCATCCGTCCGTCCGTCCGTCAGTCCGTCCGTCAGTCCGTCCATCCATCCATCCATCCGTCCATCCGTCCATCCATCCATCCATCCATCCATCCATCCATCCATCCATCCATCCATCCATCCATCCATCCATTCTTTCTTTCTTTCTTTCTTTCTTGTCAGTCTCCTTCACTCGAAGTTAATAACAAATTATTTTTATTATTGTTATTGTTGTTAATCCTAATGAAGTTTGTTTAGCAAAATTCTCATTGAAGCACTTGACCCAAGCAATCCTTGTCAACTCCCAGAATGACCACTTCCCATCCTGCCGCCTCCGGGCATGGGATTTTTTTTCGACGTGATTTCGACAAACAGAATTATACGCCAATTTCGCTTAACGCTTTGAGCGGATCTTATTGGCCAGTTTCTGGGTTTGCCATTGCACTTCTTCAGCTGAGCGGACGGAAGGAGGGGCTGGGAGGTATGTTGGAGTGCGTTTTTTTGTGTGTAATAAAGTGCCGCAGTATTTACTTGTGATTGTAAGAGATGAAGTTTATGCCAGGTTGTGTGAAGGTGTTGTCAATGTAGGATTTCCTTTGTGAATTTGGTTAGACAGAGGTTTATGGTGCAGTTTTACGAAAGCAGGTAGAGAGATACAGAGAGAGAGAGAGAGAGAGAGAGAGAGAGAGAGAGAGAGAAGTAGGGATTGGGAACAATGGAATGACCGGGAAAAACAAAAATAATAACCAAATATTTCGGCATAATTGCCTCTATCAAGGACAGCGGAGAGAAAAAAAATATGATGTCCTTGTTAGAGACAATTTTGTCGAAAGAGTGGGTTGTTATTGTTGTTTTTCATGTTTTTCCTCCATTCCTCCCTTCCCTGCCTCCTTCCTTCCTTCCTTCGACTGCACCATACATCTCCGCCTAGATATACCAGTACCAGTTTTAATGACAATTACTATCACAGTTACCCTTTTGTAAACTGAAAGCTTCATGTACCTTGCAGTAGACACTCGGATGGTCTTGACCAAAGAGCAGCGCCTCGGGTGGGGGTTGAGTTGCAGTAGATTACTTTCCAGGACGGGCCTAAGAAACAGCGTACTTAGTCATTTCAAGCATCCTACAATGACTTTATAAATTGTAAATTGAAAAGCAACTTTATATAAATATTATGTAATGAACACAAAACTACTCGTAAAAGTAACGGGTAGGTAATATTGTTTCGCTTTCTCGTAAAGTGCCGCGATACGTTGTGGTTTTTGGTTGTTGTTTTTGTTGCTGATAGTCAACATCCGCTGGCCAGCTTGAACTAACGTAGCATTCTGCTTGTAGTTGGCATCACAGGGAGATGTGAAGGGCTTTGGCTTGTTCTGATTTGCAGGTCCTGGTAGCCGAAACTTAGGCACGACCATCCTCTTTTTTTTTGGTCTCCGATTGTCCGGTTAAAGTCTAAGGAATGGAACACAGGGCCTTCTGATTGGCAGGCGAGGATACTAACCACTACATCACGGCGGCATCTCTGTGTCTTTGTATATCTCTTCAGTAACTTCTTTTCTTAGTATTAAGAAGATTTTTTTTTTATTTTGAACGTCACACCAGGTTGATTTCTTTCTTTCATAACTCATGCATAAGAAATTTATATTAAAGAGCCTCTGTAAGGCGACACGACATGGCTATAGTGTTTTATTTTTCTCATAAAGTGTCTTGACGAGTTACAAACAGTTTGTACGTGCAACAGAGACAAAGTTATAGTTCCACCGAAAATGTACAACAAAATAGTTCGGAATAAAAGCAGTAACAAGGTACTTGAGACTAACATGCCGGAGTGAGATGACAGGTGTAAGGTAATGGGAGACGGTAAGGAACTCTTATGGACATCTCAGCGTTCCCTGCATGTTTTGTCTCAAAGACATTTTCTCCTCTCCGTCGTGTTGTAAGGAGAATTAACTCTTTTTAACTCCTGAATTAAATTTCCATGCTCTTCTGCCTTAAGTTTTTATGAGAAATTTGGTAGAAGGAAACTGGAAGTTACTCTATAATGTAAAGATACCGGTTGATTCAGAAATGTTCTATATTTCTAATTTTATTTAGACTTTGTCTAAATATCACCGTAAACGTTGATTCACATCGAGTGTGCAAGATCTACCAACAGTAGAGGTGTTGTTTTGGAGCGAAAGGGTTAAAAAAAAAAGAAGCGTATACATTGGTTAGGGTTGCCAACTTCGAGGACGTGGTAAAAGAATGGGTTTCTCAGCGTCATGTTTTCTGACACGACAGGTTGGGGGGGCGGGGGGGAGGAGGTGGTGGTGGTGGTGGTTTGGGGGGGGGTGTCTGGGTGAAAGAGCCATGGTTGTATCACTGGGGTTTGGGCTGTTAAAGCGGCCTGCTGGCTCCTGTTTTCCTCCTGTGAGATTATATGAGAGTTACTTTCCATGTTTGGATCGGAGGGAGACCCAGCTGCAGCTGACCCTGAGGCGCGACCCCTGAATAGGGGGCGCAGTAGCAGCCGACCCTAGGGCGCGAGCTAGCATTTCACGACTCAGTGTGTTCCATATCCAGGCCAAAGAGAATAGGATGCCGGTGGCGTATCTCTCTGCGGACCTGGAGGGTTTTCTCCATTTTAAGAGGTGAGGACCCGTCATGTATGAAAATTGAACGTTAATTAATAGGGCAGGGTGCCCAGAAATGGTTTTACGCCACGTTACAAAATTCCTCAAAGAGACTCTGTCTGTATCAAGCACGTTGTGTTAATATCGTTAATAAATTACCTCTCAGAGGGTGGGGGGGGGGGGAAATAAAAGGTAAAATCCCCATTTCCATGTCATTAAGGTTTGTTGGGGATACGGTGTTAGGCCCGAATTTCAAGATCTTCATTCAGTACTTACAAGTGTGAAGCGGTCAGTGTTACTCCTGTCCGCGTTTATCTCCCCAGGTTTCTCTGGTACCCATTTTTAGAGACTGGATGGACCCCCGGAGGGCTTTTTTGGGTGTGATGCTACCTCTCTGAAATAAAAAAAAAATCTTACTGCGTCTTATAAAATCCCAACACTCTTTCCTCTAGGAACCAGTCCAGTCATCGAATGCGAGAAATCCACAGATCTGATGTTTTTCTTCGTGTATTGGCAACCTGATAACTTTCTTACAACATACCTAGCCTGTCAAACTTAAGTAATTGTAGTATATTTAAATGTATACCACTCACCTCGCCCTGCAGGTTTGAGCTCAGTGTTTTAATGGTAAATAATTCATCATTTTTTAAAAAAGAAGTTGGCCCGTTTTATTTTTTTCTCTTTTAAATGCGAGTCTGTACAAGAATAAAATGGCGATACTTTTATATTTCTTTATACTCAATTCGTGATGTCCTTATAGTTTGAAGTTAGAAGTTTCATGTGGCTTCGTTGAGACATGTTAGAATGATACAAATCGGCATTCTCTCCAGATCCGTTTGAATCTGTTGATTCTCCTGGTGAATGTTTGGGTTTCAGTACTTTCATATCAAGGTTCACGTCGTGGTCTGGATTTATGATCTCAGTCCGACACTGTTTGTAAATGACGCTGGCATAAATGTTTCCATTGGCGATGGATTTATGGTGAATGCTTTCCCTTTGGTGGTTGTTGAAACTGAAGGACTGGAATCTGCCGGGCATTTGTCTCATGAGACACGGGCAGAGAGTTCGGACGAACGTGCGTCTGAATTTTTGTCCAAGAGCACAGTACAGTATGAAGTTGATAGCGCTGTTGAGAGTGACTAGGAAGTTCCTGATATCGCTTAGAACCACCCAGCCAACGAAAGCGGTCATTTTATGCATGTCGATGGAGTAAGCC
This sequence comes from Achatina immaculata, assembly GCA_009760885.1. Lineage (NCBI taxonomy): Eukaryota > Metazoa > Mollusca > Gastropoda > Stylommatophora > Achatinidae > Lissachatina > Lissachatina immaculata. Next base: position 25,528,052 of record CM019691.1, on the reverse strand, counting down.
ATGTTGTATATAAGGGCGGGAACTTGGCAGATTATGAATACCATCACTACGGACACCAACATGATAGTCACGTTGTTCTCGCGAGACTGGCGCACGTTCATGTCCCTGCGTTGTTGTTTGGATCGTTTGACCGCCATGATGAGGAATGCATTGAGAATAGCTAGCGAGCAAAGAGGAATGAAACACATAACCAGAAAGTAGAGCCAGCCAAAGTAGATTTTGTGGTAGATGGAGTCGTTCCCTAGCCTGGTTTTCGAAAGTAATATGCACGTTTGGTTATAGGAGTCCTGGAAATTTTGGACAGTATATTCAAACCATCGCGGAACGTTGTAGAGAATAGAGACTACGGATATTAAGAGCACTACCGTGCGAGCCCGTGGTATTGTACACATACTGGCCGCTCGCAGTGGATGGCACACAGCAATGTATCGTTCCACAGTGAAGGACACTGTCAGCCAGACGGTGGCCGTTTGCGCCGCAAGGGCTATTGGGTAAGCGTAGATAACAACGTACGGGAACACTTGCTCCTTGAAGGGCCGAAACAGCTCCTGCAGGCTGATGAGAAGAACACAGACGAGGAGAACCATCGTGTCCCATATTGCCAGGGCGGTGAGGAAGATGTTCGTGGACGTGTACATGGTGCGTCTTGTGAGCACGATCATGGCCATGGTGTTGCCTATCACTCCCAGCGCGATGACGACCATTGTGGCCACTCCATTTAGATAAAAGTTCATCTCCGGGAGTCTCGACGTGCTTGAGTTACAAAACAGTGCTGGCGGGGGCGCTTCTGAAGCGTTGCTGAGCGTGATCTCGTACATCGAGGATGTTGTATCCACCCCATTCATGGCGATATTCTCCTTATTGGTTAGATTAACAATAACTACGAGGTCAGCCACCGTTATCGTGGCCATTTCTGTTCAATGAAAAATCGTAAATTGAGTCAGATACGTCTTCACAACCGTATTCTTTTCCAAAATACAACTGATGCAGAGTAATTACCCATAGAAAGGACTGCGAACAAGCAATATGAAGATATTCTGGGTAAAATATTTCAGTATATACAGTTACGATTCTAACATTTGCGCCTGAACTTTATATTGTTACTTACGGACAGCAGGGTCCTTGATGAATGTTTCTATATCACACAAAAGACAGTCAGTATAATATAGATATTCACATCTCCATTATTTACAGATTTGTAACGATGTCACAGCGCGGAAATACAGCGTGTTAAAATATTTCCAGAAATGTTTATATTGATCATATATTGAGCATTTTCGCTTGGCTGTCAGCGGCCGATTATTCTTTTCTTACTTGCCGGAAGAAGAGTTTTTCCCCCTTTGTTAAAAAAAACTTTTCTTTGCTTGTTGCAGTACTTGTCAGTTCTAGAAGGGAAATATTTAGTTGAGCTGAATCATGTTCTGTGGAGTCACTTGGCGCGTTATGACCTGGACCATCCAGTCACGCTAGCCCGCCAAACACGTTCACTGGAAAATAGAGATTTGTACGTGGATGACGAAGTGTTCTTCTAGTTACTGAAACCTATTTTCGGCAGTTAATGGATCTGTTACAACTCAGCGGCTAGGGTAGGAGACAATGAAGAGATTCTGTCGTGACGATCTGTACCTGCGGACAACAGAAAAGAAAATAGTTAATGCAGCCAAAAAAAAAGGAGAAAATGGGGGGGGGGGTGGGGGAGAGAGAGAGAGAGAGAGAGAGAGAGTGGTAAATAAAGCTGTCTGCAAATTTATTTTCACATGCAAATAAAACTTAAATATATTTTCACATACAAATTATCATTGGCGCCCTAATGCATTGATTATGTGGGAGAATTTTGTAGATATTTAAATTGGCCAATGAAGGTTTGCTTAATTGTATAGATATTTAAATTGACCAATGAAGATTTGCTTAAAAAAATCAGTATATAAATTAATTAATTAAGCTCAGATTACGAACTATAGATGGGGAGTGAATGAACTTTACAAAGAAAAAAAGATGTGGCCCAGTGTGAACAATATTGTTGTTTATTCTATTGAAGTAATTGGTTCGTAGGATCCTTAATGTTGGCAGTGCCAGTACTTTGCCAGTTTTCATTACATAGTGGCGCAGAGATTGCGTAGGTTTTCATTTGATAGTTTGCAGCTGCCTGAGTTGTTGGAACAGCAACAGCGGCAAGAACAAGAACAAAAAAACGACATAGTGTTCTAATTATTTCATGGAGAGAATAAACTTCCAAGGTTAATACGTTTATTATGCCAAACTGGTTGGCGACAGCACACACAAAATCAATACGTACTACTCTGTATTGCCTTGTCCAAGATCTCCATCGCAGCGAAAGATCAAATATACACGGAAAGGTTATCGGGTCTAAGTCATTGTAGAGATCAGGAGATGTTGATAACTTTTCAGCCTTTTTTTTTAAATAGTATGACCATACTTCATGCTGCTTCATTCCATCCCTCCCTCTCTCTCTCTCTCTGAACCTTAAGTGCCCAGGGCACATGGGGCTTCCACAAGGGTTTTCCACAAATGCCTGTCTTTCGCCTTTTTTTCTGCTCTTGCCCAGGTGAGCCCTCTATTGCTCAACATCCTTTCTGTTGTTCTTCTCCATGTCTCTTTTGGTCTACCCTTACTTCTGCTCCCCTGTGGTGTCCATCTTAGTGCTATTTTTGGTAGTGAGTTGTCAGTCATTCGGAGCACATGTCCCAACCATCGCCAGCGTCTTTCCTCAATAATTGTTGTCAGTGGTTTCATCTGCATTTCTGCCAATAAGATGTTATTTCTTATGGTGTTTGGCCAAAATATTTTTTTAATTCTACGTAAACATTTAGTCTGGAAAGAATTTAACTTGTTTTCTATGGTTTTGGTGATTTTCCAGCATTCACTTCCATAGAGTAGTACACTTAGAACATTACTCTTAAATATCCTGATTTTCATATTTATGCTTAGTTTATTTGATTTCCATATATTCTGTAGCATTGCAAAAGCCTGGTTTGCTTTAGTAAGTCTGCTGTTGATGTCCTCTGTGCTGTCTCCATTTTCTACTACTCTGCTGCCAAGGTATACAAATTCGTTGACCTCCTCCACTAACTTGTTATCTACTCTGAGTACATTCTGTTGTTCACATTTTGCTTCATTAACTTTGTCTTTCCTACGTTGATCTTTAGTCCTATGTTGTTTGCATTCTGGGTTAACTTGTTTATTTTATCTTGCATATCTTTGTGACTGCTTGATAATAGACAAATGTCGTCCGCAAAGTCAAGGTCCTCCAGCACTGTGTTAAGGGTCCATTGTAATCCTCTGCGTTTGTCTGATGTTGCCTCCTTCATTAACCAGTCTACTGCCAAGATAAATAATGTTGGTGATAGTACACATCCCTGTTTCACTCCTGTTTGTACCCTAAAGCTGCTGGAGGTATGTTCTCCACAGATAACTTTGCACTGAAAACCCTCGTATAGGGCTTTGATTACATTAACTATTTTATGGGGGAGGCCATGCCATCTTAGGATTTTCCACAGTGCATCTCTGTTGACACTGTCAAAGGCTTTCTCAAAATCTATGAATAATGCATATGTTGTGCTATGCCATTCATTTGCCTGTTCTAATATTTGTCTAAGTACAAATATATGGTCTATGCATGATCTTCCTTTCCTAAATCCTGCCTGCTCTTTCCGAAGTTTTTCCTCAAGTGTTGGTACTATTCTGTTGATGATTATTCTGCAAAATACTTTACTCGTGAGTGGCAGTAGGGTAATGCCTCTCCAGTTCCCGCAATCTCTGAGGTCACCCTTCTTTGGTAGTTTTACTATAAGACCAGTTTTCCACTCCTCTGGGGCTTTTTCTAAATCCCAAATTTGTTGTAATATCCGGCAAAGTTGTTTTGGTGTTTCTGTTTCTTCTGCTTTCAACATCTCAGCAGTCACTTCATCTTCACCTGGTGCCCTGTCTGATTTTAGCATCTTTATCGCCTCTTTTACTTCATTTATTGTTAATGGTCCTGTATTGATGTTTAGTTCCGCTTTTGCTTCAGGTATATCTATTGCTTGTGCTGCTTGTGTTCTGTTTAGTAGGGTGTTAAAGTGTTCCCTCCATCCCATCCCTCCCTGCTCCCTTATTATTATTATTTTTTTTTTACATCTTTTAATGTGCATACTGCCCGTGAATATTGTCATGGAGAGTTTTTTTTGTCGAAATAATTAGCACCATCTTGGCTTAAAGCATATATTAAATTTCATTAACAGATCAGATTCAGACCCACAGGGCTGATTCTTTGAAATAAATTTCTTTTGATAGCATATCAGCTGTAATTAGCTGCGAGATTTAGCCGGTGTCAAAAAGTCAAGTTTAGAAACTGTGAAGAATGTTATCCTACAATGTCTATAGAGTACTTAGTGCAATGTATGTAGAAAACTTCTATAATATGTATGGAGTACTTAGTGCAATGTATGTAGAAAACTTCTATATAATATGTATGGAGTACTTAGTGCAATGTATGTAGAAAACGTCTACAATATCTATGGAATATTTAATGTAATGTATGTAGAAAACGTCTACAATATCTATGGAGTGATTACTTAGTGTAATGTATGTAGAAAACGTCTACAGTATCTATGGAGTGAGTACTAGGTGTAATGTATGTAGAATATTTATACAGCATACGTAAAATATATGTATAATAGAAATGAAAGACATACAATATATACATTTATACAATGTATATGATATATATATATAATATACTTATATGTACCAGTATTTATATAATATATTGATATTTGTTGCCGCCTAATCATTTCAGTAGTGCTGTCAGAGTGAGCACTTGAGCGGCAATCAATATTCTTGATTTACGCGAGTCTGGTGGGAGTGGGGGGGGACGACTGGGAGCAAAGTTTGCTAATGAAATGGAATTGTTAACTTGATGATTTATGTTTACACCATTTTTTTGTTGAATAAGTAATCAATAAAGAAATCGACGTCGTTCTCTGTGCCGCTTTTTATGCGGTAAATGTGCGCTTTCATTAAAATGCAAGCTCGCTCCGTTGTCGGCAGTCAGTCAGTCATTTGCATGTCCCTTGCGGAACTTTGCCTCCCTAACAGCTCTCCTGTAGGCCTCTCGGTTCTAAGCAAGATGGCCTGCTGCTGATGCATCCATTTGCAAGATTATCAACGATGTCTTGCAGCCATCTTCGCCTTGGTCTTCCTCTATTTCTTTTTCCCATTGTCTACCCTTCCAAGACGGTCTTCTCTAGATTATCATGACGTTTAATGTGTCCAAAATATTTAAATTTTCTCTGTTTAATCCTCTTGCTTATTCCTCTTTACCAGCCAGCCTTTTTTCAATATTAAGTTCTTGTAGTATAGACATATTTGTTCTTGTTCTTTTCTGTGTCCATGATATTTGAAGAATTGTTGTCAGCACATAAAGTTTAAATTGTCAGCTGCCAGTACATGATTTGAAAGTCTCTCAGCTAAACCGGTAACCCTAACATCGTCAGGGTATGGAAGCCAGGTCATGTACGTCGAGGCCGCACCGACGGTTTCGCCCGAAAGTTGTCAGTCCATCGGCAGAACCATGGCTGAAATTGTCGTAACGGATAATTATGGGGGGTTTAAAGTCAGACTTGGCAGAATCAGATTTCAGAATGTAAGCGAGCCTTGAATTTGATATTTAAAAAAAAAACGCCTTAATACATTGTTGTGGAAGTTTAACCAAATTTATTTCCACTCTTCCACACTCTAGACCAGGGACCATTTTGAAAATTAGCTCCCCTGTGCTGGTCAGATACCACGGGCCAAACCCTGGGTAAATCCGAAGGCATAAACACACGATATTATGGAAACGTTGACCTTACGGAACGTCTTTAGTAAAGTTTATACTTGTTGTGAACAGTATACAAGATACAGATATTCAAGTGGCAGTACACGTTAAAAGGCTTTTCTGACATGTGTGCAAAGCCAGATGATTTACTTACTCACTGAGAAACTCTGTTCTTCATAATTTATTGCCGTAGTGAAAAAAAAAATATGACAGATATATCTGTTTTCTCATTTGGCTAACCACCACCCCCCCCACCCTAAAAAAACCCCCAATAACAACATAAAAAAAAGTGCTAATAGTTTGTGGGTATAAAGTATACATAAACTAAACATATAAAAATACACAATTTCTCTGCACTAAAAGTTGCGTTAACAAAATGTTAAGACCTTCGAACCCAAAGTAGAAGCAGCTTTATTAATTTAACATTAATTAGTAAGTTTTAATTTCTTTTCTTTTAAATAGTCTTAACATTAAAACAAATAAAATGGAGTTTTTGTACCAAATTTATTATTATTGTTATTATTATTGAAAGTAAAAAAAGATGAGGCAGAGGTAACCCGGCCATGCCTTAGAGGTACATAGGGGGATATGATGTAAGTGCCCATATTTTCCCTGAACTGTCAGCACATTAAAGGGTGATGTGGTGAGCATCATGCCTGGCCGCCTTTCATTCCCCAGCTCAAGAAGGTGCCGGGTACCAATTTCAACATCTGGGTGACTGAGACGTTTTCGGGCCGGATTCGAACCCCCCCCCCCCCCCCCCCCCGACCTTCGCCATGAGGGGCAAGTGCGCTAACCACTTCGGCACTCAGACGTCTATTCTTGAAAGTGTTAACCGGAAAACGCGTGTAAAAGAAATATTAAGAAGTATATTTAATGATAGAGAGATTAGATATGCTGGTGACACAGTATTACTGTGCACAACACAAAAAGGAATTGGAAAAACTAATTATGTCAGTCGGTAAGAACAGCGAAGAGCAAAACCTCTATCTTAATGCGAAGAAAACTAAATTGATGACAACTGATAAAACAAACAAGGCAGCTGACATATGTATTAATGAGCAAAAATTGGAAGAGGTGGAGAGTTTTTTGAATATTTTGGATCATAACTAATAATGGAGATGCAATGAGAAAAATTAAAAGGGGGACATCTATCGCTCTTTAAAAAATAAAACAACGGGAGAAGCTGGAGAGGAGCAGACAGAACTACAAAAATAAGATTTTTAAGGGCATGCATCTTTCCCATCGCAACATATGCCTGTGAGACCTGGGTACTTAACAAAACAGCTGAGAAACACATAAATGCATTTGAATGGAAATGATACAGTAGAGTCCTTCAAATATCATGGACACAAAAAATTTATCCATACTACAAGAACTTAATATTGAAGAGATTGGCTAGTAAAGAGGATTAAACAGAGAAAATTTAAATATTTTGGACACATTAAACTTCATGATAATCTAGAGAAGACCGTTTTGGAAGGGTACATTATGGGAAAAAGAAAGAGAGGAAGACCAAGGCGAAGATGGGTGCAAGACATCGTTGATAATCTGCAGATGGATGCATCAGCAGCAGGGCATCTTGCTTAGAACCGAGAGGCCTACAGGAGAGCTGTTTGGGAGGCAAAGTTCCGCAAGGGACATTCAGATGACTGACTGACATCACTGAGATCACTCATATGGGCCGAGAAAAAAAAAACGGCAACTGCGTCATCTATCGGAACTTCACGGTATAAGAGGAACGATAAAGTGAAGAAAGAAAGTAAAATAACTACAGGCAGATCTGAGGAAGTTCAATTAGTGCACATAGCTGGCGGCAGTACAGGAATGATCACTGGCTCTTCCTAGTGACAAGGTGCGTTCATATAATTTCTGTGTCTGTCAGAAAACTTGGAACAGAATACACACGTTTATAAATGCCACATCCTCGTATTCTTCAAATATTTCCGGTTTGCTATTTTCATTTTTATGTCTGGAGTATTGAAACGCCATGTTTAGAGAGGAAGGATTTCATCACATGCCACTTACCATTTAAAACAAATCATAATTTAAGTTTCTTTCTTTTCTTTTCTTTCTTTCTTTCTTTTCTTTTCTTTCATTTCTTTCTTTCTTTCTTTCAAACATAAGCTAAAATGAGACTGCTTCTGAAATTGTTATCAGCGCACTGAATGATGTGAGAAAACACACACACACACACACACACACAACGCGGAAAAGAAAGTTTTCTGACAGCTGAGCATGACAACGCTTTTCTGAAATAGCTCCAAGAGAGAGAAGAACAGAGGCAGATCGGCCGTGGTCGTTATCTTGGACCAGAGAATGGAAAACGGCAGATGTAGGAATGAAGTTTGTTGCGTTAGATAAAGGAAAAATGAGAATCGTGTTCCTGTTTATAATTGTGGAATTTGTAAGTGGGAGAACTTCTCTTTTATTTTGGAAAACGCTGTGCATGGTAGGGCTGAGCGTGCATGGATTAGGCGAAGGTCCGGTTTGTTTATAAAAGGAGAAAGAGAGAAAAAATTATGTAATGCATAGAAGAAGATGGTAGTGATGACAGTGGGGGGGGGGGGGAGCAAAGGTGTAACAGCGGGGGAAAAGATAGAAAAGCGGGAGAAGGCAAAGAAGGAATAGCTCGGGCAAAGATGGAATAGTGGAGCAAGGATGGAATAGTGGAGCAAAGATGAAATAGTGGAGCAAGGATGGAATAGTGGGAGCAAAGATGGAATAGTGAAAACAGACATAGTATAGTTATAGCAAAAGTGGAATGAGGATGAAAAAAATGGAATAAGCGGTTAACAGAGATGGAGTAAAGGAGGACAGATATTGAATAGCGAGAGCAAAGATGGAATAGCGAGAGCAGAGATGGAATATTTAGAACAAAGATAGGATCGTCATCATCGTGTGCTGTCTTCAATACAATGGTTGGCGGTAATGAATATCCAGTCTCTTCATTCCTGCACCTTGATGGCACACGCAGCTAGGCTGTATCGTATGTTATTGTTCCATCCACATCGCTGTCTGCCTCAAGCTCTTTTCCTTCCACGTTTCTTTCTAGTATTGTCTTAAGTATACTGTTATGTCTTGATGTAGCCATAATATTCTGTTTTTCTGATTATTATTTCCTTGAGAAGTTCGCTTTGCACATTTAGTTGTTCTAGTACTTGTATACTGTTGTGTGCTACCACATACAAAGACGGAATAATGATAGCGAAAGATGAGTAACCACTGGAGCAAAGGTGGAATTACAAGGGGAAAGATGGAACAGAGAATGAGTGAGAGAGAGAGAGAGAGAGAGAGAGAGAGAAAGATAGAGAAAAAGAGAGAGAGAGATAGAGAGAAAACAAAGATGGAGTAGTTGAAGGAAAGATGAAATACCCGGAGCAAAGATGGAATAATAAGAGCAAATGTGGAGTGATTGAAGCAAAGATGGAATAACTGGAGCAGAGATGGAATAGTGGGGGCTGAGATGGAGTAACTGGAGCAAAGATGAAATAATTGGAGCAAAGATGAAGTAGTGAGAGCAGAAATAGAATAATTTGAGCAAAGATGGAATAATGGGACTAAAGACGAAGTAGTTGGAGCAGAGATGGAATAATTTTAGCAAAGATGAAGTAGTGGGAGCAGAGATGGAATAATTTTAGCAAAGATGAAGTAGTGGGAGCAGAGATGGAATAATTTTAGCAAAGATGAAGTAGTGGGAGCAGAGATGGAATAATGGGAGCAAAGATGGAATAGTTGGAGCAGAAAACCTCATCTAGAGTGTAGGCAAGGTTCATAGTACTTGTGAACCAGAGCAGAAAGCCTCATCTAGAGTGTAGGCAAGGTTCTTAGTACTTGTGAACCAGAGCAGAAAGCCTTAGCTAGAGTGTAGGCAAGGTTCATAGTACTTGTGAACCAGAGCAGAAAGCCTCAGCTAGAGTGTAGGCAAGGTTCATAGTACTTGTGAACCAGAGCAGAAAGCCTCAGCTAGAGTGTAGGCAAGGTTCATAGTACTTGTGAACCAGAGCAGAAAGCCTCAGCTAGAGTGTAGGCAAGGTTCTTAGTACTTGTGAACCAGAGCAGAAAGCCTCAGCTAGAGTGTAGGCAAGTTTCTTAGTACTTGTGAACCAGAGCAGAAAGCCTCAGCTAGAGTGTAGGCAAGGTTCATAGTACTTGTGAACCAGAGCAGAAAGCCTCAGCTAGAGTGTAGGCAAGGTTCTTAGTACTTGTGAACCAGAGCAGAAAGCCTCAGCTAGAGTGTAGGCAAGGTTCATAGTACTTGTGAACCAGAGCAGAAAGCCTCAGCTAGAGTGTAGGCAAGGTTCATAGTACTTGTGAACCAGAGCAGAAAGCCTCAGCTAGAGTGTAGGCAAGGTTCTTAGTACTTGTGAACCAGGGCAGAAAGCCTCAGCTAGAGTGTAGGCAAAGTTCTTAGTACTTGTGAACCAGAGCTGACCAGGTCTGTTCCCCAGCTCTTCTTCTGAGGCTCACCATGAGGCAGGGCACACTGTGGTCCCCACTGTGGAAGAATTAAAAGCTAATTTTGGGGTATAACCCGAGTTTCCAAGCAAGACACTGCATTCCGTTCCCAGTTCGAGACCATGATTATGCAACAATATATTTACAGCTTCAACTTATAAGAGCATCATGTTCGCAGATCCAAAGCGACAGAAGCAATACGGGTTTTGTATGAATGGCCTGTAAGAGGAATTTTGTAAGTTGTTGCAAAACTATCCCCATTCTTCCTCCCAACCCCAACACACCCCCAGCACACACTAGTGATTAGCCTTTCTATCTTCGGTCACCACAGTCGCCCCCGTCCCCTTAAAGCGAGGGAGTTAATCCAGGTCTTAGTGCTTTGTTGAGTCGTAACATAATTCTAAGAAGCAAAGGAAACAACCCAGGTAATTCTCATACTCTTACAGTGGACTCTATGCTCATTGAGCCTGCTTGTTGCACACGTCTTAACAAAGTATAATCGAGCCAGCGAAAGGGAGAGTTGAGAATCGACTTTTCAGATTATTTTTCTTTGTTTTAGCACAGCAGATTGTCAGTGATATTTGAAATTTCAGCTCTAGAGAGTATTAACCGCATGAGTACGCCTCCATGTAATAAAACTTAAAGAAATGTGAGATTTTAAGTCTGAACTGAAGAGAATCCGCCACCGAAAACCGGAATTTCCAAATTATTTTCGATGGGAATTAATCAAGCCGAAAAGTCTTCCACAATGTTTTCTCTTTTGTGTAAATTTAGAAGAAAAGTTCGCTACATTGCAATTTGTAAAGCTAGGCTAGGATTTACATGCAACTTACTGAAAAGGTGGAAATGGCTTGTTTTGTTTACTTTCAGGTCTTTGGACCGAAGATTCAGGAAATTATTTCGTAGTTTTTCTATAATCCTCCTCCTCCACCACCTCCACCACCATCACCTCCAACTCTTCTTCTTCCTTCTTCTTCACCTTATTCTTATATATCCCTGGAATTGGTGTTCTTTGCAGCCGATGCGTGGAAGATATTGGAGTACAGCATTGTATCGGATTGGGAGCTGGTTACGGCTTGGTTTTTTTTTCAGCCTATGAGTGGAGCTAAAGAATAGAGGGTGTGCAGTGCTTCGTTAGCAGGCTCCACCGTCATGGAAACTGTGGAATCCCTGTCCTGTTTTCCAGGCTAGGCCTGTAACTGGGAGTTCTTACGGAGAGCTGGGACACGGTCTTGATCAACTAAGATTCGCCATCCCTGACGCTAGCATGTCAGCTATGGTTCTCCAACCCTCAAGCCAGCATGTCAGGTATGGTTCTCCAACCAAGACGCTAGCATGTCAGGTATGGTTCTCCAACCAAGACGCTAGCATGTCAGCTATGGTTCTCCAACCAAGACGCTAGCTTGTCAGCTATGGTTCTCCAACCCTCAAGCCAGCATGCCAGCTATTGTTCTCCAACCCTCAAGCTAACATGTCAGCTATGGTTCTCCAACCCTCAAGCCAGCATGTCAGCTATGTTTCTCCAACCCTCAAGCCAGCATGTCAGCTATGGTTCTCCAACCCTCAAGCCAGCATGTCAGCTATGGTTCTCCAACCTCAAGCCAGCATGCCAGCTATGATTCTCCAACCCTCAAGCCAGCATGCCAGCTATGGTTCTCCAGCCCTCAAGCCAGCATGCCAGCTATGATTCTTCAACCCTCAAGCTAACATGTCAGCTATGGTTCTTCAACCCTCAAGCTAACATGTCAGCTATGGTTCTTCAACCCTCAAGCTAACATGTCAGCTATGGTTCTCCAACCCTCAAGCTAGCATGTCAGCTATGGTTCTCCAACCCTCAAGCTGGCATGTCAGCTATGGTTCTCCAACCCTCAAGCTACCATGTCAGCTATGGTTCTTCAACCCTCAAGCTAACATGCCAGCTATGGTTCTTCAACCCTCAGGCTAACATGCCAGCTATGGTTCTCCAACCCTCAAGCTAGCATGTCAGCTATGGTTCTCCAACCTTCAAGCTAGCATGTCAGCTATGGGTCTCCAACCCTCAAGCTAGCATGTCAGCTATTGATCGCTAATTGCCACATCGGACAGCGTCTCTGCCCCTCCTGTGTTTTAGTTATATTCTTTTATAAAGCATGCATACACGCATACGTACATAGGCATGTATTTATAATCACACGCATATATTTCAGTCAGTCATTTGCATGTGCCTTGCGGAATTTTGCCTCTATAACAGCTCTCCTGTAGGTCTCTCGGTTCTAAACAAGATACCCTGCTGCTGATGCATCCATTTGCAGATCATCAACGATGTATTGCAGCCATCTTTGCCTTGGTCTTCCTCTCTTTCTTCTTCCCATTATGTAGCCTTCCAAGATGGTCTTCTCTAAATTATCATGACGTTTAATGTGTCCAAAATATTAAAATTTTCTCAGGTTATTCCTCTTTATTAGCCAGCCTTCTTCAATATTAAGTTCTTGTAGGATGGATATATTTGTTCTTTTCTTTGTCACGATACGCGAAGAACTATTCTGTAGCATTTACATTCAAAGGCATTTATGTGTTTCTCAGCTGTTTTGTTAGGTGTCCAGGTCTCACAGGTATATATGTTGCGATGGGAAAGATCCATGCCCTTAAAAATCGCATTTTTAGTAGTTCTGTCTGTTCCTCTCCACAGCTTCTTTAATTGTTTTATTTTCTGAAGAGCGATAGATGTCCCCCTTTTAATTTTCCTCATTGCATCTCCATTATTAGTTAGTAATGATCCAAGACATTAAAAACTCGCCACCTCTTCTAATTTTTTTTCTCATTGATACATATTTCAGCTGCCTTTTGTGTTTTATCAGTTGTCATCAATTTAGTTTTCTTCGCATTAAGATAAGAGGCTTTGCTCTTCACTATTCTTACGGACTGACATAATTAGTTTTTCCCTTCCTTTTTGTGTTGTGGAAAGTAATTCCGTGTCTTCATCATATCTAATCTCTGGTATTTTATAAACTCCTGTTGTTATGGCAATGTAATATTCTTTGTCTACATCTTCTCTTACATTCCTCATTGTATTTTCTGTATACAAGTTAAATAAGTAAGGCGACAATATGCACCCCTGACAGACCCTTTGTTTTATGTCAAACCAAGTTGTTGTTTCACCATTTATTCTCACAGCTGCCTAATGGTGTAGATACAGCAGTGATATTAATTGTATCAAATGATGGAAATCTCTTTTTTGCATTAATTCCCAAAGTTTCTGGTGTTGTACACAATCAAATGCCTTTGAATAGTCTATAAAAGATAAATATAGATTCACATTAAATTCTCTGCATTTCTCTATTATTAATCTTATATTGAATATATTATCTCCTGATCTTCTTCCTTGTCTAAAACCAGCTTGGACCATGTTGACTTGATCTTTTTTTCTTATGAAGTCTAGCCATTATGATTTTTAATAGAATTTTACTGGCATGACTAATCAAGGCAACAGTTCTGTAGTCTGTGCATAATTTCAAGTTATCCTTTTCTGGCAGTGGTATGAATACAGTTATTTTCCGTTCCTTTTGCCAAATACCTGAATGCCATATCCTTTTACATAGTACATGATAGATTGTTGCACACTCCTTTCCTCCTGCTTTAATAAGTTCGACTGTTGTCTCATCACATCCTGGTGATTTACCATTTTTCAGATTATTTATTGCCCATGTAACTTCTTCTATTGTCGGTTCGGGTTCTTTCTCCTCCAATAATAATTCACACTGCTGATTTCTGCTTCCACAGTCGGTTGTTTCATACATTCCTCTGCAGTATTCCTTCTGTCTTTTTCCTCTGTCTCTGTCAAGGTCTTCCACATCTCGTCACAAATTTCATTTTGCTTAGATGTGACATTTCTCATCAGTGTCTTCATTTCTTTAAACATTTCACTATCTTTTCCACACTTCTGATGTTCTTTTCTTTCACAAAAATCTTGTATGTATTGTTTTTTTTTTGGTCTTTTCTTATATGTTTCTTCTTAGTTCTTTTGTTAAAGATTTATGTTCCTCTTTGTTGTTGTTTATCACTTTCTATTTCGTCTTCATTTCTCTACGTTGTTTTATTAGTTCTAGTGTGCCTGACGTAATTCATCCATTCTTTTGTATTTTCTCTACTGTCTTTAGGCTGTTGTTGTAAGATATCTCTGGCCTGCGTAGCTAATTCATCTGGTGTCATCATATATTTAGTGCTATGAATAACTAGAACATTTTGTTGTTGTTGTTATCTTAGAAGCTTTCCAAAAAAGCCACGATCACCAGCGTGCTGTAATGATGTATGTTCATCTAGAACGGATAATCGTTGCAGCTGTGCCATTTGCAGCATGTACATATGTAAACACCTACATACATACTCCTCTTTGTCGCTTCTTATTAAGTTTTTCTTTTCTCTTGAACACACTTCGAAGGTGCTGTCAGATTTGGCTGTCTGGGGTTTTATAACTGACACGCTTGGGTAAAGTTTGGCGAAGCATGTTCCACCAAGAACCTGCCCCCACCTGCTGGTGCCCGTAGACACATGCGCGGCCTGGCTAATGGGCCAGGGTTCGCTGTAATCCCCGTGGTGGTGGAGTCTGCTAAAGAGGTATTGTGCATCGCTTGGTTTCCTAGCTCCACTCTAGAACTGGAAAAATAGCTGCTATAACCCACGCCCGTTTCGACGCGATACTCTTGCCTCAACACCGCCACAGCATCGTCTGCATAGAGCATCCATCGTGCTGACAGTTCCAAAGAGAACAATATATATATATATTCAATGATCACATTAACCCAGCAAATACCGGTAAATTACCGAATAAAAAAAAAGAGGAAAACCGAAACTTTTGGAGGTCGCCAGTTACTGTAACCGGTTTATATTAAAAAAAAAGTAATCAGCGAAATCTTTTAGAGGATACTCGGATTAGTAAGTTAATGATACTGAATATGCATGGAAGAAAATCAGCCAATTTTGATTTTGATTCAGCGTGTGAGCGTTTTGTAAAGATTAAATGTCGCCGCAAAGAAGAAAAAAAAAGTGACACGAACATTTACTTTCTTTTGTGTGCACACACACGCGCGCGCGCGCGCTACTCTTTAACAGCTGTCCACTTCACAAGCGATCCGCACTTTGTAAAAGCTAAGAGCTAAATGACGAGATATCGACTCATTATCTAACATCCCCCACTAATCTTCAGGCCTGGAGAATCAGTCGTTCCTCCCCCCCCCCCCGACCCTGCTGATTGGCTGAATAAAATGTTTCATTACTTACTGGACACACCTTATATATATATATATATATATATATATATATATGCACGTCACATATGTACACACATAATAAAATGTACCTGAACACAGATAGTTTCTACAAAACTAGATATTCAGAAACTCCCTAATCGTTACTCTGTTTAATCGATTTGCCATTGTAAGACCGTTCACTTCCAAGCGCATTTCCTGGTTAGTCTAATCAAGTTTGCTAGAACGTATTTTCTTCAGCGGACAAAGACCGTTTCTCCGGCAAGGAAACTATAGACCAATTATACTAACCCCCAGCCAACCATTATCGATGTCGTGCCTAGAGATCGACACTGTTCATCTATTAAAGAAAGCTTGGTGTTCATTTATCTCTAAAAAGGTCATTGGTTTATTGACCTACGTTTAAAAAAAAAGAGAAAGGAAAAGAAACGTTTAGTTCTGCTATATTCAAAAGTTCAGATGTCTTGCTTGTCACAGTCTATATGTAAAGCGCCGTTCATTTGTTCTGGTGGTCATATTTCCAGCATGGCATTGCTTTTTTTTTTTTCAAAAATCATATCAAGTTCGGTACATGGTTTCAGTCTCGCTCTTTAAGTGAGTGTTTTTTTGTGTCTGTGTGTGTTTTTTTGTGTATGTTTGTTTTGAGAGGACTTACGTCACCGGAAGCTTGTGACAAGAAAGTGATATGACAGAGGGGATATTAAGTGCTTGTACCATCATAAGACGGAAGCGAGGATTACAGCATTACGGTTATGATTACAGCAAACCAAGACTAGTTTACGCTATAATTTACTGTTAAAGGAATATTGTGGTCTTTTAATAGGGTATGGGCCGATTTTTCTTTCTTCCCCCGGGCTAGAGAGAGCTGAAAAGGTTCTCTCGGTTTAGAAATCTCTGAAAGCAAATGCTTCCCCCCCTCCTCCTCTTTTTTTGTTTTGTTTTGTTGTTAATGGCTTTGAATCCAGATCTGTTTTCTCTTTTCACCAGTAATGGTGATAATGATGATCGTGATGGCTGACTCTGGGGCGAAGACAGTATCAGATTTCCCTATCAGCGACCCACGGGCGACGTGCTAGCGTCAGGGTTTGCGAACTTAGCTGACCAAGACCCTGTCCCACCCATCCGTTGGCACCGCCAGTAACAGACCTGGTCGTCTTGATCTATCAGCGCTTACGTCTGTGAGTAAAGGGACAGGGATTGACGTAGTCCATCCCCTAGTGGTGGAGTCTGTTAAAGAGGGGAGGCGACTGCAGTAAAACTGGTTAAAATAATAAAGTTAGATAGAGGTGTATGGTGTAGTTTTACAAAGTAGCAGAGAGAGTGAGTAAAGTGAGAAAAAAAACGAATAGAAAGTATATTCTCATACTTTCTATTCTGCCACTTTGTAAAACCACACTATACACCTCTATCTAAGTCTGGTAAAAAGGCACTGCGCCAACTCTGCTAATTAGCTACACTCAGGGGCCGACAAAAAAAAAATAGTCGCCTTAATAAGTCCCCAACCCGACAGATGCTCTTCCTCAACATCTTCACGACTTCGGTTGCAAAGAACATCAGCTTGCACTTCCAGAAAGACAGAAGGAGGAGGAGGAAGAGAAGAAGAAGAAGAAGAAGAGCATAACTGATTGTCATGACTTGTCTTAAGTGTATTCAGCCAGGCTGGAGATGATAATTCCCTGCCGTGCAGCAAGAGCGCTGTCTCCTTCTCAGAGTCAACGTGCATTATCTTAGCATGATCATACATAGGGTTTCTCATCTTCTGTAAGATCATTTCTCTAGCATCAGGGAATCTGAGTGACAAAGAGGTTAATGCACTCGTCTATAACGGGAAGGGCTCACGATTCGAGCTTGGTCCGAGATGCCCCAGTTACTCAGTTGTAGAAATATGTACCTGGCTCCTTCTGGAGCTGGGGAAGGAAATATCAGCCAGAGTGATGTAGACCACAGCAGATTCTTTAGTGTGCCGGCAGGTCAAGAACAATAAGAGCACCAACAGAGTATCCACAGAATGCCTTTGGTGACGCGGTAGGGCTACCTGTCTATGAATTTCACAGCTCTATTCACAGTAAAATGCAGCAGAGGCAGTAATAACAGCCTTATAAGGATTTGCCGGCATGCGTAGCGTCAGTACAACACAGTACAGTTGTAGTTGGGGCGAGTTGCAGTGTTCGTCTGACAGAGCTGCATGTGTTATCCCATTTTTTCCTTCATCATTTGACAACTGTGAGCACAGTGTAATCGAGCGTATCTCACTGTACAGGAAAATCATTTCCATTTTTGCTTAATACGTTTTGCAGAGTGCCAAGTTTTTTTTCTCTTCTTCTTCTTCTTCTTCTTTTTTTTAACCAGATGAGTTGATGTGGAGGTGTCAGCAACAGGAATAGAATTCGCTGTCTTAACTGGGTCGCTTTAGATTCCACCACTCTGACGTTCATATTACTGATGAAGCTCTTAGGTATATATAACTGCCATCAAGAACGCAGGAATGCGACCAGACATTGTAGTGTACCCCACAGAAAAACAGGAATTAATAATGATCGAGCTTACGGTCCCGTACGAAACTAGAATAGAGGAACATCATTTATTCAAATTTGAGAAGTACACTGATCTGGTCGAGCAACTAAGGCAGGGGCCAGGAATCAGGGCAAAAGTGATAGCTGTAGAAGTGGGAGCAAGAGGATTCATAGCAGCATCAGCATATGACCTATGTAAGCAACTGGGCATAAAGGGACAAGCAAGAGCAAGGGCATTGAGAAGCCTTTCAGAAACGGCGGAAAAGGGCTCATGCTGGCTGTGGAGTGTGCGAGACAAGCATTGGGAACATAAGTAATTTTATTTGCCACAACTAATACCAGTCCTCCGTAGCTAAATCGCTAAAGACGCACTTCAAAAGTGCAGTGGCAACTGGAAGATCACGGGTTCAACCCCGGGTCCGAGAAAAAAAAAAGCAGCAACTCACAAGACCTCTGGAAGTCATGACCCAGAGGGGCCCACCCCCCCCCCCCAGAGTGTCACAAGTTTAATAGGGCCGAAACACTTGTCTGAGGGGGGGGGGGTACTTCCTCTGATGATCTGAAGGAATTGTGTTGTTGTTCCGCTCTCTACAGTAGAGAGCTTCCTGCATATATATATATATATATATATATGAGTACATACACACATATACACGCAAAGCCAATGCAGTAAGGCAGCGATAATAAAATGTTAAACATACATAAAAACACAAGTAGATTAACAGCTGTATTAGTTAATGAGATTTCAGACAGCTAAGTGCTTCCTCTTTTTTTTCTATTTTTTGTCGTTGTTGCCATTCTTATTTGTTGTATATCCATTTATATGAATTTATATTTTAAATCTTCTTTGCCAATTTCTTTGTCCTGTATGTTTTTGTATTATTAAGGTTTAAACCGAAACGTTAGAGCTGTGTACGAAAATCTATGTTCCGTGGCATTCGCATGTCGTAGGGTTGGAAGTGTTAGTGCCTTCACAGTTCTAGGCCACTACAGCATTTGATGTAGGGATGTCAGCATCTGTCCTTGCTGCTTTTGTTTTCACAGGGAAACCCCAGTTACTTTTTTTTTTTTAAAAAATTTTGTTTCTGGATTGACCTGGTCCGAAAAAAAAATTCCGCCTGAGTGTTAATCGAACCAGTGACCTTCTGAGTAACAAGTAAGTGCACTAATCGCTACACCATCGCAGCTGTTTGCACTTTGGCTTTAAATATTTTTAACACACTCATGAAGTTCGTGGTGTGAGAAACGATGACTCTTATAATATAAAGAAACGAAATCTTAGGCGGTTGTTCTGGTCCGCGAAATCTGGAGATGAGCCAACGCCACTTCCCAGCAGTTCTGACAGAAATTGGTCGTGGCACAACAGCCTGATCAGAGGAAGACTAGAACTGACGTCTTCCTCGGTGTGAAATAACTTCCAGTGAAAATATGACATTACCGACACTCTAGAGGTGCCAGATGCGTTTCTGTATACGCGTCACGTGATGTGAGGAAACCTTCGGCATGTCATGATGACGATGATGATGATGATTATCAACATCATCGTCATCATCATCCAGAACCTCTGGGAGGTATTTTTGTGGGTTCTGTCGAAGTATCCCCCCTCCTCCCGTTAGTCTGATAATTAGCCACCACATTTAAACATAGGAAGCCTTCCGGGCTCTGAACAGTGCACCGATATAACCGACCCCCCCCCCCCCCCCAACTCCTTCTCATTAGGCCAGTCATGGTCATACAGACGAGCCTCCAGTTCGCATCCACAGGAATCCAGACTGTTATAACAAGTCTTAATACCGGCTTTAAAGTGCAGAAAAAAAAAAGTCTTCCCACCTCCAAAATCAAACCATAACGCCCCGTTCCCAATCCTCCAAAGCAGTGCTCCGAGTTTCATCACTTCCTTTTCTTTCTATAAATCAGAAGACTTCTTTCCGTCTGCGGACTTTCACGGGTCCCAGATAGATATAGATCGGAAAGAAAGGGGACATTGCAGACAGGAACGTATTAATCTGGGATGTCCAATAACGTCAGCTAGACATTTTAGAGAAACACGGACTCGCACGTTTTGGTTACATAAAAACCCGGCCCACAAGAAAAGACCCGGAGTAATCTAGATCTCTGCAGAGACGAGGGAAACTGCAAGGCGAGATTATATGGAGGTCTCTCAGCAGAGATATAAAATGTGTACATACATATATTTGTTTCGTTTTTTTTTTAATCTCCCCGGTTAGTTTGAATGACGCCGGTCTGCAAGGTAAAGGTTTGCTTGATTGGATTTGCAGCGTTTTGTCGTAGGGCACAGTGTTCGTAATTGTCTTCTGCAGCATTTAACAGCGTTGACCAGGGGCTGGTGTAAACTATTAAACCTAGGACCAAAGCTGGTCTTGGCTGATCGGCTCTGTAGAATCAATGGTCAGCATGTCCTTCGGCTAGTTTTGGGTACAAATATATAAAATTGTTCTGTGATAACAGAATGCAGTAGACTCTTTGTTAACTATGACAAAAAAACCCGGCAAAAAATCGAAGAAATATTACTTTAAGTGACAATTTAAAAAAACAAAAATCAATTGCTAGCGGAAATGTAAGTTTAAGCATGGCGCCCGAAAGCAAGCTGTTATTATTATTCGTTTATTTTTCAAGAAAGCTGCACGCAAGTTTGCCAGTGTATTATCATCTAGTGATGTACGTCCACACATTAAACAATTTAAATAATTTGGAGAAGACCATCTTGGAAGGGTATATAATGAGAAAAAGAAAGAGAGGAAGACCAAGGCGCAAATGGCTGCAAGACATCGTTGATAATCTGGAAATGGATGCATCAGCAGCAGGGCGTCTTGCTTACAACCAAGATGTCTACAGGAGAGCTGTTAGGGAGGCAAAGTTCCGTAAGGGACATGCAAATGACTGACTGACTGATGTACATCCAAAACAATCCACATCCACTTCTCCTGATCCTACAGCTACATCATCATCATCATCGTGATTATCGTGATGCGATGTCTACCTAATAAACTCTCTACCTTTACTATAACACTCGTGTGTGTGTGTGTGTTAGATTGTTTTTTTCTTAAGTTACTTAAAGGTTAAAGAAATGTTTATGAAGTTCATCAATTTCAAAAGTTCATTGACTGCCATTTAAGTAGAATTGCACACTGCATTCACAAAGCTGTTTTTATCATAAAACTACATTACATTAGGTGACATTTGTCTTTATTTGTCTTAATTTGCTTTTAATTACTGCATTTCAATATTAACGTCAGTACAGATGACAGTAAAGTCAATACAGGGTTTATGGTATGGTATGGAGCATAGTATTAGTTAGGTCTGTTTATAGTAGTGTGTAGTTTCGGTCAAGAAACCACAAACTACATTAATGCGGCATCTACCAATCCACATGGGTGAAACTAAGAGTCTACTACATGAAGACTGTTTTAAATAGTCTAATGTGCCTCTTAGTTCTTATGTTAAGGGATAGACTGTACTTTTTATTTCTTATCCATCTCGAGCGGTGATGCAGTACTCACGCCAAACGAGACGATGGTCATTGACTCATAGTTGCGTTCTTGCGTTAAGGTTGGCAAACTATAACTGACGAAGACCCTGTTTTACATCACAGATTTGCTGTTAGTAATATACAGCAATCTGGCTGGATGAATAAGGATCGTATTGCAAATGTGAGCCCGGTCCTAAAAATATGTCGAGCCGAAGTCGGATGTGTTGGAACTGACATGGCGCGTAACAACGACGCAACGAAGTCACGCGCTTTTGATGGGGAATCTTGAAGGTTATTGTTATTATTATTTCGATTTCTTATACATTGAATAAAGGACCCATCATACAGATTAAGCAAATACTTAACTTGAACAAGAAAAGAACTGTTTAAAACTGGAGATCTTGTTTCATCTAAGACGGTTACCAAAGTGGGAATATCCAGATGGGCTGTGATAGATGAAAGAAAGCGGCAACAGTTAACATTAACGTAAGAGTGAAGGCATATAGATGCCCTTTGATTTACGGTGGCGTTATGTTCCGATGGACATTAAGTTAAAAATATCATTGATTAAGTATATAAACACGTAAGTGCTAAAGCTAGCTAAATACCAGTAATTAAGAAGTAAATAAATGTATACAAGTTTGTTCTACCAATAAGTCTAGAGTGATGAGTGTGCATCGCATCGCACCACTGCAAAATGGAAATGTCGTAAGTCGAAGCATCGTAAGTTGAAGAGCCGTAGTGATATGTAGTGAAGTCCGCAAGTGTATCGCTGAAGTTTGAGGGACTCCATTTGGTAATATCAGTAACTGTTACTGAACGTACTTTTTTTTTTTTTTGCTTCGAGGGTAGACAAGTATGTTCAAAGGTGAACATTTTATGCACTCTGAAAACGTGACAACCGCTGCTTTAAGACAAGGTTCTCAACCTGTAGTCAGAGAGCCATAAGTGGTCCTCACAGCACTACCAGGTTGTCCGCCGCTGCGCTATCAATTTGATATTAAGTGCCATATATTGACTATATCAAAGGTTTATGGCATTGCGATGTTACATATAAAATGCTGCTCCGTAGCCTGTATGATTCAGCTTTTCTCGATTTTATGTTTACCCGATATTTTACTTTGATTTATAATGGTCCCGGCAGTTAATGAGTGTAATTTACTTTTTTTAATTTAACTTTTATAAAATTTATATTTAACTTCTATTTAATCAATAAGTCTTTTTGAAGCCTCACACATAAAAGCGATTGCAATTTAGCGTTCCTGCGATCGGGTGTACAACTTTTTTTTTGGGGGGGGGGGGAGAGGCAAATGAAGAGGCTGGGCAAAGATGCTTCTAGAAGCTGCTTCTAAGCGAGGCTGGGCAAAAAAGAGAGAGATTATGATCAGAACACCACAGTCCAGATTTGCAGGACATATTTTAAGAAGAGGCAGATTGAAATACTTAATGATAACAGGAAAACTAGAGGGAAAAGGGGACAGAGGGAGACAAAGAAACAAGATACTTGACGGACTAAAAGAGTGGCACGAAGATCGGTCCAAAACACAGCTTATAGAGAGAGAGAGAGAGAGAGAGAGAGAGCAAAGGATAGAATGTTATGGAAATCAATGACGACTAACGCCTGATTGGCATGGACAAGAGAGAGAGAGAGAGAGAGAGAGCAAAGAATAGAATGTTATGGAAATCAATGACGACTAACGCCTGATTGGCATGGACAAGAGAGAGAGAGAGAGAGAGAGAGAGAGCAAAGGATAGAAGGTTATGGAAATCATTGACGACTGGCATGGACAAGAGAGAGAGAGAGAGAGGGTAGGGTGGGGATGAGGTTGCGAGGGAAGGGGATGTGTGGAGGAAAAAAAACAAGTTACACTTCCTGCCCTGTCTGTAGCCGTGGATGGAGCCCATTACCTCCCGTGAAAATCATATTGCCAGGCATGTGCACTGGTCAAATGGTTGTAACTTCTTGAGACCACAGCACAGAAACAGGGGACAGTTCTGTGCAGTCGCTTTCCTGTCATTGACGTCCGGGAAGATAACTCATCCCATGATGCGGCTGTTCAAAGTTTCAGTTGCGCCTGTTCTAACTGGACATTACTCGGGGGGGGGGGGGGGGGAGGCGGTTTTAAGGAGCCGAATCTTTCTAGATACCCGTTTAATAGAAACCGGTTCCTCGAGTTATTACCCTTGGTAAATGTGAGTGATGATTTGCGTGGAAAGCAAATGACGGTTTCCTCATGTTTTCCTCATATGTCTCCACACAGAACTGATATTAGAGGTTCGCGGTGAAACACACCGAACTGCAATGAATGAAGTAAATCTAGAAACAGAAATTGAAAATAAATTACAGGCTTATAACAAGGTCAGTTTTATAGGGGGGACGGAAGCAGGACACTGATATACTCATCGGTGTTGACAAGTAAAATCAGCACACGTAATGACTGCTCAGTACAGAACCAGTCTCATGGGTGATTAGGAAAAGGAGATGGACATATGTTGGTCACTTAATGAGAAGAAATGATCAGAGAACCCCAAAACAAGCTATCAAGTGGAACACAAAAGGCCAAAGAAAAAGAGGACATTGTTAAAAGAGGCCAAATTAACAGGCGTAAGATCCATTGATGAGGTTGAAAGACTCGCCGAAGACAGGAAAAATTGCCGAACTACTTTGCGAGCCCTATGTGACAGATATAAGATAGTACAGAAATACATTGCTACTGTGGCTGAAATGGCTCAACACTTAATACTGAATAAAAAATAAACTGATGTTTGTTGTAAAAGGTAGGGGAGAGTGAGGAAGGCGTAGCTGTTGAGTGGCACGGTCCAGTGACGGTATTGTTTTGATGCGACGACTTTCAAACAAAATTATAAAAAGCGGTTCTACTCGTATTTAAGAACCAGCATAGTTTCTTCTTCTCTTTGTTTGTTTGTTTGTTTGTTTTTTTCTAAAGCGGTTCTAAGTTGATACTACTCAGTATCGGGAATCAGTTTGTGGGAACCGGGAACCCGCTTTTATCGGAAGAATCGAAAGAACCGGTTCCTAAACCGGTTCCTGGCCCAGCCCTAGCGTGTGTAGTGAATGATAACTTGTGTTTGAGAAAGGCAGAGTTGTGTGGTGTATTTCTGTGAGTGCAAAGCGTGTTTTAGAAGATTACATTGTGCGAGAAACAAAACATTTACTCATGAAGTGGGGGCAGATCCAGACCGTTAACGCAGAAAGAAATGTTTGGACGTATAGGTCTTGTGCCACCTTGGCTGTGTACGGTTACGAGATTTTCAGGAAGTCAGCAGAAAATAAGAGAGAAGATGGAGGCTGGAGCAAATGATGAAATGGAAAAGATCCTAATCGAGTTGTTCCACCATGTGCCAGGAAATAACGTGGCCAGTCAGTGCCACCATCTTAACAAAGAAAGCACGCGAAACAGCGTTAAGATTAAATATTGAAAACTTTTAAAGCTTTTGACTGTTGGTTTCATCGTTGTTTGTTTGTTTGTTGTTTTTTTTTCTATCTAAAGAACGACATGGAATTAGTTTTCGAAGCAACTTTGGGAAGAGTAGAAGAGTGGACGAAGAAATTGTTGATTGTTGGAGAAATGAAGCATTCTCTAAACTCAGTGAAGGGTATTAGCTGAAAAAAAAACACGCTCATTGATGGTGGGAGACAGCCCTTCTATTTAATATACTCTTGGACAAGACACTCCACACGAGAGGAAGCGCTAGCCATGCTGTAAAGTGAGGCTTCCTGTGCTACTTTGTGCAGATGAAGACGGGAATACATAGCAGAATCCTCTGGTTTGGTTGGAAAAAAGGGGGCGGATTTTCCAGGTGTTGAAAGGAATTAATTACGCTTCCTCGCAATTATGCAAGTATCAGCGATGCGTGAATGGCAAGTGCAAATTTTTGTTTTTTGTTGCAAACTTCGTCAAGCAACAAAATGCCAGAATTTGTGCAGAAAGTCGACAAATTTCTGTTCCTCGACAAAATTTTTCATTCTCATCCTGTGGATACATATTTTATGAAGAATGTGAAGGTAATTCCTGCAGACTGCATCAGCAAACTCCAGCCACTCCATCTTGGTGTGGTTTATTCTTTGAAAATGAAATAAAGGACGGCAGCTGTGCAGAAGAGTAATATTTCTCTTTGTAGAAAACCTGCCATAAACAGAAACCAAGATTTCCAGATATCCGTACAACAAGCTCGCCCCCTTATCTTCGCTGCTTGTAATGGTGTGACATCGCAAACGATGGTAAATTGTTTTTAGAAAAGCTGGTTTGTCTCCCATCACAGGTTCTTCTTGAGAAGGAGGTGAAGATGGAAAAACCAGTATGTCTTGAAGATTAAGGTGAACAAATGTGAGATAGGAGCATCTTTGTGGAAGATTATACTGAATGTGACACTAGTTCTGCAGCAACGGAAACAGCTGAAGAAATCGAGCAGCACATCCATTAAAAAAAAAAGATTAAGAGAAAGAAGATGACAAATGACCCGCTCCTACGTCATCTTCTTTTTGTTTTTGTGAAGCTGTTTCCTTTCTGGATGCCGTGAAATGAAAGGATACATCATGTCATTCAACATTGATGACTCCAGTGTGTAGAAGGTGGAGAGGGAATTATATTTGTTAAAAGAAAATTGTAAACGCAGGCAGACAACATCGAAAGTGAAATTTTACTTTTACAAGTAAGAATGATGAGTCCATCTTTTATGTTTTTAATGATTTCATATTCAAATATAGACCTGCATTACTCTTTCTCATGTTAGATGGTGGCTGTGTGCTGATATCAAGAGTGGTTGGTGTTTCTGCGGGTAGGAGTTTATTTGCATTACATCCCCAATTATGAGTTTAGCTCAGTTTTAGACTCAAATCTGCGGATCCCTTGGCGAGCGCTAAATAAAGGTTTCACTGTAGTTGGAACTGTGGATTTTCGGTGTAAAAAGGTTGAGAGCCAGTGCTTTACGGTATATTGTGAATCCTGTTGTCCGGTGGTAAGTGAAGGATGACTGGATTGATGCTCTGCGCTGATGTTGTTTAAGAATTTAGTAGCTGATAACTACGCAAGTGTTCAGTTTTTCATGGGATGCCGGTAATAATGAAAATATAATTATGCTGTAGAAATCTAAGAACGCAGTCAACATCGTGGTTGGCCGGAATATGACGGGCAATAAGTTAACGAGTGGATGTTCGGGGATTGTTAATGAATTGGGAATCTTAGCTTTTGTCCATGCACGGAGGCCATATAGAGACGTAGTAGTACGGTAACTGCGAACTTCAGCCGTCTTCAAGTGAGGATTACGTGGTTGGAGTTACAGCAATGAACCCGTTTTCATTTGCGTTCTGTCTGTTATTTTTCTTTCATTTAACTCGGCGGCTGCTGGAAGAGCCCTGCAGTTTATGAGGATTTATCCCCCGTCTTTTGGTGCGGCAGCTGACACCCCAACGTGTGTGATCTCCCGAGGACAGGAGTTCTTAACGGTGGGGGGGGGGGCGGTTTGTGGGGGTGGGGGTTCAGAACTTTTTTGAGGCATGAGAAGGAGAAGAAAGTGATGGGGGTATGACATTCGACTCATCCTGAATAACATCTGGGGGGGGGGGGAAATATTGTTAGCTTAAGTTTTCTTTCAGTTTTTCTGTTCTTAGCTATCTGTGTATAAAGTAAAACCAGGCTGTTCCCGTTTTTTTTTTCAAAAGTCATACTAGTAGCTAGTAGGATTGATGGTGGTGGTGATAATTCTGATGATTTCTGCAGTCTGTGCTTGTATGTGCACAAACTGAGCAATCCGCTGCCGTGTAAGCAGGCGAAGAACCATGGACTAAGGATGTCGAGTTCACTATTACCTATCAGTTCACTCTAACTCATCAGTTTACTCTAACTCATCAGTTTACTCTAACTCATCAGTTTACTCTAACTCATCAGTTTACTCTAACTCATCAGTTTACTCTAACTCATCAGTTTACTCTTACTCATCAGTTTACTCTAACTCATCAGTTCACTCTTGCCCATCAGTTCACTCTTACTCATCAGTTCACTCTTGCCCATCAGTTTACTCCAACTCATCAGTTCACTCTTGCCCATAAGTTCACTCTTACTCATCAGTTCACTCTTACTCATCAGTATACTCTTACTCATCAGTTCATTCTAACTCATCAGTTCACTCTTACTCATCAGTATACTCTTACTCATCAGTTCACTCTTACTCATCAGTTCACTCTAACTCATCAGTATACTCTTACTCATCGCTTCACTCTGACTCATCAGTATACTCTTACTCATCAGTTCACTCTTACTCATCAGTATACTCTTACTCATCAGTATACTCTTACTCATCAGTCCACCTTAAATCTCCGGAGGAAGGGGTAGGGGAAGGGGGAGAACGACATTCTCAGCTTCTGCCTGGCTCCATCATATATCCCGGCAGCTGGCTCATTTCCCCCTCATTCTCATCATATGTCTCAACCACTTCAGCCGTTATCTTTCTGGTGTATGCCGTGGCTTGTGCTTGCGTGCACGGATTCTCAAATAGCTCCAGTTATTTGCCAGTCCTTTCTGTCTTTTTGTTGTTGTTTTTTAGACGTTTCATTTCGCTGTACTTGTTACTTCACCAGGAGCTGAGTGTTGGTGTAAATATAGGGTTTTTCACTTTCATATTTTGTTGTCTTGAAGATCTGTGGGTTTTATTTTAGTGTGCAGACAGTCTGATATGTTAATTTGTTGGTCTGATAAAGTATCATGCCTGTAGTTCTCGACAAGACTTCCATCTGTTGGTTATATTATAACCTTATACTTGCGTGCTATTTGAATTTATGCTTGTGTTGCATGCTGTCAGTTCTGAAGTTAGATTTTCGGGTAGTTTAATAATGGTCAGTGTTTCTGTACATTTTTCCCCCTTCTTATTCATTTCGTTTTGGGACTATCCGTGAGTTTCTCAAGTTGTTTGTTGTCAGTGTTGATACTGTTTATGAGTTTCTCAAGTTGTTTGTTGCAAGTTGTTTGTTGTCAGTGTTTAAGTTGTCTGTGAGTTGTTCCAGTTGTTTGCTGTTCGTATTGACACTGCCCATGAGTTACTCAGGTTGTTTGCTGTTCGTATTGACACTCCCCATGAGTTACTCAGGTTGTTTGCTGTCCATCTTGACACTGTCCATGAGTTGCTTCATATGTTAGTTGTTTCTTTTGACACTGCCACTGAGTTGCTCAGGTTGTTTATTGTCACTTTTGAGTTACTCAAGTTGTTCTCAGTTTTTATTTTGCCCATGAGTTGTTCAAGTTGTTTGTTGTCAGTGTTGATATTGTCCACGAGTTAATCAAGTTGTTTTTTTGTCCGTCTTGGCATTGTCCATGAGTTTACTGCCAGTGTTGGCCGTCGATAAAAGAGAGGTTCGTGTGTGTTTCTTAAAATGGGCACCACGGTCCCCTACAGGAAATGAGAATATCCAGGAGAGACGGGGCGGTGAGGTAAAAAGTAGCCACAGAAGGCATTCTGCAGTCGTTGTTCAGTGGACTCAGAAGAAAGTATGAGATCCATGTTGTCTCCCCACACTCTTCCTTACCAGTCAGACTGAGATCGTCTCCCCACACTTTTCCTTACCAGTCAGACTGAGATTGTCTCCCCACACTTTTCCTTACCAGTCAGACTGAGATTGTCTTCCCACAAACTTCCTTGCCAGTCAGACTGGGATTGTCTCCCCACACTCTTCCTTACCAGTCAGACTGAGATTGTCTCCCCACACTCTTCCTTACCAATCAGACTGAGATTGTCTCCCCACACTCTTTCTTACCAGTCAGACTGGGATTGTCTCCCCACACTCTTCCTTACCAGTCAGACTGAGATTGTCTTCTCACAAACTTCCTTACCAGTCGGACTAAGATTGTCTCCCCACACTCTTCCTTACCAGTCAGACTGAGATTGTCTCCCCACACTCTTCCTTACCAGTCGGACTAAGATTGTCTCCCCACGAACTTCCTTACCAGTCAGACTAAGATTGTCTCCCCACACTCTTCCTTAATAGCCAGACTGAGATTCTCTCTCTCTCTCCCCCCCCCCCCCCGACACACACCTCCTTACTAGTCGGACTCAAGATTGTCTCTCCACACTCTCCCTTACTAGTCGGACTCAAGATTGTCTCTCCACACTCTTCCTTACTAGTCGGACTCAAGATTGTCTCTCCACACTCTCCCTTACTAGTCGGACTCAAGATTGTCTCTCCACACTCTTCCTTACTAGTCGGACTCAAGATTGTCTCTCCACACTCTCCCTTACTAGTCGGACTCAAGAGTGTCTCTCCATACTCTCCCTTACTAGTCGGACTCAAGATTGTCTCTCCACACTCTCCCTTACTAGTCGGACTCAAGATTGTCTCCCCACAACCTCCTTACTAGTCGGACTCAAGATTGTCTCCCCACAACCTCCTTACTAGTCGGACTCAGTATTGTCTCTCCACACTCTCCCTTACTAGTCGGACTCAAGATTGTCTCCCGACACTCCCCCTTACCAATCGTACTCACGCCAAGGCAATCAGCAACCGACGCACAGTTGTTTACATCAAAGGAGACGAGGGTTTAATAGTTTACAGTTGCATTTCGATTTATTTTCTCGAAGAAATAAGTCAGCCACACACACACACACACACACAGACACTAGTCCGCCCGAAATCCATCTTGCTTAATCCAATACAGGCGTAGAAAACCAATTCATTAGTAAAAATTGTTTCTCTACTCTCCAGGAGAAGAAGAGGAGGAAAGGTGGATTGGGGGGGGGGGGTGGTAAGAGAGAACAACGATACCTTACTCGCTAGACATCATCGATTCTCTCCCCTGTTTTTTCGTGCTCACGGTCCGGAACCTCTTTATCGTGAACTCATCAGTCACGGGAGTTGAGCAGCTTTCTTAAGGATCAAGGCTGTGGTAGTACTGTGAGCAGCCACGGAACTGTTTGAAGTATGTGTGTTTGTATGTAAGGTGGCGTTTGTAATGTGACCTGGGATACAAAGGAAGGGGCAGCCCGGACAAAAATCTGGGATTCACTGATTTTGATTGTACTGTTGTTTGGGATTTTTATGTTTTTCCTCCCCTGTGTTGTGACGGTTGAGCAAGGTTGTGTCCTAGCTCCGGCCGTCTTCTGTTTGTTGGACGTAATTCTGTTCATTTGAGTGGTTCATACCAGTGCTCACTGAACTTGTCACTGCATCCCTTTAGGCGTTACCTTGGACCTATTTTTTGGAGAGCCAATTTCTGGTTATAGTTTCTTACACGTGCTCGATTTATAAAGTACTTTAGTACGCCATGGTAACTGCCATTTGATGGATTACTCTAGGACTGCCCAGTAACTGCCATTTGGTGGCAGTCACTCCAGGACTGCCTTGTAATTGCCCTTTGATGCAATATTCTTCGAGCAATTTCGCAAGATTTTCTATTGACTTGGTGAAATGCCTTTTTCATGATCAACAAAATAAATGACAGATCTATCGTGATGATCAATGGCTTTCTCACTGAACTGCTTCAGAACGAATACTGCGTCAATGCAAGAACTTTTTTTCCTAAAGCGAAATCGTGGCAGTGGTTACCAAACTTTTTTCGAGCTGCGACCTTCCTTGTCCTCCTAGGCAACATTTGCTAGCGCGCCCCCAACAACTTCATTTTCGTTCAGATGGTTCTTTTGGTCCCTCCTGATCTCTTTCCATCAGCGGTCCCCTCCCCCTGTTATTTTTTAGTCTTCCACTACCTTCCGAGGGAGGGGGGGGGGGGTTATTGCTCACTTTGAGAACCACTGGGGTAAATTATTATTATACCTATTCATTTCTTCAAGATATCAAGGACAATTTAGCCATTATGGCTGAGCTCAGAGATTCCTCTGCAGATGCTAGTGTTACAGTGTATCTTTATTCGTTATCTTTTTCCATTGGGATATTATTATGGCTTTGCCATGAACTACACTATCTGCCCCATGTCTTGCTGCGTATATGTGTTCGTTACCGTACTCCAGTCTCTAAACAAGCTTTTTTGTTACTTCCAGTGGTATCCCATATTCTCGCAGGTTTTCTTGTCCCATAAATTCCTCCAGGTTTTCTTATCCCTTAGATTCCCGCAGGTTTTCTTACCCTATAGATTCCCGCAGGTTTTCTAGTCCCATAAATTCCTGCAGGTTTTTTTTATCCCATAGATTCATACAAGTTTTCTTACCCCATGGATTGCCGACAGGTTTTCTTATCCTATAGATTCATGCAGGTATTCTTATCTGATAGATCTCTGCAGAGTTTATTATCCCATAGATTCATGCAGATTTTCTTACCCCATAGATTCCCGACAGGTTTTCTTACCCCATAGATTCCCGACAGGTTTTCTTACCCCATAGATTCATGCAGATTTTCTTACCCCATAGATTCCCGACAGGTTTTCTTACCCCATAGATTCCCGACAGGTTTTCTTACCCCATAGATTCCCGACAGGTTTTCTTACCCCATAGATTCCCGCAGGTTTTCTTACCCCATAGATTCCCGACAGGTTTTCTTACCCCATAGATTCCCGACAGGTTTTCTTACCCCATAGATTCCCGACAGGTTTTCTTACCCCATAGATTCCCGACAGGTTTTCTTACCCCATAGATTCCCGACAGGTTTTCTTATCACATAGATTACCGATAGGTTTTCTTACCCCATAGATTCCCGACAGGTTTTTTTTATCCCATAGATTCCTGCAGGTTTTCTAACTCTGCTGGATTTGATAACTTCTCTAACATTGCCCACGGAAGCAGCAACATCCAGTAACCCGCGATGAAAGCAAAATGTATAGTTATTTGGGAGTACTAACTCTGAGGTAGGTTTTTTTTTTTTTTTCATCGCAAGCAAGGACATCACGCGCAGGACGACTTCCTAAATCGTTTTGAGACGTAAAGAGAAGTACAGTGTCGGTGCGAACCCACAAACAAAAACTCATAAAACCTGTACGGTACACACCGTAAAACGATAGCACTTAAGTGCCGAAAACTTGCGGATCTCATTAGAATAACAAAGTTTAGAATATTATGTTATGAAAAATGAATATCGCCTTCGTTTCTTTCTTTGAAATATGGATTTCAGCTTCAAATATAAGGTTATACGACTTCCTGCATTTATTCCCCCCCCCCCCCCCCAACTCAACATCTCGACTCATCAAACAACTTTCCCATAAGTGACATTGCTTGGGCGCCAAACCTGTGTTATTGAGCTATATAATTTTGCAATCTTGTGGAATATTTTCAGCTGTCCGACCCATGGTATTGACAGGCCTGGAAGTTTGTTTGTTTTTTTAAAATTATGACCTTGTCCGTGGGTGTATGGGACGCAACGAGCTCCTGGAGACATTATATCGTGGCTTACATAGAAGATGTAATTGGAAAAAAAAACCCGAAGCAATATGAAATATACGATGGTCATACCGAAAGTCGTGAGCAAAAAAAAGTTAAAAAATAAGAATTTATAGATATAGAAAATATAAATGTATCACCCTTATCAGCAACTTTTGAACCTCGTGTAGAGTGACATGACGTCACCATCATGTGTCACGTCACCACGCAGAGCATGAACAAAATGGCGGGTGCTGAAGTTTCGTTTCGTCAGCGTGCTGTTATTGAGTTCATCGTTAAAGAGGAAATCCCCGCTGCTGAAATTCACCAAAGAATTCAGCTTGCTTGTGGAGATGTGTGTATGGGTGCTAGAAGTGTTAGGAGGTTGGTGAAACATTTCAAAGATGAAACACGAGCATCCAAGATATGCCCCGCAGGGGTCGCCCTCGAACTGCCTCCACTGAACGCAACGTGGAAAAGGTTGACGACATCATTAAAGAAGGCAGACTTGCCACAGTATCTGAAATAGCTGTAAATTTTGGAATAGGACACAGTGCAGTACAAGAAATCATTGAAACCCTAGAATATAGAAAAGTTTGTGGCAGCTGGGTCCCACAGGAGAGAACGTCCAGAAAGCAGTGCGTCTGTGCCGTCAGTCAGCTAGAACGGAATTTTACCTGGAGGCTATTTTCAAACTTTGCAGAGCGATGGGAAAAATGTGTGCAGAGGAATGGAGATTATGTTGAAAAATGAAGAAAATGATGCAGCTAAAAGTAATACATTTATATTTTCTCTGTCTATAAATTCTGATTAAAAAAAAGTTTTTGCTCACGACCTCGTATATCTTAACTTATGAGTGCTTTTGGTGTGGTATTTTTGTAACTTACATCATCGTTCCTCTGTATTCCCAATGGAGCATAAGGTATCAGTAAAAGTTCTTCAGCCAAGCATGTCTTGAACGGGTCGAGATATCCCAAACCATGTCTTTCTCGTTTCGTTTTGGACTTCCTGTATTGTGAGTCTCCTGGATCAGAGATTTCCTCGCCGCTTTCGGTCCCTCTCGTCATTGGTGGTATCACTACCGCAGTCCCTGGGTGCTCCGCCCAGACGTGACATGTAGACGTGTTGATGTTTCCGTTGCATTTTGGGTAGGTCGCTGGTCGAACGTCAAAACCCCCACCCTGGAGGACCACGCTCTATTCCTCTGTCGCCTTTCCGTTGACCTGCCCGGTATGGGTGACCTTTCTGTCATCTGAACTACTGCCGGTGTAGTTCTTCGTATCATCGGAGCACGCATACTCCCACACCGCGATAAGGTGGAGACACTATCAGGGGAGCTTAGCGTACATAAATAAATCCAAAGGAATACATTTAACGCCTACGGGTGAGGGAGGGGGGGTGTGAAGAAGCAGTTGGCAGTAGTGACCCATAGTTGATACATTTGTGTCAGAGTTGGCGAATATTAACTGACCAAGAGCCTGTGCTACATCTACAATGGTGCCCCCCTAGTTACAGGCCCAGCCCCCTCCAAGTTACAGGGCCAAGCCTCCCCCCTTCCAAGTTACAGGCCCAGCCCCCTCTTCTAAGTTACAGGCCCAGACCCCCCTCCAAGTTACAGGCCCAGCCCCCCTCCAAGTTACAGGCCCAACCCCCCTCCAAGTTACAGGCCCAGCCCCCCTCAAAGTTACAGGCCCAGCCCCCCTCCAAGTTACAGGCCCAAGCCCCCCTCCAAGTTACAGGCCCAGCCCCCCTCCAAGGTAGTCACACTGTCCAACTTGAGCTAGTTCGAGTCTGTCGGATCCGATGCGTGTTCTCCAAAACTTGAGTGGGATTATGAAGAACTCAGATTGGCGTTTAGTGGGAGATCTTATAAAAGTAACTGTAGCTGGAGCTGAAACAACACACAAACTAACAAGAGCAGCTATAGTTGTCACTTCAGACTTTAGCTTTCTGCAGAAAGTTAGTAACGGTTATGAGTTCTTCACTGAAGAAATATACAAGATTTTCATTTTTATAATCGGGGATTTAATTAGCAAAGTATTTATCGCGGTTGTCTTTTATGGTTGGGTCGGTGGGCTGTATCCAGTGTCTGGCAATCCTATAGAAATGGGTAATTTGGTTCCATCTGGAGCTGGGAAAGGCTGTGTCGCCAAGACGTGATGCTGGCCACATCACCCTCTCGTGGTCGACAAGTGGAGGAAAAATCTGGGCGTTAGCACCACGTGCTGGAGTGTAAAAACCGCGTGAAATATCTTTAGTGTTATCATACAACTGCGGGGTGCGTTATAATGAACGTTATAAATGATCATTCGAAATAAGGATAACACCATAAACGAGATAAATATTTCATTAGTTGCAACATGAATGCGTTGCCCTTCTGCTCGTAAACATATTCATAGTTAATGATTTAATGATATATGAAATATCGGGTAATGTCTTCACCAAAAAAAAAAAAAACAAAAACATGAGAACCAAAGTCTAGACCGGATGTCTTGCTTACTGTATAGAAATCAAGGAGGAGGCGTCG
The DNA here is from genome assembly GCA_009760885.1 of Achatina immaculata. Taxonomy (NCBI): domain Eukaryota; kingdom Metazoa; phylum Mollusca; class Gastropoda; order Stylommatophora; family Achatinidae; genus Lissachatina; species Lissachatina immaculata. The sequence continues at coordinate 25,492,693 of CM019691.1, read as the reverse complement.
AGTTAATATTTAAGTGTCCTGGGAGCAAGTCTTCGGCTGCCTGTCCTGTAGCTGTAACAAAGGGGAGGACCAGTTAAAAATGCAAAAATGAAAAGCTCAAGTTCAGTGTGAGAGAAGTTGAATGAGTTTTATCTATGGTCAGGGGTATAATGGGGAGTGAGAAATTTCTTCCTTCGAGCTATCTTAATAACAAGAATTTATATGAGTCGCCCAGTTTCCCATCTAGCTATGATTTAACAAGCTGCAGTGGGAAATAGCAGCCGGCGACCCATAGCTGATTGTTGGTGTCCTATAGACGACCAAGAGCCTGCATGAAATTTCCGTTGATACCCCACGTTAATAAGCTCAGCCATAGTTTTCATGGGCGGTGGAGTCTGCCAAAGAAGTATTTAACTCTTCCCTGATTTTTGGTTTCACTCCAGGTCTGGAAAAAAGAGAAAAAGTAGCTACAGTAGCTGACTCCCCATCTGATCGATGCTTGTACTTCAGCATCTTCACCGCATCGCCTGCAAAGAAAATCCTGACCACGGCTTCAGAGAGATAGAACAAGAGCAAGCTTTAGGTTGGGAAGCCAAGGTCGTTACATGATGTCAATGCGTATATGTCAAGATAGCCGTTATATGATGTCAGTGCGTACATGTCAAGATAGCCGTTACATGATGTCAGTGCGTACATGTCAAGATAGCCGTTACATGATGTCAGTGCGTACATGTCACGATGGCCGTTACATGATGTCAGTGCGTACATGTCACGATAGCCGTTACATGATGTCAGTGCTTACATGTCAAGATAGCCGTTGCATGATGTCAGTGCTTACATGTCAAGATAGCCGCTACATGATGCCAGTGCGTACATGTCAAGATAGCCGCTACATGATGTCAGTGCGTACATGTCAAAGTATAACCAATGTGATCACCCAAGGTTTTGCCGTACGTGTGCAAAATCTTGAACCCCCCTGTTCAAATATAGTCTCAAAAATAACTTGGTGTGCAGATGTGCGTCCTAGTGTCAAATTATATAGTTTAATGTGAAGCTGTCATAGAAGACAAAAAATGCAATGAATTCAGGAAGGCAAACACAAGTAACGTTACCATATTTTTTTTCCAGCCCTTCAGCAGCAGAAGCAAGCACCAGGAAATGCAAAATTGAAAATAGCAACTTTTGTGTGTGTGTGTGTGTGTGTAAAAAAAAAAAGGGGGGGGGGATTTTATACACCGTTTTATATGTAAGGAATTGTATATACATTTTCCTGCGCAGTGTGAGTTTTTAATGTGCGGCCGCTTGCAGCTTAGAGGGAACATTGATATTAACGTGGGCGTACTGGAGAATGTCCGCCCACAAGCACACAGGGCTGCATGTTTGGTAACAAATGTTATTATGCTTATGCCATAGATATGTGTAGACTTGAAGAGGCAAGAATGAACTTATATAACTAATAGGTTATTGCATGATTCCAAATCGTTATTTTTAAAAAAATATATTTTGTCTGCTTTTTGTAGAAAATTTGGCCATAAAACTCAGATTTCTACGCTTTGTCTTATCTCCTTCCACATATACCTTTCAGTGTTGAGGGGACAAATGGGCTTCTGCGTAGGGCTCATCAGATTGCTTCATATAACAGGATATTTAAGGTTTCTTTTATCTCCTCCATCAATCTCCTTGTGGACCCCTGAAACCATTGATAATTCGCCTCGGATCCACCACCCTCTCACCGTTCTGTCCTCAAGCCTGCGAAACGTTCCAGGTATCTGCCTTGTCAAACCGGCAGGACTTAACGAGTCGTTGTCCTCAAGCCTGCGAAACGTTCCAGGTATCTGCCTTGTCAAACGGCCGGACTTAACGAGTGGTTGTGGTGTTTAGATAACAGAGCCAGTAGAGAGGTGTATAATTTTATACATACCATATCGTAAACTAGGAGACACAGACGCATCCATATCCAGGTGATTGTTAAATTTGAAACAGAGGGAAGCTGTTTCCTCTTAACGCGTTTCCCATTCATTGAAATGTTATAATCCTCTCCCCGTTCTGTCCTTGGAGCCTGCAGAACATTCCAGATAATTCTGCATTGTCAAAACGACCGGATTTGTGAGTCGTTGTGGTGTGCAGATATAGGAGGTACTTTCTGCCGGACCCCCTCCCTTTTTCACATATATATGGGGATTCTCGGGATTCGGAAACAGCCCCCCCCCCCCCCCGATCAGTTTTATAATACAGTACACAACTATTTCTCCTCCTCTCCTCCCATCCCCCCTGGTTACCCTTAGATTAATACTTCTGTTTTCATCCGCTGTAGGCCCCTTTAAAACCGAGGAAGTCCCTCGGACCCCAGAGCGATGTACTGACTGGGCCCCTCCTCCCCCCTCATTGGGCCTGCTTGGAGCTACGGTTGGGAACCTATGGGTTGTTGTCCTACTGTAGCCTGGTTAATGTGGTAGGAATGGCCGTGTCCCTGTCATTATTTACAGTTCGTCGCCATGGCATCAGCGGTGAAAACGCTTACAGCTCGCCGCAACTACAGAGAGACGCTACAAGAATAGCAAGAATCTCGCAATCAGACAGTATAGTTAGACCAACGGTTTCAAAACTATTTCTGGTTTCCGCCTCACTGCCTTCTAGGCCACATCCTTATCCCACGTCTCTCTCCCCCCCCCTTTTTTTCACTTCTTCTACACACGCATCTGAATTGATTCTATGCCCTCTCCCCTTTCTCTCAACCCCCGCCCCTTCCGGATTTCCTCAACGCACCCAGAGTGGCGGTAGTGCCCAGGTTGAGAAGCACCGAGTTTCACGGTTTCATAAAGGGAGGAAGACAAGTCTGATATAATCTTGCCCAAACTGCAGCTTATGGCGTCACACACCTTCAGGTGCATGTTTTTTTTTTAACAAGGTGGCTCCCAAGCTTTATATTATCATAGGACCTCACAAAGTCTAAATCTGACTTGGGGGGAAAAGGGATAAATAAACAGTAGAGGATAAAAACAGTGAAATATTTATGAAAAACAGCAAGAAAAAGAAAAGAAAAGAAAAGAGGAGAGACAGAGAGCGCATTACCGCGCAGTAGGGAAGGAGGTGTTAGTGCCAATAATTCTTCTTGGCGTAAGGACACAGGAAGAGGTACGAGGTAGGTACGAAGGGGGAGAATCCAGGGGGAAGATGATGAACGAATGTCCCGTGCAGACAACGGGAGAAGCACGAAAGTTTACAGTGACCGCAGACACTCTTGAGCAGAATGAAATCTAAGAATAAATTAGCTCGGTGGAACAAGCATTTCAAAAAAAAAGAAAGCGTGAAGACAGGCTGGGAAGATGTCTTTTGAGAACGCGGTTTCCGTTTGAATTTAGTCTGTATAGAAATTACAGGAGGAAAATATATTTATAGGAGGATTTACGGGTCGCTTCCTTCGACTAGATCAGAATATAAAATCTCATTGATAGTGTTATTTCTGGAAAATTCTTCAAGATTTCGGAAATTAAAAGAAAGGAAAAGGAAACCTCCTGTTTTTTTTCAGAAGCTGAAGAAAAGTCGAAAAGAAAGTGACCAGACTTGGTTCGTGTTCCACACGCTACATAATGTCAGGCCAAGATGATCAAAAACGCTTTGGTCGTAGATAACAAGTAGAAAGAAATTTCCTTGGCTAAATACTGCGAGAAGATTAATTCGAAGTTATAATGAAAATAATCGTTGAAAATACGTAGGCAGTTTTAGTGTGAAAGACACCAGCATGGTTGTTGGGACAATCATTGGAGGACATCAGAAGGCAAGATAGATAGAGAGAGAGAGAGAGAGAGAGAGAGAGAGCAATAAAAAAAATAAGGAACTGAATAAGCTGAGGTTGGCATTCATGTAACTCTGCTTTAGCAACATACAAAAGCTGGCTTCAGAGCATACAACTTGAAGTGAATTTGTTGTTTTGCTCTGCTAAGACACAGCAAGGCATGTTCACACGGTGACCTGTGTTTTCAAATACACGGATGTATAGATGGATTTACATGAAATTTGAGCAAAGCTAAAAAAAAAATAATACAGAAATGAATAACCTGAAATGCAGTAATTTGTTTATATGATACTGTATGAGAGGACATGTTGATTTGTTTGTCATTTGGTTCAGGAACATCAATTCTAGGGAAAGCTCTATAGCTCCCCGCGTTAGCAGCATATAAGCTGTGTGGGCACAATTCTGGCATAGAGATAAATACTTATATCCGTGAATGTAATACTGGCGCTGGTCAGAGGAGAAGAGGGAAGACAACTGGCCCAGAGCTCTGTAACCCGTAGCTGCCTTTTGAGAAGAAAAGGAAATGATATACAACCGCATAATATCATTGTTATATTCAGGCATAGAAATAAGTTGATTCCCCCATTTGGTGGTATGTGTAGTAGTATTCTGTGTGTCGTGTTTTTTTTTCTGTGTGGCTATAACTGATGTGTACGCCTTGGTAGAATATAACTGGGATCATTCACTCTCATAGAATCCGCGTACAACTAACCACAGAATTAAAAAAAAAACAGACGAGATCAAACCCTGAGACTCAGGTAAACTCCTCTACGATGACAATCGCTGGCAAATATATGACAATAACAAACATAAGTCCTTGACTAACAAATAACATAACGTTTTATGCTGCACTGCATGATGGATGGTTGAAGGGGGATTTGGTCATATCGTGTAATGATTCAAATTAATCAGCTTCACTCAGAAATTCAGCCGTAATACAGGTACAGTGCGGATCACGGGGATCTAGTCAAGGAAACATGATCTCCAAACTTCAAGAACAGAACAAACGTTCCGTCTTCTGTTCCAGACTCCAGCCTTCCCGGTCTCCATGACCGTTAACTCTTGTTCCCCTCTTGTTCATTCTGGTCTCTTACTCACGCAAGCCCCAGGCGTATTCGGGCTTTCTTTTGCTCACACGCTGACAGACTGTGCAGAAGTCCTGGCTCATGTGAGTTGCTTATTACAGCCAAATGTACAGAAACATACAGGGGTAGCTTCAACAAGTGCCCATGTGTAAGCACCCATCTCGAAATACTGTTACAGTTCAGACAGCGAATGAAATACATCATAGCGTATACTTGGGTTAAGAAATACATCATAGCGTATACTTGGGTTAAGAAATACATCATAGCAGATACTTGGGTTAAGAAATACATCATAGAATGTATTTGGGTTAAGAAATACATAATAGAATATACTTGGGTTAAGAAATATATAATAGAATATACTTGGGTTAAGAAATACGTCATAGAATACACTTGGGTTAAGAAATACATCATAGAATATACTTGGGTTAAGAAATACATAATAGAATATATTTGGGTTAAGAAATACATAATAGAATATACTTGGGTTAAGAAATACATCATAGCAGATACTTGGGTTAAGAAATACGTCATAGAATATACTTGGGTTAAGAAATACATCATAGAATATACTTGGGTTAAGAAATACATCATAGCAGATACTTGGGTTAAGAAATACATCCTGACGTGCACTTGGGCAAAGAAGTACCTCATGACGCACACTTGGGCAAAGGAATACATCATGACGCACGTTGGGCAAAGAAGCACATCATGACACACGTTTGGCAAAGAAGCACATCATGACGCACGTTGGGCAAAGAAGCACATCATAACATACCATGGGTTAACATCATGCACTGGTTCCGAAACCTATAAGACAGTGCTCACTAATCTGGTGTCTAAAGACAATCAGCAACGCTAAAGGTAATGTTCAGTTTATAGCTCTGTATTTAGTAACTCTAATGGAAGATTTACATTTCTACATTTAGCACCGATATAAGTCTGCATAAGACAGTTCTAACACTTGACAGCAGCACGTTAATTTATATATCTTCTCATTATCGACTGCCTGTACACACGGGCCCGACAAAAGAAGAAAGAAATGTTTCCGGATGGGAGAGTATACACAGTCATCTTGTCCGACGGGCGATAACTGCTCAGCTTCTCCGTGTGCTCTCAGTATGTGTGGCGTTGTTATACCTGGGATGTCCAACATTTCCGACCTCGAGAGCCACCACCACCACCACCACCACAGCTGTATGCTGAAATGGAGTGGCTGGTCACATCCAAATCAACTAGTTTTTGCCACTTATAAAAAGAAAAAAAAAAAAAGAGAAAAAGCGAAATTTGTAAAGTAGAGGTGAACAGATCGTAGTTTTTCAGGGCTTAATTTTTGTGTTTGTTTGTAAACATGTTTTGAAGAAAAGGTAAAAATTCCCGTTTCCGTGCCGTTAAGGCGCCCGCATTTCCAAAACCATCGGCACGTGAAAGTGTGATGTATTCCCAAATTTCTCTAGTACCCATTTTTAGAAGGCGGGTGGATCACAGGACCCTTTTTTTGTTGTGGTGGTGCTAGGAAAAAAATTGCCACAACTGGGACTTGAACCCAGTACCACCACTTCAAAAGAAACTTGATTTTAATTTAAAAAAAAAAGATTACACTTTCTTCATAACTTCGTGAACCGTGAAAAGGCCATGTTGATACCTCTGTGTGGTCAGCCATGTCCCGTCCCCCCCCCCCCAGACACCGAGATATTTCTACAAAGCTCGCCACCATTATCTTATAAGATATCTTAGACTGCTCTTACAGACACCGAATACAGTTAATTGTTTATTCCGAATAGTCCCGAAATTTTTGTTTAGTAGATAGTCATTTATATATGTATGTAGTTACTTCTGTACTGAGTGAATGTTTAAGAGCGAAACTTAAATGTTATATTTTATTTTATGTCTCTCAGCTTCAATGTTAGTTATGTTTGTTACATGAACAGCATATCTGTAGAATGTCTGGAATAGAGTGAAAGATGTATGGTAAAGGGGAGAATGTCAGACGGGCCTGAGTGCCCAATTCATAACCCTTGTGAAATAAAAATCAATCAATCAATTAATCGATCATTCGATATGATATAGACGGTACTCTGTTTCCTTTCTACAGGCCCCGTCGTAATCAAAATGGACGTAAAGCGAATTTCGTAGGGAGAATATGCAGTAATTTAATGTTAATAGGCAGGCATATTGTAAAGCATAAAAATAAACTAAAGTGGCCTTATAATTTGTATACCGATTGTAAAATAAGTAGTAGTTCATTAAATAGAAACTTTGTGTTCTAAAAAAAAACTATATGTTTGTAAATTTACAAGAGGAAAACACAGGACCGGTGGTCAGAAGATCGAATCGTCAGAAAGTGGGGTTTATCTGTACAGTGCTTGTGTTTAACTTTCTCCATGGCAGTCGCTAAGAGCTTTCAGATCGCAGTAACTAGGAGATAACAAAGTTTCTCTTTCTCTCTCTCTTTCTATCTCTCTCTCTCTCTCTCTCTCTTTCTTTTTCTGTCTCTCTCTCTCTCCTGTCATTCTCCACAGAGAGGAAAGGTGAAATCAGGAGCACACTTTGGTGTTGCTGTGACACTGGTTTACAAAATGAATCCTGTTCTACACACGTGAGCTATATTTCTGTCACGTCCAGCTTTTAGTCTGGTAGAAGTTTAAAGGTCTGAAAAACCTGCCCGGAAGTGGAAGGGAAGAGACGAGAGACAGACAGACAGACAGAGACAAAGAGAGAGAGGGACAGGCAGACAGAGACATACAAAGAGAGAGGGACAGGCAGACAGAGACATACAAAGAGAGAGACAGAGAGAGAGAGACAGAGAGAGAGAGAGACAGTCACAGAGAGCGACAGAGAGATTGATTGATTGATTGATCTTTATTTCAAGAGAGAGAGAGAGAGAGAGAGAGAGAGAGAATCGTTATCAAGGATCTAATTTTAAAAAAAGTGTTTAAAAATGTGCGCTAAAATTGGGAATTATCCGTTTCTTTCGAGTATTGGCATGCAGTAAAATACTGATCACCTATCATCGGGCGGCTGTTGATGTCATATTGTCGCTGATATTACGATGTTTAGCGGCTATAGATGTCACGCTGTTGAGCGCCTACTACTGACCCATTGTCGAGCGGCTACTACTGACTCATTGTCGAGCAGCTACAACTAACCCATTGTCGAGCAGCTACTACCGTCGACCGACTACTACTGACCCATTGTCGAGCGGCTACTACTGACCCGCTGTCGAGCGGCTACTACTGACCCGCTGTCGAGCGGCTACTACTAACCCATTGTCGAGCGGCTACTATTGTCGAGTGGCTACTACCGTCGAGTGGCTACTGCTAACCCATTGTCGAGTGGCTACTACTAACCCATTGTCGAGTGGCTACTACTGACCCGCTGTTCTGTTTCTTCAGCGTGACTTAACGAATTGGGGCCCGCAGTACTCCCCATGGTTTCGGAGACTTTCCCTGAACCTCATTTCCTGAGATCCACTCCCTAGCCTCTGTGTAGTCAGCGTCATCTCCTCCCCATCCAAACATACTGCATCCAGTAATCATGGCATCCACTGCAGAGAACAACAGTTCTCCATCACAGGGATATCAGAACGAAAAGAAAGCAAAAAAAATATTAACAAATAAAATAACCAGTTTCCCGAAACATTATTACTAGAATTTTGCTAACCTTATAGAAAAAACAAAACAGCTAGTCAGTTAATCGCGCCCAGAACGTAATTCATGTAGCGCCTGTTAAAGCGGGATTGTTTTCCCGGCGCGAGATAGGAGTGATCGTGTATACCAGCCCCTGCCGTGTTTCAGTTTAAAATAAATGTTAAAAACTGGTACCTGGTATATGTGTTAAGGAACGGTCCTACAAATTGGATATTGCCTGCTGAAAGGTTCAGGCGCAGTTGGAAGATGAGTATGTTGTACGAGAAACGGCAGTTCATGGGGAAAAAAAAAACAAATATTGTTTCACATTACCCTGAAAGTTCTTACATAGGAAACAGAAGAAAACCACATACAGGGCATTTATTTATTTTGTTTTAGAAATAACGATGGATAACTTTTGTACCTGTTCCTGTTACTGCTGCGTCAGGTACCAGAATGTGTTACAATGTATCGGTATAGTACCAACATATGCTACGCAGTGCTATGTATCGGTATAGTACCAACATATGCTACGCAGTGCTATGTATCGGTATAGTACCAACATATGCTACGCAGTGCTATGTATCGGTATAGTACCAACATATGCTACGCAGTGCTATGTATCGGTATAGTACCAACATATGCTACGCAGTGCTATCACTGTAGTACCAACATATGTTACACAGTGCTGTCCTTGTATCAGTGTAGTACCAACATGAGCTACACAGTGCTATCATGTATCAGTGTAGAAAATAGAGAGGCTTTTCCACACATGAGGTGGAGGAAAGAAATGACAGAAACTTAAATATCCCATTATATGAAGCAAATCGCTGAGCCCTATCAAGACGTCTGTTTGTTCCCTCAACACTGAGAGGGTATATGAGGAAGGAGACCAGGACAAGACAAGACAAGGGCAAATGCTGTCACATATGAACGTCGTTTCTGCCACGTGTCACTATGACGTCCAGTCACCTGTGTCAGTTCTGTGCCACTTTACAGGACTGCTCTTCAAATGTGTACAGCCTCATCTAGTGGTGGATGGGTGTATATGTACAGCCTCATCTAGTGGTGGATGGGTGTATATGTACAGCCTCATCTAATGGTGGATGGGTGTATATGTACAGCCTCATCTAGTGATAGATGGGTGTATGTGTACAGCCTCATCTAGTGATAGATGGGTGTATATGTACAGCCTCATCTAGTGGTGGATGGGTGTATATGTACAGCCTCATCTAATGGTGGATGGGTGTATATGTACAGCCTCATCTAGTGATAGATGGGTGTATGTGTACAGCCTCATCTAGTGATAGATGGGTGTATATGTACAGCCTCATCTAGTGATAGATGGGTGTATATGTACAGCCTCATCTAGTGATAGATGGGTGTATATGTACAGCCTCATCTAGTGATAGATGGGTGTATATGTACAGCCTCATCTAGTGATAGATGGGTGTATATTGTACAGCCTCATCTAATGGTGGATGGGTGTATATGTACAGCCTCATCTAGTGATAGATGGGTGTATGTGTACAGCCTCATCTAGTGATAGATGGGTGTATGTGTACAGCCTCATCTAGTGATAGATGGGTGTATGTGTACAGCCTCGCCTAGTGATGGATGAGTGCATGTGTGCAGCCTCGTCTAGTGATGGATGAGTGTATGTGTGCAGCCTCATCTAGTGAAGGATGAATGTGTGTGTAATGACTCATGGTGTAAATGATAACAGCTTAGTATTTAGTAGTATCGTTGACAGCTCTACAGATGTTATGATATCGCTGCCTTCTAAACTCCTGGTTGATATGTTGGCTGTTATTAAGTACCTCGCTTAATCCAAGAGACTTGAATAAATCAGCGCAACTTGAGCACGTGGGACCCGAAAAGTCCTGAGTAGCTGAGGGTGAGTAAAGACAGCGGGAGAATGATCGGAAGGCATGAGCGAGCCGGGACCGCAGTTCTTCTTCTTGTCGTTCGTTAACAACCGTACATTGCAGAAGTCCTCTTGTGGAGTGATAGCAGGAATGCTGGATATGCCTCTTTTCTCTTACAGTTTCAGTGGTTTGGATATCTGTGTGCTGTGACTGAATTTGAGACCGATCATTTTGTTACGTCACATGGCATGCCGTCACCGTCTTGAGCTCATCTCCATTAAACATTCTAAGTGTTTTCAAGAGCGGACTTGGTCTGTACTTGTAAGAAAGGAATCTAATTCTGAGTGTTTACCCACTTCAGGAGTTTATACTCGTTCTCCTGTTTGGTTGTTGTGTGTCGGGGGAGGGTTATAAATGTACAGCAACCTGCAAAACAAACAGTCACTTCCCGCTGACTTTGATCGCAACTTAGAAACAACCTCTAAATCGAAGAAGAACCAGTCCAAGCATGGGAGTCCAACTCCAGATTCTCACGTTTATACTCGCTCCCACGGTTAATCACTTTCTGAGTACTCATGTAGGTAGATAAAGACCTCACATACTAACGCTCGTCCTCTCATCTTTCAGACAACTGTTCTTCCTCCAGGAGCCCTACTCGTGACCTGATTCAGTAACAACTCAGTCACGTGACCTGGTTCAGTAACAATTCAGTCACATGACCTGGTTCAGTAACATCTCAGTCACGTGACCAAATGACCAAATTGGTCGTTTTCTTAAACGTGTATTACAGTAAGGGGTTAACAACTGTGACGCACCGAGTAACACTTATACTTCTATACCTCTGTCAGTGTAGATTTCCATTACTTTTATTCCGCCTGTTACACTGATTTTTCATCTTTACAAGCGATTGGTCGTTAAAATCAGTTAAAATACCGCGTGTTCAAAGTATTATGAAACTGCGAAATCTCGAACGACGTGCGAGAACGGAAGTTTATACTAGTAATGTTATTTGTCTTTTGTTTTTTTTCAGGCTGTATGGCGCCTACAGAGAGAAGCCGCCAAGAAAAAGCCACAAGGAGCTCGCATCGATTCCAGCACCCCTGAAGTAAGTGAAAGTGAAGATGTGGAAAGTTAACATTCCCTTCCCTGAATTCAGACATTCTTCAGTTTTTCAGCACAATCTACACGCCGATCTTGATGAAAGATCTCTCTAAAACTTAGTAGGTCTTTGCCGGTGGAATAGTTCTGAGATAACTTGACTCCGAAGTGATGTTGCCGTTTGGTATTAGTGTCAACTCGGAAATTTTCAGTTTCTATGCATAGCAACCGAATGGCGCGGCAGATAATGTGTATCAGAAGTATCGCATAAAACTGGGGATTTAGCTTTATGGCTTCTGAGATTCCATACGAGCCAACCAAAGCAGACTTTCTTCGTTGAAGACGCTTTCATTCATACCGTTATAGACAGGAGATAATAAACTTGTTCGCAGGAAGCTTGGCTTAACGTCCAGATAGGATCATTACGCTTGGCCGTTAAACTCTATTCTCGACTGTAAATTTACAGCAACAACATTTTTTTTGTTATCTTAAAATTAAGCAGGTCAAGACATTGTATGTCCAAAGCACCCCTCTGATGTTGCGTGTTCACTCTACGTTCCAGTCCTGCTGATGTAGTATATCTAAACAGCTTTCGTCTCATAAGATGTGTGTCCAAGCAACTTGCGACTCCTGTGATGGTGTGTATGCAGACTTTCGACTCCTGTTGATGTTGTGTATCCAAACTTCTTTCGACTCCTGTTGTGTTGTGTATGCAGACTTTCGACTCCTGTTGTGTTGTGTATGCAGACTTTCGACTCCTGTTGTGTTGTGTATGCAGACTTTCGACTCCTGTTGTGTTGTGTATGCAGACTTTCGACTCCTGTTAATGTTGTGTAGGCAGACCGCTTCAGCACTCCTATTTATGGCCTGTATAAGACATTTTTATCCACGAAGAATAAATACAGATCAAGACCTAGAGATTTGATTTGCAAGTTCCAGAAGATGGTAAAGATATACATGAAGAAGAAACATTTTATTACAAAGCAGTGGATCAACTCTAGAAGGTCTTGTGGCAGGCCTAGGTAAACTTCATCGGATGCAACCAAAACAGAGTAGAAATATAGCACAGAAATCGAATCTGACAGTTCAAAATGCTTCACTGTTGAAACAAATGTACTTCTAGTTTGAATCGTTGGCCGAAACAGAGTCTTTGTTATTTCTAGGGACATTAGAACATTAGAAGATGAAAAGAACGCAGAAAGTCCGAAATATGTTAATAGAAACTGTAACAGCTCTCGGATTGGGAAAATCCCCCCCCCCCCCCCCCCCCCGGTCTCTGTCTACTTTCTCTCACTCTCACTCACTTCACTCTTATTCACCTTACGCTCTCTCTGTATCTGTCTCTCACTCATTCAGTCTCATACATACACAATCATTCTGTCTTATTTTCTCTGTGTGTGTCATTTATTCTCTAGCAGACATTTTCTGTCTCATTCACTCTCTCTCTCTCTCACGCACGCACACACACACACACACATGCACAAATTTTCTGTCTGTCTCTCGACTTCGCTTTCTCTCATGCTTACTCACTTTTTCTCTTTTACTCTCTCTCTCTCTTTCTCTGACATATACACACACACTCTCACTCATTCTCCCTCATTCCCTCTTTCATTCATTATCTTGCAGGCGTTTTCTCTCTCCCTCTCTCTCTCTCTCTCTTTCTCTCTCTCTCTAAGTTGGAGAATTACAACAATTCACATACAGAGTATCAGGAAAGCAACTACAGTGTGAGCTAATGACATGGGAGCTCATGGATGTAGAGTGGCGGGAAAGAAAGTGTGTAGAGAACAAATGGAAAGGGAAGAAGTTCTATTGCTGCAATGTTAGACTGCTCGGTAAAAATAGGCTCGGAGCTTTGGAAAAGAAAAGCAATGACACGTTAGATGTAGCCCTGACTAGAGGAGATATCTGGAAACATCACTGCGGTTGGACTGCAGCTTCAAGGAAACAAGACGCGCTGTTACAAGTTCTTGGAAGGTGAAAGCAAAGGCGAGATCAACGAAGCATCCCGACTGTCGAGTGAGTGGATTGTGTGAATTCTGATTTTCCAGGAGATTATTGTCGGTTTGTCTGTCACGTGGATTGGACATTAAGAGAACTGACATTATTCTCTTGAGGGACGAACGTGTGTCCTTGCTAAGTGGGAAGTGTCTTGAGCTGTAAGTGTAGGAATTCTGTCTGATTCTTGCTCGTTAAAAGTTGTTTTCATGCTGAAACTAGTGACTGTGGGTCTTGCTGCCGAAGGAATCGAGTGAGACTGGATGTGTAGCTAAGCAAGAAGTAGAGACTGGGCTGTTGTCTTTGCTCTTATATATCTCGCTTCAGCTTAGGTCGATCCTACCAGTGTTACCTCGATCTTACCAGTGTTACCACGATCCTATCAGTGTTACCACGATCCTACCAGTGATACCACGATCCTATCAGTGATACCACGATCCTACCAGTGTTACCTCGATCTTACCAGTGTTACCACGATCCTATCAGTGTTACCACGATCCTACTAGTGATACCACGATCCTATCAGTGATACCACGATCCTACCAGTGTTACCACGATCCTACCAGTGTTACCACGATCCTACCAGTGTTACCACGATCCTACCAGTGTTACCACGATCCTACCAGTGTTACCACGATCCTACCAGTGATACCACGATCCTATCAGTGATACCACGATCCTATCAGTGATACCACGATCCTACCAGTGTTACCACGATCCTATCAGTGTTACCACCATCCTACCAGTGTTACCACGATCCTACCAGTGATACCACGATCCTACCATTGTTATCACGAGCCTACCAGTGTTACCACCATCCTACCAGTGTTACCACGATCCTATCAGTGATACCACGATCCTACCAGTGTTACCACGATCCTATCAGTGATACCACGATCCTATCAGTGATACCACGATCCTACCAGTGTTACCACGATCCTACCAGTGATACCACGAGCCTTCCAGTGATACCACGATCCTACCAGTGTTACCACGATCCTACCAGTGATACCACGATCCTACCAGTGTTACCACGATCCTACCAGTGTTACCACGATCCTACCAGTGTTACCACGAGCCTACCAGTGTTACCACGATCCTACCAGTGTTACCACGATCCTACCAGTGTTACCACGATCCTATCAGTGTTACCACGATCCTACCAGTGTTACCACGATCCTACCAGTGTTACCACGATCCTATCAGTGTTACCACGATCCTATCAGTGTTACCACGATCCTACCAGTGTTACCACGATCCTACCAGTGTTACCACGATCCTACCAGTGTTACCACGATCCTATCAGTGTTACCACGATCCTACCAGTGTTACCACGATCCTATCAGTGTTACAATTCCGACAGTACAGATTAATGTCAGTGAATGCATCAGTTTCACTCTCTCTCTGCCTGTCTGTCTGTCTGTCTCTCTCTCTCATTCTATCTGTCTGTCTCGCTTTCCAACTTTCCCTCTTTAACTTTGTTTTTTCACATTCTCTCTGTATCATCTTCTCTCACTCACACTTCTTTCTCTCGCATCTCCCTCTCTTTCTTTCTCTCTCTCTCTCTCTCTCTTTCTCTTGCTATCATTGTCTCTCTTTTTGTCTCTCAGCTTCATTATTTGTTACTCTCACTCACTTGTTCGCTCATTCTTTCACTCACTCTCCTTCTTTCTCTTATTCTTTTTCTCGCTATCACTTTCTTTCCCCTCCTCTCTCCCCCGCTTTTTGTCTCATATCTGTTACTCTCACTCACTCTTTCATTTTCTCACTCTTTCTTTCTCTCTCTCACTATTTCTCTCACTGTCACTTTGCCTCTTCTATTCTCACTCACTCACTCACTCACTCACTCACTCACTCACTCAAGAGACGGAGAGGAGGAAAAAAAACCTGCGAAGAGACAGAAAACGCCCTCTTTTATGACCAAAGAGAAACGCTTTCAGTAGTTATTCCGCTCTCTGTCTGGATTAGCCTTGTCTCTGTTCTTGTGTCATATTTCTGGGCCCTAAGTCAGTGAGACATCCTACACGCAAAGCAGATTAAGCCATTAGTGAAACAAGGCAGGAGGTAAAATGTGGCGCCAGAAGCTATTTCATTAGCAACAGTCTTCAGGCACAATAATGTTGTATATATAATAAATCAGTACTGTTAGGTTTACATAATGAAAAGATTCGGATTAACTTTACATGTCAGTCAGTCAGTCATTTTTGCATGTCTCTTGCGGAACTTTGCCTCCCAAACAACAGCTCTCCTGTAGGCCTCTAGGTTGTAAGCAAGATGCCTTGCTGCTGATGCATCCATTTGCAGATTATCAACGATGTCTTGCAGCCATCTTCGCCTTGGTCTTCCACTTTTTTTTCCCCATTATGCACTCTTCCAAGGCGGTCTTCTCTAAATTCAGATGTCGAGTAATGTGTCCAAAATATTTACGTTTTCTCTGTTTAATCCTCTGGACGTGTATGGAAAGAAAATATTGGCACAGTTTTAGTGTGGAATGGTATGTCCTTTTTGCGGGAGGAAAAAAAAATACATGCTTGAAGTCGTGTTTGAAGTCGGCATTTTAAGGAGATTGGTTTTTGTTTTTGTCTTTTCAGTGTTCCTTTCCTTTCCTTTTCTTTTATTCTATTCCAAGAAAGTGTCTTGGAGTCGTGGTTGCTTACATGTGGGAAGGTATGGATTGGCTGAATCGATCGTGAAGCGGTTTCTCAGACTAGAGGCAGCGGGTTCTGTTCCCCCTGTCGTCGCCATCTGTTCGAAAAAAATGAGCGCGCGGCACGTTTTGTTGAGGAAAATTGTAGAGAATATATGCTTGTAGGGTGAGGCACACTTGATTATACTGAGCGTACGGGGTGCCAGTGGGTGAAAGTGCAACCCAGTTCAGTGAATATGGGACTTTATCTGAAGGACATAAGAAATTATGAATTTGGTCTCTCGTTGTTCGAGAAAGACATTCTTCTTTTTTTTCTTTTTTTTTTTTATTGGAAACCGTCCATGCGACTTTCTAGTATGTTTTTGTTCCCCATTTGAGCGGATTTTCTGGTCGCCTAAATGGTCGCTGGTCGCGAGGCAGTCAGAATCGATCATATAAAAGTTTGTGTTTGTGTTGAGTGATCGATGCATAGCCACGGTCTCACTAAATTCCCGATATCTTCGGGGTTTGATTTTTGTTTCTTGCGCCCCACAAGTTTTTTTTTTTCCTCCGGGGAATTTATCTCGCCCTCGAGCTTTGTTCTGGGGTTTATGTGGGTGGAGGAGGAGGAGGAGGAGGGGGATAAGCAGAGCTAAGAGGAAAGAAGAACTGATGCTGATATCGATGATTGCTCCTTATTACTGAATCTGAATCTTCTGACGTAAATCAGATCATAAATCAATCTGCAGTGGGCGCCATCTTTGCGCACGAAAAACAGGTACTCGAGTTCGAAGGGGGAGTTAATGCGAGGTGGTTATTTTTGTCTCCTTTTCTCTCTTTCTCTCTCTTCTCCCCCTCCTCCACGCCTGCGTGTCTTTCTGAGTCTCCCTCTTTATCTTTCTGTTTGCCTCTTTCTCTGTGTCTTTTTCTACCTGTCTCTGTCTGCCTGTCTCTCTCTCTCTCTCTCTGCCTGTCTCTCTCTGGCTGCATGTCTCTCTCTCTCCTTTTCTGTCTGTCTGGCTTTCTGTTTGCCTCTTTCTCTGTGTCTTTTTCTACCTGTCTCTGTCTGCCTCTCTGTCTGTCTCTCTCTGCCTGCCTATCTCTCTCTGTCTGTCTGCCTGTCTCTCTCTCCTTTTCTGTCTGTCTGGCTTTCTGTTTGCCTCTCTATCGGTCTCTCTCTTTGTATCTGTGTGTGTATGTGTTTCTGTTTCTCTTTCTGTCTGTCTTTCTTTCTGTTTGCCTGTTTCTCTGCCTCTCTCTTTTTCTGTTTCTTTCTGCATCTTTTTTGTCTCTCCCTCTCTCTCTGCCTGCATCTCTCTATCTGTCTCTTTCTGTCTGTCACTCATTCTCTCACCCCTTCTCTCTCGTTCTGTGTCACTGTCTGTCTCACTTGAAATGACGAAAATATGTATGAAAGAATAGACTGAAAGCATATATAACTGGCCCATCGTTTGTAATTTCAAATACGGGACAACAGCATGGATAAATAAGGGATATACATAGCATTTGATGACTCCTTTACATACATATATATTTATTAGTTTTTTTTTTACAAGGAATAACATTTATTATCGACGAATATTGCATGGGAATAAAGAAGATGAGAAATACATGCAGCCTGGCAATATCTGAGATTCATGACATGAATTGAGACGTAACATTTCGTCAGTGTATCCCCAGCCCAGTGACTAGCGTAAATGAAACGATAAGACACACAGTGTTATTTATCTATACCACGTATTCACATGCTCCTTTGAAAGAGGAGCTGGTCCTTTCATCATCGAGAGAGGCGGATGATGGATTGTCGCTTCTGTAAATAGAAGTTAGCTATGAATAATCAGATAAAGCAACAACAGACCAAAACAGGTACCCCGCATGCCCTGCAGGTTATTGCATCCAATTTTTCATCCTTTCAAATTAAAGTTTGTTCATTCGTTATTCTCTTTAGACCTGGCGTGCTAAACTTCAGTGGCCTAAAGGGCCGTAATTGTATGCGGAAATTGAGTGGCGGGCCGCATCTGAATCAGTTGGGTTTTTTTTTTTTATTTCTGCTCACTCACATCAGAAATGAGAAAATGAGAGAGAGAGAGAGAGGAGAGAGAGAGAGAGAGAGAGAGTTATGAAGGAAAGGTGAATTCACTGTAATTAGGTTTACAATTCTTCAAACAAGACACACAGTTATGTTAATTTAATCAAATAAATTACATCTTCATAATTACCTCGTAGACCGTAAGAAAAGACATCGCGGGCCACCAGTTGGACATCCCTGCTTTGGACAGAAGACATAGAAAAAAGCCGTACCCAAACCGAGTGGAAGGCAAAGGGGCCGTATTTTCTTTCCCTGGTAATGTCATCCTTCATTTGATACCAGCCATATGGCGGTGTTGTGGGACTCATTAGCAGCAACGACAACTGTTACTAGTGTTTAGAAGAAAACAGGGTACAAGAAAAATAGTTGGTGTAGAAGGAGCTACCATAGTATACGGTTGACTTTATATATCTTAGGCTTGACGTACTTTTTGTGTTTTAGATGCAAAACAAGATCTTCATCTCTTGCGTTGTTATCTAACATTTGATCTTGCATTGTTGGGCGGTTTTTCTGTGGTTTTCACGTGTGAAGAAGGTTGGTTAGTAAAGAGGATTAAATAGAGAAAACTTAAATATTTTAGACACATTAAACCGTCATGAGAATTTAGAGAAGACAGTCTTAGAAGGGTACATAATAGGAAAAAGAAAGGGAAGAAGACCAAGGCGAAGATGGCTGCAAGACATCGTTGATAATCGACAGATCGATGCATCAGCAGCAGGGCATCTTGCTTATAACCGAGAGGCCTATAGAAGGGCTGTTAGGGAGACAAAGTTCCGCAAGGGATACGCAAATGACTGACTGAGATATGCCTGAGGTAATGAAGAATTCTTTTTTCCCTCCAAAGCTTGTTTGATCACATTTAAAAAAAAATACTCGAAGATTACTAAAAGAATGCTGATCTTTCAGATACATGTACTATACTGTAAAAAAGAAAAAGAGCTGTCAATGTACATGTGTATCGGTCCTGATTTCGAGGACGAAACTTCGAAAATCCGGACAATACAGCTATCTCCTTCTTTAGCGATAAAGTACTCCAGATTGTGAATGGTCGAAAGCTTGACCGCTGGAATAAGAAAGAGCTAGGGCGTTAGTTTGTCTTTTTTTTTAACCTCAGGATTTGTTGATCATTTTAAAACAGAGAGAGAGAGAGAGAGAGAGAGAGAGAGGGAGAGAGAGAGAACGAGAGATATCAGACAAGGCCTGCAGGAAAATATCAAACGTCCTGCGTTTGATAAACGAATTACTGGAACTCGGCATATCTCAAGGAATATTTCCTGTTTATTCCTTCAATTATTCTTGAAAAAAAAACGTTGCAATTCTCTGGAGCATTGACAAGATGGCATTAATGCAGCGAAATCTGAAGGCTTTTCATGAAGATTTGGCCTTTGTTATGTTACACGCCCCGAGATCCGGTACTTACTTGCTCGTAATTTAAAAACCACATAGCTTTTTAAAATTAAAGCCAGGAATTCAGCACCAATAGTTTTACTACGGCAAAAAATTCAGCATGTGGCGCTGTTTCGAACCATATTATCACAGGATTCTACGTGACTGTACAAGTGTTTCTCGAATCCTGACTGACGAGAATCCGATCACGATTTCACCACTGCCTTTTGCGGTAATCCAGACTTACGATATCTTCTGTATGCTGCATGCTCAGTCGCCAGTGTTGACAGACAGCCTGTTATCATGTAACTCGGCTTCGTATTCGAAACAGAAGGGCGAAGGTAACTATTACATGTTTACCTACAAGGGGTGAAGACGCTTATCCGATGGATAGCTGATATGCTGCTAGCGTCAGGGTTAGCGAACCATAATTGACCAAGACCCTGTCCCACCTGCCTGGCTAACGGGACAGGGATCGCCATAGTCCCCACGGTGGTGAAGTCTGTTACAAGAAGCAGTGCACACCTCCCTGCTTTCTGGCTGGTACTTCGGGGCTGAAAATTAGCTGCCATAACCCGCTCCCACGCCGATACGATGCTGTGCCTCAGCACCTCTGCAGCATCGGCTGCGAAGAACAACAGTTCGCAGTTACAGGAGATTGGACAGACAATGTTTACGTCCATTACTACTATTATTGAAATTTTCGACATAGGATATCTTCGGCTTGCGGATGACTTTATCATAAGGCATCGTAAAGAGTGTGTTTGTATGTTAGAAGGGGGCCTCTTTTGGAACTCACTCTGAAATGTTTCTTCCACTTTCACTGTCGCCTATATGAAGTTCTAGCAACAAAACTTACACTTTTCAGCACAAACGTCAAATCGGTCCTTCTCTATGGATCAGAAACATGGACTGCATCAGTCAAACGTACCAGGACACTGCAGACCTTCGTGTACACCTAGCTAAGGGGGATCCTTTAGATTAGATGGCCAGATACCATCAGTAATGAAGAGCTACGGCAAAAAAAAAACAAAAAACAAAACGAACCGGCTCACAGTGGAAGAAACGATAATGAAATGACGCTGGAGATGGTTAGGGCATACACTACGAAAGCCTGCCACGAACATAACCAGACAATCTCTCACCTGGAATCCCCAGGGAAGGAGGAAACATGAAAGGAATAGAAACATCTGGCGAAGGAGTCTGAAAGCGGAGATTAAAAAAACAGACGATTAGATCTGTAGATGGAGTAGACTCACATGGAGACGGTAGGAAGAAAAGGCCCGGGATAGAAATAGAGGGTCCTTGTTGATGATCTGGGTAAAGAAGGCGAGGGAGGAAGGAAATAAAGTTCTGCCCACAGCAGCTGTCACGGTTGGCGGCCGCCTTTCATGCGGGAAATGCTTCCGTTCCAGTTACTTCATGCTTTCATTGTAGCGTAAATAGTTTCGGATATTGCCCGTATGAAAACTTCGCAGCCTGGAAACTTGTCTCAGTGTATTTGATACGCATTATTCTGCAACACAACTCGAGTGGAAAAGATTTAACTGTTTATCGCACGAAGCACCGACCGAAAAAAAGCGCGGCTTGATACGTATGAAGTATTGTAGTGCGCTAATTTCTACTTTGTTTCTCATGTACGTGTTTTTTTTTCCAAAAATTCTGTCCGCAGGAAAAAAAAGAGCCATCTAGGGGAATCCTTTTGCCCATTTTATCAGATAAACCGTCTTGTCACAGCGCAGAAAAGTGACTAATCCGACTACTGGTCAGATTATATGTAAGTGTGCGGCTACTGGTTTGATTGTATGTGACAGTATAACTACTGGACAGACTTATATGACTGTGTGACCCATGATCAGATTATATGTGACTGTCTGGCCATTGTGCAGAGGGGATGCTGGTAGACAAGGGACTGACATGGGAGACAGCCAAGAAGGTAGAAGGACCGACATAAATGTAAATCTCTTGCTACAAGTAGGCCCATGTGACTTGGACACTGAAAGAACAAGAAGGAGATGTGACCATCGATCAGATTATGCGTATAAAGTAAATTCCATTGAGAGTTTATAAAATATCTGCTGTGCAGTTCTAGCACATTCAATGTGGATTATTATTCATGGAATCTTATGTATATAATGTACTTTGTTGTTTGGCAGCCTAGTTGGCTGAATGGTTAGGAACTCAGTCCACCAGTCCGGTTGTACCGGGTTCAAGTTCCTTTTCTATCACCACCACACCATAAACGCTCAGGGATCTACCCAGCCTCTAAAAATAGGTGCCAGATAAATCTGGGAATGTAAATGAGGCCGGGCGTGATACTACCAGCATCACAGTTTCATGTGCTGAAGGTCTTGGAAATATGGGCCTAACACAATATCCCCAATATGCTTTAATGGCATGAAAATGGAGATTTTACCTTTTTTAAAACTTTGTTGTTTATTGTTCTCATTTCAACATTAACTTTTGTTGTGAATATATTCACTTTCTCTCTTTCACTCTTTCTGTCAAGACCCACCTGGTGATATTAAAGACAACTGGTAAGGCCATTATGTTCAGCTTGCAAATCATAAACTTTTATACGAGTATAACCCTCAGCCCAACAGACACAACAGTAGTAGGTTATTCCATTGGCTGTAAAGATTGATTACAGATCTTAGCAATGACACAGTAGACTGAACTCGGTGTGACTATACGAGTATAACCCTCAGACCAACAGACACAACAGTAGTAGGTTATTCCATTGGCTGTAAAGATTGATTACAGATCTTAGCAATGACACAGTGGACTGAACTCGGTGTGACTATACGAGTATAACCCTCAGCCCAACAGACACAACAGTAGTAGGTTATTCCATTGGCTATAAAGATTGATTACAGATCTTAGCAATGACACAGTGGACTGAACTCGGTGTGACTTATACGAGTATAACCCTCAGACCAACAGACACAACAGCAGTAGGTTATTCCATTGGCTATAAAGATTGATTACAGATCTTAGCAATGACATAGTGGACTGAACTCGGTGTGACTATACGAGTATAAACCTCAGACCAACAAACACAACATTAGTAGGTTATTCCATTGGCTATAAAGATTGATTACAGATCTTAGCAATGACACAGTGGACTGAACTCGGTGTGACTATACAGAACTGACATTTTGGCTGATAGGTTTTTATTCTTCTTTTCGAATTCACAAGTTTCGGTGACTGTGTTATGTCAACAGCTGAGAAACACATCAGTGCCTTTGAATATAAATGCCACAGAAGAGTCCTTCAAATATCATGGACACAAACAGGATACGAGAACTTAATATTGAAGAAGGTTCCCTAGTAAAGAGGATTAAACAAAATCTAACCAGGCCGCCAACTTATGACTACGGCTCACATTATAAGTGACTGTTTGACCACTGGTCATATTATGTGTGACTGTATGACTGCTGGTCAGATTTATGTTATTTTATGACTATTAATAAGACTGTATCCGATTATGTGGCTGCGTGATCGGATGTTCTGACTAACATAATCTGAATCTAACCGAATGTTGTGGATTCACTGTTGTTATTTTCACACTGATCTAAACCGAATAGAAGTCCGCTAGGTCTGTCTTGACATGTTGCGCATATAAGCAGAAGTAAGCACGGATATTTACTTTCTCTAGACTACCCACAATGCACAAGGGCCAAGTCTCACATACGTGGGAGCTGGAATGCATATGAGATCCGATGTTTCACTGCGTACACCGACTGCATTCAGTGTAATTCAGTGCACCTTGTCGTGCATGCGGATATTCTCGGCCTTCTGAGGCAGTTTTCCCCCAAAGAGGCGTGCGGAGTTCCCATATTTACTGCTGCACCGCCCGAGCGCTGACGCGGTGAAAATATATGGCCGCCGTCTTCAGTTTCGGAAATCGCACGGGAATCGTTTCGGAGACTGTTATCTCTAGAGTTTTGTTATTTTAAAAGAAAACAGATACAGTGAATGACGTAACAGAAATAAAATTACGTTTAAACTAGTAAAGTAAAAAGTGAAAGTAAAGGTAGTCCCATAGCAAATGCCGTAGGGGATGAAGCGTTAGAGACGTCATTATGCTGGACCATCAGCGCATGAGGTAGGGTGGCCGGTTCCTTTCCTCGCTGCCTTCCCTTCCCAGATTTTCTCTGGTATCCATTTTACGAGGCTGGGTTGAGCTCGGGGCCGCATTGGTCGGAAGAAAAATCCCGCGAGTTTGGGGATTCGAACCCTCCACTATTCTAGTTAAAAAAAAATAATAATAACATCTCAAGTTTTTAATGCATGATAATGGACGATCATGAGATGAACATCAAGAGGAAAACAAAGATGGCCTGATGCACTGTGTAAAGAACCAGGGAAACACTTACCTAGAAACAGCCCGGCATTGGAATTATGTATGGATGTAATTGCTATAGAAGAAAGCAGCTCAGGCCTCCCCGAGTATTCCCCGCCGGTTTTGATGCAGTATATATTTACCACAGTGTGGAACTGGTCTGAAGGGAGGTAACTCACAGGCAGCTGAGGAGGTAACTGACAGGCACCTGAATCTGCAACAGCATATGAAGCTAAAATATGCATCAGACGCGCGGTAGGGGTTTTCTGCATGGGCGGGCATAGCCCAGGAAACTCTTTGACAAAGAAGAGCAGGAGAGAAAAAAAAAACCAACTAAAACTAGAACACTCCTACAAGCATACGCAGTTTTGGGGCTCATTTTTACCTCACCTGTCATTCAAACATTTGCAAAGCCTGTAACCGTGGTCTCTTAACGTCTTTTAAAAAATATATTTCACCGCTATACATTGCAGCGGCCGAGTTTCTTTTCAGGTTCATTCTCTTATAGGGGCAGACATTGCAGATCAGGCCTGGCCTTATTCACTTTTGTTTGTTTGTTTGTGTGGTTGTTGTTGTTGCTCCACAAGACAGCCCGAAGGCCCCCTAGGTACTTCCTGACTAGCAACAGCTTTTCTTGTTCCTTCCACTGGAAAGATATACCATTTTAGCCACCAGAGTTTAGGGTCACAGCTGCTGACGTCATAGAAGAAGCAATTAGCGTATTCTAAATCACGGAGTTTTCACGGGTTTTGGGTATGTGAGATATAAAAGCTTTCGGTATGTAGGATTTAAAAAAAATTTAGTTGTGATTCACCACGCTTGTGAGCCTACGCGGGAAGGGACAAATGAATGGCTTCTTTCAGAGACGTGGATAGAGATGATAATTATTTTGTGATAAGACCTCCGAAAACATAAAACAAGATGTTTTTTAAAAAAAAAACTTACGTGCCAAAATGTAATGATTTCAAATTGTTGAAGCCTCTTAGAATCAGCAGGTGTTAGATTAATTATTTTGTGCTTGGGGGTGGGGGGGGGGCGAGATGAGGGACGAGGATTCTGGGCTTATGCCTCGCCATCTGACTAGGATTTGATCATAACATTATAGTTTTTTCAATGATTTCATCTCCCCCCCCTTTTTTTTTCACATACACACATATAATTCCCCTCTGCTTCCCCCTTTATGGGTAGTGAGATTGCAAACACAGCATTTGAAACCAAGGCCACCAGACTATACTGCCCACATCAGTATCAGATCTTGATTTTGCTGATGACATCAGTAATAATGTGAATTCCATGCAAGAAAAAACAGATATCCTGTTTTCACTGGCTAGCAGAATAGGACTTGAAATTAACAAGGACAAAACAAAAATAATGAAAATTCCCATTAATCAAAATGGAAAAATACACGTAGAAGGGACAGATGTTGAAGAAGTCGATCAGTGTGACACCAGAAAGGCAGTTAGAGTTATAATTACAAAAGCAGCATCGATCTTCAAGAATCTTGAGAACATATGGAATTCAAAATTTATAAGCACAAAAACCACGTTAAGACAATTCAGTTCAAATGTAATATCCACCCTCATTTATGCATGCGAAAGTTGGAAAACAACTAAGAAATAGACAAGAAATTAGACTCTTTTGAAAACAAATGCCTAAGGAAAATACTTGGCACCAAGTGGAACGAATTCAAGAACAATGCAGAGATAAGACAGATGAGCGAACAACACACAGTATCATGGGTGATCAGGAAAAGGAGATGGATATATGTTGGTCACGTGATGACCAGAGAATTCCAAAAACAAGCTGTCCAGTGGAACACAACAGGTCAAAGAAAAAGAGGCAGACCACGTGAAACTCTAAAGAGGACATTGTTAAGAGAGGCCAAAGTAATAGGCATAAAATCCCTTAATGAGGTTGAAAAGCTCGCCGAAAACAGGAAAAATTGGCGAACTACCTTGCGAGCCTTATGTGACGTTTAACGGCACGGGAAGGATATAAGAATATATGTTAGTGCAGAAAGTAAAAGTATGAATTGAAGTAAAAATGAAATCCATATAACGATTTGATGCTAGAAGTTTAAAGGGTACTGGAACAGTTGTTCGAATTAAAAAGTGTAATCAAAATTAATAGCAGGATTAAAATGTTTAATCGAAATTAACTGCATATTTATGGAAATTTTATGTATTTCCTTCCAGCATATTAATATTGTTCTATAAAGCAAAAATAGCTCAATGCTACTTTCTAACATAAAGCTGCGGACGTTAAATTATTACAGTTTAATCACAATTTTGTGTACATAAATAACTGAGTATGCAATGAAACGCTAATTGGTCAAAGGCTAAAAAAACAACCTTACATCACAGTGCAAATTAGTCCAGCACTTTGATTGGTTATATCAATAATGCTGCCTTTAAAATGGTATGAAGATGAAAGATAACTGACTCACTGACAGCTAAACTATTCAGCTTATTGCATGAGCACAGCAGTTTATTTACAGTGGTCGTTCAAAGAATGCTATTTTTGTTAACATTAAGAATATATCCAGATACTGAAAACTAACGTTCACAGGGGACATCAGTGGCTGCTGTGCTAAATATTTTCTAGCTAACCTAGCCATAGTGGGTTCTTGTCCCCCATTTGGCATCCACCAGTGTAAAGGATCCAAGTAAGTGTCAGTTCATTGCTCAAGTTTGTATGGCTCAACAACTGTCTTTGTGGGAGAAGAGTTATCTTAGGTCTAATGGCAGTTCGTGCATTCGCATTTTCTTTCTGGGTGTTTTTTTCTGTTGATATTTATCACTGTTATCTTTCCCGTGCCGTTAAACGCCACATAGGACTCACATGATAGTTCGCTAAGTTTTCCTGTTTTTTTTTTTTGCGAGCTTTTCAGTCTCATCAAGGGATTCTATGCCTACTAATTTGGCCTCTTTTAACAATGTTCTCTTTAGAGTTTCACATGATCAGTCTCTTTTTTCTTCGGCATGTGGTTTTCTACTTGATAGCTTTTTTTTTTGGGGGGGGGGGATTCTCTGTTTCTTCTCATCACGTGACCGATATATGTCCATCTCCTTTTTCTGATAACCAGTGAGACAGGTTGTTGTTCGCTCATCTGCCTTATCTCTGCGTTGTTCTTGAATTCGTTCCACTTTATGCCGAGTATTTTCCTTGATTATTAATGAAGGTGATCATAATTTTGCAGAAGAACTTGCAGCCTTGTCGAACCTCGATTCTTTCGCCATTTCGCAAACATCTAAAGATTTTTGAAGCGCGAGTCCAACGAAATCAGCAACAGAGTTACTAAAAAATGTTGAGGACCGAGATTTGTGGTGGAGCAAGACGGTCTACGCCATCTGGCATGGCACATGATGATGATGATGTATCAAACGACTCTGCAGTTTTCAGCCATCAGAGGTTAAGGTTCATTTTGCATCGTTCGAGATCTGTCAGAAACCCGTTATTGAAGAGAACATACAATCCTAGCCATGTCATCACGCGATGCTGCCATTCCGACTTCAAGATGGCAGTGCGTTGGAAGAATCATTGAGCAGGAAACGTTGCTCACTCTCCTGCAGTAATTCTGCAGCCTAGTCAGTCACAGACATCGAGAGCTTTGTGTAGTGGACGCAATTTCTCCCACTTAATTGTGGATAACTGTAATAAGTAAGTGAGTTATATAGAATGCTAGGAATATATGACAAGTTTTCAGCGTATACACAGTGGTAGGGTTTATGGGGACGCGATTATTGTTTGGTTTTAGACATCAGCTACATGAAAAAGTTGGGGATCCACTTCGTTAGCGTATGAGATAATACCGGAATTGAATTAGAAAAGAAATAATTAAAGTCAAAAAAAGGAAAAAAAAAAAACAAACTGAAGAAATCAGAATTGTGATTTTGACATCAGAGAATATTTTATTAATCCTCCGTTCATTAAGAAACCTTTGATTAACCAAATCACTGCGGGTGAAAAGGCTAATCCATTTAGGCAACCAGAGAGCCCATAGCTGACATGCTGGCGTCAAGATCGGCGAACACTAGCGTCAGGGCTGGCGAACATAGATGGCATTTAACATCAGGGATGGCGAACATAGATGTCATACTAGAGTCAGGGCTAGCGAACATAGATGGCATACTAGCGTCAGGGTTTGCGAACACAGATGACATACTAGCGTCAGGGTTTGCGAACATATATGACATACTAGCGTCAGGGTTGGCGAACATATATGACATACTAGCGTCAGGGTTGGCGAACATAGATGACATACTAGCGTCAGGGTTGGCGAACATAAATAACATACTGGCGTCAAGGCTGGCGAACATAGGTGGACAAGACTGTCCCATCTCTCCGCTTGTAGCCCCAGTAGCAGTCCCAGTCTGGATACCGGGACAGGGTTCGCCATAGCCCCCATGGTGACGGAATCCGCCATAGAAGCATTGCACACCGTTTGCTATTAAGCTCCACTCACAGACTGGAAAAAGAATAGCTGCAGTGACCCGCTCCCAAGCTGACACGATGCTTTGCCGGAACATATTTACTTCATTGGCTGCAGTGAACACCAGGTCGCAGTTGCAAGGAGAAAGAAGAAGAAGAAGAAGGTGAAGAAGAGCGAATCACTTTATGAAGAGTTTTACTGTTGGAATACATTGAAGGCTTTACTAAAGTAAAATGTTGCCAGTTGTTGGACCGCTGTCTTTAAACTATAGGCTTTTCAGTTTCTAGGCTTTCCGAGCCATTAAGGCTCTCTGTCGCAGATTAAAGTTCGCCTTCATTCCACCCTATTCATAACCTTCTCTCTCTGGCTGGTGACACCAGTTTCCTATATATGCTCTTCGATGTTGTGTCTCTCAGGCCACCCCCCCTCCCCCAGGGCTATACCAGTGGGAGTTCTACGCTTAGTAGGTTCAGCCAAGCTGAGAAGGTCTGCACGGATAGGGGTCAGACGAAACTAGCAGCCTGGTCCCCCCAGTGTGGGGGATTGGAGCAAAGAGCCAACGACGCCATCTTCGCCAAAAAAAAAAAAAAAAACTTAATGTCCCGAAACTAACAGAGAAGCCTCGACATAAAATTATGTATGGGCAAAATAAAGTTTCTTTATGGCAGACCATGCGACACACGATGAATTGTTAGACGATGAATGTTTGCCACCAGAGCACAGCCGTTATGTAATACAGATGCTGTTCCGTTTTTTATGTAGCATATCCATTCTTGGTTTTGCATTTTGTATATTTACTTCGTAAATAACGATTTCCACTTAAGTGTTTGTAAACGGTGCGGCATATATGGATAAATGTGCAGCCTTTATATACAGTCCTGTAGAGAGAAAAAAACAACGACCGAACAACTTAATGGTAAAACAGGATGGGAAGTAAAGGAGTTGAAGTAGAAATAATGAAAGGCAGACCGTGACTGAAAGGAGAAGGTGGCAATGGATTGGTCACACGATGAGAGTGAAAGACGAATCTTTAGCACGAGCAGCTTTGATGTAGACTCCACCGGGTTAAAAGAAGCATGGGACGGACAAAAGAGACATGGAGACGTACAGAAGAGAAAATGCTGGTAAACATAGGATTGATATGGGAGGGGGCTAAGAAAATGGCGAAGGACCGACAGAAGTGGAAATCTTTTGCCACCAGCAACTCCATGTGTAGTGGGCACTGAAGGGACGAGAGAGAGAGAGAGAGAGAGAGAGAGAGAGAGAATGAATGAATGAATGAATGAATAAATAATCTTTATTTTTCAAGGGTAAAGAATTGGGCACGCAGGCCTGTCTTACATTCTGCCCTTCATCACTCCATCTTTCATTCTTCCCACACACTTACATTCCAGAGAGAGAGAGAGAGAGAGAGAGAGAGAGAGGGAGAGAGAGAGAACAGGATGGCGTAAAGATTAAGGTTGTAAGAAAGTTGTAAGACAACAGCATCTTGTTATCACATCTTTACTGCAGTGGCTTTGTGTATATTCAGTTGTTTAAATCTATACGTATAACTATACCGACTGTTGGAATGTTTTGTTTTAATCTTTCGCGTTTCTCAAAAAAAAAAAAAAAAGAGGACCGAGGAAACAAGAACGGGTACAGGAAGATGATAATCTAAAAACAGAAAAGAACTTCTTGAGTCGTAATGCTTTCCTAGCCTTGCATGCACACCAGAACGTGGGCAGCTTATCCCGCTTTACAGTATACCAACGATAGTGTCTTCTGGTACATCGGTTGATAGTGTAAAATACACAATCGCCTCAGTAGGAACATATCTCATACATATGTAGAAATGACCATATGTGCGTCTAAAGCGTTGTTGATTCGGGTACTCAGGAGACGCATTGCTATAGAGAACGAAGCTACACAAACCCAAGGTCGTCAGAGGTAGTACACCCGTCAGACAAATGTTTCAGCCCTTTGAACTGATATTCTCAAAGTGGGGCTAGGGGGAGATAAGCCTCTCCTGGTCTTGACTCCCACAGTTCTGTAAGTTGTTGGGTTTTAGTTTTCCTTTCTGTCTCATGGACTAGAGACCCCACTATCTTCTGCGTGAGCAGAGAGAATCTTGAAGCGCGTCTTATCCATTCTGCTACATACGACCCGATTCTAGAAGTGACAGATTAAGCTACTTAAGTTTTGGTATGCGTACAGTGGGACCCTCGCAGTTGTCTGTTGTGAAGACATTTGACAATGGCTCAGTCTTGTTCAGAAAACGGCCGGTAAAGGTCCGTCTTAACTTAGAATCAAATTTGGAACTTTGCCATAGGCTGAATTCCAGCAGATTCGTGCCGGGATGAAGTGGAAACGAGGGTCCCGTAAGCTTTGAGCTGGTCATCTTTTTCGGGGGACCGCAGACCTATGTAAATTGACTCAGGATTATTCCATCTTAGGCTCCTTTGGCCAAGGTCGGCATTCACTCGTCTCCCTAACTCATGGCTGTTGCTTACACATCAAATACACCGGTACAATTGTCCAGGAGATTTTGTATGCGCCGTCATTGCCCGGACTGACGGTACAAGTTCTGATGAGATTCAGATCAGAAAAATCAGAAGTTCAGAAACTAACGATATTTGGGATTTGTTTTGGATAAAAATAGAGAAAAAGCGTTTCCACCCCCCCCCCCCCCCCGGTTTGGTGTTGTGTGTGTGTGTGTTGTTTGAATGAAATTCAAATAGAATATAAAGTTCCAATTATTTGTTTCTTTCTTTCTTTGTTTTTTTTTTTTTTTGGGGTCCAGTTTATTTAAAAAAACAATTTTTGGGCCCAGTTTTATTTTTAAAAAGTGGATTTTGTTGTTTCTTGGTCCAGTTTTATATATATAAAGACAGAATAGTTAAAGACCTTTCCCCCCCCCCCCCCCACGCTTATTCGATGAAATCTTTTTCAAACCATCGAGTTCCTACAATAGAAAGTGTGTGCGTGCGTGAGAGAGAGAGAGAGTACGGAAATGGCGAGAGAGAACAAGACATACAGGAGTCACGAAGAAAGAGATGATTACTTTAAACATCACAGCCAGCGAACTGTACCAAGACTTAACATGCATAAAGAAAACAGCCTGCACCAACTTTGACCTGGGAGTCTCGGGATACAACTGAAAAGGAGAGCCTCGATACATCTACATGCACATGTACCAGAGCATGAAGAAAGACACGAGAACAAGCTTTCGGGGTCAAGTTTTGCAACATAGCTGTAATCATTGCTATAATCATTGCTGTACTGGAAAGCAGGCATATATATATATATATATATATATATATATATATATATATGCCATATGGTACAGTATATGAACAGTAGTAAAAATAAGTGGAAATAAATATTCTGTCTGAAGACGAAACTTGGAATGAACTCTTGTTTTTATTATGAAGTAAGAGTAAAGACTTGTACATTTACACAAAATGCAAGAAAGAAGGAAACATAATCTTGGGCAAACATTTATTAGATTTCAGTCAGTCAGTCATCTGCATGTCCCTTGCGGAACTTCCCCTCCCTAACAGCTCTTCTGTAGGCCTGTCGGTTGTAAGCAAGAAGCCCTGCTATTGATGCATCCATTTGCAAATTATCAACGACATCTTGCAGCCATCTTCGTGTTTGTCTTCTCTTTCTTTTTTCCTATTATGTATCCTTCCAAGACGGTCTTCTCTAAATTCTCATAACGTTTAATGTGTCCAAAATATTTGTTTTCTCTTTTTAATCCTCTTTACAAGCCAACTTTCTTCAATTTTAAGTTCTTGTAGTATGGACATATTTGTTCTTATCTGCGTCCATGATATTTGAAGGACTCTTCTGTAACAGTTACATTTAAAGGCATTTATGTGCTTCTCAGCTGTTTTGTTAAGTGTCCCGGTCTCACAGGCATATGTTGCCATGGGAAAGATAAATGCACTTAAAAATCTTAATTTTGTAGCTCTGTCTGTTCCTTTCCACAGCTTCTTTAGTTGTTTTAATTTTTGAAGAGCGATAGGTGTCCTTTTAATTTTTCTCATTGTATCTCCACTAGTAGTTAGTAATGATTCAAAATATTCAAAACTCTCCGCCTCTTCCAGTTTTTCCTCATTGCCTCAGCTGCCTTATTTGTTTTGTCAGTTGTCATCAGTTTAGTTTTCTTCGCTTTAAGATAGAAGTTTTGCTCTTCACTATTCTTACGGACTGACATAATTAGTTTTTCCTTTCCTTTTTGTGTTGTGTTGTTATTAGATTTACGGAATAAAATTAAGAGATAATAATAGCGTTGGCCATGGTAGCTGATATTACAAATTGTTCTAGTGTCAGATGATGCTGGTGACGTTGTCCTAGTGTCAGATGATGCTGGTGACGTTGTTCTAGTGTCAGATGATGCTGGTGTCGTTGTTCTAGTGTCAGATGATGCTGGTGACGTTGTTCTAGTGTCAGATGATGCTGGTGACGTTGTTCTAGTGTCAGATGATGCTGGTGACGTTGTTCTAGTGTCAGATGATGCAGGTGATGTTGTTCTAGTGTCAGATGATGCTGGTGATGTTGTTCTAGTGTCAGATGATGCTGATGACGTTGTTCTAGTGTCAGATGATGCTAGTGACGTTGTTCTAGTGTCAGATGATGCTGATGACGTTGTTCTAGTGTCAGATGATGCTGGTGACGTTGTTCTAATGTCAGATGATGCTGATGACGTTGTCCTAGTGTCAGATGATGCTGATGACGTTGTCCTAGTGTCAGATGATGCTGATGACGTTGTCCTAGTGTCAGATGATGCTGGTGACGTTGTCCTAGTGTCAGATGATGCTGGTGACGTTGGGGATTGAGAGATCCGCATAAAAGAAGAAGCTATCACCAAGAGACTGGTCTGCTTTCACATGATTCGAATGGTAAAAATCTGCTGAGATATAAAAGCCTGGAATATAGCATAGGAACCAACGTGTGCTTTCTGGTAGTGGAGCCCGACAGAAACCTGAAAAGAAACTGACGTGGACGTTTCGATGGGGCCGCCTGTCAACTGCCTGGAATATAAGATAGGAGCCAACAGATACTTTTCACTGACGCCTGCCCGCAGAAAGCTGTGCTTCGTCGACTGACGGGTTAATGTGCTGTCCTATCGTGGCTAGACGGTTGCTTGCCCCACTAGAGTCCAGCGTTCGATATCCAGTTATTCTTTTGCTACTTTTCCCTCTCGTATGTCTTTGATTTTCAAAAAGCGAAGCTAATGTTACATCCTTTACTCTTACAGTTTACTTTACATCCTTTACTCTTACAGTTTACTTTACATCCTTTACTCTTACAGTTTACTTTAAATGTCTTTTGTGTGTGTTTTCGACCATTGATTGTTAAAATGCAAAAAGAACGCTGTTCATTGCATTCGCCTCAAGAAATGAAGAAAGCAGAGCACGAAGTTCGCCATCCCATATGCAGTTTGTTTGTTTCTGTGGGAACCAGTGAGAAGATCTTCTGATTCTCATGTTCTGGATGTAGTACAAGAAGGACAGTATAATATCTGGAAGAACAGCGCAGTGCTTTCAAGAGCAACATGAACAGAAAGCTTCAAAGAAATTACCTCCACGCGTTCAGTGTCCTACTCCTTGTCTGCCAGTTTAAGATCATCATGACGTAGGCCACAGAAGAAGCACTGGTTTCAAGTCACAGAAAATGTCTTCAGTTGTTGCTGTTCCTCTGTCTCATTGGAACTGCAAGCACGATTTTCTTTGCATCCGAAACTTGGAGAGTTTCGATATCGCGTGGAACTAAGAGCGGACTACGGCGGCTATTTGTTCAGTCAGTGAGTCAGTCAGTCATTTGCATGTCCCCTGTGAAACTTTGCCTCCCTAACAGCTCTCCCGTAGGCCTCTCGGTTGTAAACAAGATGCCTTGCTGTAGATGCGTCCATTCGCAGATCATCAACGGTGTCTTGCAGCCATCGCTGCCTTAGCCTTCCTCACTTTCTTTTTCCCATTATGTACCCTTCCAAGATTGTCTTCTCTAAATTATCATGACGTTTAATATGTTCAAAACATTGACATTTTCTCTGTTTAATCTAAAAGGAATGGAAAAATTAATTATGTCAGTCCGTAAAAATAGTGATCAGCAAAAAAACCTCTCTATCTTAATACGAAGAAAACTAAACTGATGACAACTGACAAAACAAATAAAGCAGCTGATATAAGTATCAATGAGGAAAAATTGGAAGTCGTGGAGAGTTTTGAATATCTTGGACCATTACTAACTAATAATGGAGATACACACTAATAATGATGAGAAATACATAAATGCCTTTGGATGTAAATGCTACAGAAAAATTCTTCAGATATCATGGACACAAAAAAGAACAAGTATATTCATACTACAAGAATTTAATATTGAAGAAGGCTGGCTAGTAAAGAGGATTAAACAGAGAAAACTTAAATATTTTGGACACATTAAACATCATGAGAATTTAGATAAGACCGTCTTGGAAGGATACATAATGAGGAAAAGAAAGAGAGGAAGACCAAGGCGAAGATGGCTGAAAGACATCGTTGATAATCTGCAAATGGATGCATCAGCAGCAGGCCATCTTGCTCACAACCGAGAGGCCTACAGGAGTGCTGTTTGGCAGATAAAATTCCGCAAGGGACATGCAAATGACTGAACTGAACTGTTTAATCTTCCTTACTAGCCAACCTTCTTCAGTATGAATTTCTTGTAGTATGGATATATTTGTTCTTTTTTTTGTGTCCATGATATTTGAAGGACTCTTCTGTAGCATTTACATTCAAAGTAATTTATGTGTTTATCAGCTGTTTTGTTAAGTGCCCGGGTCTCACAGACATATGTTGCGATGGGAAAGATCCATACCCTTAAATATCTTATTTTTGTAGTTCTGTCTGTTTCCCTCCACAGCGTGTTGAGTTGTTTTATTTTTTGAAGAGCGATAGATATTATCCTTGTAATATCGCTCATTGTATCTCTGTTATTAGTTAGTAATAATCCAAGATATTCAAAACTCTCCAGCTCTTACAATGTTTCATCAGTGATACATATTTCAGCTGTCTTGTTTGTTTTGTCAGTTGTCATCACTTTAGTTTTCTTTGCATTAAGATAGAGGTTCTGCTCTTCGCTGTTCTTACCGATTGTCAGTGAGTGGAGCGAAAAAAAAAAGGAGGAGGGTGTAGTGGGTCTTTAGTGGACTCCACCGCCGTGAGCCCCGTAGTGGGTCCTGCACCGTCAGCCAAGCCGGACCCGTTAATGAGGTAGGTATCCGTGGATATGTGTGTGTGGGGGGGGTGGGTCTGGATTGTCTGTGGGTCACCAACCATGGCTGTGGGTCACTGGCCGCTACCGTCTTCACCACTCCCGCCCCTACATCTAAAAATGTCTGCGTCAACACCGACTGGCTCAGCTGGATAGCACATTAGAAAAGACTAAAATGTTTGACCTTACAAATGTTTATAAATTAATCACAACGAACCGCGTCCGGCTTTGAAATAACCACATCCGCGCTCAAGCGTTTCCTATTCATTAATGTTCTTTAGCCTGCACATTTAATATACATAAGTATTGTTCTGTGTATAGAACACTTGAGAGGCTCTGGGCTTTAATTTACATGCTGCGTCTTGCAGGCTAGGGTCTATCTCGTTCGCTTCAACATGCACATGGCTAATCCTGTTTTCTTTCTGATTTCTAAAGAACATTTTCCCCATCGTCTATTTTTATCTTCCTTTTCTTCTTATCTGTCTGCTTATGGCGTTAGCGTCGCAGGGAGTTTCAGACGTCGGTCCAGAGTAGGGTGAGAGGCCTGGGTAGCTGTCGTGTTATGTTTGCTCCTTGTGTCTTTCAACCCATCTGTCCAGTTTTTCCTTGGTCAGCACCGCGCCCTATATCCAGATGGTTTAGAGTTGCATGCAGGTGCAACTGGTTCTAGTTTCTTGCATATCAAGTGCCGGAGCCACTTAACTGGGATGGGTGTCCATGTTTGGCATTGTTGGCTCATCGTCAGGCTGAATATTGTTTGAAAGAGTTTTTTTTTTCTTTTTGATCTTTTAGGAGTGGTAGACATCGACAGGTTACATTGTTTGCTCTGTGAATTCTGTATTCGTTTCCATTGTTTATGATTTGGCAAAAAACATTGATTAAAAAAAATGATTTCCAATGTTTGTCTGTCCACTTTTGTTTTACAAATGGCGTTGATGGTATTTCCTGTACTGAGCACTTTGGTATTTCAGTTTTGTTATTTCAGTTTTAATGTTTTGTTGTATGCTTAACGTGTTCGTGCTAACTGATGTGGAATGTCTGGAGTAGAATAAAAGTTGGGGGATAAAGGGCAGAATGTCAGACGGGCCAGGTCTTCACGTTTTGAAAATAAAAACATCATTCGTTCTTTCCTCCACACTGTTTTCCATGATTTTTTTTTTACGTTTCTAATGTTCGTTTCCAAAATGTGTTACTTTTTCGTGTTTATATATATATATATATGACTTCCGGCGTGACGTGCAAGATGGCGGTCGTTTTTAAAACGCTCTCGCCGGCATGCAGAAATCAGCGGAATTCCGCTTGATCTGTTACATATCATGTACCGGGAGTTGGGCATAAGGCTAATGAACAATTTTTTATAATTTTTTATAAATAGGAAACTACGAGGCTTTGGTACAGTAAAGTAAGAGAACAAATTTTGGGCATAAGGCTAACAACCTTATCCTGGGACCTATCTAGAGGCAACTCCAGATGGGAAAAAAAGATATCGTTATGGAAACTCGCAGATAAACCAACCGAGCATCAGGGATGCCAACTCCGAAGAGCTCATTCGTCGGCCCCAAACGTGTGACAAGGGTTGGATTCTGGAATGTGAGAACGATGGCAGCACTAACAAAAACTACTCAGGTCATCAAAGAAATGGAGAGATACCATCTAGACATACTGGGCATCAGCGAAATGCGATGGCCAGAAGCAGGTAAAAGATCGGCAGAAAACGGTAAGTTAATTATACATTCAGGCAGAAATGACGGTAAATTCCGAGACGGAGTGGGCATTATTATGTCAAATGTAGCTGCAAAGAGCCTTGTAGAATGGGAACCGGTGAACAGTCGTATAATAAGAGCACGGTACAACCTACGACACGGAAGAATGACAATAATACAGTGTTATGCACCCACGAATGATGCAGATGATGATGTGAAAGACGACTTCTATCACCAACTACAACAAATCATCAACAAAGTCCCTAAACACGACATCCTAATTGCTAGGGGGGACTTCAATGTTAAGGTAGGGAAGAATAATACCGACGTTGAAAAAGTGATGGGGAAGGAAAGAATTGACATGGTTAGTCAGAATGGAGAAAGATTAATTGAAGTATGTCTAACAGAGGTCATGGTCATTGGAGGCACAATATTCCCACACAAAGAGATACATAAAACAACGTGGATATCTCCAGATGATAGAACTAGAAACCAGATAGACCATTTTTGTATTAGAAAGCAATACAGAACATCTCTCATGGATGTAAGGGCTTATAGGGGTGCAGATGTCAACAGTGATCACAACCTGTGCATAGGGAAAATAAAACTAAAATTGAAAAGTCAACACAAGAAATCAGTACACAGAAAGATAAACAGCCACAGCCTACAAGAAGAAAATACTAACATTAATTTCAATCAGGAACTTGCCAATCATTCCAAAACACCCAGTGAAGTTGAGGAGATAGGTATAGATGACTTATGGAATTCTTACAGCGCAGCCATAATCACAGCAGCAAAAGTAAGCGCTGGATTGGAAAAACCAAATAGAAAAGCATGGATATCAGATACAACATGGAAGTATATACATGAAAGACGAGCAGTCAAATTAGACATGTTGAATGCAAAAGCAGATCATGAAAGAGATTCGGCAAAAGCAAAATACAAAGACATAGACAAGAAAGTAAAAAGTTCAGCTAGAAGGGATAAAAGAGAATACATAGACAATATGGCGAAAGAGGCAGAAAAAGCAGCAAAAACAGGAGACAGCAAAACTTTATATAACATACAAAAGAGGCTAACAGGTACTATTACATCTAAAGAAAGACCAATCCTTAGCAAAACTGGAACACTATTAACATCAAATAAAGACCAAAAGCAAAGATGGGCTGAACACTTCCAAGAAATACTCAATCGACCACACCCAAAAGAATTGTTAAACCTTGAAACTGACTTACCAGCCCCACAACTAAATGTCAACCTAGATGAAATTAAATTGCATGAAATTGAAACAGCAGTGAATTTAATGGCTAACAACAAAGCTGCAGGTGAAGATGAAATAACAGCCGAGATGCTAAAAGCTATCAATAGTGACAGCATGAGACAACTACAGAGAATGTTTAACAAGATTTGGAAAGAAGAAAAGGTCCCTTCTAATTGGAAGAAAGGAATCATTGTTAAAATACCAAAAAAGGGCAACCTTAGTGACTGTAACAACTGGAGAGGAGTAACCTTAATATCAGTTGTGTCAAAAGTATTTTGCAAGGTCATTTTGAATAGATTCAAAGATATAGTGGATACTGCAATGAGAGAAGAACAAGCAGGATTTCGAAAAGGGAGAAGCTGTCTCGACCAGATCTTTACTCTCAGAATAATACTTGAAGAACATATTGAAAAGCAGAAACCATTAATACTGAACTTCATAGATTTTAAAAAGGCATTTGATAGCATACACAGAGATTCATTATATAGAATTTTATGTCTATATGGAATACCACCTAAAATTGTCAACATCATTAAGGACTTATACAATGGATATGGTTGTGCAGTCAAGACAGAAGAAGGGATGAGTGAATGGTTCCAGATTGAAACAGGCGTGAAACAAGGATGTATACTGTCTCCTTTACTTTTTGGGATTACAATAGACTTCATAATGAAAAAATGCTGCACAGGTAACACAGGTATTGACTGGGTACATGGGACCCAACTAGAAGATCTTGATTTTGCTGATGACATAACTCTTATCAGTAATAATGTGAATTCCATGCAAGAAAAAACAGATAGCCTGTCTTCACTGGCTAGCAAAATAGGACTTGAAATTAACAAGGACAAAACAAAAATAATGAAAATTCCCATCACTCAAAATGGAAAAATACACATAGAAGGGACAGATATTGAAGAAGTCAATCAATTTGCATACCTTGGCAGCTACATAGACCAGGACGGTGACACTAGAAAGGAAGTTAGGATCAGAATTGCAAAAGCAGCATCAGTCTTCAAGAATCTTGAGAACATATGGAATTCAAAAGTTATAAGCACAAAAACCAAGTTAAGACTATTCAATTCAAATGTAATATCCACCCTCATTTATGCATGCGAAAGCTGGAAAACAACTAAAGAAATAGACAAGAAATTAGACTCTTTTGAAAACAAATGCCTAAGGAAAATACTCGGCATCAAGTGGAATGAATTTAAGAACAATGCAGAGATAAGACGGATGACTGGATAACAACCAGTCTCATGGGTGATCAAGAAAAGGAGATGGACATATGTTGGTCACGTGATGAGAAGAAATGATCAGAGAATCCCAAAACAAGCTATCAAGTGGAACACAACAGGCCGAAGAAAAAGGGGCAGACCGCGTGAAACTCTGAAGAGGACATTATTAAGAGTGGCCAAGTTAACAGGCATAAAATCCTTTGATGAGGTTGAAAGACTCGCCGAAGACAGGAAAAATTTTTGGCGAACCACTTTGCGAGCCCTATGTGACGTTTAACGGCACGGGAAGGATATAAGATATATATATATATATATATATATATATATATATATATATATATATATATATATATATATATATATATGAAACCACTGACAACAATTATTGAGGAAAGACGCTGGTGATGGTTGGGACATGTGCTCAGAATGACTGACAACTCACTACCAAAAATAGCACTAAGATGGACACCACAGGGGAACAGAAGTAAGGGTAGACCAAAAGAGACATGGAGAAGAACAACAGAAAGGATGTTGAGCAATAGAGGGCTCACCTGGGCAAGAGCAGAAAAAAAGGCGAAAGACAGGCATTTGTGGAAAACCCTTGCGGAAGCCCCATGTGCCCTGGGCACTTAAGGTTCAGATATATATATATATATATATATATATATATATATATATATATATATATATATATAAACAAACGACAGAAGCAGTAGATAAGTATTAGAAACATCCACCTACCAGTATATAACGATGGAAGAAGTAGATAAATATTAGAAAATATACACCTACCAGTATATAACGATGAGAGAAGTAGATAAATATTAGAAAAAATCCACCTACCAGTATTTAACGATGGAAAAAGTAGATAAATATTAGAAAAAAAAATCCACCTACCAGTATATAACGATGAAAGAAGTAGATAAATATTAGAAAATTTACACCTACCAGTATATAACGATGAGAGAAGTCGATAAATATTAGAAAAAATCCACCTACCAGTATATAACGATGGAAAAAGTAGATGAATATTAGAAAACTTCCACCTACCAGTATATAACGATGGAAGAAGGAGATAAATATTAGAAATCTTTCATCCACCAGTATATAACGGTGGAAGCAGTAGATGAATATTAGAAAACTTCTACCTACCAGTATATAACGATGGAAGAAGTAGATGAAGAAAACACACACCTACAATTATATAGCGGTGGAAGAAGTATTTAAATATTAGAAAACTTCCACCTACCAGTATATAACGATGGAAGAAGTAGATAAATATTAGAAAACACACACCTTGCATTGTATAGCGGTGGAAGAAATATTTAAATATTAGAAAACATACACCTACTATTATATAACGATGGAAGTAGTAGATAAATATTAGAAAACATACACTTACCAGTATATAACGATGGAAGAAGTAGATGAATATTAGAAAACTTCCAGCTAACAGTATATAACGGTGGAAGCAGTAGATGAATATTAGAAAACTTCCACCTACCAGTATATAACAATGAAAGCAGTAGATAAATATTAGAAAATATACACCTACCAGTATATAACGATGAGAGAAGTAGATAAATATTAGAAAATTTACACCTACCAGTATATAACGATGAGAGAAGTCGATAAATATTAGAAAAAATCCACCTACCAGTATATAACGATGGAAAAAGTAGATGAATATTAGAAAACACACCTACCAGTGATAAACTCGGGGCTGACGGGAAAACAATGTGAATTACTGGTGAAATACATCCTAACGGTCGATGATTGCGAAGATTAAAAAAAAAACTGAATTAAAACAGAAGAGCGCTGTGACTCCTGGCCATAGGATGAATCGGTTCAAAGATTGCAGTGGAAATAAGTAGGATAGGGACTGTTTAAAAGTTATTTTGTTATGTAAATCTGGCTGTATCTTTGTTTGCCTAGTCTTTCATGGTCGTTAGTTTGAGGCTCGGCAATTCCGTTGTCTGATGGTGTTCCCGCGTGTTTTCGTCCTTGAATCTAATGCTTCAAGGACACGACGCTATTAGTTAACCCGCTATCCGTGTCATCCTTCGACGGAGTCAGCTTTCAGTGCCAGGAGCGACTTGAGCTATCTATTCAGTTCCAACACAGAGCCATGAGCCAGGCGTGCTTGCAGAAAATGGTGCTCATTTTAAAAGGTGACTCTCAGTTTCGAATTGATGGTAATGGATACGCGTGTTTACCTCCTTGTCTTTGGAATCAGGGCTTTCTTGGAAGAAATCTATTGTGTTTTTTTTCTATCAAATTTGTGTTTGTCTTTAGAATAAGAAAACGTGGCACAGTCAACAACTTGATCGAAGTCAACTCCAAGTCTGTCAAAGTCATGTCTTAGTAACTTGGAGATGTAAAAGCGGCAGGAATGCGATTCTCTCGAAAATGTTGATTCAGTTAAAACCACATTACGCGAATCCTAGAAGTTAAGATAACACACAGCATTTTACATTATTCTCAGGGCATCCTTATGCCTTTTACAACAAATTGTTATGGTTTCTATAATGCAGTTTACTAGTGTACGTATATATTTATGGTTTCTGCAACTCATCTTTTTTTTCTGTAACATATGTTACGATTTCTGATTTATATTTCTGCTTCCGTTTTCTACAATTTATTTGAAGGGTTTATACTGCAGTTCTTTAGTTCTCTTTCTCACTCTTATGTTATGGTCATATATATATATAATATATATATATATATATTATATATATATATATATATATATATATATATAATGTATATATATACACACACACACCATAGGATTGATTGATAAATTCGCGGCCTAAGGTACAAATACTTGAAACATACAGTTGATATTTAGTGTATTTGTAGATCAAGTTAATATAAGATTAAACACCAAGTTTCAAGAAATTAACTGCAACCAGTTTTTTGAGGCTACTGAAGTAGTAAGGGGTGGCAGAAAGTGAGAAAATGAATAACATTTCTCATGGGGCAGTCATTCGCTGTCTCTGCATCAAGGGTTTATCATCGAAGGAGATCCATAAGGATATGGCAGAAACTCTAGGGGAGAGTGTCCCTTCTTACAGCACAGTGAAGAAATGGGCAGCTCAATTCAAACATGGAAGGGAGAGTCTGGAAGATGATCCCTGTCCAGGAAGACAAAGAGCGGTAACCACTGATGAAATCACGTACGTTGCTACTGAGTTGGCTATCTCTCAGGAACGTGTTCATGCCGTTATTCACAAAGATCTTCAAATGGCAAAGATCTCTGCTCGATGGGCCCCAAAACTTCTTGGAGCTGATCATAAACGACAGCGTCTCAACATGTCAGGAGATAATCTTGGCCATTTTTCTGCAGATCTTGAAACGTTTCTTCAGCAATTTGTGACTATGGATGAGACCTGGGTTCATCATTTTCAACCAGAAACCAAAGAACAGTCAGTGCAGTGGAAACATCATGAATCCCCACCTCCAAAGAAAGCAAGGGTTGTTCTGTCTGCAGGCAAAGTGATGGCTTCCATCTTTTGGGATTCAGGAGGTGTGCCATTGGTAGATTATCTTCAAAAGGGCAGAACGGTCACCGGGGCCTATTATGTTAATCTTGTGAAGCAACTGCGGGTCATATTGAAGGAAAAGCGTCGAGGGAAATTGACGAGAGGAGTCATCTTTCAGCAAGACAGTGCTCCAGTTCACAATTCGGCGGTGGCAAAGGCTGCCATTCATGAATGCGGCTTCCAGCTTCTTGAACATCCTCCTTATTCCCTAGATTTGGCCCCTTCGGCCTATTACCTGTTTACCAAACTCAAAAAGGAGGTCAGTAGTCGCAAATTTGCTTCAGATGATGATGTAATACATGCTGTAGACCACTTTCTACTGGCACAAGATGCTGACTTTTACAAAGAAGGGATCCGTATGCTCAAGGATCGCTGGACTAAGTGCACACATTTGCAAGGGGGCTATGTTGAGAAAAAAACGAAAATGTTGTCCACAAATAATCCGTTGTACTTTAGACCGCGAACTTATCAATCACCCCTCGTTTATGTGTGTGTGTATATATATATATATATATGCGTGTGTGTTGAGTGTAAGTGAGTGAGAGTGACATGTTATAGTTTCTAGAACACATTACGTGATTTATAATCTCTGTAATATTATTAGCAAATTGTACTTGATCTTTGCTTAGTTCTTCGTTGGCTTGGAACAACATCCATCAATTCAACGTAAACCATCACCCATTTTGCCGAACCGCATGTTTTTTTTTTTTTTTTCCACATTGTTCATTACCTGGATTACCAGGCCTCTAAAAATGGGTACCAGATAAATATGGGAAGGTAAATACGGCCAGGCGTGATGCAGATCACATGACACTTTCAGGCGCTGATGGTATTGGAAGTACAGGCCTAACAGAGTATCACCGATATGCCTTAGTCTTTACCTGTCCATTTGAAAGCTTTAATTCAAATGGCCAACGCTCGCGCATTACCTTCAACCCCGAACTATTCCAGACGCACAAATTAGTTGTGGTATTTTGGGAGAATGCTGAGTTTTTTTGTTCTGTTTTTTTTTGTAACAAGTATACATTCTTTCCTCATTTTCTGTTATTTTTTCTTGTCTTCTTAATGACTTTCCCAGTTACATCTCACCTTTATGTAGTTGTCAGTACAGATAAGAAATGCGTTTATTTCACAGTTCGGGATGAGCTAGCGATGGAAACAAAAGCTCCAGACATATTCGGAAACAGATACCGTGTTTAGACCAGAACGCCCAAGAAGTTTACGGGCGAACAAAAACATAAAATAGCGCGGTGCCGTGACCCGTCACTCACTCACGATTGTTGTCTTTGACTGTAAAGTCGTGTATAATTATCTTCACTGTCTGATGTGTAACGGATGAGTGCAGTTGTTATGGATAGTTCAACAGCTCACACTGGATGCGGGATTTTTGTTGTTGTTGTTGTTGTACAGTAGCTTTAGAACTCCAGCACAGTCATATTATAATCTTAACGATAGAATAAAACTGGTGTTAACAGACGAGTTACGGAAGAAGATAGATGGAAACAGAGGAATTG
Organism: Achatina immaculata; assembly: GCA_009760885.1. Lineage (NCBI taxonomy): Eukaryota > Metazoa > Mollusca > Gastropoda > Stylommatophora > Achatinidae > Lissachatina > Lissachatina immaculata. The sequence continues at coordinate 25,447,862 of CM019691.1, read as the reverse complement.
CGGAATAAGATAGATGATAACAGACGAATTGTGGAATAAGATAGATGGTAACAGAGGAATTGTGGAAGAAGATAGATGGTGACAGAGGAATTGTGGAATAAGATAGATGATAACAGAGGAATTGTGGTATATGATAACAGAGGAATTGTGAAATAAGATAGATGATAACAGAGGAATTGTGGAAGAAGATAGATGGTGACAGAGGAATTGTGGAATAAGATAGATGATAACAGAGGAATTGTGGAATATGATAACAGAGGAATTGTGAAATAAGATAGATGATAACAGAGGAATTGTGGAATAAGATAGATGATAACAGAGGAATTGTGGAATAAGATAGATGATAACAGACGAATTGTGGAATAAGATAGATGGTAACAGACGAGTTGTTACTTGAACACAATATGGCTACAGCTTGGGGAACCTTAGATTTGAAACTGATGCTGTAACACGAAAATGGCCGTGGTCTGGAAGCACTGGCAGGTATACGGGCGGTGTGGTGTGCTGCTCTTTCCGCCGGGATATCGAGTTGTGCTTCCCCGAGGATGTTCTCAGATAGCATATGGCAACTCTGCTGCGTTGTGATTTGTTTGTTTGTTGCGTACAATATTGTCATAAAGAACGTGTTGCACAAACGAAGCTAGAACGAAGAAGTCAACTCCAAATAAAGCTTGACAGTGACATAATTTAGATTCTCTTCTTCAGAGCATCTCATGACAGTCAGCAGTCGTGTGTAGTCATATTCTCTCCGTTAACGAGTACGTCCACACTAACTGTCGGCGGTCTCGAATACCAGCCAGTCCGTGTCAAGTCGCCTTTCCCTCTTAAAAACCTGATCAGGTGAACGTAAAAGGTCTGGGTTCTTTTCAAAGCGAGTCACGTGTCAAGGTTCAGCGACTCCGGTCAACATTATCCTACTTCTGTGCTTAAAAAAAATTATCAGTGAATGTTCAGCGCTTTAAGAAGTCGTTATCGCAGAGCGTAACACAACAATATAAAGAGCAGCAAAGTAATCCATGTTTTAAAAAAAAAATGAACTGACAGCAGACATTAGTAGTTGTAGCCGACCAGGCGGAAATTTCATGTTGCCAAAGAACCGTAACTCCGCAGCGAACGTCGCAACTTTGAGAACGTGCGGATAATAAAACAATCTCCACGCGCCGTTAACTCGAGGTATTCTTATACCGTGTCGGCCATTTCTGCATTTTTTGACTTCAAAGCAACACTGGCAGTGCCGGTAGATCTTGAACACTTATGCGAATCAATGCTTAAATTTGTATTTAGGCAAGGTCTAAATAAAATAAAAAGCAGCACATTTCTAAACCATCCCATGTTCTTTTATTTTTAATTATAGAGTTAACTTACTTCCAGTTTCTTTCTGCCGAAATTTCTTATCAATATTTATTCTAGCTCAACATGAAATTAATTCAGGATCAAAAGAGTTAAAGAGTTGAGAGAGAGAGAGAGAGAGAGAGAGAGAGAGAGAGAGAGAGAGGGGGAAGGGGGGGGGCGGCACAAGTTGATGTATGAGAAACACCGTGAATGTACAGTAGTGCAAGACGTTAATAGATTCTTAAACAGGAGTTTTGTTGGAAGCTCTTTCCCTAAGAACCCGTACCGTGCTTCTGTTTCGTTTTTCAAAATTGCAGAAACACTGGTCAGTCACTCGTGACACAGCGCTTGTCCCGTGCGGAACTTTCCCTCCCTAACAGCTTTTCTATAGGCCTCTCGGTTGTAAGCAAGATTCCCTGCTGGTGATGCGTCCATTTTCAGATTATCAACGATGTCTTGCAGCCATCTTCGCCTTGGTCTCCCTCTCTTTCTTTCTCCCCATTATGTACCCTTCCAAGACGGCCTTCTACAAATTCTCATGACGCTCATTGTGTCCTGAATATTTAAGTTTTCTCTGTTTAATCTTCCTTACTAGCAAACCTTCAGTATTATGTTCTTGTAGTATGAATATATTTGTTCTTTTTTGTGTCCATGATATCTTGAAGAACTCTTCTGTAGCATTTACATTCAAAGGCATTTATGTGTTTGCCAGCTGGTAACAACTGATAACGTCACTAGATTAAACACTTCAGAGAACAGAATTAGGAGATCGCAGTGTAAACCAAACCATCTAATATAACTCAGCTCCTCAACTCCCATGGCGCCTGGCAAGTAGTACATTTTGTCCTGGGACAGACGGAAAATCCTCGGGGTGGACAAAGAAGAGTCCTAGACAAGACCAGATGCATACAGCTACGTCCATTAACGGAATCAGACAAATCAGCCAAACAGTCAGCAGCATCACAAAGTCATCAGCGCATTGTTGGAGTTGAGATCAGTGTGGTGTATTTTAATTCATTTGTCACGGGGAATAAACCGCAGTATACAGGGCTCTCTTTAAACGTAATTATCCGTTTCATTTTCCGCTCTGTGGTTTTTTGCTTCGGTTGACCTGAAATAAAATTAGTGCCCAGGAAATGAGATCATTAAACTGCCTATGCTCGTGAACGAGTGACTGTTAGGGTAATAGATGGGCAGAAATGAGCAAATCCCAGTTGCTGATAAGAAAAAGAAAACCAAGATCAAGATATCATTGTGTATTAACCTACGTAATGAAAAAAAAAGGCATCGCCTGAAAGATCTAGGTAGTTTTTCGCTACATGTTCGTCCTGTGATGTCCTAATGTCTTTTAACTGTTAAAGTCTCTTGTTCCCAGGTTTCTTCGGGCTGCCGGCCACATCCTCAACCCCCCCCCCCCCTTATGCACTACTTGTACAGCGACCTGTTAAACTGGGATATGCATTACACAACTAACAGCTTCAGCTAGCAAACCACTTTATTTAACGATATGAAGGAGTAGATCTGTAACTACATTATTTTCTCTCAAATTTGAATGTGATGGATGAGTTTCATGTAGGGGCGCAAGTTTCTCAGTATCAGGAGTGAAAAGTGCGAAGAAGGAAGGCTGCTTCGTCCCCCCCCCCCCCACTGCTTTCTTTTCTTACACTGACCCCCCTTTTTCTTTCACCGCTCCATGACCAGTCCAACTCTCACAGTTTGGGAGTGGGGAGGGGATGTTATCGCTCCATGACCAGTCCAACTCTCACAGTTTGGGAGTGGGGAGTGTTATCGCTCCATGACCAGTCCATCTCTCACAGTTTGGGAGTGGGGAGGGGATGTTATCTCTCCATGACCAGTCCAACTCTCACAGTTTGGGAGTGGGGAGGGGATGTTATCTCTCCATGACCAGTCCAACTCTCACAGTTTGGGAGTGGGGAGGGGATGTTATCTCTCCATGACCAGTCCAACTCTCACAGTTTGGGAGTGGGGAGGGGATGTTATCGCTCCATGACCAGTCCAACTCTCACAGTTTGGGAGTGGGGAGGGGATGTTATCGCTCCATGACCAGTCCAACTCTCACAGTTTGGGAGTGGGGAGGGGATGTTATCGCTCCATGACCAGTCCATCTCTCACAGTTTGGGAGGGAGTGCTATCGCTCCATGACCAGTCCAACTCTCACAGTTTGGGAGTGGGGAGGGGATGTTATCTCTCCATGACCAGTCCAACTCTCACAGTTTGGGAGTGGGGAGGGGATGTTATCTCTCCATGACCAGTCCAACTCTCACAGTTTGGGAGTGGGGAGGGGATGTTATCTCTCCATGACCAGTCCAACTCTCACAGTTTGGGAGTGGGGAGGGGATGTTATCTCTCCATGACCAGTCCAACTCTCACAGTTTGGGAGGGAGAGGGGATGTTATCGCTCCATGACCAGTCCAACTCTCACAGTTTGGGAGTGGGGAGGGGATGTTATCGCTCCATGACCAGTCCATCTCTCACAGTTTGGGAGTTGGGGAGGGGTGTTATCGCTCCATGACCAGTCCAACTCTCACAGTTTTGGGAGGGAGAGGGGATGTTATCGCTCCATGACCAGTCCAACTCTCACAGTTTCGGAGTGGGGAGGGGATGTTATCTCTCCATGACCAGTCCAACTCTCACAGTTTGGGAGTGGGGAGGGGATGTTATCTCTCCATGACCAGTCCAACTCTCACAGTTTGGGAGTGGGGAGGGGATGTTATCTCTCCATGACCAGTCCAACTCTCACAGTTTGGGAGTGGGGAGGGGATGTTATCTCTCCATGACCAGTCCAACTCTCACAGTTTGGGAGTGGGGAGGGGATGTTATCTCTCCATGACCAGTCCAACTCTCACAGTTTGGGAGTGGGGAGGGGATGTTATCTCTCCATGACCAGTCCAACTCTCACAGTTTGGAAGTGGGGAGGGGATGTTATCTCTCCATGACCAGTCCAACTCTCACAGTTTGGGAGGGAGAGGGGATGTTATCGCCCATTTTGGAAAATGCCGGTCTTGCGCCGTGCCGGATAGCGTCGGCGATCATGGTCTCCATCTTGTGCGATCCTTGGTATTTCCGATACATTCACATGCTTTTCTTCTTTTCATGGCATTGGGTCACACCACTGAGATTTTTTATTTCTCTCTTGGCCTTCCTCTCTTCTTTTTTCCCATTGAATTTTGTTAGCTTCTCCAACTTCCGTCTTCTCGTGACATGTTAAGAAAAATTTTGATTGGCTTTTTCTTATCATTTTAACAAGTTTTTCTTGTTCTGAAAAGTTCTTTCAGGACCGCTTCGTTTGTTTTTCTGATTGTCCTTTGTATTTGTTGCATCTTTCTGGAAAACCTCTCTTCTAGGGCTCTAAATGAGGCCGGGAAAAGAGAGAAATGATGGCAAGATTCAGAACAAGCACCCTAGATATGTAGGGCATGTTTTGAGAAGAATCAAACTGGAATACATAGTGACAGCGAGAAAACTGGAGGGACAAAGGGACAGAGGAAGACAAAGAAACAAGACACTTGACGGATTAAAAGAGTGGCAATGTGCACGGTTCAACATACATTTTTATAAAAAGAGCAAAGGACAGATGGTTGTGGAAATCATTGACGACCAACGCCTGATTGGCATGAACCAGAGAGAGAGAGAGAGAGAGAGAGAGAGAGATTTTGATAATCTTTTGTGATTTATAACGGGGCACAAAAGGGCCTAGTATGCATCTTTTACTTTCTGTCTTTTATTTTACAGACTTTTTTTAAAAAAAATTAGCCATTATTAGAGCAAAAATAAAAGTGTCACGAGCTACAGAGTAACTCCACATTGGCTAATGAAAACACACTGACTACAGATTGATCTGATACAGAAGAGATAAGGATGGAAGATTTACTTAACTGAAGTTTATAAGGGCTCAATCTTCTGGCCAAATGAGGTGTAACAAACACGAATAAAACACGTTAATTGGAGACAGTAATATCTCGTGGGTGGGCAAAGGGACTTAACGAACCCGCTATAATTGTCAGCTTGAGGTTTTGGTCTGCGGGACGTCATAGATTCAAGGGTAAGAATGAACGTTGAAGAAAGGCGGTGGTGTGTGGAGTTCGCACGGTGGACCTAGCAAGCAGACAGGCTGAGTAAGCCCCGCTAAAAACATGCTGATGGAACTGTTATGTACGACTAGCTTTACAGCACACGAATGAATACACGAAGCCACTGCAGTAAAGCTGTGATAACAAGATGTATAACCTAGGAAAACAGTAGGAACAGCTTTATTACTTAACGAGCACACAGTTGCGACGTTTCGCGGTGAGCCTTAATCATACAAAAACACACAGGACGAAGAGAGAGAGAGAGAGAGAGAGGATAAAATATAAATGCACATGAATGCTATGTAAAAAATAGGAATGAACAAAAAAAAAAACAGAATAAAATAAAGTAAATGCAGCACTTAGCTGTGACTTGTAAGAGGCGGTGTTTAGAAATGCGCATAATGGAGTGTAGAGAATGTTTAAATGGAGACTTGTGATCTGTGATAGGTGGGAGGGAGGAGGAAAACCGTAGAAAAGGGGAGAGAGTGATACAGTGGTAATCTGCGTGAGAAGGTGGAATAGGTGATTATAGTTGGAGTAGAGAGGTTGTAATCTGATGCTGTGAGGAGGTTCTGAACTATGTGGTACAGGTGAGGGATTTTGAAGAGTGGAAGAGGCGAATGTTAGGTGTAGCTGAATTGTGAGTTCAAACCATGTGGTCCCAGCGTCCCATATTCCCGAATGTAGCGGTTCTCAAGGGCTAGGCGGCTTCTGTTACTGCGTGACATTGATTGATGGCTGTTGCCAGAAAGTCAGATTTGTCTCTGTTGTTGCGACCTTTGAAATGATTCGGGACTGGTTTCGAAGCATGCTGGCTGATGTCGTACAGATGATTAGCGGTCACCTAATATGAGAACAGTTTCACCAATATAAATTATCCTGCATCTTTTGCATACAATGGCATATGTGACATTACGGGACTCGCATGTCCCTCATGGAAAGTCAGGATAGTCTTGGGAAAGATGATCGTTTTCGTTCCCCAGGCTACAGGGGAGATAAATTTCCTGGTGGCAGCATATGTAAGGTTCCATTTTAGGTGGCTATGGACGAGGATGTGCTTAGGATGTGGTTTCCGTTTGTATGTTAATAGGGGTAGATCAGAGAATATGTCGCGAGCATCTGCGTCGAGTTGGATTAGTGGCAGATGGCGAATTTTATTAACCATCTGACCATGTGGATGAAAAGGAAGTGCTAATTTAACTATATAGGATGAGGTAACAGGTTTTTATTCTGAATGTCTCTTCGCGGTTCACTTTTTTTGGATATAGTTAAAAGCTTTCGGAAGGACATTTTCTGGATAGTAGTGCAATAACGGAAAAATTGTAGTAATTTGTTGCAATGGTCCATAAAGTCCAAGTTATCCTGACGTAGGCGGTTCAATCGGAGGAGTTGGGAGTATGGGATGGAGTTCTTACAAGCTTCAGGATGAAAGGAGGTGTAAAGTAAATACGTGTGGCTGTCAGTAGGCTTGTAAAATACAGAGGTGACAAGACTGTCTGTGCCAATAGATACTTTCATGTTTAAAAAGTTGACTTGTCAGAAATTTTTTACGTGAATTTGATGTTCTCATTAAGCAAGTTGGCGAGTTCAGTAACATTTTCTAGTTCGTCCTTCTGCATACTGGTGACTCCAGTGGCATCATGGATGTACTTTTTATAGAATTCTGAGAGTCTGCCCATGTAGGTTTCCCATAAGTTTACTTTCAGAATGCCCATAATTAAGCATGCATAACTGGGATCCATTTTCGTTACCCTGGCGACACCACTGATTTGATCAGAGTATTCTCTGTTGAACTCAAAGGAGTTTAGATTGAGTACCAGCTCTGCGAGTGTTATTTTGGTATCAGTGTTAGTGATGGAGTGAGGGTCATTATCAGGAAAATAGCGGTGTGCTAAGAATCCGTTCTCGTGGGGGATAGATATGTAAATGGAACAGACATGAAGGAGAAAGATGTGATAAGTGTTGTGCTGAGAGAATTTGATTGCATCCAAATTTGTTAAGACGTGGTTGGCATCTTTCAAATAAGAGGGCAGTTTGTGTACTAGCGGCTAGAAAATGCTGTCCAAAAAGTCAGAAATGTTCTCAGTGGGGCATGCACATGCTGATACAATGGGACGTTCAGGATGACCGGGTTTATGGATTTCGGGAAGAAGATAGAATGTGGGTTTGCCTAAACAGCTGTCCTTGATGTGAAGAGAAACAGCTTGGGGTGGGAGGCCACCTTCGTTAATCAAGTCTTTGATGGTTGCTTCCACTTTGTCGTTGTTGGAGCGGGTAGCATCGTTTTTATGTGGGGCATAGAATTTTTGTGTTACTGAGTTGGGACATGCCTTTCTCAATATATAAATCTTTTTTTTTTTCCAACTTACGAGATTCGATGATTTTTCGGCTGGTTTTATCACTATGTCTTCTGGACGTCGGAGTTTAGACAATGCCTAGATTCTGCTTTGGTGAGTTTACAGCCGCACAATAGGAACACAGCTTGTTGGAAGACATGAGACTTCTTCAGCTTTGATTCAGTCACCTTCGCGTCAGTACAACCTCCTGCTTCTTTTCTTTATCATAGCCTGTAGCGTCTGCTGCAGTGGTTACCAAACTTTTCCGGGTTACTGCCCCCACCCCCACCCCTTGTTTCTCAGGCCACATCCCCAGCACTTCGGGGGCAAATAAAAGAACATTTCTCGCTCGATGAGGTGTGATTCTCTCTGCGGCGCTCACTTCCCACACTGCCCCCCCCCCCCTCTGGATCTTCTTACTACTCATTTAGGGAACCATTTGTTTACAGAAGCGGTTCCCAACCTCAGGTCGCGGGTGTGTAGGAGAGGGGGGGGGTGTCTTAGGTAGGGTCGAGAGAATATAGTACAAAAAGGAGGGGGGGTGTCTTAGGTAGGGTCGAGAGAATATAGTACAAAAAGGAGGGGGTGTCTTAGGTAGGGTCGAGAGAATATAGTACAAAAAGGAGGGGGGGTGTCTTAGGTAGGGTCGGGAGAATATAGTACAAAAGGGGGAGGGTGAAGACGCTACCCAGTTAGGCTGACCAAGACCCTGTCCCTCCTCTCCGTTGGTACCCGTTGTAACGGGCCTAGTCTGGCTAACGGGGCAGGGATCGCTATACTCTCCATGGTTGCTAAAGAGGCATTGCACACCTCCCCTGCTTTTTTTCTGTACTCCGGGACTGAAAAAAAAAAGCTACCATAACCCGCTCCCACGCCGATACGATGCTATAGGCCAACACCTCCACAGCATCGGCGTCAAAGAACACCAGTTGCAATTACATGGAGATAGCATAAGAAAAGGCAAGACAAGATTACATATATATCATACACACATACATACAAAGATGACAAGATTTTAGGAAATACTACACCATACGGTTTTCAGACCCAGATATTAACTTGAAAGTAAGCTCATATGCTACTATTCAGTAAAGTAATATTTGTTGAATTTTAAAAAAAATTCATTTTCATGGAGTCGCGGCTCATGTACTTTTGCTGATTACGCTCAGCGTTTGGGGACCGCTGTTTACTGTCCACACTATTGTTTTGGCTCTTTATTGGGTTGCGTTCTTCATAACGTTACTGAAACTGCAACATTTTCTGTTCTTCACAAATAATTTCTATTCTCCCACCTTTCTTACAGTTTGTTGTCTGAAGGAAATCCTACTATCATGCATCTAACCACTTTTAATGTTGACGGGGCAAATGGACTTATTGATATAAGGCTTGGCAGTTTGCTTCGTATAAATGGGTTTTTTTTAAAGGTTTCTGTTACTGCCTCCACCCATTTCATGTCTGGGCACCCAGCCTCTTCCACTGATTCCTTCTATTCTTAGCATGAGTATTTTGTTGTTGTTGTTGTTGTTGTTATATACTCTCTGGCAGTAGTCGTATAACATAGTCAAACCATTTGATTTGTTTATGGATATAGTGCTAATACTGACATTGCTTAAATTCATACCCTGATGGTGTCATTTCTGATTTTATCTTGAAAGTCCAGCTATTTCAGTGGTTCTTAACGTGGAGTTTATGACCCTCCTGGGAGTCCATGAACCAACAAATGGATAACTTAAAGAAAAAAAAAAACCTCGTAAATCAGACACTGCTATTCTTTGTCCTTGCAAACATTTCGTAATTGCAGCCACACGGTTCGAGAGTTTGATCCCATCTCATGCTGCAGTAAAAGAGTCGGTGATTTGTGTTTTAACATCAGCTAGGTTAGTGGAGTCAGTGATTTGTGTTTTAACATCCGCTGGGTTGTGGAAATAGAAAACAAGTTGAATTCTTTCCAGACTAAATGTTTACGAAGAATTAAAAAAAAATATTTTGACCAAACACTGTAAGAAATAACATATTATTTGCAGAAATGCAGATGAAGCCACTGACAGCAATTATTATGGAAAGACGCTGGCGATGGTTGGGACATGTGCTCCCAATGACTGACAACTCAGTACCAAAAATAACATTAAGATGGACACCACAGGGGAACAGAAGTAAGGGTAGACCAAAAGAGACATGGAGAAGAACAACAGAGAGGATGTTGAGCAACAGAGGGCTCACCTGGGCAAGAGCAGAAAAAAAAGGCAAAGGACAGACATTTGTGGAAAACCCTTGCGGAAGCCACATGTGCCCTGAGCACTTAAGGTTCAGAAAGAAAGAGAGAGAGAGAATGAATGAATGAATGAATGAATGAATGAATGAATAATCTTTATTTTTAAAGGGTAAATAATTGAGCACGCAGGTCCGTCTTACATTCTGCCCTTCAAAAGAGAGAGAGAGAGAGAGAGAGAGAGAGAGAGAGAGGTTGTGAAGTCAGTGATTTGTGTTTTAGCATCAGGTAGATTGTGGAGTCAGTGATTTGTGTTTTAGCATCACCGAGGTTGTGGCTGTTGTTCTGTTTTTAACGAGAGGCCCGCAGTTATCAGGTTGGAAAGGTAGGGAGGGAGAAGTGGGCGGGTGGTTGGGAGGGGGGACGGTGCGTCCGTGATCACAAAAAAAAGTTTAAGAACCACTGAATTATTGCATGCTTTTTGTTGTTGTTATGATTATTATTATTATTTTCGTGTTCGGTTGAAACATTGCACTTTCCCGCCATTTATAACTGCTAAACTGCTTTCCTAGCTTTTGCTGTAATTCAACGGTCCAATTGTTGGAATTAGCTACTGTATGACATACCGCACCGGTTTTATGCGGATTGTTTTTATCAGTGGTTTTTTTTTAAACACTACCAATGTGAAATACTTTACAATGGTCATAAAAAGGACGATTAATGTGGATCCGGATCAGTTATATATGTCGGGGCAGTTCAACACGTGAGCAATCAGGAACCCGAACAGTTAGACATCTAGATGTTTAGTTATAAAAAAAAAACCGCAAATAGGAAGATTTTAAAAAAGAAACTTACATGCGTTAAGTGTTGTTTTTATGTGTGGTTGTATAAAACTAGATATATAAGCATACATAAAGCCGTTGCAGTAAAGTTTTAATTGATTTATTACTTCTTTCATTGTTTTATTTATTTTTGTTGTCCACGAAATACACATATACATGGAGTACATACAGCATTACTGTGCTGCATGTTCAGAAGTAAGGAAAAAAAAACACAACCTTTTTTCATATTCCTAAAAGTGGAGTCTAGACTTTTCTATTTATCTGATAGTATCTGTACGTGCATGCCATATGTCCGGAGACATATCCCCTCTACAAAGTCTTAATTAGAAAATAATGAGTTTAATACTCATAGCCGATTAAATTTTCAATTCTAGCGAAGTGCTTGTTTGTACTTTCCAGTGGCTCAGTTCCAGAAATGAGACCTTCTGTTGGCTGTACGGCCTTTCAGAGTACTGCCTGTTACGATTGTCGGGCGCGCGTGAATATGAATCATCGTTTAAAACAGCTCTCTCTCTCTCTCTCTGTCTCTCTGTCTCTGTCTCAATATATCTGTCTCTCTAGGGGCGCCCAGCTGTTGCAGTTTTGATGATGATGATGGTGGCTTCATTGCTTAACGACTTGGCGGGCGGTTGTATAAATGGTACAGGATAGACGAAAAGTTTGTAGTTAAAATGCGTCGAACGTATCTATAATTAATCTCTTTAGATGTCTTGCCATACACGGGTATCAACAAAGCTATTTTAGTGAAAACAAATTTGAGTATTCGGCGAAGCTTCATCAAATTTGAATGTGGTGCGCTGTAAGGGTGCTGGACAATAAGGAAGGCTTTAATATAATGCGTAATAGAAGTCCTGTAAATACGAGGGCAGTATATGGCAGCCAGTGAATACAACAATTGCTGAAACTCTTTGAAAACTGTGTTCTGATGTTTCTCTTTAATGATTCTTAAAAAAATTTGAATCTCATCCATCAAATTTGATGAAGTTCTGGCCTTGTTCGTCACCAGCGGAGAGGGATGTTTATCTCCGCCCCTCTTTATCAAATTGTGTTAGAAACTAACGGAGCAGAATGAGTAGGATAAGTCTGCAGTCAGATTGTTAAAAGTCTGTAGTCAGACTTGAGATGGACAGAGCGGAAAAAAGGCCGAGTTTTACCAAATTTGGTTGGCTAGTGGTCGTAAATTTGTGTGCTGTATGATTCTAAGTTGTGCCTTCTGCACTGACAGTACCTTTTTGACCTCCTGTAGGAAGATGGGGAAGAAATAAGAAATACAGTCAAGGTCTTCCACTCCCAGTGGAGTCAGACAAAGGCCCGGGGGAAACAGCCTCTTGCTCAGCTGTGCTTTCTGAGCACTACGGGCAGCTGAGTTTGGTTTATGATCATCTCTGTGGCGGTAGACACATCTCCTGCACTACATCCGTTAATGTATAATGGCGTTGGGTTCTTTGATTACAGCTTTTTTATGAATAGCAGCTTCGCGTTCCTCCTTTATAGCCTTAGGTTAGTCCATGAAAACTACTTTGTAAATAACAGCTTCGGGTTCATCGATTACAGCTGTTTGTAAATAACAGCTTTAGGTTATTCCATGAAACTGTTTATGAATAACAGCTTCCAGTTCTTCCATGAAAACTATTTGTAAACAATATCTTCAGATTCATCCAGTTCAGCTGTTTATGAATAACAGTTTGGGGCCCTTCTATTAGAACTGCTCATGATTAATAGCTTCCATTTCTTTCGTTAAGACTATTTCTAAATAATATCTTCGGGTTCATCCATTACAGCTCTTTATGAACAGCAGTTTAGGGTTCTTCCATTAGAACTGTTTATGACTAACAGCTGGGTAAATCTGGGGCGACCATCCCCAACCCAGCGCGTCACAGGTGGCGGATGGTGAAAGTCCTCCAGATATGTGAATAAGGATTTACCTAAATAAGCAGGCGCGGACCAACTGGCGGTAGACTTAGAGCGCGAGGTGGGGTAGTAGGTGGCTCTACTACTCTTATATAAAGTGCCTCAGGTGCTCAGTGAAGGGAATACCAGGCGGGTAAGAGGCACCTTAAAACCTTTCGCTCCTGCTGCCTTGCGGGTAGGACAGGGAGTCCAAAGGCTAGCGAAGAGTCTGTACACAAACCGGCAGAAGGCAACGGGAAACCACTGTTATAGCTCCCAAGAACAATTATGCTTATTCAGAGTAATAGATTTGTCATGAACAACGTTACTGGAACAGCCTCGTCCCGTAGGGCAGCTCACGAGCCACAGGTGAGGCCAGATCGTCATCAGGCTACTGGTGGCAAAACTAACAAGTTTAAAATAGCAACATAGAATGTTATAACTTTATTCCAGGCTGGAAAATTAGAAAATGTAAAGATGGAAATGGAAAGGATGAATATCAACATATTAGGAATGAGTGATGTTAGATGGACAGGTGCAGGGAAAGTAAACTCTGATAAATATACAATAATATATTCAGGAAGTAAGAAACATGAACGAGGAGTAATATTTGACAAACAGCAAGGACAATTGTAGGATATTTGAACATCTCGGACAGAGTCCTGCTAGCCCAACTGAAAGGACAATCAATAAACATAAATATTATACAAGTGTACGCTTCAGCGTCTGAAAGTTCTGAAGAAGATGTACAGCTATTTTATAATGACATAGAGACGGCCCTACAACACACAGTCACATGAAGTTACTATTGTGATGGATTTTAATGCCAAAGTTGGTAAAGGAAGAACTTCAGACATCGTTGGTGACTATGGACTGGAGGAGAGGAATAACAGAGGTATTAAATTAATTGAATGGGCAAGAATACATATCATGGTTGTAGGAAACACCTGGTTTAAACAACATCCCTGAAGACTGGCAACGTGGTGCAGCCCAGACAAAAAGACTTTTAACCAGACAGACTATGTATTAATCAATAAACGATTTCGAAGTGCATTACTGACAACAAAAACCATGTCAGGAGCCGACTACAATAGTGACCATGACTCACTCTGTGGAAAAATTAGAATAAAGCTAAAGAAAGCATGCAGAAAAGTGAGAAACATCAGACTGAATACAGAACTCCTTAAAAATGACCAAAAACTGCGAGAACAATACAAAGTTATTATAACAAACAGCGAGAATATTCTGAGAACAATCATCACAAAACCAGGCAAAAAAAAAAATAGAGGATACAATATTAACAACCTTCAGTATGCTGACGACATAGTACTGATAGCTGAGAACCAACAAGACCTGCAAAATCTCTTGGATAATGTCGCCAAATAAAGTGAACAGAAACTTTGAACATAAAAAAAGACAGAGACTATGGTTGTATCTAAGAAACAGAATCCACCAACATGCAGTATAAAATTAAATGGAACTATTCTAAAGCAGATGCAGAAATTCAAATACTTTGGAGCAGTAATAACTTCAGATGGGAAATGCAGAACAGAAATTAGGAACAGAATAGGTCAGTCAAAGACTGCATTTCAGAGAATGTGAAACATTATCCAACACATCCTTATCATTGAATGTTAGAAATCTTATATCTTATATCCTTCCCGTGCGGTTAAACGTCACATAGGGCTGGCAAAGTAGTTCGCCAATTTTTCCTGTCTTCGGCGAGTCTTTCAACCTCATCAAAAGATTTAGTGCCTGTTAATTTGTCCTCTCTTAACAATGTCCTCTTCAGAGTTTCACACGGTCTGTCTTTTTTCTTTGGCCTGTTGTGTTCCACTTTATAGCTTGTTTTGGGATTCTCTGATCATTTCTTCTCATCAAGTGACCAACATATGTCCATCTCTTTTTCCTGATCACCCATGAGACTGGTTGTTGTTCAGTCATCTATCTTATCTCTGCATTGTTCTTGAATTCGTTCCACTTGATGCCGAGTATTTTCCTTATGCATTTGTTTTCAAAAGAGTCTAATTTCTTTTCTATTTCTTTAGTTGTTTTCCAGCTTTCACATGCATAAATGAGGGTGGAGATATTACATTTGAATTGAATAGTCTTAACTTGGTTTTTGTGCTTATAACTTTTGAATTCCATATGTTCTCAAGATTCTTGAAGATTCATGCTGCCTTTGCAATTCTGATCCTAACTTCCTTTCTAGTGTCACCATCCTGGTCTATGTAGCTGCCAAGGTATGCAAACTGATTGACTTCTTCAATATCTGTCCCTTCTATGTGTATTTTTCCATTTTGATTAATGGGAATTTTCATTATTTTTGTTTTGTCCTTGTTAATTTCAAGTCCTATTTTGCTAGCCATTGAAGACAGGCTATCTATTTTTTCTTGCATGGAATTCACATTATTACTGATAAGAGTTATGCCATCAGCAAAATCAAGATCTTCTATTTGGGTCCCATGTACCCAGTCAATACTTGTGTTACCTGTGCAGCATTTTTTCATTATGAAGTCTATTGTAATCCCAAAAAGTAAAGGAGACAGTATACATCCTTGTTTCACACCTGTTTCAATCTGGAATCATTCACTCATCCCTTCTTGTGTCTTGACTGCACAAACATATCCATTGTATAAGTCCTTAATGTTAGAAAACGAGTCCTAAAATGCTATATTGAACTTATCTTGTAATATGGAAGTGAATCATAGACAATAGGCAGGTCTGCACAAAAATAAATGGAAGCAGCAGAAATGTGGTTTATTAGAAGAATGTTGCGAATCCCCTGACAGCAAAAATAACTAATGAAGAATGTATGAGAAGAGCTGGAGGTACAAACAAATCTTGTGAAAAAAAAAATAAGAGAGAGACACAGTGTAATAGGACATGCAATGAGAAGAGTGGGCATTGAAAATACTGTAACAACAGGAAAAATAGAAGGAAGAAATTCAAGAGGAAGACCAAGAGAAATGATACTGGACAATCTGACGAGATGGTGTGAGAGGAGATCACATGAAGGATCGTGTACTCTGGAGAAGCATATTAGTCAACGCCAGTCGGCGAGGCACCTGATGATGATGATGTTGATGAAGATTAACAGTTTAGGGTTCTTCCATTAGAACTGTTTATGATTAACAGTTTAGTGTTCTTCCATTAGAACTGTTTATGATTAACAGTTTAGTGTTATTCCATTAGAACTGTTTATGAATAACAATTTAATGTTCTTCCATTAGAACTGTTATGAATAACAGCTTCGGGTTCCTCCATTACATCTGTTTTGAATAACAACGTCTGGTTAACTGCTTGCCAAAAATGGCAGAATAATGTCAGAAACGCTAACATATCACAGTCGTGTTAAAAGAAGACAAACAACAGTGAAATTTTACAAATGAGATTATTGGAAACATTTTGGTTCAGCAAATTATTGCCAGTATCTGTAGTTCTGTCTCTTGGATTATCTGGGCATTTAGAAGCAAATTATAAGAAGTTGGTAGTGAATGGCTTCTGATAATGAAGGCTTTATGAGGATTAATTGGGCTTTTTCTGTCGTTTATGTGTAGAACCGTAGAGCTGAGATTATTGGTTTTTTTTTTGTTTTTTTTTGTAGCAGTGGGGTGAATGTGGCGAATTTCAATAGGCTAGCAGATGTGTCTCTGTGTTTCGTGCTTGATATAGTTTTGGAGGATGTGTGTCACAATAGGCTAGCAGATGTGTCTCTGTGTTTCATACTTGATACAGTTTTGGAGGATGTGTGTCACAATAGGCTAGCAGATGTGTCTCTGTGTTTCGTGCTTGATACAGTTTGGGAGGATGTGTTTCACAATGGGTTAGCAGATGTGTCCCAGTGTTTCGTGCTTGATATAGTTTTGGAGGATGTGTTTCACAGTTCCTTGGCCACACATACAAGCAGAGCAGAGTTGCTTGCCCGCCTTGAATTTTGAACACAGATGGCTTCTGTGTCGTATGTGTGTTTTTTTTCATCAAGTATTAAACATTTGTTTTTTTATAATGTTCAACACGGTATCCGTTCACATTCAGAAAATCATAGCTAAACTGGAGATGTGCCAGAATAACCTTTCTAAGTATGCGGAATGTAAAAAATTTGTTGTTGCTCATTTCTGAAATGGCTGTTCAGGAAGAACGGGTCGGAGAAAGCAGTCAGACTGGTTGGAAACACCTAGGAATGAGATGAACAGAGATGCGTGATCGCAAAGGCCGACGTGCATGGCCTATGAGTATTTAACACGTTTACGGTATAGTCATTTCTCTGCTTTCCCGTAACGTCTACGGAACGTTCTGTGAAACACGTTATGTGATTTGGCCGTTGTGCGAACACCATATAATTAGCAAACGTAAATGGAATGATTCAGGTGTATATATATATATATATATATATATATATACGTCTGGCAGCGCAATCGCATTGTTAACATAATAGATGACGTACACGTGGTGCGTGCGTGAAACTGCCGACTTAATTACATCCAGTTACGTCCGCTGTATCCCTACCCTGTGATAAGAATTTTTAAACTGTAGTATATTAATAATAATAATCATAATACGATTATATTAATAATAATAATTATAATACAGTGAATGAGATTAAAAGGAGGCCATCTAGTCCGGTTACGTCCGCTGCATCCCTTTCTGGGATAGGAATTTTAAAACTGTAATAATAAAAACAACAACAACACAACAATAATACAGTGAAGGAGATTAAAAGGGCACCTAGCGCTCTTCAAAAACTAAAACAACTAAAGAAGCTGTGAAGATGGACATACAGAGTTACAAAAATTAGATTTTAAAGGATATGCATTTTTTTCCATCGCAACATATGCTTGTGAGACCTGGACACTTAACACAGCTGGGAAACACATAAATGCTTTTGAATGTAAGTGCTTCAAATATTATGGACACACAGAAAAAACGAACAGATGTATCCATACTACAAGAATTTAATATTGAAGAAGGCTGGTTTGTGAAGAAGAATAAAGAGGAAAAAAAACTGAAATATTCGGGACATATAAATGTCATGAGAGTTTTGCAGAAGACAGTCTTAGAAGTGTACATAGTGGAAAAAAAGAGAAAAGCCAAGTTTTCTTTTGATAGAGAAAGGATGGTGGCAAAGATGGCAGCAAGACACTTGCTGGTGATTTACAAGGGGAAGTCACTAAGTAACTCGCAAATGCCTGTTAAAAAAAACCAAGTAAGTCCGACGGTAATTTTAAAACTTTTAATTTTTGAACCTAGATTATTCCCCTATTTCTCAACGTAATCGCCACCAACATTGATACATTTGTCACATGGTGTTATCAGTGATGCTGTACCCATGGCGTAAAAATCGAGAGTCCGATTTCTGAACCATTTTTTTTTTTTTACTTCTGTTTCCACCTCTTCTTCACTCGAGAATCTTCTCCCACCAAAGTGGGTTTTCAATGGACCAAACACTTCTGGAACTTCTATCTGCTGTGATAATCTCATTCACACATCTCATTGCACAGTCGCTTCTGTTGCAGTTTGAACAGGACGGCCAAGTCGGATTTTGTTAACAATTTCAGTGCGTCCCTGAGAAAATTCTTTTACACAGTTATAGACCCCTTTACATGATAAACATTTTTCAGTATGAACTGCAGTCATTTCCTTATGAATGTCCTCAATTGAATATCCTTTAGCCCACAAAAATCGCACTACACTTCTCTGTTCTTCTCTGGTACACACTAACAGTTGGATAGCCATTTTGTTTTTGCTTTGCGCATGCGCACGTAACTCTCAGCGCTCCTTACATACAACTATTATAAAGTTGGATGATGTACTATCTAAGGATATATTTAAATACTACCTGATAACTGCCACTGATAAAATATTTCAATTTGCGAGCTACTTAGTGACTTCCCCTCGTACGAATCCGTTGCATCAGCAGCAGGGCATCTTGCTTAGAACTGAGAGATATTCAAGAGACTGCTAGAGAGGCAAAGTTTCACAAGGGAGTTGCTATGAATGAATGAACGAATGAATGTAAGGCAAAGATGAGAATAAGACATTGTTGATGCTTTACGAATTGGTTGCATCAGCAACAAGCCATTTTGCTTAGAACCGAGAGGTGTTCAAGAGAGCTGCTAGGGAGGCAAAGTTTCACAAGGGACTTGCTATGAATGAATGAATGAATGAATGAATGAATAAATGAATGAATATAACCTGGGATGTTAAACGTATATCAGGTCGGACGTTGTACGAATGGACGTTATGCGACCCATGACTATACTTCAAAATGTCTCCGGGTAGGGTTGTCAGTAACGTCGTGACATCTCTTTTGTTCTCTTTTGCAGATACCTGAGTTGACCTTGCTGCTGGACTGTTTGTGTGGAGCGGATGAGCTCGTGGCGGAGCTAGCCTGTCAAGTATTGCTGGTCCTGGTCGAGGGAGACGTGTTGGACTTTACATTTGCCCTCAACTCAGCTCTGAACTCGGTGCCGTCAGCCAAGTATGTGAAGAGTGTGGTAGGAGAAGGGAGGAGAGGGAGAGAAAGGAGAAGAAATAGAGAGAGAGAAGGGAGGAGAGAGAGAAAGGAGAACAAAGAGAGAGAGAGAGAGAAAAGGGAGGAGAGAGAGAAAGGAGAAGAAAGAGAGAGAGAAGGGAGGAGAGAGAGAAAGGAGAAGAAAGAGAGGGAGAAGGGAGGAGAGAGAAGGGAGGAGAGAGAGAAAGGAGAAGAAATAGGGAGAGAGAGAGAAAGGAGAAGAAAGAGAGAGAAAGGATAAGAAAGAGAGAGAGAAGGGAGGAGAGGAGAAAGGAGAAGAAAGAGAGAGAGAGAAGGGAGGAGAAGAGAGAGAAGGGAGAAGAAAGAGAGAAGGGAGAAGAGAGAGAGAAAGGAGAAGAAAGAGAGAGAGAGAAGGGAGGAGAAAGAGAGAAAGGAAAGAAAGAGAGAGAGGAGAGAGAAAAAGGAGAAGAAAGAGAGAGAGAGAGAAGAGAGGAGAAAGAGAGAAAGGAGAAGAAATAGGGAGAGAGAGAAAGGAGAAGAAAGAGAGAGAGAAGAGAGGAGAGAGAGAAAGGAGAAGAAAGAGAGAGAAGGGAGGAGAAGAGAGAGAAGGGAGAAGAGAGAGAGAAAGGAGAAGAAAGAGAGAGAAGGGAGGAGAGGAGAGAGAAAGGAGAAGGGAGAGAGAGAGAGAAAGAGAGAAGGGAGGAGAGAGAAAAAGAAGAAAGAGAGAGAGAGAAGGGAGGAGATAGAAGGGGGGAAAGAGAAAGGAGAACAGAGAGAGAGAGAGAAGGGAGGAGAGAGAGAAAAGAGAAGAAAGAGAGAGAGAGAAGGGAGGAGATAGAAGCGGGGAAAGAGAAGGGAGAACAGAGAGAGGGAGGAGAGAGGGAGAACAGAGAGAGAGAATGGAGAAGAAAGAGAGAGAGAAGGGAGAAGAGAGAGAGAAAGGAGAAGAAAGAGAGAGAGAGAAGGGAGAAGATAGAAGGGGGGAAGGAGAAGGGAGAACAGAGAGAGAGAAGGGAGGAGAGAGAGAGAAAGGAGAAGAAAGAGAGAGAGAAGGGTGGAAAGAGAAAGGAGAACAGAGAGAGAGAGAGAGAAAAGGGAGGAGATAGAAGGGAGGGAAGAGAGAGGGAGAGAGATATTTTTATTGCATACAATGGCATTCCGTTGGAGCGAAGGAGACCGCTGTACGGTAGTGGCATGTTTGTTGTGCTCGGCAAATCCAAAAAAAAAAAAAAAGAAAACCACTGTCCCGCCTATTCGTGTTGCCTCTTTGCCTTAACTAACATAGGCTTAGAAGCCTAAACCTAGATTTTTGTTTTTGTTTTTTGGGACGGGGGACGGACCCCAAAATACCGATTTTACGTCGAAAACTTTGGGGCTTGAAGACCTCCTTCTGACTATAGGATTCACAGAAACAACCGGGGTCTTTGCCTGAATGGCTGAGCGTTTGAAACTGAACCAAGAACAAGAAAGAAAGAACACCCCCCCCCCCTTTTCCAACCACCATCCCTGGTTTACATTGTTTTAGGTTGTCTAATTAATTTTCACGATGCATGCCAGAGAGAAGAGGGAGGTGCACTGTCATCAGTGATTAATGAGAACGAACTCACACTTCCTATGGGGTAATCATGTTCAGAAGCTGTATTGTGGAATGTGCACAAGCAAAATTGTGCACCAGAACAAAACCCTTTAATGTATTCTGCCAAATGTATCTGTTACTAGTCCAGGCTTTGTTTTGTTATGTCATGGATGTTCTTTAGAAATAGTGTTTATTTTCAGAATGTCATTTGCTAGATCATGCAGATCAACACTCTTATTTTTAGGGCAGTCATTTGCTAGGTTAAGCAGATATGACATTTTGCTAGGTTAAGCAGATATGACATATTTGCTAGGTTAAGCAGATATGACACATTTGCTAGGTTGTGCAGATATTACGTATTTGCATGGTCATGCAGATATTACATATTTGCTAAGTCATGGGGATATTACGAATTTTCTAGGTCATGCAGATATTGCGTATTTTCTAGGTCTTGCAGATATGACATATTTGCTAGGTCATGCAAATATTACGTATTTGATAGGTTATGCAGATATGACATATTTGCTAGATTATGCAGATATGACATTTGCTAGGTTATGCAGATATGACATATTTGCTAGGTTATGCAGTTATGACATATTTGCTAGATTATGCAGATATGACATATTTGCTAGATTATGCAGATATGACATATTTGCTAGATTATGCAGATATGACATATTTGCTAGATTATGCAGATATGACATATGTGCTAGGTTATGCAGATATGACATATTTGCTAGGTTATACGCCATGTCATACGAAAGAGTATTCATTTTAACAAAGCCTAAGCCGCTCTGTTCAGAAAGAACTCGTTAGAAAGTTGGTGCCACTTTATACATAACCAGCTTGTTAGAAAGTTGGTGCCATTTTATACATAACCAGCTTGTTAGGAAATTGATGCCACGTTATACATAACCAGCTTTTTAGAAAGTTGGTGCCACGTTATATAACCAGCTTGTTAGAATATATGCAATGCCTCTATTGAAAAAAATCGCTTACAAAGTAAAATAAAGAAATAGGGGGTGGGATGAGGGGTAGAAACAAGCAATAAGATGCATTTAAAGTTCTTTTCGGCAAAAGTTCTTCAGCAGATACAACAAGAAAGAGAGAAATCGAAATGCTGTTTCATGCAGTTTTTCTTGATGACACCAGAAGACACTGTCCGGTTTGGCAATCAGCAGCCTATAGTTGACACTCTAGCGCCGGGGTTGGTTACCGTATCTGATCAAGATCCCTGTACCACCTATCCGTTGATACCCCCAGTAACAGGCTTAGCCTGGCTAACGAGGCAGGGACCGCCATAGTCTCCATGGTGGTGGAGTCTGCAAAAGAAGTACTGCACAACGCTTGTTTTTTTTTTTTAGTTTACTCAGGGATTGAAAAAAATAGCCGCCATAACCCGGTTCCAAGCCGACACGATGCTGTGCCTCGACATCTTGACAGTGTTGGTTGCAGAGAGCAGCAGCAGGGGGTTCTAGGGAGATGCAAGGCAGGACAAGACTTTATGGCGCCAGTAGTGCAGGCAGTTATCATTTTAACATCGTTAAAAATAGAATTCGAATTTTTTTTTTCAATGAGCTATAAATTCGTCCGCTTATTGAACGGACCATAACAAGAAGGTAAGGTATGATCAATAAACTATGAAACGAGGTAGAAGTATAAATCAAGGGGTTATCAACCAGTCCGCGGAGGGAGTAATTTTAGGGTTGGGGGGGGGGGTGGGGTAAATGAGATCACATATTGCCTCACACAAACTATTGGGATATTATGTGCATATTATTTGGGTTGCACTTTTTGCTGCAGACCGTCTTGAAAAAGGAGGAAGGGGATGACATTCCGATATTTGATGAAAAGGGTGCTTGGGTTAAAAAAAGGTTGAGAACCTCTGGTATATGCAGTGTTGTTGGTGTTTAGTTGGAGGTTTAATAAAAGTATCTCGCTGGTACAGTGACCGTGTGAGACGTTTGGAGAAGCTAGAAATATTTTAACGGGCTTTATAAGACAGGGCTTTAAAACGCTTTAAAAGGATTAAGTTAGGACGACTGCCCTGCGAATGGGCAGCAGAGAAGGCACATAGGGTCATTGCCCGTGACCAATCCAGACCAAGCTGTATGACGATGTTGACAATCTAAAGCGGACTGACCGTGGTCTTAAAAGATGTACAGTTTGATGTCTGAGAACAGAAGAAGAAGGAGACAGGTGTGATCTAAAATATAGAAAGGAATCTCAACTTTGGAATCTCATTTTGCACTAAGTAACACTGGAATATAATGACAAAGTAAATAAAATCCTAAAGAAAGCCCACGTGGGAGAGGGGAAGGTTGAGGTCAGATTAGAGACTGTGTGAAATAACTGTACATTGATTCTGCACACAACTTAAAAGCTCACTTCGACAAAGACTCTGTTACTTCTGTGTAGTAATACATTAAGTCGCATCTCTCATCTTCTGACTGAAGGATCATGTAGTGACAGAGGAAAGTTAGGCGCCAACTTAAAACGTAGTCAGAGTCGGAGAAATGGCGCGGGGAAATCTGTATTGGGCAGAATCTTTTACGTGGTAACAATGTGATGCAGTCCGGAAAACGGCGGTAAATGAGTAATCGTAAAAGGAGGACGTGCGTAACTACGAGCTTGGCCGACGACAGGCGCGCGCGTGTTTTTGGCCACGATATCGAGTTATATTTCCCCGGATATATTCCCGGTTAACAACTGAAAGTTCTGCTGCGTTTGCAAATTTTGTGTGTAACATTGCGGCAACCACGTACAACCGCACGAACTTGTTGCAACAAACAAATGGAAAATGAAGAAGTCAGCTCGTAACGCTTCATTCATTCATTCATTTGCATGTTCTTTGCGGAACTTTGCCTCCCAAACAGCACTCCTGTAGGCCTCTCGGTTGTGAGCAAGATGGCCTGCTGCTGATGCTTTTTCCCATTATGTACCCTTCCGAGACGGTCTTCTCTAGATTATCATGACGTTTAATGTGTCCAGAATATTTAAGTTTTCTCTCTTTAATCCTCTTTACTAGCCAGCCATCTTCAATAGTAAGTTCTTGTAGTATAGATATATTTGTATATAAATTCTCTTCTCATCTAAAGACAGTAAGTTTTCCAGTCATATTCTCGGCAGTCACGAACACGTGCGCATTCAGTAGTTAGCTGTATCAGAACACCAGACAATCCGATCCCAGCTTGCCTTCCCCACTAATCAGCGGACCAGTTGAGCGTAAAATCTGCTTTGTTTTCAAATCTAGTCGCTCGTCAAGGTTCAGTGCGAGTCATTCGTCATGGTTCAGTGACTCCGAGCAACATTATCCTACTGCTGCTCCTAAGCAGTCCATCCCCGTTAGAAAACAAGACGCGGTTCCGTCTAGGAAAGCCCAATTCGAAGCTCTCTGGTGCAGCGAAAACCACGGTGTAGCGCATTTCCGCTTCTGTAACCCACCACAGAATAAAGGTCCAAGCCCCAATGATGCTCGGAGCCTCCATCCTGCATGAGACCTATCTCAAGGATCAAAGGAGTTAGAAGCGAACGCAGAAGACGAAGAAGAAGGTTGAGGTTGTAATATTTACACTGTGTGTCCTTGGATTTTCAGCTCGTTCCAAAGAAAGATGCCACGTGACCGAGGAGATACCCGACTACAAACGCCGGTAGTAACACGATAGACGGCCGAGACGTGGGCTTTGATAAAGGAAATATTCCGAAGTAGACAGTTACAGTATTCCAAACTTTGAAAAGACTACGAAATGAACGATTGAAGGTAGTTCCTTACATATGCGAACAAGAAAGCAAGGTATTGGTTAGCTGTGGTTAACGGCCGTGCGGGTTGGCGTTCCCGATCATGACTAACCATTCCTTGGTTTCCTTGGTGGTTATAATCATTTCGGTTGTCTTACGCTTCCAACGAATCTATCCGGTCAGTCCATTCGAATATTTTTCTGTTGTATTTCTTTGAATGAATGTGATATACGACAGTGGCGATCACGTAGTAAATGAACCATTTATGTACTGCACATATCATAATACAATAAATGGTTCATTTACTACATGACTAGCACTGTTGTGTATCACTTACATTCACTGTGGTTAAGATATGTATTTTAAAAATTAGTCTTAATAACATATTAAGAATCTATGCCTGCTCAGTCTTCTTCTTCTTCTTCGTTCGCTTCTACCACCAAAACCGCACTGTGATCCTACTGAATTTATGCCTGTGATCCTCGTTAGGTCCCGTGGTCTCCTGTGTCCCCGAAAGGACCACACGAGATCCACAAGGGGTTCAGAGTATCACAGGGCTTTAGCCTGTATTCTTGGTGGGTCTCAGAAGCGGGATTGCGTGACACCGTGGTTTTCATTGCACCAGTTTAGTCTAGGGTTGGACTTTCTCACCGGAAGACCTCGGCGTGTTTAGGATATCAGTGCATCCCCTCTAGGTGAGAGGTGGTTGCCCACCCAGGCCAGAGTTGGACCTTCTCACCGGAAAACCTCAGCGTGATTAGGATACGCATACATCCCCGCCGGGTGAGAAGTGGTTGCCTATCTAGACTGCCCTGGTCCAGTGTCTCCGACTTCAGCATTTTGCGGTCGTGGCCGCTACCCTTCGTAGTTGTGACCAGGATGTAGCTTTTGTCCAGCAGGACGAATCCTCGCCACTAGTGACTTCCACCCCTGGGTTGAGCCGGTTTAGGCATATTATCCCAGTATGGGCGTGTTTGGGACGTGACCGACCTCTAGAGCAGAGGTACTGTGACATGCATAGCCTTCAAGATTCACCCCTGGTGTGAGCCGGTTTAGGCAAAATTCACCAGTATGGGTGACCGACCTCTAGAGCGGAGGTGGCATGACATGTCTAGCCATCAAGTTCCACCCCTGGTGTGTGCCGGTTTAGGCATATTTCACCAGTGTAAGTGTATTTCGGACGTGGCCGGCCTCTAGAGCAGAGGTGCCGTGGTGTGTATAGCTCTCGTAGCGATACTACTGGACATACCGATTAAACTTCACTTTATCCTTTCCACCACCTTTCCCATCGGCACCGCACAGCAACTTTTATTTCTTTTCCGCATTTTCTTCCTTGACCAGGAGGAGCTTCGCTCCACGCGCGGCATTTGAAGAGTCTCGCCAGCAGTGTCTTAACCTCTGGGACAAGCCGGTTCATGCATTTCACCCGATATGATTGCACTCAGGACGTGGCCGACCTCCAGACCAGAGGTGCCGTGATTTGACTGTTTGCTTCGCTTTATCCTTTCTACCACCTTTTCTGCAGTGATGCTGCGCGGCAACCTCATTTGCACCTTTCTTCATTGGCCGGGAGGAGCACCACTCCACGCACGGCAGCTGAAAAATCTCACCAACAGCGGCCTGCTCAGTATTACTGACCCTCAAACCGATAACCCAGTTTAATAGACTTAGAATGAGCCCAGGTCGACGAAACATGTTATGGATAACGTTAAAGAAAATATACAATTATTTCTAAATTTGGATTTAAAAAAAAATTCTTTTTCCGGTGTATTTGGAAAGTGATATAGAAACCGTTCGCCGAGTACTGCTCTAATTTCAAGCTCGGAATTCCATTCTCATTCAACGGGTCTCTGTTGAAATGTTATATATATATATATATATATATATATATATATATATATATATATATAAGAGAACAAAAAGAAAAAAGTACGAAAGTACGAAATTAACTAGAAATGGAAAAAAGATAAATAAATGGAGAACATAGAAACCAGGCAGCTGTAATATTTCGGGGCGTAGCAAGAAGCATAATATTGTAACAGTACGAAGCGTTGTTATTAATTTATGTATGGGAAAGACTTAGCATAGCACTGGAGAGCGAGAGGACAAGCATAAGAGGTCACGTGGGCGTGGAAACGAGAAGAGAGAAAGGCAGACGGAGAAAGGAAGTATCCGGCCGCAGTTTGTGTCGCCAATTGAGAACCTTAGACGCCTTTGAGATAGCCATTTTTCACATCTTGCCTACATAAAGTTTGGCGAAGTGAATGAAGGTCGAACAGGAAGGCCAAACCCAGTCCTAAAATAAACAGTGCCGGAGAAGGATGTGACGGACTGCAAGGCGCAGATATCACAGCTTGTATGGAAATTGTGGCATAGCGTAGCCAGCGTTTTTCTGGGGGCAAAAGCATAATTAAAAATGTGTAGCTACAAGAAATTATTAGGCAGCCAATCTGACCAGTATGACCATCTTGACCATGCTGCCAGAGCGATATATTCACGTGCTTTCACCAGTAAGCCTCGCCCAGCGAAGAGTCATACAAACTGATACATACTATCCAAAGAACTGGACATTTCAGAAATCGACTCCAGAATGCTTTATAAGTATCCAAGGTGCTGGACGTTAGAGAAACTCTGCTCCAGAATGCTTTATAAGTATCCAAGGTGCTGGACGTTAGAGAAACTCTGCTCCAGAATGCTTTATAAGTATCCAAGGTGCTGGACGTTAGAGAAACTCGTCTCAAGAATGCTTTATAAGTATCCAAAGTGCTGGACGTTAGAGAAACTCTGCTCCAGAATGCTTTATAAGTATCCAAGGTGCTGGACGTTAGAGAAACTCTGCTCCAGAATGCTTTATAAGTATCCAAGGTGCTGGACGTTAGAGAAACTCTGCTCCAGAATGCTTTATAAGTATCCAAGGTGCTGGACGTTAGAGAAACTCGTCTCAAGAATGCTTTATAAGTATCCAAAGTGCTGGACGTTAGAGAAACTCTGCTCCAGAATGCTTTATAAGTAACCAAGGTGCTGGACGTTAGAGAAACTCGTCTCAAGAATGCTTTATAAGTATCCAAAGTGCTGGACGTTAGAGAAACTCTGCTCCTGAGTGCTTCAGTGTTTTGAAATGTTTTGCCACGGCCTGAAGCCAGGGCTTATGTTTTCATTAAAGAGCATTCAGTATGAGGGTTTGTGAAATCAAATTATTCTTCGATATTACCCGCCTCTAGCATCCCTCGCATATATATCCACATATATAATTTAGAACCACCCATATCTGGAATGTGTAAACTAGCAGGCTCCCAGGTAATAAAAGAGTAAGCCTTTCACTGTGTCGAAATGGCGCGGGGCGGGAAGAAAAACGCCATTGACTGTTTCAGTTCGAATCGATCCACTGCTGTAATAATGCACTTCAGTGCAGTAGAGGAGAGTTGGCAACTCGGGCACGTTGTCCTGTGTTCAGACAATACAGACAGACAGATGTACATAAGAGTGAAACGAAGAGTTGGAGAAAGGGGATTGACGGTAAGTCAAGGATTACTAAGACCGGAGGCAAGGATAAAAGTAAGACTGAGAACTGGCGCTGGTAGCAATATTAGACGTATCAAAACACGGTTTTTCACGCCCTCATGCTCGGAGGATATAGTATCTAAATCCCAATCTGGGAATAAGGAGATCTTTTACATGTCTGTCTGTCTGTAGCTCTGGATTATGGTTGTTTATTTTCCTGCGCGAGAACTCCGTTCAGAAGATTAAACAGATAACAAAAACAAAGGTTTTTTGTTGTTGTTGTTGACTGAAATGACGGTCATCATTATGCATGTAGCTCGAGGTCATATTTTACAAGGTAATACGAAACTGAGTCAACTTCAAAGTTAGCTTTTGTTGAATGTTATTCTTAGTTGGTTTCATCTCTGTAGCAAGTTCTCCTTCCTGTAGGATCTCTCTTTGTTTTCCTTCATGTAGGATCTCTCTTTGTTTTCCTTCCTGTAGGATCTCTCTTTGTTTTCCTTCATGTAGGATCTCTCTTTGTTTTCCTTCCTGTAGGATCTCTCTTTGTTTTCCTTCCTGTAGGATCTCTCTTTGTTTTCCTTCCTGTAGGATCTCTCTTTGTTTTCCTTCATGTAGGATCTCTCTTTGTTTTCCTTCATGTAGGATATCCCCTAGTTCTCTTTCATGTAAAATCTTAGTGTAGTAAGTTCTCACTCGTGTAGAATATTCTTATAGTAAGTTCTCTCTTGTGTAGGATCTTCCTGTAGTAGGTTCTTCATTCTGTGATAACTCCTCGCAGTAAGTTCTCCCTTGTGTAGGATCTCCCTGTCGTAAGTTCTCCCGTGCATAAGGATTTCCTGTAGTTGTACCTTCCAGTATTTAAATATCCTTCACTATCCTTCTGTCTCCATGCAGTAAGTTCTCCTTCGTTTAGGATCTCGTGTGGGATTTCTTTGTAGTAAACTTCCCCCCCTCATGTAGGAATCCCCTAAACTGAGTTCTCCTGTATTCGGGATCTTCCTGCAGTAGATCTCTCCGGATCTCCCTGTAGCAGTATCTCCCTTCAGCACGGGTTTTATTGCTTCTGCCTGCAAGTAGTTCTTGGCAGCTAAACTCATGGTCAAGGTCTTGTAGTGCAGGCATCATTATTCAACATTTGAGTGTTCTAGAACGACTGTTATTGCCTTATAAATGTTAGTTGATTAAAAAATTTTGTTTAAAAATCTCATGCCAGGGATCAAATGAACATTTAATGGCAGACACTTCAGCTTCATGACATGCGTTTATTATGCATGATTCAAGATTTATTTAAGGGTTTGTGCATTGCTGTTTGTTTTTTATCGTACATGAAAGATGCACTTTCCAGATTTGGCTTGCTGGCTTCGAAGTTTATAAACCGATGTTAAACTCATTATGAGAGAGGCTTGTAATTAAATTAACGGATCAACAAGAGAGAAACATAGATTATGAAACGTGTTTATGTTTTGTAAATAAATATTTGAACACTTTTTAATGTCAGATTTAGGAAAGGGAAGTGGGAGCATAATTTTGTGGATAGCGGAACATGTTTATGGCAGTTTATCAAAATTAATGGCGATAGGCCTGGCTTTGTTGTTCTTCTCATTCCTGGAACAGCGAGATTGTATTCTTTCCATGCCGTGATGACGATGATGAGGCACATCATCGTGTCGGATTGGGAGCGGGTTATGCGGGAATTGTTTTTCAGTTTCTGAGTGGAGTTTTAAAAAAATGCTTTTTTAGCATGCTCCACCACCATGGGAGACTACGGTGATCCTTGCTACGTTAGCCAGACTCCATCACCACCATAGGAGACTACGGCGACCCATGCTACGTTAGCCAGACTCCATCACCACGGGAGACTACGGCGATCCAAGCTACGTTAGCCAGACTCCATCACCACGGGAGACTACGGCGATCCAAGCTACGTTAGTCAGACTCCATCACCACCATGGGAGACTACGGTGATCCCTGCTACGTTAGCCAGACTCCACTACCATGGGAGACCACGGTGATCCCAGCTACGTTAGCCAGACTCCATCACCACGGGAGACTACGGCGATCCAAGCTACGTTAGCGAGACTCCACCACCATGGGAGACTATGATGATCCCTGCTACGTTAGCCAGACTCCACTACCATGGGAGACCACGGTGATCCCAGCTACGTTAGCCAGACTCCACCACCATGGGAGACTATGGTGATCCCTGCTACGTTAGCCAGACTCCACTACCATGGGAGACCACGGTGATCCCTGCTACGTTAGCCAGACTCCACTACCATGGGAGACCACGGTGATCCCAGCTACGTTAGCCAGACTCCATCACCACGGGAGACTACGGCGATCCAAGCTACGTTAGCGAGACTCCACCACCATGGGAGACTATGATGATCCCTGCTACGTTAGCCAGACTCCACTACCATGGGAGACCACGGTGATCCCAGCTACGTTAGCCAGACTCCACCACCATGGGAGACTATGGTGATCCCTGCTACGTTAGCCAGACACCACCACCATGGGAGACTACGGTGACCTCTGCTACGTTAGCCAGACTAGGCCTGTTGAGGGGTGGAAGGGAGGGTGTCAGCGGAGAGGTGAAGCAGAGTTTTGGTGAGGTATGGTTCACCAGCACTGACGCTAGCACGTCTGCTGTGATTCACCAGCACTGACGCTAGCACGTCTGCTATGGTTTACCAGCACTGACGCTAGCACGTCTGGTATGGTTCACCAGCACTGACGCTAGCACGTCTGCTATGGTTCACCAGCACTGACGCTAGCACGTCTGCTATGGTTCACCAGCACTGACGCCAGCACGTCTGCTTTGGGTCGCTGATTGCCAAATCGGACAGTGTCTTCACATCCCCCCACCCCCTCTCCCCCTCCCTTTGGCTTCAGAAAATCTCCCTTCTTCCTTGTGATTCTTTGTGATGCAGCAACGTATTAACAAAACTCCAGTATATAAACAATCGATGTCTGTCTATCTGTGCGTCTCTCTCTCTGTCTTGTCTCTGTATCTGTCTGTCTGTCTGTGTCTCTCTCTATCTCTCTCTGTCTCTTTCTTTCTTTCTGATCTCTCTCAGGGTGTCTCTCTCTATATCTCTCTATCGCTCTCTGTATCTCTCTTGTCTGTCTGTCTATATGTCTGCTCTCTCTGTCTGTTTCTCTCTGTCTGTCTGTCTGTCCCTCTATCTCTATCTGTCTGTCTCTGTCTGTCTGTCACTATCTCTCTCTGTATCTCTCTCTTTGTCTGTCTGTCTCTCTTTCTCTCTCTGTATCTCTGTCTGTATCTCTCCGTCTCTCTCTATCTCTGTCTCTGTCTATCTCTCTCTCTCTCTCTCTCTTTGTGCATCTCTCTGGATTTCTCTATCTGTTTCTCTTTCTAACTTAAAATTTCGGTGGCTGAGCTAAATGTAGTGACTCCGTTTTTAGGATACAGTCAGTTGCTCTTCAGATGTTTTGCTTTTCACGCTTCGTGAGTTGAACAGATACCAGCAGATTTTGAGTTCTCACAGAATGTAAGAGGAAATTATGCAAAACCGACCTCATTTTTTTTAACATATAACCCAACCCTCCCCCCCCCCCCCAAGTAGTTTAGCAGCTGGAGTGATAACATTAGTCTGCTATTGCTAATTTATATAGCACGCTTTTCAGTCGCAGTTTTCTTGTATCCATCCATGCCAGTTATCAGTGATCGACTAAACAGTCACCGCCATGTACGCCTTGTGGAGTTCTGCAGGGCAGCAATAAATTCTCTCAGCTTCTCTGTGCGGTGCACCACCTGTGTTGCATGCTATTGATTCGTGCTTCCACACCCCATTACCAGGTTGGCTTTGGTCAGCCTGTTTCTCTTTCTCTCAGGTGTTCATTGTATGGCTGTTGTGGCGTTTGATGAGGTCCCTCGGGAGCAGGTTACAACTCGGTCTCCATCGTCCTTTCACTGTTATTCCCGTGCCATCATACGTCACTTAGGGCACCATAAATCTCTATTCTTGGCGAGCTTCTCAACCTCATCAAGGAATTTGATGCCTTCTATTTTAGTCTGTATGATCAGTGTTCTCTTCTAGGGTCTCTCGAAGTCGGCCTGTTTTTCTTTTTCTTTCTTTTTTTTCAGATGTTTCCCAGTCGATTGTTTGCTTTGTGATTCTCTGATTGTTTCTTCTCCTCACATGCCCCCCACATATGCTCATCTTCATTTCTTGATCAATGCTGAGACTGTTTGTCACGCGCTGATTTCTCTTATCTTTGCATTAATCTTGAATTCATTCCATTGTATGCAAAATAATTTCCTTAAACATTTTTTCAGATGTACCCGTTTGGCTGTCTGTTTCTTTGACTGATTTCCAGCTTTCACTGGCATATGTAAGGGTACAAATTTACACTGAAATCTAGTAGACTGCTGAATTTTTTAAAGGAATTCAACATTCCTGTTTGTTTTCTTTTCATGTTCTTGCAGGGTCCTCCCTGGTGTTGTCAGAACAGTTTACGGACTTTTGTCCCTGCAGGCACTAGCGATACAGGCCAAAGGAGTGAAGTACAGATGCCCCTATGCTTTGCGGTAAGTTTAGTTATATCGTCGCTTTTGCAGGTTTACAACGCTTTCGTAGCCGTTTGTTGAAGTGGGAAGTTCTTTTACTGGAACCAGAGCAGTGTTGATTTTGATGGCTGGATCTGAGGCAGAGAACTAAGCGGCTTTCGTGAAAAAAAAAAAACAGCTTACCAATCTGGTCTCGGCTTAACATTTAACATGACTTGGCATTTGAATCTTAGAGGAGAAGAAGAAAGAAAAGAAGATGATGATGATGATGATGATGATGGTGGTGATGGTGAATTTGATGAAAAAGAAGAAGATGAAAAAATAAAAGAAAAGAAGATGAAGAAAAAGAAGAGGGGGGGGGAGAATATGTCCTTTTATTAAGCACAGTCCTGTACTGTAAGGGTGACTATTAAAATCACCTCTACAGAGGTAGATGAATTTACGTATCGTGCGATTACACACCTCGATATACAGAAGATACCAAAAAAAAAAAAAACCGAAAAACGAAAATGGTTCAAAGTTTCATGTGTTTGAGCTAATGTATGCAAAAGATACAAGAGACAGTTACTAATTCTCGTTGATGATGATGATGATGATGATGATGATGTGGTGGTGGTGGTGGTGATGATCTTCTTCTTTTTTGCAGTCTATATCTTAAGTTCTGTCTATTGGATAAACCGGAATGTTTTCCTTTTTTTTAGTTGCTGTATAGGATTTCCATTAGACCAGTTTTTCAATATTTCATAGTTGGCTGCAGTTTTGGAAGATGTGTTCTCTGTTGTTGATGATGGTGACGATGATAATGATGATGATGATGATGAAAAGCTAAGAACTGTCCAGCAAAATCTTCTCATTTCATCATCGCTTTCCTGGCGTTGGCTGGTTATTTGATAACCTCCGTGTAGATGATAAAACTACTCGTAAACGTTATTTTCATATGAAATCTAGATGATAAAACACTCGTAAACTTTATTTTCATATGAAATCTAGATGATAAAACACTCGTAAACTTTATTTTCATATGAAATCTAGATGATAAAACACTCGTAAACGTTATTTTCATATGAAATCTAGATGATAAAACACTCGTAAACTTTATTTTCATATGAAATCTAGATGATAAAACTACTCGTAAACGTTATTTTCATATGAAATCTAGATGGAATACTGTATTGATCGGATGCGGTCCGCGGGCCCAAATGACCACGGGGCCCCCTACAAAAGTCGTCCTCACTATCGTTTCCCTGTGTATCAGCGTGACGTTTCTCTAACTGATAATAAAAATCACCCCCTCCCCCCAAACAGGAAACCGATAATTGTTTCATTAAGCATTTAGCCAACAGATGAGAAATGCCCTGAAAAATAATCTAAAATAGAAGCACCAGGATTCATGAGGTGAAAATCATCATTGCTTAGAAAAAAAAAAAAAGGAAAATGATTTTCGAATGGGTGTTTTAACTCTTAGACAGCCGAGCAACACATAAAGAGCACAAGCATTTTTTTTCTTGTTGTAATTAATCATCATTGAAATAATATTTTTACCGGAAATGACGTCATGAATATTTTAAAGAATTTACGGCTGTTTAAAATTACGAATTACCGATTGCGGAACAAAACCGGTTGTCCACAGTTTAAGAAAAAAAAACTGCATGCTGCTCATAAAAAGAGATCACACCTTTCCATAGTCATCATTAGATCATCTTCTCCGTCTTAGTGATCCCCATCCCGTCCAGGTGTTTCTATACTTAAGTGACTGCTCTGTATGTAGGCAGTATAGAAGGGGGAATTGTATGGAACACCGTATTTTTTAAGTGTTCGGACATAAATGAATACTAAGTTGGCAGCACAACACTTCTCTGTTCTTCTTTGGTACACACTAACAGTTGTTATATAACATTTTGTTATTGCTTGGCGCATGCGCACGTAACTCCCAGCGCCCCCTACATACAACTGTTATGAAGTTGGATGATGATACTGTCTAAGGATATATTTAAATACTACCTGATAACTGCCAGTGATAAAATATTTCAGTTTGCGATTTACTTAGTGACTTCCCCTCATATATGTATATGTGTGTGTGTGTGTATATATATATATATATATATATATATATATATATATAGTGTAAGTATTCGAAATTATAATTTAAAATATTTGAATATATTCTTCCGAATACGAATATTCACGCTACTAACACTATTCGGCCTGTTCGGAAGCGGGACCTAATATTCAGTACAGTGCGTCTCTACGGAAACGTCGTTGATTCGAGCGTGTAAATTATAGGGTAAAAGACGGCCCAGATCGTGGCTGAGTATCATGGCTACCACACTGACCCAGCTGGTTAACCCACTATTTGTCACCCCAGGTCAAAGGATTTCCAGCCTCGTCCCATCTCATCTCTCGCCCGCGGCCCTGGTGAAGTGAGGAGAGGGCGGTCGCGTTATTTGGAGTCGCCCTTTAAGGGGATCTGGCTCTGACAGTACCTTGTTTACTTACAGATGGTTGGCTCTTGTACGATACCCTGGTCAAAGATAGTTAGGGGGGGGGGGGAAAGAGGTGGGGAAAGATGGTCCAGGTCGTCTCCCCTCATTCCCTCTTCTTTTAGAACATCCCAGGAGGAATTGCCGCGAACTGGGACATTTACAAATTAGATAGGAGAAAGCCTCCATGCATCGCGTCTTTTCTTTAAGAGAGAGAGAGAGAGAGAGAGAGAGAGAGAGAGAGAGAGAGTTTGTTCATACCTAATCACTTCGTGGAAATTTACAGTATATTTTTTGTTTCTATTCTGTTCACACACATCCCATTCTCTTTGGTATTTGGATTACCTTCCTCTCCACGTTCATGTACGCAGCACTCATTTCAATTTCTTTCTTTCTTTCTTTGCCATATAAATATTTGCATACATCCCACATTTGTGAGACAGCCTATTGTTCTCATATTGAATCACTGAACACGCCCGTTTATACACGCTTTTTAATATCCTACTCATAAGAGAAAGATATACGAGCACTTACCTTTAGTGCCAGTCTGTTACAGAAAAAAAAACCTGCTCTGTATGAAGCCAAAGTTTTGTCTCGTTAATAAAGTTTGTAGCACAGAATCCTGCTAATTATATGCATCAAATCTGGGGTTTCGCCATCTCTCGTACACACTGCCAGATAGCTTGGAGATTGAACTACATTGATATCACAAACTGTTTTATAGCTCGCGCAGAAGCTGGGGTTGTTGAAATAAATTAAAATAAATTATGGGAGTCTTTTTGGTTTGCTCCACTTATAACAAGGTTTCTAGAATAATAAAGGACGTATAATAGATGGAGGCAGTGAGATTGTGTGTAGGGCGAACTTGGATGAGATGAATGGCTTGTTGTTTGTTTCTGTGTAAATGTTATTGTATCTTTTCTGCAGCCGCGTGCACCATGTATTGAGTAATCAACGCGTGAGGATGTTGCGACGCCATCATCAAAATGGGATTTGGAGTGGGCTAGGTGTTGAACATGAAGACGCGAAGTGGACTCCTTCTCTCCCACCGCCCACCACCGCCCACCACCGCCCAAAGCAGACTTCTCAGCAAGACCTCATCAGCGTTGGAAAACACGAGAAACTCTGCCTCATTAATCTCAGACTGTGCGTGAAACTGAGCACCAAGGGAGAGGGTTGGGGGACAGGATTTTGACCAGCCCGTGGTTGGCTGGACCGACCTCCTGACAGCCGGGCTGTCACTCCTGCACGGTCATCATCGTTTGCCCCCACTCCCTGTAACTGTAGAACTGAACTTTCTTGTACAGTCGAAGCTGTGCTGACAATCTTGTTA
Organism: Achatina immaculata; assembly: GCA_009760885.1. Taxonomy (NCBI): domain Eukaryota; kingdom Metazoa; phylum Mollusca; class Gastropoda; order Stylommatophora; family Achatinidae; genus Lissachatina; species Lissachatina immaculata. Next base: position 25,411,522 of record CM019691.1, on the reverse strand, counting down.
CACAGAAATTAAGTAGATTTTGGAGGGAGGCTGCGTATAATGTTGTTATAAATTTAAATACAAGTTTTCTAGTTTCTGTTTTGACTACTGTTTCACACACTGACATGGTTTTTCTAGTTTCTGTTTTGACTACTGGTTCACACACTGACATTGTTTTTCTAGTTTCTGTTTTGACTACTGTTTCACACACTGACGTTGTTTTCCTAGTTTCTGTTTTCACTACTGTTTCACACACTGACATTGTTTTTCTAGTTTCTGTTTTGACTACTGTTTCACATACTGACATTGTTTTTCTAGTTTCTTGTTTTGACACTGGTTCACTCATTGACATTGTTTTTCTAGTTTCTGTTTTGACACTGGTTCACACATTGACATTGTTTTTCTAGTTTCTGTTTTGACTAGTTTCACACACTGACATTGTTTTTCTAGTTTCAGTTTTGACTACTGGTTCACACACTGACATGGTTTTTCTAGTTTCTGTTTTGACTACTGGTTCACATACTGACATTGTTTTTCTAGTTTCCTGTTTTGACACTGGTTCACTCATTGACATTGCTTTTTTCTAGTTTCTGTTTTGACACTGGTTCACACATTGACATTGTTTTTCTAGTTTCTGTTTTGACACTGGTTCACACATTGGCATTGTTTTTCTAGTTTCTTGTTTTGACACTGGTTCACTCATTGACATTGTTTTTTTTCTAGTTTCTGTTTTGACACTGGTTCACACATTGGTATTGTTTTTCTTGTTTCTTGTTTTGACACTGGTTCATTGATTGATTGATATTGTTATAAAAAGACACCAAAAAAGGTTTTCCCTTATACGCTACTGAACTTCACTAACTAGAGCGCCGTACCCGTTCCTGTAAATGTTGCACGTGGCGCCGTTCTACGGCCCCTGTAAATGAAATCAAGCCGCCCGCTTCTGAGAAGGCTCCATCGCCTTGGGGAAACGTGTTGATCTCCATAGCCCATTTACCAGACGGAATAGCACGTTAAGATCGCCTTCAGCTTGGGCCAATCTCGTTTCTCTGGTACTTATAATTGTCCCTTTTCTCTGACAGACTGGTATCCGCTATTGGGTGTGGTAAATAACAAGATTTTATAAAAAAACCTGTTTGTACTGGAAAACAGTAAGAAAACAACAACAACAACAACAACAACAAAGCTCCACTTACTGGTTTTAGTGAATAACAGTATGGAAAGATATAACAGTTGTTAGTGAATAATTAATTGGAAATATAAAACTAATTGGTATTAGTGAGTGATAAGATGGAAAAAAAAATCGGGCTTATTGGGGTGGTGAAGTAAAACTTACTGATGATGAATAACAGGGTTAAAAAAAAACAAAGCTTAATAGCCTTGGTGAATAACAAAGTGACTTTACAAAAGTTATTTTTGCTAGTAGAATAACAAAGTGGCTTTGGAAAAGTTATTTTTGCTAGTGGAATAACAAAGTGGCTGTATAAAAGTTATTTTTGCTAGTGAAATAACAAGGCGGAAGAAATGTCATTTGATGGTTTCAGTGATTGGAGAAACTGGTTTCCATTTCAAGCGAGGCTCGCAAAACCTCACGGGGTTCACACAGCCTCAAGAAAAAAAAAAATGGACACCAAGATTAACGTTTGGGAAGATGGAGGAATGACCCCGTTAGCTACGGAGTTCGTGCTGACGGTGACACTAGTCGGCAGTTTCTGGTCAGCTGCTGCCTATTATGGTTTGACCGTGTGCAAAAAAATCTGACTCACGACTCGTACATTTACCGTTACTTTTTAAGCGATTAGAGAAACGTTTATAATTGTATTTGAGAACTGTTATCCAGAAATGAATGTTATTGTTATGTACGTTTGTATGTAGCATGCAGTACGCCAGTATCAGTGTGATAGAGAGATGACACGAAACTAAATACAGCAGCTATCCAAGAGTTTATCCTACCATTAAGTGTTTCTTCTTCTTCTTCTTTTCTTCTTCTTCTGTCTGTCTGTCTGTCTGTCTGGAACTGCGTGCTAGCGTTCTATGCAGCCGATGCAGTGAAAATGTTGGGACGCAGGAGTGTGTCGGGGTGGGAGCGGATTGGGGAGCTGAAAATGTAGGGTGGGGGGGGGGGGTGTGCAGTTCTTCGTTAGAAGACTCCAGGCCCATGTGGGCTAAGGCGATCCATTCCCCGCTACACAGGCTGGGCCTGTTACCGGGGGTGCCCACGGAGAAGAGTCTAATGCTCGTTACTGCCGCGGATAGGGCATTAGACCGAAACATGAATGGTTCCAAACGTCAGCTTGACATTGATTATGAGAGAGTAAACAAAACTAAATAAATAAAACAGAGTTTTGGTCAGACACGAGTCGCCAACCCTGACGCTAAACCAGCTATGGGTGCGCTGATTGCAAATTTGCAGATTGGACAGTCTTCACACTAAAAATTAACAAATCAAGCGTTTCTCTCTTTACTAGACTATTCTAATACGCCAAGCTTAGCCGCGTGGGAATGGGAATTAATGTCGTTTTTCCATTTTTCCACGGCCGCAGCTCTTTTGCGAATTCTGATCCATGGGAGTGCTCCGGGGGGCTCCGGGGGGGGGGGGGGGGAGCTGAGAATGAAAGAGAAGAGGTAGACTACAGGCAGATTAGCAAAGAGCTGGACACTGTCAGACACAATTAGGGTTAGCCTACAATGGCTGGCTGGCTGGCTGCGGAAAGCAGAGAGAACTTATTGCTGCCCTGCAACCCCCCCCCCCCCGTCCCCCGCCCCACACTGAGTAAGGGACAATGTGGTCAGTGACCAAGAACACACATGAATGTGTGGATCGTACTTCACACCCCCTCACCAAAATCCTTCATGCGATTCTTTATAACATTCTCATCTGTCTAGAGCATGGAATTCCCCGTTGCGGGAAGATACAACAACGACAGCTACATCATTTTCGTCATCCCATGTACAAGTGCTGGGTACATGGGACCCAACTAGAAGACCTTGATTTTGCTGATGACATAACTCTTATCAGTAACAATGTGAATTTCATGCAACAAAAGACAGATAGTCTGTTTTCACTGGCTAGCAAAATAGGACTTGAAATTAACAAGGACAAAACAAAAATAATGAAACTTCCCATTAATCAGAATGGAAAAATACACATAGAAGGGACAGATATTGAAGAAATCATGCAATTTGCATACATTGGCAGCTACATAGACCAGGATGGAAAGTTAGAAGGAAGTTAGAATTAGAATTGCAAAAGCGTCATCGATCTTCAAGAATCTTGAGAACATATGGCATTCAAAAGTTATAAGCACAAAAAACCAGTTAAGACTATTCAATTCAAATGTAATATCCACCCTCATTTATGCATGCGAAAGCTGGAAAACAACTAAAGAAATCGACAAGAAATTAGACTCTTTTGAAAACAAATGCATAAGGAAAATACTCGGCATCAAGTGGAACGAATTCAAGAACAATGCAGAGATAAGACAGATGACTGAAAAACAACCAGCTCATGGGTGATCAGGAAAAGGAGATGGATATATGTTGGTCATTTGATGAGAAGAAACAGTCAGAGAATCCCAAAACAAGCTATCAAGTGGAACACAACAGGCCAAAGAAAAAGAGGCAGACCGTGTGAAACTCTGAAGAGGACATTGTTAAGAGAGGCCAAATTAACAGGCATAAAATCCCTTGATGAGGTTGAAAGACTCGCCGAAAACAGGAAAAACTGGCGAACTACCTTGCGAGTCCTATGTGACGTTTAACAGCACGGGAAGGATATAAGATATAAGATGTACAAGTGCGGATACAGTTACATTTATTTTGCTGGACATGTTACACATATTAAAAACGCGATGATCATCTTTATCAAAGCAGCGGGTGATACATTAACAGTAACTAACTACAGATTGACAGCCGTAATGTACTGTAGCTCATATAGAAGTAACGGCGGTCGTCCTGTACTGTTCCCATTTGGCAATGAGCCACATATAGCTGGCATGCTAGCCTCAGGGTTGGCGAACCACAGCTGAACAAGACCCTGCCCAACCTCTCCGTAACAGCCCAGATTTGGCTAACAAAGCAGTAATCGTTGTAGCCTCCGTGCAGGGGGGGGGGTCTGCTAAAGAAGTTTTACACATCCCTTGCTGTTTAGCTACACTCACGGACTGAAAGCGAAATAATCGCCAAACACGATGCTGTGCCTCAATATCTTCACCTCATCGGCTGCAAAGAACACCAACTCGAAGGTCCAAGAAGAGGAAAGAAAGACCAGATTTTCCCCTTGTGAATGCTCTTACATCAGTAACGTATGCTGTGTTGGCTCTGTACTTAAGACCTGCAACTAATTTCGAGACCCCACAGCGCAGGAAGCTGAGAGAATTTACTGTTGCCAACAAGACCCCACAGAGCAGAAAGCTGATAGAATTTACTGTTGCCCAAAAGACCCCACAGTGCAGAAAGCGGAAAGAAGTTGTTGGTGCCAAGAAAACCCCGTAATGCAAAAAGATGAGAGAACTTATTGCTGGCAAGAAAACCCCGCAGTGCAGAAAGATGAGAGAACTTATTGCTGGCAAGAAAACCCCGCAGTGCAGAAAGATGAGAGAACTTATTGCTGGCAAGAAAACCCCGCAGTGCAGAAAGATGAGAGAACTTATTGCTGGCAAGAAAACCCCGCAGTGCAGAAAGATGAGAGAACTTATTGCTGGCAAGAAAACCCCGCAGTGCAGAAAGATGAGAGAACTTATTGCTGCCAAGAAAACCCCGTAATGCAGAAAGATGAGAGAACTTATTGCTGGCAAGAAAACCCCGCAGTGCAGAAAGATGAGAGAACTTATTGCTGGCAAGAAAACCCCGTAATGCAGAAAGATGAGAGAACTTATTGCTGGCAAGAAAACCCCGCAGTGCAGAAAGATGAGAGAACTTATTGCTGGCAAGAAAACCCCGCAATGCAGAAAGATGAGAGAACTTATTGCTGGCAAGAAAACCCCGCAGTGCAGAAAGATGAGAGAACTTATTGCTGGCAAGAAAACCCCGCAATGCAGAAAGATGAGAGAACTTATTGCTGGCAAGAAAACCCCGCAGTGCAGAAAGATGAGAGAACTTATTGCTGGCAAGAAAACCCCGCAGTGCAGAAAGATGAGAGAACTTATTGCTGGCAAGAAAACCCCGCAGTGCAGAAAGATGAGAGAACTTATTGCTGGCAAGAAAACTCCACAGTGGGTAAGTGACGGTGGTTACCTGTGTGATCAGCGACAAAGAACGTACAGGGTTGCAGTGCAGCTAAACTTTGAAAAGGAAGCTTGCAGGCATGCCGGGTCAATGCCATCCAGTCCTCCACCTCGTGGTGACTTTGGTTCGGGTTTTGTGAAGAGGAAACAGCATTACTTGTAACTTCAGTGCTCAAGAGACACACGGGGCTGCTTGCAACAAGATATTTCCATGTTTGTCTATCCTTTGCTTTGTTTCTTTCGTTTTTTTTCTCTTTTGGCTTGTCCCACTCGTTAGTTCTTTGTTACCCAGCATTTTCTCTACTGTGCGTATCTTTATTATCGTCTCGTGCCTCTTTCACGCTGTGGATCCCTGTCTATCATTCTGATAATATGGCCACTCCATCACCACCTCACCTTGTGAGTCCTATGACAAGGATGTCACGTCGTCTGTCTCTCATAACAATATGTCATTTCTTGTAGTGTTTGGCCAGAGCTTTGACCTTATCGCCCGTTATTGACATTGAAAAATTCCGCTAATTGAATTTTTTGTTTTTGGTTCTTTTGTTTTATCTTTTTTTTTTTTCTTCAACGACCTTTGTTCCGTTCATGCGGGGATGGGGGGATGTACCTTGCGTTACAGCCATTGTAGAGGACATTCAATGAAGCTTCCGCACTGGATGTTACTGAACTTGGGGTTTTGAACTTAACAAATGCCCTTGCTAGAAGAGCCAAACCAGTGATAGCGTTAACCAACAATTACCAGTAAATTACCGAGTGAAAAAAAAAAGAGAAAAAAAAACACACACACACAGAAACTTTTCCAGGTTGCCAGTTGTAGTAACGCGTTTATAGTTTAAAAAAAACCCAGTGAAATCGGCTGGAGGATAACCAGGATAGTAGGATGATGATGATGCTCAGTTTGTTTGCTGGAGAATCAGTCAGCTGACTTTGGTTCAGATTAAATCTCACCCCAAATAAGCTCAGAAAAAATATTCACTCATTCACTTTCTTCTAATGTTTGTAAACTGTGTTTAATTATATATATATGTGTGTGTGTATGTGTGTGTATGTGTGTGTATGTGTGTGTATGCACATATACATCCGCTCCCCGGCCCTGCTGATTGACTGAATAAAATAAGTCTCATTACTTACCGGACACAGCTTGTATGTGCACCGACTGCTGTGAACTGAGAAAATTCAGAAAATTCTTCGTGCAAGCTGTACCGCTGTACCAGCCTGAAAAATTCCGAGCGCCATCACTGTCTTAATATGCGTTACTGGCGTGGGTAGGGTACTAAAAGTAGATGGTTCCTAATGTCGGGTTGACATCGGTTACGAAAATGCAGAAAACCTCCAAACTTCCTCCTGACGTAGTTACAGCAGTAATAACCTCTTCGCATCTGTGCAGATTGTAAGTGCTTGCGCTGAGCGTGCTTAATGTGGTACTCAGAACTGAGGGGCCGCCGCTTATCATCACACACGACCAGTGGTATTGCTGATTTTAAATGAAACTCCAACCGACAGACCAAACACCGTATAAAATGCAAATTAGACTGCTTGGTAACGTAAATGTAATGCTGCGAATTTTTAACACCGCTTGCAGTCAACTTAGTGGGATTTGTTACCAAGTTCTCATCCTCGCTTTACTCACCTGCAACTTTTATTTCAGAACCCTCACTGGATTATATTGTATTTACAAACCCCTCTAGCCCGACCGCATTCATCTGTTCTACTTACCCTTTTCTCAGCTTGACAACGATTGTGTCAGTCACTCATATTTCTGCGTCCCTCTCACACCTGACAAGTTTTCATTTAAACATACGCAATACTTCACCATGCCCACTCTCGGGCACAGCTTCTTGCAAGTCACAGCTATGTGGTCCCCTTTTTTGTGGTTATTTTTGTTTGTTTGTTTGTGCATTCTTAATTGTTCTATATCATTAATGGGAATTTATATTTTCTCATATTTCCTTACTTCATTGTCCTGTATGGGTTTAAAAAAAATATGATTACGGTGTAAACTTAAAGGTTACAGCTGTGTGCTCGTTAAGTTATAAAGCTGTTCCTACTTTTGTTTTTAATAGGTTTCACATTTTGTCATCACAGCTTTATTACAGTGCTTTGTGTATATTTAGTTTTGTATATACTTATACCCCAAAACTATTCGTGTGTCACTAGATTATTATTCCACGTGGCAATCATTTATAACTATTATTGTTCCACTAGAACGTTATGTTATCCAAAAGTCAGTAACTATCAGCTGTGCTTGGTCTGTGTAATGCATAGCTTTTACATACGATAATCCAAGTATTCAGCAATAGGTGTAAATAAATTTACGATCGAAATTAATTTATCTCATGTTTTATTTATTCGTATTACTGAGTATGTTCAATTCAGAGACAGAGAGAGAGAGAGAGAAAGAGAAAGAGAGGGGGGGGATGGGAGAGTGAATGAAAAATAGAGAAAGAAAGACAGGGGAAAGAGAGAGAGAGCGTGACAGGGGGACAGAAAATAAGATATAGTAAGAGAAAGAAAGGAGGGGGGGGGGGGAGACCGAGAGAGAGAGAGAGAGTGAGAAAGAAACTAAAGAAAGAGAAAGAAAGTAGGAAGAAAATAGGAGAGAGAGAGAGAAAGAGAGAGAGAGTGAGAAAGAAAATAAAGAAAGAAAAAGAAAGTAGGAAGAAAATAGGAGAGAGAGAGAAAGAGAGAGGGAGAGAGAGAGAGAGTCATTACTAAAAGCATATATGACAAATTGAACAGAAGGACCCAACAATTTTGCAGTAATTTGAAAGAAATCTTCCTTATCGCTGGAGGAAAACACATACAACAATTTTAGCAAAAGACTAGTATTGGAATTTGTAACCCAGCAAAAAGTGAATATACTGACTTTTCATTTCAACCGCATCACAGATGCTGAAATTGTATGAGTCGTACTGATGGTGAAGTTTTTCTTATGTCTGGCATTACTTGAAAGACTTTTCTTATACAGATCATCATTGTTCAGACTTTTCTTATACAGATACGAGTGTTCAGACTTTTCTTACACAGATACGAGTGTTCAGACTTTTCTTACACAGATACGAGTGTTTAGACTTTTCTTATACAGATACGAATGTTTAGACTTTTCTTACACAGATACGAGTGTTCAGACTTTTCTTACACAGATAACGACTTCTTATACTGGTCATCCGTGTTCAGACCTTGCACAGGTCATCGGAGTTATCTCACAAGGGTTGTCAGTGGTCAGACTTTTCTTGCACACATAACCAGTGGTTAGCTGTATCTCCCACAGATCATCAGTTTTCATGCGTTCTTTGGCATATATGCCATAGCACTAACATTTGGAGATTTGTTTTGACCGTGCTGCTTTGCTGAAGCTTTCTCAGCCATGCTGCAGCTAATGTTTGGTTTTTCGTTTAAATGGTTGAAGTCCCAAGTGCTGGCTTTTATAAACAGGAACCTTGTAACTAACTAGCGAGTACCCGGCGCTGTCCGGGTAAAAAATAGTTCAAGAAAACATCTACGTAAGAAACATATACGTAAGATATATAATTGAGTGACAGCATAAATTCTACATTACTATGTTACAAACATTTCTTTTCTTCAGATGGTGGATAGCTATGATTAGAAATCCATGAACCAAGTTTCATATCCACTTCACAGTTCACAATATTAAATGAACATATTAAATGCAAGGAAAGCACAATCTGATAAACAATAAATAGGAAACATACATTTAACAGTAATATTTCATGGGAATAGAAGACGCTTTTGTTGCTCACACGCAGTTCATGTCTCTGTTGAAATTTCACGAAGTAAAAGCTGATAGCTCTGAAATTATTAAACCAAATGTGGAGAAAGCCCACCCCATGCATAATAATAATAATAATAGGACTCACAATAATAAAATATTGCATTTACCTTATAATGTGCTGCCGAATACTTCTGTTTTTGTATGTGATTTTCTCATGACACGAGAGAACATATATATTTTTTAAAAAGCAGTTCCATTTCTCTGAAACCTGGCACCAAGTTTTAAAATACTTATGACTAGAAGTACCTAAAGGAATTCCAGCATCCTATTCAGAATATTAAGCGAAAAAATTAAACTAAGAAGATGCCATATTTGTAAAAATCCACTTCATGAAATTTACCGGATTGGGTCTTAGCAGTTGGATTTTTTGGGTTTTTTTGTTCACACCAAAAAAGATCCCGGGGTCGACACAGCCTCTAAAAATGGCTGCCAGAGAAATCTGAGAAAGTAAATTCGGCCAGGGGTGACACTGGCCACAGCACACTTTAATGTACCGAAGGTCGTGGAAAATACGGGCCTAACACCGTATCTGTAATATGCCTTAATGGCACGGAAACAGGAATTTTATCCTTTTTTTTGCACTTCAGTGGCGTTAAATTTCATTAAGAAAAATCATTTTCACAAGATTATGTGCAAAGAAAGCCCGTTAGATGCACAATATTTTCAGATTCAGGAATTGCTTCTCGGTATCATCGCGAACGAAATACTACCGCAATCGCTTCTTGGCCGTGCCAGTAAATATAGCACAGAATGCCCATCCATGCTCCTTCTTATCAGTCCGTGATGATGAGCCGCCCAGCGAAGACATCATTTTAGAAGCTACAGCAGTCCAAAATGCGAAACTAGTCAGCGTCGCTCTTGGCACGAACTCTGTAGCTAAGGCGTCAGGTTGAAGCGGGACACAATAGAGACCGCCGCACCTCACCATTGGCCGAGTAGACACAACGAAGAATCATCAGTGCTGTAGTGTATCTGTCGAAACCGGGTATTCTACACACAGCTTCATTGCTGCTTTTAGAGGAAAGTTGATTTTTTAAAAAAAGAGACGTCTTTTCTCCTGAGGCATGAAATTTCGTGAAGGAAATTCTGACTGATAATACGAGGGGAAGTCACTAAGTAACTCGCAAATGCCTGTTACAAAAAAACTAAATGCCACAGTAATTTGAAAACCTTTAATTTTGAACCTACATTATTTCCCTATTTCTCAAAGGTAATCGCCACCAACATTGATATATTTGTCCCATCGTGTAATCGGTGATGCAATATCCATGGCGTAAAAATCGGGAGTCCGATTTCTGAAACTTTTTTTCACTTCTGTTTCCACCTCTTCGTCACTTGAGAATCTTCTCCCGCCAAGGTGGTTTTTCAATGGACCAAACAGGTGAAAATCACTTGGAGCTGAGTCAGAACTATAGGGTGGATGTTCAGGGACTTCCCAACCCAACTGGCTAATTTTCTCTTGGGTTAACTGAGCCGTATGTGGTCTGGCATTGTCATGAAGGAGAAGCACACCTCTAGTCAGCAGACCAGGACGTTTTCTTTGAATTACATCCTGTAGCATCGACAGAACTTCACAGTACGATACAGAATTCACACTGCCATCATACTTCTGGAACTTGGTTAACAACACTCCTTGATAATCACAGAACACTGTCAGCATAACCTTCCCCGCAGAAGGCGTAATCTTGAATTTGTTTGTGCATGGCGATGATGGGTGTTTCCATTGCACTGAGGCACGTTCGATTCGGGTTGGTAGTGTTGCACCCAAGATTCGTCTCCAGTAATAATCCTTTGGAGCATGTCTTCACTTTCGTATGCGTAACGACAGAGATGCTGCAATGACAAACCATATTGGTTCATTTTGTGTTCATCATTCAGATCTGTGGGTACCCAACGTGAGCAAACTTTCCGAAAATTCAATTGCTCATTCATTATTCTGTAGGCTAAGTCATATGAACATCCGATTGCACTTGCTACACTGTCTGTCGTTACTCGTCTAATCAGCTCTGATAATCTCATTCACACGTTTCACAGTCGCTTCTGTTGCAATTTGAAGAGGACGGCCAAGTCGGAGTTTGTCAACAATTTCGGCGCATCCCTGAGAAAATTCTTTTACCCAGTTATAGACCGCTTTACGTGATAAATACTTTTCAGCATAAACTGTAATCTTTTCCTTATGAATGTCATTTAGCCCACAAAAATCGCACTACACTTCTCTGTTCTTCTTTGGTACACACTAACAGTTGGGTAGCCATTTTGTTATTGCTTTGCGCATGCGCACGTAACTCCCAGCGCCCCCTACATACAACTGTTATAAAGTTGGATGATGGTACTATCTAAGGATATATTTAAATACTACATGATAACTGCCACTGGTAAAATATTTAAATGTGCGAGTTACTTAGTGACTTCCTCTCGTACTAAACGAAAAGAGCAAACACAGAACATAAAACTAAACAAGTTTCTTTGACCTTTTTTCTAAGTGGACGCAAGATACTATAATGAAACACAGTATTCTTTATGTGGCTTCAGTCCTGATTATGAATACTTGCACGCCATCTAAAATGTTTGGTCACTTTCTTTGGTAAAATATTTACAGAAGCACGGTATATGGGAGTGGTGCACAATAAGTTTGTTTTTTTTTCCACTGGGAAAAAAGTCTCTTGGCTTTTAAAACGAAATTTGTGAGCATGACCGGGACAAAAGGTTCACAACAGTAGCGACGTAGATTTTAAATAATTAAAAAGAAAATTCTCTTCAAGTACTGAGCCAGGTCCCCTGGGGGTGTATGTAATTCAGCCTCGTGACACCTGCTCCATCGCTGCTGTGTAGCCAGTGACGATGTTATTAGATAAATGGCTGAAAACCTAATACAGAGAGTCAGTTTCAAATATATTTAACACCTGAATGAAGCAGAATCACACAGAGACCACGTTTGTGATATATTCACTGTGCCTACTTATAAGTGTATGACTGAGGTCCTTTGCAGCTAAGTGGAGTAGATTGACTCTCGCCGTTGAGACGCACAGCACATCTCGGAAAACATATTGGTTATTTTTTTCCTTTTACAAACATGATAACGCTACAGAAATCATTTCAGAACTGACTGTAGTCTATTCAAAGGTAAAAAAAAAGAAGATTACTAGATTAGTCCAATATTCATGAAATTTAATCAAGTACAGTGGTACATCCATTTACGTCATGAATCTGTTCCTGATCCTTGGACTTATACCAGATTGGACGTATACCAAACGAACTTTTCCAATAAGAAATAAAGGGAAAATAATGAATCCGTTCTCACAAAAAAAATAATATTGTTATTATTATAACACTGTTTAATACTACCTGATGGCAAAACCAAGAATCAAATAGATTACAATTTAGTGCAAAGAAAGTGGAGATCAAGTATAACATCAGCAAAAACTTTACCAGGTGCTGATTGTGACACGGACCATGAGTTATTAATAGCAGACATGAAGAAGGTTATGAAATTGGAGGTTATGAAATGCCAGGGATTAGATATCATAATGACACAGTATTACTGTCCACGACACAAAAAGGATTGGAAAAACCTCTATCTTAATGCGAAGAAAACTAAATTGTTGACAACTGACAAAACAGACAAGGCAGCTGATATATGTATCAATGAGGAAAAACTGGAAGAAGTGGAGAGTTTTGAATATCTTGGATCACTGCTAACTAATAATGGAGATACAATGAGGGAAATTAAAAGGAGGACATCAGTTGCTCTTCAGAAAGTAAAACAAATAAAGAATCTGTAGAGAGGAACAAACAGAACCACAAAAATAAGATTTTTAAGGGCATGCGTTTTTCCCATCGCAACATATGACTATGAGACCTGGACACTTAACAAAACAGCTGAGAAACACATAATGCCTTTGAATGTAAATGCTGCTACAGAAGAGTTCTTCAAATATCATTGACGCAGAAAAGAACAAATATATCCATACTAAAAAAAGTAAGGATAGTCCCATAGCAAATGCCGTAGGGGGTGAAGCGTTAGAGACATTATGCTGGGTCATCAGCGTATGGGGTGGGGTGACCGGTTCCTTTCCTTCCCAGATTTTCTCTGGTACCCATTTTGCGAGGCTGGGTCGGCCTCGGGGCCGTATTGGTCGGAAAAAGGAAGTCCCGCTCAGCTGGGGATTCGAACCCTCGACCATTTGGTTGCTAGACGAGTGCTCTAACCACTACGCTAGCCGGCCCCTATATCCATACTACAAGAATTTAATATTGAAGAAGGCTGGCTACTAAAGAGGATTAAAGAGAGAAAACTTAAATATTTTGGACACATTAAACGTCATGATAATCTAGAGAAAACCGTCTTGGAAGGATACATAATGGGATAAAGAAAGAGAGGAAGACCAAAGCGAAGATGGCTGCAAGACATCGTTGATGATCTGCAAATGGATGCATCAGCAGCAGGCCATCTTGCTCACAACCGAGAGGCCTACAGGAGTGCTGTTAGGGAGGCAAAGTTCCGCAAGAGGCATGCTAATGAATGAATGAATGTTTAATACTAAAATACAAATGGAGTGGGTGAAATATGTACTGTACATAAATGAAAATTAACCAAATTTATTTATCTCTTTTTCTGTCAGGACCTGGTTGAGGACCTTTACTAAAAATCTGTCCAAAGAACTTTGCTTCTGCCTTCTCCTCAGGATGTTTCGAAAATGTGACATTGTTTGGTCATTCCAGACTCCGTCGTTCTCGGCCTGCGGTATGCTATAGCCAAGTCACGGACACGCAAGCCATCTTCATACTTTTCAACAGTCTCTTTTTTTTCACTTCCATGGTGATCCTAACCATTTTCTTCGTTGCTTGACTCTTCTCATTAACTTTCTTAAAACTCTCTGTTAACGAATTTACAAAAAATGTATGCAAAAAAAAAATAAAAATCACGTGAGAATTCAGAGTTATAGCGCGGGTTGTTTACTGAATAGTAGCAACAGGCGTGCTGACGCTCATGGGGTGTCGTAGCATTGTCTGGAAAGAGGTAAACAATGCTAGTGGGCGCAGTCGTGACTCATCCAACTCGAGTCGTGCTCCAAACAAATATCGTACACCAAACAAAATTTTTTCGCGTCCAAACGGGACGTATATCAAGTTGGACTTATTTTAAATCGTGCGTATACCGAGGTACCACTGTAGTTTGGCCTTGTTTACAGAAACACTTCGGAGAAGTGTGGATCGTCCACTTATAGAGAAGAGACACTTCTTTCTTCTTCCTGAGTTTACCAGATAAACAGGAACATTTTTCTTGCAAATACCGCTAATTTTCGGGTCTTTTTCTCGGCAGGTAGTACTCATTTTTTTTTTTTTTTTCTGCAGAGGTCATGAATGTTCAGATTGTTTCCGTTACACCAGAAAATGTTGAGATTGCCTTCTTCATGGCACTGATGTTGAGATTTTGTCCGTACCGACAGAGATAATGAAAGTAAGCATTCCGTCACCGGACTACAAAGATGTTTTTTTTAAAAAATGGTTGTTCAGTTGATTTTAGAAGTGACTGTCACTGTTAGAAAACAAGATATTTAGGTGTGTCTCTATATTCATATAAAACGAGATTAATGGACATTTCCCCGTAAGAAACTGCCGCTGAAACTAAGACAATCTTGTATTTGATGGATCTAGTTGTTAAAACCTGTTAGTGATAAGACGAACGTTTGCTGAAAGGCCCTCAGTACATCAGTTCTAACAGTGAATAAGTTTCACCATCAACCAGTAGTTTTAAAAATCGGCCCTCTAAAGAAGCTAGCAGCAGGTCAGCTGCACAAATCACCGAGAGCTGATGGTGCTATAAGGATACCGCGCTCGATGGCAGGTTAGGCTTCCAAACTTCGGCCGGAAAGCGGAACACAATGCCATGTCATTTTCACCTGCATATAAAAGCGAAACACAACGCCATGTCATTTTCACCTGCATATAAAAGCGAAACACAACGTCATGTCATTTTCACCTGCATATAAAAGCGAAACACAACGCCATGTCATTTTCACCTGCATATAAAAGCGAAACACAACGCCATGTCATTTTCACCTGCATATAAAAGCGAAACACAACGCCATGTCATTTTCACCTGCATATAAAAGCGAAACACAACGTCATGTCATTTTCACCTGCATATAAAAGCGTACTAACATGTTTTAAACGCGCATTAGACTGAATTTTTCATATTTAGAAACATCGCGAGGTAAAATGGTGCCGGACGGCCGTCTCTTTGATGCTGAGCAGGTCACGCGGAAAGAATGAAACATGCGCAGAATACGTGAAATATGGATATAACGGGGAAAACCGACGCTTAAGCCCAGCGTAAAAAAACAAAACAAAACAAGATACGTGTGTAGCTTCGGTTGTCAAACAGGCCCAGGGGACAGATAATAAAAGTTTTTACCTTTACACAAAATGACAAACAAAAATCCTTAAGACAGTGAAAAAAAAAACAGATTTGCTTTCCAGCCTGTCTGTTGACACCCCTAATGCAGCTTCCCATCAAAGTCCAGATAGATGTGCCTCGGCCTGCCATTCCGAACTAAAGACAGAGAAGTAAGTTCAATGCCATGAAAGCATACTGCGGACCCAGCGTCAGTCCCGTATTTCCAGGACTTTCAACACGTGAAGGTGTGATATGGTCAGTATCACGCCTGGCCGCATTTACCTTCCCAAATTTCTCTGGTACCCATTTTTAGAGGCTGGGTGGACCCTAGGGCCTTTTTTGGTTTGATGGTACCACTTCTGGGACTTTACCGCTGGGTTAGCAAACCGGTCGTCTACCACTCAGCCAAACAGCCCCCCCCCCAAAAAAAAAACAAAAAACTTTCCGATTCTAAAGAAATTTAAAAAAAGAATTAGTACAGGGACAATCACAACAGTCCTCTACTAAGAGATTAAGAAAGAAAAGCCCCCCCCCCCCACCGGCTCAGCTGCCCGCCATGGACAGGGAAAAAAGGCCAAAAACGGGGGGGGGGGGAAGATAAATAAAAAAGACCAATATTTTTGTGATTGTGCTTTCAGTGAGAGGGGCGCGCGCGCACGTGTGTGTGCCCCCCCTCACAACCCACAACCAAAGTGTGGCTAAAAGCACTTTAATTTGTAAATCCTTAAAAAAAAGCCACTTTACTTATACAACAATGTCATTTTTTTCACACTGAAGATCAAAATGGACGTGGCGATTGCAGTACGTATTACAAGACAAACAAGACACTTTCGTTCAGAGATTATAGTCAGGATAATAAAGTTATATTTTTACAAGTTTGACATAAAAAAATCTGTATGTATATTTCTCTGTACGTGTTTTTCTGGATACGTTATTCAGTGTGACATTTGTAAATTCATGACAACAAAGGAACAACTGCGATGTACAGTAAGTTCATTCTTAAAGAAATAATAATAATAATAATACTAAAATGCGTTTATGCTGGAAAATTGCATTGTATATTACAAAGTATAAAGCTGTTTTTGGTAAACAGAAAACACTCACCTACTTTGCTTGGTAAAGCTCGCAGATAGAAAACACTCACCTAATTTGCTAAGTAAAGCCCATAGATACAAAAACACTTACCTACTTCGTTAAGTAAAGCCTATTTTGTGTAAAGAAACAGTCGATTACTAGTTTTTTTTTTTAAAATTCGCCGTGACTCACGGAATGTAAAAAGTCACGCGTACCTGCAGTAGGAACGTAATGGGAACCTAATAGCACACATACACACACACAGAGGTTGGGATTTTTAGGCAGATTACGTCTACTCGAAGAAACAAATCTTGTGTCCTCATGAAGACAGGCCCCAGCTTATAAAGAAAGTATTGGACCTTCGAACGCAGTACTTTTGTTTATGGCGCACCCGTGGTCACCTATTTAAGATACCGTATTTTGCTATTATCCATGATTTGCAGTAATAAGATTCCTCACCTGCATGTAGCAACGCATTCATCCTCTCTAATTTAACTCCCAGGTTTGTTTGTTTGTTTTCTCTCTCTCTCTCTACTTTCATGAGTTACTGACGACGTCTTGCGAAACATTTTGTCCTGGCTGACGTCCGCAAGAGAACGCGGGCAACGCTGCGGCCCCCCTCGCTTTGGCCGTCATATGCGCGAGGGCTAATCCTCGACTCCACGGCCCGTGGACGGGGTGGTTACGCACATATGAAAAATTAGGCCAATTTACGCCGGGGTCAGTGCAGTGTTTCAGATTTAGACACCAGCCCACAAAGAGCAAGACAACCTGCTGCCCACCATTCGCAGTGACGTAAAGTTGTTAAATTTCTACGTATTTTCAATCCATTGTTCCGAGGTAGTCGATGTGACAGATTATCAGATGTCACATGCGTCTTCTCCACCCACACTGAGCTAGGTATCGACTCTTTATGGACACAGATTTCACCTGTAACCATTCGGTAGTCATCATCGACCACGATTTTGATAATGACAACAAAATTTGGCTGAAACAAAGAGAAGTTTGGACTTTGTCTAGTAAAGAATGAATGAATGAATGAATAATCTTTATTTTTCAAGGGTAAAGAATTGGGCACGCAGGCACGTCTTACATTCTACCAGAGGTAGAGGATAGTTTGGAGCACGTTATGTAAAGCTGCAAGGAACTGAAAAGGAGTATGGACTTCGTCATGTAAGCATGCTAGGAACTGAAAGGAAGTTTGGACTTTGTCAGATGATGCAGCAGTGAAGTGAAAGAAATTTTGGACCATAGCTAGCAAAGATAATAGGAACTGAAAAGAAATTTGGACTACATTAAGTAAAACAAAACAAAACAAAAACTGAAGAGAAGTTTGGACTTCGTCATGTTAAACGGAAAAGAACCGAAGAGAAGTTTGGACTTCGTCATGTTAAACGGAAAAGAACCGAAGAGAAGTTTGGACTTCGTCATATTAAGCGGCAGAGAAGTGAAGAGAAGTTTGGACTTTGTGATGTTAAGCGGCAAATAACCGAAGGGAAGTTTGGACTTCGTCATGTTAAGCGGCAGAGAAGTGAAGAGAAGTTTGGACTTTGTGATGTTAAGCGGCAAAGAACCGAAGAGAAGTTTGGACTGTGTCATGTTAAGCGGAAGAGAAGTGAAGAGAAGTGTGGACTTCATCATGTTAAGCGGAAGAGAAGTGAAGAGAAGTTTGGACTTCATCATGTTAAGCGGAAGAGAAGTGAAGAGAAGTTTGGACTTCATCATGTTAAGCGGAAGAGAAGTGAAGAGAAGTTTGGACTTCATCATGTTAAGCGGAAGAGAAGTGAAGAGAAGTTTGGACTTCATCATGTTAAGCGGAAGAGAAGTGAAGAGAAGTTTAGACTTCATCATGTTAAGCGCCAAAGAACCGAAGAGAAGTTGGATTTCGTCAAGTTAAGCGGCATAGAAGTGAAGAGAAGTGTGGGTTTTGTCACGTAAAACAAGAAAGAACTAAAACGAGGTTTAAACGTCCTCACGTAGAGCCAGGCCCGGTGATGGAATGGGTTCAGCAAGTTTAACTCTTCGGGGCAGCTCCTGCCGTTTTAAGGGAGACCCCAGAAAACTTGGGGCGGGGGCTGTAGGTGATGAAAACAATAATGGCTAATCAGTTGTGTAAGCGGGTTGGGAGGGGGGAGGTTAGTTTTACAGCACTTTACAAATACCTCTCGGGGACCCTACATAGAGCAGCAGGAATAGAGAGTAGGAAATGCTATGAGAAAATAACATCCAGTACCAGGCAGGCAGTGGAAGATCAACACTCACATACCCTTGACAGCCATGGCCCTCGTCGCGTTGGACGTTTTAAAGGCTGAACCCCCCCCCCCACCTTTTTTTTTCAAAAGAAAGTGGCTGGAGGATACTTCTCTTTGGAAATAAGAAAAGCTGTGTGGTTGTCTCACCCTCTAGGTCTAAGATTTTCTTTTTGCGTTCTGTTGTCACTCAAAGTGTGTGGTTATTGTTGTCTAGAATCCTTATTCTCATCTTAAAACGCGCTGTCCTTGAAGAAGTGTTGTGGCATTGCCGAGACGCGCTGTCCTTGAAGAAGTATTGCAACATTTCCGAGACGCGCTGTCCATGAAGAAGTATTGCAACATTTCCGAGATGCGCTGTCCATGAAGAAGTATTGCAACATTTCCGAGACGCGCTGTCCATGAAGAAGTATTGCAACATTTCCGAGACGCGCTGTCCATGAAGAAGTATTGCAACATTTCCGAGACGCGCTGTCCATGAAGAAGTATTGCAACATTTCCGAGATGCGCTGTCCATGAAGAAGTATTGCAACATTTCCGAGACGCGCTGTCCATGAAGAAGTATTGCGACATTTCCGAGACGCGCTGTCCATGAAGAAGTATTGCAACATTTCTGAGATGCGCTGTCCATGAAGAAGTGTTGTAAAATTTCCTAGACACCCAGGGTGAATTTTCGGACGGGGCCCGGAAGTGTTTTGTCTCATATTAAACATTGACACCCACAGTTGGTGTGATTCTAAATACTAGTATTAGCTCATGCGAGGTGGTCTCTTCTTCTTCTTCTTCTTCGTTCACTTCTACCACCAAAAACCGCACTGTGAACCTACTGAATTCACGCATGTGGTCCTCGTTAGGTCCCGTGGTCTCCTGTGTGGTCCAAAATAGACCACACGAGATCCACGAAAAGACCACAAGGGGTTCAGAGTATCACAGTGCTTTAGCCTGTATTCTTGGTGGGTCTCAGAAGCGGGATTGCGTGACACCGTGGTTTTCATTGCACCAGTTTAGTCTAGGGTTGGACTTTCTCACCAGAAGACCTCGACGTGTTTAGGATATCAGTGCATCCCCGCTGGGTGAGAGGCGGTAGCCCACCCAGGCCAGAGTTGGACTTTCTCACCGGAAAACCTCGACGTGTTTTGAGATACCCGTGTATCACCGCCGGGTGAGAGGTGGTTGCCCATCCAGTCCAGGGTTGGACTTTCTCACCGGAAAACCTCAGCTTGATTAGGATACGCAGACATCCCCGCCGGGTGAGAGGTGGTTGCCTATCTAGACTTCCCTGGTCCAGTGTCTCCGACTTCAGCATTTTGCGGTCGTGGCCGCTACCCTTCCTAGTTGTGACCAGGATGGAGCTTTTGTCCAGGAGGACGAATCCTCGCCACTAGTGACTTCTACCCCTGGGTTGAGCCGGTTTAGGCATTTCCCAGTATGGGCGTGTTTGGGAGGGGACCGACCTCTAGGGCAGAGGTACCGTGACATGCATACCCTTCAAGATTCGCCCCTGGTATGAGCCGGTTTAGGAAAATTCACCAGTATGGGTGTTTATCAGGCGTTACCGACCTCTAGAGCGGAGGTGGCATGACATGTCTAGCCATCGAGTTCCACCCCTGGTGTGTGCCGGTTTAGGCATATTTCACCAGTGTAGGTGTATTTCGGACGTGGGCGGCCTCTAGAGCAGAGGTGCCGTGGTATAGCTCCCGTAGCGATACTACTGAACATACCGGTTAAACTTCACTTTCCACCACCTTTTCCCATCGGCGCTGCACAGCAACCTTTATTTCTTTTCCGCATTTACTTCCTTAACCGGGAGGAGCTTCACTCCACGCGCGGCATTTGAAGAGTCTCGCCAGCAGTGTCTTAACCTCTGGGACAAGCCGGTTCATGCATTCCACCCGATATGACTGCACTCAGGACGTGGCCGACCTCCAGACCAGAGGTGCCGTGATTTGACTGTTTGCTTCGTTTTATCCTTTCTACCACCTTTTCCGCAGTGATGCTGCGCGGCAACCTCATTTGCAAATTTCTTCATTGGCCAGGAAGAGCGCCGCTCCACGCACGGCAGCTGAAGATCTCGCCAGCAGCGGCAGATGAGCTACCAAACGTGCCACTCATCTACCCTAAGTAACTGGTTTCAGGCGCCAGATATTCGCCCTCGCCCCTTCTCCTGTCAGTTTAAACAGTTCTGCCACGAGAAGGCCAGGAGCTGGACTTGACTGCCAGAGGCTGTTTGTGGCGCGTTTGCAGTCCTTAGAACCGCGAGGTGGTCTGAATCGAAACGACTGATTTGACTGGCCAGTCTCTGATTAGACACACTAGACCTCAAGTAGTGAAAGATAGCCGGTCACGTCTTGGGGCAGTTTTACAAGGTGGGATTTGGGAGGGGTGTGGTTGATTAACAAAACTTGCGAGATTGAAAAGGAGTTAGCCAAAACCACTGTCACCCAGATCATCAGCAGTGTCGTCGCGTAGAGTTAGAAGTCGGTGTACAGTTGTTGTGATTTGTATTCCTACGTTTGCTGCTAATGATGCAGACTTCAGCCTGTTACTTTGAATAATGTCCCCTGTCGCTTGTCGGCCCGAGCGTAAATAAACGATTATGATGCACAAGCTAGTCGTCGTGGTATTACCAGAAGTCTGACGAAACTGTTAGAAAGAGTGGGGTACAGAAAGTGGATATATTCCTAACAAAGTTCACGTGAAAATGAGAAAAACGAACAATAAAGTAAAATATTTGATATATTTGGCGGCCTGGTTGACTGAGCTCGGTCTGCTAATTAGTTCGGTTCACGTCCCAGCAGTGGGGATTATTTATTTATTTCTTTGTCTGGTAGCACTACACCAAGAAAGCACCCGGGTCCACCCAGCCTCTAAACATGGGTACCAGAGAAACCTGGGAAGGTAAGGAGGCCAGGCGTGATACTGGCCACATCAAACTTTCATGTGCCGAAAGTCATGGAAAATACGGGCCTGATACCGTATCCCCAATATGCCTTAATGGCATGAGAACAGGGCTTTTTACTTTTACTTATATATGTATATATACCGACTGTGCAAAGGAAGTTTCTTAGATTATTCACAGTAGATTATATTACAGTGTTACCATGGACCGAAGACTACTATGCACCATTCGTGATTAAGATATCACACATACTGAAGAGTATGGACATGTATGAAGCGCAATGTCTGATGGAAAATTGTGCATAAAAAAGGGAGAAGGAAGGAGTTTGGCCAAATAGAGGGGGTGGGAGAGGAGGAAGCACAGATAAAGCCTAGATTACCTCAACAAGTCATGTCTGATTTATAAAATCCTGTGTTCCAGACACTTTCCCTTGACGAGATATACACGTATGTAGCTTGTACAGGTGCCTCTCTAGAGATATGCTCTGGAGCTTATTTCGACTTGTAAATGGATAAAGGGGTTCGCTGCAGTGAAGCTGTTCGGTTTCGTTCCTTATTGATCCCAAGTTTTCGTTTTCTGCACCAAAAGCCTTGAAGCTCGGGAATCGGGTCTTGGAGGGAGCAGTATACAGCTTCGTTCATTTGCGCTGTATACATGGATTGTGGGGCTTTTAAAGATTAACTAATCGATTAGTAGAGAAAAAAAAGTTTTTTTTTGAAGCATTAGTTTGTTTTGTTCAATTTCTTTTTTCTAAACCATGAGATAAGCTACTGAGAGCTTACCTTGTCCACAAGCACGCCTCATTTTTCTGTGATTAAAGAAACTGAGGGACTCCATTGTAATACACTACAAGAACTTAATATTGAAGAGGGGTGGTTAGTAAAGAAGATTAAACAGAAAAAAAATTTAAGTTTTTCAGACAAATTAAACTTCATGAGAGTTTGGAGAAGACAGTCTTTGAAGGGTACATAATGGGTACAAGAAAGAAAGGAAGACCAGTGTGGAAAGTGGCAACAAGCCATTGTTGATGATTTTCGAATGGAGGCATCAGCAGCAGGCCATCTTGCTTACAACCGAGAGGCCTTCAAGAGAGTTGTTAGGGAGGCAGAGTTCTGCAAGGGATATGCTAACGAATGAATGAATGAGTGAATACCGTTACATGTTACATAGTCTAGGACAGTGGTTCCCAGTCAACAAAAGTCTGCAGACCCCCTGCTGTTTCAAAATCCAGGCCACGGATTCCCTATGCTTTGAAAGTTTCTTATATTTGTATGCTAGCTATATGCTTTAAATGCTAAAGTTCAGCAAATTTGAGTAACCGTTAATGAGTACACGCTACACTACATTAAAACATACACTGCGGACATGCATTGGCCGAAATACCGGTTGTTAAACATTTCACATATAAGGACTGTGAGCTTTTGTCACTGACACCCCCCCCCCCCCCCCAACATCATGTCCCACGAACCGCCAGTTGAGCACCACTGGTCTAAGAGAAATGCAAACGAGCTTTTTTTTTTTTTAAACTCTTTGCTCCAAAATAGCACTGGCAGGGTTAACAGATCTTGCACATTTATGTAAACCAATGCTTAGAGTGATTTTTACGCAAGTGAAAAGTATCACAATTCCAGAAAAAAAAGCCAGTCCATGGTTTTAGAATCTTAGAGTAACTTCTTTCTTGCAAAATTTCTAATCAAAATATATTCTGGCAGAGCAGGGAAAACTCCTACCTGTGAGGAGTGGAGGAAGTTAAGTGAGCACAGCTCAGAGAGTCAAGCTGTCGGCGGAGAGTTCGCAGAATGGGTTTTGAAAGAATAAAAATCAGTTTTGTTTCCACTGCTTTCATCGCTCTACGATATAAATAGTTTTGGAAATGCAGGAAGAAAGTGCTTTGATCTAACGATAATCCCTACAGGTAATTCAGGAATCGGTGTTTTTTTTTTAAAAATTTAACTTTGTTAGCAAACTTTGTTAGCAACATACGGAAGTTTTCGGGAATGTTTACATTAACAATTTAACAGTAATACTCGCAGGGAAAGGCGAGACTTGAGTACAGCTCAGTTAATCGAGCGCAATGAATAGGGTTAATTCTAAAGGTAGACAAGCACTTTAGAAGTAAGGAATATAAAATAGTAGGACAATGAACAGGTCTGTAACTCAGGACTCCGCTAGGACGAGAAACCGCCTAGCCACGAGAAGCCAGCACACTTAACTACTCGACCACGAAACAAATATTCTGACCTATTCCACAAAGAAGCACACTCGTATTCTGAACTACTCGGCCACGAAGCAAACATTCTGAACTATTTGGCCGCGAAACAAATATTCTGAACTACTCGGCCACGAAGCACGTGTTCTGAATTACTCGACTACGAAACATATATTTTGAACTACTCGACCACGTAGCATATATTCTGAACTACTCGACCACGAATCAGTTTTCTGAACTACTCGACCACGAAGTACATATTCTGAATTACTCGACCACGAATCACATATTCTGAACTACTCAATCACAAAGCACATATTCTGAAGTACTCGACCACGAATCACATCTTCTGAAGTACTCGATCACGAAGCACATATTCTGAACTGCTAGGCCAGGAGGCGCATATTCTGAACTACTCGACGACGAAGCACATATTCTGAACTACTCAGTCACGAAGCGCATATTCTGAACTACTCGACCACTAATTAGTCTTCTGAATTACTCGACCATGAATCACATATTCTGAACTACTTGGCCACGAACCATATTTTCTGAACTGCTCGATCACGAAGCACATATTCTGAACTACTAGGCCAGGAGGCGCATATTCTGAACTACTCGGCAACGAAGCACATATTCAGAACTACTCGACCACGAATCACATCTTCTGAAGTACTCGACCATGAAGCACATATTCTGAACTACTCGACGACGAAACACATATTCTGAACTACTCGACCACGAATCACATCTTCTAAAGTACTCGACGACGAAGCACATATTCTGAAGTACTCGCCCACAAATCACATCTTCTAAAGTACTCGACCACGGAGCACATATTGTGCTCTAGTAATTAGATAGCAGTGCTTACGTTTTCGGTAGATGAGTTCCAGGCAAAGATAACCATCTTGCTCGATGGGAAATAGATAACCATCTCTTTTTTTTCCGTGCTCATTAGCACTTGTGAGGGCTGAGCTGTTTAAACCAAGTAATTGCTTTATTTTTGTTTGGATTGTTTAGTTCATTATGATATAATCTGAACAAGCTTGAAACGTGTTTACTGAGTGCAGATGTTAGTGTGCATGTTTATATTTGGGACTGACTGAGATGAAATAAAGATTTACAGCAATTTGTTTATTTTTTTGCGATATTAAACTTGTTTTATCTATTCTGAGGTTGAGTCAGAAAGTTTTTTTTCATACTTTTTTTTTCTCTTGATTTGCGGTTACCTTTTGAATCGCCTTCGTATTTTCGCTGTTTACAGTATGACTTCCGACTTTAAGAATTAAGTGCCTTACAGAGATTTCTGATTCGTGAATCGAAAATTGAAAGCCAGAAAAGCTGCTTTTAAAATTTCTTTTCACGTTTTTGTCAGAGTGATCAGAATAGTTGATTAATTAACGATGAAACATCGGTAGCGTCCACGGCTTTACATTCATGGCGTGGCTTCTTTACAAGTACAGCCATCTAGAGGATTCCTCAGGAAATTCCATTAGCCAGTCTAAATCAGTTTAGAAGCCTTAGCAGGGTCTGTGTGTGGAGTCCATTGTTTTCTTTTGCCAGAATGTAGTAAAGTTCCCATCTCTTCTCTTCTGCATTGACAAGGCTATATCTGTCTATTATTGTCCAGTATACCTACCTCGTGTGTGCCATATATTTTGATGCATTATGACCCGTGGATAAATGCGATTCTTTCACCTCACTCACCGTCACAGACTTTGTGTACTAGGGACGGACATTCTCTTGGTTGAGATGTTCCCACTTCACTCACCGTCACAGACTTTGTGTACTAGGAACGGGCATTCTCTTAGCTGAAATGTTCTCACTTCACTCAGATAGTTTTCCCTCTCCCCCAGAAACATTTGCTGCACTTGTGGCCACGGCGATATTGAAGAAGAGCGGTATCAGCTTTCTTATTGTGCACTCATGACACTAAAGGCAGTGAAACGGCACCAAATGAAGAAGTACGCTGTACAACCAGATCGCAACATTCAGACATCAGTCATGGCAATAGACAGGGAATAAGAGATGGCCTGACGCAGCTGTCGGTATCAAACAGCCCAGGCAGGAATCATCATGGCAACTGTCAAGAAGTAAGAGATGATTAAACACAGATTTCAGTGTCAAATAGCCCAGGCAGGAATCATAATGGCAACTGTCAAGAAGTAAGAGATGATTAAACACAGATTCCAGTGTGACATAGCCCAGGCAGGAATAGTCATGGCAACTGTCAATAAGTAAGAGATGATTAAACACAGATTCCAGTGTCAAGCAGCCCAGGCAGGAATAATCATGGAAATATTCAAGAAGTAAGAGATGATTAAACACAGATTTCAACATCAAGCAACACAGTTGAAGTCATTCTTCAGACAATAATGAAGACTTCGCCATGATCATATAAACGATCTTTCATTCACACAGACTCACGATTCACTATAGACAAGAAGAGCAGCATCAGTATGAACAAATAGCAGGACAAAAAAGGGTAGATCGTTAGGATGCAGACATACTCGATCATAGTAACTACCAAGATTACCCTCCTTCTCCTCAGTTAAAAAAGTGTGACCTATTCTGACCCAACGCGCTGATATCCAAGAACATTATGATGCCGTAGCCTACTTGTAATCTAGTCATTTTGTATTTTGGGTTGCTCTTAAAAATATTCAATACAAATTTACTAATAAAACCTATACCTTAGATTCAGCTCCGCCGTCTGTACCACTTGTATTGACAACAGAATCAACTCCAACGGGGGGGGGGGGGGGGGGGGGGGGGGGGGGGGGTGCAGCGTTCTAGCAACGAGAAAACAGCGCATTAATAAACCTGGCTATCTCTCACTCCATTAGCTGAGTGGTTACGCGCTCGGTTTACTAATCCCGTGGTACCGGGTTCAGTCCCAGTAGTGGGATTTTTTTTCTGGTACACACCAAAAAAGGCCCCGGGATTCACCCAGCCTCTAAAAATGGGTACCAGAGAAATCGGGGGGGGGGGGAGGAAGCGGCCAGGCGTGATACTGACCACATCACACTTTCATGTGCCGAAGGTCATGGAAAATACGGGCCTAACACCGTATTCCCCAATATGCCTTAATGGTATGGAAACGGGAATTTTACCTTTTACCTATCTTTCGCCCCTAAAACAAGGTGTTTGATACTGAAGCCCATCAGTGCCTGTTGTAAAGGGGGGCGGAACAGTGAAGTTTATTAATGTTCTGTTCTCTCGTGAGACACAAGTCTCACTGGAAATGGCAATCTCTTAAAGTTAAATGAATGAGTGGTATCCATGGGATAAAAACTGCTTCACCTTCTCTCTGCCCTGTTAAGAGAGTCGCATCAACTACATTGCCCAGCATCCTCTTTACATACAGCCTTGTGCCGTTGCAAAGTTTTGGCGGGTCGAGGTTCAGTAATATAATAATTGGAGATCCCACCCTAATTTTCACCCTCTGTCACACCCCCCCATGCCGATAGGGACTGAACTTGGACGTAAATGGCATCGGGAGTGTCACTACTCATCTCAGCGACCCCGAAAACTATGGAATCGACACTAATATCTGTCGTTTTCGATTACATTTACATCTCACCCCAACCCCTCTCTCACTCCCCCATGTCGATGGGGGCTGAACGTGGACTTAAACTGCATTAGGAGTGACACTATATGTCTCAGCGACCCCGAAAACTATGGATTCGACTCAAATATCGGCCGTTTTCTATTAATTTTACATGTCTAATATTATATGGAAATAAAAAAAACTAAGCATAAATATGAAAATCAGGATATTTAAGAGTAATGTTCTAAGTGTACTACTCTATGGAAGTGAATGCTGGAAAATCACCAAAACCATAGAAAACAAGTTGAATTCTTTCCAGACTAAATGTTTACGAAGAATTAGACAAATATTTTGGCCAAACACCATAAGAAATAACATCTTATTGGCAGAAATGCAGATGAAGCCACTGACAACAGTTATTGAGGAAAGACGCTGACGATGGTTGGGACATGTGCTCCGAATGACTGACAACTCACTACCAAAAATAGCACTAAGATGGACACCACAGGGGAGCAGAAGTAAGGGTAGACCAAAAGAGACATGGAGAAGAACAACAGAAAGGATGTTGAGCAATAGAGGGCTCACCTGGGCAAGAGCAGAAAAAAAGGCGTAGGACAGGCATGTGTGGAAAACCCTTGCGGAAGTCCCATGTGCCTTGGGCACTTAAGGTTCAGAGAGAGAGAGAGAGAGATTATATATATATATAATTTGCTGTACTGAATAGCGTTGACGATCATGCTCCTCCATCTTGCGCGGCCCTTGGTGTTTCCTATTAACTCAGATGCTTTTCGTTTTCTATGCCACATCGTTAGTCCACTGAGATATTTTCATCTTGCCATTTCTTATTTATCTTTTAACATGAATTTTCCGGCTGTGAGTAGGTTCTCCAACGTCTCGCGTCTTAGCACATGTCCGTCTACCCCGAGCATCCAACGAGTGACGGATGGCGGAATGACCTCTTGAGGTCAGCTGTGAATATCTCAATAAAACAGCAGCTGACAAAACAAGTACTCTGCTGCCTTGCGGGTCAGTCTCTTTAAACAAAGGCTAACCGAAAAAAAAAAAACGTATACAAACCGAGGAGGGGGGTTGGGGAGGGGGAGGTTAGGAAGAGGGAGGCAAAGGGAAACCACCGCCCTACCGTCATTTCCATGCCAAATCAAGCCCCGGTGCTTGATATATTAATTTCAGAGGAAAGTAAATATTCTCGTGAACCTGTTTTTTCCCCCTCTCCTTATTATATTAGCGTCAAGATTTAATCTTTTACAGTATTCTCATACGCTGAACCAGACTCAAAACTGGCTGATTCTTCTGCTTGCAAATTGAGCATTATCAGCTTTCTGGTCCCATTATCCCCCATCCGGTTTCGCTGGTTGCCTCCTTTTTTTTTTTTTTTAAAGTAAGTTTTTGATAATGTAAGCCGCTTGCAGTAACCGAAAACCTACAAAAAGTTTCGGTTTTTCTCCTTTAAAATAAAAAAAAAAAACAACCCCAGTCAGTAATTTACTGGTAATTGTCAGTTAACATGATGGGTGGGTCTAACCATATAGCTCTGTGTTCTATTGCTTTACTTGTGTTAGGAGATGGTTATCTGTCTCTCATGCAATGTAAAAACATCGGCAGAATTTTTTGCCGGTATTGAAAACTGATCTTGGGGTTCTAAGTTTCATCAGATTGACTAAAAAATTCTCATCCCCTCATCGTCGCTGCTATTCGTGGAGCTATACCAGAGCTAGGTGGGAGATTGGGGAAACATACAGAATCATAGCTGTCACTAAGGATATGGCCGTTATTCAGCCTTTATCAGATGCTGTGTTCGTATACTCCACCTTTATCAGATGTTGTGTACGTATACTTCACTTTTCACAAATGTTGTGTGCGTATACTCCACCTTTCTCAAATGTTCCTGATGTATTCTCCACCTTTCTCAAATGCTGCATACGTATTCTCCACCTTCTTCAAATGTTGTTTACGTATTCTCTACCTGTCTCGAACGCTGCATGCGTATTCTCAATCTTACTCAAATGCTGCATACATATTCTCTACCTTTCTCAAATGCTACATACGTACTGTCCACCTTTCTCAAATGCTACGTACGTACTGTCCACCTTTCTCAAATGCTACTTACGTACTGTCCACCTTTCTCAAATGCTGCGTACGTACTCTCCGCCTTTTAAAAAAATGCTGCATACGTATTCTCCACCGTTCTCAAATGTTGCTTACCTATTCTCCACCTTTCTCAAATCCTGCATCCGTATTATCCACCTTTATCTGTGGCGTGGAAGATTAGCCATTAAAAAGAAAATGGAAAAAAATGGGACCTTTGATATATTTGAGGCCGTGGATATACAGAAAAATAAGGCGAATTCCATTGGCAGAAAAGAACAAGGAAGTATTAAATCAACTGAAAAGAAAGATAATTTTAAAAAAAACATATGACATTTAAATATTTTGGTCATATCAAGAGGCATAATATAGTAATGAAAATCATATTAGAGGGAAAAGTTGAGTGAAAGAAAGCAATAGGGCAACCAGGACAACATTGATACAGGTGGTTAAACAACATGAAGAGGCGGACAGGATTCAGCTCGTCCGAGCTCACTGTGAGAACAAGGATCAGAGTGCGTTGGAGGACCGTTTGCAAGCCTGTATTTCTGTGGAAGACCGGCTGCAGGGCCTCAAGGTAAGTTTAACTTCTGACATACAATCTATCGACGGGAGACCGGCTGCAGGGTCTCAGGGTAAGTTTAATTTATGACATACAACCTTTCTTTGGAAGACCAGCTGCAGGGTCTCATGGTAAGTTTAACTTCTGACATACAACCTTTCTATGGAAGACCAGCTGCAGGGCCTCAAGGTAAGTTTAACTTCTGACATACAAGCTTTCGACGGGAGACCGGCTGCAGGGCCTCAGGGTAAGTTTAACTTCTAACATACAGTCTTTCTACAGAAGATCGGGTTCAGGGTTTCAAAGTAAGTTTAACTTCTGACATACAACCTTTCGGTGGGAGACCGAGTTCAGGGTCTCAGGGTAAGTTTAACTTCTGACATACGAATCGTGATCAGAGGAAACGTTGATAGCAATGATGCGGACAAACATATCTTTAGTAATTTGTGTAGGAAGGAACAAATAAATGAAATGTTAGATTTTTTTTTAAAGGCATAGGAAAGGAAAAAGAAAGGAAAATATAGGTGAGTCTGCACCAGAACAACGTCGTTAAAGCTGAAAGATTTACTGATGGTATAGTTTTAAGGTATAATCTTATTGAAATCACCGGCTTCTAGATTCAGTAATCAAGGAATTCATGGTGGAATACTGACGTTAATGCACGTTTCCATTGAGACCGTTCTCGGATGGAAAGGCGAAATGAAAGAGTTTTAATATTAGCCTTTAGACACAGAATTGCCAATTGATCAAAGCCAGAAATAGCTTTTAGAAGCTCCAGTCTAATTCACTTCCTCTCGTAGCGTATTAATACTGCACAAATCTTCTGTAGGCGATTTCCAAAGTGAAGTGTTTGTGGCAGGTGTCTTTAAGAGTTTGAAGCGCGCGTTGTAAACGGACCAGTTTAGTATGAGCGTTTCAAGTTAATGCATTTAAAAAGAAATAATGATTAGTTTGAGATATTTATTTGCAAATTGCTTTTGAGAAAAATAATGTACATTAATATTTAAGGCACAGTGTGGAACGGGGATATTGCGTGTTTTGTGTTTTCTGTTTAATTGTTTACCATTCTTATTAATTTTTTAACTTTTTTTAACTTGGGTTTCTATTGTCTTAACCCCCCCCCCCCCCAAGGGCAGAATGTCAAAACTAGCTGTAAGGTATTGATGTTTAGCTAGACAGGCTGGGCAAGCTAGGCAAGATAATACGGTGAACCTCGCCATACCGTGTGATTGTTTTAAGAAAACACGAGTGGACTTTGCCATGAGCTGCCTGGAACAAAATGACTCCGCACAAGCCGCAGCGGTCTTCAGACTCCAGAAACCACCGTGTCAGCGTATTCTCCTGTACAGCGGTGCTTCTCAGTAGTTTGTTGCTCCGTGCACCCTTTTAACCGTATGCCTGAATGCCATCCAAGCCCCCCGTAACCTTTGTGTTTCCCAAGACTGTCTGACCCCAAAGGCTGATTTATGTATAGAAAGATCAATAAACGAACAGTTTAAGTGTGTAAATTTGTGCTTCCAGTCACCCCGTTCCCGAAAACCTAAAAATTCCCACCACAGGAGATGGGGTAAGGAATTCCCAACTGATTGAGAACCCCTGTTGTATCGAGACTTAGGAGCCAAAATCTGGTCGCAGAAAAAACAAATTATGGGTAGAAAATTTGAGGGGAGGAGACGGTGGTTAGGGAGGGGTGGGGTTAGGCACAGATAAGTCTATTTTAACGTTAAGATTCGTGGCGTCAATCCGCCTCTTTGTATAGGTGGTAGAGCTTTTTAAACTGAAAAGCAGAAGAAAATGTGTTCACATTGCGATAAATACGATGGGTGATTGATAAGTTCTCGGCCTAAGGTTCAACGGATTATTTATGGACAACGTTTTTTTGGCTATTTCTCAACATAGTCCCCTTGCAAGTTTATGCACTTAGTCCAGCGATCCTGGAGCATACGGATCCCTTTTTTGTAAAAGTCAGCATCTTGTGCCAGTAGAAAGTGGTCTACAGCATGAATAACGTCATCATCTGAAGCAAATTTGCGAGCACTGAGCTCCTTTTTGAGTTTGGTAAACAAGTAATAGTCCGAAGGGGCCAAATCTGGGGAATAAGGAGGATGTTCAAGAAGCTGGAAGCCGCATTTATGAATGGCAGCCATTGCCACCACCGACTTGTGAACTGAAGAATTGTCTTGCTGAAAGATGACTCCTCTCGTCAATTTCCATCGACGCTTTTCCTTCACTTTGACCGGTGGTTGCTTCACAAGATTAGCGTAATAGGCCCTGTGACCGTTCTGCCCTTTTGAAGATAGTCTACCAATAGCAAACCTTCTGAATCCCAAAAGATGGAAGCCATCACTTTACTTGCAGTCAGAACAACCCTTGCTTTCTTTGGAGGTGAGGATCCATGATGTTTCAACTGCTTTGACTGTTCTTTGGTTTCTGGTTGAAAATGATGAACCCAAGTCTCATCCATAGTCACAAATTGCTGAAGAAACTTTTCAGGATCTGCAGAAAAATGGCTAAGATTGTCTCTTGACATGTTGAGACGCTGTCGTTTGTGATCAGCTCCAAGAAGCTTCGGGACCCATCGTGGAGAGACCTTTGTCATTTGAAGATCTTTGTGAATAACGGCATGAACACGTTCCTGGGAGATGCCCAACTCAGTAGCAATGTACCGCTCAGTTAGTCGTCAATCCTCCATTATCCTGTCATGGATTCTGCCGGTAGTTTCATTGGTGGTTACCGTTCTTGGTCTTCCTGGATGGGGATCATCTTCCAGACTCCATGTTTGAATTGAGCCTACCATTTCTTCACTGTGCTGTAAGAAGGGGCACTCTCCCCTAGAGTCACTGCCATATCCTCATGGATCTCCTTCGATGATACGCCTTTGATGCAGAGGTAGCGAATGACTTCTCGATGAGAAATTTTATCCACTGTATCCATTTCTGCTACTCCTTACCATTTCAGTAGCCTGTAAAAAAATTGGTTGCAGTTAATTTCTTGAAACTTGGTGTTTAATCTGACATTAACCTGGTCTACAAGAGCACCTAATATCAAATGTGTGTTTCAAGTATGTGTACCTTAGGCCGAGAACTTATCAATCACCCCTCGTATTTGCATCACAACAAGTCTCTACGGTTGTCGCAAAGTGGACCCATGGCCTGCAGGTGCTCAGAAAAAAGGAGCAGGTCCTTTGGAAAGCCACGTTATGGTTAAGCAGAGTAATCAACCAATGGAAACATTTGTAACGCCCTGGCCATTGTATATGCCAATAGAATCAATTGTAATGTTTTTTTTTAAATCATGCCGGGAAAAATAGACATGGAAGATGCCTTTGTTCTGTCTCTCGAGTCCCCTGCGGTTGCCTGTTCCATTTTTAAAATCATTATTAAACAACATGGGGTATCTGAGCTTCTTTTATAGAACTGTAGCACTGTAGAAAGTGGCAGCAAATTCCAGTGAAAGAAGGATGCAGTTAGTGTATCACAGCGTTGTAAAGGGAAAGAGACGGTATATTCAATCAAAACGGAATGACTAATCAGTGAAACAGTACATAGCACCTTAAACAAGTTCCTCTCGCTCAGAGACCCAGGTGACTCCTTTGTCTTTTAGAGACCGCCGTAGGGAAAAACGATTCAGTTTAAAAGAAAAATATCAGAAGATATAGAGTTAAAAAGCTTCAAATTAGTAGTAAAATGAATACATCGGTGTAAATATGGTTTCGCCCAGTCGGCCAGTTCACTGTAGATTAAGGGCTTCTGAGCCAAGTTCAGTGGAGATTTAGGTTCCGCGAGAGGTCCTGATTTAAGGGAACAACAAAAATATGCGTAGTCCATACAAGTCCATCGCCCAGGATTTGTTTGCCGGATTAATTTACCGATTTGCACGGGCAATTACCGATAAATTACGGATTTTAAAAAAAACGAAGTGAGGGATAGTGAAACCCAACGTTTTGGAGATCGTCGGTTACCGTAACCGGTTTATATTATAAAAAACTTTGTTTAAAAAAAACAGCCAGCTAAAATGACTGCAGGATAATCGGGCCAGTAGATTGATGACTCTCAGTTCGCATAGAGGAGACTCATGCGTGTGAGCATTTTGTAAATAGTAAATCTCGTAACAAACACGATAAGAAAGATTTCACGCGAACGTTTAGTTCCCGTTGATGTTTGTAAAAATGTGTTACGGTTACAAAAATAAGTATATGTTACCGAATGATTATTGAGAAAACTGGTATTTCGGAAAAAAAAGTGTTTCCTGCAAAGGGAAGAACAGATACAGGTGTGCCGTCACTCCTATACCCGCGCAAGCAACAGTGGATGTAATGGCTTCTGTATAGGTGTTCCTAGAGACCACAGAAGTGTTTGTTTTTTTTTTCTTTAGGGCTTCACCGAGGTTAAGAGGTTGAGAACTGCTGTCGTAGAATGATGCAGGAACGGTACTTCCGTTAGTCACGCCCAGACAGCTACGTGCGACGTAGATGCCAAGAGAGGCACATAGTGCAGGGAACAGAAGTTTTGAGGGCACGGTTCTTAATGAGCTGTTTAAACTAATGGTTCCCAGAGGGCACGGTTCTTAATGAACTGTTTAAACTAATTGTTCCCAGAGGACACGGTTCTTAATGAACTGTTTAAACTAATTGTTCTCAGAGGACACGGTTCTTAATGTACTGTTTAAACTAATTGTTCCCAGAGGACACGGTTCTTAATGAATTGTTTAAGTTAATGGTTCCCAGAGGGCACGGTTCTTAATGAACTGTTTAAACTAATTGTTCCCAGAGGACACGGTTCTTAATGTACTGCTTAAACTAATTGTTCCCAGAGGACACGGTTCTTAATGAACTGTTTAAACTAATTGTTCTCAGAGGACACGGTTCTTAATGTACTGTTTAAACTAATTGTTCCCAGAGGACACGGTTCTTAATGAACTGTTTAAGTTAATGGTTCCCAGAGGACACGGTTCTTAATGAACTGTTTAAGCTAATGGTTACCAGAGGACACGGTTCTTAATGAACTGTTTAAGCTAATGGTTACCAGAGGGCATGGTTGTTAATGGACTGTTTAAACTAATGGTACCCAGAGACGTGCTACGGGGGTTATAGAGTATGGGTAGCAAGAAGGTATAAAAACATTTATAAATAAAAGTTTATATTTTAAAAAAAAAAGGGGGGGGGGGTTTCAAGAAAATCCTGCTAATTTACGTTTTCAAGCCTAAATATTCAGTGAAATACTGAAATACTTTTTTTTTGTTGATTTTTAACTTTTCTGTCGAATTTTAACTTTTTTGTTGAATTATTTTAAATTTTTACTTTTTTGTTGAATTTTAATTTTTTGGTTCTTCTTCTTCTTCTTCGTTCACTTCTACCACCAAAAACCGCACTGTGAACCTACTGAATTCACGCCTGTGGTCCTCGTTAGGTCCCGTGGTCCCCTGTGTGATCCAAAATAGACCACACGAGATCCACGAGAGGACCACAAGGGGTTCAGAGTATCACAGTGCTTTAGCCAGTATTCTTGATGGGTCTTGGAAGCGGGATTGCGTGACACCGTGGTTTTCATTGCACCAGTTTAGTCTAGGGTTGGACTTTCTCACTGGAAGACCTCGACGTGTTTAGGATATCAGTGCATCCCCGCTGGGTGAGAGGCGGTAGCCCACCCAGGCCAGAGTTGGACTTTCTCACCGGAAAACCTCGACGTGTTTTGAGATACCCGTGTATCACCGCCGGGTGAGAGGTGGTTGCCCATCCAGTCCAGGGTTGGACTTTCTCACCGGAAAACCTCAGCGTGATTAGGATACGCAAACATCCCCGCCGGGTGAGAGGTGGTTGCCTATCTAGACTTCCCTGGTCCAGTGTCTCCGACTTCAGCATTTTGCGGTCGTGGCCGCTACCCTTCCTAGTTGTGACCAGGATGGAGCTTTTGTCCAGGAGGACGAATCCTCGCCACTAGTGACTTCTACCCCTGGGTTGAGCCGGTTTAGGCATTATCCCAGTATTGGCGTGTTTGGGACGTGACCTACCTCTAGAGCAGAGGTACTGTGACATGTATAGCCTTCAAGATTCACCCCTGGTATGAGCCGGTTTAGGCAAAATTCACCAGTATGGGTGTTTATCAGGCGTAACCGACCTCTAGAGCGGAGGTGGCATGACATGTCTAGCCATCAGGTTCCACCCCTGGTGTGTGCCGGTTTAGGCATATTTCACCAGTGTAGGTGTATTTCGGACGTGGGCGGCCTCTAGAGCAGAGGTGCCGTGGTATAGCTCTCGTAGCGATACTACTGGAAATACCGGTTAAACTTCACTTTCCACCACCTTTTCCCATCGGCTCCGCACAGCAACCTTTATTTCTTTTCCGCATTTACTTCCTTAACCGGGAGGAGCTTCACTCCACGCGCGGCATTTGAAGAGTCTCGCCAGCAGTGTCTTAACCTCTGGGACAAGCCGGTTCATGCATTTCACCCGATATGACTGCACTCAGGACGTGGCCGACCTCCAGACCAGAGGTGCCGTGATTTGACTGTTTGCTTCGCTTTATCCTTTCTACCACCTTTTCCGCAGTGATGCTGCGTGGCAACCTCATTTGCAAATTTCTTCATTGGCCGGGAGGAGCACCGCTCCACGCACGGCAGCTGAAGATCTCGCCAACAGCGTTTTTGGTTGAATTTTAACTTTTTGTTTGTTTGTTTGTTTGTTGAATTTTAATACTTAAGAAGAAGCTTTTTGCAGTTGTCGCAGGTCACATATCAGTGCTATTTAGAGTCGCTCTCAGAAAGGTTGGGAACCGCTGGATTAATCCTTTGAACAAAATCCAGGAGCGAGCATTGAAATCCGGTACACATGCTACAACAGGCATTTAGTAGGTCAGTTAAATGTCGCAGAGCAAGGTCAACTATATGTTGATTGGAATGGACTCGGTTGAACCGTGGCACAGTTAAGTGTGATGACTGAAAGAGCACAGCCGAACATTCCCATATTGGTTACAACTGGAATATATACAGAGATCGAGAGGGTAATTGTACTTCGAGAGTCACAATGTTTTAAAAAAAATATGTATTTGCTCATTTTCTTATATGTTTCTCCGACGTTTGAATTTTCAAGAAGACCTCTAAATTGTCTGCTTGTGTTTCAGTTCTGCTCTTTCCTTTTTTCTCCCAAAGTAAAGGTCTGCATCTTGCATGGTATTCAAATAGCCTTCGTTTACACATTTTACCGTAATTACCCTTTGCCATTAATCATGATTTGAACTCTGCACGTAGCCTAATTTTGCCGTGATTAAATTGTAGAGAAGTTTGTGCTGCTGAATTTTTCATGATTTACATGCACGCACGCTGTTACATTGCTCTTTTTGTCTTGTTTCATACATGTCGGATATAAAGCAATATTTCCTCCATTTGTGCAAATTTCCAGATGTTGAATAATGTTAGGAAAGAGATTATTTTTGTCATTCTCAGAGTAGATTACTTCATCTTTGTGTGTGTGTGTGTGTGTGTGTGTGCGCGCGCGCGTCCGTCTGCGATTTCTCTAGCTAAGAAGTTCTCAATTGCGATGGTTCGTAAAATTTCCAAATTGTTTCATTGCTGATGTAGTTTAAAGACCTGTACTTTACCTTTAAAAAACGTGATGTACTGATTCTTAACAACGAAACAAAACAAATAAACAAACAAAAAAATGCGTCTATTCGCTTTATGCGCTACACTTCACACTTGTAAGAACGCACTAAAACCAGTGGAAATTCCACTTTATCATTCGTTTGCTGCAAACTAATTTATCGGTGCTAGCTTTTTGCGCGCTGAGTTTTACAAAATATGTAGACCAA
Organism: Achatina immaculata; assembly: GCA_009760885.1. Classification (NCBI taxonomy): domain Eukaryota; kingdom Metazoa; phylum Mollusca; class Gastropoda; order Stylommatophora; family Achatinidae; genus Lissachatina; species Lissachatina immaculata. The sequence goes on along the minus strand of CM019691.1, from coordinate 25,373,668 downwards.
AAGTAAGAAATGAGAAAAAATATTGTGAGTTTTAGGTGATTTAGAAACACATTGTGAATCCTGGTTTTATCAGCTGTTGAAATGTTGTGTTACATTGTAAGTGTAAAGAGCGAAAGTTTCCAGATAGCTTCGGGTGTCCTGAGATATTTATTTATTTGCTTCATTCATTCATTAATTCATTTGCATGTCCCTTGCGGAACCCCGTCTCCCAAACAGCACTCCTGTAGGCAAGAGGTTGTGAGCAAGATGGCCTGCTGCTGCTGCGTCCATTTGCAGATCGTCAACGTTTTCTTGCAGCCATCTTCGTTTTGGTATTCCTCTTTTTCTTTTTCCCATTATGTATCCTTCCAGTATGGTCTTCTCTAAATTATCATGACGTTTAATGTGCCCAAAATATTTAAGTTTTCTCTCTTTAATCCTCTTTACTAGCCAGACTTCTTCAATATTAAGCTCTTGTAGTATAGATATATTTGTTCTTTTTTGTGTCCACGATATTTGGAGAACTCTTCTGTAGCATTTACATTCAAAGGCATTTATGTGTTTCTCAGCTGTTTTGTTAAGTGTCCAGGTCTCACAGGCATATGTTGCGATGGGAAAAATGCATGCCCTTAAAAATCTTATTTTTGTAGTTCTATCGGTTCCTCTCCACAGATTCTTTATTTGTTTTACTTTCTGAAGAGGAATAGATGTCCTCCTTTTAATTTCCCTCATATTTATTTGCTTATTTATTTAAAAACTTTTTATGTCAGCAAGTGGTTTCCTTAGTGGTTTCATTACACTGAAAGTCTTCCTTCTTTTTATGCGCGTCATAACATGAAAGCGTTATCTTTTCACTTAAACAGGAGATGCGGGCTTATGATTCTGACAAGGTCTTTGTAACCTGTCTGACCTGGTCCTTGACAGCCGGTTCCGGAGTTCTTAGACAAAAAGAAAACACGAAGGCCCTACCTTACGTTGCCGTCGGTTGCTGGGATGAGCTGGGTCACAGCGCCCTTTTTAAAATAGGCTTACTTTTCGAGGGGTCTCTGTACGTCCATCTGGACTGAATTCCTAATTCAGTTTTGTTGAGCTATTCTTTCCTGTGGTAGTCTGCACCCCAACTTTCATTTCATTCGTTTTCTTCGCTTAATGCGGGGGGTTGCGACCCGAAGTAGAGTTGCCTGTGGATCTGAGCTGGGTAGTGAGAAGATGTTTTCCGTGGGTCGCGGATACCATACCACTACTGGTTTGGGGGTCAGGTTCAAGAAAAGTTGGTAACCGCTGGTTTTGGGGTTTGTTTTTTTTGGGGGGGGGGGGGGGTGGGGGAAGGAGGTCTCTGGTTTCACTCATTTTGACGTACAGATCCGTTTGGGTGAGCCAATTTCTCCGCTCATTTATTTTGTGTCTTCTGATATTAGCATGTTATTGAGCATCGAAGAGGTAAACTGTGTTCTGGATATATCGCCATTAAGTCAGTTCGCATGTCAGTCACACACTTCTACCCCCCCCCCCCCAAAAAAAAAAAGAAAGAAAAAAACCAATCACCATCTCATATTCCAGCAGTGACAGTGTCTGCACTTTATGTTTGTCTCTTGTGTTTCCTATCTTGTTACTCATATGTTTGTCTCTTGTGTTTCCTATCTTGTTACTCATATGTTTGACCCTTGTGTTTCCTATCTTGTTACTCATATGTTTGACCCTTGTGTTTCCTATCTTGTTACTCATATGTTTGACCTTGTGTTTCCTATCTTGTTACTCATATGTTTGTTCTTTTTTGTGTCCACGATATTTGGAGAACTCTTCTGTAGCATTTACATTCAAAGGCATTTATGTGTTTCTCAGCTGTTTTGTTAAGTGTCCAGGTCTCACAGGCATATGTTGCGATGGGAAAAATGCATGCCCTTAAAAATCTTATTTTTGTAGTTCTATCGGTTCCTCTCCACAGATTCTTTATTTGTTTTACTTTCTGAAGAGGAATAGATGTCCTCCTTTTAATTTCCCTCATATTTATTTGCTTATTTATTTAAAAACTTTTTATGTCAGCAAGTGGTTTCCTTAGTGGTTTCATTACACTGAAAGTCTTCCTTCTTTTTATGCGCGTCATAACATGAAAGCGTTATCTTTTCACTTAAACAGGAGATGCGGGCTTATGATTCTGACAAGGTCTTTGTAACCTGTCTGACCTGGTCCTTGACAGCCGGTTCCGGAGTTCTTAGACAAAAAGAAAACACGAAGGCCCTACCTTACGTTGCCGTCGGTTGCTGGGATGAGCTGGGTCACAGCGCCCTTTTTAAAATAGGCTTACTTTTCGAGGGGTCTCTGTACGTCCATCTGGACTGAATTCCTAATTCAGTTTTGTTGAGCTATTCTTTCCTGTGGTAGTCTGCACCCCAACTTTCATTTCATTCGTTTTCTTCGCTTAATGCGGGGGGTTGCGACCCGAAGTAGAGTTGCCTGTGGATCTGAGCTGGGTAGTGAGAAGATGTTTTCCGTGGGTCGCGGATACCATACCACTACTGGTTTGGGGGTCAGGTTCAAGAAAAGTTTGGTAACCGCTGGTTTTGGGGTTTGTTTTTTTTGGGGGGGGGGGGGTGGGGGAAGGAGGTCTCTGGTTTCACTCATTTTGACGTACAGATCCGTTTGGGTGAGCCAATTTCTCCGCTCATTTATTTTGTGTCTTCTGATATTAGCATGTTATTGAGCATCGAAGAGGTAAACTGTGTTCTGGATATATCGCCATTAAGTCAGTTCGCATGTCAGTCACACACTTCTACCCCCCCCCCCCCAAAAAAAAAAGAAAGAAAAAAACCAATCACCATCTCATATTCCAGCAGTGACAGTGTCTGCACTTTATGTTTGTCTCTTGTGTTTCCTATCTTGTTATCATATGTTTGACCCTGTGTTTCCTATCTGTTACTCATATGTTGACCTTGTGTTTCCTATCTTGTTACTATGTTTGACCTTGTGTTTCCTATCTTGTTACATATGTTTGACCCTTGTGTTTCCTATCTTGTTACATATGTTTGACCTTGTGTTTCCTATCTTGTTATCATATGTTGACCTTGTGTTTCCTATCTTGTTACTCATATTTGACCCTTGTGTTTCCTATCTTGTTACTCATATGTTTGACCCTTGTGTTTCCTATCTTGTTACTCATATTTGACCCTTGTGTTTCCTATCTTGTTACTCATATGTTGACCCTTGTGTTTCCTATCTTGTTACTCATATGTTTGACCCTTGTGTTTCCTATCTTGTTACTCATATGTTTGACCCTTGTGTTTCCTATCTTGTTACTCATATGTTTGACCCTTGTGTTTCCTATCTTGTTACTCATATGTTGACCCTTGTGTTTCTATCTTGTTACTCATATGTTTGACCCTTGTGTTTCCTATCTTGTTACTCATATGTTTGACCCTTGTGTTTCTATCTTGTTACTCATATGTTTGACCCTTGGTTTCCTATCTTGTTACTCATATGTTGACCCTTGTGTTTCCTATCTTGTTACTCATATGTTTGACCCTTGTGTTTCCTATCTTGTTACTCATATGTTTGACCCTTGTGTTTCCTATCTTGTTACTCATATGTTTGACCCTTGTGTTTCCTATCTTGTTACTCATATGTTTGACCCTTGTGTTTCCTATCTTGTTACTAATATGTTTGACCCTTGTGTTTCCTATCTTGTTACTCATATATTTGACCCTTGTGTTTCCTATCTTGTTACTAATATGTTTGACCCTTGTGTTTCCTATCTTGTTACTCATATGTTTGACCCTTGTGTTTCCTATCTGTTACTAATAGTTTGACCCTTGTGTTTCCTATCTTGTTACTCATATGTTTGACCCTTGTGTTTCCTATCTTGTTACTAATATGTTTGACCCTTGTGTTTCCTATCTTGTTACTAATATGTTTGACCCTTGTGTTTCCTATCTTGTTACTAATATGTTTGACCCTTGTGTTTCCTATCTTGTTACTAATATGTTTGACCCTTGTGTTTCCTATCTTGTTACTCATATATTTGACCCTTGTGTTTCCTATCTTGTTATCATATGTTTGACCCTTGTGTTTCCTATCTTGTTACTCATATTTGACCCTTGTGTTTCCTATCTTTTACTAATATGTTGACCCTTGTGTTTCCTATCTTGTTACTCATATATTTGACCTTGTGTTTCCTATCTTGTTACTCATATGTTTGACCCTGTGTTTCCTATCTTTTACTCATATGTTTGACCCTTGTGTTTCCTATCTTGTTACTCATATGTTTGACCCTTGTGTTTCCTATCTTGTTACTCATATATTTGACCCTTGTGTTTCCTATCTTGTTACTCATATGTTTGACCCTTGTGTTTCCTATCTTGTTACTCATATGTTTGACCCTTGTGTTTCCTATCTTGTTACTCATATGTTTGACCCTTGTGTTTCCTATCTTGTTACTCATATATTTGACCCTTGTGTTTCCTATCTTGTTACTCATATGTTTGACCCTTGTGTTTCCTATATTGTTACTCATATTTGACCCTTGTGTTTCCTATCTTGTTACTCATATGTTTGACCCTTGTGTTCCTATCTTGTTACTCATATGTTTGACCCTTGTGTTTCCTATCTTGTTACTCATATGTTTGACCCTTGTGTTTCCTATCTTGTTACTCATATGTTTGACCCTTGTGTTTCCTATCTTGTTACTCATATGTTTGACCCTTGTGTTTCCTATCTTGTTACTCATATGTTTGACCCTTGTGTTTCCTATCTTGTTACTCATATGTTTGTCTCTTGTGTTTCTTATCTTGTTACTCATGTATACGAAGTCTCAGTCAAGGTGGATCTGTGACAGAGTTCTTTTTTTGTTTATCTGTTATTTTGTCACTTGTATTGTCCTCGAGGAGGGCGCTCGGCCTAAAAAACTTCCTTTGTTCTTGTCGTCTTTTCCTTCGCTTGTGTGTCCTTTATCTTTCTTGTAAGACTTCACGGTATACTCCATCCTCTGATCTGTACAGGTATCAGAGCCTGGGTCCTGAAAAGAAGGATAAATGCCAGCAAGGCAAGGCACACGCATAAAGCATTGGACTTACGGCTTTTTTTTTGGTGTAGTAAAGTAAGAAACTTATTCATAGAAAAAATCAAACTCTGTTACGTCTCCAGACAGACTTCATAGCTAACTAACGCTAAAAAGAGGGGGAAAAGTTAAAGAGTCATACCCTTTAAAAAGGTAGGGGGGGGGGAAGGCAAACAGTTGATCAAAGTGTCATTGATCGCAGTTTGCTAGTAAATGTCCTGCAGGAAGTGATTTCAGATCTCCGATATCAAGTTTTTCCTTCCGGACATTCCTTGTTGCATGATGGTGCCTCCAACCCCCCCCCCCCCCAAAGGGTAATTATTTATGTGCTTCCGTTTACGATGGAGTAGCTAGATTTTTTTAAACGGTGCGCTTGCACCAAAACACACTTAATGAAGTGCGATATCGACAGGCCATGATGCATTATAATTGTGAAATTTTTTTTTGTTCTTGCTACTTGAGAAAGATGATGAAAAGTTTCTGCCACAAAACATATGTGTTTAAGATTTGCATGCTCAAACCAAGTAAGAACTGCAAAAAAAAAAAAAAAGCCTTCAGGCGCTGGGAATTGATTGAAAATCTGTTCTAAAAAAGATGCAAACAATTTTTGCTGAAGCAGTCCTTTACCTGGAGGAAAGGTGCAGCACAACTTGACGAAGAAAACTTGAGCTAATTAGAATGTAATACATGTGGGGGCATCATTACAACAGCCAGCAGGCCGTGAGAGGTGGAGGGAAAAAAAACCCCTCTTGCTGCCTTGTAAAATGTCACATGGCGTTCTGGATATTGGAGTGTTGATCAGCGTCCAAAGATTTCAGCGAATAGACATCGTGTCATTTCATTTCAGTGTGTAAAACTCATGAATTAACCGTGTCACTTTTCCGTGTCTTTTTCCCATAAAAGGTTTATTTCTCTCTTCACTTCTTTTCGCATTCCATTTGGCAATGGCTGTTTTTTTTCCATGTATCATAGTACAGACAGACACCGAAGGAGTGGATATTATATTGCAGTGTATGACACTAGGAGTGGCTAACTGTGACCTTCGGGCCGTATCACACTGTTTATGGCGTCATTAGTACAACATTTTATTGTTCACATTTTTATGATATATTATTGTGGCCCGGACACTTGGACAGGACGAACGAGATTCTTCTTATATCCTTCCCGTGCCACTAAGCGTCACATAGGGCTCGCAAGGTATTTCGCCATTTTTTCCTGTCTTCGGCGAGTCTTTCAGCCTCATCAAGGGATTTTATGCCTATTAATTTGGCCTCTCTTAACAATGTCCTCTTCAAAGTTTCACAAGGTCTGCCTCTTTTTCTTTGGCCTGTTGTGTTCCACTTTATAGCTTGTTTTGGGATTCTCTGACTGTTTCTTCTCATCACATGACCACCATATGTCCATCTCCTTTTCCTGATCACCCATGAGACTGGTTGTTGTTCAGTCATCTGTCTTATCTCTGCATTGTTCTTGAATTTGTTCCACATGATGCCGAATATTTTCCTTAGGCATTTGTTTTTAAAAAATTTAATTTCTTGCCTATTTCTTTAGTTGTTTTCCAGCTTTCACATGCATAAATGAGGGTGGATATTACATTTGAATTGAATAGTCTTAACTTTGTTTTTGTGCTTATAACTTTTGAATGCCATATGTTCTCAAGATTCTTGAAGATCGATGCTGCTTTTGCAGTTCTAATTCTAATTCCTTTCTGGTGTTACCATCCTAGTCTATGTAGCTGCCAAGGTATGCAAATTGCTTGACTTCTTCAATATCTGTCCCGTCTACGTGTATTTTTCCATTTTGATTAATGGGAATTTTCATTATTTTTGTTTTGTCCTTGTTAATTTCAAGTCCTATTTTGCTAGGCAGTGAAGACATGCTATCTGTTTTTTTCTTGCATGGAACTCACATTATTACTGATAAGAGTTATGTCATCAGCAAAATCAAGATCTTCTAGTTGGGTCCCATGCACTCAGTCAATACCTGTGTTACTTGTGCAGCATTTTTTCATTATGAAGTCTATTGTAATTCCAAAAAGCAAAGGAGACAGTATACATCCTTGTTTCACGCCTGTTTCAATCTGGAACCATTCACTCATCCCTTCTTCTGTCTTGACTGCACAAACATATCCATTGTATAAGTCCTTAATGATGTTAAAATTTTAGATGGTATTCCATACAGACTTAAAATTCTCCATAATGAATCTCTGTGTATGCTATCAAATGCCTTTTTAAAGTCTATGAAGTTCAGTATTAATGGTTTCTGCTTTTCAATATGTTCTTCAAGTATTATTCTGAAAGTAAAGATCTGGTCGAGGCAGTTTCTCCTTTTTCGAAATCCTGCTTGTTCTTCTCTCATTGCGGTATCCACTATATCCTTAAGTCTATTCAAAATGACCTTACAAAATACTTTTGACACATCTGATATTAAGGTTACTCCTCTCCAGTTGTTACAATCACTAAGGTTGCCTTTTTTTTTTGTATTTTAACAATGATTCATTTTTTCCATTGAGAAAAGACCTTTTCTTCTTTCCAAACCTTATTGAACATTCTCTGTAGTTGTCTCATGTTGACATTATTGATAGCTTTTAACATTTCGGGTGTTGTTTCATCTTCACCTGCAGTTTTGTTGGACGAGATTAGGCAGACCAAAAAAGAAAAAAAAAAACAGGTTAAACAGAAATGATTAACGGAGACAGACCCAGAGGCAGACCCAGACTACGACGGCGTGACAACCTGAAAGAAAAGCTACGAGCCCTCGGGATGGACACTTGGCAGGAGAAGACTAACTCTTCCCGTGCCGGCGGGAAAAACGCGGGGATACCACCGTTCAGTGCCAAGTTAAAAGCGCGGGTCTTGATTTGTATGGGGGTACAGTTGTAAAATTGATTGTAATAAAGTAGTTCCACATTATAAGTATACGTATTATGCATCAAAATAGATGTAAAAGTAAGAATGAAGCGTTTTTTTTTATTAAGTAGTGTGATGATTTTAGATGTTAATTGTGTCCTACTTACCATCAGGTAGGTCTAGATCTACCGTCGGCGATGTCTAGATCGACCTGTAGCTTCAACTGATCTCGTCGTGTCATAGTATGTGATATACTCAGTACAGTAATGTCTGAAATAGCCTTCTAACTACTTTTTCAGTCCGTTTTATAGGTAAAAATCCGCTTGGGGCACATTCAAGAACAGTGGTCTTGTCACAGGGCATGTCCATACCCCTATCTGCATCACCAAAAATTGAAATATCTCGACCACAAACTTCTATTTTCACGTTCGAATCGGTCTTAACTAAGCGTTCTTCCGCCATTTTGTAAAGGGAGATAAGCAGTTAACATGCGAACCAAAATGAGAATTGCAGTTATACGAAACAAAACATGTGACAAAAAAAAAAATAAAAAAAAATAGCTTACCGTAAGAAAGTCAAAATCTACTTTTATATAAAAAAAATTGGCTTATGGCACGGAAAGAACAAAGATGAAGGGAGACAAGTCTTGTCTGCAGCAGTGAGCCGCAATGGCTCGGAAAGCCGAACGAATGAAGGAGTGAATGATCGTTATTACATTCTTTTATTAGCTATAAACATGTTGTTATTACATTCTCTTATTAGCTATAGACATGTCTGTGGGATTTGGCTCCCTTGTAGCAAATCCCTTGTGATTTTCTTGTTTCTGATAGGAAGGTTACCGACTTCTGTAAATGAGATGTATTCTGTAAAACCATTTTAGTCCTAGACGTTTATAAACAATGGGTAAACGATACACTACCATTACAGATGCACGATATACTAGATTTTAATAGTCCCTTGAAAACGAATAACTGAGTATTCAGAATGCGAATACAGATGGCACACTGGTGAAAATAAGGCTATAAGCGCACTCTGCTTATATGTTGGTTCTCGGCTATATCCATCATTCTTATAATCGGTGTTTGTTTCGCTATTTCGACACATTAGGGCGTGGTCTGTCTGGAGCCTTGTTATATTTCTTTCTTTCTTTCTTTCTTTGGTTCGAAACTTTCTTTCTTTCTTCCGATGGTTCGAAAATTTCTTTCTTTCTTTCTATGGTTCTTTCTTTCTCTATCTTCCTTTCTTTCTTTCCTGATTTCTTTCTTTCTTTTTATAGGTCGAGAATTTCTCTCTCTTTCTTTCTTTGGTTCGAAAATGTCTTTCTTTCATTCTTTCTTCCAGTCGTTCTAAAACTTTCTTTCTTTCAACACAATCGTATCATTTTCATCCCATTATTCAGTGTGATATTCAGCTGACTAATACAAAATCGTTTAATTTCATCTTACATTTCAGCAGTCTTCGGTGCTGAAATGATTGTCGGGAGTGGAGCAAACTAAACGCCTAAAAACCTCCTACATTTCCCATGTTCTCCAGAACTAACGAGTCACACTTGCTTTATAATGAGATTGTCCATGCCAAGGAAGCTCAGTTGTTGTATGTGGTTTTATACTGTAAGGAAACACGCCCTGGTTTAGTCCCCATTCAAAAGCGCATTTAGTATTAGTCTCCACCAGTGTTAGTTACTGCATTTCAGAGAATGAGAAACATATTAGCTAACACATCTTTATCAATGAATGTTAGAAAACGAGTCCTAAAATGCTATATTGAACCTATCTTGTTATATGGAAGTGAATCATGGACAATAGGCAAGTCTGCACAAAAATCATTGGAAGCAGCAGAAATGTGGTTTATTAGAAGAATGTTGTGAATCCCCAGGACAGCAAAAATAACTAATGAAGAATGTATGAGAAGAGCTGGAGAGACAGAAAAACCTTGTCAAAAAGATAAGAGAGAGACAGCGTACTTTCATAGGACATGCAATGAGAAGAGGGGGCATTGAAAATATTATAACAACAGGAAAAATAAAAGGAAGAAGATCAAGAGGAAGACCAAGAAAAATGATACTGGACAGTCTGACGGGATGATGTGAGAGGAGATCACCAACTGAACTGATGGCCTGCATGAAGGATCGCGTACTCTGGAGAAGCATAATACCCAACGCCAGTCGGCACGATGATGAGTGTTAGTTGTTGCTGGTTCGCAGTTCTAACTGCTTGGTTCACAGCTGGTTGTTAACAGGTTTAGTTAGCATTTGACGGCTTTGGCTGCCAGTGCACGGTTTTACCCGCAGGGTCGCAGCTTTGACCACTAGTTCACAGTTTTAGCTGCTCTTACATATTTTTTTAACAGCTATTTCACGGTTTTAGTTTGTAATTCACGACTTTAGCGGCTTTGTCGGTCTTAACTTCTAGTTCACGGTTGTAGCTGCTAGTTCACAGTTTTAGCCCCCTACTTACAGTTTTAATCGCTAATTCACAGTTTTAGCCGCTATTTCACAGCTTCAGCTGCAAGTTCACAGTACAGTATTAGCTATTATTTCACAATTTAAACCTCTAATCAACAGTTTTAGCTGTTACTTCATGGTTTTAACTTCTAGTTCATAGTATCAGCTGCTATTTCACAGTTTGAGTATCTAATTCACAGTTTTAGCTGTTATTTCACACTTTTAGCCTCTAGTTCAGCGCCTGTAGCTGCTGTTCACAGCATCCATAATGACTTTGTGTGTAAGTTGTGTTTCAAGGTCTGTTTGCCAGTATTTCTAAGTGGCACTTTAGAATCAAGTTCTCTGTGACCCAGCCAACAACCTCCCTTCCCCCCCCCCCCCTTTCCCCCCCAAGCTATATTAGAGACCCGATTCATATTAATCATCTCGCCATTTCTTTCTCTAGTTTCCACATTCCCCCCCCCCTCCCTCTCCCCGTCTCGCTTCACGTGAATGCATTAATAAAAGGACGAGTAGAACTACTTCGCAGCTCGTAACATTGCGGCGGATTAATTCGTTCTGATGTGTGATAAAAAATAATGTAGTGATCATGGGAGAATGCCAGGAGATGTCTGGGCTGGGGGAAATAAGGAATATACTGCTTTCACAGTTTGTATGATACGAAGATCGGAACTGTCTGACTGAATGAGAAGCCCGGGAGCGAGACAGAGTGCATGCTGTCTTAGGTGCATTTAATATGTAAATTATCCCGATTGTATAACAGATCATCACTATCTATGTCTCATCTCATATATATATATATATATATATATATATATATATATATATATATATATATACATGCATACATTGTCTCTTCCAGTTAGCACCTTCCATGTTTCTTTTGTATCTCTTTCTCTCTCTCTCTCTTTCTCTCTCTCTCTCTCTTTCTGTGCCCTTCTCCCTTCATCCTGCTTTCTTTTCTGTCTCGCTCCCTCTCATCTCTTTTTTTTCTGTGTATCTCTCGGCCTCCCTTCCTTTCTCTATCCCATCTTTCTTTCAGTTTTTTTCTTTATTTCTCCCGCTCTTTCTGACTTGCCTCTCTTCTCCCCCTACTCTCTTTTGTGTCTCTCTTTCTTTTCCTCTTTCTTTCCCTGTCCCTTTCTTTCTTTCTTTCTTTCTTTCTTTCTTTCTTCATATCTATCGCTCTCTCTTTCTCTTTCTCGCTACCCCTCATTTCCTTGCAGTTTTTTCTGTACTGCTTTATCTCTCTCTTCCTCTCTCTCTCTCCCCTTCCCCCACCCCCCCCCCCCACCCACACACACACGTACTGAGTATTTAAGAGGTCACAGAGTCGGTATTTTACTCTGCTGCTAACCTTTCCACTTCTCTTCCATACCATTCGAAATTGGCAGACAAATGTACAGTTTAAGAGTTGAATAATGTTTCAGTAACACTGCCAAAATTCAACCTTACCATATTATTATTATTATTATTGACATCTTTTGTTGTGGCTAAACATTGTGTGTATTCTATAGTACGACCGTGAGAACTCTGTTAAAGAAGAGAAATTCTTACATTGTACTTATAGGAGTTTATGGGTTACTAGGTGTTTCGGAGCTGTTCATTACAACATACGTTTAGATGAGTGGCGATGTTGATCACTTTGTCATGTGACCGCGTTGTTATTGAACTCGATAACGAGAGGAATTTTTAGGCGGGACTTTTGGATTGAGAACACCTGTTCTACAGCTAGAGGATGGGCGTATAGAAGTAAGAAAGATCTTTATCTGTATGCATTAGTGCTAAGAAAGTGATTAAACGTTAAAATATATGTGTGAGATTTTTTGAGTTGGGCTCATGCTTGGACCTGTTCTTCAATGTAGAAGTCGCTCCTGAGTCACGGCCAAAGTCAGATTGAAGTGTTCGTATCTTTGGATGTTGTTGTTGTATGTTGAGCTGTCATTATTTACAGTTATTTACAACATGGGTCATCGCACATACACTCATCCACCGCTAGATCACTCCGTGCGGGTATAAGGGGGTAATCGTGTACATACTTCATGTGCGAGTTATATATATATATATATGTATATATTTATATATATATATATATATATATGCGTCTGTCTGATATATATATATATATATATATGTATATATTTATATATATATAGTGTCGCCATTTTACAGTCACATGTACCAATGTGATGTTAAAGATGTTCGACATATTGTGCATATTGAAAGATGCTAAAGTATTGTGCAAGTTGAGAGACGCTTGACGTATTGTGCAAGTTGAGAGACGCTCGACGTATTGTGCAAGTTGAGAGACGCTTGACGTATTGTGCAAGTTGAGAGACGCTTGACGTATTGTGCAAGTTGAGAGACGCTTGACGTATTGTGCAAGTTGAGAGACGCTTGACGTATTGTGCAAGTTGAGAGATAAAGGGCAGAGTATAAGAAAAGTTTGCGCTTACTTTTAAAGTTCACTAGTACGTCCTCTCTCTACTTAATTTGCTCAGTGTATATTTAGAATCTCATAATCTACAGCGGTAGTTTTTACAGCAACCTGAATACAAGACTTTTTTATGTATCTTTTTGTTCTTTCCATCCGGAACTTAAGCCTTAAAGTCAAAAGCAGAAAATAGAAGCAAAGGAAAAAAAAATGGAGAAAATTATTGAGAGAAAGCACCGTTAATGACGGAAAGTAGAGTTACCTCCCTGAAAGCCATGATGACAGCTACCTGATAGTCAGATACGATGCCTGTGTTTCAGAAACGCGCTGGTCTGGAATTTTTCCGAAAGTGTAAACTGGAGTGATATATTTTGTTCAGGACTGTCTCGTACTTGCGGTATTTCAGCCTTGGGCAACTCGTGGTGTAGTCAAAGTAAATGGGATTGAGGTGAATGAGTGTATAGCACTCATTTTTTGTGTTGCATATATATATATATATAATTCATGGAAAATATTTTATCATGAAAATTTGAGGACAGATAAGAAAATGAAGAAGAAGATGGAAAGCGGAGGCCTGTGAAATGTAAGCAGTAGAAGAATGGAGAGTGTTCCAAGGACAGTGAGTAAAAGCAAATAAGTGTTAAATCAACTGAAAATGAGGCGAAAAATAATGTGAAACTTAAGGACAAGACAGTTATTTTGGTCAGATTTAAAAGGCTTAATAAAAATAAAATACACGCTTTAAGGAACATTAGGAGGTGAAGACGGTCGATAAGGTAATCAGCGACCCATAGCTGATATGCCAGCGTCAGGGTTGGCGACCCATAGCTGACCAAGACCCTGTCCCACCTCTCCGTGGTACCCCTAGTAACAGGCATAGCCTAGCTGACGGGGCAGGGATCGCCATATTTCCCATAGTGGTGGAGTCTGCTAAAGAAGCAATGCACACACCTTGCTTTTTAACAAAGTAGCTGCCATAGTCCGCTCCCACGCCGATACGATGCTGTGCCTCAAAATCTCTACAGCATCGGCTGCAAAGAACAACAGCTCGCAGTTACAGGGAGTTCGTACAAGTGCGAGTTAGGGAACAGTCGAAGAAAAAAAAAGAGCGAGGGAGCAAAACGTGATTGTGATTAGAGGACGGAATCAAGAGTTGACTGAGACTGATCTTGGCCGGGCGCTCTGTGAAGGCAAGAAGCAGAACAAGCTGGAGGCTCATATCAGAGAACGTTTCCTGAGGAGAGGGCACAAGATGAAGATGAATAAAAGGGTTAACCAGTCAGTCAATGCTCGTAGCCCTTCATCTAGAACACAATCCACAGACGCGCTTTTGCCTCCCGCCTCCTCAGAAGTTTGCTTGTTTGGATAATACTGTCAGGAGTGAGGCGAAGAGCTTTGCCTTAGCGCGTCCACTATGGCAAAAGTCAGGGCGGCCTTCTTAACAATTATTAATTATTTCGGTCAGCTGCAAACTGTAGAAAGCAGGACCTGGTATAAAACGTATTTATTTGGAGAGATCTATTACAGTGTACGAAATGCAGGGCAATGCTCTTAATGCAAGATTCACTAGAAAAAAAAAACCTCAACATTTTCAACAATTTTTAACTCATTCTTCCCCTTTGAGCAGCGGGTCGCTGATTTCTGATCATATTTTTGTGAGCAATCTTTCCGGAAGCCTTTGAGCAATCTTCACGAACCTGAGCTTTTGTTTTGAATGATCTTTTTCTAGGAAAATATTCATATAACGAGCAGATAGGATAGGAGAATAACATCTTCAGTTTTGTTTTAATCTGTAACAGACGTTCGTGGAAAATAATGATCCCCAGGTCAGGGTAGATGGGCCAGCAGCTTATTTCTCGTAGTCTTTAAAGAGAACAAGATTGCAGGAAAATTTTTCAGTACCAGTTTATTTTGCAGTTATTTTCCTAATATTGTATCTTAATATAAGTTCTTAATGTATGTTATATTTAGATATGTTCTTAATGTATGCTTTTTAAAAGTATGTTCTTAATGTATGTTTTTTAAAAATATGTTGTTAGTGTATGTTTCTTTAAAATATGTACTTAATGTATGTTTTCTAAAAAAAAAAGAACCGAGTTTTGCTCAGAGTTTGATTTCTTGGAGAATGTGATGGATGTAAGAGAGATATGATAAAGTAGTATACTGCTTGACCAGTGTGCCACACGGCGACACTAAGCAGTAACTGCCACAGAAGTACTTTGCAGTTGTGAGAACCGCTGACCCAGGTAGCAACTGGATTTATTTGTTATTCCATCTCAGCTGATTAAATCTCAGAAAATGTAATGTGTAAACAAAAACAGACACATTTCAACAGTCCGAGAACCACTGGACACCCAGTTTGGTAACAGCAAAAACACATGTTTGTTATGAAGAAAATTGGTGGTGAAGATGAGAAAAAAATATCACATATAACAAATGAATAGACAGCTCCACTCCCCGGGCAGTGGCTACGTTTACCGTATAGGGAGATAGTGTGTCACTCTCACCCATAAACAGATCAGAAAAAACATTCAACATGATATAACAAAGACTTCACTTACAGTCTCAATGGATCCAGAAGAAAAGAATCGCATCACAAAATATCGGATTTACACGTCCTACTAAATCTTAAAAAAAAGAACTATTTCACATTCTTAAGTTTACATCCCTACTTTAGACAACTGTAGCAACATCAAAAACGCTACACGGATCCATGATAAAACTAGTTCAACGTTCATATCATTCTCATGCCATCACAAGTTCAGCTAACAACTCATAAACTCATCCTAATCAGTTTCAGTGATAAAAACTCTCTTAATGACAGTCACATAATAATTTCACATAATGAACCCCGTTACTTAAAACTTCAGTGCTTAAATATGATCTACAATTTCTATTTCTGTTTCATGAACACTCTTCTCACGAAAAAGTTGAAAATTCATGCAACTGCCTGTTTACGACCTTGGACAAGTTTCTAAAAAAGAAATCCAAATTTAACTTGCTATAAAAACTTTATTCCAGGCTGGAAAATTAGAAAATGTAAAGATGGAAATGGAAAGGATGAAGATCAACATATTAGGAATGAGTGAAGTTAGATGGACAGGTGCAGGGAAGATAAACTCAGATAAATATACAATAATATATTCAGGAAGTGAGAAACATGAACGAGGAGTAGGAATTATATTTGATGAATTTGATTACACCAAGGCATTTGACAAGGTGAAACATAATGAAATTATTAAAATGCTTGAAGACATCAATATAGACGGCAAAGACCTGGGGATTGTAAAACATCTATACTGGCAGCAAGAAGCAGCAGTTCGAGTTGAAAATAGAATTGGAAAATATCAACCTATAAAACAAGGGGTGCGACAAGGATGTGTACTATCTCCTGACTTTTTTTCTCTGTATAGCGAGAATATTCTAAGAACAATCATCACAGAACCAGGCATAAAAATTGGAGGATACAGTATTAACAACCTTCGGTATGCTGACGACACAGTACTGATAGCTGAGAACCAACAAGACCTGCAAAATCTCTTGGATAAAGTCGCCAAAGAGTGAACAGAAAGGCCTTACTTTGAACATCAGAAAGACAGAGACTATGGTTATATCTAAGAAACAGAATCCACCAGCATGCAGTATAAAATTAAACGGAACTATTCTAAAGCAGATGCAGAAATTCAAATACCTTGGAGCATTGATAACTTCAAATGGGAAATGCAGAACAGAAATTAGGAACAGAATAGGCCAAGCAAAGACTGCATTTCAGAGAATGAGAAACATATTAACCAACACATCCTTATCAATGAATGTTAGAAAACGAGTCCTAAAATGCTATATTGAACCTATCTTGTTATATGGAAGTGAATCATGGACAATAGGCAAGTCTGCACAAAAATCATTGGAAGCAGCAGAAATGCCGTTTATTAGAAGAATGTTGTGAATCCCCAGGACAGCAAAAATAACTAATGAAGAATGTATGAGAAGAGCTGGAGAGACAGAAAAACCTTGTCAAAAAGATAAGAGAGAGACAATGTACTTTCATAGGACATGCAATGAGAAGAGGGGGCATTGAAAATATTATAACAACAGGAAAAATAAAAGGAAGAAGATCAAGAGGAAGACCAAGAGAAATGATACTGGACAGTCTGACGGGATGGTGTGAGAGGAGATCACCAACTGAACTGATGGCCTGCATGAAGGATCGCGTACTCTGGAGAAGCATAATAGCCAACGCCAGTCGGCACGACACATGATGATGATGATGATAAAAACATGTCAAGAAAAGTTCTTCAAACATAATCATAAATCTCGCGATTTTAAAGTGTCAAGATTGACCTTCTCTTGAACTCATCCGTCAAAAAATAAATAAATAAAGGCTTTAATCATTTGGTCAGAATACTAAAATCATCTTGGATTACATTCCTTCGATGGTTAAAGCTTTCAAAAGGTAGTAAAAAAGATCTAAGGATCTTTTAAAGATAGTGAAATAGTGCAATATTCAAGGATACTGTCACAATGGAAACGAATGAAAGCGCGGAAAAAGGTGAAAACTTTACGGAATTGACAGCAAGTAGTGTCTTAATAAGGCACCTTACAGCCTGGAGGCACCTATAGGACTTTGTTAGTACCCACATTTACCGTCACTTGCCGGCAAACTGAAAGCTTAGCTTTTCAAACGTTGTGCCGCGAGTGAGACACGGGTCTGCTGCCAGTATAAAATATTTTAGACCAAATTACAGCGCAGTTTTGCCTGTTTATATGATGAAGGCCCGCAAAGTAGGAGAACCCACAGCAGTTTAGTTATTAAACTCAGTCTAGCGCGATCTGAAGTTATCCAGAGATCTGTGTCTCCAAGAAACTCACATTTCATTTCTGTGTAATATGTGTGTGTGTGTATATATATATATATATATATTATATATATATATATATATATATGGGTGTCTGAGTGGCGAAGTGGTTAGTGCACTGGTCTCTTATGGCGAAGGTCGGGGGTTCGAATCCGGCCGGCGGCACCCCAGTCACCCAGCTGTAGAAATGGGTACCCGACTTCTTCTGTAGTTGGGGAAGGAAATGCAGCCAGGCGTGATACTGACAATATCACCCTCTAGTGTGCTGACAGGTCAAGGAAAATATGGGCACTAACACAATATCCCTATATGCCTCTAAGGCATGACAGGGTCACCTTTACTTTATATATTGCATATGACAGAAATTTGCCGTACCTTTGTGCACCGCAGTCTACTAAAACAGTTTGGGGACCAATGAACTACATGCTGAGATAGTCAGCACCACGCCCTGCCGAAACTTTCTTCTTCAGCTCCAGAAGTACCCATTTCTGAGTGACGGGGCGGGGGTGGGGGAAAGGGCATTGTCTCTCCGGCCGGATTCGAATCGCCGGCCTTCGACACCAGTGCACTAACCACTGCGTCACTCAGGCGTGCAGTGTGCTTTCATAAGACGCTTTTCAAGTAATTGGCGTCACTCAGGTCATTAACCTGTTGATGCCTGGAAGCTTCTGCTGATTAAAATATCTGTTCACTGGTAGACAGGATTGAAATGAATTATAAAACTGTAATCTGCGTTGATCTTATCTCTCAGACAAAAGGAAAGTTGATACCATGTGGGGAGATAATGGAAGACACACGGAAATTGGGGAGAAATGAAGTAGAACAGAGGTTCTCAAACTGTTGGGAATTCTGTCTCTTCTTCGACATCCCTCCCCCACCCCTCCCATACACACACCAATCCATCCATCCAATTGGGACCAGAGATGGAGAGACACAAAATTGTTGGAATATGATATGCATATTATTTGAAATGCACCTTTTTGAGCCTGCAGTTTTCGAAAGATATGTGGGGAGGGGGAAGGGTGGAGAGAAAGAGAGAGAGAGAGAAGGGGAATGACGTTCTGATATACGGTAAAAAGTTAAGTAATATAGAACAAGCTTAAGTAATACATAACATTTAAGTAGTAATTGGGGCTCGATACGCAGTACAGGACATTTAAGTTTTACAGGACACACCAGGTAGTACAGGACAAGGCAAGCAGTACCGGAAAAGCTGATTTGTACAGAAGCAAGTAACGTAATATAGTACAAGCTAAGCTGTACACTACAGGCTAAGCTTTACAAGAAAGTCAGCGTGTCTGATTAGAGAGTCTACAGAGCGGAGGAAGTTTAAAACTAATCATTGCCGGCGTCTAGTAAGTGTAGCAGGAAATGAATTTGCAAATGTCTTTTGATGTGTATACAGAAGAGAACCCGCCATCAGTAGCCACGCGATAATTCTAGGAGATATAATAAGTCCTAGTTATCTGAGCGTGGACAAAAATGGTCCTTGCAGTATGACGGGACTAATGAAAATTTTCATGATTCTCTCTTGTCCACGTGGCTACTAAATATGGCAGAGGAAGGTTGGTGGGGGCAGGGGGGGGGGTCTTTTCTCTTCTCTCTTATACTATTTTGATCTGCTGGTACTCGTATATTGCTCGTTAATAAAAGACTTTGGGCTGTTTTGTTTGGACGAGTCGGTGAACTTGATTTGTCTGCGTATTTAGTTCCCAGTCTAAGACGTGTGGTCGAAACTTTCCTCTGTTTTATAGGTATATTTTGATATTCAGTTAAACTGTTCTACGTATCTTTTGACATTCAGTTAAACTGTTCTACGTATCTTTTGACATTCAGTTAAACTGTTCTACGTATCTTTTGACATTCAGTTAAACTGTTCTACGTATCTTTTGACATTCAGTTAAACTGTTCTACGTATCTTTTGACATTCAGTTAAACTGTTCTACGTATCTTTTGACATTCAGTTAAACTGTTCTACGTATCTTTTGACATTCAGTTAAACTGTTCTACGTATCTTTTGACATTCAGTTAAACTGTTCTACGTATCTTTTGACATTCAGTTAAACTGTTCTAAGTATCTTTTGACATTCAGTTAAACTGTTCTACGTATCTTTTGACATTCAGTTAAACTGTTCTACGTATCTTTTTTTTATATTAAATTTTTTTTTTCTTTTTTAAAGTGCGCAGTGGTGTAGTGGTTAGTGCACCCGTATGACAAGCAGAGGGTACCGAGGTTCATTTCCTTCACAGATATGAAGTTTATTCTGAACCGACTGGCACCGGGGTTCTCCCGTCCTCAGGGAATGGGTGGTCGAGGCTTCTGTCGGAAAGTAAAGACAGGGAGGACAGCGACGAGGACACCTGCTGTCCTCCTTATTTTAAAACGTTTGTGCCTAGAAACACTTCACAACCTTCTGGCATTCAACATAACAATTTCTACATCCATCTGAGACATCTCGACAAGGCAGCGTTGTACATGAGTTACATAGACAAGGCAGCGTTGTACATGAGTTACATAGACAAGGCAGCGTTGTACATGAGTTACATAGATAAGGCAGCGTTGTACATGAGTTACATAGACAAGACAGCGTTGTACATTAGTTACATAAACAAGACAGCGTTGTACATTAGTTACATAAACAAGACAGCGTTGTACATGAGTAACATAGATAAAACAGTGTTGTAAATGAGTAACATAGACAAAACAGTGTTGTAAATGAGTAACATAGACAAGACAGTGTTGTACATGAGTTACATAGACGAGACTGCGTTGTGCATGAGTTACATAGACGAGACAGCGTTGTACATGAGTTACATAGACGAGACAGCGTTGTACATGAGTTACAAAGACGAGACTGCGTTGTACACGAGTTTCATAGAAGCATAAATCATAGCAGAAAATCAGGCACATTTTTAAAAAAATACATGAAGATTTCTTCCGCATACACGTTTTCTGCAGTGCTCACCCAACACAATTCCAAAACATAATGAATGCTACACTACAACTGGCGCAAAATCCAATATTTGGAAAGCATCAGAAATGCATTTCACGATTAACCAACCTATTTCTTTGAGCTCATCGATAGAGCTGTAGGGCTGTCAGAGGGATCATATATGACAAACAGCGGAAAGAACAGAGACTTACGCAAGTCTAGGGTTAGCAGAGGTACTGAGTATTTCTGCGGGACATGCATATTTTAAATGAGAAATGACCGAAGGGGAGAAACCGCTGATGTTGGAGGTAGTAGTCTTTGCTTTGAGACATATAGGCAGATGGGCGTAGGTATCGTGGTGGACGATAAGTGGTAGCAATGATTAGACGTCATTAGAACTCCGAGCTCATGTTCATTTGCGGCCGACGCGGTGATGATGTTGAGGCACAGAGTCGTTTCGAGTTGGGATCCGGCTACCGCGGGTATTTTTTATCGGCCTCAGAGTGGAGCTAAAAAACAAGCAGACTCCACCACCCTTGGGGGGGGGGGGCTACGGCGATCCCTGCTACTTTAGCCAGGCTAGGCCTGTTACTGCGGGGTACCAACGGAGATGTGAAACAGGGTCTTGGTCGCCTGTGGTTCACCAACACTGACGCCAGGGTGTCAGATGTGGGTCACTGACTGCTAAATCGGACAGCGTTCTCGTGTCTCTTTTCTCTCACTCTCTTTCTTTTCCCCCCAAATTATTATAGAGATTAAAGAAATTGTATATAATCCTGGCAAATAACCTGGGATTGTAACCAACGAGGTGATCTCACCATTTTGTGGACGCGACGCCTGGAGAAATCTAGGATATCATCATCATCATCCTCAGACGCGAAAAGGTTAGTTCATTCGTTTTTTTTAAAGTTTCATATCACTGTTTGAGGGTTCAACTCCGATTAGCTTCAGTCCTATTCGATTCAACCTGATTCACTTCATTTCAGTCCGCTCGTGTCAGACCCTCGCCTACCAGATTCATTTCAGCCCCATTCACTTCAGGCCCGATTCGCTCGTGATACCCTGTTTCACATCTCCTTAGGTACCTCGCAGTAACAGGCCTAGCCTGGCTAAAGTAGCAGGGATCGCCGTAGCCCCCCAGGGTGGTGGAGTCTGCTAAAGAGGTATTGCATACCTCTTGTTTTTTAGCTCCACTCTGAGGCCGATAAAAAATACCCGCGGTAGCCGGATCCCAACTCGAAACGACTCTGTGCCTCAACATCATCACGGCGTCGGCCGCAAATGAACATGAGCTCGGAGTTCTAATGACGTCTAATCATCACTACCACCTATCACTGCGACCGCTACTTCGTGCACCACGATACTCGATTTGTTGCTATCTGATTCACTCTGGTCAGACTAACTGCAAAAAATAGGCTTCCAGGACCTTTTGGGAAGGAATGCTGCCAGACGTGATAGTATCCGCAGTTACCATCTAGCGCAGGGACAGCTTTCTTTTCGTTCGGCGTCCGAGAAGACTTTTTTCCATGTTCACGCGGGCCACATAATTTAGAAAATGTTAAAAATTTACGAACCTCGTAGTAGCAAAAGGCGCACGAAGAAAGTATGCATATGTTGCTTATGGGCAGCGAGAGACTTGAGCTTGAGAAGTTGCTGAATGGTCAAGATTTGGTGGAACAGACGTTGTCGCGGCTCTCAAGTAGTTTTCTAAGTGTATATTGATTGTGTTCAAGATTTGATGAAGTTCAGTCTAGAAAGTAACTGTTCACGTTTATAGGTATTCCCCAAGATTGCATTTTTAAAAAAATGTTGTTAACTTATCCAGCAAATTATTATTATTATTTTTTAACCAAACTAACCTAGATTGGCTACGGGTCACAAAAAATGTTTCATTCGCTAAATGTGGCCCACGGGCCTAGGGTTGCTCATATGTAATCTAGCGTTACGCATGAATGATGAAGGAAAAATGCAGATAATAACAAGAGACTGTCATCAGCTTAGATCAATGCTCTTTTTCCTTTGTCCCCCTGTTTTTAATAATAGAAAGTATCAGACAACCATTTATTAACCGAAAGTATTGAATAACCTTTTATTAATAGAATGTATCAATAGATAACCGTTTGTTAACAAAGTATTGAACATTTTGTTAATAGGAAATATCAAATAACCTTTTATTAATACAGAGTATCAAATAACCTTTTTTAATAGAAAATATGAAATAACTATTTATTAATAGATAATATTAAATAACCTTTTGTTAACAGAAAGTATCAAATAATCTTTTGTACATCTCTCTCTCTCTGAACCTTAAGTGCCAAGGGCACATGGGGCTTCCGCAAGGGTTTTCCACAAATGCCTGTCCTTTGCCTTTTTTTCTGCTCTTGCCCAGGTGAGCCCTCTATTGCTCAACATCCTTTCTGTTGTTCTTCTCCATGTCTCTTTTGGTCTACCCTTACTTCTGTTCCCCTGTGTTTTTTCCCTTGCTTCTGTTTCTGTAGCTATCTGATAGTTTTTTTTACCAGATAGGGTTGCTGGCCCTATGCCGAACCCTCCTTAGTCGCCTTTTACGATCATGCGTGATAGGGTACAATGGTCCTATTCTTTGCAGATCCCGGGTACCACACGGGGGCTTTTGTACATAGAAATTATAAAATAACATTTTTTAGTCTGTGTTTTGCGTTTTTATATGTTGTATTGTTTTTGTATATGATCGTTGAAAAAGGCTTTTGTCGAAATATTTGATTGTTGTATAGTCTTTGTTCATACGTGCCCATCTTTTTCTGTCATTCACACTCTTCTAACTTTCACCATTTTTGTTGTTGTTGTGTATATCTGAACTATACCCGCCACTGTCTACTTTAATACTAGAACCAGTTTTACAGCAGTCGTCTTTTCTCTTATCTCTCAGCGTTGTATAGCGCAGGGTAGAGATAAAACTCTACATTCGGGTCTCTTTTGTACTATCTGTCCCCGAAGCTCCCGTTACGTCTTTTAAAAACTGTGATCTAATGAAAAGTCGGTCCGCCTTACGTCGTTTGAATGAGCAGCAAACTCCTGTTGAAGCAGCATTTCCGTGGAGAACGTTACCCCAGAAGTCGTAAATAAAGACTGAAAAATCGTTTTCAGGGCACTGAATCGATGTACAATTCGTGGGAACGTTGACTCACG
Source organism: Achatina immaculata (assembly GCA_009760885.1). Taxonomy (NCBI): domain Eukaryota; kingdom Metazoa; phylum Mollusca; class Gastropoda; order Stylommatophora; family Achatinidae; genus Lissachatina; species Lissachatina immaculata. The sequence goes on along the minus strand of CM019691.1, from coordinate 25,349,956 downwards.
AGAGGTTCTAGTGCTGCTTACGGCAAGTTCTCTTGCTGGAGGTCCTAGAGCGGTGGCTGCACAACGCGAAGATCAAGGAAATAAAATCTGAGATTCAGATAATCCGTGCCAGTACGGCATGTTCGTATTTCGCTTAAGGTTTTGAATGATGCCATCGGGGAAAAGACTGAAGTAACAGTAGTATTACACTACATCTGGAAACGACAAGTCAAATGGTTCGGTCATGCTACATGGCTATCGCCAGACAGTATACCACAAAAAAAAAAAAGAAAAAAAAAACCCATTCACGCTAAGATCCGTAAGTAACAGAGGAAGAGGCCCCCCACACAAGAGATGGAGAGAGGAAATGACATAAACATTAAATAACCCATTATATGAAGAACGCCACCGAGTTATATCAAGATGTCCGTTTTGCTCCCTCAGCACCGAGAGATGTACGAGGAAGGAAACAAGACAAGAATACATTTTGGAAGTCGCTTAGGGCTTAATCTTGTTCCGACCCCAAAACAGTCTGTAGACCTCCCAGAGCACATAATCTTGTTTCCGACCCCACACCCCCGCACAAGGATCTTGAAACCCCAGAGCACTGACCTCCTTAAGCCAGAGGTGATCAGCCTCTTTTTTTTTAATCGTAAGTATAAATCAGCAATGGTACGTGGCCTGCGACTCCATGAAAAAGGATTTTTTTTTCAAAAGTACTGAAATTCATTAGAAATTAACTGATACTCTTTCAGTGCCTTTAAAGTGATGTAACCTAGCCATTAATCGCAAAAAAAGAAATTCTGCATTATTGTCACTACGTCACTTCTCAAAGAACCGGCCATTAATGTCTTTTCACAAATAGCCCATCCGTTAACTCCATTTCTGAAACAACCCGGTCATTAATATCACTTCACAAACAACCAGCTATTTTTGAAGATATTATGCTGTATTTGATCATTAACACAAAAAAACAACTATTTAAAAACAAAGTCCTTTTGTGCCTATTAGGAAAAAAAGTGTACTTAGAATAACATATATGAAAGGAGAAAAGCACTCACACACAATCTATACATAAAGTAGCAGGATTTCAGGCTATACATAGGGATGTACATAAAGTAGTAGGATTTCGGGTTAGACATAGGGCTGTACATAAAGTAGTAGGATTTCCTTGAAATCCTTAATTTTAAAAATTTATTTTTCAGTTGTTTTCTCAGGTTATTTATCTATTTATTTATGTTCTCAAGTTATTTATCTATTTATTTTTTTTCAAGTTATTTCTCTATTTTACCTTTTTAATCATACCTTCTCGTGACCCTAGTTAAGATTCCCGTGAGATTTTGCTAGCGAAGGGAAATAATTTTGTATTTTTTCCTTCCAGAATTAACACCCCTGCTATTTTTATGCTATGTTTGATTTGTTAATAGTAACCGTCCTTAAGATAGAAGTGTGTTTTATCTGTGGCATGGGATCCTTGAATTTTGTGTCCATGGTGTGAGCAAGATTGAGGTTGAAAGTTGTGGAGAATAGACCTGATTTTTCGTAGTTGTGATTGTAGCTAGAGTATAAGTTTGTGTGAGGGAGTTTCAGTGTGAGTTCTCGTGGCGGTGACGTGAGTTACCTCAGTCAACCTGCCCAGAACTACGTTTATGTTCTTTGTTGCTGCGCGTCCATTTTGTTTGTTTGTTGGTTATTTCTTCATCAAGTCGTATCCATCCATCTTCGTCTGTGCTGTGTTATTAAAATTTTCTTTCTATAATTGGATCGTTGACTGATGACTTCGTAATTTGTAACAGTAGACGTGAGAGTGTTTAATGGGCCTGGGTGTTCTTTTTTCCGTTAGGTCCAGTTGTGTGATCACACAGCAGGAGAATCATAGCATCTGTGAGAGCAGCCTACGAGGCAATCTCAATAGTGCAGAAATTTCCATTTTTAACCAAATATCAATTCAGCAATATGGTTATAAGTACATCACCTCCATTCTACCCCCCCCCCCCGGGGCCCACTACCCTGATTTTGGGGTCACGACCTGAAAATGGGAACCAGTTTTTCACATACATTTAAGATCTGAAATTTGGCACTTGAATGAGGAACTGTAGCGTAGGCGCGGAGAACTGCTGCCGGTAGTGAGTGCGGAGACTTGTCTTCTTGTCTGAAATGTCTGAGCGTATGAAAGCGAACGAAGAAAATAAATATGTACACAAATTCTGACGATTTAATTAAAACTAACTGTAGCTGTGCACCGCCTGTGGCGTGGTGTGCGACACCTAACTGACGACTTAACTGAAACTAAATGTAACTGTGCACCGCCCGTGACGTGATGTGCAAAATCTAACTGACTTAATTAAAACTAACTATAGCTGTGCACCGACCATGGCGTTATGTGCAAAATCTAACTGACGACTTAATTAAAACTAACTGTAGTTGTGCACCGCTCGTAACGTGATGTGCAAAATTTTCGATTCTCGGAGAAGAGAATTTAAAAGTCTTCAAGAAGAGTTAAGTTAAAGTCTACATCCAATGGTATGGACATCAAAATCCCATGGTTACATTGCTACTGAGGAGGCTTTCTAACCAGTAAAATGATGTTAACATGCGCTTAGTAGACTGAGTTACTGCTCTTTCGATATCTTTAGGAAGCAAGAGTCCAGAAGAGGGTCACAAACGTAATTAGTGTTATGGTCTCTTTGTTTCATTAACTGTTTTGGGGGGGGGGAATGGGGGCTCAACCAATTTAGTGTAGCAGTTTGTTGATTGTCTCTTCTTTTCATCTAGTCTGTTTCTGTGTATCTATCTGTCTGTCTGTTTTGTCTTGTCTTATTTTGTTCTGTCCTGTTTTGTCTTGTCTTATTTTGTCCTGTCCTGTTTTGTCTTGTCTTTGTCTGTCTGTCTTGTCCTGTCTTGTCTTGCCTAGTGCTCTTGTCTTGTCTTGTCTTGCCTAGTGTTGTCTTGCCTTGACTTGATCTGTCTGTCATGTCGTGTTTGTCTCTATTGTGCCGTTCTGTTGCAGTTAATGCATATTTTGTATGTGTCCTCGTCTAAATGTCTGTGTGTTTATGTGTGTATTGATGCATCCATACACGTATTCGTATTGTGCTGATTAGTATGCGCATATGTGCACGTGTGCATTGTTACATTTACATGCTTTCATGAATGGAGTTATATATATCTGCAGTTGTATTTGCATGTGTTGTGACTGATTGCATTTGATTCATCGATTTATGTGCTTAACCTTGGTACGCTAAATGTTCTCTCTCTCTCTCTCAGTTCGTTTGTAAAATGTAATTTCATTCTCGTTTCTTTAATTCTTGGAGCAGAACTAAACACCCGACATCTTTGCAGGCTCCGCTGCCACAGGAGCACAGTAATCCCTGCTCTTTTGTATATTCTGTAGCAACGCTGCAGAGTATTGTCGAATGAAGATGGATATGCATTCCTGCTTCGTTGTATCGTGTGTAATAATACTACAGACTATAGCCGGAAGGTGATTTATTTACGTCCTGGTTCCTTTGGTTCGGCTGTAAATAACGCAACACGCACTGTTGTCAGATAGAGCATAGATGTCGTGTTGACCAGTTCTAGTTGCTCACAGCTGATCACTGTGACACCTCAGATTTATACACATACGAACCCACGCACACATAAGCATACTTGTACATTCACCATGAAGTAAAGTCGTCTTTTCTCGGAAAAAAAAAACTGCTGTGGATGAAATAACAAGACAGTGTTCTAGTTCGCAGGTACGTGCTCTAAGAATGTTCGTTGGGGAAGTCTTTACCTTTATCAGCTGAGAAACAAGACACACAGCAGAGAGAGAGAGAGAGAGAGAGACGGGAACTTCAAAGGAGACGGTGACACAGACGTTTTGTGAAGGAGGATATTAAGCAATCCACAGCGTAGACAGCTCTTTTGCGCTGCATAGACTCTTGTATCTGGGTTTCATAGACAGATATCTTACACTGCACAGGCTGTGTGCTGTTCCAATGATGCCGAGAATCGCATATAAATGAGCACCTGATTGAAGGAAGTTCCCCAAAGAATGAGATGACGAGAATTGTATGCAGAAGAGAAGAAAGAAATGGCCAGAGTCAGATATAAAATCACTTTCCGGAAAAAAAAGAAGATGAGTATAAAAATAAACTAGAAAAGAGATATTTTTAATAACATTAGTGGAGAAAGGCACGCAAGAAACCAGTCAGTAACGAAGACGATAGAGACAACACGACGGACGCTGCAAAAGCAACACGGAATGTAAGGGAAAAAAAACTCAGCTGAATGTCTGTGAAATAAATGAGCTTTTAGTTCAAAAGGAAAGATCTCTGGATATAGGGAGTTTTTAGGCCTGCATTCGTTTATGTGCGTTCATGTTGTTAGTTGATTTTTCTACAGCTGTGATATGAAACCTTTGACAGTTCATACCTGTGTTGAGAAGTTGATAAATCTGTCTGTCTGTCCGTCCGTCCGTCCGTCAATGAATATAACTGGAACAGTGGCCATTGACGTCAGCTTCACAGAAGTCTGGACCGTCTCTAATATCTTTATTATTATTGTAAAAATCTTGTTATTCTATTAACAGTTCAATTACTACATTTTTCTTACGGATATATGACTTGTTTTATGAGAGTTAAATCTCTTTCTACGTAGGGCCAGATCGTGAAATAAATGAACGAAATATCGACGTAATGATGTGATACAATCGTGACAAATAGGTAAAAAATGAGGATCGATTTTCTTATATTACCACCATTTTTTCGACTAAAATCTATAAGAGGGATCTAGTCACAGTTCATGAGGCGAAAGGAGATATAATCACGTCGGGCGGATTACGTGATTACAGTAGTCTTTTGTGTCCCGACATCAGTCATCACAAATGAGTAGGAGGTTTGTTGTCTTTCATTTCATTACACATTTTCTTAGTGCTGACACGCAGGGAGTAGGAAGTTTGTTATCTTTCAGATCATGACTCATTTTCTTAGTGCTGACACACAGGGAGTAGGAAGTTTGTTATCTTTCAGATCATGACTCATTTTCTTAGTGCTGACGCGAAGGAAGTAGAAAGTTTGATATCTTTCAGATCATGACTCATTTTCTTAGTGCTGACGCGAAGGAAGTAGAAAGTTTGATATCTTTCAGATCATGACTCATTATCTTAGTGCTGACGCGAAGGAAGTAGAAAGTTTGATATCTTTCAGATCATGACTCATTATCTTAGTGCTGACACGCAGTGAATAGAAAGTTTGACATCTTTCAGATAATGATTCATTTTTTTTCTTAGTGCTGACACGTAGGGAAATTCCTATCAGTTTAGAGAGCTCTGTGATCTTGTCATAGTGGTTTTCTGTAACTTTGCGTGATCGCAGTAGCGTCACATCATCGCATTGCGCGGCTTTTATAAATGGGATAATTATACTCAGTCACATCCGGGCAGAATGAAGTGGGATAGAGAGACAGAAGGACAGACAGACAGAAGGGATTCTAACTGATTAAAATAAGATTGAAATCTTGTTTCTCCACAGCAGCTCAATAATGAGTACATTAAGACGCAGAGATATTTACAGTATCTTGATATTTTACTGAATATCTTGAGTAAGAAGAGAGACAGGGAGATTTATATGGCTAGACATAATACAAGATTTGTAGTGGTAGATATTAGTTCGAGATTTATGTTTGCTCATCGTAGTACAAGATTTATAGCTGCAATCAAAGTACTAGATTTATGTGATTAAACATAGTACAGGATTTATATGACTAAATATGATATATAGACTCCATGCGAGATTTATATGGCTAAACATGGTATACAGACTCAGTGCGAGATTTATATGACTAAATACGGTCTATAGACTCAGTGCGAGATTTATATGACTAAATATGGTCTATAGACTCAGTGCGAGATTTATATGACTAAATATGATATATAGACTCAGTGCGAGATTTATATGACTAAATATGGTACGGCGATTTTCAAAGGAGGATCGAAGACCTGTCCGATCTTGGCAGTCAACGACCTGTTGTAAATGTATGGTCTGTCCCCCTATGCATATATATATTATATATATATATATATAATATATATATATATATATATATTATATATATATATATATATATATATATATATATATATATATCTGAAGTAGTTAAGCACTGATTCAGATTAGACCAGGCTCTTTTAAGCCTTGTGATACATCACTATACAAATGATCAAGCAAGTCTGGCGTTGACAACACGACAAGATGTTTATTGAATGGAACTTGGCGATAACAGTGGCGATGACGAACAGGAATAGTTACCGGGAGCAGCAAGAGCAAATCATGGTCGCGTCGACTTCATCAATATTAAAAAAAAGCGAGATGATGAATCTACCACTGACCAACAGCCATTCCAAACAAACATACCGTCAGTGGACAAGACATATTCTGCAGAATCCAGTGCAGTGTCACATTTCTAAACAGTATAACGACTTCAGGTACATACAGCTCAAGATACAGGCATGCACAACTTCAGCAACTTGTATTCTCGCTCCACGTCTTCCGAAAATCTCATGCTAGTCAGAAACACGTTCATTCATTTGCATGTCCCATGTGGAACTTTGCCTCCCTAACAGCACTCCTGTAGGCCTCTCGGTTGTGAGCAAGATGGCCTGCTGCTGATGCATCCATTTGCAGATCATCAACGATGTCTTGCAGCCATCTTCGCCTTGGTCTTCCTCTCTTTCTTTTTCCCATTATGTACCCTTCCAAGACGGTTTTCTCTAGATTAGAAACACAGGCTACCTGAAATCCTTGATACAAGGGACGGAACTTATAAACACTCACACTGTGAACAAATACTCAGGGGCGTTACTCCAGCACAAGTATGGGACTGGACAACACCTTCTACATACACTGTTACGCCAATAGCTGACGTGCTGGGGTTAGGTTTGGCCCACCATAGCTGACCAATAACCCCGTGCGAGCTCTCTCTCTCTCTCAGCCATGACCCGCTCCCAATCAGACACGATGCTGTGCTTCAACATCTCCATAGCATCTGCAGCAAAGAACACCAGCACGCAGTGCCATGGAGATATAAGAAGAATAAGAAACTGGGGGGTGCCAACATATATGTGAGGCAGGGTCTTGGCCAGCTATGTTTCGCCAGCTCTGACGCTAGCATGTCTACTATGGATTGCTAATTGCCAAAATGGACAGTGTATTTAGCCCCCCCCCCCCAACCAATTATGTATAAAATAATAATAAATGATCACACGAGAACGTCTTTAACTTTACAGATATCAAAACTCTTCTTAGGCAATGTAAAAAGAAACCTAATTAAATCCATAAGAGAACGGCCCTCATCAGTACTTGACACATAATGAGAAGAGGAGGGCATGGAAACATGACAACAACAGTAAAAATGAATGGGGAAGACCAAGAGAAAAAAGTCATGGACAGTCTAACGGGATGATACAATAGAAGGTCACCAAATGAACTGATGGAAAATGTCAAGAATCGAGATCATGTGGAGAAGCATGACACCCAGGGCCTGCCAATAAAATGATGATGATGATGATGTTGATGATGGTGATGACAGAAAAATAATTATTCACAGTTACGTCAAAATCCATATGGTGAATTATCCTTTTTATATATACCATGCGTCAGTCGCAAGCAGGAAGATGAAATATATAGTTTTATACGAAAGGAAAGCTGTAAAGATCTTGTATATAAAACTTCACTTCTTTGTGTAACACGGGATCCTATCGTTTAATAGTAAAAATAGTCGGAAAAAGATTCACCTAGAAACACAACGTAACAGTAATCGTTGTCATTCTGTTAGAAATCAAAATAAGATTCACGTAGTAATTAAACGTAACAGTAACCATTGTTGTTCTATCAGAAACCAAAACAATATTAACATAGTAATTAAACGTAACAGTAACCATTGTTATTCTACCAGAAACCAAAACAATATTAACATAGTAATTAAACGTAACAGTAACCATTGTTATTCTATCAGAAACCAAAACAATATTAACATAGTAACTAAACGTAACAGTAACCATTGTTATTCTATTAGAAACCAAAAAAATATTAACATAGTAACTAAACGTAACAGTAACCATTGTTATTCTATTAGAAACCAAAAAAATATTAACATAGTAACTAAACGTAACAGTAACCATTGTTATTCTATTAGAAACCAAAACAATATTAAGGTAAAAAGGTAAAGGTAATCCTGCCTTGCCTTAGTGGCACATAGGGATATGGTGTTAATGCATAGTAACTAAACGTAACAGTAACCATTGTCATTCTACTAGAAACCAAAATAAGATTCACATAGTAACAAAACATAACAGTAGCCATTGTCATTCACTTAGAAACGAAAATGATTATTGATTAGTCCACACTGTACCCAGGAAGATCTGATCATCACCACCGTACATTTAGTGATACGCGAGCGAAATTTTGAGAACCGCTTTTCCATAACCAAAACGTGGCTCACTCTGCCACACTTGGAGACGTCCATTAATGGCTGACAGAAAGATCCGTCCTGTCTAGACATATACATGCACTTTTCCGCTTCTCTGCCCCCCCCCCCCCCTCCACCCCCACCCTCAAATATCCTAGAACAGGGATGGTCAAACTTGTTTTACATGAGAACCATATACGATAAAACTTCAGAGTTTTGACATTCGCAAGCAAATAAATGGTACACAAGCGATTTCATTGTGAGATACACATTTTGTTACCAAAAAAACAAAACAAAAATCGTTTATAAATATTAATAAATACGTGTTCGTAAATCCTTTAATCTACAGGACAGTCGCCGGTGCAACAGAGTTGGTGCACTGATGTGGACACTGCAGCAGCATCTAAATAAGGAGCTTAATGGCGGCAGAAATCTTTCCGCAGCGCACTCTGTTCTTGCTGATGCAGGCGCTGGTGGTGTCACCGCTGGAGTGTGGTCTAAGCCTACTTACAGTGTTAAGTACATGGCAGTGAAGTGCCATGCAGGCTTTGCTGGACAGACCAAAATAAACGGCGGGCTGAGAATGGACAAGGGTTACATTGCTAAAGTAGTATTGGAAAGACTGCGGGAAAACGAAGCGCGGTAATGGGAGAACGATGTAGCTGTGAAGAGATTGCTGGAGCTGGGACAGATTAAGGGCGCTGCTAGGAAATCTGAACTGTGCGGCGGAAGACGCGCCGAAAAGAAGCAACGCTTGATGGGAACTATCAGCAGACATATTCTTGGTCGGAAGCTGCGGCGATCGTCGGGGCATATATAGGGCTGTCCTGAACGCAGTGGCGCCGGAGTCCGATTTTCAACCTTTGAACATGTTCGTCGTAATTTTCACTCGTTACCAATGCTGATTTGTACCGTTACTGATTCTCCAGCACAGTTCCTATGTAATCATTGCGATAATAAATTTCTTTAATCCGTTACTCAAACCTACCTGTAACATTAGCTTAGATTCTGAAATATGTGTACTTACCCTGATCATTTAATCCAGTGAACAATCAGTGTAAAATCATTGTATAATTATAAAACTTGAAGATTTCTTATTTACCTTTTATGTTAACTGTGATGTTTGAAAAAAAAGGAGTTGTTCAGCCAATATATTTCTGCGAACCGCACATTATATATCAGAGAGCCGTTTGTGGCTTGCGGGCCTCGGTTTGCCCACGCCATGGTCTAGAGAGTAGATCTAGAGGGGAAAAAAAAAACCCTCACAGTCTTCATTTCACAATCTGAATTATCAGCTGCAGCGAACGTGTACCACGCGCATGCTTTTGTGACCTGTTAAGATATATAACAAGCCAGGTATTTCTTCCAAGACAACGGCTGTTACATCTCGTTCTTTTTAGCTGTGTTTTCGTAACGCAACCATCTCATTCGTTGTAGCTGTTTTCGTAACGCAGTCATCTCTTTCACTGTAGCTGTGTTTTCGTAACGCAACCATCTCATTCGCTGGATCTGTTTTCGTAACGCAGTCATCTCTTTCTCTGTAGCTGTGTTTTCGTAACGCAGTCATCTCTTTCTCTGTAGCTGTGTTTTCGTAACGCAGTCATCTCTTTCTCTGTAGCTGTGTTTTCGTAACGCAGTCATCTCTTTCTCTGTAGCTGTGTTTTCGTAACGCAGTCATCTCTTTCACTGTAGCTGTGTTTTCGTAACGCAACCATCTCATTCGTTGTAGCTGTGTTCTCATAACGCAACATTTATTCAAGTCAAGGTTTTTTTTATACTTTTTTTTTTTTGACGAATACAGACCGCCAATGGGTTGCCCAGTATGTCCTTATACTCACTTCGTCAGACATCATCATCATCGTGGTTGTCGTCATCGTTGTCATCCTCGTCGCCGTCGTCATTATCGTCACTGTCGTTATCGCCATTACACCTTGTGACTTTAGTTACCTATATAGTTTTCTTGTTTCTGCTCTTATATTTTGAAAAATACAAAGTTTTCTTGAGTTCTTTAAAAGCTAATAAACCTTTAGTGTTTCTTCTTTTATTCTTCTATTGTCTAACTGTAATGGGTTGTTTATTTATTACTTTGGTTATTCCAATGACTTTTTATCTGTTTTTATGCCTGTTCGTGAAATGTATCATATCATCCGTGTATTCACATTTCTACTCTGTTATCGGAATGTTCACATTTTGTACTCTGTTATCGGAAATCCCACATTTTGTATTCTGTTATCTGAATATCCACATTGTGTACTCTGTTATTGGAATGTCCACATTTTGTATTATGTTATCAGAATGTTCACATTAGTGCTCTGTTATCGGAATGTTAACATTAGTGCTCTGTTATCAGAATGTTCATATTAGTGCTCTGTTATCGGAATGTCCATATTTTGTACTCTTTAAAATAGCATATTGACATTGTGTACTCTATGATCAGAATATTTATATTTTGTGAAGAAAAGAAAGTTGTAGTGACCCAACAGAAAAATCTTCACTTTCTTTTTAAACTTGGTGTCCAAAAGTCGTAACACAGCGTACTAGTGAATCATTGTTATTTTTTTTTAGGCTTCTTTATATTAGACACATTCATATTTTGTACCCTAATATTGACACATTCATGTTATATATATATATATATACATACATACACACACTCTTTATTCGGCATATACACATTTTGCACTCTTTATTCCGTATATTCACAGTTTGCACTCTTTATTCAGTATATTCACATTTTACACTCTTTATTCCTCATATTCACATTTTGTACCCTTAATATTGACCTGGCGTATTCCCTTTTTGTACTCGGTTTTTTCTTTTGTACTCTGTCTTGGACATAACTCACATTTTATACTTTGTGAACGGCATATTCAAATTTTGTACTCTCAACACTGACATATTCACATTTTGTACCCTTAATATTGGCGTATTCATATTTATTGGAGTTTGTTCTCTTTTGTGTCCTTCCTTGGAGTTTATTCCCATTCTTAGGTTTATTTATGTATGCATAGCCGTGTACAAGTGCATTTCCATAGCATCTCATTTTCCTTGTCCTTGCTCGTTCTGTTTTTTGCACTGGATAGAATATTATTCCCAGAATGTCGACGGCCTGTCACTTGTTTTTTTTTCTCTTTATTTTTGTGGCCGCGTATAAAGAGAAAGGAATCTTAATATGTGGGAATTTTTATAGCTTCTTAAGAGATGAGTTTTGTATTGGCGGCCTCTTCTGGGGGTAAAGATTCCGTATCTTGTGTTCTTCTTTGTGGAAAATCTTCATTCCTGGTCGCATTGATTGCGCCCAGCCAAGCTTATTGTTTTCTTTACGAGTTGTATTGTAGAAAAACAATATCCCAGACTTGTTTTTGCATATGTTTCTTGGTAGAATGGAGAAGAGGACTCGGACTTGGAATAATGGAGATATGAAAGGGTTGAAAACTGCTGGTGTATGCGAATATGTAATGAAACATTAATAATGAGAGCAAAGAAGTTGGGAGCTTATTAGAAATTCTAACTCCAGTTGTAATGGTCGAAGGTGAGACCGGGGTATTGTGTTCCTGGCTAGGACATGTGTCTTTTGGTCAAAGACCCTACGTGTTTTTGAGAAAGAATAGTATGTTCTTGCTTTATCTCTTGGTGTCCTTGCTTGATCACTTATCTTTTTCTCCACCCGTCCTCATTTTCTCTATTATTGTTCTTATATTTCCTTACAAAGGCTGCACAAGCCGAAATAATGCTTGTATTTTTTTATACACCATATCTATGTTTTACACAATGTAAGACTAAATCATTTTCTGTTTATTTCCATAATATTTTTTTTTGTCCTCCGACTGAATGCTCAGTCGAGATTAGGTTTGCTGCACTGTGAGAAAAATGACTTGCAACAACAACAAAAAAAGGCCATTACCAGACGCAGAAATGTGGAAATTTCTAATGTTGTTTGTGTACTGAACGCAGTCAGCATTGCGATACACGTTGCTAATGTTGCTTAGCGAATTCAGGGGGCATATGAGGAGGAAGCTAAAGGAACGGCAGAAGAAAGCTAGTTATATTCTCTTTAACTGATTTATTTGGTTCTGAACTGTTGCGATTTATCCATCTGTTTTTCCAATGGTTCATTTCACCCTTTTCTTACCAACATTCTGGCATGTGTTATTCACGAGACGGTTTGCCAAACTGCATTTCTAAACACATGAAATTCTCTAGTATATACAGTATATAAATTCCCCGTCTCTCACTCAGTTCATGTCATTTGAACATATGGATAAAATCCCGAGTCGAGAAGAATGTCGTCATTTCCTCAGACGCACACCGAAAATATACGCAGATGGCGTAGATCAGCCTTAGATCTTTTACCTGTGGGCATATAGTTTTGGACAACTGTGTCTACCACGAAATGCAAGGTGGAATTTTTGATACTGTCGTTTTCATTCAATTTATGATATTTCTGCTGCGAACAGTGCGAGATGGTTTGTGCTGTTTTAGTGTAAAATGAAGTTTTTTTTTTGTTTTTTGTTTTTGTTAGGAGGAGCTTTCCAGTAGATGTTTGACTTTGACTAAAGATATGGGTCGAGTTTTCCTAAACATTTATAGTCTTAATATTAAACTTCATGTTTTACTTTTACAGTAAGATATTTGTTCTTTCATATTATAGACTGTATTCAGTTGACTATAGAACTCAGTATCGCGATACTTTCATTTGCCAGACAAGGCTACATAGGTTCGTCCACGTGGGGATAGAGATGCGACATAGGTTCGTCCACGTGGGGATAGAGATGCGACATAGGTTCGTCCACGTGGAGATAGAGATGCGACATAGGTTCGTTCACGTGGAGATAGAGATGCGACATAGGTTCGTCCACGTGGAGACAGAGATGCGACATAGGTTCGTCCACGTGGAGATAGAGATGCGACATAGGTTCGTCCACGTGGAGATAGAGATGCGACATAGGTTCGTCCACGTGGGGATAGAGATGCGTCATAGGTTCAGACCACATGGGTGTCGAGATCAGAGTATTTTCTGTTATACCTCTACCGTGTGTTTCAGTCAGCTCAGCTTATCAGATAATAAACTTCGCCAACTAAAATAAAAGTTCCCATGTTAATGTGTAAGATTTATGTTTATTAGGTCTAATGTAGTTTTACTATTAAAATAGTTTGTTTTCCGTTCTCAGAATATACCAAGCATAACCTAACCAACAAATATCTACTCTGGGTGCCTTGGGCTGTCTGACTTAGAAGCGTTCATTAATACCTTTTGCCAGCAGCGATCCTATATCTTGAACGTTTTTGTTCTTATTTTTGTGCTTGTAACAGAATAACATTCTGTACAGATTGTTTTGTGTGTAACCCTGTGGTTGTGGTCTGGTAGACCACAACTCATCACTGTATGCCAAGCACGGAGAAAATATCTCGTGTTTCGAGAGAATTCTTAGTCACGTGGTTTAGGTTAGGCGGGAGGTGTGAATGAGTTGAGAGGAGAGTTTTTTGGTCAGAATGTTGTAGCGAGAGGTTGTGTGTTTGATTCTAGGAAGGGATAGAGATTCTGTAGTTAAATTGTTGTAGTTGATGGATTGCTTTTCTTAGGACAAATTGTTGTAGTAGTCATGTAGATTTGTGTGTCGATTTGTCCACGTTTTTTTTGGACAAAGGTTGAATGTCTGACCTAGTCCCATGGCGATGTTAGTCGCCCGGACTCATGTTTTTTGGATGATCATTTGTAATTGTATCCATCAAGGTTTACACTCTACATCGTTACAACACTCATCGTACAAATGGGATCTCATCATTAAACATATACAGTGTGTCTGCTGAATCCTGTGATTTCTTGGATTCATGTTATGTGTCATAGTGGTGCTGAGTTAGTGATTTACATGTAACTGGTCATGTCGTGTATAGATGAGTAGTGGAGTCAGTGTTACCTGGGTTGTCCTGTTACAGAGTGTATATCAATGTAATGTAATGTAATTAATGTATGGTGAGTCTCTGAGCCTAATGCTCATTGTCTGAATGTAATAGTCACGGTACATAACACCATATGTACAAACAAGTTTATTGCTCATGTAATATAATCGTGTCACATCACACAGAAAAAATGATTCCCTGTTTAGAAGAGATTCTCCTCTTAGTAGTGCAGTGAATACTGCTTAATGCTGTAAAGTGAACAGCACACGGGAATCTACTCTATTCCACGACACATATAGGGATAACAGGTTAAGTACCCCAGTCTGCTTAAGAAGGCAACGGATACAACCAGATGGCCCTGTCGGAACAATAGGTCAGATACCTGAGCTTCCCTAAAAAGTCGTTCTCTTTCTGCTGCCCAAGTCAGCCTTCCTGCTACCCATGTCAGCCTCCCTGATACCCAGGTCAGCCTTCCTGATACCCAGGTCAGCCTTCCTGCTACCCATGTCAGCCTTCCTGCTACCCAAGTCAGCCTTCCTGCTACCCATGTCAGCCTTCCTGCTACCCAGGTCAGCCTTCCTGCTACCCAGGTCAGCCTCCCTGCTACCCAGGTCAGCCTTCCTGCTACCCAAGTCAGCCTTCCTGCTACCCAAGTCAGCCTTCTGTCTGTAAATGTCAGTCGCCAGCTTCGTGCATGCCACATTCGCCGGCTGTACCCGCCCCATCACATCAAGACTCGAACATATATTCTTCATGCTCAGGGAAGTGCTCTTGTATATGCTGCACTGTATTTTAACCAGCCGTCACTTTGCATAGTTGTTAAACAATCTTTACAATTCTGAGTTTTGTTCTTTGCTCTGTCTGTCCATCTTTCTGTCTGTCTGCTTGCCTGCCTGTTTGTCCGTGTGTCCGTCCGTCCGTCCACCCACTCACTCATCCAAACATCCATCCATCTTGTCTATGTCTGTCTGTCTATTCCCCCTCCTCAGCGCCCCCTCCCCCTCCCCCAATGTCTGTATCGAAGCTTGACCCAATTTATTATAATTACAAAGTCTAAGTTTCATCAAATCTTAAATCAATATAAGGGCTGGGCACACTCCAGCAAAGTTAGATTCTTCTATGATGATCTGAGGGACAGTATATCTAGTTTACTGTAATACACAGTGCCCTTGTCATTCTCCATACGTTTCACACATGTAGCCTCAGGTGCATAGATATCCCTCATATTGGAGACTCCCCAAAGCTATGAGGAAATTGCATGGACGCTAATGATATATCACAAAATAAGGTTTTCAAGCTGGCGCAGAGGAAAAAAAAAGAAATTATGTTCAATTTGTCTTGTGGACCGTGACAGGTCCGCACTCAAAGACTGGGGTAATGGCTCACAGAAGGTGAAATGTTTTATACCAGATATTTTTTTCCTCTCTCATAGGTGTGTGTGTGTGTGTTATGAGTGCAGGTGTTCTCTTATAGGGTCACTCATTCATTTGCTCACTCACTCACTCACTCACTCACTTGCTCACTCACTCACTCACTCACTCACCCACTCACTCACTCACTCACTCACTCACCCACTCACTCACTCGCTCACTTGCTCACTCGCTCACTCACTCACTCACTCACTCACATTGATGAAGTAGATGCCCTTGTCCGTGAACAGCATTACGTTCATGAAATATATGCCCTTACCCGTCAGTGTCAAGCCAACATTTGTGGTTATTTATGCTGAGGTCAAGTTTGAAACATAAATAGTTATTTCTTGACGGTAAATCCAGGTTTCATGACAGACTAATAATACCGTCCACGGTAATCTAATTTATGACTTCATAAACTGATCCAAATACTTGTATCTTGAGTTATAATGGGATATTTTGGACGAAAAGGGAAGTAATAAGTCGTGGAGATAAGATCATTTAATTGAAAAAAATCCTTAAAAATGACTGTTCAGTTACTCTTTTCATGTTGAAATATTTTTGTAACATTATCAATCGATCTACTGTTTTTTGTCTTTGATATTTTTTTTTTTCAAATATGGCGGGACACACACGAGTGACCCGGAAATTCAACCTGATACGCAGTTTATTTTGTCTTTTATTCTCTGCAAGATTTTGTTGCTTGGTAAAGTGTCACATTTGAAGAAGGCAGTGAAGAGATATGTTTTAGTATATTTTAATGTATAATTTGGTATTTCTTCGTGTTCATCTATTTCCAGTTTCAGCCTATTATGTTATATGGGCATGAATCGTGGACAGTAAGTAGGCCACAGTACAAATGTGGTTTATGAGAAGAGCGTTGTGAATTCCCTGAACAGTAAAGATTAGTAATGAAGAATGTATGAGCAGAGCGTTGTGAATTCCCTGAACAGTAAAGATTAGTAATGAAGAATGTATGAGAAGAGCGTTGTGAATTCCCTGAACAGTAAAGATTAGTAATGAAGAATGTATGAGAAGAGCGTTGTGAATTCCCTGAACAGTAAAGATTAGTAATGAAGAATGTATGAGAAGAGCGTTGTGAATTCCCTGAACAGTAAAGATTAGTAATGAAGAATGTATGAGAAGAGCGTTGTGAATTCCCTGAACAGTAAAGATTAGTAATGAAGAATGTATGAGAAGAGCGTTGTGAATTCCCTGAACAGTAAAGATTAGTAATGAAGAATGTATGAGAAGAGCGTTGTGAATTCCCTGAACAGTAAAGATTAGTAATGAAGAATGTATGAGAAGAGCGTTGTGAATTCCCTGAACAGTAAAGATTAGTAATGAAGAATGTATGAGAAGAGCGTTGTGAAATCCCAGAACAGTAAAGATTATTAATGAAGAATGTATGAGAAGAGCTGGAGAGACAAAAAAAGTCTTGTCCAAAAAAAAGATTTACTAGAAAGACAGTGTACTTTCACAGGACAAGGAGTGAGAAAAGGGGGCATTGAAAATATTGTAACAACAGGAAAAACAGAGGGGAAAAGACCCAGGGCAGTGACGAGAGAAATGATACTGGATGCTTTGACAAGATGATGTGAGATGAGATAAATCAACTGAACTGATGGCCTGCATGAAGGATTGAGTCGGCGCGGCACCTGATGATGATATTTCATTTATCGCTGAAGTTTTTTTTTTTTCATGGAAGAAGAGAATGGAAAATAAGAAAATGAATATTATTCAGTGAGTGTGGTCTCCAAAATATGTCCTAGAATTCTGACATTTTGTTAGTGATGAGAAGAGCAGGTCAAGCACACCAGAATTCTGAAATAAAGAAACGCGTTATTTACTCTTTGTTCTGCTCTAGAATGGAACAGCTGTTTCATCAATTTAAACTCCATCAATCAAATATAATTGATCTTTGAGATGACTGAACAAACAATGGTGCTTAGGTTCTTCCCAACCTAGGGCCCTCAGCAAAATCAATCATGTTGGACAATATGACAATACTTTTCCTTTCTTTTGTTTTTTTTCTTCTTCTTTTCATTTAGATAATGTTAAAGAAGCGTAAGCAAGTTAACCTTGAACCCAAGGCTTCGGTGATGGTGTCAGAGAAGTTTCTTTCCGTTTATTTCTGCGCTTATGGGTTCCCAACCTGTGATTCGCGGAGGCCATCTTGGTCTTCTTCTTCTTCTTCTTCTTCTAGCACCTACTGAATTCATCAATTTTCTGAGCCTTTGAGGCTTATTGTTGTAGACTGTCCATTCCTCTCTGTTCTTGATCTTTTCTTGCCATTTGTCGATTCCAAGAGGGCATACATCTTCTTCTAGGTTGTCTCGCGCAAGGCTGTCAAAGGCCTACCTATTGGTCTTACCCCCTTTCATCACTTCAATATAGGGCCTCTTCTTTTGTCAGACCCCCCCCCCCCACCCCGTCCATTCTCTTTAAGTGCTGGAGCCGCATCAGTCTGTTGTTTTCATAATGGGTTTTATAAGCGGAGAGCTGAACAATATGTAGATTTCCTTGCTACTTGCTATCTTCCAGTGTTGTGTAATAGAGCCACGTACCGGTCCACAAATTCTTAGGATTCTATTATCTTTCTTTCGTAGCAGAATCAAGATATGAACATTACTAGTGATATCTAGACGTCAGAAAGAATCGAAAACGTATAAGTTCTCGAAATGATAAGAAGAGGAATATTTGGCGAGCTTTTAATTTAGCTCCAAGTGGCGTATGTGAGTGTAGGATAGCTGAGGGGGAGGGGGATTATGGTTGGCGTAATGAATCCGCAACCTAATAAAAGGCTGGAAACCCATTGGCCTGTGCATATCCTTGAGGCGGAAATACGGTAGGGAAAAGAATCCAATTACCGACATACTTCCTCTTTCAGTAGCTCTCATTCAGTAAGATATATAAAAAAAATCATCAGAACTTCTTTGTTTTGTTTTGTCTTCTACAACCATGGGAAAGCCGAAGACTTCAGATCTACTGCTGTACGTACCGCCTTGAGCAGTCATAATTTGGCAGGGTTATCAACCCTAACCGGAAATAGATTTGGCGGATATCGGACACAGGAAGCTGAGAAATGCTCGAAACGGTGTTTATTTGGCTGTAATAAAGTGTTAAAAATAACGCGTTAAAAACAATGTAGCTGACTGTGCTTCGAGATTGAGATCTTTTTTTTTTCCTAACTTCTTTTTTTACTTTCCATTGCTGGTTCTTCTCTCTCTCTCTCTCTCCCCCCCCCCTTCCCCCCTCATTCCATGTAAAGGTTGCTGTGACATATCTCTGGCTGTGTTTTTTTTTCTGTTGCTTTCTCAACCAGCTGTTTCTTAGCTTAGCAACAAGGGGACCCACTATCAGTTATAGATTTTAATTTGTTTTTGATGGTTAATTTATTTTTAATCTAGCGGCAAGGGAGGGCGGACACAAGTAATTATAGATTTTAAACTGTTTTTAATCGCTTATATTTTTAGATCTTTTGTCCCTTTCTCACATCATCATCATCATCATCATCATCATCATCTTCTTCTTATTCTTCATCTTCTTCTTCTTCTTCACACTGAGTATTTTGAAGGTTCTTCGTTATAAAACGGTGGTGGGTTTTACTTTTAAATCCGCTGTCTAATTTTGCTCATGCCTGTTGGGGGGGGGGAAGTGCCCTTGTTTGTCAGAATTAATTGGGCGGTCTTTCTTTTTAAATATAACTTCCAGTAATTACACTTTTCAGTTCTGCGAAGTGTAAATCTTCCCATAAGCGCTCTCCAGATTGACAGATAGTGGTAATAGAGGACTCACCCTAAATAGCAAGGAAGCAGAAATAGTGGTCATCTCACTCACCAGAATTAAATGTTAAGCCACAGGGAACAACCTTGAGACAACTGCATACTTTTAAATATCTGGGCACTGGAGTAGCGTCGGATGGGAAATGGTATCTCTGAAGTGGAGAATAGAATATGCCAAGTCAGAACAGCTTTCCAGGAAATGAGAAACGTCTTTGTGCAGAACATATGTATGAATGAACGTAAGAGAGTTCTACAGTCCTACTGTATGGAAGTGAGTCATGGACAGTAAACAGGTCGATGCAGAAGATCACTAGAGGCAACGCAGATATTGTTTATTACAACAGCATTAAGAATACCGTGGACAAACAGATGACAAACAGGGAATGTCTGGGAAAAGCAGATGTAGAAAGGAACCTAATTAAATCCATAAGACAAAGACAGCCATAATTCGTTGGACATCATCATCATCATCATGTGCCATGCCGACTGGCGTTGGCTATTATGCTTCTCCAGAGTACCCGATCCTTCATGCAGGCCATCAGTTCAGTTGGTGATCTCCTCTCGCACCATCCCGTCAGACTGTCCAGTATAATTTCTCTCGGTCTTCCTCTTTATCTTCTTCCTTCTATTTTTCCTGTTGTTATAATATTTTCAATGCCCCCTCTTCTCATTGCATGTCCTATGAAAGTACATTGTCTCTCTCTTATCTTTTTGACAAAGTTTTTTGTCTCTCCAGCTCTTCTCATACATTCTTCATTAGTTATTTTTGCTGTCCAGGGGATTCGCAACATTCGTCTAATAAACCACATTTCTGCTGCTTCCAATGATTTTTGTGCAGACTTGCCTATTGTCCATGATTCACTTCTATATAACAAGATAGGTTCAATATAGCATTTTAGGACTCGTTTTCTAACATTCATTGATAAAGATGTGTTAGCTAATATGTTTCTCATTCTCTGAAATACAGTCTTTGCTTGGCCTATTCTGTTCCTAATTTCTGTTCTGCATTTCCCATCTGAAGTTATTACTGCTCCAAGGTATTTGAATTTCTGCACTTGCTTTAGAATAGTTCCGTTTAATTTAATACTGCATGCTGGTGGATTCTGTTTCTTAGATATAACCATAGTCTCTGTCTTTTTGATGTTCAAAGTAAGGCCTTTCTGTTCACTTTCTTTGGCGACTTTATCCAAGAGATTTTACAGGTCTTGTTGGTTCTCAGCTATCAGTACTGTCTCGTCAGCATACCGAAGTTTGTTAATATTATATCCTCCAAATTTTATGCCTGGTTCTGTGATGATTGTTCTTAGAATATTCTCGCTATACAGAGAAAAAAGGTCTGGAGATAGTACACATCCTTGTCGCACCCCTTGTTTTATAGGTTGATATTTTCCAGTCCTATTTTCAACTCGAACTGCTGCTTCTTGATGCCAGTATAGATGTTTTACAATCCTCAGGTCTTTGCCGTCTGTATTGATGTCTTCAAGCATTTTAATAATTTCATTATGTTTCACTTTGTCATATATATATATATAAACGTACGTGTGTGTATATGTATGTATGCATGTTAGAGCATCACGCTGGAACGCCTGGAGCAATTTCAACCAAACTAGGCACACATATGACTTACAATCTGAACAATGCACCGTGGTGGTTAGATCATCCCTAGGACACCCTTATGACCCCTATTAGTGTCGAATCCACAGTTTTCGGGGTCGCTGTGGTGAATAGTGGCAATCCCAATGGCGTTCAAGTCCACGTTCAGCCCCCAACGGTATTGGGGGCCCTAGGGGTGGGGGTGGGATGGGGATGATATGTACATATAATAGAAAACGACCGATATTAGTGTGGAATCCATAGTTTTTGGGGTCGCTGAGATGAATAAGGATACTCTCGATGCCGTTACGTCTAAGTTCGGCTCCATCGGCATGAGAAGGGGGCCTAGTGGTTGAGTTGGATGGGGTTGAGATGTAAAAATAATCGAAAATAGCCGATGTTAGTGTCGAATCCATAGTTTTCGGGGTCGCTGAGAAGAATAATGACACTCCAAGTTGAGTCCCAATCGCGTGGGGGAGGGGGAGTGAGAACTGGTGAAAAATAAAATTTCAACATTGACTGCGACTGGTGTCGAATCCATAGTTTTCTGGGTCTCTGATATGAGTAGTGAGACTCACAGGTTCAGCCTCCATCGGCATGGGGAAAAAAGGGTGGGGGCAGGTGAGTAGTGGTGAAAAATAAAATGTTAAAATTCATCGAGATTAATGTCGAATCCATAGTGTTCGGGGTCGCTAAGCTGATTGGTGACAGTCCTAATGACAGTTAAGCCCACGTTTAGCCGAATAGAAGGAATAGAACTCTGTAGAACTGTCTAGACTCTGTAAACCTTCTAGAAGGTTGTAGAAATGAATAGACCATTGTAGAACCTTCTGGAAGATTGTGAAACTGAATAGACCTCAGTAAAACCTTCTAGAAGGCTGTGGAAATGAATGGAACGTTGTAGAAGCGTCTAGAGGGTTGTGGAAATGAATAGAACTTTGTCGATTTGGATAAATAAATATCCGAGCAACGCCCATATCCATATATAAAGATATCCATAGATAAAGCTGGTATAATATAAGAGGGGAAGAGGTTGAAAACATCATAACAATAGGCAAGATATATGGGGAGAAAGGCAGGGAAAGACCAAGAGAATAAATAATGGACAGACAATCTAACGCGATGGCAGCAAAAAATGACCAACTGAGCTGATGGACAGTTATGAAGAACCGAGATTTTTTTGACAAGCATGACCGCCAGCGGCTGTCGACTTTGCTCCTGATGATGATGAGTTTCCAGTAGGCGATTTTTTTTTGTTTTGTTTTGATTTTGTTAAAATTTGCCCTGTGGGCCAGCAACAGTCTTCAGCCCTGGTAAATTCCTGAGCATTTGTGTTCAGCTGAAGGGAGGTAAACCACAGTCAGCAGTACCTCACATCTGTGTCTGTTCTATGGGGCTTTTATACCTGGATTCTTGTGGAATGCTGTTTCGTTGTCATTTAAGCCTACGGGCTGGGCCCTAAACAGCCGCAGTTCCAACATAAACAAATTGTTTAATACGTTCTCTTTTGTGTACGGGTGGAAGATCGATGGGCACGGTTATATGAAAATTCTTCCATAGATAAAGATCCCGTCTATATTTAACTGTTGAAATATTGTAAAGCGTGATCGCTTTAATGTGTTCCATATTTGTTCTGTATTAGTTTATTTAGTATTAATTCTCTTCCTATTCAACTTTTTCCGGTCAATATCCGCTTTCCGGAACATGCTTCATCCATCCAAAAATGTTCGCTGCCAGGATATTGGATATGCCTGGAATTTATGTCAATATTATATTATATGTTTTGTTTTTTTTTTCCTGTAGTATTTTCCCCCTGCTGTATTTTAAAGATGTCAGTTCCCGAGATAAGAGAAATATGACAGATGGAGGTTGGTGTTTTCTGTTTCGTGTTTGTTTTATTTTAGTTATTTATTATTTTTTTTCTTTTAAGTGAAGACCTCAGTTCTGTCCAGAAGTCAGCAGTCAGTCTATCGTGAGCTTAAGCTGTAACACAATCTTGTGTTATAGGCAGTCAGCGACCCTTAGCTGATATACTAGCGTCAGGGTTAGTGAACCATAGCTGGCCAAGACCTTGTTTCACCTATCTGTTGGCACTCCCCCCCCCCCGCCGCAGTAACAGGCCTAGCCTGACTAACGGGGCAGGGATGGCCTTAGTCCCCAAGATCGTGGAGTCTGCTAAAGTAGCTGTTCTGACTTTGCACACTCTATTCTCCATTTCAGAGATACTATTTCCCATCTGATGCTACTCCAGTGCCTAGGTATTTAAATGTATGCACAGTGTTGTTCCTTGTAGTTGAATTTTTGTGCCTCGACATCTTCATGGCATCAGCTGCAAAGAACACTGGCTCACATTTACAGGGGGAAGAATAAGAAGAAGAAGAAGCAGAAGAAGAAGAAGAAGCTTGCGGTTACAGGGCAATTGAAGAAGAAGAAGAAGTCCGAGTCTTATGTGTACTTTCTGTGAGATGTAGGAAACTGGATGGTTGTGTGAGTCAAGAGTGTCGAGACAGCTGTTACAGCTGTACTTACACCCAGCTGGGAAAACAAAAACATGTAAGCTGTATGTTTATTTTACGTAGCGACCTTTTCACGTGCATGTCAGACGTAGGCAAGTAGCGGTTGAAAATATGACTGTTTCGTGAAAGAGCAGGAACAACTTAGAAGTTTTGAGCAAAGATTACTGTACCTCGTACATTCCACTGAATCTGCCATATAATAGCCTTCAGTTTTCCTAACATATCTGCCACAGCTGGTCTCCTCCAAATCTGTTATATAATAGCCTTCAGTCTTCCTAACATATCTGCCACAGCTGGTCTCCTCTTCCTTTCTGAATATAGACATTTTACTGACTACGTATCAGAGTTTGCGTTAAAATCTTTGTCGATATCTGCATCTTTTGTGTCTCTATCTAGATAGGCCAGTTTACGTCATTTTGGGGGACGCTGTCTATCTCTAAGTTCTTTCAGTCTCGTCTCCATGCTGTAGATATAAAGCGAACAGTTTCTATACCTCTTTGTTTCTCTCTCTCTCTCTCCCTCTCACGCTCACCTTAAGGCGTATGGGGCTTCCGCAAGGTTTTTCCACAAACTCCTTTCCTTCTTTTTTCCCAGCTGTTGCCCAGGTGAGCCCTCAATTGTTCAACACCATCTCTTATAGGTGTCGTAGATAGATTCCATGGATGGATGGTTGGTTGGTTGGTTGGTAGGTAGGTAGGTTGGTAGTGGTTTGGGGTAGGGAGCTTTGGAAGGTTGATGGATATTGATAACTTCTGCCATTGTCACCAAACTGTGGTAGGTTTAATGCGGTTCCTAATTTACTTATGCAGAGTTGGGTACTTCTGTTGACATAGAGATATAGGAAGTGAATGAGATGTGCTCATGAACTGAACAAAGGTAGCTTCCACTTCAGCCAAGATATCTAATTACGAGTTCATCGAGGGGGTGGGGGTTGTTTTTTTTTTAAGGTGAAGTGTAAATACGCGGTATTTTCGCATCTCTCTCTCCCGCCTCTCTCTCTCTGCCTCTCCCTCTCTCTCACTCTCTCTCATGTTGCCCTCCCTTCCCTCCTCTTTCTAGTCCCTGTGTGTTCCTAGCTTAATTTTGCACACGAAACATAACCGGAAATTAGCCTGGCAGGTGAACAATAAAATTGATAGAGCATCCGGACTGGATGATCTGGAAGATCTGTACGCCCTCTCAGCTGAGGCAGTTTCGTCTTTTCTCTAGGATTACTTTAATCATTGAATTGCCCAATTTGATGCTTTCCATCCCGCCAGCGCCGTAGCTTTTGTTTAGAAAAGTTGCCTTCCTCTGCGGCTGTTGACGTACCTTAGTGGTAAAATCCCCACAGGAGTTGTCGGTCTCGTTGTTATGGCAGGAGTTGTTTGTCGTGTTTGCTTGTGTTTACCTGTCGTCATGGTAATCAGCGCCCCCAGAAAGTAGTTTTGTAAGATGGCGTAAACATGTTTTCATGCCACACCTGCTCTGTTGATTAGCAATTCTGTTTTCATCCGCTACGAGCCTCCCTGGAGGAGTCTTCCGACCCCAGGAGCGATGCTTTGGCTGCACCCTCCTCCTCCCCCCCACACCCCTACCCCTCCCCCACCCTCAACCCATCTTGTGACTGGGCTTGGTGGCAAGTATGTGTTTTATGTGGTGTGCCTATTATAGTGGTGATTCTGTGTTTGTGTGTGTGTATATGTGCTTCCTTGATAAGATTTCATTTCGTATGGCTTGTCTGTTGTGTGGCGTTGCTGTCTTGACAGCCAATCAGAAAATGTCTCCTCTCATAAGTCTACAGGGAAGCACTGCATGGCAGAACGGAAGGGTCATTTTATGAAACATGATGATCTCAAATCTATCTCTATCCCTCTCTCTCTGTTCTTCTCTCCCTCTCTCTCTTCATCTCTCTCACTCTCTGCTGTCTCTCTCACCCTCTCTCTTTATCTCTCACCCCCTCTCTCCCTCCTTCTTTCTCTTTCCCTTGAGCAAGCAACATAAAGTTGTTCGTGGGAGAAACATGGCGATCTCAAATCTCTTTCTCCCTCTCTTTCCCTATCTCTCTTCGTTTCTGTCACTATCTCTCTCCTTCTCTCTCTCTCTCTCCTATTCCTCTCTTTCCCTCTCTTAACCCTTTTGAAATAAAGATCAATCAATCTCACTCTCTCCCTCTCTCTCTCTCTCTCTCTCTCTCTCTCCTTAATTTGAAAAGCTAATTTGAAAAAGTAAGAAAACGGTACACTGTCACAGAGCAATGAAATCTACTATAGAATACAATAAAAAGCTAATATAAACATAAAGAGAAAACAGTTAAAATTTATTTTTACAAATATAATTAAAACAAATCCCCAACCCAGCGCGTCACAGGTGGCGGATGATGAAAGTCCTCCAGATATGGAGGATCCCTGTGAATAAGGAGTTATAAGCAGGCACGGACCAACTGGCGGTAGACTCAGAGAACGGGGTGGGGTAGTAGGTGGCTCTACTACTCCTATAAAGTGCCTCAGGTGCTCAGTGAAGGGATTACCAGGCGGGTCAGAGGCGCCTTAAAACTTCTCGCTCCCGCTGCCTTGCGGGTAGGACAGGGAGTCCAAAGGCTAGCGGAGAGTCCGTACACAAACCGAGAGAAGGCAGCGGGAAACACTGTTGTAGTTCCCAAGAATAGTTATGCTTGAGCAGAATAATCGATTCATCATGAACGACGTTAATGGATGTTCCTTTGGAACAGCCTCGTCCGGTAGGGCAGCTCACGAACCACAGGTGAGGCCGGATCATCATCAGGCTACTGATAGCAAAACTAACAAGTTCAAAATAGCAACATGGAATGTTAGAACTTTATTCCAGGCTGGAAAATTAGAAAATGTAAAGATGGAAATGGAAAGGATGAAGATCAACATATTAGGAATGAGTGAAGTTAGATGGACAGGTGCAGGGAAAATAAACTCTGATAAATATACAATAATATATTCAGGAAGTGAGAAACATGAACGAGGAGTATGAATAATATTTGACAAATAAACAGCAAGGACAGTTGTAGGATATTTGAACATCTCGGACCGAGTCCTGCTAGCACAACTGAAAGGACGACCAATAAACATAAATATTATACAAGTGTACGCTCCAACATCTGAACGTTCTGAAGAAGATGTACTGACATTTTGTGACATAGAGACAGCCCTAAAACACACAAAGTTACATGAAGTTACCATAGTCATGGGAGATTTTAATGCCAAAGTTGGTAAAGGAAGAACTTCAAACATCGTTGGTGACTATGGACTGGGGGAGAGGAATGACAGAGGTAGTAAATTAATTGAATGGGCAAGAATACACAGCATGGTTGTAGGAAACACCTGGTTTAAATAACATCCTCGAAGACTGGCAACTTGGTGCAGCCCAGACAAAAAGACTTTTAACCAGTTAGACTACATATTAATCAACAAATGATTCCGCAATGCATTACTAACAACAAAAACCATGCCAGGAGCTGACTGCAATAGTGACCATGATCCACTCTGTGGAAAAATTAGAATAAAGCTAAAGAAAGCAGGCAGAAAAGTGAGAAACATCAAACTGAATACAAAACTTCTTAAAAATGACCAAGAACTGCGAGAACGATACAGAGTTATCATAACAAATAGATACAATGCAATAGCAAAGATAAATAGTATAGATGAACAATGGGCAATGTTAAGAGATTCTATCCACCAAACTGTTAAGGAGATAATACCACCAAAAAAAGAAGCCTCTAAAAATAAATGGATGACAGACGACATCTTAGGACTGATGGACAAGAGGAGGAGGAGTAAAAATAACGAGGAAAAATATAACAAGATAAATAAAGAAATAAGACGCAAATGCAGAGAAGCAAAAGAAGCGTGGTTAAATGAACAGTGCAGACACATAGAGGACTCTCATAATAAAGACAACAAAAAACATGCACAAACGAATTAATGAACTCACAGGCAGGAAAACAAAATATACCACAGGATGCCTGAAATCGAAAGAAGGTAAAATGTTATTGGGAAAAGAAGACATTGTGGACAGGTGGACAGAGTATATCGGTGAGCTATATGGAGGAGAAAGACCAGAATTAACACTAGATACTGAAAACTGTGATGGACCACCAATACTTGAAGATGAAATCATAGATGCCATCAAACACATGAAGAAAGGAAAAGTGACTGGGCCATATAACAATAGAAGAAATAGAGCCACTAGAGGAGACAGGAATAAAAATAATAACCAAGTTACTGAATGACATTTACAACAGTGGTTATATTCCCAGTGACCTAATTAAATCCACGTTTATAGCACTACCAAAGAAACCAGGTGCAAAGGAATGTGATGACCACCGGACTATCAGCCTCTCATGTCACATAACGAAGCTACTTCTGAGAATCATTATGAGAAGAACAAGGAAAAAGATAAAAATGGAAATAGCAGATGAACAGTTTGGATTTGTTGAAGGAAAGGGAACACACAATGCCATTTATGCTTTACGAACACTAACAGAAAGAGCTTTAGAAGTACAGAAAGATCTCTACTTATGCTTCATTGATTACACCAAGGCATTTGACAAGGTGAAAGATGATGAAATTATTAAAATGCTTGAAGACATCAATATAGACGGCAAAGACCTGAGGATTGTAAAACATCTATACTGGCACCAAGAAGCAGCAATTCGAGTTGAAATTAGAACTGGAAAATATCAACCTATAAAACAAGGTGTACTACAGGGATGTGTACTATCTCCAGACCTTTTTTCTTTGTACAGCGAGAATATTCTAAGAACAATCATCATCACAGAAAGAGGCATAAAATTTAGAGGATACAGTATTAACAACCTTCGGTATGCTGACGACACAGTACTGATAGCTGAGAACCAACAAGACCTGCAAAATCTCTTGGATAAAGTCGCCAAAGAGTGAACAGAAAGGCCTTACTTTGAATATAAAAAAGACAGAGACTATGGTTATATCTAAGAAACAGAATCCACCAGCATGCGATATAAAATTTTACGGAACTACTCTAAAGCAGGTGCAGACATTCAAATACCTTGGATCAGTAATAACTTCAGATGGGAAATGCAGAACAGAAATTAGGAACATAATAGGCCAAGCAAAGACTGCATTTCAGAGAATGAGAAACATATTATCCAACACATCCTTATCAATGAATGTTAGAAAACGAGTCCTAAAATGCTATATTGAACCTATCTTGTTATATGGAAGTGAATCATGGACAATAGGCAAGTCTGCACAAAAATCATTCGAAGCAGCAGAAATGTGGTTTATTAGAAGAATGTTGCGAATCCCCTGGACAGCAAAAATAACTAATGAAGAATGTATGAGAAGAACTGGAGAGACAAAAAACTTTGTCAAAAAGATAAGAGAGAGACAATTTACCTTCATAGGACATGCAATGAGAAGAGGCGGCATAGAAAATATTATAACAACAGGAAAAATAGAAGGAAGAAGATCAAGAGGAAGACCAAGAGAAATGATACTGGACAGTCTGACGGGATGGTGTGAGAGGAGATCACCAACTGATCTGATGGCCTGCATGAAGGATCGGGTACTCTGGAGAAGCATAATAGCCAACGCCAGTCGGCATGGCACCTGATGATGTGAATTAAAACAAAAAAGAGACCACCAACTAAATGAGCGACAAGACACTGTCACATTCCGTGACAGATGGTAAACTGGGAGACTTGACGAATCAGCTTACCTTATATACGACCATATAAGATTCAGGTGGGTGCTGGAAGTTTCTCGAACATTATGAGTCCAAGATCGCAGTCACCTTCTAGAAGATCCCACCCCCACCCCTAAGCCCCCACCACCATGTGGTTGGTAGTTGATCAGCCACTGTATGGGCGCTCTCTGTTATTACATAAACACTCTGAACATTTTCTAAATGGACGCTGAGGTGAACAACAGTAGGATGTCTTTCGTGAATCATAAATCTGCTCCGGGTATCATGTTTCTCGGTATCAGTGCCAACGGTTCGGCATCTCAACAGATATAATGTCATCGATTTGTGTGCGGTGACCTTTGTCTGTCACGGCCGACAATCCACAGCAGGCATAAATATCAGGGGAGTTACTTCCCATTGTTCAGTGGTGGTATTGTTTGCATCGTTCGATTTCGATCCCACCCCAACCATCCAGGCCCCCTTAGGAGTCACAGGGATGATCTAACGCACACGATGCAGTTTCCAAACTGTAAGTCATATGTGTGCCAAGTTGGGTTGAAGTTGCTCCAGACGTTCCAGCGTGATGCTCTAACATACATGCATACATACATACATACATACATACGTACGTACGTACGTACATATATAATACATACATACATACATACACACAAACTAACTAGATGATTACCTGGCGTTGCCCGGGTATTTATTTATCCCAATCACCAAAGTTCTATTTATTTCCACAACCTTATAGACGGTTCTACAACGTTCTATTCATTTCCACAGCCTTCTAGAAGGTTATAAAGAGTTCTATTCAGTTCCACATTCTTCTAAAAGGTTCTGCAATGTTCTATTCGTTTCTACAAAATTCTAGACGGTTTTACAGAGTCTAGAAGGTTCTACAGAGTTCCATTCCTTTTATTCGACTAAACGTGGGGTTAAGTGTCATCAGGAATATCACCAATCAGCTTAGCGACCCCGAACACTATGGATTCGACACTAACCTCGGTGATTTTGAACACTTTATTTTTCACCACTTCACACCCCCTCGCCCATGCCGTTGGAGCTGAACTTTGTCACTATTCATCTCAGCTACCCCGAAATTGCCGATTATTTTTACATGTCACCTTCATCCAACCCAACTCCTTCCCCCCCCCCCCCCCCCCCCCCCCCACCACCACCATGCCGATGAGAGCTGAACATGAACTTGAATTGCATCGGGATTGTCACTATTCATCTCAGCGACCCCCGAAAACCATAGTTTCCACACTAATATCGGTCATTTTCGATTCTTTTTACATGTTTCCCCAATCCTACCTCTAGGCCCTCCTTCCAACGCCGATGGAGCCTGAATTTGGACTTAAATGGCATCGGGAGTGTCACTATTCATCTCAGAGGACCCAAAAACTATGGATTCGACACTAATGTAGGTCGTTTTCGATTATTTATACATGTCATCCCCATCCCATCCCACCCCACCTCTAGGGCCCCCAATGCCGTTGGGGGATGAACTTGGACTTAAACGGCATTGGGAATGTCACTATTCACCACAGCGGCCCCGAAAACTGTGGATTCGACACTAATATCGTTCATTTTCGATTATGTTTACATGTCACCCCGACCCATAGGGGTCATAAGGGTATCCTAGGGATGATCTAACCCCCACGGTGCGTTGTCCAGGTTGTAAGTCACATGTGTGCCTAGTTTGGTTGAAATTGCTCCAGGCGTTCAAACGTGATGCTCTAACATGCTCTAATACATAGGTTCATTTATACATATATTTTAAGATTTTTTATACAAACTGCTAACAATAGTCTTCAGTATTTCTAACTGGCAGAACACCGACCCATATTTAGCTCTGTATCTGTCAGTGACACGCGCACAAAACTCTGTGGGAGAAAACGTTGATGTAGACATCTTTAGGTCAACTTCGGAGAATGGCCTTTCGAGCTGATAATGGGCAGCTTGACTCCCGTTTCGCGGGTGAAAATGAACAACATAGGTGATACGTGACAGAGAATATCGCCATATGCATAGAAATAAGATCGTCTTCGTCATCTGGTAGAGAAAAATAACGGGGTAAACAACAGAGCCGAAGGGTCAGTGGGGAGTTAGTTATTTATTCAGGGGTTGTTGAAAATAGTTAGTTAAAAGGTGAATGATATGGGAATAAGCAGACATTTTGGGCTGAACAAAGGAGCATATACCAGTAGCTATAATCATTGGTGGCAGCTTGTCTTCTATGTCAATGCGTTACCCCCTGGTCAGTTTTGACGTAATAGTAGGATGCTTGGGTAAACTTAGAACGAGATGTAGAAATCATCTCAGCGGTAACCGTCACTACAGATATCTCGTAATTTTGCACGCCATCACAGCTGAAGAGTTGATATTCTCACTGCCTGTCTGCTTGCCTGCTGTCTATTTATCTGTGTATGTCTTTGCTTGCCTTTTCATGTACTCGTCTGCTGTCAGTCAGTCTGTCGATCTCTCTCTGCTCGCCCATTTATGTATCTTTATGCTGTCTGTCTGTCTGTGTCTCTCTGGTTGCTTTTTCGCGTATCTCGCTGCTGTCTGTGTATCTGTGTTTTTCTCTGCTTGCCTTTTCTTGTATCTCTCTGCTGTGTGTCTGCTTGCCTGCCTGCCTGTCCGTCTGTCTGTGTATATCTCTTCTTGCCTTTTCATGTATCTCTCTGCTGTCTATCTGCTTGCGTGCCTGTCTATCTGTGTATATCTCTTCTTGCCTTTTCGTGTATCTCTCTGCTGTCTATCTGTTTGCGTGCCTGTCTATCTGTGTATATCTCTGCTTGCCTTTTCATGTATCTCTTTGATGTCTGTCGGCTTGCTTATCTGTCTCTCTGTCTGTTTGCCCGTTTATCTGTCTGTCTGTCCGTCTGTCTGTGTATATCTCTGCTTGTCTTTTCATGTATCTCTCTGCTATCTGCGCTAGTTTTTTTTTTAATGAACAAGGCTAGAGTGAGCACAGGTTTAGACTAATGTACTGTTTTGCTATTGTTTTATGTGAACTTTTACCCCCCCCCAAAAAAAAAAAAGTGTAATTTAAATCTGTTCTTATATTCTTACAGAGTCTGTAGTTTGATATTCTGCACTCTGACAGCATCTTATTTCTGTACAGTAATATGCGCAAACTGTGTCAGATTTTAATCATGTAGGAATCCTCTTTAAAAAACCGTGCTTTCCAAATGAATACATGAACCACTGAAGCTGTGCTCAGTGGAGAGGTAGGTGGCACTCATGGGAGGAATTTCTGAGGTCTTCGTTTCAACAATTACTACAGTAAAAGGATGTTAAATGGTGAAAATCCTTACTGGATGATGGTTTAATATATAAGGCAGGATTTCGGGGGGGCAGCCTGATTTGAAAATGGAAGTTCGGACATGGGACGTTGAGAACAGTTGCACTAATCCGTAATAATACATTTACTGCTCATTTATTGAAGAGTTTTTCTTGTATTGTCATGTTACCTTCCTCTTATACCTTTAAGAGTTGAGGGGACAAATAGACGTCTTGATGCGGCTCGGCAGTTTGCTTTATATAATGGGATATTTAAGGTTTTTGTTATTTCCTCCCTTCATCTTTTGTGTCTGTTTCCTACAATTCTTAGTGTGAATTTTTCGGGTTTTTTTTTCTGGAATACTGTCACATGGTAGCCATGTAACGTGGCCAAACCGTTTCTGGATATAGTGTAATACTGATGTTGCTCCAACCTTTGGTGGTCATTTCTTATTTGGCTTCTTTTTGTCATATTAGTATTCTTCTTAAACATCTCATTTCGGTCGTGATGATTTTCCTTTCGTTATTTTTTGCTGTTATTGCCCATGTTTGGCATTGATATTATAGAGACGGGTGGAAAACTGTTGTACAGTGCCATTTTTGTTTCAGTTGTGATGTATTTGTTTTTCAGTAAAGGTATCATTAGTCGCTTTACTGCATATGTTCTCACTTTTAGCATCAATTGTCCCCGAGGATGACATTGTGCTACCTAGCTATTTGAAATATTTCACTTGTTTCACTGGCTGGTTGTCTAGGAATATCTTTGTTTGGGATTTCTTCTCTCGCTATGGTCATGACTTCCGTTTTTTTCAGCTCTGATCTTCATGTTTTGGCTTTTACATGGCCTTGCTAATTTATCCGTATTCTGCTGTAGATCTTTCTCTGATGTGGGTTTAAGTCTTGGTCGTCAGCAAAAATAGTCCACCTATATGGGTATGTTTTCTGAAAGGTGTTATGAATTTATCGGCATTGTTTCTGGAGATGTGCTCTTGGGCAGTTTTGTAGTGAAATTTTTACTGTGTATGTTAGAGTTTCTTTGCAGATGTTGTCAGTGTATGTTCTGAATAATAAAGCTTCTTTGCAGATGTTGCTAACGTATGTTATGAATAGTGAGAAAGCTAGTGCACAACCTTGTCTCACTCCAGATTTTATGAGTGTCCCGCATTTGTTCTAACTGTACACCAGCTGTTTTCATGCAGGCTTTTGCATAAGTTGATCAGATGTGTACTGACTCCATAATGCTATAAGATTTCCCACAGTTTATATCTATCTACTCTACCAAAGAGTTCTTCATGTGTCGAAATTAATGACTTCAAGAGGTTCGGTTGCTGTCGGTATACGAACACATTGAAACGATTGTTTCAACCAAACTTCCTGAGTGTAATAAAAAAAAAACAGGTGAAATAGGATACAAAAGAAAAAGCTCAAAACCTGGTTTGATGTAGACTACTGGTTCTCAACCCATGGGCCGCGGCCCAAAGGAGGGCCGTGACAGGGAGCATTGTGGGCCGCAAAAATGTTTGACTTTTTAAATGTGGGCCATGCAGCTAAAGGGTTCGAGGACCACTGGTGTAGAGTATATACCTCTGTCTTATGCAAAGACTTATGGGAAGATTTATGATTATGAATAATATGTTACTATGGGTCACACTGTATTAACTTACACGAGGACT
Source organism: Achatina immaculata (assembly GCA_009760885.1). NCBI lineage: Eukaryota > Metazoa > Mollusca > Gastropoda > Stylommatophora > Achatinidae > Lissachatina > Lissachatina immaculata. The sequence continues at coordinate 25,315,676 of CM019691.1, read as the reverse complement.
AGTTAAAAATATATCTGCAAATTAAGGGACTAGCCACTGAAAAGAAATATATGAAAACACTCCAGGGCAGTGAAGAAGTCTTGTCACATATTTTTCAATGTTTACACCCTTTGATTTGGGGTTACTTTTTGACTCGTCCTCAGATAGGGAGAATCTTATTACCGCGATATCCCAGACTGTAATCTTGTCTCTGATTTGTTATTATTTTTAAGACAAAACATATTCCTTTGAAACAGTTTTTTTTTACATCATCAGTTACGTGACACTTCTTTATCTCTTTTAATTGTTTTTCGTTTTGTATGTTTTTTTTGTGTAATGTTTCGACGATTGCGGTGTGTTTTCTATCATTTTATCTGTAGAAGTTTTCATTTTTTGGTATGATCCTTTACATTTAAAACTTAAGTTAGTTTTTTTTAAAATGTCAGTTTAGCTTCTTTTAGTTCTAGAATAAACATTTTCTGCGTCAATTGGACAAAGGCTATGTAACCTGGTACATAACTCTTTCATCCCACGCGCTTATCTCTTATCTATTTATTTATTTTTTATCCACTCCCCCAACTCCTCTACAGGCTCACCCTTAAAACAGGGAAAGTCCTCTGGGCTCTAGAGCAGTGCGCCCTGGCCCCTCTTCTTTTATCACCTGGTCATAGCCAACAAAGATTCCCTTGTAAACCAGTTTTTACTCCCAGTAAAGGTTTAGTTAAGTTAGAGTCCCATAGCAAATGCCGTAGGGGATGAAGCGTTAGAGACCTCATTATGCTGGGCCATCAGCGTATAAGGTCGGGTGGATAGTTCCTTTCCTCCCCAGATTTTTCTCTGGTACCCATTTTACGAGGCTGGGTCGATCGACCTCGGGGCCGTATTGGTCGGGAAAAAAAAATCCCGCTCAGCTGGGGATTCGGACCCTCGACCATTCTGTTGCTAGACGGGTGCTCTAACCACTATGGTAGCCGATCTCCAGTAAAGGTAGGAAGTAGTATTTTGTATAGAAAAGTTTTGAGCAAAGGAGGTGCTTTATGAAAGTGTAAAAAAAAAACAAAAAACAAAACATAACAGCATTGCATACAAGCGATTATTACTGCTGAAAATCTCGTGATACATTTATGAACATATTGTAGCTTAAGCCTGGGCAGTGAAGCGAAACCACTTACTTGCGCATTTGGGAGCAGCCGACCCTAACAGCTGTAGCTTCGATGACACAGTAGTCTGGGGTCCTCGCCAAAACATTCTCGTTTCCCTTCAAAATTCTTCACTAGAGTATCATTAAAAGTCTGCCGTGAATCTAACAGCATAATTTTCTACGTTTGCTAGACTATACCCTTCCCCCCCCCCCCCAACATCTCAGGGGAAGAGAGAGAGAGGAAGAGCGAGAGAAAGTAGGGAGAGTGTTGGTGTGTTTGCGTCTGTATGCGCCCAAGTAAATGATTTCGCTTCACTACCCAGGTTAACCTAGCATATGTTCAGAAATGTGTCACGAGATTTTCAGCAGTAATAATCGCTCGTATGCAATGCTGTTATGCTTTTATATGGTCAAACAGAAGACCCCTGTGATAATGTCAGGAGCGGGGGACTGAGTAAATTAGGAAAGGCATGTATTGCGAAATAAAAATTATATTTTCATTGCTTCAACCTTTATTTTTGAACGGTTGCATCTATGGCTGAACAAAAAACGAGGAACGAATTAATCACAAATAATCCTGTGAAACATTCGGAGGTAATTATTTCTTCTGTAGATAGTCCTTTTTATTATCAGCAGGTACTTTTTGTTGTGTGTAGTGATTTCGTATTGAAGGATGGTTGCAATTTCCCGCATTGATCTGTGTGCTTGCGGCCTGGCCGCTTCTCTTTTTATGTGTCTGGTCGCTTCTTTTATGTGGAGAATGTCAACATGTTTTTGTTAACGTATTTCAGGTCATGTCCACTGTCGTCTTTGCGCATTCTCGCGTGTGGATTGTTTTTAATGTCTGTCAAGTCTTTTAATCCAGAATGGGCTTTCAGCTCTTTATTATGTGCACTTGTGTTCCAGCAGTCTCCTTTACACACACATAACACAAATCACATATTTACACCACCATATACATCATGCCTCAGACCGTTCAGATGACAAATAAGGAATATCTGGCAAGAACATATGAAATAAGGAACGCAGTTTAAAGAAAGGGGAAAAAAGCGATTAAAACCGTGTAACGGGCTTTAAATGAGAAGGAAATGAATTGTAAAATCCCATAGCAACGGAATAGATCAATAGTAAGAGGGCAGGAACAGATCGAAGAACGCAGTACCCCATGGTTATGGGTAAGGCACATGTTGATGATGACGAGGATAGATGTTTCTGAGGCCAGACTGAGCAAGGAGAAATAAAAAAAGAAAAATTAAAGTTGCTAAACATAGTGCATCACGGGAAGAGGAAGGAAGGAAGCAAGCCTGAAGTGGAGCAGTGAATGGGCCTCTGATTGACAAGTTTCAGTTGCCAGGGCGACAAATAAACGTCCTTCAAGTCTGAACTGAAGCCAAACCTGCGTACATGAAGTCTAGATCAGATTAACTAGTGTCGGCAAGTTCCATGGTCGAGCGGTGAACGTTAAGATTGCGTCTTACTGGTCAGTTTTGTATTTTGTAAGCGAGCTTTGTGGCTTGGAACTGTGCGTAGACCTGTGTTTTTTTCGGTCTGGTTCGCTTTATTGCATCTGTTCTCAGCCCCTCACTGTCAATTTTCCCTGATGATGATGCTACCTAGGTCATTGAAATGTTCCACTTGTTTCAAAGGCTGGTTGACTAGGGAGATCTTTGTTTGGATTTCTTCTCTCGCTATGGTCATGACCTCCGTTTTTTTTTCTTTTCTCAACACTGATCTTCATGTTGTGGCTTTTACATGTCGTTGCTATGTTGTCTAGGTTCTGCTGTAGGTCTTTTTTCTAATGCGGTTGTTAAATGTCTGATCGTCAGCAAAAAAGCGTTATGGTCCTCCTATTGGGTATGTTGCCTGGAAGGTGTATGTTTTTATCTGCATTCTTTCTGGAGTTGGGCTGTTGGGCAGTTTTGTAGTGGAGTTTTTACTGTGTATGTTATAAATAATATTGGAGATAGTATGTAGCATAGTCCCTTGTAAGTTATGATTATTGCATTATTATTATGGTTATGATTATTATTATTAGCATCATTATTACTGATACGCAGAAGTCAAGTCAGAAAAGATGGAAAATCTGGGAGAGGAGCACTCTCATGGTATGAGAAAACCGACACATACGACCCTAGTGATAGACTATCACGACTGGACGCTGGCAAGTGTAAATGAAGAAACGGACAAAGACAAAGGGGCGGACATGCAAGACAACTCAACTAGCAATTTATGACTCGGGAACCAATCGGCGCGCATACCAAAAATAATGGACGAGTTTGAGTGACAGCGCAGAATTACCGAGTGGTCATTTAAAAAAAAAAAACAGGACGCGAAGGGGACAAAGACACAGAGCGACTGATAGGAAGAAGTTAGGAAGACGGAGTTTTTAGAACGAGAAGTAGTTTTAGGTTAGACAGAGAAAATACTACGAGTTAGAAAGTGACTATTAATACTGGAAGTGAAATGTAGGTTTGATATTTTTGGAAAGTTGTGAAAAATTCTTTTGGAGTAGCTTTAACCTGAAACCTGTGAACTTCGGTTGATGAGAGTTAAAGTGGTCTATACAAATTTGACTCAAGAACGAACTATATAGAGCTTTCCTATGACTGTGTGTATTAAGAGTTCAGTCTTGCGATGAACTGTGTAGTTACACTGTGGAGTGACATTCTGAACTCTTGAAGCAAACAAAAGGAAGAATTAGAAATGTGTATTAATAACTTAAAAGTGAGAAGGAATATCAAATGTTGTCGCGTCCACAGCCTAAAATAGCAGTGAGAAAAAGTGAACTTAACAATCATATAAAAGAACTAGACAAAAACATCTTAAATCATCAAAGATATATATAATATACTGTCAAAAAAAAAAAAGAAACGCATAGCTACTGATGACCCAATTTTAGCAATAACTTTGATATTCTATAGCTTTTTAAATTGAATGAATAAAATTTTCAAATTGCACACAATAATACCTAAGGGTTTGCACACTCACTTGACAGTTTCTTACATCTGTGTGACAAGAATTTGTTAGTCCCAGGGGTTCTCAAGTTAGTATGGTGTGTGGCCTCAGCTTGCACCGATCAGCGATTGGCATCTCCTGGGCATAGATGCGATCAGATGTCTGATGTGCGCCTGTGGGATGTCTACCCACTCTTTTTGGAGTGCCTGGCACAGATCATGACGATTCGCTGGAGAAACGTTACGGCGACAAATACGTCTTTGCAGCTCATCCCGTAGGTGCTCGATCGGATTCATGTCTGGAGACAGGGATGGCCAGAGAAGGGTGAAAATGTTGTTGGCAGTCAGGAACTGTGTGGTGAACCGTGCAGATTGGGGTCTTGCGTTGTCCTTTGAAACACAGACCTTTGCGCAGCCAAAAATGGAAGGATATGGGATCGAAGAATTTCATTGACGTATCGTTGCGCATTCAAGCCTTCTTCAATCAATGGACTACTTCCGTTGAAACTGATCATTCCCCATGCCATTACACCTCCACCACCGTGCGGCGGAGCTTCATCAACGCAGTTTAGGGCAAAACGTTCATTTGGCCTACGGAAGACCCTTCTCCTCATATCATGGCGGTACAACAAAAAGGAAGATTCGTAACTAAACCAGACACATCTCCATTGATTATCAGTTGTCCAGGGCCGATGCTGGTTGGCCCAAACAAGTCGATTTTGGCGATGGCGTCTCGTTAAGACAGGACCTCGGTGAAGTCGTCGTGCCACCAGTCCAGCTTCATGCAATCTATTCTGGACAGTTTGATCAGACACAAGACGTCCTGCAAGCAGTGACTGGGCGCTTGAGGAAGCTGTTGTAAACCTGTTTCTGAGGTGATGAACCAGAATAAAGCGATTATCAGCTGCTGTTGTCGCCCTGGGTCGTCCACTGCGATGCCGATCTTCAGCTGAGCTAGTGGCTTGGAAACGGTGCAAAGTCGACTGATAGTACTCTGCTGAACGTTTAAATGCCTGGCAGTTTGACTTTGACTTTTGCCTCCTTGCAGGTGACCAGTAGCAATGTTTCGTAAATTTTGCGACAGATGCGCCATAATTGTCTGTTTGAAAATTAACTGAATGTGTTTGTGTAACTTCATCCTTTTATATGGTTTCGTTTGCGTGGGAAATGAGTTGTGCTCACCACAAAAATCACGACTTTTCCCACACACGCAGCGTGAATTTTTTTTTTTTTTTAAAAAAAGCGTGATTAGCAAAGGCAGCTACTGCGTACTGAGTATACACGAGAATAACAAAATTCACGCTAAATCATTTACTTCATATCTTGGTGGCAATTTTTTATGTGGTTTGAGATACCGGGGAAAAAAATTTTTGTCATAACATAAAAAATGAAGCTTATATAAGTTATGCGTTTCTTTTTTTTTTTTTTGTGGACAGTATAAGGAACATCAAAATATTGCAAGCACACAGCCCTGCTTTGCTCCAGATTTGATCATTCAGAGTGTGCTGCATTTGTTCTAACTGTGCGCTGACTGTTTTCATATACGTTTTTGCATAATGTTATCAGATGTGTACTAACTCCATAATGTTGTAAGATTTCCCACAGTTTATATTTGTCTACTCTGTTGAACGCTGTGTGTTGATCTACATAAGCTATGTACAGTATCTGATTGTGTTCAGCCGATTTTTCTGTTGGTTGTCGTATGGAAAAGATGGCATCTGTACAGCTTTTTTTTTTTTTTCTAAATCCTATCTGAGTTTGATGTAACTGTGATTCAGTCACTGATCGCAGTCTGTTCTCTGGGATCTTGCAGAACATTTTTCCAGTATGGCATAGTGGTGAGATGCCTCTATATTGGTTGCAGTCCCTTTTACTGCTTCTTCTCCTCCCCCCTCCACCCCCGCCCCCTTTTCATATTGGAATAATTACAGCGCGTCTCCAGTCATGTGGTGTTTCTTGTTTTTTCCATACCATGTACTGAGGCCAACAACTTGTAACATTGTCTTGCCTCGGAGAGATGTCTCTGAAACAGGGAAGGAAATGAACTCGTCTGTCTGTCTGTCTGCCTGCCTGTCTGTCTGTCTGTCTGTCTGTCTGTCTGTGGTGGTTACAGGAACAAAACTTTTATAAAATAGGAGACAACAAGGTTTTCGTGCAGTGAAGTGAAGTAACATGTGTTCTGTTACTCCTATCTGTCTGTCTGTCTGTCTGTCTGTCTGTCTGTCTGTCTGTCTGTCTGTCTGTCTGTCTGTCTGTCTGTCTGTCTGTCTGTCTGTCTGTCTGTCTGTCTGTCTGTCTGTCTGTCTGTCTGTCTGTCTGTCTGTCTGTCTGTCTGTCTGTCTGTCTGTCTGTCTGTCTGTCTGTCGTCTGTCTGTCTGTCTGTCTGTCTGTCTGTCTGTCTGTCTGTCTGTCTGTCTGTCTGTCTGTCTGTCTGTCTGTCTGTCTGTCTGTCTGTCTGTCTGTCTGTCTGTCTGTTTAACACTATTTTGTTCTATTTTTTTTTGTTCATTATTATTGTTATTATTGAATGTTCTATTATCATCACATCTCACCTTGGTACATCACACGTCGAAGTTTCACATACATGGCAATAGAAGATTTCTCATGAACATTTCACTGATTCATTTTAATTTGACAAATAATATCAATATGATCAATACGTATAGCTGATAACTCACTTGTAATAATAGGCATAGGCAAGATTATACACATTTCATTATTTTCATCATAGTAGTACGAAATCTCACAAAATCACAATATCATAATTCTCATAATTCTACAAGCAGTATTTAAGCAGCGTTCACAATATTCAGTAATACAAAAGCTCTTGGTAACAATTACTGTACGATCTCTTGCTACACTAGTTCAATCTAACACTATGTCTCTATCTCTACATTTCTCTTGCTGAATCCTCTCTCTACCTGCAGCTGAGTCCTAATCTGTCTACCTGCAGCTGCCTGCACCTCCCCCTGCCTCCTGAATGCTCCTCTGCTCTCCTCTCTCCTTCTTTCTGAATCCTCCTCCCTTCTTTATATTCGTAAGTTCTGACCACGCCAAAACCGGTCGCAACTGGCGTCTTCACTTTAGTCTCTTTCATCTCCGTCGTCTAATTGTTACCTCCCATTAACAAGTCCACCATCTCTTTCATGTTACCTGCTTCGGGACCTAGTCCGTTCTCTGTTCAGTCTTTGATCTACTGGTCAATTGTTCCCCCTGGGCTACTGCATGTGCGCGCGAAGTCGCACCTCTAGAACTGGACCACTCTCACGATCTATCAGATCTATCGATACGGTTTTACCTTTGATCAGGTCTTTGAAGTACCGAGTATCCGTTCCTCGCTCCTCTAACTATACCTTCTTTGTCGCCGTTTGCTCTACCATCCTGCCCCCCAATACATTCTGAACTATATTCCTGATCATGTCACTAATACTAATAACAATAATAATAATAATAATAATAACTATAATCATTACTTACAAGGCTATGCTACATATGTCTGTCTGTCTGTCTGTCTGTCTGTCTGTCTGTCTGTCTGTCTGTCTGTCTGTCTCCCCCTGATTGACATATGTCAGTGGTCGGTAGATTGAATAAAGCCCCATTGAGGTTTTTTCATCAGGGACCACATTCACACCTGTGATTTGATCTAGCTACCGCCATTCACATACCGGGGAGTTAATCTGATTGTTGTTCCAGCCATGGGCAGGTAAGCAGTAGTCGGAGAAGTGAGAAGAATATTTGAAAACCATGGTGTAGCACAGAATCCACCAAAGTGCAGTATAAAATTAAGTGGAACCACCCTAAAGCAGGTGCAGAAATTCAAATACCTTGGAGCAGTAATAACTTCAGATGGGAAATACAGAACAGAAATTAGGAACAGAATAGGCCAAGCAAAGGCTGCATTTCAGAGAATGAGAAACATATTAGCTAACACATCAATGAATGCTAGAAAACGAGTCCTAAAATGCTATATTGAACCTATCTTGTTATATGGAAGTGAATCATGGACAATAGGCAAGTCTGCATAAAAATCGTTGGAAGCAACAGAAATGTGGTTTATTAGAAGAATATTGTGAATCCCCTGGACAGCAACAATAACTAATGAAGAATGTATGAGAAGAGCTGGAGATCCCCCCCCCCCCCAAAAAAAAAAAAAATCTTGTCCAAAAAATAAGAGAGAGACAATGTACTTTCATAGGACAGACAATAAGAACAGCGGACATTGAAAATATTGTAACAATAGGAAAAGTAGAGGGACAGCCAAGGGAAAATCCGAAAGAAATGATACTGGACAATGTGACGAGATTGTGTGAGAAGAGATCACCAACTGAAGTAATGGTCTTATAATAGCCAACGCCAGTCGCCTCAGCACATGATGATGATGATGATGACGTAGCAGCCGAATTTGTCTACGACCGCGAGCCAAATCAGAGGTCCCAAACGTATCTGTATGAAAGTAACAAATCATCATCATCATCATCATCATCATCATCATCATGTGCCATGCCTGCAGCGACCATGTCTCTCCATAGTTCGAATCTGTCATGTTTTCCATCGGTTCTGTTGTTGTGTTCTACCATGCCATCCTGTCAAGCCATGTAAGATTTTCTCTCTTGGTTTGCCTCTTCCTTTCCTGTCACCAGTTTTCCCTGTAATCACGATGTTTTCTATTCCTCTTCTTAAGCCAATGAACATAGACTGTCTCCTCCGTAGTGTGTTCATTAAGGTTGTTTGCTTGTTGGCTTTTCTTAGGCTTTGTTGTTATTTTAGCTGTCCTTGGTACTCTTAATATTCTTCGCAGTGAGTGAGTGGATGGGTGGGTGAGTGAGTGAGTGAGTGGGTGAGTGGGTGGATGGGGGAGTGAGTGAGTGGGTGGATGGGTGAGTGAGTGAGTGAGTGGGTGGATGGGGGAGTGAGTGAGTGGGTGGATGGGTGAGTGAGTGAGTGAGTGAGTGGGTGGGTGGGTGGGTGAGTGGGTGGATGGGTGGGTGAGTGAGTGGTTGGATGGGTGGGTGAGTGAGTGGGTGAGTGAGTGGATGGATGGGTGGGTGAGTGTGAGTGAGTGGGTGGGTGAGTGAGTGGGTGGATGGGTGGGTGAGTGAGTGAGTGGATGGGTGAGTGGGTGGATGGGTGAGTGAGTGAGTGGGTGGATGGGTGAGTGAGTGGGTGGGTGAGTGGGTGGGTGTGTGTGAGGGAGGGAGGGAGGGAGCAGCTCAGTGCCACAGCTGAAAGTTGTAATCAGTGTGCACGTACGAGTTGTTACTTTGAATCCTATTCTTTTTCTTTTCTATGTATCAAATCAACGTACGGCTAGCGTAGTGGTTAGAGCACTCGTCTAGCAACCGAATGATCGAGGGCTCGAATCCCCAGCTGAGCGGATTTTTTTTTCCCGACCACTACGGCCCCGAGGTCGATCGAACCAGCCTCGTAAAATGGATACCAGAGAAAATCTGGGAAAGAAAGGCAGCGAGGAAAGGAACTGACCAGCCTGCCTCATAAGCTGACTGTCCAGCATAGTGAGGTCCCTAACGCTTCATCCCCTACGGCATTTGCTATGGGACTGTCTTTACCCTTTTTAATCGTGTGGGACAAGGTTTTACCCATGACCAATTGTGTGGGACAGGGTTTTTCCCATGAGCAATCGTGCCGTCACTCTAGCACAAGACAGCAGTAAGAACTGCCTGGGTAGCGAGAAATGTAGACAGTAACGAAGACGCCCGACCATGTTTGTCAGGTCAATTTCATCTCTTAAACTTTCAGTTAGTTCATGTGCTTTTTGTTTTGATCTGGTTCATTTCATTTGTATATGAAGAACTTACAGATGGATTTCTTCACCATGAATATGTTGAACAAAATCCTCGGCGAACCTTCCCATCAGAGATCACATAAAATCCGAACCACATTTGCTTTGTCTAGAACGCCTTGTCAGGTTATCGTCACAAAGAGACTGTGTGAAAGACAGACTAGCAGTATATGAAACATGAACGGTTTAAGAGCAAGTCAGGAACACTTTAAGAATAAAAAAGTTAGAAAGGAAAGATGCAGTCAGTCATTTGCATATCCATTGCTAAACTTTGCCTCCCTAGCAGCTCTCATGTATGCCTCTCTAGCAGCTCTCATGTATGCCTCTCTAGCAGCTCTCATGTATGCCTCTCTAGCAGCTCTCATGTATGCCTCTCTAGCAGCTCTCATGTATGCCTCTCTAGCAGCTCTCATGTATGCCTCTCTAGCAGCTCTCATGTATGCCTCTCTAGCAGCTCTCATGTATGCCTCTCTAGCAGCTCTCATGTAGGCCTCTCTAGCAGCTCTCATGTATGCCTCCCTAGCAGCTCTCATGTATGCCTCTCTAGCAGCTCTCATGTAGGCCTCCCTAGCAGCTCTCATGTATGCCTCTCTAGCAGCTCTCATGTAGGCCTCTCTAGCAGCTCTCATGTAGGCCTCTCTAGCAGCTCTCATGTATGCCTCTCTAGCAGCTCTCATGTATGCCTCTCTAGCAGCTCTCATGTATGCCTCTCTAGCAGCTCTCATGTATGCCTCTCTAGCAGCTCTCATGTAGGCCTCTCTAGCAGCTCTCATGTATGCCTCTCTAGCAGCTCTCATGTATGCCTCTCTGGCAGCTCTCATGTATGCCTCTCTAGCAGCTCTCATGTAGGCCTCTCTAGCAGCTCTCATGTATGCCTCTCTAGCAGCTCTCATGTATGCCTCTCTAGCAGCTCTCATGTATGCCTCTCTAGCAGCTCTCATGTAGGCCTCTCTAGCAGCTCTCATGTATGCCTCTCTAGCAGCTCTCATGTATGCCTCTCTAGCAGCTCTCATGTATGCCTCTCTAGCAGCTCTCATGTATGCCTCTCTAGCAGCTCTCATGTAGGCCTCTCTAGCAGCTCTCATGTATGCCTCTCTAGCAGCTCTCATGTAGGCCTCTCTAGCAGCTCTCATATAGGCCTCTCTAGCAGCTCTCATGTATGCCTCTCTAGCAGCTCTCATGTAGGCCTCTCTAGCAGCTCTCATGTATGCCTCTCTAGCAGCTCTCATGTATGCCTCTCTGGCAGCTCTCATGTATGCCTCTCTAGCAGCTCTCATGTAGGCCTCTCTAGCAGCTCTCATGTATGCCTCTCTAGCAGCTCTCATGTATGCCTCTCTAGCAGCTCTCATGTATGCCTCTCTAGCAGCTCTCATGTAGGCCTCTCTAGCAGCTCTCATGTATGCCTCTCTAGCAGCTCTCATGTATGCCTCTCTAGCAGCTCTCATGTATGCCTCTCTAGCAGCTCTCATGTATGCCTCTCTAGCAGCTCTCATGTAGGCCTCTCTAGCAGCTCTCATGTATGCCTCTCTAGCAGCTCTCATGTAGGCCTCTCTAGCAGCTCTCATATAGGCCTCTCTAGCAGCTCTCATGTATGCCTCTCTAGCAGCTCTCATGTAGGCCTCTCTAGCAGCTCTCATGTAAGCTAGATACCCCGGTGCGTATGCGTGCATTCGCAGCAGATCATCAACGATGTCTTGCAGCCATCTTCGCATTGGTCTCCCTCTTTTTCTTTTCCCCTTTATGCACCCTTCCAAGCCGGTCTTCTCTAAATTCTCATGACGTTTAATGTGTCCAAAATATTTAAGTTTTCTCTCTTTAATCTTCTTTTCTAGTCAACCTTCTTCAATAGAAAAGATGCGTACAAGGTAATTTTTATACAGCTCAACATCATACTTCGTTCTGCTTTCAGGCGAGTAACTAACCATCGATCGCCAACTCAACTAATGTCCCTAATCCCTGTTCTGCTTATTCCCGTTGCCACCCTCTTTAGCTTTCTTTTCCTTCCGTCTGCCTCCCACGGCGCCCCCTCCCTCCCTCCCTCCCTGCCGCCCACTTTTGCAAAGCCTGTACCATCTGTCACCAAATGCTTGGAAATGTGAGTCACGTTCTGTCGTATCTTCTGTTGGGATTTTCTAGTCAGATGAAGTGCAGGTACTTTTTTAAAAATCTCCGATCAATGAAGAGCGCCGGCATTTTTCTTTGGAAAAAAAGGAGGGAGGGGGGGAGCGGAGGAAGAGGCGCTTCTGTATGGAAGACAGCTGCAGATACTGTGTAGTGTAACAAAGTCAAACATGCAGCCCTTTGCAAGCACAGTGCATAGGCTGATACGTAAGCTGGCTTAAATTTCGTTTCACTTTTTTTAACCGGTTATTTTTTTTTTTAAATTTAATTTTTTTTTAAAAACTGTTCAGATTCCACATTATGTTTAAAATGGCTAGTGCTCCTCCAGCTAAGAGAAAAAGGAAACTGAACGAAGAAGGGCGAGTGTTTCAAGAAAAATGGAAACTACAGTATTTATGCACACGGTGGATGGTAAGATACATTGTTTAATTTGCAACAACAGCATTTCCAAGCCAGAAGAGCACAACTTGAAAAGACATTATGAAACGAACCATCGATCTTACGATACATGTGAAGGCTCAATGCGTGTCCCAAGACTCAAGGAAGTGAAGGCTAACTTGAGACAGCAGCAGACCTGTTGTATGAAAACTGAGAAAGTGAATGTCGCTTCCGTTACTGCAAGCTATGAGCTCAGCACAATGATCGTCATGAGTGGGAAATCTTACAGGGAAGGAGATTTAGTAAAGCAGTGCCTTGTAAAAATGGCTCAAATTGTGTGTCCGGAGAAAACACACTTATTCAAAGATATTTCATTAACCAGGAACACTGATGCTGAACGGATTGATGAAATATCAAGTGATTTGAAACAACAGTTAATACAGGCTAAAGCCCTGTGATACTCTGAACCCCTTGTGGTCCTCACGTGGATCTCGTGTGGTCCTTTCGGGGACCACACAGGAGACCACGGGACCTAACGAGGACCACAGGCGTAAATTCAGTAGGATCACAGTGCGGTTTTTGGTGGTAGAAGCGAACGAAGAAGAAGAAGAAGAGAAACAACAGTTGAAGGCCACGTCATCAAGATTTGAACATTGCTATTGCTATTGATTAGACCGTTGACATCACTGGAATAGCACAGATTGCGGTTTTCATCAGGGATTGTGACAGTCAATTTAATATTTATGAAGGACTGGTTGAAGTGATCCCCATGCGTGGCACTACAATAAGCCAGGACATCTTTGAGAAAGTCGAGCAGACATATTGCTGTTGCTGCCATGTTAGGAACAAAAATAGAAAACTCGTATCTAGATTCATCATTTGCACATTTTCACTGCATTATTCATCTGCAAAATTTGTGTTAAAACATTTTAAAATTGGATCATGTGCTTAGTTTGGTCACAAAGACAGTGAACTATATCAGAGGCCGTGCTCTCAACCACCGCCAGTTCAGCCAGTTGTTGGAAGATATGGATAATCAGTTTACCGATGTTCCATTCTACACAGAAAGGTTGTCATGTCACAAAGTGCTGAAAAGATTTTATTTGTTGAGACAAGAAGTAATTATCTTTTTGAAGATGAAAGATCAAAACACAGATGAAATAAAAGATGAAAGTTGGCTCCATGATCTGGCTTCTGCTGTGGACATTAATGCACAATTAACGGATATTAATTTGAAATTACAGGGTAAAAACAAACTCATCACTCAGTTGTATTATGACATCAAGTGCTTCATTACAGAACTAAGCTTATGGAAGTCACAGTTGTCAAATGAAAATTTAGTTCATTCTCCTAAGTGCAAGGAGCTGAACAACACTGCCAATACTGAGTCTGTGCTTAGCTCTGCTAAGTATTACAGTCACCTGGAATTGTTGTCAAAAGAATTTCAGGAAAGATTTCGTGATTTCTCATCTTTTGAACACCACTGTGCATTATTTTCAGCACCATTCACCTTTGATGTTGCCAAGGCAGAAGAAAGCCTGCAGGTGGAACTATTAGAAATGCAGTCAGATTCTCCACTCAGAGCAAAGTAGCTTGAAGTGGGGATACCTGGTTTCTTTTCATACCTTCATGAAAAGTTTAAAAACTTCAGAAAGTTTGCCACAAGGAATATGGCAATGTTCGGTTTTACCCACGTGTATGAACAATTATTTTCCTTCATGAAATCATCAAAAAACTTCTCAGAGAACACGGCTGACTGATCTACACTTGTCATCTCTGATCAAAGTCAGAACTGCAGTGACATTTCAGCCATGACATAGCAAAAATTTTTCATTAAAAAGAGGTTTCAAGCCTCAGGACAAAACACAAAAAATAGTCGTAGATAAATGCTCATTTTGAACTGTTGTCATTTTTGTACAACGTATTTTTTGTTGATGCATACAAGTCTATGTTGCCGTTTAAAATTTCGTTTTTCCCCTTGTGTTAAACTACTTCATTACTTTGCATTCATGCATGTGGCTAGGCGCTAAACCATTTGTATGCACATTGTTTGTTTCTAAGTTCAAGTAATAGCAATATTCTGCAATAATTTTTATTACATGACTTCAGTTAGTTGTCGTGTGTGGCCCTCATAACAACAAATGTGACCCATATAGCCCTCGGGGGACCCTCAGTTTGACATGGTGTAGTGTGTGCACGTACGCAGGGGCGTCTGAGAGGATTTTGTAAGGTGGTGCTAAACTATTTTCATAATGATTAGCGATTCTGCTGATCAATTGTAGGCTTCAATAAGAGATCCCTTCCATCTCTCTTCCTCTCTTTCTTCTCTCTCTCTCTTTCTCTCTCTCTTTCTCTCTCTTCTCTCTCTTTCTCTTCTCTCTTTCTCTTCTCTTCTCTCTCTCTCTTCTCTTCTCTCTCTTCCTTCTCTTCTCTCTCTTCTCTCTCTTATCTTCTCTCTTCTCTCTCTCTTCTCTTCTCTCCTCTCTCTCTTCTCTTCTCTCCTCTCTCTCTTCTCTTCTCTCTTCTTTCTCTTTCTCTTCTCTCAGGACCTGCGTCTTTTCATGTCGTTGTCCCTGTTAACCCATGGTGCTTCTGTGAGCCTCACCCTTCTGTGTGTGAGGCTTGTACACCTGTGTGAGGCCTGTGCACCTGTATGAGGCTTGTGCAAGGCTTGTATGAGGCACGTATGAGTGATGCGTGGGGGCTAGCTCTGAAAGTAACTGAGACAGTTCCCATGCTCGTGGAAGTCAAGCGGACAGGTTCAAACTCCTTCAGAAGCTTCTCCGCCAGGTCTGTTTCATTTCTCCACCAACCAGAGGTCGGTCCCTCGGATCACGTGGTTGGAGGGCCGCCCGCGGCCCCCCCCCCCCCAGGAGAAGAAGAGATCAATGTGACATGAAAGAGTTCTGTGCCGGGCGGATGACTCGCCTAGACGAGCAAAACTTGCTAGGCGCTTAGAAAAATAAGCGCCTGCCTCCCCTCTACATATCTGACAGCGGAGCTTTGCACAGACGATGTATTATCGAATTTAGATCCGGCCAGCGAAATGAAGCTTTGCTTTTCTAATGTTGCATTTATATGAGGTGTATGTCTCGCCCTTGATCCATTTATCATGGGGGGTGCGTCTTTTCCAATCGTATTTATTCAGATGTTACGTTCTAGTGTCAATAGTTTATTGCGGACGGACTTCATTTGATATCTAAACGAGCTTTTAATGTGCGTTTCGATGTTTGCTTTAGTCCGTGTTTTGTTTCGGATATAGTCGTTCATGTTTTTGTTGGTTTCATCTCGAAGATTCCCTCCCATGATTTTCTTGAGTAGAGTCGTATGTCAAGAGTGATTGCCTCCCTTGATTGTCTTTAATAGAGTCATATGTCAAGAGTCAATTGCTATGGGAGACTTCAACGCTAAGGTAGGGAAAGATAACACCGACGTCGAAAAAGTAATGGGGAAAGAAGGAATTGACACGGTAAATCAGAACGGAGAAAGATTAATTGAAATATGTCTAACAGAGGGCATGGTCATTGGAGGCACAATATTTCCACACAAAGAGATACATAAAACAACTTGGATATCTCCAGATGATAGAACTAGAAACTAGATAGATCATTTGTGTATTATAAAGCAATGCAGAACATTTCTCATAGATGTAACGGCTTATAGGGGTGCAGATGTCAACAGTGATCACAATCTGTGCATAGGGAAAATATAACTAAAACTGAAAAGTCAACACAAGAAATCAATACACAGAAAGATAAACAGCCACAGCCTACAAGAAGAAAATACTAACAGGAATTTGAATCAGGAATTTGCCAAACATTCCACAATACTCATTGAAGTAGAGGAGATAAGTATAGATGAATTATGGAATTCTTACAACATAGCCATAATCACAGCAGCAAAAAGCAAGCGCTAGTCTGAAAAAAAGCCAAACAGAAAAGCATGGATATCAGAAAACACATGGAAGTACATATACGAAAGACACGGAGCCAAATTAGCCATGTTGAATGTAAAGAGAGATCTTGCAAAAGATATAGCGAAAGCAACATCAAAAGAAATAGATAATTAAGTAAAAAAGTTCATCTACAAGGGATAAAAGAGAATACATAGATAATATGGCCAAAGAGGCAGAGAAAGCAGCAAAAAACAGGAGACAGCAAAATTTTATATAACATACAAAAGAGACTAACAGGTACTATTACATCTAAAGAAAGACCAAACCTTAGCAAAACTGGAACCTATTAACATCAAGTAAAGACCAAAAGCAAAGATGGGCCGAAGACTTCCAAGAAATCGACCACACCCAAAAGAATTGATAAACCTTGAAGCCGACTTACATACCAACCCCGCAACTAAATGCCAATCTAGATGAAATTACACCGCATGAAATTAAAACACTGAATTTAATGGCTAACAGCAAAGCTGCAGATGAAGATGAAATAGCACCCGAAATGTTAAAAGCTATCGTGACAATATGAGACAACTACAGAGAATGTTTAATAAAATTTGGAAAGAAGAAAAGGTCATTTCTAAATGAAAAAAGGAATCTTTATTAAAATACAAAAAAGGGGGGAGGCAATCTTGGCGACTGCAACAATTGGAGAGGGTAACCTTAGTATCAGTTGTGTCGAAAGTATTTTGCAAGGTCATTTTGAATAGACTTAAAGATATAGTGGATACTACAATGAGAGAAAATAAGCAGGATTTCGAAAAGGGAGAAGATGTCTTGACCATATCTTTGCTGTAAGAATAATACTTGAAGAAAATATTGAAAAGCAGAAACCATTAATACTGAACTTCATAGACGAAAGGCATTTGATAACATACACAGAGATTAATTGTGGAGAATTTTAAGTCTGTATGGAATACCATCTAAAATTGTCAACATCATTAAGGCTACAACGAATGTATTTGTGCAGTCAGAACAGAAGAAGGGATGAGCGAATGGTTCCAGATTGAAACAGGCGTGAAACAAGGATGTTTTTTGCTTTTTGAAATTGCAATAGACTTCATAATGAAAAAATGCTTCACAGGTAACACAGGTATTGACTGGGTACATGGGACCCAACTAGAAGATCTTGATTTTGCTGATGACATAACTCTTATGAATAACAATGTGAATTCCATGCAAGAAAAAACAGATATCCTGTCTTCACTGGCTAGCAAAATAAGACTTGAAATTAACAAGGACAAAACAAAAATAATGAAACGTCCCATTAATCAAAATGGAAAAATACACGTCGAAGGGACAGATGTTGAAGAAGTCAATCAATTTGCGTACCTTGGCAGCTACATAGACCAGGATGATCACACCAGAAAGGAAGTTAGAATTAGAATTGCAAAAGCAGCATTAATTTTCAAGAATCTTGAGAACTTATGGCATTCAAAAGTTATAAGCACAAAAACCAAGTTAAGACTATTCAATTCAAATGTAATATCCATTCTCATTTATGCATGCGAAACCTGTAAAACAACAAGAGAAATAGACAAGAAATTAGACGCTTTTGAAAACAAATGCCTAAGGGAAATACTCAGCAGCAAGTGTAACGAATTCAAGAACAATGCATAGGTAAGACAGATGACTGAACAACAACCAGTCTCATGGGTGATCAGGAAAAGGAGATGGACATATGTCGGTCACGTGATGAGAAGAACGATCAGAGAATCACAAAACACGGTATAAAATGGAGCATAACAGGCCGAAAAAAAAGGCAGACTACGTAAAACTCTAAAGACGACATTGTTAAGAGAGGCCGAATTAACAGGCATAAAATCCCTTGATGAGGTTGAAAGACTCGCCGAAAACAGGAAAAATTGCCGAACTACTTTGCGAGCCTATGTGACGTTTAACGGCACGGGAAGGATATAAGATGCCAAGAGTCGTGACTCGGGTAGTGCGTTGTTGCCATCGTCTTAGGCTAAGCGGTTGTTTGATATAATAGATACCGTGGTTCGAGTAATGGACATTTTAAAAAAATAACTATTTTATTTTTCTCATGTTCTTTGTGGCTTTTCGAGAATAAACATACAGCACTGTGCTCAGTCATTTTACTGTGTGCAGTCCACTGTTTCCTCTTTGATAAATGTATTGTCTTACTTTGAAAAGTTAAGTTTCTTTCTAGGGTCCCCCTCCCCCCTTTGTTAGGTTTCTTTCGGAGGTTCCATCCCCCGGCCTATAATTTTATTGGTGTTGCAAGATAGATTTGTGTGCATTAAATGACTCTATTTATCAGAGATACTACCCAGTTTGATAGATCGTGGGACTATGGCCTTATCAGAATGAACATGATTTGTAATAAATTATCCCGGTAAACATCTTTTAAATTGAAAAATTGGAGGTGTCTCTCATGGTTTCTCATTTCTTCAGATGTATGTTAACATTGTTACTTGTTAAAAGCTCTGTCTGGATATAAAAGGTAAAGACAGTCTCATAGAAAATGCCGTAGGGGATGATGATGCGTGAGCCATCAGCGTATGAGGTAGGGTGGTCAGTTCCTTTCCTCGCTGTCTTTCCTTCCCAGATTTTCTCTGGTACCCATTTTACGAGGCTGGGTCTACCTCGGGGATTCGAACCCTCAACCATTCGGTTGCTAGACGAGTGCTCTAACCACTATACTAGCCAGTCTCTGGATATACATTTAGCATTAAGTATTAGAGCATTGTTAAAACGTATACTATGACTGTTACATGTTGTATGTTGATACGGCCAACACCGCGAGGTGTCGTGCGGGATGAATAGCCTTTCTGGTGTTTATTCCCATGTAACATGCTTCCTTTAGTTACGGCCTAAATAAAGAACAGTGGCGCGTGTGTCCTGGGGGCCTTGGGAAGTCGTGCATGCGCTGGTTTTACGTTTGGAATGGTAAACAATAAACGTGTTATAACATTGTCAGGATCGTGTCGGGAACTTCTTGTGTTGTCATGGCCGATTTCTTTGCTTTATATCTGTGTATTTTTGACTGTTATGTTACTTGTTTAAAATGGTTTATTTGCTTTATATCTTTGTCTTTTTGACTGTTATGGTGCGTTTTAAATGGTTTATTTGCTTTATATCTTTGTCTTTTTGACTGTTATGGTGCTTTTTAAATGGTTTATTTGCTTTATATCTTTTTTTACCTGTTATGGTGCTTTTTTAATGATTTATTTGCTTTATATCTTTGTCGTTTTGACTGTTATGTTCCTTTTTATGATTTATTTGCTTTATATCTTTGTCTTTTTGACTGTTATGTTCCTTTTTATGATTTATTTGCTTTATATCTTTGTCTTTTTGACTGTTATGGTGCTTTTTTTCATGATTTATTTGTCAGTTCTCATCCAGCACAGCAGCGTGGCTATAATGCCTGGCGGATAATGCCCATATTTTCCTACTCGTGCCGGCACACGACAGGTTGATGTGGCCGGTGTCATACCTGGCCGTCTTTCCTTCCCCAACTGCAGGTGTCTGTTTGCACATTTGACTGGTGCACCTCCAGACCGGATTAACCACCGACCTTGCCGCTACAGACGAGCGAAATAACCGCTCACTCTCAAATTTCCAATTATAATCTTATTATATTGTAAAGCTGTCAGCCCCGAGGTATTTGTTTGTAAAATATGGGGGACGCCACAGGGTGTGCATAGCGGTGATGGTCTGGCCGATCGCCGACCAAGGATATGCGTTTCTAAGCTAACTTTATGTAAAATCGTTAACTGTCGAACAAAATTTATCGCAGGAGGTTCACAGGCCGAAAAGTTCATGCGCTCTTGACTGGCTATCTGAAATATGATTAAATCCAAAGGGCGTAGTGTAACCATAGTCTTTTCGTGACCGCGCCACTCACTTCATACCACCTAACCATTTTTTTTTAAACCCAACTTTTGTTCTTTTCAAGTCAATGAAACAGATACATTCAGCTGTTGACCAGTTTTGGCTTGCGTGTGTAGCAGTCAGTGTGCATATTGTATGGTTCTGTGGGGGCAATTAAGGACCGTGGGACAGTCGGGGTGTGCTGATCACATGTGGCTGTTTGGTCGGTAGGTAGATAAATCATGTTTCTGACCTTGTCTAGTGCGCCTTTGTTCCATAACCATTGCACTTCCTTTAAAGCTGTTAAAGAAGAAAGTAGGAACAGCTTTATTACTTAATGAGTGCACAATTGTGACGTTTCGGTGTGCACTTTTGTCTTACAAAAACATACAGGACGAAGAAATGGGAAAAGAAGATAAAATATAAATTCACATACAACACATAAGGAGGGGGGGGGAATATAATAAATGGAGCATTTAGCTGTGACTTGTAAGAATCTGCGTCCGGGAGTGCATGTGGTAGAGTGCAGAGAATGTTTAAATGGAGACTTGAGATGTGTGATAGATGGGTAGAAAAGAACGGGGGGAGGGGACGGGAAAAGAAGAGTGAGTGATACAGTGGGCAAGAAAAAGTGGGTGGAATAGGTGAATATGGCTTGAGTAGAAGATTAGTAATCTAATGCAGTGAAATATGTGTTAATATTCTAATATTCTGAAATATGTGTTACACATGAGGAAGAACTTAGTACAGATGGAATATGACTGTGGGAAAGGGGAATGTTAAATGTAGGTGAATTTCCATTTCTGCGAACCGGAACAGGCCAAGATCCTTGTGCCATTTCTCTGTTGGTTCTCCTAGCAGATTGTTGAAACAACGTGTTCTTGGTAAGCCTTGTAAAACACTTCTTCTTCTTCTTCTTATTCTTCTTCTTCTTCTTCGTCTTCTTCTTCTGCTGCTGCTGCTCCTCCTCCGTCAACTTGGATATCTGTGAAGAATGCTGCCGTTTGTCTTTGGCTGTCAAGATCACCATACAGCCTGTCAGGGATTGGTACAGGTAACGACCAAAAAACGCTGTCTCGCTTCTTGAAATGTCTTGTAACAGGTGCTGGGCTGTCATTTTGTCAGTACGACAGGTGCATTCGTCAGTTGTGAATGAAAGACTAGCAGTAAGAGAATGACGGTGAATCGAACTCTTGGCTCTAGTAGAGCGAACAACCGCCCAGCCGCGGGAGAGACAGCACACAACGCCCCCCTAGTAGCAGACTCGGTGTGGATAGCGAGTCAGAGCTCATCGCGGTCTCCATGATAGTGAAACCTGTCACGTGGTCCGCTTTTCTGGATCTAGTCCGGATTCTGACCACAATCTGCCAGCATTCCGACATTGGTGTCTCCTTTTCAACATTTTCAACAGTTTCAGGATGTTGGCTGCTAAGAGCACCTGGCTTGCAGTTTGATGGAGATAAAGGATCAAAGAACAATACCATACAGATTCTTACAGGAAACTTCAGAAAGTCAGAAATATTGATAGGCATCCTGTAAAGAATTACGAGACCTATTTATAAGACAAAAAAGAGGGGGAAAAGTATATCTCTGGTTACAGTTTTAGATAAAGTTCTGTAACCAAGCAATTTTATAAGAGCTGAAAACCTTTGGTGGGAATAATAGGGGGAATACGGGAGAAAAATATAATGAACGAACAACTTCATTAAGTGGAAAGACAAACAGTAGGGAAAAGCAAACGTTAGAATTTGAGAGGCATAACTTGGAAAGCTAATTAAAATCAGAGGAAAAAAAATACAGTGAAACTTTTTCTGGATATGTCATGGGAAGGTATAAGTTAGAAAAAGAAAGAAACATATTCGAGCGCATTGACCAAGGGACGCGGGAAAGGAAAGGCATCAAATCTGATTTCACCTGCCAGCGAAACAGAACAGCGTGATGGCCAGGGGCTTGTCTGCGAAGCAGGTAATGGATTACGGAGTGAATGAGGATTTGCAGAGGGCTGACGTAAAATTGTGGAAATTTGGTGCATGAATTCATCGTGGAAAGATAATCTAAAGCTGCTGTGGATTGTCTTGTCTTATTTCTGTCTCCATGGAATCGCGAACTGTTGTTCTTTGCAGCCTGTGCTGTGAGGGTGATAGGGACAGCATCGTGTGGGGTTGGAAGTGGGTTATGGCGGCTATTTTTTTTAGTTCTTGAGTTGAACCCCCCCCCCCCCAAAAAAAAACAGGGGGTGTCCAATACTTCCTTTTAGCAGACTGGGGACTATGGCGATCCCTGCCCAGTTAGCCAGGCTAGGCCTGTTACTGAGGGTACCAACGTAAAGGTGGGACAGGGTCTTGCTTTGTCAACCCTGATGCCGGCATGTCAGTTGTGGGTAGCCGATTGCCAGAACAGAAGCACAGAAATACAATGTGTGATTTCTCCACTGCTGCGGATAGCAGAAAAAGTTATAAGAATATATTGGAAAATTTACTGTTACAATGGTTTGGTTTACATGTAAGGGATGTAATCCAGGGTATTTTAATATTTTGACCATCATCATCATCATCGTCATGTGCCGTGCCGACTGGCGTTGGCTATTATGCTTCTCCAGAGTATCCGATCCTTCATGCAGGCCATCAGCTCAGTTGGTGATCTCCTCTCACACCATCCCGTCAGACTGTCCAGTATCATTTCTCTTGGTCTTCCTCTTGATCTTCTTCCTTCTATTTTTCCTGTTATAATATTTTCAATGCCCCCTCTTCTCATTGCATGTCCTATGAAAGTACATTGTCTCTCTCTTATCTTTTTTGACAAGGTTTTTTTGTCTCTCCAGCTCTTCTCATACATTCTTCATTAGTTATTTTTGCTGTCCAGGGGATTCGCAACATTCTTCTAATAAACCACATTTCTGCTGCTTCCAATGATTTTCGTGCAGACTTGCCTATTGTCCATGATTCACTTCCATATAACAAGATAGGTTCAATATGACATTTTAGGACTCGTTTTCTAACATTCATTGATAAGGATGTGTTGGTTAATATGTTTCTCATTCTCTGAAATGCAGTCTTTGCTTGGCCTATTCTGTTCCTAATTTCTATTAATTCCTATTTTGACCATTTGATTTAAAGCCTTTGGTATTTTTGTTGTACAAGAGTTCAAGGAAAGGTCAGGTTTTACACGCTAAATTCCTCCAGATATTTGATTATTTTTATGAACTTATCCTTGACATGTTTGTAACAGAAAAGCTAAATTCAGAATGTCCAGTTAGTTTTCTTCCGAAGGTCATAAACAGGCAGAATCACGGGTTGAGTGATTCTCGAAATAGAAACTTCGGGAAGTTTGAGGAAAAAAATATGCGAGGATATTTAAGGAGTGTGGAAGAAAGAAGATTATTATTAAGATTATGAGATTAGAATGAGTTTTAATTAAGTCTCGGTTAAGAATGTGTTAGGATCGTTGTTAGGCATCATTAGTTGAGAATGTGATTTTTCTAGCCTATAGTGCACTGTGTTAGTGATTTTTGTCATGTAGCTGACTTGTGCATAGTATGCTCATCTTGGAGACATTATGAGATTATTTCCTATTATGATTTCAGTAAAGAGTCAGGTAATTGTTAGTGGCATAATCTCAAACATTTGTTTTCCTGTCATAACTCTGCTGAACTAAAGAGTGTGAAATTAGTTCCTTTTTTGGAATGTTTTGTATAGACTTTTGGGTCTAGAGATTTTCTGTGATGGTTGTGTGAATTCTGTACTTATATTATGATGCAGTAAGTGTTGCACTCTTTGTAGTACTTGCATTTTGTTTACTTGCTGTTTTCATGTAGTGTGAGAGTTGGTTTCTGCCTCCTCATATGGCAAACAAGTTCTTGTCGGGGAGAGGACTAGCCTGTTTCCTTTTTTTCTGTACTGAATGTTATCAACTCCCGTGTGGTACCCGGGATCTGCAAAGAATAGTTCCACTGTACCCTACCACGGGTAAGACGCTGGCGATAGTTGGGACATGTGCTCCGAATCACTGACAACTCACTACCAAAAATAGCACTAAGATGGACACCACAGGGGAACAGAAGTAAGGGTAGACCAAAAGAGACATGGAGAAGAACAACAGAAAGGATGTTGAGCAATAGAGGGCTCACCTGGGCAAGAGCAGAAAAAAAGGCAAAGGACAGGCATATGTGAAAAACACTTGCGGAAGCCCCATGTGCCCTGGGCACTTAAGGTTTAGAGAGAGAGCGAGAAAGAGAGAGAATGTTATCAAATATCTCTCACCTTCACGATATCATTGCCCATCTTTTCCATCAATAAAGTGTGAGTTTATGTTCACACCAGTTGTTATTTACTTCACACTGTTCACTATGTGTGTTGTCCTTGTTAGTTTATTTCTATAGCAGAAGATTCATAATAGCAATACAAATCTTTACTGCCGTATCTGTAACTAGCAGTCGCGGTAATAATAGAGAGATACACGATAATAAGTAGTGCACGTCTACACAGTTTACGATGAACATATGTGTGTGTTTTTGTGTGTGTAAGTGTAAGGTGAGAGAGAGAGAGAGAGAGAGAGAGAGAGAGAGGTGGGTGAATGGGGAAATAAGGTTTTTGCACTGAAAGTAGATACTCTAATATGCTTACCTGCCTTTCACGCATTCAGCCAAGTGAAAATACAAGGTAGATCTAGCCATTTTTTTTTGTTGTTTTCAAGCTAAATAAACAGAAAGCAAAATGGGAGGCGTTTGTGGAAGCAAGCGCTGCTGGAGGTCTTCAAGCTGTTCACCAGGACATTGCATGGGCGCGTCCGCTCGGGGAATTAAAAATAAAACTTAATGTAATTATTCTTGTAGCAGCACACAGCACCTGCGCTTCCAGGTCTTCACCAGAGCTTCCGGTGAACACAACAAAATCAGTTTCTTCTGTGGCTCAGTAGTAGTAGCGTAAGGCAGAGCGAAAAGTCGGTACCATTTATATCAGAGTAGGTAGGAATATATCACTTATATCAGAGTAGGTAGCAATATACTATTTCTATCGGAGTAGGTAGGAATTTACCATTTATATCGGTGTAGTTAAGAATTTGCCATTTTTATGAGGGTATGTAGAACAACAATTATTGAGGAAAGACGCTGGCGATGGTTGGGACATGTGCTCCGAATCACTGACAACTCACTACCAAAAATAGCACTAAGATGGACACCACAGGGGAACAGAAGTAAGGGTAGACCAAAAGAGACATGGAGAAGATCAACAGAAAGGATGTTGAGCAATAGAGGGCTCACCTGGGCAAGAGCAGAAAAAAAGGCGAAGGACAGGCATTTGTGGAAAACCCTTGCGGAAGCCCCATGTGCCCTGGGCACTTGAGGTTCAGAGAGAGAGAGAGAGAGAGATGTAGGAATTTATCTTTTATATCAGAGTAGGTAGGAATTTACCTTTTATCTCAGAGTAGGTAGGAATTTACCTTTTATAGCAGAGTAGGTAGGAATTTACCATTTATATCGGAGTAGGTAGGAAGAACAACAAAAAGGATGTTGAGCAATAGAGGGTTCACCTGGGCAAGAGCAGAAAAAAGGCACAGGATAGGCATTTGTGGAAAACCCTTGCAGAAGCCCCATGTGCCCTGGGCACTTAAGGTTGAGAGAGAGAGAGGTAGGAATTTACCATTTATATCAGAGTAGGTAGGCATTTACCATTTATATTGGAGTAAGTAATAATTTATCATTTGTATCGGAGTAGGTAGGAATTTACCCTTTATATCGGATTAGCTATAAATTTGCCATTTATATCGGAGTAGGTAGGAATTTACCATTTATTTCGGAGTAGGTAGAAATTTACCATTTGTATCGGAATGGGTAGAAATGTACATTTTATATCGGAGTAAGTAGAAATATGCCATTTTTATTCCATTAGGTGGAAATGTAGCATTTTTATCGGAGTAGGTAGAAATACACCATTTTTATTGCATTAGGTAGAAATATAAATTTTATATCCGAATGGTAGAAATGTACCATTTATATTAGAGTGGGTAGAAATGTACATTTTATATTGGAGTAGGTAGGAATATACATTTTATATTGAAGGGAAAGAACGCAAGAGTCGATTGAGTGCGAGCGACTGATGGGACTTGTGACGTCATAAGAGAGAGAGAGAGGAAGAGTGAATGAGAGAGAGAGAAAAGATAAAGGCGGCCAAGAGCATTCTGTGTCGGTTAGACAGGCTGAGGCCAGACCTGTGGTATAAGGTATTTATCATCGAATTCTCGAGAAGGTTAGTGATAACAAGTGCTGAAGGTTGTTAAGTAAAACATGCGACTGACGAGCTTGTAACTCAGATCTGCGGGATGAGACTGGTTGTTGCTCAGTCATCTGTTTAGTAGGAACAAAGATGGCGACAGGCAGTCCAAGATAGGACGAGTCACAGCGAACAAGCAGTTCGTATGTTTTTGGTTTTTTTTCTCAGTCCGGAGTATTGGTTCTAACGCGGAAGGCCTGCATCATACACAGTTTGATTTAGTGACTATTGAAGGGAATCATTATTTGCATTGCGAGTTGTTCGGCTGATTAGCAGAACCTGAGAAGATTGAGGGAGCTAGTGATAGTGTGTTGTCATGAATGTCTGTGGTCGATGCTGGAGAGAAATAAATTGATTTATATTTAAATGAGGAGTCAGTTTTTGGTTTCTTTGCTTTTTTTTTCTTTCTTTCTTGGTATCAGACTACGTTCATGCTCGAGGCTTCTCCATCTGTTCTGTAATAGTGATTTTTTTTTTTAAACAGAGATAGAGTCGTTGGCACTGTGCTCCAGCCCCCAACCTTGAGGGATGGAGGCGAACTTTATCTGCAGCAGTGAGAGCCTTAATGGCACAGAAAGAAGAAGAAGAAGTATCAGACTACACATGTGTACTCTGTTGGTGAACCTCCCTACTCAGAAATGTACCATTTTTATCGAAACATGTGAAATTATACTTCAGTAACCGAGTATAAGAGGGGAACAGAACTAAGGGTAGACCAAAGGAGACATGAAGAAGAACAAAAGAGAGGATGTTGAGCAATAGAGGGCTCACCTGGGAAAGAGCGGGGGAAAAAAAAGGCAAAGGACAGGCGTGTGTGAGAAATCCTTGCAGAAGCCCCATGTGCCCTGGGTACTTAAGGTTGAGAGAGAGAGAGAGAGAGAGAGAGAGAGAGAGAGAACCAGGTATAGATTTTGCCCTTGTACAGGTTTTAATAGGCTGCTAACTGGCCCCGATAACAGGTGGTTGCTCCACAGATCGGAGAAAAGTCCAGAACGAAACCTTACCTGCTAGAGTTAACCGGTCGGACACAAAATGCATTCACAATCCCTCCTTACTAGATTCTTATGTAGACTTTCTTCACTCTCAACTAGATTCTTATGTAGACTTTCTTCACTCGCAACTAGATTCTTATGTAGACTTTCTTCGCTCGCAACTAGATTCTTATGTAGACTTTCTTCGCTCGCAACTAGATTCTTATGTAGACTTTCTTCACTCGCAACTAGATTCTTATGTAGACTTTTTTCGCTCGCAACTAGATTCTTATGTAGACTTTCTTCGCTCGCAACTAGATTCTTATATAGACTTTCTTCACCTGCGAGTGATATTCTAGGACCTTTATCGCACTATATCACAAACCCATTACCTTAACTACATTCATTTCATCCATTTTTTTCTAGGCATGATAAACATTGTACCTCCCCCCCCCTCTTTCCTCTCTGTCTCTCTCACTCTCTCTTCACTCATTCCTCTTTCACCTACCCCTTGTTTACTTCCAAGCGGTCAGATTATTATAACACCTCACAAGTCCTCGTTTAAACATTCACACTACTTCCTTACACGCACTCTCAAACTCTTATTACAACTCACAGCTAAAGTACTCCCAGTTTTTTTTTCTTCTGTTTTTAACTTGTTTTATAATGTTCACGTGAATTTATATTTCATCTTATTTTATTTTTCTGTTTCATTGTCCTGTATGTTATTGCGTAATTAAGGTGAAAACAAAAACGTTAAAACTGTGCGCTCGTTAATTAATTAAGCTGCTTCTACTTTTATTTTAAATAGGCAAACATTTTGTTATCACAGCTTTACCGAAGAGGCTATGTGTATATTTATATATTTTAATTCTGTATATACTTATAGACAAAAATTTCGCGTGTTACAGATTCGGTAAGTCCTTTTTGGCTGGAAGCCGCTTGTTTGACACATTTCTTCTCACAGTCACTCACCGATCACTGTCACTGGAGTACTATTTAAACAGCGGGACTGCTGTTCTTTCTTGGTCCTTCCGGTCTGCGGTGGTTTGTAATTTCCGGCGTGATACGTCCAAACATTTGAAACAAAAAAAATAGTCCACTACATCCGCCTGCCGTTGTATCAACCATGAGCTAGTGACCTCTAAGAAGCAATGCCGATTTAAATCGAAAGAAAACTTTTGCGTAAGATGGCGGGAGTTATTTTATCAGTGCTCAGGAATATAGAGCACGGCGTGATCTTGTAACGTGCCGTTACGTTGTGATCTTGTAGCTTGTCGTTGCGTTCTGATCTTGTAACTTGTCGCTACCTTGTGATTTTGTAACGTGTGGCCAAGTTGTGATCTTGTAACCTGTTGCTACGTTGTGAACTTTTAACGTGTCGCTACGTTTGAACTTGTGACGTGTCGCTACTTTGTGATTTTGTAACGTGTCACTACGTTGTGATCTCGTAACTTGTTCAGTCGTGATCTCGTAACTTTGTCGCTCAGTTGTGATCTTGTAACTTTGTCGCTCAGTTGTGATCTTGTAACGTGTCGCTACGTTGTGGTAATGGCGTCGAAAGACTGACCAGAAGTAACTGCACTCATAGACAACACTGTTTCACAGCCCTATAAATATATATTTTTCGTGTATGTCCGAGAGCGGACATTCTGTGTCGTGTTCGTTTCACTCTAGTATCTGGAGATTCTGTTGTAGTGAGCGAAACAACGCAGCTCATCAGACGGTCAGAGAAATAATCCTCCAATCCCAGTGAGGCAAACTTTTCTGCTTTTTAAAAATTTTTGACACTTTAAGGGGAGTGATGAGTAATTCATTCTTTTGAATACTATACAGCACTGTTAAACAGTTATTTGCTTAGCTGCAATACTAAGTCTCCAAAGCCCGTTACGTAGATATACACCGTGTAACTGAAATAAGTAACAACACAACAGCAACAACCCAGGCGAACAATAGCTAGACCATTACATTGTCAACTGCACGAACATGACCAGTCTAACATGAATGACAACTCAATCACGACACATGACAAATGGCACAGTTGACTCAGAGTCCGCATATCACAGAAGTCAGGAGTTGTAATTACAACAAGAAAAGCTGTAATGGAAAAACCCAAACCGTGTGTATGAATGACTGCAAAAATGGAGATTACGAATGTGAACTGAAATGAAGCAATCAACAAAAAAGTACACAAACTATCTGGGCGAGCTGCGATCGTCATACAGTAATTAGTGTATAAGTATACAACTATACACGAAGCACTGCAGTAAAGCTGTGGTACCAGAATATATAAAATAGGAAAAAGTAGGAGCAGCTTTATTACTTAACGATTACAAAGTTGTGACGTTTCGGCGTGAGCCTTAATCATATAAAACATACAGGACGAAGAAATAGAGAGAGGAGATAAAGTATAGATTCACATGAATACTATTAAAAAAAAATTTTTTTTAAGAGTACTTAGCTGTAAATCGTAAGATGTGACTTGTCCAGCGGTGTGTGTCAGGAATGGATTTAGTAGAACGTGGAAACTGTTTAAATAGAGACCTGTCACATGTGGTCGATGGGTTGTAACTGGGGGTGGTGGATGGGGAACCGGGGAGGGGAGAGAGAGTGATAGAATATTGACCTAGCTAGGAGAAGTTGAAACAGATGACTGGGGAAGAGGGGTTGCAGAGTGATACTGTGAAGAAGTTTGAAAAGTAAGAAGGGGTGGACTTAGTGGAGAGGTACTATAATGATTGAAGAGAATGTTACGTGTAGCTAAACAGCGAGTTTAACCCATGTGGCTCCAGCGTCCCATAATTTTGAATGCAGCGGTTCTCAAGCGCCAGGCGGCATGTGTCATCTGCGTGACATTGTTTGATGGCTGTTACCAGAAAATCAGATTTGCCTCTGTGGTTGGGGCCATTGAAATGATTTGGGACTGGTTTCGAAGCATGCTGGTCGATGTCGTACAGATGTTTTTGCATGCGGTCCCCTATAATCTGAGGCCAGTCTCACCAATATATGTTATCCTGCATCTTTTGCAAACGATGACATATATCACATTACGGGACTCGCATGTGAATCCCTCATGAAGAGTGAGGATAGTTTTGAGAAAGGTGATTGTTTTCATTTCCCAGACTACCGGGCAGGTGACGCAGCGGGGGCGGTTACATTTTCTGGTGCTAACATATGTAAGGCTCTGCTTCAAGTGGCTGTGGACGAGGATGTCCTTAAGGTTTGGCTCACGTTTGTATGCCAATAGGGGTGGATCAGAGAAAATGTTGCGAGTGTCGGAGTCGAGTTGGATTATCGGCAGATGACGATAAAGAATTTTCTTAACCATCTGACCGTGCGGGTGGAAAGGCAGTACTAACTTAACTCTGTCAGATGGAGCAACAGGCTTTTTCCGGAATACTTCTTTGCGGCTCACTAGTTGGATACGGTTGAAGGCTTCACGAAGGACCTTTTCTGGGTAGTGGCGATGACGGAAAAATTCTAATAACTTGTTGGACTGATCTATAATGTCCAAATTATCCTGACATATGCGGCGAAGACAGAGGAGTTGGGAGTATGGGATGGAGTTCTTACAGGCTTCAGGATGGGAGGAGGTATAAAGCAAATAGGCGTGGCTGTCGGTTGGCTTGTAAAATACAGAGGTGACAAGCCTGTTTGTGCCAATAGAAACTTTAATGTCTAAAAAGTTAACAGACTTGTCAGAAATTTCGTAAATGAATTTTATGTTGTTATTGAGTGAGTTGGCGAATTTAATAAATTTTTTAATGTCTTCCTGTGGCATAGTTGTGATTCCAATGCCATCATCGATGTACCTTTTATAGAATTCTGGAAGTCTGCCAGTGTAGGTTTCCCGTAATTTGATTTCCAGAAAGCCCATAAATAGACATGCATAACTGGGACCCACTTTCGTTCCCATGGCAACACCACTGATTTGCTCGAAGTATTCGCCGTTGAATTCGAAAGAATTTAGGTTTAGTACTAGCCATGTAAGTCTGATTATGGTGTCAGTGCTAGTAATGGGGTGAGGGTCTTTGTCGAGAAAATAGCGGAGTGCTAAATGTCCATCCTCATGGGGGATAGAATTTTTTTTTAATAGTATTCATGTGAATCTATACTTTATCTCCTCTCTCTATTTCTTCGTCCTATATGTTTTTGCATGATTAAGGCTCACGCCGAAACGTCACAACTTTGTAATCGTCAAGTAATAAAGCTGCTCCTACTTTTTCCTATTTTATACAATCTGCGATCTACCAGACACACCCAAACCTGATAAACATACTGACCTCAGTCGTTCAAAAATTTCTGTGTACAACTTCCAGCAGAATCACACATCACAATTGTCCTACAAGGGAAAACCACTACATAATGATTTACACAACAATTTGTCCTGAAAAAGACACAAACTTACAGAAGTCCTACATAATGATCGAAACCAGCACGAACAACCACCCGAGACCAAACTAACTAGACGTCCTCTCTCTCTCACACACACACACACACACACACACACATACATCTGAAGCAGAAGCCATTGTCCCGTGCAAAAGGAACCCCAGACCTTGGGGCCAAGTGGCCAGTGTGAACACGGAGATAAAACTCGCTCTGTCCTTATAAAATCATCTGAACAGTGGTCAGCAACTTTTACCACAATTTACTGAGTTATGTTATAACCCCTGTTTGTCACAGAATATCTCTGACCACAATTTACTGAGTTATGTTATAACCCCTGTTTGTCAAAGAATATCTCTGACCACAATTTACTGAGTTACGTTATAACCCCTGTTTTGTCACAGAATATCTCTGACCACAATTTACTGAGTTAAGTTACAACCCCTGTTTTGTCACAGAATATCTCTGACCACAATTTATTGACTTACGTTACAACCCCTGTTCTGTCACAGAATATCTCCGACCACAATTTATTGACTTACATTACAACCCCTGTTCTGTCACAGAATATCTCTCTTATTCTCCTTGCACCATGGCTTTCAGAGGGTCTGTGGGTTGTTGGTTTTTAAAACCTCTTCACGAGGATGACAATAACGACGGACGTTCGCGTTCTCCCAACGTTTCCTGCTGTTTGTTCTCTGGATTAGGTATTCTTTTCTTATATTCCACACACACTGCAACCAAGCTCTATCTTGGGCGTGCCCGCGCTTGTCTGGAGCATCACTCTTTTCTCCAGTCATTCATATCTTGTACATTTACACATTGTGCGGTAAAACTCGTCCCGTACTGAATTAATTTCCATGCTCTGCTAAAATAAATTGTGACCAGAAATTTTGGCACAAAACTCTATAATTCAAAAACATGAGCCGGGTGAGAAATATGCTACATTTTATTTCACGGAGACTTGCCTTAGATATCACTCTGAGCATTGATTCACACTGGTGTGTGTGTGTGCAAGATCTGCCAACGTTGCCCGTGTGAGTAAAATAGTTCATCTGTAGTTGTTATTTTAAACAGATCTTTAATAGTTAAACAGTCTTTCAAGATCACAGCTGTCATTTCTGACCTGTCAGTGACACGTTTCGTCATTCAACGCGGTGAATGATGCAGTATATATATAAATATATCTGGTTTATTTTGCTGAGTGGTTAGGTGATCGGTTTACTAAGTCGGTTGTACGGAGTTCAAGTCCCAACAGTGGGACGTTTTTCTTTTCTGGCATACACCAAAAAGTCCCGGGGTCCACCCACCTCTGAAAATGGGCACCAAAGAAATCTGGAAAGATAAATGCGGTCAAGCGTCATACTTATCACATCACATTTACATGGGAACGGACATCTTACCTATATATATATATATATATATATATCTGAACCTTAAGTGCCCAGGGCACATGGGGCTTCCGCAAGGGTTTTACATAAATGCCTGTCCTTTGCCTTTTTTTTTCTGCTCTTGCCCAGGTGAGCCTTCTATTGCTCAGCATCCTTTCTGTTGTTCTTCTCCATGTCTCTTTTGGTCTACCCTTACTTCTGTATTAATATATATGAATGTATATATGTTCTACGCTTTACAAAGCAAATCATAAATGAACGGAGGAAAGCATCTTAAACTTGGAATATGAGGATTTTTGAAGGACAGAATTCCTGAAAGTATAAAAAAAAACAAAAACATTAATTGTAAAAATAGCGCTGATGCACATTCGGAAAGCAATAAATAAAGTAAGGGTAGACCAAAAGAGACATAGAGAAAACCCTTGCGGAAGCCCCATGTGCTCTGGGCACTTAAGGGTCAGAGAGAGAGAGAGAGAGAGAGAGAGTACGCAGTTTTCGGTCACTGTATCCACAGAAATGCATTCTTATCCATATTACCAGCCCTGTCTCGTTTTGATCTCATAATTTCTATCATGGCAGTGCTAGTAACAGCGGGTATATCGTTGTGAACTCTACAACTTTGCATGAGAAACTATGTATTTATTTCTGGACATTCCTTGTTTTCCTTCTTATGAATTTAGATATCTCTCTCTCTCTCTCTCTCTCTCTCTCTCTCTCTCTCTCTCTGAGCCTTAAGTGCCCAGGTGTGTGATAGAAACAATCCCACTAATCACGTAGCCACACAGACACCCGATTTATACTGCAGAATTTAGATATAGTGCTGTATAAATCGGGTGTCTGTGTGGCTACGTGATTAGTGGGATTGTTTCTCATGGCGAAGGTCGATAGTTCGAATCCTAGAGCAATGGAGAGAAAGTCGACTTTGCGTTTTATCGACTGTATCACTCTCAGGTGCTCCGACAGATGTAGGAAAAATAGACCAGTTATGTCATATTCAAAAACTAATTATATCAGTCCGTAAGAATAGTGAAGAGCAAAACCTGTGTCTTAATACGAAGAAAACTAAATTGATGACAACTGACAAAACAAATAAGGCAGCTGAAATATGTATCAATGAGGGAAAAGTTGAAGAGGTGGAGAGTTTTGAATATCTTGGATCATTACTAACTAATAATGGAGATACAATGAGGGAAATTAAAAGGAGAACATCTGTCGCTCTTCAGAAAGTAAAAGAACTACAGAACCTGTGGAGAGGAACAGACAGAACTACAAAAATAAGATTTTTAAGGGCATGCGTTTTTTCCATCGTAACATATGCCTGTGAGACCTGGACACTTAACAAAACATCTGAGAAACACATAAATGCCTTTGAATGTAAATGCTACAGAAGAGTTCTTCAAATATCATGGGCACAGAAAAGGAACAAATATATCCATACTACAAGAACTTAATATTGAAGAAGGCTAGCTAGTAAAAAAGATTAAACAGAGAAAACTTAAATACTTTGAACACATTAAACGTCATGAGAATTTAGAGAAGGCCGTCTTAGAAGGGTACATAATGGGGAAAAAAAGAAAGAGAGGAAGACCAATGCGAGATGACTGCAAGACATTGTTGATAATCTGCAAATGGATGCATCCGCAGCAGGGCATCTTGCTTACAACCGAAAGGCCTACAGGAGAGCTGTTAGGGAGACAAAGTTCCACAAGGGACATGCAAATGAGTGATTGATGTCATATCCACTAGGTGCATCTATAACTTCATGGAGTTAACTTTACCCATGTGTAAAGATTATTTTCATTTAGAATGATTAACAGAGATATATGATACCACGTTTATAAGCGATCCTGGGAAATATAGGCAGCCTAATTCTGGCCAGTATTTCATTAATATCAAACGCAGAGAATGGAGCTTGCAGCGTACATACTTTTTTCTTCTTTATAATAGCGAAATATTGCTAGCAACATTCGCGAAGATTGTTTTTTATATATTTTTTTTCCACCGACGTTGATCGGTGAAAAAAAAAAGATGTTCAAATGCTTCCATATATAACTAACATACAACTGCATCATCCACCTGTTGAATGACGAAACGTGTCACTGACAGGTCAGAAATGACAGCTGTGATCTTGAAAGACTGTTTAACTATTAAAGATCTGTTTAAAATAACCACTATAGATTAACTCTTTTACTCACACGGGCAAACGTTGGCAGATCTTGCACACACACACACACACACCAATGTGAATCAATGCTCAGAGTGATATCTAAGGCAAGTCTCCGTGAAATAAAATGTAGGACATTTCTCACCCGGCTCATGTTTTTAAGTAACTTCCTTCCGGTTTATTTCTACCAACATTTATATATATATATATATATATAAGGCACCTAACGACAAATTGCGCATTTTCATCCTTTTTTTTTTTTAAAATGTTCTCCACCCTGGTCTTTTCCACACAGAAATCCCTAGCGCCACCTTTGCACAGTTCAGTTTTCAACTGCGTCTTTCCGAAAACATCTACCAGCATTGACATCTACCAGCATTGACATCTACCAGCATTGACATCTACCAGCATTGACATCTACCAGCATTGACATCTACCAGCATTGACATCTACCAGCATTAACATCTACCAGCATTGACATCTACCAGCATTGACATCTACCAGCATTGACATCTACCAGCATTGACATCTACCAGCATTGACATCTACCAGCATTGACATCTACCAGCATTGACATCTACCAGCATTGACATCTACCAGCATTGAAATCACATTAACGGGCCGGTATCTCTTCTGTATGCTATTTGAAAAATGGGAGCTGGGAGCTGGGAGCTGGGAGCTGGGAGCTGGGAGCCGAGCAGCAAGCGGTGAATGCCCCCCCCCCCACCCCTTGCCTATATCTCCAAGGTTCCACAGAGCCAGTATAAATTTCTCGAGGGTGCAGCACTTTAAAGCCATGGACATTGTATCCTGGGGGGAAAAAGTCATTTTCCCCTTTACCCCCTCATCTTGTCACGATTCTGTTCAATTTATTACTGGGAATTTCGACCTGCCCATAACAGGAGCCACTAGACGGGGCCGAGAGAGATGCTTTTCTTTTTTTATTCCAGGGTGCGTTCATAGTTTATATCTTGGTGTCAAACAAATGTCAGTAAACTCTGCAATTATTATTATTATTAGTAGTAGTAGTAGTAGTAGTAGCAGTAGTAGCAGTAATAATAGTAGTAGTAGTACAAGTAGTAGTAGATGTGTACTATCTCCAGACCTTTTTTCTCTGTACAGCGAGAATATTCTAAGAACAATCATCACAGATCCAGGCATAAAAAATTGGAGGATACAATATTAACAACCTTCGGTATGCTGACGACACAGTACTGATAGCGGAGAACCAACAAGACCTGCAAAATCTCTTGGATAAAGTCGCCAAAGAAAGTGAACAGAAAGGCCTTACTTTGAACATCAAAAAGACAGAGACTATGGTTATATCTAAGAAACAGAATCCACCAGCATGTAGTATTAAATTAAACGGAACCATTCTAAAGCAGGTGCAGAAATTCAAATACCTTGGAGCAGTAATAACTTCAGATGGGAAATGCAAAACAGAAATTAGGAACAGAATAGGCCAAGCAAAGACTGCATTTCAGAGAATGAGAAACATATTAGCTAACACATCTTTATCAATGAATGTTAGAAAACGAGTCCTAAAATGCTATATTGAACCTATCTTGTTATATGGAAGTGAATCATGGACAATAGGGAAGTCTGCACAAAAATCATTGGAAGCAGCAGAAATGTGGTTTATTAGAAGAATGTTGCGAATCACCTGGACAGCAAAAATAACTAATGAAGAATGTATGAGAAGAGCTGGAGAGACAAAAAACCTTGTCAGAAAGATAAGAGAGAGACAGTGTACTTTCATAGGACATGCAATGAGAAGAGGGGCATTGAAAATATTATAACAACAGGAAAAATAGAAGGAAGAAGATCAAGAGGAAGACCAAGAGAAATGATACTGGACAGTCTGACGGGATGGTGTGAGAGGAGATCACCAACTAAACTGATGGCCTGCATGAAGGATCGGGTACTCTGGAGAAGCATAATAGCCAACGCCAGTCGGCACAGCACCTGATGATGATGATTGTAGTATTAAAAATATTAATAGTAGTAGTACTGGTTGTAGTAATAGCAGCAGCAGTAGTAGTTGTACTAGTATTAGTAACAGTAGTAGTAGTAGTAGTAGTAGTAGTAGTAATAATAAGTAGTAGTAGCAGCAGCATTAGTAGTAATAATAGCAACAGTAGCTGTAATAATAGCACTAGTAGTAGCAGTAACAGCATCAGCTGCAGTAGTAGTAGTAGTAGTAGTAATAGTAGTAGTTGTAGTAGTAGTAGTAGTAGTAGTAGCAGCAACACTAGTATTAGTAGTAGTAGTAACACTAGTAGTAGTAGTAGTAGTAACACTAGTAGTAATAATAGTAACACTAGTAGTAACACAAGTAGTAATTGTAGTAATAGTATTAACACGTAGTAGTAGTAGTAGTAGTAGTAGTAGTAGTAGTAGTAGTAGTAGTAACAATAGTATTAACGCTAGTAGTAGTTGCAGTAGTAGTAACACTTGTAGTAGTAGTATTAGTAACACTAGTAGTAGTGGTGGTGGTGGTAGCAGTATTGCCTTACATAATAATTTTCTGCGATTGAGTGAGTTTACTTTTGAGTGCCAAGTCTTTCATACAGTACGAGTACCACCAGAAGCGGGTCTGCCAACTGGAAGTCGCCGTATCTATCAAAACTATATTGTGTTCAGTCCCTGAAAGAGCGTTGCTTGAGCAGTCACAGTGTGCAGTTTGACTGCTATAATTGCACTTTTCAGCCTGATACATACATTCATCTTTTAGCCTGCTTTATTTTTATGCCCAGATTTACCTTCTAATTTCGATCCCGATACTGTCTGTTACCAGGGGCACCGCGTGGAATTAGAGCAGGGTCTTGGTTAGTTTTGGTTTTCTGACCGTGGCGCAGAGCAGGTGAGCTGCGGGTGAGTGGCCATTGCCTCATTCAGCGTGAGTACTTGCGTCGTCGGTCCTTATTTCAGTACATAGCAGCAGCGGGGTCTGTCCGCGCATGCCGTCGCCTTGAAGTCGACAAGGTCATCAGAGCTAAAAGAGTGGATGCGCTTTTGATGAGATCAGATTCGAAGTAAGAGATTGGACCAGAGGATAAACGTATCTAGTGTGCAGTGATGATGAACATAACCAGAGTGCAGTGGTGATGATGATGATTCTAAAAGCAGTTTGACATGTCAGTCTATATTCATTTCATATCAAGATTACACATGCCAGACCGTCACTGTGGGAGTTGGGGTCCAGGGAAAAGTAGACTATTGGAGAATTGTATGGGAATAAAGGAATGTGAATGTTAAGCCTGGGAGCAGATGGCCCAGTTTACCCTACCCTATCAGCGGATGTGGTCACATGCAACACATATTTTAAAGTCTGTTTGCGATTGATAATTGTAGACATCAAAATCTGTATTGCCCAATTCCCAGACGCTGACATAGAGATGCCTACAGATATGGTATAAAGTACAAATTCCGTTGGCGGAAGTAAATGTGAAGACGTTTCAGGCGAGTACGAACCTTTAGATCCTCTAAACACAAGCCATTAGATCCTCTAAACAGAAACCATTAGAATCACAGACTATTAGATCCTCTAAGCAGAAACCATTAGAATCACAAACCATTAGATCCTGTAATCAGAAAACCAGATACTAACATTTCCGGCCGTAGACTCCAGATTTCACTCTAAATGGAAACTCTAGACCGGGAACGCCAAACTCGGTTAGACCGCGGACTATTTTCCGTATGTGGAACCCCTCGTGAGTTGCACAACCACTGCTGAACTTACTGATGATACAGCTGGGAACGCATTAACTAAGAATAGTAGGGAAATCAAAGTATAACTAAAACACATCAAAGTATAACTAAACAGGAAGAATAATGTAAATAAAACTTGTTCCAAATTACGTATAAGGAATACTGATGAAATGAGGTATTCCATAACTTTTTGTCTGATCTTTGACAGTGTTTGCTTGCATCCAGCTTCCTAAAGTCTAGAGTTCAAGACTGAGAACACGACAGTCTTCGTTATGGCAGAAAAGATTCTCATTGGTTCTCCTTGCTCTGTCAGTTGTTTTGCTAACTTTCATGCCCGAAAGCAGTCGTTAACACACACACACACATACATACTTCCAAATCAACAGAATGTGTGCGACAGACAGTTTTGCGTATCTCTGAATAATTTTGCCCCGAATGAGAGTAAATTTTTGGATTCACAACTTCTTAGCATTTCTCATTTAAAACTTAGGTCATTCTGTAGATCATTTAGTTCTGTTTCTTTGTTTGGAAATTGGAGATTTCTACAGATAAAAAAAAAATATCCGTGGAGAAAAGAAGCTTCTTGGTCCTACTTAACATCTTTAAAGCGTCTGTCAAATTTGTTTTTAATCTTTTCTGTTTTGTGTGAAAAGGTGTAACTTGAGACTCTGATCTTTCAGCTTTTCATACATGGGAAGGTGATTAGAGCACCATCTTTTAGCTGAATTTGCACACAACCGACTTCTTTAGAAAACGTACCACTATGTCGCGAGTGTCCGGTGTTGAGAGCGTGCAGATGTCCTGTAATGTCTACCAGGCAAGGCCAGATTTTGTACCCATGACTGCTCCTTCATAAGAGTTTTAGGGACAGTATTTTTTCTCTGAAAAGTAAATCCTTCTTCTTTAGTCTCCCTGGAATTGCGAGCTGGTGTTCTTTACGGCCCATGCGCTTGAGAGCGGGTCATGGCAGGTATTTTATTTTTTCAGTCTCTGAGTGCAGCTAAAAAGCAAGTGGATGTGCAGTCTTCTTCAGTGACAGTGTGAATTCAGTGCAAGAAAAAAGATATCCTGTCTTCACTGGCTAGCAAAATAGGACTTGAAATTAACAAGGACGAAACGAAAATAATGAAACCTCCAATTAATCGAAAGAAAAATATATATAGAAGGAGCAGCTGTTGAAGAAGTCAATCAATTTGCATATCACAGCAGCTACATAGGCCAGGATGATCACACCAGAAAGGAAGTTAGAATTAGAATTGGAAAAGCAGCATCGATCTTCAAGAATCTTGAGAACATGTGGCATTCAAAAGTTATAAGCACAAAAACCAAGTTAAGACTATTCAATTCAAATGTAATATCCACCCTCATTTATGCATGCGAACGCTGGAAAACAACTAAAGAAATAGACAAGAAATTAGACTCTTTTGATAACAAATGCTTAAGAAAAATACTCGGCATCAAGTGGAACGAATTCAAGAACAATGCAGAGATAAGACAGACGATTGAACAACAACCTGTCTCATGGGTGATCAGATAAATGAGATGGACATATGTCGGTCAGGTGATGAGAAGAAACGATCAGAGAATCCTAGAACAAGCTATGAAGTGGAACACAACAGGCCGAAGAATAAGATGTCGACCGCGTGAAACTCTTAAAGAGGACATTGTTAAGAGAGGCCAGTTTAGTAGGCCTAAAATGCCTTGATGAGTTTGAAAAGTTCGCCGGAAACAGGAAAACTTGGTGAACTACCTTGCGAGCCCCATGTGTCGATTAACGGCACGGGAAGGGTGTAAGATAAGAAGTTTTGGTGTGTCTGTTTACTTGTAAGATAAGAAGTTTTGGTGTGTCTGTTTGCTTGTATTTCAGTTTTACTTCTACTCTTACTACAAATCTTTTGATTTTGCCTGTCAGTTCTGGAGTAATCATTGCCAGGAATCTCTTGAGAGGAAGCTGGTATTTTCTCCAACATGCTGCAGACGGCGCCAAAAAATCTACGTCTGTTGTAGTTCTCTGAACGGGAATCACTTCCAAGAACTCTTCAGTTATTTTCTTCTTGCCATTACAGGTGTGGAAAAATAGTGCAAATTTTACCACATATTGCCATCCCAAAACTCAGAGAAATAGTGCAAATTTTACCACATATTGCCATCTCAAAACTCAGAGAAATAATGCAAATTTTACCACATATTGCCATCCCAAAACTCAGAGAAATAGTGCAAATTTTACCACATATTGCCATCCCAAAACTCAGAGAAATAATGCACATTTTACCACATATTGCCATCCCAAAACTCAGAGAAATAGTGCAACTTTTGCCACATAATGCCATCCCAGACTCCGAGAAATAGTGTAAATTTTACCACATATTGCCATCCCAAAAAAAGAGAAATAGTGCAACTTGTGCCACATATTGCCATCCCAAACTCAGAGAAATAGTGCAAATTTTACCACATATTGCCATCCCAAAACTCAGAGAAATAGTGCAAATTTTTCCACATATTGCCATCCCAAACTCAGAGAAATAGTGCAAATTTTACCATATATTGCCATCCCAAAACTCAGAGAAATAGTGCAACTTTTGCCACATATTGCCATCCCAAAACACCGAGAAATAGTGCAAATTTTACCACATATTGCCATCTCAGACTCAGAGAAATAGTGCAACTTTTGCCACATATTGCCATCCCAAAACTCAGAGAAATAATGCAACTTTTGCCACATATTGCCATCCTAGGCTGAGAGAAATAAGACAACTTTTGCCACATATTGCCATCTTAGACTCAAAGAAATAATGCAACTTTTGCCACATATTGCCATCTCAGACTCAGAGAAATAGTGCAACTTTTGCCACATATTGCCATCCCAAAACTCACAGAAATAGTGCAACTTTTGCCACATATTGCCATCCCAGACTCAGAGAAATAGTGCAAATTTTACCACATATTGCCATCCCAAAACTCAGAGAAATAGTGCACATTTTACCACATATTGCCATCCCTAAACTCAGAGTAATACTGCAAATTTTATTTTACCACATATTGCCATCCCAAAACTCAGAGAAATAATGCAACTTTTGCCACATATTGCCATCCCAGACTCAGAAAATAGTGCAACTTTTGCCACATATTGCCATCCCAGACTCAGAGAAATAATGCACCTTTTGCCACATATTGCCATCCCAGGCTCAGAGAACTAGTGGAGATTGCACCAAGTCCTGAATATCGGCACCGTCGTCAAGTGCACTTTAAAAGCACTGAAGCGTTGCGGATACTTCCTGGAGCTGTTCACGCATGCTGTCTGCTGTCTCGGTTATTCTTTCAGCCACTGTGTTTCCCGGCAGCCAAATGTCACGAAATACTTGCACACTTTCGGGACAAACGTTTTCAGCCCATTTTTGCCATGCATTCTTTAACCAAAAGGCCGTGACTGAAAGGTTTGGAATGTTTCGCCATTAAAAAGCTAATTTCGTAGCCCGACTCTTTGTGCCGATTCACTGCCTTTGTTAATGTTCTGTCCCCCAAACCAAGTAACATCCAAGGAAATGAGTAGGGAGATAGACTGTTAAAAGAGGGAGGGAAAGTGCAACAGATCGAAAGAAGCTTAACATATGAAGAAGCAAAGAACAGACTAAAAGCCATATTTCAAGACACATGGATAAAAGAACGCTCCACGGCAAAAGTAGATGACGAATAGTATAGATTCTGAAGAAACGACAAAGTGATAATCTTCCGACTGAGAGAAGGACATTGCAGGCCGAGAAACACCATCTGTACCAGCAGCTGAAAATTGTCACAGAAGACCTAAGCGACTGCAGCAAAGAGCAACAGACAGCACATTATATCTTCCCGAGCTGCCAGCCACACAGCCCACTCCGGCAAAGGACCCGACCAGAACCATACCCCATATACAGCAGATGCCCTACAGCGAGGCTTAAAATATGGGACGGATTGCCCGCATTTGTGGATGAGACTGGTGTACGAGGAAGACGAGAAGAGGTCAGTTTGTGCTGACTCTGAAGTGAGTACTTCATATTCCGAAGCTTTTCTTCTCTTAATTTGCCTCGAAACGGGAAAAATTGTTCTTCGTGAGCGGTATCGTGGTGATTTTGTAAAATATTGTAATCTTTGGCAACACAAATAGATTCATTGCAAATAATACAGACAAGTTTTGCCTTTTATTTCAGTGCAGAAATAGCTCAT
This sequence comes from Achatina immaculata, assembly GCA_009760885.1. Classification (NCBI taxonomy): domain Eukaryota; kingdom Metazoa; phylum Mollusca; class Gastropoda; order Stylommatophora; family Achatinidae; genus Lissachatina; species Lissachatina immaculata. Next base: position 25,272,422 of record CM019691.1, on the reverse strand, counting down.
TTTAAATCTTTCTCTCAGGATTTTCTCCCCTCATTAACCATTCATTTTCTGGTTGGGTTATAAAGCAAAATTACCTGTATATATTATGTACGTGTATTTACAACGTAACCGACGGCCTGGTTAGCCGAGTGGTTAGGCGCTCGGTTTACTAGTCAGAAAAAAAAAAGAATAGAAAGTGTGAGAGTGATATGAGAACGTATGAATGAAAAACATACAACATCTGATATTTCGGCGTGAGTCTTTTTCGAGGATTACATAACAAACGAGACCAGAAAAACAACGACTAAATTATTTATTCGTAACTGTCACATTTTCTCATTTGTCGTATATTGGCAAACAGTAGTTGATTTATATGTGGTCCAGCACACAGTTTCTGCACACAGCTGTGGTTCCTTCAGAACACCGATGTTGGACGCCACAGTTTTAGTGTTTTACTCTTGTTACATGACGTCCAGCACAGTCGGTCGCAGTACATTTCTAAATTAAACAAAACTTATCTGTCTTACATAAATATGCGATAACGGCAATCTTTAGTAGTTGAATATGAACCAAACTAGCATACAACATCTACCATAATCTGAGTTTTTAGTACTCTCTAAAGCACGCAGTGTTAGTCTCTGGCATACCCCTTCCTGGTCCCTGTAACTCCAGGCATCCTAACTTTTGTCCCTGGATGTACTTACATCTAAAATTAGCACTCCCCGGCAAACCTCCGTCCTTAAGTGTAATTCGCATAATAAAAATTAATACTGACACAATCTTAACAGTAAGTGGGTTACGATAGATTTTACTTTGTTGTTTTATTCTCGGCTTTAAAATATCATTTGGAGTGGTAGCTATATGAGACATCTTACATCTTATATCCTTCCCGTGCCGTTAAACGTCACATAGGGCTCGCAAGGTAGTTCTCCAATTTTTCCTGTTTTCGGCGAGCTTTTTAACCTCATCAAGGGATTTTATGCCTGTTAATTTGGCCTCTTTTAACAATGTTCTCTTTAGAGTTTCACGCGGTCTGCCTGTTTTTCTTCGGCCTGTTGTGTTCCACCTGACAGCTTGTTTTGGGATTCTCCGATCGTTTCTTCTCATCACGTGACCAACATATGTCCATCTCCTTTTCCTGATCACCCATGAGACTGGTTGTTGTTCAGTCATCTGTCTTATCTCTGCATTGTTCTTCAATCCGCTCCATTTGATGCCGAATATTTTCCTTAGGCATTTGTTTTCAAAAGAACCTAATTTCTTTTCTATTTCTTTAGTTGTTTTCCAGATTTCACATGCATAAATGAGGGTGAATATTACATTTGAATTGAATAGTCTTAACTTGGTTTTTGTGCTTATAACTTTTGAATGCCATATGTTCTCAAGATTCTTGAAGATTAATGCTGCTTTTGCAATTCTAATTCTAACTTCCTTTATGGTGTGATCATCCTGGTCTATATAGCTGCCAAGGTATGCAAATTGATTGACTTCTTCAACATCTATCCCTTCTACGTGTATTTTTCCATTTTGATTAATGAGAAGTTTCATTAGTTTTGTTTTGTCGTTGTTAATTTCAAGTCCTATTTTGCTAGCCAGTGGTTTTTTCTTGCATGGAATTCGCATTGTAGCTGATAAGAGTTATGTCATCAGCAAAATCAAGATCTTTTAGGTGGTCCCATGTACCCAGTCAATGCCTATGTTTTTTTCATTATGAAGTCTAGTGTAATTCCAAAAACCAAAGAAGACAGTATACATCCTTGTTTCACGCCTGTTTCAATCTGGAACCATTCACTCATCCCTTCTTCTGTTTTGACTGCACAAACATATCCATTGTAGAAGTCCTTAATGATGTTGACAGCTTTAGATGGTATTCCATACAGACTTAAAGTTCTCCACAGTGAATCTCTGTGTATGCTATCAAATGCCTTTTTAAAGTCTATGAAGTTCAGTATTAATGGTTTCTGCTTTTCAGTATGAGAGAGACATCATTGTTTGTTAAAGAGACCCCGCGGGCCATAAAAGTATCCCGTCGTGAGCCGGCACGTGACACGCCTGTGCTAAACCAAGAAACAAAAACTGTAAACCCAACAGGAGGGAAAAAAAAACTATGACAGACAAGGAGGAAAAGCAATATCGCAAGTTAAAAACTGAGAGAACATGTGGTTTAAATTTTTTTAAAAAAACCCCCACCGATTTTGTGGAGTTTTTAGCTTCACTTTGTTATTGGAGATACCTGAAGAACGGCAGGTGAAGACACAGCAGACATGGACTATTCATCCACAGAAAACAGGCAAAAGAATATGAACAAAGAATAATAAGCTGGAAATGCCTTTATATTACACTTAGAATTAAAACATCTTACAGAATGTAGCGTTTCAATGGCTTTGTCTCAAGAGTCCGGGAATATTTTATGGATTATTGTTTATCATTCATGAAGAATTAAAGGGTTGGCGAGTTCTGTTTCTGTCGCAGGTTTAAATAATTCTTTCTGTTACTATTCTCATTGATGTTCAGTGTTGTATATCCACTGTCTTTTATACTCCTCTTTAAATCACATCGGGATTGGTAGCAATCGCAACACTTTCCAAGTAACACTTTCATGATCAGCTCGAAAAACATCATGTTTATTTATCCATCGGCCCGTCAGGCACCTGGGGATTGTTTTCAGTATACATTGTAAAAGCTAATCAGTTACTATTATATGAGGATTTGAGATCAGAACAGTACATGCTTAAAACTTGATTTTGCAGTAAGATTTTTGTTTGTTTGTTTGTTTTTTGCAGTAATTAATGCTTAGAAAACCTTTCACTTGTTGAAGACCACTTTTCCCTCTTCACCAGTTGATGGTGAACTAAGTTTGTTACATCGTCAAACTAGCTATCTGAACTAAGTTTGTTACACCGTCAAACTAGCTATCCGAACTAAGTTTGTTACGCCGTCAAATTAGCTATCCGAACTAAGTTTGTTACACCGTCAAACTGAACTAAGTTCGTTACACCTTCAAGCTATCTATCTCAGAGCTCATCTCTTCCATGTATAAACTGTCAACTCCAGTTGACCAACCGTTTTATTCGTGGCCCAGTGTGGTTTTTCAAAGTCCCCGATTGACCAATCGTTCACGCTATTTAACCCACCGTAATGTTAGGTAGTGGCGTAGTGGTTAGTGCACTGGTCTCTCATGGCAAAGGTCGGGGGGTTTGAATCCGGCCGGAGGCACCCCAGTCACCCAGCTGTAGAAATGGGTACCCGACTTCTTCTGGAGTTGTAGAAGGAAAGGCGGCCGGGTGTGATACCGACCATATCACCTTCTAGCGTGCTGACAGGTCAAGGAAAATATGGGCACTAACACCTCTAAGGCATGACAGGATTACCTTTACCTTTACAATATTAGCTAGCGACTTCAGGCGTAGGTGTAAACGTTTGGTCCAAGACTGAAAAGCACCAGAAAGTCTTTGATACACTACAACGCCACTGTTACAGTCCTGCAGCGAGCAGTGTTATATCAATACATCTTCTTGTGGCAGTGTGTGGTTTCATGATAATCTTTAGATCACAGTCAGCGTTGCTTTACCAACAGCAGGGAAGCTGCGTTGTTCATAACGTTTCACTCTTTACTTTTGTTACAGCTCTGAGCCATTCAGCTGCTGTTTGGGCCAAATAAAGCCAGTTTCTTGTGGTCAGATTTGTTCAGACAATTACTCCCCCCCCCCCTTCTTCCTTATACCTGAATTTGATGTTTCATCTTTAACGAGAATTTGATAGTCTTTGTTTCAACTAGAATTTTTTTATAAGTAATTTTCAGAGTTTACTAGGCAGTTGACGACCCGATCTTCTAACATCACAGAAGATATTCACAGTTCACCATTGAGTCGGTCGTTTACAAGACATTTCTAGTCTTCGCGATTTTATGTTTGTGGCCATTAGTAGTTGCTGCACCAGCAGCTGGGGGAGGGGGGGGGAACTTGGATGGCAGAGACTTTCAGTGTCCGCTGTATGGTAGCCAGCTGATCTGTAGATGGAAACTTCGAACAAGACACTCGTCGGATTTCAGTGCATAGTTAGTGAAGAACATTAAGAAAGGCACGCCACGATGAAATAAGGAAACCCTGACTTTCATGATTTCTGTTTCGTCATACATGTCTTCAGAAATCTGCTTCAGAGTCCAGTACTTTTGTAATATGCACTTGGAAGTGTGGTGCCAATTAGAAATGGGTGGGTTCAATTCCGGAACGAGGAAAAAAAAAACTCACAAGACCTCTGGGAGTCATGACACAGAGGGGCCCACTTCCCTTAGAATGTCAGGATGTTAATAGGGGCGAAACACTTGTCTGAGGAAGGGGGGGGGGAGGGGTACTTCCTCTGATGATCTGAAGGAATTGTGTTGTTGTTCCTCTGTCTACAGCAGAGAGTTTCCTGCAAGCATATGTTTACGAGTTTTCATATAAGTATTCCTGAAAAGTTCCCAACTTTTTCTTTCCAAGTCTAACTATCTGTTATCAGCTTTACTGCAGTGGCTTTGTGTATATTTATGTATTGATTTTTTAAATAAAGTTACAACTTAAAACTGTGTAGTACAAAAATTAGCATTGCTTTACAAGGAAAGGAATTTTTTTCGTAAGGTTTGTACAGAGAACAGCAGAAACATCTGATGGTTTTCAAAATGAAATAATTAAGCATCACTTTGTACTAATGAACCTTTAGTGGTGTACTACTGATCTACAAGGAAAAGAGGTATTATCTTGAAAAGAAAGTTATTAGCTCCTACATCTTTTATGTTTACTTAACAAGTTTGTCTTTCAAATGGTTTCCGTTACATTGTACATTGCCAGAGTAAATTTCTGGAGTTCATTACTCGCCTTAGCATATCTTGTTTGATGTTTTCAGTCTCCAGCGTTGTGTGTTGCTTGAGATCTTTCGGTGTAGCTGGTTCTGTGTCGCGTACACCATACTCTTTAAATAACGCCGTAGAAAAAAGGCGTGGAGAGGAAAGGTCCAGAGAATAAGATGCCCAGTTCACATTCCCAGATTGTAAAATGACCGCCCTTGAAACAAGTTAAGCATATCAGCCAGCGTTTTTGTTTTCAGTTTTCCTTGCTTCTACACGATAAGGGAGTCTAGAAAAACATAACATTGTTATGCTACTTGTTTGGAAGTAAGGATCTTTTCATTCGATTGAAGCTGTATTTAGCTGTTTCTGTGGGTTGAAGGTGCTGTCCGATTTGGCAATCAGCGACCCATAGCTGACTTGCTGGCGTCAGGGTTGGCGACCCATAGCTGACTTGCTGGCGTCAGGGTTGGTGACCCATAGCTGACTTGCTGGCGTCAGGGTTGATGGAACGTAACTCTGATCCATCTCTTCGTTGGTACCCCCAGTAACAGGCGTAGCCTGGTTAACGGGGCAGGGATCGCAGTAGTTCCCAAGGCAGTGGAGCCTGCTAAAGAAGTACTGCATATCCTCTGCTTTTTAGTTTCACACAGGGACTGAAGAAATAGCTGCCATAACCCGCTCCCAGACCGACACGATAGTCCACCCCGACATCTTCACATCATCGGCGGCAAGTAGAACATCAACCCGTATTTCTAGAGAGATAGAGAAACGAGACCTATTCCTCTGTTATTTTCCAAGAAATGTAAATCTTAAGACCCACAAAAATAAAGAGATTATTGGAGGTCTCAAATCCTTGTTGTCGTCATCATCTGTCATCGCTGTCATTTTCACTAGATAAATATGCAGAACGTTCGCTTTCCCCTCACTTAAGGAAAGAAAAAAAAACAGGAGCAAGCTGATTAGATGAACAACGATGGCTTTAGCGAATCCCGCGAGAAGTTGTTTGCAAAATGTTTTCGCATCCTTCACAAATGTATCACGTGTTCAGAAGTAAAACGTTGTTCGCCATGCAACCGCCCTGATAGTAGTGGTCTTCACATAAATGGCTGCTTTATTCCTAGAGGTTAATTTTGGTAAACACCGTGAACAAGTTCAGAAGTTCATATCCTTGCGCCGTGACCTGTGCACCAAACATAATGCGCCCTGTCTTCTATTATTATTACTATTATTATTATTATTTTAGTAAAATCTACCTTTCGTTACTTGCTTTTATTTCGTTTCCGTATAAGTTTTGCAGTAGCAGCTGAAATTTTAAAAAAAATTTAATTGTAAGATAAAATGTGGCACTATGGGATATATATACTTGTATTGGTTATTATTACAATCGTCTTCGTCCAACTATAAAGTCAGCAACTGGAAACAACAAGGCTTTACGCAGTGAAGAGATGGAGCAGCGTGATGTGATTACTATTTATTGATTGACTACTATTTTTCGGGGCTAATCTTGCATACTGGTCTCCGTCATCAAACTAATGAGCCATGTTTTCAGTTTTTTACTTTCTTTCTTTCTCTCTCTCTCTCTCTCACTCCCCCCCCCCTTTTTTTTTCAAATAGATGCGTTCCAAAATGGATGTTCGGTAATACTGGAAGGATACGAAGAAGACGAACTACCTCACCTAAGTCTTACGACATTAAGTAAGATCAACATGTGCTCGCTATAACAAGATTTACTTTGAAGTTTCTAACAAATTTTCAGCGCTGAAAGAAGGAGAAGCGATGTCTTAGGACATGAATCAAGATCAACATGTTCAGATGTTAGGTTGTTAACACGATCAACAAATATACATCGCTGAAAGAAGCTACAAGTGAAGGTCGGCGTTTGTCACGTTCCCTTTGATTACTGCTTGTGTTATGTTCTGTCTATGGCATCTTGCCATGCTGCCGTTCATTGCGAGCGTTCAGTTCGCCTTTAGTTCCAGTCACGATCAATAACGGCCGAGTACGACAAAGCTAAATGGTCTTAGTCTAACTCGCCAGCTACATATACACGCGGAACATGTTTTATTTACATCTGACCACCACAGGCGTCTACACCGACTTGCATTATCCCGTGCCAGTGAAGGTCCACGCTGGACGTGAGAAAAGATCTTTTCATATCCTCGCTGCGGACTACTCCTGCTCTCGTTGATGTTAAGTCCTCTGTCCTCCAGTCAGTCTGGTTTACATCCGCAAGATGTACTTCATCTGCGCAGTTTCTATTTCCTCCTCTTTATTTCTGATTATATTTGCCCTGTTCCAAGTGCTGACCACATAAGATAATAATATATCACGCCCTTGACGTGTGTAAACACAGAGTGGCGAAAAGTGTGGGCGGTTTTTTGCGTTAATTTTAGATGTGAGAGAAAGCGCCGTTCGCCAGCAAAGATAATAAACCTCCGCACCATCATCTTCTTCGTTTCAGCCAGACCGTGAAATATCAACTCGGCCTCCAAAATCCCTTCCAGATTCGAGAAAATATTTTGCAGATGAGCTCAGAGAGACTCGGCCTACGGATACAAAACAGCAGCAAGCTGTAGTCAGCCAGTTCGGTACACTGATCACTATTTTGAGTGCACTTGGTAGCAAACTACGCTGGTACAAAAGTTGTACTTCTATTTTTATGAAATTTTCGATGATGTCTGTGTCAGTATGTTTCTTGTACAACAGCGATGTCTGTTTTGGCTATGAATCTAACCGATGTGAATATGTGGATGAAAGGAGGTGGTGATAAGAGCGCTTGATAAATCACAGGAAAGAAGATCAAAGATTGGGGGTGGGGGTGGGGGACACACAGAAGTCCCTAGAATGAAAAGAAGCTAGAAACAGTTTTAGTAGAAGGAAGAATCTTTGTAAGCTACAGGAAGCCAAGCCACGTAAAGTATGGCCTCTCTTAATGTAGCGTGTGGCCTGTGTTAACAGAGAGGTGTTTTGGTGTATGATAATATCACGGGTATAAGGTAAAAGGTAAAATTCCCCCGTTTCCTTGCCGTTAAGGCTTATTGGGGATACAGTGTTAGGCCCGTTATTTATAAGACATGAAAGCGTAATGTTATCATTATCACGCCTAGCCTCATATACCTTCCCAGATTTTTCTAGTACCCATTTTTAGAAGCTGGGTGAACCCCAGAACCTTTTTGGCGCGTACTAGAAAAAAAAAAAAATCGCACTCCTGGAACTTGAATCCGGTACCATCGGATTAGCAAACTGAGCGAATATCACATGTAACGTTTCATCATTTAATGATTGAAATATCACATTATTATCAGTCATTAAAAGATGAAACGTTAGGGCAGATGGGATTTTAATTCATCATTAGAACCCGTGCAGGTAGACGTTAGCGATCACGTTTCCCCGTGCTCTACTGGCCCTGATACCTCAAATCAGATTGGTCAACTTCAGTTTCAAGTGCCTTTAGATCAGCGGTTCCCATAATGAGAGTTACCTGGGGGCGTTGAGAAGATCCACATGACGATAAGGGAACAGGCATGTATGGGCCTGGTTAGGGAGTCACGAAGACAGTCTAGAAAAGTTTGAGAGCCACTTCGTTAGATAAACGCATTCAGATGCTTTTCTCTTGCTCCTCTTCTCTCCTTGTTCCTTGCGTTTTTTCAGTGATTATAAGGTACTGTAGTTTCAGTCGTCTAATAACGTGTGCAAAGAATTTCTAATGGCGCTTTACGGATTTCAGTATTTTGTACGTTCTGCATAGTCTCCGAGAGCTTCATTTCCCAGTCGTACAGTTTAGATGTCATATGATGAAACACAGCAGATGGCATGAAAGAGCCGCTTCAAGAATCGGGCCACGCAAACATAAGACAAGTCTGGGGAGAATAACTGATAATCTGACACGTTGCACAATAAACAAAAGCAGCTACTCTGTTATTTCTGTTAATGGGACGGACTGAGAGTTCTCCACTGTGGGTAAACACTTCAGTTTTGTTTTGTTTTTGGTCTTAGGAATTACAGCAGTTTGAAACTACACAGCAACACACACCCCCCCCCCCCCCATGTTGTTATTTACCTACGGCGCTTGTTTCTGTGTCAGCACCTCTACAAACTTAGCCATGCTTTAGATGCAAATGTTTCTTGACCCAACTCCACGGCAGAATCCAGTGATTTGTTACATTTGCCGGAGCTGATCCAGCAGAATGTGATGACTTATCAAATGCGTTATGTCTCTGAGTCAGCTGGGTTATGCTAATGTCGGCTTTTTTGCAGCTGTACACATCTCTGTATCATTTTGCTACAGCAAAATATGACGGGTATTTGCATAAGCACTATACCAGTGGTTCTTAAGTTTGTGGGGGGGGGGGTTTGTCAGTGGACCCCGTTCTCGTCATGAGAACAATTGTTGGCCCCTTACTGTAAATAGAATCCAGATGATACTAAGAGTTTTTTTTAAAAATCTATCTGCAAGTCCGTGGACCCCCACAAAAAGCCTTCTCTCAGTCTATAGTGGTCCGTGTACCCCAAATTAAGAACCACAGCATATCATCCGTGTTTCTAAAGTGATCATAAACTGTTTCATCGCGGAACACACATAAAGTCTGCAAACCGGTAAAATAAGCTATTTTATGAGAGGCGAACGGTTTTGAATCGATAGGCTAGTCTACTGACTGTTTAATCAAAGGTATACGTTTTTGAAACTGTATGCTAGTGTAATTCCTGTTTAATTGAAGGTTACAAACTTTTGAAACTGTATGCTAGTGTAATTCCTGTTTAATTGAAGGTTACAAACTTTTGAAACTGTATGCTAGTGTAATTCCTGTTTAATTGAAGGTTACAAACTTTTGAAACTGTATGCTAGTGTAATTCCGGTTTAATTGAAGGTTACAAACTTTTGAAACTGTATGCTAGTGTAATTCCTGTTTAATTGAAGGTTACAAACTTTTGAAACTGTATGCTAGTGTAATTCCTGTTTAATTGAAGGTTACAAACGTTTTTGAAACTGTATGCTAGTGTAATTCCTGTTTAATCGAAGGTTACAAACTTTTGAAACTGTATGCTAGTGTAATTCCTGTTTAATTGAAGGTTACAAACTTTTGAAACTGTATGCTGGTGTAATTCCTGTTTAATTGAAGGTTACAAACGTTTTTGAAACTGTATGCTAGTGTAATTCCTGTTTAATTGAAGGTTACAAACTTTTGAAACTGTATGCTAGTGTAATTCCTGTTTAATTGAAGGTTACAAGTTTTTGAAACTGTATGCTGGTGTAATTCCTGTTTAATCGAAGGTTACAAACTTTTGAAACTGTATGCTGGTGTAATTCCTGTTTAATCGAAGGTTACAAACTTTTGAAACTGTATGCTAGTGTAATTCCTGTTTAATCGAAGGTTACAAACTTTTGAAACTGTATGCTAGTGTAATTCCTGTTTAATCGAAGGTTACAAACTTTTGAAACTGTATGCTAGTGTAATTCCTGTTTAATCGAAGGTTACAAACTTTTGAAACTGTATACTAGTGTAATTCCTGTTTAATCAAAGGTACACGTTTTTGGATCTGTACGCTAGTGTAATTCCTGTTTAATCAAAGGTACAAGTTTTTGAAACTGTATGCTAGTGTGCTGACTGTTTAATCGCAGTAAAAGTTTTTGAAACTGTGTGCTAGTGTACTTCCTGTTTAATCAAAGGTACAAGTTTTTGAAACGGTATGCTATTGCACTGCATTTTTAATCAAAAGTACACAATTTTGGATCTGTACGCTAGTGCCCTGAGTGCTTAATCAAAATTACACATTTAAAGATCTGTACGCTAGTGCCCTGAGTGCTTAATCAAAATTACACATTTAAAAATCTGTACGCTAGTATACAAGCTAGTTAATCACAGACACATATTTTTATAATATGCTAGCTGTTCTATAAATGGTATATGCTTTCCAATGTGTACTACTGAAATGTTGTGCTGTTTTGTGGGGGGGGGGGGGTAAAAATGTGCTTGTATTTCTCAAAAATTGCTTGATAATTTCGAGGTTGAGTGATAACAGTTTAAAAAACTGTACAGTTTAATTTAGCTGAATGTAGCGATCACAGATTTGGAGTTTTTCAGGAACCAGATTTTAACCACTTGCAAAGTAGAACATATATTCTGGCTATTTTAGAACTTAGAACCGTTAGATTGTCTGTATGTTGGTAAGCACCTGCTTAAGGTCTCTCTCCTTTATAAAGACGAACTTTTTTTTATTTTTACAGCAATAAACTGTGAAATAAAAAAAAAGTGATTGCTTGTAAGTTCTCCATAACATATTTGCTGACAGCGATAAATCACGGGGGGGGGGGGGGGGGGGGGAGGTTGGAGAGAGAGAGCTTTTTAATTTCTAAATCAAAAATATTTACTTTTCTACAAGATGGAAAATCTGCGAAATCCTTGAAATTATAATCGGCTTGAAGAAGCTTTACGGGCTGTCTCATAATCTCGGGAAGTAGCAGCAGGAAGTTCCTGAGGAGCAGAAAGTGGCTAGTGAAGCCATTTGAGCTAATCTTCTTGTTTCTTTCAATTGAAGAGCCTGTCCCAGGGCAGCGTGACATCCTGTGTTAGCTTTGCTTGGTTAATTTAACGTTAATTGTTGAGTAACGGGCAGTTTTGGTTGAAAGTCTCTCTCTGGCGTGATTCTGACGGAAGTATCAGGTGCTGAGGCGTGATTCTGACGGAAGTATCAGGTGCTGAGGCGTAGTTCTTTCTTTCCGGTATCTCTCAAATAGACACAAACACATACACACAGACAAGAGAGACAGACAGAGATAGGCGACAAGAGGTGGTGACGCTCAGAAAGTCAAAGAGAGTCAGTGAAAGAGCGAGATGGAGACAGAGAGACAAAGACAAGAGACTAACAGAGACAATGAGGCAGAGATATAGAAAGTCCGAGAAAGAGTGAGACAGAGACAAAGACAGAGACAGAGACTGGCAGAGAGACAGATGGGAAGAGAGAGACAGAAACTGGCAGAAAGACAGACAGGAAGAGAAAGACAAGAGACTGGCAGAAAAAGGCAGACAGGAAGAGAGACAGGGACTGGCACACACACACACACACATTGTGAGAGAGAGAGATAATCAAGCAGAAAGATACATCATTAGATATCAGAGAGATTGAGAGAGAGAGAGAGAGAACGAACATACTTTATTTTCGAAGAGTTAAGAATTGGGCATGCAGTCCCGTCTACCATGCTGCCCTTCCAGAGAGAGAGAGAGAGAGAGAGACATAGACATAGAACAGACAGATAAAGAGATAGAGACAGGTGTAAAAAGAAACAGAGATAGACTGAGAAACAAAACATAGACCTAGAGACAGGCAGGCTGAGAGATGCAGAAAGAGAAGAAAAGAGATAGAAAAAAAAGAGAATGGAATGAGAAATAGATGAATGAGATAATATTCAATACGCATCAAGTAAAAACTATATATCTTGTCTGTCAGAGGCGGATTCATGTCACGCCTTCGTTCTGTCAACAAGAAGATTCCCAGTTTGTAGACATGCGTATGCCATGTTGATTCCACTATCTCTGGAATAATTCTTTGCTGAAGCCACCAAGAAGGTGACCTCCCATGGAAGGGCCAGCGGTTCTCACAGATAAAAAAAATAACGATTGAGATTTGATGAAAATAGAATTGCATGGAATCAATAGTAAAATCAAGCATGCAGCTTTTTTTTTGTAAGACGACAGAGATAGAGAGAGAGAGAGATAGAGAGAGAGAGAGAGGCTGAAAAGGACAACAAAATCTGGGACGATTTCTCAGTGTCAAATACAAAATGGTTTAACGAAACTAAAGAAAAAAAGTCGAACCTAAATTTTATTAGCAACAAATTTTTAACACAAACTATTCATTTTATTAGCAACAAATTTTTAACACAAACTATTCATTTTATTAGCAACAAGTTTTTAACACAAACTATTCATTTTATTAGCAAAAAACCGCTGCTGGCGAGATTCTTCAGCTGCCGTGCGTGGAGTGGGGCTTCTCCCAGCCAGTGAAGAAAGGTGCGAATGGGGTTGCCGCGCGGCGCCACAGTGGACAAGGTGAAAGAAAGGATTAAGTGAAGTAATCAGTAGTCTCGAAATCACGGCACCTTTGCTGTGGAGGTCGGCCACGTCCTATGTGCACCCATACCGGGCGGATTGCCTGAACCGGCTTAACCAAGGTGTTAAACTAAGACACTGCTGGCGAGATTCTTCTTCTGCCGCGCGTGCGGTGAAACTCCTCCTGGCCAATGAAGAAAAAGCGATTAGTGTTGCCGAGCCGCGGCGCTGTGAAAAGGTGATAGAAAGGATAAAGTGAAGTTTAATCGGTATGTCCAGTAGTCTCGCGACGAGAGCTACTCATACCACGGCACCTCTGCTCTAGAGGCCGGCCACGTCCGATATACACCCATACTGGTGAAATATGCCTAAACCGGCGTACACCAGGGGTGAAACCTAGTACTGGCGAGGATTCGTCCTCATGGACAAAAGCTCCATCCTAGTCACAACTAGGAAGGGTAGCGGCCACGACCACAAAACGCTGAAGTGGGAGACACTGGACCAGTGCAGTCTAGATAGGCAACCACCTCTCACCCGACGGGGATATATGCGTGTATTAATCACGCTGAGGTTTTCCTGTGAGAAAGTCCAACGCTAGACTAGATGGGCAACCACCTCTCACCCGGCGAGGATATACTGATATCCAAAACACGTCGAGGTTTTCCAGTGAGAAAGTCAAACTCTAGGCTGGATGGGCAACCACCTCTCACCCAGCGGGGATATACTGATATCCAAAACACGTCGAGGTTTTTTCGGTGAGAAAGTCCAATTCTAGATTAAACTGGTGCAACGAAAACCACAGTGTCACGCATTCCCTCTTCTGCGACCCACCGAGAATACAGGCCCAAGCCTCTCGATACTCTGAACCTCATGTGTTCCTCTCGGGCATCCTTTATGGCCCTCTCGGGGACCACAGGAGGGCCACAGGAGTAAATTCAGTAGGATCACGGCCCGATCTTGGTGGTTGAAGCAAATGAAGAAGATTAGCAACAAGTTTTTAACACAATCTGTTAATCAACGCAAACATCTCAGAATTCTGCCTCTCAAAACAACGGATTTATAATCAACAAACCCTAGTTAGTTAAGAGAATTCTATCGCACAATGCACCGTCTAATTATGGTCACTGTTTAAATATGTACCAAAAACAATCACCAGTATTTACGCAGAAATCTTACTGCTCAAAACCAAGGCTTGATCTGTACAAGAAAAAAAAACTTTCCTTACTCTGCTGTACATCTTTGAAATACCCTCCCAATCCCATTTAAAATCTAGAAGTGGTAATGCTTCCTATACCGTTAATCAATATATTTGTTTGATCTACACTTTATACCTCCTCAAAGCTGTAGTATAAAGCAGTAACTGTATACTGTTTGATGGGTCATTGATATTAGTAATGTATTACATTTTGTCTGTTTGTAGTAGATGAGTGAGAATGTAAAAATATGTCTGTTCTTTGTTCTTCGTTAATTCACGCTGTCGAGCTTGTTTGGACAAGTTTGACATCAAAAGATATAAGAACCGAGGAAGAAAAAAATAAAATTTTAAAAATATGAACTGTTGATCAGACTTGCTGTGTGAAAGCTGTATTGCCACAAATTTACGTTGATTGTCTGCGAGTGTGGAAGTCAAGAGGGAAAGGCCAGAGTATTGACAGCTCAGTGCTACATCCTTTGAAAAATAAAGTTTGTTCCTTATCCGTCTCACTGTCTCTCTCTCTCACGCATAAAGAAGTTGCCATTATATATATATATGAGGTATATATAATCATTCAACAATCCATGGCAACTGAGTCGGTTAAAATAGCATCATGTCCTCCATCCGGCGCCACTACAGTCTACAGCAGATCATCAACGGCCGAACAAATTCGAATTTAAATCACTTCATTCTGCTCAGCATCAGCTTTTGTTTGTGTATGTGTGTATATAATACACAAACACACACACACATATATATATATATATATATATAATACATACAGTATTCCATACAACTATATTCTCATCAAACGTCAATCGTTCTTTTTTATCTGTGAGAACCGCTGACCGATCTATGGCCCGCCTTCCTGGTGGCTTCAGCAAGGAATTATTCCAGAGATAGTTTATATATATATATATATATATATATATATATATATATATATAATATATATATATATAATATATATATATATATATATATATAAACTATCCAAGATGTCCTGTCTTCTTCGAGTTTTTCAATCTCATCACTGAATTGGCTTCTCTTAACAATGTCCTCTTTAGAGTTTCACGTGGTCGACCTCTTTTTCTTCGACCTGTTTACTATGATTTGATGTTTTTATTCTGTTTAGCAAAATCCTGCTGAAGTCCTTACTGGCTATTGAGAGGAGGGAGATGCCTCTATAGTTCTTACATTCTAACATATCTCATTTCTTAGGGAGTTTTATAAGATGGGCCTCCCTCTGGGATCTTCTCTTTTTCCCAAATCCTGTTAAATAGTAAGA
This sequence comes from Achatina immaculata, assembly GCA_009760885.1. Taxonomy (NCBI): domain Eukaryota; kingdom Metazoa; phylum Mollusca; class Gastropoda; order Stylommatophora; family Achatinidae; genus Lissachatina; species Lissachatina immaculata. The sequence goes on along the minus strand of CM019691.1, from coordinate 25,257,084 downwards.
ATAGTATTTCTGTTGTTATTTCTTTGTTCGCTAGGAGCATTTCTGCTACAATTCCATCTGGACCCGGTGCCCTATTTCTCTTCGACTCTGGGATAGCGTGTTCAATTTCGGCCTTGCTGAGTGGTTCTACATTGATGTCTAGAGTATTCTCTGCTGCTGGTATGTCCTCTGTTTCTGTCGGTGCTGGCCTATTTAGGATTCCCCTGGAGTATTCCACCCATCTTTGCATCTGCTCTTCTTCTGATGTTACTACCTTACCTTCCTTGTTTTTGATGGGCTTTTCTATCCTACATGGTCTATTTGCTAACTTCTTGGTGATTTCATACAGAGCTCTCATATTGTTTTTACCAGCTGCCTCTTCTGCCTGTCCCGCCATATTATCAAAATAGGCTTTTCTGTCTTTCTTTACGCTTTTCCTAACCTCTTTATGGGCCAGATTGTATTCTATCTGAGGCCTTTGCTGCTCTTGTTTTACTCTCATTTATTTTTGCTTTCATTTCTGTCCTTCTGTCTATCTTCTTCAGTGTTTCCAATGTAATCCACTCCTTGTGCTGAGATTTCTTTAATCCCACTGTCGAGCTTGTTTGGACAAGTTTGACATCAAAAGATATAAGAACCGAGGAAGAAAAAAATAAAATTTTAAAAATATGAACTGTTGATCAGACTTGCTGTGTGAAAGCTGTATTGCCACAAATTTACGTTGATTGTCTGCGAGTGTGGAAGTCAAGAGGGAAAGGCCAGAGTATTGACAGCTCAGTGCTACATCCTTTAAAAAATAAAGTTTGTTCCTTATCCGTCTCTCTGTCTCTCTCTCTCACGCATAAAGAAGTTGCCATTATATATATATATGAGGTATATATAATCATTCACCAATCCATGGCAACTGAGTCGGTTAAAATAGCATCATGTCCTCCATCCGGCGCCACTACAGTCTACAGCAGGTCATCAACGGCCGAACAAATTCGAATTTAAATCACTTCATTCTGCTCAGCATCAGCTTTTGTTTCTGTATGTGTGTATATAATACACAAACACACACACACATATATATATACATATATATATATAATACATACAGTATTCCATACAACTATATTCTCATCAAACGTCAATCGTTCTTTTTTATCTGTGAGAACCGCTGACCGATCTATGGCCCGCCTTCCTGGTGGCTTCAGCAAGGAATTATTCCAGAGATAGTTTATATATATATATATATATAATATATATATATATATATATATATATATATATATATATATATATATATATATATATATATAAACTATCCAAGATGTCCTGTCTTCTTCGAGTTTTTCAATCTCATCACTGAATTGGCTTCTCTTAACAATGTCCTCTTTAGAGTTTCACGTGGTCGACCTCTTTTTCTTCGACCTGTTTACTATGATTTGATGTTTTTATTCTGTTTAGCAAAATCCTGCTGAAGTCCTTACTGGCTATTGAGAGGAGGGAGATGCCTCTATAGTTCTTACATTCTAACATATCTCATTTCTTAGGGAGTTTTATAAGATGGGCCTCCCTCTGGGATCTTCTCTTTTTCCCAAATCCTGTTAAATAGTAAGAATAGTATTTCTGTTGTTATTTCTTTGTTCGCTAGGAGCATTTCTGCTACAATTCCATCTGGACCCGGTGCCCTATTTCTCTTCGACTCTGGGATAGCGTGTTCAATTTCGGCCTTGCTGAGTGGTTCTACATTGATGTCTAGAGTATTATCTGCTGCTGGTATGTCCTCTGTTTCTGTCGGTGCTGGCCTATTTAGGATTCCCCTGAAGTATTCCACTCATCTTTGCATCTGCTCTTCTTCTGATGTTACTACCTTACCTTCCTTGTTTTTGATGGGCTTTTCTATCCTACATGGTCTATTTGCTAACTTCTTGGTGATTTCATACAGAGCTCTCATATTGTTTTTACCAGCTGCCTCTTCTGCCTGTCCCCCCATATTATCAAAATAGGCCTGTCTGTCTATCTTTACGCTTTTCCTAACCTCTTGATGGGCCAAATTGTATTCTATCTGAGGCCTTTGATGCTCTTGTTTTACTCTCATTTATTTTTGCTTTCATTTCTGTCCTTCTGTCTATCTTCTTCAGTGTTTCCAATGTAATCCACTCCTTATGCTGAGATTTCTTTAATCCCCCTGTCTCTTCACATGATGTGCTCCACATTTCTTTAGCACTTTTCCATACAATGAAAATAGAATTGGGCATGTATCTTCTTCTTATAACTCCTACAAAACCTGAAATCTGTTGCTCAGTTTCAGTTTACAGTTCTTTGCGATTTCTGGGTCTTCCAACAGTACCATATTAGATCTTTCCCTTGCCATGTCTCTTTTGTGGTGCTTCTTCAGCTTCATTCTTAGTTTATAAATCAGTAGGTGATATATACATATATATATATATATATATATATATATATATATATGTTAACACTTCTTATTCCTGTAGCTCCCTGGAAATACGATCTTATGTTCTCTGGAGCCGATACCGTGAAGGTGTTGAAGCATGGCGTCATGTCGGATTATGAGCGGATTACAGCGTCTTTTTTTATTCCCCTCGGTCTCTTGAGTGGAACTGAAAAGAAGCAGGGTTGTGCAGTATTTTCTTCAACAAACCCCGCCAAGAGATTATAGTAACATGGAAACTATGGTGATCCTTGCTCCGTTACCAAGACTAGGCCTGTTACTGGGGACACTAAATGAAGCGTGGAGCAGGAGGCTAGGATATCAGGTATGGGTCGCTGACCGCCAAATTGGAAAACGTCTTCGCCCTCTCATACACATGTAAATCCTCTCATACACGTGTAAGTCCTCTCATACACATGTAAATCCTCTCATACACATGTAAGCCCTCTCATACACATGTAAGTCCTCTCATACACATGTGAGCCCTCTCATACACATGTGAGCCCTCTCATACACATGTAAGCCCTCTCATACACGTGTAAGCCCTCTCATACACATGTAAGCCCTCTCATACACATGTGAGCCCTCTCATACACATTTGAGTCCTCTCATGCACATGTAAGCCCTCTCATACACATGTAAGCCCACTCATACACATGTAAGCCCTCTCATACACATGTGCGCCCTCTCATACACATTTGAGTCCTCTCATACACATGTAAGCCCTCTCATACACATGTAAGCCCACTCATACACATGTAAGCCCTCTCATACACATGTGCGCCCTCTCATACACATGTAAGCCCTCTCATGTTCACACGAGTGGAGTCTAACGCAGTCCACGCCCAAGATATAATTTACTGGGAGTTTTTTTTAAAAAACCACCCTTTAAAAAAATAATTTCGTTATAGGAAAATGCCGTCCTGTTTGGAAATGAGTTTTGACATTTCTTCATTAAAAGATTGGAGGATCTATCACTTTATTGCCTGATGTTTTATGTTGATAGAATATATCATCACGTGGTTGTTAAGAAAAATAATAATAATAATCATGCCGGTTAAAAAGTTGCAGTTTCCATTATAAGATTATAGGTAAGTCTGTAAGCGTTTGTTTGCTTAGAAGATTCCATTCGTCCATACGCAGGGACTTCGACTTAGGTAGCGCCGACATACGTAGATCTAGACTTAAGTTTTAAAAAAAACCACCCTTTAAAAAAATAATTTCGTTATAGGAAAATGCCGTCCTGTTTGGAAATGAGTTTTGACATTTCTTCATTAAAAGATTGGAGGATCTATCACTTTATTGCCTGATGTTTTATGTTGATAGAATATATCATCACGTGGTTGTTAAGAAAAATAATAATAATAATCATGCCGGTTAAAAAGTTGCAGTTTCCATTATAAGATTATAGGTAAGTCTGTAAGCGTTTGTTTGCTTAGAAGATTCCATTCGTCCATACGCAGGGACTTCGACTTAGGTAGCGCCGACATACGTAGATCTAGACTTAAGTTTTAAAAAAAAATACGAAGGAAGGAGGGGGGTTGGGAAGCCTGTGCAGTTTTACAGAACAAACAGATACCATAAATACCATGAAGTGGTATATAATAAAACACTGCACCGAACTGCGTAAAATTTGACTTACGCAAAGTGTTGGGGAACAATCCACTTATGTGAGTGTGTGTCGAGCACTTTCTGTATAGTCAAGGTGGTATATGTATAGTCAAAAGTATATTTAAAATTATAATTTAATAAAAAAAAGAAGTCACTATAACACATTGATACTTGAACAAAGAAAGCTGAGGAACGTGAAAAACTTTACTTTGTAATACTGAGTTATTTTATGTACGCACATCATGGCGCTATTTGTATTCAGTGAGGTGAAACTTTAAGTAAGTTTAAAACAGCGAGACTTGTTAGACGAAGTATGTATTATTAATCTCAAAGACTCTAGGTAAACGTTGTACTCATGAGGCAAAGAAGAAAGGCAGTAAGTGGGACTGTGAATCGAATATCAGATCCTAGTAGACTCTAGCTGTAGCTTAGCCAGGAGAGGACTGTCAACTAGGCCACGAAGCATGCAGGCTAAAAATGCTCGACACAGCTTGTGTTTTCATGCATGTCTTATCATAGCATGGACGAAACAGAAATTCTCTCTAATGGTGAGGGCAGGAGCGACGGCAGTACTAGAAGAATAGAAACTTCCAGAGAAGCCAAGATGGAACGACGGCAGAGCTAGAAGGATAGAAGGGTTAAACTTCCAGAGAAGCCAAGATAGAGTTATGACAGAGCTACAAGGATAGAACGGTTAAACTTCCGGAGAAACTACGATGGAGTTACGACAGAGCTACAAGGATAGAACGGTTAAACTTCCAGAGAAACTAAGATGGAGTTACGACAGAGCTACAAGGATAGAACGGTTAAACTTCCAGAGAAACTAAGATGGAGTTACGACAGAGCTACAACGATAGAACGGTTAAACTTCCAGAGAAACTAAGATGGAGTTACGACAGAGCTACAAGGATAGAACGGTTAAACTTCCAGAGAAACCAAGATGGAGCAACAACAGTGCTAGAGTGAAAGAAAGGTTAAACTTCCAGAGAAACCAAGATGGAGCGACAACAGTGCTAGAGTGAAAGAAAGGTTAAACTTCCAGAGAAACCAAGATGGAGCGACAACAGTGCTAGAGTGAAAGAAAGGTTAAACTTCCAGAGAAACCAAGATGGAGCGACAACAGTGCTAGAGTGAAAGAAAGGTTAAACTTCCAGAGAAACCAAGATGGAGCGACAACAGTGCTAGAGTGAAAGAAAGGTTAAACTTCCAGAGAAACCAAGATGGAGCGACAACAGTGCTAGAGTGAAAGAAAGGTTAAACTTCCAGAGAAACCAAGATGGAGCGACAACAGTGCTAGAGTGAAAGAAAGGTTAAACTTCCAGAGAAACCAAGATGGAGCGACAACAGTGCTAGAGTGAAAGAAAGGTTAAACTTCCAGAGAAACCAAGATGGAGCAACAACAGTGCTAGAGTGAAAGAAAGGTTAAACTTCCAGAGAAACCAAGATGGAGCGACAACAGTGCTAGAGTGAAAGAAAGGCACGCCCAAGATATAATTTACTGCGAGTTTTTAAAAAAAACCACCCTTTAAAAAAATAATTTCGTTATAGGAAAATGCCGTCCTGTTTGGAAATGAGTTTTGACATTTCTTCATTAAAAGATTGGAGGATCTATCACTTTATTGCCTGATGTTTTATGTTGATAGAATATATCATCACGTGGTTGTTAAGAAAAATAATAATAATAATCATGCCGGTTAAAAAGTTGCAGTTTCCATTATAAGATTATAGGTAAGTCTGTAAGCGTTTGTTTGCTTAGAAGATTCCATTCGTCCATACGCAGGGACTTCGACTTAGGTAGCGCCGACATACGTAGATCTAGACTTAAGTTTTAAAAAAAAATACGAAGGAAGGAGGGGGGTTGGGAAGCCTGCGCAGTTTTACAGAACAAACAGATACCATAAATACCATGAAGTGGTATATAATAAAACACTGCACCGAACTGCGTAAAATTTGACTTACGCAAAGTGTTGGGGAACAATCCACTTATGTGAGTGTGTGTCGAGCACTTTCTGTATAGTCAAGGTGGTATATGTATAGTCAAAAGTATATTTAAAATTATAATTTAATAAAAAAAAGAAGTCACTATAACACATTGATACTTGAACAAAGAAAGCTGAGGAACGTGAAAAACTTTACTTTGTAATACTGAGTTATTTTATGTACGCACATCATGGCGCTCTTTGTATTCAGTGAGGTGAAACTTTAAGTAAGTTTAAAACAGCGAGACTTGTTAGACGAAGTATGTATTATTAATCTCAAAGACTCTAGGTAAACACTGTACTCATGAGGCAAAGAAGAAAGGCAGTAAGTGGGACTGTGAATCGAATATCAGATCCTAGTAGACACTAGGTGTAGCTTAGCCAGGAGAGGACTGTCAACTAGGCCACGAAGCATGCAGGCTAAAAATGCTCGACACAGCTTGTGTTTTCATGCATGTCTTATCATAGCATGGACGAAACAGAAATTCTCTCTAATGGTGAGGGCAGGAGCGACGGCAGTACTGGAAGAATAGAAACTTCTAGAGAAGCCAAGATGGAACGACGGCAGAGCTAGGAGGATAGAAGGGTTAAACTTCCAGAGAAGCCAAGATAGAGTTACGACAGAGCTACAAGGATAGAACGGTTAAACTTCCAGAGAAACCAAGATGGAACAACAACAGTGCTAGAGTGAAAGAAAGGTTAAACTTCCAGAGAAACCAAGATGGAGCGACAACAGTGATAGAGTGAAAGAAAGGTTAAACTTCCAGAGAAACCAAGATGGAGCAACAACAGTGCTAGAGTGAAAGAAAGGTTAAACTTCCAGAGAAACCAAGATGGAGCGACAACAGTGATAGAAAGGTTAAACTTCAAAAGCAGTACCCCTGTGTACCTCAATATCACCACAGCATCGACTGCGGAGAACAAAGTTGACAGTTCCAGAGAGGAATAAGAGAGGGAAGAAAACTATGGAAGATAAACACGAGTATGATAAGCAATCCTTCCCATTCACGGGAAGCACTGACAGCAGTGACTGAGGTTCGATGCGCTGACTTTTATCACGCGATATTTGGAAACCTACGCGCCCGATCAGTCTCTGAAGTGTTGTATTTTCATTTACTCGTACATCTCATTTTTCCTCTGTATGGAATCATTTCTAAAGAACTCTTGATATTGCGTAAGTAACCGTTCATTTACAGGTCCCTACACTAGTCGAAGTGTTTCTAGTGGCTGTTAGTGTGTTCACATTTACTGGAAGATAATGTTGCGTGTTAGTCATTACTCGCTAGAAATAACCAACTGAAAAACATGAAATTCCAGTCTTTTCGTTCGGTTATTGACGCTAGAATATTTTCTTATAGTTGTATTCTGTGGGTACTCTTTTGGAGTCTTTTTTTTTTTTTTAATTCATGTAGAAACAGTTCAAACAGTGTATCATTTAGTATTAGCTTTTAAAAAAAATTCTGTATATTTGTATATGCTCTCTTGTCTTCATTTGTTATGTTATCTGTTTCTACATAAGAATTTTTTTTGATTAGGCGCATTTCTGAAAGTGAAAAAAATTATGTTGAAACATATACCACAAGAACAGAAGTCACCAAATGTTAGCGTATACCTCACACCACTCTCTGGCATAAAAGTTATGTTGAAACATATACCACAAGAACAGAAGTCACCAGATGTTAACGTATGCCTCCACACCACTCTCTGGCATAAAAGTTATGTTGAAACATATACCACAAGAACAGAAGTCACCAGATGTTAACGTATGCCTCCACACCACTCTCTGGCATAAAAGTTATGTTGAAACATATGCCACAAGAACAGAAGTCACCAGATGTTAACGTATACCTCCACACCACTCTCTGGCATAAAAGTTATGTTGAAACATATACCACAAGAACAGAAGTCACCAGATGTTAACGTATGCCTCCACACCACTCTCTGGCATAAAAGTTATGTTGAAACATATACCACAAGAACAGAAGTCACCAGATGTTAACGTGTACCTCCACACCACTCTCTGGCATAAAAGTTATGTTGAAACATATACCACAAGAACAGAAGTCACCAGATGTTAACGTATGCCTCCACACCACTCTCTGGCATAAAAGTTATGTTGAAACATATACCACAAGAACAGAAGTCACCAGATGTTAACGTATACCTCCACACCACTCTCTGGCATAAAAGTTATGTTGAAACATATACCACAAGAACAGAAGTCACCAGATGTTAACGTATACCTCCACACCACTCTCTGGCATAAAAGTTATGTTGAAACATATACCACAAGAACAGAAGTCACCAGATGTTAACGTATGCCTCCACACCACTCTCTGGCATAAAAGTTATGTTGAAACATATACCACAAGAACAGAAGTCACCAGATGTTAACGTATACCTCCACACCACTCTCTGGCATAAAAGTTATGTTGAAACATATACCACAAGAACAGAAGTCACCAGATGTTAACGTATACCTCCACACCACTCTCTGGCATAAAAGCATAGACATTAAGTAAGAAAATGTAAAGGAAGATAGGGGCGTTGAAAATTTGTACATACAGAAGAACAGAACGAATTTTTTTGTGGACAGAAAAGAGAACAAAGAAGAGTTAAATCAACTGAACTTGAAGAGAGAAATGATGAAAAGACGACCAGATACTTGAATTATTTCGCTCACAGCAAGAGGCATAATGCAATATTGAAAACCACACAAACAAAATGATAGGGACAAGAACAAGAGGTCGATAACGGTACATATTCATGGACGACATGGAAAGATGGACTGGATTGAGGCTGGCGAAAGAAAAGAGCACGATGGAGGACAGTTACAACCAACCTTCCGCACAAGATGATAATGACCGTGATATTTTTTTTAATAAACATTTTCTAAGAAAGATCCTTCCCTTTGACAAAAAATTATACACCTACTTCTCTGATATCTAGCTTTTTCGGGATAAAACCTACTTGTTGTAGCTAGACAAATGTCATATTTGGTAGTAAAGAAGTAAATAATTACTCTAGCACACAGCCACAATACGATCACTAAAACGATTTAGTGATACAACTTCATTTTGTTGAGTATCCTTAATAAACCGAATGGGTAACCAATAAAGCCGTCTTGAGCAGATGTGATGCCCACGAGATGCAAACTGTGACATCAGGGAGTCAAATATACATACACAAACGACAAAAACTTCCCGGCGATAAATATTCATCGTGATATGGGAAAGCAATGAGTCATACAATCAATACAAAACAAATGTATACTTACGACTTTCCGTAGGTATAACACTTCATCATAGCTTAAACAAAACTCTTCAGAAACTGCCATTTTAACTACTTAACACAGGACAAAGACCTCAAAAATCTAACAAGAATGACTGGTATACATTTCTGCTACGAATCTTCGAAAAAAGCTTCGAACATCTCTCATCTTAATCATCCTAAATCATAAAAATCATCCTAAATTATCTAAATCATCTTTAAGCCACAGAAAAGCAGCGAACTCTCAAACCAACCTATAAAGATCTTCAAAAAGTTTACCTGTCAGAAACATCCTCTAACTGAGCCTGAACTAGGACTCTAATCTGAGCTAGGGCTCTAACCTGAACTAGGACTCTAATCTGAGCTAGGACTCTAACCTGAACTAGGACTCTCATCTGAGCTAGGACTCTAACCTGAACTAGGACTCTAATCTGAGCTAAGGCTCTAACCTGAACTAGGGCTCTAAACTGAACTAAGGCTCTAAACTGAACTAGGACTGAAACCTGAACTAAACTACTACAAAGCCTTTCGCTCTCTTTCTTTCTGTTTTTTAAAAAATATAAATTATATCTCCCAGTCTTTTCTCAGAAGACACGGGATTCTCTTGAGCGCACGCTTATTTCGGGACTTTTGCCCAATGCATTCAAAGCAAGGTTACCCTTTGACTTCCTCAGCAGGAACACTCTGTGAGTCATGTTGACACTGTTCTAAATCTGTTTATGTCCCACACGTTAGGAAATATTCTTCTACAGCAGCACTAACTTTTAGAGTGAATTTGGAATGTACCATTTACTGAATGTACACATTTACTGAAATCGAGGAAAAAAAATTAAGGGGAAGAAAGATTGATGTGTTGCTTCGCTGACCTCATGTTGTAGCTTCGGTGGATAAATGGCTGGATGTTGAGTGTAGCAAGCCATCAAATGGGAAACATCTGGAAAAAAAGGAAAAGAGGCCGACCTCGAGAGACCCTAAAGAGAACAGAGACCAGAGAGGCAAAAAATGATTAGCATAAAATCCTTTGATGAGACTGAGAAGCTGGGCAAGAATAGAGACTAATGGCGGGCCATACACGCTGCAAGCCCTGTGTGACGTCTGACGGCACGGGAAGGATATCAGATAAGATGTTGAATATGACGTGGAAGTGCCAGGGGCTGCGTCGTGGAAGTGTCAGGGGCTGTGATGTGCAGCTTCTAATAGTGGCTGACTTTGTATATATAATTAAGCAGCACAGTGTACACGCTTGAAGCGTGTGAAGAAAGGACAGGAACCCGTAGCTTCCATAAACACGGCAGTTTATTTTACAAACCACTGCATGAACCGTAAGCAAACATTACAAATAACTTAAGTTACCTTTTTAATTGGCCCTGTCAGACACTCATTTTCCAGAACGTAGTGTCAAGCATATTTTCTTTAATGTCTACAGCAGCTAATCCGCTGTTGATGTTAGTCAGCTCTCTCGAAACTCGAAATGCTCCCTGTACGTTGGGAAGCATTGCTTTAAATTGAACAAACATTTCAGACTACGCAGTAATAACTGACTGTCTCGCTGCCTTTCTGACGCCATTCCCTTCCCGGCGGCCCTTTCGTGGTTTTGAGCTGTATCATTCACTGTATTCCCTAGCCCTCCTCTGTTCCCTAGCCCTCCTGTTACAGAACAACTAGACATTAGTCAAGTTAGCCCTCGTCTTACAGAAGAACTCGACATTAGTCAAGTTAGCCCTCCTCTTACAGAAGAACTTGACATTAGTCAAGTTATCCCTCCTCTTACAGAAGAACTCGACATTAGTCAAGTTAGCCCTCCTCTTACAGAAGAACTCGACATTAGTCAAGTTAGCCCTCCTCTTACAGAAGAACTAGACAGTTGTACATTGGTCTGAAATAAACTCACAGTGCACGCGCTGCTGTTGTTTTAAAATACATTCTTCCACAATGTGTCCCCGCGTCCACCCCGTCACGACCCCACCACCAATAAATAACAATAATAAATGCGATGAACAAGGAGCCAAGTATGAAACCTGGTCATGTACGGATGAACTAGAACTCGCGGCAATCAGTCGCGCGAACGAAGCAATTCCAATTGTTTCCTTTCTGAAGCTCTCATGAACCCCGGGGCCGACGGGATTCTGGGTGGCAATCAAGGACCGTGTTCAGGCCACGTATTTCCAGCCTGATGAAAATAGAGTTAAGTCCCTTGTAAAAATAAACACGATGGTGAGTTTTTCCTGTCAATACTTCGTTCCCACTCGCTGATCACGTGTCGTTGCACTTCCTCTTTTTTTTTTTTTTTTTGGTTCATCAGCTTTGGCTAACAAGGAGTTGGCAGCGGTTCTGAGCCCTTGTTTATTGGCGCTCATTAAAGTTTGCGTGGAGCGCCCTCTTTCTCTCCCCCCCCCCCCACCCCAAAGTGATTTAAGCGTGATTTATTTTACCCAAAATATGGTAACGGAAAGTCTGAGACGCTGGTCAACTTGTTCAAGACCGCATTGCATTCAGGGAGGAAGTGAGAGGGACAGTGTTCTAGAGAGGTACGTCACATGAAGAATGAAGAAGATAGGTTAACCACTGAGCTGTCAAGGTGTTTGCATGGTGTAAAAGACAGGCAGACAGGCAGGCGGACAGTATGCTTAAAGTTGAAATAGAGTCTAAAAATAGCGGTTAAAATATAGATGACCATAAAATAATTTTAAAAAACGTTTAGTTGACATGACATAAAAGTGACAATAGCCTGAAAATACAGATAAACATAGAAATGCAGGTGAAAAGAGATAGACATAGAAACAAAGAGTTTAGAGCACGCAGACATAGAAACGAAGTTTTGAAATACCGACATAGAAATGAAGATAAGAGTTGAAATACAGACATAGAAATGAAGATAAGAGTTGAAATATATATATATCTGGAGTAGCAAAGAGATACATGCAGTTAGACGTAAAAAACGAGTTTGAAAACAGATAGACAAAGAAACAATGGGCTGGAAAGTAGATAGACCTAGAAACAAAGAGCTGGAATACAGATAGACGTAGAGACGAAGAGTTAAAAGATATAAATACAGAAACGAAGAATTTACATACACATGGGCAGGGAAATGAAGATACGAGAGATATATTTATATATACAAACAAGGAATTGGAAAGCAGATAGTCGTAGATACAAAGATCTGAAATACAGATAGACATGGAAATGAAGATAGATCAATTGCCATCCTTTGTCGTTTCTTCCTTAGTTCTACGATCCTTAGATAAACCAGACGCTCTTGAATTCCAATTAGAAAGATCGTTTTGAGTAGACAGCCATCCACTTGCCATAATGGAGGAACTGGCAAGGGAAATTGTACCAAAATTGCTGTTCCAGTCTGTTTTAAATGAAGTAGTATAATCAAATTGAGGTTTTGAGGTTCCTATTGGCACGCTAGGACTACTAAAGTACATAACGGTAGGTTCGGATGCAGATAATGAACGCTTGAGAAGAGGCGACTTGACGGGCCTGGCATGTCGCTAGACGAGCTTCAAGTAGACTTCTTGAAAATAAAGCAGTGAGATATGATTTTTATTATTTTTTTTTTTTTAGTTCTAATTCAACTCATCCTCATCTCATCTGCATTCATCTTTTTTCTCTTTCTTTCTTTTATTTTTAGACAACTTTTATAGTTTTGGATCCTTTATTTCTCCGAACATTTTATGATTTTTTTTATCTGTAACTTCTCCGAACTTTTATCACTTTTGGGTCAGTTTCTTGTGCAAAATAGTCTGTTTTCTGCTTTGATTTAGTGAACTATTTTTTTTTGTGTGCGCAATTGGATTGAGTCTGTTTGTCGTTGGCCAGACCTGAGATAAGAGTCCGTCCAGGAGAGGCAAGGATCTGAAATGCTAAGCTGCGTCCTCCAGACTCACAGACTGCATGTCTGGCATTAACTCGGCGTCCACGATGACAAATGAAGTAGTTGAAGCCGCTGGCTTATGTCAAGCGGCAGTTGAGTATCCATCTGGTTTCCATCACTTTACCTTGCAACCAAAGCATTTGAAGGTTATTGATCGATGTAGATGCCCTTTACAAAGATAATGGCCGTGGAGGTGAAACATTGTACAATTGCGCCCTCTTTCTCCTCCTCCTTATTCTTCTTCTTGTCATTTGAACCACAAATAATTAAATTTGAACCAGAACCTGACTTTGCCCCACAGGCAGATCTTCTTCTTCTTCTTCTTCTTCTTCTTCTTCTTCTTTCTTCTTCTTCTTTCCTTCTTTCCTTCTTCTTCTTCTTCTTCTTCTCATTTGAACCACAAATAGCTAAATTTGAGCCACAGCCTAGCGGTGCTTCACAAGCTAATCACCACGAGACGGTAAAAAAAAACCTCCTTAAAGAACATGTAATGCACGTTAAAAATAAGAAATTTTCTGTAGAATTTCTGTATAGTTTTTAACATTAAAATAATTGTTGTTGTAATTAAAGTACTTAAAAGCATGAAAATACAGAAATTAAAAGAAAAAAAAAAACTTCCTAACCTAAAAGTGAAATTCATTTGTTCTCCTTTCCGAGGTAGACTGTGTTCAGTGCTCGGCAGATGTGCTCAGAATTTCCGTGGACAAATAGGAAGCAGCGAGGCTCTCGTGCGGTAAAATAGCAGCACTGGGGAGGGAAACTAGACAGAGCTCTTTTGGATGTGAGAGAAATTAACTGGGACTTGAACCCGCGGATTCTGGTAGGACGGGCAAACTACCTAGCCACGAGAGTTAAAGTAAGAGGACGCAGTTTTGTAGGATTAGACCTCGAAAAATCCTAGACAAAGCACTTTAATGAGACGTGAGAGAAAGAAGAAAAAAAAAACGCAAGAGGATTACCTAGGATTCGAACCACCGACTCCGGTTGGACGAGAAGCCGTCTAGCCTCGAGAGAACAGCGTAATAACCACGCTGTCTCGCACCTCCAGCCACGAGAGTAGGGCGCACTAAGAGACTTCACTGTTTTGCGTATCTCCAGCATCACCACTACCAGCATCCTCCAGGAAAAAGTGTGTGACAGCAAAGCCGTCAGTGCCTGTTTTGGCTGAAAATCGTGATAGCAGGAAAAGGAACCGGGTCATAACCAAAGACATTCCCCGGCTTAAATTAGACTTAGAAACTTAAACTTTTTAAACATAAAAAAAATTCCCAAAAACCTGGCGATGGCACATAAAGACCTTCAGATGGGGAGATCCTCCATAGACCATTCGAGCATTCCGTGTGCAGCCAGAAGATCGTTCAGGCAACCCGGTTGTCCAAAATGACTGGGCTGAACTACGTGGCCTTCTTCTCTTTACGTCCTTTCTGAAGGTTACTCTTATTTCATGCGTGAGCGTTACTTTGATCTCACAAGCTAACTTGTTTAATAGCTTTTCCTCAGGGAAATTCGGTGTTTATGGCTTTAAAACTATTATTTAAAAAAAAGTGCAGTAGTATAAATACTCTTTCTGGAAGGAGTGAGAGAGTGAGTTGAGGCAGAGGGAGAGAGAATGATTGAGTGAGTGAGAGAGAGTGAGCGAGGCAGAGGGAAGGAGAGAGTGAGGCAGGGGAGAGAGAGTGAGGCAGAGGGAGAGAGAGTGAGGCAGAGGGGAGAGAGGGCGAGGCAGAGGGAGGGAGAGAATGAATGAATGAGTGAGTGAGACAGAGGGAGAGAGAGAGTGAGTGAATAAATGAGGAAGAGAGGATGTGTGCGTGAGTGAAACAGGGAGAGAGAGTGAGTGAGGCAGAGGGGAGAGAGGGCGAGGCAGAAGGAGGGAGAGAATGAATGAATGAGTGAGTGAGACAGAGGGAGAGAGAGTGAGTGAATAAATGAGGGAGAGAGGATGTGTGCGTGAGTGAAACAGGGAGAGAGAGTGAGTGAGGCAGAGGGATGGAGAGAGTGAGGCAGGGGAAGAGAGAAGGAGGCAGAGAGAGAGAGGGAGGGAAGTAGAGGGAGAGAGGTGAGGAAGAGATAATGAAGAGAGAGAGAGGAAGGCAAAGAGAGAGAGAGGAAGGCAAAGAGAGAGAAGGAAAGAGAGAAAGAGATTTGCTTATTATTTTTCTTATGCATACAATGTCAGATTCTATACTTATGATTACAGTACAGAGAATTTCTTCATTTGGTCCTAAAGTGAAGCTACACAGAAATGAACAAGAACTCCCTCGAGGGTCTGCTCTGCCAGAAAACGTGCAAGGAAGCTTCCTGTCTTACGAGAAAAAGCTAACTGTAAAATCCTTGGGATTAGGGACGTTTCTAAAAATGGATCAATAAACATCTGGTACCCAAGAGTCTGGGGACGCATTACTGACTGAGGTACTGAGGACTTTGATGAAGCTGATTAGCTGCGGACTATCCGGCAAACAAATGGCTGATTTATCAGATGTAGTTACATTTGAGCCACAAAGAAAACGGACATCTCAAAAGCCAAGAGCCTCCAAAAGATGCACCGTACAAGCAAAAGGCACAACATTGAACAAAGTTGGCAGTTTTAAGTGCGTAGGCACCGAACTAACATCAGATGGAAAATGTGTCACCGAAGTAAAAACAAAGCAGAATTTCACAAGGCCAAGATCTCCTTTCAGAAACTATCAAATAAATACTACGTAATAAGTCTCTATGGATGTCTTGAAGAGAGTTCTACATTGTTACATTGAACCAGCCCTGTTCCGTGGATTGTCAGTAAAGAGATACAAAGAAGACAGGAATCAGTTGAAATGCGGTTCTTAAGAATGCTGAAGGCACCATGGACAGCGAGAAAATCGAACTAGGAAGTTCTGAAAGATGGACGGCAAGCAAGAAAAATTATAGCAAAAATTAAAAGAAAAACGAGCAACTAAATCTGTGGGGCATGTCTGGAGGAGCGGCTAGAGCGCCCTAATGATAACAGGGAAGAGAGAAGGTAGAAGAGACAGAGGTTAACAGAAACAAACAAACAAAAAGATGTTTGATGGTTTGACATCCTGGCACGGGAAGTGCTCAGTGGCAAGCCTGTTGAGATGTGCAAGGGATCGAGGGTTGTGGAAGGACATGGTATCCTGAATGAATGATCTTTATTTTTAAAGGGTAAAGAGTTGGGCACGCAGACCCGTCTTTACATTCTGCCTTTCATCACTCCATTTTTCGTTATTCCCACACACTCGATTTAATACAAGTATACAAATTACATGAGGAAAAAAACATATCAAAAGAGTACGATTAAACTGTTACATTCAAAGTAAAAGAGAAGAGGTAATTAACCTGATAAAATAGCTCTCACGCACGCATACTCGCACACACACATACATAATCAAAAATACATTTTCAGGACAGATTTTCTAACATATGTTTTTAACAAACATTAAAATAATTTCTAACAATATCTAACAAGTTACTTTTCGAACTATGTCATTTTAGTACTTGATGGAGAGAGAGAGAGAGAGAGAGCCACAAATAGAATGAATTTGAGCCACAACGTAACGTTGTTCCACAAGTTGATCATAGTCTTCTTCTTCTTCTTCTGCTAAATAAAGTAAGAGCTTCTGAACAAATTATTCATATCCCGCTGAGCCCATGTTTAGCTCATGACGAATTATCCAAATGTGGGAACATTAACTAAACAGCCATTAATGCAGAGTTGGACCGAAGGGGCCCTTAATAACCCCGCTGCGGAACTGAGAGTCCGATTCCTACTTAATAGTGCGATCAAATCAAGGAAAATATGAGGACGAGCACCATGTCCCGAAGTGCCTCTAGGGATCAGGTTTTTTTTTCCTTTAATGCAGACTGGCAGGAATTGAGGCAGTTAAATGTCTGTCAGAATACAGAACTGATCTAGAAATTGGTGCAGACTTTGAGATGACAGTTCCCACATGGTGTCAAAGAATATAGGTTTAGTCAAATGCCGTGTTTCACCTTTGACATGCCAGCCCACAGACGACAGTTTAGACGAAAATTCTGTCATCAGTCATGGTATTTGCGAACATCCTTTTCTCTCTCTGTCTCTTTCCTCCGCCCCCCTCCCCACACACACACACTTTTCCACTCCGGAGAAAGAACGATTGAAAGTCAAGTA
Source organism: Achatina immaculata (assembly GCA_009760885.1). Taxonomy (NCBI): domain Eukaryota; kingdom Metazoa; phylum Mollusca; class Gastropoda; order Stylommatophora; family Achatinidae; genus Lissachatina; species Lissachatina immaculata. Next base: position 25,239,778 of record CM019691.1, on the reverse strand, counting down.
GATTACTTGACGGTGACCTGTATTCTTATAGTCATACGTATATCACATTTGTACTTTCATCTGAGCCTAATGCAAGGTCTGACAGTTAAGTAAAGAGACTAATGGCATAAAAAATAAAAATAAACAGCAGTTGAAGGTATAACCTGTATTTTATTCAAAGTAAGCCCCTTGTGCATTGATACAGCGAGTGGCACGATCTAACAAACACTGAAACGACCTCTGCAGTTCTTCTGTTGGTATGGCCCTTAAACTCGATGTTACGGCCCTGTGGATGTCGTCAGTATCTCCAAAGAAGCGTCCTTTCAGTTGTAACTTTAATTTTGGGAATAGAAAATAATCGCAGGGAGACAAATCTTGGGAATAGGATGGATGGTTGAGAACACACACTTTTTTTTGAACAAAAATTCCTATACAACTACCGACCCGTGAGCCGGTGCAGTATCACAAAGAGGGAAAAAAACTGCCAGGTGTTGAATACTCGGACGGACTCGTAGAATCCTTTTCAATAGGCGTTTCAAAATACTTAAATAAACTTTGGCAGTGACAGTCTGTCCCTCTGGAATAAATTCTTTGTGAATTTGCTGTCGTAGAAGCACACCAACATTGACTTCACTTTCGACTTTTGAATACGAATTGATTTGGCTTTTGGTGATGATGACTTCCACTGAGCACTTTGGCGTTCAGTTGTGGGATCATAGCGGAAAATCCATGTTTCATCCTCTGCGATAATCAGATTTAATAAATGTTTATTTCTGCGATACGTTGTGATGATGTCTTTTGCGTACTCAACACGCTGATATTTTTGGTCATCAGACAACACATGTGGTACAAACCGGCAAGTAACTTTTTTCTTGACCAAATCTTCCACTAAAATTTTACGAATGGTCTCTCGTTTAACACCAAATTCATCTGCCATCATCCTTACAGTCAAACAACGATCTTATTGTATTGTTTTCTGACTTTTGCAGTGAGTTCCTCATTACGAACAGAAATTGGGCATCCATGCCTGGTTGCAATTGTACTCGTTTCCGCACCGCTTTTTAATCGTGAATACCACCTGTGCATGAGATAAACATCCCCATAAACTTGTCACATCAATTCAACTGTCTCATTGGCACTTTTTCCGAGTTTTAAACAGAATTGGATGTTAGCTTTTTGCTCAATGCTGATTACGTACAATGCATCTTGACTAGGTCAACAAAATGGCGGCTTGTTTGTCGCCTGCTTATCCGGCGGCGATGAAAAGTTGCCAGATCATAGATGAAGGTTGCCTCTTTGAACCCCATGCTTTGCTTCATAGATGGCATTTTTTGTCTTGGTCATAATAAAAGCAGTCTAATTACTTAATTATCGGACCTTGTATCTCAAGGGAAACTATAATGAAAATCACTGTGTGAAACACAACAATTCAAGGGTTTTAACTTTCAAAGACTTACGTAGGGTTGTTCACCCCGTCTAGAAGATACTCTGCTACATTCTCCCCTGGAACGTTACGTGTTTGGAACATGATTACTGGCTTCCTCCAGTCGACTGATCGGCAGAAATGAGCAAAGTAGACAACATAGTCCAGTCATGTCATAGCGACACTTGGGGATATGCTGTTAGTGCCAGTATTTTACTTGGCCTGATAGCACTCTAGAGGGTGATGTGGTCAGCAGCACGCCAGGCCGCCTTTCCTTCCTCATCTTCTGCAGGAACCGAGTACCCAGTTCTATTGCCGGGTGAATGATGCTTCTCCGGTCAGACTTGAACCACTGACCTCTGCGCGAGAGACGAGCGTTCTGACCACTGCGTCATGAAAACGCCAAAAAAGAAACAAGCGACGAAGTAATATTTGGAGTGAAAATTCCCGTCGAAGATGAAGAACGTCAGTAAATAGCGGGAGGTAAACATCACATTCGCGTTTTTTTTTAATGAAGGTCAATGAATATCATGGAAGGTTCAATTCCACAAAGAAGGAACTTCATTTTTTTATTGAGAACTGGGTGAAAAAAAAAAAAGCAAAACAAAAGGCATATTTTTGAAGTTCATTCTAAAAGCTACATGTACACACGAGTCTTACGCTACTCTCTGTTCTCCGTGTGGAGCTCGTCCTGGAATCATCTGCCGTTGCTAGCTCAGAACATCACCAGCTTGTCTCTCAGTAGTTCATGCTGCCAACCCTATTCCGTATGGAGACGGCGCGAGATGATGATGATGATGATGATGATTCTGAAGTTCAGTACGTTGAATCTGCTTAAAGAAAATTTCAAAAACTTTGATGCACTTTGTGTGTTTGTTTGTTTGTTTGTTTGTTTGTTTTAGTTAGAGTAGTTGTCCTAAATTAAAAATTTAACAGGAGTTAACCACAGGATTAATATTTTTAATCGAAATTGACTGCATATTAACTGAACTTTTACATACTTTTTTATCTAATGTATATACAGCAGAAAAAGATCAGTGCAACTGTCTGAAATAGAAAAAGGCTGTATTTGCCACTTGCCTGCTTATATACTGTCCAAAAAACGAAACGCATAACTACTAATGACCCAATTTTAGCAATAACTTTGATATTCTGTAGCCGCTTAAATTGAATGAATAAAATTTTCAAATTGCACACAATAATATCTAATGGTTTGAACACTCATTTGACAGTGTCCTGCTTCTGTGTGAGGAGAATTTGTTAGTCCCAGGGGTTCTCAAGTTTGTATAGTGTGTGGCCTCAGTTTGCATCGATGAGCGACTGGCATCTCCTGGGCATAGATGCGATCAGATGTCTGATGTGCGCCTGTGAGATGGCTGCCCACTCTTCCTGGAGTGCCTGCCACATATTACGGCAATTGGCTGGAGAAACGTTTCAGTGACAAGCACGTCTTTGCAGCTCATCCCATAGGTGCTCGATCGGATTCATGTCTGGAGACAGGGATGGCCAGGAAAGGGTGAGAATGTTGTTGGCAGTCAGGAACTGTGTGGTGAACCATGCAGAATGGGGTCTGGCGCTGTCCTGTTGAAACACAGACCTTTGCGCAGCCAAAAATGGAAGGATATGGGATCGAAGAATTTCATTGACGTATCGTTGTGCATTCAAGCCTCCTTGAATCTGCACTAATGGACTCCTTCTGTTGAAATTGATCATTCCCCATACCATTACATCTCCACCACCGTGCGGCGGAGCTTCATCAACGCAATTTTGAGCAAAACGTTTATTTGGCCTACAGAAGACCCTTCTCCTCATATCATGGGGCGGTGCAACAAAAAGGAAGATTCATCACTAAACCAGACACATCTCCATTGATTATCAGTTGTCCAGGGTCGATGCTGGGTGACCCAAACAATTCGATTTGGGCGATGGCGTCTCATTAAGACATGACCTCGGTGAGTTCATCGTACCACCAATCCAGCTTCATGCAGTCTATTCTGGACAGTTTTATCAGACACACGACGTCTTGCAAGCAATGACTGGGCATTTGAGGAAGCTGTTGTAAACCTGTTTCTGAGGTGATGAACCAGAATAAAGCGATCATCAGCTGCTGTTATAACCCTGGGTCGTCCACTGCAGTTCCGATCTTCACCTGAGCCAGTGGCTTGGAAACGGTGCCAAAGTCGACTGATGGTACTCTGCTGCACGTTTAAATGCCTGGCAACCCACGTTTTGTAAATTTTGCGACAGACGCGCCATAATTGTCTGCTTGAAAATTAACTGAATTTGTTTGTGTAACCTCATCCTTTTATATTGTTTCATTTGCGTGGAACGTGAGATGTCCTGACCACAAAAATCACGATTTTTCCATAAACGCAACGTGAGTTATGGTTTAAAAAAAAACATGCGTGATTAGCAAGGGCAGCTACTGCGTTCTGACTATACACGAGAATAGCAAAATCCACGCTAAATCATGGGCCTGATATCTTGGTGACAGTTTTTGGTTTGGTTTGAGATACCCGGGAAAACAATTTTTGTCGTAACATATTTTAAAAAATGAAGTTTATATTAAGCTATGCGTTTGTTTTTTTTTTTTCTTTTTTGGACATTATATTACATTATTCCAGTCAGTTTAATAACAATTTTGTATAACATAAGTAATTGAATAAGCGATGAAACACTAACCAGTCAACAGATTAGAGCGACCATTTTTTATTTTGGAACATTGCATATTCGTCTAGCTCTTTGACTGGTTCTGTTAATAATTCAGTCTTTAAAATAATATGAAGATAAACATTTCTTTTTGTTTCTGACTATTAAATTATTAAGTCAGTCAATTATTTAAAAGCAGTCTATTTATGCAAGGGATGCTCTTTGTAAATGAACAGTCTACTGAGATATAGAGAACAAACGTTCACAAGGGACTGGAGTGGCTGGGGATGCTTCATATTTTCTGGCTAACTTAGCCACAACTGGATATTTGTCCTGTAGCTTCCTCCAGTGTAATGGATTCGAGTCAGTGTCAATTTGTTGCTCTGTATCGCTAAAAAAAATGTTTTCATGGAGGAGGAGAGAGGTATCAGTGGCCCATCTTCAGAGTCTGATGACAGACAGTTCGTGCATTCGCATTTTCTTTCTGGGTGGTTTTTCTGGAGTGCGTTGATCATTATCCAGTTTGTCAGAATTTTCCAGAACTCGCAGCGCTTGTCAAACCTCGATTTTTGTGTTTCCTCGGAAGCTTCCGTGATTTTTGAACGGCGAGTGCAGAACTTCCGCGGCTTTCAACTTTCACAGGTTAACTTCAGTTTTCTGGTCTTCGAGATCACAAAAACTCATTCTTGAAACGTACGGTCCTTGCATTGTCAACATCAGATACTGCTACTCCGACTTCAATATGCCTGAGCGCTGGAAGAACCTTTGAGTAGGAAACACATTTCTTTCTCTCTCTCTCTCTCACTCTCTTTCTCTCTGTTTCTCACTGTGGTTCTGTAGCGTAGCAGACTAGCATCGCAGAAATAAAATCTCATACTCACTTCGCAGAAAGGTCCATGCAGAAACATTTCTCTTGGTCATTGTTAAGAGAGGCCAAATTAGTGGGCATAACATCTCTTGTTGAAATAGAAAAACTCGCTGAAAACAGGAAAACTTGGCTAACTACCAACCTGTTAAATTCACATGGGGCTCGCAATGTAGTTCGCCAATTTGTTCTGTTTTCGGCGACCTTTTCAAATTCATCAAGGAATTTTATGCCTATTAGTTTAGCCTCTAATAACAGTGTCTTCTTTAGAGTTTCCCCTGATCGGCTTCTTTTTCTTCGGCCTGTTGTGTTCCACTTGATAGATTGTTTTGGGATCGTTTCTTTTATCACGTGACCAACATATGTCTATCTCATATTCCTGATCATTCATGGTTGTTTTTCGCCCATCTATCTTATCTCTGCGTTGTTCTTGAATTCGTTCCACTTTATGCTGAGTATTTTCCTTAAGCATTTGTTTTCAAAAGAGTCTGATTTCTTGTCTATTTCTTTAGTTGTTTTCCAGCTTTCGAATGCATAAATGAGCCTGAATAATACATTTGAATTAAATAGACCTAATTTGGTTTTTGTGCTTATAACTTTTTAATGCCATATGTTCTCAGGATTCTTGAAGATCGATGCAGCTTTTGCAATTCTAATTCTAATTCCTTTCTGGTGTCTCCATCTTGGTCTATGTATCTGCCAAGGTATGCAACTTGATTGACTTATTCAACATCTGTCCCTTCTACGTGTATTTTTTCCATTTTGAATAATGGGACGTTTCATTGTTTTTGTTTTGTCCTGGTTAATTTCAAATCCTATTTTGCTAGCCAGTGAAGACAAGATATTTGTTTTTTTTTCTTGCATGGAATTCACATTGTTACTGATAAGACATCAACAAAATCAAGATCTTCTAGTTGGGTCCCATGTACCCAGTCAATACTTGTGTTGCCTGTCCAGGATTTTTTCATTATGAAGTCTTTTGCAATTCCAAAAAGCAAAGGAGATAGCATACATCCTTGTTTCACGCCTGTTTCATTCTGGAACCATTCATTCATCCCTTCTTCTGTGTTGACTGCACAAACATATCCGTTGTAGAGATCCTTAATGATGTGGAAATTTTAGATGGTATTCCATATAGTCTTAAAATTCTCCACAATGAATTTCTTTGTATGCTGTCAGATGCCTTGTTATCGTCTATGAAGTTCAGTATTAATGGTTTCTGCTTGTCAGTATATTCTTCAAGTACTATTCTTAGAGTAAAGATCTGGCCAAGACAATTTCTCCTTTTTTCGAAATCCTGCTTGTTCTTCCCTCATTGCGGTATCTAGTTCTAAGGACTGTAATAGCTGGAGGTGTGGTGGAGGATAAGATTTCCACTGCAATGAAATGTCTCCAAGGCGTGCATCTCAAATAGCCTCTGACAATTAAGTCCAGCTTCTGGCCTTCTCGTAGCAGAACTGTTCAAACTGACAGGAGAAGGGCCGAAGGTGAATATCTAGCGCCTGAAAACCAGACGCATCGGGTAGATGAGAGTCATGTTTGGTAGCTCAACCACCACTGCTGGCGAGATTCTTCAGCTGCCGTGCGTGGAGTGGGGCTCCTCCAGGCAAGTGGAGAAAGGTGCGAATGGGGTTGCCGCACTGCGCCACTGTGGAAAAGGTGAAAGAAAGGATTAAGTGAAGTAATCAGTAGTCTCGAGGTCAGGACTGCTTAAATCACAGCACCTCTGCTGTGGAGGTCGGCCACCTCCTAATTGCACCCATACCGGGCGGATTGCCTGAACCGGCTTAACCCAGGGGTTAAACTAAGACACTGCTGGCGAGATTCTTCGTCTGCCGCGCGTGGGGTGAAACTCCTCCCGGCGAATTAAGAAAAATTGATTAGTGTTGCCGAGCAGCGCCGATGTGAAAAAGTGATGTAAGGGATAAAGTGAAGCTTAATCGGTATGTCCAGTAGTATCGCGGCGAGAGCTATTCATCCCACGGCACCTCTGCTTTAGAGACGTCCGATATACACCCATACTGGTGAAATATGCCTTAACTGGCTTAAACCAGGGGTGAAACTTGATGGCTACTCATGTCATGGTACCTCCGCTCTAGAGGTCGGTCACGTTCTAAACACCCCCTTACTGAGATAATACACCTAAACCGGCTTAACCCAGGGTGAAACTTACTAGTGGCGAGGATTCGTCCTCCTGGACAAAAGTTCCGTCCTGGTCACAACTAGGACAGGTAGCGGCCACGACCAACAAAATGCTGAAGTCGGAGACACTGGACCAGTGCAGTCTAGATAGGCAACCACCTCTCACCCGGCGGGGATATATGCATATCCTAATCATGCAGAGGTTTTAAGGTGAGAAAATCCAACGCTGACCTGGATGGGCAACCACCTCTCACCCGGCGGTGATACACGGGTGTCCCAAAAACACGTCGAGGTTTTCCGGTGAGAAGTCCAACTCTAGGTTGGATGAGCAACCATCTGTCACCCGACGGGGATATACTGATATCCAAAGCACGTCGAGGTTTTCTGGTGAGAAAGTCCAACTCTAGATTAAACTGGTGCAACGAAAACCACGGTGTCACGCAATCCCGCTTTTGAGACCCACCGAGAATGCAGGCTCAAGCCCTGCGATACTCTGAACCTCTTGTGGTCCTCTTGGAGATCTCGTGTTGTCCTTTCGGGGACCACGGGGGGACCACTTGACCTATCGAGGACCACAGGAGTAAATTCAGTAGGATCACGGGGCGGTCTTGGTGGTAGAAGTGAACGAAGAAGAAGATTGCAGTATCTACTATAAGTTTATTCAAAATAACCTTACAAAATACTTTTGACACATCTGATACTAAGGTTACTCCTCTCCAATTGTTGCAGTCGCTAAGGTTGGCTTTTTTTCGGTATTTTAACAGTGATTCCTTTTTTCCATTTAGAGGTGACCTTTTCTTCTCTCCAAATCTTATTAAACATTCGCTGTAGTTGTCTCATGTTGTCACTATTACTAGCTTTTAATATTTCGGGTGTTATTTCATCTTCAACTGCAGCCTTGCTGTTAGTCATTGAATTCACTGCTGTTTCAATTTCAAGCAATGTAATTTCATCTAGGCTGACGTTTAGCTGTGTGGCTGGTAAGTTAGTTCCAAGGTTTATCAATTCTTATGGTTGTGTGTTCGATTAAGTATTTCTTGGAAGTTTGGGCTCATCTTTGCTTTTGGTCTTTATTTGATGTTAATAGGGTTCCATTTTTGCTAAGATTGGTCTTTCTTTAGATGTAATAGTATCTATTAGCCTCTTTTGTATGTTATATAAAGTTTTGCTGTCTCCTGTTTTTTTGCTGCTTTCTCTGCCACTTTGGCCATATTGTCTATGTATTCTCTTTTACCCCTTCTAGCTGAACTTTTTACTTTATTGTCTATTTCTTTGTATGTTGCTTTCGTCTTTACATTGATCATGGCTAATATGGCTGCTCGTCTTTCATGCATGTATATCCATGTCATTTCTGATATCCCGATGCTTTTCTATTTGGTGTTTTCAGTCCAGTGCTTGTTTTTGCTGCTGTGGTTATGGCTGTGCTGTAATAATTCCATAATTCACCTATATGTATCTCCTCTTCTTCACTGAGTGTTATGGAATGATTGGAAAGTTCCGGATTGACATTCCTGTTATGTAGTATTTTCTTCTTGTAGGCTGTGGCTGTTTATCTTTCTGGGTAATGATTTCTTGTGTTGGCTTTTCAGTTTTAGTTTTATTTTCCCTATTCACAGATTGTGATCACTGTTGACATCTGCACCCCTATAAGCCCTTACATCTATGAGATATGTTCTGTATTGCTTTCTAATACAAAAATGATCTATCTGGTTTCTATTTCTTATCATCTGGAGATATCCACGTTGTTTTATGTATCTATTTGTGTGGAAATAGCGTGTCTCCAATGGCCATACCCCCTTTTAGACATATTTCAATGAATCTTTCTCCGTTCTGATTTACCGTGTCAATTCCTTCTTTCCCCCATTACTTTTTCCACGTCGGTGTTATCTTTCCCTACTTTAGCGTTGAAGTCTCCCATAGCAATTAGGATGTCATGTTTAGGAAACACTTGCGTGTTTTGTCATTAAAAAGTTCAAAAGTTTAATCACGCTAATCTTTATTGCTTTAACAGCACGCGCTAATCATCATCTTTATATATATATATATATATATTCCAGATATGTTGGCAAAGTGATAAAGCGAATTCAGGGAAACACTAGCTTTATAGCAGCTATAAAAAGAACACCGTTTATTCATTACCGAAGTGTCTTTCATAAACAAAGTTAATCTGGAGCGGTCTAAAAATGGCGCACGTCCAGTTGTCTTCACAATCACATTTCCTTGGTTTATATTTTTTTTAAAAATATTTTTAATTAAAATTATTTATTTTTATTTCTGAATGAGATCGAGATAGATTTTCATGTTTTGGTTTTTTTTTTATTATTATTTTCGGCTGCGCGTCGTCCCAGCACTTAATCCTCCGAGTTATTGTTGTTCTCGTCATCTCCCGTTTGAGCTGTGTCAGATCACGCTACGCAAGAAACAACCGAGATGAAACGCTCGGGTTTTTCAGAGTGGATAAAACAAGCTCTGTTGGGCTCTGTTTATTGGTGTTCTGATTGCGGTTGATTTTGTCATAGAGAACATTGGCGTGGAAACAATATAAAAGCTGGCACAGTATAGCATGTAAGAAAGAGTTTGGAAGCCAGTCGTGCGTAAATCATTCAGTTATGAGGTGTGGGGTCAGCTAGGGAATCAGTGGGGCCTGTGAACGGAAAGCTGATAGAACAGTACTTCAGCGTGTGAGAGTTAGGACTAAAAAACTGATAGAACAATACGTCAGCGTGTGAGAGTTAGGACCAAAAAAACTGATAGAACAATACTTCAGCGTGTGAGAGTTAGGACCAAAAAACTGATAGAACAGTACTTCAGCATGTGAGAGTTAGGACCATAAAACTTATAGAACAATACTTCAGCATGTGAGAGTTAAGACTAAAAAACTGATAGAACAATACTTCAGCATGTGAGAGTTAGGACCAAAACTGATAGAACAATACTGCGGTGTGTGAGGTTTAGGACCAAAACTGATAGAACAGTACTGCGGTGTGTGAGGTTTAGGACCAAAACTGATAGAACAGTACTGCGGTGTGTGAGGTTTAGGACCAAAACTGATAGAACAGTACTGCGGTGTGTGAGGTTTAGGACCAAAACTGATAGAACAATACTGCAGCGTGTGAGATTTAGGACCAAAAACTGATAGAGCAATACTGGAGCGTGTGAGTTAGGACCTGATACAAGAAGTCAATAACAGTATTGAAAAGAAAGAAGGAAAGAAAGAAAAAAAAACAGAGAAAAGAAAACAAAGAAAGAAGGAAAGAAAAAGAGAAGAAAGTAGGACAAAAAGAAAAGAAGGAAAGAAAGAAAGAGAAAGCGATAAAAGAAAACAAGATTGCATGAAGGAAATTGAAAGAAATGGCAGAACAGAAATAGAGAACTAAAGTATTCTTATAATCTCCTTGGAACTGTGAAATGATGTTCTCTGCAGCCGGTGCGGTGAAGATGATGAGACGCATTGTCGTGTCCGTTTGGGAGCGGGTTGTGGATGCTGTTATTTTTAAGCCTTTGAGTGGAGCTAACAAGCAGTTCATCTTTAGCAAACTCCATCACTGCGGGGACTGTGATGATCCTTGCCCTGTTAGTCAGGCTAGACCTTCTCCTGGATGTTTCAGGGGAGAAGTGGGAGAGGGTCTTGATCAGCTGTGGTTCACCAACCCTGAAGTAGAAGAAAAGGAAAATAGACAGGCAGGCAGGCAGACAGACAGACATTAAATTAAACTTCGCTGGCCCAAGTGTTCAGCAAAGTGTACAATCGAAAGATCAGCATAATGTTCTTGAATTAAAATATAGATGTCTGGAAATGATGTGTTCCCACAGGTGGCAGAGCTGACTGTGGCCAGATAGATCATAATGGCAGGAATACAGATCGTACAAGAGTTAAAATAGTGGTAAAGTTCGAACTGTTGGAGGAAAAGCTGAAATAATTACTCGTGCCTGATCAGTTTCTGTTCAAAACGTGATCATCAAATTCAGATGTTTTGTTGTTGCTTGATTCATTTTATTCTCTCTCTTTCTCCCCTCTCTCTCCCTCTCCCTCTCTCTCTCTCTCTCTCATGTTTAAAATGATATTACGGCCTCTAGGATATAGTAATTGGGTTTTTCAAAGAGTCTATTTGAGAGGAATGTTGGACAGAGCTGGGTGATATTAAACAGAGGCATTTGAACAGAAAGGAAGGATGTTGTAGTTTGTTTTTTTTTTCCCCTCTGGAGGAGTGTTTGAGAGAGTGAAAGAATGTCAGAAAGAGAGAGAGAGAGAGAGAGAGAGTGTGTGTGTGTGTGTGTGTGTGAGTGAGTGAGTGAGTGATCTGAGCGTAGGTTGGTCTCAGTGGGAAGAAAGTTGCAGAATAAAAAAAGAAACAAGGGAAGAATTTGGAAGATATAAGTAATGTGGGCTTTGTAAAGATTTCATCGCTACCAAACTAGCCCATCTACGTAAACTGAAAGCTGTTTAGACTAAGCTCTGTACGTGCAGAAACGGTCTTCAGACTACAAGGCGCATTCCTGTATTTCTGTAACTCTTTATAAGAACTTAAGTACACAAACATGGGTCCAGAGAAAGAACAGGGAAGGGGAAGTGCCAGGACAAGCACGAAGTATTTCTGCTGCCGATGGAATTCATGGGGGCAACCTGTCTCTTTGTAAAGACCTCTGGACCTATGAAAGTGAATGAATGAAAAAAAAAGAAAGGAGACTAGATGTGATTCGAAATTTAAAAAAAAGAACAGGGAGGAAAGAGTGAAGTCAGATGTATTATTCATGTGACTTCCGGACTATCTGAGTTCTCATGTATTTGTTCCATCGAAGCAGGAAGAAAGAACGTCGGACTGTTAAACTTAGGAACTTGGTAGCTTTTTATGTGGCGGACAGAAGCTTTTTTTTTTTGTTTGTTACAAAATAAGGTATATCACATGCACCCCTGATGAAGGTAGGACACTAGCAACCTGACATTTCTATATCTCTCTCTTTCTCTCAAAGTCCTTGCCGACAGACGTAGAGTAAATATCATGTCCTTCCATAACCCTCGATCCTTTGTGTATCTCAACAGGCTTGTTCCTGCGCCAGGATGCCAAACCATCAAACATATCTTCTTTCTGCTTGCCTCTGTCTCTTCTACTTTCGATCTTCTCTGTTTGCCATTAGGCACTTTAGCCCGCCTCTCCTCTAGATATGCCCCACAATTCTGGATTGCCGTTTTCTGATTTTTGTTATCATTTTCCTTAGTTCCTGTGTCGCTTTCAGAGCTTCGTTGTTCGATTTTAGCGCTGTCCGTGGTACCTTCAGCATGGTACGACTTCTGTATCATACACTCCTCTTTAATGTGACTTTTGTACTCGTTTAGTTTAACTTTCAAAATGTTTTATTAATTTTAGTTCTCTCTCCTTTCTTACCCCAATCCATACCTTCCTTCCTCCTTTCCTTCCTTTTCTTCTTTTTCGGCATTTTCTGCCTCTTGGATAAATTGGACATTTTTTTTTCTAAAGTTCCTCTACAGAAACGTAGAACTTAATTCTGTGGGTAATTTCTTTGGGATGTTAATTGCGCCTCGTTGTCTCACGGTCTGTGTAGTTTTGAAGGATGTTTTCCACAGTTCTTAGGTGCCTGTGTTAATGCACAAATAGGAGAATTGCCAGCCTTGAACTTTGCATACTTGCTACATCAGAGTCGGCTGTGTCCTATTCTGAGACGGAAAACGATAACTTAGCTCGTTTCAATATGGCATATGGTAGTTATCACGTAGTGGTGTGTGTGGCTTTCTGTAGGCTTTCATCAGGTTTTTATTCTGGTTGAAGGTGACTGGCATGTCTGGTTGGCTCCATTCCAGTGCCATTTTTAACCAGACAGTTGGCTTTCTTATTGTCTGGTATCCCACAGTGGGATGGAATCCACTGCAGGGTAACCTCTGGTTTTCAGCAAGACACCCTATAGGTCTGATGATTTGCTGCACCGAAGACCTTCCAGCACCGATTTTGCATCCGTGAGAATTATGTACTATAGACTGATCACGTCCATGAGAATTTTGTAATATAGACAGCGATCGCGTCCATGAGAATTATGTGCTATAGACAATGATCGCGTCCGTGAGAATTATGTACTATAGACAACGATCGCGTCCGTGAGAATTATGTACTATAGACAACGATCGCGTCCCGTGAGAATTATGTACTATAGACAACGATCGGGTCCGTGAGAATTATGTACTATAGACAACGATCGCGTCCGTGAGAATTATGTACTATAGACAACGATCGGGTCCGTGAGAATTATGTACTATAGACAACGATCGCGTCCGTGAGAATTATGTACTATGGACAACAATCGGGTCCGTGAGAATTATGTACTATAGACAACGATCGCGTCCCGTGAGAATTATGTACTATAGACAACGATCGCGTCCGTGATAATTATGTACTATAGACAACGATCGGGTCCGTGAGAATTATGTACTATAGACAACGATCGGGTCCGTGAGAATTATGTACTATAGACAACGATCGAGTCTGTGAGAATTATGTGCTATAGACAACGATCGCGTCCGTGAGAATTATGTACTATAGATAAGGATCGCGTCCGTGAGAATTATGTACTATAGACAACGATCGCGTCCGTGAAAATTATGTACTATAGACAACGATCGCGTCTGTGAGAATTATATACTATAGACAACGATCGCGTCCGTGAGAATTATGTACTATTGACAGTATTTGAAAAAAAAAAAGAAAACGGAAATTTTTCCAGGTCGTCGGCTACCGTGACCGGTTTATATTATTAAAAAGAAAAATAACCTAATAATGAGCAACCAGCGAAATCGGTTGGTGAATAATCGGACCAGTAGACTGATTTTCATGGAGGAGAATCAGCCAGTTTTGACTCTGTTTCAGCATATGAGAATTTTGTCAAGATTAAATCTAGCAGCAAATAAAGTTAAGAAAAAAAAATTTCACATGAACATTTAATTTCCGGTGTTGTTTGTAATGTGTTACATTTTACATTTTTAAAAAATGTATAAATTACGTAATGTTGTATTGAGAAAACCAGTATTTCAGAAAGCTCTTCATGCATGGTGAGAGACAGGTACAGTTGTACAGGTTTAAAAAAGTAATTCTAGAGCGATCGCTGCCATAGGACGTGCGTCAGTTAGTTTTGGAGTCAATATTTCAGTTTCGGCAGTAATTATCATTTCAGTTTCGGCAGTAATTATCATTTCAGTTTCGGCAGTAATTATCATTTCAGTTTCGGCAGTAATTATCATTTCAGTTTCGGCAGTAATTATCATTTCAGTTTCGGCAGTAATTATCATTTCAGTTTCGGCAGTAATTATCATTTCAGTTTCGGCAGTAATTAACTTTACCTCTGCATCGTGCTTCTTCCTGCAGTATTTCCAGTCACATAACATATGACTTTAAAAGTTTTAGATCTTATCTTGTTAAATCCTACGCGGTGGAAGTCACATGATATCATCAAAATTAGGTTAAAAACCGACAAAAGATGATGTGAAATTTTTCGTAGTTATTATCATTATGGGGACCGGCTAGCATAGTGGTTAGAGCACTCGTGTAGCAACCGAATGGTCGAGGGTTCGAATCCCCAGCTGAGCGGGATTTTTTTTTTAATGACCAATACGGCCCCGAGGTTCACCCAGCCTCGGAAAATGGGTACCAGAGAAGTCTGGGAAGGTAAGGCGGCCAGGCGTGATACTGACCACGTCACACTTTCATGTGCAAGGGCATTGAAAATACGGGCCTAACACCGTATCCCCAATATGCCTTAATGGGATGGAAATGGGGATTTTACCTTTTACTTTTTAATATCATAATGTTTCAAAAATCATTCTGTTTCAAGCATCCCTTTTTCAAGACATTGGATTTTTTTTTTCTTTTACTACAGATCTCAAATTTTAGTATTTTCTTAACTTTGCAGGAAAACGCCATATTGGTTATATTGCGGAATGTATACTAATTTAACATTTTATGGATCGAAAAGGAAAAAAAAATCCCTCGTTGAATTAATATGCTCTCTCCAGTGATCGCATTCACGGTTTGTATTTAGTAATCCGTTGTTCTTTTTATCCGATCATGGCCTTTATTTATATAATAGGAATTATGAATCTCTAAGATTAAATTAGGTGTAGAGGAAAAAACAATAGCTGGAAATAGAATGTCGAATACAGGGCACTAAGAGAGTGCCAATTAAAGGGCAATGAGAGAGTGCCAGATAAAAGGTACTAAGAGAGCGCCAGATAAAGGGCACCAAGAGAGCGCCAGATAAAGGGCACCAAGAGAGCGCCAGATAAAAGGCACTAAGAGAACACCAAATACAGGGCACTAAGAAAGCGCTAGATACAGGGCACTAAGAGAGTGCCAGATAAATGGCACTAAGAGAGTGCCAGATAAATGGCACTAAGAGAGTGCCAGATAAGGGGCACTAAGAGTGTGCCAGATAGAGGGTATTAAGAGAGTGTCAGATAAATGGAAATATGAGAGTGCCAAATACAGGGCACTAAAAGAGTGCCAATTAAAGGGTACTAAGAGAGCTCCAGATAAGAGCAATAAGAGAGCGCCAGATAAAGGGCATTAAGAGAGCGCCAAATAAAGGGCAATAAGAGAACACCAGATAATGGGCAATAAGACAGCGCCATATAAAGGGCACGCAGAGAGTGCCAGATAATTGGCACTAAGTAAGCGCCAGATAAAGGACACTAAGAGAGCGCCGAATAAAGGGCACTACAAGAGCGCCAGATAAAAGCCATTAAGAGAGCGCCAGATAACGGGCACTAAGAGAGCGACACTAATAGAGCGCCAGATAAAGAGCAATAAGAGAGCGCCAGATAAAGCGCACTAAGAGAGCGCCAAATACATGGCACTAAGAGAGTGCCAGATAAATGGCACTAAGAGAGTGCGAAATAAAGGGCGCTAAGAGAGCGCCAAATACATGGCACTAAGAGAGCGCCAGATAAATGGCGCTAAAAGAGTGGCAAATAAAGGGCAATAAGAGAGTGCCAATTACAGATCAATAAAAGAGTGCCAGATAAAGGGCATTAAGAGAGTGGCAGATGAAGGGCACTAAGAGATTGCAAGATAAAGGGCACCAAGTGAGTGCCAAATTCAGTGCACTAGGAGAGTGCCAGATAAAGGGCACTAAGAGAGCGTCAGATAAATGACAGAACTCCAGATAAAGAGCAATAAGAGAGCGCCAGATAAAGGGCACTAAGAGAGTGCCAAATACAGTGCACTAAGAGAGTGCCAGATAAAGGGCAGTAAGAGAGCGCCCTTATAAAGGGCAGTAAGAGAGTGCCAAATAAAGGGGACGTCTAACGCTTTTATTGCATATATTTCTCCTAAATAAAACCAAAGAATGAAGGCAACACAAGAAGAGTTGAATTCTGAAAGTAGATGTCACTAATATAAGGAAAGAACACTTTTTTCCACTTCAGAAAACACGATTAATTGGTTTCATTAAAAACGTTTCTGTCTCGGAGTTCACAGTTCCAGCTGGACGTCGCCACGTGTTTCAGCTGACATTTTGTCTTTTTTTTTTTAGTTAATGTTTAGTTTTATGTGAATGTAAATTCTATGTTAAGTAAAGTTTTTTCCCCCTGCTTCTATAAATCCTATGTTTGATATTGCAGTATGTGTGGTTAAAATTGCATAAATTGTTTTCAATTCTCCGTATCTGTCGGTAACTCAGACTTACGTTATTGTGGGGAATTAAAGGTTAAAGTGGATTTGAAATTCCACTTTTTTTTTTCATTTTCGCATACCCAGGTTTGAGTGGGGGGGTGGGGGTGAATGCGGTAATGGTGGGGGGAGGGGTGTAAGACGCTGTCCGATTCGGCAATCAGCGACTCATAACCGACATGCTAAAGTCCGGGTTGGCAAATCATAGTTGACATGCTAAAGTCCGGGTTGGCAAATCATAGCTGACATGCTAAAGTCATGGTTGGCAAATCATAGCTGACATGCTAAAGTCATGGTTGGCAAATCATAGCTGACATGCTAAAGTCAGGGTTGGCAAATCATAGCTGACATGCTAAAGTCATGGTTGGCAAATCATAGCTGACATGCTAAAGTCAGGGTTGGCAAATCATAGCTGACATGCTAAAGTCAGGGTTGGCAAATCATATCTGACATGCTAAAGTCAGGGTTGGCAAATCATAGCTGACATGCTAGCGTCAGGGTTGGCAAATCAATGCTGACCAAGACCATGTCCTTTTGTAACCCCCCCCCCCACCCCCACCCCCTCTCCCCAGTAGGAGGTTCAGATTGACAAACGGGACAGGGATCGCCAGAATCCCCATGACAGTGGATCTGCTAAAGATGTCCTGGTCGTGCACACTTTAAGGTTTAAAACTCCACTCTGAGACTGGAAAAAATAGCCGACTCCCCGGGTTCGACACGAAGCTATGCCTCAATATCTTCCCTGCATCAGCTGTAAAGAGCATCATCCGGCAGTTCCTGGCAGAAAGGACAAGAACAGGAAGTTTAGGTTATTTGTTTTAGTGATTTTTCGTTCGGCATGTGGCTGAAACTTTGCAGTCCAACGTGGTGGTGATGATAGCCACAAACAGTGATTCCGGCGAGAAGTCGGTTGCGCTTCCTTCACTTTAATTCTTGCACTTTCTTCACTTAATTCTTAAGCTTTCTTCACTTACTTCTTGCGCTTTCTTAACTTAATTCTTAAGCTTTCTTCACTTAATTCTTGCGCTTTCTTCACTTAATTCTTGCGCTTTCTTCACTTAATTCCCGCGCTTTCTTAACTTAATTCTTAAGCTTTCTTCACTTAATTCCTGCGCTTTCTTCACTTAATTTTTAAGCTTTCTTCACTTAATTCTTAAGCTTTCTTCACTGAATTCTTAAGCTTTCTTCACTTAATTCTTAAGCTTTCTTCACTTAATTCCAGGACGGAAAGAATTAGGTATCTCATCTAGTTCAACTACTGTAGATCGATCTTTACTACTCAGACGGGCCTGAAGTAGACAAGGGCCTGTTTCTGAGTGCACTGCGAGAGGGTATTTTAGGATCTTTACCAGTTGTAAGTGGGTTTGGAAGTGATGATGACTCTGTCTTTCCTCCATCTCAAAGTCAAGTAAACTTCTTTTTTTTTCCTTTAATAGAGAGACGGGTCTGATCTTAAATTGTTCAGGTGATCGGAACAGATAAATTGGTGACAGAGAGTGGAACTGTAGTTGCTGTCTGATGTAGCGGTCAGCGACCGATAACTGACAGCTTCATCAGGGTTTAGCGAAACATAGCCGGCCTAGACCCTGTTCCACCTCTCTCTTAGTGCTCCCAGTAACAGGCACAGCCTGACCAAGGGGGCAGAGATCTCCATAATCCCCATGGGGGAATGGAGCCTGATAAAGAAGCGTTGTACCTTTTTATACTTTTTAGTTCCACTTAAGAGTCTGAAAAAAAAGAAAATAGTCGCCATAGCCCACTTCCATTCGACGTGATGCCGTGCTTCAGAACCACCGCCACGTCAGGTGTAAAGAACATTCAGCTTGTAGTTCGAGGGAGATAGAACAGCAGCAGCTTTCTGCATACGTTTGATTATTATTATCATGATGCAGCATCGCGGAATATAATTCTATGGTGTCAGATATTCGAGGACCCAAACCGCACCTCATCTTCTTTGCGTTACCGGCGACACAAGGTACGTGTGATCAAAGTACCCTGCTGCTGGTGAAGTTGTTTCTCCCCCCCCCCCCCCCCCGGCAACACATACCACATTGCTCACGGTCAGTAATTTATTACATTGCTTTGTTGTGACCCAACGGATTCTCTCGTTAAGAAAATTTTGACGTTATATTTTTTTTTTCAATTCGTAATCCATTTTCCATTAAACTCAACTCTGTTAAAACCACTGCATTAAGTTGTATTAAAACCACTCCATTAAGTTTGAATTAAACTCTATTAAATTCATTCCATAAAACTCATGTTTAGGTGTGGCTGAAAGTCCTTGAAATCTGTTTCCACAGTTGACTGTAAATGCATGGCGGAAAGACCAATCTGAGGCGAGACTTTACGTGCGTTGTCGTGGAAAATTATCCAGAGATTTTAGCCCGGTTCTTCAGTCACGCCAAAGTGCAGATAACACTGTCAGCAGGTAAATGGAGACTATCCATTTACTAGCCAAGGACTTGTACTTTGTAGCTCTCCGGTTCTACGTTTTCGGATTACAGTTACTGCAGATCAATATATTTCGTTTACGTCTAGGCCGTTTAAAGAACATTTATTGTACTGCGTACGCTGACACCAAGCGTACTGTTTAGTTGGGGTATGTTGGAGTAATTTGAAATTCGGAGAACGTAAATGCGTTCCAGATCAACATTAAAGTTGCTGGTGCAACTGGAATCCTGGAGTCTGTTCTCAGTCGTTATGTTGCAAATTTTCCTTCTCTTATTTTCTTTAGATTTATGCAACGTTTTTGGAGCCGGCCTGTCTACTATGTTCTCACATGGAAGTATTGTTGCCAGCTCTTGGATGGTGTTTTTAAGTGGTGGCTTTTTTTTGGGGGGGGGGGGGTGGAGGTTATAGCATAGTACCTTGTAACTGGAAATATGAATGTAATTATGATTATATTTCAATTATAATAGTTAACATCAAATAAGAACAGAAAAATTAGCTAGGAAACTTGAGATAAAGGTAGAAAACCGATTCCCACGACACTAGTAATACACCATTACGACTGGACGCTGACAGAGATAAACATAGAAACAGACGAATAGAAAATGCCAACACAAAGACGCTTAGAGAAGGGAAATGCTAGAGAAACACGCTCGGAAGTAAAATAGTCCAGTAATAACAGATGATGACACAGTCGGCGCACGAAATCTGAGAATAGGTGTACAGACAGTTAATTGCTGATAGACCCTAAACGCGTGGGAAAAACTTGCTAGAGGCAATGACGCTCGGCGGATTTAAGAAAAACCTAAAGACGTGTTGGCGACGGATAGTCTACGAAATGGACACAAAGAATAAAGAAAAGGACTAGCAGTCAGACAAGTACGGGTAGAAAGGCCACATGCAAAGGGCTGGACATTTAACAACACTAACTTGACAGGTTATGACTCAAGAACCAATCGGGACACATGTGGAAACCAGTGGAGATCCAGGGGCGGAGCAGAAATACCGATTGGTCAGTCCAACAAACTGGACTTCAAGATAAAAAGAGAAGTTCGGAGGAAAAGAAGAGCAGAGGATGCAAAGATTCAGAGGAGGTGCAGGAGAGGTACGCACCTAAGCATTAACATTAGAGGCATACGTACAAAACTACACCACGTTGTCTCATTGATACAGACACACAGACCAGATTTCATTCTCATACAGGAAACATACATACATACATACAAGCAGCAGAAATCACTACACAGTTAAGACTTAGATTCTCATATTTTAGCTTAGCCATTCAAAATTTAGTGTCGGGAGTAGCAATAATACAGACGTCAGACAGATAGGGGATTGTTAGAACAAAAAGAGTTAGCCGAGGGAGAATAGCCATAGTAGAGACGACGAACAGCACACACACATACACCATAGTTAACATACACGCCCCACCTGATCACATTCATCAGCCAATGTTCTATGAGGACTTGGACTCTCTAATCACTCATATATATAGAGGACACGACATTATACCAGGAGGAGATTTCAACTGTGTTATGTCAGATGCAGACATCATAGGAGGCCAAGTTAGGACTCAGATTGTTGGAACATGCAGACATCATAGGAGGCCAAGTTAGGACTCAGATTGTTGGAACATGCAGAGACGACAAAAACCAACTAGAGATTTTACAAGACATAATAGACACACATAAGTTTAGTGGACACATACAAACACACACACATCCACAAAGCAGAGACACCACATACAGAAACAACACCTACAGCAGGTCTACCAGACTAAACAGAATTTATGCACCTTCAACACATCACGTAACTCAAACCAGCTATCTCACAGAAACCCTACAGTTCACAGATCACAAAGCACTAGTCACAACACGACACAAATAGACCTCTCAAACGATCGCCACACTGGACATTTAACAACACACTTCTTCAAAACCAACAACATTTTAGAACACATAACACTTGTCTGAGGGGGGGGGGTACTTCATCTGATGATCTGAAGGAGTTGTATGTTATTGTTCCGCTCTCTACAGTAGAGAGTTTCCTGCATACAGAGCATGGTGATACCACTGACAATCGGGAAAGCCGATGGACAGTCGGGAAAGACCTATGGACACTGAGAAAGCGTCACTGAACTGGGCTGTCCAGGCCAGCAACCCTGTCAGCCGTCATACTATCGCTACAAAGTCCAAAAAGAAGAAATGCCACCAGGATTCACCAAAAAAAGAGGGGGGGGGGAGGAGAGAATAATGGATCCACACGTGACTATACGGAAACGACCATGCCCGACCCAATTAATTCGAGTTGATAACAGCGGATGCAGTATCCATGCATCTGTGGCAGGAAATTTAACACTCACCGTGGCACGAAGATATACAGAACGAAGAAGGGATGTGGTGGTTCCTTGCTCAGCAGTGCACTGCGACGCCAATCTCATATAAGACATTAGAAGATCTCCGTCATGATATAAACCACAGCACAGGGAATATTCAGGTTGGGTCGGGCAGCAGGGAGGTAATG
Source organism: Achatina immaculata (assembly GCA_009760885.1). Classification (NCBI taxonomy): domain Eukaryota; kingdom Metazoa; phylum Mollusca; class Gastropoda; order Stylommatophora; family Achatinidae; genus Lissachatina; species Lissachatina immaculata. The sequence continues at coordinate 25,218,078 of CM019691.1, read as the reverse complement.
TAGCCCTCCAACGAGACCAGAGGCAAGATCAACTTCCCACCAGCAAATGCCAAAAGCATAAGGGAAAACCTGGACACAGTTTTATGCAAAAAATTGGACAAACAGCTGAGAGGGAAAAACCTTGAGCAAAAACTGGAACCATTTGGTAACATCATATATCTTCACTGCCACAAAGAGTTTGGAACCAAACCGGCAAAAAGAGGAAAAGTAACACCAAGAAAGTCCAGAAGACAGAGGTAAATAGAATCAATAAGACTGCAGAAGAACCATGCCCGGAAAATGTTCAAGAAGGCACATGAGTCAGAAAAGGAAGGACTAAGACAGGTTTGGCAGTATCTAAAATCCCAGCACAATGCCCTTTGCAGAGCTGAAAGACTATGTAAAAGGAAGAGGGAAACCAGATACGCAAGAGAGAAGTTCTACAGAGATCCTTTCGAGTTTGTCAAGCAGTTATTTGAATAGCCAAAATCAGGCCCGCTGAAAGCAGGTAAGGAGGTGCGCGAGGAACATCCGAGCAAGACATACTGTGATAAAAATCAGCATACACCTCTCAAGCCGATGAAAGGTTTAGTGTGGCCCTGTGGTCCAGACAGCAAATTAAAATGCAGCCCACCGACCTTACAAGAGGTAGAGAGCATCGTAGGAAAAGCTAAAGACAAGTCGGCACGAGGTCCAAATGGCGTCCCTTACATACTATACAAAAGATGCCCCGAAGTTCTATAGAAGCTCCATAAACTCCTACGAACAGCATGGACCAAGGGACTCATAAGTAAAGAATGGAAAAAAGGCTAACGGAGTATACATCCCAAAGGAGCAGAATTCCACTGATCTCACTTCTGAATGTGGAAGGAAAGATATTCGTCTCTGTAATGGCAAGGAGACAAACAACATACCTCCTAGATAATGGTTACATTGATACATCCGTGCAAAGGGGAGGAATTCCAGGTTCCCCAGGATGTCTCGAGCATGCTTCAATGATTTGGGAAGCTATTCAGCAGGCAAGATCTGGAAAGCAAGATCTACAGGTAATATGGCTTGACCTAATCAATGGGTATGGTTCAGTATCACATTAGATGATATGCCTAGCACTAGACATGTATCATGTGCCAAAAGAAATCACGAAGATGCTGAAAATGTACTTCACAGGTTTCCTCATGAGATTTGGAACATCGGGATATATTACAAGATGGATTGAGCTCCAGGTAGGAATTGCAGTGGGCTGTACAATATCTCTCATACTGTTCGTACTAGCTATGCAAGTAGTCTTGGGAGCAGCAGAAGGCCCAAGTTTCAGAAGTGGGTATCAAATGCCACCACTAAAAGCATTCATGGATGGCGCAACAGTAATAACAACCAGTGAAGCACAGGCACGAAAAATTATAGAGCGTTTGGATAGCCTTATCATATGGTGCCGCATTAGCTTCAAGCCAAAAAAGTGAAGAAGTCTGTCATTCAGAAAGGGGAAAGTGACAGAAAGATCGTAAGCAGTGGCAAATCAAAGTCAGTGGACAACATGGGAGGAAGTCCTGCAGAGATCACTAACATGGAATGACATTTGGAAAATGGCACCCTTGAGACTCAGCTTCATCATTAGAGCTACTTATGACCTTCTGCCTACAGGCTCCAACCTACACAAATGGGGTTTATCAGAAGACACAAAGTGCCCTCTCTGCAACGAAAGGCAAACATTGGAACATGTACTATCAGCATGCAGAGAGTATCATTAGATCAAGGACGCTACACCTGGCGGCATAACAAAGTGCTGCAAGAACTAGTAGCCATTGTAGACAGGGCGAAAGATAAAGCAAATAACAGCAAAAGAGTTGAGGTCCCACCTAAATACTTCATAGGCGCTGGTACGCCAGGTACGACATCGACTATTGAAATCAGGGACATTCCCTTACCATCACTCCTAGATAGTGGAAATGACTGGAATATGATAGCGGACCTACTAAGAAGAAGAGAATACCCGACTGCCATTAAGAACACAGGAATACGACCGGGCATTGTGGTGTACTCCATAGAAAAACAGGAACTAATAATGATTGAGCTTACGGTTCCGTACGAAACAAGAATAGAAGAGCAACATCTTTTCAACTGTGAGAAGTACAATGACCTGGTCAAGCAACTGAGGCAGGGGGCAGGAGTCAGGGCAAAAGTGATAGCTGAAGAAGTGGGAGCGAGAGGATTCGTAGCAACATCAGCATACGACCTGTGTAAGCAACTGGGCATAAAGGGATAAGCAAGAGCAAGGGCATTGAAAAGCATTTCAGAAACAGCAGAAAAGGCTTCATGCTGGCTGTGTAGTATGCGAAACAAGCATTGAGAACATAAATAATTTCGCTTGTCGCGGCCAATACCAGTCCTCCGTGGCTAAATCGCTAAAGACGCACTTCAAAAGTACAGTGCAACTCAGTCCCGGGACAAAAAAAAAAGCCAACAACTCACAAGACCTCTGTGGGTCATGACCCAGAGGGGCCCACCCCCCTTAGAGTATCAGGAGTTTAATAGAGCCGAAAAACTTGTCGGGCGGGGGGGGGGGGGGTACTTCCTCTGGTGATCTGAAGGAGTTGTGCTGTTGTTCCGTTCTCTACGGTAGAGAGTTTCCTGCATATCCACGCTTTCGCAGACGACATACCCACAAACACAGCTTTCAACAACACGGGGAAACACTGAAGAGAACAATAAGAAACAGAGCACAGATACTCTCAGCCTAGATACACAGAGAAAGATTGAGACCAGAAAAAATAATGGAAGAAGCAATCGGACTAACGAAGCAGATGGACAAAACCTCACCACATCTGTTCACACTGCAAGAGAAACTAGACAAACACAGACATCACAAGTTTCAGGGTGCACTACTGAGGACTAGACTCACCACTGTCACTCAAGAAACATCCACCAAGCAGTACTTAGGGATAGTACAAAACATTCAACGCAGCAGACAGTTAGGCGAGATAGTAGATCTAGATGGCAACAAACAGACATACAAAACAGTGCAAGCCTTCTGATTCTATTACACAAACCTGTACATTGAGGAGGAAACAGAAACACACATACAAGACAAATACATGCAGCACACTAAAAACCTGTGTGACACCGACAGACATTCACTCGATACACTGCTAACACTGGAAAACTTGACACAAGCAATACAAGGAATGCAAAAAGAAGTCACCAGAACCAGGTGGTTTTACGGCAGAGTTCTACCAACACTTCTTTCCTATCTTAGGTCCTCTCCTCTCACATGTCTCCACAGAAACTTTTGACCGCAAAGAACTCTCACCTAGCCTGAACCTATCGTACATCAGTCTCATACCCAAAGACAACGCAGACAAGACATTTCAAAAGCTACAGCTCATATCTGTTACACGTTGATTACAAGATCCTTACAAAGGCGCTTACCAGCTCAAACCATTCATGCACAAACTCATACACGAAGACCAACAGTGTAGTGTAGAACACAGAAACATACTCGTACATCAGCACACACATTTCATACGAGATACCATACACTGCAAACACCAGAAGGGCTGCCAGTCGTCAGTTCTTTCTTTAGACCAGGAGAAAACTTTTGATAGAATGTTACACCAACACTTACACAAGACACCGCTCCATTGCAACATAGGGAACTACTTTAGAGAATGGATCCACGTTCTCTATACCAAGCCTGAAAGAAATGTCTTAGTAAACCACACGCTTACAGAGACTTTCAGGCTAACCAGATCAGTGAGACAGGGCTGTCCCTTCTCTTCTTTACTGTACATACCCACTCTAGAACCACTTCTAGAGAAAATCAGACAGGACAAAACAATCCAGGGAACATTCTTACCCGGTAAGGAGGAGAGAAAGTTGCTGGCGTATGCAGACGACACTTACCTTTCCTCCCACCAACAGAAAGATCAGTAGCAAACATTCTAGAGACATTCACAGAATTCGGCAAATCCAGCGAAGCAAAGCTAAACATGTAGAAGTCAGAAATAATTGTGATAGGAAAATGGAGAAACAAAAGGGACTTACTCTTTCGCCTCATACACACGACAACATAAAACTTTACGACATCACTTTCCCGTCACACCCAAATAAAGCACGCTTACCCGCACGGGAGAAACTCATAGCACAAATCATAGACATGCTAAACAGGTACAAATATAAAACTATAACGATATTCGGTAGAAGCATAGTAGCGAACGCTTACGTTATTACAAAAATAATCTACATAGCTACAGTAGTAGTCCCTCCACAACAGACAGTCTGTGACAGAATTCTATCTAAGGGATATAATCCTTGATAAATCTAGTATTTTTGACGGTTTGATTAAACCCCTTACTTAATTATGGCGTAGAGGATCAGGAAAAGGTCAGTTAGGGACCTTGTGGAAAAATCACGGAGAGTCATGAACTTTATCCTGACATGTTTTATGAAAGTTAAATTTGGAAAGTACAGTTAGTTTTCCAATGAAGGTCATTTTTGGACATTGAAATCCCAAGATTTTGATGGCTTTTATTGAACTTTCTCTGGACACGTTTTTATAGCTAGCTAAATTTAGTCTGTTTTTGAGAGACTAGTCCAATGTCTGTAAACAGGCGATTTCATGAAGTTTAGGGTACAAAAGTTCAGGGCATGAGCCAAGTTTTGTGAACTCGCATGGAGTTAGGAATCTCGTGCTGTAGTGAAATTCATAACAAATACATTTTTGCATGAATGTGAATTTCACGGAGAGAAAGTTCTGGAAAGATGTCAGAGAAAATGACTGTTATATAAAAGAACTCAGAGCTGAGTTCAAGCATTATTATTATTATTATTATTATTAGGATTATTATGATTAAGAGGAAAGTTAGAGTCATGTAGAAGTTGTGTTTGAGTTTTTTCTAGAAGTCGCTGTTGAATAGAAGTTTTCCAGTTATGCCTTAGATTCATTGCCCTGGTAATTGTCCTGTAGGACAAAGTTTTTGTTAGCAAGAACGTAATCAGTGTAGTAATTGACTAGACTGAAAGTGTTACAGTGGTTCTCACCTTTTTGCGGATGTGTGGTATTGTGGATGATTTTTGGAGTTTCATAGAATTGTAAGTTATTTCTTCATTTGTAACTACTCTGATGTTAGTTATTATTTCATTCCCCATGGCATTGGCTTCATGGCCGGAAAGTACAGTGTACTTTTTATGATCACCCTGCCGTGTTGGCAGCTCTTTGTTTTGCCTCATCCACATAGTTCATTTAACATTCTATTCATTCAGTAAATGTTGACTTTGTATTGTAACTTGAACTCTTGCTTTCTTCATGAGTTCAAATGTGAGTCTAGTCGTGTGTGTGGAAAGTGTTGTGACACTCTGTGGTTATTGTAAAGTTGGTGAACCTGGTTTTGTTGTTGAGTCACGTAGTGTGTAATAATGTGACAATCTTCCGCTTGGTTTAACAACAAATACCAAGCTTACGGCAACAACAACATGTAAAATCCAGTAGAGTAGTTTTAAAATCTTTAATAGCAACAGAACACTCTGTACAAGTGTCATCTTCCGTACTCGTATTCTCCTAGTAGCTGCGCTCTAGAGAGAGACAGTAATACTATTTGCAGTTGATGATAATATATTCCACCAGCTTATTGAGGAGAAACAAATGCTGGTTTAAGTCCACGAAATCAACAAACAGTTCAGACACGTCATCTTCACAAACGTTATATGCAGCGTCAAACATAAAACCCTGATACAGGACCAGCTACACGGAGGAATCGGCCTACAAGACACACAAACAAAGATCCAAGCACTCAGGATCAGTCACGTGGGCCGCGTCATCAAACATCCAAAACAGCACGCACTAGCTCACTACTACATGGGACTCAGGCTATCAAACCTGCTCCCACCAAACAACCCACAGCCATCCATTTTGGTACACTACCACCAGTCTACAAAACCTGCATTCAAGCCATCCATGGAAAGTAAACTCATACACTGTAAAACAAATTACATCTACAAACATCTAATCAGAAAACAGGCACCTCCATTACATCTCAGAATCAAAAGAGGTTGGAGATACGGCCTCTCCAGTTTTCAAGAAGCTTTCACAAACCTTCATATTGGAATTGTCACACCGAAAACGAGAGAAATTACATTTAGACTTACTTACAGAGAGCACACGGTTTCAAACAGACATCACCATGTCGACTGCAGGAACAACATGCAAGAAACAGAAGAACACATACTTTACGAATACAGTGCAATCACACCCAGTATAGCAACACTAAGGAACATAATAGAAACACACACAGCACAAAGGATAGACATATACAAAGCCATCATGCTTGATATTAGTCCTGTAACTCAGCCGGACACACACACCAAGTTACTGGCCCAGCTCACAGAGTTCAGGTACTTTGTTGAACGAAATAAGCTTTATTTGAGAAAAAAAAAAGGTACGCAATGTGACTCGGGAGCAGAGTTATTTGTCCTGCTGCGTCAGGGTACGTACGGACATATCTCAAAAGAGTCTTTGCTAACCTACCAACTATCATCTTGCAACAAAAAAAAAAAAAGGTTCCATCATTTAAATGATCTCAAAATCTGATAGTTAGCACAACAAGCAACAGTGTCTGTGAACCAAGTTCACCAAAGCTACCACTCGGAGAGCGAGGCAGGCATCAACCGCCAGATCAACAAGGAGCTGTATGGAAGCTGCTGCTACCAGTCCATGGCATACTACTTTGACCGTGATGATGTGGCTCTTCCTGGCTTTTCCAAGTTCTTCAAGAAGTCCTCAGAAGAAGAACGAGAGCATGCTGGGAAGTTCATGAAGTATCAGAACAAGCGCGGTTGCCGCATTGTGCTTCAGGACATCAAGAAACCTGAGTGTGATGAACGGGGGGAAACGGGTCACGATTGCAATGCAGGTTGCTCTGCAGTTGGAGAAGAGTGTCAGCCAGACTTTACTGGGGTTGCTCAAGCTCTGTACCAGCCTTGAGGATGCTCAGATGGCTGACTTCCTGGAGTCCGCGAGTACCTCGAGGAACAGGTTAGGTCCATCAAAGAAATTGCTGACCACGTCACCAATCTGAAACGTTGTCTGACCTGGACTCAGAGAGTACATGTATGACAAAGAGTCCCTTGGTGGTTAATTTGATTACCAGTGAAGCCTGAGCATACTGTGTCTGTCCATGGTATCATTGCAGGCGTTCATATATTGGTCATGGTGCTTTCTCTTTGTGTCTTTTTTTTCCTGGAAAGTTGTGCTCTATCTTTTTTTGCCAGTTCCCCCTTGTGTTTTTGCGTTTTTGTTTAAAGAACAACATGGAATTAATATGCGTTTATTATGAATGAAGCTACTGAACTTAATAAAACCAGATTACTCTTAAATGTCTCAGTATTATGGCATTAATCTATACTCATTAAACTAAAGTGTTGTTTAAAGTATTCTTGAATAACCAGTGGTCTTTATGTTTTGAGTTTTTGTTTGTTTGTTTGAAGTCTTATAATATAAAAGCAAACAAAAAATGTAGTGGTTTTCTTTACAATATTTTTTAAGTATTAGTGTTCAGAGATGGTATATATTTTTAACATATGCATGTTTTGTGGTGATGGACAATTAGAACTTTTCCATCATAAGATGTTGTCACTAGATCTTTTTTTTTGTCTTTGTTTTTATTTGGCTGTCTCAAGGGCTGAATTAAGAAATAAAAGTTTTCAAGTTGAAAAAAAAATTTTAAAAAAAAAAAAAACGGTGAGCAGAACTAAAGCTCCGACACCAAAATACTCAGAGACGAAGATACTCCGACACCAAAGTACTCAGGGACGAAGATACTCCAACACCAAAGTACTCAGAGACGAAGACACTCCGACAACAAAGTACTCATAGACGAAGATGCTCCGACAACAAAGTACTCAGAGACGAAGATACTCCGACACCAAAGTACTCAGAGACGACGATATTCCAACACCAGAGTACTCAGAGACGAAGATACTCCGACAACAAAGTACTCAGAGACGAAGATACTCCGACACCACGAAACAAGGACACTTAGACAGACTCAAGACAAGTAAATCGAGACCAAGAAAATTGTGCTGATTGTATTACACGAGTAAGAAATGCACCTTGCGAAATAGTCAGGCAGTTGTGATGAAACTACGAACTAGTTTGACAGACTCTATGGAGAGCTAGTGAATAGATGTCGATAAAGTGAGTAGAAAACTGAAAGATCTAGACTTGTATCTCGTTGACAAGTTCAGGTAGGCCTGACTAATCTGCAAATTAAAATGGAATTCGCGATGGCTCCTGAGAGAGACAGGGATAAACTGCTCATAAATGCTCGTGTCATCCAGATTTATATGCACATTAAGATTCGGAGTTCTTGTTATTTATGATTGTCATAATAACTGGTGGAAATTCAACGTACACGTTAACACAGACAAATGTGTAAATAAAACTTGTATTTATCGTTCCGGCCATAAGTTATCACATTATTTTAACTGGTGTAAGACGTTTTCGAGGTGAGGATTTTTTTTTGTGTGTGTAAAAGTAGATCAACATCAACTTTAATTTTAAAAAAAAAAAGTGTTAGAGTGTGAATACGCTGTCCGTTTTGGTGGCTGACATTTTAGCGTCAGGGCTGGCGGACCATAGCTGACCCTGACCAAGACCTGTCCCTGCCACTTCTTCGGTGGTACCACCGGTAACAGACAGCATTGTTAACCGGGGCAGGGATCGTCATATTCTCCATAGTGGTGGAGTCTGGTAAAGAAGTATCACCCCTCCCCCCACACCACCCCGGCCGCTTTTTTGTTAGCTGCAGTCAGAGAATGAAACATAACCCGCTCCCACGCCGACACAAAGCTGCGTCTCAACACCTTCACAGCATCTACTGCAAAACGCTCCAGTGCACAGTTCCAGGGAGATATTAGACAAGAAAAGACTCGTAACTCTTTTATTTTATAGAACTTTTTTTTCCCCTTTTAGCGCTTTAAAACTAACTACACGTGTCTGTTTTGCAAGAACCAATTATCACGTTAGTGTGTACGTTTGGCATTAGGAATTGCTCAACTGTGACGTATCTCTTTGATTTCAGAAAACACTCTTTTCTCTATTTGATTTGTCAGTGATTTATCTCTTTGATTTCTATAAACAGTGATTTATCTCTATGATTTCTATAAAAAGTGATGTGTCTCTCTGATTTCTATAAACAATGTTTCGTCTGTTTGATTTTTTTTTATAACCAATAACTTGTTTGTTTGATTTCTTTATTTATAAACAGACTTTTGCCACAGATTTGATAATGTATCAGCGTATCCGAGGTAACGTGATGAAATGTGCGCTTCCTATTCAGTCCATTTGTACGTGCGTGCGTTATGGAAGTAAATTTTGTTTGGAGAGCCGAAGGCGGTGTTGAAAAGTCTGGCGGAATATAGCCTTTTGGCACGCCAAGTTTCCCTTCAGGGGATGGATAGCGTCTTGGTTGATTTTCGAAATTGATATTTTGAGGCTGAGAATTGTCGTGTGTTTATGAACTGTGTGCAGCTGTGTGTATACATACATGGCCGCATTGAAATTGAGGATCAGTTTAGTTCGCGAAACGAAAGGAAATTATATTCAAGTTATGCTCTTGATAACTTTGTTAGCATTTTAAAAAGGTGCACGCCGGATGAGATGCTGGAGGAATAAGATAATGACGGGACGAGACAATGGAGGAATAAAATAATGGCGGGATGAGATACTGAAGGAATAAAATAATGGCGGGATGAGATGCTGGAGGAATAAAATAATGGCGGGATGAGATACTGAAGGAATAAAACAGTGGCGGGATGAGATACTGAAGGAATAAAACAGTGGCGGGATGAGATACTGAAGGAATAAAACAGTGGCGGGATGAGATACTGGAGGAATAAAACAGTGGCGGGATGAGATACTGGAGGAATAAAATAATGGCGGGATGAGATGCTGGAGGAATAAAATAATGGCGGGATGAGATACTGGAGGAATAAAATAATGGCGGGATGAGATACTGGAGGAATAAAATAATGGCGGGATGAGATACTGAAGGAATAAAATAATGGCGGGATGGCTCCTGAGAGAGACAGGGATAAACTGCTCATAAATGCTCGTGTCATCCAGATTTATATGCACATTAAGATTCGGAGTTCTTGTTATTTATGATTGTCATAATAACTGGTGGAAATTCAACGTACACGTTAACACAGACAAATGTGTAAATAAAACTTGTATTTATCGTTCCGGCCATAAGTTATCACATTATTTTAACTGGTGTAAGACGTTTTCGAGGTGAGGATTTTTTTTGTGTGTGTAAAAGTAGATCAACATCAACTTTAATTTTAAAAAAAAAAGTGTTAGAGTGTGAATACGCTGTCCGTTTTGGTGGCTGACATTTTAGCGTCAGGGCTGGCGGACCATAGCTGACCTGACCAAGACCTGTCCCTGCCACTTCTTCGGTGGTACCACCGGTAACAGACAGCATTGTTAACCGGGGCAGGGATCGTCATATTCTCCATAGTGGTGGAGTCTGGTAAAGAAGTATCACCCCTCCTTCCCCTCCTCCCCACACCACCCCGGCCGCTTTTTTGTTAGCTGCACTCAGAGAATGAAACATAACCCGCTCCCACGCCGACACAAAGCTGCGTCTCAACACCTTCACAGCATCTACTGCAAAACGCTCCAGTGCACAGTTCCAGGGAGATATTAGACAAGAAAAGACTCGTAACTCTTTTATTTTATAGAACTTTTTTTTCCCCTTTTAGCGCTTTAAAACTAACTACACGTGTCTGTTTTGCAAGAACCAATTATCACGTTAGTGTGTACGTTTGGCATTAGGAATTGCTCAACTGTGACGTATCTCTTTGATTTCAGAAAACACTCTTTTCTCTATTTGATTTGTCAGTGATTTATCTCTTTGATTTCTATAAACAGTGATTTATCTCTATGATTTCTATAAAAAGTGATGTGTCTCTCTGATTTCTATAAACAATGTTTCGTCTGTTTGATTTTTTTTTATAACCAATAACTTGTTTGTTTGATTTCTTTATTTATAAACAGACTTTTGCCACAGATTTGATAATGTATCAGCGTATCCGAGGTAACGTGATGAAATGTGCGCTTCCTATTCAGTCCATTTGTACGTGCGTGCGTTATGGAAGTAAATTTTGTTTGGAGAGCCGAAGGCGGTGTTGAAAAGTCTGGCGGAATATAGCCTTTTGGCACGCCAAGTTTCCCTTCAGGGGATGGATAGCGTCTTGGTTGATTTTCGAAATTGATATTTTGAGGCTGAGAATTGTCGTGTGTTTATGAACTGTGTGCAGCTGTGTGTATACATACATGGCCGCATTGAAATTGAGGATCAGTTTAGTTCGCGAAACGAAAGGAAATTATATTCAAGTTATGCTCTTGATAACTTTGTTAGCATTTTAAAAAGGTGCACGCCGGATGAGATGCTGGAGGAATAAGATAATGACGGGACGAGACACTGGAGGAATAAAATAATGGCGGGATGAGATACTGAAGGAATAAAATAATGGCGGGATGAGATGCTGGAGGAATAAAATAATGGCGGGATGAGATACTGAAGGAATAAAACAGTGGCGGGATGAGATACTGAAGGAATAAAACAGTGGCGGGATGAGATACTGAAGGAATAAAACAGTGGCGGGATGAGATACTGGAGGAATAAAACAGTGGCGGGATGAGATACTGGAGGAATAAAATAATGGCGGGATGAGATGCTGGAGGAATAAAATAATGGCGGGATGAGATACTGGAGGAATAAAATAATGGCGGGATGAGATACTGGAGGAATAAAATAATGGCGGGATGAGATACTGAAGGAATAAAATAATGGCGGGATGAGATACTGGAGGAATAAAATAATGGCGGGATGAGATGCTGAAGGAATAAGATAATGGCGGGATGAGATACTGGAGGAATAAAATAATGGCAGGATGAGATACCGGAGGAATAAAATAATGGCGTGATGAGATACTGGAGGAATAAAATAATGGCGGGATGAGATACCGGAGGAATAAAAAATGGCGGGATGAGATACTGGAGGAATAAAATAATGGCGGGATGAGATGCTGAAGGAATAAGATAATGGCGGGATGAGATGCTGGAGGAATAAAATAATGGCAGGATGAGATACCGGAGGAATAAAATAATGGCGGGATGAGATACTGGAGGAATAAAATAATGGCGGGATGAGATACTGGAGGAATAAAATAATGGCGGGATGAGATGCTGAAGGAATAAGATAATGGCGGGATGAGATGCTGGAGGAATAAAATAATGGCGGGATGAGATACCGGAGGAATAAAATAATGGCAGGATGAGATACTGGAGGAATAAAATAATGGCGGGATGAGATGCTGGAGGAATAAAATAATGGCGGGATGAGATGCTGGAGGAATAAAATAATGGCGGGATGAGATGCTGGAGGAATAAAATAATGGCGGGATGAGATGCTGGAGGAATAAAATAATGGCGGGATGAGATACTGGAGGAATAAAATAATGGCGTGATGAGATGCTGGAGGAATAAAATAATGGCGGGATGAGATGCTGGAGGAATAAAATAATGGCGGGATGAGATACTGGAGGAATAAAATAATGGCGGAATGAGATGCTGGAGGAATAAGATAATGGCGGGATGAGATACTGGAGGAATAAGATAATGGCGGGATGAGATGCTGGAGGAATAGGATAATGGCGGGATGAGATACTGGAGGAATAAGATAATGGCGGAATAAAAAAATGGCGGGATGAGCTACTGGAGGAATAAAATAATGGCGGGATGAGATACTGGAGGAATAAGATAATGGCGATGTCACAGGGAATGGTAATACACAAAGGAACGGTTTCCAGGTATCTTATATCTTATATCCTTCCCATACCGTTAAACGTCACATAGGGCTCGCAAGATAGTTCGCCAATTTTTCCCCTTTTCGGCGAGCTTTTCAACCTCATCAAAGGATTGTAGACCTATTAATTTGGCCTCTCTTAACAATGCCCTCTTTAGAGTTTCACGTGGTCTGCCTCTTTTTCTTCGGCCTGTTGTGTTCCACTTGATAGCTTATATGGGGATTCTCTTATCGTTTCTTCTCATCACGTGACCATCGTATGTCCATGTCCTTTTCCTGATCACCCATGAGACTGGTTGTTGTTCAGTCATCTGCCTTATGTCTGCATTGTTCTTGAATTCATTCAACTTTTTGCGGAGTATTTTCCTTAAGCATTTGTTTTCAAAAGAGTCCAATTTCTTGTCTCTTCCTTTAGTTGTTTTCCAGCTTTAGCGTGCATAAATGAGGGTGGATATTAAATTTGAATTGAATAGTCTTATCTTGGACTTTGTGTTTATAACCTGTGAATGCCATATGTTCTCAAGATTCTTGAAGATCGATGCTGCTTTCGCAATTCTAATTCAAACTTCCTTTCTAGTGTCACCATCCTGGTCTATGTGGCTGCCAAGATATGCAAATTGATTGATTTCTTCAACATCTGTCCCTTCTACGTGTATTTTTCCAGTTTGATTAATGGGAAATTTCATTATTTTTGTTTTGTCCTTGTTAATTTCAAGTCCTATTTTGCTAGCCAGTGAAGACAGGATATCTGTTTTTTTCTTGCATGGAATTCACATTATTACTGATAAGAGTTATGTCATCAGCAAAATCAAGATCTTCTAGTTGGGTCCCATGTTCCCAATCAATATCTGTATTACCTTTGCAGCATTTTTTTTATTATGAAGTCTACTGCAATTCCAAAAAAAGCAAAGGAGACAGTATACATCCTTGTTTCAAGCCTGTTTCAGTTTGGAACCATTCACTCATCCTTTCTTCTGTCTTGACTGCACAAACATATCCGTTGTAGAGGTCCTTAATGATGTTGACAATTTTAGATGACATGCCATATAGACTTAAAATTCTCCACAATGAATCTCTGTGTATGCTATCAAATGCCTTTTCCAGGTACACTTATACTAAACTTAATATATAAATATGCTCAAAGGAACTGCAACAGAACTGTCGTAACAGATAGACTTTTTAAAAAAAAAGGCAAGGAAAAACTCTGTTCAGTAACGTAGCACACACTTGTGATGTTTTAGTTTACGCCTTGCTCATAGAAAAATGTACGGGACAGGAAAGACAACAACGTCTAAATCGGTGGTATTTAAGATTTTATTCGGCCGTGGGACCCCCCCCCCCCCCACCATCACCACCACCCATCTTTCTGGCCTGAGAACAGCTGTGCCTTCGCCACCTCCCACCCCCCACCCCCCCGGTCATTTTTTTCCGGCCTGAGATCAGATGCGGGCTACCTTTACAGCCTGAGAACAGATGTAGGCTACCTTTACGTCCTGAGAACAGATGCAGGCTACCTTTACGGCCTGAGAACAGATGCAGGCTACCTTTACGGCCTGAGAACAGATGCAGGCTACCTTTACGTCCTGAGAACAGATGCAGGCTACCTTTACGGCCTGAGAACAGATGCAGGCTACCTTTACGGCCTGAGAATAGATGCAGGCTACCTTTACGGCCTGAGAACAGATGCGGGGTACCTTTACAGCCTGAGAACAGATGCGGGCTACCTTTACGGCCTGAGAACAGATGCGGGGTACCTTTACAGCCTGAGAAGAGATGCGGGCTACCTTTACAGCCTGAGAACAGATGCGGGCTGCCTTTACGGCCTGAGAACAGATGCGGGCTACCTTTACGGCCTGAGAAGAGATGCGGGCTACCTTTACAGCCTGAGAACAGATGCGGGCTACCTTTACGGCCTGAGAACAGATGCGGGCTACTTTTACGGCATGAGAACAGATGCGGGCTACCTTTACGGCCGGAAACAGTTATGGCCGTTTCATTAAAAGTAAAGCAATAACTAGAACCGAAATTTTTGTTTTCCAAGCAGAGCTTAACAAACCCAATCTGTTTGGTAGTACGTGAACCCAAAAAAATCTTCCCGTGGAACTTTGAGGAGGGGAGGGAGGGAGGTTCTCATGGATCTTAGGTTATGAATACCTGCCTGAATTAACGTGTATGATATATAATGCATTTTTTTTTAAAATGGAAAGAAAGGGAGAGTAACTAGCGATTCGAATTAAGTTGCGTTCAGTTCTCATACTGGCCCTCCCACCCTCCAGTCCGCCCTCCCCAAATTGTTGCGCCTTTTCTGGGTGCTGTGTACCATACACATATGTGTTGCAGTGCTCGTCTTTCGTCCCTTTTCGTCCTGTACATGGACACAAATATGTGGTTCTGTTAATGAAAGAAAGCTGTTCCCTACCTTCTAAAGCCTGGCTGGGCGGGCAGTGATGGATGACAGAAACAGGAAATAGTTCAAATATTGTTCACAGTGGTTTTATTTCCTAAAATGACGTAGAAACAACTTTGCGTTGTGATGAATTGGGAAACAGTTTGGCCAGAAACAAGGAACAAGCTATAGCAGTGGTTCTTAACCTGGGGATCCATATACCTCCAGGTAAAAGTAAAAAAGTAAAGTAACCCTGTCATGCCTTAGAGGCATATAGGGATATGGTGTTAGTGCCCATATTTTCCTTGACCTGTCAGCACTCTCTGTATGGTCAGTATCACGCCTGGCTGCCTTTTCCTTCCCCAACTCCAGAAGAAGTCGGGTACCCATTTCTACAGCTGGGTGACTGGTGTGCTGCCGGCCGGATTCGAACCCCCGACCTTCGCCATGAGAGACCAGTGCATTAACCACTTCGCCACTCAGACACCTCCAGGGGGTACACGAAATAGTTGTTCAAGAACCACGCATGCACGGGTGGATTGACGCAATTAAAAAAAGAAAAATTAGCATCGTCTGGCTTCTATTTATTCCTGTATTTTTTAATGAGATGTCGGCGGCTGTTCGGAGAGCCGGTTGCTTGTCCGGAGCTGTTATAATAAAGTTAGTTATATTTATCGTTTGTGTTTTAGATATGTTGTCTCACAGGCGCGTCTTCGCAAGTGCTGTGACTCCATTCGTCCGTGGCAAGAAATACAAGTTTATTTACACCGATGATGAATGTAGAATTTTCAACAGTTCAGTAGAAAAAGTCATACACAACGGAGAACTCATTCTTAAAGTACATGTCAACTGGATTACACGAGCACTGGTAGATAATCTCTCTCTCTCTCTCTCTCTCTCTCTCTCTCTCGTGAATCTTCAGTGAAATATAAGCCGAGATCTTTTTTTTTTCACTACAAATGATCTCGATATCAATTCACTAGCTCTCCCAAGAATCTGCGTATCAAACGAGCTCTTAGATTCACCACACCAGCATGACTGTCTGATTCTATATATCTCTCTCTCTCTGTATGTTTCATAAGATGTACTTCAAAATAATTCTGTTTCTCTGAATCTCCTACTGTATCTGTCTTAGCTGTCTGTCCGTTCCTGTCTGCACATCTCTCCTGGTCTCGATCAACCAGTTTGCATCTCTGTTTCTATCTGGGTCTTTGTCTGAGTGTTGGAGTATCTTCGCCACTGGGCGTCTTGTTATCTTCTTATCCACGTCACTGAGTATCTTAGAGCTTTAGTTCTGCCCCAGAGACTGTGTGTGTGTGCATCTGCGCGTATCTCTCCGCTCACACCTGTTCGTACCTCCATGTGCATACCTCTACGTATCTGTGTCCTTCAGTACCTATCTGTACCTTCTTCCTTCCTCCCCCCTTGCATCCTCTCTCTCCTGCACCTGCTTCCTTTGTCTCTCTCGATCCCTCTTTTTATCTTGAAGTCCGGCTTGGTGACTGACCAAAAGGTATTTCTGCTCCGCTTCTAATTGGTCCACTGGTTTCTATATGTGTACCGATTGGTTCCCGATTCATAACCTGCCACTTTAGTAGTGTCGATTGTCCGCCCCTTGCCTTTGGCACTTTCTACCTGTACTTGTCTGATTACCAGTCCGTTTCTTTATTCGTCGTGTCCAGTTTGCAGACTATCAGTTGTCAACAAGACGACGATTTTTCCTAAATCCTCCTAGCGTCCCTGTCCAGTTTCGACACCTCAGGCAAGTGACCGCCTGTCTTTTTAATTCTAGAGTTCCATGCGTTGTATTTCATATACCGGGTGGTCATGTCGGCCTATTTTACTTACTAGCTGATTACCCGGCGTTGCCTGGGTATTTATTTATCCCAATCAACAAAGTTCTATTCATGTCCACAACCTTCCAGACGGTTTTACAACGTTCTATTCATTTCCACAACCTTCTAGAAGGTTCTACAGAGGTCTATTCAGTTCCAAATTCTTCTAGAAGGTTAAACAATGTTCTGTTCATTTCTACAACCTTCTAGAAGGTTCTACAGAGTCTAGACGGATCTACAAACTTCTATTCCTTCTATTCGACTAAACGTGGGCTTAACTGTACTCAAGGCTGTCACCAATCAGCTTAGCGACCCTGAACACTGTGGACTCGACACTAATCTCGGTCAATTTGGACATTTTAATTTTCACCACGTCTCAACCCCCCTGCCCCCATGCCGATGGGGGTGAACTTGCGAGTGTCACTGTTCAGCGACCCCGAAAACTATGGATTCGATACAAATATCGGTCGTTTTCGATTAATTTTACATGTCGCCCTATCTAATCCCCACCCCTAGACCCCCCCCCCCCCCATGCCGGATTATCTTGGACTTAAATGGCATCGGAAATGTCACTATTCATCTCAGCGACACTGAAAACCGGATTCGACACTAATATCGGTCGTTTTCGATTATTTTTACATGTCACCCCCATCCCACCCAACCCCTAGGCCCCCCCCCCCATGCCGGCTGAACATGGACATAAATGACATCATGAGTGTCACCATTCATCTCAGCTACCCCGAAAACTATGGGTTCGACACTAATATCGGTCGTTTTCGATTATTTGTTCGTGTCACCCCAAGCACTAGGCCCCCGCCATGCAGATTTGGCCCGAGCTTCAACTTTAAACGGCATCGGGAGTGTCACTATGGCGACCCCGAAAACTATGGATTCGACACTAATACCGGTCGTTTTCGATTATTTTTATATATCACTCCCATCCCACCCCCATCCCGAGGGCCCCGCCCCCATGCCGCTGGGGGGCTGAACTTGGACTTAAGGACGTCGGGAGTGTCACTATTCATCTCAGCGACCCCGAAAACTGTGGATTCGACACTAATATCGTTCATTTTCGATTATTTTTACATATCACCCCGACCCCTAGGGGTCATAGGGGTATCCTAGGGATGTATTACCCCAGCAGGATTTCTTTCCAGATTGTAAGTCATATGTTTTGTTGAAATTGCTGCAGGCGTTCCAGAGTGATGTTGGAACATATATTCAAACGTAGAAACATACACACACGCCCGTTTTTATACGAGCGTCTTTCTTCAGCATGTCTCTTTCTCAGCGTCATTGCGTCTGTCCTTTTATCTGAGTTTTTTTTCTTCTTATTTAATGTTAACTATTATAACTAAAATATGCTCATAATTATTATCATATTTCTAGGTTACAAGGCACTATACTATATTGTTATCAGATTTCATTGAGGTTCCACGGCTGTTGTCAAGCTTGAAGGGGGGTCCACGGCTGCTCTCAGGTTTGAATGAGGGTCCACGGCTGTTCTTAAGGTTGAGTGAATGTCGACGGCAGTTCTTAAGGTTGAGTGAATGTCCACGGCAGTTCTTAAGGTTGAGTGAGTGTCCACGGCTGTTCTTAAGGTTGAGTGAGTGTCCACGGCTGTTCTTAAGCTTGCGTGAGTGTCCACGGCTGTTCTTAAGGTTGAATGAGTGTCCACGGCTGTTCTTAAGGTTGAATGAGTGTCCACGGCTGTTCTTAAGGTTGAGTGAGTGTCCACGGTTGTTCTTAAGCTTCAGTGAGTGTCCACGGCTTTTCTTAAGCTTGAGTGAGTGTCCACGGCTTTTCTTAAGCTTGAGTGAGTGTCCACGGTTTTTCTTAAGCTTGAGTGAGTGTCCACGGCTGTTCTTAAGCTTGAGTGAGTGTCCACGGCTGTTCTTAAGCTTGAGTGAGTGTCCACGGCTGTTCTTAAGCTTGAGTGAGTGTCCACGGCTGTTCTTAAGCTTGAGTGAGTGTCCACGGCTGTTCTTAAGCTTGAGTGAGGGTCCACGGCTGTTCTTAAGCTTGAGTGAGGGTCCACGGCTGTTCTTAAGCTTGAGTGAGTGTCCACGGCTGTTCTTAAGCTTCAGTGAGTGTCTACGGCTGTTCTTAAGCTTCAGTGAGTGTCTACGGCTGTTCTTAAGCTTCAGTGAGTGTCCACGGCTAAAAAAAAAAAAAAAGGTTAACAACCGCTGGACTACAATGTCTGACAGTATACGGCATTGTTTTCAGTTTCACTAAGAGATTTGTTCACTACCTTGTCCAGTAGGTTTTGACGGTATCTCTTGTTTTGGCTCGATTCTTTGTTAGAAGATACGGTGTTATAAACACAGAAACGTGTTGATCGGATTTTTTTTTTTAAACGACGAAAACAACAGGCCGTGGCCCGGTGGTACTGCAAACCGGGCCCACCCGTAACGAGATGTGGACCATACCCCCCGGCATTCAATGTGCAGGGCAGGCCTCAAGCATCTCGTTTCTTCCAAAATAACGATCAAAGTGTAGATTCTACAGAGCGCAGCCACACTTTGGTCTTAGCCAAAAGGCCGAGAAGCGTGTTGATCGGATTTGCCAATCATTCATTGTCAAAAAGATATAGCGCAGTAAACCTCGAGACATACAGATTTAGTTTTATCAGCTTACGTCAGTGTCCAAAGCTGTAGCATAAAATTAAACCAAATCTGTCAGAAGATGCAGCATTATAATCCTCCAAACAGCTTCTTTCTGTGTCAAAAGATAATAATCCCACAAAACGTACGGGTGTAATTATATCACACAATCATTGTCAAAAGGTTTCATGTAAAGAAGGTCCAGCAAGAGGGCCAGCCAGCCAGCCAGTCAGCCAGCCAGTGAACAACCAAGATAGCTCCCCTGTCTTAAGATGGGCGAGGGGGGGGGGGACGGAGAGCTTGCCCTACTTTAAAAGGACTCCTAGTGGATGAAAAGAGAATAACTAGTCAAAAGTCAAGAAGAGTGGTTAGAAGAATGGGTTTGCACCACGTTACAAAATTTCTCTTAGAATGATACTCTTTCATCTTTTGTAAACACGGGGTCTTACTCTGAACTGATGCCTTCTTTTTTCTAAACTCAGGAGCTAATTTTTTTTTCTTTTGTTTTGCCTTACAATCTGTTGTTTGAATATCTCTGGTAGAATAAACAGATGATAAAGAAATTGGAAGAAACAAAAGTTATAGTTCCGAAGAAAGTTGCAACAGTTACCCTGAACAGAGAGAGAGAGAGAGAGAAATAAAATGAAGAGGTCCTCAAAGAAGTTTCCGAACAACGGAACCTAATTAAAATTATAAGAAAAAAAAGAGACGGTGAAAATTTCGAACGTGTCATGAGAAGACAGAAGTTAGACGTGTCGTGAGAAGACGGAATTTGGACGTGTCGTGAGAAAACGGAAGTTGGACGTGTCGTGAGAAGACAGAAAGTTGGACGTGTCGTGAGAAGACAGAAAGTTGGACGTGTCGTGAGAAGACAGAAAGTTGGACGTGTCGTGAGAAAACGGAAGTTGGACGTGTCGTGAGAAGACAGAAAGTTGGACGTGTCGTGAGAAGACAGAAAGTTGGACGTGTCGTGAGAAGACAGAAGTTGGACGTGTCGTGAGAAGACAGAAAGTTGGACGTGTCGTGAGAAGACAGAAAGTTGGACGTGTCGTGAGAAGACAGAAAGTTGGACGTGTCGTGAGAAGACAGAAAGTTGGACGTGTCGTGAGAAGACAGAAAGTTGGACGTGTCGTGAGAAGACAGAAAGTTGGACGTGTCGTGAGAAGACAGAAAGTTGGACGTGTCGTGAGAAAACGGAAGTTGGACGTGTCGTGAGAAACAGAAAGTTGGACGTGTCGTGAGAAGACAGAAAGTTGGACGTGTCGTGAGAAGACAGAAGTTAGACGTGTCGTGAGAAGACAGAAAGTTGGACGTGTCGTGAGAAGACAGAAAGTTGGACGTGTCGTGAGAAGACAGAAAGTTGGACGTGTCGTGAGAAGACAGAAAGTTGGACGTGTCGTGAGAAGACGGAAGTTGGACGTGTCGTGAGAAGACAGAAAGTTGGACGTGTCGTGAGAAGACAGAAAGTTGGAGAACTCAGTAGCGGCTGGAAAATTCAGGGCGTGAAGGAGAAGAGGACACACAGAAAACAAGTTGAATTCTTTCCAGACTAAATGTTTACGAGTAATTAGAAAAATATTTTGGCCAAACACTATAAAAAATAACATCTTGTTGGCAGAAGGACAGGCGTTTGTGGAAAACCCTTGCGGAAGCCCCTTGTGCTCTGGGCACTTAATTAAGGTTGAGAGAGAGAGAGAGAGAGAGAGAGGACAGCCAAGAATAAAATCTTTCAGCGAACTGACCAAGTAGCATGGAACTTGTACTTTGTACTTGTACTATCTCCCTGTAACTGGGAGCTGGTGTTCTTTGCAGCTGATACTACGAAGATGTTGAGGCACAGCATCGTATCAGCGTGGGACCGGGTTATGACCGCTATGTTTTTCAGTCCCGGAGTGTAGCTGAAAAGCAGGGGGTGTGCAATGCTTCTTTAGCAGACTCCGCCAACATAGGGACTATGGCGATCCCTCTTCCGTTAGCCAGGCTCTGCCTGTTACTGGGGGTAGTAACGGGGAAGTGGGACAGGGTCGTGGTCAGCTGTGGTTCGTTAATCCTGACGCATGCATATCAGCTATGGGTCGCTAACCCGGACGCTAGCATATCAGCTATGGTTCGCTAACCCTGACGCTAGCATATCAGCTATGGTTCGCTAACCCTGACGCTAGAATATCAGCTATGGTTCGCTAACCCTGACGCTAGAATATCAGCTATGGTTCGCTAACCCTGACGCTAGAATATCAGCTATGGTTCGCTAACCCTGACGCTAGAATATCAGCTATGGTTCGCTAACCCTGACGCTAGAATATCAGCTATAGGTCGCTGATTACCTCATTGGATAGCGTCTTCGCTCTTCGCCCCCAGTGGCATGAAAAAAAAGAAAAGCGTTTGAACTGCACAGGATGGCTGAACATGATCGCCGGCGCTGTCCGCACAGCACGGAATGTTTGTTTGTGCTGTACAGTACAGTTTAAGGACAGCTTTTTTTCTGTTTGTAAATATGTGTTTGTTTCGTTAGATTGCCATTAACAACTTTTTTTTTCATCCAGTTTTCTACTTGTAACGTGAAGTTACGACTTGGCAAGGTAAATCAATAACTGTACTGTAAATCCAGAAATGTTAATCACCCTGAATCTTGTTATTTTTTCTATATATGGTTGATAATATCCGTTTGATTATTTTAGCCGAGGAGCTTGAATCTGTCGTATGTTTCCGTATGTAATATAGAATAGAAGAGTTCTTTTATTCTCTGGAAGGATGTTCTTCAAGAAATATATTGCTACAAGACTAGAGCGGGCTAACAGTTTTCCTGAAGAAGTCTGTGGTAAATAATATGAAAGGGAGGTTTCGGAAATAAGAACTGCACAAAGAATGAAAGATCTAGCTAGTCCATTGACTCAAAGACTGGCTTGTACTCCCAATACCCCCAGCATTTCCGCCCCCTCCCCCCCCCCCCAATGTGGGAGTTAGAAATAACCTTTGAGAGATGACGAAGGAAAAAGAAAGAAGCGGGTGGCATTAGAGTCAGCTGAACGGGTATGGGGTGAGGGGCAAGGAGCGACAGCATCATATAGTTTAAGAACCACTGAACAAAATGCATATCTTGCCGATAATGACAGCGTGTCTTTTTATTTGACAGCGGTGGGGGGACAAGTGGGTGGAAGCAGGTTTTAAAAAAAAACCTAGAATAATGAAGCCAATTTTTAAAAAAAAGAAATCGTTACGTTAGTGTTATATAAGTTTTTATCTCTTGGATTGAAAAAAAAAAATCAGTTGCAGCCTTTTTTTGAAGATCAGAAATTCTAAGCAGGTTTTGGGCAAGAAAAAGAAAACAAATCAAGAAATGTTGTATTTGAAGATGCGACTTGTAAGATTGCAGATAGTTTAAATAAAAATTTTTTTTTCTCCTCATGATAATAATGATTCTATATGCAGCAGGATTCCAAAATGTTTGTCCAGGTCACTGACGGTAACCTGGTGTTGTGGTTCTTGAGACATTCCATTTTTGACCTCTGCTAGAGTCCACCGATCATTTAACGGGTAAATTATTACAGCGGGTTTTTTTTTTTTTTGCTTTTTAAAAATATTGTCTTGTGTGCCATCTTTGGAATCATCGTGTGCTGAAGTATTGGTCGCGCGCTGTGTTCTGTATTCTCGTTTTATATTCCTTCTTGCCTCGTTATATAACTTTCGCCAGACTTTCATCTTTTCTTGAAGTGTAAGGACCTTTGCCTTTTCTGAACTGAACTGCCTAGACACTGTCTGAATAGAAGTCGCTGATATCTTCATGAGCACTAGGTGGCTGAAGACCGTTTTTGATCAGATCATGTGTACGTGTCGCAAGACTTTTTTTATTTCTGAAAGAAAATTCGTCCACAGGAGCATGGGAACTGCCCGATCTGGAATGTCGTTTCTTCTGATGAAATCGTTGAAATGACGTATTTTCTTGTTCTATGTAGGAAGCACTCATGTTTTCATCATCATCATCAGATGCCGTGCCGACTAGCGTTGGCTATTATACTTCTTCATAGTACACGATCCTTCATCCAGGCCATCAGCTCAGTTGGTGATCTCCTCTCACACCATCCCGTCGGACTGTCCAGTATCATTTCTCTTCGTCTTCCTCTGGATCTTCTTCTTCTATTTTTCCTGTTGTTATAATATCCGCAATGCCCCCTCTTCTCATTGCATGTCCTATGAAAATACATTGTCTCTCTCTTATTTTTTTGACAATATTTTTTTTTCTCTCCAGCTCTTCTCATACATTCTTCATTAGTTATTTTTGCTGTCCAGGGGATTCGCAACATTCTTCTAATAAACCACATTTCTGCTGCTTCCAACGATTTTTGTGCAGACCTGATTATTGTCCATGATTCACTTCCATATAACAAGATAGGTTCAATATAGCATTTTATGACTCGTTTTCTAAAATTCATTGATAAGGATGTGTTGGTTAATATGTTTCTCATTCTCTGAAATGCAGTCTTTGCTTGGCCTATTCTGTTCCTAATTTGTGTTCTGCATTTCCCTTCAAAAGTTATTACTGCTCCAAGGTATTTGAATTTCTACACCTGCTTTAGAATAGTTCCATTTAATTTTATACTGCAAGTTGGTGGATGCTGTTTCTTAGATATAACCTAGTCTCTGTCTTTTTGATGTTGAAAGTAAGGTCTTTCTCTTCACTTCCTTTATCGACTTTATCCAAGAGATTTTGCAGGTCTTGTTGGTTCTCAGCTATCAGTACTGTGTCGTCAGCATACTGAAGGTTGTTAATATTGTATCCTGCAATTTTTATGCCTGGTTCTGTGATGATCGTTCTTAGAATATTCTCACTGTACAGAGAAAAAAGGTCTGGAGATAGTACACATCCTTGTCGCATCCCTTGTTTTATAAGTTGATATTTTCCAGTTCTATTTTCAACTTGAATTGCTGCTTCTTGGTGCCAGTATAGATGTTTTACAATCTTCAGGTCTTTGCCGTCTATATTGATGTCTTCAAGCATTTTAATCATTTCATTATGTTTCATCTTGACGAATGCCTTGGTGTAATCAATGAAGCATAAGTAGAGATCTTTCTGTACTTCTAAAGCTCTTTCTGTTAGTGTTCGTAAAGCATAAATGGCATTGTGTGTTCCCTTTCCTTCAACAAATCCAAACTGTTCATCTCCTATTTCCAATTTTATCTTTTTCCTTGTTCTTCTCATAATAATTCTCAGAAGTAGCTTCGTTATGTGACATGAGAGGCTGATAGTCCGGTAGTCATCACATTCCTTTGCACCTGGTTTCTTTGGTAGTGCTATAAACATGGATTTAAGCGGGTCACTATGCATATAACCACTGTTGTAAATGTCATTCAGTAACTTGGTTATTATTTGTATTCCTATATCCTCAAGCGCGCTTTTCTTTTATTTAAAAAAAATAAATAAAAGTTGTGCTAGCGAAGGCTGAAGACCTGCTTAGTTCGAACAAAACTCAGTCAAATTACGGGGGGGAGTCACTAAGTAACTCGCAAATGCCTGTTAAAAAAAAAACTAAATGCGACAGTAATTTGAAACTTTAATTTTTGAACCTACATTATTCCCCTATTTCTCAACGTAATCGCCACCAACATTGATATATTTGTCCCATCGTGTAATCGGTGATGCAATACCCATGGTGTAAAAATCGGGAGTCAAATTTCTGAACCATTTTTTTTTACTTCTGTTTCCACCTCTTTGTCATTAGAGAATCTTCTCCCGCCAAGGTGGTTTTTCAGTGGACGAAAGTGAAAATCACTTGGAGCTAAGTCAGGACTATAGGGTGGATGTTACTCGTCTATGAGCTCTGATAATCTCATTCACATTTTGCACAGTCGCTTCTTCTGCAATCTGAACAGGACGACCGAGTCGGACTTTGTCAACAATTTCGGTGCGTCTTGTACCCAGTTATAGACTGCTGTACGTGATAAACACTTGCCAGCATAAACTGTAATCATTTCCTTATGAATATTCTCAACTGAATGTCTTTTAGCTCACAAAAATTCCACTACACTTTTCTGTTCTTCTTTGGTACACACTAAAAGTTGGGTAGCCATTTTGTTATTGCTTTGCGCATGCGCACGTAACTCCTAGCGCCCCCTACATACAGCTGTTATAAAGTTGGATGATGGTACTATCTAAGGATATAGTTAAATACTACCTGATAATTGCCACTGATAATATTTAAATTTGCGAGTTACTTAGTGACTTCCCCCCTCGTATATCTCCATCTCCACTTTCCTTTGTCATGCAGAAATTGAAGTCTTGCTTTTATGCGGGTCTTTGTTAAACTGCGGCTGGACTGTCGCTGTAAAGGGCCCGAGCTTTGACGTTGACGCTGGTCCTGGGGAACAGCCTTGTTACACTCGGGGCATGCTCAGCGCCCACACGTGTTCGGCCTTTGACATCAGGATGTCCTTCAGTGCTTTTAGAGAAATGATTCCAGTGTGTTGCGCGTGATCTAGCTTTTAGCTGGGATTGTGCACCCGCTGCCCTTGGCTACATGTAACTTGATGAGTCGTACGTGGTAGGTGCAGAAGGGAGTACAAATAAATAATTGAAATAGATGATATGGTTGAGTAGCAGGGCGCTTTTCTCATTGAAAACTCAACACTACTACTACTACTACTACTACTACTGCTGCTGCTGCTACTACTACTACCACTACTGCTACTGCTGCTACTACTACTACTGCTGCTGCTGATACTACTACTACCACTACTGCTACTGCTACTACTACTACCACTACTGCTACTGCTGCTACTACTGATACTACTACTACTAATACTACTACTACTACTGCTGCTGCTACTGATACTACTACTACTAATACTACTATTGATACTACTACTACTACTGATACTACTACTACTACTCTTTCGTGCCGTTAGACGTCACATAGGGCTTACAGAGTGTTTCGCCACTTTTTGTTGATTTCGTTGCGAGTTTCCATAACAAGTTCATTCCCCCCCCCCCCCCCCGGATCTAGACTCACCCCTAGGTAGGTCCCAGGATAAGGTTGTTAGCCCAACTCCCGGTACAGGAGGGTTTAGATCTCATAACCGAGGACCATTGTCGGAGATAAAGTTGTATAATTTTAAAACTCAACACAGAGACACTGATTTCAGATTTTAATCAGTTTAGCTGTTTTACATTGACGGGTGAACTAAAATGAATGGTTTTTTAAATATTATTTTGTATAAAACTGAGTTAATAGAATTTACAGAAGAACGAATTTACACAGAAGAACGATTCAGGTACATTAGGAAGTTTGATATACTGAGAAAATTCCGCCGTGTAAGGCTGCACTGAAACATATGTTAAGAATAAATCAATTAATGAATGAATTAATGAATAATCTTTATTTTTAAAGGGTAAAGAATTGCCCTTCATCACTCCACTTTTCATTCTTCCCACACACTCGATTTAATACAAATATACAAATTAAATTCGGAAAAAAACATATCAAAAGAGTGTAAGATTTAACTATTACATTCAAAGTAAAAGAGAAGAAGTAATTAACGTAATAAAATAGCTCTCACGCACACATACACACACAGACATATACATAAACAAAAATACATTGTAAATACAGATCTTCTAACATATGTTTTTTTAACAAACATTAAAATAATTTTTAACAATATCTAACAAGTTGCTTTTCGAACTATGTCATTTTAGTACTTGATGGTTGAGAGTGGCAGTCAGCCATATTCTGTGTGAGAGACTTCTCAAGTAGCCGATTCTGCTTGAGTCTTTGACAAGTCCGTTATAAGTGGTACAAAGTCCAATATCTTCTGCATTTGTGTGTTTTTATACCTCCAAAAAAAACAAAACTGAGCTTCAGTGCTTCCACAACGCCACTGCGCACTGTACTCGTCAGTTTTTGTCATGGTCTTTCGCAAGTTCTGTGACTGATAAGGGAACTGTGGTGGAAGTACAAGTTTGCAGATCACGCAGGGTGTTAGTGTTCGCACTGTCCTACTGACAGCAGTATCTGCCTATGTATGGTGGCATAGTGAAGTGTACGTTGTAGCTCTTGTAGTTAGGCGGCTGCTCGCGAGACAGGAGTTCGTGGTTCGAGTCACGGTCATCCTGCCATTTTAACTTATGTTTTCCCTCTCTCACATTCTGTCCACATGCAGGAAACACCCTACTGTAGAGAGCGTAGCAACGACACAACTGCTTCAGATCATCAGAGGAAGAACCAACACTACCACCTCCCCCCCCCCTACCACCCCCACAATCCGCCAGACAAGTGTTTCTGCCCTATTAAACTCCAGATTTCAAGTCTAACCACACACCACCATGTTCTGTTACACTGTCACGAAGACCTAAACGATGATAAATCATGTAACCACGACAGGGTAAGAACTGTTCATGGCGAAGATTTTGTTATGGGTTATGTATTTTGTTATGTTCTATCCAGGGATATTATGTCACCAGATATAGCGCTAGGATATTGCTGCCTGGAATTACTGAACATTGACGAGTGGCTCGGTTCTGAACCAAACCAGGTTAAAAGTTCACCTGGTTCAGCTGATGAGTGGGGATGGCGGGCTGGACTGTGATTGGCGGGTGATAATTGATTGAGATTGTTGTTGATTGTGGGAAATAGTTGTTGAAAGTGGGAAACAGTTGTTGATTGTGGGAAATAGTTGTTGATTGTGGACGTGTAAGAGACTGGAGAAAATGTTACTTAAAAAAAAACAGACTGCAAATTATGATTTTCTTGAAATGTTCTGGAGAAGAGAATCCAAATTATGACACTGTCGAACTTTAGGGTTCGATACTGTTCTTGAAAAGAGAATCCAGATTATGCCACTGTCAAACTTAAGGGTTCGAGGTAACCTGACTTGCTCAAGACAGGATTGGCTGAGGAACCTCTGCTGATGACTTATGCTCCATTGGGAGTACAGAGGACTGATGATGAAACTCAAGGAGCTGACTTATTCATTTCGCCTGCATTTGTGCAACACGTTTGTCTGTTTTTAAGGTTGTACCTGGTTGTCGCACACAACTCACAACGCAATAGAACTATCGGTTGCTACCCGAGAACAGACTTGATGAAATACAGCTCGATGTGATGGCCCAACAGTGCGTACCCCCCCCCCCCCCCCAAAGCACAGGCTGGGAACCTTCTGGAATTTCTAAGGATCTTGTCTGTTTCTTTACCTGTTCACGTAGTCTGCAGTTGTGTTTAGTTCAAGTGCTCTTCTTTTTTTTTCTTGCCACTTGTGATGATGATGATGATGATTCTTAAAGGGCGGCGTCCAGGTAGTTGAGTAGATCAAAGTAACACGCGGCATCCCCACCACTCTCTTGGCAATGATGATGGAAGAACGTAGTCGCGTTATATAACCAAGCTGCCAAACTCTCAAACATTTTACAGAGGCAGCTCCTGTGTGCAGACAGGTGGATGAGCTCCGTGATTGACTGACCGTTAAAACGTGTTTGTTTAGTTCCCTGGACAGTGTCAGGGACCTGATAATTAAAGCCCACGATGAGTGCCGTCCACTTTTTAATTGCCAGCTGGAAGGCTAAAACACTTTGTCACATAATAAGGAGACCAAGTGTTTTATATATTTCATGGAAATTGTAGCTTCTCACTTTGTATCTTTAAGTTGTGTGCTTAACAAATAGATTGTGCTTTTTCTAAGGATAGATTCGGTTCATTGTCTAGTGTTTTTAATGCGAGAAGAATTGTTGTTCTTCTGAATGCGACAGAACGGAGCAGTTTGTGTGGAGAATGAGTACTGGCAACTTCTTCTTCTTCCCACGGTTCTGCCCCCAGACGTCTATATTTATTGTCTGGATAAAGCGTGTCGTAGTTCTGGAGGTCGTGCTGTTGGGCCCAGAGTTTACTTTCCAGTATGGCCCCCTTGTGGCTAGAGCTGGGCTCAGGCTTCTTGGTAGAGGAGGGCAGAACTGCATGATTTGCCCTGGAGTCTGAAGACCTGTCTCGCATGTACAGTGTATGACAGTCTGAGGCGACACGGCTGTGCTCGCAGTCAACAGTGTTCCGTGCAGAAAAAATCTGAAGATGGTGGCAGCATCAACAGAGAAGAAAAACAGCCCATATTTTTGTGTAGAGAAAGAACCCTATTTTTGCCCCTAACGCTCAGCCTGTTCAGCTTTTCCTTTCTTCCGCTTTCTTCTTTCTTGCCAGTTTCATATAACCGTCAGAAAGAAAAGACAGTTTACTGTCTAGAATAATGACGACGGTCTTATATTTTCGGCGCTGTTACTGATAAATATTTAAAAGGGAGACTGAGCAGTCCCATCAAATATTAACCCCTTGCTACAAATGGGTCTGCCCTGAGTGAACGTCTAGACTATAACTGCACCGTAACTTTCCCGACGGTTTTCCTTTCTTTGCCTTGCTAGTCGTTAGAGCACATTATAATTTGGACGGAGGAGACGCCCATAAGCCGCATAATAACACCAACGGAAATTACCACGAACACTTGTCAACTGATGCAAAACAGTCCCACCCGGAGGTCTTTTTTATTTATTTCTTTTTGTGCTTTGCACAATGTCGAGTTTTCGTGTGGTTTTTTTTTCACCTCGAATTGCGGGGACTTCGTTTAATGCACGGGTTTCCGCATGATATCAGCACTACGTTAATCGGGGGACGCCCGTATGTGCTTATTTGTGTCAAGACTGTCAGTTTTGTTGTTGGCCCGTGACGTATAAGAATGATGAAAGGAAAGATTGGCTGATGAATGAATGTGAGGGCGGTTGATGGGAAGCTTAGACTGTCAAGCTGTTTGATCGATGATTTGGGTAAGAGGGTCATGAATGTAATGGATGATTGGGTGGGTGTCATCATTTTCTTGTACCACCCCCGCATGTTAAATTTTGTCAGTAGTGGATCGCCATCTTACTCTTTTTTTTTAACTTGCTGCCATGGAGCACTTCTCCAGCTGAACCTCCTGCGTCTCTTCAATTGGACTCATCCATGCTTTGACAGAGCGTCTCTTCAGCTGGACTCATCCATGCTTTGACAGAGCGTCTCTTCAACTGGACTCATCCATGCTTTGACAGAGCGTCTCTTCAGCTGGACTCATCCATGCTTTGACAGAGCGTCTCTTCAGCTGGACTCATCCATGCTTTGACAGAGCGTCTCTTCAGCTGGACTCATCCATGCTTTGACAGAGCGTCTCTTCAACTGGACTCATCCATGCTTTGACAGAGCGTCTCTTCAACTGGACTCATCCATGCTTTGACAGAGCGTCTCTTCAGCTGGACTCATCCATGCTTTGACAGAGCGTCTCTTCAACTGGACTCATCCATGCTTTGACAGAGCGTCTCTTCAACTGGACTCATCCATGCTTTGACAGAGCGTCTCTTCAACTGGACTCATCCATGCTTTGACAGAGCGTCTCTTCAACTGGACTCATCCATGCTTTGACAGAGCGTCTCTTCAACTGGACCATGCTTTGACAGGGCGGCTCATGTACGCGTATTCTGAACACATTTTTAAAAATATATACAGTATGTAGTTACTTCTCCTGTAACTTATATGATACTGTTTGGGAAAGTGCTTCTCCGTTTTCTAGGACACTTTCTAACATAGTTCGCAAGATAATTAACTCTTTGTATTGTTTTATTCTTATTTGTATCATAATTTTTTTCACTGTACAGCGAGAACAAATCTGCTGAAACATCCATGCAGGAAATAAAAAAACAAAACAAAATAGGAATCGAGCTGGAGGCTACAGCGAGGGTAACCTGCGACATGATGCAGATGATACAGTACCGTACAATAACCAAAAAACAAACAAACAAACAAACAAACAAAAGCCTACAGGTATTATTAGATACAGCATTAACAGAAAGAAAGTGAGACTAAAGTTTAAAGTTCTCACCCTAAATAGCAAGGAAGCAAAAATAGTGGCCAAGTCATGAAAGAAAATAAAACGCACCAAAATGCAGTGTTAAGGTACAAAGAACAACCTTGAGACAAGTGCGTACTTCTAAGTATCTGAGCATTCGAGCAGCCTGAGATTGTGAAATGTA
Source organism: Achatina immaculata (assembly GCA_009760885.1). NCBI lineage: Eukaryota > Metazoa > Mollusca > Gastropoda > Stylommatophora > Achatinidae > Lissachatina > Lissachatina immaculata. The sequence goes on along the minus strand of CM019691.1, from coordinate 25,186,375 downwards.
TCTCTGAAATCGAGAATAGAACATACTAAGCCGAACCAGCTCTCAGATAAATGAGGAACATCTTGTGCAATGCATCTCTATCAATGAGCAGAGAGTTCTAGAATCCTACATTGAGCTTGTCCTACTATATGGAAGTGAGTCATGGACAAACAACAGATCGATGCAAAGATTACTACAGGCAGCAGAGATGTGGTTCATTAGAGGAATGTTACGAATATCGTGGGCAGCTGAGATGACGAGCAGAGAATGTCTAACAAAAGCAGATGTAGATAGTAAGTCTATAAGAAAACGATGGTCATCAATTCTTTGAACACATAATGAGAAGAGGAAGGCTAGATAACACCATAACATTAGGGAAGAAAGAAAAATAGGAAGAGATGCAGAGGAAGACCAATAGAGAAAAAAAAATCATGGACAGTCTAATGCAGTGGCACAACAACAAAAATTGCCAAATGTGTCGGAACGAGATTTGTGGAGAATCATGGCATCCAGCGCCTACCGGCGTGACACATGATGATGATGCTGTCAGTTTGTGGCCCTCTTCTTTTTCGCTTCTTCGTCCTGTGTGTTCTGTTGTATGAGTAAGGCGAAAGTCAGGATGTACAGTTGTTTTTTTTTCTGTCTTATTAAAATAACCGGCTCCCATGTCTACATCTTCACCGCACTGGCTGCAAAGAACATCAGCTATGCCTCAATATCTTCACCGCACTGGCTGCAAAGAACATCAGCTATGCCTCAATATCTTCACCGCACTGGCTGCAAAGAACATCAGCTATGCCTCAATATCTTCACCGCACTGGCTGCAAAGAACATCCGTTCCCAGTTTCAGGGGGGAATAGAAGAAGAAGTTATAAATACAGAACTGCTCATAGCCTGGCAGAAAGTCCAGGACCGGCTGATTGATGGATGAATGAATGAATGAATGAATGAATGAATGAAGGGATGAATGAAGGGAGTCTGAAGTGAAAGACAAAACACACAGCTCAGAATTGTTACTCATCTTTCTGCGGCAAATGAGATCGATTTAAACTCAGTGTTGCCAAATAGGTCGATGTAAACTCTTTTTCGAACCATCGATGTAAACTGTTTTTTGAACTATCCATTTAAAGCGTTTTTAGGGAGACTGCACTAGACATCTGTTGTATAATTGGAGAAGATTACTTACGCCCTTACTTTCATACTATCGTGACATTTGACAGACCCTTTCTCAATATTCTTGTTGTATGCAAAGTATAACAGTCTTCGCTATGGCTAGCCACACGCAGTCCAGTTTGTTTTCTTATTTTGTTTGTTTGTTTTGTTTTCATTGATGTTCATGCAATGTCGCGGAACAGTTTGTTGATGGTTGAGCTTCTGGGCAAAACTTAAGGGCCAGTAGTAGTTGTGAGGGGTTATTGTTGTCAGAAGGGACCAGCAACTTACCTCTCCGCACAGATCCGAAGGTGCTCCGATCTCATCTTCAATATCTCCAACAATGCACAGTAAAAGATACCACCCGTGCAGTGCTGACTGAGTGTCTTTCATTATCTGTTATTGCATCACTCTGTGTCTACTGTCTTTCTCATGCCCCGTGAAGATCATTAGCTATAGGTATGGATTAGGATAGGGAGTGGGTTGTCACTATGGATCCAAGATCGGGGTTTGTCGCAAAACGCCATTTATCATCATGTGTCTGTCGATCTGTGAACCGGACTGCAGAACGGAACAGCCTGTTTGTGGGAGAAACTTGGCGAGTTAAGGTAGGGAAAGTCAACTCTGGTGTGCTGGTTCTGCCAGTTGTAGTGTTATTGTCGGGCCAGAGCAGCAGTTTATGTGCTAGCAGTGTTTATCTTGCCAAGGAAAGCTGCATGTATTAATTTTATCAGAAGAAACCCCAAAGTATTAATCTTGTCACAAGAAACTTGTAAGTATTAATCTTGTCAAACGAAACGTGTAAGTATTTAATCTTGTGTAAAAAAAGTCGTCTAAGATTAATCTGGTAAAAACGCTGTTAAGTATTGATCTTGCCAAAAAGAAAGATGTAAGCGTTAATTTTGTCAAAAGAAAACTGCAAGCATTACTCTTGCCAAAAGAAAACTGCAAGCATTACTCTTGCCAAAAGAAAACTTTAAGCATTAATCTTGTCAGATGAAAAGTGTGAACATCAGTCTTGTCAAGATAAAGCTGTAGTTCATCTTGAACTGATAACCTTTATTCCCTTGTACTCATCACCGACAGGTGTTCACCATCAAAATTCTCAGTCTCACGGCTCTTCTTGTGTTGACATTCACCTTGACTGCTGTTCTTCACCTGTGCTTCTTCATCCATTTTTTTTTTCTTTCTTTTTTTCCCTTGAGTTTTCAAGTATTTGTCAGATTCTACCATTTCTCTCCTCTTGTGATAAGTACGAAGAAATTAGATCGTCTTATTTATGGTTGTAAATTAGATGTCATGCGGTTGCATGTTCTAAAATGTGAGTATTTGAATTTGCTACTGACAACAACAACAACAACAACAAAAACTGCAGACATATGCGCGTAGGAATTCACCCGCAGTGGGAATTCGAAGTGGAGTCGTTCGATTGCAGGGATCTTTTTAGACTGTGGCATTCGTAAAGGAAAGGCATACATATGTATATATGTGTTTGGCCCTACAGATGTGGAAGTTATAACATTAGTATGACTATGTTCACCTACCCATCAGCTTTATTATCTTTTTTTTTTCTAAGAATTTTAGAGGATACCTTGTTAATGTTAAGAAATACAAGTTCGTACTGCTTTTTAAAAGTTAACTTTTGTGTGTGTATTATGTGAGAGAGAGAGAGAGAGAGAGAAGATGGTGTAAGTTTGTCAGTGGTAAAATCATGGTTTTCTTATTAATTTAATCAGATTTCATCTTATAAACAAGATGGTGAAGAGATCTTTCACTAGTGTCATGAGGTTGTACAGCATCCCTCGCTTTATGAAAGTTCGCTTCACACCACTTAGTTTTTACGAAAGACCAGCTTTAGTACCTGTTTTCACTCATCGAAAGAAATCCGAAGAGGAAAGCGAGAATAGCGTTCGGCATTTGTGTGGGCCCTAAGTGAGGTGTCATTTTAGTTTGTATGCATTATTTTGTATGATTTGGTAGGTTTTGGGGTTGTTTTTTTTTTAAAGAAAGCACTCATACATTTTTCACATAATGGTATTTGCGTCTTCGCTTTACGTAATCTAGGTTTAGGAAATGTTTCATAGGGGCGCTTTACTTTCGGATTGGGGTTTCGGGGTGGAAGGGGATCTGTCTTAGCACATTACATGTCAGCTTTCGTCGAGATCACTGATTCCCAAGCTTTCTCTGGTCGTCGCCCTCTTGCCTCCCTGGCTGTGTAATCAGAGTACGCCCACAAGAGTTTTGTTACTCGTTTGCATCTGCTGCTTCATGTCACTTCCTGTTCCCTCACCTTCCTGTCCCTGGATTTTCCGGAAGCTCAAATGGTTGATACCAGCCGCTTTTGGACTTTTGGGAACCGTTGATCTAATGTGGCGTCATAACTTTAGGAAGTTCTTCATGATTTGCTGCTGACATTTTTGACACAAGATGAAGCACAGCTAAAGATGTTTGAAAACAGAATCTTGAGAAGAATTTTTGGACCATTTAGAGATCCTATATCATAGGGATCTCTCTCTCTCTCTCTCTCTCTCTCTCTCTCTCTCTCTGAACCTTAAGTGCCCAGGGCACATGGGGCTTCCACAGGGGTTTTCCACACATGCCTGTCCTTTGCATTTTTTCTGCTCTTGCCCAGGTGAGCCCTCTGTTGCTCAACATCCTTACTGTTGTTCTTCTCCATGTCTCTTTTGGTCTACCCTTACTTCTGTTCCCCTGTGGTGTCCATCTTAGTGCTGTTTTTGGTAGTGAGTTGTCAGTCATTCGGAGCACATGTCTCAACCATCGCCATCGTCTTTCCTCAATAACTGTTGTCAGTGGCTTCATCTGCATTTCTGCCAACAAGATGTTATTTCTTATGGTGTTTGGCCAACATATTTTTTCTAATTCTTCGTAAATATTTAATCTGGAAAGAATTCAAATATCACAGGAATGGAAAGTTAGAAATAACGAAGAAATACACACGCTATTCCGGTCACCATTTATAACTACCATTATGAAAACAAAAAAAGCAGATTGAGATGGCTCGGACAATTGGAGAGGATGGAGACAGGTAAAAAAGACTTAAACAGAAGTGATTAATGGAGACTGACCAAGGGACAGACCGAGACAACAAACTGGAAGAAGACCTACGAGCCCTCGGACTGGACAGTTGGCAGGAGAACACTAAGAACAGAGGACAGATGGGACAAGTCTTGTCTGCAACAATGAGGAGTCGCAAGTGCGTAGAAAACGGCTAATGTGTGTATGTATGTATGGTATGTATGTATGGATGTATGTATGGTATATTATGTATGGTATGTATGTGTATGTATGTGTATATGTATGTGTGTATGTATGTGTGTATGTATGTATGTATGTATGTATGTCTGTGTGTGTGTCTGCGTGTGTGTATGTATGTATGTATGTCTGTGTGTGTGTGTCTGCGTGTGTGTATGTGTGTGTATGTATATGTGTGTATGTATGTGTGTGTATGTATGTATGTATGTATGTATGTATGTATGTATGTATGTATGTATGTATGTATGTATGTAACAATTCAAAGTTAGATCACAAACACAATAGATATCACTTTGCTGTACCCTTTCCACCGTAAATATAACAGAATTCAGCTTCAGAATTCTGTATGGAGCTTAAAGATATTAGCGTAGGAGTTCTTTTGCACGAAGATTAATGCCCAGTGCAGAAAAATTATTATTTCCATTAAGCAAGCAGCCTCTGTGAGCAATCTTTGTCTTGCTGAGACTCAGAGAAGCAGCTTTGAAGAACAAGAATGAGTTTTAGGAAGGCAGCATACAAAGACATTAATTCCCCATTATTCATTATGAGACGTACAGCGTACACCCGTCGTGAAGCAGAACGTGAAGAACACAAGAGACCGCAAGTAAAAAAAAAAAAAGCATTTAATGTAGAAGGGAATGTAGAGAGCGCAAAACCTGGAGAGTCTAACAGAACGGCACGAGTCAGTGTGCGGATCAGACAGGTTCATAGAGCGGTAACTTGTGGACGTGATCTTCCGGTCTAGAGGAAGTGGAGGAAGACATTTTAAAGCCTGGAATGAGACTTGGCATGTTGTCATTTTTCTCTCTTTTTTTTTTCATTTTCTTTGCCTCCGTTTTTTAAAAGAAACCCTGGTCATTTCCTCTCACGTTCCGTCATTTGTTTCCGGCCTCACACAGTCAGTCATTTTGTATTTCTTCTGGTGTCATAACACTAGTTATATTGTCATTCCTGGTATAATATCCCTTAGCGTGTACCGGTAGTTCTCAGCCTTTATTTGCCCCTGGACGCCGTTTTCGAGCCCGAGAACAGGTAAGGGTCCGCTTACCAGCTTGAGAACAGCCGTGGACCTCACACTGAAAACAAAGCAATAAACAGAACACAGATGACGCTGAGGTTTTTGTTAATGAAAGTAGATGGAGGCATATGGTTCAGTTTTACAAAAATAAAAAGTGAGGAAAGTGGGCAGAAACAAGGATGAGAAACAAGATGAGCGCAAAGAAATGAACATACAACAAATCCAGTCTTTCGGCAAAAACCTTTTTCAATGGTCACATACAAAAAAAAATAACACAACAGATAAAAACACGAAAAATAAATGAAAATTATAGATTAAACCGTATGTGTGTGTGTCTGTCTGTCTCTCTCTGTCTCTCTATCTGTCTGTCTGTCTCTCTTCTCTTCTCCTAGTAAGAAAGACGGGCACAAAATTAACGTGACCAGAAGAAAAAAACTAAGTCTATATTATCAATGTATGTTTCGTGTTTCTGTCTGTTGTGTTGTTGTTTTTTTATGTGATCCTTTGAAAATGCCTTTACAGAAATAATGGATTTAATATGTTTATTTGTATGTGCTGATTTTGCTTTCTAAACAAAAAGTAAAGAAAGGGAGACAAAATGTTTAGCAACTTAAACATTTTCTTGACACAGACACGAGAAAAATATACTACATATCACAGATGCAAACACACTTGGACTGTTGTTTGTCAAAGTCTGGAATGGTTGTTCCATGTCAAACATGAAAAGACTTTACTCACTTCAAAAACGAGCAGTAAAGCTTATAGATGACAAACATGCAGCACTTAGCGCAAATAAGGACAAACATCTTGATATTCTACCCCTCAAGAAGAGATTTCTTTTCAACGAGGCCAAGTTAATTCATAAAAGCCTATCGCACAATGCCCCACCCTATCTGTGGACGTTGTTCAAATCCAATCCAAAAACACAGTCAACGCTTAAGCACTTGTATTCCCCCAAAACCAAGGTTTGACATGTTAAAAAAAAGCTTCTCTTACTCAGCTGCCCACCTTTGGAATGCCCTACCAATTCATGTAAAACTTATAAGTAATATTCGTTTTTATAACTTTAAACTTTGTCATCATCTGTTTGATATGAACTATATACCTCTCTAAATATAGTCTAAAGTAATTTAAAGTATGGCTTGATTGTTGTACTTTTTTTAATACTGCTTTTCTATAAATTTGTTAGTTTTGAATGAATGTAAGAATGCAAGTCATGTTGTTGCATAAATCAGAGTGTAGAGTTTGTGGACATAAGATAAGTTTATTATTTATTTATGTAATCATTTAATTGTGTCTTCATGATCATTATGCTCATTAACAAATGCTGAATGACTGTGACTGAGTAAAAGCTGTATGATGAAGGGCAGAGTGTTAGACGGTCTACATGCCCAATTCTTAACCCTTTGAAAATAAAGTATGTTCGTTCGTTCGTTCGTTTGTTCGTTCTGCCATTCTTGTTTCTACCCAATTTCCATACTCTTTCTATCTTTTTGTAAAACTGGACCATACACCCCCGTCTAGTTTCATTTACTAGAGCCAGTTTTACCGCGGTCGTCATTTCTCTTATTTATGAGATTTTTGTGTAATGAAGCCGCCCATTTGCTGGTCCGGAAATTCTTCCATAGAGCCCTTGTAAAGAAGCACTGCTTTATACTGATACCTGAGCAGTCTGTGTAGAGCCCAGGCAGCGCTAATGCACCGTGGATCGCGTGGAAGAAATAATTATGCTCCTGTTTGATCCTCGATACGTGTCCATACACGCGCACGCGACAGAGGTTGAGGTGCTGGGCGCGAAGGAGAATATGTTTTCTCGTCGCCCGAACCGGATGTTTGTAGCTTTGTTATCTGGAAAGTCCACATTCAGTGATTGGCTGATGAGACAGCAGCTGCCAGGTCGCTCACCCCATCCGTCATATCTCTCAGTCCCCTACTGCTCTTAATTATTGGCTGCGTGGGAGTTTAAATCTGAGAACACGAGTTAGTGAAATACCAAAAAAAAAAACCCCATGAAAATGAGCGACGCGCTGATAAAAACGTAAATCTTAATCTTACATCCTTTCTGTGCGTCACACAGAGCTTGCATGGTAGTTGGGCAATTTTTCCTGTCCTCGGCGAGCTTTTCAACCTCATCATTGGATTTTATGCCTACTAATTTGGCGTCTCTTAACAGTGTGCTTTTTTGAATTCCATGTGGCCGACCTTTTTTTTCTTCGGCCTGTTGTGTTCCAGTTGATAGCTTGTTTTGGGATTATCTGACTGTTTCTTCTCATCACGTGATCACACATGAGACAGGTTGCTGTTTGCTCATATGTCTTATCTTTGCATATCCACGTTGTTCTTGAATTCGTTCCACGTTATACCGAATATCCACCACAAATCCATTTCGTCTTGTAGTTTGAAAAGTGACGATCAGGCGACCAGTTTCTTGCGATGAGCTCTAATTAACCTGCAAGATGCTACGACTTTATAGTGCCCTCACCGAGAATTTTCCCCTACATATTTACAGGAGCCGAGATAAAGATATCAGGGCAACAAACAAAAAGTTGGGTGTTAACAACATACCTGCTCTGTCCCGAATGATTCTACTAGTGTTATAATACAGCTTCCGATACAGAGCACACCAGTTCCTTTTGGAACATGCTAAAAGGTCTCCAATTTTTATCTACTGTGGGAATTCATTAATCTTAAACTCACTCTCTGCCTGTCTGCTCTGTCTCTCTCTGTCTCTCTGTTTGTCTCTCTCTGTGTTCTATCTCTGTCTGTCTGTCTCTCTCTGTGTTCTGTCTCTGTCTCTCTCTCTGTTCTATCTCTCTCTGATCTCTCTCTCTGTTCTGTCTCCTCTCTGTTCTCTGTCTCTCTGTTCTCTGTCTCTCTGTTCTCTCTGTTCTCTCTATCTCTGTTCTGTCTCTGTCTCTTTCTGTTCTGTCTCTCTCCTCTCTGTTCTGTCTCTGTCTGTCTGTCTCTCTCTGTGTTCTGCCTCTGTCTCTCTCTGTTTTGTCTCTCTCTGTGTCTCTTTCTGTTCTCTCTCTGTTCTGTCTCTCTCTCTCTGTTCTGTCTCTCTCTCTCTGTTCTGTCTCTCTCTCTGTTTTGTCTCTGTCTCTCTCTCTCTCTCTGTTTTGTCTCTGTCTCTCTCTCTCTCTGTTCTATCTCTCTCTCTGTTCTCTCTCTCTCTGTTTTGTCTCTGTCTCTCTCTGTTCTTTCTCTCTCTCCCTCTGTTTTGTCTCTGTCTCTCTCTGTTCTGTCTCTCTCTCTCTCTCTCTGTTTTGTCTCTGTCTCTCTCCTCTCTCGCTTTATATGCCATCATTTAGGACCCTGACGTATCTTTCCACCAGAACGCGACAAAAATGTCGTTTGCCGCTGTTTTATTTAGTTTCCGTTGTTCTGTATCTTCTCTGAGAGGTTCTTCGCTTGTTTGTCCGGCCGTCTAGGGGTGTATATGCCGAATACGTCTCCAAAACAACATTTCTGTCTCTTCCAATATCTTATTCATCAGTTTCTTTTTCGTCCAAGTCTTACAAGCACTGAGTTTAATATTGAGAGAGAGGAATGTGTTGAATAATTCATGTAGGTCAACAGCCTCTTTTCCTTTTACTTAAGAATCTCGGCAATGAATAAATCTGAGAAAATGCATCCATACAAAAAAAAAGTGTAATAATGGTTCAAGGTTGTTGTAGAGTTTTTCACTGCTTGTGGTTAGAAAAGGGTGTGAAACTATATAACATTTCTTTGTAATCGTGGTATTGTGACAGTATCGTGTCTGCTCAGTTACAGAGAAACGCAGTGTAGCTGAATCTGCTTGTGCTTGTATATCCGTGATTCGATGATGACATCATTTGTTTGCCTCGTCTTTTCTAATCTTTAGGTGTTAAAATTCCGTATCACGAAAAACTGGAAAAGTGCTGAAGAGATTACATGCCGTACGGTGTACCCTCTAAGGTTTTACGGTTACCGCGCAAAATTTTGAATACATGCTCACATATGCTCTCAAAAACAATTTTATGCGCAAATGGGCGTCTTAACGTTAATTAAGAAAGTATAAATTTAAATTTCTCATAGAAGACACTACCAAAGAAACCAGGAAAACAGACTGATGTAGCACTATCACATATTCCTTCAACGCTATTATAGCACAGAGTAACGTCAGAAAATTGAAAAATAATGGACCAGTTTTACATATTTATTGATTTATTTTATTACTGAGCGGCATATAACATTTTTTGCACGGCATTATTTCTTTATAATGCGCTGCCGCGCAACTTAGAGGGGACATTGATGGCATGATGTGCTGATGAGTAGTTTTAATAATCAGACATCTTCTGAAATCCGAGAAAATATCCCGGCTTTTTTGTTGATGAAACTTCAACGACCAAATTACGTCGACGCTGTTACAACGATAGGGTGGTGGCTTGAGTGAGCCATTTAGATTCTGCTGGAGATGCCGCATCGTTTTAGGAGCACGTAGTTGTTGGCAGTGATTTTTTGCTAAATGATTAGAAAGTACCGTTTCTGAAACTTTCATAATATAGCGTCGTGCTGCATGGCAACCTTCATCATACTCTTGGCTTGTCTCCATGGATATCCTGGCATTTGGAAGACTGGGAGACGTTCCTGTACGAAGGCCTGTTGAAATCTTGAAGTGCTTTGTTTACAGTAATGGACGTGCAAGGGACGATAACCTCTGAAATGATGGCAGAGTTATAAAGTCTGACGATCTCCATAGATAGTTAGAACTGCTTTCCTCTGGTGCCACACTCCTGTGGGCAGGCTTTTGTGTTACAGATCTGTCCAATAAGCAGAGATTCTCAAGTTCGTAGTGCTGGCTGAGAAATGCACTCCGTAAGGTCCACTTTGAGAACTGTTGAAAATCATCATTGCCCTAGAATGTGAGGCTTAATGTCTATTGCAGTGATCATCAATATGGGAAGTAACTATCAAGACCTTCAGTTCAAAATAAAAATTAATAAATAAATAATCAGACACCCGAAAGTCTCAATAGATCAAGAAGCAATTATCAGGAATTGAAAGTGGGAAGTAAGAGGGGATTAATCATCTACCGGAACATCTTATTAACAAGGCAGCAACATCAGTTAGATTTGGGAGTATAGGTAAGATAATCAGGCACTGGAAAATTTGATGTTAAGTCATGCAATAACTATTTTAAAAAAACAATCGAGTTCGGAGAGTAGAAGAGATAAACAGACAGTTGATCATTTGATTTAAGTCGTGCGGTAAGAATGTTTTAAAAATCAAGATCAGGGAGTAGATGAGATAAATCAGTCATCCGAACATCTGGCATAAGTTGAGCTGTAATTTTCAAGAATTCAAGTTGGGAGTATAGAAGAGATTATACACGTTTATCCCTTATACGTGTATAGCATGATGAAGTGGTGGATGAATGTATGTATGATGCCTCATGATGTAAGTAGTAACGGCTCAACACACAACAACATCCAAAGGAACACTTCGCGTTGACTTTCACTGTGACTCAAGAACGACCTCTACATTGAAGAACAGGTCCAAGCATAAGTCCAGCTCCAAAATCTCACCTATATACTCCCATGTTTAACTGCTTTCTCAGCATTCATGTGGACAGATAAAGACCTCGCATATTTCCATCCGTCCATACCCTAGCTTTCACACAGCTCCCTCCACAAGTCCCGCTAAAAACTGCTCTCGTGACCGAGTTCAGTAACAACTCAGTGACATGGCAAAATGACCAGCGTTCGCATCTTTACTTGCGTGTGTTGTAGTAAGGCACACCGAGTAAACCATATACTGCTATAAGATAATCAAGTAAACCATATACTGCTATAAGATAATCAAGTAAACCATATACTGCTATAATATAATCAAGTAAACCATATACTGCTATAAGATAATCAAGTAAACCATATACTGCTATAAGATAATCAAGTAAACCATATACTGCTATAAGATAATCAAGTAAACCATATATTGCTATAAGATAATCAAGTAAACCATATACTGCTATAAGATAATCAAGTAAACCATATACTGCTATAAGATAATCAAGTAAACCATATATTGCTATAAGATAATCAAGTAAACCATATACTGCTATTAGATAATCAAGTAAACCATATACTGCTATAAGATAATCAAGTAAACCATATACTGCTATAAGATAATCAAGTAAACCATATATTGCTATAAGATAATGAAGTACCCGAATATATGATTTAAATCAAGCAGTAACGTTCAAGAATATTTTTTTAAATTAAACTGGGAATTAAACAAAAAAAAAAAAGGTTGGATAAATCAGTTACAGGAATATCTGACAGAGTTAAACGTATGGAAATAACGATTTTCGGATACCTGTTACCTTCCAGCCGAGCACGGAACATAACCTTCCCTGAACGACCGCCGAGCACGCGAGTAAACGTTCAGATGACGTAATTATACCTAAGACTGAAACTCTTTCATGTCCTAACCTCAAACAGAATTAATTCCATTATGTTGTGTCATTGAAGGTTACCCCAAAAAAATATATTGTCGCAGACTTGGTGCGACTGTGCGAGAAAAGCATGGTAAAACTGAAAACCTTTTGAAAGGATGACTTTGGCAATATATTACAATGGTTGATATTTCCATGATTGAAACCTGGTTCCGTGCAAATTGTAATTATTAGTGAATTCTTGCAGGAAACTAACATGGTTCTTCCAGTCCCACCAGATCGTGAAATTTTTCGTCTCGTTAACCTTTTTTTTCCTAGTGACTGACTCATGTGTCTGGGTGAAACCGCCCCCCGGCCCCCAGTTCCGTGAAAATAATAAAACTAAAGGTCACAGGGTCACTTGCGGTGGCTAAAAATTTATGTATTTGTCATTTAATGGGTTTAATTCGCCATAAGAAAAATGGGAGTTTGAAAATACGGTTTAGTTCTAACGTAAGAGCAGAACTTATATTGGCATTCCTTTGTATGGCACCGTCGAGGGGGGAGTTTAAGAAACAACTGAAATCTAGTGTTAGAATTCGATTCTGGAAATGCTTTTGTTTTGAAATACTTGAAGTTGTCCGTCTGGCATCGAATTCTCGGGGCAGGAAATGTCTGTCGGCGAGTGCAGCGAATTAAAACGGATTACTACCCAGAATCTGATGATCGTGATTTAAAAAGGAGGTTTTTTTGTCCTCATTCTCCTCCTCGCAACTCTCCCCTTCTTCCCCCAGGCTGCGGTGGAGCCAGGCAAGAAACTTTCTTCTTACGTCCACTACGAGGTCGTTAGGAGGGCCACATAGTACATTAAATTACGACTTCTTAAACCTCGTTGAAGCTCGGAGAACATTTCTATTTAGAAGTGTCATAGTAAGATTAGGTCGTGTTTTGGCGGGAAGTTGCACGGGTTAGCCGAGTTTGGAAGTTTATTTATGGACACACAGCTGACAAACGTGGGTAACAGAGGGCGTTGTTAAAGATTTCTGATTTTGTGAAAACTAAAGATCAAATGATAAACATGTAGCTTCACGTGATTTTGAGCTTCGTGTGAATTTGAGCTTCACTTGACGGAAATTTCGGGAAGCCTGGGGACTTTGCAAGGAGTATATAAAAAGATTTTAGGAAGAACATGATGATGATTGACTTACTTTTTGACATATGACGTCCTCAAGATGTAGACAGCTGAGTGTAGTTTTTGTGTAGTTCGAGTGGTACTCAGAGTTAAAATGTAGCAGTTCTGTCAGTTATTTTTATCTTTGTTTGGACGACAAGTACTTACTTGTCCTACATTCAGGATGCAGAGTGCTATTGGGTTTTTTGGTTTTTTTTGGAGTTCATTTGTTTGTGTGATTCTTTCGGAAAACTTGCGAGTATGTATATGTTTGGATTAATCTAATAGGGTTGTTGTTTCTTCCCAGTGTCGTAATCTTGCCGGGAATCATATATTTGTCTAGTTTTCGAGGTATTTGGCCTCATCGCGTCACTCATCAGTTCAGCGCTCGTTTTCCTCATAAATAAATGTTGTCAACGGTTAAACCCAGTTGGAATTCTTGGGTTGTTGGAACTTCTTCTGTCAGTCTAGTTGAATGAATGGAAGTCCAGTTCTTGATCATTGTGACACTGGTGTTTTTGTTGTACTATAGTGGCGAATCAGGCAGCTGTTGTTGTGTTGCTATGGGAATACAGTAGTAACAAATGTTGCCCACTGATCAACAAGCAGTAGAAAAATAAAATAAATCAGGCAGACAACAGCAATAATGATATCATGACAAGCACAGTAGACATCCGACAGTTTCTTTAATAGTTCTGTCTATGAATTGAGAATATTCCTGTCTTCTGCACCTAGGCATTTAACCAATATTCCATAACCCCTCATCGGTATGTCAGGAAACCCACTATATATATATATATATATATATATATATATATATATATATTGAACTAATGCTTTTTAAGCCTCTTCGGTATGTCAGGAAAGCCACTATAGTATATTGAACTAATGCTTTTTAAGCCTACTTCGGTATGTCAAGAAAGCCACTATAATATATTGAACTAATGCTTTTTAAGCCTCTTCGGTATGTCAGGAAAGCCAGTATAGTATATTAAACTAATGCTTTTTAAGCCCTCTTCGGTATGTCAGGAAAGCCACTATAGTATAATGAACTAATGCTTTTTAAGCCCTATTCGGTATGTCAGGAAAGCCACTATAATATATTGAACTAATGCTTTTTAAGCCTTCTTTGGTATGTCAGGAAAGCCACTATAGTATATTGAACTAATGCTTTTTAAGCCCTATTCGGTATGTCAGGAAAGCCACTATAGTATATTGAACTAATGCTTTTTAAGCCTCTTCTGTATGGCAGGAAAGCGACTATAGTATAATGAACTAATGCTTTTTAAGCCCTCTTCGGTATGTCAGGAAAGCCACTATAGTATATTGAATTAATGCTTTTTAAGCCTTCTTTGGTATGTCAGGAAAGCCACTATAATATATTGAACTAATGCTTTTTAAGCCCTCTTCGGTATGTCAGGAAAGCCACTATAATATATCGAACTAATGCTTTTTAAGCCTTCTTCGGTATGTCAGGAAAGCCACTATAGTATATTGAACTAATGCTTTTTAAGTCCTCTTCGGTATGTCAGGAAAGCCAGTATAGTATATTGAACTAATGCTTTTTAAGCCTTCTTCGGTATGTCAGGAAAGCCACTATAGTATATTGAACTAATGCTTTTTAAGCCCTCTTCGGTATGTCAGGAAAGCCACTATAGTATATTGAACTAATGCTTTTTAAGCCTTCTTCGGTATGTCAAGAAAGCCACCATAAGACGCTGAATTAAGTTGTCGATTACAAGTTCTTCCCCGAGATATCATTTTTTCAGAGGATTCTGATTTCCAGTTTTGAATGAAGATCTTACTATAATGTTCAGTAATTCTGTTATTTCTTGTTAGTTCGACCAGTAGTTCACATGGACGGGTTTGAACACTAGTTTCTTCTTTAGGAACCTCCCCCTCCTCCTCCTCCTCCCCCTCCCCTCCCAAGAAACAGACTTAAAAACTCAAGGTTGTACTCTGTGACTATTTCCCCGAACAGACAGCCTTAATCCTTCTGTCACATAGCACACAGACCCTAAGGCTTTGCACAGGATTTTGTTGTTGTTCATTAACAGTTCAGCGAACACCCATACAGTACTTGAAAATATTAATCATTGGATCCGTCGTGACAGTATTAAAGATTAGATTCTTTGTGATGGGGTGGTTCATCTCTCAGCCATCGATTTTTTTTTTCCGGGAAATCCCGGAGACGCGCGTGCAGACCACTAAATAGTGACATGGCTTCTCACGCGGAGGTTGTCTTTGCTCAGGACCCGCTACCTGCAATCGATCTAATTGTAGAAATCAGCGCGGTTACATCAGTTTTCGCGAAGAACTGCTTCTGAAGTCGTAGAATATACACCCGCATGGCGATGTACACCGGGTTACACAGAACACATTAGTAAAGTGGGTTGTACACGAATTTAAAGACGATTGGACGGAGAAAAGGAAATATTTCTAGGGAATCTACAAATGAACAATCGGTTCAATACGTGCGAAGTGTTCGGTTTTGCCTTGGTTTCGGCCGGCCAGAATACTTAACCGAACGCTTCACTGGCCAGAGGATGTGTTAAGTAAAAAGGGGGCTTTGTCTCTTAAAAGTTGCGTTAGTAAAGAAGGATTGCGGCCGGGAGTGTGGTGTCCTGTTGTAGAATGTTATCGTCATTTTTGTTCGTGATGGGCGTTTGATGTAAGTTTATCCCGTGCCATCCTTAATAGTGTAAGTTACCTCTTATATGAAAGTGCCAACTTTCGTTGAATTATGAAGTCTTATGGCTGTTGTAATGCGGTATGCTTTTTTTTTTTGGGGGGGGGGAATGTTGTTTTTGTTGTTGTTGTTGTTGTTGTTGTTGTTGTTGTTGTATTTGGTGTGAGGTATTATGAACCGCAATCATCACGGTTAGAAACTGAAAATTGATAGTTATAGGAGTAGCAATATATGTTGTTGTTGCAACAACAATAGCAACAACAACAACAATAACATCATCTCATGAGTCATGGTGATTTTGTTGTTGTTGTAAAGTAATAATGAAGAAAAACAGAGGCTGTGTGTCATATTCGAATCATGCCGGACAATTTAAAATTGCATTTATTGATATGAATTCATTGTTCACCTTTGTGAAGTTGGTTTGATGATCACAGCATGTTTCCGTCTGTGGCTCCGGGCTTTAAAAGAGTGTGTTATGATGACGCCATGAGAGCTACAGTTCTTCATATTGGTATCTAGATGATAAAGAATATATATATAATGATTGTTACAACCGAGCTGGGGTATCTGCTTGTTATTACTGAGATTGGAGATAGAAGTACTAATGGAATTTTTTACGTGTTCTGGTTGTTCCATTCTTTTATGTTCATGTTGGAATGCATGTTTATCTCTGGCTGGTGCTCTCTCTCTCTCTCTCTCTCTCTCTGTGTTTTTTTTTTGGTTTTTGTTTTGTTGTTTTTTTTAATTTGAAATAAACTCTGGATTCCAACTAAAGAAAGAAAAAGAAATGTTACTTTGATTGTTCAGAGTAATGTTGCTTTTGGCATTAGTTTCTATTTGTTGGGTCACTGATGCGTTAGTCTTGGTTTACAATGTAGGAGTGTGGTGGGTAGCCCGGGTGAGCAGTAGGATATAGGGGCAGAACTTGGGTTGTGGGTAGCCCGGGTGAGCAGTAGGATATAGGGGCAGAACTTGGGTTGTGGGTAGCCCGGGTGAGCAGTAGGATATAGGGGCAGAACTTTGGTTGTGGGTAGCCCGGGTGAGCAGTAGGATATAGGGGCAGAACTTTGGTTGTGGGTAGCCCGGGTAAGCAGTAGGATATAGGGGCAGGACCTGGGTCGGTAACGTGAAGGGAGAAGCTTCAGGTCCCATTTCATACAGCTTTACCGGGGAATTGGGAGGTTGATGTCATTTCTTAGAAATTATTCTCATTTGCGTGACTCTCCTGTAGACCTCTTGGTTCTAACCAAGATGCCTTGCTGATGCGTCCATTCACAAATCATCAACGATGTTTTGCATACATCTGCGCCTTGGAATTCCTCTCTTTCTTTTTCCCATTATGTACCCTTCCAAGATTGTCTTCTCTAAATTCTCAAGACGTTTAATATGTCCAAAATATTTACGTTTTCTTTGTTTAATCTTCCTTACTAGCCAGCCTTATTAAGTTCTTGTAGTATGGATATATTTGTTCTTTTGTGTGACCATAATATTTGAAGGACTCTTCTATACCATTTACATTCAAAGGCATTTATGTGTTTCTCAGCTGTTTTGTTAAGTGTCCAGGTCCCACAGACATATTTTGCGATGGGAAAGATGCATGACTTTAAAAAATCTTATTTTTATTGTCCTGTCTGTTCCTCTCCACAACTTCTTGAGTTGTTTTACTTTATGAAGAGCGATAGATGTCCTTTTAATTTCCCTCATTGTATCTCCATTATTAGTTAGTAATGATCCAAGATATTCAAAACTCTCCATCTCTTCTAATGTTTCCTCATAGATATATATTTCAGTTGCCTCATTTGTTTAGTCAGTTGTCATCAATTTAGCTTTGTTTGCATTAGGATAAATGTTTTGCTCTTCACTATTCTTACGGACTGACACACTTAGCTTTTCCATTCCTCTTTGTGTTATGGACCGTAATACTGTGAAATTAGAGATTATTCTACCCTTTATATGTATATACACACACACACACACACATATATATATATAAAGCTAAGTAACGCGTACTACTAGCGTTTCTAATGTTCGGCCCCCACTTCCTACGCCCTACATTGTTGGCCAGAGAGGGCCGTTATAATGAGGGTGTCTTTCATTTGGACGGATACGAATACGCCGTATTGACAACTGTTATATATTCATTTTGCGTTAACGAATGTTCCCTTCCGAAGACCCGGGCTAGAGAAGGCAAACTGAGAGGCTTCCTTCTTTCTGCCGTGATCTGTGACGCTCTTGTGCCAACGGCGAGTGCGTCATTATTATGCATTCATTTCTTTGTGTGAGAGAGAACAATGGCTGAAGACGGGACTCACGTTGCATTTTGGCTGCGAGGGCAGCCGTGTGGGTTGTGCTAGATCTGGGAATCTTGTGCTGGATCTGGGAATCTTCGAGAAGATAAATGGCGAAATGAGTTTAGATGAGGAGGTTACAGGGCGTTGAAGGAAAAGTTACTTAAAATGGCGCTTACGTAGATATCATCCCTTCTCTCTTTCTTTGTCTCAGTCTCTCTCTTATTCTCTTTCTCTCTTCTTCCTCGCGGTCTTTCTTTCTCCGTCTCTTTGTTTCTTTTTTATCTCTCGTTCTATCTCTCATTCTGTTTCACACACGCACATGTAAAAGAAAAAAAAAAGAAGAGAGCGTGTGCACAAGGAAATGTGCAAAAGCAGTTGAAAATCTAAAATAGTTTTGAGTGTAGAGTGTTGTAAATACTATCCTGGGAACTTTTGAAATACTTTCACAAAAAAGTTTAGCTCATAATAAAGTTGTCTAAAATATTTTCCATCTGTCTGTCTGTCCTTCCGTCTCTCCATGCATTCATCCATCCGTCTGTCTGCCTGTCTGCGTGTCTGTCTATGTGTCTTTGTGTCTGTCTGTTCGCACTCTCAAACGTAAATCTATCCCTTTTAGCGTCCTGTTTGACTCTCAGTATGCCAGGACCTGAATTCCTTCAATGTTGTCTGTCAGTTGTCTTGGCAGTCTCTCTTTCGGTTTATATGTCCGTCTCTCTATTTATCTGTCCGTCTCTTTGTCTTTCCCTCTAATGCACTCATATCATTATCTCTGCCTTTCTGTGTTGTTGTGCGCGCACGCACGCACACACACACACACACACACACCCACACACACACAAACACACATATGTGCTATTGTTATGCTTTTTCTTCCTCTACGTACGTACCCGTTCAGTTCTCATTCTTTGTCTGTATATACAATTTCTGCCTATAAGTTTTCGTACTATAGCGCTACCCAGACTCATTCCAGATGTGCTGTTTCCGTGTGTCAGAAATTTGTCGGTATGTCGGATAGCAAATGTACCGACACATGTCTTTGTTCTTTTGAGTGTTTTCATTTGCCTGTTTTGTCTTTTCGTTTGTTCCTGATAGGGACGATTTTGCCGAAATATTTGGTTGTTATTGTTGTCTTCCAAAAACAATTTCACTGTTCCCACCTCTTACTGCTAAACTTTTCTTCCTTCCTGAAGGAACATGACGTACATTCCCTCTTTCACGACTGCGGTCTCAGTTTATCCATCGACCTTAGAATACATTATAAGAAGGTTATCTGTTTTCTAGTTTGTTTGGTTTTTTTTTTTTTCGAAATGGTACTTTTTATTTTGTTTTTACCTTTTTCTTCTATCGTGATTTAGTTATTTGAAGTAAATTATATCATGTTTTTCAGTGATACACTAATACATATCATACAACATTTACACGCAAAACCAGTAATTGAAACGCCATGCGGTATGCACAGTTAGATAGAAGGTGTATGGTGCAGTTTTAAGAAAACAGATAGGACGGAAGAAAAGTTAACAATAAGGTTATGGGAACAATGAAGTTGTTATGGAAGACACCATTAAGAACCAAATATGTCGGCAAAATTGTCCATATCAGGGACAAACGAAAAGACAAAAAAAAAGGGCAAATGAAAACACTCAAAGGAACATATCTGCAATCCGCTCTCTCTCTCTCTCTCTCTCTCTGAGGAAACTGGGAAGAATGTGGCTACTGCAGGCGGAACAGAAAATAGGAATTAAAGAGTCAGTCAAGCGTGGAATATGATTAGCTAGAGCTTGGAAAAAGTAGGGGGAAAATCGAAGAAGTATGGTAATAGCATTGTTGACCGTTGCTATCGCACAGAACAGATGAGGAACTCTGTTAGAGAAAGTGGGAAAAGGACATGAAAATGAACAAAACTGGGCATAAGGAGCCAACTGTAGTCAAACCTAGGAAATAATTATTCAGACAAAGCTAAGCTGAGAATTTAGACCGGCTGGGTGTAAACAACCCGCCCTGGATGATAAGGCGCTGTTCCAGATCTCTACGAGAGCTCTTGTTCTTCTGATGAGGGTGTTCCTCTTCATTCCTGTTTTCCCAGAACTGTACCGTCCCCGCCCATCAAACTCTTCTCTACTAGTACCAGTTTTATAACAGTTGCTATGAGAGTTATCCCGCTGCATGTTTACATTCCTTCGTTTAGATGTGAATCCTCTCATCCAAAATGACAGGCGCTTTCTGTAGTTTGCTTGAGATTTTCCAAAGTGACATGACATATCGTGTGTTTAGAGACGCTGCTGCAAGCAAATCTTGGCTGAATGAGGCATATTTTCCAGCCGATACTTGATAGCACAATAAAGCGATTATTACAGAAGAAAAATAAAAGGTTTCAGAATCCAAAATAGAAGCAAAACATCTTTTATAGTTTATGAGAGTCTGAAGTGATATTCCTGAATACTGTATTAGGAGACGTACAATTCAGTCACATGAACTCTCTCTCTCTCTCTCTCTCTATATATATATATATATATATAAATGGATGTGTGTATGTAAGCATGCATGTTCCAACATCACTCTGGAACAATTTCAACAAGACTTGGTTCACATATGACTTACAATTTGGAAATGTATAATACGGGGTTGAGACACCCCTATCTCCGTTAGGGATGGGGGTACGAAGGGGGTAACATACTTTCCTCTAAATTAAAGGAAAATAAAGGAATGGCCTAAGAGAGATAATCGTGAAATAGAGCGGTGCTGGTATAAGAGCAACATGTGTAACCTCCCATGGCAAGTCCAAATAATTTTGATGGTCTCTTTTTGTTTTAATTATATTTGTAAAAATAAATTTTAACTTTTTCCCCCCTTATTTTTAGATTAGATTTTTTTTGTACTCTGTAGTAGATTTCGTTGCTCAATGACAGTGTGGCGTTTCTTATTTTTTTTTTAAAATTAGATTTTCAAATTAGGGAGAGAGAGAGATAGGGGGAGAGAGAGGGAGAGTGATTGAGAGAGTGAGAGGGAGAGAGAGAGAGAGAGCGGGCAACATAACTCTGTAACGCCTTGAGCAATTTCAACCAAACTTGGTACACATATGACTTACAATCTGAAAAAAAAATACTGTGGGGGGGGGGGGGTAAGACACCCTAGCACCCCTAGGGGTGTCTGTGGGATAATCAAAAACGACCGATAGTAAAAATAGACCATTGAAGGAAGGAATGTAACTCCCGTTATGTTTATGCTCAACCTGGGGTTGTGTCCCGTGCCGGATACGTTGAAATGAGAGAACCCTGTCGAAATTTGTAGAAATCACTATGCCCAGGTCTTGGACTCACGATCTTCGAGAAAACTCCCGCACCCACCCGGATCTTAGATGCTCGTATCTAAAGTAAGCTATCTCGGCAAGTTTTCCAGTTTATCATCTTTCAGTGAATGTGACAGTTTCATTTCACTCTTTTAGTGGATTGTATCACAGTGTTTCCTACACGGATACCACTCATTCCGACGGATTTCCCTTTTAACTTTAAGAGATTACAGTTTCCAGTGAGACCTGCGTTCTCGATCACGATCAGCAAGTCACAGGGGCAGTCTATTAAGTACTGCGGAGTGGATTTGAGATCGCCACGTTTCTCCCACGGAAAACTTTATATGTGCTGTTGTGTGCATGCTGGAACAACCAGGCGCTCGGATATTGTGCATGCTGGAGCAGTCAGGTGCCCGGCTGTTGTAACTGCTTGCACGTACAGTAATACTGTCTGTCAGTCAGTCATTTGCACGTCCCTTGCGGAACTTTGCCTCCTAACAGCTCTCCTATAGGCCTCTCGGTTGTAAGCAAGATGCCCTGCTGCTGATGCGTCCATTCGCAAGATCATCAACGATGTCTTGCGGCCATCTTCGCCTTAGCCTTCATCTTTTTTTTTTCCTTTTTCCTGTTGTGTAAATACAGCCAGGCCCATAAATAAACTAATTCGCGTAATCAAATTATTTCATGTACTGTGTGAGCTTGCAGTAATTGATAAGAAATTAATGCTTTGATGGATAATAAGAGACAAATAATGATAAATGAGGAGAAATGTGGAGATCGTCCATGAAAGACTTTCACTATTCAGCCAAAGAGCTGGTAATTATTGATGAAAGGCCGTGTCATGTAGTGAGCATCCCCCTTGTGGGTGCCACACTCTTTGACAGAGTAATGATTTTCTGACTGAACGGACAGGAGCAGGCAAGCTGAGGTAGATTGTGCCTGTTGACTGTGCCTAATTGCGCCAATCAAATGTTGACAGAAACAGCCGTAAGAGAAAGTTGTTCAGCAGAACAATGCTCAGAAGTTTCTGTTTTTAACATCTGCCATTCCCTAGTTTCATTTACTGTGTGGTCTCAAGATGATACTTTCGCCTCGGGTGTTGGAGGTCGCGGGCTTGAATCCTACCAGAAGTGGGAGGGATTTTTTTTTCCTCGTGAATCCTCAAGAAATACTTTGGTTTCTAGGCAGTGGGACCAAGCGTCCATGTGCATTATCTCCCACGTTAAAAATCCCTTAGCTTTTGGACATTGTAGAAAAAAGAGTAGACCAGACGGCCCTTGTCTGGGCAATGTTCTTGGAACAGTCTATCGTAGAGATGGCGCATGCGCTTGGAGTGTCTAAGTGACTGCAGCAGCCTTTCTGACACATTAAAACGAGAAGATACGGGAATGTCCTGATTGCGGTGAAGCCATCTCCGAACAAACAGTTATATCTTCAACTCGCCGTCTTATCTGATACCATAGTTTTATAAGTCTGCTTGTCGGACCGTAGCTTCCTCTGCGTCGTATAGTATCACTGGTGCGTTACATTGCATTGGTGGGTGTGTACATGCGTGTAGATTGTCACTGCACTGGTGCGTGTGTACATGCGCGTAATTTGACATTGCATTGGTGTTTGTGTACTTGCATGTAGCTTATCGTCACATTGGTGCGTGTTTAGGTATACTCGTGTAGCTTGTTATTGCATTGGTGCGTGTGTGTGTGTGTCCTCGTAGCTTGTTATTGCTTTGGTGCGTGTGTGTGTCCGCGTAGCTTGTTATTGCATTGGTGCGCGCGTGTGTGTCCATGTAGCTTGTTATTGCATTGGTGCGTGTGTGTGTCCGCGTAGCTTGTTATTGCATTGGTGCGTGTGTGTGTCCAGAAACGACCGATAGTAAAAATAGACCATTGAAGGAAGGAATGTAACTCCCGTTATGTTTATGCTCAACCTGGGGTTGTGTCCCGTGCCGGATACGTTGAAATGAGAGAACCCTGTCGAAATTTGTAGAAATCATTATGCCCAGGTCTTGGACTCACGATCTTCGAGAAAATTCCCGCACCCACCCGGATCTTAGATGCTCGTATCTAAAGTAAGCTATCTCGGCAAGTTTTCCAGTTTATCATCTTTCAGTGAATGTGACAGTTTCATTTCACTCTTTTAGTGGATTGTATCACAGTGTTTCCTACACGGATACCACTCATTCCGACGGATTTCCCTTTTAACTTTAAGAGATTACAGTTTCCAGTGAGACCTGCCTTCTCGATCACGATCAGCAAGTCACAGGGGCAGTCTGTTAAGTACTGCGGAGTGGATTTGAGATCGCCACGTTTCTCCCACGGAAAACTTTATATGTGCTATTGTGTGCATGCTGGAACAACCAGGCACTCGGATATTGTGCATGCTGGAGCAATCAGGTGCCCGGCTGTTGTAACTGCTTGCACGTACAGTAATACTGTCTGTCAGTCAGTCATTTGCACGTCCCTTGCGGAACTTTGCCACCTAACAGCTCTCCTATAGGCCTCTCGGTTGTAAGCAAGATGCCCTGCTGCTGATGCGTCCATTCGCAAGATCATCAACGATGTCTTGCGGCCATCTTCGCCTTAGCCTTCATCTTTTTTTTTCCCTTTTTCCTGTTGTGTAAATACAGCCAGGCCCATAAATAAACTAATTCGCGTAATCAAATTATTTCATGTACTGTCTGAGCTTGCAGTAATTGATAAGAAATTAATGCTTTGATGGATAATAAGAGACAAATAATGATAAATGAGGAGAAATGTGGAGATCGTCCATGAAAGACTTTCACTTTTCAGCCAAAGAGCTTATAATTATTGATGAAAGGCCGTGTCATGTAGTGAGCATCCCCCTTGTGGGTCCCACACTCTTTGACAGAGTAATGATTTTCTGACTGAACGGACAGGAGCAGGCAAGCTGAGGTAGATTGTGCCTGTTGACTGTGCCTAATTGCGCCAATCAAATGTTGACAGAAACAGCCGTAAGAGAAAGTTGTTCAGCAGAACAATGCTCAGAAGTTTCTGTTTTTAACATCTGCCTTTCCCTAGTTTCATTTACTGTGTGGTCTCAAGATGATACTTTCGCCTCGGGTGTTGGAGGTCGCGGGCTTGAATCCTACCAGAAGTGGGAGGGATTTTTTTTTCCTCGTGAATCCTCAAGAAATACCTTGGTTTCTAGGCAGTGGGACCAAGCGTCCATGTGCATTATCTCCCACGTTAAAAATCCCTTAGCTTTTGGACATTGTAGAAAAAAGAGTAGACCAGACAGCCCATGTTCTTGGAACAGTCTATCGTAGAGATGGCGCATGCGCTTGGAGTGTCTAAGTGACTGCAGCAGCCTTTCCGACACATTAAAACGAGAAGATACGGGAATGTCCTGATTGCGGTGAAGCCATCTCCGAACAAACAGTTATATCTTCAACTCGCCGTCTTATCTGATACCATAGTTGTATAAGTCTGCTTGTCGGACCGTAGCTTCCTCTGCGTCGTATAGTATCACTGGTGCGTTACATTGCATTGGTGGGTGTGTACATGCATGTAGATTGTCACTGCACTGGTGCGTGTGTACATGCGCGTAATTTGACATTGCATTGGTGTTTGTGTACTTGCATGTAGCTTGTCGTCACAGTGGTGCGTGTTTAGGTATACTCGTGTAGCTTGTTATTGCATTGGTGCGTGTGTGTGTGTGTCCTCGTAGCTTGTTATTGCTTTGGTGCGTGTGTGTCCGCGTAGCTTGTTATTGCATTGGTGCGCGCGTGTGTGTCCATGTAGCTTGTTATTGCATTGGTGCGTGTGTGTGTGTCCATGTAGCTTGTTATTGCATTGGTGCGCGCGTGTGTGTCCATGTAGCTTGTTATTGCATTGGTGCGTGTGTGTGTCCACGTAGCTTGTTATTGCATTGGTGCGTGTGTGTGTCCATGTAGCTTGTTATTGCGTTGGTGCCTGTGTGTGTCCATGTAACTTGTTATTGCATTGGTGCCTGTGTGTGTGTGTGCGTCCGTGTAGCTTGTTATTGCATTGGTGCCTGTGTGTGTGTCCATGTAGCTTGTTATTGCGTTGGTGCCTGTGTGTGTCCATGTAACTTGTTATTGCATTGGTGCCTGTGTGTGTGTGTGTGCGTCCGTGTAGCTTGTTATTGCATTGGTGCCTGTGTGTGTGTGTGTGTCCATGTAGCTTGTTATTGCATTGGTACGTGTATGTGTGTCCGTGTAGCTTGTTATTGCTTTGGTGCGTGTGTGTGTCCGTCCGTGTAGCTTGTTATTGCATTGGTGCCTGTGTATGTGTGCGTCCATGTAGCTTGTTATTGCATTGGTGCCTCTGTGTGTGTGTGTCCATGTAGCTTGTTATTGCATTGGTGCCTCTGTGTGTGTGTGTCCATGTAACTTGTTATTGCTTTGGTGCGTGTGTGTGTCCGTCCGTGTAGTTTGTTATTGCTTTGGTGCGTGTGTGTGTGTGTCCGTCCGTGTAGCTTGTTCTTGCATTGGTGCCTGTGTGTGTGTGCGTCCATGTAGCTTGTTATTGCATTGGTGCGTGTGTGTGTGTCCGTGTAGCTTCTTATTGCATTGGTGTGTGTGTCCGTGTAGCATGTTATTGCATTGGTGTGTGTGTATGTGCGCGTAGCCTGTCATTGCTCTGGTAAGTGGACGTACAACTATATCAGGCTGGCAAAACCTATGGGCGCTCAGTTAGTCCGCCTTTGAAAATAAAGTTCGTTCGGCTGTCCTTTAATGAGTTCTCCTCATATTTACTACATCCACAGCGCGCGCCATAAATTTTATTCTCTCATTTTATTCTAATATTCCAGCCGGTCTTATTTCTCTCATCGCTGCCTTGGACCCTTCCACCGCTCACCAAGGAGTCAAAACCGCCGTATTTTGGGAACCACTGTGTTAGATAAAACGAGATTATGTCATACATGACAGAATTTGTAATGAAACTCTTTCAGGTTGCGTGTTTTTTGCTCATCTAGAAACTTCCAAGATTTTTTTTTTATTTAATGCTGTTCTCCTGGGAGTAGAGGATGGTGAAATTTAATTAGCAAAAGTAATTCATTGAAATAAAAATCGGGTTATATTTTTTACATTTATGTTAAAAACAGTGAAGGTATGGCGTTAACCAGGAGTATCATTGAAATACATTCTCTCTCTGTCTCTGTCTGTCTATCTGTCTTTCTGTCTGTCTGTCTGTCTGTCTCTCTCACTCTCACTCTCACTCTCATACACGAGAGATGCAATTAATAGTTCTTGCTTTGAGTTATTTCCAAACGTTAAAGGAATAATACAGATTAAAGCACGGAATGAATGAGGCAGACAGACAAAGAGAAAGTGAGAAACCCAGAGACAGAACAAAGAAAGAGAGAAAAATAGAGAGACACAGGAGAAAGAGATAAAGAAAGAGAAAAAACGCAGAGAGAGAGAGAGAGACACACACATACACAAAGAGAAAAAAACAGAGACAGAAAGAAACAGACAAGAAAAAACAAAAACAGAGCAAGAGATAAAGAGAGAAAGCCTGAAACAGAGATACAAAGAGAAAAAAAGACGATGAGATCTTAAGGGAAAGAGAGACACAAAGACCGAGAGAGAAGAGCCAGATACAAAGAGAGGCAAAGAGGATGACAATGAGAACTTCAACGCTTAAAATAAACAACAACAACAACAAATATAGAGAGAGTGGGATGTTCAAAAGAGTACAAAAGAGTGTTATGCGAGAAATCAGAAGAAAAAAGTTGCTAGATTAAAGCGTGTTAACAGGATCATCATCATCATCATCACCTTTCACTCCCTTGAGAGCAAATGTCACGTATAAAGGATCTCCAATCATCCCTGTTCTTGGAATTATTCTGCTTCCTTCCATGTGTATCCCTTATCTCTGAGCTCTGTCATCATTTCTTTTCTCCAAATAAGTCTAGGTCTTCTTCGTTTTCTCATTCCTTGAGGATTCCATTTCCTTGCCTGTCTTGCTATTCTAGTGTCGGGTTTTCTCAGAGTGTGGACAATCCGCCTCCATTTCCTAGACATGATTTCTAGGTTCATAGGTTCTTGTCCTGCCCTTTCACAAACCTCCTCGGTCCTGATCTTGTCCTGCCATGTAATGTTTAAAATCCTCCTCAAGCAGTAGTTCATGAATGTTTTTATCCTCTGTTCTATTGTCTTGGTCATAACCCATGTCTCTGAACCATATAGTAGGACAGTCTTTACGTTTGTATTGAAAATCCTAGGTTTGACTCTTGTTTTGATGTTCTTAGATGACCATATTTTGTGTAAAATATGGCTATACGGATATACACTTGTAAAATATGATACAAAAATGTATTTAAGAAATCATTGATGTCCCACTAACCCACTTCATGTGTCTCACAACAGGAGTCCTCCACACCCTCTGATAAGCGTCCTCACGAACAGGCCTGACTCATCTGCTGTCATTATGGAGGAAGCCATGACTCTCTTTGAGCATCAAGATAAAAGGTAAATTATTTATCTGCTTGGTCATGATATACGCCTCGTATTACGTCACACTATTTACGTGTAGCTGTTTCTAGTCGGTAATTTCCCACTCTAGTTCCGTCACAACCTTTTCTGTGACAAACGCAGGCACCGTCACTGCTAGTCAGACACGGTAACTGATGGATTACGTATAGAATGATGAAATATTTCATTGGTTAGACCTAATTATAGAAGGGTGACATTTTGCATAGTCAGAACTATTATAGAAGGCTGACGCATTTCATTAGTCAGAAATAATGTAGAGGAGTGAAACATTTCACTAGTCAGAACTAATATAGAGGAGTGAAACATTTCACTAGTCAGAACTAATATAGAAGAGTGAAAATTCCACTAATCAGAACTAATATAGAAGAGTGAAACATTTCACTAGTCAGAACTAATATAAAAGAGTAAAACATTTCACTAATCAGAACTAATATAGAAGAGTGAAACATTTCACTAGTCAGAACTAATATAGAAGAGTGAAACATTTCACTAGTCAGAACTAATATAGAATAGTGAAACATTTCACTAATCAGAACTAATATAGAAGAGTGAAACATTTCACATGCCAGAACTAATATAGAATAGTGAAACATTTCACTAGTCAGAACTAATATAGAAGAGTGAAACATTTCGCTAGGCAGAACTAATATAGAAGAGTGAAACATTTCGTTAGGCAGAACTAATATAGAAGAGTGAAACATTTCACATGCCAGAACTAATATAGAAGAGTGAAACATTTCACATGCCAGAACTAATATAGAAGAATGAAACATTTCACATGCCAGAACTAATATAGAAGAGTGAAACATTTCACATGCCAGAACTAATATAGAAGAGTGAAACATTTCACTAGTCGTAACTAATATAGAAGAGTGAAATATTTCACATGCCAGAACTAATATAGAAGAGTGAAACATTTCACATGCCAGAACTAATATAGAAGAGTGAAACATTTCACATGCCAGAACTAATATAGAAGAGTGAAACATTTCACTAGTCGTAACTAATATAGAACGCTGAAACATGTCACCAGTCAGAACTAATATAGAAGGCTGAAACATGTCACCAGTCAGAACTAATATAGAAGGCTGAAACATTTCACCAGTCAAAATTAATATAGAACAGCGAATCCTTTCTTCGGTCAGAACTAATATAGAAGGCTGAAACATTTCGCTAGTCAGAACTAATACAGAACGCTGAAATATGTCACCAGTCAGAACTAATATAGAAGAGTGAAACATTTTACAGTCAGAACCAATATAGAAGAGGGAATCTTTTCATCGGTCAGAACCAATATAGAAGGCTGAAACATTTCTCTAGTCAGAACTAATACAGAACGCTGAAACATTTTACCAGTCAGAAGAAGAGTGAATGCTTTCACCGGTTAGAACTAACATAAGAGACTGAAACATTTCACTAGTCAGAACTGAAACATTTCATAGGAGACAAACATTCCACTAGTCGGAACTAGTATAGAGATATCGAACTTTACATGAAGCGTTGATGATGAAAGAAGGACAAATTAAACAGGAACGCGGCTGGAAAACGCAGCTTAATTGAAGTAAAACATAAACATGGAAAATGGCGACCGGCCAGCATGTAGAAGGGAGGGAGAGAAGGAGAGAGAGAGGGGGGAGAGAGAGACAGAGAGTTGTGGGAAAGTTTTGATGTAGCCAATAAATAATGTAAAAAATACCGCAGTGATAAAACAGACAGGGGAAAAAAGTGCAACCGTTGGAAGGAGAAGGCGTGGTACTCTTTAACCACTGTCTAGTCTTCTCTTCATTCATTCATCACCATTTAATTCTTTGTGTATGTGTGTGCGCGCGCGCTCACCTTTTTAAAGCTGAATTTATACAAGCAGTATTCCTCGGTGTATAAAAATGTGACTCATTCACAATCCTTGCAGAAACAAACAGCCATGTAAATGAAAAACAAAGACCCAGTTAAAACTCGCAGATTTTTTTTAAAAGATTTGTATAGAATAGCTTCACAACAGTTAGTTGTTTTCTAGTCTTCAGTGTCAAGGTTCCATGCTTGTGGTTAAAACAGTGGTTCCCAACTGGTCGTCCGTGGGGATCCGAGAGAAAAATTCAAGGTTTTTCTTTTCTTATTTTCACTGTGACATATTTAATAGCCGATGTTTCAGCGAGTCCCGTGTGGAGGAACGAACCTTTGACGTTTAAAACGAGGGAATATTGAACCAGATGTGGAAGCTATTGTTCGGAATAAAAAAGAGAGGAATGATTTCTCCCAAGACACTTAAGTTGGTTAGCTGTCACACATTTCATATTCCGTGTTCATTTGTCAGAACAAGTAGGAATGTTTATTACTGTCTATTTTTTTCCTTAACTATATTATTGTCATTTTGGAAATTCACCAAGTTTGTACTGTTTGTTATTTTTAGCATAATGTAGCGTTCACTCATTTTTCTGAAAAAAAAATCTTTTGGATTTAAAGCACATACCACCATACAGTTATGAAACTTTTCCAAAGTTTGGGGATCCGTGGTCTGGAATTTGAAACAGCATGGGGGTCCACGGACTTTTGACAATTGGGATCCACTGGATTTCCTAGTTGGTTGATAGGTTTTCATTTTGTAAGCTTCGGTTCATCGCTTGCCTGTCTGGCCGTACCTGTGAACGTTTACTTGTAAATTTGAGCAGCATTTGGCCGAGAAATGCAGGTAACTCTGCCAGCGCGGGAGAGATGTCTGGTAATCTTGTTATTGTTTGTGTGTGTTAACTAAAATCTGTTATTTGTGGATGTTTGTGAAGACATTGTTTATCTTTTTGCACGTGTGCTATTTTTTTCCATCATTCTGAGTGTATTTATAATTCCGCGTCTATGTTTCTGTCTTTTTATCTGCCTGTCAGTCCGACTAATTGTCCGTCCATCCATCCATCCATCCATCCATCCATCCATCCATCGGATGCCGTCTTTACAAGCATTTTCTATCATGCTGCTAAATTTTATGTGTTTCTTGGCATTTCCTATCACATTGTGTCCTCTTTTGGTTTTTTATATTTTTTTTGGCTGTGCCACTTTGGCAGCCCGTTAACATATTTTTATGTCTCATGGACTCATTATCGTTCTGTCTCCAGTAAGTATAAGATTCTTCAACTTGTTTCTTCTTCTCTTATGGAAGTGTTCAAAGAATTTGATTACCTCTGTTTCTTATGGTTGCTGTTTGTAAACTTTGATTACGTCTTACAGTTGTTCATTCATGCATTCATAAGCATGTCCCTTTGCGGAATTTTGCCTCCCTGAAACCTCTCTTGAAGGGCTGTCTGTTGTAAGCAAGATGCCCCGCTGCTGATGTATCCATTCACAGATCATCAACACTGTTTTCTTGCCGTCATCGCCTTGGTCTTTATCTCTTTCCTTTTCCATTTTGTACTCTTCCAAGATTGTCTCCTCCAAACTCTGATGACTTTAACATGTGCGAAATACTTTGGTTTTCTCTCTTTAATCTTCTTTACTAACGAACCTTCTTCAGTATTGAATTCTTGTAGTAAAGATACCCTTGTTTATGTCCGGGATATTATTTGAATGACTCTTCTATAGCATTTACATTCAGAGACACTGATGTGTTTCTCAGCTGTTCTGTTAAGAGTCCAGGTCTCACAGGCATATGTTGCGATGGGAACAAATCTATGTCCTTAAAAATCTAATTTTTGTGGTTCTGTCTGTCCCCACCCCACAGCGACAGATGTCCTCCTTTTAATCTCCCTCGTTGTAATCTCCAGTAATTGGTTGTAGTTTCCAAAATTTGATTGCCTGTTCTTTATAGCTGTAGTTTGTTGTCATGTTCAGCGACTTTCGTGAACACTTGTTCATTTCTTTTCCAATCCGACCAGAGTATACGTTATGTATATATCCGAAACAAAATCTTGGTTGCTTCAAATTTATGTTTCATCTGTTCGTTTATTTCCTTAGTCTCACAAGCAAGAACGCTACTGGTTCTTTTTGTCGCTGTAACAGTTTATTTTTATTCCCTCACTCTTCTTCTTCTTCTTCTTTTTCTTCTTCTTCTTTTTCTTCTTCTTCTCTGCAGCCGATGCCACGAGGATGTTTAGGCACAGCAACGTGTCGGATTGGAATCGGGGTATGGCAGATATTTTCTTCATTCCCTGATTGAAACTAAAATGTAGAGGGTGTGAAAAAGATCTATGGCGATTCCTGCTCCATGAGCCAGACTAGGCCTGTTATTCAGCAGAAAGGTGGGGGCAGGGTCTTGGTCAGCAATAGTTCGCCAGAACTGACGCTACGTGTCAGCTATGGGTCGCTGTCTGCCAAACCAGTCATAGACCTGCGTGACCCGTGGGGTCTTGGCCACATGAACTTCCTCATAGTTGTCATGAATAAAGAGGTTTTGGAGGCTAATTCAGACCATCGGCTTCACCGAAGCAGCTTTTCAGCACATGAATAATTTATTGTTTAAGAATAAAAACAAAATCTACTGTCTCATGACAAATGAGGTCCCAGAAAAAAAGTAGTATATAGACAGTAAGACACATGAGGCGCCTCGAAAAAGTAATATATAGACAGGAAGACACATGAGGCGCCTGGTAAAAGTAGTATATAGACAGGAAGAGACAAAGTTAGAGATGAGGCACATGAAAAATGTAGTATATAGACAGAAAGATACATGAGGCGCCTGGAAAAAGTAGTATATAGACAGAAAGACACATGAGGCGCCTGGAAAAAGTAGTATATAGACAGGAAGAGACAAAGTTAGAGATGAGGCACATGAAAAATGTAGTATATAGACAGAAAGAGACAAGGTTAGGTATGAGGCGACTGGAAAAGGTAGTATATAGATAGGAAGAGACAAGGTTAGACATGAGGCGCATGTGAAAAGTACTATATAGATAGGAAGAGACAATTATAGATATGAGACGCCTGTAAAAAGTACT
Organism: Achatina immaculata; assembly: GCA_009760885.1. NCBI lineage: Eukaryota > Metazoa > Mollusca > Gastropoda > Stylommatophora > Achatinidae > Lissachatina > Lissachatina immaculata. The sequence continues at coordinate 25,153,719 of CM019691.1, read as the reverse complement.
AGATAGATAGAAAGAGACAATGTTAGATATGAGGCGCCTGTAAAAAGTACTATATAGATAGAAAGAAACAATGTTAGATATGAGGCGCCTGTGAAAAGTACTATATAGATAGAAAGAAACAATGTTAGATATGAGGCACCTGGAAAAAGTAGTATATAGATAGAAAGGAACAATGATAGATATGAGGCGCCTGTAAAAAGTACTATATAGATAGAAAGAAACAATGTTAGATATGAGGCACCTGGAAAAAGTAGTATATAGATAGGAAGAGACAATGATAGATATGAGGCGCCTGTAAAAAAAAATTATATAGATAGGTAGAGATAATGTTAGATATAAGGCTCCTGTAAAAAGTAGTATATAGACAGGAAGAGACAAGATTTATGCGGCTGGAAAAAGTAGCATATAGACAGGAAGAGACAAGATCAGAAATGAAGACGTGTGGTTCATCATAAGCAGTGTTATAGAAAAATAAAGAATGAACTGGTGTGCAGGAGGAGACTGAATTCTATTTATCCTTTAGCAAAGAACATACCCCTTTCCTTTAAAGCCAAGGAACCAGACAAAGAGGATGACCCAGAAAGAGAAAAATTGATGAGAGATTCTCAGACGGACCATCAAGCCGTACCACATGCTCATGATCTACTCACTGATAATAAAACGACGTGTGGCATGATACAGTTCACGGCAGTTAAGAAGAAGAAGTTGTAATGAAAATCATCGCCCCCTATTTTTGCAGACCCTTCCATCTCTTCTGAGTTGCTCATGACGGCGGGAAAAGATCCATATGTTGGAAAAGGAATAGGGTAACTGGAGACGCTAGAAAATAGACAAGAAGAAGCTGCCATCAATAACAAATTTCCTCTCTTCTCCACGTGAGAATAAGCTGTTAGTGTTAGTTTTCGAAAGTTCATTGAGAAAAAGTTTAGGTTATTTTTAGAAGAGATTTGTGCCTGAATGAACGTGTGGTCTCGGTAAGCAGATGTCACTGCAGTGTAAAAAGTGACGGCCATTTAGTGACAGTACTGCCTGATCATATGCGGTATCTTGCACGCTGGTTCGCAAAGATTTTTTTAGAACTGACGGTACATCATCATCATCATCATTATCATCATCATAATCATCATGTGCTGTGCCGACTGGCGTTGGCTATTATGCTTCTCCAGAGTACACGATCCTTCATGCAAACCATCAGCTCAGTTGGTGATCTCCTCTCACACCATTTTGCCAGACTGTCCAGTATCATTTCTCTTGGTCTTCCCCTGGCTCTTCTTCCCTATATTTTTCCTGTTATTATAATATTTTCAATGCCTCCTCCTCTCACTGGTTGTCATGTGAAAGTACATTGTCTCTCTCATATGTTTTTAACAAATTTTTTTTCTATCTCCAACTCTTTTCAAACATTCTTCATTAGTTATTTTTGCTGTCCAGGGAATTCGCAACATTCTTCTAATAAACCACATTTCTGCTGCTTCCAATGATTTTTGTGTAGACCTGCCTATTGTCCATAATTCACTTCCATATAACAAGATAGGTTCAATGTACTCGTAGCATTTTAGGACTCGTTTTTCTAACATTCATTGATAAGGATGTGTTGGATAATATGTTTCTCATTCTCTGAAATGCAGTCTTTGCTTGGCCTATTCTGTTATAACAGTACATAAGGTATTAGAACACACACACATGGGCAGCATACTTGTCTGACCCAGTGACATCATACTTGTCTGACCCAGTGACATCATACTTGTCTGACCCAGTGACATCATACTTGTCTGACCCAGTGACAGGGCCAGTGACAGAAGGGAGTCCAAGTGGTGCATCTCTCGGAGTCCGGGATGGCGCCATTTGTTTTAAGGGATGGAGGGGAGGGGGGGGGGGAACATTCCATGTTTTAAGTTGGGGGAGGGAGTGGGGCAATGTGGATGAAAACATAATGGCTAATCAGTAGAGTAAGGAGGGGTGGGGTGGGAAAGACATGTGTCTGTACATTGCTTTAAACTCTTATTGCAGGCGCTGAATGTAAGTGATTTTGTATTACTCTCCTACGGTGCAGCGATCATGGGAGAGTAACTTTGTTACATGTATGTAATTTCGCACTGAGTGTGTGGGTATTTAAACGTAACGTGTCGTCATACCAGGTTTATTATTTCAGGTATTTCAGTTTTGATCATGTTTGTTACATGAACACTATATTTGTAATATTTGATGTAGAAAGTCTGGAACTTGCAGAAAGTCGTAAGATAGCGGGTGCAGAATATCAGATGAGCATCCGTGCCCAATTCTTCACCTTTGGAAATGAAGTTCATTGGGTCAGTCAGTCAGTCAGTCAGTCAATCAATCAATCAATCAGTTAGTCTCTCGATAGAAATGTGGGTCTAGAAATTGTCTGAAACCTCGTCCCAGTCAAAGAAATCAGTTGGGCAAACTTTTTCTGGCATCGACAGTTTTCAGTTCTGTAGCGGGAATAGGTCAGCGGTTTTCAAACTTACGAGGATATATACCTGAAGTTTCTACAGTCTATCATTGTGCCGCTGACCACCATTTGGTAACTGCTAATACAGATGGGGTGTGTTTAAAAACATTTAAAATGTTTAGGGTTCAGATTGTTACGGCCATATCTACTTTATATTCACTGCAAAGACAGTCCTGTGTGTACAGCTTTCTTCAGTGTTTCTCGTCTTCCTGGAAGTCATTCTGTTTCAGAGACAGTTTTCCAGACTCCACCAAAATGCAGTATAAAATTAAATGGAGCTATTCTAAAGCAGGTGCAGAAATTCAAATACCTTGGAGCTTTAATAACTTCAGATGGGAAATGCAGAACAGAAATTAGGAACAGAATAGGCCAAGCAAAGACTGCATTTCAGAGAATGAGAAACATATTATCCAACACATCCTTATCAATGAATGAGTACTAAAATGCTATATTGAACCTATCTTGTTATATGGAAGTGAATCATGGACAATAGGCAGGTCTGCACAAAAATCATTGGAAGCAGCAGAAATGTGGTTTATTAGAAGAATGTTGCGAATCCTCTGGACAGCAAAAATAACTAATAGAAAATGTCTGAGAAGGACTGGAGATTCAAAATGTTTTGTCAAAAAATATGAAAGAGACAATGTACTTTCATCGAAAACGCAATGAGAAGAGGGGTCGTTGAAAATATTATAACAACAGGAAAAATTTAGGGAAGAGCCAGGGGAAGACCAAGAGAAATGATACTGGACAGTCTGACGAGTTGGTATGAGAGGAGATCACCAGCTGAGCTAATGGCCCACATGAAGGATAGAGTACTCTGGAGAAGCATAATAGCCAGAGCCAGTCGACATGGCACATGATGATGATGATGATGTATTTTAAAAAAAAGAACTCTGTACTTTTTATCTGTTAGAATTAACGCGGTTTAAGTTCTGGCGAAATCTCATCTTTGGGGTTCAGATTGTTACCCCCATATCTACTTTATATTAATTGCAAAGACAGTCCTGTGTTGTACAACTTTCCTCAGTCTGCCTCGTCTTGCTGGAAGTCATTCCGTTTCAGAAACAAGTTTTCTGTGTCTTTTTGACATTATCGTAATTGGTTTACTGATGGGTCAGAGCAGCCGAGGTCTCGAAACCACTTTCTTCAAAAGCAAAAGGAAGTCTTTGCCACTGCACTTATTCCCGTAATCTTTGCTAACATGATATTATATTACATTATATGACGTCGTGGTGGCACCATCTAGAGCGGTGGTTCTCAGTTTACAATTTTGAATCTAGAAAATGACAATGTACTTTAGAAAAAAAAATAGACAGCAATTAACATTTCTCCTTGTTCTGACAAATGAAAAGAATATGCAATATGTGACAGCAAAGCTACTTAAATATGCTGAGAGAAATCGTGCCCCTATGTTTTTTTTTTAATTTCCGAACAGTCGCTTCCATTCATTCATTTGCATGTCCCTTGCGGAACTTTGCCTCCCAAACAGCACTCCTGTAGGCCTCTCGGTTGTGAGCAAGATGGCCTGCTGCTGTTGCATCCATTTCCAGATCGTCAACGATGTCTTGCAGCCATCTTCGTCTTGGTCTTCCTCTTTTTCTTTTTCCCATTATGTATCCTTCCAATACGGTCTTCTCTAAATTATCATGACGTTTAATGTGTCCAAAATATTTCAGTTTTCTCTCTTTAATCCTCTTCACTAGCCAGCCTTCTTCAATATTAAGCTCTTGTAGTATGGATATATTTGTTCTTTTTTGTGTCCACGATATTTGGAGAACTCTTCTATAGCATTTACATTCAAAGGCATTTATGTGTTTCTCAGCTGTTTTGTTAAGTGTCCAGGTCTCACAGGCATATGTTGCTATGGGAAAGATGCATGCCCTTAAAAATCTTATTTTTGTGGTTCTGTCTGCTCCTCTCCACAGTTATAAGGTCGCTTCCATATCTGGTTCAATATTTCCTATTTTTAATCTCAAAACTGGATCAACATCAAGCCGATTACTGTGCTTGCTCTTCGTGTGAGAATATGTCGAAATCGTTTGTTCTCAAAGGTATGTGGAGGAAATTATAATGTTTCAACATTTTCTCATCACCCTTCTTATAATCATAAATCTGTAAAATCGTGGGCATCAGAAATATATATGGGGCAAAAGTGTATTCCTTCCACACAGGAATCGCCGAAACATCGGTTGTTAAACATTTAACCCTGAAATAAACAAAGGATTTTGGGTTTTTGTCACGGACCCCCCACGGCAGGTTTGGCGGACTCCCGGGGCTTCGCTGACCACCATTTGGGAACCACTGATCTAGGGGATATAGCGTTAAATAAAAACCCGGCAAAATCTGCAGAAATGTTAGCGTTAAATAAAAACCCGGCAAAATCTGCAGAAATGTTAACACTTTAAAGATCAAGGACGCATCCAGGAAGATAATACCTAGAGAAAGCTTGTAATATCTGAGAAGCCAGGAATAAAGAGGTGTATGCCAGCCCGAGAAAAAAACTGATGCGACGTTAGAGCACGTTTGAAATGTCGTGCCAAGGACGCCTATAGCAAGCCCAAACAATCTGAACTAAAAACAGCATGAGAGGAGGAATATCAAAGTGTCTCTCACCTGCTGATCTATTCTTATGAAGCAGTTGTTGAGGTGTAGGTAGACTTTCTGTCAAGTTTCAAGGGACATAACCATCGTGAGTGACTCAATCGGTAACCCTATGTTACAAGGGGCCGGGTGTCAACTATGTGAGCGACCAGCGGGCCACATTCGTATCTGTAACTATTTAGTCAGCGTAATACCACTAATAATATATTATAAAACTGTGGATAATATTTATTTCACTTCATTCATTCATTCCTTTGCATGTCCCTTGCGGAACTTTGCCTCCCAAACAGCACTCCTGTAGGCCTCTCGGTTGTGAGCAAGATGGCCTGCTGCTGCTGCATCCATTTCCAGATCATCAACGATGTCTTGCAGCCATCTTCGTTTCGGTCTTCCTCTTTTTCTTTTTCCCATTATGTATCCTTCCAATACGGTCTTCTCTAAATTATCATGACGTTTAATGTGTCCAAAATATTTAAGTTTTCTCTCTTTAATCCTCTTTACTAGCCAGCCTTCTTCAATATTAAGCTCTTGTAGTATAGATATATTTGTTCTTTTTTGTGTCCACGATATTTGGAGAACTCTTCTATAGCATTTACATTCAAAGGCATTTATGTGCTTTTCAGCTGTTTTGTTAAGTGTCCAGGTCTCACAGGCATATGTTGCGATGGGAAAGATGCATGCCCTTAAAAATCTTATTTTTGTGGTTCTGTCTGCTCCTCTCCACAGATTCTTTATTTGTTTTACTTTCTGAAGAGCAATAGATGTCCTCCTTTTAATTTCCCTCATTGTATCTCCATTATTAGTTAGTAGTGATCCAAGATATTCAAAACTCTCCACTTCTTCCAGTTTTTCCTCATTGATACATATTTCAGTTGCCTTGTTTGTTTTGTCAGTTGTCATCACTTTAGTTTTCTTTGCATTAAGATAGAGGTTCTGCTCTTCGCTGTTCTGCGGACTGACATAATTAGTTTTTCCATTCCTTCTTGTGTTGTGGACAGCAATACTGTGTCATCAGCATATCTAATCTCTGGTATTTCATAACCTCCAACTGTTATGGCATCGTAATATTCTTTGTCTACATCTTCTCTAACATTCCTCATTATATTTTCAGTATACAAGTTAAATAAGTAGGGTGACAATATGCACCCCTGACGGACCCCTTGTTTTATGTCAAACCAACTTGATGTTTCACCATTTACTCTTACTGCTGCTTGTTGGTCTGAATACAGCAGTGATGTTAATTGTATCAAATGTGTTGGAAATCCCATTTTTTCCATTATTTCCCAAAGTTTCTGGTGTTGTACACAATCAAATGCCTTTGAGTAGTCTATAAAGGATAAATATAGATTCACATTAAACTCCCTGCATTTCTCTATTATTAATCTTAGATTGAATATATGATCTCTTGATCCTCTTCCTTGCCTGAAGCCAGCTTGGACCATATTGACTTCTTCTTCTATTTTCTTTCGAAGTCTACCCATTATGATTTTTAACAGAATTTTACTGGCATGACTAATCAGGGCAACAGTTCTGTAGTTGGTGCATAATTTCAGGTTACCCTTTTTTGGCAGTGGTATGAATACAGTTCTTTTCCATTCTTTTGGCCAAATACCTGAATGCCATATCTTTTTACATAGTGCATGATAGATTGTTGCACACTCCTTTCCTCCTGCTTTAATAAATTCAGTGGTTATCTCATCACATCCTGGTGATTTACCATTTTTCAGACTCTTTATTGCCCATAAAACTTCTTCCATTGTCGGCTCGGGTTCTTTCTCCTCCAATAATAATTCACACTGTTGATTTCTGCTTCCACAGTCGGTTGTTTCATACATTCTTTGCAATATTCCTTCCATCTTTCCAGAATTTCCTCTGTCTCTGTCAGGGTATTCCCCATCTCATCACAAATTACATTTAGCTTAGGTGTGACATTTCTCGTCAATGTCTTCATTTCTTTAAACATTTCACTATCTCTTCCACACCTCTGATGTTCTTCTATTCTTTCACAACAATCTTGTATGTATTGTTTTTTGTCTTTTCTTATGTTTCTTCGTACTTCTTTTGTTAAAGTTTTATATTTATCTTTGTTGTTGTTTGTCACTCTCCATTGCGTCTTCATTTCTCTACATTGTTTTATCAGTTCTAGTGTACCTGCTGTGATCCATCTATTCTTTTGTGTTTTCTTTACTGGAACCATGTCTTTAGCTGTTGTTACTAAGATATCTTTGGCCTGCGTAGCCAATTCATCTGGTGTCATCTCTTCCTGTACAGCCATCAGGATTTCGAAACGGTTCTTCACTTCTATACCGTATTGTTCTGGTATATTTGTAAGGTCAAAGCGGAGTGGTCTTGATCCCATAACTATCTTTTTTATCTTTATCTTCATGTCTGCTATTAATAACTCATGGTCCGTGTCACAATAAGCACCTGGTAAAGTTTTTGCTGATGTTATGCTTGACCTCCACCTTCTCTGCACTAAAATGTAATCTATTTGATTCCTGGTTTTCCCATCAGGTGATGTCCATGTGTAAAGTCTTCTTGGATGTTGTTTAAAAAGTGTGTTAGCGATCATTAGCTCATTTTCCATACAAAACGCCATTAGATTGTCACCTGCCTCATTTCTGTGTCCTATGCTAAATTTCCCTACAACATGTCCTTCATCTTCTGCTCTTTCTGTACCAATTTTTGCATTAAAATCACCCATTATAAATACAATATCATTTTTCCGTACCTGGTCCATTGTCGTCTGCAGTGTGTTATAAAAATGTTCTACTTCATCTTCTTCTGCTGCTGATGTAGGTGCATATACCTGGATGACTGTTACATTTCTAGGAATGCCCTTAAGTCTGATTGTTAGGATTCTATCACTTACTGGATTGTAGCCTAGTAATGCTTTTGATGTTGATTTGTCCAAATAAAAAGCCACTCCATTCTTTCCTCCTACTTCTCCGCCAGAATATATAAATATATTATCATTCTCGCTCTTAAAGTGTCCTGATCCTTTCCATCGATGTTCGCAGATTCCCAAAATGTGTATCCGCGTTCTTTTCATCTCGTCACTTATTACTTGATATTTTCCCTCATACATACTTCTTACATTCCATGTTCCTACTCTTATTTTTCTTTTTAGTTTGATACAGGGGTTTTCCTTGGTAACACCGTCAGGATTTTGTCCGTCATCACAATTACTAGTACCGACCTCTGCCTCACACTCTTCCCCAGTGTGAAAATTAGATCTATCTGGCCTGGGGGACTCACCACCAGATCTTTTTCCTATTTGACTTTCCATGATTGCTGCTTGGGTTTCTTGGTATGTTTCCAGAAGGTAGTTTACCATTGCTTTCCTTCCGGGCAGTGACTGTACTAGTCAGTGATCGTAGCCATTGTCCCTACATTGAGATCATCTGCCTACCATCATAGAATGGTGACCATAACCAACATTATCTGTCAGCTGCTCTCCCATTCCATCCACCATTATTTCACTTACGTAATATTATATTACGTAATATAAAATTAGGACACAAAAACCCCAAATATATACGTACTAAAAAAAAAAAAAAAAGTAAAGATAGTCCCATAGCAAATGCCGTAGGGGGTGAAGCGTTAGAGACCTCATTATGCTGGGTCATCAGCGTATGAGGTAGGGTGACCAGTTCCTTTCCTCGCTGCCTTTACTTCCCAGATTTTCTCTGGTACCCATTTTACGAGGCTGGGTCGACCTCGGGGCCGTATTGGTCGGAAAAAAAATCCCGCTCAGCTGGGGATTCGAACCCTCGACCATATATACGTACTACAAGAACTTAATATTGAAGAAGGCTGGCTAGTAAAGAGGATTAAGCAGAGAAAACTTAAATATTTTGGACACATTAAACGTCATGAGAATTTAGAGAAGACCGCCTTGGAAGGGTACATAATTGGAAAAAAGAAAGAGAAGAAGACCAAGGCGAAGATGGCTGCAAGACATCGTTGATGATCTGCAAATGGATGCATCAGCAGCAGGCCATCTTGCTCACAACCGAGAGGCCTACAGGAGGCAAAGTTAGGGAGGCAAAGTTCCGGAAGGGTCATGCAAACGACTGACTGAATATTACGTAATAATGACATCATATTTAGTTTGGTACGGTCCGCGGGCGACAGGTTTCCGACCCCCTGTTCTGATATACCCTTCAGTGAAGAATCAGTGCACACGATGACTATACGCTGACTTATAAGCCAAGGAGGGCCTCAACAGTATGCAGGTACTCCATGGCGGCTATGAGAACATTTATTAATGCAATTTTATCTCTGCACTGTGTGGCAGGTATCATATATTTCGCTTAATTAGATCATTTGAAAATATGAGAACAGTTTTATTCATGAACTGATCACACACAGTTGTAAGGTCTCGGCTACCACCTTATTTGTATAAAAACACACAGTTATAAGGTCTCGGCTACCACCTTATTTGTATAAAAACACACAGTTATAAGGTCTCGGCTACCACCTTATTCGTATAAAAATACACAGTTGTAATAAAGTACGATCCTCTGCGATTCCATCTTCTGCTCTTCTGTGTGTAGATTTTAAACTGTAGATGCATTGCTATTCATCTCCCTAAATTTCCACTATTGTCCACTGGAATAATGTTCTTTCTGTTTACAATATGTCAAGTGTTGACTTTATCAATTACTGGTAATATTTTATCTCACTTAATCTACGACTATTCTACGTTGTTTTGCGTCTGTTTTGTTATTCACTTCACAGACTTACTTGCTACCAGGTTCATTCTCTCTCAATGGAAATAGTAATACAGAAGCAGCAACTTTACAGTTGAAATTACTTTAATGATGCATGGGGTGACGTTGAGTCGATGAGCGATATGACGAGAACGACAAAGGCATCAACAAAATCCATGGACACAAGACTGGACATCTCCACGATATATGTTCCCGACAGACTACTAACGCCATCAGAGCATCTTAATACACTCTATTCTACATCTGTTTCACTAAACATTTCTAACAGACTAAGTTACGTCTATCTCAGACGATACACAAACACAACTGTCCCTCAGTCATATGATTTCTCTCTCACCTGACCTTTTTCCTGGCATACTTTAACCGTGACCCTCGTGCAACCCGAGACAAAGCAGATGGACTCTACTCACAAATAGCTGATTACTTTAAAAGATAACTCATTTTATATTAATTTTTACAATTCTTAGATGAGTTATCTATCTTACATCCTAACATTCAGTATACTGCTATAGTAAGGTCTCGGCTACCACCTTATTCGTATAAAAACAACAGTTGTAAGGTCTCAGCTACCACCTTATTCGTATAAAAACATACAGTTATAAGGTCGTGACTACCACCTTATTCATATAAAAACAAACGTAAGGTCTCGGCTGCAACCTTATTCATACAAAAACACACAGGACGAAGAAAATAAGAGAAAATCTCGGTTTACATGTCTGATTTATATAAGACAAAAATGAAAGGAAAAGTCGGCCATACCGTTACATCGAAGCTGTTAATAAAGGAATTAAAATTTGAAGGTTGCCTTGTGATTCGTAAAAAGGTCATGCAGTCAGCAGACTGGAGATTCTTTCGCAGCCAGTCTTTCCTGCGGAGACTCTACAAGACGATGTGACCTGTTTTACCTTGGTAAACATTTCTGAACAGTGAAGAAACAAAGACGCTGACCATAACAAAAATTGGAATCGAAAACTGAGGTCATAATTACGAGTGATTCACTGTGCATATTATCACAAAATAGTCTTGGAACAACTAAAATTGGCAAGAGAAATAATGATAGATAATACTAATTTTTTTTTTGGAACTTGTGCAGCTCATTACATTATAGTGAAAATTGTTTTGGTAGGAAAAGTTTTTGGCAAAGAAAGAAGAGGACGACAGCTGTATAGAAGGGGTGAACAACGACAGGAGGCGAACAGAGGTCAGATTTTTCGAGTTTCCTGCAAAAATGAAAACATCAGGGCACAGTGTGTGTTTGTATATATATATATATATATATATATATATATATATATGCGTGCGTGTGTGTGTGTGTTCCTTGTAGTGAAACACAATGGGGGTAGAGACATGATGATGATGATGACGATGATCATGATGATGATGACGATGATGATGATGTTGATGATGATGATCATGATGATGATGATGACGATGATCATGATGATGATGATGACGATGATGATGATGATGATGATGATGATGATGATGACGATGATCATGATGATGATGATGATGACGATGATCATGATGATGATGACGATGATGATGATGTTGATGTTGATGATGATGATGAAATTTTGAAAGGAACAAATATGTTCTTGTATTAAAACTTGTTTTATAGTTTCCTTAATTTATATTACGCCCAACGTCCGTCAGGTCGAGATTTATTTACGATACGAGTCACGCTGACATGCTCTCAATTTTGAGAATGTTAATTAACATTTTTAAAAAAACATATTTCGTTGCTCTAAGAAACAGGAGACATTAGAACAGCTAAGGAATGTACAGTCTACCTGCGTTTAGCTTTCCTTCAAAGGTTTCATAATCATAGTCCAGCGTCACTGCATTCAGGACAGCTCCCTATGTTCTCCGCTGCATGCCGCAGCATCCATCCAAGGTTATGTTTTCTAATAGTTGCAATCAAGTGTTGGATCTTTACCATGCATCTTCTGCTGGAAATCAGATTTCCAACCATCCCTTTGTCTCCAGCAATAGCTTCACAATTACTCGTACATAGTTATTCCATTCCCGCTCTTCATTTTCCCGCAGTCTTTTTCTTTAGAGCTTTAGCAATGTAACCCTTGTCCATTCTCAGCCTGCCATTTATTTTATCCTGTCCAGCAAGTCTGTCTGTCACTTCACTGGCATGTACTCCTGCATGTCCTGGACAATAAAGCCACTCTAAGCTCCTCGCAGCAATCTTTATAGTGAAGAGAACTTATTGCAGCAATCTTTATAGTGAAGAGAACAGACTGTAGCAATCTTTATAATGAAGAGAACAGACTGTAACAATCTTTATAGTGAGGAGAACAGGTTAGCATTCGTTACAGTGAAGAGAACAGGCTGTAGCAATCTTTATAGTGAGGAGAACAGGTTAGCATTCGTTACAGTGAAGAGAACAGGCTGTAGCAATCTTTACAGTGAAGAGAACAGGCTGCAGACAATTAAAAACGCATAATAAATAGGTAGTAGCAAATGTTATGGGACAGGGCTTCTCGCGGCTTTCAAATGTAACCACCAGAAACCTGATTAAAGAAAGACAGTATCTGTTTAGAAACACTTCGGGAACATTTATTTCCAAAACTGAAAACAACATTGTGAAAAATAACTCAAGAAGAAACAAATACTTGGCTCTTTTTTTTTTTTGGTCAAAACTTCTTTCAAATTTATTTGAAATTTATATGTGTGAGTGTATGTGCGGTTTTTTTCGGGCTGAAAGATGCGCGTCTAGTGATATAGAGAGGACATTCGTCTCTCTCTCTCTTCTCTGTGCATATCGCGATTAACACATGCAGCGTTTTATCTCAATTTAATTATGGTTTTACTGAAGCGCTTTAACAATGATGCCATCACAATCGCTTGAATAATTTCTGAGTGCTCTTGTACATAAGAGAGTATTCTGTACTTGTCCAATTGACTTTATTATGTCTACCTCTTCCTTTTATACCAGTATATCTCTTGAACATTTTTCCCCCCAAAGGAAATTGTCCGGAGAAGTGAAAGTTACACAAGTAATGATCTGATCAGGAAATGCAAATAATTGTTTAGGACGGGAATTGGAGCTAATAGAAATGCAGTTGTTATGTAGGTAAGAAGATTTCGTGCGTTCTGAGCCGCTAATTCAAGGGGTTCTAAACCGGTGGAGAACCTCTCGTTCTGTCTCATCCATAGAGAATTGTAGGGTTGAGAGGGGAGAGGGGAGGGGAATTTTGACAATATATAAGGCACGTTTTGATTCAGTCATTCTGTGGTGTGAAGGCGGGGGATGGGATAGGTGGAAGGGGGTAAGAGAGAGAGAGAGAGAGAGAGAGAGAGACTGTGATGACATGTAATGAAAAGGGTGCATGGCACAAAAAGGAGCCGAGGGCCACTTCTCAAATCTGCTTTACAAAAGAGACAAACGAGACGAAGGTGTAAGGGAAGCAACTAACTTGCGTGATTGGAAATGAGACTCTTTAAATCGGTTTTTGGCCGAGTTTTATGTGTGCAGAATTGTCTTCTTCTTCGTCGTTTCCTCGGACATCGACACGAGTCTCTCTCTCTTTTTCTCTCTGTCTCTCTCTCTGTGTGTCTCCCTCTGTGTGTCTCTCTCTGTGTCTCTCTTCTTAACTCCTTTTGAAATAAAGATCACTCAGTCAATCAATCAATCTCTCTGTCTGTCTGTCTATCTGTCTCTCTCTCTGAAGTTCTCCGCATCGCCGTAGAGCTTCTCCAGTAGGGGATCTGAGGTCGGGCCCGGTCCATCTGCCTGTCAGTGGGCCCTGTAAGTGTCTTGTCTGTTATCTGTGGCTGTTTCCTGCAGGACCGTACGTTTTTCTGAGCTAGTCTTCACCTTCTGGTACAGAAGCCTGCATTGTCCTGTTCTCACACAGAAGATTATGACTTGGTTGTTCCTTGAGAGTTTGTCGTTTTCGTCGCCTTCTTTTGTGTTTGGGGGCTGTTTTAACTGTATAATGTATATAATGTTTAAAATGCAAATTTCAGCAAGGTTTCGATTCTGCTAGAGGTCGAAAAAGATATATAATATAAATATACGGTAATTGGTAGCTACAGTATAAATATGAACAACTTAAGAGGCGTTTTTTTTAAATATTGTCAGATTATCATACTAATAAGACATATTAGCACAGCCCTGGTAAGAATCGAATGATCGGCAGTTGCCATGAGAGACGACGAACCGCAATATCCGCTTCGCTACTCAAGCACCTAAAGGAAGGACAGGAGAGGGTTAAATGTACATCTAAACATCACACATATATGTTACGTATAAAGCACATACGGTGGGGGTTACAGTGGTAAAAAAGCTAGGGGTTAAAAGCAGCTTCGTCTGAGCGAAATTACGACTCTGTGGAGACACGCATATTGTTTGAAGTATGTTTTGTTCTAAGTCAGTCAGTCGTTTGCATGTCCCTTGCGGAACTTTGCCTCCCTAACAGCTCTCCCGGTTGTGAGCAAGATGGCCTGCTGCTGATGCGTCCATTTGCAGATCATCAACGATGTCTTGCAGCCATCTTCGTCTTGGTCTTCCTCTCTTTCTTATTCCCCATTATGTACCCTTCCAACACGGTCTTCTCTAGGTTATCATGACGTTTAATGTGTCCAAAATATTTAAGTTTTCTCTCTTTAATCCTCTTTACTAGCCAGCCTTCTTCAACATTAAGTTATTGTAGTATGGATATATTTGTTCTTTTTGTGTCCTTGGTATTTGAACGACTCTTCTGTAGCATTTACATTCAAAGACATTTATGTGTTTCTCAGCTGTTTTGTTATGTGCCCAGGTCTCATAGGCATATGTTGGGATGGGAAAGATGCATGCCCTTAAAAATCTTGTTTTTTTTTAGCTCTGTCTGTTCCACTCCATAGCTTATTTAGTTGTTTTATGTTTTGAAGAGCGATAGCTGTCTTCCTTTTAATTTCACTCATTGTATCTCCATTGTTAGTTAGTAATGATCCAAGATATTCAAAACTCTCCACCTCTTCCAATTTTTTCTCATTGATACATATTTCAGCTGCCTTATTTGTTTTGTCAGTTGTCATCAATTTAGTTTTGGTCGCATTAAGATAGAGGTTTTGCTCTTCACTATTCTTACCGACTGACATAATTAGTTTTTCCATTCCTTTTGTGTTGTGGACAGTAATACTGTGTCATCAGCATATCTAATCTCTGGTATTTCATAACCTCCAATGTGTATGGTAATATTTTTGTCTGTTTTGTTTTAAACATACGATTATATATGTAAACTATTAGTCCGGAGCTGTAGAGCTACTAGTATTCTCGTGGTAAAAGTAGTTTATTATCATGCCAGGAAATAATTACACAGCGTTCACTTGATGGTAAAAGGTTAGTGTTAGCAACCCTTGTCGGAATTTAACCTTTGTTAACTTCTTTTTTGGGCGGACATTTTACGGCAGTGGTACCTAACCCCCAGGTCGCGATCAGATTTTCAGTCGAGAGGGGGGGGGGTCTGAGGTAGGGTTGTATGATCTAAGGTAGGATCGCGATTATCTGAGATTGGGTTGTATGATCTAAGGTAGGATCGCGAGTGCCTGAGTTAAGCAGGATTTCTCCTTACAAAAATGGGTTCCTACTGGATTTGATTGATTACATGTGGAGTACAGTTTATCTTAGAAATCTCTTCTTCTTGTTGCTGGTGTTAACAATCACCTAGTTTTCTGTATTATACATCAAGAAAACACAACAAGACATCCAGGTTTCCAACTCCACAGAATAATACAAATACAACAACTCAACGTAACTTGACCGTCTTTCAACCAACAAACCGGTCAACAATAAGGACTCCAACAAAACCCATCATCAGACTACACACATTTATTAATGGACTAGAAATGAGGGTGACAATCGTGAAGATGTATACGTAGCCATCAGGCTAAACAAGAATTACATTTAGCAGTGCCCGGCATGAGAGGACTCTACGCCATATGGGCAAGAAAACATTACAATGATCTATACACAAAGAATCATACTTACAATCTTACTAAAAACCTCAGCCCACACAGGGAAAATAAAAAAAAGAAACTAACTCTCACAACAAGGCTCTCTCTACCACATTTCTAGAGACAATCACACAGCTCGACAAAAACACGTCCACACAGTTCCACGTTCAAACCAAGACTCCTTAACGACGTGCTTTGCACACGGACACCTAACGACGTGCTTTGCACACGTACTTTCCTAACGATGTGCTTTGCACACGGACTTTCCTAACGACATGCTTGCACATTGACATGAGTTGTAGTCTACGAGAACACAACTACTAGCAATACACAAATACTCTCTGTACAGAATTGCTATTCTGTTACATGAGGTGGGGTTGCGGGGTTACTGATTTAAAATTGCGGGGCGAAGACTGAGGTAAGGTTGTGGGGGTGGGAATGGGGGTCTGGGAAAGGGTTGCGAGAAGATAGTCTGAAAAATGTGATGACAGAAAATGTATTTGCTATTATTGTTTTTACACATACTGCTATTATTGTTTTTACACGTACTACTATTATTGTTTTTATACTTACTGCCATATTTTACATTATTCGTACTTCCTTTTGTGGTCTTCAGATTGAAAAAAAAGAATTATTTTAAAATAGATTATGTGGATGAAATGCAGTCATATAACTTTTTTTTCTTTCATAAGCAACTTTTTTTTTATAAATCAACACAAAACAGGCGGGTTTTTTTTAATAGTCATTTTCTTAATGTTTTTAATATTTCATGATCAGATGAGATCAGTGCCACGCCGAATGGAGCAAGTGTTTATCTCTCTCCAGTTTGCATGATCTTCTGTGTCTCGAATAAATTTGTTTCTTCTTCTCACACCAAACCATGCAATCAGGCCATCTAGGTATGTCTGTCTCTTTCTCCCAACAAACCATGCAGTCAGGCCATCTAGGTATGTCTGTCTCTTTCTCCCAACAAACCATGCAGTCAGGCCATCTAGGTATGTCTGTCTTCTTCTCCCAACAAACCATGCAGTCAGGCCATCTAGGTATGTCTGTCTCTTTCTCCCAACAAACCATGCAGTCAGGCCATCTAGGTATGTCTGTCTCCTTCTCCCAACAAACCATCCATCAGGCCATCTAGGTATGTCTTGTCTCCTTCTCCCTACAAACCATGCAGTCAGGTCATCTAGGTATGTCTGTCTCCTTCTCCCAATAAACCATGCAGTCAGGCCATCTAGTTATGTCTGTCTCCTTCTCACACCAAACAATGCAGTCAGGTCATCTAGGTATGTCTGTCTCCTTCTCACAATAAACCATGCAGTCAGGTCATCTATATATGTCTGTCTTCTTCTCACACCAGACCATGCAGTCAGGCCAACTATGTATGTCTGTCTTCTTCACCTTCTCTGTCTTTTACCATTTACTTTTCAGTCATGACCAATTTTTCGAGACCTTCGTGTCTGCTGATGTGTTCGAGAAACTTTGTCTTTTTCTTATGTGTGGCACCAGCTTATTGTATTCTTTTGCCTGCTGTAATACTTCTTCATTTGTCTTTCTGGCTGTCCATTGTATACAAAGCATCCGTCTTAGGAACCACAGTTCAGTAGCCTTTATTCTTTGTTTATTCATGGTCCATGTTTCACCAGCATAAAGTAGAATAGGTTCTGTATAGCATCTTAGAATTCTCTTTCTTAATTCAAATGACAGTTTTTAATTTGCTAATATGTTCTTCATTTTTCCAAAAAAAGCTATCTTTGCCATTCCTATCCTGGTTCTGATTTCTTCGGTGCACCTGCCCTCAGATGTTATGACTGTAGCTAAGTATTTGTATCTGTTGATCTGTCTTAATATCTTTCACTGCAGATGGTTATCTGATGGCCATTCTGCTTTCTGGTATTTTCTTTTCCTGGATATCATCATTACTTATGTTTTATTGGTGTTTAACTCTAACCCGCTTTTTTTGCGCATTTTTCTGTGACTTTGTCCTGGAGTTTTTGGAAGGTTTTCCTGCTGTCTGCTGTGTGTCATCTCTTATCTCACGTTGTTTTCTTTCTTTCCTCCAATCTTCACTCCGCCTACTTTCGTGATTTCTCTCGTTATTACTTCGCCGTATAAAGAAATGAGGCCTGGAGACAGAACACATCCTTGTCACAAACCTCTTTTTTGTTTGTTGGAACTCGCTGATGGTGTTGTCCACTCTCACTGCTGCCAGTAGATGTTCTTTGCTGTCTGAAGGTCTGTTCCATCAATTTACAGTTTCTAATGCATCTTGAACATTTCTTCATGCCCTACTCTATCAGATACTTTAATGTAATCTACGAAGCACACATAAAGATCTCTGTTCATTTCTAGTGATCGTCCTATCAACATCCTTGATATGAAAATTTGCGTTTGTGTTCATTTTCCTTCTACAACTCCGCATTGTTCTTCTGATATTTCTGTTTTAATCATGTTTCTCATCTTCATGATTATAATTCTTGGAAATATCTTTGTGGTATACCTCATAAGAATTATCGTACTGTGCTGATCACATGAAATAGCTCCTGCCGTCTTCGGAAGTGTAATGAAGACTGACTTAGATAAGTCTGATGGTATTTCTCCTCTGTGGTATATCGCGTTTAACAATTTTTATGAGTTTTTCAATTCCAAAATCTTCCAAAGCTTTTATCATTTCTGTAGTGATGTCTGATCCTTCAGCTTTACCTGTTTTCATTCGTCTCAGTGTATTTTTTTACTTCACCCATCATGATTGTTGGCCTTCTTCCTTTCCTATAGTTGTAATGTGCTCATCCCTTACACCATTATATAACTCTCGAATGTACTCTGACCAGCTAATTAGAATGCTATCCATTTCCATGATTACATTCCCTTCCTTATCTGGCAGACAGCTTGATATTGAGATGGATTTCGATTTAATTAGTTTCTTTGTTTTCTGATGGATATTAGAACATTTTTTTTTAGTGAAGGATGTTTCTGTCTCTCTGCATTTCTTATCTAGCCACATTTCTTTTGCTTCATTACATTTTCTCATGACCTCTTTGTTGATCTTTTCATACTGCTATTTGTTGTTTTTATTTGCTCTTTATTTGTCCATTAACTCGAGTATTTCATTTGTCATCCAGCCCTTTCGTGTCCTCCTTTCTATTTTTGGCAGTGTGATTTGGGCTGCTTCTGTTATTGCTTCTTTCCATATGTCCCTTTTATTATTAGTATCTTGGAATTGTATTTCCTGGTCTGTTGGTGCGTCATGTTTATTTTTCACTTCTGTGGGGAATTTTGCTCTTATCTCTTCTTCTTTCTGTAAAGTTGCCGTACCCCGTGTGGTGTTACAAGGCTTTGATTTTCAATCTAACTTTTATCCTGCCTATTAGGAGCTTGTGGTCACTGTAGCAGTCTGCTCCTGACATTGTTTTAATCAGTGTTAATGCATATTGTTTTAATCAGTGTTAATGCTTAGTGTTTTAATCAGTATTAATGCATAGTGTTTTAATCAGTGTTAATGCATTTCGAAATCTTCTGTTGATCAGAATATAATTTGTCTGGTTTTTTGGTTTTTTTTTTACCTTTCCATCGGGGCTAAGCCATGTGTATAACCTTCTTGGGTGTTGTTTGAAGCACGTGTTCCCTATGGTTACATCATGTTCTTTTGGCCCATTCGACTAACCTGTCTCCTCTTGTATTACGCTTTCCTAATCCAAAACTATCTGCTACTGGTTCTTCGCATTCATTTCCGACTTTTGCATTAAAGTCTCCCGTTACAGTAATGACTTCTACAGGTTTGCACTACTTTCTGGCTTTATTTCAGGATATCTTGAGCAAAGTGCATTATTTGTGAAATGTTCTTTTGCTTCTGAAGGCCCGTTCCATCAGTTTACAGTTCCTCATGCATCTTAAACATGAAGATGCTGATCACATTGAATGAAGACTGACTTAGATAAGTCTGTTGGCATTTCTCCTCTGTGGTATATCGCGTTTGTAGAAGGAAAATGAGCACAAACGCAATTTTCATATCAAGGATGTTGATAGAACGATCACTAGAAATGAACAGAGATCTTTATTTGTGCTTCGTAGATTACATTAAAGTATCTGATAGAGTAGGGCATGAAGGGCATATATAGATACCTTTTTTTCGTAATTAATGTCAAAACTGGGTTATGTTGTAGGCTTTGAAATAGCTTTAGTTCAAATGTGTTCAATTTCAATATCTTTGTCAAGGGCGCAGATCATGTGCTCATTGCTGGTTTTAGGTGCCGCTTAGAAGAGGCTGGGAACCACTGTTGTGAAAAGATGCAAACGTCACATTTAGCTTTTTCCTTCCACTATATCTATCATATTCCTGTCATTTTAAATTCATGACAGTTTTTTTGATGTAGTGTTTTGAACTTTCCTTAGGTTTGCATGCTAAATGAATATGCGTTTTATCTGGTGATGAGCAGTATCAAAACGAATTAACCCTGGCTTGCCTAGGGCTGCAAAAACCCTCTGTGGAACCAGGTTTCTGTGCTCATTTAATAAGGTGCATCTCGTTTGGTGGTGAGTGGATCTGACAACACAAAGCTAAGTCAAGATGAGTGAACGTGGATCCGTCTTTATTCGTGAAATAGACGCTCTTGGATGTTGATGATGTGGTAATTAATTTATTGGATTAAAGGCTTTCATAGCCAGTCTAAAGTTTTTTTTTTCACTAGGATCAGATACGGAGCTGAGTTTAAGTAGAGTTTTTTTCATCCATGTAGTCGAGTCATGAAATCCGAACTCGAGTCCCAGTCGATCTACTGGACAAGTCTTACGTAATATAAATATTTTTTTTATTGTTGTTTTAAAATAGAATTCTGTAGGAAGCACAGATAGTGCCCTGCTTGCGCAAATATCTTCAAACACGTTGATGTAGGAGTGTTCTGGCACAGCCACCGAGTACGTTGACTGAAAAATGTTAAGCCATGAATCGAATCCGCGTCTCTGCTCCTCATCTCTCGATTCGAGACTTCAGAATCCAACTCCAGTCACAGTCGATTCCAGTCTACAACAGTAATTCTCTCTGTTTTCTAGTGCCTTCCACCTCATATTATTTATGGCCATAAACTTAAAATATATTTACTATAGTTTGCGATCCATATCCTTATTGGCAACAACAGAAATTAATTGCCAGTTTATTATTTGTTTATGGGTGTTCTAACACGAGACGACACTTGCAGATGATTATGCGAGTCTATGGCCTTGTATACTGAGCATCATTAGCTAATCATTTAAGAGGTTCTGGTTTACAAACAGCTTATTGACAGAACTACAGCGGTCAGTTTATATAAAAATGTATGAGTATTCACTTACTGCTATCGTGTACCTTCATGTTGAGAATGAGTGAGTGAGTGAGTGAATGAATGACAGAGGGATTAGTGTGTAAGTTTGAAGTTTGCTGGTGATTAAGCGAGGAAGGAAGAAAGGAAGGAAGGAATTAATTTGCATATCCCTTGCGGAACTTTGCCTCCCTAACAGTTGTCCTGTAGTCCTCTCGGTTGTAAGCAAGATGCCCTGCTGCTGATGCATCCATTTTCAGATCATCAACGACGTCTTGCAGCCATCTTCGCCTTGGTCTTCCTCTCTTTCTTTTTCCCATTATGTACCCTTCCAAGACTAGTACGTGCAAACCATGAACAGAATGCCCTGTAAGAAATATTAGCAACAACGTTTCTGCTCTCTCTCTCTCTCTCTCTCTCTCTCTCTCTCTCTCTACTGTTCTAACAGACACCGAATTCAGTTAATTATTTCTTCTGATCGGTGAGCTATATGGAGGAGAAAGGCCAGAATTAACACCAGATACTGAAAACTGTGATGGACCACCAATACTTGAAGATGAAATCATAGATGCCATCAAACACAGTAAGAAAGGAAAAGCGACTGGGCCTGATAATATAACAATAGAAGAAATAGAGGCACTAGGGGAGACAGGAATAAAAATAATAACCAAGTTATTGAATGACATTTACAACAGTGGTTATATTCCCAGTGACCTGATTAAATCCACGTTTATAGCACTACCAAAGAAACCAGGTGCAAAGGAATGTGAGGACCACCGGACTATCAGCCTCTCATATCACATAACGAAGCTACTTCTGAGAATCATTATGAGAAGAACAAGGAAAAAGATAAAAATGGAAATAGCAGATGAACAGTTTGGATTTATTGAAGGAAAGGGAACACACAATGTCGTTTATACTTTACGAACACTAACAGAAAGAGCTTTAGAAGTACAAAAAGATCTCTACTTATGCTTCATTGATTACATCAAGGCATTCGACAAGGTGAAACATAATGAAATTATTAAAATGCTTGAAAACATCAATATAGCCGGCAAAGACCTGAGGATTGTAAAACATCTATACTGGCAGCAAGAAGCAGCAATTCCAGTTGAAAATAGAACTGGAAAATATCACCCTATATAACAAGGGGTGCGACAAGGATGTGTACTATCTCCAGACCTTTTTTCTCTGTACAGCGAGAATATTCTAAGAACGATCATCACAAAACCAGGCATAAAAATTGGAGGATACAATATTAACAACCTTCGGTATGCTGACGACACAGTACTGATAGCTGAGAACCAACAAGACCTGCAAAATCTCTTGGATAAAGTCGCCAAATAAAGTGAACAGAAAGGCCTTACTTTGAACATTAAAAAGACAGAGAGTGTGGTTATATCTAAGAAACAGAATCCACCAGCATACAGTATAAAATTAAACGGAACTATTCTAAAGCAGGTGCAGAAATTCAAATACCTTGGAGCAGTAATAACTTCAGATGGGAAATGTAGAACAGAAGTTAGGAACACAATAGGCCAAGCAAAAACTGCATTTCAGAGAATGAGAAACATATTAGCTAACACATCTTTATCAATGAATGTTAGAAAACGAGTCCTAAAATGGTATATTGAACCTATCTTGTTATATGGAAGTGAATCATGGACAATAGGCAGGTCTGCACAAAAATCATTGGAAGCAGCATAAATGTGGTTTATTAGAAGAATGTTGCGAATCCCCTGGACAACAAAAATAACTAATGAAGAATGTATGAGAAGAGCTGGAGAGACAAAAAACCTTGTCAAAATATAAGAGAGAGACAATGTACTTTCATAGGACGTGCAATGAGAAGAGGGGACATTGAAAATATTATAACAACAGGAAAAATAGAGAGAAGAAGATCAAGAGGAAGACCAAGAGAAATGATACTGGACAGTCTAACCTGATGGTGTGAGAGGAGATCACCAACTGAGCTGATGGCCTGCATGAAGGATCGTATACTCTGGAGAAGCATAATAGCCAACGCCAGTCGGCACGGCACCTGATGATGATTTCTTCTGAATAGCATTGAAATTGTAGTTTGATAGATAGTCATTTTTACATATATACAGTTACCTTCTGTACAGAATGCATTATCAAAAATGAAACGTAAATGGTGTGTTTTTATTTATTTTATGTTTCTCGGCTTTTCAGTGTTAATTATGTTTGTTTTATGCGCAGCATATTTGCAGAATGTCTGAAACAGAGTGAAAGTTGTATTATAAAGGGCGGAATGTCAGACCTTTTGACCTTTTTGGAAATAAAAATTAATCAGTCAGTCAATATATCTCTCTTTGTCTCTCTCTCTCTATATATATATACACACACACAAGGTGTGTCCGGTAAGTAATGAGACTTGTTTTATTCAGTCAATGAGCAGGGCCCGGGGGGGGGGGGGGAACGGATTCTTCGGGCCTGAAGGTTGGTGGGGGATGTTAGGTAAAGGGTCCTTATTTCGCCATTTGGCTCTGAGCTTTTATATAGTGCGAATCGCTTGTGAAGTGGACAGCTGTTTAAGCGTCGCGTAACGGTCAAAATACAGAGGAGTGTCGAGCAGCGATAAAGTTTTGTGTTAAACTTGAAGTATCCGCGACCAGATGCTTGCTATGATACAGAAAGCATACGGGAAGGATGCTTTATCGAAAGCACAAGTGTTTCGGTTTCACAAAAAAGATAGAGGAAAAGACAGAACTCTGAGTGGCACACTACCGAGTCTCCTCCACCAAAGAAGGCTCGCATATGAAATCGATGCTCATTGTATTTTTTTTTCCTCTAAAGGTCTTGTCCATTAGGAGTTCGTACCACCTGGACAAATGGTTAAAGCAGCATTTTACGTGGAAGTGCTTAAAAGGCTGAAGAACATAGTCTTGCGCTACCGCCTGGAGATCGCCAACACCCGGGTTCTTCACCGCGACAATGCGCTGAGCTATGCGTCGCTGCTAATGAGAGAGTTTCTGGCGGAACAAACGGTGGCAGCCCTGTCCCAACCTCCCTGCAGTCCGGACTTGGCCCCGGCTGACTTCTTTTTGTTTCCCCGGCTCAAATCAAGCTTGAAAGGCCATCATTTTGCGACTGTTAATGACGTGCAAGCTGCCATGACGAGTGCTTTGAAGGAGATCCTGTTCAAGACGTCCAGGCGAGCTACTATGCCTAGCGGAACCGCTGGCAACGGTGTATTGGTGCTCGAGAGTGGTGGTATATGTAAGTATATCTTGAGCAAATCGAATTTTATGGAGTCATT
Organism: Achatina immaculata; assembly: GCA_009760885.1. NCBI lineage: Eukaryota > Metazoa > Mollusca > Gastropoda > Stylommatophora > Achatinidae > Lissachatina > Lissachatina immaculata. Next base: position 25,129,380 of record CM019691.1, on the reverse strand, counting down.
CTGATTACTTACCGAACATGCCGTATGTATGTATGTATTTTATATATATCTTCTTATATCCTTCCCGTGCCGTTAAACGTCACATAGGGCTCGCAAAGTAGTTCGCCAATTTTTCCTGTCTTCGGCGAGTCTTTCGAACTCATCAAAGGATTTTATGCTTGTTAATTTAGCCTCTCTTAATAATGTCCTCTTCAGAGTTTCGCGCGGTCTGCCTCTTTTTCTTCGGCCTGTTGTGTTCCACTTGATAGCTTGTTTTGGGATTCTCTGATCATTTCTTCTCATCAAGTGACCAACATATGTCCATCTCCTTTTCCTGATCACCCATGAAACTGGTTGTTGTTCAGTCATCTGTCTTATCTCTGCATTATATATATACATATATATATATATATATATATATATATATATATAAATTTTACCTTCCTAATTTACCATTCCTAAATGGAAAAAAAGGAATCATTGTTAAAATGCCAAGAAAGGCAACCTTAGTGACTATAACAGTTGGAGAGGAGTAACCTTAATATCAGTTGTGTCAAAAGTATTTTGCAAGGTCACTTTGAATAGAATTAAGGATATAGTGGATACCGCAATGAGTGAAGAACAAGCAGGATTTCAAAAGGGGAGAAGCTATCTCTACCAGATCTTTACTCTAAGAATAATAGTTGAAGAACATATTGAAAAGCAGAAACCATTACTACTAAACTTCATAGACTTTTTAAAAAAGGCATTTGATAGCATGCACAGAGATTCATTATGGTGAATCTTAAGTCTATAAGGAATACCATCTAAAATTGTCAACATCATTAAGGACTTCTACAAAGAGTATGTTTGTGCAGTCAAAACTGAAGAAAGGATGAGTGAATGGTTCTAGACTGAAACAGCTGTGAAACAAGGATGTATGCTGTCTCCTTTGCTTTTTGGAATTACAATAGACTTCATAATTAAAAAATACTGCACAGGTAACACAGGTATTGACCGCGTACATGGGACCCAACTAGAAGATCATGATTTAGCTGATGACATAACTCTTATTAGTAACAATGTGAATTCTGTGCAAGAAAAAACAGATATCCTGTCTTCACTGGGTAGCAAAATAGGACTTGAAATTAACAAGGACAAAACAAAAATAATGAAACTTTCCATAAATCAAAATGAAAAAATACATGTAGAAGGGACATATATTGAAGGAGTCAATCAATTTGCATACCTTGGCAGCTACATAGACCAGTATGGTGACACCAGAAAGGAAGTTAGAATTAGAATTGCCAAAGCAGCATTAATCCTCAAGAATCTTGAGAACATATGGAATTCAAAAGTTATAAGCACAAAAACCAAGTTAAGACTGTTCAATTCAAATGTAATATCCACCCTCATTTATGCATGTGAAAGCTGGAAAATAACTAAAGAAATAGACAAGAAATTAGACGCTTTTGAAAACAAATGCTTAAGGAAAATACTCGTCATCATGTGGAACGAATTCAAGAAGAATGCAGAGATAAGACAGATGACTGAACAACAACCAGTCTCATGGGTGATTGAGAAAAGGAGATGGACATATGTTGGTCACTTGATGAGAAGAAACGATCAGATAATCCCAAAACAAGCTATCAAGTGGAACACAACAGGCCAAAGAAAAAGAGGCAGACCGCGTGAAACTCTAAAGAGAACATTGTTAAAAGAGGCCAAATTAACAGGCATAAAATCCCTTGATGAGGTTGAAAAGCTTACCGAAAACAGGAAAAATTAGCGAACTGTCTTGTGAGCCCTATGTGACGTTTAACGGCACGGGAAGGATATAAGATATAGATAAGATATAAGTTACACACATTCAACAATATAACGTTACTGACATACAGACAAAGTGAGAGAGACAAAGATAGAGTGTAAGAGAAAGTGTTTTTAAGAGTGCATCTGGGACTAACGCTATTTTTCACCACCAGGCCATTCCGTCAACGGACCTGTAAGGGCCGCGGCTAATGCCCCATCTGTGCCGAGTCAAGGGGCCTTGAGGGAGGAGGGCAACTTAAGATCGGTTCCTTTATCATTGTTTTTGGTCTGTTAAGTCACTCACCCACTGAGTGCTAGACTTTAAAAAGCTGGTCTTGACCTTCATGTAGTGTCAGCGAGCCTCTGGTTTTCCACTAGTTCCTGTCCCCCTTTTTCTTGAAGATCTGTGTTTGTTTGGTCTCCCACCTCAGCCTGCACCCTGCCATGAACTTTACAAGAAAAAAAAATCAGAGTATTTGCTCAGTTTCCACCCCGCCTGTTTTTCTTTCTTCTCTTTTGTATATTATCATATGTTCTTGCGTGAACTAACAGCAGTGTGCCTCGCCTTGCATATATACCCTCCCTGTTGTTCAGAGGGCATTTGCACATCATAAGATGGTGAGTGAGTAAATGAGTGAGTGAGTGAGCGAGTGAGTGAGTGAGGGTTATGGAAGGAAGAAGGGAGGGATGGAAGGTGGGGGAAGGGGGAGTGAGCCGGCCAGCAATTCTACAGCGGAGTAGGCAAGAGATCTCCAGTCCTCAGACTACACATAAAAGTACAGCTGAAAAGCTGCACTACTCTTTTCTTTTTGTTCAATCGCTGCGAATCATTGTGATCGAATATCTGCCATCTAAGATCTACAGACTCCTGTGATCGATGTTCTGTTTTCCACTGTGTCTGTGTGTCTCATATGTAAAAATGTCTAGCGTAAGCTACTTTTGTAAACAAAAAAGCATGAAACTTGTAGAGATGATTCAAAGAGCAGAATAGAGCAGTTTTCGAGGCCAACAAATCAGAGACGACCGATCTCCTATATTACCTCCCCTTCATACCCTTAGTTAACTCTACGTATCAAACAAAAATTTCAAGAAATCATTAATTAAAACACGGCTGTATTGTTTTTACCAAAGCATAACAACGGACTTATATTTTATTTACACATCAAAACACATCAATTTAAGATTTCAATCTCTAAAGCAAAGAGCAAAACCATGTAGATGCAGAGATATGTATTTGTCCACACTATTTAAGGTTTCACTGTAGTAAGAGAGTTAAAGTTAGTTCAGTTCTCCAGCGGTTGAGATCGATTTGGTTCCTGCGGCGCGAAATTCGAAGCGAGAATATTCTATACTGAGTCAGCGCTATGAGTGCTAGGAAGTACCCGAGGGTCAAGTCCTCAGCACTTTGAGTTCTAGGAAGTCATCGAGGGTCAAGTCCTCAGAACTTTGAGTGCTAGGAAGCTAAGAAGTCACCGATGGTCAAGTCTTCAGTTCATTTTTCGCTTCGAGTTTCACCTGTATATCTGCAGCTAATTCACCTTTCTCAGTTACAAACATCTATTTCATCAACCAGCCATAATGTCACGATAGTTTTTCACCATTTCTACGCAGCAGTTATGTAGAAAGGTGTATGGCTTAGTTTCATACGAAGATTTAAAGCAATAAGGAAAGTTGTCGTTAGGAAGTGAAGGAGGAGGAGGGGGGGGGGGAAATGCTGCAATGACACACAACATTAACCACCAAATATTTCGACAATAATGCATTTGTCAAACACCGCAGAGAAGACCAGTAGTAACGTTTTGTAAAACTTCTTATCAATTAAAAAAACAGAAATGCCACATTTGTATGTGTGCGCGCGCGTCTGTCTGTCTGTCTGTCTTCAGTAACCGGTTCTCCTGGTTCACTTCTCTTTCTTTTTTTTTTAACTGCCGCTGTGAAACCTTCGTCTTTATTTACATATCAAGTACCAGTTTTATCGCCTTGGTCGTCGTACTTCTGTCTAGGAAATGGTAACTAGACGGCAGCTGTTTGTCACTGACGCACACATAATTATCCCCAGTCGCCGCGATGGGCATTATAGGGGGGCATCACTTTCGTTAGTGTGATCCCAGAGTTGCATGGAGGTCGTTTACCAGCCGACCAAATCATTTGAACCGATAAGCAAAGAATGAAAAGTTAAAGACGTCAAAAGACAGATATAGAAATTACTTTTAAAATTAACATGGACCACTTTTCTTATTATTCCTCTGTTTCGAGGGACCTAGAGCTTCGTTTTCTTTGCAGCCGATGCGGTGAGGGTGTTGAGTCCGGCATTGAGTCGGATTGGGAACGGGTTACGGCGGCTAGTTTTTTTTTTTCTGTCCCTGAATGGAGCGGGAGGGGGTGGGATTGTCAACTCTTCTATAGCAGACTCCACCACCATTGGGACCACGGCGATCCCCACCCCGTTAGCCAGGCTTGTCCTGTTAATGGGGGTGTGGGGGGGGGGGTAGCACCAGAGAAAAGAGTAAGATCTTAAGATCGACTACGATTCAGTCGCTGAACTCCAAACCAGGACAGAGGTCTTGTCCCCTGCACAGACCCTGCATGACCTGTGGAATCCGGCCACAGCCCTCTTTGACAGTTGCCATGAATCGTGAGGGCTTTGGGAGCCATGTTTGTCGTACTTAATGGTGTTAATACATTTTCTTTCGCATTTTATAACCAGGAGAACTTAAGCACTTATCTGTGCTGTACCTCGGGTGTATATAAATATAAATGCGATTGTGTACAGAGTTTAGATCCAGTGGCCTTAGTGCGTTAATATTATTTCAAGTTGTCTGAAGTCTTTCACAGCTTCCTTCACTTTAGATCTTTCTATGTTGCTTCGCGTTTTCGCGTCCATGAGTGTAATAAACGTGCAAATATGTAGGTTCTCAGTATGTATTCACTATCGTTTCTCCTTACGTCTTCAATATAGATATTTCTTATATCTTCAGTTATAGATTCCTTCTTCTTACTTTCATCTTCAGTATAGGTCGGTCACCTTACATCTTCAGTATAGGTTCCGTCACCTTAAATCTTCAATATAGGTCGGTCACCTTACATCTTCAATATAGGTCGGTCACCTTACATCTTAAATATAGGTTTTATCACCGTATATCTTCAATATATCTTCAATACATTATATCTTCAGTTATATCTTCTCACATTATATCTTCAAACAGATTCATTCTACTTACATCTTCAATGTAGACTCGCTCTCGTTATATCTTCAGTATTGATTCATTCTCCTTACAGATCGGTATAGTTTCATTCTAGTTACTTCTTCAGTATAGTATCGTTTTAGTTACATCTTCAGTATAGTATTCTAGTTGCATCTTCAATATAATATCGTTATATCTTCAGTATAGTATCATTCTAGTTACATCTTCAGTATAGGTACTCCTTACATCTTTAGCGTGCGTTCATTGTTTTTACATCCTCAGCATAGGTTTTCCTTACATCTTCAATATAGGTTCATGTCTTTCCCTTTATTATAGGTTCGCTGTCCTTACACCTTTAGTATAGGTTCACTGTCCTTACATCTTCAGTATAGGTTCGCTGTCCTCACATCTTCAGTATAGGTTTACTATCCGTATAATCTTCAATATAGATTCGCTGGCCTTACTTATTCAGTATTTATAGGTTTGGTGTCCTTACATCTTCTATCAGCGTTTGTGCCTTTAAGAGAATGGTAAAACAACTATGGTAGAATTATGATTCATTTGTCAGGGCTAGTGAAGCAGGCCAGATCAGGGCTCCATCCCACCTCCCAAACGGTGTTCCCCCATAGTCGGTTGTGGTATCACTTGGGTTGTAACATTTTCCCCCATGGTGGTGGAGCCTGCTAAAAAATCCTGTTTCCGGGGTCTGCCTGGGTAAATCAGTAAAGCCCTTGTAACCCTCGCCCTAGCGACTCGGTTTCGAGCAGACTTCTGAAGATGGTGGTTTTAAATCTGGTGCGATTCATTCAGTCCAGCTGTAGAAATGGGTACTTCATTCTTGTTTTAAGGAATCTGGCTCGAGGATTATGCGCCTGCAAGGTAAATCATACCAGAGTATGACTTTAACATTTGCCCTAGGATACGTTTTGAATGTGTGTGTATGTCTTGTTGGGGGGGGGGGGGGAATGTCATGCTAGGAACTTTCGTTAACTATTTCAGAACTAAGAGCTTTTTCTGTCATTATTAGGTATTAATTCTTAATTGTTCATTATTTTTAAATTCTTATCGTGAGTATGACGGAGTAGTTTTGGCGACTTCACACTCTGATTAGTCAGCTTGGTTCGTTTGGCGTGTAGTCAAAGATTTTGTCTTTGTCTTTGTGAACGATTACCCACCTGAAATATTTTTTTTCAAATGAGAAACAAAGACGCATTCACAACACACACACACACACACACACAGGTGTAGCTCAGATATTTGATGGTTGAGTGAATAGTGCGCTGTTTTTCTCGCAGATAGACGACCTGCTCGCCCTACAGGGGACTCTGTGGTTCGAGTCACGGTTCATTCTCTAGTCATTTTTCTTTCTGTCATGTTTTAAATGTTTTGTCTACTAATTTTTTTTCCGAAGGCTGATCATACAACACCATATTAAATCATCTCTCTGAAGTAGAGACCTGATCAGTTTCTGGCGGGACGTTGATGTGCCAGAACTTAGACTGTTAGTGCCAGAGTAGTACAAGGTATTGAAAAGAATCAGTGTTTATAAGTACAAAGGTAACCATTTTATATCACTCTATCTTTCTTGCTTCTCACACTGTCGATTTAATAACGTATACAAAATTACGTGAGTATTATATATATATATATATAATGTTGGCAGAGATGCAGATGAAGCCACCGACAGCAGTTATTGAGGAAAGACGCTGGCGATGGCTGGAATATGTGCTCCGAATGACTGATAACTCACTACCAAAAAACAGCACTAAGATGGACACCACAGGGGAACAGAAGTAAGGGTAGACCAAAAGAGACATGGAGAAGAACAACAGAGAGGATGTTGAGCAATAGAGGGCTCACCTGGGCAAGAGCAGAAAAAAGGCAAAGGACAGGCATTTGTGGAAAACCCTTGCGGAAGCCCCATGTGCCCTGGGCACTTAAGGTTCAGATATATATATATATATATATATATATATATATATATATATATGCACACGCACGCACGCACACACATAAGGATGCAAGTTAAAACTATGTGAAATATAAGAAGGTAGAAAGATAAAGGTCAAGCGCGAAAGAACACGAGCACGTCAACATTGTCGAGTGCTTAAATCCCCATGAACTGAGGCGACAGGTGCAGCATGTTCTAATTTCTTCAGAAAGTGAATGAAAACATTCAAAACGGTTTCGCTTTGTCGTCCATTTGACATCATTATGTAGTAGCAAGCTTTAAAATACCCACATCGTTTGGTTAGCGAAGTGGGCAGTATACTAGCCTATCATGGCGCTCGTCACTCAGCTGGAGAAATAGGTACCTGGCTCTTTCTTTAGCTGGGAAATGAGAATCAGCTAGGCATGGTGCATGGTGTTGATCTCATCACCCTCCAATGAGCCGATGGATCAAGAAAACGATGGACACTGACATAGTATCACTTTACGTGCTTCACTAGCATGACTGAGCCACTAATTACGAAGGACCATCATCTACGCTTTTCGGACGCACCCATATGTGCTCCGATATGCTCTTCGTTGACTCCTTGAGCTATCTTTCCTCTTAATGTAAGGAACCGAGAACTGAGCGTAGTTTATTTATCTCTGTAATAGATGGTCGTAATCATATATGGGGTGAGAAATTGTGTGGGGAGTTTGTGTGACAAGATATTGTCTGTAACCATATTTGAAGATTGTGGTTTTTGTGCCAGATGTCACGGTTTGTGTGAATTGAATTTAGTTATATAAGTGAAGCAGTTATTCGATCGAAATATGGTATGATTGAGATGGCGCTGCCCTATATGAGCCATGCAGGGAAAAGGGATGAAAATTATTATTCGGTTTTCTCCGACGCAAAACAAGAAACAGCATAACCTCACGTTGCGTATGCTACTGGAAAAGGTCATTCAGTGCTTCTAGAGTGCACATAGCTTCAGTCTTTATTTCGTTCCGCATTATTTTGTTTAGATTTGTTTGTTCTTTACTTTCCCCGGCCTTCCAAAAAGGACTCATCACGCCAGATTTTCCGCAAAATACATAAATCGGTCGTATCCTGGATCCTTTTGCCGCCTTCCACGTGTGCTACAATTAGCGCGTAGCTAGAACGAGGATCACTCGATGTCCGTTTCTTGTCTGGATGTTGCCTTAAATCCTCTTGCAAGACGATGCGTCGGATAGCGCCGGATTTCGCAGCGTCCCCGAGTTCTTGCTCCGCGATTTAACGGGAAATGACATGGAAACGCGTTCTGAATCATGGCGCGCAGCGTGTTAATTTGAATACAAGCCCATAAAAAAAGACGCACTTCCTGAGTGGATCAAGGCGAGGGACTACTTTCGATTATTCCAGTACCGAATGCCCGCACTTAAAGAAACGTCTGAAGGTCAAGGAAGAAGAAAACCTGACCTCAGATGTCCTAGTTACGTTCATTTACAGAAACGTTTGTATGTTTGTTTGTTTGTTTTTTTTATTTTCGGTTTCAGTTTTCTCCAGAAGTTAATCATACGGGACATTTTTGAAGCTGGCGTATGTTAACTGTGTACACCTGGAAAACTGATATGGAGGAAACGCCATGCTTACAAAAACGCTCTCCCCTTCTCCTCTATGCCAGTGAGCACCAGAGGAAAGACATGGTCCATACGTCTGAAAATCCAAGAGCGTTGCGGGGAATGGCATAACGTGGGTAGGTCCCTCGCTGTTAGCTGCCATTAGAGTCCCTCCCGGATTTTATGTTTTTTAACTTCTGTAGCCATTGACTCTCCTCGAACTACCCATAAGACAGTGGGTTTGACAAAAGCTTATTAGTGTCCGCTTATTGTCATGCATCTCAGATCAAACACAATATCTGTGTAATCATACATGCACCGAGGCTAATAATATATACATTGTTCTGACACTTTACCATAGCTTCCCGTGCTCGTGCGAAAAAGATCAGTAAACTGTTGCTAAGAAGTGAATTTTATTTCGTTTCTTTAAAAAAACAAACAAACTTAGAAGTCGAATAATGTGAAGAAATTGTTTACATTACTGCTAAATTAGGAGTTCAGTTTTTAAATTGTCTAAAGGGATTATGGCAAGAATGTTGAATGTTATAACAAGTGTGTCCTCGCAACATAGAGGACAACGTTATTCATAAATGGGAAGTATTATAAATAGATAAGCAGCACTATAAATAGACGTGCAGTGTAATTTATAGTCGAATAGCGTTATAGAAAAACACCATTATAAACATTATAAATAAATGGAATACACTAGAAATAGATGGTCGAAATTATAATTAGAAGGCAACATTATACATAAATGAGCAACATTTTAAATAGTCCAGCGACATTATAAAAAATCAGGCAACATTATAGATAGATGTGCAGCAGTATACATAAATGGACAAACATTATATATAGTCGGACGACATTGTAAATATGCAAGCAGTGTCGTAAATATTCTGGCAACATTATATATGAAACATTGTAAATGGGTGAGCAGCATTATAAATAGTCCGGCGATATCATAAATAATCGGGCAACATTATAGATAGATTGGCAGTATTATAAATGCGAGCATAGTAATCAGGCAGGCTGCGTTATGAATAGACAGGCAGCATCACGAATAGATAGGCAGCATCAAGAATAGACAGGCAGCATCGCGAATAGACAGGCAGCATCAAGTATAGACAGGCAGCATCAAGAATAGACAGGCAGCATCAAGAACAGACAGGCAGCATCACGAATAGACAATCAGCATCAAGTATAGACAGGCAGCATCAAGTATAGACAGGCAACATTAAGAATAGACAGGCAGCATCAAGTATAGACAGGCAGCATCAAGAATAGACAGGCAGCATCAAGAATAGACAGCCAGCATCTAGAATAGACAGGCAGCATCAAGAATAGATAGGCAGCATCAAGAATAGACAGGCAGCACCAAGAATAGACAGCCAGCATCTAGAATAGACAGGCAGCACCAAGAATAGATAGGCAGCATCAAGAATAGACATGCAGCACCAAGTATAGACAGGCAGCATCAAGTATAGACAGTCAGCATCAAGAATAGACAGGCAGCATCAAGAATAGACAGGCAGCATCTAGAATAAACAGACAGCATCACGAATAGACAGGCAGCACCAAGTATAGACAGGCAGCATCACGAATAGACAGGCTTGCACAGTTTATTCCCACAGAATTTGACTTATGTCTTTCTTCTTCTCCACAGAATTTGACTTATGTCTTTCTTCTCATCCACAGAATTTGACTTATGTCTTTCTTCTCCTCCACAGAATTTGACTTATGTCTTTCTTCTCCCTCCACAGAATTTGACTTATGTCTTTCTTCTCCCTCCACAGAATTTGACTTATGTCTTCCGTCTCCTCCACAGAATCCGCAGCGTCTCCGTAGAGCTTATGAAGCCTTTCCTAATTTTTGTCCTGGGTGAGCCACATCATTCTGAGCAGTACGCTGACGCGCGAGCAGGACTCCAGCGCCTTCTCCGCTCCGCCTGCCGCTCAAGTGAAGACGTTCAGACGGCGGAGATTATTGAACTTTTCCTGCAGGTGTTGCCGAAAATGCAGGTATTTTATATATATATATAAGGTAGTCCCGTGGCAAATACCGTAGGAGATGAAACGTTAGAGACCTCACTATGCTGGACCATCAGCGTAAGAGGTAGGATGGCCACCTCCTTGCCTCGCTGCCTTTCCTTCCCAGATTTTCTCTGGTACCCATTTTACGAGGCTGGATCGACCTCGGGGCCGTATTGGTCGGAAAAAAAAATCCCGCTCAGCTGGGGATTCGAACCCTCGACGAGTGCTCTAACCCCTACGCCAGCTGGTCCCCCCATGTGTGTGTGTGTATATATATATATATATATACATACACACACTGACGTTATCTGTGTTGCTATAACTGTCAGATAAAAGAGATAACGGCTGCCGTAAAACTGGTTATATTAATATTTATGTGTTGTTCCTGTATGTTCATCATTCATTAATTTACATGTCCCTTGCGGAACTTTGCCTCCCAAACAGCACTCCTGTAGGCCTCTCGGTTGTGAGCAGTATGGCCTGCTGCTGATGCATCCATTTGCAGATCCTCAACGATGTCTTGCAGCCATCTTCGTTTTGGTCTTCCTCTCTTTCTTTTTCCCATTATGCATCCTTCCAATACGGTCTTCTCTAAATTATCATGACGTTTAATGTGTCCAAAATATTTAAGTTTTCTCTCTTTAATACTCTTTCTGTATGTAATGCTTTAAAAAACTGACGCCGAAATATCAGAAGTTGTGCGTTTTTCATTTATACATTCTCATCTTACTTTCATACTTTCTGCCATCCCCCCCCCTCACTTTCTTCATTCCCTCTGTCGTTTTGTAAAACTGAAGCATTCACCTGTATCTACCTTTATAATCGTTGTTCAGTGACATCTTCACAATGGTATTATATTTAGATGCATCGAATGATATGTGGTTGTGTGTGTGTGTGTTTTAATGAAGATATAACGTGTATCCAAAAGTTTCAGTGAAGCATATGCAGAAAACGTGGAACTTTAGAAATTAATTAGAACCAGAATGAAATATCAAGACTTTTCAGGTACGCCAGAAGAAATCAGAAAACTTAATATGCATACGACGATGACGAAGAAGAAGAAGAACTCACTGGAAAGTTTGACACAATAAATAGAGCAAAGAGGATCTTGAGATGAATATCCAGAAAATCAAGTGAAAAAAAATGGCAACCGATCTGATTTTATGCATCAACGAAGTTATAAAGTTGAGCATGTGAGCTTCTGTTCCTTCCATTATCCTACACTAGATGATAATGATGAGGGTACTCACGAGATGTGTAAGAAATCTTTTCTAAGACCCACTGGGAGTAAAGATGCTGTCCGAGTTAGGCAGTCAGCGACCCATTGCTGACGTGCCAGCGTCAGCGTTAGTGAACCATAGCTAATCAAGACCCTATCCCACCTCTCTGTTGGTATCCCCAGTAACAGGCCTAGCCTGGCTAACAGGGCAGGGATCGTCATAGTCCCCGTGGTGGTGGAGTCTGCTAAAGAAGCATTGCAAATTCTTGCTTTTTAACTGTACTCCGGGACTGAAAAAGTAGCTGTCATAACCCGCTCCCACGCCGATACGATGCTGTACCTCAACAGCTCTACAGCATCGGCTGCAAAGAACACCAGCTCGCAGTTACAGGGAGATAGTATAAGTTTGAGACCCACTCAGTCAGTCCATCAGTCATTTGCATGTCCCTTGCGCAACTTTGCCTCCCTAACAGCTCTCCTGTAGGCGTCTCGGTTGCTGATGCACCCTTTTGCAGATTATCAACGATGTGTTGCAGCCATCTTCGCCTTGGTCACCGTCTTTTTATTTTTCGTATTATGTATCATTCCAAGACGGTCTTCTCCAAATTATTGTGACGTGTAATATGTCTAAAATATTTAAGTTTTCTCTGTTTAATCCTCTTTGCTAGCCAACCTTCTTCAATGTTAAGTTTTTGTAGCATGGATATATTTTTTTCTTTTTGTGTCCATAATATTTGAAGAACTCTTCTGTAGCATTTACATTCAAAGGCATTTATGTGTTTCTCAGCTGCTTTGTTAAGTGTCCAGATCTCCCAGGCATATGTTGCGATGGGAAAATTGCATGCCCTTAAAAACCTTATTTCTGTCGTTCTGTCTGTTCCTCTCCACAGTTTCTTTAGTTGTTTTACTTTTTGAAAAGCGATAAATGTCCTCCTCCTAATTTCCCTCATTTCATCTCCATTAATGATCCAAGGTATTCAAAACTCTCCACCTCTTCCAATTTTTTCTCATTGATATATATTTCATCCTCTTTATTTGTTGTATCAGTTGTCATCAATTTAGTTTTCTTCGCATTAAGATAGAGGTTTCGCTTTTCACTATTTTACACATTGTAAAGATTATAACATATAGGATGTGAGGTTTCTGGTCATTATTCTCTGTACTGCTGTAATCAAAGGCAATCCTGTTTACTTTCTTGAAATGACACGCAGGTTTGTACAAATAACCTTATACAGGGTATGCGACAAAGAAAAAAAAAAGTTCCTCGCATCCTTTCACCGCTATTGCTATTAGTGCCTGTACAACAAAATAGTCACAGCAATGGCTCCAATATGCAGCTATTAGTGAAGTGTTAGTGCACTTATAGAGATAACAGCCTCCATTTATGCCCCCCCCCACCCCTGTGGAGCGATACATGATTATGTTTATTGTATCAGTCTAGTCTCATGGCAACCATTAATCTTGTGTCATTATGTAAATATTAAAGAGGATGATTTAACACACAACACTTACATAGCATCTTAAGAGGTATAATAGTAAATTATGAATTGGTTATTCTAAACAAACATTGTCTGGATTGTGTGTAGTTTAGGGTAGTTTTTTTTTAAACCGTCATCAGAGCAGGTTTAACTCTTTTATTCCAAAACATCACTGACAGTGTTGATAAATCTTATAGACCTGTGCTCAGAGCGATATTTAAAGCAAAGTGAAAATAAAAGTGAAAAAGGTAGCACAAACCATTTTTTTTTCTTTACTTACAAGATTAACTTACTTTCACTTTCTTTGCACCAGAGTTTTTCTTCAAAGTGTATTATTCTGGTAGAGCAGTGAAATTAATTCAAGAGTGAAAGAGTTAAATTACAGGCCATTGTACAAGTGTATTTTCCATTGCGATAAGAAATACTTCAAATCTTTCCTCCTTTTAGATAGGTGGAAGTATATATATATATATATATACATACATATGAGATTATTCAAAGGCTAGCAGTATTCTGTAGGTCCTGATACAGTGAAACTCCGATTATCCGGGATATTATGGGCCGGTGCTACCTCTGATAAAATGGAAACTCGTATAAAACTGTTGGCCGCTGGCCATTTCGGATTAAAATTTACGGATATAAAAGATTTTTGCAAATTTATATAGTACAGTATTAAATGTTAGCAGAGGTGCATGGTTCACTGTGATCCTTGACAAAGACAGTTGCCGAAATACTGGTTGTTGCATGTTCCTAATTTAAAGTTTCTGCCCACTTTCCTCACTCTTTCTATCGGTTTTGTAAAACTGTGCCTACCTTTATTATAACTAGTTTTACATTTATCTTCATCGTGCAGTATTTCTTTTAAGCCTTTTTTTTTCCTTATCCAAGTGAAGTGAATATTGAGAAATACAAAGAAGAATTCACACTTATTTTTGTGGTACATCATTTAATATATGGCTAATGTGTACAGTACTTTAAAGAATGAAAATGTGTATTGTTGTAGTTACATTTTAATAAGAATATCTGTTTCACACTAAAGTTAGAAATAAGAGGATAGAAGGTAACAGGAATAAATCATTTTGCAATAGATGACGTCGTTTAAAGCAGTGTTTTCCAAAGTAGGCGATAACGCCCCTGCCCCCTCCTCCCCGTGGGCATTGGGAAGGACCAGGGGACAGTGGAAGAAGAAGGGTCAGACGGGGGGGGGGGGCAGCGGAAGAGAAAGGAAACAGTAGGGGGTGGGGGGACGTTGAGGGTTAACGAAACAACAGACGGGGGCAGTAATATCTTCCTTCTTTGCAGTTTTCAGCCTGTTTTTTTTTTTTTTGAGAAACATGTGTCCATGCATGAAACTCATCCTTCACATTAAAAAGGTTGAGAAAATAATGCAGTAGGTGTTTTATAAATAAATGTACACCTTCATAGTGTTAAATAAACTGATTTGCTAGCTGAATATTTTAGTTGTGTAATGCATATGTCAGAGGTGCATATTATAGCCTTACTTATTTAACTTGTATACTGAAAATATAATAAGGAATGTTGGAGAAGATGTAGGCAAAGAATATTACGATGCCATAACAATTGGAGGTTATGAAATACCAGAGATTAGATATGCTGATGACACAGTATTACTGTCCACAACACAAAAAGGAATGGAGAAACTAATTATGTCAGTGTGTAAGAATAGTGAAGAGCAAAACCTCTATCTTAATGCGAAGAAAACTAAATTGATGACAACTGACAAAACAAACAAGGCAGCTGATATATGTATCAATGAGGAAAAACTGGAAGAAATGGAGAGTTTTTAATATCTTGGATCACTGCTAACTAATAATGGAGATACAATGAGGAAATTAAAAGGAGGACATCTGTCGTTCTTCAGAAAGTAAAACAACTAAAGAATCTGTGGAGAGGAACAGACAGAACTACAAAAATAAGATTTTTAAGGGCATGCGTCTTTCCCATCGCAACGTATTCCCATGAGACCTGGACACTTAACAAAACAGCTGAGAAACACATCAATGCCTTTGAATTAAATGCTACAGAAGAGTTCTTTAAATATCATAGACACAAAAAAGAACAAATATATCCATACTACAAGAACTTAATATTGAAGAAGGCTGGCTAGTAAAGAGGATTAAAGAGAAAACTTAAATATTTTTGACACATTAAACGTCATGACAGTCTAGAGAAAACCGTCTTGGAAGGATACATAATGGGATAAAGAAAGCGAGGAAGACCAAGGCGAAGATGGCTGCAAGACATCATTGATGATCTGCAAATGGATGCATCAGCAGCAGGCCATCTTGCTCACAACCGAGAGGCCTACAGGAGTGTTGTTAGGGAGGCAAAGTTCCGTAAGGACATGCAAATGAATGAATGAATGGATGTCCTAGTTTAATAGGCCATTGTACGAGTAATGCATGGGGTTGGGGTCGTTGAAGATGTAAGGTGAGAGAAAGAGGGGGGGGGGGGGCAGCCCGAAGAAGTCTGGGAAACACTGGTTTTAAAACTTCATTTCCTCGCGTCTTTGCCTCAGTGCTCCACTGGTGTTCCAAGGTCGAAAGTTCGGCAGGTGTTACATCTTCCAGCTGTCCAATATAGCGTACACAAGTGCTGTTTTCGATGGCATTTAGACCACCTGCGTGTTGTATTTCATGTGCAATCTTCGTCGTCATCATCATTACTGTTATCTTTTTGTTGCGTCACCAGATTAATGACAGCGTTATCAGTCATTTCGTTCTGCTTATCACTATGAGCAAAGCTTTTATGAATTATAAGAAAAAGTAGTCTGTCGCACTACTTTCACCTCAGATAATGTGGAGTCTCGGTTACTCGGGGCTCGATTGATCGGGGCTCTGCTGTAATTTTATTTAACACCTCCCCCACCCTCACCACAACCCGCTACCAGTCATTAGCTTTGACATGAATAGAGCACACAGGAAGTAATTAATATGGTGGTTTCAGAGACCACGTTTGTAACTATGACTATGGAGTCGGGGACATAAATTGGTAGAAATGAATATATATATATATATATTCCGAATGGAAAAAGAAACTGAAATGCAACAATGAACAATGAACCAGATCCAATACACCAGCTATAAAGACATCAGCAAACCATCCTCTTCCGCCTAAGGACAGGCTACTGCAGAGAACTGAGCTACCTGCATCGACTCAAAATGTCTCACACAGACAAGTGTCCGTGTGGCAGTGGAGTCCAGACTCCAGAACATATCCTACAAGAATGCCCAAACCATGCAGACCTGTGGCATTAGACATAGCCAAAGGGCACAAGCTTGGGTCAAAAATTTTGGGGCTCCTATCAGGATCTGGAGAGGACTGCGGGCTTTGCCATGTCGACAGGAATCAGGATCTGAACTGACCAATAACCTCGAACGCAGAAGAAGAAGAAGGTAGAAATAAACAATTTATTTCAGAGTCGAAGCAGGACTGAAGTAAAGTAGATAAACCAAAATTGAAATCAGTTTCAAATGGAGTCGGAATTTGCTGAAATATATTATTTATGAAGGAAACTAAGTCGAACTGAAAAATAGAAGAAGGTTTGGGGTATCGATTAAACAATCATCTTTGCAACCTCTCCTAGATTTCTCTCTGCAGTGAAACGTTTAATATCTTCCAGATTGAAAAGAAGGAACATGTTACATTTTTATCCGAGTTGACTGGAGACATAGCTTCGGTGACAGCTGAGAAGCTTGTGTTGCTGAAGAATGGGAAGAAGAAGAAGGACTTTGAAGACCAAGGCTTCGACCTATCGGCACAGACAAAATTAGAGTCGTTGGCTTCTGGACTGCTCACATTTGGCTTGGAGATACTGATTCGGTGTATTAATGCGCGAATCGTCTTCTGTGACCTCGTTATGGAGATGATAAAGCTGGCTCGGTTTGGAAGCGTGGTAGGTATTTTTTGCACATATCTTAGTTAAACATTGTATTGAAGCATTCATTTAAAATATTTAGTTTATTAAACATTTTTTTTGTTTGTTTTTGGTTTTAATAAAGTTTAGTAGGAAATGAGTGAAAAATTTCACAGCTTACCGTATTTCATCATTTAGATTGATGGTTTTAAATCAGCCTCCCGTGTCAAGATATCCATTAGCTTATTTCTTGAGTTTCTTCTCTTTTTATAGCTTCTCACATAATGGTCTTTTATGTCAGTTTTTTGTTCATTTTAGGTTCTTTTGTTTCTGCCTTCTTACTTGAGGTTATTCTTTCTCAGTTTTTTTCTCTTGTTGCTTTTATGTGTCTACTTCTCACGTGAGCGTCTTGGGAGCCTGTCTTGAAGCTCTTTTCTCTAGCTTTTCAATAGAGGTTCTTCTGTCTTTATCTTCTCACTTGATGCTCTTTTATGTCAAGCTTCTCATCTGAGGTTCTTCTGTCTCCTCACTTGAGGTTCTTCTATCTAGCATCTATTTGTGCTTTTCTTCCTCTAGTTTCTCACTTGAGGTTCCTCTATCTGTATCTTCTCTTTATGCTTTTCTGTCTCTACCTTCTCACTTGAGGTTATTCTATCTCTAGCTTATCACTTGAGGTTCTTCTATCTCTAGCTTATCACTTGAGGTTCTTCTATCTCTAGCTTATCACTTGAGGTTCTTCTATCTCTAGTTTCTCACTTGAGGTCCCTCTATCTGTATCTTCTCTTTGTGCTTTTCTGTCTCTACCTTCTCACTTGAGGTTCTTCTATCTCTAGCTTATCACTTGAGGTTATTCTATCTCTAGCTTGTCACTTGAGGTTCTTCTATCTCTAGCTTATCACTTGAGGTTCTTCTATCTCTAGTTTCTCACTTGAGGTTCTTCTATCTCTAGTTTATCACTTGAGGTTCTTCTATCTCTAGCTTATCACTTGAGGTTCTTCTATCTCTAGCTTATCACTTGAGGTTCTTCTATCTCTAGCTTATCACTTGAGGTTCTTCTATCTCCAGTTTCTCACTTGAGGTTCTTCTATCTCCAGTTTCTCACTTGAGGTTCTTCTATCTCTAGTTTATCACTTGAGGTTCTTCTATCTCTAGTTTATCACTTGAGGTTCTTCTATCTATTGTTTCTCGCTTGAGGTTGTTCTATCTCCAGTTTCTCATTTGAGGTTCTTCTTTCTCCAGTTTATCACTTGAGGTTCTTCTATCTCTAGTTTCTCACTTGAGGTTCTTCTATCTCTAGTTTCTCACTTGAGGTTCTTCTATCTCTAGTTTATCACTTGATGTTCTTCTATCTCCAGTTTATCACTTGATGTTCTTCTATCTCCAGTTTCTCACTTGAGGTTCTTCTGTCTCTAGTTTCTCACTTGAGGTTCTTTCTCTAGCTTCTCACTTGAAGTTCTTCTTTCTCTAGCTTCTAAATTGAGGTTCTTCTATCTCTAGTTTCTTACTTGAAGTTCTTCTGTCTCTCTCTTTGTGCTTTTCTGTCTCTAGCTTTCCACTTGATTTCTGGTTCTTACTTTAGGTTCTTCTTTTCATGCTCGTCTCTGTCAGTTTGTCTGTCTGTCTCTCTGCCTCTCTATCTAATGCAGACTACGCTGAATAATACACGTTGTAATGATCACGTTAACGAGAGATAATAGTTAATACTCGTACATTTTTCCTGCTCGGTTTGCCCCCCCCCCTCCCCTCCCCCCCCCCCCCCAATATGTAATACTCGCCAACATTGTGATCTTTCTCATTCTCAAGGTCTGCACCAACTCAGATCTTCTGCTCCTAGCTGACCTACTGACATGCTGGCCTGCTTTCATCAACCCTCAGATTCTCGGCCTCGGTAAGTGGATCATTGCATTAAAATTAGTGGCGAGTGAGAGTGACTGAATGGATAGCGACGAGATCTCTCTGGAGGCAGCGAGTCCTCTTCCATGAAGCCGCCGCCCCCTTCCTGTTGACCAAAAGAGTAAAATGTTTGTCAGAAACGATTTGTTAAGAACAACTGGCACACTGGATCACGCAGGGCTGTGAGTGAACTACAGGAAGACAGGAATTCACTTTCAGCTTCATTCCAGGAATATTGAACTCCGCTCAGGGTAACGTGGAATACCCTGATTATAAGGTAACGTGGAATACCCTGATTAACGTGGAATAACCTGATTATAAGGTAACGTGGAATACCCTGATTATAAGGTAACGTGGAATACCCCGATCAGGGTAACGTGAGGCCATGGGAGCAGGCGGTGGATGGAATGGGAGAGCAGCTGACAAGATAATGTTGGTTATGGTCACCAT
The DNA here is from genome assembly GCA_009760885.1 of Achatina immaculata. Lineage (NCBI taxonomy): Eukaryota > Metazoa > Mollusca > Gastropoda > Stylommatophora > Achatinidae > Lissachatina > Lissachatina immaculata. Next base: position 25,109,947 of record CM019691.1, on the reverse strand, counting down.
TCTGTGATGGTAGGCAGATGATCTCAATGTAGTAGAGACAGTGGCTACGATCACTCCCCGGAAGGAAAACAATGGCAAACTGCTTTCTGGAAACATACCAAGAAACCCTAAACCGAGAGGGCTACAGGAGAGCTGTTCAGGAGACAAAGTTCCTCAAGGGACATGCAAGTGACTGACTGACTGCTCAGTCATAACCGGTCAAACAGCTGCTATGTTTATAACCGTAAAATTGCCAGTTCGGGATAACCTGTTTGAAAGTTTCTTTTGCTACAAACTACCATTATTGTGCATTTGTTCCATTCCTCATGACAGATGCCCCCGAGAGAAGTAATAATAGCATCACATTTTTATGATGGCGGAATATGTTAGTGCAGTGCCTGATTATCAAGGCAGGTAGTGCGCTGGTTTCTCAGCTCTATTCCTTGTGAAAGCTGCCTGTACTTAGTGCTTGAAAATCGCGGTCTCGGCGGATGTTTCATTCTAATAGAATCTTATACCCAACTCATAAAAAAGTCCTCGCATGTCGCATCCTTTCACAGCAATTACTGCGTGTACAACAACAAAAATAGTCCAAACAATGGCGGCGACGAGGTGTTATTAGTGAATTGTTACTCCGCTGGAACAAAAATACAGTCTTATCTCTAGCTTGTGCGGTTTAATTCTTGTTTAATTGCAGGCGTCTTTTTTATCCTTAATTCTAGTACAGAATTCTTATGTTTGTATTGTACATTAGAATATCTTTGAGGGAAGTCTGGATAACTGTTTTGTTTGTTTTTTTTTATGGAAAAAGAAAAATGTTCCCATAGATCTTGAAAAATTGTGTAATTAATTCACAAACTGTCAGAACATTCAGTTTTACAGAAATGATTCCAGCTTGATCTGTTTGACTTTCTGAAACTGCAGATTGCCTCATATGCTTGTATGTGAACTGTGAATTGTCTGAGATAATTGGTTTATTAAATTCACTTAACGAACAGTTTTTCAGTTGTCCAACTGAGAAGTAATAATGATTCGTTAAACAAATCTACATTTTTTTACAGCAATTTCCAGATTTATCTGGTGTCTTGTTCTTCAGTATTTTGCCTCTTAATATCGGTTTTTATGACGTGACATGAAGAGTACATGTTTGAAAATGTTCACTTTTTTTTTTGTAATTCCTGGCTTTACAAAAAGGCAGCGGTGTTTTTAATGGACCATTTTGTTAGAAAAGATTTCATTACATTTTTCACGAAGCAGTAAATAACTTTCTTTTTTTTTCTCTTCTTGATAGCGAATATTGTGTTAGTTCTATGAATATGCTGCATGTAACTGTGTTGTCAAAATCTTCATTCCATTATCTTGTTCACATGGTTTAACATCTGTTTGTCACATTCACCGAAGCGTGCGGCTGGAAATGTCTGTTTTATTACAACACAGACATTCTTTATCTCCTGACTCGAATTTTGATGCGTAAAAGATTCTTGTAGTAGCCCTTTTTGAACTGAATTCCAAAGCCCCTCAGAACAGGGAAGTAATTCATGAAAACTGAGTAGGTTCTTGTCTTGCGCCGTGGTTTCTGAGGTGGCAACATGTTGGCAGCATTTCCGGGCTCCGCTTCCTTTTGTCAGCACGAGTTCTTTCTAACTGATAATGTGTGTGGTGTTGGAGGAGCTACTCGCATCACGCCATCTGTTCATTATTTCCCGCCGTCTTGCCCAGACGTGTCGGAATGGAACTTTCATTGTTGAAGAGTTCTTTTCATGCTAAGTAACAGTGGAATCTGATAGATATTACAGTCTTCTTTTCCCCCCACCGCCCCCCCCCCCCCCCAACCATTTTAGCTGTAACTCTAACATGTTTCTTATGTTTCCTGCTTCCGGAAGTATTTTTTTTTTCATTTCTGCTTGTTTATGCTAGTCACACGATATTTCATATGGTTCCATTTTCTATAAATAAAAAAGTATAATTAATTATATTTTTTTTCACACACACACACACACACACACACACACACATATATATATATATATGGTCCGGCATAAAGCATAGCTGGATTTAGCTGACGTACTGCGCAGAAACTGAATACCTGTGAAAAACGATGCCGTCAGAGATGCAGCAGACAAAAGGTCATTTTTAACAATGGCTTCTTGGAAAACAACATCGCGCATTCACCGTTGAAACTTAGTTTAAAAGTGAGGAATCGTCTATTTCTGTACAACGAAAGTTTCATCGCCATTTTGAGTTCTATCCCCGTGATTATGTTCCTGATCGGAGAACAATTTTGAGGTGGGTCAAAAAATGTAAGGAAACCGTTAACTGCTTTAATAACAAGTCTACTGGTCGTCCAAGACCTCAACAGACACCTGAACGAATTCAAGAAGTCCGCAACGCATTGCTTCGTAGCCCTCGGCGGTCAGCTGTTAGGCATGCTTCGGCACTTGGTATGTCGGATCGCTCGCTACGTCGCATCATTCATAATCATCCGCATTTCCACCCTTACAAGTTGCAAGTTCTGCAGCAACTGAATGATTTGGATAAAATTAACAGACTTGACTTTGCTACCGATTTTCTAGCAAGCATTTAAGAAAATCCGAATTTGCTCAATAACCTCATGTAGGGAGTAGATAATAAAGCAAGTAGTTGCCCGGTTTGATTGGCAACCCCACTGGGCAGAGACGGGCTTTTCAGAAATGCAAAGATATAAGACCAGAAGATAGAAGTTTAAGAGGTCGGGATTCCATATGCTGGCCAGCGGCTGTAGGGAGCCGTGTCATTGTTCAGGCGTGAATGAGAGAAGTCATTCGTTAGATAGGGAGAAATATATGTAGTTTAGTATGGCCCTTTAATATGTGATGTGGATGAGTGCAAGTTATACTGTGGGCTCCCTCGATCAAATCCCGATCGACCATTTAGGTAATATATGTAGTTTAGTATGGCCCTTTAATATGTGATGTGGATGAGTGCAAGTTATACTGTGGGCTCCCTCGATCAAATCCCGATCGACCATTTAGGTAAATATATGTAGTTAGGATTGTGCTATGTGTGATCATGGATAAATCATCACTCAGTGCAGCTGTGCAGATGTTTCAGTGTGAGACTTCGATATGCCCTTGTGTATGGGAAATATGTTTCTAGCTGCACGTGAATTCATGTTACTGACTTTGCATTGTGAATTTTTATACATATAATATATATTCTTACCAATAGATTATTTGTGTCTACAATCAGAGCGAACCCATATTATTCAAGGAGATTGTTTTAATGATTTGATAATACAAATCAGCTGATAATTAACATCACATATATGAAGATTCATTTTGAGTTTACTATCTTGTAAATCTATGTTGTGTCATTACAAAGATCATGATTATTTGAAGGATTGTTTATTTGTGTTTCTTCTATGCATTGGTGTAAAGTGTCAATACAAAATTTCTCCCCATCAATCCAAATATCAAATTCTCCTACACTCATAATGTCTGATGAAGCAAATTCTGAGTTGTCAGGAAGTGTGAACTAGCAGAACTTCAGACATTGGTCAGCTGAAAATCCACAGTTACTTCATGAGAAACCGCTCCATAGTGAACGAGTGACAGTGTGGTGTGGAGTTGCATCATTCGGCGTCATTGGCCCATATTTTTTGGGCATCCTCTTACTGTTAATAGTGATCTTTACGTGCAGATGCTAACTGAACATTTCATTCCAGACTTGGCCAATAGAAATAAGAGACTAATATGGTTCCAACAAGATGGAGCAAGCATTTCCCAATCGTCTTATATCCAGATTTAGGGAATATTCATTGGCCGGCAAGGTCACCGGATTTATCGGCTGCAAACTTCTTTTTGTGGGGGTACCTCACGAACACGGTGTATGCCAGTCGACCACAGTTAATTGCAGACCTAAAGGATTGAATCCAACACTGCATTCAAAATATCCCTTTGAACATGTTAAATGGTGTTATGCAGGAATTTTCCAGACGCCTGGCTGAATGTATCAAATGTAATGGCGGTCATCTAACCGGCGTAATTTTCAAAACCTAAATATGATTGTCAGAAATAATAAAAATACCCATTTTTCTGAGTTTCATTTTACTTTTTTTTTTTTTTACTAAAAAACATGTATAGCGCTTATTTATTTTCCATTTTTAAAATCCAGCTATGCTTTATGCCGGACCCCGTATATAGTTAAGCTCTCCTGCTGTAATTACTTGTATAACTATGTATAGTTATGCTCGCCTGCTATAATTACTTGTATAACTATATATAGTTAACCTACAGTATGACAGAAAACAGTTCTGTGTGGGATCTTGGGAGAGCTTGCCTGAGCCAAACCCAGATAGAAAAATCTAGAGAGAGGGATCCTAAGACAGTTTATGGTGACGTTTTTCAACCGAGCAGGCCGTCTGGCATCAGCTGCAGCTCTGTCTAGGTTTTCAGACATGTGGACTTTGTCCTTCCTATGGGGCAGAATGGTAGAGTCGGGAAGGCGAAAGTATGACATGGACAGGACGTGGACAGGACGTTTTCTTCCAGGAGAAGCAAGGCATGTACTCGTTTGAGAGTAACATCTGCATGCCCCCCCCCCATAAAAAAACCCGTCTGTTTAAGACGAAAATTGCCAATATTATTGTTTTAAAAAACCACCAGTGTATCTCTGTGTCAGTTTTGTTATTATTGCCCTGTATGATTTAGACATCTGCTGGAAAACTTATGCGCTTGTACATGTGTACACAGCCCATATCAGTGCCGGCTGTCGCAGAATCAGACGCGCTTTAAATACTTGGTAAACCGCGATAACCATTTTTTTTTCCCTTTTAAATGATACTTTCGCGAAAAGTGCTTAAGTGCAATGTCGCCCTGGTGGCTAGACAGCTGTTCGTCGTCATGTAGCCGAGGATTCGCTTGGCAGTCATTCCATTATTTTTTTTTTCTGTTACTTGCGCCTGTTTTCTTTGCCAAAAGTTTTGGAGACGGCTGATCTACATCACTTTCACAGTCTGCTGTACGCAGTCTTCTATATTATGGAAGTACTGGTTACCTTACCTGAAGAATAAAGGTGGTGGATACGTGAAGAAAGGTAGAAAAGCGAGTCGAAATATACGGCCACTGGTCTGCGAACACAGAAGCCCAGTTAACTTTGTTACACAGTAAAAGCAGATGCATATTATAAATCAAGTGAATCTGATACACGTTAAAGGAAGATTTACATTACACACCAAATGAGTCTGATGATAGCAAAAAATAGATGCATATCAGAAATTAAGTGAATTTCATACACAACAAAAGCAGACTCACATTAAGTGAATCTGATACACAACAAAAGCAGACTCACATTAAGTGAATCTGATACACAACAAAAGCAGACTCACATTAAGTGAATCTGATAAGCAAGAAATGCTGGACCGACTAACAAGATGGAACGGACGAAAGCTCACCTTATACAGAGAACGCAAGCACACCTTATACAGAGAACGAAAGCACACCTTATACAGAGAACGAAAGCACCCCTTATACAAAGCGCTCGAAACAGATTTGTGGAAATGCATGATCGCCTACCCCCAATCCGTAGGGCAACACTTAGACAAACACACAAGAGAAATAGATGCATTTTTCAAATCAAGTGAATCTCATACACTACAAATGAATATTCACGTTGCAGATCAAGTGAATCTGATACACAACAAAGGAATATTCACATTACAAATCAAGTGAACCTCATACACAACAAAGGAATATTCACATTGCATATCAAAGGAATCTGATACACAACAAAGGAAGATTCACATTGCATATCAAAGGAATCTGATACACAACAAAAAGCAGTAATGCTACTTTATTACTAAATAGTAATACACAATATGAAAAGCAATAATATTACTTTATTACTCATCATCATCATCACGTGCCGTGCCGACTGGCGTTGGCTATTATGCTTCTCCAGAGTACCCGATCCTTCATGCAGGCCATCAGTTCAGTTGGTGATCTCCTCTCACACCATCCCGTTAGACTGTCCAGTATCATTTCTCTTGGTCTTCCTCTTGATCTTCTTCCTTCTATTTTTCCTGTTGTTATAATATTCTCAATGCCCCCTCTCCTCACTGTATGTCCTATGAAAGTACATTGTCTCTTCCTTATCTTTTTGACAAGGTTTTTTTGTCTCTCCAGCTCATCTCATACATTCTTCATTAGTTATTTTTGCTGTCCAGGGGATTCGCAGCATTCTTCTAATAAACCACATTTCTGCTGCTTCCAATGATTTTTGTGCAGACTTGCCTATTGTCCATGTGTTGAGTCTGCTTTATTACTAGATACAATGTATTATTAAATAGTAATACAAAATATGAACAGTCTTCATAATGATGACAGAAATACGGACACATTTCAACTCATTTTCTGAACATTTCTCGACATAACAATCTTGCAACAACTGTCACATAGTTTTCGTCCTGGCTCTACAACATAACACCCTAAGCTGATTGTCCAGTGCTCCAACCTTCTCGTCTCCCATCCTTTCCTTTCATCTTTTTCTCCTGAACATCTCGACGCTTAATTGTTGGTCTTTACACAAGAAAATCGAAGTCTGCATTGCTCCTGTGAGCAGTTCAATTTCCCCGTTGTTCCTGGTAGTTCGATCGCTCTTAAAAAGCAGTATATGTCTTATCTATAGGACCGGAAATGCATGCAAGAAAACAGAAGTCAAAACGAGACAAGAGGGCGCCTGCATAACAGCAAGTCTGGAATAATTCTAATTTAACTTAGTTTTCTTGTGTATTAAAAAAAAAAGTGTCTCTACGTTCCACGTGTTTTTTTTTCGTCAAGAAAATATTGACGTTCCATAATATGATTTCTTTCATGACTAGAAAATGTCATAATTTTTATATTTTATGTCATTTTGAAAACAGGAAGTTCCTGTCAGTTTTTTTAAAATTTTCTGGTTATACAAAATATTCATTCCCTTTTTTAATGAATTGCCTTTTTCCCCATTTTAAAAATTAAAAACTGTTTCTTTCTGTTTGACTCCTGTTCTTTCCATAACAAAAAAATATGTTGTTTTGGTTATGCATAGAATGGAGTGTTAATATTTCTCACGAAATGACATCTTTCTTTCTTTTCTTTCTTTCTTTCTTTTCTTTCTTTTTCTTTCTATTCTTTCTTTCTTTGTTTCTTTGTTTCTTTCTTTCTTTCTTTGTGCATGGGTATGTGGCGGGGCTCCGAGAGAAAGTTTGTACGTTGGTACAAATCTTCTCTTCCCTCTCCTATTCAGTTATCTTTCTCTTTTCTTCGTCATCTTCTTCTCTCTTGGTTTTCTTGAAGTCTGGGCTCACCTCTAAAACAGTGAAAACCCTCTGGGATGCGGAGCCATTCCACTGGCTTGAACCCCCACCCCCAAACACTTTCCCCCCGTAACTGTTTCGCTTGCCTCATCTTCTATATAACCGAACTTAGTGCAGCGTATGTGACTAACTCTGAATTCATAGTGCAGCATATGTGGCTAACTCTGAATTCATAGTGCAGCATATGTGACTAACTCTGAATTCATAGTGCAGCATATGTGACTAACTCTGAATTCATAGTGCAGCATATGTGACTAACTCTGAATTCATAGTGCAGCATATGTGACTAACTCTGAATTCATAGTGCAGCATATGTGACTAACTCTGAATTCATAGTGCAGCGTATGTGACTAACTCTCAATTCATATTCACTAATTAGGCGAGTCCCAGGATCTTTTAATTCGCAGTCACCACAGTGTAATAAGTCCCAGGATCTTTTCCTTCGCCGAGACGTCACAGTGTAATAAGTACCAGGATCTTTTCCTTCGCCAAGACGTCACAGTGTAATAAGTCCCAGGATCTTTTCCTTCTCCGAGACGTCACAGTGTAATAAGTCCCAGGATCTTTTCCTTCGCCGAGACGTCACAGTGTAATAAGTACCAGGATCTTTTCCTTCGCCAAGACGTCACAGTGTAATAAGTCCCAGGATCTTTTCCTTCGTCGAGACGTAACAGTGTAAGTCCCAAGATCTTTTCCTTCGCCGAGATGTCACAGTGTAATAAATCCCAGGATCTTTTCCTTCGCAGTCACCACAGCGTAAGTCCCAGAATCTTTTCATTCGCCGAGACGTCACAGTGTAATAATTCCTAGGATCTTTTCCTTCGCCGAGACGTCATAGTGTAATAAGTCCTAGGATCTTTTCATTCGCCGAGACCTCACAGTGTAAGTCCCAGGATCTTTTCATTCGCCGAGACCTCACAGTGTAATAAGTCCCGGGATCTTTTCCTTCGCCGAGACGTCACAGTGTAATAAGTCCCCTTGATCTTTTCCTTCGCCGAGACGTCACAGTGTAATAAGTCCCAGGATCTTTTCCTTCGCCGAGATGTCACAGTGTAATAATTCCTAGGATCTTTTCCTTCGCCGAGACGTCACAGTGTAATAAGTACCAGGATCTTTTCTTTCGCCGAGACGTCACAATGTAATAAGTCCCAGGATCTTTTCCTTCGCCGAGACGTCATAGTGTAATAAGTTCCCGGATATTTTTCGCCGAGATATCACGGGTCTAATAAGCAAACAAGCCCGATACTGACAATGCGACAGTGTGAAGTTTATTGGATGTAACTTGATGATGATATATACTGGATGGATGATACATACACTGAGCAATATGTCGAATCATAGGTCTTCAGCTCAGACATAAACCAGTCAGGCCATGTCGCTGATATAAAGTTTCCCTTTCAGGCAAACAGTCAGGCCATGTCGCTGATATAAAGTTTCTATTTCAGACAAACAGTCAGGCCATGTCGCTAATATAAAGTTTCTATTTCAGACAAACAGTCAGGCCATGTCGCTAATATGAATTTTTTATTTCAGACAAACAGTCAGGCCAAGTCGCTGATGTAAAGTTTCCCTTTCAGGCAAACAGTCAGGCCAAGTCGCTAATATAAAGTTTCTATTTCAGACAAACAGTCAGGCCATGTCGCTAATATGAATTTTTTATTTCAGACAAACAGTCAGGCCAAGTCGCTGATATAAAGTTTCCCTTTCGGGCAAACAGTCAGGCCATGTCGCTGATATAAAGTTTCCTTTTCAGATAAACAGTCAGGCCATGTCGCTGATATAAAGTTTCCCTTTCGGGCAAACAGTCAGGCCAGGTCGCTGATATAAAGTTTCTATTTCAGACAAACAGTCAGGCCAGGTCGCTGATATAAAGTTTCCCTTTCGGGCAAACAGTCAGGCCATGTCGCTGATATAAAGTTTCCCTTTCTGGCAAACAGTCAGGCCATGTCGCTGATATAAAGTTTCTATTTCAGACAAACAGTCAGGCCATGTCGCTGATATAAAGTTTCCCTTTCGGGCAAACAGTCAGACCATGTCGCTGATATAAAGTTTCCCTTTCGGGCAAACAGTCAGACCATGTCGCTGATATAAAGTTTCCTTTTCAGGCAAACTGTCAGGCCAGGTCGCTGATATAAAGTTTCCATTTCAGACAAACAGGTGGACAAGACTTTGAACGAAAAATGTCGACAATTCTTAGTACAACCAAATCTCCATAATACAGCGACAAACACACCCACATCGGTCAAGCGTCCATTCAGTTCTTCTTAGCACACTTCCCCACATATCAAGCCTAAGCCCACCAAATCACGTGCTGTCCGTTTTTGGAACAAAACCAGCCAATCAGGAAAGCAACTCAGAAAATGTAAACATTAAATCATGGGCGTCTCCGTCAAAAAACCATAATGGGGTAACATAAAATATACCGTTACACTTTATCATAGAGCGTAGATATGTGTATATACAAGGTCCGACAATTAAGTAATGAGACTAATTCCATTTTTAAAAAAAATAAAATAAACAACAGTTGAAGGTATAACCTGTATTTTATTCAAAGTAAACCCCTTGTGCATTGATACACCAAGTGGCACGATCTAACACACTGGAACGACCTCTACAGTTCTTCTGTTGGTATGACCCTTAAACTCGGTGTTACGGCCCTTTGAATGTCATCAGTATCGCCAAAGAAACGTCCTTTTAATGGTGACTTAAATTTTGGGAATAGAAAATAATAGCAGGAAGACAAATCTGGAGAATAGGATGGATGGTTGAGAACACACACGTGTTTTGGGGCGAAAAATTCCTATAGAACTACCACCCGTGAGCCAGTGCATTATCATGAAGAAGGAAAGAAATGCCAGGTGTTGAATACTCGGGTCGGACTCGGAGAATCCTTTTCAATAGGCGTTTCAAAATACTTAAATAAACTTTGGCAGTGACAGTCGTTCCCTTTGGAATAAATTCTTTGTGAATAACTCCTTTTGCTCTCGTACAAGCACACCAATATTGTCTTCACTTTCGAATTTTGAAGACGAAATGTTTTGCCTTTTGGTGATAATGATGACTTCCACTGAACACTTTGGCGTTTAGCTGTGGGATCATAGCATAAAATCCATGTTTCATCCTCTGCAACAATCAAATTTAAGAAATGTTTATTTATGCGACACGTTTTGATGATGTCTTTTGCATACTCAACACGCTGATGTTTTTGGTCATCAGACAACACATGTGGTACAAACCGGCAAGCAATTTTTTTCTTGCCAAAATCTTCCACTCATATTTTACGAATGGTCTCTCGGTTAACACCAAATTCATCTACCATCATCCTTACATTCAAACAACGATCTTGTATCCGTTTTCTGACTTTTCAGTGAGTTCCTCATTACGAACAGGAACTGGGCGTCCGTGTCTAGTTGCACTTGTAATCGTTTCCACACCACTTTTTAATCGTGAATACCACCTGAATATCTTTGCACGAGATAAACAATTATTCCCATAAGCTTGTCGTTTAAATTCACCTGATTCAGTGATACTTTTTCCGAGTTTTAAACAGAATTTAATGTTAGCTTTTTGCTCCATGCTGATTACGTAACAGTGCACCTCTGGCTAGGTCAGCAAAATGGCGGCTTGTATATCGTCTGCTTATCGGGCGGCGATGAAAGTTGCCAGATCATAGACGAAGGTTGCCCCTTCGGATTCCATGCTTTGCTTCATAGTTGACATTTTTGTCTGGGCCATAATAAAATCAATCTCATTACTTAATTGTCTGACTTTGTATGTGATATACTCTGAGGAATATCCATAATACTTTCCTCTTATTGTGATACTATCCACGCGGTGTCCTTTCAGAAAGAAACTATCACAATATGTCTAATCTACTTTAGACCGAAAAGAAAATATGGCACGCTTCATTGTTACTAGAAGTCGTTTAATCCCATTTTTCTTTCAACTGCTTTGAACTCCCCCTCTTCGTGTTTGCCCATTCATTCAAAGTGAAATCCAGTGTGCCTCGTCATGCAGGCAGGCCATGATACTTTGTTTCAGTTTCAAGCTGTTGCAGACCATGTGGTATAAGTGGTCGTTGCTGAAAGATGGAGCCTTGAATGAAGGAAGGTTGACGGTCTTGGTCCAATGTTAAACGAAATAGTAAACGAGAAATGAAAATAAGAAAGAACAACAACAACCGAGACAGATGGTGCCAAAGGGAGAAAACAACTATTTTTTTAAAGATATTTTGTAGTATCACAAATAAAGTTATAAAAATGGACAACTTTTCTCTTCAAAATAACCGTCTTGAAATGTTGTCCTGCTTTTACGAGTTAAAATTAGCTGCAGTGATGGAAATGTATACATTTTATAAGTGCAGAGTTACTGTTCTTTGACCATTTCCCTCTTTGGACAGTATTATTGGTACTTATAAACGTGCTGATACTTACAGACGTGGTTTTACTTATAAACGTGTTGGTCTTTATAAACTTCCTGTTTCTCATGAAAGTGCTGGTATACATGAACATAAAAGTACTGGTACTTATGAACGTGCGGGTACTCATAACAGTGCTGGTACTTATGAACGTGCGGGTACTCATAACAGTGCGGGTACTTAATCAGTGTGCTAGTACTCATAAAACTACAAGTACTTATGAATGTGCTGCTATTCATAAACGCGCTGGTACATATAAACGTGGTACCCATAAAAGTGCTAGTACTTATGAACGAGATGGTACTTGTAAACGTGCAGTGCAGGTACTCGTTAAAGAGCCAGTGGAACGTAATTTTTGTTTTTCAGGGCCCAATTAAAAGCAGTTCGTCGAGAACTTGGAAGATAGAACTGCAGAATTTCTCGATTATAATGCAATAAACCCATAGTTTAAACAAACAAACGTGTTTTTTTAGATCTGTACGTTGATACATATTACCAGCGTGTACAGCGTTTAGGTGAGTAATCTGGTCATAAATTAAGTCCTTGGGTCGTATTTTGTTTCTTTGTTTTCTAACCTTTCCTGTATGTTTTTTTTTAATAGGTAACGTTTTTTCAAAATGGTGATGCTCATCGATTTGGCTGACCTCAGTTTCCCAGATTTTAGATTCCCAGCACAAAATTCTTGATATCCAGCTGTAAAAATGGGTGCCTGGCCCCGTCATTCTGGATATCGATCTGTAAAAATAGGTTCCTGGCTCCGCAGATTTTGGATATTCAGCCGTAGAAGTAGGTACCCGGCCCCCTCATTCTTGGATATCAAACTGGAGAAATGTGTGCCCGGCCCCCTCATTCTTGGATATCAAACTGGAGAAATGTGTGCCCGGCCCCCTCACTCTTGGATATCAAACTGGAGAAATGTGTGCCCGGCCCCCTCATTCTTGGATATCAAACTGGAGAAATGTGTGCCCGGTTACCTCATTCTGAATATCCAGATGAATAAATAGATGCCCGGCACCCTAGTTCTGAATATCCATCTGTAGAAATGAATGCCTAGCTCCCTCATTCGGAATATCCATCTGTGGAAATGAGTGCCTGGCTCACTCATTCTGGTTATCCAGCTATAGAAATGAGCGCCTAGCTCCCTCTAGGGCTGTAGAAAAAAAAAAGGCAGTCAAGCGTGATCTTTACCGCATCATCTTTACCGCATCATCTTTACCGCATCATTATAACCGCATCATCTTTACCGCATCATTATTACCGCATCATCTTTACCGCATCATTATTACCGCATCATCTTTACCGCATCGTTATTACCGCATCATCTTTACCGCATCATTTTTACCGCATCATTATTACCGCATCATTATTACTGCATCATCTTTACCGCATCATCTTTACCGCATCATTATTACATCATCTTTACCGCATCATCTTAATGGCATCATCTTAATGACATCATCTTTACCGCATCATCTTAATGGCATCATCTTTACCGCATCTTAATGACATCATCTTTACCGCATCATCTTAATGGCATCATCTTTACCGCATCATCTTAATGACATCATCTTTACCGCATCATCTTAATGACATCATCTTTACCGCATCATCTTAATGACATCATCTTTACCGCATCATCTTAATATTATCATCTTTACCGCATTATCTTAATGACATCATCTTTACCGCATCATCGTAATGACATCATCTTTACCGCATCATCTTAATGACATCATCTTTACCGCATTATCTTAATGACATCATCTTTACCGCATCATCTTAATGACATCATCTTTACCGCATTATCTTGTCGTATATCAAGAGGTCAAAGAAAATTTTGTCATCTTGTACCACCATATTCCGAACACCCGAAGCACTTCACGAAGCATCCACCATTTAGTGTATATTTGCACATTATTTTTTAAACATTTTTTACGCGTATTGTATCTGTTTTTTATGTAAGTGAGTGAGTGAGTGAGTGAGTGAGTGGGTGGATGGGTGGGTGGGTGGAATTTTAGATGCGAAAAAGTAAGGAAAAACAATAAGAGAATGACCGTGGCTCGAGGCAGTCCTCCTCTTCTTCTTCGTCGTCGTTCGCTCAGACATCGACGCCAATCTCTAGCACATATGGGGGCAGTTCGTCTGAGATTTTCATCATCACCGTAGAGCTTCTCTTGTAGGGGGCTGGGGTCTGGTCAGGTTCTTTGCCAGAGTTGGTTGTATAGCTGGCAAACATGGAGGATGTCATGTTGTGTCTGTTGCTCTTTGCTGCAGGCACACAGATCTGTTCGGCAAATTTTCAGCTTCTGATGTCTCAGCCTGCAAAGTCCTGTTCTCTGTCGGAATGTTATAACTTGGTCACTTCTTTAGAGTTTATAATATTCTTCATCTGTTTTTTTTCTGTGGGGGTGTTGCTTTGTCCATTTGTCTTTTTTTTTTTTTGCTTTTAGTTTTTGTTTGTTTGTTTTTTTTTTTTGGGGGGGGGGGTGAGAGGGAGGGTGAGAGGATAACGTTCTAAACCTAGAACCACCCCAGTCACTGATGTATGTTTTAGTTAGCCTCCATATATTTCTCTTCCTGATAGAGAAATATCTCTTCACTTTGTCTAAGTGACGTGGCGTAGGCGATCATTTCTCTCCACAATTCCTTGTCTTTAGCCGGTGACTTTCTTCCTGGCCACACTGACAGCCTATCTAGTAACTTCTCTCTGTCTTCCTCTGTCTCTTCTTCCCTCAATTTTTCCAGTTGTCACAGTGTGTTCCAGTCTTCTTCTTCTCAGGAAATGTCCTATAAATCTCGCTTGTCTACCTCTGATCTTTGCTTTAATTTGCTTTTTAACTCCAGCCTCTCTTAAGATTTCTTCATTTGTTTTCTTGGCTGTCCATGGTACCTTCAACATCCTTCTTATAAACCACATTTCCGTGGCCTCCATTTCTCGCTGTGCTCTCTTATTCATGGACCATGCTTCATATCCATAAAACAAAATTGACTCGATGTAACATTTAAGTACTCGGAATCTTGTTTCCGGTGATAAGGATCTGTTGCACAAGATGTGTCTCATTGTCTGGAATGCCAACTTGGCCTGATCACATCTGCTTTTTATTTCATTGTGACATTTCCCATCAGTTGTTATAATCGTTCCTAAGTGCTTGAATTCTTCACTTTGTGAAGTGAATTCTTCACTGTCTAGGGAACTTCACTTTGTATAAACTGATAACTCACAGTGCATTTCCACACGGGATGACTGACGTCATAGTTCCCCCTTTGTTCCACGTGTAATGATGACTCGCGTCATAGTTCCCCCTTTGTTCCACGTGTAATGATGACTCACGTCATAGTTCCCCCTTTGTTCTACGTGTAATGATGACTCACGTCATAGTTCCCCCTTTGTTCCACGTGTAATGATGACTCACGTCATAGTTCCCCCTTTGTTCCACTTTAATGCCCTTTTATTTTCACTCATCATTGGAACACAGTTTCTGCTATTGTTGTTGTACCATTTTTTTTAACATGGGAAAAGTCAATACTTACAGCGTAATAAACTGTTGCTTCAAATTATTTCTAACATTTACATTACATTTCTTGCAAGACAGCGTCGGCGATCATGTTTCTGTATCTTTGTGATCCTTGGTCAGTTTAAATGTTTTTCTTTGTCCGTGCCACTTGGTCAGTACTCTGAGATATATTTTCCCTTGACCTGGCTCTCCTCCATTTAATTTCAGTTTTCCAGTCATTCCCGAGTTCTCTAACTTGTATCTTCTCATGACATGTCAAAGATGTTTTGGCTGGCTTTGTGTTTATGATCTTACCTAGTTTTGACTGTTCTGAGACTTCTCTGGGGACCTCCTCCTTTGTTTTTCTAGATGTCAGTACTATCTGATAAACCTTTCTCCAAATCTAGGTCTCTGTTGCTTCCAGTTTTTTTATCACCCGGTAGTTAATTGCCTGAGTTCCGTAGCAGTATTTGCTTAATTTAGCCCTGTAATTTGTAGCATAGGATGTTACAGTGAATACATAAAGTACAAGAACTCGAATTTGTCTCATTGTTGAGTGGTCCAGATTTTGGAATTATTACGAAATGCACGAAGGGAAATAAATAGTTTCTCGTTTAGCATCACCATTGTGAGCCCGATCACAGAGTAGTGCTAACTCATTAAGTTGTTTCTCATTATTACGTTGTTGGTGCAGCTACCAAGTGGAAGGTTTCGCCCCCCCCCTCCCCCCCCCCACGCCATACCTTATATAATAGCCGCGTGAAATGACCATGCGAATGATCTTGGTACATTCCAATGAAGCCTGTCTATTAGAGCATGAGATAATAACAACCTAGCAGCCCTTTCGCGATGCGTAATTACATAATTATATTTGCTACCCCAGACCCACAAGTCGATTGATCTTATCTTCTGTTTATAGCAGACGTTTACGTGTTTGGATTCTTCGGTTGTACTTTGATACAGCTGACCACGATAAACGCACCTGGAATGTTTACCGACGTGTTTTCTGAGTGTTTTCCCGGTGCATGTTCAAAGCATGTTTCCGAGCGACAGTTACCAGATCAACACTCACTCAGTTAATAGTAGCTTGTGATACCAATTATTTGGTGCAGGATGGAGAAATAATGAGCTACTAGCACTACTCAGATCTATAATACCATGTTCAGCGGTATGCGTGCATTGGACACTCTTTAAGTGTAGGTTTTATAATCTATTCTCCGTTTATTGGACACTCTTTAAGTACAGGTTTTATAATCTACTCTTCGTTCATTGGACACTCTTTACGTATAGTTTTATACTCTATTCTCCGTTCGTTTGACACTATAGGTTTTATAATCTATACTCCAATCATTGGACACTCATGATGTACAAAATCTATAAAGTATGCTCCACTTATTGAACACTAAGTACAGAATCTGTATTGTATGCTCCACTCATTGGACACTTGTAAAACACAGGATCTGTAATGTATAATCCACCCAACGGATGTTTGCCTCTGATACCTTAAAAAATTTAGGTTCTATGCTGTAATACATTGGACAATTTTGAAATATATGATCTAGAATGAATACTCCATACATTGGACACTTTTGAAACATGGAGTCTGTACTCAACTCATTGGACATTATTGAAATATGGGTTCTGTACTCAACGTTCTGGACACTCACATTATTGAAATATAGGTTCTGTACTCAACGTTCTGGACACTCACATTATTGAAATATAGGTTCTGTACTCAACGTGGGTCCAGACACCCCTCAACGGTCCTCCACAGACACGTGGACAAGAGATGACACCGCATGAACGGTACGAAAACGACTTTGGTCATGATCAGAAAAGAGAGACATGTAAGCACAAGAGACCTTGTCAGCCAACACAGGACGGGCGCTACCAGTCGCAGGACGCTGACTGATATTGAGGGTGGGGGGGGGGGAATCTGAGCACCTATGGACGTGAACGGAATGCAGTGATGATAATACAGGGCATAAACAAGTCCTACGCATGTACTTTCTGTAAAACTTTGAAACAGTGAAACAAAAGGTTATTTTCTTTCTCCAGCAGGAAAATAAACCCTTGTGCAGTATCATTGCCATGATAAAAAGCATATTTTATTTGCGCCAGATTCTCTCATATCGGAGCTCTGTCAGTGGGCAGAATCTATGTTCTCTAAAGCACACAACGAGCGCTTTGAAATCGTCGATACATCACGGGCCCTTGCTGGCCGTGAAAACAGATTTGAATGGTTAATGATTTCTTGACTGTCCAGACCTCATCGTTCTGTGCTCCCCGGTCAATCCGCACGTTTGTCTGTTGTCATTCTAGTGGCTAGCTTTTTGTACTGTGTGGGAATTTAATGTTGCTTTTTTCGTATGACGATTTGCCTTGCAGCGTGGTTATTTTTTTTTCTTCGCTGCAAAAATTGCCTAAAAAAAAAGAAGCCAGCTTTTCTGAGTGCGGTATCGTAGCAGCTGGTGCTTCGCTGGGCTTTTTATCCAATTTTCTTCACTTTCTAGCCAGTGTGGAACTCAAGTTCTGTCCTAACGTCTCTCTCTCACTCTCTTACTCACTCTCACTCACTCTCTCTCTCACTCTCACTCACTCTCTCTCCCACTCTCATTCTCTCTCTCACTCTCACTCACTCTCTCACTCACTCTCATTCTCTCTCTCACTCTCACTCACTCTCTCACTCTCACTCACTCTCTCTCACTCTCATTCTCTCTCTCACTCTCTCTCACACTCTCATTCTCTCTCTCACACTCTCATTCTCTCTCTCACTCTCTCTCACTCACTCTCTCTCTCTTTATATCTGTGTGTTTCTCTCTCCTATTTTTCCATGATTTTACTGCCTTTTTTTAACTATCTTAGTTACAGCTTGCAAGTGAAGTTCCAAAATAAGTATACAGATATGTGCACTATTTGAAGATCACTAGGGGCCAGGGGGGGGGGGGGAGGGCGGGAGCTACAAGGGCACAAACATGTAACGATAACATTTACATCATTGATCTCTCTCTCTCTCTCTCTCTCTCTCTGTTTCTGTCTCTCTCAGTACTCTCACCCCCTCCACTCCACGCATCTTCGCTCCTGATTTTTTTTTGTTACATTTGTTTTTATTTCAGCCCTGTTAGGTTTATTACATTATCTGCTTATATGCAATTATCTAGACCTGTTTATCGTGTCTTCTGCTGTCGGTATCTATTTTGTCATTTTCATCATCAGCACCTTGTTTTTTTTTCTTCTTCTTCTTCTTCTTCATCCTCTTCTTCTTTTCTTTTTTTCATTCTCATCTCTTTCTTCCCCTCATCCTCTTTTTCTTCTTCTGCTCACGATGTCATATAGTCGCAGCTGTGTACTTCATATTATACTCGAGGCATTTTTTTTTCCATGTTTAAGTCCACTCTATAAATCTTCTTCAAGACGCTAATGAGGAGCTACAATCGGCTTATAGGTTACGCGGAGCTGACATTCTTTGGAACATTATTCCGTGAGTTTACTTATATCTCCCGTTTAGACATTTCCTGTGTCGCCCGTCCAAGCCGTAGCTTTTGATAATTCTGTAGTTAGGAAGTTAGAACTTTTGTCTTTTCTTGAAAATGATCTGTCTGCATCTTATAAAGGCAGGCAGAGAGTTATAATCGAAATACAGGTCATGGAAAATACAGGCCGAACATCGTATTCCCCAGTATGGAAACTGGAATTTTATCTTATAGCTGAGGTATCATATTCACTAAGTTCTTGAAATCATTACATCATTATTGTTCCACTTCGCTCCAGAAGACTTCTATATCTTGTTTATTAGTTCAGTCAACCATACTCATTCTATTTTACTGATATTCTGTTTGAGTAAATGAATTAAGCCCAGGAAGATTAGCCTAGAAATATTATTACCAAAACACTGTGAAACAAAGAAAGGCTGAATCAAAATCTGGATTCACATGGCTTGAGAAATCATCTTCTACATCGGCATCTTCTGCGTTTGATATTTAGCTTCTCAGTGAAAGGGACAGGTTGCTTGAAATATATAGCACAACAAGTGTTTTTTTTTTCTTTCTTTCCGACAAACTCATAGATGTGGGTCATTTCAGTTATCAGGATGTTGTAAACAACCAGAAGTGTGGCAGTAAAATGTGCGGGTAATGTAGACAAGATTAGCATCGAGTTATTTCAGCCTCGAGTATTAGCCACCTCGAAATATTTCAGCCACGAGTATTAGTCACCTGGAAGTATTTCAGCCACAGTATTGTCCTCTAGATATTTTAGTCACGAATATTAGCCATCCTGAAGTATTTCAGCCACGAGTATTAGCCACCTCAAAGTATTTCAGCTGCTAGTATAACCCACCTCGAAGTATTTCAGCCTCGAGTATTAGCCACCTCGAAGTATTTCAGGCTCAAGTATTAGCCACCTCGAAGTATTTCAGCCTTGAGTATTAGCCACCTCGAAGTATTTCAGCCTCGAGTATTAGCCACCTCGAAGTATTTCAGGCTCAAGTATTAGCCACCTCGAAGTATTTCAGCCTCGAGTATTAGCCACCTCGAAGTATTTCAGCCTCGAGTATTAGCCACCTCGAAGTATTTCAGCCTCGAGTATTAGCCACCTCGAAGTATTTCAGCCTCGAGTATTAGCCACCTCGAAGTATTTCAGCCTCGAGTATTAGCCACCTCGAAGTATTTCAGCCTCGAGTATTAGCCACCTCGAAGTATTTCAGCCTCGAGTATTAGCCACCTCGAAGTATTTCAGCCTCGAGTATTAGCCACCTCGAAGTATTTCAGCCTCGAGTATTAGCCACCTCGAAGTATTTCAGCCTCGAGTATTAGCCACCTCGAAGTATTTCAGGCTCAAGTATTAGCCACCTCGAAGTATTTCAGGCTCAAGTATTAGCCACCTCGAAGTATTTCAGCCTCGAGTATTAGCCACCTCGAAGTATTTCAGGCTCAAGTATTAGCCACCTCGAAGTATTTCAGGCTCAAGTATTAGCCACCTCGAAGTATTTCAGCCTCGAGTATTAGCCACCTCGAAGTATTTCAGGCTCAAGTATTAGCCACCTCGAAGTATTTCAGGCTCAAGTATTAGCCACCTCGAAGTCACGAATATAAACCACCTCGAAATAATTTAGTCACGGGTGTTAGCCACCTCGAAATATTTCAGCCACGAGTATTACCCACCTCGAAGTCACGAATATTAACCACCTCAAAATATTTCAGTCACTAGTGTTAGCCGCCTCGAAATATTTCAGCCATGAGTATTAGCCACCTCAAAGTATTTCAGCCATGAGTATTAGCCACCTCGAAGTCACAAATATTGACCACCTCGAAATATTTCATCCACAATGATTAGTCACCTCGAAATATTTCAGTCACTAGTGTTAGCCACCTCAAAGTATTTCAGCCACGAGTGTTGGCCACCTCGAAATATTTCATCCACGATGATTAGCTCTGAAATGGAACAGTGTGCTATAAGCAGCGAAAAACCTTCATTTAATATGCAAAGTAATGAATTTTTTTTTAAAAAGGTGAAAAAGTGCTTAATTCATTTACTCAAACAGAATATCAGTAAAATAGAATGAGTATGGTTGATTGAACTAATAAACAAGATATAGAAGTCTTCTGGAGCGAAGTGGAACAATAATGATGTAATGACTTCAAGAACTTAGTGAATATGATACCTCAGCTATAAGATAAAATTCCCGTTTCCATACTGGGGAACACGATGTTCGGCCCGTATTTTCCATGACCTTCGGCACATGAAAGTGTGATGTGGTCCCCCAGATTTCTCCGGTACCCATTTTTAGAGGCTGTGAGAACCGTTGGGCCTTTCTGATGTGTACCAAAAAAAAAAAAAAATCCCACTGCTGGGACCACCGGTTTAGTAACCCGACTACCTAACCACTCAGCTAACCAGGGCACCTACTTCACCTGTAACTCTACCATATTTAAATGCTGACACTGACATCTGGTCATGACTCTGGTCAAATCAAAGCTTAAAAATGAAATGAAGCTGAAACTTACTCCAGTTTTTTTAATGGTCAAATTCAGGTCATCGGAGAATAGAAAAATGCTGCCGAAGATTTAAAAGATATAGGGAGGACAGCTACATATCAAAACGGTCTGCAGAAGGTGAAGGTTCTACATCACTTTAAGAGCCAGGTTGTTCAGATGCTGAAAGCTGTGATGAGGGTGATCTGCCTCATTTTTTGTTTGTTTGACAGTATCAAGTAATTATTATCACAGACAGCATTTTAGTATTAGATTTCACATTCGTTATCATTTATAATTTATTTTGACAGGTAAAGATTGTACTAGATAATTATTTGGTTAAACGTTTTTAAAATCTAGGTAATTTTAGATATAATTTAAAGTAATTGTGGCTGTGTGTGTGTGTGTTTTTTTTTTTGGAGAAAAAAGTTGACAGCACTGTTGTAAGACTTCTCCTTGCCTGCTGACTATAAGCTCTTTGATAGTTGACAACACTGTTGCAAGACTTCTCCGTACCTGAGGACTGTAAGCTCTTTGATAGTTAAAAACATTGTTTAAGAGTTCTTGCCTGAGGACTGTAAGTTCTTTTATAGTTGACAGCAATGTTGTAAGACTTCTCCTTACCTGAGGACTTTAAGCTCTTTGATAGTTGAAAACACTGTTGTAAGACTTCTCCTTGCTCGATGACTGTAAGCTCTTTGATAGTTGACAACACTGTTGTAAGACTTCGCCTTGCCTGATGACTGTAAGCTCTTTGATAGTTGACAGCACTGTTGTAAGACTTCTCCTTGCCCGATGTAGGTAAACTCTTAGATAGTTGACAGCACTGTTGTAAGACTTCTCCTTGCCCGATGACTGTAAGCTCTTTGATAGTTGACAACACTGTTGTAAGACTCCTCCTTGCCCGATGACTGTAAGCTCTTTGATAGTTGACAACACTGTTGTAAGACTTCTCCTTACCTGAGGACAGTAAGCTCTTTGATAGTTGACAACATTGTTGCAAGACTTCTCCTTACCTGAGGACTATAATCTCTTTGATAGTTGACAACACTGTTGTAAGACTTCTCCTTACTTGAGGACTGTAATCTCTTTGATAGTTGACAACACTGTTGCAAGTCTTCTCCTTACTTGAGGACTGTAATCTCTTTGATAGTTGACAACACTGTTGCAAGACTTCTCCTTACCTGAGGACTATAATCTCTTTGATAGTTGACAACACTGTTGTAAGACTTCTCCTTACTTGAGGACTGTAATCTCTTTGATAGTTGACAACACTGTTGCAAGTCTTCTCCTTACTTGAGGACTGTAATCTCTTTGATAGTTGACAACACTGTTGTAAGACTTCTCCTTACTTGAGGACTGTAATCTCTTTGATAGTTGACAACACTGTTGTAAGACTTCTCCTTACTTGAGGACTGTAATCTCTTTGATAGTTGACAACACTGTTGTAAGACTTCTCCTTACTTGAGGACTGTAATCTCTTTGATAGTTGACAACACTGTTGCAAGTCTTCTCCTTACCTGAGGACTATAAGCTCTGTGATCGTTAACTGGCAATGTGAAAACTTGATGAAAGCGTCGTGTCTGAACAGAATAGGTATTTGCTTCTTGTACTTTCCAAACTTCACGGAAAACCCATTTATATGTTGTCAAAGGTAATGTGAAAATAGATGAATGTATGGTTCACTTTTACAAAAAAAAAAAAGATAGAAAGAGTGCGGAAAGTGGGCAGTACCAAGAATGGAGAAAGCAAGATCAGTACATATAAAAGAAGGACATAACAATAGTCCAACATCTCGGCAAAAGCCTTTTTTTCAAGGAGCATATACAAAAACAACACAACAGAAAAAATGGATGAAAAATATGTAGACTTGGCCTTTAGGCCTCCTCCTTGTAAGAAAGTCCGACAGAAAATGCCGAAAGGCATTCTGTACATTCTGTACTATAGATTCTGTACTTCTCTGTACATTCTGTACTATAGATTCTGTACTTCTCCGTACATTCTGTACTATAGATTCTGTACTTCTCTGTACATTCTGTACTATAGATTATGTACTTCTCCGTACATTCTGTACTATAGATTCTGTACTTCTCTGTACATTCTGTACTATAGATTCTGTACTTCTCCATACATTCTGTACTATAGATTCTGTACTTCTCCATACATTCTGTACTATAGATTCTGTACTTCTCTGTACATTCTGTACTATAGATTCTGTACTTCTCTGTACATTCTGTACTATAGATTCTGTACTTCTCTGTACATTCTGTACTATAGATTCTGTACTTCTCTGTACATTCTGTACTATAGATTCTGTACTTCTCCATACATTCTGTACTATAGATTCTGTACTTCTCCATACATTCTGTACTATAGATTCTGTACTTCTCCATACATTCTGTACTATAGATTATGTACTTTTTTGTAAAACTGAACCATACATCCGTCTATTTTCATTACTAGAACCAGTTTTACTGCAGTTGTCATTTCTTCTATGGTAGTGTGGAAAAAACAAAACAGTCAAGGACAAAAAAAAAAATAATGAAACTTCTCATTAATCAAGAAGGAAAAATATACCTAGGGGAAGTAAACCAATGTGCATACCTCGGCAGCTACATAGACCAGGATGGCGACACCAGAAAGGACGTCAGAATTGCAAAAGCAGCATTGACCATCAAGAATCTTGAAAACATAAGGCGTACAATAGTTATAAGCATAAAAACCAAGTTAAGATTATTCAATTCAAATGTAATATCCACCTTCATTTATGCCTGCGAAAGCTGGAAAACAACCAAAGAAATAGACAAGAATAGACTCTTTTGAAAACAAATGCCTAAGGAAAATACTCGGTATAAAATAGAACGATTCAAGAACAACCCAGAGATAATTCAAATGAGTGAACAACAACCAATCTCATGGGGGTGATCAGAAAAAAAAGATGTAAATATATCGATCATATGATGATAAAGAAACAGTTAGAGAATCTCAAAACAAGCTATCAAGTGGAGCACAACAGGCTGAAGAAAAAAGAGGTCAACCACGTAAAACTCTGAAGAAGACGTTGCTAAGAGAGGCCAGTTCAATAGGCATAATATATCCCTTGATGAGATTGAAAAACTCGCCGAAAACAGAAAAACTTGGCGAACCACCATGCGAGGCCTATGTGATGTTTAACGGCACGGGAAGGATGTAAGATCTTAACTACTTGGCCTAAATATGAAAAAAAAAATAGAAGAAAAACTCATCGTTCCTCTTCCATATTCTTCTCATACTCCACCCTGACTGACTTTTCCCCTTTTCGCTTTTCCTCTCTTGTTACTACGTGTTTTTTTCTCTTCTCTTCTCGTAACTAAAAGCACAAATATCTATGACACGTCCGCTTGAATAGAATTAACAAGCATTACAGTATTGACTCCTGCAAATGCGTTTTAATGTTTTCCCTTCACTTTTTTTTTAACCTCCTTCAGGGCGTCCTTGTAGGGATTCTCATTATCAGCCGTCCCATTTTGCTGCGTTCAGTCTCAGAAGATATACATCCTCATACAAGCATTATCTCGTCTACTAGCTGTAATCTTATATGATGTGCCCACTAATGATGTGTCAGATGCATACACGCCCCACAGAGATGTAGCGCCGTCTTTCCGCTCTGTTAACGGAATGTATGTCCTGATTTGTCTCGGTGGCTATATAAATGAGACCCGGGAGGTATGTGGCTGTTCACGATAGTGTGGTGGTAATATGTTTACTTGTAGCGAAAACAAACAGCGCTGGAAAAAAAAAACAGCATGTGAACAGTTAGTTAATTAGTTTAGGAAGGACCTTCATTCTTGCTCTCTGGACTCATCCATGTGTGCTCCTCTCTTCTCTTCGGGTATCCCATTCAGCGTACAGTAACAGTTTGTTGTCGTTCTTCGTTGACTCCGTCAGGAGCTCTTGATTATTTGTTCATCTTTCGCCCATCACAAATTTCACTCCCAGCTCCTTCATTCTTGACAACGATGTCGATTCTCAGTCGACAGAGAAGTCTTTTGTTTGACAGCTGGTGATATCAAATTACAATTGGAAAAGGAAAAGGAAGAAACAACCAAAAGGTTGATGACCATATTCCCGCTTTATACGATTTGATGATGGACAGGATGAAATTAACTCTGAAAGACCAATTTTTGGAGCGTATCTGGAAGTTTCCAAGAAACACGACAAGGTCACGTGGTCTGTAATAACTCCGGGGATCATTTTACACTTACATTGTATTATTCTGTCCAGGACGTCAGTTGTGTTTGGTTTGTTTTTAGTTTAAGTCTAGCGTTGTGACAAACTTCTCTTCTGTGTTGTTTGGGATTGAATGATTACCACCTTACAGAATCCGAAATTGTGGAGGACAGTCGGATTTAGCTTTTTATTTAGTTTTTTCAGGCGGTCTTTAATTGTCAGATGAAGTAAGTTCATTAGATCAAGCTGTAAAGCTTGGCAGAGTTTTATTGTGTTTGACTGAACAAACCTCCTCTCCCATCCTTCTTATCTCTTGTAAATAAATCAGATTTCAGTACCATATGTGTTCTTCACTGTCTCGTACGGTCACCCTTCCTGTGACACCTGTTACACTCGTATTTTGGTAGTATGTGTGGTACTACTGTGTGTATGTGTCTTGTTTTCTCCGGTGTGGCTGTAACTAATGGGTACGCTATGGTAGAATGTAACTGGCAGCATTCACTCTCATAGATCCACGTGCAACTCACAAGGGAAGAGAAACAGACGAGACCCTGAGACGCACTCAGGACCCAGGTAAACTCCTCTACGATGACAGTCGCTGCCATACATATAACAATAACAGACTTAAGTCCTTGGCTAACAAATAACATAGTGTTTAATGCGACACTGGATGATGGATGGAAGGACGATTTGGTCATCTTTCATCCTTCACGTGCCGTTAAACGTCAGAGGAGCTCGCATGGTAGTTCGCTAAGTTTTCCTGTTTTCTGCAAGCTTCTCAATCTCATCAAGGGATGTTATGCCCTCTAAACTGGCCTCTCTTAACAATGTCCTCTTTAGAGTTTCACATGGTCGCCCTCTTTTTCTTCGGCCTGTTGTGTTCCACTTGATAGCGTGTTTTGGGATTCTCTTATTGTTTCTTCTCATCACATGACCGATATATGTCCATCTCCTTTTTCTGATCAACCACGAGACAGGTTGTTGTTTGCTCATCTGCCTTATCTCTGCGTTATTCTTGAATTCGTTCCACTTTATAACCGAGTACTTTCCTTAGGCGGTTGTTTTCAAAAGAGTGTAATTTGTTGCCTATTTCTCTAGTTGTTTTCCATCTTTCTCATGCATAAATGAATTGGATAATCTTAGCTTTGTTTTTGTGCTTGTAACTTTTGATGCCGTATTTTCTCATATGGTCATACCATGGAATAATTCAAATTAGTCAGCTTCACTCTGCAGTTCAGTCATAATACAACAAGCACAATACAGGTCACGGGGATCTAGCCATGATCTCCAAACTTCAAGAACAGGACAAACGTTTCATCTTCTGTTCCAGACTCCAGCCTTCCCAGTCTTCATGACTGTTTTTTCTTCTTCTTCTTCTATTCTGCTCTGGTCTCTATTCACGCAAGGCCCAGGCGTATTCGGGCTTTCTTTTGCTCACACGCTGACGGACTGTGCAGAAGTCCTGGCTCATGTGAGTTGCTTATTACAGCCAAATGTACAGAAACATACAGGGGTAGCTTCAGCAAGCGCCCATGTGTAAGCACTCATCTCAAAATACAAGTCAGTTTTAAACTACTATGAGCAACGTACATGTTGATGTCACTTCGTGCAGGTAGCGTAAACTTTGATATCACTTATGCAAGTAGCGTAGATTTGTCATTGAAATTGAAATTTTGATGGTCACAGCACATAAAGTTCAAAACCTGATTTAGCATAGAGTCGACATCTGAATTAGTTATTAGTATTTACATCCTGTAAAGTATAACGTTTTTGGGGTTTTTTTTAAAATACAGTATGTGAACAGCGTACAGAATTATTAACTCGGGAACGATAATATTTTGCAGATCTTATTCCATTGTTTTCTAAATCCGTGTACCCACGATTTTGTGGTATATTATTATATTCTTCCCCACTCCAGAAACAGATAGGTTTGAACTATCTTACCACATCAAGCTTGGCCAAACTTGCTTAAGGAAAGAGCCAGATACGATTGAACTTAGATGTTTGTGAGCCGCCAAGATATGAACTTTCATTCATTCATTCATGTGACATGTCCTTTCCAGAACGTTGTCCCTCTCCAAGCCTCCCTGAATGCAGCACGGTCTTGCGCAAGTTGACCGGCGTCTTGCAGGGACACATCCAGACTTTCCGTCATGTCCTGAGTCCATCTTCGGCAAGGTCGTCCCTTTTCTCTTTTGCCGGGAACTGTGTCTTCTGCTATCAACCTCTACGATCTTAATGAAGGGTAGAGGACATCAAAACCAGTTTTTTTTTTGTTTGTGTGTGTGTTTGTTTGTTTGTTTGTTTGTTTGTTTATTTGTTTGTTTGTTTGTTTGTTTTAAGCTTTAGGGATATGATCAAGAAGACCAACAGCAACAGCAACAACAACAACAAAAATGGGCAGCTCGAAAAAGTTTTAGAACTGCTAATTTAGAATGAATGTAAGAGAGAATCCGGTTTAAAAAATATATACTATCTTCTCTTGAAACGGGCACGGAATGCCGGCTACTCCTGCTACTGGCGTCATCAACTGGCTCTCCGGTCGTGGAGGAAAATATGGGCGCTAAAAATATACCCCGTATGTCAAAGGCATGTCAGCAAGTTGACAGTACAGATACATAGACAACAGTGCGGAGTAAGGAATCTTCTTATTCAATCTCCCTGAGACTGCGAGCTGGTGTTCTTTGCAGCCTATGCGGTGAGGATGTTATGGGACAGCGTTATGTCCTCTGGAAGCGGGTTACGACGGCTATGTTTTGTTTTTTTTCCCAGTCCCTGCGTACAGCTACAAAGCACTTGTCTAGCAGACTCCACTTTAGCAGACTATTGCGATTTCTGCCCCGTTAGCCGAACTATGTCTGTTACTGGGGGGACAGAGGTGGGACAGGGTCTTGATCAGATATGGTTCGCTAGCCCCGACGCTGTCATGAAGGCCATGGCTCACTGACTGCCTAATCGGACAGCAACTTCGCCGTGGAGTTAAATAATCTAAATATGGGAGTTACTGCTGAGATTTTGCGCTGCATCATCGCAACATTAATCATCTCAGTGAACGAAACGCTGGCTAGAAGCTCCACTTGTTTGGTGTTAGAGAATGTGTGGAGGTTCGGTCTGTAGTTAGAATAAAGGGAAGCAACTGCTAATATTGGTAATAACACGCTGTCTGGTGTTTACGCACAGATAACGTTTACATGTTAGCGGTTTTCCTTTACTTTCAGTAGATAAACAGAAATTGTATTCAGTGCAGCATTCAGATCTACGAAGGTTCAGTTTTTATACATGATTGAGGAAAAATACAGGATGTTTTTTCGTGATGGCATGCAAGAGGTGCAGAAATTCAAATACCTTGGAGCAGTAATAACTTCAGATGGGAAATGCAGAACAGAAATTAGGAACAGAATAGGCCAAGCAAAGACTGCATTTCAGAGAATGAGAAACATATTAGCAAACACATCTTTATCAATGAATGCTAGAAAACGAGTCCTAAAATGCTATATTGAACCTATCTTGTATTATGGAAGTGAATCATGGACAATAGGCAAGTCTGCACAAAAATCATTGGAAGCAGCAGAAATGTGGTTTATTAGAAGAATGTTGCGAATCCCCTGGACAGCAAAAATAACTAATGAAGAATGTATGAGAAGAGAGACAAAAAAACCTTGTCAAAAAGATAAGAGAGACAATGTACTTTCATAGGACATGCAATGAGAAGAGGGGGCATAGAAAATATTATAACAACAGGAAAAATAGAAGAAAGAAGGTCAAGAGGAAGACCAAGAGAAATGATACTGGACAGTCTGACGGGATGGTGTGAGAGGAGATCACCAACTGAACTGATGGCCTGCATGAAGGATCGGGTACTCTGGAGAAGCATAATAGCCAACGCCAATCGGCACGGCACCTGATGATGATGATGATGCAAGAGGAACATGAGAACTATATGTATCAGGAAGTAGTTCTGAGTATATCAGCGGTTATGACTTGCTTTTCCGCGATCTCCTGAGTGGAGATAAGGGAGCATTGCCGGGGAGAATATCTTGTAATGCACTAGAGTACAACATGCACACGGTTGTCAATGTTTCAAGGAAACCAGATATTTATGTAAAAAAAAGTTAGTCCCTAATGTTTGAGATAATGACGAAGAGTTCGTTGTTGGGGGAAAAAAAAAACAGCGATGAGTTTACGGAAAAACTGTAATGTTTGTGGTGCAAGTGATTTAGACGAAGATGTATGGCTCAGTTTTATACTTTAAAAAAAAAAGATAGCGTGAGGAAAGTGGGGGAAAAAAAACGAGAACGCAGAAAGCAAGATGAACATGTATAAAGGAAGAACATACAGCAATCAAGTATTTCGACAAACATTTTTTTTCAAGGATCAAAAAACAACAAATAAAAAATAGATGAAAAATTAAACACTTAGCTTTTCTGGTATCCTTCTTATAAGAAAGACTGGCACACAATTTTGGATTGTTGTAGCTCTTCATTTATACGTGCTGGTCTTGCTTCCTGTCGTTGTTTATACCCACTTTTTTCTTTCATTTTTGTTTTAAACTGAACCATATACCTTCATTTCATTGCTAGAACGAGTTTAACGTAGTCATCGTGTCTCTGATATCTGGCACAAATGGAAATGCTGTTGAAAAGCAAATCAGATTTGTGAATATTATATTTTAATGATCTGTAAAGGAATTTTGCCAAAAAGCTGTAACATAAGACAACAGTTTTTGTCCGTCCGGCAAGATAGCCGTGCACAGAAGCACAGCATACCGTTACTAAGAGAAACAACTCTGTGAACACTTTTCACCTCCACAGTTCAAGAAGTGGTCTCCCGTGCATCCTCGCCGCATATCTACTGCCTGGCTACATTAGTGAAACCACTGCTTCAGTTACTGGCCTCACCCTGCCCTAGTACGAGGAGGTATGAGGTTAGCGTGAGGGACACAGCAGGACAGCTGCTGCTGGACATACAGTCCAAGATATCCCATGGAGCAGCGGAAACAGAAGAGCAGGTTGGTTGCAAATTGTCTTGTCTTTAATGGTAGGTTGGGGGGAAGGGGGGTTGTCATAGTCACTAGGCCAAAACTGATGTGCTAGCATCAGGGCTGACGAACCATATCAGACCAAGACCCTGTCCCACTTCTTATTTGATACCCCTGGTAAAGTATAGCCTGGCTAATGGAGCAGGGATCACCATGGTTCTCATGGTGGCGGAGTCTGCCTAGGAAGTACTGCACATACACTGCTTTTTTTTAGCTTCACTCCGGGACTGAAAAAGTAGCTGCCATGACCTGCTTTTAATCTGAGATAGTGCCGGGACTGAAAAAGTAGCTGCCATGACCTGCTTTTAATCTGAGATAAAGCTGTACCTCATCATCTTCGCCGCACTGACTACCAAGAATGCTAGCCTTGCAGCTCCAGGGTTGTTGAAGAAGAAGAAGAAGAATTGCAAGCATTTAAAATATAACTACTGTTCATAATAGAATATGTTTCCATAATGTTTAGAACTCTTTCCTGTAAACCTGGAAAGTATGTTTATATTCATAGAATTTTCAAGTTTATTTTCATTCAGCCATTTGCATGTCCCTTGCAGAACTTAACAGCTCTCCTGTAGGCCTCTCAGTTGTGAGCAAGATGGCCTTGCTGCTGATGCATCCATTTGAAGATTATCAACAATGTCTTGCAGCCATCTTCGCCTTGATCTTTCTTTCTTTCTTTTTCCCATTATGTACCCTTCCAAGACAGTCTTCTCTAGATTATCATGACGTTTAATGTGTCCAAAATATTTAAGTTTTCTCTGTTTAATCCTCTTTATTAGCCAGCCTTCTTCAGTATTAAGTTCTTGTACTATGGATATATTTGTTCTTTTTTTGTGTCCATGTTATTTGAAGGACTCTTGTGAAGATTATTTTAGAAAATGAAAGCGAAAAAAAAAACATTGATTGATTTAGAATTCTGTAAATGACAACAATGGGTTTTTTTAGAATGTAGGAAAAGTAAATTTTATGTAGGAAAAGTAATTATTTTGTAATTATTTTCCCATATGATTTCAGACAAGCACATGTAGTTAGCATCCTCATATAACAAACCAGAAGTGAACTTACATAATCTTACTCATCCAGCTAGAAAGAGAATCTGACTAGCAAAACAAATGGTATGAAATGATTTTCTCCAGTGATAGATGAAAGAACAGTGTGCAGACCACAAACATATCACAGCCTTTTGGTAACTGTTTCATAATTACAAATAGAAAAGAGATGAATAACACAAGGCCAGTATTACAGAAGAAGACCAAGAGAATTTGATGGAGAGTTATTCCCCTATAGAAAAAAAAATGTTTATTATTGCGCTTCAGATAAGTCCATAGATTCTCTGATCTCCTTGAACAAACTTTATATTCAGAGGGTGAAGAAGTGCTTCATCTCTCAGCTTTCACTGAAACCCAGTCATTCACCGTCAGTTCAGTACCAGCATTTAAAAATGTAAAAGAAAAAAAAAAGAAATACTAAATATGCATTGAAAACTGTTACATATAACCATTCATCCACACATTCAGAACCAGAGATACTGTCTGATTTGGCAATCACCAACTCATAGTGGAGATGATAGCATAAGACTGGTGAGCCAAAGCTGACCAAGACCCCCTCCCCAATCCCACCTCTCTGTTGACACTCCCAGTAACCTGCTAATGGGGTAGGGATTGCCATAGTTATGGTGATGGAGTCATCAAAAGAAGCTCTGCTCACCACCTGCTTTTTAGCTCCACTTGGAGGCTGAAAAAAATAGTCGCTGTAACCCACTCCCAATCCAGTATGGCAGCCACATAGCTTGTGTTTCCAGGAAGACTGAAGAAGAAGAAGATCCACACATTCAGTAATATGTGCACATAAAACATGAAATTATTTCACATTCTCACATATTAACTGCAGCCAAACTGATAAACAAATCAAGTACAAGAATTATTTCATCAGCTCTGTAAAGCTTACACCGATTGCTAAATACATAAACTTGTGATGAAGGTATATCTCTTAAGAGGGCATGTAATCAGAATCAAGCCCTCTTCTAAAGGAGGATTTCAGATATGGTGCTCAGACTCGAACAAAGTAAATCAGTGAAGAAGTTATATCTCTTAAGAGGGCATGTAATCAGAATCAAGCCCTCTTCTGAAGGAGGATTTCAGATATGGTGCTCACACTCCACCGATAACCCTGATAGATAAATGTTGCAGCAGGCCAAGGAAGAATCCACAACCTTCATTCTAAGAAGCTCCTTCAGAGCTGGTTCAGCCTTTCCAGCTCTTTAACCACCTAAATAAGCAACAGGATAATGGAAAGAGATTTACAAGAAAAACAGAAAGATGTAGAAGCGTTAGCTCTAAACACAGACTTGGTAACTTTGTGTGGGGAAATCCTTTGAGAGAGGGTGTGGTCAAGGAGATATCTACAACATAAGAATGCCCTTCTTTTCATTTATCCAGTATCGTTGAAACATATATTTTAATAGCCGTTTTTATTTCAGAGCGCATCACTTCTAGTCCACATCAGTTCCACTGGCTATAAAACTACCTTGATCAGTGACCTATGCCGCACATTGACAAGTCCTGCAGCAGATTCTGGTGGCAGATGTGTGGTGGATAAACAAGATGCAGAGTCCTGCCTCAAGTCCTGGCTAGAGAGCATATGTGCCACCCTAACCCAGCCGGAGACCTGCACCACCGAGCTGACCAACCTGATCTCTGCCATCTTGGTCACTTCAAGATCAGTGCCAGTCATACAAGTTGCGGTAAAGGTCATTGTGAAGATTGCACAAGTTGATCAAAAACAGGTGACCAAACCACAACCAGTGGAATTGTAGCTATTAGTTATGCAAATATATATTATAGTTCACATGTGAATAGTGTAATCTATAGTTTTTTTTCTAAGATTAAATACATCAGTGGTCTGACATTTAAAAATTGTCTGAGGTATAAAAACCAGTAATACTTTCATGTGCTGATCATTTTGGAAATATGTGCCTAACACCATATTCCTAATATGCCTTAATGGCATGGGATTTTCTTACATCTTACATTCTTCCCATGCCATTAAAAGTCACATAGGGCTCGCATGGTAGTTTGCCAAGTTTTCCTGTTTTCAGCAAGCTTTTCAACCTCATCAGTGTTATGCCTACTAAAATGGCCTCTCTTAACAGTGTCGTCTTTAGAGTTTCACGTGGTCAACCTCTTTTTCTTCAGCCTGTTGTGATCCACTTGATAGCTTGTTTTGAGATTCTCCAACTCTCATCACATGACGACATACAAGATGTATATCCATCTTCTTTTTCTTATCACCCATGCAACATGTTGTTGTTTGCTCATCTGTCTTATCTCTGCATTGTTCTTGAATTCGTTCCACTCTATACCGAGTTTTTTTCCTTAAGCATTTGATTTCAAAAGAGTCTACTTCTTTCATGCTTTCGCATGCATAAATGAGTGTTAATATTACATTTGAATTGAATAGTCTTAACTTGGTTTTTGTGCTTATGACTTTTGAATGCCATATGTTCTCAAGATTCTTGAAGATCAATGCTGCTTTTACAATTCTAATTCTAACTTCCTTCTGGTGTCACCTTTTATAAAAACAGTAATGAATGTATTATTTAATGACATATTTTTGCCAAGCTTAACATATTATTTAATTGAATAAATATTACAGATTAACATATTTTTAAGCATAATTTTTGTTTTATTTTTTTTAATGTTTTTAGATTACAAAAAAAAAAAAAAAAAATTAGCCAAGTTTGATGTATTTAATGACAGAACTGATTTATTATAATGATTTTTTATATAAACATTACTAGAACAGTCAAGACATTTTCACAATATCACAAGTTAAATTTTTATGTTAAACTGAAAAAAAAGTGCTCTAGTTAGACAGATGTTTGATGAATTTGACAAATGTTGATCTGACAGCATTAGAAGACAGAGAAAGTAGCTTGGCCAAAGCACATTGTGAAAGCAAGCAGAAGATATGAGGGCTGATCAGCAAGAAGGGTTACATGTGCAGCTGTGCAGAAGAAACAATCCATGGGTAAAAGATCCATATGGAGTGTTAAAAAAAGATATTAGCACACTATTTTTCATTGTAGTCACCAAGTTGATTAAGAGATATGTCTGACTGCAGGACCAACTTTTCCATCCAACTCTAGAAGTCATGTCCCTGCTGATTTAGCCATTCATGAAGCATTTCTGATTCTTGGTTAATGCATGTGACACCCAGCTGGTACGAACCTTTGTGTAGTGCAACACATTCACCATTGAACACTGCCATATCTCAGTCCCATTTGGGATGCAATATGACACAAAGTTGTCCTTTGGTCCTGTTGAATCAGTTTGTCAATACATGCCGTGTTGACCTCTGCTGTCGACGAACTTTGATACCAGCTGTTTCCAGCATGCCTGCCTTCCACATCATCTTTGCCACATTGAAAAAAAAAAGTGACATCATTTTGCCATGTGTTGTCTAATTATAACTTTTTTTCACTATAAACCTGGATGAGCTGGTGGTGAATTTCAGCTGTGGACATGTTCTTAGACCATAAAAATCTTATCACACCTCTCATTTCAATGAGAGACCACAGTGGCTCATAGCACATGGTTAAAACATCTACACTGACAACTAGTGCCACCTGATGAATATCCATATCAAAAATTATATACGTCAGTAAATGCATCTTTAAATTATGGCTCTTGTAACCTTTTTTTCTGATCAGCCTGTGTATGTTACAACCAGTCTTCCTGAGGGAGATAGGAGGATGAGATGATGAAGATAATGATATATTTATTAATTAATTCAAGTATGTTTGATCTGATCTGAAATGCTGGTTTACATATTTGCAATGGCTTTCCTAGGCGCCAGATTTTCTGCCCTTGATGCTGTACCATTGGTCAGACAAGAAACCCTGAGGCCAGATTGGTTCTTTTAGAATCCATACCACAGCTAGCTACTCATAAGGTCTGTTTGTAGCTGAGATTGCACAGAACAAAGCGCATAATGCATCAGGTTTTGATCAGTCTTTGCTTGAGCCTCCATCCTACTTTACAGGTTTAATAGTTCGTAGTTTTGAAATACTGAACTTCGTAGATTTTAAAAAGGCATTTGATAGCATACACAGAGATTCATTATGGAGAATTTTATTTCTATATGGAATACCATCTAAAATTGTCAACATCATTAAGGACTTATACAATGGATATGTTTGTGCAGTCAAGACAGAAGAAGGGGTGAGTGAATGGTTCCAGATTGAAACAGGTGTGAAACAAGGATGTATACTGTCTACTTTACTTTTTGCGATTACAATAGACTTCATAATGAAAAAATCCTGCACAGGTAACACAGGTATTGACTGGGTACATGGGACCCAACTAGAAGACCTTGATTTTGCTGATGACATAACTCTTATCAGTAATAATGTGAATTCCATGCAAGAAAAAACAGATAGCCTGTCTTCACTGGCTAGCAAAATAGGACTTGAAATTAACAAGGACAAAACAAAAATAATGAAAATTCCTCTCAATCAGAATGGAAAAATACACATAGAAGGGACAGATATTGAAGAAGTCAATCAATTTGCATACCTTGGCAGCTACATAGACCAGGATGGTGACACTAGAAAGGAAGTTAGGATCAGAATTGCAAAAGCAGCATCAATCTTCAAGAATCTTGAGAACATATGGAATTCAAAAGTTATAAGCACAAAAACCAAGTTAAAATTATTCAATTCAAATGTAATATCAACCCTCATTTATACATACGAAAGCTGGAGCACAACTAAAGAAATAGAAAAGAAATTAGACTCTTTTGAAAACAAATGCCTAAGGAAAATACTCAGCATCAAGTGGAATGAATTCAAGAAGAATGCAGAGATAAGACAAATGACTGAACAACAACCAGTCTCATGGGTGATCAGGAAAAGGAGATGGACATATGTTGGTCACTTAATGAGAAGAAATGATCAGAGAATCCCAAAACAAGCTATTAAGTGGAACACAACAGGCCGAAGAAAAAGAGGCAGACTGCGTGAAACTCTAAAGAGGACATTATTAAGGGAGGCCAAATTAACAGGCATAAAATCCTTTGATGAGGTTGAAAGACTCGCTGAAGACAGGAAAAACTGGTGAACTACTTTGCGAGCCCTATGTGACATTTAACGGCACGGGAAGGATATAAGATATAAGATAAGAAGTTTTGAAATACTGAATAAAATATTCTGTTCTTGTGATTGTTGTCAGTTTATTGCACAAGTGGTACTGTATTTTCTTCTTCTTCATCATACACATTTTTAGCAATAATGTGTGGTACCTTTATTCGTGTGATATGTCTTTTGGCTGGGTACCTCTGACTTCAGCGCCTTTCCTTGCTAGGGCAGACTGTGGTCTTGCTCGGACTGCCATGAAGATAGTGGTGTAGGCTGGCCTGGCCAAAACTTTGTTTTCCAGCCTCTGGTGGCTGTACTTAAGCCCCTTCTCCACGTCAGACCAACAGCTTTTAGACATTTCCACAGAGACACTCTGACTTCAGGATGAGGAATCTGATGAGTGCTTCAATGATATCCATTCCTTGCCACCTATAGTCTGCTGGCTCTGTTATGTTTACCTAATTCTAATAGCTGTTGTTGTAGAGACCCATAGGCTTGTCACGTCCTGGATTCATTGGTTTCATACCAGATTTTCCTCACCCCTGCCAGCAATCCCCATGTCCTGATCCATCCACCAACCTGACATTACATTTTACAAAAATAACAATTACAATTAGTGTTGATTGCTACAGGTTTCTAGACTATAGAAGTAGGTCAGAGTTTTTAAGCAGTCAGATCTAAGTTCCCTGTCTCACAAAGACTATGTTAAGATAAGTGTGTTCTTAACATAGTTGTTCCCCAGGGAATAGTACTGTGTATGTCTCCTCTTTATATATGTCATAGATTCCTGAGTTTATATTTTATTATGTGACATTTTAGACTCATTCTTTAATGCTATTATCAGAGCATTTCAGAAATATTTATGGCATTCTTATATGGCATTTAAAGACTGATCACAGACTATGAGAAATAGATAGGTTGCCTCCAGTAGTTGAGCAGCTGTTGCAGGTTAGATACATAAACACAACAGCCAGCATAAGAAACCCAAGATTTGCTTTTAATCTCAGACTGAACCATTAACTCTTTGTATACTGGGGGTGTTTCCCTCAAAAGACCAAGGGGGGTAAATTTCACAATGTGAAATGGGATGGTTGTCACATTTAAAAGAATGACAAAGGCATAATCTGATCTGTAGTATATTCTACCTTATTTTGAAGAAGAAAAAATGTATTTTGTTTTTCAAATAAAATTTTTAAAATTTTGTTAGTATACAACACAAAAAAAGAGCTAAGAACTGAGAAGAAAGAATGGAAAATGAAGTATTAAAATAAATTTTTTGTCACTTACCCATCAAGTTAATCCACTGTAGTTGTTTATATAATTCCATAATGAATAAAAATGTACACAAACATCTGTTCTTTAACATATCTTACAAAATTTACATGAAAATATGCACTAGTTATGCATTCACAGCAAACTAAAAACACCAAGTGGGTAGGTAATATTTACATGAAAACAAGTGGGCGGTCGTTGACTAATATTTACCAGAAAACAGGCCATTGTGTTTTGGTTTTTGTTTTTTTTTAAATTTGAAGCATTCTGCAACATTTAATTTTTTTAATTACACAATCTCCAGCATTACTTATTGTGATATTACAGCTAGTACTAGCAAAAAGCTGAGAAGTAGTATCACCAGCTACCCTTCTAACACATTTTGCTGCTGGACCAAAAAAAAAACATGAAAAATTCTTTCAATCACTGCCACGTGTGCCGAAAATTTACAATTTCTACTACTATATTCTCTACACCACAGTCTAGACAATTTTAAATTAAATTATGAGCTTGTAATGCAGAAATATGCTGCTCTGGACGAAAGAAACTAGCACTGGAAGCCATATTTGTTGATAAACAAAGGCCTAGCGACGATAAACTTTGAAAAACTGGCTTCAAAAAATGAACAAAGAATCGCTCTGTTTTCTGCTCAAACCACGCGCTTAATGTGGACAACTGAATTCTGGAAGGAAGTCGGCTGCTGGTTTTAAGATACTTTGATTATTTTCAAAATTAGAGAGCTACAAACCATCATCGCGCCTCGCGTCTATAAGTATTTCGTAATAGGGATACAACCACGCAGGACGCGTGTCCAAATACCCAAAGAGTTAAAGTACTTCTGGACAAATTACTCACCATAATTTGTAACAAAGACATGATAGCTGTTAATAATGCACATGATTCATCATATTTGTGGTTTTCACACAGTATGTATTCATATTGGCAGATACAATTTCTGTAGTAATGTTTAAGTAGATATTGCATCTTTTTTTTTTCATGGAAATTTAACCAGTCACAACTAGAAGATAGGTTGTGATGATGACAAACAGTAACAATCCATTATTTTGGCAAAATACTTTTATCAAGGACAATGAAATGAAAAAACAGCAAATAAATATGTGCAAAAAAAAATTGGGAACTTAACTGATAGAGATCCTCATACTATGGCCACAGAATAATACCGGATTGTTACCAGTTATCTCATTATTTATTCCTGCTGTTTCTGCATTCTTTCATCCCTCTTTTTTTTTTTGCAAAACTTAATTATATACCTCTGTCTGTTTCTATTCAGCCAGTCACAACCATCATATTTACATATAACAGCAGAAATATAAAGTAATGCTAAACTAATGACTCATAAATGAGAACATGTGAATTTTTTCTTTATTTTTATATTTATAATCATGCCAAAATTAGATTTAAAAAAGGCTGGAAATCATAAGAAAACTCATTTCTGTCCAGAGCGATTTGTGTTCCTCTAGGAAGACAAAAGGGCTAATTAAATTGATGATCTAAAAGTATGATAATTCATTCTCACATTCTTCCCCTCAGACTTCAAGTTATGTTAGTCTGACTTCACATTCTTTCCATTTCATCAAGTTACATTAGGCTGGTCTTACATTCTTTCTAACTTCAAGTTATGATTGTCTAATTCTAACTTTAAGTTCAACAGAACGAGGCAATGAGAGTGGTCTTGGGTTGCATCAGGGATACTCCGGTGATGGCCATGAGCCTTCTGCTTGATATCCTGAATGTGAGGTCTAAACATAAGTATGCTCAGGTAAAGGCATACAACAGGGTTGCTGGCATGAAGGATCATCCTCTCCATAAGGAGCTGGGGTTGATAAAGGGAAAAGGCATCAAATGAGGCAGATCCTGGATGGCTGAGGTGGAGGATACAGTAAAGACAATTTGCAATCCTAAAGGTGATGACTGGTTATGGGTACAGAACCAACCTCAGCTAACAAAGGTATTATACAGAAGGGCTGTGAATGTAGAGACTGGGCACAAGGGAGCAGCTGAACTTTGGGTTCAAGATCTCATCCAGCATCACTGTGGGTCTTCCGGCACGGTAATATATACAGATGACTCAGTGACTCGGAACAGCAGAAGTGGTTGGGGTTTTGTTGCCTGCCAAAATGGAAGAGTAGTAGCACAGGGTTCGTGAGCTTTGAAGTCACCACTTCAAGCATGCTTATTGAAATTGAGACTGTGTCAGTGGCAGTGAAATGGTTAGTTGCTCATGATGTTGTTAATGGTGTCATTGTGACGGATTCACAGAGTATACTTCATAAGATTGAGAAGAATTTGCTTCGAAAAGAATGGGTTCATCTGTTAAGCCAGTCAGCTGTGACAAGCCTAACGTAGCTTTACTGTCCAGGGCATACGGGTGTACATGGCAGTGGTGTGGCAGACAGATATGCTGGACAGGCAAAAATAAATGGCAGACTGACAGTGGACAAGGGGGACATTGTTAAGACTGTATTGGACAAACTGTGGGAGAATGAAGAGTAGGAATGGAATAACAGTGTGGCTGTGAAAAGACAGCCGGAGCTAGGACAAATTAAAGGTGCTGGCTAGAAATCCAAACAGTGTGGCAGAAAACATATCATAAACAACTAATATTTGACAGGAACTATTAGCAGACATACTCTTCAATGGATGCTACAGTATGCAGCTGAGCATGTATGGGGTTGTCTCGAATGCAGTGAAGCCGGAGTCTGAATTTTGAACTTAAAGTTATGATTGTCTGATTTCACATTCTTCCCACCTGACTTCAAGTTAGATAGTTTAATTTCACATTCTTCACCTCCAACTTCAAGTTATGATTGTCTGATTTCACATTCTTCACCTCCAACTTCAAGTTAGATAGTTTAATTTCACATTCTTCACCTCCAACTTCAAGTTATGATTGTCTGATTTCACATTCTTCACCTCCAACTTCAAGTTATGATTGTCTGATTTCAAATTCTTCACCTCCAACTTCAAGTTAGATAGTTTAATTTCACATTCTTCACCTCCAACTTCAAGTTATGATTGTCTGATTTCAAATTCTTCACCTCCAACTTCAAGTTAGATAGTTTAATTTCAAATTCTTCACCTCCAACTTCAAGTTAGATAGTTTAATTTCACATTCTTCACCTCCAACTTCAAGTTATGATTGTCTGATTTCACATTCTTCACCTCCAACTTCAAGTTATGATTGTCTGATTTCAAATTCTTCACCTCCAACTTCAAGTTATGATTGTCTGATTTCACATTCTTCACCTCCAACTTCAAGTATAGTAGCCTAATTCCACTTTCTCCATCTGCGGTTTCCAGTCCATTTTATTCTTATTCTGAAACTTTCATGTCAGATAAAGTGACTGGTTCATAAATATTTTATTTCTTCATTTTTCAGCTGTGCGTCGCACCAATCTTGAAAACCATCCAAGCTCTAGGTAAGAACCATGACCTGAAGGCATTCTCGATTCATCTGATGGTGCTGCTGTGGCGGCAACAAGACCGATGCTTCCCCCAGCTTCTGCAGATGGTGAATGAGCCACACAGAAGTGCTGACTCTCTGCAGGGCAAGGCTGTGATAGATGATGTTCTGCTGGCCAGAACTACGGCCATTCTGGAAATATGCAAACACAAGTTAGTGCGTATTTTTTTGTTATCTTTGCCATGAAGGTACGCAAGTAAGCTTTAGTTTCCTTTGTGAGAGAGAAAGCTGACAGAAGTATTTCTCAGAGATGAGCAAAGAATTGAGTAGAGAACTTACAGTCAGCAGTATTACTTCAGAATGATGAAATCATAAAAAGTAACAAAGTGTATTTGACTGAGCTAAGAGAACATTAAAGAAGGTTGTTAAAAAAAAAATTACTGAGTGGTGACATTTTTAATACAGTACAGCAGACACTGGTTTTAACTGGCATGGAAAGATGCCTGCAGTTCTATGGGTAGTGCAGGATACTACTTTATCATTATTAAGAGAAGACAATTTAGAATGTTTTTAACCATCTTTGTTCATATTTGGTGTGTAATCTTCATGGATTTGTTTAAGAGCATTCTGTGTCATATCTCTCAGCATGGCCCTGGGTCATGACTTTCTTCCAGGTGGAAAAAAAAAAGTAAGATCACTTCTCATACTCATGGGCATGTCATGAGAGAAACTGGAATGAAGGCTCCTTTTCATGCTAGAAAACCAGAATTACATCCAAAGTGATTTTTCTTAATCAGACTTCTTGTCCAGATTGTACTGTAGTACACAATCTATACTGGGCAGGTACTAATAATGAAAGTCACATATCACACAAGATCTAATATTTGAAGCAATATCTGTGCATTATTAATGTCTCATGTCAGTATGACATTGGAATCACAAGAGGAGCTACTTTAAGCACTCTACTAAAGTGCAGGACAACAATAAGAGCACTAACAACTTTACTATAGCAAATTTATCTACAATGGGAAACACATGAGATAGTCTAAGGAAAGAGCAGTGATTGTATGATTCAGTGTCACACAAGAGACAGCATGAGTATGATTCAGTGTCACACAAGGAGACAGCATGAGTATAATTCAGTGTCACACAAGAGACAGCATGAGTATGATTCAGTGTCATACAAGGAGACAGCATGAATATAATTCAGTGTCACACAAGAGACAGCATGAGTATAATTCAGTGTCACACAAGAGACAGCATGAGTATAATTCAGTGTCACACAAGAGACAGCATGAGTATGATTCGGTGTCACACAAGAGACAGCATGAGTATAATTCGGTGTCACACAAGAGACAGCATGAGTTTGATTCAGTGTCACATAAGAGACAGCATGAGTATGATTCAATGTCACACAAGAGACAGCATGAGTATGATTCAATGTCACACAAGAGACAGCATGAGTATGATTCAATGTCACACAAGAGACAGCATGAGCTCCTGCTCCAGCAAGGGGAAAGAAAAATAGAAAAAAAGCCTACCACTACAACTCATAGTCTTGTGCTCCCTGATAGTCATGATCCAAGGGGGCAGTCATGATCCAAGGGGGTTGCCCCTATAGCAGGAGTATAAAGGGGCTCAAACATTTGATGAAGTTGTTTTTTGATCTTTCAAGTGATCTATGGAATTAGATATTGAAGCTTCCAGATACAGTTGTCAGTTTATATTTCTTTAATTCCTGAAGTATTGTTTTAGGGAACTCGGAGGAATATTTTATATTGTCTTCTGCACATATTTTTAGTTTCATGTAATCAATGTTTGTTTTCAGTAATTTGCAGTGTTTTCTGTAGGTACAGTATATGTGTATGCACATATTTCTCTTCATGTGGCATGTCCTTTCCAGAACGTTGTCCCTCCTACTGCCTTCTTGAATGCAGAGTTGCCTTGCACAAGTTGACCAGCATCTCACAGTGACATATTCAGAGTTTCTGTGATGTCCTGAGACCACCTATGCTTTTTGTTTTTTCTTTTGCTGGGCGCCATATATTGCCTTTTTTTATGTTTATGGTTTTATTTTTCAGTCACTCCCTCCTTCTGCAGATGTCTAAAAGACACAACTTCATGAAAGTGGTCTGTTTCTTGTTTCTCTCAGACCAGAGCAACATGGATCTGACATGCTGGCCCCTCTCTCTGATATACTCAATACAGCCAGCGGTATAAGAGACACAGCTGCCTCCGTGTTAGCACTGGAAGGATTGTGCCTCCTGTGCCAGGCAGAGGTCACCGACTTGCATTCGGTGTGGTCAGCGCTTGGTGAGAAGCTGAGGGATGAGATGAGACCACTGGTCATCACTGGCATTTGTAAGCTTCTTTCCCTGGTTCCTGACCTGGCTGTTGAAACTGAAGAATATGAAGTAAGGACACTTTTTAACAAAAGTCTTTTAAAATCAATTTTAATGCTTAAAAAGGTGATGGACTGTGGTCATATAAAACTGCACTTAATGACTTTCTTGTCATGAGTATGTATGTTAACCAGTGATGTGATTCTCTCCTCCTCAAGCCCCAGGCTACATTTCTACCATCTCCCCAAAATATATTTCACTCAAATAGTTCCAAGTTCCTTGTCGTTCCCCTTCTATCACACCCCCTCTCACCACCACCACCACTACTACCACATCTTGGAAATGGTACTGCACATTGCACATTTTAGTAACCATTAATGTAAGCAGAGATAAAAAAAATGGACTACACCTGGAAACAGATAGAAGAAACAACCCAAGACAGAAATAAGTGGAGAGTCCTTGTTGATGGCCTATGACCCAGATATGGGGAAAGAAGGCGAGGAAGGAAGGAAGTGTAAGCTAGGTCCCATGTGCAAATTAGAACTGTTTTCTGCTGCACATTTTAGACACTAGTTATTTGCTAGAAAAATAGTTTCTCAGTTATGTACTTTTGCACCTGTATGTTTTGTGAAGGAACAAAGTCACCCGTGCTATCTCTGGCATTTTAATCATGGGGTGATCATTGTAATGACTGGAATGCTAGTTACGTCCTGCCAGGTCAATGAACTGAGCCCAGTGTGGATAAAGAAAGCATGAAAGACATACGGGACCAAAGAATTCTTTAACACTAAACTCCCAGATGTAGGACAGACTGTATGAGAGGCAGTGAGAGGTGCTCGAATATTTTGTTTCAAATGTGTAACAGTATTATTCACTCCATAGTTTGATGATGATAATGATGATGATGATGGATTTATGGTGGAAATCTAGCAATGATTGTAATGCAGAAAACCCCACTGCGTTAACTTGTACTTGTACGAACTCCCTGTAACTGTGAGCTGTTTTTCTTTGCAGCCGATGCTGTAGAGGTGTTGAGGCACAGCATCGTATCGGCGTGGGAGCAGGTTATGACAGCTATTTTTTTCGGTC
Organism: Achatina immaculata; assembly: GCA_009760885.1. Classification (NCBI taxonomy): domain Eukaryota; kingdom Metazoa; phylum Mollusca; class Gastropoda; order Stylommatophora; family Achatinidae; genus Lissachatina; species Lissachatina immaculata. The sequence continues at coordinate 25,065,248 of CM019691.1, read as the reverse complement.
CCAGAGTACAGCTAAAGAGCAGAGGGTGTGCAATGCTTCTTTAGCAGACTCCACCACCATGGGGACTATGGTGATTCCTGCCCCGTTAGCCAGGCTAGGCCTTTTGCTGGTGGTACCACGGAGAGGTGGGACAGGGTCTTGGTCAGCTATGGATAGCTAACCCTGATGCTAACATATCAGCTATGGGTCGTTGATTGCCTCATTGGACAGGCATCTTCACAACCCAACCCCCCCCCCCCCCACACTGTGTTAAAAGTCTACAATATTTTTTTCCCTCAAGGGTTTTATGGAAGAGGCAGTTGAAAGCCTGTGGCTTTACTCCAACAGTCCTAACCAGCTTGTCAGTGCTGCAGCATACGTAGCTCTGGCAAAATTCAACAATGGGCAATTCCACGTCAGTTACCTCCCTCGAAAGGTCAGTTATAATTTAGATATTTCAGTATATCCATAGTACAAGAACTTAATACTGAAGAAGGCTGGCTAGTAAAGAGGATTAAACAGAGAAAACTTAAACATTTTGGACACATTAAACGTCATGATAATCTAGAGAAGACCGTCTTGGAAGGGTACATAACGGGAAAAAGAAAGAGAGGAAGACCAAGGCGAAGATGGCTGCAAGACATCGTTGATGATCTGCAGATGGATGCATCAGCAGCAGGGCATCGTGCTCACAACCGAGAGACCTACAGGAATGCTGTTAGGGAGGCAAACTTCCTCAAGGGACATGCAAATGAATGAATGAACGAGTATGCTGCTGTAGTTCTTTGTTCTACCAGGTTGTTTTCCTGTGGCATAAGTAATGTGTATAAAACAAAATGTTTGGTTTTTTTTTTTCTTTTTTTTTTGTGCAAGATTTTTGTTTAAATATTTAGTGATTGTTGTTAACCAAGACATTTAGCAGATTTTATATTGAAGTTTATACTAGATTCTTTTAAAAAGGTATTTTTGGGTCAAAAGATTAAATCTATCACATTCTGTTGGTTTGAGCACTTGAGATTTATTTCTTATGTTCAAGACAGTATTCAGATGAATATGAGTAAACCATCTGGAGTAGTAAGTGGATCTAAAGTGAAGTGAATGTAAGCATTCAGTTCAGCTCTGACTGTACTAGTACGTTATAAAGAATATAATATCACATTATAATACAGATGGGGTCATGACCAACAACCAGTTTAGATAGGAGGTGAGCAATGCGTGCTTTCATTCAAAGACTTTGCATGTTAGATAAACTAATATCGGTGACCAAATATCCCCCAACAGGTCACAGAAGAGCTCTATGAGCAGGCTGAGATGGCAGCCAGACAGCAACAGGTGGGTGCCAGCAATGATGCTGAATATTTGAGCATTGACGTAAACCAAATGTTTCCCCAAGTCCCAGGCTATTGTTACATGCAACTTCTGCAGCAACAGACAGATGCTGAACAGATTGCAGGTGATGGGTTTGAACCATTATTCATTCATTTTGTTGGTGGTGTTAAAATGCTGTTGGAAAAAAGAAATGAATTTGAATAGCATTAATGTTTTTATTCACATTTTTTCCCATCATTTATTTCATGGGTTACAACTAGTTGTGTTTTTTTTAAACATTCTTTTTTTCAGAAGGTTTGCCCTGCTTCATCTTTCATCATATATTTTCCCTAAGATTAAAAACCATGCAAGTGAAATTGATCATATAGTCTTTACAGCTGAGAAAAGTAAAAGATAAAATTAACTCGGGGAGGGGGGAGGGGAGGGAACCTTCAAAATAAGACCCACACATCAGTCATGAGATATTTAAGGAAAGGTTTCGTAAAAGAACTAGATGAGATGAGGACTGTAACCAGATAATACAAAGCATTGAAATTCGGTCATTCCAGACTTTAGTAAACAGTCAGTAGTCGATCATTTCTGCAGTTGTGGTCAAATTTTTATGACTAAGGCAACCATGGAGATCAGAAATTGCTGTCAAATATTCCTCAGAAGGTAAAGGTTTGATTAATGGAATCAGATCAGATAAATGTGTCTTTAGATTTTCTCTCAAGATTTTTACTTTCCAAGACAGAAGAGGTTCACCCATGGAACAATAAGGTAAATAACAGTTTTAAAAAATGGACAGTAAAATAACTACATAACTCAGTCAGTCATTTGCATGTCCCTTATGGAACTTTGCCTCCTTAACAGCTCTCCTGTAGGCCTCTTGATTGTAAGCAAGATGCCCTGCTGCTGATGCATCCATTTGCAGATTATCAGCGATGTCTTGCAGCCATCTTCACCTTGGTCTTCCTCTCTTTCATTTTCATATTATGTATCTTTCCAAGACTGTCTTCTCTAAATTCTCATGTCTAATGTATCCAGAATATTTAAGTTTTCTCTGTTTAATCCTTTTTACTAGCCAACCTTTGTGTCCATGATATTTGAAGAACTGTTCTGCAGCATTTACATTCAAAGGCATTTATGTGTTTCTCAGCTGTTTTGTTAAGTGTCCAGGTCTCATAGGCATATATTACGGTGGGAAAGATGCATACTCTTAAAAATCTTATTTTTGTAGTTCTGTCTGTTCCTCTCCACAGCTTTTTTAGTTGTTTTACTTTTTGAAGAGTGATAGATGCCCTCCTTTTAATTTCCCTCATTGTACCTCCATTATTAGTTAGTAATGATCCAAGATATTCAAAACTCTCCACCTCTTCCAAGTTTTCCTCATTGAAATATATTTCAGTTGCCTTGTTTGTTTTGTCAGTTGTCATCAGTTTAGTTTTCTTTGCATTAAGATAGAGGTTTTGCTTTTCACTGTTCGTACAGACTGACGTAATTAGTTTTTCCTTTCCTTTTTGTATTGTGAACAGCAATACAATGTCATCAGCATATCTAATTTTTATGGCATCGTAATATTCTTTGTCTACATCTTCACTAACATTCCTTGTAACTACATAACTACAGGAGGAAAGAAAAAAGCTGAACAGACTCATTAAAAATAGAGGATTTCACATCAAACCTTTTATATAACCCATTGTATAGGAACTTCAGGTTCAAGACAGACTAGTGAGTCGGTAGTGTCTCTTGATGTTTTGGCACACACTGGCTTCAACAATGTATAACTAAGACTGTTCAATTAAATCTTTGGGTAGATGATAGTAAGTTGTGATAATTTATGACCAAGATGTGTCATGTATTTCATAAAAGAATAAAAAACTGTCCACTTGTGTAAATATAATTACCTACCTGTACAAATGTAATTGACAACCTGTATAAATACAGTTGTTCACATATATGAACATTACAAAGATATATTTAATCAAGCTTACTTACTACTTTACCATTAGGGTACAAAACTTTCCTCCATGCAATGATTACCAAAGAAGTATCAAATCTCCCAAGAGGTGTGTATTATTCTTCCCTGCGACGACAAGGCATAGCAGTCAGTCAGGGCAAGGCGTTAGAGACAGTCCCAAAATTTCTGCTCCAACAGTATGACAGGTGCAAACAACAAGGTCTGCGTCCAGGACTAGCAGGTAATAATGTGAACTTATGCTGGATTGGATCTAGTGTAGATTTCTAGTTTCTGGGCATGTGGCAGATTTCCATGTAGCAAATGGGAATTCCCATTAGGTGAAATATAGATGTTGCAGGTACATTGTTTCTCTTTCATGTGGATTACAGATAATTTCTTATGATGGAGATCCTGAAAAAAAAAAAATCTTGCTTTGTGTTCTCCCTATTTGTACCTCATTCCTTATTTTCTCTGTTCTTTTACCAAGATTATCTGGTTCTAATACATGCTCTGTCTCTTCATGCTCATTCTTCTGAATGGCATTGAAAACTATAGTTTTTATCATGTTTTAAAATGTCACTTTTTGTCTTTTTTTTTTTCCTAAACATTAAATACAGAGTCACACTATTTTTGGAGCCTAACACCAGGGCACAGTCCACTGTTCTTGTTTTTTTCGTGTGTGTCTGTGGCAGCCTTATAATTTTTGTCTTTGGTCCTTCATTGAACACAGTCTGGCAGTGTAGATCAGCTCTGAATAAGTGCTCCAGCAGAAGAAATTCTAGTGTGGGGCTTTCACTCTCTATCCTTCAAGCTTGTACAGTTTCTGCTAATTGTTGTGAATGAAGGAGTTGGGGGAGGGGGGGTGAAACTTGGGGCGGCAAAAAATGAATCATTCATTCAGAGCTTCAGACAGATGGTCAGCCAGCAGAGAACAGCTGTAATCAGTTGTTGCATCCTGAAGGAGTATAAAGAGAGAGGAGATCAGAGCACCAATGGATGTGACCAGAATGTATGGATGATGGTACTTCCTAACTAAATTACAATGCAGTCCCATATTTTGGTCCCAAGTGACCCATTATATCAAGTCAGCAGTGTAGAATGAAGGAGGGAACAATGTAAAAGACAGTTACGCTTTAGCCCACAGATTATGCTCACCTCGTCCTCTTTTAGTTTCTAATTATTTCCAGTTTAAAAACAGCAGAGCACTGGAGCCAATAAATGCTCACTGCATTAGCCAAATGATGGCTGCAAGACTTTGTGGTCTAGAATTTGGTAAAGGTGAATTAAACATCAGTAAATGAATAGTTGAGCTGCTTATTGCATACAGTTGCCATATGTATGAAATTATATCTTACATCCTTCCCATGCTGTTAAACATCGCATAGGGCTCACATGGTAGTTCACCAAGTTTTTCTGTTTTTGAGAAGCCTTTCAAACTCATCAAGGGATTTTATGCCTGCTACTTAGGCCTCTCTTAGCATTGTCCTCTTTAAAGGTAAACCTCTTTTTCTTTGGCCTGTTGTGTTTCACTTGATAACTTGTTTTGGGATTCTCTGATTGTTTCTTTTCATCACGTGGCCAGTATATGTCCATCTCCTTTTTCTGATCACCCATGAGACAGGTTGTTGTTCACTCATCTGTCTTATCTCTGTGTTGGTCTTGAATCTGTTCTACTTTATACACTTTATATGGAATTATTAAGAGATAAAATGACATGCTCAGAAATGGTTAGTCCAGAATGTTTTTGAACAGTTCATAAAGAACATCCCAACAATCAGCCTAGATATGCCTGTACAATTCATAAAAAAAGTATATGAATATTTCATACAAACTAAAATGCTTGTAAAAGTAAGAAAAACAAAGTGAATTATTCTTCTGAGAAATAGTGAAGAAGTTTTTTCCTAATATTTTGTGCTTTTTCTCTTTATTGCTGTTTCACACAGCTGGGCTACTGTTTTGCTATGATCCACCATTAGAAGTTGGCAGAGATGGGCGACCTAGGAAACATTATATTGTAAGGCACGGCAAGACATTTCTGCAGACATTCGCAACATTACTTCAAGAGGTTTGTTATATTTCATTTTATTATTGTTATTTTCCATGTTATTATCATTGTGTCTTATTCATATATTGAGTATCTGAAAAATTATATTGGTGAAATGAATTCTTCTAAGGTGTCAGAAAAAAAACAAAACTGTATAAGGTTTTACATCATGATTGAGTAGACTGCCTCATATATCTGCATTAATTCTTTCACTCAAAACAGCACTGCCAGGGTTGGTAGATCTTGCATGCTTATGTGAATCAGTGCTCAGAACAATATTTAGGCAAAGCGAATAAAATGAGAGGTAGCATATTTCTAACCTGATCTGTATTTTTAAATTATAGAGTAACTTCCTTATAGTTTCTGCTAAAATTTCTCGTCAAAATTTATTCTAGCAAAGCATGGAAATTACTTCAGGTGTGAAAGGGTTACATGAGTTGCATCTTCCTTTAGAATGACCTTTTCTCTGTTCTTATGTCTCCAAAAATGGTAACTTGATATCCATCTCATTCAGCAAATAGGAAAAAAAACTGTAAAACCATACTGAAAATGCTAAAGCGAGCTATTAACACAGTCACAATGTATCGCAAATTCTAGAAAGAAAAATTGGCACTCGGAGCTACAATTGGTACAGTTTTATCAATTATTTAGTAAGGATCACCATCATCATCTTTACACCCCAGACAAATCAATAGATGCTCAGATCTCTTCCTTAATATGTCCCTCAATGTACAGCAGCTGGTATTATCATTTTGGTGTTCATCTACAGTTCTTATGTCCTTTACGTAAGTTCATGTGTAATATCACTACATTTTACATCCAGCTCCTTCATGCTAAAGTGAGGCAAAAACACTGGATAAAGCATATAAGAAGCATATAAAAATAGAAGGGCAAATACTAATTAAATAGTAAAAAAAAGAAACATCTTACTCACATAAAATTAGAACTTGCCAGATGACCAATATCTTCTGTGAAAAGGATTTATTTCTTTTTGTTATTGCTTTTGTTACTTTTCTGTTCTTTTGGCAAAAAAGTGCTATTGAGTTCTGTGCATGGGGAGAAAGGTTTCCACTCCCTTCCTGGACAGTGGTTCGACACAGAAGTGAGTGGTTTGTCCATCGAGCGAAGCCTATAAATGGCTAGCCAGCCAGGTTCATGCTAACACGTCGGTGGTGTACTACAGTGTTGTCAACTGATGGTCTCGAAATTGGCCCATCCCTCACAAAGAGTAATGGGTCTGCAGCATATAATGTGCGTTGGTTGTCGGTGCCATGCTTTCTTCTCGTTCATTAGAACAGAGAGAGCCGGCCGCCGCCAGTGGTTAAAGGAAATGAAACGCCACTGGGGTCAGAAGGGATCCACTCTGAGCAGAGTGCTGTCTCCCTTACCCCTCGTTGGCCTGTTGGCAGATATCCAACTAAGGTTCGGTGAAGAAAGCTATCTGGTTGATCCTGCCAGTAGTCATATGCTTGTCTCAAAGATTAAGCCATGCATGTCTAACTTCACACTGTCTCACAGTGAAACTGCGAATGGCTCATTAAATCAATTGAAGTTCCTTAGATGACACAATCCTACTTGGATAACTGTGGCAATTCTAGAGCTAATATATGCTTACCAAGCTCCAACCCTTGTGGAAAGAGCACTTTTTATAGTTCAAAATGTAATGCTGGTGAGATTCTTCATTTGCCTGGCATGGGATGAATCTCCTGCCCACCAATGAAGAAAAATGTGATTAGGGTTGCTGTGTGGCGGTGGAAAAGATGATGGAAAGGATTAAGTGAAGTTTAATCAGTATGGCCAGTAGTCTTGCAGTGAGGGCTACTCATACCATGGCTCCTCTGCTCTAGAGGCCGACCACGTCCTTTTTACACCCATACTAGGATAATATGCCTAAACTGGCTTAACCCAGGGATGAAACTTACTAGTGGCGAGGATTCATCCTCCTCGACAAAAGCTCCGTCCTGGTCACCACCAGGAAGGGTAGTGGCCACGACCACAAAATGCTGAAGTTGGAGACACTGGACCAGTGCAGTTTAGATATGCAATCACCTCTCACCCGGCGGGGATATACCGATATCCAAAACACGTCGAGGTTTTCTGGTGAGGAAGTCCAACTGTAGGCTGGATGGGCAACCTCCTCTCACCCGGCGGGGACATATTCATATCCAAACCATATTGAGGTTTTCCAATGAGGAAGTCCAACTTTATACTAAACTGGTGCAATGAAAACTACAGTGTCAGGCAATGCCGCTTCTGTGACCCACCAAGAATATAGGCCTGGGCCCCACGATGCACTGAGCCTCCATCCTAAATGAATCTATCACGAGAACCACAGGAGTAAATTCAGTAGGATCATGGGATGATCTTGATGGTAGAAGCAAACGAAGAAGAAGAAGTTACTTTTCTTTGCATATACAAGGGAAAGTCACTAAGTAGCTCACAAATGCCTGTTACAAAAAAAACTAAATGCGACAGTAATTTGAAAACCTTTAATTTTTGAACCTACATTATTCCCCTATTTCTCAGTGTAATCGCCACCAACATTGATACATTTGTCCCATCGTGTAATCAGTGATGCAATACCCATGGCTTAAAAATTGGGAGTCTGATTTCTGAACCATTTTTTTACTTCTGTTTCCACCTCATCATCACTCGAGAATCTTCTCCCGCCAAGGTGGTTTTTCAATGGACCAAACAGGTGAAAATCACTTGGAGCTAAGTCAGGACTATGGGTGGATGTTCAAGAACTTCCAAGCCCAACTGGCTAATTTTCTCTTAGGTTAACTGAGCCATATGTGGTCTGGCATTGTCATAAAGGAGAAGCACACCTCTTTTCAGCAGACCAGGACGTTTTCTTCGAATTGCATCCCATAGCATCGACAGAACTTCACAGTACAATACAGAATTCACACTGTCACCATACTTCTGGAACTTGGTTAACAACACTCCTTGATAATCCCAGAACACTGTCAGCATAACTTTCCCCGCAGAAGGCGTAATCTTGAATTTTTTGCACATGGCGATGATGGGTGTTTCCTTTGCAGTGAGGCACATTTTGATTCAGGTTGGTAGTGTTGCGCCCAAGATTCGTCTCCAGTAATAATCCTTTGGAGCATATCTTCACCTTCATGTGGGTAATGACAGAGATGCTGCAATGACAAACCAAATTGGTTCATTTTGTGTGCATCATTCAGATCTCTGGGTACCCATCGTGAGCAAACTTTCCGAAAATTCAATTGCTCATGCATTATTCTGTAGGCTAAGCCATGTGAACATCCAATTGCACTTGCTACACTGTCTATCGTTACTCGTCTGTCAGCTCTGATAATCTCATTCACACGTTGACAGTCGCTTCGGTTGCAATCTGAACAGGATGGCCAAATCAGACTTTGTCAACAATTTCGGTGCGTCCCTGAGAAAATTCTTTTACCCATTTATAAACATAAATACTGATATTAAATTATTATAATTATATATATAATATATAATTATTTATATATATGAATATTGATATTTATCCTTTCAATCAGTTCATAGTAACACAGCAACCTGTTTCCAATAGCTCTATAGTGGTAATAAGGGCCATGATCAATTACCGTTTGCTGACATCTGTGTGTCATTTCTATAACACAGGCGTATTTCTTTCCATTGATTTCATTCACAAGGTGAAATAGATGACTGATAGGCCATAAGGCTTAGAGTGCCACTTGGAAACTAAAAGAAAAAAAATTTGAAACAAGACATAATTCTTACAAAACAGGCTTTAAGAAATTGTAACATTTATTTTTATTCATTCTATGAATCACTCCATACAGAGTACACGATCTTGAAATATAATGCGGAGATTTATGCATATCATATAAAGCATGGCCTTTTCTTGATTAGGTTTCATTTTGCTTGACAGGTCCCAGTGCAACCTTCAGACTGGCATCGTAGTGCCCTGATGCCACAAGCCTGGAATTCATTTATGGAGAGACTGTTTCTGTCACTGTTGGAGGTAGAATTGTACATGATTCACTTCTTTCCACGTCTCTTAGAACTGAGACCTAAATTTGTGTGTAAATGCAGTTTGTAAATAGATTTAGACATTGTGAAGTAGTCAGCTGCAACTTCGAATACATGGTATACCAGCAGAAGATTCAGAATTAAACACTTCATGCTTATGTAAATTCATAATTACACTTTATGAATATTCTGTAATTTCAGAAATATATTTATATATTCACACAAACCCACAAAAATCTTGTGTTATTTCAGAGTTTTATATCACTATAGCTTACAAATAATTGGAAAGTTAATATGATTGCTAGTCACATCTGGTTACCCTTCTTGTATACTAAATCAGTGGTTTCCAACCTTTTTACATCCAAGGACCATTTTTCCAACTAAATGCTATTCAGTAGATGACACTTTATACCAGGTTGATAACACAGCTGCAGGCCACCCCATGAAACCACTGTTCTAAATTCCATACAGTTTCAGATTTTGGTAAAAGTGAATCTTATACTTTCATAATTATTTTAGTGTCACTTTTATAAATATAGTATTAATTAAGACTAACGTATACAGTACCAGTTTCTGTTTGTGTTTTGTGCCTAACAGAGCCGTAAAACAGAGCTTGAACTTCAGGAAAAGCATGAGCAAACTCCAGCTGCTGACATCGAGGAAAAGAAGTCACTGGCCTGGCTTGTGTATGTCTTGTTTTATTTTTCAACGGCAGACAATAGAATCCATTTGTTTATTTTTTTCCCCTCAACTATCAGACAGCGAGCTTCTAATTATTTTCAACTGTAAGATAGTTAAATTCTTTGCATTTTCACCAAGGTTGACATTTATAGTAAAAATAATCTGTTCAGTGTGAATTAAGTTGCTATTTTTAATTGAGGTTTGAACATGCTTTTTTTTTTTTTTTTAAGAACTTATTTATTTTTTTAAGACTACCTGTGTAGCCCCTGACATAATACGTTTTGGATCCCCTGCAGTCTTCTTCTTTATCCCACAAGTCTATTAGAGATTAACAGATTATTTAACTCTTTAACCCTGTAATTATTTAACTCTTTAACCCTGTAATTATTTAACTCTTTAACCCTGTAATTATTTAACCCTTTAACTCTGTAATTGATTTCCCTCATCTGACACAGCTGATTCTTGATGACAGGACTCATGAAGGATGGTGTCCTATTTTATCATTTTAAAAAAAAATTATATTATTGCAAAATAATGAAATGTTTTTATCAAATTAAAGAGAATTAAATCAAGAAGTTAGTCAATTTTGGAGGTGCAAAAATTGTGTCTGGAAGGGAATATTGTTCTTTTCATAGAGTAGTAACACAAAATTTTGTTTTTAAAATATGAAAAAAAACTTCAACTTACCTATAACTGCCACCACTGTGAAATCACACTGACACACATAATCACCACAGTTTTGTAGGTAACCCATTTTTTAAAAATTGTAACAAAAAAGTTCTTGTAAAATTTATGAAATAGTTAATTTTATACACATTTTTTACCATATTCTTTCTGAATCTGATGTTGAGGCATACAAACTGTAAGTTATGTGTAACATTTCAAGCACTTTGTCATACCATTCATCATCTGTAGCAGTTAAATTCATTCATTCATTTGCATGTCCTTTGCGGAACTTTGCCTCCCCAACAGCACTCCTGTAGGTCTCTCGGTTGTGAGCCTGCTGCTGATGCATCCATTTGCAGATCATCAACAATGTCTTGTGCCACCTTGGTCTTCCTCTCTTCTTTTTCTCATTATGTACCCTTCCAAGACGGTTTTCTCTAGATTATCATGATGTTTAATGTGTCCAAAATATTTAAGTTTTCTCTCTTTAATTCTCTTTACTAGCCAGCTTTCTTCAGTATTAAGTTCTTGTATTATGGATATATTTGTTCTTTTTTGTGTCCATGATATTTGAAGAACTCTTCTGTAGCATTTACATTCAAGGGCATTCATGTGTTTCTCAGCTGTTTTGTTAAGTGTTCAGGTCTCACATGCATATGTTGTGATGGGAGAGATGCATGCCCTTAAAAATCTTATTTTTGTAGTTCTGTCTGTTCCTCTCCACGGATTCTTTAGTTGTTTTACTTTCTGTTCCTCTCCACGGATTCTTTAGTTGTTTTACTTTCTTTTAATTTCCCTCATTGTATCTCTATTATTAGTTAGCAATGATCCAAGATATTAAAAACTCTCCACTTCTTCCAGTTTTTCCTCATTGATAAATATATCAGCTGCCTTGTTTGTTTTGTCAGATGTCATCAATTTAGTTTTCTTCGCAGCTAAAGCAATTCAGATATTCACAAAGTTATTCATATAATTTCAGTAGTTTTCCCAGCTGATAGATGTTGTGAATTATATTTATGTGAAGCCATCGCAAAGTAAGCCAGTGAAACTGAGCATTTTGTTCAACTAGGTTGGTCACTTCTGGTCCACTATGAGGGTTACTTCCTTTCTAGGAAGGAAGTAAACATTGACAAAAATGCAACAAGGATGTTGGATTGGAATAAAACACCAAATTTTAGGATTGGTATCCGTGGCCTCTAACACGGGCTCCATACGAAGAAAAGGAGAAACATTGGCCTTTCACACATCTGCTTGTAGTCAGGAGTCAATATCTTGTCTTCTTATGAAATGTTCAGTGAATTTTCAGTGTCTTGTCATTATGGTTTACACAAGTTTTCAGTTTCAAGATGTTGTTCAGTCACTTTTGTTTCTCATCCACTTAGGTTCATCATCTTCTTCTTCTTCTTCTTCTTCGTTCGCAGGTTCATCATCTAAATTCATTTTATTATTTTCTCACATTCTTCTTACATCACAAAGTCTTCCTAAACAGAAATTGTTACTATTTTTAAATGTATGAGCTGTTTATGATGTTGCATTAAAACTAATGTTGTGTTTAAATATCTGTATGAAATATAAAATTAATTTCTTTTTAATTTCTTAGGGCAAGAGACACAATTTTAGAAGCCATCAAGATGGCCTCCATGTAAGCATATTTCCTAGTTTTGTTCCATTAACATAGTATTTTTTTATGTTATAAAATTTCCCAAGCAGACATAAGATGTTAACATATTGACAGTCTTACCGCTGCAGTAAACTTTGATAAATGTAGTCATTTTTTTTCTACCGGTCTTCAGCAGCATAACAAGGCAGGGAGGTAGATTAGGGACTTGTTCTTGTTGCAAGTAGCTTTGCATGGAATTAAGTCAAGTGACTTGATCTCGTCCTTGTGACAAGAAGCATTGTCTGGAGGTAGATCAGGGGCTTCACTCTGTTACAAGAAGCATCGCATGGAGCTCGTCTTACAACTCTGATTCTGGTAACATTTCAGTGGGGAAACTAATTAATCAAATTTTCATTTCTTCTGCCATAATTTTGGTATTAAAAAAGGTAAAGGTAATCCTGTCATGCTTTAGAGGCACATAGGGACATGGTGTTAGTGCCCATATTTTCCTTGACCTGTCAGTACACTAGAGGATGATATGGCCAGTATCACGCCTGGCCGCCTTTCCTTCCCCAACTCCAGAAGAATTTGGGTACTCATTTCTACAGCTGGGTGACTAGGGTGCCTCTGGCTGGATTCGAACTCCCAACCTTCACCATGAGACCAGTACACTAACCACTTCGCCACTCAGACACCCATTTTTGCAAACATTTCCAATATCTGTTTGACGTCATGTGCATGCCTCCACGAGTCATAAAACTTAAAAGTTATTTCACACTGCTCTTACGGACACCGAATTCAGTTAATTGTTCTGAATAGTACCAAAATTTTGTTTAGTAGATGGTCATTTATATATGTATGTAGTTACTTTCTGTACTGAGTGCATGGATAAGAGCGAAACGTAAATGTTTTATTTTATTTTATGTCTCTCAGCTTCAATGTTAATTATGTTTGTTATATGAGCAGCATATTTGTAGAATGTCTGGAATAGAATGAAAGATGTATGATAAAGGGCAGAATGTCAGATGGACCTTTGTGCCCAATTCTTAACCCTTTTGAAATAAAGATCACTCAGTCAGTCTGTCCTTTCTAATTAACAGAACTCCACTCTGGACCGTGCACCAGCCAGCACACTGTGTAGTGGCATGGCAAGACTAGCAGCCAGCCAGCTTGTCCCTATATTTACAGCCACAGATAATGAAAGAATTCTGTGCCTGCTGACCAGGTTTTCTGCTGCCCTGCCCAAAGGGTCACAAACTTTGCAGTCTCCTGTTTTGGCCTATTGTAATGGCTTGGCCCTGGGCATGCTGCTTAGTCGACTGTTTGAAGAGCATTATTCTGAGATGACGGGAAGTAAGGTTAGTTGTGCAGTTTGTGGTTTTAATTTACGGAATATTCTGAGTAAAAACTGTTTTTAATATTTGCCTGCTTTGGTATTTGTTAAAATCAAGGTCAGTATATATTATTTTCTGCTTTGCTCCTTGTTCAAAATTTTGTCCTTTTTTTTTCTTGTTTCAATATTTATCATTAGATATTGTTTTCAGCATATTCATCTTTCTTTTTTTCATTCATCTTTTTTTTTTTCAATCTTTTCAACTTTATTGCTCTTTTTTTTCCACTTGCAAATTTTTTTCTTTCACTGTGTTACTAGAAAGGAAAAGGAAAGTCCAAACACAGATGAAAAAAAAAGAAAAAAATATAACTTCATTCTCTGTGTTATATTTTTTTCTTCTTTTCTGTTTTTGGACTTTCCTTCTTCTTTCTAATTTTTCTTCTTTAGCATATCAGTTTACTTATTCAGACCTTAAGTTCTGGTTCTTTGTAGTACTTTCCCAGGACAGACAGAAAAAGCAAACTAATAGATCCTCCGAGAAGTTTCAGAACAATGAAAAGAAAAAAACAGTCAAGATTTCTTGGATGTGCCATATAAGAAAATAGAAATTGGAGAATTTAATATTGACTAGAAAAATTCAAGGGAAAAAGAAACAAGGAAGACCAAAAGAAAAATATCAGAGTTTACTGACAAAGTGGCACGAAAAAAGAAAACGATTTGAATTGATCAGAAATACCAGGGGCCACACAAGATGGAGAAGCATGATTACCAACAATATCTGGCATGGCACATAATAATAATGTCTTATTTAGATTGCATTTACCTTCTATACTTTTATTACATATCACACTAGTCAGCTTGTTTTATAGTTTTGAATCTCAGCATTTTTTTACAAACTATACTTTTCCATCATCATCATCATCACTTTTCACTCCTTTGATAGCAGGCCACAGCTAAAGGCTCTCCAGTCATCCCTGTTCTTGGAATTATTCTCTGCTTCCTTCCATGTTGTCTCTGAGCACTGTGCTTTTCCATAGAACGTTGATTTCTTTAGAGTTGTCATGCAGTTTAACATTCCCAAGAAGTTAGAAAATGTCAGAGTTGATATTTTTAACCCTCAGGGCATGCTGGCAGTTTGGAAGTCACTCACAGCCCTGGAGGACGTATGCCTGGCAGCAGATGCTGAAAACAGAGGAGGCTGTGTTTTGGGTCTTGGACTGGCATTGTGCGGAATGTGCACTGAGGGGAAAACAGAGTCCAGGGTGCATGTCACCACTGTCATGGAGAAGCTGCAGGGGTTATGGATTAGCACGCCGGTCAACAGTCCTGTCTATGAGGTTACATGTGTAGTTATGATAATGTTGTTAGTACATCTGCCTTGTGACTTGTGCTGGTGCGTGCATGGTAATATGTGGTCGTAGTGCAAGTGCAAAATCTGACCATTTGCTGTAACTTTTTGCTATTATGTCAGCCATTTTAGTTATAGATCAAGCTAACTGCACGTACAGATTTTTACTGTTTGGAAGCTGCCATTTTAGCAAACGATTGAGTTGTTTGTTGTTAAATGCAGATTTTGATACAGACTAGTATTGTATCATACAATGCCAAAACTGCCAGTGCTCAAAGGTTTCACACTATGAGTAATGGCCTTGATATACAAAGCTGTCATGACAGTTTCCAGTGTCAGTATTACTTTGTTATTATAAAAAAAAAAAAGACAGCTGACAGTAACCTTGTGCATTTCTTTATGAGGCAGTCTTCAGTTATCAGTTTCAACTAATGTTGAATTTCACAGCTTTAACATTTTGGCCATTTTAGCTTCAGTGAAGATCATTCCAGTAGCTCATTCTGTTAATCATACAAGAGAACTGTACTAATGAGCCCTTTTGTTCCACAGCTGCTATGTGTTGCAGTGACAAGCATGGCTGGGTCAGTATATGCCAGCAACGCATCAAGTGAAGAGACTATATTACCTATCGTAGACAGACTGAAACAAGTTCATAAAGAGAACCCACAGGTAGTATACTAGATATGAAGTCTACATTGCTAACATTTTTTGTGCTTTGTATTCTGTTAAAAACTGCAGGGATAAATTGAGAACTATCATTAAGCATGTCTTGAGAGAAGGTAAAGTTTGAAGCAAATTTGTGAAACAGTCTGTGAATAAAGTAATACAAATTGACAAATAAATTTGACAACCCAGTATGCTGGCTGTGGAGCATGCGAAACAAGCATTGAGAACTTAAATAATTTCATTTGTCACAACTAATACTGGTCCTTCTTAGCTGAATCACTAAGATGCACTTAGAAATGCAGTGCCACTAGGAAGATCACTGGTTCAGTTCCAGGATGGGACAAAAAAAAAAAAAAAAAGCAACATCATGAAATTATCCTTCTTTTGGTTAAGAATAAGGGCAAATATTTCATACATGAAAGCACAAAGAATGACCATAAATACAATGTGCTGTTAAGAAGTTTGTAAGACATAACATTAGGAACTGATGATCTGCCTCCTCCATGAATCAAGCTGTGAGAAAATATTGAAAATTAGAACAACTATAATTAAGATTCTACACTTTATTATACATATTCTTTTAAAAAATTTGTAATATAATTCATATAATAAGATAATAATCTTATAATAAAGTAATAATTCATAATAAAGTAATAATCTTACAATTTTGTATTTTTTTCACATGCTGTGACTGAGGCATTTTTTTTATTCTTGTGGTTGAGCTTCGTGTGGTACCCAGTTGTCCCTTCATTCACTGTCTAATGTGTGCAGTGCAGTCCAGCGTACCTCACTTTGGAGTCAGGTATTCTCCTTCCATGGTGGCTGGTTTTCTCAACACAAGTATATCAGGTCCTAATTTCTACAAGTGCAGATAGCAAGTCCTTAACCCCCAAGGTTCCAGTTATGGAGATAGGTCTCTCTAAACTAAACAGATTTAAGAGTAGTTCCAGAATCTATTTATTAGATATATATTGAGACAGAAAACTGTAGTTCTTTACAAGTTAAAAAGAGATGTACCCTTGTTTCCATTTTCTCTATCTTATATGATTTAGAAGTATAAGTCTTCAAAACTTTTTTACCATTATTTGACATCTCTGTCTAGGTCATTGGAGTGTGTCTGGCCCTTGGCCTGCTCACATTCTCCTTGTCAAAGCTGGGTCAGAGATCTGTGTCACAGCTGAGACAGGACCTGGTGTCTCAATGGCTTCAAGATGTTGTTAAAGAGGTTTGCAGGTTTTGGTTTTTTCATGTGGTTGATATCCATGTAATGATGTAATATAAAGATTAACACAGGAAGGTTTGTATTGTTCGCTGTGGCCTGTAGTTTCTAACTGTTCATTCTCCTGAGTTAAATCTTTCCACAGACTTAGGTAACAGCTACAGATGTATTATTATTTATAACAAAAGTTCTTGATTTTTCTGTCACTCACTTTATCTGTTCTTGCTCTTTCTGTCATTCACTATGTTTTTCTCTTTTCCTCCAGAAGGTTAAAGAAACTTTTGGAACACCCTGTAATATATGCTTACAGTAACATTTGCCCATGATCATAACATTATATAATCTACATTGATCTGTTTATATTTCATCATATTCTTCAGGCACACCCCTCAAAATTCATGTATTCATGGGTAGCGAAAGCTGTAGGCAGCTGTGCACCTGAGGTTACAAATAAATGTATGTGATATGTCTATATTGTTTTACTAGGACACACCCCCACTTGAAAGGGTCTCTAAGCTGACAGGTCTTCTTTCAATGATAGGATCAGAACAGACTTTGATACCTGTGAGTATTCACTTGTCATGTTTAATTAACAGTAAAGAGAAGAATCACCCTAGAAAAGTAGTCTGAAGAGTGCTGTCACTCGTTCATTCATTCATTCATTTGCATGTCCCTTGCAGAACTTTGCCTCCCTAACAGCTCTCCTGTAGGCCTCTCAGTTGTGAGCAAGATGGCCTGCTGCTGATGCTATAGTATTTAATATTCTGAAAAGTTATGTAATTTTTTGTTGTTGTTGTTATATCTTATCTTATATCCTTCCCGTGCCATTAAACGTCACATAGGGCTCACAAAGTAGTTTGCCAATTTTTCCTGTCTTCGGCAAGTCTTTCAACCTCATCAAAGGATTTTATTATTGTTATATAGTGTATCATAAATAAATTAACTCTCACACAGCCACATGAAAAATCCTAAGATCACACAAAAATTGTATAATAAACACCTCCACTATGTTTTTACTGGGAATTGGCATAATAATTAGCTTATATTGTAGATTAAAAGTTTAATCTTTAAAAACCTGTCATTTCATGTACTTTGAATGTCGTATAATTGACATTACATAATTCATAATTTTTGTTAAAATTATTTATTATTTATTATTTAAAGACAGTACACATCCATTTCCTGAGACGTATATGTAGTATATAACATGATTTACTTATAAAAACTGACTTTCTTCAAGGTACAAGGCAGTTCTGTGGCAACAGGCAATGATGTTAATGTATCTGAGGTCATTAAAACCGTGACAAGAATTGTTGTTGATCATAATGACCTGGGGCTGCAGTGTATAAGTGCTTGGATGCTGGGACACCTGTATCTTTCTGCCTGTGCTGTTGCAGAAAACAGATCCAGTGGTGAGTTTCTGTGCCTTTATATATTAACTAGGTTTGACAACATGAACAAGGATGGCGGAAGTGTGAAAGAAATCACTGGCAGTCTGAGCATTTCAGTAGCTAGTTTGTAAGTGATCAGTTTACATAAAGGCCGTTGAAACTCAATTTTTGCGAGTCTGATCTCTTTCTGCTCTGTTGCTGTTGTTTTGTCTCCATCCTCAAGAACCTTTCAGTGTTAAGCAAAGCAAATGTACTTTTTGATAAGGCGGGGTAGCAAGTTTTGTGTACAGGGTATTTACATTGGGATATTAAAGATTTCTTATTTCTCCATCCACTCTTTCATGAGAGACCTTTCCTGCTGTTTCCTACCATTCTGTATTCTTACCATGGGTTCAGTACACAGATGAAAAAATTTAATGAACTGAAAATAACAAACCCATAATTCTGGAGAAGAAGAATTAATAGCACCAGGAATAGATGCAGAAGTTAACCAAACTGGGAATAACACTCGCTAATATGCCATAGGAAATGCACCCAAGTGATGGTTTGAAATAGAATCTCAGATGGAAAAAAAAGAAAGGCTGTATAGAGACCTTGAGAGATAATAATGACTCTTTTTGTCTTATAAGATGGTTTAGAAGTGGGCAGATGTAAGTAATGGGTCTTTTTTTTTTCAATCTTCAAAGATGGTTTAGAAGTAGATATTATCTCTTAAAAAAATGTTTTTATGGTGTTATTTTTCATGTCTCTGTAGATGTTATGTCTCTGTAGATGTCAAACATCGTTTTTTTTCAGAGCATTTTATCTCATGGTCATTCTCATAATATATCATTGACATAATTATGAATGTTAAAGTGCAAAATAGTGATGCATTAACTCATTAAAGTGCAAAAAAGTATGTGTCTCAGCTAATGAAATCTTCATTATTTCATATTAGATAGCAGAAAACATTGCTTATTACAACTGACAGAAAAAAATAAACATCATTGACATAATTGGTTACACAACATGTGGGTGGGGGGAATTGGTTAGAATATGGTGAATATGGAGAAAAAAAAATGAATAATTTTAAAAATTTCTTTCCTGGGACATGACTAAAAGGAAGAGGTTTGAATGTGTGTTTTGCACTCCATTTAATTGTCATTGCTTTCAAAATATATCATCTTTCATCTTAATACAGTTTTATGTCAGGCTATTTTTTATTTTTGATAGAACGGTTGAGATCGGCATAAAAAGCAGCCATGACGTGAGCCGAGATTGTTGCATGCCCATTTCTCATTACTGCGTGTGTGTCTTGATTTTCCCACACTGTGCCATTTGTAGGCTAACACACTCTGTCTTTGGCACCCCCTGGGCTGCCTCATGTTATCCATAATGGGGGCACTTACCTGGGTGTCCCTGTCCAAGCACTTACTAGAGAAAAATTCCCTCTGCTTACACAGAAATCATATGAATCACACACAGGATCGTAGAACACGATGTAATCCACATCAGTTTCACAGGGTAAATCCATGATGAAAATAAGCGTATTTTTTCATGCACTTGGACAGAAGGCACAAATGCCATCAGCACTGTCCGCCATTTTAGACTGGAAGTCTGTTTTTTGATAGAACAGTGATTGCAAAGCTTATGGGTAATATGTAAATTATTGGAATAAACAAAATATTGTGCGTGAGCTTGCATAAATCTATTCCATCAGTCAGTCAGTGCATACATTAACTCGGTAACTGTAACTGTAAAAAAGGGGCCTACCTCTGTTGCTGGGGAGCGGCCTCAATACACTCAGGGCATGCCCACACATGTTCGGCCATTGACATCGGGATTTCCTTTGGTGTTTTTAGGGAGATGACTCCAATGTTGTGTTGACTGTGATCTAGCATTTAACTGGGATTTGCAACCACTGCCTTTGGCTACATGTAATGCATTAAGTTGTATGTGATAGGTACTTTGGAGGAAGTTGCCTTGCATTTGTTCATCAAAGTGTTGCTTGATGGATTTGTACAGGTCCAATTTGCCCATTTTGATGAGGCCCTCTGGTTTGGCCCTTGCAGCTTTGTTGTTTCCGTCGACTACACCATGGCCAGGACAGTATATCCATGTGATGTGTTTGATGTGGAATTTGTTATTTCTTGGCATTCACTTCTAATGGCTTTTTCGGTTCCACTTTCCTTAATAGATTTTGAGAGTTGGTAATGATGATGATGCATTGATTCATTAAAGTGCAAAAAAGTATGTGTCTCAGCTAGTGAAATCTTCATTATTTCATATCAGATAGCAGAAAATATTGCTTATTACAACTGACAGAAAAAAAATAAACATCATGTGTGTTTTGAGCATTACTTGCAATAGTACTTGTTTCAGGCATTTAACTATTGAACATGTTTCTGGAATGTACAGATAACATGTGGCATAGGTAAAGGTAAAATCCTCATTTCCATGCCATTAAGGTATATTGGGGATATACAGTGTTAGGCCTGTATTTCCAAGAGCTTCAGCACATGAAAGTCTGATGTGGTCAGTATCACACCTGGCCTCATTTACCTGCCAAGATTTCCATTTTTAGAGGCTGGGTGGACCCTGGGGCCTCTTTGGTGTGGTGGTACCATTAAAAAATCCTCACTGCTGGGACTTGAACATGGTACTACCAGATTAGTAGACTAGGTGCCTAACCACTCAGCCAAGCAGGAACATGTGACATGCAGTGTGAAAAAGGTTTAGAAAAACTTATACATCAGTAGGGCTGTGCAAACTTCTGGCTGATTAAACGACATGTTTTGATCAAATGTATTTTTAAATTGTAGAGAAAGTGTGTTTGGTTAACACGTGTGTGTTCAGACTACTTTTTTTTTTTTATTTGTGAACTGCTAACATGGTTTTTGGAGACTAATTTAGTTAACTTTGATTTAGTTCCAGCAAACTATGGCTATTTACCTGACTCCAGCTTACTGAGGGCTGTCATTGATTTTCTTTTGGAGGCTGGTAGACTTGGTAAGTCACTTATAGATTATTCATCTGAAGTTCATTGGATAATTTCATACAATAGTTAATCTGTCACATTAGAATTGGTGGTAGTCTACATACATTTTATGCATCTTTTCCTTACTATGTACTAAAATAGAGATTAATACAAAAATTTAACTTAAGAAGCAGTGGATTAACAGCACAGTTACAAGTCACTAAAGATTGCAGGGGAACATCTCTGTCTCTCTCTCTCTCTGATTCTTAAGTCCTCAAGGCATTTGGAGCTTCACCTTTTTTTTTTTTCATTCATGCCCAGGTGAACCCCCTGTTGCACAACATTCTCTCTTCTTCTTCTTCTCCTCCATGGCCCCTTTGGTCTACCTTTGCTCCTGCTCCCCTGTGGTGTCCATCTCAGTGCTACTTTTGGTAGTGAGTCATGTGAAACACATATCCTAACCATTGCCAACGTCTTTCATCAGTAATCACCATCAGCAGCATTAGCTGCATTTCTGCCAGCAAGGTGTTAGGGGATATGATGTCAGTACAAATATTGTCCATCGTCTCTTGGCACACTAGAGAATAATGTAGTCAGTCTTGCACATTGGGCTTTTCTTTCCTCTAGCTCCAGGAGGAGCCAGGTACCTATTTTTGCAGCAAAACTGACCATGGTAACTTGAACAGGAATAAAAAAAAACTGACCATGGTAACTTGAACAGTAATAAAAAAAACTGACCATGGTAACTTGAACAGGAATAAAAAGAACTGAACATTGCCATCTTAAATGAATGCCTTGATCACATTCCTACATGGCTGCACTGTTAAGAGTCAGTGAAAGTAACAATCAGAAAATATCAGATCTAGAAATACTCAGAGAACAGAAATTTACACAACCATTGATGAAGAAAGAGATGGAAATGGCAGGGATATAAAAAGATGAGAAGTGATACTTCTTTCTTACAATAGCAGATATAGTGATGTTCTTATTCTTTCTACATTTCTTTGTGTCTTTTGCTCCGAACTTGTCTGGTGCCAGACTGTAGTAGCCATACATGAGAACAATCTTACTTGTCTCTAAAGTGCATTTGAAACACTCTTGCACCCTTTTTTTTTTAAATTAAAATTTGATCTAATTTTATCTCTGATTTTGACATTTTGGATGTGTAATCTTACAACAGAAAAAACATTTTGCCATGTCTGATTTTAGTTACTTTTTTCTTACTGTTATGAAAGTCATTAAGTAATCTTTCTTGTGGTATTTCAGATTTGTAGCAAACCTGACTTATTACAATGTAGCTACACATTTGATAGTTATTTTTAATGTTGTTTTATTTTCTTTTATGTCGCTATAAGGCCCAGAGTCAGTAGCTCCTTGCACTGTCGTTGCTGCCCTTGAGAGTTTAAAAGTCAAGAAAGGATTGCCACCCGTCAACTGGGGTGGAGTTTTCTCCCCTTTCATGAGAGTAAATTTTGGTACGTTCACTCTGGGAAGTTTGTGGTAGTTTGTTACTGGGTATAGTACCACTATAATTAAAGTTGAAAGATCAAACAGCATGTTTTTTTTTTAGGACACCGTGAAGAGGTGGAATAGATTTTTTGGTTTAATCTGATTTGCTGATTGTGATAAAAGTTCATTCTTCTGGCATAGCCATCTTTGTTTCCAAACATGTTATACACAAAGGTAAACATGCTCCACTTTGAAAACATTTAATGCATTACTGTATCTGCTTTTTGTTTTTTGGTAATAAATGTTACAAATGCAAAAGCAGACTTAATTAATTGTCTACAAGCTTCATGAAACAACTTCAGAGTCAGGTCATTCTTATTACATTCTGGAAGATCTGAACATTTAAGGTCGTGTTTAGTTTAATGTACTTATGACTTATACCATACCTTCAGGAGAACGCGTGAAGGTTCTCAGTCTTCAAGTTGCTGCATCCCAGATGATGTCATCTCCAAGTGCTGCCATGTTTGTTTCATCATGGCTTACTCCTCCACTTTTCACATCTTTGCAGGTAATTTATTTCTTTCATGATCTGGGACTGATCTTGTTTTTGTACACATAAAATTAACATTTTTCTTAATCTTCCAGTAGCAGAATACAGGTTTGAATACTAGGCATTGACCAAAGCAACATGAAAGAGGATTACATCTTTTGAGATGAGATAATAAGTACCCTCAGAATGTCATGAAAGGGTAAAAAAAAAAAAAGCAACAAAAGCATCTTAGAAGAACTGGATGCAGATGAAAGCTGATTCCTCATATAAAGGAAAGTTCTCCTTCTTTGATCATGTTAAATGACATAATGCCCTAGAGAGAACAACTGTAGAGAGAATGGTTCCTGGGAGAAAAAAAAAAAGAGAAGTGGACAGCCAAAGAGATTATGAGCTTAGGATATTACTGAAACTGTAAACACCACACTCACTGAAGCAGTTATCCTGACTGGATGAGACCTTTGTAGGCTGCTTATCAAGAGAGCATCATTCTGTAAAGAACATCCCACATGAATGAATACAAATTGTTGTTTTGTAGTTTCATGAAAAATTGTTATATAAGTGTTGTAAGTTTATGAGTCATAGAGGATATAAAGCTGAAATCTGTTCCATTTGTGGGTTATTTAACTGTCAGATTTAGTGGGACTCTTAGGACTGTTTGAAAATAATAAATAACTAGGGAAAATAATTTGCAGTATTGCTGGTTCATGGTTCCACTGAGACATTGTCTCATAGAATAGAAAATTCATCTAATGTGCTCTTTTACCAAGAAAATCAACACCTGTTATATTGGTTATATTGAATAACTTTCTTTAATTCATAAAAGAGTATGTTAAAATTTAGTGACTTCATTGCATTTATTGAAAATATTAATACTTAGCATCTATACTCAACTGAAAAATAGTACTAGCAAATATTTTTACCATTGTAAGGGAATTTCAGAAAGAATTTTAACAGTGATTTTTACCGTTCAAAGAGAATGTCAGATAAAAAAAGTGTT
Organism: Achatina immaculata; assembly: GCA_009760885.1. Classification (NCBI taxonomy): domain Eukaryota; kingdom Metazoa; phylum Mollusca; class Gastropoda; order Stylommatophora; family Achatinidae; genus Lissachatina; species Lissachatina immaculata. The sequence continues at coordinate 25,041,096 of CM019691.1, read as the reverse complement.
AACATTGAATGTGATTGCATTGAGAAAGAATGTTAACTGAGTGATTTTCATCCTTTTCAGAGAGAGTCCCAAATGGCACTGCATTTGTGTATGCCAGAAATCATTAGAGCCACATCTCCAAACGTGCTGAAGGTGTACTTTGAACGCAGCTGCTTGCCTGCGTTTACTCAAGGAACTGCCACTGACATTCAGCTATCAATATTACGAGGTCTTCATGATGCTTTAGCTGTGAATGATCCTCCAGATGCAGTTACCCTTCTTTTGCACAGTATAACAGGGCAGATATATCATGCACTATCCAATGACTTCAATGTGAGAATTATTATCACTCAGCTTTTTTTTTTGTTGCATCTTCTTCTTCTGCTTCTCCTCCTCCTTCTTCATAACTCAGTTTATTCAGGATGAAATCTTGCTTCAGTTAGATGAGTCAATAAATTGCTACATTTCCTTTACACAGAGGCATAAAATGTTACAGAAAAACAATTTACATAATATATAATATATTTGGTGTCTGAGTGGCAAAGTGGTTAGTGCACTGGTCTCTCATGGTGAAGGTCAGGGGTTCGAATCCAGCCGGAGCACCCTAGTCACCCAGCTGTAGAAATGGGTACCCGACTTCTTCTGTAGTTGGGGAAGGAAAGGCGGCCAGGCATGATACTGACCATATCATCCTCTAGTGTGCTTTCAGGTCAAGGAAAATATGGGCACTAACACGATATCCCTATGTGCCTCTAAGGCGTGACAGGATTACCTGTACCTTATATATTATATGGCACCCATTTTTTTCGATTTAGTTGACTGAAGTGCAACAGGAAGATTTAAATTCCTCTTCTTTCATATGAAAAGACAGTTAGAAGATTCACTGTACAATATTACAAACTATGGTCACAGATTCCAGTTCTGCAGTCCATGGCTGAGTGCTTCATGCAAGTTCCTGATGATGTCATGGATTCAATAATAGTGGCAGATTTTGCCAATGCCTCAACACAGATCAAGGGGTCATTTGTTCGTTGTTATCTGGTGGCTGCTGGGAAACAGCCCCTGGCACTTCTCAACTACATGATAGATGCATCTTTCAACACCGATTATTGGTATGTACTGATCTTGTGTTTATGTATTAGTAACAAAGAAGACATATGGTGACATATGAATGCCTGAGCTGTTTTCAGGAGGGCATACTGTCACATGAATGCTGCTTATACTTGTACGCTGCATTCTGTTTTCAGCCTAAGTTTTATATCCGTTCCAACTAAAATCAGATGCTCACAGCATTTAGTATTTTTATAATCATTTTTATTTAAGGATTAAGTTCGATGTTTCACCATTTGTTTTAGCTCATCACTTAGAACTAAAAATTGGAAGTTTTAGAACATGTGAAAACAACTTGCAAAGCAGCCGGTTTAAGCATCCATAAGTATGATCAAGACAGTTATAGTTTTTAATGAAAATCACATCATCATTCACAACACTATTTCCCAAGAGAGCTTGGACTGCATTAGATACCCGCTGCTGTCTCCTGCCATGATGACTTTTTGGACAGTTTCTTGTCCATTTATTGAAGTTGTGTTTTGTTTTCATCCCTTTGCTCTTTTGCTCACGTACTTTCCACCAAAGGTGGCCTTCGTTATATTAGTATGTCTTTTAATTTATTTCAGACAATTTCTCTCTCTCTCTCTCTCTGAACCTTAAGTGCCCAGGGCACATGGGGCTTCCGCAAGGGTTTTCCACAAATGCCTGTCCTTCGTCTTTTTTTCTGCTCTTGCCCAGGTGAGCCCTCTATTGCTCAACATCCTTTCTGTTGTTCTTCTCCATGTCTCTTTTGGTCTACCCTTACTTCTGTTCCCCTGTGGTGTCCATCTTAGTGCTATTTTTGGTAGTGAGTTGTCAGTCATTCTGAGCACATGTCCCAACCATCGCCAGCGTCTTTCCTCAATAATTGTTGTCAGTGGTTTCATCTGCATTTCTGCTAATAAGATGTTATTTCTTATGGTGTTTGGCCAAAATATTTTTTTAATTCTTCGTAAACATTTAGTCTGGAAAGAATTCAACTTGTTTTCTATGGTTTTGGTGATTTTCCAGCATTCACTTCCATAGAGTAGTACACTTAGAACATTACTCTTAAATATCCTGATTTTCATATTTATGCTTAGTTTTTTTGATTTCCATATAGTCTGCAGCATTGCAAAAGCCTGGTTTGCTCTAGTAAGTCTGCTGTTGATGTCCTCTGTGCTGTCTCCATTTTCTACTACTCTGCTGCCAAGGTATACAAATTCGTTGACCTCCTCCACTAACTTGCTATCTACTCTGAGTACATTTCTGTTGTTCACATTTTGCTTCATTAACTTTGTCTTTCCTACGTTGATCTTTAGTCCTATGTTGTTTGCATTCTGAGTTAGCTTGTTTATTTTATCTTGCATATCTTTGTGACTGCTTGATAATAGACAAATGTTGTCCACAAAGTCAAGGTCTTCCAGCACTGTGTCAAGGGTCCATTGTAATCCTCTGCGTTTGTCTGATGTTGCCTCCTTCATTAACCAGTCTAGTGCCAAGATAAATAATGTTGGTGATAGTACACATCCCTGTTTCACTCCTGTTTGTACCCTAAAGCTGCTGGAGGTATGTTCTCCACAGATAACTTTGCACTGAAAACCCTCGTATAGAGCTTTGATTACATTAACTATTTTATGGGGGAGGCCATGCCATCTTAGGATTTTCCACAGTGCATCTCTGTTGACACTGTCAAAGGCTTTCTCAAAATCTATGAATAATGCATATGTTGTGCTGTGCCACTCATTTGCCTGTTCTAATATTTGTCTAAGTACAAATATGTGGTCTATGCATGATCTTCCTTTCCTAAATCCTGCCTGCTCTTTCCGAAGTTTTTCCTCAAGTGTTGGTACAATTCTGTTGATGATTATTCTGCAAAATACTTTACTAGTGAGTGGCAGTAGGGTAATGCCTCTCCAGTTCCCGCAATCTCTGAGGTCACCCTTCTTTGGTAGTTTTACTATAAACCCAGTTTTCCACTCCTCTGAGGCTTTTCCTAGATCCCAAATTTGTTGTAATATCCGGCAAAGTTGTTTTGGTGTTTCTGTTTCTTCTGCTTTCAACATCTCAGCAGTCACTTCATCTTCACCTGGTGCCCTGTCTGATTTTAGCTTCTTTATCGCCTCCTTTACTTCATTTATTGTTATTGGTCCTGTATTGATGTTTAGTTCCATTTTTGCTTCAGGTTCAGACAGTTTAGCAGTCTGTTAAAAATTACCTGTCAGCAAATTATGTCTCTTAATCTACACATCAGAATGTCCTATCATTTAAAAGGTTATCATATTTAAATATTCACATTTCATTTTTCTAGAAAATATTGGACTCGTACAGTATCTGTTGTAAAGGTAGGCTGATACAAGATTCAGGCCAGGGAAAAAAAACATCAGTTTCACTACTGCCATTATGGAGTTACATTATGGATGTTCACCACATTAAGCTGAAAAGTCATGATAATTCACATTCAGCATTTATTCACTGCATATTTTGATATCTCCTTGTTCCTCCTTGTACCCCATTATGCCAAGACAGAATTAAGGTGATAGTGTTAGTGTAAGTTGATAGATTCAAGTGCTTAGGAACGATTATAACAACTGATGGGAAATGTCACAACGAAATAAAAAGCAGATGTGCTCAGGCCAAGTCAGCATCCCAGACAATGAGACACATCTTGTACAACAGATCCATATCGATGGAAACAAGATTCAGAGTACTTAAATGTTACATCGAGCCAATTTTGTTTTATGGATGTGAAGCATGGTCTATGAATAAGAGAGTACAGTGAGAAATAGAGGCCATGGAAATGTGGTTTATAAGAAGTGTGTTGAAGGTACCATGGACAACTAAGAAAACCAGTGAAGAAGTCTTAACACTTTCGGTGCCGGAGGAAGAAACGTGGACGTTCAGTTGCTTACCAGAGTTAAAGCGCGGGTCTTGATATGTTAGGGGGTATAGTTATAAAATGGAATGGAAAACAGTATTTCCATGTACTTCCGTATACTTATTATGTTTCAAAGTATAACTAAATGAATGAAAATTTCATAAATGCAGAGTTTTTTAGGAAAAAAGAAGTAATGTGATGTTTTTAGACACTGATTGTGCCCAGCTCACCATCGGCTAGGTCTAGATATGCACTACTTACCATCTGAGATGTGTAGATCTACTTGTCGATCTCATATTCTGATTCTATGTTGCATTCTCGGTAAATTAATGTCTGAAATAACTCCTAACTACTTCTCCAGTCATCTAAATATGTCTAGATCTACTTGGGATACATTCAAGGGCAGTGGGGTTGTCACAGGCCATGTCCATACCCCTATCTACATCATCAAAAATTGAAAAATTTCGGTCTTTCTCTTCCTTTTTCTCGGTTGGAATCGCTCGTAACTAGGCACTCTTTCGCCATTTTGAAAAGTGTCACCGGAATCGCGGACGAAATATGTACAATCTAAATGTTACACCGGTTGTTTTATTGAAACAGTGATCATTATAATGACCATTGGTACGCAATGGGAAACCGGAAGCATCATTATAATGACCAAAGGCACGGAAAGTGTTAAGAGAGGCTGGAGTTAAAAAGCAGATTATAGCAAAGATCAGAGGCAGACAAGCGAGATTTATAGGACATTTCCTGAGAAGAGGAAAATTGGAACACACTGTGGCAACTGAAAAAATTGAAGGAAGAAGAGACATAGGAAGGCAATGAGAGAAGTTACTGGATGGATTGTCAGTGTGGCTAGGAAGAAAGTCACTGGCAGATCTCATAATCAGAAAGGGAATTGTGGAGAAAAATGATCGCCTACGCCACGCGGCATAGCACTTAGAACTAGTGCTAGTGTGCCTATTTTCCTTGGCACACTAGAGGATGATGTTAGGCCCATATTTCCAAGACCATTGGAACATGAAAGTGCGATGTGATATTTTGATATAGTGCCTAACCAGCATTTCTGCACTTTGTCTTCTCATTTGTTTCAAAATATGTTGCTGTAGGAAGTTTACATCCTTGCTTAGTACATCTGTGATGTCGTATGTACACAGGGACCACAGAATTGGAATGCTGTTGCTGACCAACTGTCTGGCTGACTTCTCGAAGACAAAAGGAGAGTTGTCTCAACTCAGTGTCCGCCAGCAGTGGTTGCTAGAGCTGCTTGGTCATACGCGCAGTCTTGTAACCGGAGCAATGCCTTTGGCTGACACAGCTCCTTCTAAAGATGTGGTAAAAAAATTGTATATAGAATTTCTCTATTTTTCCCTGTTTTCATGTCAGCTACACTAAGTGCTAGTCATTTAAACAGCTTTTTAACAAATTGTTTTAAAAAATAACTCCAGTCTTATGTTTTTATCTCCTAGTAGAGAGATATATTTAACTTCATTAAAAAGGGAAAAGAGTGGCACACACAGATGCATTGACATACAGCATATATATTCACATAAAGAGTGTTGTATAGAATGGCATATATTTTTATGACTTCTCATATCCCTATGTGCCTCTAAGGCATGACAGGGTTACCTTTACTTTTTTACTTTTACTATATAGATGTTAAATTGTGATATCATCACATTTTTTTTTAGGTTATTGGTTATGTGATAAATGTAGTCACATGTGCCATCTTGACCTTGACCCATCCTGCTAACCCTGATATTGGCCTGTGGGGTCTTAGCTCTGATCTGTTTGTGAGTGGCCTGGGAAGAACAGATGAAACAAGTGCTCACTTGAAAAACACAGAAAGACAAACTGTTTTTGTATCTGGCATGGAGGGCTTGTACACTAACATTACCATGCAGCTTCCAGCTGTCATAGATGTGCTGCTTAAGAATCCATGGAATGCCATCCTACCAAAGGTTTGTCTCAACATTATTTGTCCTTTGGTTGCAGATTAGCATGTAAATTATCGTAGTCTTCCTTATCTGTCCGCTCCTTACTAAAGTGTATTAATAATCAATAACAATTAATTTATCTCTTAACACAAAGAATGTGTAAAATTTTACTTATTATGTCTCACATATAAATATCCAATTCACTTGGCTGAATCATCCAGTTTACACATCTGCAGGTAGTTGTAACACTTAAAAAACAATGTGGCATCTAGTACTAGCATTGTGTAAGATAAGATCATGAAGCTGGTTATGAGATATAGAATAGCTGTTTCTTTAAAAGCTGAAGATAACTGCACCATGCTGTATGATCATACTTGGTTAATACTAGAATTATGTACACACACACATATATATGTATATATAATTATACCTAAAATATGCTGGAGTTGAATTGGTCATGTTCTCTGACAAAAAAAAACAAAACCTCAGTGCCATTACTAGAATGGCCTTGCAGTGGACAGCTGAGAAAGAGAGGTCAACCAAAGACAGTGTGATGAAATACTGTAAAGCTGAGATGGACAGCATAGAACAGCCGGGGCAGCACAAAAGAACTCACTTCAGATCATGAGAAGTGAAGAGCATTGCTGCCTTACCAGACATCTTAGGCATATGGGGTGATGACTGCACAGATAATAGCTGTCCATGCCATTGTTGGATGTACTCATAACACATCAAGAAAGATTATAAAATAAGTTGTTGCTCACAGAGGAAAGAAGGAGAGAACAACAAGGAGAATATGACAGAAACAGTCTTTGCTGATGTATGAGGAGAATTAAATGATGTTTTGTGTGATGATAGTTGTAATGGTTCCTGATTTTGTGATAATATTAAAGAATGTTTTGATCGTGGTAATGATTGTAAACAGTGACTAGACAAAGGAATGTTTATAAAGCTAACGAAAGAAAGGATCAAAGAGTTCATGCATGTTTTTTTTTCTTTCCTGGCATAAGATGTTTGATTGGCTGGTAAGTTTACTTGAGCTGAAGGAAACAAGCTCCAGGGACTTGGCACTTCTGCATGGTAAGCAGCCCATAAGCTGGCCTTGTGAAGATGTATGTGAAGAATTTGTCAGCCAAATTTCTTATTGTTTTATTAATTTGAAAAATGTAGGGCTGTAATCTTCCAGATGAAAACACTACACCTGTTAACTCTTTCACTCTTGAATTAATTTCCATGCTGTGTGAGAATAAATTTTGATGAGAAATTTTGATAGAAAGAAACTGGAAGGAAGTTACTTTATAATTTTAAAATATGGGCTGGGTCTGAAATGTGCTAATTTTATTTAGACTTTGTCCAAATATCACTCTGAGCATTGATTTGCACAGATGTGCAAGATCTACCAACACTGCCAGTGTTGTTTTGGAGTCAAGTTAAGAGCTTCTGTATTCAAGTTTCTGTTAGTGTTCTTCTCCCATTTTCTTTCAATTCACTTGTCATTTTTTTCAGTGAAGACATACAGTTTAATCTAAGTTATTTATAGTTTGATTTGCTTATTCTTGTTTTAATTTCTGTGCTGTTTTTAACCTTTTCTGTGTGTGTGAAATGTCTGAAAGGTAATTAAACTAGTAGTTGATGTTTTATAAATTCTTTGCTTCTGTTTACTTTTGTGCAAATCTCTTCTTCTTCTTCGTTCGCATTTTTTTTAGCGATAATGCGTGTTACCCTGATTTTTGCAATGCGCCTTTTGGCTGGTTAACTCCCACTTCAGCACCTTTCCTTGCTAGGGCAGACTGTGGTCCTGCTGGGACTGCCATGAAGACAGTGTGGCTGGCCTGGCCAAAACTTTGTTTTCCAGCCTCTGGTGGCTGTATGTAAGTCCCTTCTCCATATCAGATGGTTTTGAGACAGTTCCACAAAGACACTCTGACTATGAGATGAGGAATCTGATGAGTGCTTCAACGATATCCATTCCCCGCCACCTATAGTCTACTGGCTCTGTTTTATTTACATCATTCTGATAGCAATTGTTGTAAAGACCCATAGGCTTGTCACGTCCTGGATTCATTGGTTTCACACCAGACTTCCCTCATCCCCGCCAGAGATCTCCATGTCCCCATCCGCCCACCAACCTGACATTACATTTTACAAAAATAACAATTACAATTAGTGTTGATTGCTACAAGTTTCTGGGCTACAGAGGTAGGTCAGAGTTTTTAAGCAAACAGATCTATGTTCCCTGTCTCACAAACACTATGTTAAGATAAGTGTGCTCTTAACACAGTTGTTCCCAGGGGAGTTTTGTGCAAATAAATATTTAATTCAATTTCTCAGATTTTAAATTTGATGAATCAGTTCCCAAAGCTAATCATGTTCAAGTTTTAGTTCACATCACAAATATGAAGAAATTTTGAGGTATTCATTGTTTCATTTTGAGATATTTGTCAAGCAGCTGCTAAAAAAAAACTGAGTCCTCAGAAAAATATATTAAAATTTAAGCAAGAGTGTTTTCCTTCATGCTATTTAGGCAGCCTGGTTGGCTGAGTGGTTAGGCACTTGGTCTCCTAATTCTGTGGTACCAGGTTCAAATCCCAGCAGTGGGAGAATGGGGAGGGGTTTGTACCACCACACCAAAAAAAAAAAAAGGCCCTGGGTCCACCCAGCCTTGAAACATAGATACCAGAGAAAACTGGGAAGGCATATACCACCAGCATGATACTGACCACATCAGACTTTCATGTGCTGAAGGTCTTAGAAATACAAGCCTAACACCTTATCCCCAATATGCCTTAATGACATATTTCACCTTACCTACCTACCTCATGTTATTTAACAAACATTTTTTTTTATTGTCATAAATTAACTAGGCCACAGTTTTGTCTGAATATGTCATGTACATGTCTTTTGTGCATATAAGGGGATCTTAACCTTTTTAAGGATTACGGATGTCCAGTGGATTGCCCCCCTTCATACCCCTCCCCTCTTCGTCAGATCATCAGTTTTATTAGTGTAACTTCAAAAAATGTTAAAAGCTTGGTTTTACTTTATATATGAACAGCTGAAAGAAAATTTTGATCTAACAAGTTAAGAAAAAAAAATTCAGAGATGTAATCCCATACATCAGTCATTTGATCCCCTATAAACCACTTATTAAGAATCCTTGATGTAAATAATATCATTCCTAGTTAAGTTGTCAGGATATGAGATTAATATCGTAATTGTTTGTTTCCTAAAGCTGCTCTGATGGTACTGAGACACAGCCAAGAAATGAGACAAGCATCGGTGTGGACAAAAGCTTTCCTGCTGTTGGATTTTTAACTGTTTATTGAAAAAAGAGAAAGCTTTCCTCCCCCTTGATTGTTAACTGTTTAAAGAAAAAAAATCTTTCCTGCCCCTTGATTGTTAACTGTTTATAGATTAAAAAAAATCTTTCCTGCCCCTTGATTATTAAATGTTTATAGACAAAATTTTTCCTGCTCCTTAATTGTTAACTGTTTATAGAAAAAATCTCTCCTGCTCTTGGATTGTTAATTGTTTGTAGACAAAAGTATTCATGCCTTTGGACTGTTAGCTGTGGATGAAAACTTTTCTGCTCTTTGACTGTTAATTGTTCATTAAACTCAAGAGAACATCTGTCAAGAACAAAAAATTAACTAATGAGATTATTGTAAAGCATATATCTATCTGTTGCCCTGCCAGCTGCCACTGGCTCTCATGCCTTTCCACGATTCCCTGCTCCGAGAGCTGATTATAAGCTGTGGTGGTGTTCTTTGTCCATGACATCTAGTTAGTCCAACCAGCATTTTCTCTTTCTTTCTACCTTAATCTCCTTTGCCTTCTATCTTTCCTATTGTCACAATGTACTCAAGCCTAGCTGTCCTCACCATAGAATGTGTCCTAAGAATTCTGATTGTCTTTTTCTTATTGTTCGTCTCTTCTCTCCAGCTTTTCTCAGAGCTTCCTTGTTTGATTTCTTTGCTGTCCGTGCTATTTGTAGCTTTCTTCTAAGGAACCACATTCCAGTGGCTTCCAGTTGACATTGTTCTTCATTAGTGACTGACCATGCCTCGCATCCATAAAATAAAAATTGGCTCCAAGGGCTAACGGAGCAGACCATACACAACCTGGCAGCAAGGAATGGGACAAGTACTGCTGTACTTCCCTTGTAAAATCATGCTAATGCAGGGAACTCTCGGGATTGTTAAGTTCTTAACCTTTGTTTTTGTGACCGTGGACCTCTTTCAGGCATGAGAACTTGTGGATGCTTCATTAAAAAAGTAAAGTCATAAATAGAACCCACATAATACTAAGATTTTTGTAGTTGAGCCAATCTTTTTAATGGTCCATGACACTTCCCCCCTCCCCCCAGATCCTTTCATTACACTTAGCTGGAGCTGGAGATCCAAGTAACTGAGGTTAAGCACCACTGAGCTAAATGAGGACATCATCTTGAGAGCCTGACAGTCACTGGAAAAAATTAGAGGCAAAACGGAAAAAAAAATTCTAAAATATCTGATGACAGTATGAAAAAATGAAGAGCATGAGACCTGATTAGTAACAGCGAAGAAACGTGAAAATAGAAAAAAAAAAATAATGGTCACTAATGTTTTTCAGCAAGACACTTGATGATAGTCGCAATAGTAAAATATGTGTGTTTTTTTTTAAAGAAATTTTTCTAATAAACTATAAAGAGATAACTGAGATTTTTCTAATAAACTATAAAGAGGTAATTGAGATTTTTCTAATAAACTATAAAGAGGTAATTGAGATTTTTCTAATAAACTATAAAGAGGTAATTGTTTGTCCCCTGTACTCACTCACTCAAGGAGAGCACTTTATTCATGAGACCAACGTTTCTGTGATGTCCTTTTTCCTTTCATTTACCGTTGCCTGTGTATGCTGCGCAACCCAGTACACCTTCTTATGCAAGCAGATACTCTCCGTCTTCAGAGACTATCTTTTTCCCAGCACTAGTGTATTCGGTGGTCACCATCATAGCTGAATCAGCCATAATAACAGGGGACTATAATGAGTGGAGAACTCTCAACCTTTTCAATGATAGGATGTGCCACTAAAACTTTACATAAATAAAGCTTAAAGTTGCTTAAGAACTAAAGTTGCTTAAGAACTGAAGTTGCTTAAGAACTAAAGTTGCTTAAGAACTAAAGAAGGTGGATTTATAAAGCAATTTGTATTGGATAGCCTGGAAATCCTGCACAGCTACTAGCATTATATATGCTGAAGGATTTTGTTGGTGGACAGGAAGCTAAGTTTCATATTTTATACTCTTGAATCATAATACACCATGTTCTCATGTTATTACAGCACAGTTTGCTGCAGTTGCAGATTACATATACCACAATTTGATCATTAATCATACTCAGATGAGTATTTTTGAATGAACAAAATGTAATTAAAATGTATATTTTTTTTAAAATATAATTAATACAGTAAAAGTTTAACAACTGAGTAATTATTTCATCATCAAAAAAACATCAAAGTCATGTGACCTTTTAATTTCATTCTGTCCACTTCTGTTCTTATTTATCTTTCCAATCAAAAAAAAAAAAAAAAGGTTCAGCCTTGATCTTACTTTTGAAAGGAAATTCAGAAAGTCTCTAAATTATCCACATCCTTTTCTGGACACAGAGCAGCACTTGACTTGATCATAAACACCAGGATCGCACAAAATGGAAAAGCATGATCAGCATCATTATTGTGCAAGGCACGTAATGCAGGAACAGAAACGATATTTCTTATGTTCTTTCAGGCTGGTTTAATTCTTTGAGTTCTGGATTTAATGTGTTAGACTGTTATATGCCCGTAAAGTATTGTACTGGTGTTAGTTTATTATATGCCCATAAAGTCTCGTACAGATGTTAGATTGTTATATGCCCATAAGGTCTTGTACTGGTGTTATATTGTTATATGCCCATAAAGTCTCGTACTGGTTTTAGAGTGTTATATGCCCATAAAGTCTTGTACTGGTGTTATATTGTTATATGCCCATAAAGTCTCGTACTGGTTTTAGAGTGTTATATGCCCATAAAGTCTTGTATTGGTGTTAGATTGTTATATGCCCATAAAGTCTTGTAATGTAACAAAATGAATGTTTGTTCACTTTGTTTCATGTTGATGGATACGTTTGTATGGTGACATCTGCCATTAAATAACTTTTGGAAATTGTGCATGTTTGGGTGTATATTTATGTTGACAAATTCTGTTCATGTTTATATTGAATATGTCAGTCTGAAAACTGTTACTCAGTGGTTCAGTTCTGTGTCTCAGGGACATTAATATATGTAAACAATGAGCCAAGAAGGACCCTTAAGATTAAATGGCAGGACAAGATCAGAAATGAGGAGATTTGGAGACAAGCAAAGCAAGAATCAGTCAGTTTATAGATCACAGCCAGAACATGGAAATGGATTGGACACGTATTGAGTAAGCAGAGAGTCAGGCTTTGACATGGAACACTCAAGGGAAGCAAAAATAAGCAAGACTAAGGAAAACATGGATGAGGGACACAATGAAGGTTCTGAAAGCAGAGGAAGTCTTCACATGGGGTGACTTGGAGAACAAGGCCACAGACAGAAGTGACTGGAAAGCCTTTGTCTATGGCTTGTAACTCCAGAAGAGGGGCTATTGATGTCGATTGAATGAACTATTGATTACAGGCATTCACTTTTATTTAAGAGGGGGTACAGGCATTGACTGAATGAACTATTGATTAATGGCATAGATTCACTTTTATATAGGAGGGGCTACAGGCATTGATTGAACAAACTATTGATCATAGACATAGACTCACTTATTTGGTCACTGTCAAGCTTTCTGAGCTAGAGAATCATCGCCCAGAAATGAGAAATAACAATGCTTTCACACAGTAACATGATAGAGCACAGTGTTGCATGATCAACATTGGAAAAATAATAGGAAAAAAAAACCACTTTAAATATGAGAGATATAAAAATAACAAGAGAATTACCTGAGACTTGAAGCATCATTCCATACTATGGGAGTCTGTTCAGAGGTAGAAATGTCGGTGATGATCTGTCCTTTTAGCCACAGTCTTTTTATTACTGTTTGATAAATAACTCCCCTACCTTCTCCAAGGAGGAAATAATGCAACACACGTATTTGCACAGGGCACCAAAAATGGGGAAAGTGGAATGAACTGGAAAAAAGAAATTAATATGAAAATAAATAAATTTTTGTAAAAATTCATTTTCATTTATTAGTGACTCATGATTCGGCCCACCATTATCTTGGGAAAAGGAGTCAGAATGAACTGATTATTTACAGACTCCACTCCAGGTGAAAGTCATATTGAACAGTTAACACTGCTTGCAAGATCCAAGTAATATCAGTATTCATGAGCATTTTCTTGGTTTTCTTTCCTGTAGAAACCACTGCAGTTTCAGTGTTAACTGAACGTATTCATAGAAAAATGTCAGACGTGAATATTCCAAATGTAAGCATGTGTGGCCACGACACAACAATAGATCAGATATGAAATGAAAACATTCAGGAGGTCAACGAGTTTATGAAAGGCATCTGAAAGGCTAATGATCTTCATGTGTGTGTATGAGAGAGAGCAGTGAGAATTTAAAGAGAAATATTTGTTTTCCCTGAAGGAAAGGCATCAGCCAACGGTAATCCCCAAATATTTAACTGTATGAGATCTTTCTATGCTGGTATTTTAACAGTGCACACCTGTGGTAGTATTTTAGCACGCTAAATGCTGCTTAGATGATTTTTGCTGATCTAAGGGATGTAATTCATAATTATAGTAGAGTCACTATGATTTATCCTGCCTATCAGAATCCACGTGACTCATTTCTCCCTCGGAACACGAGATACTTTCTCCATGCTTAGCATAAACAGATGAGTTGTGGTCTATTAGACCACAACAACAGGGTTTCTCACAAAACAGTCTGTACAGAATAACATTCTGTTACAATATTCTTGTCAAGCCTTGCGGCTTAATCTCATTCTCCATCCATATCAACACTCATTTTCCCATGCAATAAAACTTATGTCTTGAACTAGAACCTACACTCTTGGCTGTTCCTAAAGACTTGTTGTTAGGTAGTAAGCCTGCAAAGTGAAGTCTGGTTGTACTGTTGTCGTCTAATGAGAAGAAGAAGAGTGACTGGGTGTAAATGTTCTCTGAGTATATTGCAGAGAATAAATTGAAGACTCTTAGACCAATCTGTTAAACTTGATCCTGAGAGAGTTAACTAACTAACTACATAAAAACTGTTCTCCCACTAGATACTTTCTATACAACATAATACCTCTTCAGCTGACAAGAAGAGATACTACTTCACCCCCTGGCATTTCAGCTTTTGGTGTTTGGTTATCCAAGGAACACCACAATAGTTTGGCTTTGGTTGGGTTAATTGACCCGGTGTGATCACTGCACCATGTCGTGATGAGATTCACTTGTCTCTGTACTATGTTTGCTACTTCTTGGCGATCTAGACCTTGTGCATGTTACTATATCGTCCACAAAGGTTATTGGTCAAATCGCCAATTCAAGCTAGAGTTGTGAATCTGCAACCATGAACAGATTGCCTGAACGGTCAAACGTGGAGTGACTAGACAAGAGCGCTACAATGGGGAGTAAAGAAGACTGGTTAATCAACACAAAACTGGTATCGTCAGCCGCCAAACACTGGCGGAGATATTGAAAATGGGATCGGAGCGCTTATGGACTAAACATCCGATGTGCAACGAGGATGATCAACCACCCAATCAACAAGCTTGAAAGCAAAACAGTCTCCTATGATTCATTTGAGCTAGTCTCACAGTGCGTATGTTGAATAATATTGATGAGAGCGGGGATCCTTGAGGGAAGCTAGGATAGATGTTGGTTGATTTGGATGTCCAGGATCAATATTTCTTGGCCAGTTTTGTTTAAGAGTGCTGCAGCTGTCCATCTGATAAGCCATATGTCTATTTCTAATGTTACCTAGTTTCAGCATTAGTGTGTCAGTCAGTCTGTCAATCATTCCTTGCGGAACTTTGTCTTTCTGATAGCTCTCAATCAGTCTGTCAATCATTCCTTGCGGAACTTTGTCTTTCTGATAGTTCTTAATCAGTCTGTCAATCATTCCTTGCGGAACTTTGCCTTTCTGATAGCTCTCCTATAGGCCTTTCAGTTGTAAGCCTGCTGCTGATGCATCCGCTTGCAGGTTATCAACGATGTCTTGCAGCCATCTTCGCCTTGGTCTTCCTCTCTTTTTCCCATTTTGTACTCTTCTAATATGGTCTTCTCCAAATTATCATGATGTTTAATGTGTCCTAAATATTTAAGTTTTTTTCGGTTTAATCCTCTTTACTAGCCAGCCTTTTTCAATATTAAGCTCTTGTAGTATGGATATATTTGTTCTTTTTTTTTTGTGCCCATGATATTTGAAGAACTCTTCTGTAGCATTTACATTCAAAGGTATTTATGCATTTCTCAGCTGTTTTGTTAAGAACCTAGGTCTCACAGGCATATGTTGGGATGGGAAAAATGCATGCCCTTAAAAATCTTATTTTTGTAGTTCTGTCTGTTCCTCTCCACAGCTTCTTTAGTTGTTTTAGAAGAGCGATAGATGTTCTTTTAATTTCCCTCATTGTACGAGTATCTCCATTATTATTTAGTAATGATCCAAGATATTCAAAACTCTCCATCTCTTCCAATTTTTCCTCATTGATACGTATTTCAGCTGCCTTATTTGTTTTGTCACTTGTCATCAATTTAGTTTTCTTTGCATTAAGGTAAGAGGTTTTGCTCTTCACTTTTCTTACAGACTGACACAATTAGTTTTTCCATTCTTTTTTTGTGTTGTGGACAGTAATACTGTGCCATCAGCAAGTATAATCTCTGGTATTTCATAACCTCCAACTGTTATGGCATCGTCTTTGTCTATTACATTTTTTTAATAATAAATAATTAGTGTGAGTATGGTTCTCTTATCTCTACACAAGAGACAGCATTTTACAAATCTGTTTTGACAAGAAACAATAAAATGTGGTTTAATATAATGTGTGAGCTTATGCGATGTGGAAAAACATTAATGGGATTAAAGCTTTAAAAAAAGTGAATATGTAAGATTAGAAAGCTAGAAATGTCATAAAGATCAAAAAGAGAACAAATTTTAGTATACTTGTGATATTGTTGAAGATAAAGATAGAAAAGATAATTAGAGGATCAAGACCACTCCGCTTTGATCTTACAAAAATACCAGAACAATACAGTATAGAAGTGAAGAACCGTTAGGAAATCCTAATCCCTGATATTTCATAACCTCCAATTGTTATGGCATCGTAATATTCCTTGTCTACATCTCCTCTAACATTCCTCATTATATTTTCAGTATACATGTTAAATAAAAGGGATGGTGACTGCAGTAAAACTGGTTTAAATAAATAAGGTAGACAGAGGTGTATGGTGCAGTTTTACAAAGTGAGGGAGGGAGTGAGTAAGGTGAGAAAAAAAAACGAATAGAAAATATGAGAATGTATAAATGAAAAACATACAACATCTGATATTTCGGCGTGAGCCTTTTTGGAGGATACATACACAACGAAACAAAAACACGAAGAACTTATCTAAATGTGTCTTCCTTCAAGTAGGAAACAAAAATGTGTGGACACGAAATATCGGATGTTGTATGTTTTTCATTTACACATTCTCATACTTTCTATTCGTTTTTTTCTCACCTTACTCACTCCCTCCCTCACTTTGTAAAACTGCACCATACACCTCTGTCTACCTTATTTACATGTTAAATAAGTAAGGCTACAATATGCTCCCCTGAAGCCTTGTTTTATGCCAAATCAAGTTGTTGTTTCACCGTTTATTCTCACTGCTGCCTGTTGATCTAGACACACAGTTATATTAATTGTATCACATGTGTTAAAAATCCCATTTTTTTCCATTTTTTTCCAAAAGTTTCTGGTGTTGTACACGATCAAATGCCCTTAAATAGTCTATAAAAGATAAATATGGATTCACATTAAATTCCCTGCATGTCTCCATTATTAATCTTATATTGAATTTATGATCTATTGATCCTCTTTCTTGTCTAAAACCAGCTTGGATCATATAAACTTCTTCTATTTTCTTATGAAGTCTGCCCATTATGATTTTAATAGAATTGTACTAGCATGACTAATCAAGGCAATGGTTCTGTAGTTTGTACATAATTTCAAGTTACTCTTTTTTGGCAGTGGTATGAATACAGTTCTTTTCCATTCTCTTGGCCAAATACCTGAATGCCATATCTTTTTACATAGCACATGATAGATTGTTGCACATTCCTTTCCTCCTGCTTTAGTAAGTTCAGCTGTTATCTCGTCACATCCTGGTGATTTACCATTTTTCAGACTCTTTAATTCTTCAATTGTCGGTTCGGGTTCTTTCTCCTCCAATAATAATTCACACTGTTGATTTCTGCTTTCACAGTCAGTTGTTTCATACATTCCTCTGCAATATTCCTTCCATCTTTCTAGAATTTCCTCTATCAAGGTCTTTCCCATCTCGTCACAAATTACATTTATGTAACTTAGGTGTGATATTTCTTGTCAATGTCTTCATTTCTTTAAACATTTCACTATCTCTTCCACACTTCTGATGTTCTTCTATTCTTTCACAACAATCTTGTATGTATTGTTTTTTTGTCTTTTCTCATATTTCTTCTTACTTCTTTAGTTGAAGATTTATATTCCTCTTTGTTGTTGTTTGTCACTTTCCATTTCGTCTTCATTTCTCTACATTGTTTTATTAGTTCTAATGTGGCTACTGTAATCCATCCATTCTTGTGTTTTCTTCACTGGAACCATGTCTTTAACTGTTGTTATTAAGATATATATCTCTGGCCTGCATAGCCAATTCATCTAGTGTCATCTCCTCCTGTACTGTCATCAGGATTTTGAAACGGTTCTTCACTTCTATACTGTATTGATCTGGTATTTTTGTAAGATCAAAGTGGAGTGGTCTTGATCCTCTAATTATCTTTTAAAAAAAGAATGGAAAAACTAATTGTGTCAGTCTGTAAGAATAGTGAAGAGCAAAACCTCTACCTTAATGCAAAGAAAACTAAATTGATGACAAGTGACAAAACAAATAAGGCAGCTGAAATACGTATCAATGAGGAAAAATTGGAAGAGATGGAGAGTTTTGAATATCTTGGATCATTACTAAACGTCATGATAATTTGGAGAACACCATATTGGAAGGCTACATAATGGGACAAAGAGAGAAAGACCAAGGTGAAGATGGCTGCAAGACATTGTTGATAATCTGCAAATGGATGCATCAGCAGCAGGCCATCTTGCTTACAACCGAGAGGCCTATAGGAGAGCTTTTAGGAACGCAAAGTTCCGCAAGGGACATGCAAATGACTGACTGTGATATTGTTTCGTGTATAATCAATGCTAATTTTTAGTTTCACTACTTCCTATCGGTAAAATAAAGTACGTAACTGCCAAGTTTTCGAAACAGTTCATTGGGTTTGTAAGAGCGGAGACGTTATTTCTGTTTTGCACCAAAATCGCCAGACTTTGCTAAAGGTGAATTGTAAAGTATTCACTTGAAAACTGGCTGGATACAAGGGCATAACACAGGATGTCCGTTTTAGTGTAAACGTAAAACCGTTAACACGGGACCCAATGACTCTGTGGAAGCGAATGGTGGAGCACAATATAGAGTCCATTCCGGTCTGCTCAAGCATGGACCAAAGAGGACTTAGATTTGGAATGTTTGATATGAGCATCGGCAGTTTCAAGCATGAGATTCCGAGTCGTGCGAGAGAGCAGGTTTGTTATGAGATAGCAGTCGCGAAGACGGTGTATGACAGCTTGGAAACGGCGAAGCCGAGAAATGGCTATGGCCGTGAGGCTAACATTTCAGACATAGGAAACAGTGCCAAAGACATTGATAGATATAGCGAGAATCTGGTTATGAGTATCGCAGAGAACAAACGGTCAGAGAAATGGGACACGCCTAGTCAATATGTAGTTAAAAATAGCGACAACGATAATAGAAGTAGAGCTGATAGAAAAGAATTCGCTGAATGTTTGAATAAAAACGACGGCAGTTTATTTAATGAGGGCAAAAACTACGCGGCTGAAGATATGGACAAGAGAAAGAATTCATTAATTTCAACTTCAAACAATACGGGATGCCACACAGCAGAAGTTTCGCGTACCCTTAGTCCGTATAGTGTAGAACGTACAGAAGTGAATACATTTGCAGTGAAAGATAGAAAGAACGTTATAATTTGCATGAAAATGGACACTACAGATTCAGATGAAGCAGAGAATGTTTGTTTGCAGGAGAATGTGAGGAGAAACACAGACGATATTGTGGTGGACGGGGTTGGTTTAACCAGCTGTGCTCAGTCCGATGGAAAAGATAAGCAGCAGTCAGCAAGCGATGAATGTCCGAACAACGGCGAAGATTTAAACAGAAGCACGGGTTTGAGTAATGGGGAACGTTTTGGCTGTGATGGAGATATGAGCAAAAGTGAAAATCGAAGCAGGGATCAAGATCTTGACAAGGGCGAATATTTTAACAGTGGTGAAGACCTTAATAGTTGTGAATACAAAAGTAATTACGAAGATTTGCATAGTAATGGAAAACTTGGCATTGGTGAAGACCTTAATAATTATGAGTATCTGAGTAATTGTGAAGATTTGAGTAGCAGTGGAAAGCTGAATAATGTTGAAGATTGGGATAATTGTGAAGATTTGAGTAGCAGTGGAGAGCTGAATAATGTTGAAGATTGGGATAATTGTGAAGATTTGAGTAGCAGTGGAAAGCTGAATAATGTTGAAGATTGGGATAATTGTGAAGATTTGAGTAGCAGTGGAAAGCTGAATAATGTTGAAGATTGGGATAATTGTGAAGATTTGAGTAGCAGTGGAAAGCTGAATAATGTTGAAGATTGGGATAATTGTGAAGATTTGACTACTGGTGACATAAGAGCTGACAGACAGTTGTTGGAACAGAAGACTGATGAAATGTTTCTTGGTGGCACCTATGGGACAGATAATTGCTCAGAATATAATACACATGTGAGAGAGGAAGGCATATGTAAGCCCAGATCCCATGAAGAAGTTCATGTTCAAAACCAAGATATGAGTGAACGCTTGGGAATACTTGACAATTGTTCTGTTTGTGAAAAGAGAGATGGTGGCATATCGAAGAGCGGTTCATACACAAATAAAATGAAAGCAAAAAGCTGTGTTAATTTTTGTAATGAATCAGAATGTATTACAAATTTGGATGTGGATGAAATGTTCACCATTGACATGAACAGTGAAGCCAAGTCAGATTCTGGTGATTATATGGATAAGCAGATCCAGTTTATTAGTACCCAGGCACCTGACATTGCCAGAAGAGAACCAGCGGTGGAAGAGACTGAAGCAGCACAATCATCCGCTGCAATGGATATACAGCATTCTTTAATCCATCAAAGTGAAGCAGATAAAGCCAAGATAACTCATTTAGATCCTAACCATGGGGGTCAGAGGGTCAGCGTCAAGTCCTCTGTTGCTGATGATATGCATTTGCCGATTGAAGATTTACAAAACTACCTCGGTCACTGTGGCACTGAAGGTGTACATATTCCTAGTGATAAAGACATTAGGACTGAATCTAGGATGACCCAAGAAGCTGGTTGCAGAGAGAGTATCTGGAAGACAAAGTCAGCCATTCAAAATGGAGTTACATTTCTATGCTCGGCATCTGGACAGAATACACTGAATCAAAATGTGAGCAGTGAGGACATCACTCAGCCAGACAGCCACAGAAGAAAGAGATACAGACTTAATGACCTGAAGTACAAATATTTTGATAAGACTTTATTTAAAAATTTAACAAATTGTACAAGATCTCAACAAGACAAAAAGTGCCAGAGTTCAAACATGAAAAACTTAGTGGAATCAAACAGACACAGAAAACACAAATCTAAGAGTACCAGATCAGAATGTAAGACTTGTAACAGTACACCAAAAGATTCAGTGATAAATGGAGATTTATGCATAAATGATCATCAGAAGAGAGAGTGTACCAAGAGAGATGATGCTGATACGGTTAACTCCACAAAACAGGCTTCACCAGAAACTATCACAATTCATTCCAAAAAATGGTTGGATTCTGAAAAAGTAGTTCCTGATAAAGCTATTGAATGTACACCAGAGAGAAAACTGAAGCAGTTAACAAGAAATCCACATGTGCAGTGGAAAAGATTAGTGGACATCAATATTGAGTCAATGTTTGGCAGAAGAGTTTGGGAAGTTGACCAAGCAAAGTGCAGAGGAGGGGCTTTTCAGGTTCATGTGACAAGCACAGCTAATGATCTTCATGTGACAAGCACAGCTAATGATCTTCATGTGACAAGCACAGCTAATGATCTTCATGTGACAAGCACAACTAATGATCTTCATGTGACAAGCACAGCTAATGATCTTCATGTGACAAGCACAGCTAATGATCTTCATGTGACAAGCACAGCTGATGATCTTCATGTGACAAGCACAACTAATGATCTTCATGTGACAAGCACAGCTAATGATCTTCATGTGACAAGCACAGCTAATGATCCTTATGTAACAAGCACAGCTAAAGATCCTTATGTAACAAGTGCAGCTAGTGATCTTTATGTAACAAGTGCAGCTAGTGATCCTTATGTAATTAGTGCACCTAGTGATCCTTATGTAACAAGCACAGCTAAAGATCCTTATGTTACAATTGCAGCTAGTGATCTTTATGTAACAAGCACAGCTAATGATCTTTATGTAACAAGTGCAGTGAATGATCCTTATGTAACAAGTGCAGCTAAAGATCCTTATGTAACAAGTGCAGCTAGTGATCCTTATGTAACAAGCACAGCTAATGATCTTCATGTTACTGAGAGAAACTTAGAAGAAACTGCACTGAAGACTGAATCATATGCACCTGATGCAGTAGATGTGAAAGATGCACAAAAAGGAATCAAACAAGTTTGCTTCAGCCCTGTTAAGAGTGAGAATTTTGAAGATCTGGACATTGATATCAAAGCCAGTGTTTCAGATGCAGTTACAACAAACATCATCATTGGTAAATTCAGTGAGAATGATCTTTCATCAGTTGAGTTTTATACACCTACAAAGACTGAACCAAAGGATTCCATGGCAGCAGTTAATGCTGAACTTGTTAGTTCATTAGAAAACTTGGAATCATTCAGATTCTTCCCTCATTATACAGATTCTAAAGAAGATAATTCAAAATGCTTTGATTTTGATTGTAAATATTTTTCTGAAGTGAGATCTGCACATTCAAGAAGTGGACATAAAGAAGTGGGACTCATGCCTGGAGAACTGACAGAAAAAGAAGTTCACCAAAGTCTAAATGAAGTGGACAACCAAAGTGAAGAGAGTGTTTGTATGGAAGATGTTCAAACAATCGAAAAAGAGCCTGATGCATGTGATGAGACTGAAAAAGTCACAGGTACGTGTGAGAAGGACCATATTAATGATACATCAGAACTTGATATGTATTGCCAGAAAGATTTTTTCATAAACACATTTAACAATAATAAATCTGAATTGCGGTCTGAAGCTCTTTTCTGTTCATACATCTGTGATCAAATGACATTTGAAAACTTTAGCACAGAAGATTATTCTGTTGAAGATAATTTTGCATTCTTTACTGACCAGAACATACAAGCGATTAGCAGCCATTGTGATGAAACTGATAAGGACAGTACAACTAACTTAGGTGATAAAAATATAAACAGTGTAAGTGAAGATGTTAAGTCAGTTTATGTTGATGATGTCCTACCAGAACAAAGTGGGCAGCATCCTTCAAATTTTGGTGTTGAAAATGACAGTATACAGATTTCCAGTGAAACAGATATTCAGAGAGAATCCAGGCTTGTACAAGATAGTGCTTGTGGAAATGATGCTTTTCTCATGAGTTCAGCTGTTCACATTAGCACACTTTCACAAGATCAACATGTTTCATCACATGAAACATGCGTACAGCACAAGGTGAGTCATTGTTCAGGTGCTGAAAACATCAAACCTGGCAAGAACAGAACACAAGAACAAGAGAGAAAAGATATAAAACATACAAATAATAAAAAGATCTCTTTTGTAGATCAGCAGCATGGTATGTGTCAGACTGTGAGTGCCCAAAATATTGTGAAATCAGGATCCTATAGACGTAAAAACTGCATAAATGAAAGAGAAAACTGTAAGATTAAATGTTCAGTAGCATCTGGAGTTAAATTTAGAAATTGTAAAGATTTTTGTGATAATGTGCAAAATTCAGAACAGCCTGTTGCAGAGACTCTCAGAGAACAGCCTGTTTCAGAGACTCTCAGAGAACAGCCTGTTGCAGAGACTCTCAGAGAACAGCCTGTTGCAGAGACTATCAGAGAACAGCCTGCAAAAGATAAACTGACTGAGACAGCTTGTGATTTAACCAGTGAAAATGTGTCTCAAAAAGCACTGAAGCATTTGACAAGAAATCCACTTACCCAGTGGCAAAGGTTAGTAGACATCAATATTGAATCCTTGTTTGGAAGAAGAACTTGTGCAAAGGATGGAAAAGGAGGCCCTGAAGCTTATGCTCTGAATAAAACTGATAATTCTTTTGTAGAAAAAACTATATGTACTACTCCAGAATGTGGATTGGTAGAACATGATACAGGAAACAAAGTTTCAGTTACTAAAAGAAATGGGCGACACAAAGGCTGGATGAAATATTTTGATGGTTTTGATCAGCTGAGGAGTGAAATTGGAACAAGTCTTTTATATACTAGCATAACAAATGATGTTAATGATATATCTGATGACAGTCCTTCCAGAGTGAGTGCTGAGGTTGTTGGTAAATGTGCATTCAGGGTGACTTCAGAACATGATGATGAATCTCCCATAGCTATTCCAGTACATGATGACAGTCATCCCCTAGTGATGCTAGTGATTTCAGAACATGCTGATGACTGCCCTACCATGGTGACTTCAGACCATGTTGCTGACTGTCCTTCAGTGACCCCAGAACATATTGATGACAGTCCTCCCATAGTGACTTCAGAACATACTGATGACTGTCCTTCCACAGTGGTTTCAAAGCATGTTGTTAACTGTGCATTAACTGTGACTTCACCACATAATGACAAAGCTTCCAAATTGACGTCAGAACGTGTTGATGGTTGTTCTACAGCGACCTCAGAGCAAGTGGAACCTAAATACACTGAATCAGATAACTACAGATATGTGATTCATGCTGAAGCTGAAACTTCATGTGAAAACTCTGACTTTGTCAATGATTACTTTGATTCGGGTTATTCAGAGTATGATGTTGAGAGTTCAGTATGTTGTCATACTGAATGTGAAAGTCTTCCTGAACATAGATTTGTGGATTTGTTATGTGAATATAAGGAAGAAGAGCATCCTGCAATGGAAGAAATCTCAGCACATGAATTTGTACACCAGAGTGTAAGTACCTTAAGTCAGGAGAGTGTTTATGTGCAGGATATTCAGAAAACGGATCAAGAAAGTGACCCATGTTCCAAGGTTCAAAATGCTGTGAGCATGAATGAGATGAACAGTTTTAGAGAAATATCAAAACAGGATGTATGCTGTGAAACACAAACAGTTGACAGCACAGAACTACAGTCCAGTGCATTTCTTTACCCCGATACCCACAGCGCTGTTGTCTGTGCTAGTTTTGATGGGGAAAGGAATTCAGTCAAAATAAGAAGTGAAACTCCCACATCTCTTTCAGGTGAGAGTATGGAAGGGTGCATAAACTGCTGCAGTGAAATAAATAAAGTCAGCACTACTTTTATAAATTATGAAGCACCATCTCATACTGCAGATAGTAATGCTGATGTACAGTCACCAGATCTTAATGCAGCATTTTTGCTAGTACAAGGTGAACAGCCACTTCCACATCTTTGTGAGAGTAATACAAACAAACTGACATCCAGTGTTAAGGATGTTCAGACAACTGATAGTTTGACCCCAGCTTGCGGTCATAGGGAGGGTTTCCAAAATTGGAAAAATAATAATGGTTCTGTATTTTCCAATGATGAATCCTTGCTTTCACTTGAAACACTTGGAGAACATAAAATGTGTCAAATTGTAAGTTATGAGAATATTGTGAAATCTGACAGGATGAGAGAATTGAAGTTTAGAACAAAATCTGAACAGCTTGGAAGTGATAAGATGTCATTTCGAGATACCTTATGTGCGAGTAGAATCCCAAAAAATGTAATGATATCTAAAACTCTGCATGAAAATGATGACTTAAATTATGCTTTAAATGGTGACTTAAATGATGCTTTAAATGATGACTTAAATGATGGCTTAAATGATGCTTTAAATGATGACTTAAATGATGCTTTAAATGGTGACTTAAATGATGCTTTAAATGATGGCTTAAATGATGCTTTAAATGATGACTTAAATGATGCTTTAAATGATGGCTTAAATGATGCTTTAAATGATGCTTTAAATGATGACTTAAATGATGCTTTAAATGATGACTTAAATGATGCTGACTTAAATGATGCTTTAAATAATGACTTAAATGATGCTTTAAATGATGACTTAAATGATGCTTTAAATGATGACTTAAATGATGCTTTAAATGATGAATTAAATGATGACTTAAATGATGCTTTAAATGATGACTTAAATGATGCTTTAAATGGTGACTTAAATGATGCTTTAAATGATGACTTAAACGATGGTCATAAATCAGTGCAGTGTGTGAAGCAGGATTTACTAGAAAGTGCCAAAATAAAGCCTAGAAAATGGAGACAGTCACAGGCAGAATGTGATGCTAATTTTGAATATGCTTCCAATAAAGCATTGAGGAATTTATCAAGAAATTCATTTACCCAGTGGAAGAGACTAGTGGACCTTAATATTGAGTCGATGGTTGGTAGAGAAAATGAGGAAGTGTATTGGAAAAAGTATGAGAGGGGACATTTTGAAGCTAATTGTTTGAGTACAAGTAATGATGGTTCTGCTTTTCACTGCAGCTTAGAACAAGTGACTTTGAAGGTTAAACCATCAGTGGATAATGTTTCAATAGATAGAACTGCCAAGAATGATGTAAAGGTTAAATCATTAGTGGATAATGTTTTAGTTGAAAGAACTGTCAAGAATGACTTGACATTATCAAGTCAGTGTGATATTTCAGATACTAAAGAATTGGGCTCAGAGACTATAATGAACAGCTCATATGCAGTGATGACAAATATAACAGATAATATTCATATTAACTCTGAAGGGAGTCTGTTATCAGTAACTTCAGATCATGAACTTGCAGGCATAACAACTGAGACTTGCAGTGAAATTGCAGCTTCACATGAAGACCATGGCTCATCTCCTGACCTTTTCAGCCCTGGCTGTCCAGCACTTGATGAAGAACATTCAGCCTGTTCTGGTCTTGAGTATCAAAGTCCCACTAATGAGAGTTCTTCAAGTGAATCGGATAAATTCATAGAGGCCATTCCAAATTCATTACAGATATCTTCAAGTGAAGTGACTTGCCAGAGCATAAATGAAGTAAATATATCTGACCAGACTGAAACAGATAACTGTGTTACTGAGACTGAAAATGTCAGTCATACTGGAGGCATTATTCCCTCTGTTTCAGTGAGTTGTAAACTTACAGATATTAATGCAACAGAATGTGTAACCATATATAATTCTAAAATGACTGATTTACAAGGTGACTGCAGTTTATTTGATTCAGATGAAGAAGAAACTTCACTTTGGGTAAATCTGGGGGCTCCAGATTTCTGTGAACAGAAAAGTTATGAGGAAGCACCTGATACTTCAGATACTATTGATGATGCACAGTCACAAGATTTTAATGCTGTGTGTTTACCTGAGTTGAATAAACCCATTTTACAGCCTCATATCTCTCCTGCATGGCATGAGGAAGAATTATTTATTAACAGAGTAAGTGAGAAGAATCATCTGGATCAGACCAGCATTTTCCTGCAAGATATTCCTAGTGTCAGACAAGTCTCAGAAGCAGACTGTAAGAAAGTAACTAATGAATGTGAAGCATGCAGCACTGAAGAACTGACATCCCAGGTAAAGTCTCATGTTGGTAACATTGCCACACTGCCTGATTTACCAGAGAAAAGTACTGGTAACTTTAATGTCAAAGCCAGTCTTACTGTAGCGGTGATGGGGCATTATATGGAGCCTGTAAGTGTTTCTGTTGATGGTAATGCAGAAAAAGAAGAGTGGGGCTCTTCTGTTGTCAGTGATTTAGAAAAAGAAGTATGTGTCTCTTCTGTTGTCAGTGATTTAGAAAAAGAAGTGCGTGTCTCTTTTGTTGTCAGTGATTTAGAAAAAGAAGTATGTGCCTCTTCAGTTGTCAGTGATTTAGAAAAAGAAGTGCGTGTCTCTTCTGTTGTCAGTGATTTAGAAAAAGAACTGCGTGTCTCTTCTGTTGTCAGTGATTTAGAAAAAGAAGTGTGTGCCAGTGCAGAGTGTACTCACTTCAAAACTTTCAGAACTAATTGTGTTGAAAAAAGTATTTGTTATGGTCCATGCTCATTGGAGAAAGTTTATGAAAAAACTGAAAATAAAACTAGCAGATCACAACAGGTAATGCCAGTGGAATGTCAGTGGAATAAAGCTAAAGATAAGTTTAACTTGAATGAAAATGATACATTTTGTCTTTCTGGAAACAAGGATGTGAGACACTTTGAAGGAATAACTGGACAAAATGAAGTTCCCAGAATTCCCAGATCAGGTGATCTTGTCAGATCAGAGAATTTCATCACATACTTTGACCAGACTTCTTCCAAAATGACAACTGGACAAAGTGAAGTTTCCAGATCGGGTGATCTTGTCAGATCAGAGAATTTAATCTCATACTTTGACCAGACTTCTTCCAAACTGACAACCAAACAGGCACAGGCTGATAGTAAAACAAAGATTCAAACCATTGAAGTAATTGATGAATTGTGCTTGTCTGAGGAGGTCCATGACAAGCCCCAAGACTCCAGCTGGACAAGTTTGTACAATTTTGTGACCAGAATTTTCAAAAGTGCTCCAAAGAAGGAACTATCATATCAGAAAAATAGTGAAAGACAAAAGCAGACAAAACGAAAGAAACAAAGCAAAATTTCACAGGCAAACCAGGTGAATTCATCCCTTAAAAGCAAAAACCACAACATCATGAAAAACAAATGTATGAAGACCACATTACAAAACTCACAGGGTGTAAATGACAATGAAAGTACTGAAGGTCTAAAAGACAATAAAAGTATTGAAATGAAATCATTGAACGAAGCTTATTATGAAGATTTGTTTGTCAGCACAAATAATGAAAAGCAACTCTTGTCAGTTGACAACAGGAAGTTGTTACGTAGGAAGAAAACTTCAGCTACACAAGGGGAACTTAAAACATGGCAGGAAAATTGCTTATTGGATCAAACAGCAGAATTAGAGTTAAGAAAAGACTCTCAAAAATTAGATGCAGAACTTGGTATAACAGCAGCAGGAGAATATGCACTGTGTCAAGCAGAACTAAATGAGAGGAGGTGTAGCACAATGCCCTTGGCAAGGGACATGAATGATGACAGATTTTTGACGTTTTCAGCAAAAAATAAAGATGACATAGTGCTTGCAGAATCTCAGCATGAAGTCAAAGAATTGAAAACAAAAACAGTTGAAGAATTTAAAATAGAAACAGGCTGTAGTCAGGCCAAAAGAAGTTGTACAGACAATGAAGAGGACAGCACTTCTCTTCAAAACAAACACAAAACACATAGAAGCAGAATACCAGTGTTGATATATAGACTATCTGACAAAACAGCATCAAGTGTTTTGCTAGAAAGCAATTCAAGAAGATTGGGAAAAAACACAGATGAGTTAAAGGAGCAGGGCAATGACTTTTGGCAAAGAAACACCAGCATACATGAACTACAAGAAGATGATTTCATGACAGGAAGTGATTCACAGGTCGTGCAGTGTGACTTCATTTGTAATAATGAAATGAAAGAAATGATACTAAATACTGATCACTGTCTAGATGCAACAACACTGTGTGAGGATTTTATGAACCATGAAGAGGAAACTGACAGCTCATTTTGTGGCACAGAAGATATGGAAGAGAACAGAGCAAGATATGGTGTTGGATGTAGCAGAGAGTCTCTGTCAGGTGAAGGCTCCTTTGGCACGGTCCATTTCACTGACGTGCCAAATGCAGTTAAAGAGAAACAAACTTTCGATACTCATTCCATATTAAATGAAGCAACTTTGAGTGACTACTTCAAGAAAACTGTAATAGAAGACCATGAGATGTCTGCCAATATACCAGTTGATGACTGCTCGGATAAGCATTCACAAGTCCAAACTAAATCAGTGCAGCCATTGAATGTGTTGGTGACATTACCTGAAGGACATAAGCCACCTATATTAAAACAACTGCCTTTAGATGGCAAAGCTCAGCATGTTTTGGAGAGTGACACACCACAACAGGGCATTTGTTCACTGACTTCAGGACATACTGAAGGCATTACTGTAAAGGATGAAAATGCTGAGATGGATGGGAGTGATCTGCTGCAGTCATCACTAGAATGTCTGTTGGAAATGCTTCTACAGAGAGGTAAAATCAGTATAACCACGTTTTATCATTTGTCATTATTCGGTGTTTTATTAGTGTTCTCTGTTATCTTATCATGCACGTGGTCTCACCAATCATTCATTGTTACACTTTTATATCATTAGCAGATTATTTTCATTTAAAATTTATACAGTCTAGTCATCACTGCTGTTTGAACACATCATCCTGTGTCTTTTGTCAAAGTTTTTTTTTTAGATGAACCACTTTTGGCATTCCAAATGTGACCAAAAAAAATTTTTTTTTCAGGGATCATTTTATAAACAAACTTATTGTTTAATCAAAAAACCAAATTTTAATCAGAAACAAATATATTTTTAATCACATATAAGGAAAATATTTCTTTCATGTTAGTTATCATTTCATGCGTTAAATTATTTAGGATAATTTTCACATACTGATCACAACAGAAAGGTGGAAACATAACATTCATGTGAAACAGTATATGGAAATTAAGCTGTACAAGTGGATTGTACAGGTCTTTATTTTTTAAAATGGATAGGTATTTCTTTAAATTGATATTCGTCTTTTTTTCTAATCTTTGATTCCAAACAGGCAAGGTGGTGTGTGCCTTTGTAACAAACACCGAAGGTGAGATTCTGGCTCAGACTGCTAAGTTGAATGTAACGACTCGTGACATTAGATGCCTGATGTGCAGCCTGTCCTCTTGTTATAGGGGAATCGTGAAGGTTGAAATCTTTAATGACATTTACATGTGCTTCAAACATGACAAGGATTCCTCTCTTGTGGGAAGTGCATCAACAGGGATATTTGTAGCTCACCGTGGGAAGAACAGCATTGTTGTCGGATTTGCTGAGTCGACTACTCCAGGGTCCTGCATCAAAGAAGTACAGGAGCTGTCCTGTGCACTAAGTCAGAGAGGGTTATAAACGATTAAAAGTGAATCTACCAACAAAATATTGTCAGGTGTTCCGTATCTGTCAGTATTACCTGGGTAAGGAGTTTGTGTTGGTAATTTTCATAACTTTGTACCCAATACTTGGCAGAATAATCGAGGTATGTAGTATATTGCCTGGGTCAAGATAAAGGAGAAACATTTCACGTTCTTCCCCTCACATCACACACCCAAAAAGGAAAACATAAAAGGGGCATGCGGTATTAACCGCCTTAGTAGTGCTACTAATATAAGGATATAACTTCACGAAAACAGTTTCTAACATTTGAGATTGACTTTGTTAAGCTTAATCTAGCTGATTCATTTTTATCAGATATTTCAACAGGGGCAGAGAACTGACAAGATTTTCTCCACAAGCTGATAAAAGTAGTGTGTTTGGAAAATAACTGTGCACTAATCCAGTATTGTAGTGGTATCTTAATGACTGCGGCAGGTAAATATGGACAAGATACCGCAAACATTATACCGGAATCGATACTGGGTTAGTGCTCAGTTACTTATGAAACACCCTGTAGTTATTTCTATTCAGATTTCTTAATTATATTCCTTAAAATATTGTATTATATCAGTTTTCTTTATAGAAATACTAGATCCAGTGGGGTTATAAGTGAGCAAAGAATACTGACCCAACTGGCATGAACATTGAGGTTAAATATTATAATAATGACATTTGGAACTTTTAATCTATGAAGTTTGTAGGCAAGATATTGTCTCTTTTCTGCATATTTAACCCCAGGATCATAACTTTCTGGATGAATTACAGCATGCACACTAGAACTGATAAAACAACGTAGAGAAATGAAGACGCAATGGAAAGTGACAAACAACAACAAAGAGGAATATAAATCTTTAACAAAAGAAGTACGAAGAAACATAAGAAAAGACAAAAAACAATATGTACAAGATTGTTGTGAAAGAACAGAAGGACATCAGAAGTGTGGAAGAGATAGTGAAATGTTTAAAGAAATGAAGACATTGACGAGAAATGTCACACCTAAGCTAAATGTAATTTGTGACGAGATGGGGAATACCCTGACAGAGACAGAGGAAATTCTGGAAAGATGTAAGATATATTGCAGAGAAATGTAAGAAACAACTGATTGTGAAAGCTGAAATCAACAGTGTGAATTATTATTGGAGGAGAAAGAATCTGAACCGACAACAGAAAAAGTTTTATGGGCAGTAAAGAATCTGAAAAATGGTAAATCACCAGGATGTGATGAGATAACAGCTGAACTTGTTAAAGCAGGAGGAAAGGAATCTATCATGCACTATATAAAAAGTTATGGCATTCAGGTATTTGGCCAAAAGAATGGAAAAGAACTCTATTCATACCACTGCCAAAAAAGGGTAACCTGAAATTATGCACAAAGTGCAGAACTGTTGCCCTGATTAGTTATGCCAGTAAAATTCTGTTAAAAATCATAATGGGTAGACTTCGTAAGAAAACAGAAGAAGTCAGTATGGTCCAAGCTGGTTTCAGGCAAGGAATAGGATCAAGAGATCATATATTCAATATAAGATTAATAATAGAGAAATGCAGAGAATTTAATGTGAATCCATATCATCCTTTTATAGACTACTCTATTTTGATTGTGTACAACACCAGAAATTTTGGAAAATAATGGAAAAAATGGGATTTCCAACACATTTGATACAATTAACATCACTGCGTATCTAGAACAACAAGCAGCAGTAAGAATAAATGTTGAAACAACAACTTGGTTTGACATAAAACAAGAAGTCCGTCAGGGGTGCATATTGTCGCCTTACTTATTTAACTTGTATACTGAAAATATAATGAGGAATGTTAGAGAAGATGTAGACAAAGAATATTATGCTGCCATAACAATTGGAGGTTATGAAATACCAGAGATTAGATATGCTGATGACACAGTATTACTGTCCACAACACAAAAAGGAATGGAAAAACTAATTATGTCAGTCCGTAAGAACAGCGAAGAGCAAAACCTCTATCTTAATGCAAAGAAAACGAAATTGATGACAACTGACAAAACAAACAAGGCAGCTGAAATATATATCAATGAGGAAAAATTGGAAGAAGTGGAGAGTTTTTAATATCTTGGATCATTGCTAACTAATAATGGAGATACAATGAGGGAAATTAAAAGGAGTACATCTATTGCTCTTCAGAAAGTAAAACAAATAAAGAATCTGTGGAGAGGAGCAGACAGAACTACAAAAATAAGATTTTTAAGGGCATGCATCTTTCCCATCGCAACATATGCCTGTGAGACGTGGACACTTAACAAAACAGCTGAGAAACACATAAATGCCTTTGAATGTAAATGCTACAGAAGAGTTCTCCAAATATCGTGGACACAAAAAAGAACAAATATATCTACACTACAAGAGCTTAATATTGAAGAAGGCTGGCTAGTAAAGAGGATTAAAGAGAGAAAACTTAAATATTTTGGACACATTAAACGTCATGATAATTTGGAGAAGACCGTCTTGGAAGTGTACATAATAGGAAAAAGAAAGAGGAAGACCAAGGATCATGAAGATGGCTGCATGACATCGATGATGATCTGCAAATGGATGCATCAGCAGCAGGCCATCTTGCTCAGAACCGAGAGGCCTACAGGAGAGCTGTTAGGGAGGCAAAGTTCCACAAGGGACATGCAAATGAATGAAGATAACTTTCACATGTAGTCAGTGTGGCACTGATCACAGCAGAGTTGTCAAGAGGAACCATGAGCCATTCAGTACTTTATACAACATAAAATGTGATGTGCCCAGTGAACAAACTAGTTCGTTGGTCACACCATGGAGCCGTAACACCCTATTGGATAAAGGTTCACT
This sequence comes from Achatina immaculata, assembly GCA_009760885.1. Classification (NCBI taxonomy): domain Eukaryota; kingdom Metazoa; phylum Mollusca; class Gastropoda; order Stylommatophora; family Achatinidae; genus Lissachatina; species Lissachatina immaculata. The sequence goes on along the minus strand of CM019691.1, from coordinate 25,007,848 downwards.
GTGTGTTTAAATCAGGGGTGCCAAACTATTTCAGGCTAGCACTTCCCTGTCATGCCCCTGGAGATCTCTTCCTATTTTTCTTTCATTGGTTCTCATGGTCTGGTCTGCCCTGCCCTGCCCCCAGCATAGTTGTACTATCCACCTAGGACACAAAAGCTCAACTAGAGAACATGGGAAGATGGCTCACTGAGACACTCATTTCTTTAGTCCACTCCAAGAATTAAAGACAGCCACTCTAGTTCATGCATTCATCAAACAGGATACTTGTGTTATATTCATTCATTCATTTGCATGTCTCTTGCCATATAGCTTGTTATATGACCCTGCAAATTTGCAATTACAGGGAGATAACATCTCAGAAATGCTCCTGTCACACCCATGTATTCACTACTCTAAATCTCAAACAGCACCAAAAAAAAAAAAATGGTATCTCTATACGCATGTTCACATTTCTCCAATGACAGCATCCAAGCTGAAACAAGAATTGTGCCAGAGAAAATGTTTTTTTAATTTTGATAATTTTTTTTGGACTAGAAGCACTTAAGCAATTTGAAACAACATAATTATTACAGAAACACATAATCACAAAAGACATTTTTTTATGTATAAAGTTATAGATGAAGGAAATGGAACATATTTTAAAGAAAGTACAGTACAGCCTTCTGCAAAAGAAAAAAAATGGATTTAAACAAACAGATGAAACCAGTCCTTTCATCCTACACACTTAAAGAAACAAACAGATGAAACCAGTCCTTTCATCCTACACACTTAAAGAAACAAACAGATGAAACCAGTCCTTTCATCCTACACACTTAAAGAAACAAACAGATGAAACCAATCCTTCCATCCTATATGAAAGAAACAAACAGATGAAGCCAATCCTTTCATCCTATATGAAAGAAACAAACAGATGAAGCCAATCCTTCCATCCTATATGAAAGAAACAAACAGATGAAACCAATCCTTCCATCCTATACGAAAGAAACAAACAGATGAAACCAGTCCTTTCATCCTATACGAAAGAAACAAACAGATGAAGCCAATCCTTCCATCCTATATGAAAGAAACAAACAGATGAAACCAATCCTTCCATCCTATATGAAAGAAACAAACAGATGAAGCCAATCCTTCCATCCTATATGAAAGAAACAAACAGATGAAACCAATCCTTCCATCCTATATGAAAGAAACAAACAGATGAAGCCAATCCTTTCATCCTATATGAAAGAAACAAACAGATGAAGCCAATCCTTCCATCCTATATGAAAGAAACAAACAGATGAAACCAATCCTTCCATCCTATACGAAAGAAACAAACAGATGAAACCAGTCCTTTCATCCTATACGAAAGAAACAAACAGATGAAGCCAATCCTTCCATCCTATATGAAAGAAACAAACAGATGAAACCAATCCTTCCATCCTATATGAAAGAAACAAACAGATGAAGCCAATCCTTCCATCCTATATGAAAGAAACAAACAGATGAAGCCAATCCTTCCATCCTATATGAAAGAAACAAACAGATGAAGCCAATCCTTCCATCCTATATGAAAGAAACAAACAGATGAAGCCAATCCTTCCATCCTATATGAAAGAAACAAACAGATGAAGCCAATCCTTCCATCCTATATGAAAGAAATAAACAGATGAAACCAATCCTTCCATCCTATATGAAAGAAACAAACAGATGAAACCAATCCTTCCATCCTATATGAAAGAAACAAACAGATGAAACCAATCCTTCCATCCTATATGAAAGAAACAAACAGATGAAACCAATCCTTCCATCCTATATGAAAGAAACAAACAGATGAAGCCAATCCTTTCATCCTATATGAAAGAAACAAACAGATGAAGCCAGTCCTGTCATCCTACACACTGAAAGAAACAGATGAAACCAGTCCTGTCATCCTATACACTGAAAGAAACAAACAGATGAAACCAATCCTTTCATCCTACACAATGAAAGAAACAAACAGATGAAACCAGTCCTGTCATCCTATACACTGAAAGAAACAGATGAAACCAGTCCCTTCATCCTACACACTGAAAGAAACAAACAGATGAAGCCAATCCTTTCAAACTATACACTGAAAGGAACAAACAAATGAAACCAATCCTTTCATTCTACACACTGAAAGAAACAAACAGATGAAGCCAATCCTTTCAAACTATACACTGAAAGGAACAAACAAATGAAACCAATCCTTTCATTCTACACACTGAAAGAAACAAACAAATGAAGCCAATCCTTTCATACTATACACTGAAAGGAACAAACAAATGAAGCCAATCCTTTCATTCTACACACTGAAAGAAACAAACAAATGAAGCCAATCCTTTCATACTATACACTGAAAGGAACAAACAAATGAAGCCAATCCTTTCATACTATACACTGAAAGGAACAAACAAATGAAGCCAATCCTTTCATACTATACACTGAAAGGAACAAACAAATGAAGCCAATCCTTTCATACTATACACTGAAAGGAACAAACAAATGAAGCCAATCCTTTCATACTACACACTGAAAGAAACAAACAAATGAAACCAATCCTTTCATTCTACACACTGAAAGGAACAAACAAATGAAGCCAATCCTTTCATTCTACACACTGAAAGAAACAAACAAATGAAGCCAATCCTTTCATACTATACACTGAAAGGAACAGATAACTACTTGCTCCTATAAAATATTTTCCAAACAAAAACAAAAAAAGTCTTTAATGCAAAAATTTCATTGACTGTTTGTACTGGCTTTTCATTATTCCCTGTCTGCAAGGAAAAGGTATCTCTGGGGTTTTTTTTTTTTTTTTGGGGGGGGGGGGGGTAAATTTCAACATTATCCATTTTCTTCTTGGGATGAAGTACATTTTATATGTTCTGTATGGTTTCCTCATGGACAATAACCTTCATAAATCAATGACCATTAATTCTGCTACAGGTAAAATCACAATTTTCTTTCTCCCATATGCTCTGACAGTGCAGTTTTCTTCCTATTTTATTTTTAAATACATATCAGATCTTTCAGTTATTATTGTTCAGTGAAATTATCAGTAACTATGTAACATTTATAAAGGACTTAAAAAGAATGACAGAACAGTTACAGTTTTTAACCCTGTAAAGTAATATGTCTATTATTTAAAGTATCATGGTCATTCCAAAAGTAATGATTGTTTTTTGGGAGGGGGGAGAACTGACTTTATAGCAGTACTACTGGTGCAAGAGAAAAGTACATTCTTTATGAGCGAATTCTTGCTTTCCTATACAAACATCTTCACTTTCTGCAGGCTGCTAGCTAATTTTAATCTAGTATATGTAAAAGCTTTCCCCCCAACTAACATTTGCTTGTAAAGGTGCTACTGTCCTTCTGGCACACTGACAGCTTATGTGTGATGCACCTGACAGTTCCTTTACTTGCAGGATTATATTCTCCATTTTGAATTACATGAGCACCAAGATCAGACACTGTTTTTAATACTTTGCATAACAATATTACCTAATGAGAAAGAAACAAAGTAAACATAATAAGAATCATAAAGTACCCAACTCGAAGCTGCATAACAATCATTATTAACATTATCGAGAAGGGACAAAGTGGACTACTGAACTCCATCAATCAGTCCACCTTGCCTGTTCCTGGCAGTGTTACAACATAGGTAAGGAATATCCAATTTAATTATATTTATTACGTGAACAAAAATATGGCATTAACTTTTTTTTTTTTTTTTTAGTCATGTCATGATTAAACTGCAGTAAGAAAAATGAATGTCCAAAGCATGATTAGTGTCAAAAAAGAAAAGGCTTTCCAAAATAGAAAAGTACAGAGAAAAAAAGGTGACTTTCCCTAACACAGAAGACAACAAAAGTTGATTTTCTCTAACACAGACAGAAGAGAAAAAAAGGTGATTTCCCCTAACACAGACAGAAGACAAGAAAAAAAGATGACTTCCCCTAGCATAGATAGAAGAGTACAAAAAAGATGACTTCCCCTAGCATAGATAGAAGAGTACAAAAAAGGTGACCTCTCATAGCACAGATAGAAGACAACAAAAATGATGACTTCCTGTAACACAGACAGAAGACAAAAAAAAAAAAAAAGGTGACTGAGAATCTCCCCTAACATAAATACATGCTCATGATGTTTTCTCTTAAAAAAAAAAAACATCTGAGGCTAAAAATATCAGAAATATCACAGATGATTGATCAGTCATGGCAAGAACTTTTCAGTATTACTCTAAAAATTCTTTTCTTTCATCAAAACATATACAAGTCTGATAATAAGGAGAGCTTCGGTTTTGGCAAACATGTAATCCACATCCCATGACATACACAAGCTATATACGAGGGAGAGTCAAATGAAAACCTTAAATATTCTTTATCGTGCAATTTATTGAAAACAAAAGTGATCCTCATATATAATTTTACTCCCCATGGTATGCAATACAAGTGTTCAGTGCTTTGGAAGCCATGGATACTTCCAGCAAGTCTTCTGGTGTTGAATGTAGCCACTCGTGCACTTCCCACTTCAACTCTCTGTTTGACTTGGAGGACTTCCCCCCCCCCAGCCTCTTTTTAGTGGTTCAAAGGTGTAAAACACGGGGGGCAAGATCTGATGAATAAGGCAGATGGGGAAGACAGATCCTGGATGGTTCCAGCAGTGGAACAGGCAGTATTTGGGTGAGCATTGCCATAGTGCAATAAAACACGTGCACTCTGTAAGCCCATGGTGTTTTGGCTTGATTATAGAGCGGAGGTAGTTCCTGATAAGATCTGCACAGGTAGAACCAGTGACTGTTTCCCCCCTTGGAATGTAGTGCTCTAAAATGACCCTCTGTTACCCCATAAGAAAGTCAGCATAACTTTTCCTGCTAATGGTTGTGTGTGGAATTTTATGACTTTGGTAAGGAGCTATGGTGCCATTCCTTGCTTGCTTTCTTGGCTTTTCGTTTGGTGGTTTCATCTCCGGTGACAATTCTTCCTAGGAAGCCATCATCTTCAGCTTCAAAGTACCAAAAAAAGTTCCTCATGTGCATCAACACGTCAAGCTTTCAGCTCTGCGGTCAGCTGGCATGGCACCCACCTTACAGAAACTTTGTGGAACTGCAGAACAACATGAACAATATGGTGTGTTGATCCACGACTCATACCCAAACAAGAGGCCCCTTCATTCACTGCTACACACTGATTTTCCCTCACCATGGCTTCCACTCCTGCAAGGGCCCTCTGGCATCACTACCCTGTCACAGAGCTTGAAATGTCCTATTCCATTTGTACACTTGCAGCAGTGACAGGCATGCATCACCATACTGCATTTTCATTCTTCAATGAATTTTAATGGGCTCAATCCCTTTGCTGCACAAAAAATAAAAATAATAATGAAAACTAAGAGAATGGTACTCTTCTCTGGTGCATGTTGTAAGTGATGCTGCTATTTTTATACTATTGCTGTGCCCTCATGTAGTATCCCAGCTTCGTGTCAGCACCTGTCAGCCAATCTTCAAACCATGCCTATAAGAGTTACCAACTTCAAGGACAATCGACTTCTGTTTCTAAATTTTATGCTTTCAATTTTTTTATTTGACTCCCCCTCTCATAATATACAAGTATTACAAGCATACAAAATGAGTGTAACAACTTCGAACAAGTATTTACAAGATAAAAAGACAATATGAATACTTCATATGCACAATTTCATTTATGTGCACCTACCCGTTGCTTGGCAATTTCAGGGCAAATCTCATGTTCCACTGATTCTTCTATTCATCCACTGCATCTCAGATGAAGTCCCACATTAACAAAATAATAAAATAAAAATAAATGATTCAAGATGGTGGTCACTGAAAGAATCTGAGATGCAGATTACAACCTATCTTCCTTTTATCCACTCACTGTAATTCAGTGTATCTCAACTACAAAGTATACCAGTACCCATTTTTAACAGCTTGGCTGAATGAAGGGAGAGAACCATAAGAAAAGATTGCACTATTTCAGCCAAAGAAGCCATGCCACTATCAGTTCTGCTATTTCAACCTTTTGCATGGACTTAGAAATCCATGCTGACAGCAGCATCACTGCCAGAGAAACATTCTCCAGTTCCGTATCTTATTAAGTTAATGAGACAATCAAACAACCCCCCCCCCCCACACACACACACAGCATGGAATTAAACAATGAAAAAATGAAATTTTCAAGCGAAATGGACAGAAATTCACACCAATATGTCATGTGGAAAGGGCTCATGAATTTTTTTTTTTCAGCGCTAAATATAGTTACTTCCTGAAGCTACAATTTGTGATCACATTTACAATGAGTGAAATGATAAATCAACATTTAAACAAGAATGACAACAGTTATAAATAAATGGTTAACAATTATTTACACTCTTAATATAAGTTTATATGCTGTTTATAATACAGCAGTAACCAAACAACAAAATATACACATCAAAATGCACAGCACCTGATGTAAATAACAGCAACAGTTCTTTACTCTGATGTAACAACTGATGATTACACAATGGCTGGATTAATGGAAAATATTAGTAATAGGAAGAAAAACTATTTAATTTCACAAGAAGTTATCATTTTCAACTATACTGATGTGTGACCTCCATGTTCACCCAACCCTGCGATAATTATATTCAGAAGAACAAAAACCTGCACTGTAAATCACATGATGTGGTGTTGCATTTATACATTTCCTGTTCACACAGTTGTTGCTCTGTTTTACAAAAGTCCAGATCTCAAAGTAAGTTGGGGTTTGTTTTGTGAAACAGAAAGATAGCATTGCTTCTGCATTATAGAGGCAAAACAAATTACTTTAAACTCCACAACCAAACTAAAAAGAGATACACGAGCAAGATAAAGATACATTAACGACAATGACCCTAAGATGTTTTGCTTGTGTTAACTGAAAATGCCTGGAATTTAATTTTTTTTAAAAATTATAATTAAAAATATAATAAACAAGTAGAAAAATGACTGAAATGCCACTTGGAGAAATCAAATCTAAACTAAAAAAAAAAAACAAAAGTCAGAAAAGTACTTCACAGTAAACTTGAAAATAATTTATATATTCTAATTTAAAAAAAAAAAAATTTCCCATTACCTATGTGTACCCGAACCTTGAGTGCAGGTGCAGCTTAAAAAACACGAGACCGTGGCCACACAAGTTAAAACACCAATTTCCTGACATTTTAACAGACAACCAATAGATGATGCATGACTAACTTTGACAAAACGGCAACATTTTTATTACAGACATTGCATTTGCTGGGTCAATTCCAATGTCTTATTTTATGTAAATTCTACAACAATTATATGAATGGTTATATGAATTTTAACTTCACTTTTGTTAATAATTTTTAGTTTACACGGTGCATTTTTTTTTTGCCACTGTTTACTGCTGCATGATCTCTTTCAGTCTAGCATGATTCAGGAGCCAAAGTTGTCAGAAAATCAGCATCAAGTCTAATTTAGTTTGATTTATTTTTAAATATGGAATGAAAATTTACTCAAATGAGGCAACATGTATCATGTAACTCCGTTAAACAGTCCTTTGAGCATGTTACCAATTTCATTTTTGTTAGTGACATACAAATACGTGGCCTCTAATGAACATGAAATTTTCTCACTCTGTTAGGCAACTCCACAGCACTGACAGTCAGGGGCCACATTCCTCCTAAAATGCCTGCCTGTATACTTACCCCCGTCACAACTGCTAATTCTGGATCTATGTTAGTATTTGGCTTCTTGCCCATATAATTTGCCACTAGTTCAATGATTCGTGGAATTCGGGTGGACCCCCCTACCAAGACAATTTCATCCACTTCTTCTTTGGTCAGTTCAGTCTCTTCCAGCACCTTTTCAATCGGCAGCAGCACTTTGTCGAAAAGATCGGCATTCAGGTCCTCAAACTGCTGCCTCGTCACTGTTTCTTGGAAGAGTTTGTTACCCAAGGAATGAAGATGCATTGACACAACAACCTTGTCTTGGTATGTGAGATTCAGTTTGGTATCCTCAACCTTCTGTCTTAATGCTTGAATGTCTTCTTTGTCTTCGAGGCTCTGCTGGAACCGGGACTCAATGACAGTCATGAGGTGTTCCATTAGACGCTGATTGAAGTCTTGGCCTCCAAGGTGATTGTTGCCTACACAATATTAAAAGAAACATTTTAAAAAACACATCATTTTCTACATTAATACTGATTTTAAAAAACAACAAAAACTGCCGTAACTGTACATTCCTTTATGAACATTATGCTCACCGAACTAGCACTCGTCATGAACCTGTCACCGATTTCAATGGAATGGTGCTGTGAAATTTAACTCCATAGTGTTATATTTTCATTAAGCTTAAGTAATCAAATGTAGTTCAGCAAGCATTACTATATGAGGCTTGTCATTCACTCACAGGAGTGCCCATCTTTGCTGGTCTTTTAAAAAAGGAAAATAAACTAGTTCCATTTTTGTGCTCAAAAGTTTCAAATCCACAGAATCGGGAAACAGTATCTAGGCTGAACATTTGTCAATAACTGTTTGTTCTCTTAGATGAAATGAAGAGAAAAAAAAGAAAAGTAAACTAATGAGACCACTTGCCTGCCATAGCTTGAGTGAGAAACATCCCTCCTTGAACGTTGAGCAGAGAAACATCCAGAGTGCCTCCACCTAAGTCTATGACTAATACGTTGTTTAAGTTGGGTTTTTTATGCAGTCCATAAGCCATTGCTGCCGCTGTTGGTTCATTTATCACACGAAGAACATCAAGACCTGACCAAAGATATTTAAAAAGGCATATAAGATTTGATTTTTAAAGCTTTATTTAAATCCTATACAACACTCATGACACAAACACTTTCTGTCATCAAACACAGCTGGTCTGTTTTTTTGCTAGGAATGAAATGCATATCTTTAGCACTGATAACAATATACAAACTCCCAATAATGAGACAAGATGCAGTTATTTTACTTTTTTTTTTAAAGTTGGTTAAACTGTTCATGGTAGGTTAAGACTTAAGAAGTAACAGATATGCACATACATTGAAAGACTCAGCACAATAACTTCTCCTGCTAACTGGGAACAAAAATTACACGGAAAACATAGAACTTTTTTTTGGAAATGCTGAGGGCAAAGTATTGAGCTGGTTGTTGAGAATAAAACTGGAAAACAGGATAAGAAACACAGATTCTTTAGAATGTTCTAGAACAAATAGCATAAATCTTGATATTAAACACAAATATAATAATGCATCTAAAAAAAAACTGCATCCTTGATATGAAACAGAGCATTAGATGGAAACTAATAAATGGACTGGGCTCAGTAAGAAGAAACAGAACTATACAGCCTAGAAGGCACATTGAGGAACATCTTCCATTCAAAGGTTTAAAGTACAAGAATTACAAGATAAAGGCAGAATGTAATACCCCAAGATCAGGTTGGATAAACAGGTAAGCTTTTGCCTTCTGTGTCTCTGGGCATGACAGGAAGCAATAATGATGAATATTTGAGAAATTTTCCTCCTATATTCCTAATTCAACAGAATTCTAATGATAGGCAGAACATTTTCTCACCAGCCAAAGACCCTGCTTTCATGGAAAAATTTCTCTGCACTTCGTCAAACTCTGCTGGGACAGACATGACTGTCTTTGTGACCAGAGCGGACAGGTTGCTTTCTGCTGCCTTCTTCAGTTCCAGGATGATGTGGGCTCCTACCTCTTGTGGTGACACGACTCTCTCTGTTCCATTCACTCGAACAACAAAGCTGACCATCCCATACTGGTCAGCCATAAGCTGATAAAGGAAAAAATACAGACCATAAATTAGAATGTCTTTTCTTTGATTTGGACATCAAAGCTGACCATCCCATAATGGTTAGCCTTGAGGAGGCATGTGGGGAAAAAAAAGCAGAAAAAAAAAAAAAAACCAGCAGCAATCTACTTGAAACAACTAAAACATGACACTATATAATCTGTCTCCATGGTCAATAACTTGAAAAGCTAACAGCTATTTTTATCCAGATGGCAGAAAACATTTGACAAATCCATAAAAGTATGGGTGAATTCCACACACAGATAAGAAAACAAACATGGGGGGTACTAAACTGAAACTGAAGAGAGAAATAAAAAACACAAGAATCAGACAACTAAAATATTTCAGTCATTTTATGAACCATAATATAATAATGAAGACTAAATTCTAGGGGAAAAGTGAACGGAAAAAACAGCAAGTTAACTGCAACAATATGGGTGGAAGGATGACACAGAAAGGTGGACTGGATTCAACCCAGCCAAGCTCACTCAAACAAGGGAAAGAGCAAGTTGGAGGACTACTGCAGTCAGTCTTCTGAGGGATACAGCACAGGAGGATGATGACATGCCCACACTAAGCATCTCAGAAATGGATCCTTCTCACAATAAAAAAGCCAGAAATTAATGGATGTTGCAATGGTTAGAAAACAACTTCCTATTCGTAACTACCCAAGACCCTCTCTATTTTCTAACGGGCACTCAAAGTAATGGACTGCTGGGATCTGATCAACGGAGTTGGGATTAACGTATTCCTCATAATGGTAGATCTTGGTCAGAAGTCTGTTTCTTATGTTGACTCCAAGAACTAAAGAAAGCAACCAGAGGCTGGCTACCCTTCCAATAAAATACCTAAGCTACATTTTCATCACATCATCTGTTGTCAAAGGTCCTAAGTTGAAGGCAACAGTAGTCGATCAGCCTTTATCCTGGACCATCATCTCAACACAAAACATGTCTACATGTGAAGTATAGCAAACTGTGTACAGATAAAATGGATTTTTTGTCGTGTGTAATGTTTTCTATCTCTAGGTTCCAATAATAGCAACAATGATTTACACTGTATATGCTACAGAAAATATAAGACACAAAATGGATAAAGAGGGAAGTATGGATTATAAATTATTCACAGGCAAGACCTCTGCCTTCCAGTCTCTGTGTAAAAATCTCAGAAAACTAAACAAAAAAACCAGCATCACACTGTAGAAGTTATATGAGAAAACTATGTAAGATGTGGAAGGAATAGGAAGTAAGTCAGCAATCATAAAACATATCAGGCAGAGCTCAATCTTGTGTGGTCCTTTGTGTTTCCGATTAATTCAGGTGCTTTTTCTTTTTCTATATCACTAGGTCAGTCCACTGAGATATTTTCCCTTGAATTTTCCAGTCATTACTAGGTGTTATGTTGTTATCAAGCCAAAAATAATATCACACTGTATCAGCCATAGAAGATATAAAATGTGAAATGAACAAGAGGGAAACCTTCACTAATCACATACAGGTAAAACCTCAAGTTTTACAAATCTTTGTATAAACATCTTAATGTGCCACAAAAAATGGAAAAAGCCAGATGCAGAAAAAATGTTAATTAATGCAGGACAATAATGTCCAACAATCACATCGCAATCATTCAATCTTTTGGTGATAAATGTAAAATAAAGACTGCGGCGACATAAAAGCATACTAACAACTGTAAATGCTAAATATATTTCTGTGATTTTTTTTCTTACCTTAAATGGATATCGCTTCTGTGCCTCATGAAGCTCCTCTTTGCTAAACTCCTTACCAATGAAACGTTTTGCGTCGTACAATGTATTAAAAGGATTGTGCTCTGCCTGGGCCACAGCCCTGTAACCAACTAAAATTCCCGAGTCGCTGAAAATAAAACACAGCTGTAAAATATCTCGTGAACAAGCATATGTCTTCTTTAAAGATAAAACAACAGTAAAATGTATATGTAAACACAAACATCTTTCTTTGACAATGCAGCACGAAAGTAAAATATGCCTTCTATGGCAATAAAGCTCAACAGTATAATGTGTAAATGGTGGCCTGGTTAGCTGAATGGTTAAGCACTTGGTTTACTAGCACTTGGTTCAAGTCCCAGCCAAAAAGGCCCCGAGGTTCACTCATTCTCTAAAGAAATGGGTACCAGAGAAATCTGGGAAGGTAAATGCGGCCAGGCGTAATACTGACCACATCACACTTTCATGTGCAGTGGTCTTGGAAATAAGGGCCTAACACTGTAACCTCGAACGTGCCTTAATGACACAGAAATGTGAATTTTACCTTTACCTTTTATCTATATAAAATATATTTATATGTGTAAACAGAAACAAAATAGACAAGAAATTAGACTCTTTTGAAAACAAATGCCTAAGGAAAATACTCAGCATCAAGTGGAACAAACTCAAGAACAATGCAGAGATAACAGATGACTGAACAACAACCAGTCTCATGGGTGATCAGGAAAAGGAGATGACATATTTGTCACATGATGAGAAGAAACAGTCAGAGAATCCCAAAACAAGCTATAAAATGGAATACAACAGGCCAAAGAAAAGAGGCAGACCACATGAAACTCTGAAGAGGACATTGTTAAGAGAGGTCAAATTAATAGGCATAAAATCCCTTGATGAGGTTGAATGACTCGTCGATGACAGGAAAAATTGGCGAACTACCTTGCGAGCCCTATGTGACGTTTAATGGCACGGGAAGGATATAAGATATATAAACAGAAACATCTTTCTTTGACAGTTAAATATAACCAAAAAACTTTGTGGATGAAAAATTCGTTCTTCTGAAAATAAAGCACAAAATTATAATATCACATATGTAAACTGCAGCAAAATAAAACATGTATAAAAACCATTCACCAAAAGTTAAAACACAGTAGGAAATATCACTTATTAATGTTAGTAAAATACCACAAACACTTTTTTCCGAAGCGAAAACACAACCGTAAAACACTACAAGTGCCACCAGACAGATCAAAACTCAGACACAGTAGGTGCACAACTGTAAAATCACGCATGTGTAAAGAACTGTAAAACTGCAACTGTAAACAACTGTAAAATCACACCTATGTAAAGAACTGTAAAACAACACATGTAAACAACTGTAAAACTGCACCTGTGTAAACCACTGTAAAACAGCACAATGTGTAAACAGAACCCTACATGAGTTTATCAAGAATGTTAGGTTTGTATATGCCAGATTTATCTCTTTTTTTTTCTTTCTAAATACTGATAATTTGAAAGAATATTATGAAGACCTACAAGCCCCCAGAGTGGCCACTGGCTGGAGAAGACTAAGAACAGAGAGGAAAGGAGACGAATCTTGTTTGCACCAATGAGCTGTAACAACTTGGGAAAAATTGAATGAATGAATATTATGAAAGCAGAACTAACGCTATCAACATACTCACAGAAAAGCCACAACACTGGGTATGCACTTGTGGTCATCTTGGGTGACAAGTACGGAAACATTGCCACTCACAGCATGGTACATACCAACACAAGAGTATGTAGTCCCTAAAAGATTAGAATACAAATTAAGTTATCAATTACCAACATTTAACACTTGTAATTATTTCATATATGTTGATGGTGGTAGTGTATATCTCCCTGTCTGGCTACTGCTAGCTAAAAACTCTTGGCAAATGATACCATAGCAAAGAACTTGGCTGTGGCTGTCCTCTGCAGCTGTTCCATACTGGGGTAGAGACAGTTTGGAATTACATGTCTTGGTGTGTCTTGTAAGCAATTTATTTGTAGTCTGGGGCATATGAGTAGGAAAAGTATCACTGTTATATATGTTGATATAAGATATGAATCCCATGAGCAACTGAAACCAGAAGTTGTTGCTTTCTGTGCAGGAAACTCTAGTGCAGAGAGCAGAACAACAACACAACTCCCTAGATCACCAGAGGAAGTATCCCTCCCTTAAACAGATGTTTCAGCCCTATTAAACTCCTGACACTGTGTGAGTGTGTGGGAGGTCATGATTCCCATGGATCTATGAGTTATTTTCTTCATTTTTTTTTTCCTGTCCCAGAACTGAACCACATTCTTCCAAGTGGCACTGCACCTCAATACTTATTTTGCATGCTTCACAGCCAGCATGAAGCCTTTTCTGCTGTTTCTGAAAGGTTTGTCCTTTTGTGCCAGGTCACTTACATAGATCCCTCTCAGTGTGGAGTGTATGGACATGAGATAAGTTTATTATTTATTTATGAAATCATTTACTTGTGTCTTCATGATCATTATGCTCATTAACAAATGTTGAATGACTGTGACTGAGTGAATGCTGTATGATGAAGGGCAGAATGTTAGGTGGGGCTGCGTGCCCAATTCTTAACCCTTCGAAAATAAAGCATGTTCATTTGTTTGTTCGTTCTCACTTCCACTTCTACAGCTATCACTTTTGCCTTGACTCCTGCCATCAGCCTTAGTTGCTTCATCAGATCACTGTACTTCTCACTCTTGAATATATGCTGCTCCTCTATTTTTGTTTCATATGGAACCATAAGCTCAGTCATTATTAGTTCCTGTTTTGCTGCGAAGAGTATCTATAAATCTATATATTTGTGTATTAATTATATAGCTGTCAATTGCTATAGACAATAAAGTAAAAAGTTCAGCTAGAAGAGATAAAAGAGAATACATAGACAATATGGCGAAAGAAGCAGAGAAAGCAGAAAAATACAGGAGACAGGAAAACATACAAAAGAGGTTAATTGGTACTACTACATCCAAAGAAAGACCAATTTTTAGCAAAACTGGCACCCTATTAACATCAAGTAAAGACCAAAAGCAAAGATGGGCAAAACATTTCCAAGAAATACTTATCCACACCCTAAAGAATTTATAAACCTTGAAACCAACTTACCAGTCCCACAACTAAATGCCAACCTAGATGAAATTATATTGAATGAAACTGAAACAGCGGTGAATTTAACGGCTAACAACAAAGCTGCAGGTGAAAATGAAATAACAGCCAAGATGTTAAAAGCTATTAACAGTGACAGAAGATGAAATGAGTGAATGGTTCCAGATTGAAACAGGCAGGAAACAAGGATGTATACTATCTCCCATGCTTTTTGGAACTGCCATAGATTTCACAATGAAAAAATGCTGCATAGGTAAAATGGGCATTGATTGGGTAAATGGAACCCAACTCTAAGATCTTGATTTTGCAGATGACATAACTCTTATCAGTGACAATGTGAATTTGACGCAAGAAAAAATCAGATATCCTGTCTTCACTGGCTAGGAAAATAGGACTTGAAATTAACAAGGAAAAAAACAAAAATAATGAAACGCCCTTTTAATCAAGAAGGAAAAACATATTTAGAAGGAACAGCTGTTGAAGAAGTACACCAATTTGCATACCTCAGCAGCTACATAGACAAAGCCTGACATACCAGAAAGGAAGTTAGAATTGCAAAAGCAGCATTGACCTTCAAGAATCTTGAGAACGTATGAAATTCAAAAGTTATAAGCAAAAAAACCAAGTTAAGACTATTCAATTCAAATTTAATATCCACCCTCATTTATACATGTGAAGCTGGAAAACAACTCAAGAAATAGACTCTTTTGAAAACAAATACCTAAGGAAAATACTTGTATAAAGTGGAATGAATTCAAGAACATAGCAGAGGTAAGACAACAACAACCTGTATCATAGGTGATCAGAAAAAGAAGAGGGACATATATTGATCATGTGATGAGAAGAAACAGTCAGAGAATCCCAAAACAAGCTATCAAGTGGAACACAACAGGCCAAAGAAAAAGAGGCAGACTGCGTGAAACTCTAAGGAGGACACTGTTAAGAGAGCCAATTTAGTAGGCATAAAATCCCCTCATGAGGTTGAAAAGCTCACCAAAGACAGGAAGACTTGACGAACTACCATGCAAGCCCCTATGTGACATTTAACGGCATGGGAAAGATGTAAAAAGAAGTATATTGCTAGTTTATATAGATTATATATTACCTGAAACATGGAGAATATGTCATACGGCAACATATTATTATCACTATTGCCAGATGCAGATCGTATCTTTCCATAATTTTCATAAATTTATTGTTTGATCATATGTTTGATCATCTTTCTAAATATTCTTTTGCATCTGTTCTCTTTCTTATTACGAATTCAGGTCTTTTCTTATTATGTATGTTGTAAACATTACATGCACTTTTTAAAAGAAACTTATAAATGCAGACTGAAATCCCTTTTATATCATCTCAAGATATGAAGTGAAATGGCAGCAAGCACCAATGTGCAAAATTCCCTCTAGTCAAGAGAAGATGGAGATTAGAGAACCTGATAGTCGCTGGACAACTCTAGGAGGGGAAAAAATGCAGCTGGAGGTTAAGAGAAAAAAATAACTGGATGGGTTGACAAGATAACATGGAAAGAGAGGGCAACCAAAGTTATAAGAAACATCATGAAATGCATATGATGGGATGCATGATCATCTGCACCTTCAAGCATCTAATCAACTGATGAATCAACTATCATCCACATAAATCATCCTATGCTCAACAATTTGACTATTTGGTGAGACAAAAAAAAGCATCTTTAAAAACTCCACACCCTGCAACTGTGAAAGAAAGTCAAGATACAACAGTTGACATATGGTTAATATGTCAAAAGATGGCAGTCAGAAGCCAGTTTTTCTTCTCTCTGACATTTATGTAAACTGTCACATTTCTACTAAAGATATAAACTTGCTGTTTTTAAAACAAAAAAATCTTAAAAAAGAGTGAAAAGTGCACAAACCAAGATCTATTCCAACAACTTTTGGTTTTGGTGGGGGCAAGTACTTCTGAGCAAAATACCCTGCTAGCAACACAGCCAACACTGCAGTTCCTGAAGATGAAACAAGGTCAATAACCATCAATTTATCATATGCTTTTAGGCAAGCATTAAAGCAAACACTACAGGGAATAAGGAAATCTTTAAAAGATATGAAAAAAGAAAATCACAATTTTTCAGCTGTCAGTCTGCTGTTACCACTGTTTCAAGGCAATCATTCTGTTTAAAATAATTCAGAATAACAACATTATCCTAATAACCGTTAATCTTCTAGTCAACTGAAGTCAGAGCTTAACTAAAAGGGCCATGGCATGGTGTAATTTCACCCAGTGAAATTAGTTCACATTTCTTTCCTTCCAACTGTTCCGGACTCTTGAAGTTCATGCTACCAATTTTATGTTCCACTTCACATGAGAAAGTATTACAATTTTCTCACTGTTAATAATTCTCTCCAGACCTCTTGCCTAACTTCTTCAGTCTTTTTTGTTCGTATATGTATCTCTGGTATGTCTAGTCTAAAACTTGCAGTACAAGAAGAATGCTTCATTTATCACTGACAGAATCCTCAACTGCATAAACAAGCACACAGACAGTTAAGAAATCAAGATGTATAAACTAGGAAAAAGTAGTCACAGCTTTATTACTTAATGAGCACACCTTTGTGATGTTTCAGTGTGAGCCTTAATCATAAAAAAACATACAAGACAAAAGAAACAGAGAGAAAAGATAAAGTATAAATTCACATGAATGCTGTGTTAAAAAAAAATCAAATAAAAATGAATAGAGCACTTAGCTGTAAATTGTAAGAAGCTGTGGCTTGTCCGGCGCTGTGTGTCAGAAATGCGCATGGTGGAGTGTAGAGAGTATTTAAATGGAGACTTGGGATGTGTGATAGGTGGGTCGTAACTGAGGGTGGTGGGTGGGGAAACCGTGGAGGGCAGAGAGAGTGATACAATGGTAATCTAGCTGGGAGAAGGTGAAATATGTGATTATAGTTAGGGCAGAGGGCTTGTAATGTGATGTTGTGAGAAGGTTCTGAATTATATGTAACAAGTGAGAACAGAGTGGAACTTAGTGGGGAGAGATTGCGAAAGACACATTCTTCTCTGTGTCCATGATATATGAAGAACTCTTCTGTAGCATTTACATTCACAGGCATGTGTTTCTCAGCTGTTTTGTTAAGTGTCCAGGTCTCACAGGCATATATTGCAATGGGAAAAATGCATGCCTTTAAAAATCTTATTTTTGTAGTTCTGTCTGTTCCTCTCCACAGATTCTTTAGTCGTTTTACTTTCTGAAGAGCGATAGATGTCCTCCTTTTAATTTCCCTCATTGTATCTCCATTATTAGTTAGCAGTGATCCAAGATATTCAAAACTCTCCACTTCTTCCAGTTTTTCCTCATCGATACATGTATCAGCTGCCTTGTTTGTTTTGTCAGTTGTCATCAATTTACTTTTCTTCGCATTAAGATAGAGGTTTTGCTCTTCACTATTCTTATGGACTGACATAATTAGTTTTTCCATTCCTTTTTGTGCTGTGAACAGTAATACTGTGTCATCAGCATATCTAATCTCTGGTATTTCATAACCTCCAATTGTTATGGCATCATAATATTCTTTGTCTACATCTTCTCTAACATTTCTCATTATATTTTCAGTATACAAGTTAAATAAGTAAGGCGACATTTGCACCCCTGTCAGATCCCTTGTTTTATGTCAAACCAAGCTGTTGTTTTACCATTTATTCTTACTGCTGCTTGTTGATCTAGATACCGCAGTGATGTTAATTGTATCAATTATGTTGGACATCCCATTTTTTCCATTAATTCCCAAATTTTCTGGTGCTGTACACAATCAAATGCCTTTGAGTAGTCTATAAAGGCTAAATATAGATTCACATTAAACACTCTGCATTCCTCTATTATTAATCTTATATTGAATATATGATCTCTTGACAGTCTTCCTTGCCTGAAACCAGCTTTGATCATATTGACTTCTTCTTCTATTTTCTTTCGAAGTCTACCCATTATGATTTTTAACAGAATTTTACTGGCATGACTAATCAAGGCAACAGTTCTGTAGTCTGTGCATAATTTCAGGTTACCATTTTTGCCAGTGGTATGAATACGGTTCTTTTCCATTCTTTTGGCCAAATACCAGAATGCCATATCTTTTTACATAGTGCATGATAGATTGTTGCACATTCCTTTCTTCCTGCTTTAATTACTTCAGCTGTTATCTCATCACATCCTGGCGATTTACCATTTTTCAGATTCTTTACTGCCCATAAAACTTCTTCTATTGTCGGTTCGGGTTCTTTCTCCTCCAATAATAATTCACACTGTTGATTTCTGCTTTCACAGTCAGTTGTTTCATACATTCCTCTGCAATATTCCTTCCATCTTTCTAGAATTTCCTCTGTCTCTGTCAAAGTATTCCCCATCTTGTCACAAATTACATTTAGCTTAGGTGTGACATTTCTCGTCAATGTCTTCATTTCTTTAAACATTTCGCTGTCTCTTCCACACTTCCTACCCTAACTATACTCACATATTTCACCTTCTCCCAGCTAGATTACTGCTGTATCACTCTCTCTCCCCTCCACGGTTTCCCCACCCACCACCCTCAGTTACGACCCACCTATCACACATCCCAAGTCTCCATTTAAATACTCTCTACACTCCACCATGCGCATTTCTGACACACAGCGCCGGACAAGCCACAGCTTCTTACAATTTACAGCTAAGTGCTCTATTCATTTTTATTTGATTTTTTTTTAACACAGCATTCATGTGAATTTATACTTTATCTTTTCTCTCTGTTTCTTTTGTCTTGTATGTTTTTTTATGATTAAGGCTCACACTGAAACATCACAAAGGTGTGCTCATTAAGTAATAAAGCTGTGACTACTTTTTTTCCTAGTTTATACATTTTGTCATCACAGCTTTACTGCAGTGGATCCATGTATAGTTATATATTCATACATTAATTATTCAGTGTTACTAAGTTTAGAAATCAGTGCTATGAAATATCACAGCATTCATGTCTTGGAAATGACAAGATAAAAGGCAATAGCAAGAAAAAAAAAAAAAAAAAGCGAACATAAAAAGTAAATAGTTTTATATGAGGTTAAGGGAAAAAAAAAACAACTGTAATTCAGCTCTCGGAGTAAATATGATATATACTGAAGTAACAGTAGCATCAAACCCTTTTCACAAATCAACTTCAACAGCTTATTTTCATCTCCAATAGCAATGCTGTTAAAATGTATGACAAATGAAGTAACCAGGCTATGGAACTTGAGCATGAGTCATGAAGTTAGAAGCAGTTTTGGATGATCTGAGTAGTAACAGATTAACAATTAACCACCACCCAGGTCCCTAGACTCACATTTGTACAGCCCCCCCCCCCACCTCTAAACTTTGTACAGCCCCCCCTCTAAACTTTGTACAGGCCCCCCCCTCTAAACTGTGACCTATACCATTTATCTCCTGATGTTAAATTCATAAATCAATAATCTATATTTGCATTTATTTTCCATGATTTCAGGCCCCCTACCTTTCTGGGGCCCCTAGGCTCAGGTCTGTTCAGCCCAATGGGTAATCTGCCACTGGCTTGGAGTCTGTTAGAAATGTATCCGGTTTACGAAAGTGTTTGATAGCCTTATAGACAAGTCTCTCTGCTGGCCAAAGAAACCAAATTTGAAAGCAATTTTTCTGGACACAGACTGTAAAAGAGCACAATCTATAAGGAGCTGGAGTTAAGAACCTGACAGCAGAAAAAAACTCACCATCTATAAGGAGCTGGAGTTAAGAACCTGACAGCAGAAAAAACTCACCATCTATAAGGAGCTGGAGTTAAGAACCTGACAGCAGAAAAAAACTCACCATCTATAAGGAGCTGGAGTTAAGAACCTGACAGCAGAAAAAACTCACCATCTATAAGGAGCTGGAGTTAAGAACCTGACAACGGAAAAACTAAGGACTAAAGGTGACTCCACATCCTGGGAAAGAGAGTGGCAGAGACATTAAAAAGATATCATGTGTCAGTGGTCAAAGTGCATAGAAGTGAATTCTCAGATGAAAACACAACAAGCTGACACTCTGAAAGCAACAAACTGAACTAATAATGAGCAGAGAACTTCTGTGGACGGCATATCCTTAATGAACTGTAGGCAGATGCCTTTGATAATGGAAAACATCAATAAAACTGAAGACTGATGTGATGATCCGTGATTACCACCATTTGATCAAATCTAAACTTTTGATTGATAGTTTCCTGTCTTCTTTTACAGAACAACAAAATCGCTGTTTTATTTTACTTCATGTGAAACTGCAGTATCAAAAAGAGAATGGACCAGAAATACATTAAACGAAAATCTTGACTTCGTCACATCAAATAAACACCGCGACCTGTAACGTATTTGTTAAATCACATACATTTTATTTCTAAAACGAAAATTAAATCAGAGCTAACTGAATCTGCGCGCAACTTACCAAGAATAATGAATGTAGAACTCATAATTACAGCCTTAGTTTAGTATCACATGTGGTCCTCCGTGTTGACGTGGTCTTAATTTCTTCGGACAAGGGATGTCATTGAGATAAATGTAACAATTGGGGTTTAAAGTGATCGCCCTTGAAATACGCTCTCCTGGCGCGGAAGTTGTAGGAATGACACATGTATTACACTTTGTACAACGAGAGAATGGAGCAACCATTTCTGAGGTTCTGCGGCGTTATGAACTTCCATCCTTGACAACAACAACACTCAGCAGTAAAATACTAAGATAGATGAGACATGTCTAATTCTAAGTCCCATGCCGTGTGGCGTAGGCGATCATTTGTCTCCACAATTCCCTGTCTTTTGCGTTTATTATGAGATCCGCCGGCGACTCTCTTCCTAGCCACACTGACAGCCCATCCAGTAACTTCTCTCCCTATCTTCTTTATCTCTTATTCCCTCAATTTTTCCAGCTGCCACAGTCAGTGTGCTCCAATTTTCCTCTTCTCAGGAAATGTCCTATAAATCTCGCTTGTCTGCCTCTGATCTTTCCTATAATTTTCTTTTTAACTCCAGCCTCTCTTAAGATTTCTTCATTGGTTTTCTTGGCTGTCCATGATACCTTCAACATCCTTCTTATAAACCACATTTCCATAACCTCCGTTTCTCGCTGTACTCTCTTATTCATACTTCACACCCATAACACAGAACTGGCTCGATGTAACATTTATGTACTCGAAATCTTGTTTCTTTGATATGGATCTGTAGCACAAGATGTGTCTCATTTTTCTGGAATGCTGACTTGGTCTGAGCACTTTCATTGTGATATTTCTCATCAGTTGTTATAATTGTTCCTAAGTACTTGAATGTATCATCTTGTTTCAGATCTGTGCCATCGATGGTAATGGTACATTTTGATGGCATTCTTTTCTTTGAGATGACCATTACTTCAGTCTCCTTTTTGTTCAGGCTGAGACTTTTATTTTTACTTTCACGAACCACGATGTCCAGAAGAGCCTGTAGCCCCCCCCCCCCCTTTCACTTTCACCAAGAAGAACTGTGTCGTCTGCATATTGTTAGGGTTGTACCAGTCAATTGGCATTCCCGGCATGTTCTCTATATTTCTCATTATGTTTTCGCTGTACAAGGAGAAGAGGTCAGGAGATAGAACACATCCTTGTCTTACTCCCAATTTTATGTCTTGGAATGCTCCTATTTGATTCTCAATCATCATTGCTGCTGATTGCTGCCAGTATATTTTTTTGATGAGTTTCAGATCTATCTCATCTAAGCTGATGTCTTCCAACATTCTTAGAATCTCTGTGTGTCTCACTTTATCGAATGCTTTACAGTAGTCTATAAAGCATAAGTATAGGTACATCTTTACTTCTATTGATCTCTCCATCAATGTTCTCATTATATATATATATATATATATTGACGGTCATGCTTTAATTAGCGAGTGTTTCTCTGATGCCATCTATCCATCTCCTTCTGGGTTTTCCTCTTGATCTGTGTCCTGTAGTTCTTTGGTTGAAGGCTCTCGCGACTGTGAGTGTGTCATTCTCAATAAATGGCCGAACCGCTCGATTCTTTGCTTCTGTGTCGTAGATATGGTGTAGTTCCTACCACCTGCCTTATGGTCTCATTTCTTATCTTATCAAACCTGGTTGGCGTTTGCTGCTTTCCTAAGACATCGTTTTAATCTCTATTCCTGATTCTGTAACAAGAGAAAATCCACTGTCGGCTTGCTAGATCTGTCGCAGCTTCACCAGAGCCCATTTAGCCAGTAGTTTTCAAGGTGATTCGGATTGGCCTTCGTGGCTACTGTAACGGTCTCGTGGTGTAAAACCTCGCCATTCTTCGCTCAACCCAGCAATCTTTACATACTGTTACCCTCTCCCACGATGAAGGCGCGGGGCTGGACTTTGGAAATATATACTTGTATATACAAGGAAGAGTCCATCAGATAGATCAAAACTGAGACATGCTATCCTCGGAAATATAACTTATGCTATCCTCGGAAATATAACTTATGCTATCCTCGGAAATATAACTTATGCTATCCTCGGAAATATAACTTGTATATACATGGAAGAGTCCATGAGATAGATCAAAACTAAGATATGCTATCCTCGGAAATATAACTTGTATATACAAGGAAGAGTCCATCAGATAGATCAAAACTAAGACATGCTATCCTCCGAAATATATACTTGTATATACAAGGAAGAGTCAATCAGATAGATCAAAACTAAGACATGCTATCCTCACCACCGCACAGATGTAGCATCAGAACTGGCGAAGACATCACCATATGGAGAGCAAATTTTGAGTAGGGTCGCCACCTTCCTTGAAGACTGGAAGATAACGTAATCAGACGTCAAGAGAATATCTCCTAGTACAACTGCGGGTTGTTGCAGGTGTGGCCGATTATGCCAACCAATTATTGACAAAATAAAGCATGAGAGGCACTGCTCAACACAATGATGCTTACATCTTCACTACGCAGCTGTCATCAACCTTCTTCCATACTGACTTCTGAGGAGAAAAGGCATAGTATAATTCGTAGTGGCGGCCTGGTTAGCTGAGTGGTTAGGCGCTCGGTTTACTAAACCGGTGGTACTGGGTTCAGTCCCAGCAGTGGGATTTCACCCAGCCTCTAAAAGTGGGTGCCATAAAAATCTGGGAAGGTAAATACGGCCAGGTGTGATACTGACCACAACACACTTTCGTCAGCCGCGCAGAGCCGCGCCGAGCTGCACAGCGCGGGCTGCTGCTGTTGCGCAGGCCGACCGTTCTTTTGGCGAAAAGCGCTCTCGAGTTCCGTGCGTGAGGAGACAGGCTTTCGCTCCCTTCCCGGATGGCGAGAGTTAAGGTGTTTCGATGCAGAAGCAAGTGGTTTGTCCGTCGAGCGAAGCATGTAAACGGCTGGCCAGAGAGGTTCGTGCTAACGATGTAGTACGGTTTTGTCGACCGATGGTCTCGAAATTGGCCCATCTCTCGCAAAGAGTATCGGGTCTGCAGTACGTAATGTGCGTTTGTTGTGGGCGGCTGGGCTCTCTTCTCGTTCGCTAGAGCAGAGAGAGCCGCCGGCCGCCCCCGCCGGTTAAAGGAAGTGAAACGCCGCCGGGGTCGAAAGGGATCTGCTCTGAGCAGAGTGCTGTCTCTCTTGCCCCGCGTCGGTCTGTCGGTAGATATCCGACTAAGGTTCGGTGAAGAAAGCTATCTGGTTGATCCTGCCAGTAGTCATATGCTTGTCTCAAAGATTAAACCATGCATGTCTAAGTTCATATTGTCTCACGGTGAAACCGCGAATGGCTCATTAAATCATTCGAGGTTCCTTAGATGACACGATCCTACTTGGATAACTGTGGCAACTCTAGAGCTAATACATGCTTACCAAGCTCCGACCCTCGTGAAAAGAGCGCTTTTATTAGTTCAAAACCAATCGTCGTTGCCCTTCGCGGGGCGCGGCGTCCCAACTGGTGACTCTGGATAACTTTGTGCTGATCGCAGGGCCTTCTGTGCCGGCGACGCATCTTTCAAATGTTTGCCCTATCAAATGTCGATGTTACGTGACATGCCTACCATGTTTGTAACGGGTAACGGGGAATCAGGGTTCGATTCCGGAGAGGGAGCATGAGAAACGGCTACCATATCCAAGGAAGGCAGCAGGCGCGCAACTTACCCACTCCCGGCACGAGGAGGTAGTGAGGCCCCGTAATTGGAATGAGTACACTTTAAACCCTTTAACGAGGATCTATTGGAGGGCAAGTCTGGTGCCAGCAGCCGCGGCAATTCCAGTTCCAATAGCGTATATTAAAGTTGTTGCAGTTAACCGCTGTTGGCGAGATTCTTCAGCTGCCGTGCGTGGAGCGGTGCTCCTCCCGGCCAATGAAGAAAGGTGCAAATGTGGTTGCCGCGCAGCACCACTGCGGAAAAGGTGGTAGAAAGGATAAAGCGAAGCAAACAGTCAAATCATGGCACCTCTGGTCTGGAGGTTGGCCACGTCCTGAGTGGAGTCATATCGGGTGAAAAGAATAAACCGGCTTGTCCCAGAGTTTAAGACACTGCTGGCGAGACTCTTCGAATGCCGACGCGTGGAGTGAAGCTCCTCCCGGTCAAGGAAGAAAATGCGGAAAAGAAATAAAGGTTGCTGTGCGGCGCCGACGTGAAAAGGTGAAGGAAAGGATAAAGTGAAGTTTAATCGGTATGTCCAGTAGTATCGCTGCGAGAGCTACACATACCACGGCGCCTCTGCTCTAGAGGCCGGCCACGTCCGAAGTACACTGGTGAATTATGCCTAAACCGGCTCACACCAGGGGTGAATTTTGAAGGCTACGCATGTTACAGTACCTCAGCTCTAGAGGTCGGTCACGTCCCAAACACGCCCATACTGGGTTAATATGCCTAAACCGGCTCAACCCAGGGGTGGAAGTCACTAGTGGCGAGGATTCGTCCTTCTGGACAAAAGCTCCATCCTGGTCACAACTAGGAAGGGTAGCGGCCACGACCACAAAATGCTGAAGTCGGAGACATTGGACCAGGGCAGTCTAGATAGGCAACCACCTCTCACCCGACGGGAATGTATGCGTATCCTAATCACGCTGAGGTTTTCCGGTGAGAAAGTCCAACTCTGGACTGGATGGGCAACCACCTCTCACCCAGCGGTGATACACTGGTATCTCAAAACACGTCGAGGTTTTCCAGTGAGAAGGTCCAACTCTGGCCTGGGTGGGCTACTGCCTCTCACCCAGCGGGGATGCACTGATATCCTAAACACGTCGAGGTCTTCCGGTGAGAAAGTCCAACTCTAGACTAAACTGGTGCAACGAAAACCACGGTGTCACGCAATCCGCTTCAGAGACCCACCAAGAATACAGGCTAAAGCCCTGCGATACTCTGAAACTCTTGTGGTCCTCTCGGGGATCTCGTATGGTCCCTTTCGGGGAGACCACGGGACCTAACGAGGACCACATGCATAAATTCAGTAGGATCACAGTGCGGTTTTGGTGGTAGAAGCGAACGAAGAAGAAGAAGACATCACACTTTCATGTGCCGGAGGTAATTGAAAATAAGGGCCTGGCACCGTATTCCCCAGCATGCCTTAATGGCATGGACACGGGAATTCCCCCCCCCCCTCTCTTTTTTTTACCTATAATTCGTAATAGAAATATTCAGAAATGTAAATAATCGGCCAAGTACAATATTTGATTTTCCGTACCGCCGAATAGGAATTAGAATACGATTACTAAGTAGTTCACGGAAATAAAATAAGCGATTCACTGATGCAAATATAAAAGTGATATCATAATTATTATTAAAATGACTACAATTTATATAATTTCGCCTGCCAGTCAGAAGATCCATAGTTCGATTCCACACTAGGGCAAATTACTGGGATCAACCCAGCCTTAAGAAACTGGTACTTGGGGTTTCTCTGGCAAAATAAAGGAAACAAGGTCAGCTGCTGGCATTCCTACGTCATACTGCCATAGTGATCTAAAAATATGATGACATCAGTACTTCACACCTCTTACCATGGTGATCTAAAAATGTGATGACATCAGTACTTCACACCTCTTACCATGGTGATCTAAAAATATGATGACATCAGTACTTTACACCTCTTACCATGGTGATCTAAAAATGTGATGACATCAGTACTTCACACCTCTTACCATAGTGATCTAAAAATGTGATGACAGCAGTACTTCACACCTCTGGCCATAGTGATCTAAAAATGTGAAGACATCGGTACTTCACACTTCTTACCATAGTGATCTAAAAATGTGAAAACATCGGTACTTCACAGCTGTAGTCATAGTAATCTAAAAATGTGAAGACATCGGTACTTCACACCTCTTACCATAGTGATCTAAAAATGTGAAAACATCGGTACTTCACAGCTCTGGTCATAGTGATCTAAAAATGTGAAGGTATCGGTACTTCATACTTCTGCGGCATGCATATGCCAAGAGACATATTTTTTACAACAACGACCACAGATAGGGTGGAGCATTGTGCGATAGAATTTTATGAATTAACATAGCCTTGCTGAAAGAAATCTCTTCCTGAGGGGTAGAATATCAATATGTTTGTCCTTATTTGTATTACGTGCTGCATGTTTGTCTTATATAAACTTTACTGCTTGTTTTAGAAGTGAGTAAAGTCTTTTCATGTTTGACATGAAACAATCATCCCAGACTGTGACGAACAATAGTCCAAGTGTGTTTGTATCTATGATATGTAGTATATTTTTCTGGTGTCTAAGTCAAGAAAATGTTTAATTTTAGTAGAAAGAGAGAGAGAGAGAGAGAGAGAGAGAGAGAGAGAGAGGTGATAATTTAAAGAGAAATATTTGTTTCAGTACTTGGAGTGTTATTCGAAATTTGTTTTGAATACAAATACTCGAATGACACTATATCATGCCATATCATATCATATCATATCACATCATATCATATCATATCATATATCATATCATATTACATACCATTACATTATACTATATTTTTTAGAGTACACAACTCAATCAGAAATGTTGGCATGTAGGAAATGTCCACATATTTACTTAGGCGCCATTTTTGTGTGGTGTGAATTAATCATTTTGTCGAGGCTCAATAGACTGCACATAAAATTGCTACAGATGCTAAAATCGAGCGTTCAGTGTGCAGTAAAATGTATACAGTTAGACTATGGAAAGGCACATAATTACTGAATAATTGCTCAGATTTATCGATCATTTGTTTAAGCCATTAACAAGCAGTCTGTTTGAGAATGACTCAAACCTTGCAACTTTTAAAGAGCTCTGTGCATCGAAATACGTCGTAAAGGAACACAGCACATACAAGAATTATTCATAATTCCACATTGGGAAGATCAAATAAGATAGGGAAAAAGTCGTACACCAAGACATAGCTAACAATGTTTAGACGTAACAAGCAAAGGATTTTTAAAACACTTTTTTTTTTTACAAATCCCTGTATTCATGGATATCTGGATGTCAGTTCGTGGATACTCATGAACGTCGCAAAATCCTGAATGAAACTGCGAATTCCGCTTTCCTCGAACAATCAGCCTCACCCACCCCCATGTGACCATTATCATGCCTGACCGCTCACCCACCCCCATGTGACCATTATCATGCCTGACCGCTCACCCACCCCAATGTGACCATTAGCATGCCTGACCGCCTCACCCACCCCCAATTCCAAGGTGAGCCAGATACTCACTTATATACATATATTTTTTCCGGCTGACTGTGGCGTCTCAGACGCCTGGGTCAACAAGTGAAGTGGGGCCCGGTAGTTTTTTAAAAGATAATTTGTTTACAGTATCAAACCGCAGTACTGGTTAAGTACAATTTGTTTACAGTTTCCAGCCTCAGTATTTGTTAAATATAATTTGTGTGCATATTCCAGCCTCAGTATTTCTGAAATATAACTATTTTGCAGACTGGCTTAAGTACTTCATACATATAACTTTTTAAGACTTTTGGATATCGTATAATCAGTGATGGATTAGTCATTAGGCTGAACAGGCTTAAGGCTAGGGGGTCCAGAAGGCACGGGGGCTGGGCATCAAGGGAAAAAAAATCTCAGATACAGATTATTGTTTCATGTGACAATAATGTATGATTGTTACACTAGCAGGCTATGTTTTCTTTTGGATGATGTATCGTTTGAGTTTAGTCTGTGTAATACAAAATGATATAGCAATAGTAAAGATAAAAAAATGGAAGAGAAGCAGACGAAACATCAAAGGGCGGACGGTACAGGCCGTAGGATGTAGAGGAAAGGGCTTATTGAGTTTAGCCTATGGTCTAGGTAGTGGTTATTTCTTACTCGTTCCAGTCTCAGTATTTCTTCTATTTAACTTGTTCAGACCTTTTGTAGTCTTAATGCCAGAAGAGCAAGCACATCATCAAGTACCGTGCGTTGGGTATTATGCTTCTTCAGAGCACCCGATCTTTCAAGCAATCCATTACTTCAGTTGCTGATCTCCTCTCACACCATCTCCTCAAACTCATTCACTCATTTGCTTGTCCCTTGCGGAACTTTGCCTCCCAAACAGCACTCCTGTAGGCCTATCGGTTGTGAGCAAGACGGCCTGCCGCTGCTCCATCCATTTGCAGATCGTCAACGATGTCTTGCAGCCATCTTCGGTTTCGGTTTCGTCTTCTTCTTTTTCTTTTTCCCCATTATGTATCTTTCCAATACGGTCTTCTCTAAATTATCATGACGTTTAATGTGTCAAAAATATTTAAGTTTCCTCTCTTTAATCCTCTTTACTAGCCAGCCTTCTTCAGTATTAAGCTCTTGTAGTATAGATTCTCCTCAGACTGTCCAATATTATTTCTCTCGATTTCCTCCCGGCTCTTCTTCCCTCTATTTTTCCTGCTGTTACAACATTTTCAATTCCCCCCCCCCCTTCCACTTTCTCATTGCATGTGCTATGAAAGTACGTTCTCTCTCTCGTATTTTCTTTTTTGACAATATTTTTTTTTTCTCCTCTCCAGGTCTTCTCATACATTCTTCATTAGTTATTTTTGCTGTCCAGGGAACTCTCAACATTCTTCTAATAAACCACATTTTTACTGCTTCCAATGACTTTTCTGCAGACCTACCTACTGTTCATGATTCACTTCCATATAATAAGATAGTTTCAACGTAGCATTTATGACTCGTTTTCTAACAACCGATAAAACAAGGGGTGCGACAAGGATGTGTACTATCTCCAGACCTTTTTTCTCTGTACAGCGAGAATATTCTAAGAACGATCATCACAGAACCAGGCATAAAAATTGGAGGATACAATATTAACAACCTTCGGTATGCTGACGACACAGTACTGATAGCTGAGAACCAACAACACCTGCAAAATCTCTTGGATAAAGTCGCCAAATAAAGTGAACAGAAAGGCCTTACTTTGAACATAAAAAAGACAGAGACTTTGGTTATATCTAAGAAACAGAATCCACCAGCATGCAGTATAAAATTAAATGGAACTATTCTAAAGCAGGTGCAGAAATTCAAATACCTTGGAGCAGTAATAACTTCAGATGAGAAATGCATAACAGAAATTAGGAACAGAATAGGCCAAGCAAAGACTGCATTTCAGAGAATGAGAAATATATTATCCAACACATCCTTATCAATGAATGTTAGAAAACGAGTCCTAAAATCCTATATTGAACCTATCTTGTTATATGGAAGTGAATCATGGACAATAGGCAAGTCTGCACAAAAATCATTGGAAGCAACAGAAATGTGGTTTATTAGAAGAATATTGTGAATCCCCTGGACAGCAAAAATAACTAATGAAGAATGTATGAGAAGAGCTGGAGAGACAAAAACCTTGTGAAAAAGATAAAAGAGAGACAATGTACTTTCATAGGACATGTAATGAGAAGAGGGGCATAGAAAATATTATAACAACAGGAAAAATAGAAGGAAGAAAATCAAGAGGAAGACCAAGAGAAATGATACTGGACAGTCTGAAGGGATGGTGTAAGAGGAGCTCACCAACTGAGCTGATGGCCTGCATGAAGGATCGTGTACTCTGGAGAAGCATAATAGCCAACACCAGTCGGCACGGCACCTGATGATGATGATTTCTAACATTCATTGCCAAGGATGTGTTGCATAATATGTTTCTCATTCTCTGAAATGCAGTCTGTGCTTGGCCTATTCTGTTCCTAATTTCTGTTCTACATTTCCCATCTGAAGTTATTACCTCTCCAAGGTATTTGAATATATATATATATATTCTCGTATATATATTCCTATCTGTCCCAAGAGTATCTATCTACACTCTATTTGTAGTATACTTTCACATGTATCATCTTATTATCTTTTATTCCTCTCAATTCTTTCAGGTTATACAATCGACTGTTCACATTATATTCAATTTTCTCCATAAGCTATGTGGCAGGGTGGTTGGTCATAAATCCTTATGAGCCGTGCAAAAGAATAAAATTACTAATTTTATGTATCGATGTCCTGATTTCGCTCTGTGCTATGGTAACGCTGAAGACAAACTATGACAGAGCCAAGTGAGTTTGTTTTCTCGATTTCTTTGGGTTTTAATATTTTTTCCCCTATGACTACTTTAAATCATACACTGTCATTTAACTTTTCGACTCACACAGATTTTTTTAGACTAATCTTCCACGCGGGTTGAATAATTTTGCGCACGAGTTGTAAAACCTTATAGGGTACATTGATTGCGCCCTTCTTATTTCCTATATTAGTGAAAATGTGTTATTTCATCTATACGAACTTGTGAACTATTTTTTCCCTAGTATTAGAAGTACCCCTTAAATTCTCAATCCAATATTTTAGTAGATGAGTTTCAATCCTTGATTTAAAGTACTGTGTTCATTACGAGCTTCGCTGGCCTGCATTCAGTAAATATGAATGAAAATAAATAGGATTAGGAATTGTAAATATCGCAGTCATAAAATTTGTTCATAGCTTTTATCCTCGCATGAGCCACGTGGTACAAATAACGTATAATTCACTCCAGTTTTTAAATGATAAACGAAACGTGATGACAAAATCGACTGCTAAAAGTGCGAAAGGCTTGAGACTGGGAAAGTACGTGGATTATTGAAACTGACGTGAACTAACTCTGCTTAAAAAAAAATCTCGCCTAATGTTACGTTATCAGTAAATTGATAAGCAATGCAAGTGCTATTCTCCATCCAAAAACATTACATATGTAATACTTACATATAGCTGTTACCCTCGCATCAGCCACGTGGTATTGATAACGTATAATTCACTCCAGTTTTGAAATAAGAAGCAAAAAGTGATGACAAAACCGACTGCTAAAAGTACGAAAGGTTTGAGAATGGGAAAGTATGTGGATTATTGAAAATAATGTGAGCTAACTCTTTGTTTTATAAAGAAAATTTCGCCTAATGTTACGTCATCAATAAATTGATAAGCAAGGCAAGTACTAACCTCCAGCCAAAGACATTACAAATATAGGCCCGACGCTGTTATTAGGTCAGCTTAACGCAGTTATATAGCGAGCATATCTTAGAAGGGTATGTTGCTGACCTTTTTTGGGG
The DNA here is from genome assembly GCA_009760885.1 of Achatina immaculata. Taxonomy (NCBI): domain Eukaryota; kingdom Metazoa; phylum Mollusca; class Gastropoda; order Stylommatophora; family Achatinidae; genus Lissachatina; species Lissachatina immaculata. The sequence continues at coordinate 24,975,631 of CM019691.1, read as the reverse complement.
GGCACCATGCAGTACATCCTTTTAAATATAAAAATAAACACCGACACACAATTGTTTTGTTGCATAGTTTGAAGTTTTAAATTTTGAACTGCCAGGAAAGTTTAAGGATATGCGGTCCTCATTTTCCTGGGCTAAAGCATACGACTATGTTTATATAAAAATTTATGCGTCCTAAAGGGAAATAACTTTTTAAAAAAGTTTGACGAAAACAGAAACGAAATTAAAACTAAGTAAAGTTATTATACCTCTATCTTAACGTGAAGAAAACTAAACTGATGACACCAGACAACACAAATAAGCCAGCTGAAATATGTATCAATGAGGAAAAATTTTAAGAGGTGGAGAGTTTTGAATATCTTGGATCATTACTAACTAATAATAGAGATACAATGAGGGAAATTAAAAGGGGGGCATCTATCGCTCTTCAGAAAGTAAAAGAACTAAAGAATCTGTAGAGAGGAGCAGACAGAACTACAAAAATAAGATTTTTAAGGGCATGAATCTTTCCCATCACAATATATGCATGTGAGACCTGGACACTTAACAAAACAGCTGAGAAACACATAAATGCCTTTGAATAAATGTTACAGAAGAGTTCTTCATATATCATGGACACAGAAAAGAACAAACATATCCATTCTATAAGAACTTAATATCGAAGAAGGCTAGCTCGTAAAGAGGATTAAACAGAAAACCTAAATATTTTGAACACATTAAACGTCATGATACTTTAGAGAAGACGGTCTTGGAACAGTATATAATGGGAAAAAGAAAAAAAAGAGAAAGACCAAGGCGAAGATGGCTGCAAGACATCGTTAATAATCTACAAATGGATGCATCAGCAGCGGGGCATCTTGCTTACAACCGAGAGGCCTACAGGAGAGCTGTTAGGGAGGCAAAGTTCCACAAAAGACATGCAAGTGACTGACTGGCGGAAAGTTACTATTCTTTTTATTTACAGTATGGCTGTAACAATAAGAATATATAATACACTGAGATTTTTAAAAAGTGAGTCGGTAATTTGATATTTTCGTCTTTGCTTAAGAAAGATAATGAAGATTGTTGTATTAATTAGTCTTGCCTTTAAATATAAATTTCACTGAATAAAATGGTAGCTTTTTTTTAATGCTAACATAATTTATGAAATTAAATTTTTAAAAACAACTTAGCATGCTGCTTAATGTATATTTACTTCCAAAACATAAATATTTCTTTGATCATTTCTTTTAGTAGATTTCTATATTATATATTATTTCAATTTGACCTCTGTTTTTGATAAATATTTCAGCATGTTCTCGCTGGTATCTGTGTTAGTCTTTTGTTCCGGACTGAGTAAAAACATGGCCGCTGTCAGGTAATACAAGCGTCGGGAAGACGAAACTTTTTGTCTATTTGTAAGTGTTTTTACTGGAGCAAAAATGACTCGGCTAAAGTGACGACGACAAAGTTGTCTGTTCGGAAGATTCAGCGCCAGCTAGAACTTGGTCCCAGTCCTTCGTAGTTCGCATTATAAAAAAAAAATGAGGCCATTTTGTCAGCTTATATAACAATGTAAGTTTGGCTTTGATCTTCGTGGTGATGAAGTGCCGAGATGCTAGGGCCTGGAACAAACGTTAGTGCCGCGTGTGGTGTAGTGATTACTGTACTCACTTGTCGAGTAGAAGGTCTCCAATTCGATTTCGTTAACACGGGAGTAATTTTTTTTCTGACCGGGTGGCACCGGGGTTCACCCAGCTTAGAAAGTAGGGACCTGGGGCTTCCCTAAGAAAACAAAGGCAGTGAGGAAAGGCTCTGGCATCTCTACCTGGGGCTTCCCTAAGAAAACAAAGGCAGCTAGGACAGTCGCTGGCATCCCTACCTGGGGCTTCCCTAAGAAAACAAAGGCAGCTAGGACAGGCGCTGGCATCCCTACCTGGGGCTTCCTTAAGAAAACAAAGGCAACGAGGATAGGCGCTGGCATTCGTACCTGGGGCTTCCCTAAGAAAACAAAGGCAGCGAGGACAGGCGCTGGCATCCCTACCTGGGGCTTCCCTAAGAAAACAAAGGCAGCGAGGACAGGCGCTGGCAAGCCTGCCTCAGACGCTGTAGTGGCCCAAAACTGTGAAGGGTCTAACACTTCACATCCCCTACGGCATGCACATACTACGGTACATTGTCCAGCTAGTCACAATAATCCACAACGCGGCACCCGTGCTTGGACACGATGACGATTGCATTAGAGCAAAAGTCTGTAGCCCCAGTGAGATTTTAAAAAGAACACGAATCTCCCAGTTACGTAATGTATAAAGATGTCCACATCTTATCAAGATTTCTGAATGCAGCCAATGGCTTTGGTGCCATCTGACGTATAAAAAGCGACACAACAGCGTATACACACATACAGACACGCATATTGAATTGATCCAGTATTTAGAACAGAATGATGACTAGCAAGGGAGATAATCACTTTAGAAGTCGTGGACCGCACTCATTTCCATACAAAATTTTAAATAAATTAATACATTGTAATAAATTAATACATTTCGGACATATTTTCTCTGTGTAAATATTTTAGTCACCTTAACGATCAAATAATGCATTTCACTTTTTCGAGGCAATAATGATAATTGTATGCAAAAAAATCACGTTATTAAACAGATTTTAAGGTTGGTATGTTGTTTTGTCATTGTAACATTTTTCTTACACTTTTAAAAATGTTCATGTTCTTTGTTCAACAGTTTATAGTTCTTCTCTTGATTTTTAAAAAAAATTCTCCTAAATATTTAACAAGGACTGTCGCGAGACACCTTCTCTCGTTACTATGGATGAGGATAGCAATTTTAGACAAAAGCCTACAGCTCTTAATTAGGGTTGACAAGAAGGTAAGAAACAGGGTTGGCAAGAAGGTAAAGAAACAGATACAAATCCAGACACACATTCAGTGAATATCACGCCAGAGTTGGATGGGGAGTAGGCTGTACCGGCGTAGCTGAAATCCAGAAGAAGGAGACATAAAAACAGTCTTTCCAGCTCACAACGTCACTATAAGAACTGCCTAGAACATTGTTTTGTTAGTCAGTCTAAAAGCGTGGAGAAGCCCATCACTAGAGCCATGCTTTGCTAGTGAACCGGAAGATATGGAGAAGCTCATCACTAGAGCCATGCTTTGTTTGTTAGCCCGAAGTTATGGATAAGCTCATCACTAGAGCCATGCTTTGTTAGTGAACCGGAAGATATGGAGAAGCTCATCACTAGAGCCATGCTTTATTTGTCAACCGGAAGGTACGGAGAAGCTCATCACTAGAGCCATGTTTTGTTTGTTAGCCTGAAGGTACGGAGAAGCTCATCACTAGAGCCATGCTTTGTTAGTCAACCTGAAGGTACGGAGAAGCTCATCACTAGAGCCATGTTTTGTTTGTCAACTGGAAGGTACGGAGAAGCTCATCACTAGAGCCATGTTTTGTTTGTTAGCCTGAGTTATGGATAAGCTCATCACTAGAGCCATGCTTTGTTAGTCAACCTGAAGGTACGGAGAAGCTCATCACTAGAGCCATGTTTTGTTTGTTAGCCTGAAGTTATGGATAAGCTCATCACTAGAGCCATGCTTTGTTAGTCAACCTGAAGGTACGGAGAAGCTCATCACTAGAGCCATGTTTTGTTTGTTAGCCTGAAGTTATGGATAAGCTCATCACTAGAGCCATGCTTTGTTAGTCAACCTGAAGGTACGGAGAAGCTCATCACTAGAGCCATGTTTTGTTTGTCAACTGGAAGGTACGGAGAAGCTCATCACTAGAGCCATGTTTTGTTTGTTAGCCTGAAGTTATGGATAAGCTCATCACTAGAGCCATGCTTTGTTAGTCAACCTGAAGGTACGGAGAAGCTCATCACTAGAGCCATGTTTTGTTTGTCAACTGGAAGGTACGGAGAAGCTCATCACTAGAGCCATGTTTTGTTTGTTAGCCTGAAGTTATGGATAAGCTCATCACTAGAGCCATGCTTTGTTAGTCAACCTGAAGGTACGGAGAAGCTCATCACTAGAGCCATGTTTTGTTAGTTAGCCTGAAGTTATGGATAAGCTCATCACTAGAGCCATGTTTTGTTTGTTAGCCTGAAGTTATGGATAAGCTCATCACTAGAGCCATGCTTTGTTAGTCAACCGGAAAGTACGGAGAAGCTCATCACTAGAGCCATGTTTTGTTTGTTAGCCTGAAGTTATGGATAAGCTCATCACTAGAGCCATGCTTTGTTAGTCAACCTGAAGGTATGGAGAAGCTCATCACTAGAGCCATGCTTTGTTAGTCAACCGGAAAGTACGGAGAAGCTCATCACTAGAGCCATGTTTTGTTTGTTAGCCTGAAGTTATGGATAAGCTCATCACTAGAGCCATGCTTTGTTAGTCAACCTGAAGGTACGGAGAAGCTCATCACTAGAGCCGTGCTTTGTTAGTCAACCTGAAGGTACGGAGAAGCTCAACAATACAGCCTTGTTTTGTTAGTCAACCTGAAGGAGCTATGCTTTGTTTGTCAGCCTAATGAAGGTGCAGAGAAGTTAGGACTAAAATCATGCTTCGTTGGTCAACCTTAGATGAGGAGAAGCTCATCATTAATTAACCTGAAAATGCAAAGAAACCCTTCACTAAACTGCTTTGTTAGCTTTATTGAATATGAAGAGAATCATGCCACCAAACCCCTCCTTTATTAGTCAACCTGACGTTACAGAGAAACACATCACTGGAGTCCTGCTTTATTTGTCAACCTGACGTTACAGAGAAACACATCATTGGAGTCCTGCTTTATTGGTCAACATAACGGTACAAAGAAAGACATCACCGGAATCCTGCTTTGTTAGTAAATCCAAAGGTGCGTAGAAGCTCGTCACTAGATATCCCAGTAATAACAGGAGATGGTCTTGATAATGTGGTCACACCATTCATGTTAAGAAGGCCTTGCGCCTAGCACATTCACCGTTTCTCAAATCCTACCACCGTGTCAGTGTATCAATTAACTTTTCTCTCTAACTCATAAGGCTCTTCTTTTAAGTTTCTTTTCCCCCGCTGTTATAATTATTTCCAAAATTACTTATTTTCATTTTGTTTCAATTTCGATGTCTGGTATTTTAAAAATTTTGCATGAAATTGAAACAGCAGTGAATTTAATGGCTAACAACAAAGCTGCAGGTGAAGATGAAATAACTGCCGAGATGCTAAAAGCTATCAGTAGTGACAACATGAGACAACTACAGAGAATGTTTAACAAGATTTGGAAAGAAGAAAAGGTCCCTTCTAAGTGGAAGAAAGGAATCATTGTTAAAATACCAAAAAAGGGCAACCTTAGTGACTGTAACAACTGGAGAGGAGTAACCTTACTATCAGTTGTGTCAAAAGTATTTTGCAAGGTCATTTTGAATAGACTCAAAGATATAGTGGATGTTGCAATGAGAGAAGAACAAGCAGGATTTCGAAAAGGGAGAAGCTGTCTCGACCAGATCTTTACTCTCAGAATAATACTTGAAGAACATATTGAAAAGCAGAAACCATTAATACTGAATTTCATAGATTTTAAGAAGGCATTTGATAGCATACACAGAGATTCATTATGGAGAATTCTATGTCTATATGGAATACCATCTAAAATTGTCAACATCATTAAGGACTTATACAATGGATATGGTTGTGCAGTCAAGACAGAAGAAGGGATGAGTGAATGGTTTCAGATTGAAACAGGCGTGAAACAAGGATGTATACTGTCCCCTTTACTTTTTGGGATTACAATAGACTTCATAATGAAAAAATGCTGCTCAGGTAACACAGGTATTGCCTGGGTACATGGGACCCAACTAGAAGATCTTGATTTTGCTGATGACATAACACTTATCAGTAACAATGTGAATTCCATGCAAGAAAAAACAGATAGCCTGTCTTCATTGGCTAGCAAAATAGGACTTGAAATTAACAAGGACAAAACAAAAATAATGAAAATTCCCATCAATCAAAATGGAAAAGTACACATAGAAGGGACAGATATTGAAGAAGTCAATCAATTTGCATACCTTGGCAGCTACATGGACCAGGGTGGTGACACTAGACAGGAAGTTAGGATCAGAATTGCAAAAGCAGCATCAATCTTCAAGAATCTTGAGAACATATGGTATTCAAAAGTTATAAGCACAAAAACCAAGTTAAGACTATTCAATTCAAATGTAATATCCACCCTCATTTATGCATGCGAAAGCTGGAAAACAACTAAAGAAATAGAAAAGAAATTAGACTCTTTTGAAAACACATGCCTAAGGAAAATACTCGGCATCAAGTGGAATGAATTCAAGAACAATGCAGAGATAAGACAGATGACTGAACGACAACCAGTCTCACGGGTGATCAGGAAAAGGAGATGGACATATGTTGGCCACTTGATGAGAAGAAATGAGCAGAGAATCCCAAAACAAGCTATCAAGTGGAACATAACAGGCCGAAGAAAAAGGGGCAGACCGCGTGAAACTCTGAAGAGAACATTATTAAGAGAGGCCAAGTTAACAGGCATAAAATCCTTTGTTGAGGTTGAAAGACTCGCCGAAGACAGGAAATATTGGCGAACTACTTTGCGAGCCCTATGTGACGTCTAACGGCACGGGAAGGATATAAGATATAAGATATTTTAAAAAAAATATGTGTTATCAAGTTTCCATACAAAATCTATCAGGTACACGCATCAGATGGTCAGTTTAAAAAATACTCACAAAAAGCACACACAGTGGACATTATATTGAAATGACAAAGAGTTTTTTTTAAAATCATTTTAACTACACCTAAGAGTTTACAAGCGGCTTAAAACTAACATATTTTAGAAAATTAGAAACTATAATATTGTAAATGTGTGAATCATATTCTATTTCTGAATAGTTCCATATTATAGAATAGGTCTATAGTACTGAATCTTACAGGTGCTCTTTGATTAACACTTCACAGATTTCACAAAACGTTACCACTTCACCTGACCGGAGCAAGTCCGATGAAATGTTCCTTGAATTCATTTATTTTAACAAATAAGTTTAAGATGTATTGTTGACAACATCAATTGGATTGAATCACTTAATCATTTGTTCATTAAATCGAACTGTGTCATATTCTACATGCAGCATTTCTCAATGGTCTCAACTGCAGAATACTCTGCACATGATACGAGGACAATTCTAAGCTCTGTACTATATTAGATCCGTCGCACGTGGTCAGCTAATTCCTCGTCTGAATCACCTTACTCGAAGTTTCAAAGTGACAAATATTCATAATCACTTGAATCACTTGAAACAGCTTCAATCTGTCCTAAAACTACTTCTTCAAAACTGCTTTTCATGAGTATATATTGCTCTAATTGTCCATCTGTTCCATCTGTCGTTACCTACATCTTCTTTCTCTCTCGTATCTTCTCTGGAGTATGTTCTCCTTCTGCTGTTCTTCTATTCTCTGTTTACTTCAGTCAGTCCCCCTCATTTGTCTGCTAGTCTCTTGACTTCCTCTTCTTGGGGGCTCCTTCCTTCTCGTGCTCCTTATTTTAACGTTGGGCGGGTCTCTATTCGCTGACCGTCCTTGTTCCTCCGTCTTTGGGCTCCCTCCTCTGTCTCCTCTGTCATGTACTTTTTCGTCCTCTCCTGTATTTCCATACTTCTTCGTCTTCTCCTGTACTTCCATACTTCTTCCTCTGATTGTCTGTTCTTTCGTCTTGGGGGCCCCCTCCTCAATCTCCTGTTTCCAAGACTTCGTACCTCTTCGTTCTCTCTTGTCTCTCCGCTCGCCTTTTTATCTTCAAGTAATGCTTGATGGATTAACCAATAAGTATTTTGGCTCCAGCCTTCAAATGTCCTCTGGTTTCCATGAGCGTTCTGATTGTCCGTCATTCAAACTGCCCTGTGACTTATATGTCGTAAGTCAGTTATCCAACAGACACGCCTCTAAAAATTTAATTGGTCAGCTGGCCGAGTTGGTCACTCCTTTATTTAAAATCCGTGTACAATACCGTCCTAACGCGTGTCATGCGTGTCAGTCTGCGTCAATTTTATCTATACAATTGTTATTTACCTAAGTCATTATCTTGCTCTTTCATGTCGGAGGTTTTATTGTGTCCTCGCTTTTCATTGTGTCTGCCTTTTCTATTCATCTTTTCTATTTTGTTTTACACGTGTCAACGTCCAGTCACAGCTTTGTTATCACTGGACCATCCTACTTTCTGGCGTCCTTCCTTTGTATTACCTATATCTTAGCGTCATTGAGTCTCGCCTTTTCCTATTCACTGTTTCCACTGTTTACTTTTGTCCGCGTCTTGTTCTAGTGTCATGGAAGTTTTATACCTTTCTCTTCCTTTCCTACCTACTTTTCTCTGTCGCTATTGGATGTTACTATTTTGTTTACAGTATTTTTCCGTAACCAGATTCATTAATAATAATAATAATAATAATAAACTATAATCATTACTTACAAGGCCATGCTACGAAACTAGATTAGTTGTTGCCGCGAATAAAAATTTGCATTCTAATACATGTCCCATTTCAGTGCGTAGATTTATTTAACTCTAAGAGGAGTCTCGGTTTTATTTTCGGAAAATCAGCGGCTCTTTAAGGTAAAGTGCGAAGTTTTAATCATCTCCACGTAGCCAAATATACAGCTGTAACTAGCACAGAAAATCCGAGAAAACTGGAGTAAAATAATGTACAGAAACCCCCCCCCCCAACCCAACCCACCCCCCCCCCGATCACAGGACACTCACCCGCACAAGATGTCTCGGGATATAAAAGGCAAGCGTTTATCACAGCATGCGACAGCTGTCTCAGCTCAATATTTAAAAATTGAAGAAAATACCGGCTTAACAATTTCATAACCTGACGAGCTTGCTCCTGTGACAAATCCGCTGTTTGTAAAACGAAGTTTTCACTACACACCCGTGGTGTTGTCAAAAAGGATAATGTTCAATATGTTGCTGTGAGTAATACTCACACATATATACATATATATATATATATATATACACAGACGAGATATATTTTTATTTGTGGCAGCGGAAGAAAAGAGAGGCAGCATTGATTGTGAAAATAGAGAAAGAGAAAGAAAGAAAGAAAGAGAGAGAGAGAGGGAAAGAGAGAGAGAGATTATTTGATGACGTGGAGGTAATGAAAAGTTTCTAGTATTAAAAAAGGAAGAAAAAAGAGTAGAAGGAAAGATACAAGTCTGTACCCCCTCCTTTTTTTTCTCCCTTGTTCCCCTCTCCCTCCCCACACAAAACGCACATGTCCCCTTCCCTTCCCTTCCACCCGGCCTCATACACACACACGCGCCCGCCCCCCCGCCCGCCCGCGCGCACACACATACACACAAACATCATCTCTACATCCCAGCTCTATGAGAAAGGGACGAAACAACCTAATTTCTGTGTCTGAGTTGTCTCCCGTGAACACAGATGACGCAGTCTCACATTCAAATACCTTGTCGATAGTTTTTAAAAAAACTGCCTTCGTTTTTGTAGCTATAAATTAAGTACAGCTGAAAGTATATAGAGATACAAGTCATAATAAACGTATACGACAACTTCCTGGGACTTACAGCTGAAATATCAACGGTATATTTATTATTGGCATATCGACTTTTTTCAAACACAGCATGTGGCAAAAATGTGCACAATTGATCAATGACGAGAGGGCTTGTGCTCACGCAAAGCACGAGACACGTTAAAAAAAATATATTTTTCATGTACACGTCAAACAGCAACTGTCCTCCGTCCACCATGGCCCCCTCTGTCACATACACAGCCACGAACTGAGACACAAAATAAATCGTTTAAAACACGAACCGATAGCAACATAATTTTTTTTAAAGTCTTATCAGACACTTTAAAAAAAAACATCAGTGGCGGATCTTGTTATCTGCATGGAAGGGGGATACATTCATTCATTCATTTGCATGTCCCCTGCGAAACTTTGCCTCCCAAACAGCACTCCTGTAGGCCTCTCGGTTGTGAGCAAGATGGTCTGCTGCTACTGCATCCATTTGCAGATCGTCAACGATGTCTTGCAGCCATCTTCGTTTTGGTGTTCTTCTTTCTCTTTTTCCCATTATGTATCCTTCCAATATTGTCTTCTCTAAAGGGGGGATATATAAGCGACTTAATTCAGTTAAGAAGTCAAGTGTGGCATTTGGATTTTGTTTTCTTTCATTTAATGATTAAATAATGGAAATGTCTTGGACTTATGTTAACTGATACGGGCTTAGTTGAGGTACATTTGTCTCAAAGTACAAAGCCTGTCATGATGTACTTCTTACATATTTTTCAAGGTAGAAAGCCTATCCTGACGTACTTCTTACATTTGTTTAAAAGTACAAAGCATGTTTGAGGATTATTTTTTACATTTGTCTCAAAATACAAAGCCTGTCATCATGTACTTCTTACATTTGTCTCAAAGTACAAAACATGTCCTGAGGATCTTTTTTTTTACATTTGTCTCAAGTATAAAGCATGTCTTGAGGATTTTTTTTACATTTGTCTCAAAGTACAAAGCCTGTCATGATGTATTTCTTACATTTGTCTCAAGATACAAACATCCGTTTATATTTCATTGTCTTGATCATTTTACTATTATATAAACAGATGAATACAACGAAATTCTTGTAAGAAAAATTTCTTACAAAAGCAGCAATTCATTACTGAGAAAACGCGCGTACATACCCATTATACAGGATGCTTTTGAGGCTTAGCGATCTTGGGGTTGTGTGTTCACACAAACAAACAAACAAACATACATACATACATACATATATACATACATATATACATACATACATACATACATATATACATAAATTCATACATACATACATACATACATACATACATACATACATATATACATACATACATATACATATATACATACATACATACATACATATATACATACATACATACATACATACATACATACATACATACATACATACATATATACATACATACATACATACATACATATATACATACATACATACATACATACATACATACATACATACATACCTACATACATACATACATACATACATACATACATACATACATACATACATACATACATACATACATACATAATCTTGGGGTTAGGTCACCTCTGCTAGTACTATAAAAAAATTTAATGAGTGAATTTACAAACTGTAAAATTGTTGTATTTTTCCCTCCTGTAAATATGTTTCTTTTTTCCACAAAAGTGTTAAGAATGTTTGAAACAAAACAAGGCACAGCGTTAGCAATTAACGAGTGCACGGTTCTAACGTTTCAGTTAACACCTTAGTCCTAACGGTAGGGGGGGGGGGGAGAAGATAGGAAGGGAAGAGAAAATATAAATTCACATCAATGACATACTTCTATGTAATAAAACTGTTCCTATTTTTGTTTTAAGTAGCCACAAACATCTTGTTATCACAGCTTTACTGCATTTGCTTTGTGTATATTTATATATTTAGTTTTATACATACTTATGTCACAAAACGATTCGTTTTTTTTTTCCACAGAGGGTCTCTTTAAAAGATTTCAAGAATGAATCGTGACGCTACTTTATCCATCCACTTCAAAAGAAATTCGTTAATGACGCAAACAAGTGTTCCCCAAACTATTTTTTGTGTGGATCGTGCACCACCTCAATGTCTCAAAGATTTTGATGTTATCTCCTCATCCCACATCCCCCCTCAAGCAAAATAATTTTTTTTAAAAGTTCTGAAAAAGTATAATATCTCTCTCTCTCTCTCTCTCTCTCTCTCTCTCTCTCTCTCTCTCTCTTTCTCACTCTCTGAATCTTAAGTGCCCAAGGCACAAAGGCTTTCGAAGGACTTTCCACAAACGCCTGTCCTTTGCCTTTTTCCCCGTTTTTTTGTCCAAGTGAGCCTTCTATTGCTCAACATCCTATCTGTTGTTCTACTCCATATCTCCTTTGATGTACCCTTACGTCTGTTCCCCTGTGATGTCCATCTTAGTCCTATTTTTGGTAGTGAGTCGTCAGTCATCCGGAGCACATGTCCCAACCATCGCCAGCGTCTTTCCTCAATAATTGCTGTCAGTGGCTTCATCTACATTTCTGCCAACAAGATGTTATTTCTTATGGTGTTTGGCCAAAATATTATTCTAATTGTTCGTAAACATTTAGTCTGGAAATAATTCCGTTTGTTTTCTATAGAATATAAATATATTCTAATTGCAAAAAAAATCAAACTGCACGCCCCCCCCCCAACCCGTGGGCATACCCCATGTGTTGGGAAACACTGATATAAACTCTACTTAAACTATTTACTTTCTGTAGCGTATTGCCGGCATTTTTTGTTCTTACCTTTCAACAGAAGTTCTGTTACTGAACATCTATGACCACAAAATTGCGATGTAAGGGTTGTTTTGTTTGACCGGTTAATGTTCTCTCCGCGGTTCCGCCCTCAGTTCGCTGTGAGCACAGAGAGTTAAATATAGAGAAATATAATTGTTGGTGGCAAGACGAACCGGGGAAATGTCGAAGAAAACTCAGTTCAGATCTGAAATGAGATTAAAAGATTTTCAGGTATTAGTTTTATAAAATTGTCAGTCTTTTGCTCCCTCAAAAGACCGCAGAGTACCCTAAGTTTTACGGGTTACGCCCATTTCAATTGGAGGATTAAAAATAACGGATTATAAAAGGCTAGGAAAATCTGAAACGAAAGATCACTGCGACCCAGCTGCGTGACTCAGAGATTCTAAGTGAGTAAAACAATTTTTTTTTCTATTTGTTTGTTCTTGTTACTGCAAAAAGGAATACTTCACACTCGCAAATTTCGTAATTTATACCTGAGACAGAACGCATAGGTTGTGTTTTACTATTAAAATATTATTAGAGTATTTACTATTTTAATTCTTCTGTTCATTTATACCAACTACATAAATAGACATTTGGTTTCTTTCCGTGTTTTGTTTAAATGAGACATAGTTCAGCTTTAAAATACAGTGAAAGTATTATAATGTTTTTTAGAAATGGATACATATTTATTTCAACACGTGAAATGAACATTCGCTCCTTTACTTTCTTGTTTTGATGCAGCAATATGCTTTTAGTTCCGTAAAGTAAGAGAACAAATTTTGTAGGATTAGACCTCGGAAAAAATCATAGACAAAGCACTTTAGTGAGACGTGAGAGAAAGAAAAATCACATGAGAATTACTTGGGATTCGAACACGGACTCCGGTAGGACGAGCAACCGTCTAGCCAAGAGAGAACAACGTACTATCGACTTAGCCAACTAGCACCCTAAAGTGCTTTGTCTATGATTTTTTCGAGGTCTAATCCTACAAAATGTGTTCTCTTACTTTACCGTACCAAAGCCTCGTAGTTTCCTATTTATAAAAATTTGTTCCTTATGCTTTTAGTTCATCCATGTATTTTGACCGCAATCATTGGTTGATATAAAATGGGGGCAGTTTGTGGGGGTATATTTGGAGAAATAATAGGATTAATCAGAAAACGACAATTTGTGGGGTATATTTGGAGGTGAGGCGTGCTAGAGCACACAAAGGCAATAGGAGGTCGAAGGTGAAATAGACAGAGGTAGATAGAGAGAAAAGATGTTTGATGGCTTGGGATCCAAGGCACGGTAAATGCTCAATGACAAGCCTTATGAGATGCACAAGGGATCTAGGGTTGTGGAAGGACATGATATCCTACGCCTGTCGGCAGGGACCGTGAGAGAGAGAGAGAGAGAGAGAGAGAGAGAATAGAAATAATAGTAGTAGCAATAATAATGGTAATGACAATCAGGGCCTAATGAGATAGTGGTGTGGGGAGAGGATGGTCCAGACGGTCCAATGCTTCGGGGCCCGGAGGTTTTCCTCTGTTTTAATGGAGGCCCTTAATAGATCGAAACGGAATAGTTAATCAGCAGGGTAAACAGGGGGAAGAAACAGTTTTGGAACACTCCTCGAAGTTCCCCCTCCAAGACACTAAGGGCAACAATAGGGCATACTTTCGTTTTGTAGAAGGCCTTGAAAGTGTGAAGAAAGGTTGTGTCAAATGAAACCATCAGGCAACATTTTACCAAGTGGCCGACTATATTTTTTAGTATGCTGTAAAGGCTGGCTCTGTCTACGTTTAATTAGTATGCCACAGTGGCTGTTTCTATCTATATTTAATATGCCATAGTGGTTGTTTCTATCTATCTTTAATTAGTATGCCATAGTGGCTGTTTCTATCTATATTTAATATGCCATAGTGGTTGTTTCTATCTATCTTTAATTAGTATGCCATAATGGCTGTTTCTATCCTTATTTAATTAGTATGCTATCATGGCTGATTCTGTTTATATTTAATTAGTATGCTATCATGTTTGATTCTATTTATATCTAATTAGTATGCCATAGTGGCTGTTTCTATCTATATTTAATTAGTATGTCACAGCTAAGATATTCAAAACTCTCCACTTCTTGCAATTTGTCCTCATTGATACAAATTTGAGCTGCCCTATTTGTTTTGTCAGTTGTTATCAATTTAGTTTTCTTCGCATTAAGATAGAGGTTTTGCTCTTCACTATTCTTACGGACTAACATAATTAGTTTTTCCATTCCCTTTTATGTTGTGGACAGTAATACTGTGTCATCAGCATATCTAATCTCTGGTATTTCATAACCTCCAATTGTTATGGCATCGTAACATTGCTTGTCTATATCTTCTCTAACATTCTTCATTATACTTTCAGTATACAAGTTAAATAAGTACTAGCAACCAAATGGTCGAGGGTTCGAATCCCAAGCTGAGCGGGATTTTTTTTCCGACCAATACGGCCCTGAGGTCGACCCAGCCTCGTAAAATGGGTACCAGAGAAAATCTGGGAAGTAAAGGCAGCGAGGAAAGGAACTGGTCACCCTACCTCATACGCTGATGACCCAGCATAATGAGGTCTCTAACGCTTCACCCCCTACGGCATTTGAAATGCTATGGGACTATCTTTTTAACAGTATGCAGCCCTGACGGACCCCGTTGTTTAGTGTCACACCAAGTTGTTGTTTCACCATTTATTCTTATTGCTGCCTGTTGGTCTAGATACAGCAGTCATAGTAATTGTATCAAATGATTTAGAAATCCCATTTTTTTCCATTATTTCCCAAAGTTTCATATGTTGTACACAATCAAATCCTTTTGAATAGTGTATAAAAGGTAAATATACGTTCATATTAAATTCTCTGCATTTCTCTATTATTAATCATATATTGAATACATGATCTCTTGATCCTCTTCCTTGTCTAAAACCAGCTATCGATGGCTGATTCTATTCGATATTTAAATAGTATGCCATAGTGGCTGATTCTATTTATATTTAATTAGTTTAGTGTCATGGCTGACTTTATCTGTATTTAATTAGTATGTTATCTATTGTGGTTGTTTCTATGGATATTTAATTAGCATGCTATCATGGCTATCTATATTTACTTAGTACGTTATAGTGGCTGATTCTCTTTCATTCACTCATTTCCATGTCCCTTGCGGAACTTTGCCTCCCTAACAGCACTCCTGTAGGGGCTGATTCTATTTCTGTTTATTTCATATGGTATCGAGGCTGATTCTATCTATATTTAGCTAATGTGCTATTGACTGATTAGTATATTATTTAATTAGTATATTATCGACACTGGTGCAGATATGCATGTTTATGTTGGGAGGTCCAGTGTCATTGTATTTCATTCTTATATATTTGTAGTACTCGTAATATACAAAAGTGATACATATTACCGCACATTGATTCACTTCATATTCTTTTTAGTTTCATCCAGGTAAGCCATTTAATTTTTTAATGCTTGCCTTTATACAGTTAAATATATTGCTGTATACAGTTAAATATATTTCCTTTATACAGTTAAATATATTGCCTTTATACAGTTAAACATCTCTTTCAGAGATATTTTGCATATACTTTCTTTTCAGACAAAAATGGCTACAGCAGAAAGAACTATAGCTGTATTGTGTATCTTTTTGTTTACGATTGTGAAGATGGCGTCTGCTATGCCGGTAGGTTCAAATGATGTAGCTTAATGTCGGATTATTTTTTTCCACTTCATAATTTATTATTGTATATAGTTACGGGTAAAGATATTCTCTGACTAGATCTATTTCAGATCACGGAACTTTTAAGCCAATAATAGTTCGCCGCTGTCTAGTATCAAGTCAAAAACATGATATGTGAAACATTTCCAGTACTTTACAAAACCTAAACTCAGCCTCCCACAAGAACTTAATCGAACCGCTAAAACTATAGTTGTCTGTTTTCCTCTCTGTCAAAAGTTATGTTATCGTCATCTCGTGCCGTCTCCCCACTGAAGGCTTGCTGCAATGAATCTTCTCTCTGTTCTGTTTCTTGACTTAATAGTGCACTCAGCCAAGCTGGTCCCTGTCCATCTTCTTGATGTTGTCCACCAATCGATGTCACTGTCGTTCTCTTGTTCTCTTCCCTTCGATCTTGCCCGCAAGAATGGTCTCCAGTATAGTATTATGCCTCTTGACGTGTCCCCGGTAGCTTAGTTTTCATTATTTCTCACTTCACTTTTAACACTTCTTTATTTGTTTTATTTTCTGTCTTTGTGATACGCCATATTCTTCGTATATCCACATTTCAAAGGCCTCAATTTTCTTTTCTGTTGTCAAAAGTTATGCCAACCATTTAATTTCTCGGTACCCCCTAGAGAATTTAATTATGCTTTTTCAGCTCTCTAATCTTCCAAATTTCACCAGAAAGTATCTAGAGCACAGTTTTGATATGAATATAGAAGAAGCAAAGCATACCAGGAGGCGCTGGTCTTTTATTTTCACTATTATCTACTGTAGCACCTCGTTGGAACAAACGAGAAAGGAGCAAACTTATTTGACGCTGCCAGATAGCGGGCACCATTAAGTCAGCACGAATAATTAATGAACGTACAAGTATACACAATTAAGTGGATAACTACACACGAAGCCACCGCATTAATGCAGAGCAGTGGCTTGTAAGAGACATCCATGTGTATTCTTCTTTATCTTCTTCCATGGTGAGACGGCACGAGATGACGATAACATAACTTTTGACAGAGAGGAAAACAGACAACAAAGAGTGGAACTATAACTTTAACGGATACTGGTACAAACTGCAGTTTGATAACAAAACGTATAAACTAGGGAAACAAAGTAGGAACAGCTTTACTACTTAACGATCACACAGTCTCGACGTTTTTGGTGTGAACCTTAATCATGCAAAAACACACAGGACGAAGAAATAGAGAGAGAAGCTAAAATATGAATACATATGGATGTCTCTTACAACCCACAGCTAAGTCTTCCACTTATTTTATTATTTTTTTCAATTTTTTTCCATGTCTGTTTTTTACATAGCATTCATGTGAATTCATACTTTATCTTCTTTCTCTTTTTCTTTGTCCTGTGCGTGTTTTGTATGATTAAGGTTCACACGTCGCGACTCATTAATTAATAAAGCTCTTCCTAGTTTTTTTTCCATTAAGTCAGGATCATTTAGAATTTTGGTACGAAAGACTATTAAGTTAAAAAACTAAGTTTTGTTAAATTTTATTTTATATTCCAACTTACTTGATCAGTAATATTCTATTTTGACAAGTTAGAAGAAAAGATGACCAAGGTGGAGAGACCGTGCAAGTACTATAAGGAGCTAATTAGAGCAGATCCAACAAAAAAAAAATCACTTTGTGTTCCCTTTGTATTACAGTACTTGTAGAAGGCTGTTGTACGCTTTCCGGTATAGTAGTAAAGGTTATGCATGGTCCAATCTTGGAGGGTTGATGAAATATTGGGGTCTTCAATAAAACTACAGCGGTCCTTTCTTCATTTAGTACAACGCATGTGCTTCAAGACTACAACAGAGAGGCCACAATTTCAGCTTTATGAGAATTAAAGAATAAGAAGACGAGAAAAAAGAGGAGGAGAAGAAGAAAAAAGAGAAGAAGACAAGAAGAAAAAGACAAAAAGAAGAAGAAGACAAGAAGAAGAAGACGGCGAGAAGAAGAAGAGGAAGAAGACAAGAAGATGAAGAAGACGACAAGAAGCTGAAGAAGACAAGAAGAAGAAGACGAGAAGAAGAAGACAAGAAGATGAAGAAGAAGACGAGAAGATGAAGAAGACGAGAAGAATAAGACAAGAAGATGAAGAAGAAGACAAGAAGAAGAAGAAGACGAGAAGAAGAAGAAGAAGAAGACAAGAAGAAGAAGATGAAGAAGAAGAAGAAGAAAAAGAAGAAGACAAGAAGATGAAGAAGAAGACAAGAAGATGAAGAAGATAAGAAGATGAAGAATAAGACAAGAAGATGAAGAAGAAGACGAGAAGATGAAGAAGACGAGTAGAAGAAGAAAAGAAGAAGACAAGAAGAAGAAGGAGACGAGAAGATGAAGAAGACAAGAAGAAGAAAAATACAAGAAGAGGAAGAAGACGAGAAGAAGAAGAAGCAGAAGACAATAAGAAGAAGACAAGAAAAAGAGAAATGGAAAGAAGACGATAAAAGAAGAAGAAGAAGAAGACAAGAGAAGAAGACAAAAAGAAGAAGAGACAAGAAGAAGAAGACGCGAGAAAGAGAAGAGGAAGAAGACAAAAGATGAAGAAGAAGACAAGAAGAAGAATAGACGAGAAGAAGAAGAAGAAGACAAGAAGAAGAAGATGAAGAAGAAAAGATGAAGAAGTAAGAAAAGAAGAAAAAGAAGAAGACAGAAGATGAAGAAGAAGACGAGAAGAAGAAGACGAGATGAATATAAGACAAGAATGAATAAGAAGACAGAAGATGAATAGAAGACTAGAAGATGAAGAAGACTAGAAGAAGAAAAGAAGAAGACAAGAAGAAGGAGACGAGAAGATGAAGAAGACAAGAAGAAGAAAAATACAAGAAGAGGAAGAAGACGAGAAGAAGAAGAAGAAGAAGAAGAAGAAACAGAAGACAATAAGAAGAAGACAAGAAAAAGAAGAAGATAGGAAGAAGAAGACGAGTAAAAGAAGAACGAAGAAGAAGACAAGAAGAAGAAGAATGAAGAAGAAGACTAGAAGAAGAAAAGAAGAAGAAGAAGAAGAAAAAGAAGACAAGAATAAGTAGAAGATAAGAAGAAGAAGAAAACAAGAAGAAAAAGAAGACTAGAAGAAGCAAGAAGAAGAAAGAAGAAGAAGACAGGAAGAAGATGACGAGAAGAAGAAGAAGAATGAATACAAAGAAGAAGAAGAAGACTAGAAGAAGCAAGAAGAAGAAAGAAGAAGACAAGAAGAAGACAAGAAAGAAGAAGAAGACAAGAAGAAGATGACGAGAAGAAGAAGAAGAAGAAGAAGAAGAACAAGAAAAAGACTAGAAGAAGAAGAAAGAAGAAGAAGACAGGAAGAAGAAGAAGACAAGAAGAAGAAAAATAAGACAAGAAAAAGAAGAAAGAAAACAGGAAGAAGAAGAAGACAAGAA
Source organism: Achatina immaculata (assembly GCA_009760885.1). Taxonomy (NCBI): domain Eukaryota; kingdom Metazoa; phylum Mollusca; class Gastropoda; order Stylommatophora; family Achatinidae; genus Lissachatina; species Lissachatina immaculata. The sequence goes on along the minus strand of CM019691.1, from coordinate 24,956,188 downwards.
TAAGTAGAAGATAAGAAGAAGAAGACAAGAAGAATAAGAAGAAGACGAGAAGAAGAAAGAAGAAGACAAGAAGAAGAAGACATTTAAGAAGAAGAAGGAGACAGTAAGAAGATGACGAGAAGAAGAAGAAGAAGAAGAAGAAAGAATAAGATGAAGAAAGAAGAAGAAGGAGAAGAAATAAGAAGAAGATACATATGAAAAAGAAAAATGGTAAAAAATTATAGTGTATCTCAATGTTTCAAATATCTCAGATGGTTCACAATATTTTAATGTTCATTTTTTTATTTCTTGCAGCAAGGGGGTAAGTATTCTTTCTAACATGGAGGTTTACAGTTATTTAATAAGATTAATAAACAAGATGGCAGATAACGTTTTAATATATCGTGAAGGATATTTCGTCTCACAAAAATTGCTTGGCTTGAGGTCGTTATTGCTGCACGACAAATTTATGTTTAATTTGTACTTGCGGGTGGCACTTAGGTTGTAGCATGCTGAAAAAAAAGATATGTCGCTGTAAATGCTTGTTGGTAGATTGCATGTTGCTATGTAGCTTATTACAGCTTAGTTACAACGAATACAATTTGTCCTTTATATATGTCGCTATACATTGCTTCATATAGTTCATTAATAGTGTACATATTTCAGTCACCATATTGTCGTTGTAACGATGACGTGATTTTACAAGTGCTAAATTTTCGTAAATTTGCTTCTTCTTCTTCTTCTTCTCCTCCTCCTTCTTCGTCCTTGAGCAACTGCTGAATTCACCAGCTTTCTCAGTCTGAGTCTTTGGGGCTCATTGCTGCAGACAAAACAGGTCTTTATGCCGCTCTGTTCTTGATCTTTTCTTGCCACTTGTCCATTCAATGAGCGCGTATATCTTCTTCTAGACTGTTTCGCCATCGTTGTCTAGGTCTACCTCTTGGTCTGTCCCCTTTCATCACTTCATTCATGTCTGTTGTAAAGGCCATAGATGTATAGGCGATCTTTGTTTGTATATCCTCCTCCATTGTCTTTAAATGTTCGAGCCACCTCAGTCTGTTGTTTTTCATAATGTCTTTTACAGGCGGAAAATTAAACGTTTCGTAAATTTATTTTGAAAGATAAAATCTTCATAAAAATTTAGACAGCAAGAATATTTTAGTGAACGCATTGCAGGAATATGCGCACTGAGTAAAATAAAATAAAATTCTAATTTCTAAAAAGAAACGAGTTAGCCATAAATTTGAAGGATAGAATTATGGCTTACAATATAACAATAAAACCAAAGTTTGAATTTCTGTACACGGCATGGTCATTCTATTTTGTAGTCATAAAATATTCTTTCATTTTCTCGTGTTTAATAAACAAATATTCTTTTATGCTGCAGTAGCGACCACTGGGCCAAGCAAAATGTGAAAAAATACACCATTTGTGTCTTTCTGTTCTTGCAATTTACGTATCGGCATTTACTACCTCCTACTCAGTATATTTCTAGATTTCTGCCATTTCTGCCAACAATATTTTCTATTTCCACCTTTTGTCATTTCTGCCAACAATATTTAATAATTAATTCCACCTTTCTACCACTTAGACCAACAACATTTTATAATTCAGCCGCCATGAGAATCGAGTCAGCATAACTTTTTTGTTTGTTTGTTGTCATTTCCGTTTTAAACTATGAATTAGAAACTTCTAAGGGAAGAAACTCTATAGCTCGAACGCCGATTTTCTACAATCCAAGGTTCATGAATCTTTCCCAGATTAACGATTCAACCATATTAAAAAGTTCACGCGGTACTAATCACAGACAAAAATTGACCGTATGAGCTTTAAAAACTTATTAATTAAACGAGAAAGATGTATAAAATTAGATAGCTATGAAAGTTGCAAAGAGCACATTTAAGCAAAATGTGCTGACACTATCACAAACATTCGATATAAGTAAAGCGCTTTTTTTGTAATCATACTTAGTCTCACTATGGACACATTGTCTTCATTACAAACACTGCCATACTTAATCTCACTATGGACACATTGTCTTCATTACAAACACTGCCATACTTAATCTCACTATGGATACATTGTCTTCATTACAAACACTGCCATACTTAATCTCACTATGGACACATTGTCTTCATTACAAACACTGCCATACTTAATCTCACTATGGATACATTGTCTTCATTACAAACACTGCCATACTTAATCTCACTATGGACACATTGTCTTCATTACAAACACTGCCATACTTAATCTCACTATGGACACATTGTCTTCATTACAAACACTGCCATACTTAATCTCACTATGGACACATTGTCTTCATTACAAACACTGCCATACTTAATCTCACTATGGATACATTGTCTTCATTACAAACACTGCCATACTTAGTCTCACTATGGATACATTGCCTTCATTACAAACACTGCCATACTTAATCTCACTATGGATACATTGCCTTCATTACAAACACTGCCGTACTTAGTCTCACTATGGATACATTGCCTTCATTACAAACACTGCCATAATTTCATTCGGACTGAAAGCTATACAGGACCATCAGTTTCCAGAAAAAAAATCGCGTGGAACAGGAAAAGACAAACTTCCCAAGTAAGACTACAATAACAACTGCAGCGCAAAACTGAGAAACATTATAACTAATGCCCACAGACACTGCATTCTTCTTCTTCTTCTTTATTATTAGTATTATTATTATTATTAAAATTTTCATCAGAGGGTGCGCTGACTTACAAATAGAAGATCTGATGTGTTGTCACCTGCTTCGGGGGGACCATATTCAGTAGATGAAAACTACTGAGGTCTTAGAACCGTACATACGCCTAACTATTGAGGTCTTAGAACCGTACATACGCCTAACTATTGAGGTCTTAGAACCGTACATACGCCTAACTATTGAGGTCTTTGAACCGTACATACGCCTAACTATTGAGGTCTTAGAACCGTACATACGCCTAACTATTGAGGTCTTAGAACCGTACTTAAACTATCGAGATCTTAGAACAACATAAAAAGTTGAACTTTCTAGGCCTTAGAGATTTGTGTGTGTTTGTGTGTGTGTGTGTGTGTGTGTGTGTGTGTGCGTGCGTGCGTGCGTGCGTGTGTGTGTCCCCGTCCGTGTGTACATTGCTGCATCAGTCCAACCATGTTCACTACAGAGTAATATTACCTTTAAATGTCCTTGCAATTTTTTAAATCCAGCACAGAGTCAGAACGCACAAAGTTGCCCTAGGGAAACAATTCCTAACTGCCCGCCAGAGAGTACACTGAGAATAAGGTGCGTCACCAAAGTCTTTAGTGTGTACTTTGTTTGGTAGGATGAGATAGGTGGAGGGTGTGTACTTTGTTTGGTAGGATGAGTTAGGTGGAGGGTGTGTACTTTGTTTGGTAGGATGAGTTAGGTGGAGGGTGTGTACTTTGTTTGGTAGGATGAGATAGGTGGAGGGTGTGTACTTTGTTTGGTAGGATGAGATAGGTGGAAGGTACGTACTTTGTTTGGTAGGATGAGATAGGTGGAGGGTGTGTACTTTGTTTGGTAGGATGAGATAGGTGGAGGGTGTGTACTTTGTTTGGTAGGATGAGATTGGTGGAGGGTGTGTACTTTGTTTGGTAGGATGAGATAGGTGGAGGGTGTGTACTTTGTTTGGTAGGATGAGATAGGTGGAGGGTGTGTACTTTGTTTGGTAGGATGAGATAGGTGGAGGGTGTGTACTTTGTTTGGTAGGATGAGATAGGTGGAGGGGGAGAATGTGTAAATGATATAAATTAACAATGTTGTTATGCCCACAGGAGAGCTGTTAGTGAGGCATAGTTCCGCAAGGGATATGCAAATGATTGACTGATGACCTGCTGAGGCGTCACTGCAGCCTTGGCAACGGCGTGTCATGCTGTTGCAGAGTGTTTAAAAAAATGTTTAGGGTATGGCGTTCCATTTTGCAATGAGAGCTACCTCCAGATCATTCACAGTGCTGTTGTCATAATGGCGGTTCATCAGCTCATCCTATGCGTGTTCAGTCGGGCTCATGTCAGGAGAGTTTGCAGGCCGATACAGCACAGTGTTTTGCTTAGAGCTTCGGCAAGAAAAGAACTGGGAAAAATGATCTGAGATAGATAGATAGATAGATAGATAGATAGATAGATAGATAGATAGAGAGAGAGAGAGAAGGAGTAGTCTCAAAAATGAAATGATGCCATTTAATTTCAAAACTCCTATTCACCCTATTGAGTGTTGGTCTGTCTAATGTCTACAATTGCTTCACATATTTTCGTTGTGTTTCTTCTCAAATCGATGGTCGCAACTGACCTTAGTGCTTTGAAGCAGTTTACTTTAAAAAAGAACCATACCTTATCAGGAATTATAGCCGGATAATTGGAGATTCTCTACTGACTGAAATTAACATTCTATATAAGCCCAGTTCAATTTTTGATTGAAGAATTTGATACTCTTCATAAAGAGCGCTGATTTCATGTGGCGCCTGACTTCTTCAACTAGGCTCGATGTTCCAAATGGATTGTATCCGAATTTTAATAAATACTTTATGTGGTTTCATAATATCACAATCTAGAAACAGATGAGTCTTCTCTACGCGTGGAATATATTATAACAATACTTTACTTCACTCTAACGCAGTGCTTCCCAGGCTTGTTCGGGCTGCCACTACCTTTTTCACCCACGCAACATTCTCAAAGGGCCCTCACCCAACCACGGCCACTTGTACAATGATCTATTAAACTAGGATACGCATTACACAACTAAAATCTTAAGCTAGCAAACCGATTTATTTCACACTAAAGTACATTTATAACTCATCTGCTACACTGATTTCTAAACTTAATTAAACTTGTAACAATTCCATGTGATGGATGAGTTTCATATAGGGCCACATGTTTCTCAGTATCAGGCTGAAAAGTACTAAGAATGATAGTATTACTGACCTTTTCTGTAGTTTCGTTTTCCTTCAATGCCCCCCCCCCCATGCCTTCCACGTTTCCCCCCGCCTTTTTCTTCCACCGCCCCCGGTCCTTTCCAACGCCCACAGGGTGGGGGCGTTATCGCCCCTTTTGGGAAACACTGCTCTAATGAATCTTCGCTGTTTACTTCGGTAAATCCACCACTTCCTTCCCTGCTGTTACTATTAGAGAATTGGTCTCTCTCTCTCTCTCTCTCTCTCTCTCCCCCAAGAGAGACAGGCGTAGGACATCATGTCCTTCCACAACCCTCCATCACTTGTGCATCTCAACAGGCTTGTCACTGAGTATTTTCCGGGCATCTTTTCCTTTTTTTTTCTACGCCTGTCTCCCCCACGTTGGAATTTCCCTGTTTGCCATTAGATGCTCTAGCACAGATTTGCTGAATGTGATTTTGAAAGAAAATCACCCTCGTTCAGTACTGCCGTTAAAGCCGGTTAGTCGTTTTATATCAACCGAGCTTTGTGGGGAACGTTTTTCGCTATAGCTGGTTTCAGAAAGAGCGAGATATGAACATACAGTGTAAATGTAGACCATAAAGAATCATTACAATATACACACAACAACATTAGTAACTGTCTAGACAAAGAACGTTTTGTCAATTATGACCATAGAGTTGGTGACACACCTTCTGGCGCAATGAAACTACCCAAGAAAATAAGCTGTATGATTTTATACAGGAAACATAAAAGCAGTCCAATTTATCCAAAAGACAGAACTGCAAATATAAATAGTAATTGCATACGAGGAATAAGAATAAGACTGAAAGATAAACAGCAACAATATGATAGTGACAACAAACTTAGTTAACTCCTTCATACCTGAATTGTTTCCCATGTTGTGCCAGAAGAAATTTTTATTAGAAATTTTTGATGGAAAGAAGCTGGAACGAAATTACTCTGTAATTTAAACACAATGAAAAACAATTTAAATTACTCAGTGTTTGTGAGTGTGCTATTAAAAAATTATTTAGACTTTGCCTAAATATTATTATGGGTGTTGTCTGAGTGGCGAAGTGGTTAGTGCACTGGTCTCTCGTGGCGAAGGTCGGGGGTTCGAATCCGGCCGGTGGCACCCCAGTCACCCAGCTGTAGAAATGGGTACCCGACTTCTTCTGAAGTTGGGGAAGGAAAGGCAGCTAGGCGTGATACTGACCATATCACCCTCTAGTGTGCTGACAGGTCAAGGAAAATATAGGCACTAACACCATATCCCTATGTGCCTCTAAGGCACGACAGGGTTACCTTTACTTTTTTAAAAAATATTATGAGAGTTGACTTGCGCAGGTGTGCAACATCTTTTAACACTTTTAACATTTTGTCAGTGTTGCTTTGAAGCAAAAGAGTTAATTTGTTATAAAAAAAAGACATGAACAGTAAACAGCTGATCCACATTTTCATCTAATCAATAACAAGTTGCTGTCAAGTCAGGTCTTTGCAGTGCAACAACAAGTTGTACTTCCATTCAGAAGTTTATTAATTAACAAAGCAGGCCTCAATTCTGTAGGACTACGGCAGTGATATTCTTCATTGGTGGATTACAAGAAATGCTCTCCTTATCTTTTTCAGTCTTGTATTCAGACAAGTCTAATCTCTAAGGAAACACACACAAAAATGATTAGAATCTCAACAATCATAACCTTCACTTCCTTGGATGTCAACGTTTTCCGTCTCAGTGTGAAGATATCTTTTGGGATGGTGTGCATTTTTTAAAACCTCGTAGCCTGCCATTAATCATTTAAATGGTTTTATAAATTAAAAATAAGATTCCTATAGCAAACTGATTTTTCCTTTACAGTTTGAGGGTTCATAATTTTAAGCTATTAATGTTAAAAAGAGGTCTATAGGAGTGCTGTTTGGGAGGCAGAGTTCCACAAGGGACATGCAAACGAGTGAAATGAATGTTAAAAATATGCATTGTATCATTTTTCTGTAAAAGATTGCGGCCATAATGCATGATAACAATTTTCTTTTAAATGCTCATGTGTCGCGAGAGTTCTTTGACAGTTCAAGAGTTAAATAAAACCTTGCATTCGTTCAGGGCACGCAGAATATCTCTTATATATATACACATGCTATTATGTTGTTGTTGTTTTTTTAAACGCTTTTATTATTCCAATCCATATTTTACGAGTTACTTTTCTGCAATATCAGCCGCAAAGACAACTGCCCACACTATGAATGTATTTCCGACAAAACGACACCAGAACAAAGGAACTGCCCTACCTATGCTCCTGTCACCTGCACAAGTGGAGTTATGAGAGAAACGTGAGTCCTCTGTTAGCTTTCTTCTTATACTCCAGCAGTGCAGTAAGACTTATTTCGATATGTCAGTGAATAATATTCTTTATACACCAAGTACTTGATTTCTAATTTAACCAACCGGAAAATAATTGGCAGCTTAAGTTCTGGAAATCACCCCAAACAGTATAACTTTTGAAATAAACAAACAAAATACATATTTTGTTTTTTACAAAATAAACTGTAGAATTTAGTACGGAAAGTTTATTTTATCAGTTTGAACAAAAATAACTAATTTTGTACCACAAAAAGACTTTAAATTATTATTTTTTTTTATCTGAAAAGTGAAAGGTTAACAGAAAGTCATGAAAATGGAGGCTCATCCTCGACAAAACGACGGAAAATAGATGGTGAACTCTCTTCTTCTCAATAATGTAGTCAACCACGTGTCCTTAATGTAGTTAAGCTTACTTAAAGCCTGTGTTAATTTCTGCAGTAAGTGCGGAAATCAGACAAGCCAGTCTGTTGTCTGCTGCCTTCCTCATTTTCCCACTAACAAAAGCTCCGAAGAGCTGAATTACTGCAGGAAGGACCAAGCAGAAGCAGTGTCCATAATGCAAACGAAATGCAAATTTACACTCATCGAACTAAGTGCGGTGTAAGCTTTCAGAAGATGAAGTAAATAGGGAAAGTGCTTTAAAATATTTGACGTATTTATAAAACTACATACTCATTACTTTTATAAGCAAGAAAATGCAGATTCTCACTAGCACAATGAGACGAAAACACAGGCAAAACATAAACGCAAACTGAGAAATTCAATCAGAGACAAAATGAAGCAATGAAGGATAACTAATCAGGTAATACCAGGCAATAAAAAAGGGGCCCTATTCGAAATGCGAAGAAATGAGTGAATGGTTCCAGATTGAAACAGGCATGAAACAAGGGTGTATATTATCTCCCTTGCTATTTGAATTGCCATATACTTCATAATGAAAAAAATGTTGCAGAGGTAAAACGGGCATTGATTGGGTACGTGAGACCCAACTGGAAGATTGTGATTTGCAGATGACATAACTCTTGTCAGTGACAATATGAAATCAATTCAAGTAAAAAACAGATACCCTGTCTTCATTTGCTAGTAAAATAGGACTTGAAATTAAAAAGGATAAAACAAAAATAATGAAGGTTCTCATTAACGACGAAGGACAAATATCCGTAGAAGGAACACCTGTTGAAGAAGTAAACCATATCTTGGCATCTATATAGACCACAATGGTGACACCAGACAAGAAGTTAGAATTCGCATTGCCAAAGCAGCACTGACCTTCAAGAATCTTGAGAACATATGGCATTCAAAAGTTATAAGCACAAAAATCAAGTTAAGATTATTCAATTCACATGTAATATCCACCCTCATTTATGTATGTGAAAACTGGAAAAAAACTAAAGAAACAGACAAGAAATTAGACTCTTTCGAAAACAAATGCCTAAAGAAAATACTCCGTATAAAGTGGAATGAATTCAAGAACATCTCAGAGATCAGACAGATGAGCAAACAACAACCTGTTTCATGGTTGATCAGAAAAACAAGATGGACATATGTCGGTCATGTGATGAGAAGAAACAGTCAGAGAATTCGCAAACAAGCTATCAAATGGAACACAACAGGCCGAAGAAAAAGAGGTCGACCACGTGAAACTCTAAAGAGGACATTGTTAAGAGAAGCCAATTCAGTGGGCATAACATCCCTTGATGAGATTGAAAAACTCGCCGAAGACAGAACATATTGGTGAACTACCATGCGGGCCCTATTTGACGTATAAAGACACGGGAAGGATGTAAGATGTAAGATTCGAAATACTAGACACTGTCCATATACTGGAACATTACCGCCAGTTCTTGTTTGCACGGCCATCTGTAGCAGAGAAAACATCCATGTTTTGGGTTTTTTTTTCTTCAACTGACTGCCTTGCTTTACTACAGTTGAAACAAAACGTTTCAAGAAGTACGTAGATTGCTTGCACATATTCAGAAGTAAAGATATCGTTCATATATATATATATAAGTATATATAACTAGCACCTGCTCACTACTCAGAAGTACTTTTACAACCTTCTGTAAAAGACAGATGACTACCTCTTGTCGAAGTATACCTTACTTCCACGCTTTTAGTCAGTACCGCGTGCACATTTTCTGTCTGCAGTGATGCAAATGGCTGCCATAGGTGGCGTTGCTTGGGTAAGTATTCTTACTAATATCCTCTTCCTTCTGTTTTATATAAAATATTTTGTAACTTCCAAAACAAACGAAAATAGAAAATCTGAACCATCTTTCTTCATCGACAGTCTATAAGTATCGCTTAATACTATGCCTCTGTCGTAATTTTATACTCAACTTCCTTTGCTATTCCCATGTAGTTCTCAGCTCTAAAGATCACTAAGAAGCACTAGAATGTATAAAATTGGAAAAAAGTAGGAGCAGCTTTATTACTTAACGATTACAAAGTTGTGACATTTCGGCGTGAGCCTTAATCATACAAAAACATACAGGACGAAGAAATAGGGAGAGGAGATAAAGTATAGATTTACATGAATACTATTAAAAAAAATAAAATAAAATTTTTTAAAGGAATACTTAGCTGTAAATTGCAAGGTGTGGCTTGTCTGGCGGTGTGTGTCAGGAATGGATCTGGTAGGACGTGGAAATTGTTTAAATAGAGACCTGTAACATGTGGTCGGTGGGAGGTACTATAAATCATACCTCTCCACTAAATCCACCCCTTCTTACTTTTCAAACTTCCTCACAGCATCACTCTGCAACCCCGCTATTTTCTCTGCAACACCTCTTCCCCAATCACCTGTTTCAAATTCTCCTAGCTAGGCCAGTAGTGCGTCACTCTCTCTCCCCTCCCCGGTTCCCCATCCACCACCCCCAGTTACAACCCACCGACCACATGTCACAGGTCTCTATTTAAACAATTTCCACGTCCTACCAGATCCATTCCTGACACACACCGCCAGACAAGCCACACCTCGCAATTTACAGCTAAGTACTCCTTTAAAAAATTTTATTATTTTTTTTTAATAGTATTCATGTAAATCTATACTTTATCTCCTCTCCCTATTTCTTCGTCCTGTATGTTTTTGTATGATTAAGGCTCACGCCGAAACGTCACAACTTTGTAATCGTTAAGTAATAAAGCTGCTCCTACTTTTTTTCCAATTTTATACATTCTAGTATCACAGCTTTACTGCAGTGTTTAGTGTATAGTTGTATACTTATACACCAATTATTGTGTTACTAAGAAGCACTGGGTTTTGCATCTCTCAGGTAGGATATTTTCCCCATCTTCTTGTGGAGGCCATCAGAGATAAGGAGAGTCAAGATAACCCGCTGTCATCATCATCATCATCATCATCATGACCAATTCTTTGCTCTCTCTTGAGAGCATAGGTCACTGATAAAGGCTCTCAAGTCATCCTTGTTCTTGGAATTATTCTCTGCTTCCTTCCACGTGCATCCCTTGTCTCTGAGCACTGTCATAATTTCTCTTCTCCGTGTAAGTCTAGGTCTTCCTCGTTTTCTATTTCCTCGAGGATTCCATGTCAGTGCCTGTCTTGCTACGCTGGTGTCGGGTTTCCTCAGAGTGTGGCCAATCCACCTCCACTTCCTAGATATGATCTGTAGGTTCATAGTTTCTTGTCCTGCCCCTTCCCAGGCGTTCCTGACCTTGTCCTGCCATTTAAAGTTGAAAATCCTCCTCAAACAGTAGTTCATGAATGTTTGTATCCTCTGTTGCATTGTCTTGGTCGTAGCACACGTCTCCGAACCATATAGTAGGACAGTCTTTACGTTGGTATTTTAAATGCCCTAGTTTGGATTCTTGTTTTGATTGGTCACCGTTACCTTCAGTTAAAATAAGAGTAAAGTACACAGTGGTATTCAAAACAAAACGAAGATTCTTGTTATTGCGGGGTTTTATTTATTAATTACTAAAATCATCATCATCAGGTGCCGTGCCGACTGGCGTTGGCTATTATGCTTCTCCAGAGTACACGATCCTTCATGCAGGCCATCAGCTCATTTGATGATCTCCTCTCACACCATCCCGTCAGACTGTCCAGTATCATTTTTCTTGGTCTTCCTCTTGATCTTCTTCCTTCTACTTTTCCTGTTGTTATAATATTTTCAATGCCCCCTCTTCTCATTGCATGTCCTATGAAAGTACATTGTCTCTCTCTTATCTTTTTGACAAGATTTTTTTGTCTCTCCAGCTCTTCTCATACATTCTTCATTAGTTATTTTTGCTGTCCAGGGGATTCGCAACATTCGTCTAATAAACCACATTTCTGCTGCTTCCAATGATTTTTGTGCAGACTTGCCTATTGTCCATGATTCACTTCCATATAACAAGATAGGTTCAATATAGCATTTTATGACTCGTTTTCTAACATTCATTGATAAGGATGTGTTGGTTAATATGTTTCTCACTCTCTGACATGCAGTCTATGCTTGGCCTAATTACTAAAATATCTGATAAAATTCTTTATTAAACTCCCTAGCCTTTTCTAAAACTGGTATGGATCTCTTGGTTTCTAATATGTTTCTCAGTTCTTATGTTATATCTTGGCACCACGTGAATTCTCCTTCTATAGGACAGTGGAATCTGCAGATTGAAGGCGGTAGAACTAAACAGAGGTGACATGTCACTTTTTGTAGGTTCCTTTTTTTTTCGATGCAGGGGACAAAGTCAAATTTTACGTGTCCAGCAACAGAAACAATGCGCTTCAAATATATGAAAATTCCATTTTAAATGTACCCGCACTCTTTATTCGAATTTAATAGAAGTCAGTCCTGTTTTACTTCCTGTTTTACTTCAAAGTTTGTGAACAAAATAAAATGTTCATTTGGCTATAATTACAAAACGCTATAAACTAAAATAAAATGTCTGCCATCATCTTGCCCATAGTAGCCCTTCTTCTCTCTCCTCACCAAAGATGTCATCCTTCATTTTAAAAAAATTATTTTGCTTTTATATACAGGCGTATTCTCAGGGCGTATACTATTATAAACCTTAGATTTATATTTTATAACTTTACATTCCCACACCTTAGTTTTCAGACATACTTTTTATATTTATAGGAAAATAGATTTTCTTCATTTAATCTACTCTAAATTTTTAGTTTTATCTTTTTAACCTACCATAAATTTTTATTTTCATCTTTTTAACCTACCATAAATTTTTATTTTCATCCTTTTAACCTACCATAAATTTTTGTTTCCATCTTTCAGTGTACTCTAAGATTTTGTTTCCATCTTTTAACCTACCCTGGTTTTCTTTTTTTTTTCTTCTTGATGATTTGCGTGTTTTATTTGTAATTTTTTTTTTTAATCTGGTGACAAGATTATCAAAATTCTTCTGCTGTAATTTATTTTAACCTGTCTTCTAGCAAAAAGTGTCACGTTCCTATCAGCCACGTGCAACTTCTATAATGAAGCGTAGCTTGTTATTATTACTAAATTACTGTTAATACCAACATAGAAACATATTGTAAGGAAAAATGGTTTATCTAACGGCGATGAATCTTCGAATCTGCAGATTTTATATATGGAAAAAGGATTTTAACAAATGACTCTACGTTAACTTTCATCCACTGGGAATAAATAGTACTGCAAATGACATTTACAGCTCATATTTTGCTGTTTGAAATTCAAGACGCGTAACTTTTTAGCTAATACAAAGAAATTATTGCCGAGTGTTGTCTAAATTCATTATGTTTGATAACGTGAACATGTTTAATTAAAAAAAAACCCAAAGCAGTCAGTGAATACTGAATTATGTTATAGTATTATTAGTTTTGCAAAGGGATACATGTGACTGAAAGCAAATGTATTTGATTAGCTACTATTTGATATCTAAGTTCCTCGCTTGGGATTTATATTTTTCTTCCTATTTTCATTCAGTGGTGGATAGTATCTTCTCAGGGTTTCTTGCCCCTTTTCCCCTGCTTGATTCCCTCTTTTTGCTTTAAAATTTGCTTTGTTCACCTTCTCTCTGCCGCCTTGTTATTCCAGAAAAAAAATGCCATATACGTCTTTCTTTCATTGCCCACAGAAATTAAGAAGGGCAACCGTAGAGGTTGCATGGCTTCTTTTGAGAAAACCTAGTCAAGTTCTCATTTCTATTTATACAATGTAACAAAGAATGCTATGCTAAAAGGCCATATCTGGACCAGCGATTTAGAGCTGGCCAGGCCAATCTCCTGCCTATTCATAGAACATTTTGGACATTTGCACTTGAGAGACAAATATTTGCTTCTTAAGGATCATCTAACCTGGCAAGGATCATCTAACTTGGCAAGGATCATCTAACTTGGCAAGGGTCATCTAACTTGGCAAGGATCATCTAACTTGGCAAGGATCACCTAACTTGGCAAGGATCACCTAACTTGGCAAGGATCATCTAACTTGGCAAGGATCATCTAACTTTGCAAGGATCATCTAACTTGGCAAGGATCATCAATAATTCTCATGATGGCAGAATCTGAGGAAACATTTATTTCTTGTGTCACGCTCAACCAAGGTAGCTCCCCTTAGTGTAAGGTAAATCACTTAAGTGCTGGCATGTAGACATCTTCACCACGGCGTCCGCTGCAAAGACAATGAAGTCACAGTTACAAGGAATAGCAGATCATTCTTTTACTAATGCATCTTTAATTTCTAAACACTCCTCCGTCATTAAATCTGCCAGTAGCGTTTATAAAATGCCGAGGTTCCCTTTAAGTCTTTCAGCTCTTACCCCTTCTTTACTTTATTATTTTTCAATAAGAAGTCTAACAATAATTGATAACTGCACAGTTAGATCATTTGCTTAGTAGCTCCCCTCCCCCCCCCCAAAAAAAAAACAAAAAAACTTGACTTTCTCCTAAGAAGCAGCGCCTATGGCAGGCCTCTCCCTGTGGTCTGCATGCTTCCAGACAAATACTTTATAGGGGGCTTACGTTTATAAAATAATTATGATTAAAATGTGCTTTAAAATTAATTGGCCCATTTGCTTGCTTGTGTAATTAACTCACGGCCATTGCATTTTATTCTGCATATTTCCTTCTGTTTTAAACGGTTTTGTTGTATATATTTTGACTTGGTACTCTCTGAGGCACGCGGTCAGGGATAGGACCCTTACTTGGCCTACTTATGCGTGGGTACTTCACAAGAAGGTGATGAAAGAACGGAGCAGCGCACATCGCATTGTAGAGTTCGTGTCTCCTACTCCTTCAGCAATTCGACAAGAAAGCAGCAATTCATACATTCAGCACTTCAGTAGGGTGATACTTAATATACTTAACTGATACTGAAGCTGCGTGCGGTGCTAGATGGCGTTGGCGATAATGCCTCTCCATCTTGTGCTTTCCTGGATGTTTCTGATCACTCCAAGATGCTTTTTTCTTGTCCCATGCCACTTGGGCAGTCTATTGAGATAGTTTTCGTTTAGCCTTCTTCTCCTTTTTCCCTTGAACTTTTCACTCACTACTAAACTCTCTGACAAATGTCTTCTCATGACATGTACACGAAAGTTTAATTGTCTTTTTTATAATAAAAATATCAGTTTTGGAGATAAAAGCGATTAAAACTTCAATGCTGTGGGAGAACAAACAATATCATATGTTTTTATTTGTCATTACAAGAAAGGCTTCGGGGCAAAGACAATGCACTACCGGCGCACATCCATCATCCCAGAGCGCTGCTGCGACAGCACCTTTTAATTTAGTTCTTTTTCGTATCCTTTAAAACAGAGCTGTCCAAAGAGGTCGGTAGGTCTCCTCCCCGCCAGTGGGCGTTTCAGAGATCCAGAGAGAAGGTTATGGAAAAGGGAGGCCCGGAGAATATGACCACCAATTGATCGAAAAAGATTTCACGGGTGGGGTGGGGGAGTGGGAGGGGATCTAGAGATGTGGCTTAGGAGACGAGGGGGCTACAGCCCTCAAAAGTTTGAGAACTACTGGTTTAAAGAAGCATTGAAAAGTACTTAATCGTTAAAAAATCTCAACCTATGGTCTACAAGAAGAACACTTTTCCTCACCCATAATTTACCCATATACAACAACGTGTAATCTTCACCTGTTAAGGAATTTTGTTGTATAAAACCTCAAGAGAAGAGAAAGAACAACAGTAAATGCAAAGCCATTAAGAAGGATTTTCTCAATAATAAAATAATGCTTAAAATACAAAATAAAGAGATCATGCATTCATACAGATACTACGACGCCATTTAGAAGCCCAGTTAGAACAAACTCGTTAAGAGCAACTTGTGAAAAGCTAAACTAAATCGCAAAAAACGTCCGCTACAAAGGCAGCATGGGTCACGACTCGGTTATACCCAACATAAAGTTCTTTACAAATCTGTATGTCGTAAGGAAAATCCAATTTTTCTCCTGCAGGTGGCTCTGATGCAAACGAACAGTCGACATCATCGCAAACTACTGTGGCAGCTACTGATAGCCCTATTTCAACTACAGCTTCACCGCAGACCATTACGCCAGTCGACACATCAGCACCACCACAGGACACCACAACAAACAATGGTAATTCAACAGCCATGTCTGCTACAACGCAGACTACTGAAACAGCGACAGATAGCTCATCTACTGTCCATACAACAGTAACAACGCAGACCACGACAACACCTGGTGGTACCTCAAGCACACAGGACATATATTCAGCAGCGCAGAACACAACAATACTCCCTAATAATCATACAACAACTGGCACACCTCCAACAGCACAGAACATTAGAGCATTTGGTAGTAACGACAGCACTACAGCAACACCTGAATCGCAGCAAAACGCTACAGGATTCGCCGGTAATGACAGCATTACACCAGCACCTGCATCGCAGCAAAACGCTACAGGATTCGCTAGTAATGACAGCACTACACCAGCACCTGCACAGCAGCAGAACGCTACAGGATTCGTCGGCAATAACAACACTACACCAGCACCTGCACAGCAGCAGAACGCTACAGGATTCGTCGATAATGACAGCACTACACCAGCACCTGCATCGCAGCAAAACTATACAGGATTCGCTGGTAATGACAGCACTACACCAGCAACTGCATCACAGCAGAACGCTACAGGATTCGCTGGTAATGACAGCACTACGCCAGCACCTGCACCGCAGCAAAACGCTACAGGATTCGCCGGTAATGACAGCACTACGCCAGCACCTGCATCGCAGCAAAACGCTACAGGATTTGCCGGTAATGACAGCACTACGCCAGCACCTGCATCGCAACAAAACGCTACAGGATTCGCGGGTAATGACAGCAGTACACCAGCACCTGCACAGCAGCAAAACGCTACAGGATTCGCCGGTAATGACAGCACTACGCCAGCACCTGCATCGCAACAAAACGCTACAGGATTCGCGGGTAATGACAGCACTACGCCAGCACCTGCATCGCAGCAAAACGCTACAGGATTCGCCGGTAATGACAGCACTACGCCAGCACCTGCATCGCAACAAAACGCTACAGGATTCGCGGGTAATGACAGCAGTACACCAGCACCTGCACAGCAGCAAAACGCTACAGGATTCGCCAGTAATGACAGCACTACGCCAGCACCTGCACCGCAGCAAAACTCTACAGGATTTGCCGGTAATGACAGCACTACGCCAGCACCTGCACCACAGCAAAACTCTACAGGATTCGCCGATAATAACAGCACTACACTAGCACCTGCATCGCAGCAAAACTCTACAGGATTTGCCGGTAATGATAGCACTACTCCAGCACCTGCACCGCAGCAAAACGCTACAGGATTCGCCGGTAATGACAGCACTACACCAGCACCTGCATCGCAACAAAACGCTACAGGATTCGCCGGTAATGACAGCACTACGCCAGCACCTGCATCGCAGCAAAACTATACAGGATTTGCCGGTAATGACAGCACTACGCCAGCACCTGCATCGCAACAAAACGCTACAGGATTCGCGGGTAATGACAGCAGTACACCAGCACCTGCACAGCAGCAAAACGCTACAGGATTCGCCGGTAATGACAGCACTACGCCAGCACCTGCACCGCAGCAAAACGCTACAGGATTCGCCGGTAATGACAGCACTACGCCAGCACCTGAACCGCAACAAAACGCTACAGGATTCGCCAGTAATGACAGCTCTTCGCCAGCACCTGCATCGCAGCAAAACTCTACAGGATTTGCCGGTAATGACAGCACTACGCCAGTACCTCCACCGCAACAAAACGCTACAGGATTAGCCGGTAATGACAGCACAACGCCAGCACCTGCACCACAGCAAAACTCTACAGGATTCTTCGGTAATGACAGCACTACGCCAACACCTGCATCGCAGCAAAACTCTACAGGATTCGCCGGTAATGACAGCACTACACCAGCACCTGCATCGCAACAAAACGCTACAGGATTCGCCGGTAATGACAGCACTACGCCAGCACCTGCATCGCAGCAAAACTCTACAGGATTTGCCGGTAATGACAGCACTACGCCAGCACCTGCACAGCAGCAAAACGCTACAGGATTCGCCAGTAATGACAGCACTACGCCAGCACCTGCACCGCAGCAAAACTCTACAGGATTTGCCGGTAATGACAGCACTACGCCAGCACCTGCACCACAGCAAAACTCTACAGGATTCGCCGATAATAACAGCACTACACTAGCACCTGCATCGCAGCAAAACTCTACAGGATTTGCCGGTAATGATAGCACTACTCCAGCACCTGCACCGCAGCAAAACGCTACAGGATTCGCCGGTAATGACAGCACTACACCAGCACCTGCATCGCAACAAAACGCTACAGGATTCGCCGGTAATGACAGCACTACGCCAGCACCTGCATCGCAGCAAAACTCTACAGGATTTGCCGGTAATGACAGCACTACGCCAGCACCTGCATCGCAACAAAACGCTACAGGATTCGCGGGTAATGACAGCAGTACACCAGCACCTGCACAGCAGCAAAACGCTACAGGATTCGCGGGTAATGACAGCACTACGCCAGCACCTGCACCGCAGCAAAACTCTACAGGATTCGCCGGTAATGACAGCACTACGCCAGCACCTGAACCGCAACAAAACGCTACAGGATTCGCCAGTAATGACAGCTCTTCGCCAGCACCTGCATCGCAGCAAAACTCTACAGGATTTGCGGGTAATGACAGCACTACGCCAGTACCTCCACCGCAACAAAACGCTACAGGATTCGCCGGTAATGACAGCACAACGCCAGCACCTGCACCACAGCAAAACTCTACAGGATTCTTCGGTAATGACAGCACTACGCCAACACCTACATCGCAGCAAAACTCTACAGGATTCGCCGGTAATGACAGCACTACGCCAGCACCTGCATCGCAGCAAAACTATACAGGATTCGCCGGTAATGACAGCACTATGCCAGCACATACATCACAACAAAACGCTACAGGATTTGCCGGTAATGTCAGCACTACGCCAGCACCTGCATCGCAACAAAACGTTACAGGATTCGCCGGTAATGACAGCACTACACCAGCAACTGCATCGCAGCAAAACGCTACAGGATTCGCCGGTAATGACAGCACTACGCCAGCACCTGCACAGCAGCAAAACTCTACAGGATTCGCCGGTAATGACAGCACTACGCCAGCACCTGCATCGCAACATAACGCTACAGGATTCGCCGGTAATGACAGCACTACGCCAGCACCTGCATCGCAACATAACGCTACAGGATTCGCCGGTAATGACAGCACTACGCCAGCACCTGCACAGCAACAAAACGCTACAGGGTTCGCCGGTAATGACAGCACTACGCCAGCACCTGCATCGCAGCAAAACGCTACAGGATTTGCCGGTAATGACAGCACTACGCCAGCACCTGCATCGCAACAAAACTTTACAGGATTCGCCGGTAATGACAGCATTACACCAGCACCTGCATCGCAGCAAAATGCTACAGGATTCACCGGTAATGACAGCACTACGCCAGCACCTGCATCGCAGCAAAACTATACAGGATTCGCCGGTAATGACAGTATTACACCAGCACCTGCATCGCAGCAAAACGCTACAGGATTCGCTGGTAATGACAGCACTACGCCAGCACCTGCATCGCAGCAAAACGCTACAGGATTCGCCGGTAATGACAGCACTACGCCAGCACCTGCATCGCAGCAAAACTCTACAGGATTCGCCGGTAATGACAGCACTACGCCAGCACCTGCATCGCAACAAAACGCTACAGGATTCGCCGGTAATGACAGCACTACGCCGGCCCCTGCATCGCAGCAAAACGCTACAGGATTCGCCGGTAATGACAGCAATACGCCAGCACATACATCGCAACAAAACGCTACAGGATTCGCCGGTAATGACAGCACTACACCAGGACCTGCATCGCAGCAAAATACTACAGGATTCGCCGGTAATGACAGCACTACGCCAACGCCTGCTTCGCAGCAAAATACTACAGGACTCGCCAGTAATGACAGCTCTACGACAGCACCTGCATCGCAACAAAACGCTACAGGATTCGCTGGTAATGACAGCACCACGCCAGCACCTGCGCCGCAACAAAACGCTACAGGATCCACCGTTATTGTCTGTATCACGCCAGCACCTCCACCGCAGCAAAACACTACAGGATTCTTCGGTAATGACAGCACTACACCAGCACCTGCATCGCAGCAAAACTCTACAGGATTCTTCGGTAATGACAGCACTACGCCAGCACCTGCATTGCAGCGAAACGCTACAGAAATCGCTGGTAACGACAGCACCACGGACACACCAACATCGCCGCAAAACGATACAGGAATCTCTGGTAACGACAGCACGACTGACGCACGTGGATCACCCCAGAACCGTACTGTTTCCTGTTTCTTTGCCGACGATCCTTATTTATGTGAAAACAGAACGAATACTCAGTCCAGAAACGAGTCATGTCCTCCACTGAAAAATGTGTCGTGCTACTGGTTTTATGAACCGTTTACTTAGTAAGTTGTAGATATCATTAAATGTTAACAATAAGCTAATATTTCTCACTGAACATATCTCTTTTCTTTCCTGGAATAGGATTTCCTGAATTGATTATAGGGCGGGATCTTTCTACTAGTCTCGGATACAGAATAGGATGATCAGATCCAACTTATTAACCTCCCGTTTGTCAGGATTCTCGCCGGCGCTACAGAGCATGTGCACTCTGATGAGATCCTCCTTCACGTGAGGAGATACGAGCGGTTATGGATGTGCAGTGATGATAAATTTCTAACATTTTGACATATAGCAATGACATAAATTTGTTATAGTCGCTTGGCACAAAGAAAAAAGTTCTACCCTTCCTATGTCCTTGCAGTGAGAGCTAAGATGTCTGTGCTAGAGCGATGGCAGTGTATTAGGCTCTCAACGAAATAGATTATCACTCTCTTCGCGGTATCTTACGAGAATTTAAGTTCTTTCTGTCCAGTCCAGCAGGTTCAGCGAGAAGCACCCCCGCAGCCGCTGCACTGCTCCGATCCTCGGAGAGCTTCCCTCATTTCTCGGGGCTCCCCACAGTGGATGAAAACAGAATGGCGGTAGAGGGCCTGAAAACAATTCTGCGCCATCTGACAAAAATTCTCACAGAGGCCTAAGTCCGGGTATTCAAGCGAGCCACAGTAATTCAGTTCCCATACAGCCGCAAAATTCCTGTGCTTTCAAACAGTTACAGTGTATACTTTTAGCATTGCAAAAAACTATATTTGTCTATAGTTCACAACTTCAAGTTTGGCCCGGGTGACCAGATACTGAATTGTGTTAGTGCACTCTTTGAAAGCAGAATGTTTTTGTAAGGCATGGACTAAAATTAACGCCACATCGTAAACTAACTTGACAAGCCACGTGATCAGCCTTACGTATTGTTATATCTGATTGGCTGACCCTAGCCAGTCAGAAACACCGTCATATATATAATAATGGTTGCGGAGAAATTATTTGCTGTGAAGTTCCATGTTGTTTTATTGCATCAACTGGCTTGATATTTTAGTTTTCCTGTTTGCAAAACAAATGTTTTTTTTTTAAATACTGTTTTGCAGACTGGAGTTCTTATGCTGCTTTTAAGTTGGCTTTCCAAAGTGGTGCATTAAAGAGGCCAAATGACTCCAACGTGATCAAAGTTTGCGCCTTTCTTGTCCCTATATGCGAGTCAAGTTTTTTTTTCTCCAGTTCTCCTGTCCTATACTATTTTGTCAAAAGTACGATTTCACTTATGAATATTCATGAGGACATCTAGTGTCTAAGCCGTTTATCCATTCAATTTGTATTTTTGAAATACAGAACAATTCTGCTTTGCCGCTTTCAAAGACATCTTATTTCATATTTCATTCAATTTCATATTTTTAAAAATGAAAATGAGCATACTTATGCGGTAACAGGTGATGAAATCTGAGAGCGAAGAAACGTCTTTGTAAGACTTTACGGATTCGACTATTTTCTGAGGAAAACCGCTTTTCTTTAGTATATTAAATTTAGAGTTAATAAATGAGAAAATGTAATGAAATTAAACATTACATTTACTATTCTCTCGATTTTTTTCAGTGATGATGAAAACGGCTGCGTGCAGAGAAAATGCGTCCGTAAGTATTATTAAAATCTTGTAAAAACTACCGTTTTTATGTATAAATCTATCAACGTAAATACTGTGATAAAACATATAGTTAAAACTTATTTTAGAAAGGCAGGAACAGCTTTATTAATTTGCTAAGTACAAAGTGGTTACGTTTTTCTATTTTTACCTTAATCATACGAAAACAAACAGGACGATGAAACAGGAAAATAACAGAATGTCTAAAAACATTATGTCCTGAAAAGGTTGCAGTCATGTTATGTGACGGCCATTTACCAGCCGCGTATCCATAAAGACGGCTTAACATTAAAGTATATTTAAGTTCTTTGTAGAAAATGCAGAACATCGTTTTGCTAAACAGCTTTACTCTTGATTAATCATGTTAGTACTACAGTGACTCTCAGTCTTATTTGCCACAAGCACCCCTTTCACCATGTGAATGCCATTTCTTCCTTTCCAAAACTGTCTAACTCAAAAGATGCATTTGTTTGTAGAAAGATCAATATTCCAACAGTTTGAGGCTGTCAGTCAGTCTGTGATCCCATTTCTTCCATCTACCCCCAAAGTAAAATGCTTTCCCTGGGAGAAATTCCCTAATGGTTGAGAACCCATGTACAAGTATCTGATGCGTATAATGGACCGTAGCAGCAACAACTCTTGTAGGTTTGTTCAAAATCCAGACACAAAGTGTCTGCGCCTTCTAACTTTTTACTGAATAACACAAGAAAAAAAAAACACCAAAAAACTCCAGTTTTAAAACTTCTCACGACTGCCTTGCACTGCGAGGCTCGGGAGGGTCAAAGTCTACCGGAGTGAGGGTCGAAAGAAAAATCTGAAGGGAGGGAACTGGAGGCAGCTGGCGCGGAGGTTCTTTAGCCTGCCCAGCTTCTGGCATCCCAAGCAGTTCTGCTAGATTTTCAAACATATGAATCTTATTATCCTTCCTTGTTGATTTGGCAGAGAATCCACTTTTTTCTGGGAAAGGGGAGGGGGAGGGAGGGAGGGATAGGAGAGGAGAAGTATTTCATGGACAAAGCATCTTCTCCACATCAGTTGCCGTAGGAGAAGCAGGAATAAGAACATATGCCTACCCCAAAGCGTCTTCTTTGTGCCATTATAACTTCTCATTGTTCTAGTATAAATTACCAGTTGGATTTCAGCATTTGAAAGAACTGGATATAGAACAGATTTACTATATATGAGGAGATAAAACCAAGGATTTACTCCTGGGATTCTTGAATTCGTTGCGGAAAACACAGCAGTTCATTGAAGAAAATACAGAGACAGATACTCTCACAAGAATACGAAGAATGGTGTCGCTCATAAGAATAAGAAGAATGGTGCAATGTCTGCTTTCTGTTTTTGCCTATCAGTCTCTCTCTCTCTCTCTCTCTCTCTCTCTCTCTCCTTACGGAAGACACACAATTCGAAAACTAATGTCCGCTTTCTGCTTTTATCTATCAGTCTTCTTCTCTCCCTCACTCGCTCCCTCCCTCTCTCTCTCTCCCTCTCTCTCCTTCTCTCTCTCTCTGTTGACCACTTAAATGTGTATTATGTGTTAGGAAAACTCCCTGAGGTGACATATACATCGACAATATTTTCATATTTTCGGCTTCTCTGAAAGCAGATTACATAAAAACATCAATGACAATGATATACGAATAGATGGTTTTAAGTTGATCAGGTGCGACCCAGCTACGAAGCTAGAGACAGGTTTATTTGTTTACATTTCTAACACAATTAAAGTTTGTAGAAGAGAAACATGGAAACATCAGCGGTTGAATGTATTATGTTAGAAATTAAAATATAAAATCTTAGTACAATTCTAATTAGTTTCATACACCGAAATCCAAATGCTTCAGACAAGTGGTATGGTCAGTTTACGACCATGATGGATGATGCTTTAACCTATAAATTCAAGGACTTAATCATTCTAGGCGACTTCAATATAGATCTCAATCAGCCCAATCCTACATGGAAGAACATTTTAATATTCTACAACTTCTCCCAAATTGTTAACAAACCTACTAGGGTAACTGAATCATCATCAACACTAATAGATCATATTTATGTAGCTCATCCAGGAAACATTACTGAGTGTACTGGCTCTCATGTGTCGCTGAATGATCACTACCCGATCTGCTGTGCGTGGTCATATAACGGATATAAAATGGCTAAATACAAACATACCGGCATAAAATATAGGAACTTTGACAATTTTGACTTGGAATCATTTTTAACTGATCTAAAAGCTTCGCCTCTTACGTACGTTTACCAGTTAAACGTTCCAGATGAGGCTATCGAATACTGGATCGAGATATTTCGAAATACCTTTGACAAGCATGTACCCATCAAAGAAATCAGAGTAAAACACATAATAACAAAATCCACGGGGATAACTCCTGATATCTTGCAACTCATGAGGAAACGGGACGAAGCTCATAAAAGCAGAAATTTCAGTAGCTATCGTTCACTTAGGAATAAAGTGTAGTATTTAATTAGGCGGAAAAAGAAAAATTACTTCAGAAATTTAGTGAAAGACAAAACTGATAGTAAATCAGTTTGGAAAGCGATTAATACTCTTGTAAATAAAAGGAAGCAATCTGAAACACAAACACTTAATGGTGAACATACTTGCACTAACTTCAGTGAACATTTTATGGAAGAAATTCGTATTCTAAAATCTTCAATACCGACCCCTAATTGCGACCTGAACGTGTTGAAAACTTACAACATCAGTAAATGTGTAAAGCTAAAACAGCTAAATATTCCTTTCCTCACAGTACATGAGGTTTATAACCACTCATCAGGATGTGATGCCATTAGTAACAAGATACTACGCTACGCTGAACTAGTTATTACAGACACACTAGCATATATTTACAATTTGTGCATTGACAAATACTATTTCCCTGACGCTTTCAAACTCGCCAAAGTGTTTCCTCTTTTTAAACCTGAACAGACTAGTGACCTCTCAAACTATAGACCTATATACATTCTGTCATCACTATCTAAACCTCTTGAAAAGCATATACAAAAATTCACACTGCTCCACAATCAAGAAAACAGTCTACTAATAGACAGTTAGTCAGGTTTTAGACCAAATCACTCCTGCCACACAGCATTAACTAAAATGACAGAAAACTGGCTGTCTAATATAAATGCTGACAAATTTTGTGGTGCTGTCTTTGTTGATTTCAAGAAAGCCTTCGATATGACTGATCATGAAATTCTTGTAAAACAGCTGGAAGGTTATAGATTGCACTCTGATCTGACAAAACGTATTACATCTTTTCTCTCAGGTAGAAAATAAGTTTGCATTAGAAACAAAATATCTGACTCTTCTGTGGTTGATACTGGTATTCCTCAAGGCTCCATTCTTGGTCCTCTTCTCTTTGCTATCTATATTAACGACTTACCACTATATTTAAAGCACTCTTCGTGTGATCATTTTGCTGATGACTGTACTGTTTACAGTAGTGACTATGGCATAAAAAACCTACAGATAACGCTTCAAAATTATATAAACAGTTTGATTAAATGGAGTAATAAAATTATATGTTGATAAACATCAATAAAACAAAATCCATACTCATCACTACAAGACAGAAACTGCAGAACGCAACAAAAACTTCACTACAGCTGGGACTAAGGCAATAGAAAATGTTCATGAACATAAAACTCTAGGACTCATCATTGATCAGCATTTAACTTGGAATTCTCACGTACATAACCTAACAAATTTGATTGCACAGAAAGTTTACCAAATAGCCAAAATTAAACACTTTATCGACAAAGACACAAGAAAGATAAACTACTTATCACACATAAAAAAACACCACTTAGATTACTATTCCACAATCCGGGGTGGATGCTCAGTCTCAAACACAGAAAGCCTCCAATCACTTCACAAACGAGCATTAAATCTGATTTGTGACAAACACCCAGTACAGACTGTAGATCAGCGCAAACATTTCAAAATTCTACCCCTCAAATACAGAGTCATTTTAACAAAGTTAAGTTTCTTCACAGAATTCTGCCGCACAATGCACCGCCTTACTTGTGGTCACTGTTTACGTATAACACTAAACATAGCCAGCTTTGAAAAAAACTGTCTTCTTCCTAAACCCAGGATTGATCTGTACAAGAAAAGCCTTGCATACTCTGCAGTACAGCTCTGGAACACCCTACCCTACCATTTAAAATCCATTAGTAATACTTCATCCTTTAACTCAAACCTGTTTCATTATTTACTTGCTTGAAAGAATTATATGCCTCCATAAATTAACCCGTGACTCGCCAGCCATGAAGTACTGAAATGACATAGTTCGAAAAGTAACTTGTTAGATATTGTTAGAAATTATTTAATGTTTACTAAAAACATATATTACAAGACCTGTACTGAAAATGCATTTTTGTTTATGTATATGTTTGTGTGTGTGCGTATATACGTGTGTGAGAGCTATTTTATTAGGTTAATTACTTCTTCTCTTTTACTTTGAATGTAATAGTTTAATCTTTTGATATGTTTTTTCCCTAATGTAATATGTATACGTGTGCGGGAAGAATGAAAGATGGAGTGATGAAGGGCAGAATGTAAGACGGGCCTGCGTGCCCAATTCTTTACGATTTAAAAATAAAGATCATTCATTCATTCATTCATTCATTCTTAGAGAAGACACACACTTCGTAAATTAATGTCTGCGTTTCTTTATGTCTCCTTCAGTCAGTTCAGTTGTGAAGATCATCAGGACGTTGTTTGGCGGGTATTTTAAGGACTCTGAAGAAAGGCTGGTACCCGCAGTCAGGGAGGGAAAAGGACTGTGAGACAAAAGCCTTCCTCAACCCACAAGGGTTAATTCGAAATAAACATTGACCCATAATTGGCAGTCCTTGTTTTGTTATATGAACGTTTGCCATCATCATCATCATCATCATATGGTGAAAATTAGTTTATGCTGTGGATCCCAAGCTTTCTGCCTCTTGCTTTAATGACAAATTTAGATATCATGTCAACGACAATCTCTGAGCATTTGCCAAGCGCGTGTAATATTTTAATCACTTTGATCTGATGTGCTATATTTCCCTTCTAAAACAAATTTCAACATATTGTTACACTTAGTAAAAGTCAAAAAATATAGTTCTGTACAGTTTTTATGTTCGTCATTAACATTTCCTTCAATTTAGATTTACTTCATCCAATTCTGATGTTTTATTTAAGATTTCCTTCAATTGAGAAATTTCGGGTCCAATTCTGATGTTCTTAACTAAAATTCCTTTCAGTTTAGATTTTTTTAAAAATCCAGTTCTGATGTTCTTAACTAACATTCCTTTCAGTTTAGATGTTTAAAAAATCCAGTTCTGATGTTCTTAACTAACATTCCTTTCAGTTTAGATTTTTTAAAAATCCAGTTCTGATGTTATTAACTAACATTCCTTTCGGATTAGATTTTTTAATAATCCAGTTCTGATGTTCTTAACTAATACTCCTTTCAATTTAGATTTTAAAAAAAATCCAGTTATGATGTTAATTAACATTCCTTTCAATGTAGATGTTTTCTGATTCAGTTTTGATGCTCTTCATTAAAATTCCCTTCAATTTAGATACCTTTAATACTTTTTTCTGTGTCTTTCTAGTGCTGAATAAATACATTTAATTTAGTATATTTCTGTTTGAGTTATTACATTTTGTTGTCAGTTTTTTTTCGTTTTCGTCGTTACGAATACTTGTATAATCAGCAAGTTAGCACCATTCTTTTTAGTTCCTGTTTCTTTGTAGAAAGTTAAAGGAGAGAGAGAAGGCGAGAGAGAGAGAGAGAGAGAGAAGGAGAAGAGAGAGAGGGAGAAGGAGAGAGAGATGGGGATTGATTGATCTTTATTTCAAAAGGGTTAAGATTTATCGTAAAACTTTCACTCTGTTCCAGACAATCTACAAATATGTTGCTCATATAACAAATATAAGTAACAATAAAATAACTACATATACATATAAATGACTAACTATATACACATATAAATGACTAACTACATACACATGTAAATGACTATCTACCAAATAAAAATTTCATTACTATTCAGAATAATCAGTTCGCGATCGAAAGAGCAGTCTAAAATAACTTTTTAAGTTTTACAATTCATGGAGGTATGTAGTCGACATCAAATAGATATTTGAAAAATTTGTACTTGCTGGAAAGAGTATAGTTTATATATATATATATATATATATATATATAATACAGAATGGGAGGGTACCTCAAAGATGAGCAGCAGAATAGTTAAAGCTTTTCTTGTAAAGGTCAAATCTAGGCTTTGGAAGGCATATGTTGTTCAAGCGTTGGCTGCACTTTGGGCTAAATTTAAACGGGTTCCATAGATAAGGTGGAGCATGCCGTGAAAGAATCTGATGTACCACCTTGGCTTTGTTGAAGAGGAACCTGTTCTTATGAGGCAGTATTTTGATACATTTGTGCTGGTTAGTTGTTTGTGCTTGAAATTTTTCACTAATAAGCTTTACTGCTCGCTTTTGAAGTGAGTATAGCCTCTTTGTATTTGGCACTGAGCAACCATCCTAGATTGTTGAGTAATAGTCTAAATGTGTTTGTATATGTGATATGTAGTATATCTTTCTTGTGTCTTGATCGAGTGCTTGATTTTGGCTAACTTGTATACTTTTTGCACGATGAGTTTTGTTAGACCTTGCATATGAGAGTTCCAGGCCAGATGTTGGTCAGTAATAAGACCTAGTCTTTTGTGCTCGCTAACGTTATCTATCTATGATGTTTCCGTACAAAGCCGAAGTGTTGTTTTTGTTGTGTTTTGTAGTTTCTGTCTTGTTATGAGCACTGAATTTGTTTTATCAGTATTTATAATCATGCCATTGTTGTTGCTCCATCTAATTAGATTGTTTAACTCGACCTGAAGAGTTGATTCTGGGTTAACACAGTCGTAGTCACTGGTGTAGACTGTGCAATCATCGGCAAAAATGTCACAAGAAGAGCGTTTAAGATGAAGTGGAAGATCACTGATATAGATAGCAAAGAGTAACGGGGCTAGAATATAACCTTGCGGAGCACCAGTGTCAACTATAGCAGAGTTTGATAGAGAATACTCACCTGTGGTCTGTCCGAAAGAAATGATGCAGTTCATTTTATTAGCTCAGGGTGCAATCTATAAGTCTTTATTTTATTTACAAGAATGTCATGGTCAATCATATCAAATGCATTTTTGAAATCGACAAAGATGGCACCACATAGTCTGTCCTCATGTATGCTTGCTAACAAGTTTTCTGTAATTTTTGGTAAGAGATGTGTGGCAGATAAGACTGGGTCTAAACCCTGACTAACTGTCTATGAGTAAACTGTTCTCTTGCATGTGTCGTAGAGTTATTTTGTGGATGTGTTTTTCGAGTGGTTTTGATAACGACGATGGTATTGATATTGGTCTATAGCTGGTAAGATAGCTGGATGAGCCAGATTTAAAGAGAGGATACACTTCAGAAGTTTTAACAGCCTCGGAGAAATAGCATTTAGCAATGAGAGAGAAGGAAATAGAGAAAGGGGAGAAAAGGAGATGGAGAGAGAAGGAGAGAGAGAGAGAGAAAGAGGGGGAGAGAAGGAGAGAGAGAGAAAGAAGGGGAGAGAAGGAGAGAGAGAAAGAGGGGGAGAGAAGGAGAAAGAGGAGGAGAGAAGGAGAGAGAGAAAGAGGAGGAGAGAAGGAGAGAAAGAGGGGGAGAGAAGGAGAGAGAGAGGGAGAGAGAGATTCATTAATTTACTAATTCAACTTCTTTTTTGTTTGGAAAGGACGAAGAAGTTGGCACCCAGGCCCGTCTGACATTCTATTCTTTGTCTCGAGTTATTCACTGCTCTCAACTTTTCGCTTTAAGTAAAAACGTAAGGAGCATGAATAATATGTAAAATAGCAAAACAAGAGGCCGAGAGAGAGAGAAGAAGAAGAAGAAGAAGAAGAAGGAGAAATGAGGAAAAAAAAGAAGGGGGGGGGGTGAGAGACAGAGAAGGAGGAGAAGGGAGACAGGAAGAGAAACATAAAGAAATGGTAATGAATGTTGTTTCCATATGAATGTAAATATATAACACTTGTAATTTTAGAAAACAAAATAAGCCATATAAGAATCATGGTTAAGCGCTTTACTTAAGTTTTATTAGCAAACAAACAGACTGTATAATTTGTCGAGGTGAAAAGAGTACTTAACTATCTATACGTCAATTGTTAATTACACAAAAATTCAATGGGCAATATTTGTCTACCGTTTTTCTTACATAAGCACCATCACTATGTTCAAATGTTTTCTAACGATACAAGGCGCATGTATCGGATTTGCGTAGGTCGAAGGTTTCATATAGAACTTATCAGTATTGTAACCTAACATTTCAAATATATATATATAAAGTTTTGTAACGGAATAAGAACTTTTAAAATAACTTAATTTCCGCTTTGTTTCCTTATTTCTTTTTATTTTATTTTATTATTTGGAAATATGTCCCAGTTAAATATGGGCACTAACACCATATCCCTATGTGCCTCTAAGGCATGATAGGATTACCTTTACCTTTACCTTTTTTTATTAATAAAGGCAGAACATGTCAATATTTGTGAAAATCCAGCAGTAAGCGTGGAAATATGCCATGCTATATATGCATTTATTCATGTAAAAATGGCAAAAGCATACAACACAATAAAGTATATAAAGACCCTGAGCTATCATGTGCAGGGAAGACGTCTAAATCTTCGTCATCTTCTAATTACACGTACAAACTACCAGTTTCTGTTTGAGCTATTTTTGTATATTACAATATTACGCTTGCTGCAAAATGAGGAATCAAAGATGAAAAGTGTTATCTTCCTTCAGAGGAAAAAAAAAAAAGTGAAATAGCATCATTTAGTTGTTTGAAGATAATTCACTGAATGAAACGTCCTTCCATATATGTTATTATACAGATAGACTGAAGCACAATAATAAGGCTAAAATAAGGAATCTATCATACAAAGTAAGAGAATATGATATTTTATTATATACACTACTGTTCAGCATAAAGTGCTTGCAGAGACAATGCATATGTTTATACTGAAAAAAAAAGATGACAAAAATGTGAAACATATTTCTTGGCTCTCTGATCCTCTCCCTTGAATTGCTCATTTCTGGGTTCAGTTGAGCTCCACAGGTGTTATTGGTGATGTGACTCCGTTGATAGCTGATAATGAGATATTTTAAGTTTTAAATGGATAAACGTTTCAACATGGGCTTGTGTTTGTCTGCATTAGAAATTTTTCAAGTAAAAATTAAATGAAAATTATTTATCGTTTGCTTGAACATGTTTCAGAGGATTTCATTCAGCACACAATGTTTTAAAAGATTCATCTGTTACATCCATATACTGATTCGAATCAAGACACAACACACTGAACTGAACTCTGCAAAAAGACACTATCATGAAGAAGGAGAGCTTCTTTCTAACGCTTTGGTTAGTTTAAACATGCTTAAAATTCCCACATATTCATTTACAGCATTCCACTCGCCTTTTAATTTCTCACCCCACTGTAAAACTGCTAACTCTCATTTTCATCCAGGCTGTTGTCCTAATCATAGGGGAGCTTGGCTGATCAAAGAGACCGACTGACCAATGAGGTGTTCTCTTTAGATTCATTGCTCTACATGCGGGCTAATCTGAAGAAATGTCGGGTAGTTCAGTATGTGGACTTTGAGATCAAACGACAACTTTGTTTAATACTCTGACTTTTGAACTCTGTCAAGCAACTTCCTCCACCTGTTCTGGGACCACGTTAAATTAAGCAACTGTAAAACGTGACTGTAAAATATATCTTCGTGGGACTAACTATGAAGATGCACTTTTATTCGTTCGTTCATATGACATGTCATACGCAGAACATTACTCTCCTAACAGTAAATGTGAAAACGTCTTCTTGTCTAGGGAAGGTGCCAGCTTCAGTGAGTGTAGTGTTTAGAGTGTTTCTTGTTTTCTATTTTGCTTCTTTTTTTTATTTCAAATTGGATCTGTCACCTCAGTGTCCAGATAAAGGTAAATCCCCGTTTCCATGCCACTGAGGTATGCCGAGGGAAAAGTCGTTCTCCCCCCCCCCCCCAACCTGGACTTGAACCCAGTACTATCAGATTAAAAGACTGAGGGCTCTCTTTTTAGATTATCAGGCTAAAACGCTCTCTGTTTTCTTACCTTGACAGGTGCGATTAATCAGCGCAGTCAGGGCTGACCTCTGAGAAGCCACAGGGCCTGGGTTAAAGGTGATAATATTCTCTGGCCTTGAGGCTATGCCTTGAATTATATTTGTATAAATCCTTGTTCCCAGGTCCACAACAACTATTTCAACATCGTCTACTTGACCTACATTCCTTGCCTCCGAGTTGAATAACAGATTAGAGAATTTAATAACAGATTATACCAGCTATATGACACTTTATTTGAGTTAAATGGCAGATTATACGAGTTAAATAATAGATTATACAAGTTAAACAATAGATCATACGGGTTAATGAAGAAATTATACGAGTTACAACATTCCGCTCCACGTTATCTTATATATTATATCCTTCCCGTGCCGTTAAACGTCACATAGGGCTCGCAAAGTAGTTCGCCAGTTTTTCCTGTCTTCGGCGAGACTTTCAACCTAATCAATGGATTTTATGTATGTTAATTTGGCCTCTCTTAACAATGTCCTCTTCAGAGTTTCACGCTGTCTGCCTCTTTTTCTTTAGCCTGTTGTGTTCCACTTGATAGTTTGTTTTGGGATTCTCTGATCATTTCTTCTCATCAAGTAGCCAACATATGTCCATCTCCTTCTCCTGATCACCCATGAGACTGGTTGTTGTTTAGTCATCTGTCTTATCTCTGCATTGTTCTTCAGTTCGTTACATTTGATACCGAGTATTTTCCTTATGCATTTGTTTTCAAAAGAGTCTAATTTCTTGTCTATGTCTTTAGTTGTTTTAGATATCGTTACGGAAACTCGCTCCACATTATACGAGTTAAATAATGGATTACATGGGTTACATAACAGATTATACGAGTATACCTATGACTGCAGGCAGGCTTTGGTTTTTAATTTTTCTGCTCATGAAAATAATGGTAGAATAATGGTAAATCGGAATGGTAGGAACAATACCATTAACATTGTTATAGTATACTGGGTTTTGAGAATGAGTAAGTTAACAGGTTGATCTGTGTCACCGTTAACATATTTATAAATTCAGCTTTTGTCTGCCTTTAACATCAGCCATCACATCATCCTTTCGTTCTTCACCATTTAGCATTCTGTCTATATATACAATCACGAAAAAAAAAGAAACTTCGGTATTCCTCCCATTGTCTCAGTGAATTCTTCGTCATCGTGAGTATAGGATTTCCCAGAAACCTCCTCACGTAGAAAAATGTAACACTATTAAGAATATAGTATCTTTAGTGACTAAAGTTTAAGTTAAAAAAACCTTCAACACCAACGGTTCCCAATCTTTTTTTACATCTGAGTACCACTTTTCATCTTATGTGTAATTTAGTAACGCCTTATTTTTTTTTTTTTTACAATAGATGACACTTAGTACCAAATATATAAAACAGCTGCGGGCTTCTGATAATGCGCTGTGGAACACATGTTGGAAACCACTGCTCTACACAGCTGTCTTTTGTTTTTTTGTTTTTTTTTTGTAAATACACACAAATTTAGATTTGATTTTCATACGTTCTTTTGTCAGTCATTTTTTAAAGGGATATCTGAAAAAAAGGAGAACGTATGAAGACTTTTGGGATACTCTGTAGTTCACATCTTATCCACCACGGCGGTCTCTTTGTATTGTTATCACTAATCTGAAATGCAGACCTGTTCAGTCGCAGGGTCTCTTCGTCTAAAAATAGCACAGCCACTTGCTTGGCCCCTCTACCACGTGACTGGCGCGCAATGGTTCTCAAACGTGTCAGGAGCTGGACGTAAGTGTTCGCATTTGCAACGCCAACGAACTGTGACCTAAGGCAATAAGAAAACAATGAAAAATATAGCAATATGAAAGCAACAGTACTGCTACTCTGTGCGAAATATTATTTTTTTCCATAAGCATATGACTATGCTACATTTGAAACAAGCAAAGTAACCAAAGAGTGAATCAAATGAAACGCCCCCTTTTAAACCGGATCAGTGCCACCATAAGGCCAATGGGCTGGTCACCGAGACCAATGATTTTCAAACTGTGCGCCTCGGCCGCTGGTGGCCGCAAATCAGCCAGAGAGAGAGAGAGAGAGAGAGAGAGAGAGAGAGAGAGATGTCGCCACATTTTGGTTGCAAAAAAATGTTTCAAATTAGACCTCGCTCAATGTATGTAAACAATAAAATACCATAAGTTTGAATGCTGGTAAAAAAAAAAAAATTAGTGAATAAAATATGAATACAGGTGTGCCGCGTTTTTTGCATTGTCAAGTGTGCAAAAGTCTGTAAAAGTTTGAGAGCCAGAGCTCAACGCAACCAGAACCACTTTTGTCGCAGCCATCATAATAAAATAACTTTTCCCGATCATTGATTGACAATTTTCTTTTGCAAAGTAGTTAGCCTTATTTTAGGGCCCAAAATACAAGTTGTGTTCGGTAAGTAATGAGACTGATTCCATAAACTTCGATTTGTTCAAGATATACTTACGTATGCTTAAAATTCCTCGAAATAACATCAATGTGCGTCAATACACTGTTCCCAGTGGTTCTGCCACGCGTCTTAGCTCGGCTGGAAATCTTGAAAAGGGATCTTCTTCAAACCACTCGTCACGGCAGCTTGCACGTCATTAACAGTCCCAAAATGGTGGCCTTTCAAGCTTTATTTGAGCCGGGGAAACAAAAAGAAGTCACCCGAAAAATCAGGTTCATTCCTTACACAGTCCAAAAGCTCACGAGAAATCGATACACATTTTTTTCTTCTGTTTGTCACTCAAAACCTTAGGAACCAGTTTGCACAAATTTTCCGCATGTGCAATTCTTTCAAGACGATTTCACGCACAATGGATTTTGGAAGTCCCACTTGATCTGCTACCAATCTAAGACTCAGAATTCGGTCAGAGTCCAAAACCTTTTCACCTTATCAGCATTGTCAGAAGTGCGAGACGTTAATGGGCGTCCTGTGCGTTGTTCATACTCGACGCTCTCTCTTCGTTCGCTGAATGTCTTTTGCAACCGAAACAGTTGTGTTTTCTTTTCCCTACGCTGTCTGTATCATAGCAAGCGTCTCGGTCGCGGATTGTTCACTTGTAACACAAAACTTTATCGACACTCCTCTGCATTTTGACAGTTACGCGACGCTTATACAGCTGTCCACTTCGCAAGCGATCCGCACTCTGTAAAAAACTCAGAGCCAAATGACGAGATATCGCCGTTTATCTAACATCCCCCACTAACCTTCAGGCCAGGTGAATCCACCCCCCGGTCCTTCTGATTGGCTGAATAAAACAAATCTCATTACATACCGGACACATCATGTAGTTGGGCTCCAAGGCTGCCTTAGATAAATGTATTTTCGACTGATCTTGAGTCCGGATTGAGAAATTTATTATTATTATTATTATTATTATTATTATTATTACTATTGTTATTATTATTATTATTCACATACTTTATGAACAGAAAGAAGTCACAAAACCACACCAAAATAGTGCCCATTTTACATGAGACAGTATTTAAAAACGAAAGTAAGTGCTAAAAAACATCAGTATGAAAACTATAATATAAACAACAAGGAGAAAGACAGAGGAAGCTAAAATCCGGTTCGACTCAATCCCGAAATTTGTGGAGAACTGTTGAAGCCAAGGTGGACATAATACTACGCAGATGAAGTTCCACAATTCTAAGACGAGAAGTCGGAGATTATGTTTCTGCCCTGCAAAACACCATAAGATGTTTTCTTGTTGAATCAATGACAGGAACATGAACTGATGGATTTGTACCTAAATTCATGTCTTAATTACCACAGTGACACAGGAAATTAGCCACAGTACCTACCTGTCGCAGTAACGATCCAGACTGGTTACAGGAACATTCTCAGCAGCGGAGCAGATGCCCAAAAGATAGCTAACCCGCACAAAGCTGGCAGTGCCTTGGGTGGCTTCCACAAACTTGTCAATAATCTGAACAGCACTGGAAGTTCCACCGGGACCAGCCACAAAGAAAACTTCCGTGTTTCGTTGAACACTGCAAGCTGTCAGAAAGGGAAAGAGTCATATTATTACAAAGTACTACAGCACAGTTTTCTGCAGTTGAAAGTTATACTAGATGTGAGTATTTTACTGTTATTCCGTGGGAGGCGGGGGCGGAAAAGGGGGGGGGGAACAATCCCGCGAAATACAGCCCTAAGTCAGTCATTTGCATGTCCCTTGCGGAACTTTGCCTCCTTAACAGCTCTCCTGTAGGACTCTCGGTTGTAAGTAAGATGCGCTGCTGCTGATGCATCCATTTGCAGATTATCAACCATATCTTCCAGCCATCTTCGCCTTGTCTTCCTCTTTTCTTTTTCTCATTATGTACCCTTCCAAGACTGTCTACACTAAATTATCATGACGTTTAATGTGTCCAAATATTTAAGTTTTGTCTTTACTAGCCAGTCTTCTTCAATATTAAGTTCTTATAGTATGGATATATTTGTTCTTTTTGTGTCCATGATATCTGAAGAACTCTTCTGTAGCATTTACATTCAAAGGCATTTATGTGTTTCTTAGATGTTTTGTTAAGTGTCCAGGTCTCACAGGCATATATTGAGATGGGAAAGATGCATGCTCTTAAAAATCTTATTTTTTTAGTTCTGTCTGTTCCTCTCCACGGCTTCTTTAGTTGCTTTACTTTTTGAAGTGCGATAGATATCCTCCTTTTAATTTCCCTCATTGTATCTCTATTATTAGTTAATAATTATCCAAACATAATTTGTGTTAACTTGAGAAACTTCGAAAAACTCAGCTCCTATTTATGCAACAAAACAGAGTGATTAACACTACTAAAGGCATTGTTTTGAACAACATTAAATAATTCCAAAATGTTCCAAATCATTTTAAACATTTTTTAGAGACACCATTGGTGTAGTTCAGCAGACTGTTGGCTGGAAAACACTG
Organism: Achatina immaculata; assembly: GCA_009760885.1. Taxonomy (NCBI): domain Eukaryota; kingdom Metazoa; phylum Mollusca; class Gastropoda; order Stylommatophora; family Achatinidae; genus Lissachatina; species Lissachatina immaculata. The sequence continues at coordinate 24,919,229 of CM019691.1, read as the reverse complement.
TGGGACATAATCATCACTAGGCTGTCAGTAGCAAACATGAAAGGAGATTTAAAATTTTTAACTCTTTCATTCCTGGACTAATTTCCATGCTCTGCAGAATAATGATGAGAAATTTTCTCTGAGAGGAAGTTGCTCTATAATTTAGAAATATGGGTCGGGTTAGATATTTGCTGCTTTTCGATTTATGTGCACGTTGTCTAAATATCGCTCTGAGCTTCGATCATGTAGATGTGCAAGATCTACTAATGCTGATAGTGTTATTTTGATGTGAAAGAGTTAATATGAATTGACAATACATAATAATGTCGTAATAAAGGCTATTATTTATCACAAGTAAATGAACATGGAATGAAGTCTAAAAAAGTGAATCTCTCACATCTACACTGTAATCAGACAATAAAGCAGAATTTATAATATTATCGAGCCTGCTATATAGTTGAATGGCAGCTGATATTTTATGATTATTTAAATGTATCTTCTTGCTATTACAACTTACAGTTTCACAACTGTCTGAACTTGAATATTCAGGGTTGAATACTTTTTCTTTTCACAAGTTATATGTATTTCTCTTCTGTTACTAGTTTAATACCATTCTTACTTTCACTTACAGTCGAGATCCTTCTCTTTCCATGCCTTTTAAACTATCGGCTCCACAGACTAACTCTTCCCAGGAACAACCATTCACTCCAGTGACACAATAGCACCAATATTAGGTTGTAGAGACTTTATTGATGCACTAGGTGACGATGTACGATGATGACATGCACAGCAATAGCATGATGCGAGTACATTTCAAAACTCACGAGAAGACGAATTTCCAGCTAAAGACAACACACTGAGTAAATTCCAGGCGACTACTGACGGTCCGTAGAAATTCGCCACCATCATAATTACTAACTACATTTCTAAGCCTCTACTAATCTAGAAAAACAAACAAGGCAGCTGATATATGTATCGATGAGGAAACAGTGGAAGAAGTGGAGAGTTTTGAATATCTTGGATCACTGCTAACTAAAAATGGAGATACAATGAGGGAAATTAAAAGGAAGACATCTATCGCTCTTCAGAAATTAAAACAACTAAAGAATCTGTCGAGAGGAACAGACAGAACTACAAAAATAAGATTTTTAAGAGCATGCATCTTTCCCATCTCAATATATGCCTGTGAGACTTGGACACTTAACAAAACATCTGAGAAACACATAAATGTCTTTGAATGTAAATGTTACAGAAGAGTTCTTCAAATATCATGGATAAAAAAAGAACAAATATATCCATACTACAAGAACTTAATATTGAAGAAGGCTGGCTAGTAAAGAGGATTAAACAGAGAAAACTTAAATATTTTGGACACATTAAACGTCATGATCTTCTTCTTCTTTGTTCGCACTGTCTGTCTATATCTGCAGTCCTGTCTCTTGGATAAATTTCACTGTTTTTTGTAATTCATGTATGGAACCATAGAGCTTATCTTCTTTAGTGGTTTCACTGGGCCAGTAATTATTTCTCAGTGACTCGTAGTTGATGCAGTTCTGGAGGATATGTTCCACAGTTTGGGGCACCTGGGCACATGTACACAGTAATCAGACAATAAAGCAGAATTTATAATATTATCGAGCCTGCTATATAGTTGAATGGCAGCTGATATTTTATGATTATTTAAATGTATCTTCTTGCTATTACAACTTACAGTTTCACAACTGTCTGAACTTGAATATTCAGGGTTGAATACTTTTTCTTTTCACAAGTTATATGTATTTCTCTTCTGTTACTAGTTTAATACCATTCTTACTTTCACTTACAGTCGAGATCCTTCTCTTTCCATGCCTTTTAAACTATCGGCTCCACAGACTAACTCTTCCCAGGAACAACCATTCACTCCAGTGACACAATAGCACCAATATTAGGTTGTAGAGACTTTATTGATGCACTAGGTGACGATGTACGATGATGACATGCACAGCAATAGCATGATGCGAGTACATTTCAAAACTCACGAGAAGACGAATTTCCAGCTAAAGACAACACACTGAGTAAATTCCAGGCGACTACTGACGGTCCGTAGAAATTCGCCACCATCATAATTACTAACTACATTTCTAAGCCTCTACTAATCTAGAAAAACAAACAAGGCAGCTGATATATGTATCGATGAGGAAACAGTGGAAGAAGTGGAGAGTTTTGAATATCTTGGATCACTGCTAACTAAAAATGGAGATACAATGAGGGAAATTAAAAGGAAGACATCTATCGCTCTTCAGAAATTAAAACAACTAAAGAATCTGTCGAGAGGAACAGACAGAACTACAAAAATAAGATTTTTAAGAGCATGCATCTTTCCCATCTCAATATATGCCTGTGAGACTTGGACACTTAACAAAACATCTGAGAAACACATAAATGTCTTTGAATGTAAATGTTACAGAAGAGTTCTTCAAATATCATGGATAAAAAAAGAACAAATATATCCATACTACAAGAACTTAATATTGAAGAAGGCTGGCTAGTAAAGAGGATTAAACAGAGAAAACTTAAATATTTTGGACACATTAAACGTCATGATCTTCTTCTTCTTTGTTCGCACTGTCTGTCTATATCTGCAGTCCTGTCTCTTGGATAAATTTCACTGTTTTTTGTAATTCATGTATGGAACCATAGAGCTTATCTTCTTTAGTGGTTTCACTGGGCCAGTAATTATTTCTCAGTGACTCGTAGTTGATGCAGTTCTGGAGGATATGTTCCACAGTTTGGGGCACCTGGGCACATGTACACAGATTAGTAGTACCAACCTTAAACTTTGTATACATATGACTTCGGAGTCGGCTGTGTCCTGTTCGGAGACGGAAGATGGTGACTTGTTCCTTTCTGTTTAGCATGTGATAGTCATCATGTGGTGGTGTTTGTGGCTTCCTGTAGGTTTTTATCATGCTTTTCTTCTGATTATAAGTGATTGGTATGTCTGGCTGCTCCATTTCAGTGCCCTCTTTGGCCAGTTGGTCAGCTTTCTCATTGCCTGGTATCCCACAGTGGGAGGGAATCCATTGCAAAGTGACTCCATGTTGTAAGCCAATTTTTGACAAGGCATCCTTAAGGTCTGGTAGTTTGTTGCACTGAAGAGCCTCCAGTACTGATCTTGCATCTGTGAGAATTACTACAGGACATGTATCAATTCTGGAGTCTGATAGTTTTTCAACTGCAGCAATAATTGCCCTAACTTCTGCATCAAAGTTGTTGCAGTATTTACTAGTGGGTATGGAAATCTTGTCAATGGTGTTGTTTGGATATTCAATATATGCTCCTGCCCCTCCATTCTTTATGGCATTATGTGCAGATCCATCTGTATACACACGTATCCAGGTGTCACATGGATATTTGTCATCTAGAACACTAAGTGTGGCTGTTGATCTTACAAGACTGCTCTGCATCTCACCATTCTGCACACCTTTCACTTCAGTCTGAATAGATATTTGTGTATAATCTGCTTCTTTCCATGGTGTATGCTCTGGTACAGATGATAATGGAGCGACTACAGCTGGAAGGTCAGGTATCAGCTTACGCATACGCTTGGCCTGATGAATGAAGCTGCTTCTTTTAAGCCGTCCTAATGCCAAGTTATTGAATCTCTCCTTCAGGGGATGGCTTACAGAGCTAAGGAATTTTTCTCCCATGGTCATGACCTTTGTGTCTCTACGTTCCTTTAGCGCTTGAACACCAACTATTTTCTGCATTTCTACTATTGGTGTGGACCTCATGGCACCTGTGATAATCCGTAGTGACTGATTTTGAACCTTGTCTAGATTATGCAGCGTAGTGTTTGATGCTGTGCACCAAGATGTTGCGCCATATTCTAAATGTGGTAGAATACTTTGCTGATATACATTCTTGAGGATTCTTTCACTAGCTCCCCATGTGGTTCCACTCAATTTTCTTAATATGGCTAGTTTTCTTCTGGCTTTTGCTTCTGCGCTGTTGATGTGTTGCTTCCACGTCAGTTTTGAGTCAAGAGTCACTCCTAAGTAAGTGGGTTGGTTGTCCATCCTTAAGGGTATTTCATTTACAAAGATCTTACCTGCTTTCTGTTTAGATGAGAGGGTGAACAGAGTGGTACTTGATTTCTCTGTGTTGATACTTACACACCATTTGTTTGTCCATGATGTCAAGATGTCTGCTGCTCTTTGGAGTCTCTGTGTAGCAACTGTCGCATATTCATCTGTACACCACATGACCAGATCATCTGCATACAGTGCCGCTTTGATTCCATAGGGAAGTTCCTTGACCAGGTCATTAATGAATACAAGGAATAGTGTAGGCGAAAGGACTCCTCCTTGTGGTACACCGTGCCGCAGCAGTACTTTCTGGCTTTTGTGACCATCCATTACTACTCTAGCTCTTCTATTGTGTAAATAGGACTTTATCCAGTTGTACAGTCTTCCATTCACATTGCAGTTTCTTAGTTTCCACAGCAGACCTTTTTTCCATACTTTATCAAAGGACGTCATGATAATCTAGAGAAGACCGTCTTGGAAGGGTACATAATGGGAAAAAGAAAGAGAGGAAGACCAAAGCGAAGATGGTTGCAAGACATCACTGATGATCTGAATTTGGATGTATCAGCAGCAGGCCATCTTCTCACAACCGAGAGGCCTACAAGAGTGCTGTTAGGGAGACAAAATTCCGCAAGGGACATGCAAATGAATGAATGACTAATCTAGCAAAATACAGAAAAACTACATTTGCCACAGACAATCTAACCTGACCTACTGTCCGAACTAAAACTTCAACTGAACTCGAAATCATCTGATTTCTGTCTGACGACTTTTCTTTCTCCCCCACTCACACATGAATCATGCCAAAAGTGAGGAAGTTGAGACTCTCATTTAAGTGGAATAACCACAACCTACTATTGACTCTGAGACATAAACCTTCATATCCCAGCTTCCAATTCTCTCTTGACTTGTCTAACTTTTGTGTCATACTATTACAACAAGTCTGACACTCTCTCTGAGCTTTCATTCCATTACGGTTATTCAACATCAATATAGTAGTGTTATTTATATTCTAAACGTAAAAAGAACAATAACAGGTATGAAATTCACCGCTTTCAAGCATCATAACATCTTATCCATGTATTCACCATTATAAGAGAACCAAATATAATACCCACAAATAGAGTCGTTACGTATCATACCAGATGAACACAGGTTTTATAAAAAAACATCACCTGAATTTACAAGTATACTTGACAGTTAACTATGTTATTTATTACTATACTTACTCACAACAATGCCAAGTGGTGGCAGGAGGCATGCGCGCTGCGGTAAAATGTCTCTGACCTGATCAAGCCCACTGTATGTAGTGTTGAAGATGAAAGAGCTATCAGGGTCGCTGGCGATGTTTCTCCACTCTCGCTCTACCTGATACTGACCCATGCCGATAACGAACACATAGAAACCATTCTCACGTGCAAGTTCTGCTTCCCTGGTTGTGCTCCCTGGCGATCTTGACCCTCCATCGGTGATTACGATTATGGTTTTAGTGACGTCCTGTATAAAGGCGATTCAAAATTATGATTTTTCAACCGGCTGCGCCTATGTATTGTTCCCCTCTCCTCTTCCTTGTAACTGCGAATTTGTTTTCTCAACTGAAGACGCCCGAGCTAACCTTGAAGCACAAGCATCAAAATCGGACAGGGAGTGGCTTACGTGAAATCTTGGAGTAGATATAATAAGCAATGCTTTTCTCAGACTCCACCAAGAAGGAATGGGGCACGGGTATAGACTGTTAAGCACTTCATACTAGACTTTGATAACCCCTTCGTACTAGACTCTATTAAGTATTTCATGCTCCTAATTTAGCTAACTTTGGTCGCTCCCTGCCTCATTTATTCTTGTGACGCTTTGTAGTTCACGAAATAACGTGACGGCAAAAAACTGATGGCAAAAATATCTTGTCTGCAAAATAACCAGTCTGCAAACATTGTATCAGTCTTACATCTCAACGCTTTTTTTTTATTGCTTTATGAAACGATGCAAGAAGCAGTTCAAATGTTGAAAACTGTTGCATATATAAAATAAGCTCTTGATATCAAAGAACACAGGAGATATATAAGATCTGAAATTTATGTGACGAAATAAGATTTATTTATATACCCCTTGTGGTTTTCTGAGAACTGACATTTTTTTCACAAGCATGTGAAAACCTGCTTTATAAAATAAATATATCATTCCCCCCCCCTCCTTTTTTCTACGTGAATGAGCTATATATTCTTCTTTTTCTCCGTCGTTCGCTCAGACATCGAAACCAGTCTCTCTTTCACAAATACGGCAGTTCATCTCAGGTTCTCCGCATAACTGTACAGCTTCTTATGTGGGGGTGGAGGTCTAGCTCTCATCCTTATCTGAGTGGGGTGTGTAATGGTGGCATTTCTTAGAAGACATGCTCTGCTCTCTAGCACGCAGGTCTGCATGAGAGTGCCTTGGATTCATCTTAATGTGGTATGGGAACTTTCAAATAGATTTCTCTACACTTGTTATATTTCCTTACCCTCTTTGTCTTATACGTTTCTTAAAATCATTCTCATTTAAGCATATTCGACACACTCCAGGTAAGTATTATATTTGTCTTAATAAGAGCTATCTGAAGGAAGTCGCAATGATATAAAGAAAAATTAGAATAACAGGTGTCAAAGTTTCAGCTGGCTACTCTAGTTTTTCTTTGAATCCCCTTGTGTCCTAGCTTGTATAATGCAGGGAAATTTACTATACTGGCATTTCCAAAGGTTGTTTGATTAAGTTGTGTCTGATACTCATTTTAAAAAAAAATTATTGGGTTGACAGGAGAAGACCTCCAATCACACCTACTTCCCATTAGAAGTACAACTCAGTATTTACTGCACACCTACTTTGGCAGGAGCACCAGCCAACAATATGTGCTATGCTGACTAACCAAGACTTTTCATGTCCTTACCTCCCTGAAAAGTTGGCTCTCCCTGACATGATTAATAGCTGTGTCTGTGTTTGTAATACCAGTCCTGTACGGCAGGTTCTGCTCGTTGATAGCGGCTAGAAGGTCGCTCTTTGTCTGATATCTGTTTAGTTCCACAACTGGGCGCTGAATATTAATAATAATAATAATAATCATAATAATAAATAGTCATTGTATTCTTTATCAATGCAACTAACAACTTTCTTCTTTTTAATATTATTATATATTATAATCACAGTAAATATGCAACAAAAATGCTAGAGAAGAGCCCCGTAGAAATGAGAGGTGGAAACAGGCGTATCATGCAACAGGATTCAGTTTATAGGATTTTATGTTACAAAAGAATGGATTCTTCACTTCGAATTTTTACTCTTTAAATTGAACTAAGTCTCTTGTGTTACACAGAGGCACACATGTAGTCATATTTTATTAATTGTTTTTACCAGCATTCAAATTTATGGTATTTTATTGTTTACATACACTGAGCGAGGAGTAATTTGAAAGAAAATATTTTTTCCCATATTTCTAGACCACTATCGCACTGTGAGATAGAGAGAGTAGCTTTTGTCCATGCTGGCCTTGTTTTTCCAGGGAAATTCAGGGTACCCATTTCCTGAGATTAAGTCGGCCCCTGAGACCAAGTCGGCCACTGAGACTAAGTCGACCCCTGAGACTAAGTCGACCCCGGCACTGGTCGGTTAGTAAAACAAATTCAGCCCCCATTAGGGAATCTAATTCGCGATTTTCTAGTAGCCACACAAACACTCTAATTACAAAGCAAGTAAGAAACATGAACACTCTAACGTCAGAGCATGAAAGAAATAGCAACACTCTAACGTCAGAGCATGAAAGAAATAGCAACACTCTAACGTCAGAGCATGAAAGAAATAGCAACACTCTAACGTCAGAGCATGAAAGAAATAGCAACACTCTAACGTCAGAGCAACATTCTAGCATACAATGTAAGAAAATAGGAACAATCTAATAATAGAACATGTAAGAAAAATAACATTTTTTAAAAATCTGACAGAGTTTTAAAGCTGGGAATTTAGTTATGGTATGGCTGGATATGCCGTCTACACGTTTAAAAATTCAAAGATAGAGAAATCATATACTTACAATAGTTATATTACACTATGATATAAATGCCAGAATACAGATTTAAAAAAGCAAGAAAAGTTCACTGAATATTTCTCTTCATCCAGTTCATTTATTTGCAATCAAAACTTTTGTCTCACTATTTATCCTTATTTATGGTTTCTTATTTATACATACATCCATGTTTATTTTGCTTATCTGTCACTCTCTCACCGTGATATCGTCACTGAAGGTCAACAGACCAACACGAGTGTACGCCGGACTGATATCTAGTCTAGCCACCACGTCCCTAGCAAACTGGAGCACCTGTCTGTAGTCGTTGATGTAAATGGATGTAGACGAGTCCAAGATGAAGAAGATATCAGAGGCCTTGCGGATACATTCTGATCAAAAAAAGGAAAAAAAAACTAGCTGAAGTTCTTTTCCACTCCTTCGATCTTTTATTTCCTTATCTCTCTCTCTCTCTCTCTCACACACACTCTCTCTCTCTGTTAATCTTTCTTTCTTTATATCTCTCACTCCACACACACGCACACACACTTCTTTCAACAGCTTAATGCATATATACGTCTCGTCAAAACCCAGATTACGCTTTTGTAGTTTATATGTTTTTGCCTGGTTCGCGTAATTATTACCAAGTGAACAAAGTCACTTACATGAAATCTTCATCATCAGCATACAAGATGACTACTTTCAACCCTCGATTTAAGCTCAGGATGAGATACTGGATGAACTGACGGAATCGGAATCGACGTAAATTGAAACGTGCTCTCGTATTCTGCTGCATTGATTGTTTTATGTTTTCTTAACGTTTCAACAAGGACATTAACATCAAAGAAAGCAAATCTTACTTCTGTACACATTAGGAGGGGCATCACGGCCTTCTGTACTAGGAACTACTTCCATCCTGTCTACATAACTTTCTAGAAAAACATTCACTTCTACTCGGTTTCACTTCACTTCTCCTAACAGAATGGTGGGTGTTATTTTGTTAATTTAAAAGAACAATTTATAAATATAATGATCCAGTTGCTACTTCATGGCAGCGGTGGTGAAGACGCTGTTCGATCTTGCCAGTCAACGACCCAAAGCTAGCGTCAGGGTTGGTGAATCACAGCTGACAAAGACTCTGTCCCACTTTTCCGTTGGTACATCCAGTAACAAACCCAGCCTGGCTAACGGGGCAGGGGTCAGGGTCATCACAGTCGCCCATGGTGGTGGAGAGTGCTAGACAAGTATTGCGCACGCCCTGCTTTTTTTTTTTTTTAGCTCCACTTAGGGCCTGAAAAAGAAAATAGCCGCCATAACCAATTCCCAAGCTGACACGATGCTGTGCCTCAAAATCATCACAGCATCAGCTACAAAGTACATCGTACTCGCAGTTCCAGGGAGATGGGACCCCCCCCCCCCTAGTGGTGAACACCACAAGTAAGCTAGCTCACTGTTTCCAGCACACTCACTTCACGTCTCACCCTCCTTTCACGTGATTCTCGTGTCCTTTATAATGTTTATTCAAAATTAACGACGCAAAAATTAAAATTTATAAGAAGTACGATAAAAATGGTGAAACATTTTATAAACAGTAGTAAAATTTTTCTTTAATTTCACTTTCTTGACCTTCTGTTGTCAAAATCGCCGCTGTTCTGAATCGTCGCAAAGCGAAGGCTACCTATGAGAAAGGAAAATACGGAATTCTTAAGCAATGTTTTCTTCACATAGTCTTCGCCCTGTCTCCTTCATTTTCTTGGATGTTTAATAGTTTTCCAAAGAAAACGAAAGTCAGAATTTAATAAGGGTGCTGGAATGCCCCGTTTCTGTGGAATAGTAATCTTATTTTATATCTTATATCCTTCTCGTGCCGTTAGACGTCACGTAGGGCTCGCAAAGTACTGTGACGTGCAAGATGGCGGACGTTTTTTTTAACGCTCTCGCCGGCATGCAGAAATCAGCGGAATTCAGCTTGATCTGTCACATATCCTGTACCGGGAGTTGGTCATAAGGCTAACAAACTTATCCTGGGACCTGTCTAGAGGCGACTCCAGATGGGAAGAAAAAAAGATATCGTTACGGAAACTCAGCAGAGAAACCAACCGAGCATCAGGGAATAGTAATAGTGATAATAAATTTCGTTGGTTTATTTTTATTTTTGTTATTAATTAAATACATTTTATTATTTTTATTATTATAACATCGATTACTGGGTTCAGTAATACCAAATAAAAGTACATCTCATTAAAGGACAGAACCGAGCTATTGTTCACACCACAAACTTGTAGGTTAATTCCCCTGAAATTGCGCTAAATTAGTATTTAGTTCGACGTGCCAAGACACAATTTCCGCAGCGAATACGGTGCAGGATTTGGTAACACGGTAAGATCATGGGTTCGTTCGTTGTATACTTGAACATGAAACTACAGCTACCTTATCTCCTCAATGCCTGTCTGAAAACAGTGACAAGCGGAAAGGAAACGAAGTTATTGTGACACAGAAATTCCGTCGTATAGATCTAGTCTCCCGCCGGTACCAAATTTTTGAGACATATACGTTCAAAAACGGTCTCCTGCAAATGTCTAGTGCATACTGGGCAGTAATAACTACAAATAAACAAATCCTGCGAATGTCTAGTGCATACTGGACAATAGTAACACATATATTTGTTTCTTACTGTTGCGTCCAGTTTGCACAGCCACAAATCAGTGATTATGTCTAAATTGCGTTACAGAAATAACCAAACTTTTGTATATAAAGGGGCGATGTTTAGACTTTATTCTGTTTCTCATTTCATGCTATAGTCGATAAAGTGATTTTAATTGCCCAATCTGCTGTGCTACTGTCTTGCGGGTCTGTTTCATTTGCCTATTTACGAGAGACAATGCCTACAACAGTTTATGCATTCTTAACTGACTGTTAATCATTACAGCCTACATCAAGCATGTTTTAAACTTAACAGCTTCATTTAGTTCGGTGTCAAATAATTATAGTACAATTTTAAGATGAGAAATTGGCACTGCTGGGCGTTATCATATTTGGTAGATGAACAATTAATAGAATGGTGATGGTATTTTCTAAGTTGCCTTGGTAACCAAGCACGTTGTTATATGGTAGCTAAAAGGTCTCTAGTCTTGCATTATGGACGACCTGGCTCGGTGAAAGTGACATAAGGTTAGCTTTATGTATTTACCTGGAACAGTCTGGTCTCTTGAAACTTCAAATTCTGAAACAGGAAATTAAAAGCAATGAAAACAGTGCAATCCCTGGTATGGATGGAAGACAATAATTAGAACTAGTCCTATCCTTGGTATAGATGAAAGACAAAGACTTAGAAATAGTGCCGTTCATCGTGTAAATGAAAGGCTAATAATTAGAAACAGTCCAGTCCTTGGTATAGATGAAAGACAAAGAACTAGAAACAGTCCAGTCCTTGGTGTGGATGAAAAACAAGGAATCTGAATCAATCCAGTCCTTGGTGTGGATAGAAGACTAAGAATTAGAAACAGTCAAGTCCTTGGTGTGGATGAAAAGCCAAGAATTAAAAGTAGTCTAATCGGAAGGGGCAGATGCCACATATTTTGGTCATTAGAAGATAAATAACTGGAATATTGGCGAGTACTTCCTATAGATATAAATGAAAGTTATAAGAACTGCGACTGGAAAAAAGGGAACGAATTCAAACGTGCCTCCTAAAGTTTTTGGGACATAAATTAGAGGCATACGAAAAAAAAAGACTACAGTTAAACTCAGTGACCAACACTAAGACGGGACAGTTTATTCATGTATGTCTTCAGAGAAAAGATCTGCATGGACCAGAAACTTGCCGTGAAATCAGCAGACACTGATGATGGTAGGTAACATACGGATATAACAGAGGAACTGTTTAAAATATGCGGGAAGTTGGAAAAAAATGTAAATGCTAATAGAAATCAGCGTGAGATTTTGACAAGAACTTTCTATCGAGAATTTTGTATGACACTGAAAAAAACAAAAATTCAAAACACCGCTAAGACGTATTAGAGTAAGATTAGAAGGAATATTTCTTAGGTTATATCATTCCAGCAGTAAAAATGATGAAGTATTTGTGTTTGTTTAATTGTTTGTTTGTTACTAAACACAGTGAAATCTTACCACTATTCACATGAGAGTAAATCATACCCATTACAGTGATACCACGTGGTAACAAAAATTTGCAAAAATCAAATTAGCAGAGGCAAAGCTATGATATCCGTGCAAAAGTGTTATTGAGGCATCTTGAGGTTACTGTTAATAGTCAGATTTTTCTTCACCTGGCGACACACGAGAGAGTGATATGATAGTGTCAGGCCTAGTTGCCCTTAACTTCCCAGTTCCATGAGGAAAAAAACCCCAGTTCTACAGGTTTGTGGGGGGGGGGGGGGTGAAAACGCTGTCCGATTAAGCAATCAGTGACCCAAAGCTGATATGCTAGCGTCAGGTTAGCGAACCATAGCTTATGAAAACTGTCCCACCTCCCCGTTGATACACTCAGTAACAGTCTAGCTAACAGTGTAGAGATCGCCATAGTCCTCATGCTGGTGGAGTTTGCTAAAGAAGCATTTCACACCCCCTGCTTGTTTTAAAACCTTTTTTCATGGCACTTTTCTTGCTACAAAACGGAAGATATTAACCACTGTATTTTCAAAATCGTCGAGTATCATTTTCCCGAATAATTTCCATTGTGGCCGATTCTATCAGTTTTAGATGTGAATAATCGCCCACAGCAGTAGTACTGTAAAATGTTTGTTTTGCAAAAAGTCCAGTCTCCTTGTGCTCGCGTTTTGTCTTCAGTTTGCCCGTCACTTCGTCTGAAATTTGACACATCACCTTTACACAGAACTGATCTCCATACAGTTTACATCTTTTGCCATATCTTCTTAAAATTGTCGCTATTCGGAAAATATCTTGTTGGTGATTTGAAACATCGTTGTATCGTCATGCCTCTTTTCTTGCAGAAATTCGCCAGCTTTCATTTGTCAGGGGATAACGGCTGTCATCCACTCTAGCACCACGTCTCATACATCGTAATCTTCTGCTGATGCTATACAATCCCCGAAACATTAAAATTCTGAAATAAAGTTTTGTTACTCCTCTATTTAAAATTTTTATTTTTGAGAAATTTGAACACAGTTTTATGAGCGACACTAAGACCTATTTTGGGGCAGAGTCCAGTCGATCCAATGATCCAGAGCCAGGAGGATATCCCTTGTTTTAAGAGAGGGTCTGGACGGTAAGCGGATGTTAGGGACTGGCTTTATATATATATATATATATCTTCCTCTCGGAGGTCCTGACCACGTTGTTGGGACTCTCTCTCTCTCTTTCTCTCTCTCAACCTTAAGTGCCCAAGGTACATGGGACTTCCCCAAGGGTTTTCCACAAACACCTGTTTTCTTTCCCTCTTGCCCAAGTGAGCCCTCTATTGCTCAACATCCTCTCTGTTGTTCTTCTCCATGTCTCCTTTGGTCTACCCTTACTTCTGTTCCCCTGTGATGTCCAACTTAGTGGTATTTTTGGTAGACTTGTTTCTGTTTCTGTAGCAGTCTGATCATTTTTTACCGGATAGGGTCGTTGGCCCTATGCCGAACTCTCCTTAGCCGCCTTTTATAGTTATGCGTGATAGGGTTATGGGGACTAATGGGCAAAATAGGGACTGCAGACAGAATTACAGGCATCCGATTTTATTTTATATAAAACGTCTGTCTAAGCTATGTCGGTAATGAAAGAAAGATGCGCCATACTAATATTCATACGCATAGCTTAAAGAAAGCTTTATCTAATTAGTTTCTTTACAAGTTTTTATATGTTATTATCAGGTTACCACAGTGTTAGTTCTTTGTCTTTTTTTTTAAAGAACATACTTACGAGAATTAACTTGACCAACAAGCAGAACCTACAGAATAGAGAGAAATCAAAACAGTTTACTAAACTTTCATTTGTTTTCCGTGCTGCGAGTGTTTTGTTTAAAATTTCGTCAGTTTTGTTTCAGTGAGCAGAGGTAGATGTATAGTTTATGATATAGTTTTTTTTAAGGCAGAAATGGTGATTGTTGATAACAAATCAAACTACAGAACATTCATGCAGAGTAGGTTATAAAAAAACAGGGAGATAAACAAATAGAAAAAAGTTTGAAAACAAAATTGTTAGGTGTTTTAAATGAACGTACAGGAGGCACATAAGAATGTTTGTACTGTCTACGTTTTTTTTCTCCTTCTTTTTTCCTCATAAAAGAGACAGTTTTCTTTTTCATAGAATATGCTGAAAGTAATTTTTTGGGGTTGTTTGTTCTCTCTCTCTCTGAACCTTAAGTGACCAGGGCACATGGGGCTTCCGCAAGGGTTTTCCACAAATGCCTGTCCTTCGCCTTTTTTTTCTGCTCTTGCCCAGGTGAGCCCTCTATTGCTCAACATCCTTTCTGTTGTTCTTCTCCATGTCTCTTTTGGTCTACCCTTACTTCTGCTCCCCTGTGGTGTCCATCTTAGTGCTATTTTTGGTAGTGAGTTGTCAGTCATTCGGAGCACTTGTCCCAACCATCGCCAGCGTCTTTCTTCAATAATTGTTGTCAGTGGTTTCATCTGCATTTCTGCTAATAAGATGTTATTTCTTATGGTGTTTGGCCAAAATATTTTTCTAATTCTTCTTAAACATTTAGTCTGGAAAGAATTCAACTTCTTTTCTATGGTTTTGGTGATTTTCCAGCATTCACTTCCATAGAGTAGTACACTTAGAACATTACTCTTAAATATCCTGATTTTCATATTTATGCTTAGTTTTTTTGATTTCCATATAGTCTGCAGCATTGAAAAGCCTGGTTTGCTCTAGTAAGTCTGCTGTTGATGTCCTCTGTGCTGTCTCCATTTTCTACTACTCTGCTGCCAAGGTATACAAATTCGTTGACCTCCTCCACTAACTTGTTATCTACTCTGAGTACATTTCTGTTGTTCACATTTTGCTTCATTAATTTTGTCTTTCCTACGGTGATCTTTAGTCCTATGTTTTTTTGCATTCTGAGTTAGCTTGTTTATTTTATCTTGCATATCTTTGTGACTGCTTGATAATAGACAAATGTCGTCCGCAAAGTCAAGGTCCTCCAGCACTGTGTCAAGGGTCCATTGTAATCCTCTGCGTTTGTCTGATGTTGCCTCCTTCATTAACCAGTCTAGTGCCAAGATAAATAATGTTGGTGATAGTACACATCCCTGTTTCACTCCTGTTTGTACCCTAAAGCTGCTGGAGGTATGTTCTCCACAGATAACTTTGCACTGAAAACCCTCGTATAGGGCTTTGATTACATTAACTATTTTATGGGGGAGGCCATGCCATCTTAGGATTTTCCACAGTGCATCTCTGTTGACACTGTCAAAGGCTTTCTCAAAATCTATGAATAATGCATATGTTGTGCTATGCCACTCATTTGCCTGTTCTAATATTTGTCTAAGTACAAATATGTGGTCTATGCATGGTCTTCCTTTCCTAAATCCTGCCTGCTCTTTCCGAAGTTTTTCCTCGAGTGTTGGTACAATTCTGTTGATGATTATTCTGCAAAATACTTTACTGGTGAGTGGCAGTAGGGTAATGCCTCTCCAGTTCCCGCAATCTCTGAGGTCACCCTTCTTTGGTAGTTTTACTATAAGCCCAGTTTTCCACTCCTGTGGGGCTTTTTCTAGATCCCAAATTTGTTGTAATATCCGGCAAAGTTGTTTTGGTGTTTCTGTTTCTTCTGCTTTCAACATCTCAGCAGTCACTTCATCTTCACCTGGTGCCCTGTCTGATTTTAGCTTCTTTATCGCCTCCTTTACTTCATTTATTGTTATTTGTCCTGTATTGATGTTTAGTTCCGTTTTTGCTTCAGGTATGTCTATTATTTGTGCTGCTTGTGGTCTGTTTAGTAGGGTGTTAAAGTGTTCCCTCCATCTTTCAATTTTTTCTCTTTCTCCACTGACCAGTTGTCCATTTTGTGTTCTTACTGCACTTTCACATCTTGTGTTGAAGTTACCTGTCATCTGCTTTGTGATTTTATATATGGTTTTCATGTCATTTGTATATGCTGCTTTCTCTGCTGTTTCTGCTAAGTTGTCATAATACTGACGTTTATCTTGACGGCATGATTCCTTCACTTCTTTGTCTTTTTGTGCATAATTACTTAAAACTCGTTCTTTAAGTCGTTGTGATTTGGTGTTCAGTAATTTTTTCTTGATTTCTTTTCTTTGCTCTATCTTTTCCCATGTGGTCTCGCTTATCCATTCCTCTTTTCTCCTTTTCCGATATCCCAGCACCTCTTTTGCTGTTTCCTGTAGTGTTTTATTGAACTCTAATATGGACATTTCTGCTTCGTCTTGTAGGACACTGAAGCGGTTCTTAAGTACTATTGAGAATTCATTTCTTGTTTGCTGGTCTATCAGTTTTCTTGTATCAAAATGTATCTTTCTGTGTTCTCCGATTTTGGCTTTCCTCAATTTTAGTTTTATTTTAGCTACCAGAAGGTTGTGATCACTTCCTACATCTGCTCCTTTCCTTGCTCGCACATCTTGTAGTGACCGTTTCCACTTGTTGTTTATTACTATGTGATCGATTTGGTTTTCTGTGGTTTTATCTGGTGACCTCCAAGTCACCTTATGGATGTTTTTGTGGTGGAAAATTGTCCCTCCGATGGTCATCATGTTTTCTTCACAGAAGCTGCACAGTCTTTCTCCATTTTCATTTATTTCTCCGATTCCTTCTCTTCCCATGATTCTTCTTCTATCTTCATTTCCTTCACCTACTTTATTTAAAGAATTTTGATTGTCTTTTCTTTTTTTTCAAACTAAATTCCACCGTTCTGGCATTCAATATTATAGAATTATGTAGACAATACGAAAGGTTACATCAGCAAGATTTATCCATGATACATCTGTCGCAGGTATTTTTTTTTTAATGCCTCTTATAACAAGCCGCTGAAAAGAACACTTTATGTGAGTATTACAATCTATTTTTCGGCCAACAAAGTCGCCTACACGTATTCTTCATTGTCAGCACGAAAAAGCTTACGTACTTGATTAATTTTAAAGGAACTTTGTGTTGTAATTCGCAAATTGGATTGTCTACAAAACTGTGGCAGTTTTGTGTGTTCAGAAGAGAAATATCAATTACAGAGTTAAATTAAAGAGCTTAACAATCGGAGTTCAACTCACCAAGCTGAGGGCCAAACAGAATGCCATGTTTAGATATCCTGTGTAACTTCCTGCTCGAGACATATGTAGCAGTGGAGTCTTCTAGTAGCTGGCAACAGTTTATTATATTAGTCACGTGACGGGAATAGGGCGTGTCCTTTTTTTTGACAGCGAGAGCAAAGAGTGTTTAGCAAACATATTTCTTTGCCTGACTTACCATTTGTTAAATAAAATTGTTGCCTAATATGGAAGTTCTATATTTAATTTTTTGTGTTCCATATCTTGACGTTATTATTCGTTTTTTTTTTCGCTTTAAACTTAATCAAGCCTCTATGCTTTAAATTTAATCAAGCCTCTATGCTTTAAATTTAATCAAGCCTCTATGCTTTAAAATTAATCAAGCCTCTATGCTTTAAATTTAATCAAGCCTCTATGCTTTAAATTTAATCAAGCCTCTATGCTTTAAATTTAATCAAGCCTCTATGCTTTAAATTTAATCAAGCCTCTATGCTTTAAATTTAATCAAGCCTCTATGCTTTAAATTTAATCAAGCCTCTATGCTTTAAATTTAATCAAGCCTCTATGCTTTAAAATTAATCAAGCCTCTATGCTTTAAAATTAATCAAGCCTCTATGCTTTAAATTTAATCAAGCCTCTAGATATGCAATGGGAATCAACAACTGTTGAACAGGGATTTTATTTTCTTTGTTGTTCTAAAAACTGAGAATCAGCAACTGTGAAGGGGAAGTTCTTTAATTTATACATCGAAGATCTGAGAATCAAGTTGTGAACAAAAAGTTTATTTCCTTTCTTCTTCAAAGCTTGGAAGTTAAAGATTTTAAGTTTTAAGTCTATACCCCCAAAAGATTAGAACTGGCAAACCAGAATATTCTATCATTGTTACGGACATCAGATGCAATGTCTGCCTGCAATGATAGAATATTCAAATTAAATCGATCAAATGGACGGGCTTTAAGATCATCAGACTGTCGATCACTATTTTCAAATGATCTACTCGGTCTTTAGGAGACTTCGAGATCTTCGCTTCTCTACTGTTCTTCCCTGACATAACTTGAGTACACGAATACCATGGCTTCTCTACTGTTCTTCCCTGAAATAACTTGAGTACACGAATGCCATGGCTTCTCTAGCTTGAAGTTTCGCGGTCTTTCGTTTCACTCCCCACCTACCGCCCGAAGAAAACATAAACAAAACAACATTTTTTTCCCTTCGACTCTTATTCGGTGTATTTGCTCTCTCTTCTCTTCGGTGAATTTACATGCCAATCTATGACTTTACTACGTCGTTAGTGTAATTTCAAAGATTCAGGGTTTTCCTGCCTGCTATCGCGCGTCCTCTAGTCCATCTTGCTGTTAAAATGGGTACATGGTGCACTATTGCTGGGGGAAAACAGCTTCCAGAGCGGGGGAGTATTTGCTTACACGTGGTCTTAAACAACGGATTTTACTACAGACACGGCTGTCTGTGAAAGAAAACGACACCACGTGAAGTTCGATCCCAAGAAAAGGAGACTTCGTTCCCGTTTTCTGCCAGTTCTTGGGAACAAAGACTGGTTAAAGTGTCCAGTTTGAAACTTACAACTAAGATCATGTTAAAATGACGGCTTTAAGGTGTTCCCAACTTAAATACTGACTGACTACTTTGTTATTATAGTGGTGAAGAAAAACTAGATTGATTTCTCTGAAAATGATATACACTCTAGCAAGCCATGATTTCTCTGAAAATGATATACACTCTAGCAAGCCATGATTTCTCTGAAAATGATATACACTCTAGCAAGCCATGATTTCTCTGAAAATGATGTACACTCTAGCAAGCCATACATAGTAGCTGCTGTGTTCAAGTCGAAAACTATCTGAGAATAATCAGCTCTTCAGCCTTCCTTAAGATCATCCTTCTTTGAAAAACCGTGAAACCTCCTTTCTCACAAAGTAGTCTTTGAATGAGGGTAGTGTTGGAGGTGTAAGTACAGATACAGAGGCTATACACGCCCAGTGTGTAACAACATCTACTTTTGGAAACTACTCGACAAAAGTTTCCTTGGTTGTCGTGCTGTACAGTACACACCCATGGCAGTGAACGTACTGTCAGTGATTATAGATGTCATTTTTCTTATGCGTTTTTGAAGTGTGCACGAGATTATCAACATAAACTTGTCGTCATCAGTTCAACTGTCTCAATGGCACTTTTTCCGAGTTTTAAACAGAATTTAATGTTAGCTTTTTTGCTCAATGCTGATTGCGTGTGACAATGCATCTCTAACTAGGTGAACAAAATGGCGGCTTGTTTGTCGTCTGCTTATCGGGGGGGGGGGGGGGGGTGGAAAAAAAGAGGGGGGGGGGAATCAAAAGTTGCCAGATCATAGATGAAGGTTGCCTCTTTGGATTCCATGCTTTGGTTCATAGATGACATTTTTTGTCTTGGACATAATAAAGTCAGTCTCATTACTTAATTGTCGGACCTTGCATGTTTTATTTTCACACATTGTTGGATGTATGGATAAGAGCTTATATGAAATAGTTTTCAAGTTATGTTTAGTGTTGATTTTTAATATGTTTGTAGTTCTAATAGTACTGTAAAAGGTAAAAGTAAAAGTAATCCTGTCGTGCCTTAGAGGCACATAAGGATATGGTGTTAGTGCCCATATTTTCCTTGACCTGTCAGCACATTAAAAGATGATATGGTCAGTATCACGCCCCGCTGCCTTTCCTTCTCCAACTCCAGAAGAAGTTAAGTACCCATTTCTACAGCTTGGTGACTGGGGTGCCTCCGGCTGGATTCGAACCCCCGACCTTTGCCATGAGAGACCATTGCACTAACCACTTCGCCACTCAGACACCCTGTACTGATGTTAAATGACTGCATTTTATAGAAAGTTAAGAGATGAAGGGCAGACTGTCCAGCGGGCATGCGCGTCAAATCTTCAGCCGTTGAAAATAGATTCTGATCGTTCCTTCCGTGTAATGGCTGAGAAGTTATCAGTAGCACTGTGTCCGGCCGCCTCGTCAGATAAAGCAATTCATACTTGGCACACTTGTGCGGTCAGAATATCTAAACTGCACTTGAAGGCTGAGTTTATCTCTTACAAGGCAAGGTACACTGGATTAAATTGTAGGAATGGTTGTTAGTAATATATGATAACATATTACATAACACATAATATAGCAGCTGCGGGCTAACATGTTAATCTTAATTTGAACGAACAAAACAAAACAACTTAGGAAATAAGCAGAACTTTTTTGGTTTCTTATTTTAAGCAGAAAACAATTTCTGATGGTTCTCTCCGCCTTTCACTTTCTGATTTAGTTTATGACAACTTTTGAGAGAAAAGAAGAAATAAACATCAGTCCATAACAATGGCATAAAAGATATTTCTACATATTCGATCTGTTTCACTCGCACAAAAATGAAAATGTGACTCTCTAATGAAAGAATGTAAAGAAAAGTGCGTTAATCGTCCATGTGGTCCTGTCTTAGCATTGCGGAAAAGCAGTTGAGATATCATTGTGAATTAAGACAAGAGGTTTCAAAAACTTCATCTGCATAAGACATTCCAACGCATTTAAAGATTCGAGACTCACATATACACGAAATTGATGAAGTGCATGGTAAATTCTTAGGACGGATTAGACGATATGTCAGATGATTGGCGACATGGAGACATATTCTAAGCGAAGATGTCATCAGAAACATCTTCAAGAAACGTAGAATGATGCTTTGCACGATTTTACATTACTCTCATTCATAAATACAAAAAAAGATTATGATCTACCCCTGACGTGACATGTGACTAAGGATTTGGTGAGGGTCTTGTTTACAGCGATATTAGATAATTATAATTTAAATTATAATCCTTTATTCACTCCATTTTTTATTATATGTATGGTGGTCTTATAGAAGTCAAGTCAGTCCACTTGCTAGGAATTATAATACACTGAAACTACTTGTTACTATCAATAATAAACTAAAACTACTTGTTACTCTCAAACCAATTGTATTATTGGAGGCATGATGGAGTTACGGGTGAGAGAGATACGCCAAAAGAGAAATGTTAGGAGTGAAGGGCCCTGAAGTAGCTGGTGGCCTACGTTGTTTCTTCGCCTTTTCTAATAGTCCATACAATTCTCATTGGTATCTAGTCTATGGACCATGTTCTTCCTTTAGATCTAATGGACAGAGTCCAGGAGGACTGTCCTGTCCTCTGTTGTATAGGCTAGGACTGACTAGGAAAGGAAAAGTATACTTCCTTGCCGGAAGCCCATTTTTGGGCATTTCCGGGAAGTGGGGGGGGGGGGGGAGGTAATCCCGTGCGGGACGCCCATATGTTGCCACATGTTTCGTTTCTATAAAAACGATGTAACTTTTTCATTATAAACGTTTTATTTGCGCATGTCCGGTGACCCTTCATAGTTCAATTCAAAGCGTGGTTAACAACAGAGTGAAATGGATGTTTTTATCGAGAATATTCTATATTTTTGTGAGTTCAAAGGCGTACGGACATGCCCTATGACCAGACTACTGTTCTTGAATGTACCTCAAGTAGATAGAGACCAATAAAAAGAACTTGAGAAATAATTAGATGGTCTTTTTTCAGACATTCTTTTAGTGAGCATGCCACATATCATCACAAGATGAGATCGTATAAATCTTCAAGCAGTTATAGACTTCGCCAGTGGTAGATCTAGACCTAGCCGATAGTAAATATGAGACAGTTATCAGTTAAAATGATCACACTACTTCTTTTTTCCTAAAAAAACTCTGCATTTATGGAATCTTAATACATTTACAGTTATTTTGATGCATAATAGGTATACTTTTAACGTGGAAATACTTCGTTATATTCATTTTTCCAACCATATTCACTATACAAGTGCATATCAAGACCCGCGCTTTTAATCTGGCAGAAATAGAACGTCCGTATTTTTGCCTGTGGCAAGAAAAGAGCTAATAAAAACACTTTACTACCAACTGGTTATGCAATCGTCATGACTTACAAGGTATTCCTAAATGAAATTATAGCAGCGTTGGCAACTTCTTTTCTCGAAAAAAAAAGAATTACTTCAAAGTGTTTCTAAAGTTATGTAAACTTTTTGGAAGCACTTCTCCAAAATATATAGAAAATATTTTTTAAATTTTAAAGTTTAAGTGGAAATTAAAGGGAAATCCTAATTCAAGTAATACCAGTAGTAATTAGTTGATACTGTCATACAAAATATCATCATCATCAGCAGTCGTCGTCGTCGAGTGGCGTCTTCGCTACGAAGGTTGGCGGTAATGAATCTCCAGTTCCCTCGCTCCCTCGCCTTGATGGTGCACTCAGCCAGGCTGTGTCCCGTCCGTTCTCGTATGTTATCTTCCCATCTACATCTTTGTCTACGTCTCTTATGTTATCTTCCCATCTACATCCCTGTCAACTCTCGTATGTTATTTTCCCATCTACATCCCTGTCTACATCTCGTATGTTATCTTCCCATCTACATCCCTGTCTATATCTCGTATGTTATCTTCCCATCTACATCCCTGTCTACGTCTTGTATAGTATCTTCCCATTTACATTTCTGTCTACATCTCGCTCTTTTTCCTTCAACCTTTTGCATCTAGTACGGTCTGTAGTATACTATTACGTCTTTTGATTGGTCAAATTATTTTCTTGATCCTTTATTTCCTCAATAAGTTCACGTTCCACTTGTAGCTGTTCTAATACTTAACCATTTGTTGTTTTCTTTTTCCACGGTACATGCACTACTGTCCAAAAGATCCACATTTCTGCTGCCTTTATTGTTCTCTCGGACTTTTTACTTAGCAAGTTTCTGTTAAGTTCAGTAGTACAGAAGAGATACATCATCTCATTGTTTTTTTAATGGATAGATTCCTGGATAACAGGATTGTCTTCGTGGTGGTGAATGCGCTAATCACATTTTCCAGACGGACATCACTTTAGCCTCCACTTGTAAGTTAAGTTCACTTTAGATTAGTTACTCCTTTCCTTCATCGGGAGCAGGGCGGGGGGGGGGGGGGGGTGGTGGTGTGAAAAGTTGCTTTCCTTCCTATTGTCTATAATGAACTTCGGCCACTTAGCTTCCACTTTGTAAAGCTGAAAGTTACAAAGTCAGCGTTAGTATTCGCTAATGGGTTTCCCGGCAAGAGAGAGTACGGGCAAGCTGCAGACATCTCACACAGGAAGAAGGCTTTCCAATGGTGGCCGTGCGACGAGAGAGATACGGCTGTTCTGTTGCAGGCCGAACTCTTGACCTTTTCAACTTAGGATTTTCCGTTGTTTTTTTCCGCTTATAAAGAAACTTACTTAATAAGCAAATTTTGTGATCATGTGTCAGTTAAGAGATCTAGGTCAAGACCTAGTTGCTGTGTCAGGAGGATAACAATTTTAAAAAATTAGTTATTATGTACAAGGAGCTTGTGTGGAGTCTGACCTGACCATCTCCAGCACAATCACAGTCTCGTTTAGGCAAGACGACGAAGACGGACTTTGTCCATTTTTTATTAACCTTTTTCCATTCACTTGATTAGCTCTGAGAACAAGATTTAGGCGTATAAATGTGATGTTCGAACGAAACAGCAGGGGGAAGAATCATCATCATCATCATCATCATCAGGTGCTGTGCCGACTGGCATTGGCTATTATGCTTGTCCAGAGTACACGATCTTTCATGCAGGCCATCAGCTCAGTTGGTGATCTCCTCTCACACCATCCCGTCAGACTGTCCAGTATCATTTCTCTTGATCTTCCTCTTGATCTTCTTCCTTCTAGATTTCCTGTTGTTATAATATTTTCAGTGCCCCCTCTTCTCATTGCATGTCCTATGAAAGTACATTGTCTCTCTCTTATTTTTTTTACAAGATTTGTTTGTCTCTCCAGCTCTTCTCCTACATTCTTCATTAGTTATTTTTGGTGTCCAGCGGATTCTCAACATTCTAATAAACCACATTTCTGCTGCTTCCAATGATTTTTGTGCACACCTACCTATTGTCCATGATTCGCTTCCATATAACAAGATAAGTTCAATATAGGATTTTAGGACTCGTTTTCTAACATTCATGGATAAGGATATGTTGGATAATATGTTTCTCATTCTCTGAAATTCAGTCTTTGCTTGCCCCATTCTGTTCCTAATTTCTGTTCTACATTTTCCATCTGAAGTTATTACTGCTCCAAGGTATTTGAATTTCTGCACCTGCTTTAGAATAGTTCCGTTTAATTTTATACTGCATGTTGGTGGATTCTGTTTCTTAGATATAATCATAGTCTCTGTTTTTTTATGTTCAAAGTAAGGCCTTTCTGTTCACTTTCTTTGCCGACTTTATCCAAGAGATTTTACAGGTCTTGTTGGTTCTAAGCTATCAGTACTGTGTCGTCAGCATACCGAAGGTTGTTAATATTGTATCCTCCAATTTTTATGCCTAGTTCTGTGATGATCGTTCTTAGAATATTCTCGCTGTACAGAGAAAAAGGTATGGAGATAGTACACATCCTTGTCGCACCCCTTGTTTTATATGTTTATATTTTCCAGTTCTATTTTCAACTGGAACTGCTGCTTCTTGGTACCAGTATAGATGTTTTACAATCCTCATGTCTTTGCTGTCTATATTGATGTTTTCAAGCATTTTAATAATTTCATTATGTTTCACCTTATCGAATGCCTTGGTGTAATCAATGAAGCATAAGTAGAGATCTTTCTGTACTTCTAAAGCTCTTTCTGTTAGTGTTCGTAAAGCATAAATGGCATTGTGTGTTCTCTTTCCTTCAACAAATCTAAACTTTTCATCTGCTATTTCCATTTTTATCTTTTTCCTTGTTCTTCTCATAATTATTCTCAGAAGTAGCTTCGTTATGTGACATGAGAGGCTGATAGTCCAGTGGTCATCACATTCCTTTGCATCTGGTTTCTTTAGTAGTGCTATAAACATGGATTTAAGCAAGTCACTTTGCATATAACCACTGTTGTAAATGTCATTCAGTAACTTGGTTATTATTTTTATTCCTATCTCCTCTAGCGCCTCTATTTCTTCCATTGCTATATTATCAGGCCCAGTCGCTTTTCCTTTCTTCAGTGTTTGATGGCTAATTCGTTTGTGCATGTTTTTGCTGTCTTTATTATGAGAGTCCTCTATTTGTCTGCGCTGCTCATTTAACAACACTTCCTTTGCTTCTTTGCATTTACGTCTTATTTCTTTATTTATCTTGTTATATTTTTATTGGTCATTTTTACTCCTCCTCCTCTTGTCCATCAGTCCTAAGATGTCGTCTGTCATCTATTTATTTTTAGGGCCTTCTTTTTTTCTATGGTATTATCTCCTTAACAGTTTGGTGGATAGAATCTCTTAACATTGCCCGTTGTTCATCTATACTATTTGTCTTTGCTATTGCATTGCATCTATTTGTTATAATAACTTTGTATTGTTCTCACAGTTCGTGGTCATTTTTTAAGGAGCTCTGTATTCAGTTTGATGTTTTCCACTTTTCTGTATGCTTTCTTTAGCTTTATTCTATTTTTTTCCACAGAGTGGGTCATAGTCACTATTGCAGTCGGCTCCTGGCATGGTTTTTGTTGTCAGTAATGCATTCCGGAATCGAGAGTTGATTAATACGTAGTCTATCTGGTTAAAAGTCTTTTTGTCTGGGCTACACACGTTGCCAGTCTTCGGGGATGTTGTTTAAACCAGGTGTTTCCTACAACCATGCTGTGTATTCTTGCCCATTCAATTAATTTTCTACCTCTGTCATTCCTCTTCCCCAGTCCATAGTCACCAACGATGTCTGAAATTCTTCCTTTACCAACTGTGGCATTAAAATCTCCCATCACTATAATTACTTCATGTAACTTTGTGTGTTTTAGGGCTATCTCTATGTCATTATAAAATAGCTGTACATCTTCTTCAGAACTTTCAGATACTGGAGATTACACTTGTATAATATTTATATTTACTGGTTGTCCTTTCAGTTGGGCTAGCAGAACTCAGTCCGAGATGTTCAAGTATCCTACAGTTGTCCTTGCTGTTTGTTCGTTAAATATTATTCCCACTCCTCGTTCATGTTTCTCACCTCCTGAATATATTATTGTATATTTATCAGAGTTTATCTTCTCTGCACCTGTCCATCTAACTTCACTCATTCCTAATATGTTGATCTTCATCCTTTCCATTTCCCTTTTTACATTTTCTAATTGTCCAGCCTGGAATAAAGTTTTAACATTCCATGTTACTATTTTGAACTTGTTAGTTTTGCCACCAGCAGCTTGATGACGATCTGGCCTCACCTGTGGCTCGTGAGCTGTCCTACAAGACGAGGCTGTTCCAGAGGAACATCCATTAACGTCGTTCATGACAAATATGAATAAGCATAATTGTTCTTGGGAGATACAATAGTGGTTTCCCATTTCTTTCTGACAGCTTGTGTACGGACTCTCTTGTAGCCTTTGGATTACCTGTCCTACCCGCAAGGCAGAGGGAGCGAGAGGTTTTAAGCCGCCTCTTACCCGCCTGGTATTCCCTTCACTGAGCACCTGAGGCACTTTAGTAGAGCCACCTACTATTCAACCTCGCTCTCTGAGTCTACCGCCAGTTGGTCCACGCCTGCTTATTTGAGTAAATCCTTATTCACAGGGATCCTCCATATCTGAAGGACTTTCACCATCCGCCACCTGTGACGCGCTGGGTTGGGGATGGTCGTCCCAACTTTACCCAGGGGAAGAATAAATGATATTAAAAACAAGAAGATTTTGCAAATGGTGTGACCTTACAAATTGTACTCAAAGAAACAGGTCATAACATTCTTCGAGTCCGGCAGTAGTTTCCCAACCTCAGCTCGCGATCCAAATTCAGGTCGACGGGAATTTTGGGAGGCGGTGGTCTGATGTAGGGTCGCGATATGTTGTTGTGTTAAATGTTAGATTACTATGAAGTAACATTTGGTTCTTAATTTGTAGATTTGCAGCAAATTTTGGTAATATTAAAGACACTGAAATAGTCTACTGTTTTGTTGAATTTCAGTATTTTAAAACATCTTATTGCAGGGTCGCGAGTCACTTAACGTTGTAGAATTAGGTCAAATGTCACCTAATATTGTTGATTTAAGGTTGGGGTTCGTCTACTATTGCTGTTTCAGAATCATGGGCACCTGCCATTGCTGATTAGGGTCGCGCTCAAGACTGACTGGGAGCCACTGGATTACAATATGATCATTCAAGTGAACTACATAATCTCTCAATAGCCAGACACTGGAAATGACTGAGAATCATTGTGATTTCTGTTAGTTTGCCTATCGCCATTGAGGGAACCGAATTTCTTCAAGGTGGAATCCGTATGAAGTTTGTGGTATTCAGGTTTTGTGCTGCATATTCCAGCGATATACTAAACCTGCGCAGAAGGTATAGGTCTCAGACTTTGTACACAGGATTGGTTGTAGTCTTGAGAAAGATACGAACTTCATGCAACAGAGCTAAACAGGACAAAAAGAAGAAGAAGAAGAAGGAGGAGGAGGAGGAGGAGGAAGGTGACAGTAATGATGATGACAACTTGGTGCTGTAAAGGATGAAGAAGAAGAAGAAGTAGATGATGATGATGATGACGATGATGAACCATACAGCCGCAGGTATGCAGTCGTCACCGAACTCATTCACTTAGTCAATAGTTTTACTAAATTCTCGTGCTCCTATTGAATGCTCTGTTGTTAATCAGTATCTAATCTCTTAAAACACACAACATACAATATAGGTATTTAATGGAGACGGCATTTTAAGGAAATAACCAATTACAACCCAAAAAAAAAACTGATTGAAGTTTTAACTGAGAAAGATTATATCTGTATAAAAACGAATACCTGATGTGGCGTGCTGACATACTACACGATGGGAACAAGTACCTACGCCTTCGCGTGCTGAAAATCCATGCAGTTGTGATTCCTTTTTCCTGGTGTGTTCAAGAGATGGAAACCGTTTTCTCATGTTCCATACTTTTTATTTCAAAGAAACAGAATCGCACAGACAAGGGGATAAAATAAATACATTCTGTAACTTATGATGTGCATATGTCTGCAGCGTAGCCGGGGTAGAACAGAGCTATTTACCACTACAATTTTTTAATCATCATATTACCCGAAGGTTTATTTTTATTCTGTTCTGATCTCCTCCGCTGAGCTGCAATGGATGTGTGAGATTTCAGCGAGAAAATGTTCAACCATGATAAAGTATAATATGACTGAAGGTTAGATTGTTAGGGCTGGATGAGAGAATGAACGAATATGTTAAATCACTCAAAGTAATTATTTGTCATGCTATATGTAAGATGCTTAGCAATGTTTCTGCAGTAGTGTACATAAAAAAGCCATCTGTCTATTTTCAGAAGCGTAAACATTTCGTACTCAGCATACAAAAGCGCAAAGACCTTTCGTAAGCAGGACTTGGTAACACGTCTATTCACATCATCAGTTCTCTTTTACCATCTCTAAGTATGTATTACAGAAAGTTTACTTACTTAATAGTTTAGTCGGTAAAATGGAGTCTCATTATTACGGATTTTACTTGGATTTATGTTGGTCCATACATTGTTTGTTGAAGATGTTTACTGTGAAAACTTTTTACTATGTTTTGCTGACAATGATATATCTATGTCAGGTCTCTGCGTTTAACAACTGTTTGTTCTACGAGTTTCTGTTATTTTTTGCCATTCATATAATCATAGGGAAAAATTAATTGATCATCCTTTGATAATTATAATTTCAAACCCTGTGGATGTGTATTCTATATATCAGTTAACGAAAGCAGTGCCAGATGGTGTTTATGATAGCGGATCTGTTTTTGATGGTATTTATGATGGTTGATCTGTTTTGCATAGTGTTTATGATATTGGATCTATGTCATTGCCAGATGGTGCTTATAATAGTGGATCTGTTTTAGACATTGCTTATGATAATGGATCTGTGTTAGATAGTGCTTATGGCTTCGGATCTGTTTTAGATATTGTTTATGATCCTGAATTTATTTGATTTCGATAGTGTTTATAATGGTGGATCTCTTTTACACAGTGTTTGTGACAGAGGTTCTGTGTCATTGTCAGATGGTGTTTATGATAGTGTATCTGTCTTAAATAGTTGTTTAAGATAGTGGATCTATTTTAAGTAGTGTTTTTGTTTGGTTGTTTTTTTTTGGATAGTGGATTTGTTTTTGATGTTATAAAATGTTTCTGATGTCAGATCCTGCTTTTGACATCCCGTCTTATACAAACTGTCTTGCTTGTTTTCTCGACACTATCCCAGACTCTCATCAGAACTATATTTTCGCCGGCATGCTCCATTAAGCTCGATAGTTCTTCTTACCTGGCACCTTATCTCCCATCTCCACTTTTTTTCCCCCTCCTGTAAATAGTTCAGTTGGGATGTTCCAAGGCTAGAGAGAAAGCAGCTGCGCGCTCGTAAAACTCACCTACATGTTTGTGTAATGCACCCACCTTATATTTGCATTTAATATGCTGCTTTGGCAAAACAGCAGTTCTCGGCAGAGTGTAGTTTCAGTTAGGCTGATTTAATCTGAGCACTAGTTGTTTCTCAAGATGCGTATGATTCGCTTGCTTCCTACATTCAATGTACAGGTAAGAAGGAAAGTTTTCGAGCGACTTTTGACTGAAAGTTGTATGCTTGGTCGCGTACTGTTTCCTCTTTGAATTCTGTAAACGTCTGTTTGTGTGTTTTTTAAAATGTTCTTTAGTTTTTTTTAAACATTTATCGCTGTTGATCACTTCCTCACCATCATCATAGCTATATTGCCACACTACTACAGACAACATCGTTTTCATTTCCGCCATCATCATTATCACGACAGTCACTCATCATTATTACTATCATCTTTTCTTGGAATATTGCTGCTTGTTTTTTTTTGGCAATTATTCATGCATAATTTACTATAATTCAATTAGTATCCTATCTTGTACTTTTTTAACAGAGCATTTAAGTTTTATCCGTCATTAACTAACCGTATCTTGTACTTTTCCAGAGTATCTTAATTTTTTAAAATCAGTCATTAACTAACAGTGTCTTGTACTGTTCCCTAGTATCTCAGTTTTGTTTGCTCCGTGAACTTTTTGTCTGGTTGTTTATCAGTATCTACTTTCTTTGTTTCAGATCAAGGATTTAAAAATCTTTTTTCATGATTACAGACCCACTGTGTCTTCATATGTGAACATCACTCTGTTTAATATGTCTTCATGCACCCCCTTTAGAAGATTATTCAAGTCATCCTTATCTCTGGCCCTATTAGGTGCTAGAATGACATTTAAAATTTTCAGTAGCTTGTTTCTACGTTACACACGGATAGCTAAGAACAGAACAGCAGAAAAAAATTAATCTAACGGTAATGTTTAAAAAAAAAAGATCGAATCCCATACTCCTATCTTCTGGTTTCCACATATCCAAAGGGTACGGAACCCCCTCCCTTAAGAATCCCTGTTGTAGATATTCCGCCTTGTATGATTTCCTAACGACACCATTAGTTAGAAAACGTGATGGAATAAAATGTGACGCACTTATTATGCTGTTTAATAGTTTATATTACATATCTTAGATGAAACGTCCATAATTTTTCATGTGTGTTCATGTGCGCGCGCGCATGCGTGTACAAGATCCTTCTCATCTCCCCACAACAACCTAGGTCCAGACTTCTGTGAGGTTTATCTGGTTTACTGTACAGTTTCAAGGTGTATATTTATCGTCGTGGAGACTTTGTATTATCTCTAATGGCGCAGGTTAGTGGTTCGAATTGATCACACTAGTCTTCCAGCTGGGCATTTGTTGTCCTCTGGAACTGTGGAAGGAAGTGCGGTCAGGCGCGATGCTGATCATATCACTCTCTAAAGTACCCACATATCAAGGACAATGTGGACACTAACATAATTCCTCCCCCCCCCTTTTTTTTTAAAAATATGGCTTTTAGGCATGACAGAGCATTGCCAGTCCTTGTCGCTACCCGAGACACATAAATTATAACGTGGTATGTTGACTTGATTAGACTGCAAGCTTCTTTCGGTCGATCATAAATTTGCTTACACTCTCTACTCGCTGCAGTCCAACAGCGTTTGGTTGGGGGGGGGGGGGGGAGTATAGTATTAATAATGGGGTAAAAAGAATCATAAAAGCAAATGGACACTTCAAAACCGAACTCTAGAACAGAAAATTCTCACTTAATAGTGAGTTGTAGCGCAATATAATGTAGCTAGACTTCTTTTAGGAAAAAAATATTTAAAATATTTAAAAACTTTTGAATCACTTTTTTTTCTCTAATCCCCATAATAAAGCAGTTTCTCAAATACTTTGTAGGAATATCACAGAAAATATTTCATGTCCTTGTCAAGACTATGAATGCATGATTGCTCTCCGTGAGCTGTAAATGTTAACGACAAAACGGCAGTCGCCACGTTGAATGTAACAATTAGTTATTGAAAAAGGAAATTACGAGTAAATGTGCACTTTTATTTTCATTCGCAGGGTTTACCTCCAGACATCTTTACCAGCTGCGGCACTGTTTTGAAGTCTAAAAATTTAACGAAGAACTTCAGCGAAACGAAAACACAGGCACTGTTTGGAACGAACTCGATATCTTAAAATGGCAGTTTAAACAGTATTTACCATATTATAATTACAAATAAAACACGAACAAATGATGACCAACACAAGCATCAAACTCCGGGTAGAGTTACATAAAGAAGAATTACTCATAAGGGAACTTCTTGACTTCCAAAATATCTTGAAGAAGTGGATATCTCAGCTACTGGTATTGGTTTCCGGTTGCGTCACCATTGGAAATTTAACCTTGCCGAAGACAGAGAAATAAATTAGCAGGATATATCAGCAAATCGAACGTTCTCCAATCCCCCAGCATGTTTCTATGGACTGGCAATTCCGCCTAACGGTACAATTTCATTTGTCAGACAAAGAATACAAATGCGCTGCACTCTTTATGAGTAGTGGCAGACCAGTTTCTCGTTGCAACAGTTCAGTCACGCTCGAATTAGTAATAACATGAAATCATAAACATAGCGAGGATCCAGTGAATTAATTTCAGCTTCAGCAAGCTAAAGTTTAGAATGGAATACTCTTTGTAATACTATCTATTTTTAGACCGAACAAAATTCGTGGATCCAATTCTTCGAGAGATCTTGGTGGAGCAGCTGTTAAAACTCTTTGTCAGAATGGAAAGCCCTAGAGCCAAAGAAAACATAGTATTTTGTCTAATGATTTTCTTGTCTAATTTGATGACACTTGCTGTCATTGCTACCTCGCCAAGGCTTAGAAGATTCTCAAAGTTCCACATTATTTCCAATATAAGCATTGCAAACATAATCGCTTGCCTTGTTTTCTTCCCGCTAGACACACAGGAAGCTCTCAGAATTGATAACTCTGGGACAAATCCTAGAGTTAACAATTTTTTGCGCGGAATTCATCTCTACTGTCTGCCATCTATTCTTGCTATCAGTATCGTCTGTTTGAGTATTAACTACATGGCAAACAGAGTGTATAACACAAGTCTGCGAAGAACGACGATTACTTCAGTTACAAGTGTCCTAGTCTCATGGACTTTTGGTCTGGTGTCTCTGATTCCGTTCTCATGTTGGCAGCTTGTATCAGTTACATTCACGGAAAATAACCTACTGGTTATAGAAGAACCAGTTACTCAGACGTATAGGACTATCAACAATACTTACAATGGCAGCAGATATGGAATTACAGAAAAGGATAGCCACAAATATGAATGCATAGCTCCAGTATCAATGATTACCGCTCAGATTCTGATATGGGGATTTTTGCCGTTAATCTTGGCTTTAGCTGTGACCGTGTCTTCGGTTGTCCTGCGCCAGATACACAGAGCTTTCACAAGCCATACAAACATGGCGAACATCAACATGTCGGCTGATTTTAATGAGGACGACCATCCCGTAGAGCTGAGGTTGCTGGATACCGTGATGTCGATGTTAGTCAGTCTTGCCCTCGGTATTCCATGCCTTGTGGAAGCCGTGTCTGATCTCATGTGCAGTCCTACCGACCAGTGCGCCTGGCCTGAATCGGTGAGTCGTACTACAAAACTGGCTCGCTGGGCTGTCTCTTTCATTCTTCCAGTGCTGTGGATAGCTGATAGCGAGTTCAACAAAGCGCTGTCAGCGTTGTGTGACAAACTGTGTCTGGGGTCAAATGTGGAGATTCATCACATCAGTGTAACTTAACAGGAGAAATGACTGCAGTGAAACTGATTCTAGTAATAAAGGTAAGACAGTGACGTATGGTTCAATTTTACGCAAAGAAAGCAAGGAACGTGGTTATTAATAGCTTACCAGGACAAACATCACATCAGTGTGGCTTAATGGAACAGCCATAATTCATATTTCTCTCATCATTGATTTTTTTTATGGGAAGAAATATCATGTTATCATTGTAACCATACCAAAAAGAAGAGATCTGAGCGTATTAGTCCAAGATGACTTTGGGTACAATGGGAAATAACTGAATGTTCAATGTCATTCTCGGCGTAATCTTAATGGTTTGTATGAGCAAGCTGATTATTACTAGAGCAATAGGATTATCGTTACAGAATATATATTGCCACCTTCAGTTTATTTGAATGACATAAAAGCTGATCATTGTGAACGTTGAGAATATCATGATAGAATATTATATATTCATCATATCATAAATTAGATATCATATAATGTACTTTCCACAAGTATGGTGCTTCTCAAATTTCCACTAGAAAGCCATCTCTCTGTCTACATGTACAGTATATAAGACCTTACCTGGCAATACAACTCCAATGTACCTGTGACTTTAGAACTTATCATCTAAAGGTGGCTGCATTACAGTACCATGAAGTATGCATAGTAGCCTGGTGGAACAGCCTTATGTTCCAGAATCATAGGAATTATAGGAGCTGCAGAAAGTAATGTTGTTCACCCAAGAGATAGTTCTGTAGATTTAGATCTAGTCTTGTCTCCATCCTCAAGAATCTTTCAGTGTTGAGGGGACAAACAGACTTTTTGATAAGGTTCAGTGATTTCCTTCATATAAGAGGGTATCTAAAGCTTCTTTTATCTTTTGTTACCTTCTGTGTTGGTGATCTCTCCATTTGTTTCCTACCATTCTTAGCATGAGTGTTTTCTGTGGTATACTGTCTGAGTGTAGTTGATTTTGGTCTTGATGAAATGAAAAAGAAATAATCTTTCGTAGACTTAGAGCTTTTATACATAAACTTCCTCTCAAATATTTTTTAGAAGGGAAAATTTATAGTTAAAAAAAATACAGTCACTCACAACCACCCATGCAAATAACATCAAACACAGATTCATCTGAATGAACTTGGTGTAATTTACTTGCTGAATATTAAAGATTTATCTGGACAACTGCTGTTGTCTGCTCATGATGTGTAAATATATATCAGGTGAAGTATTTGTGGAATGATATGTAGAAAATTTCTACATGAAAACCACGAGCACTGTTATAATTTCACAAACACAAAAAAACACTTAAAATATAGAGTGCTTTCATACCAGTGACATTTAAATGATCATTCATGTAAAAAAGTGAATCTGCACAGCTTTTAACCTCTTGTATGTTCACAAAAGTCAGTCTTTAGCTGCACTGGTTAAAATAGAGCCGCTGAGATCACGCAGCATTTGTCTTTCTTCCCAGCAATTTGTTTTGACTGATAGCAAATGAGAGAAGAGATATAAGCACGGACACATATAAACAAATCTGATCACATACAGATCTATGATACTCTCTCCACTGAATATATCATTCTCCATTGCTCATATCATATAACTTCCTCATATTAACACTTTCTTCTAAACCCAAGATGTGTTAAAACAAAAAGTAGTGGTAGACACCATGAAATTTCTGAATTTTCACAAAACTAAGCCACAAATCAAGAGAAAAAAAGAATATTTGAATAAAATTCTGATGTATTCAAACTAGATGGATCAGAGTTTCTAGTTTTCTGCATATCTTTCAGGTAAGTAGTGTTAAGTTAGGATATGCTGTCTGTACATCTTCAATAAGTTGTTAGACTATAATTCTATATACTTCAAAAAGACTTCATTTAAAAAAGTTAATGGATAATGTTAATCATTACTGCAACATCAAATCTAACAGCATGCATTACTTCAAAATTTAAGTACATATCAAATTGAATTTGTACATTTTGAAATGTTATAAACAAAGCATTTTATTCATTTAAAAAGAAGGTTTACAGTAAAATTGATACATTTCACCATGCTATGAAAATATATTAATTAAACATGAAAAAAAAATGCTTCTAAATGTATACATCATTGACTACAGATCTAGAACAGTGTTAATATATAAAGTACTTTCAGTCCTGAAGAAAAGATATTAACATATAAAATGCTTACAGTTTAGTAGAGCAGATGATAACTTAGAATGTGTGATGTCAGTTTTGTAACCATTTGTGATCGCTCATACTCACAATTAGCAGTTTTCAAATTATTGAGCAAAACCAGAAATTGTAGAACTAAAGACTCTGACCTACTGGAGGAGTGATGCCCAGAATCAGTCAGTGAGTTATCTAACAAGCAGATAATAAAAGTGTATAAACTTGGAAATGTTGCATACTAGAGCAGATGAGTTTGTAAGAAGTTAGAAAAAAAATGTACTTGAAGCAACACTAACTGGATGAACATATACAAGAAAAAATGATATTTCAAGATTCTAACAATAGTCAGAGAAATAAAAAACACAATCACTGCAAAGGTGCCCCCAGATATCAGCAAGAATTTGAAAAATTTCTCTTGGTAATCACTCAAATTTAATTTTCACTAAATTCTACAACAGAAAACATCAAACAAAGCACCTGAATGTCTTGTATATCTGAACTTTGACTTCCAGTGACATCTAGATCTGATATCCTTAGAAGATCTCTCTTTGGCAAAGCTCTTGATATTTTCAGAAAACAATAGCTTTTAAATTCTTCTTGAAAGTGAAGAAATTTCTGTGTTGTGTGTAATACTACATCAAGACATAACATCATGCATATATTCTTGTAGGAATGTACTCAGCAAAGTACTGTCTTTATTGTTGTTCAGTGTAATATCATCACTTTGAAAATACTGAGCACATCCAGATTAGTTATGTTTTGCTAATATTTTTTAGCGTTACTATCAACAAGATTTCACTTTCATGAATTACAATTAAATGTAATTTATTTATTCTTACATCAGAATTTATTAACAAATATGGCAAACTGAAATTAATAACTATGATTCTGAAAATTAAAGTCAGAATAAAATTTACATTAAAACGATGTGGAGGATGATTTAACTCTTTGCACCCTTTGAGACGCATTCTGCGTGGTTTTTTTTTCCCCTCAGTACCCCATTCTCCACGCAGTGTGATGATGGTTTGTAGCTCTCTAATTTTGAAAATAATCAAAGTATACTTAAAACCAGCAGTTGGACTTCCTTCCGGTATCCATTTGTCCACACAAGGCACATGTTTCAGCTGAAAACAGAGCAGTTTTGTGTTAATTTAATGCTTTTTTGTTGAAGTTTATCATCACTAGGTTTTTGTTTATCAATAAATATGGCTTCCAGTGCTAGTTCCTCTCGTCCACAGTAGCGTTGGTCTGCATTAGAAGCTCAAAATTTAATTCAAAAGTGGTTAGACCGCGGTGAAGAGGATGAAGATGGTAGTGATTTTGAGCTGTCGGACCCACATGCTGCTGCTGATTCAAGTGATGAGGATGTGTCTTTTGGTTCAGCAGCAAAACATGCTCGAAGGGTAGCTAGTGATACAGCATCTTAGCTTGTTGTTAGTACTAGCTGTAATATCACAGTAAGTAATGCTGGAAATTCTGTAATGCCAGGAGCCTGTACAAGTAGCACAGGTGATGACAATGGTGAGTGGAGATCTGTAGAAGAGGGAATGACACGCTCTGTATTTGTGTTCAAACTTCTGCGTCAGCCTGGTGTTACAGAGGGCTTGGATTTGAGTACAGCGCTCATCTCTTTTACCACCATTTTTACCAGCAGCATAAAGAGCTACTTGATAAAACAAATCAATGATTTTGCAAGATTTAAATGCAAGCAAAACAATCCAAGTAGCCAGTTTTCAGTGTATGGTAGGTGGAAGGATGTCACAGAGATGGAGCTGGACAAATTTTTGGCTGTTCTTGTCAACATGGGAATACAGAGAAAGCCCTACATAAAGGATTACTGGTCCCAAGCTCCTCATATGTGTCAAGCCTGGTTTGGCCAAATGATTAGTAGGCAAAGATTTGAGGATATCTATCACACCATGCTACATGCTGAGGGAGATGAGACTGAAGGAAAGGATAAGATAGAACCTTTCGTAAATCGTGTACTTGATGAGAGTAGGAAAGCTTTCTGTCCTTACGTAAACCTCAGCCTGGATGAAATGGTGATAGGCTTCAAAGGTAGGTGGCAGTACAAGCAGTTTAATGCACATAAGCCAAAAAAGTATCACATCAAGGCTTTTGGCCTATATGATGCAGCTACTGGCTATGAGCTGAATCTCCTGTTCTATTTCAGCTCAAATTCCTCATATAACCTTGAAGCAGACCCCAGCAGTGGGCAGGCCAAGAAAGTCTTCTAGACATTGCTTCAGCCATTTGGTATGGGACACCATGTGTTGCAGACAGATACTACACAACCAGAGAGTTGGTAGACTATGTGCTAGAACAGGAGACCTACTGCACTGGCACTCTCAAGCGCAATAGAAAAGACTTTCCACTGCAGCTCAAACAGCTGAAGTTGGACCATCTCCAAGTGAAATGGTTTCTGAACAGTACTGACAGAATTCTGTGTGTGGCTTTCAAAGATAAGAAAGCCAAGAAAGAGGTTTTAGCTGTGTCGACCAAAGCATAAGTCAAGACCATAACAACCCGCAAGGAGGTAGTCAAGCCTGCTATTACTGATGGCTACAACCAGTCAGTGAATGGATGTGATGTCATGGATCAGAGAATTGGATATTATGGCATCCATACCAGAAAATCTGTCAAGTGGTGGAAAAAAATATTCATGTGGCTATTTGAAGTTGCCCAGATAAACAGCTACTGTACACACTTGGTTGTGGGAAGCCGGTAAGACTGCGTGATTTCAAGAGCCAGTTGCTGTATCAGCTCACGGAAGCCATCATGAAACAACTGATGATAGAGAAATCCATACCATCACAAGTTCCAACCAAATCAGTAGCTGCACCAGTGAAATTCTCTGACACTAGGCATCTCATTCTATATCATAAAAATGATCTGAGATGTGCCAACTGCAGCACACCGGCCAAGCCGAAGAGAATTCACTTCTACTGTTCAGGGTGTCCAAATCTTCCACATCTGCACCTTCAATGCTTTGGTCAATACCACTTTAGTGCTTAGAATGTAAAATAAAATGTTGTACATAGAATGCTTCAAATTAAAAAAAACACACAATGGCCTGTTTTCTGTTAAATATTAGTTGCTGCCGACTTGTTATCATGTAAATATTACCTACCCACTTGGTATTTTTATTTTGCTGTAAATGCATAATTAGTGTATACTTTCATGTAAATTTTGGAGGATATTTGAAAAAAAAAGCAGTTTGTGTACATTTTTATTCATTATGGAATTATATGACCAACTACAGTGGATTAACTTGATGGGTAAGTGAAAAAAACATTGTTCCAATTTCTTCATTTTCCATTATTTCTTCTCAGTTCTTAGCTCTTTTTTTTTTGTTGTAAACTAACAAAATGTTAAAAATTTTATTAGAAAAACAAAATACATTTTTTCTTCTACAAAATAAGGTATAATACTTCATACTACAAATTGGATTATGCCTTTGTCATTCTTTTAAATGTGACAACCATCCCATTCCACATTGTGAAATTTACCCCCATCAACCATCATCGCACTGTGTGGAGAATGGGGTACTGAAGGGAAAAAACCACACAGGACGCGTCCCAAAGTAGCGAAAGAGTTAAGGCTTATTAAACGTTAATTTTGTTTCAAACACCTGAATGTTTTACACCTGCTCATTAAAAATATCATTTTTCATATAAAATCTGAGTCTATAAAGTACTAATTTGTTCATTGTGCTTACTTGTCAAAAGTTTGGAATAGAATGCAGAAAATCAATGTATTATTAGCTTTATCGTACAATACTTTCAAACTACAATGAACTCTGAGTCTATTAAAGTACAGTAGTTTCAAATTACAATGGATTCTGAGTCTATTAAAGTACAGTAGTTTCAAATTACAATGGATTCTGAGTTCACTAAGTACTGATTTCTTGTTCATTGAGCTCATTTGTCAAAGACTTGGAACAAAATGCAGAAAATCAGTGCATTTTTAGCTTTATGTTGCATTAGTTTCAATGGATTTTGTGGAAAAAATAATTTGCCTGTCAATATTTTATTCCAAAGTACATAAAACCAGTGTTTTATTGGCTTCAGACTGCAGCAGAATTTGTGGAAATAATTGCCACTGAATATGAGAGCCCCAGCATATTTCAGAAAGCCTTTGTTGTATAAAATATGAGGATGACTCCCACTCAAATATATTTTATGCTTTGTAACCACACATTTCACAGCAGTTGTGAAATTTATAATGCACGGTTATTGCCTTATTGGTGGATGCTTGGGTATCAAATGTGTAACAAATACAGTGAAATTTACATGGCACTTTCATGGCTAAATGAGAGATGTGGAAGGTGTTATTCAAGTGATGGATCAACAACTGAAGGTGTTAGCAAAAATAAGTAGTCTAAATAGATTATGAGTATTTTACATAAGCAAACACTTTGCACATTACAATAAACAATCATTTTTTTTCTTCGTATTTTGGTTCTGTGATAATTTTATAAATAAGCTGTTAATTATCTCCCAGCTTCTAACATAGAGATAGTTATAGACATACAGGGTGTCCACAAAGTCTCTGTACAATTTTTAAAATGTACTATTACACACAGTAATGAAATGATAATTATGCAGTTTTGTTCCACAAGAAATACAAAAGGTTCTTTTTTTTTTGTATTTCTTTTCACCTAATTGAATGAACTTCTGTATGAACACTGTTCATCACAAAAAGCACACCAGGAAGCTACTCATTTTCATCCATATTTGCTCTGACATCTCTTAAAAAATGATGACAATGATGTCAGTGATTATTTCCTTCAGGGGTTGATGACATCTGGAACCTTAGTCTTATAAATGATATCATTAGACTGCATTTATATTTTTAATACATTTGTCAAACTATATGAAAACTGTGGTCACCTGATTTTTAGCAGGATTATAGCTTATGTTCTGCGGTAGTTAGTGCCTTTACCTGCTGACCAGAAGGTTTCTGGTTCAATTTTTTACTATGGCAGGATTTTTTTTAGACCAACCAGACCTGGAATCAACCCAGCTTCAAGAATTTGGTAACAAGAGTTAATTTGGGAAAGTGAAGACTGCAAGAACAGGGTCTGGCCTTCTGCCTAACAATACAGTGGCTTAGAAATATGAAAACACCAACACTTCACACTCCTAGTGCATACAAATGCCATGAAATATAATTCATTACAAATTATAAAGATGTTTCACAATCAAATCTTGTAACCCATTCAAATCTAAACGATGTATAATTCAATTTTATTGCATCTTCATTAATTGTTTTGTTTCATTTAGATGCTATTTCTTTTATATGATGTATATTATGTGAAATTTATGAAAGACAATGCAGTTCATAACTAACCTGAATGAGTTATATTTCATGTATATAGTTAATAATAAAATGTGTTTACTTTTGAGGTGTCTAAATATAAAAGTTGTTTGTATATATATAAAAAAACTGAACATATTATGTGAATGGTTTGTTGAAAACAGCACCTTTAAAATATGAACTCAAAATAAAAGTTTGTATTATTTATACATGTGTATCTGCAATATCTATTCTCTTTGCCTCATAATGATCAAGTACTAAAGACAAATGGGACACATCATCATTAAAACTTCTGGAGAACTCACTGGGTGTGAGGCTGCGACCAATCTTCAGGGTATAAATGAGATCATCAAAGTCTGGGTTGTCACTGCTGAGGGTTGCTGAGGGACTGATGACAGTCACAGGTGGGTTGATATACACTTGTGATGGAAGAGTCCGTTTAACAGTCATCCTGCTTCTGCTGGCCTCAGATTTGTTCTCCCATGACTTGAAACAATAAAACAGAAAGACAAACATTAACCATTACAGATTAGTGAGTGATAAGAAATAACTGAACAGACAAATGATAGAGGCCAGATCTAGGTGAGAATGGTTGAATTATCTTATTATCTGACTAAAGAGCAATGACTGTACGAAAACAATTGCACAACTTTACTTCTTAGTGCATTACAAATCTGGAGCATCTAGAATGAACAGTTTATACCTACCTCATTAATCAAAGATGTCCGTGAACCTTTGACACTGGCCGTAGTGACATATTCATTGTAGTCAGGTTCTGGGGTGGGGAATGCATTTACATCATCACCAGACACTGAGTATGATGCTCGAACGGGTCCAAAGATGCA
Source organism: Achatina immaculata (assembly GCA_009760885.1). Lineage (NCBI taxonomy): Eukaryota > Metazoa > Mollusca > Gastropoda > Stylommatophora > Achatinidae > Lissachatina > Lissachatina immaculata. The sequence goes on along the minus strand of CM019691.1, from coordinate 24,877,418 downwards.
TGATAAAAGTGGGTTTCGGATGATGGCATACAGGACAAACACTAGAAGAGCCTGATATATAAAAAGTGTTAAAGTGTTAAGAAAATGTTTTTCAGCAGTTTTATTAAAAAAAAAGAATATTACCAATGGAGATAGGAGATTAAGGATTATCCTTTAAGATATGTCACTAGGTTCTAATATTGGAGGCTCATGACAAACATATGATAGATCTGAAGAAATGGCTAAACCATTTTTTGCAATGGCCAATTTTTTTTACAGCACTTCTCATATACTCCATTACACACACTCATTTTGGTACTGGCACTGATCCAATACTTTAGTGAACTCGTGTAAACATACAGCTATTTTTATCCTCAAATTTGTACTGAAGCAGGTGATCTTCTGCCAAAATGGAAGCTGTGAAGAATCATTTTGCTGAGAAGTTTCATTGATGGTTGATTCTGCCAATGCATGGTTCAAATTTGATAAATGTGTAAATACATTTATAAGAAAAATTATATAAATGTATTTTATTTGTGTAAAGTGAACGGTAACAGGCAAGGTCCAATCCCTTAGTATTTCTATTACTTGTTCTTCCTATCTCTCACTGCCTGTTCAAATGACATACTCTCAAATGGCCCTTTAACAGTTCCTTGCAGTAGCTGATGGAGAAGTCTCTTATAAATGTGGTGAAAAAATATAAACTGATACATGCATTTAAAAAATAAATAAAAAGAACAAACTGACTGGATGAGCCTTTTCTTCCTTCAGCTACGAATTTTAGAAACAATTCCCAATCTGATCATATCTTCAAAGTTCAGTCACTCAAATGTTACTTCCTGTCCTTCGTTTCTTCTGATTTTGCAGAACTACAGAAAATCAAGCTATTGTAACTTTGAAATTTTCACAGACATCTATAAAATGAAATAGATTCACAAGCAAGTAACAGCTCACAAGTGTGACAGTGGTAGAGATGTGAGCATTTGTCAGTTTATGAGAATGGTGGAGAAAGTTTGAATAATCTTTGAACATAGGAGATGATAGAGAGTCATTAAGTTGATTGCAGGAGGGCCTAGCCATTTACTCTATTGTTAATAATTTCTTCTCTCACATTCATAGAAATTTTGAAAACACCTAATGTTTCATCTCAGTCACCTACACATTTAACAGTCAGTATTTTGTGTAAACCTGTTCCATCATGTGTAATGATTCAACAAATGTCTAAAAGCAGCCTAGAAGTTCATATTAACTTATCTCAAATTTTCCTCTCCTACATTATCATTTCATAGATGATTTTTCAGTGCTTTTTTTCATAGTTTATCATGAAAAAAAAAGAGGTAATTAAAATATGTGCTTTTAAAACTACTGAAAAATGCCAAAGAAGCAGTAAAACTACTGTTTCTTCAAATTTAAATAAGACATAAAGGGCACACTAAAGCATTTTATCAGCATATGGTGAAGCCATCACTGTTTATGATATTTAAGCAAATTTTTTCATTTTTTATAGCTGAAAACTCCTCGCATTCTAGTTTCCTTTCTTTACTCATTACCCTTACCAGAATCAGGTCAAATATGCAAAACAAAACCATCATCCACAGGTAACCATAGATCATGTGCAGGGCAAGCCACAGACAGGTTAATAGCAGCACACACCACACAGCTAGAAGAAATGGAATTTCTGTCGAAGGACATCATATTTTTCTTTTATTTGATGGAAAATTTCTTTCTAAATGCTAGAAACAAAAACTCTGTTTATATCTGGCATAAATTACTGTGTAAATGTTTAATGTGAATGGAGTTCTTGAAGAATGAATGTAGACTGGAAGAAAGCTCAAAGAATGAGGTTGACTGTTATGAAGGGAAACCAACAGAGTATAATGGTTAGCATTAAAGTGTGAGTAGAGCATTTTAAATAACCACAAACTTGTTAAGTGTTTGCTGCTAAACCAGTGCTTCCTAACACACATTCTGAAACATGGAGAATTCTATTCTGCCTTTCCAATTAAAACACTCAGACAACTACAACAATTAAATGCTTAATCTCAGACAAGTGATGATGAACTACCTCAGACTATATATTATGCAAAGCAGTTAATCAAAGCACATTCATTTTCAATAACAATAAGTAGGGAGTGAAGGATTCTGTCTGACCTCATGACCAGTCAAGCTCCTGCATCTCTTTTCTGTGGCACTTCCTGAAACAGGCTGTGCCACATCAGCCTGGCTAATGAGTTTATGACTGATGTGGTTCTTGTTTTGTAGAACTTACTTCAAAGTCTGGCTTTAAAGCCCTTTGGCTGGGCATCCTCTCATTTTCTTGTCTATGTGACAGGAAGTGAACAATGCTATAACAGCAATTAATCATTGTCATCTATTACATTAATCACTCTAAATGGTCTGGAGACCAATCTATTTGGTCTTGTGGAACCCAAGGAGAAGATTCAGATACTCAAGGATTTGTCCAGGTTGTGATGATGATCCTAAGCATTTAAACATTTAACTATACAATCCACAATATGGAGTTATTAAATACTGACATTTATTTACTGTAACAATCAATAAAATCAGTAAAATCATTAAATAAATTCAACAGAATCAATTAAAAAAACAGGGCTTTTCAAAACTCAAAATGCAGTTTCGGTTATCCCATAACAACCTTGTGAATTGAGCCTGCTGTGATAGAGATCATCATAGAAGTGCCACTGTGAGGAGATCTGGTAAGCTTTGACAAACACAATGCCCACAACCAAAAGGGAGAAGAGAACAGGCAACAGTATTCCTCCTAGTGCTGAATAGGCATTCATGATGAAACAGCTGCAAAGGTGAAAACATTTATAAGTGTTAGATGTTAACTCACATAAAAGTTAGAGGAACTAATTATGAATCTTACAGTATTTATAGTCACTGGTTCAGTCCCACAAAATGTATTGCACTGATGATTGATATAAGAAAATTTACAGATTCTGATTATGAATTTTCTGTAAATTTCAAAGCTTTTATATGAATTTTATATATTTATAGGCATTTGTTGTGAATGTCATAAAATTTATACACATTGATCACAAATCCACATTTATAATTGCTAACTGTGAATCTCTTAAATTTTACATTTTTATTGTTAATTTTTATTAATTACTTTTCTCATGACTTCTATATTTCCACAGAATTATAAAATACATGTACATTACATCTATTTTGTTATTTTAATAGCTTATTTTTTTTAGCAGTTAATGAATTCAATGAGAGTTTTAAAAGATCTAAGTTTTATTTCACATAAAAAATGAATTCAACCTGGTTGACCATACTGTGAAAACAAAAACATAGGAGCACCAATGCAGCCAACCTTCCCTGGGAACAGGATAATGATGAGTTTTCTAAGTGTCTTCTTCTTCTTCTTCTTCTTTAACAGCTTCTGAACTCAGCAGCTTTCTGAGCCACTGAGATGCATTGCTGCAGGCAAGACATGTCTCCATTCCTCTCTGTTATTAATCTTTTCTTGCAAATTGTCGATTTCAAAAGTGTGTATATCTTCTTCTAGGTTGCTTCGCCATTGTTGTCTAGGTTTACCTCTATCTCTTCATCACTTCTGTGTAGGCCATCTTTGTTTGTCTTACACTCCGCACCCACCTCAGATTCTTGTTTTTCATAATGGCTGTTATAAGCATGGTTTAATTATTATCTGGAAATGTTAACTTCAAAATCTGTCCGATGAAGTAAACCAATTTGCATACCTTGGCAGCAACATAGACCAGGATGGTGACAATTAGAATTGCAAAAGCAGCATTGTCCTTCAAAAATCTTTAGAACATATGGAATTCAAAAGTTATAAGCACAAAAATCAAGTTAAGATTATTCAATTCAAATGTGATATCCACCCTCATTTATACATGCGAAAGCTGAAAATAGATAAGAAATTAGACTCTTTTGGAAACAAATGCCTAAGGAAAATACTCGGTATAAAGTGGAATGAATTCAAGAACAATGCAGAGATAAGACAGATGAGCAAACAACAACCTGTCTCATGGGTGATCAAAATAAGAAGATGGACATATGTAGGCCATGTGATGAGAAGAAACAATGAGAGAATACCAAGACAAGCTATCAAGTGGAGCACAACAGGCTGAAGAAAAAGAGGCCAAAACCGTGTGAAACTCTAAAGAGGACATTGTTAAGATAAGCCAGTTTAGTGAGCATAACATCCCTTGACGAAGTTCAAAGAATCGCTGAGAACAGGAAAACTTGGCGAGCCCTATGTGACGTTTAATGGCATGGTAAGGATGTAAGATGTAAGAATGCTCTAATATTCAAGAATAATTCTGGTATATGAAGATTATGAAAGTAGTTGACAGCAAGTGCAAAAATATCATACTTTGGCCCATGATTACAAGAAGGAAAGGGCTGGTCATGAGGTAAAAGTGTGAGGTTAGCACCTAGTACAATTTTTTTATCACCGGTATTTGTTACTGATCAATGCTTTCTTAAACATTCGCATACAAACCATTTCTCTCTTTAAAAGTAATTCTCAAACAAGTAATAAAAAAGGTTTACAGAAAAAAAAGTAAAGAAATATAGAACATATTCATACCCCATCCAATTATAAAGAAAATAATGTAATGTCTGTTTGTGTGCTCATCATTCAAAATAAGGACTTTCCATAAATTCACAGCCTGAGGAAACAAAAAGATGATGGCATGAGACTGTTAAAACTTAATTCAATGGCATTTTTTCGGTAAAAAGTGGACACATGTAGGAAATTTTCTAAAATTTTTAAAAAGTCTACCTATAACCATTCTTGATATCTGGATTTATCCTGTACATGTTTCAGTGTGTTTGCTACATTGTAATAAAATAAATAACAATTTAATGCAAACAGAAGGTAACGTATTCTTGTTAAAAATCTTGCCATGTTACACAAATAATCAAAGCAATAATCAGACATGACTGCCATAACACCTAACATGCTTTTTCACAATTATAATGACATTACTAATGTTATAAGGTAGCATCATTTTAAAAAGATATCACTGAACCACTTCAGTTATCAGAAGTCTATTCTTCAAACAGTGCATTCAGAATTCTGTCATTCTAGAGTCAAGTACCTGAGTAGCAATCCAAGTGAACTGTGCCAGGAAGAAGTAATGCAGGAACAATCCCATAGCAATACATTTAGAATTGTTCTTTTCCCCATCATAAGCCAAGATATCACCAGGGGAGAGAAATGTATCAATGACTAGGCACATCTATTTGAAAAAGAAAAAAAAACTACAATGGAGATTAAGTCAAACTGAGTGATTGTTAAGACACTGAGAAATAAAAGTAAATAATAAACTGATAATGTTATATATTGTAAACCTGTAGATATAAAAAAGTTCATGTGGTGTCCACAATACCCAGTATTCAAAAAAAGGCGTTAAGAGCAAGTGTGAAAATTACAGAGGAATATCCTTACTACAAACAAGCCACAAAATACTATCTATTATACTTTGAAATAGATTAAAACCATACAGCAAAAACATACTGGGGGGACTATCAGGCAAGTCTTAGGAAGAATAGATCAACAGCAGACCAAATATTTTATCTACGTCAAAGAGCAGAAAAGTACTGGGAATATGGAAAAAGACGTACTTCACTGACTTCAAGAAAACTTATGACAGCATAGACAGGAGCAGCTTTTGGAAAATTATGAAAGAATTTGAGATACCTAATAGATTAATCAATTTGACCAGAATATGCATGGAGGATGCACAAAATATAGTTACAAGTTAAAAATTCAGACTCTGGCTTCACTGCATTCGGGACAACCCCATATATACTCTACTGCATGCCGCAGCATCCATCCAAGAGTACGTTTGCTAATAGTTCCTGTCAAATATTAATTGTTTACAATGCGTTTTCTGCTACAGTTTGGATTTCCTGCCAGCACCTTTAATTTGTCCTAGCTCCAGTAGTCTCTTCACAGCTACATTGTTCTTCCATTCCCACTCTTCATTTTCCCACAGTCTGTCCAGTACAGCCCTAGCATTGTCTCCCTTATCTATTGACAGACTGCTGTTTATTTTAGCCTGTCCAGCAAGTCTGTCTGCCACATCATTGCCATGTACTCCCACATGCCCTGGACAGTAAAGCCACATTAGGCTTGTCACTGCTGACTGCCTTAACAGCTGAACCCATTCTTTGCAAAGCAAATTATAGTAATATATAAAGGTATATATAATAATATATAAAGGAAGAAAGAACCCTTCTATATAAGAACTAGTCTAAAACAAGGAGATACATTATCCCAATTATTATTCAACCTAGTACTAGAAAAGGTAATCAGAAAAGTGAAAGAAGAAAGCAGTACAGAAGAACAAGCTAAAATATTAGGATATGCTGATGACATCGACCTAGTGGGGGAAATTATGCAAGAAATCATCAATACCTGCACACACTCAAGAGATCTGGCATTAAAAGTGGGTGACCATTAACCAAGATAAGATACAGTATATGAAGATATCAAGAGACCAGAAGCAGAATGATTCTGATTAAATAAATGCTGGAGATATGATCGTTAGGAAAGCAGAAATAAACAAATATCTAGGCACAACCTTCAACTGAAGCAGCATAGTAAGAGAGGAAATTAAAAAGCAGAGTACATCTTACATCTTTCCCATGCCATTAAACGTCACATAGGGCTTTACAGCTTTTCTAATCTTTTTACTCAGGCTAGCAAACTTTTAAGACATTTTAGTGATTCTCAGTGCCCTCAAACTAGAGTCTGCACTGCTAAAATTCACAACTTTCATTTCTGGGACAGGCTGCATTTCTTGTTCTTCCAATTTATTCGCTTGTACAGCTGAGAAAGAAGAAAAGAACACAGTATGAATATAACAGCCATTACTTCATTCCTGGCTTACTGGTTTTGAATAATGTCCATAAATACTATGCACTCACTTGTGTAAAGAAGATAGCCATCAACAAGTGCATATGCATGCTGGCAGAAAAAGTAGGATTTGAGAAACACAAGTGATGGACTCCTACAGTTATTACCATGGAACTCTGTGGACAAGATGAGATTCTGATGAAAATAAATTCAAGCATGTAACAATGTATGAATATTAGAATAAAACAGATAATGGAATCTTCTCATATACATTGTTTTAACTAGATCACTTCCACAATAAACAGGTTTTGCAGGGCTCACCATAATGAGACTATAATATTTTCCATTAAATTAATTATCCAATAAGATATGTTACATATCAGTAATATTACATCTTGCTTGTCTACAAAAAAAACAACCATTTATTTGCATATACTGGGCTTAGACAATAAACATCTACATATATGAATGTAAACCTGAACACTAAACATATGCACTAACATATGATTGACAGTCATCAGAAAATATTTCTATTTTTATTTAAATAAATTCGCTTATCTGTATTCTTCAGGTATAGTCATAAATGTCTTTAAAGTTTTAAACTTCTTTTATGACTGGACTTCAGTGAAAGGTCCATGCACTGAAACATGTACCTCCTTTTTAAAATCATATTATTACAGTTCTCTGTGGGTCCATGCATTGCAATGTGTACTTCCTTTTTAAAATCATATTATTACACTTCCCTGTGAGTCCATGCATTGTAACATGTATCTTCCTTTTTTAAATCATATTATTACACTTCCTTATGCTGTCCACAACACAAGAAGGAATGGAAAAACTCATTATGTCAGTCCGCAAGAACAGCGAAGAGCAGAATCTCTATCTTAATGCAAAGAAAACTAAAGTGATGACAACTGACAAAACAAACAAGGCAACTGAAATATGTATCAATGAGGAAAAACTGGAAGAAGTGGAGAGTTTTGAATATCTTGGATCACTACTAACTAATAATGGAGATACAATGAGGGAAATTAAAAGGAGGACATCTATTGCTCTTCAGAAAGTAAAACAAATAAAGAATCTGTGGAGAGGAGCAGACAGAACCACAAAAATAAGATTTTTAAGGACATGCATCTTTCCTATCGCAACCTATGCCTGTGAGACCTGGACACTTAACAAAACAGCTGAGAAGCACATAAATGCCTTTGAATGTAAATGCTATAGAAGAGTTCTCCAAATATCGTGGACACAAAAAAGAACAAATATATCTATACTACAAGAGCTTAATATTGAAGAAGGCTGGCTAGTAAAGAGGATTAAAGAGAGAAAACTTAAATATTTTGGCCACATTAAACGTCATGATAATTTAGAGAAGACCGTATTGGAAGGATACATAATGGGAAAAAGAAAAAGAGGAAGACCGAAACGAAGATGGCTGCAAGACATCGTTGATGATCTGGAAATGGATGCAGCAGCAGCAGGCCATCTTGCTCACAACCGAGAGGCCTACAGGAGTGCTGTTTGGGAGGCAAAGTTCCGCAAGGGACATGCAAAGGAATGAATGAATATGGGTCCATGGTTAGCAACATGTATCTTCCTTTTTAAAAATCATATTATTACACTTCCCTGTGGGTCCATGCATTGCAACATGTATCTTCCTTTTTAAAATCATATTACACTTCCCTGTGAACAGTTAAAAATGTTCAAGCATGTCTCAAAATCTGCCTGCAATGGGCAGTTTGTCAGAGTATTCTGTAGTTCTTCTTTGTCATTTGAATTTTTGCTTTCCCATTCCATTATCAATAAGTCAAATGAGTCATCAAGTCAAATTATGATTATGTCAACTTTTTACTTAATTCCCTCCTTTTTTTTCCTATCATCATCTTCTAAGTTTCAGCCCAACTATCTAGCTACTTGAAATAACAAAACTGTTGAGAAGCCATGTTCTCAGGTTTGAAATGAATGCTGTCATAGTATATTTCTCACCAGATTTTGTTTTTATTCCATGTTCTCTCTGGTTTTAGCTCCCTAGACTAGTTCACAATGCAGAGAGGTAAAAAAAGTATATGCACATTAAATAGTCATTTATGATTACTTTAAACATAATTGGACATGCAATTTCTTACCATGCAAATGAAGCAGACAATGTAGAACCAAAATACATAGCCAATGATGCCATTACTTTGGGTTTTGGCTATGACAGCATAACTGGACATGTGGTTACATTCACAGTTAACAAAGTCATCATTCCCACTGCTCAAATCATTGGTCACTCTACAAATTTCTGCAGAACTAATCCACTTTTCTGATCCATCATCAAAGTAGACACATCTAAATTTTGAAAGCAGATTTAATTTTTCTTTGCTGTGATCAGTTTATCATAATAATAATTTATAAGAAAATCAAAGTGGCATTCACTACTTAAATTCCCCTGGGAACAACTGTGTTAAGAGCACACTTATCTTAACATAGTGTTTGTGAGACAGGGAACATAGATCTGTTTGCTTAAAAACTCTGACCTACCTCTGTAGCCCAGAAACTTGTAGCAATCAACACTAATTGTAATTGTAATTGTTATTTTTGCAAAATGTAATGTCAGGTTGGTGGACGGATGGGGACATGGAGATCTCTGGCGGGGATGAGGGAAGTCTGGTGTGAAACCAATGAATCTAGGACGTGACAAGCCTATGGGTCTTTACAACAATGGCTATCAGAATGATGTAAACAATACAGAGCCAGTAGACTATAGGTGGCGGGGAATGGATATCGTTGAAGCACTCATCAGATTCCTCATCTCAGAGTCAGAGTGTCTTTGTGGAACTGTCTCAAACCATCTGACATGGAGAAGGGGCTTAAGTACAGCCACCAGAGGCTGGAAAACAAAGTTTTGGCCAGGCCAGCCACACTGTCTTCATGGCAGTCCGAGCAAGACCACAGTCTGCCCTAGCAAGGAAAGGTGCTGAAGTCGGAGTTACCCAGCCAAAAGGCGCATCGCAAAAATCAGGGTAACACGCATTATCGCTAATGAAATGTCTATATCTACAGTTTTCAAACATGGTGCTCGCCCTGTGAAGACTAACCAGGCAGGTGCAGTGCCGGGCCCCCTGCCTCGAAAGGGTCCACCCAATGCTACTGGAGGTCCTCTCAGTTCGTCTTGTGGAGTCAGGAGACATGAGAGTAGAGCTACTGGCCAAAAAATACAACAGAAGAAAACAGCCAAAAAGCAAGAACTTAAAATAATGCAGTGGAATGCTGAGGGTGTCAGCAGTGTTAGAGATGGCTATAGCAAAAAGGTTGAACTAGAGAACATACTTTTTGCAGAGCAGGTAAGTATATGCTGCATACAGGAGACACACCTAACCAAAGATGCCGCCTTTAAAATCAGAGGCTACCAGTGTTTTAGATCAGACCGACAGAACAGAAGAAAAGGAGGAGTACTCACACTTGTTAAGAATAACATCAGCGCATGTCAGGTGGGAGTGTACATGGAAGGAGCCGAATACCAGATGATCCATCTAAAAAGTAGTAATACAGATTTCCACCTCCTTAACTATTACTGTCCTAATGACCGCCCACTTGCTTTAGGAACAATCCCACACAAAGAGAGACTGATGGTCTGTGGTGATTTTAACAGTCATTCCCAGAGCTGGGGCTATGACCACATAGACAAGAGAGGAGAGGAAGTTGAGAGCTGGCAGGATGATAATGGACTTCTCCTGATCAACCAGCCAATGGATGCCCCAACATTTTACTCAAGGGCTTGGCATACAAAATCAACACCAGATCTGGCATTCCACTCTCCAGATCTGAAGTGGAACATTACACGTGAAGTTGGAAAACAACTTGGAGGTAGCGACCATCGACCAGTCTTCCTGACGATAGAAAATGAACTCCTTAACACCAGTAACCCTCTCCCCAGATGGAACTATAAAAAAGCAAACTGGACAATGTACAGACATCGTACAGGTACCCTGGTGGGACAGCTGTCCATAGAAGGTAAGGATATTAACAGCATAGTGAAGGAATTCAATGCTTGTATCCTTCAGGCCGCTCGTGAAACCATTCCCAGAGGAGCTCGCAGGGACTATAAACCATACTGGTCTAGTGAGCTGGGAAAACTCCATGATGACGTGGAAGCAGCTCGAAAGCAAGCAGAAAATAGACCATGCCAAGAACACCACAATAATTACCAACATTCTAAGGCCAAATTTCAGAGAGCAAAGCTGCAAGCCAGACGGGAAAGTTGGAGAGAGAAAACAGAGTCCCTAAACTTTGAAAAGGATGGAAGGAAACTGTGGAAACTAATCAAACAGTTAAATGATGAGAGTACTGGAAGAAGTACAAAGATTACACTAATAGAGGATGGGAAAACTCTTACAGGTAAGCAGGTAGCAGATCACTTTGCTCGCATGTTTGCACAGGACTGCAACATTGATATCCATCCAGAGAAGGAGCGTACAGTGCGCATCGAGCCACAGAAAGAGGAGGAACAAGTCAGAAAAGTGGAGGTCATGGATGCACCAATCACACGCAGTGAGTTAGATCTAGCAGTTAGTAAACTGAAACCAAGGAAATCACCAGGACCAGATGGAGTGTCCAATGAAATGATCAAGAACCTGGGAATGGCAGCAATGGGAAAGCTGTTGGATATTTTCAATATGTGCTGGAGCACAGGTAAGTTACCTCAAATCTGGAAGGAAGCAAGCATGGTACCACTGCTAAAACCAGGGAAAAACAGTGATACTGCCTCCAGCTACAGGCCAATCAGTCTCACTAGCTGCCTATGCAAAACGATGGAACGCATCATTGACCTGAGGCTAAAATGGTACCTAGAAAGTGAAAACCTTCTCGTTCCACAACAAGCAGGATTTAGGCAGTACTACAGTACGGAAGATCAAGTGACTTATCTCTCTCAAGAGATTGAGGATGCATTCCAAGAGAAAAACCTTGTACTAGCAGCGTGGATAGACCTGAAGAAAGCCTTTGATAAAGTATGGAAAAAAGGTCTGCTGTGGAAACTAAGAAACTGCAATGTGAATGGAAGACTGTACAACTGGATAAAGTCCTATTTACACAATAGAAGAGCTAGAGTAGTAATGGATGGACACAACAGCCAGAAAGTACTTCTGCGACACGGTGTACCACAAGGAGGAGTCCTTTCGCCTACACTATTCCTTGTATTCATTAATGACCTGGTCAAGGAACTTCCCTATGGAATCAAAGCGGCACTGTATGCAGATGATCTGGTCATGTGGTGTACAGATGAATATGCGACAGTTGCTACACAGAGACTCCAAAGAGCAGCAGACATCTTGACATCATGGACAAACAAATGGTGTGTAAGTATCAACACAGAGAAATCAAGCACCACTCTGTTCACCCTCTCATCTAAACAGAAAGCAGGTAAGATCTTTGTAAATGAAATACCCTTAAGGATGGACAACCAACCCACTTACTTAGGAGTGACTCTTGACTCAAAACTGACTTGGAAGCAACACATCAACAGTGCAGAAGCAAAAGCCAGAAGAAAACTAGCCATATTAAGAAAATTGAGTGGGACTACATGGGGAGCTAGTGAAAGAATCCTCAAGAATGTATATCAGCAAAGTATTCTACCACATTTAGAATATGGCTCAACATCTTGGTGCACAGCATCAAACACTACGCTGCATAATCTAGACAAGGTTCAAAATCAGTCACTACGGATTATCACAGGTGCCATGAGGTCCACACCAATAGTAGAAATGCAGAAAATAGTTGGTGTTCAGCCGCTAAAGGAACGTAGAGACACAAAGGTCATGACCATGGGAGAAAAATTCCTTAGCTCTGTAAGCCATCCCCTGAAGGAGAGATTCAATAACTTGGCATTAGGACGGCTTAAAAGAAGCAGCTTCATTCATCAGGCCAAGCGTATGCGTAAGCTGATACCTGACCTTCCAACTGTAGTCACTCCATTATCATCTGTACCAGAGCATACACCATGGAAAGAAGCAGATTATACACAAATAACTATTCAGACTGAAGTGAAAGGTGTGCAGAATGGTGAGATGCAGAGCAGTCTTGTAAGATCAACAGCCACACTTAGTGTTCTAGATGACAAATATCCATGTGACACCTGGATACGTGTGTATACAGATGGATCTGCACATAATGCCATAAAGAATGGTGGGGCAGGAGCATATATTGAATATTCAAACAACACCATTGACAAGATTTCCATACCCACTGGTAAATACTGCAACAACTTTGATGCAGAAGTTAGGGCAATTATTGCTGCAGTTGAAAAACTATCAGACTCCAGAATTGATACATGTCCTGTAGTAATTCTCACAGATGCAAGATCAGTACTGGAGGCTCTTCAGTGCAACAAACTACCAGACCTTAAGGATGCCTTGTCAAAAATTGGCTTACAACATGGAGTCACTTTGCAATGGATTCCCTCCCACTGTGGGATACCAGGCAATGAGAAAGCTGACCATCTGGCCAAAGAGGGCACTGAAATGGAGCAACCAGACATACCAATCACCTATAATCAGAAGGAAAGCATGATAAAAACCTACAGGAAGCCACAAACACCACCACATGATGACTATCACATGCTAAACAGAAAGGAACAAGTCACCATCTTCCGTCTCCGAACAGGACACAGCCGACTCCGAAGTCATATGCATACAAAGTTTAAGGTTGGTACTACTAATCTATGTACATGTGCCCAGGTGCCCCAAACCGTGGAACATATCCTCCAGAACTGCATCAACTACGAGACACTGAGAAATAATTACTGGCCCAGTGAAACCACTAAAGAAGATAAGCTCTACGGTTCCATACATGAGTTACAAAAAACAGTGAAATTTATCCAAGAGACAGGACTGCAGATATAGACAGACAGTGCGAACGAAGAAGAAGAAGAAGAAGACTACTTAAATGTTTGAGTACAAAATCAATAATCTGGCTCAGTTTTTATGAAGGCCAGTTCACAAAAAATTTGTATGTTATAAAGTATTCATTAAATGTAAGTCTATCATGCCATGGAGGAACATATGGATATGCTGTCTAAAAATCCCTATTTTTATTGATGTGCTAGCACAGTGGAGGGTGATGTATCACATTTTGTTGCTTTTCCTTTCCTAGCTTCAGAAAAGTCAGGTAATCATTTCAGCATTGGGTGTCCATGGCATCTGAAACTGGACTTGATCCTCTGCCATGATGGATGTGCACGCTAACCATTATAGTATTAAGGAACCAAAAGCACTCATTACTTATCTATATCTTGAAATTTAAAAAAAAAAAAAAAAAACCAAGGAAAAAAAATATGCATAAACTCACAGTTTCAGATTTTTTCGAATTACAAACGCACAAAATTTAATTTAAAATACTCACTTTGCATCTTTAGCTGCAAGTCGACGATCAGGAGTATGTATAGTGTATTTTACAGGACTTTGTACCCTAGAAGTCTGTCGCCCTTTCAATCCAAATCCTATGATCTGAAAATTGATGTCTGTCAGTTTTAAATCTCTTATTGTTTTGTTAGCCCTAATAATAATCTTTGCTACTCTCAATTTGAGTTCTCTTAACACTGCTTATGTTGTGAAGCACTGAAATGTCTGTTATATTAGTGTCAGATTTTGTATAAAGTCAAAAAACATTTGAGAATACAAGTTGAGAAATGAAGGATAGAATGTTAGATAGGCCTGTGCACCAATTTTTCACCCTCATTCATTTATAACCATGTTGCATCTCTTGCTGGTGTCTGCCATCTATTGTACAGGGTCCGGCATAAAGCATAGCTGGATTTTAAAAATGGAAAATAAATAAGCGCTATACATGTTTTTGGTAAAAATAGTGAAATGAAACTCAGAAAAGTGGGTATTTTTATTATTACTGACAATCATATTTAGGTTTTGAAAATTACACCAGTTAGATGACTGCCAATATATTTGATACATTCAGCCAGGCGTGTGGAAAATTCCTGCATAACACCATTTAACATGTTCGAAGGGATAATGCAGTGTCAGACTTGATCTTTTAGGTCTGCAACTGACTGTGGTCGACTAGCATACACCGTGTTCTTGAGATATCCCCACAAAAAGAAGTCTGTGGCTGATAAATCCAGTGACCTTGCTGGCCAATGAATATCCCCAAATCTGGAAATAAGACGATTGGGAAATGCTTGTCACAGCATGGCCATGGACTGATAGGCTGTGTGGGCAGTTGCTCCATTTTGTTGAAACCATATTAGTCTTTTATTTCTATTGGTCAAGTCTGGAATGAAGTATTCAGTTAGCATCTGCACATAAAGATCACTATTAACAATAAGAGGATGCCAGGTACCAAAGCATTCCTAACAGTTGATTGCCAAGGTCTACTCAGCAATGCGTTGCAGACTTCTTGAATTCATTCAGGTGTTTTTTCAGTTCTTGGACAACCAGTAGACTTGTTATTAAGGCAATTAGTGGTTTCCTTAAACTTTCTGACCCACCTCAAAATTGTTTTGTCCTCCAATTGGGAACATTATGCAACTCAAAATGGTGATAAAACTTTCATTGTACAGTAACAGATGATTCTCCACTTTTAAAATAAGTTTCAATGGTGAATGTGTGATGTTGTGTTTGCCAAGAAGCCATTGTTAAAAATGACCATTTGTCTGCGTCATCTCTGACATCATGTTTTTTTCACACCTATTCAGTTTCTGCACACTATGTCAGTTAAATCCAGCTATGCTTTATGCCAGACCTTGTACAATATACTCTTTTTTCATTCCCTTAAGATTATGGTATTAATGCATAAGTAATAATGAAGCAAAAATCATTATTTTGTTACTTTTTGAAGTGTGCAAAAAATTATTCAGTTTTCCTGTCCTTGTAATATGCAAATTTCTTTCTCCAGGTCCCAGAACACATCCTGCAAATCTACACTCTCTACAGAGACTCAAATGCCCAAACCTGCTTCAGGAAAATGCATGCATGGAAAATAGTAGGGAGTGCATGAAGAACTTCTGCAGTATTCGTGGAGATGATCTGAATCTTTTTCTAAATAGATGAATAAATGAAAATGAGAACAAAAGAAAAAGAAGTGTTCCCAAGAGTTCCTGGATTTCCAGGAGGTATAGATCTCTGGCTTTGGGTTTCCTTTGCATACTGTGTATGTTTAAATCCATTCTACATATATGTAGAAATGTAACTTATGCTAGAAGCCCACCCAAATCTGTAATGGGTGGATTCCTACCCTGTGGCATGGACACATTTTCATCCAAATGATTTTAAATGGTTTAAGTAACAAAAAAAAAAGTTATAAATGGTTAAAAAAATAACACTTGAGTACCCTTTCGTGCATAACATCATCTCCAGCTGTGCTTGTCTTAAACCATGTCTGACTGCTGTATTCAAGTAGGTGGAAATCCAGACACTGGTGAAAATATTTCAACGCAATTAGAACCTTTCAAGAGTAAATTTTAAAATACTGTCTGTACTCAGTGGTCAACAAGATAAGAAGCAGTCAATCAGTCATTTGCATGTCCCTTGCAGAAGTTTGCCTCCCTAACAGCTCTCCTGTAGGCCTCTCAGTTGTGAGCAAGATGGCCTGCTGCTGATGCATCTATTTGCAGATCATCAATGATGTCTTGCAGCCATCTTCGCCTTGGTCTTCCTCTCTTTCTTTTTCCCATTATGTACCCTTCCAAGATGGTCTTCTCTAAAGTATCATGTTTATTATGTCCAAAATATTTAAGTTTTCTCTCTTTAATCCTCTTTACTAGCCAGCTTTCTTCAGTATTAAGTTCTTGTAGTGTGGATATATTTGTTCTTTTTTGTGCCCAAGATATTTGAAGAACTCTTCTGTAGCATTTACATTCAAAGGCATTTATGTGTTTCTCAGCTGTTTTGTTAAGTGTCCAGGTCTCACAGGCATATGTTGCAATGGGAAAGATGCATGCCCTTAAAAATCTTATTTTTGTAGTTCTGTCTGTTCCTCTCCTTGGCTTCTTTAATTGTTTTACTTTCTGAAGAGTGATAAATGTCCTCCTTTTAATTTCTGTCATTTTATATCCATTATTAGTTGGTAATGATCTCTCTCTCTCTCTGAACCTTAAGTGCCCAGGGCACATGGGGCTTCCGCAAGGGTTTTCCACAAATGCCTGTCTTTCGCCTTTTTTTCTGCTCTTGCCCAGGTGAGCCCTCTATTGCTCAACATCCTTTCTGTTGTTCTTCTCCATGTAATGATCTAAGATATTCAAAACTCTCCACCTCTTCCAATTTCTCCTCACTGATATATATTTCAGCTGCCTTATTTGTTTTGTCTGTTGTCATTAATCTAGTTTTCTTCGCATTAAGATAGAGGTTTTTCTCTTCACTATTCTTACGGACTGACATAATTAGTTTTTCCATTCCTTTTTGTGTTGTGGACAGTAATACTCTGTCATCAGCACATATCTAATCTCTGGAATTTCATATCCTCCAATTTTTATGACATCGTAGTATTCAGACAAGGAGCATGTCACTAAAATATGCTTAACTTTTAAAAAAGTATAAAATCAGATTTCACTTATTAAATACCTGCTACAAGAATATTTGCCTTCCCTAAAACAAAAGTGTAAACTAATGAAATGATGCTCAAATCAGGTTCTCATGCTTCCATATGACAGTTAGTGATGTTTCCTGGGCTGTCAAACCTACTGCCTTGTGCTTGGCTTGGGGAAAATTAATAGATATCAGAGCAAACCCTGAAAAAAAAAAAAGGCTATCCAAAAGTAGGGCAGCTGATGGTAAGAATTCTTTCCTCCATATCTTCCTGGCACTCTTTGCAAACTCTGCTAGACTACCATTTGTGCTGACCTCATTCTACCTTTGAAGCTGAGAGAGAGGGAGTTGATGCCGACATGAGCAAAGCATTTTAACCATGTAATTACCCAGACAAACCTGAAACATCATCCACCTGCATAAAAGCTATCTTCTGAGATGAAAAATAGCGGTTACAATGAAATGTGTCAGCTGTTATTAAGTATTTTAAAAATGTCTAATTCCAGTATCTAAATTCAATAAATAACAGCGGAAATAATATTACAAAAATGCAGAAGATGACTGAGTGGTGTAATTTCTTTAACCAAGTTAGAAAACACTTTTAGAATCAATGCAGTTCACAGTATGAATACTGCTGGAACAATAATCCAGATTACAAGTAAAATATGCACTGACAAAATATGCATTGACTTGTTCAATAAAATGCATTATGCATCACACCTGGTGTGATTGATTCACACCTGATGTAATATTTAAAAATGGATCACTAATCCTGAATAGACTTTTAACTTTAAGATTAATGATTACACTTGTTTGCTAAACCAAATGAAAGCAGTAAGCCAAAAACCATAAAAATCTCAAATTTAGTTTTTTTTTTTCCTCAATCCTACTCACCATTTCTGCAAAGTAATGATGCATGACTCATTCTATCAAAATTTAGAATTTCTATTTTATTGACTGCACTAATATTGTAGCTTCAGTTGTCTGTACACATGGTGAAAGATAAGATAAGACTAGTAAAACTGGTTTTAGTAGACAGCGGTGTATGGTTCAGTTTTTACAAAATGGTAAAAATTGTGAAGAAAGTGGGCAGAAAATAAAAACATACAACAATCCAGTATTTCAGCATATGCCTTCTTCAAGGGCCACACAAAAAAAACAACAATACAACAGATAAAAACATGAAAAACACATACAAAATTAAACACTTAGCTCTTTGGTATCCTCCTTGTAAGAAAGATGGGCACAAAGTGCATGACATCTACAATACAAAACTAGTTACTCACCTGATCATTGGTGCTGTCATCTGCTGTTCCCATGTCAGGCAGGGATGTTGGAGCTGTAAAACTATCCTGTAACCTGTCATACAAGAATATCACTACAAAATTATGAACAAATGCTTGTGGAAGGTGGCAGGGAGGGCTGTATGTCTATGTGGCAAATCATCATCATCATCATCATGTGCTATGCTGACTGGCGTTGGCCATTAAGCTTCTCCAGAGTACACGATCCTTCATGTAGGCCATCAGCTCAGTTGGTGATCTCCTCTCACACCATCCCATCAGACTGTCCAGTATCATTTCTCTTGGTCTTCCTCTAGATCTTCTTCCCCCTGTTTTTCCTGTTCTTATAATATTTTCAATGCCCCCTCTTCTCATTGCATGTCCTATGAAAGTACATTGTCTCTCTCTTACTTTTTTTTGACAAGATTTTTTTGTCTCTCTAGCTCTTCTCATACATTCTTCATTAGTTATTTTTGCTGTCTAGGGGATTCACAACATTCTTCTTAATTTCTTAATCTTAAATCTTCTTAATGTGGCAAATACATTTATTTAATATGCAACAAAACACTTTTGATCGTAATGTTCAAAAAAAAAAAAAAAAAGGCAAAATTGGTCTTATCATGTCATAAAGGCACCTAGAGAATAAGGTGTTAGTGTCTAAATTTTCCTTAACTTGTCATGCATACTAGAAAGTGAAGTGGCCTGCATCACATTTGTTGATTATCTGTCCCTAAAATCAAAATATTTCTCAAATAACAGCTGTCTCTATTGACAGTCATTATACATTATTAATGAATAAAAGCCACAATGCAGCCCATGTAATTTCTTCATTTGATGTGCTTGAGTAATATGCTAAACCCTATCACAGACTGCAAAACACTCATATATCTTCTAATACAGACACGGAATTATTTCCAGTAAATCTTTTCTGAACCATTTATACAGTATTTCTGATACTCTGAAGAGTTGTTAGCTCTCTGAGGCTTGACTTTTAGGAACTGCTGGATTTTGTTTGCTGTTTTAAAAGGCTTTATACTATTTAATAAATTTATTACATATTTTATCAAAGTAATCATCAGTCATTAAATTATGTTTAAATCTGTATACTGCGAAGTCACTAGCTGAAACATTTTAAATGTGCTGGATAGAGTGCTAGGCTTCACAAAGTGGGGAGGGGGGGGGGTTTAAGCCTCGCCTATACACCAGGCAAAATTATAGGAGTTACTTTCTGTGTTCAAAACATTTGGAAACAACAGTAACTGACCCAGGGGCCCCGACCTGGCTCTCTACAGCCCTGTACAGTCCCTACATTCTGGAAGAGCTATTTTGCCAACCATCCCAGTTGAAAAACATGACAGCATTATATCCACAGAAACTTACTGGACAGCAAACGTATATCCAGCTATTTGAGCTGGAGTCCATCTTCCTGCTGATATCCTCACATTTGGACACTCTGTGCTGATTCTGAACATAGCAGAAAATAAAGGCTTCAGTTTTACATATGAGTAATAATTTCCAGTTGTAAGTCTAACATAATGCCCTCCAATTTTGAAATCTTTAAAATCCAGTTATAATACCATTCATAAATCTGAAATAATCCAGAGCTTTTGCTTTCCACTATTATCTGTGAACTTATTTTGTATTACATATCAGGGTTAAACATCATGATAATTTAGAAAAAAACCATCTCTGAAGGGTACATAATGGGAGAAACAAAGAGACGAAGACCAAGGTGAAGATGGCTGCAAGACATCACTGATAATCTGCAGATGGATGCATCAGCAGCAGGGCATCTTGCTTACAAATGAAAGACCTACAGGAGAGCTGTTAGGGAGGCAAGGTTCTGCAAGGGACAGGCAAATGACTGACTGACATATCAGAGCTGTTATACAGTGTTTAAATTTTTATAGGTATTACTATTATGAACAAAACAGCAATAATGTGCTTGTACATTCTTTTCAAATCATTACTCAGCCAATCCCTTTTCATAAATAAATATTTTAGAAGTGAAAATGTACTTTAGGATTCAATATATCTGCTGCATATTTTAACTCTTTTGGTTCCTCCTGCCTTTATTTGTTTCTCATTTTCTATGTCCTTGATTGGTAAATTAAATTTATAACAGAAAGTTAAGCAAAATGGACAATTACTCTGAATGAATTAACAACTCCTCTATGATTTTTTATAATAATTCTTATACTGAAATTAACACAAGACTACGAAATAAAACTGGTTCTTTAAGAAATGTCTGACCAATAACAGGAAATGGTCAAGGTAAACTATGCAGATCTCTAAAGTTTCACATCAATTCTCTCACATATTCATATAACTCATTATTTCTTACATCTTACATCCTTCTCATGCTGTTAAACATCACACAGGGCTCGCATAGTTGTTTGCCAAATTTTCCTGATTTCAGAGAGTTTTTCAACTTCATCAAGGGATGTTATGCCCACTAAACTGGCTTCTCTTAACAGTGACCTCTTTAGAGTTTCATGTGGTCAACCTCTTTTTCTTCGGCCTGTTGTGCTCCACTTGATAGCTTGTCTTGGTATTCTCTGATTGTTTCTTCTCATCACATGGCCTACATATGTCCATCTTCTTTTTCTGATCACCCATGAGATTGGTTGTTATTTGCTCATCTGTCTTATTTCTGCGATGTTCTTAAATTCATTCCACTTTATATCAAGTATTTTCCTTAGGCATTTGTTTTCAAAAGAGTCTAATTTCTTGTCTATTTCTTTAGTTGATTTCTAGCTTTCGCATGCATAAATGAGGGTGGATATCACATTTGAACTGAATAATCTTAACTTGGGTTTTTCTGCTTATAACTTTTGAATTCTATACGTTCTCAAGATTTTTTAAGGTCAATGCTGCTTTTGCAATTCTAATTCTACTCGTAACTTCCTTCCTGGTTTCACCATCCTGGTCTACTTAACTGTTAATTTAAAACTTTAACATCGTATTAGATGCCAAATCTAAATTATGTTATATTACTATAGTTTTGCCAGGATAACACTAGTGACAAATGCATAAACAGAGTGAAGAGGGTGAAAATGGTTAGTGCAAGATGAACAAAGATATCAGATAACTCCTTGTACCCAGTCTCACATAGGCAGAAAGAATCATTTTGTTTTTGTAGTTCCTTCAGGGTGTCAGATAAAACTGATGGCATAACACTGGATGGAATGAATAAGTTATTACAAGTGAGAAGGGAAGGAGTGAGAAACAATGCCTTAATCCAATAATAGGCAAGGACATAAGGCTTGGTCATGAGTGCCAGGACATAAGGAGATATACTGGATTCACTGTGAACATACAGCAAAAAATGTTGGTAAGCAGTGAATGTGAATATTCAAGCAGTAAACAAACAACTCAAAGATCTCTGAGAGTCATGATCCAGGGGAAGGCTCAACCCCCTTAGAGCATCAGAAGTTTAAAGTGCTGAAATGGTGAAGGGAGGAGAATAAAAATGTTTCTCTGATTATCAGAGGAGTTGTTTTGTTCTCAATAACAGAGTTTCCTCTCTACAGCTGAGTCTAGAATTATTGTCTCTCACATATTATTATTAATGACAGGTGGACAGGATGTGTTTGTGACCAGGGTGTCTGCAAATTCTTCTAGCTTCTGGACCAATGAAGTGCGTCCTCTCCTGGCATCATTAATGGCAGCGTCAAGAAGTCTGCAGAACAGGTTCCTCACCACTGAGACAACTTCTGTAGGAAACCTAAAGTTTTGTAAACACAGAAGACCGTTAAGACAATTTATCTTTTATTATATCTGAACATATGAAAAAGGTGCTAACATTTTTTTTTTAATTTGCTGGTATAATAAACCTCAGCTGATGTTAAAGGATCTTTCTGCAACAACATATTTTTAGCAGCTTTTTTTTTACCTTTGTGAAGATTTCATAATAAACGTAATAATTCGGACTGGGAGTGGACAAATGTTATTTTTCTTGTTAGACCTAAGAAGCAGGCTTACTTGTAAACTTCAGCTTCAAAGTCCCTTCTTCTTCTTCATATACATTTTCTGCCTATCTCTGCAGTCCTGTCTCTTGGATAAATTTCAGTTTCTTGTAGTTTATGCATGGAAGAGCTTAACTTCTTGGGTGGTTTCACTGGGCCAGTAATTGCTTTTCAGACTTATAGTTGGTGCAGTTTTGGAGGATATGTTTCACAGTTTGGGGCACTTGGGCACATGTACAAAAAGTAGAAGTATCAACTTTAAACTTTGTATACACATAACTCTGGAGTCAGTTGAGTCCTGTTTGGAGATGGAAAATTGGTGACTTGTTCCTTTCTGTTTAGCATGTGATAGTCATCACGTGGTGGTGTATGTGGCTTCCAGTAGGCTTTTATCACATTTTTATTCTGGTTATAAGTGATCAGTATATCTAGTTGCTCCATTTCAGTGCCCTCTTTGGCCAGATGGTCAGCTTTCTCATTGCCTGGTATCCCATAGTGGGATGGAATCCACTGCAAGGTGACTTGTTTTGTGAGCAAATTTTCAACAAGGCGTCCTTAAAGTCTGGTAGTTTGCTACACTGAAGAGCTTCCAGTACTGATCTTGCATTCATGAGAAATACTATAGGGCTGTATCAAACCTGAATTTTGATAGTTTTTCAACTGCAGCAATAATTGCCCTAACTTCTGCATCATAGTTGTTGCAGTATTTTCCAAATCTTGTCAGTAGTGTTGTTTGGATATTCAATATGTGCTCTAGCCCCTTCATTCTTCGTAGCATTATGTGCGGATCCATCTGTATACACATATCCAGGTGTCACATGGATATCTGTCAGTATCAAAGTTCCACAACAGGCTGTTTTTAGAATCACTATGCTGAGGCAAAATAAGAATCTTGACTAATTTTCATTCACTGAGTACATCTCACTATGATGCAATCATCTCCCTTACTCATAGCGAGTATAAAAAACTGTGATAATCCTATATTAATAAAAACACTAAGCTGGTTTCTAAGTTCCTGTGATACATTTCTATCAGACTCAACAAAAACAATCACGTGTTCATATTTTAGAAAATTTGTATGATAAGAAAATGCTGAAGAATGTACAGTAGAGAAAAATATGAAATGTCTATTTATGTTTCAAGAAACATGTTTGAAGTGTCTTACTTCACACTGAAATGAGGTCTGCTGTAAAGTTTACAAAAGGTTACTTCTTAAAATATTTCACACACACTGAACTTCACAACTTCTATTCCATGATGTTACTAGCTTTTTTTTTTTTTTTTAAGTTATATATCACATTCAATAACATATAAAATAGTAATTCAGAATTCATGAACATTTAAAAAAACAAATATAATAATTTCAAATGTCAATAGACTTAAAAACGAAAGAAAATTCATATCTACAAATGAAAGTTTAAAAAACCAAAGTTTTGGGTGCTTTTATGTTTCTTATGTGTTTTTTTTAAATGGATATGGCATTTTTATAATTACTAATTATATAAAAATAACACAAGTTTCTAAATAGTAGCAGATTAAACTAAATCTATTTAATAACTAGTATATTCTTAATAACTAGTATATTCTTGGTATACATGGCTAGCAACCACACATTTTTCTAATAAGCTAAGTTAGTTTAAGGACTGATATTTTCCTGCAGCTATAAAGCTGTTACTAGAACAAGAAGTGAGTGAAAAACCAGCAGTTCCAGCCTATAAGATTTGCTTGGATCAACTCACATTCTTTGAAACTGCTGGCCTATTTTTCTTCTTTTCTAAATTCATCGAATTTTCACTTGCATAATCAATTGTTTATAACATTTTCCAATTCTCTAATGAAAAATAAATACAAAATTTTAAAATGATTGTGAGGCTTAACTGGAAGCTATATTAACGAAAATCTACCTACTTTCTCTTATTCCCTTGATTATTGACTTTGTCAAGGACATCTTCTATCAAGTTCAGGTTGTCCTTTGATAAGGGATTTTTAGCCAGGTTTTCAAGTTCACTGATGACTGAGCTGCAACAAAATGATAAATTAACTTTTATATTTTGACTGTAAATCAACAAATGGGTAGAGAGAGAGAGAGAGAGAGAGAGAGAGAGAGAGAGAGAGAGAGAGAGAGAGTGTGTGTGTGTGTGTGTGTGTTATAATATCATCATCATGTGCCATGCCTGGAGGTGTGACCATGTCTCTCCACTGTTTCTGATCTTTCATGTTATTCATTAGTTCTGCTGTGCTTCTCCCATGCCATTTTGTCATACCATCTAAGATTTTCTCTCTTGGTCTGTCTCTGCTATTCCTGCCTACAATTCTTCCTGTTGTCAAAATATTTTCTATCCATCCTCTTCTCATTATATGGCCAATGAACCTAGACTGTCCATATGCATGGGTGTCAAAACAATAACCAATGAAACAGCCCCAAAATAATTTATATCAGCTTAATTAGGAAAATATAGGCAGATCATTTGTATTTGTGTCTGTCCATTTGCTGTAGCTACTGCTGTTGCTGTATGTGTGTCTGTTGTTAAGTCTCACTCTCTCAGTCCAACTGGACTGGATTAACTAGAAAAAAAAATTGACACCTACATAATAACATTATTATCTGCAAAGGGGTCATCTCCTGGTACAGAGACAACTTTCCAGATAGGAACATCAGCATCTTTTACAATCCTAACAGTAGCCACACCAGCCTGAGGGTTAACCCTGCAAAATATCACAATGAGAGTGACCCTTTACTACAGGAGGAGCCATTCATAAATTAGGTAGTTAGAAGTGTATGGTTTAGTATAAAAAAAAAAAAACAGCAGAGGGAATGAGGAAAATGAAAAGAAACACAAATGGCAGAGAGCATGAAAGTAAGATGAGAATGTATAAATGAAAAACATACAACATTCAATATTTCAGCATCAGTCTTTTTCAAGGATTACATACAAGAACAACACAACACATAAATAAAAAGAAGAAAAATGAAAAACAGTGTATTAGGAGGAGGATGAGGATATTTAAGAATAATGTTTTAAGTGTACTACTCTGTGGAAGTGAATGCTGGAAAATCACCAAAACCATAAAAAACAAGTTGAATTCTTTCCAGACTAAATGTTTATGAAGAATTAGACAAATATTTTGGCCAAACACCATAAGAAATAACATCTTGTTGGCAGAAATGCAGATGAAGCCACTGACAACAATTATTGAGGAAAGACGCTGGCGATGGTTGGGACATGTGCTTCGAATGACTGACAACTCACTACCAAAAATAGCACTAAGATGGACACCACAGGGGAACAGAAGTAAGGGTAGACCAAAAGAGACAAGGAGAAGAACAATAGAAGGGATGTTGAGCAATAGAGGGCTCACCTGGGCAAGAGCAGAAAAAAAGGTGAAGGACAGGCATTTGTGGAAAACCCTTGCGGAAGCCCCATGTGCCCTGGGCACTTAAGGTTCAGAGAGAGAGAGAGAGAGAGAGGAGGAGGATGCCACAAAGCTAAGTTTTTCATTTTTCTTTTTATTTGTGTTGTGTTGTTCTTATATATAATCCTTCAAAAAGGCTGATGGTGAAATATTGGATGTTGTATATTTTTCATTTATACATTCTCATCTTACTTTCATACTCTCTGCCATTTATGTTTTTTCTCATTTTCCTCATTCCCTCTGCTGTTTTGTAAAACTGAACCATACACCTCTATCTACCTTTATTACTAAAACCAGTTTTACTGCAGTCATTATTTCTTTTATATGTCACATTTATAAATTAACATGTCAAAAATAGTGAAATAGTAAAAAAAACTTTTATTTAAAACCTGTCAGCTTTTTGTATTAAAAAAAAAAAAATTAAACCTAAAATCACTGTCATCCATACAATTTGTTCTGTAATTGAATATCTGCAGTTTTGAACTATCGCAAAACCTACCAAAAGTATATATCATTTTCTATGAAAATTATATCTGATGTATTAATTCTGAAACTTTTTATATGAGATTGTTTTGGTCTAAGGTGAAGTTTCTTAGTGACATGAATTTAATGAATGGCACTTTAATTCAGAAGTCTTCACAACTGTTTAGAAGCACATTTAAATAAAGTGTATGTCTGTCTATGCAATAAAGACCCCAGGGTTGACCCAGCCTCTTATAATGTGTACCAGAGAAATCTTGGAAGGTAAATGCAGCCAAGCATGATACTGACCACACCACACTTTCATGTTCCGAAGACTGTGGAAATGCAGGCCTTACACCATATCCTCAAAACATCTTAATGGCACGGAAACGGGAATTTTACCTTTTCTTTTACCATATATGCTATGCTTTACTGTCTCTTTTGGTATTAACTCATGAGTAAATATTGTGACACTAAGAAAGCAACAGACCTTGCTCCATTGGTTGGTGAGGTCAGTCTTGTGTAAAACTGTTTGGGCAGTGGATTGTTTGATGCTAACACTGGCACTAAACTTATGTCAATGTTTTTCACTTCCTGGTGAGGAAAAATGATGTATAATAGTAATTTTATAAGCATGTATGATAATTTAATTTTCTTAAAAAATTAATAAAACTAGAATGATAAGTTCAGCTTTACACAGAATTATTAAGCTAAGAATCTATGCTTTTTGTGCTCCAGGTGTTAATATCCTGTTTTAAAGATGTGATGTATCATTTGCTTTAGGAAAGCCTGTTTTTTTTTTCCTTCATACAACTATCCACACTGTCAAACACTGCAGAATATATGAGTACTGATCTTTAAAAACATCTTTCTCATGGCTTATTATCTTACATTTGCTCAAAACTTCACTGTAAGTAGATCTGATTGGCACGTCATATGCAACACTTAATATTTTACACAGATCATGTATATTGCTGTGAAAAACAGCACTAATCCTTATATCACCATTAATCAGTTCAATAAACAAATCACACTGGGTCTGATTAGGAAGATACAAAGCATAGGCCACTGTAGTGTTGAGCCTGGTGATCCAGTCTGCATCCTCTAATCAGTACTGTTCAATGTTTTCTTTGTCTTCCAGTTCCCTTGAATTTAATTTCTTCTCATAAAGCAGATATGACATTCCTTATGAAAACTTTCAAAAACACAACAGAAGACATTTCATGATTAATGTATATTTTACATTTGCAATATTATATTTCTGAAGTTAATTATAAAGAATCACATCATATGATTATTATATAAATGATAAGGAGTCTCTATGCCCCAGATACAGAGATCAACGAATCACACCTAGGCAAGACATCCTACAACTTCATGATGCTCCTTGAAACAAGCTGTTCTTTTATTTAGTCTGACAAACAGGTCAGCGACTAAAAGGTTCTCATAATGGTGGTGTCTGCTATGAAACCAAACGCTGAAGCAAGTCTCCCTTTTTCACCTCAGTGCATAAAACTGAAGTTTACAGTTACAGGGAGATCCTAAAGCAATGAAAGCAAATTATCTGCCATCCCATGCTGAAACTCGAAAAGAGAATGAGTTGACTTTATTTGTTGGCTAAAATTTATGCTCTATATGAAAAAGCAAGTCTCTCCTACCTGAGAGACTGGTGTGAAAGTGAAGTTCCCCAACTGTCCACGGAAATCCTGGGCATCAAGGGCAGGGTAAACTGTCACTCCTGACACTATGACATTCGATGTCATTTGCTGTGTATTATAAGTAATAGATACTTCATACTTTTGACCTTTGACTCTTTCTACTCCAAGCTGCACTGTACGGTCATTTTCTCCAACAATTACAGTTCTGAAAACAAATTAGGAAACTAAAGATTTAATATAGAGTTTGAAAGCAAGAAACATTATAACTTTGGTGTTTAATCTCAATTCAATCATTTTTAAATGTTATATTAAAAAATACTTTATGACTAGTGTCATAAACAAAACTATTCTGGTCAATGTAGAATGAAAACTTCTAGATGTCTTGTTTGTCTCCATCCAAAAATTGTCTTTAAAAACACATACATACAAAATATCTGTACTAAAGATAATGAACTATAAAGGAGCCCTGACCTATGCCGCTAAGGTATATCTCAGATATGCAGTTAGAGCTACATTCTCTTTGATTGGTCATTACAATAAAGAATGATATGGTCAGTATCACATCTGGCCATCTTTCTTTTCCTAGTTCTGGGAAGAGCCAGGTACCTATTTTTAAAGGTAGACTACCTGAGGCCTCTCCAGCAAGAATAGATAAACACTTCTGTTTCCTACTTCTGGAGGGGGCCACATTAAGATAAGTTCTTCATTTTTTGTTTGTTTGTATGTAATCCTCGAAAAAGGCTCACGCCGAAATATTAGATGTTGTATGTTTTTCATTTATACCCTCTCATACTTTCTATTCATTTTTTTCTCACTTTACTCACTCCCTCCTTCACTTTGTAAAACTACACCATACACCTCTATCTACCTTTATTATTCAGCAAGAACAGAACCACTAACTACTCAATGAGACACAACTTTACTGTTCAGTGATTCAGTGTGTCTGTCATATAGCTGAACTATTTTGCAAAAGCAGTCACATGTTATTAAGATTTTTTGTGTAATCTGATGTTATAGCAGACATCACAGACAAACCTTGAATTCTGAGTAAACTGTACTAGTCCCCTTATATCATCACTAGGATCAATAGTTATCAGAGCTGATAAGCTGTCTTCATTCAGCTGTGCATCAGTCTCTGCACTTGTCAACACAACAACAAATGTGTAACTCTCTTCTGGTATCTAACATTTTAAAAAAAAACGTAGTTATTTACATGCTACCACATGATAACGGAAACTATCTCTATGTTCATATATCTCATTGGTTCATATATTCCAACAAATGGATTTCTATCAAGCCATGAAAATCATGTTGATGGTAAGATATAATACATCTAGTACATGACAGTGAAATTTTGCTAATATATTTTTAAAGAGGCTGGTGTGTGTGCATGTGCAAATGTTTATGTATGTGTGTTTTTTTTGGTTGTGTTGTCATAATGAAGAAGCAATTTCTTTCATGTTCTTATATCTTATATCTTATATCCTACCCGTGCCATTAAACGTCACATAGGGCTCGCAAAGTAGTTCACCAATTTTTCCTGTCTTCGGCGAGTCTCTCAACTTCATCAAAGGATTTTATGCCTGTTAATTTGGCCTCTCTTAATAATGTCCTCTTCAGAGTTTCACGCGGTCTGCCTCTTTTTCTTTGGCCTGTTGTGTTCCACTTGATAGCTTGTTTTGGGATTCTCTGATCATTTCTTCTCATCAAGTGACCAACATATGTCCATCTCCTTTTCCTGATCACCCATGATACTGGTTGTTGTTCAGTCATCTGTCTTATCTCTGCATTGTTCTTCAATTCGTTCCACTTGATGCCGAGTATTTTCCTTATGCATTTGTTTTCAAAAGAGTCTAATTTCTTTTCTATTTCTTTAGTTGTTTTCCAGCTTTCACTTGCATAAATGAGGGTGGATATTACATTTGAATTGAATAGTCTTAACTTGGTTTTTGCACTTATAACTTTTGAATTCCAAATGTTCTCAACATTCTTGAAGATTGATGCTGCCTTTGCAATTCTGATCCTAACTTCCTTTCTAGTGTCACCATCCTGGTCTATGTAGCTGCCAAGGTATGCAAATTGATTGATTGATTTCTTCAATATCTGTCCCTTCTATGTGTATTTTTCCATTTTGATTAATAGGAATTTTCATTATTTTTGTTTTGTCTTTGTTAATTTCAAGTCCTATTTTGCTAGCCATTGAAGACAGGCTATCTGTTTTTTCTTGCATGGAATTCACATTATTACTGATAAGAGTTATGTCATCAGCAAAATCAAGATCTTCTAGTTGGGTCCCATGTACCCAGTCAATACCTGTGTTACCTGTGCAGCATTTTTTCATTATGAAGTCTATTGTAATCTCAAAAAGTAAAGGATACAGTATACATCCTTGTTTCATACCTGTTTCAATCTGGAACCATTCATTCATCCCTTCTTCTGTTTTGACTGCACAAACATATCCATTGTATAAGTCCTTAATGATGTTGACAATTTTAGATGGTATTCCATATAGACTTAAAATTCTCCATAATGAATCTCTGTGTATGCTATCAAATGTCTTTTTAAAATCTATGAAGTTCAGTATTAATGGTTTCTGCTTTTCAATATGTTCTTCAAGTATTATTCTGAGAGTAAAGATCTGGTCGAGACAGCTTCTCCCTTTTCGAAATCCTGCTTGTTCTTCTCTCATTGCACTATCCACTATATCTTTAACTCTTTCTCTCCTTTGGACACGTCCTGCGTGGTTGCATCCCTGTTCAGTATTACCAATCTTCACGTAGCGCGATGATGGTTTGTAGCTCTCTAATTTTGAAAATAATCAAAGTATCTTAAAACCAGCAGTTGACTTCCTTCCGGTCTTCATTTCTCCACAAAAGGCACGTGGTTGAACCGAAAACAGAGTGATTCTGTGTTAATTCTAATGCGAGTTTTTCAAAGTTTATCGTTGCTAGGTTTTTGTTTAACAACAAATATGGCTTCCAGTGCTAGTTCCTCTCGTCCACAGCAACGTATTTCTGCATTACAAGCTCAGAATTTAATGTAAAAACGTCTAGACTGTGGCGTAGAGAATGCAGTAGTAAAGATTGTGAATTTTCGGACCCACGTGGCACTGATTCAAAGGATTAGGATGTTTTTTTTTGGTCCAGCAGCAAAATGTGTTAGAAGGGTAGCTGGTAATACTACTTCTCAGCTTTTTGCTAGTACTAGCTGTAATATCACAATAAGTAATGCTGGTGATTGTGTAACTGAAAAAATTAAATGTTGTAGAATGCTTCAAATTAAAAAAAAAAACACAATGGCCTGTTTTCTGGTAAATATTAGTCAGTGACCACCCTCTTGTTTTCATGTAAATATTACCTACCCTCTTGGTGTTTTTAGTTTGCTGTGAATGCATAACTAGTGTATATTTTCATGTAAATTTTGGAAGATATGTGAAGAAAAGGTGCTTGTGTACATTTTTATTCATTATGGAATTATATGACCAACTACATTGGATTAACTTGATGGGTAAGTGACAAAAAATTTATTTTATTCCTTCATTTTCCATTCTTTATTCTCAGTTCTTAGCTCTTTTTTTGTTGTATACTAACAAAATGTAAAAAATTTTATTAGAAAAACAAAATACATTTTTTCTTCTTCAAATTAACATATAATATATGATGCTATAAATCAGATTATGCCTTTGTCATTCTTTTAAATGTGACAACATTATGAAATTTACCCCCCTTGGTCTTTTGAGGGGAACACCTCCAGTATACAAAGAGTTAAGTCTATTCAAAATGACCTTGCAAAATACTTTTGACACAACAGATATTAAGGTTACTCCTCTCCAGTTGTTACAGTCACTAAAGTTGCCTTTTTTTTGGTATTTTAACAATGATTCCTTTTTTCCAATTAGAAGGGACCTTCTCTTCTTTCCAAATCTTGTTAAACATTCTCTGTAGTTGTCTCATGTTGTCACTATTGATAGTTTTTAACATTTCGGCTGTTGTTTCATCTTCACCTGCAGCTTTGTTGTTACCCATTAAATTCATTGCTGTTTCAATTTCATGCAATTTAATTTCATCTAGGTTGACATTTAGTTGTGGGGCTGGTAAGTCAGTTTCAAGGTTTAACAATTCTTTTGGGTGTGGTCGATTAAGTATTTCTTGGAAGTATTCAGCCCATCTTTGGTTTTGGTCTTTATTTCATGTTAATAGGGTTCCAGTTTTGCTAAGGATTGGTCTTTCTTTAGATGTAATAGTACCTGTTAGCCTCTTTTGTATGTTATATAAAGTTTTGCTGTCTCCTGTTTTTGCTGCTTTTTCTGCCTCTTTCGCCATATTGTCTATGTATTCTCTTTTATCCCTTCTAGCTGAACTTTTTACTTTCTTGTCTATTTCTTTATTTATGTTGCTTTCACCAGATCTTTTCCAAGATCTGTTTTTGCATTCAACATGTCTAATTTGACTGCTCATCTTTCATGTATATACTTTTCATGTTTTATCTGATATCCATGCTTTTCTATTTGATTTTTTCAGTCCAGCGCTTCCATAATTCATCTATACCTATCTCCTCAACTTCACTGGGTGTTGTGGAATGATTGGCAAGTTCCTGATTGAAATTAATGTTAGTATTTTCTTCTTGTAGGCTGTGGCTGTTTATCTTTCTGTGTACTGATTTCTTGTGTTGGCTTTTCAATTTTAGTTTTATTTTCCCTATGCACAGGTTGTGATCACTGTTGACATCTGCACCCCTATAAGCCCTTACATCTATGAGAGATGTTCTGTATTGCTTTCTAATACAAAAATGATCTATCTGGTTTCTAGTTCTATCATCTGGAGATATCCACGTTGTTTTATGTATCTCTTTGTGTGGGAATATTGTGCCTCCAATGACCATGCCCTCTTTCATGTTCACTTGCCGCAAATTCTGGCTTAACCCTTTGTACCCTAACAGTACTCACAAGTGCCACTTTGTTTAAATTGTAATATTTCATAAATGCAAACATCATTCCTGATGATACTCAAAGGAATATGTATAACAGCCATCTGTCAAACAACCAGTAAAGGGCCAGAACTCTGAAACTTTGCTCTTCTTTGTGCAGAGTTTACTTTTTTCTTTCCTGTCAAACAAAATTGGCAATTTTTCTGAGAACTTGAGAGTTTTTTTCCTCTGTGTACTAGTAAATTCCATCTTTAAAAAAACATGAAAATGTTTATAAAAATTCTTTTTTTTCTTTCTATGTTCACTGCTCACCAAAAAACTACCTTATGACATAAAAAATAATGAAAAACAAAGCTTTTGTTTGAATAGCCATTCTATTTCAAAATATTAACAGCTTTATATAGTTTGTTCTGATGTGCCAAACTTGTAGGTAGATATTCTCTAATTTCAAAACCTATACTTCCAATCCAATCTCATTTATAGGAAATCAGGAATGAGCATGACACTCAGCTGTGACTCTCTGGCTTAGAAGAATGAGGGCAGAGTCCATATATACAGTTTCACAGAATTAATGAAAAGCCCAAAGCAAAAAGGAAGAAAAATTCAAGAGAAAAATATCTGGCCATTACTGGAAAAGAAAGACAACCAATCTGATTGGAAATGTCCATGGCTCAACAAAATGGATAAAATGAATCACCATTGCCTGTCCATACAACACAAGAATGAGGTGTTGCAAATGAGGTATTGATTTTCAAATTATCAAACTTTACATGAAACACTGAATGTGAACAAATGAATGAGGATCCACTGTAAATAAGGTTGTAGAAAGAATCCCTACAATTAATATTTTAATTTCAAACATTTCCACAAATGTACACAAACATAGATTCTTACAGTAAACAACACTATTTCCTTACATCATCATTAATCAGTTCAACAACCAAGTCACACTGGCTCTGATTAGGAGGACACAAAGCATAGCCCACTGTAGTCTTGAGCTGAGTGATCAAGTCTGCATCCTCTAAGTCGGTACTGTTCAATGTTTTCTTTGCTTTCCAGTTCACCTGAAATAGTTTGGAAAGAACTATGATAGCTGAATTGCTGTCTCTGTGAAGACTGGAAAAACAAAACAAAGATCTTCCTCTTCTTCATTACTCATTATCTGTTCATTTTTTAAATTAACTTTTGAATTAACTGAGAAGAGAAAAAAAGGTACAAGGAGAAGATAATAACTGACAGCATGAGAAAATTTAACCAATCTAACTGATGAGAAGGATGAAAGATTAAAATCAGTGAGGAGACATGACTGCCAGTGCTGACTAGCAGAACATTTGATGATAATGACATTTCCTAATGCCATCCAACAAGACATTTGATGATAATGATACTGCCCATGCCATCCAATAGAACAATGAATGATAATGATATTGCCTTTGTCATCCAACAGAACATCAGGTGTTAATAACATATTCTGACTGACAATATATAATTTGTTTTAAAATTTCAGATCTATCAAATTCCCATTCCAGCACCTGGGAAAATAATTACTTCATAAGAATTATTCAGAATATTAGAATTCAAATTTCAAAACTTAATTTTTGTAATTACTCTCATTAATGACATAATTTCCTCTTCAGCTGCAATCCTACCTTAACTTCTCCATAAAATGCATTCAGTCGTATTAACTTAAGGGTCACTATGGGTGAGGTATCTTCATTGACATGCACATTCTTGGAGAGCTCGGCAAAACCAATGAGACCATTGCTTAGATCACTTGCCGCTATGTAGATTATTGAATAGCCCTGTAAAAACATTGTTAAACAGTTAAAATTCTAATTATAAACAATTATCTTCTCTGAAAATATTACAGAAACATTATAGTATATTAACTCTTAATAAAGCACTTTTCTTCAGAAATGATATGGGAGATTAAAAAAAAATAATTAATGTCTATCTCATAAAAACAAACTATAACAGATCTGAATGTGAACAGAAGTATTTCAGTGCAAAGGTGTCTATCTGTTATAATCAGGGTCAAGATTTTAAGGGCTATCATGCAATCTGGATTTATTTTTTAATGAGCCAGAGCTTGCTTTCGTAATATTGTGCTATCTTTTGATCTTTTGGCAGCGAAATGAGTTGACTAACATCTTGGCCATGTTAAAAAATAGTCCTTTTGTTTGCTCTTTACATACAATAAAGACCTCATTGCAAATTGGAAATCACAAAGAACTGGCCTAAATAACCACCGTTTTCACAAAATTCATTCAGAATCTGCTAACACGTTTACGGTGGTACTTTTGAAATCAAAGTTACTTGGCTGCAAGGTAAGGAACCCTAAAATATATTCATACAAGATAATCACTGTATTAGTGAAATATCTTATCTTATGTCCTTCCCGTGCCGTTAAATGTCACATAGGGCTCGCAAAGTAGTTCGCCAATTTTTCCTGTCTTCGGCGAGTCTTTCAACCTCATCAAAGGATTTTATGCCTATTAATTTCACCTCTCTTAATAATGTCCTCTTCAGAGTTTCACGTGGTCTGCCTCTTTTTCTTCGGACTGTTGTGTTCCACTTGATAGCTTGTTTTGGGATTCTCTGATCATTTCTTCTCATTAAGTGACCAACATATGTCCATCTCCTTTTCCTGATCACCCATGAGAATGGTTGTTGTTCAGTCATTTGTCTTATCTCTGCATTGTTCTTGAATTCATTCCACTTGATGCCGAGTATTTAGTGAAATATATTTTTACTTATATCTGTTCCATATTATGGAACTATACTATAAATTATAGCATAAACACAGAGGAAGTTAAAAAGTCAGAGTTACTTTCGGCATATGACAAAAAGATTCTTATTTTCTCATCTCGCCATTCACCACAGCAACAAAGGCAATAATACATTATGATATTGAATATGCTACCTAAAATAAAATCATCATAATTTAAAAAAAAAGGTAATGAACTTTTTTACTTTCAGTCCTCCGTCCACTGTCCCTCTGCCAACTCGGGCTCCCCCTGTGGGCTGAGTGAGGTACAGTAACACGCTTTCTACTGGCTCTGGAAGACTGTCTTCTAGTATAGTAACATTTACAATCTTTTCAGTCTCTTGAGCCTTCATGTGTTTGCAAAAAAAATATTATGCAGAATTACAGGGGAAATATAGTTACAAAGTACATAATAAATCATAGGAAAAGGAACAATGAAGTACAAAAACATAGATAATACAACAATACAGCAAAACATAGGGAGAAATATGAAGAAATCTGGTTCATATTCAAATTTCTGACATTTAACAGCTTCATTTTAACATTCACCAGGAAAGAACTAAAATATAAAATAGAAGTCAATGTCTACTTACATAAACATTCTAAACTTTCAAGAACAAATTTGAACACCATATTCTTCACAGTAATCATCAATGAAATAAATTCTTTTTCTATAACAATCCATTGTAGTTTTCAAATGTGTTTACTTTTTTTTTTAATTATAAGAAGATTCATTTCTATTTTACATTAACACTGCCACACCTGGAACTGGACAACTGTGTCCAGGATACTGTAATCAAGACCACCTGTGGCTGTCTCCTGGCTTGGTCTCTTCCCCAGCACATCAGAAATTGTATCGTTTGTAGCGCTATTTGGATTTGGTGCAATCTGGGAAGTCCAGCTCTCACCACCTCCTACTGTTCTCACTGTGACACTCACAGCCCAAATGCACCTCCTTGAGTTAAATGTGAGATTATAGCAGTTAAAGATGAAGTTGCTCATGTTAAATGATGAATGTAATGGTAAAGCTAAGTCATATGTTGACAGAGACCAGCTGACATTTTTTAGATTTCATATCTTTTTTTTACTTTTTTGGTGTTTTAGATATCTTACTCTGTGTGTGTGCACACATATGTGTGTGTGTTTTACCATCATTTAAAATAAAAAAAGACAACACTATTTCAAAAGATCAAAAAAATATCTACTGTGAAAAATTATCATCTTTAACAACTAGAGTTTTCGAGGCAAATAGCCTTGAATACATCATCACATTTAATTGTGTTTTTAAATATCTTAAATTTATATAACAAGTTGTTTGCTTCATTTTGGCTATCAAGACCGCAATGTGCCACAAAATACAGGACATGTGAAACATGATATTATATTTATTTCTTAATAAATTGCCAATTTTTTTTGTGCCTTCCATCTCCACAATTTTAGATTTATTCCCTTTTTTTCAGATTTCCTTTCTTGATTTTCTT
The DNA here is from genome assembly GCA_009760885.1 of Achatina immaculata. Classification (NCBI taxonomy): domain Eukaryota; kingdom Metazoa; phylum Mollusca; class Gastropoda; order Stylommatophora; family Achatinidae; genus Lissachatina; species Lissachatina immaculata. The sequence continues at coordinate 24,840,104 of CM019691.1, read as the reverse complement.
AACTGTTTTATCTGAAAAAAGATTTAAGTCAAAATATTTTTCTTTTCATGAATAAAATTGCTTCAACCAAAGTAATTAAAATGTAATTAAAAATTTTAAAAAATCAAAATGCAATTAAAACTGAGAAAAGACAGCTTGATTGCTCTACATGTCTGACTTCACATATGCTTTTAAATAAGCACTTAATTCCACTTGTTCTCATTAATTTTCTTACTATCATACTGCTATCATCACACTAGAGAATTAACAGATTTTGTGCTATCATTTTCTATCTTATTAATTATTCTGTCTGTAAAAAAGGTTAAGCCCAAAAGTTATGTTTTTGTCTAACCACAAAAGAAAATGAAACTTTTCCTACCATTTTTTATACTTATATTAGGACATTTTACTCAACAAACCTGATCTAGCAACAGTAAGTGACACTGTAGTGAAGGCTTCTTTGATATTGCTTTGGGTGGGTCTCAGAAACAAAATCCCATATGGATCATTGCTTTCTCTGATGGTTATGTGACTGACTGACTTCAGACCAGAAACTCTGGGGCTTTGAACTGTCAATGAAATATGTGAAAAAAAAAATGAAACAAAACAATTAATCAAATTTATGTTCATCTGAACATGGATATGCCACAGCATATATCTTCAGTGTTATGAAACTGTGTTTCTCTTTCTGTCAGTGTTCTGTTCTTTGAATTTAATCTTCATTAGATACTCTCTGACCTCAGAGAATTAAGTTTTCCATCTTTACTGCTTTCTGATTTGGCTACACGTGGATGACAGTGCTTCAACTCCATTCTATAGAGTGGTTCATAATCTTTGTTCATTTAAATTTTATACACTATCCCTATCGAGCATTCTCTTCATTTGTACTCTAATACCTGAAGATAAATCATTTGCAGCTCAGTGCTACTAGAATGTACACAGCAAAAATATGTCTAAAAAATAAAGGTGGGGTAAGAGACAGGGCACGGTGGGGTATGGGTGGCAGTTATTTGTTTTCATGTTGACATTGTAATTAACTAACAAGTTTTTTTTTCTCTTTAAGACTGCAATAGTCTTAAATAACTAGCTATTTCTCTACTGGATTACGGTACTTCTCCACAAGATTATAGCGTATTTAAAGAAAAAGTTACCTATTCTCAGGATCCATAAGAAATAAAAAAAGAGTTAATCAGGTTACATTTTATCATTTTATCTTTAGGAATGGTAATGAAACTCTACAAATGACACTGTTAAGAGAGGCCAAATTAGTATGCATAAAATCCATCGATGAGGTTGAAAAGCTCGCCGAAAACAGGAAAACTTGGCAAACTGTCATGCGAGCCCAATGTGACATTTAACAGCACATGGATGTAAGATGTAAGATTCTTTAAGATAATTCTGTCATATAAAAAGACTAAGATGTTACTGAAACAAATACAGATAACTAAGCTACATCATCAAGTGGACCTCCAGAACATGAAACTCACATGACAAGCAGTGGTATAAGCTGATGGAAAGCCAACAGTTGAACATTAATGAGCTATTGCTAAGTAAATTACAATGCGAAAGCTTTTTAGATTGGTCATGTATTCTGACAGGACCCAAACATCATGATAGAACAGTCATGCAACAGACAACCAAATGAAAAAGACTTGATAAAAACCAGAGCTAATGTGGACAATGCAGCACAGCTGGGGTGCTATACTTGTACTTGTATGAACTCCCTGTAACTGCGAGCTGGTGTTCTTTGCAGCCGATGTTGTAGAGATGTTGAGGCACAGCATTGTATTGGCATGGAAGCTGGTTATGTCGGCTACTTTTTCAGTCCCAGAGTACAGCTAAAAAGCAGGGGGTATGCAATGCTTCTTTAGCAGACTCCATCACCATGGAGGACTATGGCAATCCCTGCCCCGTTAGCCAGGCTAGGCCTGTTTCTGGAGGTACCATGGAGAGGTGGGACAGGGTCTTGGTCAGCTATGGGTCGCTAACCCTGATGCTGGCATATCAGCTATGGGTCAATGATTACCTCATCGGGCATCCTCACTCCCGCTGGGGTGCTATATCAAAATTATCTATTGACCAGGTGATGTAGAGAGAATTTTTTCAGGCCTTTTAAACATTTTAAGGCATATTGGGAAGTGACTGTTTTATCAATCAGTGTAGAAGGACATGCATGGATGAATGGCTGGATTCCAAAAGATGTTAATAAGCAACTACCTGGCTGTACGGGTGTTGGAAATTTCTCCACATTATCCAAGCTGACATAGAAACTCTCTATCTGCTCTGGAATGTTGTCTTGATAGATCTGAGAAATAAATTATTCATCCGGTGAAACAAGATAAATTGTTTCCTCACAGAGTAGAGCATAGAGTTAAAAACAGTTTTAGCATATTAAACAAAAAATATTATTGAAATTCATTCATTTTCACTCATTCATCCTTCCTATGCCACTAAAGGTCTCATAGGGCCCACGTGGTAGTTCAGCAAGATTTCCTGTCTTTGGCGAGTTTTTCAGTCTCATCAAGGGATGCTATGTCCATTGAATTGGCCTCTCTTAACAATGTTCTCTTTAGAGTTTCACGTGGTTGACCTCTTTTTCTTCAGCCTGTTGTGTTCCACATGACAGCTTATTTGGGGATCCTCCGATTGTTTCCTCTTATCACATGGCCTACATATGACCATCTTCTTTTTCTGATCACCCATGAGACAGGTTGTTGTTTGCTCATCTGACTTATTTCTGCATTGTTCTTGAATTCATTCCACTTTATACCTAGTATTTTCCTTAGACATTTGTTTTCAAAAGAGTCTAATTTCTTGTCTATTTCTTTAGTTGTTTTCCAGCTTTCGCATGCATAAATGAGGGTGGATATTACATTTGAATTGAATAATCTTAACATGGTTTTTGTGCTTATAATTTTTGAATGCCATATGTTCTCAAGATTCTTGAAGGTCAATGGTGCTTTTGCAATTTTAATTCTAACTTCCTTTCTGGTGTCACCATCCTGGTCTATTTAGCTGCCAAGATATGTAAAATGGTTTACTTTTTCAACAGCTGTTCCTACTATGTATATTTGTCCTTCATGTTTAATGAGAAGTTTCATTATTTTTGTTTTATCCTTGTTAATTTCAAGTCCTATTTTACTAGCCATTGAAGGCAGGGTATCTGTTTTTACTTGCATTGATTTCACATTGTCACTGATAAGAGTTATGTCATCTGCAAAATCAAGATCTTCCAGTTGGGTCTCACTTACCCAATCATTGCCCATTTTACCTGTGCAGTATGTTTTCATTATGAAGTCTATGGCAATTCCAAAAAGCAAGGGAGATAATATACATCCCTGTTTCAGTCTGAAACCATTCACTCATTCCTTCTTCTGCATTGAAATTGAAATATATAATTGAAATTATATATCTATAATCATAATTATATAATTTTTGTCTAAGGAGATGGTGTTGAAGCAGGCATACAGCTGTTGTGGATTCGATTTTGCTGTGTGTCATCTTGCTGAGCAGTTCCTCTCTTGGCTGACTCTACCAATGTTCTTCTTATCCTGCTTAGCCCAGGAAAATGATATGGACAAAGTGCCTTGCCCAATTGCACATTTCCCCTCTCAACTCTGCCATTTCAACTCCGGAGGAAGGACACAGTCTATACATATGAAAATCTAGCACAGCCACAGGAGATGCCAGAAGGTGGGCAGACTAAAGAACCTCATTGTCAACTGCCTTAGAGTTCCTTTCCCTAGTCCTTCATTTTGGGTTTACTCTCATAGCCTTGGGCTCTCCCAAGCCACTCACAAGGCAGTGGATTTAGCAAGAATTGGTGGTATCACTTACTGTCATATAGTAGCAGGTAAACCTGACCAGATGAACAAAAACAAATGACTCAAATAAATGCTGAAAAGCCACAATGTTACTGTGAGGATAATTATGGTTTAATAAGTAAAAAATATACATTTATGTGTTTGTAAAGTTGAAATGGTACAATGTTTGCTGTCATGGGTTTCTAGCTCATGACTTGTTCAATACTTCGAATTTGTTTAACTTTCACATAGTTGCTGGTTATTATATCCACACCAAGAATTTCACTCCTGGCATGGAGGAATTTTACAGTCAGCATATTATTTCCTATATTCTATGAATGAGACTGATTAGTTGACTGACTAATCTCAAGAGGTAGCATCTATGTGGTCAGGACACTTCTTTATCTGCTCTGTCTCCCAGATAGGCTCTTCCCACATGGTGTATTAAGACTGGGCATGATGGACTCATAAACATCACACAGTAATTATTAGAAGTCAAGGTCACTGTTGAATATTTGTTGTATAATGAGGGGCGACCTCATTAGCTGAACGGTTAGGCGCTCAGTTTGCTAATCCTATGGTACCAGGTTCAGTCCCAGCAGTAGGATTTGTTCTGGTACACACCAAAAAGGCCCCAGGGTTGACCCACCCTTTAAAAATGGGTACCAGAGTAATCTGGGAAGGTAAAGTGGCCAGGCGTGATACTGACCACATCACACTTTCATGTAGCAAAGGTCATGGAAAATATGAGCCTAACATCATATTCCCCAATATGCCTTAATGGCATGGAAATGGGAATTTTACCTTTACCTATAATAAAATACATTTAGTTCATACTTTTTAATGCACGTATGTTTCATGTACCTGTAAAGTAATATTCGCCAAGGTCTGTAATGGTTCAAAAACAGCTATTCCAGCTGTAACTGACTGGTAGTCCAAACCAGGTGAAGCAGTGTCTGGCAATGTCTTGTAGTGTACGGCAACCCGGCTGTCTGATCCATACAAGCGCCACAGAGTTAAGGTCACCTGGAAAATGTATCAGTATAATAATGCTGTAGAATTATTGCAGTTGTGATCACTATCATTAATTATCCCATTATTATTGTTAGCACGTGATATACACATTAAGATGATTAAATAAACAGCCTTGTCATTGAAATCAGAGACAGTAAAGAGTTTTAGAAACAAGTTTCACTTTGCAAATCTACCTCTTGCAGCAGTGAATAAATGCTTTTTTATGAATTTCCATTTGAACTTACATATAATTATAGCAGACACAAAAAATTCCCCAAAATGCAATTTTCCCACATTTACTTCTCCCAGCTCATTCATTTTTGATGACTTTATTGGTTTCATAATGGTGTTGACACAGCCAGTTAAATTCATCAGCGACCAAATAAAAAAAATTATTACAGAACTTGTCATTTTCTTCTGGTCTGACACCAGAGCTAGCCAATCATAGCTATGACCTGATCATTATAAACACCCAATACTCTACACCACTTCCTTGTAATGATATTTGATAACAGACTGTGTAACAGTCATTTGTAAATTAGTGTGTTGATATGGTCCAGATGGAACTTGCTAATATGCTTGATGGTGCAGCACTCTGGAAGGGTGCCATTTAATCTTCTGGTGGTTACTATAAAAAATGACAAAAGAATGATGGTCAGCTATTATTATCATTAAATGATCAAACCATTCTGTCTCATAACATTTAGAGCATGGATCTAAGAGCTGCTTTTCAGCTTACCTGCCCATCAAGTTCAGTAACTCCTACAGTAAGAGATGTATCAGAGAAACGAATTAACCCATAGGGATCAGCACGTGTCAGAAGATGTGAAGTTGAAAGACGGGCACCACCACTAACCAATGACTGCGGAGTGCGAGGTAGCCGCATTACAAATGCTTCAGCTTGACCTACTTGAGGGGTGACCTACAGTAAACATAACACACATAACTGTAACTGTTGACTGTGAACTTGTAGTGCTGAACACATTTATCTGATCAAAGTATATACACCCCAGCCAAATATACTGAAAATTTTCTTTAATATCTGTTTGAATGAGACTATTTGATTGACTGAATTGATTGATCTCAAGGGGAAGCATCTATATGGTCAAGACACTCTTTTATGTCATCCAGAAAGGCTCCTCCCATGTGGTGCATTGAGACTGCACATAAGGGACTCACAAAGGCTGTTATTGACAAATTTAGTGATGAAGAGCTGAAGAGGGAGAATAACCCCTGGGCCAGCAGAATAAAGGAACTGGGGGAGGGGGGGAGTAAACTCTCTCTCTCTCTCTCTCTGTGGATGACAAATGCAAATCTACAATTAATATGTGACAGGGGGACAATCAGTACTCACACTTTCCATTGTTTGTTTGGCTGAGACCATACATGAAATGATTACAAGAAAGTGCAGCTTAGTTTTCAAGTTGTTAAGTTAAAAAGAGATGCTAACAATAACGTTAAAACATTATAAACATAACTTGATGTTTCTGAGTTTTAAAATGTATGAAGCTGTATGCAGCATATGAATTAAGCAGTTTCAAACAAACAAACAAAAATACATGAATTCTCTTGACCACTACTAAATGTTCTAACTTCTTTCTGACTATAATGTTCATTGTCTTGATGGTTGCTAAATGTTCACACTTTCTCCTGATTATAATATCCATTGTCTCAAGTCAGTATATAAGCATTTGGTTTTGTTATAATTGCTGCATACTATATTACTACATCTGACTGAAAGCACTGCTGTGTGTTACATTACTAAAATTAACTGAAAAGATTTTTAAAAATAACTGACCACAATGTACAGATTTTGAAAATAATTATCACCTGAACTGTTACATTAGCCATCTCCTGGCCATGTACCATGCTCACTGAAGCCTGTGATGGATTGATCATGCCATTGGTTACATTAATAGGTATGTCATCAGCAGAGTACCCACTGACCCAGTCAACAGCAAGATTTCCATAAGTCCCGGCACGAATGAGTGTCACAGTCAGCATGTTATTTCCTACAACCGAGTTACAAAATAATAAGATAATGGCTAAGACATAAAATAACACCGCAGCATAAGCTGTTAAGACTATTTAAAACAAAAGTAAGAACAGCATGTGTCGTCATAAACTATAAGACAGGTATAAGTCACAAGTCATGCACAACATTATGCTAAAAGTAAACATAATAAGAAGGAGATGAACAAAATAGTAACAAAAGATGTCCATTATCAGAGTTAACTGTGCTACTGAAAGACCAAGTCATGTGGACAGCAACTCTGCACATGGGTGGAGAATCATTTGGGGAGGAATTGATGATGAAGAAACTCGAAATCAGAAGATGCAAGGGCAAATAAACTGGATCTTGTAACACAAATATTGCTTGCTGCTAGTGCGGCCAGCTATGCAAATCCAACATCAGTAGAGTCAGCCATGAGAGGAATTCCTCAGAAGGATCATATCTGGTAAAACACACAAAAGCTGATATCTGCCTGCTTCAAAACCATCTCTTTAGATCAAAAGAGATATTATAATTATGATGATGTTTAAAATGTTAATACTGAAAGCAGGCATAACATTATTTTTAACCCTTTCATACACATTTCTTAAAGTAAAAATCTCATTTTCATTTATAGCTTAATTTGCCTTAACTGAATTCATTTTGGAAGAGTCACTGTATGAAAAAGGCAGTAATAAAAAGAAGGCAAATGGTTTGGCTGGAAAGATCATTTTATCATGACTCAAATAATTTGATCAAACAGTATACATCACTTGAGTGATACAAGTGTAACATATTCTCTCTCTACAATAAAGGTAGTATTTCTGAGTTCATCAAAAATCTTATTTTGCCTTGTCTATCTCTTTGCTCATGTATGCAACAGATTTTTTTGGGGGAGAGAGAGAGAGAGACAGAGAAGGGTAAAAAGGTTTCTTGATAGACAATTTAATTCATATAGGAGGGCTTTCATAGTTTTTGTTATTTCATTTGTCCATCTCTCTCTCTCTCTCTCTCTCTCTCTGTTTTTTTGTGGTATTCTGTCTGGTGACTGTTGTACAACATGGCCAAACCATCTGAGTTATTGTTTCTGAATATGGTTTAATGCTGATGTTATTCCAACTGTTGTCCTGATAGTATCATTTCTGATTTTTGTCTCTTGTTAATTTAGTATTTTCCTTTCATTTTAATATATATATATCCATGTTTGATGCTGACAGAGGAGAGCTGGGAGGAAGATGGCTTTGTTCAGTGTGCCTTTTTTTTAAAATCAATTTTTGCTTTATTGCATCACTTCTTAATTTCAGCATTTTGATCTGAAATGCAATTTAAATAAGGATATTTTTATTCTTGTAACTTGCACATCATGACATTAGAAAATCACAGTTTATTTAAAGAATAATAATAATCATAATAAAGATTGGAAATTTCACTATTATCAATATAACTTGTTTGTAACCAGAGGTAGACTAACTTTTTGTGGAGTTTTCAAATGCAAAACTGCTGACCTGATGCAAACTTAAACTTCACTGATGTTCATAAAATGCAAGGAGACACTGACCTGCTTATTTAAACACGAGTGCAAAGTGTAGCTCCCAGTTACCATATAGACATTTCTTTTTAAGCAAAAACAATCTAAAATGTTTCCAGTCTAGTTTTCCCTATTTTGTTTATGAATTTATGGAAAAGAAAAAAGTCTGCTTGAGCAGATGGTGTGAAATACAAAACTATTAGTTTTGTTTCCAGAAAGTTAAATGCCTGATTTAGTTAAATACATGAAGAAAAAAAAAAATCACCTTCATCAACAAGTGCCAAATCACTTGCAAAACTAAGCTCAGTGTTAGCAGCCAGGGCTGGCACGGTTACCTGAGCTCTGGAGTATCCTGATCTGATTGTTGGTTGCTCTGTCACTTTATAAATAGACAAAAATTAGATGACAAAATATAGCTTCAGTATAAATGTCTTTTTTTTAAAAAAATGTCATCTGATTGAAACCTAGGCAAAGTCCTTTATTCAAGGTACTGAATGTCACATAATATCCTATTTTTCTTTCCTTTAGTAGTGTGTGAAATCTGATGTGCAATTGTGATGCAGTCAGATATTCTCTGTCTTTGAAGGCTGGCTTTCCTCCAACATTTATGTATTGGATGCCCATTTCTCTAGTTGTGCTGACTGTTGGGGGTGAGTAAGGAAGCCCCAAAGCCCACAATCTTCCGAGTAGGATGACTTGTCACCACAGAAATATCATAGTGGTCCATCATCTAGTCAATGGGGGTAGACAAACAAAAGTCAACAAAACCTTTCTTTTCAAAGTTAAGATTTGAAAAAAATATAGTAACAATATTTTAAAGTAAATCACTGACTGAGCCAAGTGATTTGTGTGTGGTATGTGAAATATTTTAATGATAAGACAAAATGCTTAAGGGATATATAAACTTCTGTAATGCTTAGTTTGAAGCACATTCATTCATTCATTCATTCATTAGGTGCTGCCTGATTTTCACTGGAGATTATGCAAACATAATCTTTATGTGGTTCTCTGTATTTTTATTCAGAATGTTTCTGTTATTTTCTTGCACTGCATGGCAAGTATATTCAGAAATATTTCTCTTAGCATCCTTCATTTTTTTTTCTTTCAGCTTTTCAAAGATTATCAGATTCTCTAACTTCAGTTTTCTCATGAAATTTCCAAATAGTTTCAGTTTTACTTTCCTTGTGCTTTTAATTAGTTTATAATGCTCTGGAATCTTTCTGAAAACTGGTTGTTCAGAGAGTCTGAAGTAAGATGATTTAAAACTGCACACCATAGAATTCATTTACAAATCAAAACACTTTGCTTCTAAGCTTTCTATGCTTATGTCTCTAATATAACTGTTTTTAATATGCAGTGAGAAACATCTGCTACAAAACATTTCCAACACACCTCCTAAACCTAAAGCTGAAATTCAAACACACAAAAAACGCTTACCTCCTGGCTCTAGAAACAGGACATTTGTAACATAAACAGAGAAAGTAGTGTTAAGTTTTAGAAATCCTGTCCCTGTAATGGCGACCTGAGTGAGCGCCTGGCGATCCCCATCTCTGAATGTAACTGTGCCTGTGCTCTTGTCCAGTCCAATTCCAGCATCACTCTGCAAGATGAGGGAAGTACATTATTTCACTTGAAAATCTTATGCTTACTTAAGTGTTACAGTCTTCCTGATAAGAAATATCAAGCATCTTAATGTGACATATGTACTGTGGAAAGGCAAATGTGTAAACATCTCATGTCTAAGCAGGATGGATAAGACACACTGCTTCAGTGTGTGTGATGCTTTGAACATCAATAATATCCTCTGTTCAGTCACCCTCTTTTTCCTTTCTCAGGAACCATAAAGAAAAGAGAAAGACAAGAGATTTTATTATAAGCATCAAGGACATCACAAGACTGCAAAGAATGATTATAAGTGTCTATCACTGTGGTGAATAATGAATGAAAAAAAAACATTTTTTTAATATGCAGAATAACTCTAAACGGCTGTAAAACTGATAAATGATAGTTTAAATTCTACAAATAATATCATATAGGCATATATCAAGAGCAGAGCTGCTCAATATCAGTTTGTTGTTTAAAAATTAAATTAACTGTAGTTAACAAGTGTATAGTTTTGTTCCATTGAGTCTGTAATTTTAAACTGCCATAAATGCCTAAATAGGCACTGCATTGCTTCCCAGTAAAACATTACAGCTGTGTCATTTCACTAGAACAAAAGCTTAATGTGGTTTTCAATGTCATTCAGCAGGTTTCTGGCTGAGAACTAAACAATAATAATTATTTGGTAACCTTACACTATGAATTGTTATCTGGCTTATGATATCTCCTCCTCAACCTCACAATAAGCAAAACACTAATTTATCTGAATGTACACTCACAATATCATAGCTGACTGTAAAGGTGAGTATGACAGAGCCAAATGTTCCCTGAAACCTGGTGAAGTTCAATTTGATTTGTCTTGCCATATCAGCACTGTTTACTTCCACTGTCTGGTACTCTGAGAGTACACCAAACTCTCCATGAGGCTGGTCATTATATCTGGTGAATTCAGTCATGAACAATTATGTTTTCAGAAAAAAGTAGCAGAAAAATGTGGAAAAAAAATGCCAGGGCATATTGAAGAGCTTAAAGAGTTAAATAGAAAAAAAACAGACTGTACAATGATTAAATGCATCCTGTAACATCCATAAATTAATTTTAAAATTTGAAAAAATGTTCAAAATCATACTAATAGTTAAAAAAGTCTAAAATGTAAAAATAGTTAAAATATATGGAAAAGACAACCAAAATTCTTTCCTAGGATATGACAAGAGAGAAATTACAGAACTTAGCAACCATTAGAAAAACAAAATTAAAAAAAAAAAACAGACAAAGAAGCTGAGAGAAAAAAATACCTGGGGTGCTAATCAAGTGGCACAGAAAGTACAGCTATTCTGATCTAAACAGAGATTCAAGATTTTAAACTCCTAACATCAGACATATAATGAATGACTGAATGGAGAGCAAAGAAAACACAAATAGTGTATGCATTTATATTTATTTTTCATATATATAATAACTTAATCATGGATTAGCACAAAGGAGATCTATTTTCATAATGCTCATTGTAAAACCCACTGCAGCAGCAATTTCTGCTTCTGCCAAGTCTACTTTCTGCACACTGTTAGTTTGGGCACATTTCAGTTAATGAATGTTTGAAATAAAAATTTATGTCACCCAAAATTTACTTCAAATTTTTCACAAAATGTAATTGTTAAAACTAGTTATCTTAGAAATTAGTTGTGCTTTTCACATTATTTTATGTCCCTGGAGCTCAATTTGAAGTCTGGATGGTCAGTAAAGAAATACAAAGAAGGCTGGAGGCAGATGAAATGTGGTTCTTAAGATGAATGTTGAAGGTACCATGGATGGTGAGAAAACTGAATAAGGAAGTTCTGAAAGAGGCACAACAAACAAGGAAAATTATAACAAAGATCAGAAAATGTCAACCCAAATTTGAGGGCCATATTTGGAGGAGAGAAGGGCTAGAGCACCTAATTGCTACAGGGAAGATCGAAGGTAGAAGAGACTGACGTAGACAGAGAGAAAAGATTTTCAATGGTTTGACGTCCTGGCATAGGAAATACTCAGCGACAAGCCTGTTGAGATGCACAAGGGATCAAGGGTTATGTAATGATGTGATATCCTACACCTGTTAGCAAGGACCTTGAGAAAGAGATAGGAACTGTAAGCAAGACATTTTTGTACTAGATATGATGAACATGTTGAACATTTCATTCTGGGATTAGATAAATGTGCTTGCCTAAAGACCTAGGGTGGATCAAAGAAATAAGCTTCTCTGCAGACTCCATCACCATATGAACTAATGTAATCCCTGCCCTAATAGTAGGTTCAGCCAAATACTGGAAACATCAATGAAGATGTAGGATAAATCTATTGCCAAATCTGGATGGCCATCACTGATAACTAGGCCATTACTCCTGTACAGTTATCTTTGCTCACACTTCTCAAATTTTACTGGATCTATATCATCAAAAAATAATAACCTTGTTACCTGATGCTAAAATTTGACAGACTAAACTGAGGGTCAATTTCAGCACCTCCTTCCACTCTAACAAGAGCGAGAGAGAAGTTTTCTGTTAATTCTGGCACATCATCTGGTAAGATCTGCACAATTATCTGACCATCTCTCTGGCCATTCTCCAAGATAAGAGATCCTTGTGATGGTTGAATATCAGTGTTATTCTGAGTAACTGGCCTCACTTCCCAGTAAATCTGCAATTAAAGACAAAGTTTTATTATTAGATTGACTAAAGTTTTGCACTTGCTCTACATTTAACTGCCAATGTTTGTTATTGTCAGGATATTTCTATTTCTTCTTCTTCTTTGTTCGCTTCTACCACAAAGTTCACCCCGTGATCCTACTGAATTTACTCCTGTGGTCCTTGATTAATGTACTCAGAGTAGATAGCAAGTTAGTGGAGGAGGTCAACGAATTTGTATACCTTGGCAGCAGAGTAGTAGAAAATGGAGACAGCACAGAGGACATCAACAGCAGACTTACTAGAGCAAACCAGGCTTTTGCAATGCTGCAGACTATATGGAAATAAAAAAAACTAAGCATAAATATGAAAATCAGGATATTTAAGAGTAATGTTCTAAGTGTACTACTCTATGGAAGTGAATGCTGGAAAATCACCAAAACCATAGAAAACAAGTTGAATTCTTTCCAGACTAAATGTTTACGAAGAACTAGAAAAATATTTTGGCCAAACACCATAAGAAATAACATCTTATTGGCAGAAATGCAGATGAAGCCACTGACAGCAATTATTGAGGAAAGACGCTGGCGATGGTTGGGACACGTGCTCCGAATGACTGATAACTCACTACCAAAAATAGCACTAAGATGGACACCACAGGGGAACAGAAGTAAGGGTAGACCAAAAGAAACATAGAGAAGAACAACAGAAAGGATGTTGAGCAATAGAGGGCTCACCTGGGCAAGAGCAGAAAAAAAGGCGAAGGACAGGCATTTGTGGAAAACCTTTGCGGAAGCCCCATGTGCCCTGGGCACTTAAGGTTCAGAGAGAGAGAGAGAGGTCCTTGATTGGTCCTGTGGTACCTGGGGCAGCCACAAAAGATCCCTGAGAGGACCACATGAGGTTCAAAGTATTGTGGGTCGCAGAAGCAGGATTGCGTGACACTCTGGTTTCATTGCACCAGTTTAATTTAGAGTTGGACTTTCTCACCAGAAAACCTCGACATGTTTTGGATATCAGTATATCCCTGCTGGGTGAGAGGTGGCAGCCCATAAAGCCTAGAGTTGGACTTTCTCACTGGAAAACCTCAGCATGTGTAGGATACGCATATATCCCTGTCGATTGAGAGGTGGTCACCTATCTAGACTGCACTGGTCCAGTGTCTTTGATTTCAGTGTTTGTGGCCGTGGCCGCTACCCTTCCTAGTTGTGACCAGGACAGAGCTTTTGCTCAGGAGGACGAATCCTCGCCACTAGTAAGTTTCAACCCTGGGTTAAGTCGGTTTAGGTATTATCCCAGTATGTGCGCGTTTAGGACGTGACCGACCTCTAGAACAGAGGAACCATGACATGAGTAGTCATCAAGTTTCACCCCTGGGTTAAGCCGGTTTAGGCATATTTCACCAGTATGGGTGTATATCGGACGTGGCCGGCCTCTAGAGTAGAGGTGCCATGGTATGAGTAGCTCTCATCGCGAGACTACTGGACATATTGATTAATCTTCACTTTATCCTTTTAATCACCTTTTCACAGCGGCGCTGCACAGCAACCCTAATCGCATGTTCTTCAGTGGCCAGGAGGGGTTTCACCCCACGTGCAGCAGCCAAAGAATCTCGCCAGCAGTGTCTTAGTTTAACCCCTGGATGACCAGGGTTAAACTGGTTCAGGTGATCCGCTTCAGTATGGGTGCACATAGGACATGGTCGGCCTCCGGAGCAGAGGTGCTGTGATTTCAGCAGTCCTGACCTCGAGACTACTGGTTACTTCATTTAATCCTTTCTTCACTTAATCCTTTCTTTCACCTTTTCCATGGTGGCGCCACGTGGCAACCCCATTCACACCTTTCTTCACTGGCCGGGAGGAGCCCCACTCCATGCATGGCAGCTGAAGCATCTCGCCAGCAGCAGCTTACTTATTTAAAGTTTGAGAATATGTTGAGGTCATTTAATCCCCAAGACCTCTAATCATTCGCTTTACCAGATAAAACTGCGATCGAGCGCCAGCTGTCCTAAGGGAAACTTCAGAGGGAACCAGCTAGTAGATGGTTTGATTAGTCTTTTGCCCTATACCCAAGTTTAATGATCGATTTGCACGTCAGAATCGCTACGAATCTCCACCAGTTTCCGCTGGCTTCGATCTACTCAGGCATAGTTCACCATCTTTCAGGTCCCAGTGTACACGCTCTTGTTCTGTCCCACCGACGGCGCAGGATGGGATGGTTCGGTGGTGTGCCACCGCTCTGCGAAAGAGCGGAGGATCCTATCTGGGTCGCGCGAGACGATCGGTTTCGTACCGCCCAATGACTCGTGCGCATGTTAGACTCCCTGGTCCGTGTTCCATGATGGGTCGAGTGGAATGTCGATGGACTTGCCACTAACCCTGTTACAGTCGCGACGCCCGGCTAGCCTGACCCGGTTGTGCGCGACCGGTCGGTAGACACATTTGCCCATTCTCTCCCAGTCAGACTCCCGCAGAGGGCCAGGTAGCCTCGAAGCACTCCCGAGGCCGTCTGCCAGGGCGGGCTGGTTGGGACGCAAGCATCCCCACCGACAACTCCAGCGGAACCGGTTGTGGCACTCTGCCCACGGGAAAGTGCACGCGGTGGGGTCTGGATCGACATCACGGCGGGGTCCCAGGGATCCCTGGCCGCGACCACCCGAGGCCACGGGCCAACTTTGCGGATCCACCCATTTACCTCTGAACGGTTTCACGTACTCTTGAACTCTCTCTTCAAAGTTCTTTTCAACTTTCCCTCACAGTACTTGTCCGCTATCAGACTCGTGCCAGTATTTAGCCTTAGATGGAGTTTACCACCCACTTTGGATTTTTCTAAATCCGGATATGATAAGAAAAAACTGTTTCCGGTATAAACTATAGTCTGTTTCTAAAATGGCTCTCTTACTTCAGAAAGTGAAGTTTTTCTGTAATATTTGTATTTACAACTTTATATGCTAAATTGGTTTTTTTCTCAGATATCATTTACCTTGATTATGATTGATATGCGAACTTCATAAAAAATAGTTTACTCTTTTCACTTCTCAATTATATTCCACCCTATGAAATTTTGGTAGAAAGAAACTGGAAGGTAATTATTCTTTAACTGAAAAAAAAAAGAAATAGGTTTGGTTAAATGTATGCTATTTTTCATTGTATTAAGATTATGCCTGGTTAGTGCTCTGAGCACTGATACGCATAAATATGTAAGATCTACCAGGTCTGCTGGTGTTATTTTGGAGTAAACTATATGACAATCAATAGCTAACTTGAATGAACTATATTTTTGTTATAAATAATAATATTTACAGAAGAGCCGTTAGGGAGGCAAAGTTCCGCAAGGGACATGCAATTGACTGACTGAATAATAATAAAATTTGTTGTTAAAATAAACCATTTATCTAAGAAAACTCTGAGACAAGAATGGAACATAAAACAGATTTGTCCAACCGATATTTAACACAGAATAGGAACTAGTTAATTCTTATTTTTAAATCTCTTTCTTTTAGTTAGCTGAGCCATTACATGTTAATATATAACATAAATCTCATAAGGTATTTTTACTGTACATATTTATTTCTACCTGTATACTGCCAGTTACACCTGTATCATTTTTTCTGGTCAAAGGAAACACCAAAGGAGTAGGGGTGGTGCCATTAGGTTCAAGGACTTCTCTGTCCAGCAAGGCCACATCAGTGAACTGGACAATACCACTTGGATCACCAAATTTGTCAATCTGCATGGATTAAAAATAAACCTTTATTCTTCATAATCATGGCATTGTTTCTGTTTTTTTTTAAAAATTGTGCACTGTCCTCTTTCAGGCTTGGCTTTGTATATGTATCATACAATACTAGGTTATCAATACTAGCTGTCAGAAACAGATCTATGGTGAGAGTCCTTTCATAACAATGCACACTTCTAAGCACTACTAATGGCATTTTCATATATATTTATCACTTGGAGCTTCATTTTCATACTCTTTTCTATAGGGGATGGAGTCCCTTCCTACAGAGTCATAATGATTTTCATTTACATAAACTAAATGAGCACTGTGATTTTCTCATCCCAATGTCATGACTGAATGACCAAATCTTGCAGTTATACTCTACAGTGCTGCTACCTACCAGCAATTTTTTTTCTTACTACAAATGTGGCAACTAAAGCAAGGTTCTGTATTAAAATGTATGAAAAAAACCATGAGACCATTTGTAGTTATTTTTCAAACACTTAGTATAATCATTTATATCAGTGTTAACAAATTTTGCAACAGTAACTAACACTGGATGCAATAGCAGCAGGCCATCTTGCTCACAACCGAGAGGCCTACAGGAGTGGTGTTAGGGAGGCAAAGTTCCGCAAGGGACATGCAAATGAATGAATGAATGAAACTAACACTGACATAAAAAAAAATGTTCCAAAATAAACAAAAAACAAAAAACATTCAAGCTGAATTTGATCATGTAGGTGTAATTGAATGCTTTAAATTTCAGATTTTTAAAATTACATGATCACTATTTCCTGAAATTTCATTAGTACTTGAATATTTTAAATACTGTAAATATTGACTTCAGATTTAAAATGACATGACATTAGCTTTCCAAATTTGTATGAAGTTAATATGAAAAAAAATATACTATACCAGATATTTCAAGTTAGTTTTAAAATTTTATAATTTTTAAACAACCATAACTATATAACTTTAAATTTCCACTAAAAATAAAATTAAGAGAAATTAAAATTACTAAGGAATATTCCACTTTTATAGTAGGATCTCAGCTGCTTAGTTGGATCACAGTATGAGCTGCTTATTAGACTCTTTTGTGACATTCTTTTACATATATATATATACACACACACACACAAGATGTAAGATAAGCCACATAAGTTGCATAGTTATAGAACATCTTACATCCTTCACATGCCGTTAAATGTCACATAGGCTCGCATGGTAGTTCACCAAGTTTTCCTGTTTTTGGCAAGCTTTTCAGCCTCATCAAGGGATTTTATGCCTGCTAGATTGGCCTCTCTTAACAATGTCCTTTTTCAGAGTTTCACTTGATCAACCTCTTTTTCTTTGGCCTGTTGTGTTCCACTTGATAACTTGTTTTGGGATTCTCTGATTGTTTCTTCTCATCACATGACCAGTTACAACTAAATCATTAATCCACTTGATTAAAGGGAGTACAGGATTTAATCAGAAATTAAAATTCCCAGGATTACTATTTCATTTTCATGCTGTTCCCTTCTACATTTATCTTCTTGGATACTAGAGATTTGGAGTTTGGCTGAAATGTGACATTTGATTTCATAGGTTTAGAACTTATATTGCCTAAATAAAGCAAGACAGTAACAATCTCACATACTAACCTTAATGACAATACGCCCATGACTTCCATCAACCTCTCCATCACCAACTCCTGTTGGAGTACCAGACACTTTGTACAGTTCCACAACAAATGACTTCTCCACTTCCCAAGAAGTGTAACTTTTTATGCTCAGCATAGCTGCTGTGTGCCTAGCTTCCCATCTTCCCAACTAAAGGAGCCAGATGTGACCTCTCGACCATCAACTATGGCACTTATATCACTAATATCTTCCAACTGTAGTCTGGGGTTGTTTGGTCCCATTATGTGCCAGAACACCTATGGACATAAAATTTAAAACATAAGTTCTGAAGTTCAGTTTACAAGAAAACAACAAGGTAATTTGCAGTTCAGAAAATCTTGCCTTGACAAGCTACACACACTAATTACCTAATGCTTAAATAGAATAACACGCTACAGATACACAGTAAAATAAAAAAATAAATGAAGTTCTACAAGATGTTACTGAACAAAGAACAAATTTATTTCAGACTGATTTATTAACCACACCTGCTGCTGGCCAAGCTGTCCTCCAGTTCTTTCTACAACCAATGAGTGAGTGAGTGGGTTTTCAGGATTAGGAAATCTCAGTTCTGTAGGACCTTGGAAAGCAAACCGTCCATTAGGATAGTCAGATTTCAGAATTATCACAGTAGCTGTACTGTTTGCACCTAATACAGCTCCTCCTGTAAATCATTATTTCATGACAGTTATTGTCATTCTCAGTTTCTTAAACATAAACATCAAGATTTAAAATAGAAAAATACTATATAGCAATATAATATAATACAAACTCATTTCTACAGAAAGGTATGACTGTCAAGTTACCAGAAAACTGTGTGCTAAACTACAGTCATGACATGCAGAAAACTGTCTTGACTTCCATAATAATGCGTCTGCATGTCATCAGGTTGCAGACTAAGCTCTGTTAAAAAAAACTCAGATGCTATCATAATCTTTACAATTTTTAACCAGGATGAGGTAGCAGTTTCATAATTCTAACTAAAGTCCAAACCTTGACTAGGTCAGGTATTACCGACATGTAAGCTAAAATAGTGTGGTTCCTAACCCTTTTTTTTCAGGCCATAGATAAATTTTTAGCAACCAGCCCCTTTACACTATATTCCCCCCCCCCCACCAGTTTTAAAAGACTACATACATTTCTAGTTTTCCACAGAATCTAGACTTTCTTTTAGGACTTCTGTGCACTTTCTATGATCTACAGACTTATGTCTAGGAAAGACTGTTATAAAATCTATTGCAGTGGAGTTTTTAAAACTTCCAGCATGGACTTGTCAGATTTTCTATATGGACAGATTCTCTATATGTTCCACCAAGCAGGCTTTCTTTCTTCTGATGGGATACTGCTCCCCTAACAGTTAAACAACTACAATTTTTTGCTCACTTGTGCTTTTTATTTCCACTCTGATGCTGAATGAGACTCTTATAACGGAAATGTTGTTTATTTTATAACCTTATATTATCTTATTTTGTAAATCAGTTGCATACATTTTCACCTACTATTTAATATTTTTCATTATGTTACAAGTTTTGCAGAATAAATTTCTATCCACGCTACCAACATTTGATCTTTTTTCAAAATTCCTTTGAGATAAGATGGACTCCAAAAAACAAGGCTTCAAGATAATCATTCTATTCCAAGACATACAAAGCATCCAAAGAAGTATGCAGAATGGATTAACACTTCTACCTGTTACATTGGATAGTTCTATCTTGAATGTTTCATTAGGCTCCATCACTGAATCATCATTGATTGTGATGTTCAGTGTCTGCTCTAAAGATCCATCTGGTATAATAAGTTCACCAACAGCTGCTACATAATCTACACCCTCTGTGGCAGTTATTCCAGTTGTAGCATAATGAACCGTAACTTGACCATATGAACCTCCACTTCTGAGAATAAGAACCTGGGCTGACCCACTTTCTTCTGATACTGTTTCAGAAAGTCCATCAAAAGAAAAATTCATTACAGTTTAGTTAAAAACATATGAAAACTTGATTACTCTTAAGAACTGTAAGTAAATATATATTAAATGAAGTAATAATATATTTCTGACATGATATAAATGATGACTGAAGGTATATAAAAATGATATGATAAAATTTTTATTAATTGAAACTGTTCATGCATTTATATATCAAATGAAATATTTCTAATAAAATATAAATAATGACGGCAGATAGTTCTTCCCCACAAAAATTCTAAGGTATATACAGCACAATAGCACTACTATTATATTAAAATTGTAAAAAGAAAAGAAAAAAACAAACTGATAACTGTGAACAAATTAATTTCTACAATTTTTCCAGCGCAAGATAAAAGCACAATTTCTAAAAAAATGAGGAATGTGAAGTCTGCAGTGACTGCCTGGCAAAGCGGTAAGCTTCTCACACCAAAACTGTAAGCATTTTATAGATCTTTCATATGGCAGTTTAAAACTACTTGATTGACAAATTTAAAAGCGGCTGTGGAAAAATAAAAAACAAAATACATGAATCACTCTGCATGAAATTTTAAGACCTATTTATGGCTTGGCTGCATGTGCACAGTGTTGCATCAACCAACCAAAGAAGTACAAAGAATTAACTGGCACATAATTCAAGATAAAGCACATTTTGAGTAAAACTTTCTCTGTCATGTCTGATGTAGTGTTCATGAGAACAATGTAAAATTTTGGATTTTAAAGTAACTTGTAGTTGAAAGCACTGATGTGCATAAAATTTAATTGGAAAAAAATAAATTTTGAGTAACAATACTTTTATTCATATTTTCACTCATTTTTTACATGGGTTACAACTAGTATATTTAAATTCCATACATTTTAAATAAACAACCTATGGCTTCAAACCACCACCACTATAAATAGCTTCTGAGAAAAAAAAAAAACTAAAGTAGGAAATCTTATTTTATATCTTATATCCTTCCCGTGCTGTTAAACGTCACATAGGGCTGGCAAGGTAGTTTGCCAATTTTTCCTGTCTTCGGTGAGCCTTTCAACCTCATCAAAGGATTTTATGCTTATTAATTTGGCCTCTCTTAGTAATGTCCTCTTCAGAGTTTCACGCGGTCTACCTCTTTTTCTTCGGCCTGTTGTGTTCCACTTGATAGCTTGTTTTGGGATTCTCTGATCATTTCTTCTCATCAAGTGACAAACATATGTCCATCTCCTTTTCCTGATCACCAATGAGACTGGTTGTTGTTCAGTCATCTGTCTTATCTCTGCATTGTTCTTGAATTCATTCCACTTGATGCCGACTATTTTCCTTAGGCATTTGTTTTCAAAAGAGTCTAATCTCTTGTCTATTTCTTTTGTTGTTTTCCAGCTTTCGCATGCATAAATGAGGGTGGATATTACATTTGAATTGAATAGTCTTAACTTGGTTTTTGTGCTTATAACTTTTGAATTCCATATGTTCTCAAGATTCCTTTCTAGTGTCACCATCCTGGTCTATGTAGCTGCCAAGGTATGCAAATTGATTGACTTCTTCAATATCTGTCTCTTCTATGTGTATTTTTCCAGTTTGATTGAGAGGAATTTTCATTATTTTTGTTTTGTCCTTGTTAATTTCATGTCCTATTTTGCTAGCCAGTGAAGATAGGCTATCTGTTTTTTCTTGCATGAAATTCACATTATTACTGATAAGAGTTATGTCATCAGCAAAATCAAGATCTTCTAGTTGGGTCCCATGTACCCAGTCAATACCTGTGTTACCTGTGCAGCATTTTTTCATTATGAAGTCTATTGTAATCCCAAAAAGTAAATGAGACAGTATACATCCTTGTTTCACGCCTGTTTCAATCTGGAACCATTCACTCATCCCTTCTTCTGTCTTGACTGCACAAACATATCCATTGTATAAGTCCTTAATGATGTTGACAATTTTAATTAACTGGTCAAGGTTAATCAGGAAATTCAGTCAAATTCCATTCTTGTTCACATTATGGATATGAAACAGAGGCAGTTATTCAAATCCTCTCAAAATGGCATAAGGCTGTGCTGTTTAGAGAGTTTATCTGTCTCATTTGTGCAGCAAATTGTTAACTTTAAAACTGAAGATGCAAGCAAAACAAGACTGGACTCTGCTACACAACATGGCTGTTTTAACAGTGGTTGATTAAATATTACTAAAATATGCTCTGTTAAAAAATATATACTTGACAATTGCCATAAATATCTTATATTCAATGTTTCTCTAAGTAGCACAGGCGTGCATACAAAAAACTCATGCCACACATGAAATAGTATATGTTATGCAAAAAATAAATAAATAAAATTATTACTATTATTTAAAAATTTTCCAGTGTTACTCTGAATTATAATAGTGCTGAATAAAAATATAACAGTGTTACCTGAATTCTTTAGATTTCATATATTTTTCTTTGAGAACTTTATATTATACTCTGCAATTTGACATAACAATGCATATATATATATCTTTATATGGATAAAATATTTACTAACTATATATTTCTACATGGGTTCCAAATTTTGCATATGAATTGCAAAACTATGGATGATTTTGCTCACATTCACCTATTTCAAAACCATCTTTGAAAAATAAATGAGTTCTAAAAATAAAATGAAACACAAAAGCAATGGAAATGGCTTATTTAATATAAGGAAGAGGTATGCTTATGCTTTGTCTGGTAACCAAAAAAAAAAAACCCAGAAAAAAAAACAAAACAGCATGATATTATTAGATTAGTAAAGATGTCACTGACAGATGGATGGTTAAAAAGTATGAAGGGAGATTCATAAAATTATGCAAAGAATAAAGAAGTTACTTGAAATAAATCAAAACAGATACAACGTGCTCCCAAACAGGACAAATAATTTTTTGAAAAAATTGAAGTCATCAAACCTTCATATGTATCCTGCGAAAACTGAATTGTTCCTTCGGCATTATCATTTTTGTCTATGCGAACAACTTTTGTTGACAGTGGACCTAAAGCAGGTCTCATATCCCGGCTTAGACCATTTATCAGAGTATAATTATTGCTGAAATCAACACAAGTAAGATTATATCTTTTTTACCTAAAAAATGATGGTATGTAAATGTAATCTATATACATATATATATATATGGATGTATGTGTTTGTGTATGTATGTATGTCCAGCATAACTCTGGAATGCCTGAAGCAATTTCAACCAAACTTGCTACACATATGATTTATAATCTGGAAAAAGTATACTGTTGGGGTTAGACACTCCTAGCATCCTTAGGGGTTTGGTGGGAAGGGGGTGACATATTATCCACTAAATTCAAGGAGGAAAAAAAAAGAGTGGTCTAAGGGAGATAACCGTGAATAGAGCAGTTTTGGTCTAAGAGCAGCATTTGTAGCCTCCCATGGCAAGTCCAAATAATTGTGATGGTCTCTTTTTGTTTTAATTATATTTGTTTACTCTTCAACTTGTGTAAGTTTCAGCATATCTCTGGAATGCCTGGAGCAATTTCAACCAAACTTGGTACATGTGACTTACAATCTGGAGAAAAAAACTACTGTGGGGTACGACACCCTTAGCACCTTTAGGGGTGGGGGTAGGGAAGGAGTGAAATGTAAAAATAATTGACAACGACCGATATTAGTGTCGACTGCTATAGTTTTCGGGGTCGCTGAGATGAGTAGTGACACTCCCGATGCCGTCGACGTCCATATTTAGCCCCAAATGGCATGGGTTGGGGATGAGAGAGGAATGTGGGTGGGATGGGGTGACATGTAAAAGTAATCGAGAGCGACCGATATTAGTGTCGAGTCCACTGTTTTCAGGGTCGCTGAGATGAGTAGTGACACTCCCGATGCCATTTACATCCAAGTTCAGCCCCCATCAGTATGAGGGGTGGGGGGGGGTGTAAAAATTAGGAGGATCTCCAATTATTTGATTACAGAACCTCGACCCGCCAAAACTTTGCAATGGCACAAGGCTGTGTGTAAAGAGGATGCTGGGCAATGTGGTTCTTAACAGGACAGGGAGAGGGTGAAGCAGTTTTTATCTCACAAATATCACTCATTCTGACGGATCTACCTTTTCAATTTCCAGTGAGACTTGTGATATCGATCATGATCAACAAGTCACAGGGGCAGTCTACACATTATAGAGTAAAATCTTTTTAAATTACTATACTATTAATTTAACTCAAAACTTGATTATATAAACATTTTTAGTTTCACCTCCAGGAGCAAGAATAAACAATTTCTTGGGTGAACCCACCCTTGAGCAAGCAACATAAGGTTATCCATGGGAGAAACATGGCTATCTCACATCCACTCCACACTATTAATAATTAATAAATCACTGAGCAACGCTGGGTAATCAACTAGTATAGCATAAAATGTGAAAATTAACCATTTCCTAAGATTACATATCTCAGTTTCAAAGCTCTTCTATCTGATTATCAGTGAGTTTTCATTTTCTCTCTCTGACAAACAGTTTATTTGGAATAAGAGAAATGTTTCGTTATTAAATAGTAAATTAAATAATTCACTATTAGTTTAATAATATCTTTGAAAGCTAGCATTCTAAAGCAACAGAATGAGATGCTTTGGTGAAGTGAAAGATAGCAGAAAGATGCAAAAAGAACATATTCACCTTTCAAAGTATAGTGCTTTGAGATTTTTTTCCAAATAAATGTAGCTTTAAGTGGATCAGTCTGTCTCTTTATTATCCTTTCCTCATCATCCTTCTCTATGAGAACAGGAGACTTCTGACATTAGTGTTCCATATCTTTATTATTTTCGGCCACTGTATCTAATAATATCTAATAGACTATTACATTTGCCTATTATAATACAAAATAGGATGTTACAATTTCCTGGTGTCCTATTTTGTATTTTATTGAGAGTTTCCGTAACAGTTAAACAGTTTCCGTAACAGTGGAACACAAAAGGGCAAAGAAAAAGAGGTCGACCACTAAAAAGAGGACATTGTTAAGAGAGGCCGGTTAAGTGGGAATAACATCCCTTGATGAGGTTGAAAAGCTCGCCGAGGACAGAAAATCTTGGCAAACTGCTATGCTCGCTGCCATGCTATGTGACATTTAGTGGGATGTAAGAAAGTAAGAATATTTTGTATAGTAGGCAGATTTTTTTTTCACTTGCTCTGCCATTTAAAGAGAGGAAGACCAAGGCAAAGATGGCTGCAAGATATCGTTATAATCTGCAAATGGATGCATCAGCAGCGGTGCATCATGCTTACAACTGAGAGGTCTGCAGGAGAGGTGTTAGGAAGGCAAAGTTCCACAAGGGACATGCAAATGATTGATTGGCTCTGACTCAGGTGAAGTCCAATATTTATGAGACTGACTTCATCATCATCATCATCATCATCATGATCATGTGCCCTATCCCCAAGGATGACTGACTATAATAGCTTTCCAACTTTTTGTCCTTTGTTTTCTCAGTCCATCTGGCCAAACTGAATCCAGTCCATTTTTTAAATGCTGTCCCCCAATCTACACCATTGTTCATGATATCCTATTTCCTTTCTTTATCTGCTGAAAACCATGTCCACAGGATAATCCAATGTGCATTTATATGCAGGCAAATATTCTCTGTGTTTTCAGAGGCAATTTGTTCTCAATGTAGTGTTGAAACCAGTCATACAGTTGGCTCTACACAAGGCTGGCAATGGAGACCAGTCTTACAGCTTTCAATCCAAGACTGACCAAAAGAACATATTATTATTGATTTGATCATTCACAAAATGTGTGGATGACACATATCTGAAGTCTGCCATTCACTATCTATGCATATTACAACTGATGCCCCACCAGTCTGCATATATAGACACAGAAGTAAATAGAACATGTAGGAGAAAAATACTTTCTACTGTTGAAATAGTTCCGTTTTAATTTAATATGATACTCCTTAACTCACTTTCACATGTAACATATCACAGTGTACATACGTGTCATTTACAAGCCAGACAGATGTCAGATTAATATAGAAATCTTCCGGTCCCTCAGAGATGACATCTGATAATATGCTGACCTCAATTGTCTGATTACTCATTCCAGGTTGGAAAGTCAATGTCCCTGCGCTCGGTAAGTAGTCATTATAGGCGGTGGCATTGCCTGGAAATGTTGCATAGCTAACCATGAGCTGTCCATTCAATCCTTTGTCTCTAATGACAGGCAGGAGTACCTGTTGGATATTAAAGATTAAGGATGTTTGAAGTGTATACAGCACTGTGCCATACTCAAAAGCATCAAAAACAGGTGAAAGATGAGATACATGTCTTATACATTTAAACACTGAATATTCATGATTAAATCTGTTATTTTGTCTTTCCTGACACAGCATACATCATTCTACCTATCATAGTTTTTAAGAAATCATTTTTATTAATCAGAGAAAAACTTTATTATCAGTGATTTTATCTACCCGTATATCCTGTAAATGTTCTTTTCTTTTACAGAGCTGAGTTCATCTATAAAAATGGATGTATGTGTGTGTATGTAAGTATGTATGTTCCAGCATAACTCTGGAATGCCTGGAGCAATTTCAACTAAACTTGGTATACATATGACTTACAATTTGGAAAAAAATATTGTGGGGTAAGACCTAGCGGTGGGGGTGGGAAGGGGGTAACATGTAAAAATAATAAAAAAACAACCAATATTAGTGTCGAGTCCATAGTTTTCGGGGTAGCTGAGATGAACAGTGACACTCCCGATGCTGTTCAAGTCCAAGTTCAGCCCCCATCAGCATAGAAGGGGTGAAAAATAAAATGTCCAAAATGACAGATATTAGTGTCAAATCCATAGTTTTCAGGGTCGCTAAGCTGACTGGTGACAGTCCCAATGACATTTAACCCCAAGTTTAGTCAAACAGAACCTTCTAGAAGGTTGTGGAAATGAATAGACCTTGTAGAACCTTCTAGAAGGTTGCGGAAATATTTTCAACAAGGCTTTGATATTCATGAGGACAAATGTATGGTCATGATAAAAAAAAAACATTACTGCAACTCAGCCTGCCTGCACCAGTATGAGACGGACAAGACGTACTTCACACAGATTACATACGAGAAAAGAACTACAACATTAAAGAGCTGAGTGCATACGTCTGAGACAAGAAGCTGCTTCTAAATCAAGATCAGAAAAAACATACCAAATTATCATGGATCAGGTAGCGAAACAACATGGTGGTGTCATTTTTCTAGATTCTTCTGGGGACACAGGGAAAACATTTTTAGCTAATTTAATTCTGGCCAAAATAATGGCCCAGGAAGAAGTTGCTCTTGCTATCGCCTCTTCAGGAATTGTGGCTACGTTAACAGAAAGAAGGACGACAGCTCATTCCACACTTAAGTTGCCACTTGACACGGCCAGGCAGGAAAATCCTACCTGCAACATAAGCAAGGCAAGTGGTTGGGCGCAGGTGCTCAAGACATGCAAATTAATCATGTGGGGTGAATGCACCATGGCTCAAAGGAAAGCTCTCATGGCCCTTGATGTCACTCTGAGAGATCTGAGAGGAAACAACAACCTCATGGGAGAAGCTCTGGTACTCCTCTGTGGAGACTTTCATCAAACACATCATCCCAAAGTCAACACCAGCCAATGAGATCCACAGCATTTTTAAAACATTCATTTTTGTGGAGACATATGTGAAAGATAACTTTAAAACAAAACATGAGAGTACATTTGGAGGATGAGAGTGCTCAAATTTCCTCAAATAAACTACTGTAGATTGGAGAAGGTAGATTAGCAGTCGAGTTTTCTGGCAAGATAAAACTGCCATCCAATTTTGTAATTTGGTGTGGTCCATGGCATAGCTAATAGACTCAGCCTATCCGGCTGTTTTCCAAAACTATCACAATTTCAACTGGTTGCAAGAGAGGGGCATTCTTGCTGCTAAAAATGAAGATGTTCATGAAATAAACTATCACATACTTGCCATGTTACCAGGTATAGTCATTGAATACAAGTCTATTGATACCGTAGTAGATGCTGATGAAGTCGTCAAATTCCTACCAGAGTTCCTAAACTCACTTCATCGGCTGGATTGCCATCACATCGTCTTTTACTTAAAGTCGGATTTCCAATTATTTACTATGGAACCTTGACCCGCCAAAACTTTGCAATGGTACAAGACTGTGTAAAGAAGATGCTGGGCAATGTAATTGAAGTGACTATCTTAACAGGAAAGGGAGATGGTGAAAAAGTTTTTATCCCACAGATACCACTCATTCCGATGGATCTCCCTTTTAACTTTAAGAGATTACAATTTCCAGTGAGACTTGCCTTCTCGATTACAATCAACAATTCACAGGGGCAGTCTATTAAGTACCATGGAGTGGAATTGAGATCACCATGTTTCTCCCACGGACAACTTTATGTTGTTTGCACAAGGGTGGGTTTACCCAAGAATTTATTTATTCTTGCTCCTGGAGGTGAAACTAAAAACGTTGTTTATAATCAAGTTTTGAATAAAATTAATATTATAGTGATTTTATAAAAGACTTTACTCTATAATTTGTATACTGTACTTATACTTTTAATACCTGTAGATAAAATTACTTCAATTTTACACTATAGATAGAATTCATTCCTTTTCCTGTCTAATAGAAGATTGGGATAAATAAATACCCGGACAATGCCAGATAATCAGCTGGGGATTACATCTTATATAAAAAATAATATGTGTGGAATTACACTGTTAGTATATAGTTTAACAAAAGAATCTAACACATATGAAGCTGCACAGGGTGCTGAAAGAGTCTATTTTTAGCAAACATATTTTTTTGGCTTTGTTGTAAAATTACAACATGGTGTGATAAACTTGACTGACTGATTAACTGATTGATTTTTATTTCCAAAGGGTTGAAAACTGGGCATGCAGTCCTGTCTGACATTCTGCCCTTTATCACACAACTTTCTCTCTGCTCCAGACATTCAGCAATGCACTATATTCAACAATGCACAATATTCAATATATGCACAACATTCAACATATGCACATATACTAAACATAATTAATATATGAACACTGAAAAAATACAATACAGTGAAATAATGTATTTACCTTTCACTCATATTTATTCACTCACTACAGAAAGTGACACACTAATAAATATCTGCCAAACTACTAATCAGGAAAAATCAGCATCCAGTCTAAAATAATACATCAATTTTGATCATGGAGGCATGTAGTTGACATTAAGTAGGTTCCAAAAATTGTTGTAATTAAAGGAAGGAGTACAGTTTATATTTTAAATACAGGAAGAGAATGTACTCCAAAAAATGAGCAGCAGAATAAGCGAAGTTTTATCAAGTCTAGGTTTTGGAAGAAGAGTATTGTTTAAGCACTGGCTAAACTTTGGATTACATTTAAACAGCTTCCATAGATAAGACGGGGGAATTATGTGTTTGAATTTAATGTGCTAGCTTGGTTTTGTTGAAAGAAAACAGTATGTGTTTGAAAAGGATAAGTTCTTGATAAGCTTTGCTTTGCTAGTTCTGATGACAGTTATCTATGACATGTCTCCCCTCCCAAAAATATATTAATTATAATAGATATTAGACATAATAAAATAAAAATAACTCTGTTAGGATAGAAATGCTGACGGAAAGCTATATTAGTACTGGACTTTATGCAGAATATGAAGTAATAATTTGTATACTTACTTTTCCCTGATCCTCTGACACTACTGTGACTTCAGGCAAAGAGAACTGAATCAGCCCATTAGGGTAATCACTGGCAGCAAAAACAACAGTGGCTGTATATTCTCCTGCCACAGCAGATACCACTGCCCCACCAGAGGCAGAGCTGATCTGAAGAGTGAATGTCTGAGACAACTCAGGCACATCATCATCCTGTGTCTGTAAATACAATGGGTGCAGAAAATTAATTAATGAATGCATCATGTGCACAGATACTGATGATCATGATTCTTCTTCTTCTTCTGCATTCGAGGTTGTTGGTCACTTCAGATCCTGATCCCTGTCGACATGGCAAAGCCTGCAGTCCTCTCCAGATCCTGATAGGAGCCCAAAAGAATGATAAAGTACATAAAAAAAGACAGTAGCATAAGACAGTGAAGATACAGAATGAAAGCTTTGAAATCTGCAGAGAAAACTCACAGAGAAAAATAATCAACAAATATTGACAATGATCTGAATTAAATATTTCTCCATAAACATTAAGTTAGAAAATAATCGTAAACATACTCCGTGATTGCTTTTAAAAATACTGTTCTTCACTCACAAATTTTAAGCTTATTTTTGTTGCCGCTTTTTTTCATTTAAAACAATTCAGTCGCAAAATTTGTGTGACTGGAAATGTCCATATGTAATAAACCAGAAAAAAAACCAAACCATCCTCTTCTAGATTTTTTAATTTAACTCTTTTGGCACCTTTGGTCGCTGGAGCGACATTTCCAGTTTCCCGATGCTTACCAATTGTCACTGTAGCGATAATTTTAATTCTTGAAATCACTCCAATCCACCTTTTGCTTTGAATGTTAACTGCGCATGTCAGAAATAACCTTCTTCCTTTTTACTCAGCGTGGGCACGCAGATCAGACATTTTGTGAAGCTATTTATTGAATTCTGTGCAGTTTTTTATAAGTAATTCAGATCTTACTCTATGTACCTCACGTAGTGCTAGACCTGTTAGAAAGAGTACAATAGCTTGTAGAGAGATGTTTGTGACAATATTTGGTAGGAAAAGTGTCAGTACTGATGACAAATCAAAATCTGACCGGTGTGATTCTGACAATGACGCTGATTCTAACAATGGTTCTCAGTCTGACAAAGCTAGTAGTGACATCTGCTTCTTTTATCTTTTCTTGCTACTTTCATTGTTCTGCTTCTGTTTCTTTTTCAGTTTGTGTAAAAAGTGGTATTTCTTGGAAGGAATTCATTTTATCTTCAAATTGTGTGTAACAAGTGGTTATTTACAGCTCTTGGTAAGTAGACAACCATTAGTTTAGTGTTTTAGAATTTTTTTGGGGGTAGAGGAGGGCTAAATATTTTGTCTAATTTTCTCACCAATTCTTTTTTCCCACAAAAACTATACATTTCTGGAAACTTCATTCATTTACCTTTTTTTAATGTATATTTAGTATTTTTTAAACATGGAAATACTATTTTAAATTCACTTTTTCAATGATACCCCTCAATTTTCTAAACACCCGCGCATTTTGCTTGGCATCCAATGATATGTCCGCGTTTTTCCCACCGGCACGGAAAGAGTTAAAAACCAAACTGCATAAAAATCACAGATTACTGTCTTTTGATTTATATTCATTATTAAAGAAAAACAATATTTTAAATGACAAGCATTTATGTAATATCATATAATTCCATATGCAGAGTCATAAAAGGTTAAGTAATTATTATATTATTTTTCATGTGGATTAACTTAAAACATTTTCAGTTCTTTAACTTACATTCAGGTTACTCCCTTTTCATTTTCTCTTTTGCAAATTGGTTCTTTTTTTTTAACCACAGAAAGTTAAAAAGTAGTGTATTAAATATAATAAAACAAAGTTCAAATAATTTTTTCTTCATCACTAAGTATCAGGGGTGAAGATGCTGTCTGATCTGGCAGTTATCAACTCATAGCTCACATGCCAGTATCAAACCACCATAGCCGATTAAGACTCTGTCTACCCCTCTCTTGGGACCCTCACTACTAGGGGCAACCTGGCTAATGGGGCAGGGACTGCCAGTCCACATGGTGGTGGAATCTACTAAAGAAGTACTGCACACCTCCTGCTTTTTTTTGCTCCACTAAGGGACTGCTTTCAATCTGATATGATGCTATACCTCCAAACTGGCTTCACCATCAGCTCACAGTTCTACTAGGAAGACAGAACAAGAATAAGAACAATATAACTAAGCATTAACTGAGAAAGTGTAGTCTTAGCTACCTGCAAAATAATGGAAGCTGTCTGCTGTAGATTCAGAAATGTTATACTTCCTTCCACCTGTTGAAATGCTGAAAGATCCCTTGGTGTCAAAGCCCAGGTAACAACAACCTCACTAAACATTCCTTCACCTCTGGTCAACTTCACCTGGGCATTGCCAGAATAATTGGAACTTGATTCCCCAGGTTCCCCCACAATAAGTGAACGAGATTCAGGCAAGATTGAAACCACACCACTAGAGCTTGGGTCTGGAAGAATGATGATTGTGCAGTCCCCATCTGTTGAAGACAGACATATCAAGACTATTTTATTGCAAGGATATACTACAAAGCAATGTCTTTTATTTTTGTTCTTTTTTGGAAACATTATTTTCACTGTTAGATCATTTACTTTATTAAAACTAAATGATATATTCAACATTTGTGGGTTTTTTTTGTCATTCATAATTGTTATGTGAAAAGTGTTCTGTCACTAACTGATGTTGAATGTCTGAAAGTGTGGAAGTTGAGATAAAGGACAAAATGTTCGTCAGACCTGTGTGCCAAAGTTCATTCATTCATTCATTCTGCTATCACAGTTCTGATTAAGTGCTGACTAATGCCAGAATTCCTCTGTCTCATCTGAACAGTGAGCAATCATGGCATCCATTCACACTTTACTCTGCCTTACACCTGTTCATCAAGCTCAAAGAGCACCTTAGAAAGCATCAATTTGATTCAGATGATGTCATGAAGGCCATGGTGAAACTGGTTTTGCACTGCCATAGCTGTGCTCATTTCTGTCATGGTGATATCACAAAACTAGAAGAACACTGACAGAGACAGACAGGTGTGAGTGTGTGTGTGAGAGAGAGAGAGAGAGCAGTTCTGAAACTGAAATTTTTGTAGGTCACATTTAAATTCCTATACCCATTTCACACTAAAATACATAGAAAGTATTACTTTTAACCACGCCATCACAACTGAGGTATAGAACAAATCTTACCAGTACTAGAAATGTCTGCATTATTATCAGCTGCAACAAGAGACAAAATAAATTCTTCCCTCCCCTCCAGAAGTGTATCAGGCTTAGTCTGCAGAACAATCATCTTCTCAGTTTCACCCTGACAAAAACATGAACACAGCCACATTATTTCATTCTGTTAGGCAGCTAAAATCGTTAACATTCATTACAATGTCAAATGCATAAAAAAATTTCATTGCCAGCAATTATACCTTCATAAATCTTCTGTGATTATAAATAAAAAATATCTGGCTTTTGACTCTTTGCATATGGCACTGCTGAAGTTGAATATCAATGTTAATAGTGTAATCTGGGGACAGTCTCTCAGGCAACTTTTCTAGTGAGTGTTGCTACCAATATCTGGTTACGAAAGAATAGCCGCATTAAGAACATTACATGTTTGTATTATAAATCTTTTTCAGCACTGGGTTTTTTTTTCCAGATCTTTGAGAAACTACTCTTTGATGCACTGCAGCTATAACTGTATATTACTCCTTGGTCTGCCTCTTAACATTTTGCTTTTAAAAGTTCACCACATAAAATTTGTTTGTCTAGGAAATGTGGTTGTTGGTCTTACACACTAAATAAAATAGACTACAAAAAAAGATTTTATGGAAAGAAACAAATACTAATACAATTTTTTTTTTCACTTTGTGCACAGCTATGTAGAAGTGATTCTAAAATAAGTCAACTTTTTATTGTGAAATGAAATATTTCAGATTGTTAGCTATAAAACACTTAGCATTATTTGTAAAAATAAAAACAAAAATTATTTTTAAAATTTCCAGAAAGAAAAGAGAGAAAAAAATGTAATTTAATATTTTTTAAAAAAAAAATCCTTCTCTTTGTTTAAACCATGAAGTTCAAGATACAATCTTGAAAACAATTTTTAAGAAAGGTTAAAAAATATAACATTCACCTGGAGAAACTGAATTGTGCCTTCAAGAGGTGGTAAAAAATCTGAAGCTGCTTCAGCATTCAGCCTCCACATGACATTCACCACACCTTGTGTGCCCTGAGTTCTCTGGACAACTGCCTTTGCCTGACCATTTGGGTCAGTGGTATTTAATGATTCACGTGTCTCCACCTGATATGAGAACATTTAATTATTAGGATTTATATTTATAAATAAGGATACAGACTGCACAGTTACAACACATTTCAGAGACTGGTAAAGGTTTTATATCTCACAGAGAAAACAGCATACTGAGATAAGACAAAAAATCTGAAAGCTTTACTTCTTTTATATATTATATAATACTCGTAATGCTATATACTGGCTATAGTTATTGTCAATCATGAAAAATGGCTTCACTTGATTTTTGGGAAAGCAATTTATTTCATATTTTTTTACCTTTACAGAATTACTGATTTTACTTTAAAAAAAAAAAAACTAGTTCTTAAATTAAAATGATGACAACTCAGCTGTGCTTCTGCAAGTACCACCACAGAGAAACAGAAAGGGCATATGAGGTTATATAAATTAGCTTTCTTTTTTTTTTCCTTTGGTGACTGGGGAAGGAGCAATGGAAATAATGAAAATATTTTTTTTTTAATTCAGGAGGGAGGTTCCAAAAGTACTAATGAGTTATTTGGAAGATGGAGTAATACTGATGGGATATGTTGTTTTTTTTTAAGAAGAACATCAATTTTCAATTGAGGTTATATGGGACATCATTACATAAATTGTTTCGATGAAAGAAATTGTATCATTAGTTTTTTGTTTTTTTTTATCCCAACATTTTTTATGAGTTACAACTTATGACAAAAACTCATAATCCAAAACTAGCATAAGAAATAAAAGCCAATTTAAGAAAAAAGAAAAATGTACTAAAAATATCTCAGACAATATGAATGTGAATGATATATTAAATAAACTGCCAGAAGAGACATACCTGAGATGTAGCAAACCTGAAGAGACCAGCTGGCGAATCATTTTTTAATATGGCCAACCTAACACTGGTAACTTGACCTAGAACTGCACCTCCAGTAATGCCAATGAGTTTCACATCAAATGTCTAATGACAAAAATTTGATAAATCAATCTTAGTGCAGAAATATCATGATTTGTCAACTGCTAAATTATAAACTGTTAATCTGAAACTGTTAATATTAATTTCAGTTAGTAACAAAATTAATACCATATTCATACCAATGATGTTCTACCAATGCCAGACAATGGGCACTTACTAAGAAACAACAGAGTAAAATAACTACATGTGAAATGAGATGTCTTAGGAAAGCTCAGACATCACCAGGTTTAACAAGCTAAGAAATGACACCATAGGACAGATGGTAGTAACTACATCATGTCTACGACACATAAAGAAGCAAAGAATCAAGTGAGAACTCACAGCCAGCTGTGAGAGTCTTCAACCAAAGAACTACAGGACACAGATCAAGAAGGAGACCCAGAAAGAGATGGATAGAAAATAAGACAGACACTTGCAAATTATGACATGACAGTCACTGAGACCACCCATTTGGCCCAAAAATGCCGGTTATATCTCCCCTCGACACTCCAAGGTAGAAGAGGAAGGATAAAGTAAAGTAAGTAAATATAGAAAGAAGTGATAGTTGAGTTTCTAAGGACATTTGATTATTTTTATGTGACAAAAGAAATGATAATTACCATTTTATCCAAAAATTTATGGCTAATTATATACACATTCAAATGTAATTGTTCTGACAAAGCGAAACAGTAGGTCATTTCACATCACATAAGCCAAAGAATGACCATAAATGAATGACAATTACCCACACTGTCCTTATGATCAAACAAAAGATATATCTCTCTCTCTCTCTCTGAACCTTAAGTGCCCAGGGCACATGGGGCTTCCGCAAGGGTTTTCCACAAATGCCTGTCTTTCGCCTTTTTTTCTGCTCTTGCCCAGGTGAGCCCTCTATTGCTCAACATCCTTTCTGTTGTTCTTCTCCATGTCTCTTTTGGTCTACCCTTACTTCTGCTCCCCTGTGGTGTCCATCTTAGTGCTATTTTTGGTAGTGAGTTGTCAGTCATTCGGAGCACATGTCCCAACCATCGCCAGCGTCTTTCCTCAATAATTGTTGTCAGTGGTTTCATCTGCATTTCTGCCAATAAAATGTTATTTCTTATGGTGTTTGGCCAAAATATTTTTTTTAATTCTACGTAAACATTTAGTCTGGAAAGAATTCAACTTGTTTTCTATGGTTTTGGTGATTTTCCAGCATTCACTTCCATAAAGTAGTACACTTAGAACATTACTCTTAAATATCCTGATTTTCATATTTATGCTTAGTTTATTTGATTTCCATATATTCTGTAGCATTGCAAAAGCCTGGTTTGCTCTAGTAAGTCTGCTGTTGATGTCCTCTGTGCTGTCTCCATTTTCTACTACTCTGCTGCCAAGGTATACAAATTCGTTGACCTCCTCCACTAACTTGTTATCTACTCTGAGTACATTTCTGTTGTTCACATTTTGCTTCATTAACTTTGTCTTTCCTACATTGATCTTTAGTCCTATGTTGTTTGCATTCTGGGTTAACTTGTTTATTTTATCTTGCATATCTTTGTGACTGCTTGATAATAGACAAATGTCGTCCGCAAAGTCAAGGTCCTCCAGCACTGTGTCAAGGGTCCATTGTAATCCTCTGCGTTTGTCTGATGTTGCCTCCTTCATTAACCAGTCTACTGCCAAGATAAATAATGTTGGTGATAGTACACATCCCTGTTTCACTCCTGTTTGTACCCTAAAGCTGCTGGAGGTATGTTCTCCACAGATAACTTTGCACTGAAAACCCTCGTATAGGGCTTTGATTACATTAACTATTTTATGGGGGAGGCCATGCCATCTTAGAAAAGATATATAAGTTTACTGAAATCTTGGAACCAACTTTGATGTCTAAAGTGTCTTTAATACTCTCTGTTATTTGTGAGGTTCTGTAACCATTTTTATAACATATTTATATAGAACTAATATCTTATCAATAACTAAAATCAAATGGTGGCAGCACAAACCTCCATGGGTTCTGGAAGAGCATCATCAACAATGGTGATGGAGATGCTGGCATTCCTCTGTTGGTCCTGAAAAACAACTGTCCCACTTGTTGGATAGAAATCCTGTATGCTTGCTTCAATAGGATTAGTTTGCCATGTAACAGTCACTGACCCAAAAAATCCCATAAGGCGTCTGAGAGGCAGCTCAAGTGTCACATTTTGACCATTTTCTTCATAAACATCAAGTCTGCCCTCCACATTCTATTGAAGAATGTAGCAATGGCTATTAATATTCTAATGTAAATTGTAAAAAGTGAAAGACCAAGACAGAGATGGAATGACAACATGGAAGAGGATATAAAAGAAATTAGTGTCACCAACTAGAGAGAGAAGATTACGAATAGAGGGGAATGGAGGCGAACTTTATCTGCAGCAATGAGTCTTAATGGTTGGAAAGCTGAAGAAGAAGAAGAAGAAAGATTTATTTATTTTGAAATATTAATCAGTTGGCAAATCTGATCAGACACATAATTACCATATGAAGATTTGATGTCACTGTGAATTACAACTGAAAAATACACTTCAATTATTTTGTCTCAAAAGGCCCGCAGAACAGAACAAATAAAACTAGCTCAAGGTTGATCTAGAAATATTAATTTTTAAAAATATGAATAAAATGAATGATATATTACTACCACAATGTCATTCTTTTCTACCAAAATATCACTCTTTTCAAGGTACTCCCCAAGTATTATGCACTCTGAATGCTTATAGATAATCCTCTTCTTACACCTTTTATCCTTCCCGTGCCGTTAAACGTCATATAGTGCTCGCATGGTAGTTTGCCAAGATTTCCTGTTTTCAGCAAGCTTTTCAACCTCATCAAGGGATGTTATCCCCACTAAACTAGCCTCTCATAACAATGTCCTCTTTAGAGCTTCACATGGTCGATCTCTTTTTCTTTGGCCTTTTGTGTTCCACCATTATAGATAATGGTGATATAGAAATATCTTTTATATTCACCATGCCCATCCAGTTTGCTAAACTTGTGTTTGAAAAGAAAAACATTATTTTGCTTTATTTTGACTGTGACGTAGTAACTGAAAAATTGTTCATTTCTTACTGTTTGAACGTTGAATTCCACAACACCTGCTGCATTATCATTTTCTAGAA
Organism: Achatina immaculata; assembly: GCA_009760885.1. Classification (NCBI taxonomy): domain Eukaryota; kingdom Metazoa; phylum Mollusca; class Gastropoda; order Stylommatophora; family Achatinidae; genus Lissachatina; species Lissachatina immaculata. The sequence continues at coordinate 24,802,116 of CM019691.1, read as the reverse complement.
TAGTAATTTGTACCACTCCTCTTCCCACAGCAATACTTGGAGCTCCCCCCAGACTTGAGTTACTGCCTTGAATAGTGACAGAGGTGAGGTTCACTAGAAAGGTCTCTGAGTCTTCTGGAATACTGTCCTATTATAACAAGAATATATCTATATATACAGTATAAATGAATTGTCATCACACAATAGTAAGTTCTGAAGTGTCTAACTGAAAATTCTCCTCTCCTACTTTACACATATGCTTGTAAAGTGTTAAAGGATATATGCATATATACAAAAGTGTGTACAGCATTTAAAAAAATTAATAACTGTGAGGAAAGTTGTAGATCTGATGTTAATAAATAAGAGAACCAAAAAAAAAAGGGACCAATATTGTTGTTTTTCAAATCTTACAGTTTCAACATTATATTTAACTAAAGTGGAAAGTAAACAAAATATTAAATATTTATTCATAATCTTCAAATATCTTACATCTACTTAACAATTTCTATTAATGAATTTACTGCTACACTTTCTCTTTTTATTCTCTACCTTCTTTGCAACATATCTGTGGCTAATTTTTAAGAGACAATTTTTGTGTTACTAACTCTTCCCATGCCACTGTCGCGATAGTGAGAACTTCCTGTTAGTCTCACGTCTGCCATTGTATAGCGATATTGTTACGTTGCAACGTAGAACTATTGTAAAACTTTTTATTGTACACGATTTATCTGCGCATGTCTGATGACCTTTCACAGTTCAATCAAAAAGCATGGCTAACAACCGAATGAAAGCAATGAATTAACTGAGAAATTTCAGTATTTATTGTGATTTCGGAGGCATAAGGACATTTCCTATGACCCGACCAGTGTTCCTGAATGTACCACAAGTAGATCTAGACCTATTAAATGGACTGGAGAAGTAGTTAGAAGGTTATTTTAGACATTATTTTGGTGAGAATGCCACCACACGATGAAATCGGACAAAAATTTAAGTACATCTGGAAATTGCCGATGGTAAACATTGTACACCTAGGCATCGCCGATGGTAAACACTACAAATTATCAGCTAAAATCATCACATTACTTCTTTTTTCCTAAAAAAACTCTTCATTTATGAAATCTACTCACATTTACAACTATTTTCATGCATAATATGTATACTTTTAAAGTGGAAATACTTTGTATATTCACTTTTACAACTATACCTCCTATACATATCAAGACCCGTGCTTAGTGCTGTGGCAAAGACATGAACGTCCGCATTTTTTCTGTGGCCCGGGAAGAGTTAATCTAACTTTTCTTAAGGATTTGTTCACTGCCAGCTCTCATTCACTTATTAGACTCTTACATATGTGTGCCAAAGATAGCATTTATCTCACTAGTTCCAGCTGTCAATTTGCTCACATCTTTTGAATCCTAGTAATCATGGCATCTTCAAATTTACATAAATTTTATTGCTGTTATACTTTATATCTGTTATTTCTACACAGTATACCTGTTTAATGACAACAGAAACTGTGGTCCTGGCCACTCCTTCTGCCAGAGTCACTGAGCTCTGTGTGAGAACAAAGTCCTGGCCAGGTGTAGCTTGCTGAGATGGAGGCAGCTGTGCTGCAACTGATGTGCTGTGGAAAAACAACAACCAAGAAACTATTTTAAGTCATAGTGGATTTAAACTATCCAGCAATGGCTATTGCCAACATGGAAATAATTTAAATTAAATAATGCCTTCAATATCAAACAGTCATCATGAATTTACTAATGTGATAGAACATTAACAGAAACAAACACAAATATGCAGTAACAACAGCTGCATAAAAATGACATAATCACATTTTCATTTCTTTTCCCATCATCTTTGATAGGTTACATCTAGTTACTAGAGATGTTTAAAATATAGACTTTTCTGTAACTAGCCAAATACAAATATTTGATTTTCTGGATGACTAAATGTGATTCTGCATACCTCTACATAGAACAGGATGATAACATCAGGAAGGAAGTTGCAATTGCAAAAGCAGCACTGACCTTCAATAATCTTGAGAACATATGGCACTCAAAAGTTTAAGTACAAACAGACAAGAAATTAGACTCTTCTGAAAACAAATACCTAAGGAAAATACTCTGTATAAAGTGGAATGAATTCAAGAACAATGCAGAGGTAAGACAGATGAGCAAACAACAACCTGTTTCACGAGTGATCAGGTTCTAAGGATAAAAGGGATGGCAACTGCAGTAAAACTGGTTGAAATAAATAAAGTAGATAAAGGTGTATGGTGCAGTTTTACAAAGTGAGGGAGGGAGTGAGTAAGGTGAGAAAAAACAAATAGAAAGTATGAGAATGTATAAATGAAAAACATACAACATCCGATATTTCGGCGTGAGCCTTATTCGAGGATACATACAAAACAAGACAAAAACATGAAGAACTTATCTGAAATGTCTTCCTCCGAGTCAGGACAGAAAAGCGTGTAGTAGAAGAGAGAAGGAATGACCACGCTGCCTCTGAACAAAAGATGCCCGATAGAGCCAATCGTGAAGAAGAGGTGGAGAGAGGGGAGGAGAACAGCCAGGAGAACAGGTTCTAAGGACTGTTATTGCCGGAGGTGGGGTGGAGAATTCACTCTCCGCTCCGATGGCGTGCGTCTCAAATAGCCTCTGGAAGTCAAGTCCAGCTCCTGGCCTTCTCATGGCAGAACTGTTTAAACTGACAGGAGAAGGGGCGAAGGCGAATATCTGGCGCCTGAAAACCAGACACTTAGGGTAGATGAGAGGCACGTTTGGTAGCTCATCTACCACTGCTGGCGAGATTCTTCAGCTGCCGTGCATGGAGCGGTGTTCCTCCTGGCCAATGAAGAAAGGTGCAAATGGGGTTGCCACATGGCACCACTGCAGAAAAGGTGGTAGAAAGGATAAAGTGAAGCAAACAGTAAAATCACGGCACCTCTGGTCTTGAGGTCGGCCACATCCTAAGTGCACTCATATCGGGTGAAATGTATGCATATCCTAATCACGCTGAGGTTTTCCGGTGAGAAAGTCCAACACTAGACTGGATGGGCAACCACCTCTCACCCGGCGATGATACACGGGTATCTCAAAACACGTCGAGGTTTTCCGGTGAGAAAGTCCAACTCTGGCCTGGGTGGGCTACCACATCTCACCCAGCGGGGATATACTGATATCCAAAACACATCGAGGTCTTCTGGTGAGAAAGTCCAACTCTAGACTAAACTGGTGCAACAAAAACCATGGTGTCATGCAATCCCACTTCTGAGACCCACCAAGAATATATGCTCAAGCCCTGCGATACTCTGAACCTCTTGTGGTCCTCTCGGGGATCTCGTGTGGCCCTTTCGGGGACCACATGGGAGACCACGGGACTTAACAAGGACCACAGGTATAAATTTAGTAGGATCACAGGGCAGTCTTGGTGGCAGAAGCAACTGAAGAAGAAGAAGAATGAGTGATCAGAAAAAGAAGATGGACATTTGTTGGTCATGTGATGAGAAGAAACAGTCAGAGAATCCCAAAACAACCTATCAAGTGGAGCACAACAGGCTGAAGAAAAAGAGGTCGACTACATGAAACTTTAAAGAGGACACTGTTAAGAGAACCCAGTTTAGTGGGCATAAAATCCCTTGATGAGGTTGAAAGACTCGCTGAAAATAGGAAAACTTGGTGAACTACCATCCGATGTTTATGTGACATTTAACAGCATGAGAAGGATGTAAGATGTAAGAGCAGAAAATCCAGAAGAAACATTTCAAGAATTTGAGATTTCATAATTTGAATTTTCTTTTGAAAATGAATATTTGAATTTCTTCATTATTAAGTAATTGATTAAGTGAATAACTGAACATTTTGTATATCTTTACTAATTACTGAATATATTTTTAGTGTCTTACCAGTTTCAAACATGAACACATACTGTTTATGACCTACAGATCTATCCATTTTTTGCACTTACACATAATCCACTCTTATAGACTGTTGCAAGCCTTGTTGGCGAATGATCACTAAATTAACTGCTTGGTCAGTTTCCTCGGGCTCTTTCACAGTTACTGATGTGTTCTCCCATGATACAACACCATAAGGAGAATCATTTGCCAACACTGTCACCACTGATACAACATTGTCACCTGCAAAATGTAAATCAAGGTAAATAATGCTGAGGATGCCTTATTTTTTACTATTATAAACTGCATTATTAATTTATTTGATGGACAGAAGATTAATGGAAGGTATGGTTACTGGAAAATGATAGAAAAGGGACTCAGGAGATGACTGGCCCTGGGCATTACTGACATTCTAAACACTACATTTTAGGAAGCAGGCACTCTGGCTTGACAAAGACATATCTTGAAGCTGCCTATCAAAAGAATAATGTCCAATAATGAGCATGACACTTTAATGTTTAAATATATATTACTGCAACCTAAAACTATCATGATTTAGCTAGCTTTAAAAATTCACTTTCACTTTCAAGTGAGGAACATGGTGTCAACATAACACCTATCACTTCTCAGATCTGCATGTTGCTACTTGTAATGCAACCCCAAAAAATCTATGACAACATTTAAACTATCACTTTGACATATACATATCTTGACACGCTTTTGAAAATAAGATCAGTATTAGCATTTGTTTACTTTCATATTTTCAATGTAAGACAAAGTAAAAAGTAGTATGGCTGAAAAAAATTAACAGATCTTATCTCATTATACCATCTTATTACAAAGTAATATGAATGGCTTATACTCACTGTAACAAATATAGAAAGATCTACAATCACATATTATGGGTAATTCCAAACACTTAAAAAACATATCTTCAAATACCAAACTCTCAGCACAAAACATTTGCAATGATACAATCCATATAAAACCAGAATTGTGTTTAACATTTACTCTAAACTGAAAGAGATAAAATAATATGAAATTGCTTGGAACAAGACTTTCAGTATTTTGAATATAGAAAGAGGGATGGTCTATGTAGCTAACAATTAAACTTTACTGTGTGCATTCAAAAATATCTATAAACACTTATAAGTGGACATTTTGTTTGAACACCATACAGTGTAATTAATGAAGCATATGTTTGACCCCATCAATTTTTTTTTCATAGCTGTGAGATAAAACAAAACTTTACCTAGTCTGGCTCTGTTTGAATTAGTACCATTTCCACCATCAACAATCTTAGTAAGTCTAACATAGGTCACTTCGGCAAACTCGGGCTCCTTATCATCTCTTACTGTCAGAGTTATAGTGGTAGCAGATTGTCCATTGGAAAACTGAACCTAATGAGTTATGTACATTTAAAAAAAAGGTTAAAAATCAGAAGGAAAAATATATAGAATTTTAAAGTACATGATTTAAATGCAATTTTTAAAAAATTGAGAACATTATACTATAAAGATAGATCAAAGTACTACTGGACAATATATTTTATGCTTAACTCCATTTGAAAACATTGTGCTATATCCAAAGCCAATTTTATTGTTGTTTTTTTTTAAATTAACTTGTTAAATTTGAATTTTATCTTTACTTAATCAAAGTGTCTGTTCTTGTTTCATTTCTCTTTGTTTCTGTTGCTGCCTGATGAAGGATTGTTGCCAAAATATCTTAATACTTAATTACTAAAATTTCTGAGATATTTTATACATACAACTGCACTAAAAATTTTCATCATAAAATAAGTTTCTTTCGAAAATCAAATAATGAATAAATAAGGCACCCCCCTTACCTGTCCTGAGAGAGGCGTAATGTCTCCAATGCCACTCTGGTCTCCTGTTGCTAGCCATTCAACTGTAACATTACCAACAAAGCCCATTCGTCTTGTAACATTCAGCTGAACAGTATTGTCCATATTGATCTTTTCCTCTACAAAAACTTCCCAAGAGTCCTAGAAAGTCATGTTATCACTCTATTTTAAAAACTTGAAGACCAAATATGGCATGTGTCATAAAAAAAGTCAGCATTTTCACATATAAAAATACATACATGTTCCTACAATGGCAAAAAAAAAACCTTGTTAAAATTATTCTTGTCTACTATTTGCCTTTACAACATTACTAAAGAGGTCAAAAGATGAAGTTGGAAATGGCTGGGCCACATACTATGAATGGAAAAAAAACAAGACACCCCTATACCACTTTGACTTGGACACTTCAAGGAAAAAGAAAAAAAGGGCAGGCCATTAGAAACACAGACGCACAATACAGGAAGAACTAAAGGAAGCAAGAAAGACATGGTTTGAGGTATCCTAACTCGCTCAAGATTAGAATTGGTTGGGAAACCTTTTTTGATGCCTTATGCTCCACTGTGAGTACAGAGAACTGATCATGACAAGATGATGAATATGTGCCTGGGATGTTTTGAAAGGTCAAATACGAAGTTTAACTGATCAACATTCCAAGCAGGGTTCACTGACTTCTGATATATATGATAGTGTGTGTCATGTGACATATTTTTAATTATTTCAAAGTTTACTGTTCATCTTCATTTCCATGATTCATGCTCTGAATTTTTTAAATGAAATGTGGTGATAACAAAAGAAGACATGTAACATGAACTAAAGGACTAAAACAAAAGATCCAATGATTTATGCAGCTAAACAAAATTAAGAAATAACAGAAACAATGGTAAAATAAAGCTGAGAAATGACAAATGAAAGACCAAAAGCAAGATCTTGAGAGTTATACCCCACCACAAACTGAAAAATGATGATGAAACCAGTAAAATATATTGACACATATATATCTTATATCCTTCCCATGCCGTTAAATGTCACATAGGGCTTACAAGGTAGTTCACCAATTTTTCCTGTCTTCAGCGAGCCTTTCAACCTCATCAAGGGATTTCATGCCTATTAATTTGGCCTCTCTTAACAATGTCCTCTTTAGAGTTTCATATGGTCTGCCTCTTTTTTTCGGCCTGCTGTGTTCCACTTGATAACTTGTTTTGGGATTCTCTGATCATTTCGTCTCATCACGTGACCGGCATATGTCCATCTCCTTTTCCTGATAATCCATGAGACAGGTTGTTCAGTCATCTGCCTTATCTCTGCATTGTTCTTGAATTCATTCCACATGATGCAGAGTATTTTCCTTATGCATTTGTTTTCAAAAGAGCCTAATTTCTTGTCTATTTCTTTAGTTGTTTTCCAGCTTTCGCATGCATAAATGAGGGTGGATATTACATTTGAATTGAATAGTCTTAACTTGGTTTTTGTGCTTATAACTTTAGAATGCCATATGTTCTCAAGATGACACACATTACACATATAAAAATAAAATATAACACATTAACACAATATTTCAGAAATCTTTGCCAACTTAAATAGAAGAAAGTTACCGAAATAAATAGAAGAAAGAACAGTGTTCATAAAATTATTCATAAAATTAAAAATCCCAAAAATAAAAATGTTTTCAACAATTATTTTTTCCATTACTGATTTCAGAACATGCAAATACCAGAGCAAACTCAATGATTCCATAGGCATCATCATTTGCAAGAATTGTGACAATGACATTTGCTGCTGGACCAAGTTCAGCTCCTCCAGTTGGAGAGATCAGTGACACAGAGAAGTTTTCTGTATCTTCGGGGATATCATCACTCAAAATTACCATAGAGGTATGCAGCAGTGTCTGCCCTGAATCAAAGATCATAGTGACCCGCCTGTTTCAAAAGAGGACAGAATAAAGCAATAACAATTACTTATTTATGTACATTCAGTTGTGTTTCTATACAAATAAAACTTAGTTAGCATTTACTGATATTTAGAAAGATAGAAATGTACACATTAATGTAATTTTAAAATAAAATCTGAAGTAGCATTTTTCATATGTAAAATTTCTCTCAGACTGAAAAATACTATATGTAGTGTGTATATGTGTTTGTCTGAATATGAAGAGACACAAAAACCTACATGCATACATGAACAGACACATGCATATATACATTATATAAATGATACAGACATACAAAATTTTTTAAATTATAATGTTTCATACATTATAATCATTTCAAGCAATCACTCAAGCCATAAATTGGCTAGCAAACCAGCAAGAACTGCAAGCCATAATCTAAACAGATTCACAGAAAATTCTCAACAAAAATTTAAATCATCTATGCATCACAAGTGGCTGGCCAAACAAAAAGAACTGCAGATTTCTGTCCTGACATGGATTTATTGCCTGAGACATACTGGTGTCAAAGACACTGAAATGGTAGATCAACTGGCAAGCATAGCAACAACCCCAGGAACCCTACAAATGGACAAAGCAGACCTCATAACAGCCATCTTATCAAAATCACAGGGAGAAGAGTAAAAAAATTTCTGAATACAGCACTTATCACCAAAGACTATGTGAAAGAAGTATAATGAAGGACAGTGGCAAACAATCACAACTTTGTGGAAAAGATCGAGCTGTATACAACATAGGCATCATCATCCATAATACACTATGAACAACACTGAGGTTAATTAAAGGGCAAGCACATATGGGAGTGTCTTGAGTGCAAGGAGGCCCTTCTCTAGGCCAACAGAAGAGCACAGCCATTCTTCAAGGTCAAGTTCAAGCTTGAAACAATGAAAAGGGACATTTTCTTAATGACTGATTTTTTCTCTTTCTCTCTCTCTCTCTCTCTGATCCATGCCAATTGGGCATTGGTTGTCATTGATTTCCACAACCACCTGTCCTTTGCTCTTTCTATATGCTGTGTTTTGGACTGTGCTCTGTGTCACTCTTTTAGTCCATCAAGTATCTTGTTTCTTTGTCTTCATCTATCCCTTCTTCCTTCCAGTTTTCCTGCTGTTATTACGTGGTCCAGTTTGCCTCTTCTTAAAACATGTCCAACAAATCTGGTCTGTCATGTTCTGAATTTTGCCATAATTTCTCTTTTTTGCCAACCCTTACTTAGAACCTCTTCATTTGTTTTCTTGGCTGTCCATGATATTCTCGTCATTTTTCTTATGAACCACATCTCTGCTGCTTCCAAGAGATTTTGAATACTCTTTTTATCATCCATGCTTCATATTCATATAATAATATGGGTTTGATATAACACTGAATAACTCTCTTTCTGGTGTTCACTGACAGAGCTTTGTTGCACAGCATGTTTTTCATTTTCATAAATGCTGACTTTGCCTGAGCTATTCTGCTCCTTATTTTGTTTTGCATCTTCTGTCTTGTGTTATTCATTCATTCATTCATTTGCATGTCCCTTGCGGAACTTTGCCTCTCGAACAGCACTCCTGTAAGTCTCTAGGTTGTGAGCAAGATGGCCTGCAGCTGATGCATCCATTTGCAGATCATCAATGATATCTTGCAGCCATCTTCGCCTTGGTCTTCCTCTCTTTCTTTTTCCCATTATGTACCCTTTCAAGATGGTCTTCTCTAGATTATCATGACGTTTAATGTGTCCAAAATATTTAAGTTTTCTCTCTTTAATCCTCTTTACTAGCCAGCCTTTTTCAATATTAAGTTCTTGTAGTGTCCATGATATTTGAAGAACTCTTCTGTAGCATTTACATTCAAAGGCATTTATCTGTTTCTCATGTGTTTTGTTAAGTGTCCAGGTCTCACAAGCATATGTTGCAATTGAAAAGATGCATGCCCTTAAAAATCTTATTTTTGTAGTTCTGTCTGTTCCTCTCCACAGATTCTTTAGTCGTTTTACTTTCTGAAGAGTGATAGATGTCCTCCTTTTAATTTCCCGCATTGTATCTCCACTACTAGTTAGTAGTGATCCAAGATACTCAAAACTCTCTTGTGTTATTATTGTTCCTAAATAATTGGACTTGAATTTGTCCACTTGCTTTAATTCTGTGCCTTTAACTTTGATGCTACACTTTGCTGGTGTTTCTTTCTTGGATATGACCACGACTTCTGCCTTTTTATTATTTGAACTGTGTCCTTTCTCCTCACTTTTTTTCTATGATTTTGTCTAACAACGCTTGTAGTTCTTCTTTGCTTTGGGATATCAGTACCGTGTCTTCTCCATATCCTAGATTGTTTAGGCTGTATCCACCCACTGCTATTCTAGGCATGTTTTCAATGTGTCCTTAATCATAACCATAATCCTTTCACTATAAAGGGAGAAAAGGTCAGGAGATAAGATGCATGATTATGTACTCCTACTTCTATGTTCTGATACTCTCCTATGTGATTATCAATCCTGATTGCTGCTTTTTGTTTCCAATATAACTGTTTTATGATTCTCAGGTCTTTTAACATGTGTATGGTTTCTTTGTGTTTTTTCTTTATCAAATGCTTTGCAATAATCTATAAAACATAGATACAGATCTTTTTTTCACTTCCATGGCCTGTTCTATTAGAGATCTTATGACGTATATTGCATTACTTGTGCCTTTTCCTTCACTGAATCCACACCATTCTTCTGCAGTTTTTGGCCTTCTCTTGCCCTAAATTCTCCTCATGATTATGTGAAGCACAATTTTTTTGGGCAAGGCTATAAATAATGATGTTGGAAAATCATCTGGAAAATATCCACTACTGTAAATCTCATTGATCATTTTTGTTATTATTTCTATTGCAAACTCTCCTAATGCCTCTATATTTTCTTTTGTTATTTATCTGGTCCTGGCTGTTTGTTTTTTTTCATATGGCATAAAGCGTCTTCCACTTCTGCAGTTAATCTACATGGTCCGTCATTATTACTCTCTATATTTACCTTTTCCCTTTCATCATAACAAAGTTCTCTTGTATATTCCTCCCACTGCCTGAGTATTTCTCTGTTATCCATACTGATAATTTCTTCCTTTGACTTTAAACATCCTGTCTTATGATGTTTTCTTCTTCCTGTCAGTTCTTCAATGTTCTTATACATGTCAAAGCTGTTTTCCTGATGATGGCATTCTATTTCCCCCAGAATTTCTCACTCAGCCATTTTTCTTTAGCTTTTTTACATTCTGATTTTATATCTTATATCCTTCCCATGCCATTAAATGTCACATAGGGCTTGCAAAGTAGTTCGCCAATTTTTCCTGCCTTCAGCGAGTCTTTCAACCTCATCAAGGGATTTTATTCCTGTTAATTTGGCCTCGATTTTACATACAAACTAAAAAAAAAAATATTTTATACTGTGCTTGCATCTTCTCTTCTATCTAACCTATGAACTGTTTACCTTGGAACAAAGTCACTTCCATCAGCTACCTGAGCAACTTGGAGCAGGTAAGGTGACTCCTGCCTGGTCACACCTGCTGAAGCTAGCAGGTTCAGGGTGTTTGATGACTGTTTCACAGTGATAGGTTGAAGAGAGAGATAAGGAGACCCTTTCCATGCAGACTTAAACTGGCTGCTAGCAGCGTCCCAAACAAAAATCTCTGAATTTCCACCACTGTTTGCAAACACCAGAAGGGCTGGTCAGAGAGTAGCACAAACAGTTTTAAAAAAAAGAAATAATATAAATTTATTACAAAGAACTCATAAGGCAATATTTCTTATATTCAAATCTTTCATATTCTTCACTGAAACATTGCCTAGTCATCCTAACATACGCAGTCCTCAAACTTCAATGTTTCAGACTTTTATTAAGCAACTGATTCAAATGAAAAAATAGTATATTAAAATCATATGGTACATAACAATTTAATTAGAATTTAACTAGGGTAATCATTTTTTTATTTTAAAATAATTTATTTTACAAATTTAACATGGAAGCCAGAATATAGGAAGATAAAATCAAATAAATACAAAATGAAAATAGATAATGCTAAATTAGTAGTGAATAGATTCACTGGACTCTGAAACTAATTTTCAATTTTTTTATTTTAATGGACAAGCAAGAATTAAAATAATGGTAATAGGCTTCTTTCACGTGCACACACTAAAAGAACTCACTTGATCCAGTATCAGTTATCAGAGATGTTACTTTCTGTGCTCTGCTCATCTTCAGTGTTTGATGCAGCACAAAGACTCCTGCCGCAGGATCCCACCTGGTTGTTTAAAATTAACAGACACAAAGATAACACATTTCAAAAATATCTTACATGATAAAAATGAGTAGAAGGCCGTTGGCTGCTGTTATATTTCACAAGTTATACATATATAGTTTTATTTTACAATTTCGTTCAGTTCTTGACAGTACACATTATAAATAATGTTGAACACATGCTGTTACAAAAAACTAAATTCAATGACATCCTTTTCAATCTTTTCCTCTCTCACAAAAAAAAACAACAAACTTTAGGATGAAGTGAGAACAGAAGTACAAATTTTCCCTTGTCTCAACGTTTGCTAAGTAGTGTTATTATACTCTTTTCAGTCAGTCAGTCATTTGCATGTCCCTTGCGGAACTTTACAGCTCTCCTGTAAGCCTCTCAGTTGTAAGCAAGATGCCCTGCTGCTGATGCATCCATTTACAGATTATCAACGATGTCTTTCAGCCATCTTTGCCTTAGTCTTCCTCTCTTTCTTTATACTCTTTTTTTTTCTACTCTGATGCATTTTCTAACTGCATTTCTTCTTAATATTTTTATATGGCACTTGCATTTGTTGTAGGCCTTATTCTGAAAATAATAATAAAGTTTAAAATAATATAAGCTATCCATTTTTATACTCATTTATAGACAGTCAAATTAGTTTCTTCACTTCAAGGACATCATATAGTTCTAAACCTACTTTCACTGATATTATCTTAGCAACACTTTACTTACATGAACAATCAAGAGCAATTTAACAGAAATATATAACTGTAAAATGAATAATTTAATCTAAAGTAAATCATTCTGCTATATTATATGAGCAACACTTTTCTAGAGTAATTTAACAGATAAACAGTTAAAAAATTAAATGTTTAACCAAAACTAAATCATTATAGTATATACATTTCTCTCCTATATATGCATCAACAGACCTATAGACTGCTGAATCTTGTGTCAAAGAAATGATATTCTGGCGGTTATTGGCTACAGCCAGAAATTGCATGCTACCAGCTTCAGTGTACGTTAAGCTCATTGCACCTTGGGTAGCCAACTGTTGCTGCTTGACCAAAGTGAAATTTGACTCCATACGATACACCACTGAACTGGAATATCAACAAAACACAGCATATGCTCTTTATGAAAAAAGAAATACAGAATAAATCATATACTAAATAGTCCTATACACAGAAATTAAAACAAGCTATGCCTATCATGGTGGATCTGACCTCCTTCAGGTGTGTCTACCTGACAAATATCTCACAACACAGGTCAGTCATTATCATCCAATAAACAAAAAAAATGAATCTGTACATGTCCTGCTGTCTTGCAGAAGGTCCCATGTAACTAAAGGCAAGTTGAAGTAAGGTCCCATGTAACTAAAGGCAAGATGAAGTAAGGTCCCATGTAACTAAAGGCAAGTCGAAGTAAGAGATGACAAACCAAATGGTAGCACAACATAGTCCCTTATGTTCAATTTATGATGGCAAAACAAACATTCAGCATTTTTATGTTGTCATATAAATATAACTAAATACATGTATTAGATTTACAATTGATTTATAATTTGTGATGTCATGGCTGGGTCTAGGAAGAGAAAAAAATAATGGTTGCATCCTTCTTGCACACTGCTAGTAAAAGAATATTCTCACATAAGAACATAATGAAGCCTCAACACTCCAAACTATGCTAGGGAAAACTGATAAAGTTTATAACCAAACAGAAATGAAGGCTTAACTCTTATTGTCCAAAACGACACTCACAGTGATCGATTTTACCATCACAGATGCAAAACAGCACTGTTAGTGACATTTCGTTAAAATCCGTGGTAAATGAATAAATTCTAGTTTTTAATCAAATCCACATTTTTAATTTTTGAAATCAACTTCCTGTCTACCATTTCCATCAATAAAATGTGGTTTGAAAGTGAATTTTCTAATTTATAGCTAATATTTTTGTGCATTCCTCTGTGTAAAATGGCAAGTATTATTCCCTCTGGTTCTAAACAAACTAGATGAATGAATGCACCCAGTGCATTAAATATATTAGAAACCATTGATGACAGAGAAAATGACATGTTTGATTCTAGTGACAATTCTGAGAATAACAGTAAATTAGAGCAAGATTTAGTTGAATTAAGTGTGGTGACAAGTGGGCATTTCCTTCTTCATCAACAGCAAAAAAATTTAGATCTAATATTCCATCCACTGATCAGTCTCAGGTAGAAAATATAGTTGTAAAGAATGTTAACACATCCGGTAATTTCAGATTTACTACCACATGTAAGGGTGGTCAATCAACAATGATCTTGTAGATGAATCATCTACACCCCTTGATTATTTTTTTAAACTCTGATAAGAGGTGTCACTGGCTCAGTAAAGATAACATTCTGTACAGTTTGGAAGGACAGAAAAAAAATTAAGCCTGTTTTTATAGAACAACAAATGAGAATGTTGAGGATATAGCAAACAAGCAGAAAATAAAATCATCCACTTTTCATAACTCCAATATGAACATGAATGGATGTGATAAAGCAGATCAGATGATTGAATATTATGGACTGCACAACTAGGAAAAGCAACAAGTGATTGAAAGAAGTTTACTACTGCATGAGGGAACTTTGTGTAACTAATTCACGTTTTATATCTTCTCTTTTGGACCAGAAGATTCCAGGGAAAAAAAAAATTAAATTCAAGTTAATATTGACTGATCAGTTCACAGAAATGGAGCCAAAATAGTGACTGATAAAGACCATTTGCCAGCTTCTGGTGTTGGCCTGTCCTCCAAATCAAATGCTACTGCAAAGATAAAGGTTCTAAGATTACTATTGTTAAGGCAAAACACTCTGGGAGGTTTAACTCTTTGTATGCTTTGTGACGCATCCTGCATGGTTTTTTGACCCCTCAGAACCGCATTCTCCACGTAGTGCGATGACAGTTTGTAGCTCTCTAATTAGAAGATAATCAAAGTATACTTAAAACCAGCAGTTGTACTTCCTTCCAGAATCCATTTGTCAACACGAGGAGTGTGTTTCAGCTGAATATAGAGTGGATGTATGTTAATTTAATGGGATTTTTTCGAAGTTTATCGTTGCTAGTTTTTTGTTTATCAACAAATATGGCTTCCAGTGGTAATTTATTTCGTCCAGAGCAGTGTATTTCTGCATTACAAGCTCAAAATTTAATTTAAAAATGTCTAAATTGTGGTGAAGAGAATGCAGTAATAGAGATTTTGAATCTTTAGACCCACATGGAGCTGATTCAAAGGATGAGGAAGATTTTTTTTTGGTCCAGCAGTAAAATGTGCTCACGTAGCTAGTGATACTACTTCTCAGTTTTTTGCTAATACTAGCTGTAATATCACAGTAAGTAATGCTAGAGAATGTGTAATTTTAAAAAAATAAATATTGTAGAATGCTTAAATTTTTTAAAAAATAAAATAAAATAAAACACAATGGCCTGTTTTCTGGTAAATATTAGTCTCCATGCACCCACTTGTTTTCATGTAAATATTACCTACTAACTTGGTGTTTTTCCTACATTGTTCCAATTTCTTCATTTTCCATTCTTTCTTCTCAGTTCTTACCTCTTTTTTCTGTTGTATACTAATAACATACTAACAATTTTATTAGAAAAACAAAATAATTTTTTCTTGTTTAAACTAATGTATAATATATCATACTACAAATCAGATTATGCTTTTGTCATTCTTTTAAATGTAACAACTATCCCATTCCACATTGTGAAATTTACCCCCCTTGGTATTTTGAGGTAAAAACCTCCAGTATTCAAATAGATAAGGTATTCAGCACCGCACAGCAAATAAAAAGAACTGTCTGTCAAAGTTTGTGAATGTTGTGAAGGCAAAACTCGACTTCATCTCCAGTGTTTCAAAGCATGGCATACTCAAGTTCACTTATAAATATAGATGAAGTATGTAAATAAAGTATGTAAATAGAATGCATATAAATTAGTTATACATTTTGTTTGTCCTATGTAACAGCTCAATATGTCCAAAAAGATTATGCACTTCATTGTAGATATTTATTAAAAAATGTTTGTGTCCATGGTCATATTGTGAAAATGGTGTAAAATCAGTAAATGCAAAATATTTTCCAGAAAATTTGTGCTATATTTCTTGAAAATTGGATTACAAAGGAATTCTAAGCAATTAAAGTAAATTTCTACTAGTGATTTTCTTACATGACTTGAGTAAGCAGAAAATATTTTGTTTCAATTTTGGTAGTTCCTTTTTTTATGCTTGCGTTTTTTATTTATAATATTTTTGTTTGGCATGTCACTAACATAAAATTGTTGTAGTTTGTTTCTGTATTTAATCATCTTTAATTTGATATATGATTTGCTTAGGTTTCATTATTGGATACATGAAATATTTCACATAAAGCTCACTCACCCCATGTTGAAAAATTCAAAAACAAAAAATTCCAGCTCAGAGTGGAAAATTCTGGACAGTAAGAGTTAAACCTCAAATCAGAACGTTTCTAATGGTGGCAAAGTCACAGAGTATAGTAGATTATTGTGAGTACATTAGGTCAATGCTGACTGTCAACTGTTTAAGGCTACAGAACTGCAACTATCTCAGCAGCTCTAGTTAACAATTCAAAAAAATTATCTTAGAACAGTTTGCCTTAAATCCTTCATATTAACCACAGAGGTTTTAGAAATCTCATTAATGTATTTACCTAATTTCATAGGAGCCTGTGTTTCTGTCATAAAAATTAGCCACTGCCACATAAGTCTGGCTGTTTATGACAAAACTGATGACTGAAGTGGCATACAGTGTTGGCACCAACTGTATTGGGCTGCTGATAAAACGAGCTTGGTCTGCACTCCATTGAAATAGATTACTGTTTATATCAGATCGAGAGGTATCATCCAAAGAATTGGTGATAAATAAGAAGTGCTGAGAATTAAACACAAAGTGTTCCACATCACTGGCTCCACTTGTAGCAAGCTCTTGAATCTATGAAATTGAAGAAAGTTCATGGATGGACTATGACTTAATGGAAATAATTTACAAACACGATTGGCTAAGACATAACTGCAAAACATTCTGAATGATGATCCTGACCAGAGATACAAACAAGTACATCACTTAATATCACTAGTTTGTTGACCTATGAGTAAATGGTTTTCTAGCACTATATCATTGATATAATACCACAATTAACTAACTTCGGTACATTTAAACAGGCCAAATTTTTTTAATAATGTAAAAATGATAACCATGTCTTTTGACTAAACATCTGTCAATGAGGCAAGAATATTTTTTGTCATCATTTTTTAAATAACTAACAACCAAAATCATTTATTTACATGCTCAATAGTTCTGCCACATCTTAAACTGGTGATAATATATTGATTTCTCAAAAACACATACCACATCAACCATATTTAAATAAATGATACAGAATTTTCTTCTTTTTTTTCGTTCACCCTGAAAAGGGCAGTGGTTCAACTATGTCATGGTTTATAGCTAGGCTGCTATGCCTGCACTTTTCTACCTAACACACCTGTCTTTGGCATGAGAAGTATACTTAATTAATACATAAAAGATTTAGCCTTTCTGCTAAACATAAACTAATTGAGATGTACAAATGCTAGCTAACTGTAAAGATTCACTTTATCTTACCATATCCATTGATCCATCTTGAGATATTTTATACAAAACTGTGAAGACTTGACGTTTCCCTTCTCTCCCACCATTAGCAACAACCACGTATGTATTACCGCTGATTGTAAAAGAGGTAGCTGATGTTGCACCATCACTTGCTATTGTCTGTGGAAATAATTATATCCTATCATGAGTTTTCAAAATTCTCCTGTATCTTTAATAATGTATCTGCAAACAAGTTTTTTTCTTTCATAAATTTGAAAAGTGCTTAGACAGCTTATATTTTCTGAATATGAAAGATCAGGTTAATAGGTTGAGCTATGGCTGACAGTGTACTGAACAGACTAGCCAGCAGTAAGAAAATCTGAACTGACTCTGTGACACTGCATCTCATGTGAGTTGAAGAGCCAGCAAGTAAAATGTGAATGTGATTTTAAAAGCACAAGAAAAACTGTAAACCAGCAAAAAAAACCAGTGTTACTAATTGTATTACACTGAGGAATGTATCATATAGGACAGGGGTGTTAACCCATGGGCCATATAAGCTCACGGAATCATTACATGTTGCTTGTGTCCATGTGTGTGGTGCACACTGTTGACCACTGTATATTAATTTTCTATGTATAAATGTTGTGACAACCAGGTACACACATACAAACACATGGATGGACAGAACAAATGATGAAATGAAGGAGTCAACTCCTTAGAACTGACAGTGACATAACTGGAGCCTCTTTGAGAAGCAACAATACCCAGTCCATTTTCTTGATCACATTCCCTCCAGTCACGAACTCATCTACACTCAACTATCTTAGTCAGCTCTGCCTTGTGAACATACTGCCATTCCCACTAATCAGCTGATCAGATGAACTTAGACCTGCATTGTTTTCAACCTGAGTCACTCGTCAAGGTTCATTGACTCTGGACATTATCTTACTGCTACATCCACAATTGCAAAGCATCCAAAATATATTTTTAAAAATATTATAACCATTTTAATGTCACAACAATTTTTTAATTAAAAGTAAATTAAATAAAATGAAGTTTTGAATTGCATGGGAAAGTTAGCCACACACCTCCTGCACAAATTAGAGGCAGGCAATTCCTGCGCCACCGAATGGTTGAGCAAGAATACACAGCTGCTCAATGAACATTGCAGGTGGCACTGCTTCATTTTTTAATACTTTCTAGTTTACTAGTAAAGTATTTCCAAGTCTCTGAATGCTCCTAGAAACTGTCAAGGGATCTATACTTATGTGATTATTAATGCTTAATATTAATAATTATATAATTTCTATTATTAAGTAAATGCAGTCTCTTTCTCAGGACTGGCCTGGGAATTTTGCCTACCCATGCAGTAGCATATATTGCCACCCCACCTAGTTCTCAAAATAGCATTTAATATTTTAAAACCAATTATGCTATAATCCTAAGTGAGCTTTTACACATCTGATCATTAATTTTAAATAACATTAACAGCAATTTAGTATTAAAGAAAACTGCAGTTTTAAAGTGTTTTTATCAACAAATTTTCCCTTAGATGTTGCTTCTGAACTGAGCTTAAAAGTGCTGAACAAGGCTTGTCTGTTGTGTGACCTGCAATGAGCACCAAGGTTTCAAACTGGCCTGTGACTTCCAAAAGGTTGAACACCCCTGATATAGGAAATCAGAGCGCTGGCAGGCTTTTTCCAGAGTGTAGGATGAAGATACCTAATTTAAACTCATACTAAACTGATAGCTATATTTCTAGGCATGCTGTCTTTGGTATGTCATGTGTTCTGTCTTTGGTTCATTAATGTGTGAAATATCTTTGATAAATATGTTAAAATTATCTACAATTTGGAAATAATCATCCTGATGATATTAGCAACAGGTTAAAGTGGCTTCATGAAATGATTACAATGGCCCTAGGCATCTTTTATAAACATTAAGAAAATGATACATAACATCACAGTGCAGAAATATAATATAAAGTCAGAAAAAAGCAAGATCTAGTGGGAATTTAAGCCTTGGATTCACTGACTTACTTAGGAACAATTATAACAGCTGATGGGAAATGTCACAACAAAATAAAAAGTAGAAGTGCTCAGGCCAAGTCAACATTACAGAAAAGGAGAAACATCTTGTGCAACAGATCCATATCAATGGAACAAGATTCCATGTACTTAAATGTTACATTGAGCCAATTTTGTTTTATGG
The DNA here is from genome assembly GCA_009760885.1 of Achatina immaculata. Taxonomy (NCBI): domain Eukaryota; kingdom Metazoa; phylum Mollusca; class Gastropoda; order Stylommatophora; family Achatinidae; genus Lissachatina; species Lissachatina immaculata. Next base: position 24,782,362 of record CM019691.1, on the reverse strand, counting down.
ATGTGAAGCATGGTCCATGAATAAGAGAGTACAGCAAGAAATGGAGGCCATGGAAACAATTCTTAACAAAAAAAAATGTACTTACTGAAGTGTATGAAAGCTGCCCTTGCCATTTATAAATAACAGATTGTCCAACTCCTACTGGTGATCCTGCTGGTAGCATGGTGGATAGCTGAGTGTCAGAGGTCAAGGAAGTAATCATGACTAGATAAGTTGTGTTTGCAACTGAGACCTGACACCAGTCAGATACAGCAGCACCAACAGCCTGTGATATGGGAGCTAACACAACTCTTGAACTGTTTACTGAGAAAGTAGCATTTCCAGGCACTGTCATGACATCCACAGTAACCTGACCTTGTGTACCCTGGCTTCTCACTACATCAAATTCCAAAGAAGCAAACATTTCCTCTGCTGTATAGTTTGACTGCCTGTGAGAGAAAGAGAGAGCAAACAAAATAAAAACACACAGCCACAACAAGAAACCCTGATGAAATCTCTGTTCATCATTATAAAGTGACCTGATGTTTTATTCCTTCTTGCACAGTACACACTAATCCAGGATACCACATCTCAAGTGTATAGTCTTTTACCACATCTCAAGTGTATAGTCTTCATTTCTGGAAGCAATTTTTCTAAATGTAAATGTCATGCACCAATTTTCACATACTGAGTTGACTGGAGGGCACCAAAATAGCAAGCCTCCGATTCAGAACTTTTATATGTGATAAAAATTCACTATTACCTCTGCTATCAAACCCCACACCTTCCCTGCCCCCCTCTGCACCCCCAACACATACACAAACTGTACTGCTATCATGACATGCTGCTGCTGCTACTTATAAAAAAAATGTTCCATTTATCTTACGGCTATAATGTCATACCTGGTATTTGCTGTAAAAATCTGCAGAAGACCGTCAGGGGCATCACTAACAGCAACAATGATAGTTTTAGATGTTACATCTCCTAAAACAGCTCCACCTGTTGGAGACTGCAGGGTTAAAACAAATGTCTCCTCTGGCTCTGGAATATCATCATTCACTACTGTGATGCTCAGAACAGCTGTTGTCTATTCAGAAGAAAAAGGAACAAAATCTAAAAACTTTTTACTAAAGTTTTCCCTCTTTGATAATATGAGTGGCTGAATTTTTCATCTTTTTTTCACTCCTTTTCTTAAAGTCTCAATTATAACAGAGAGAAAGATCAAAGGAAATCTGTTATTCACCATCCTGTACCATCTCCCCATGGAAGGCTGATTGCAATGGTCCTCCAATTTTCTCAGTATTATGTGTCACTAAAATCATTAAAATGTACAGGGTTATTCATAACTCCATGAAACATTTTTAAAATTTGCAACCAATAAAATCCAAAATGGATGATGATTATTCTTATGTCAAGAGAGAGAAACTCTTCAAGCTTTTATAAAGCACACATGCATAGCTCCCATGGTTTGCCACTAGAAGATAGCAGTATGGCGTTCGGTAAACATCAATCAGTCAAGTGCTGTGCCATGTGGTGTAGGCGATCATTTCTCTCCACAATTCCCTGTCTTTAGAATTGATTATCAGATCCGCTGGTGACTTTCTTCCTAGCCACACTGACAGCCCTTCCAGTAACTTCTCTCTCTGTCTTCCTCTGTCTCTTCTTCCCTCAATTTTTCCATTTGCCACAGTGTGTTCCAATTTTCCTCTTCTCAGAAAATGTCCTACAAATCTCGCTTGTCTGCCTCTGATCTTTGCTGTAAATTGCCTTTTAATTCCAGCCTCTCTTAAGACTTCTTCATTGGTTTTTTTAGCTGTCCATGCTACCTTCAACATCCTTCTTATGAACCACATTTCCATGGCCTCCACTTCTTGCTGTACTCTCTTATTCATGGACCATGCTTCATATCCATAAAACAAAACTGGCTCAGTGTAATATTTAAGTACGTGGAATCTTGTTTCCATTGGCATGGATCTGTTGCACAAGATGTTTCTCTTTTTCTGGAATGATGACTTGGCCTGAGCATGACATATAAGACATTGGTAAACATGAGCAGTCATTCTATGTTTTGGAATACACAAGAACCCCATCCGTTGTAACTGTGCAGTGACGATTTCAAGCAGAATTCCAGAAGGCAGCACCTGTTTTAAAGTAGTCTGTGAAATTCCAGGATAAAGTGATAAAGGGCAGAATGTAAGACAGGTCTGCACATCCAGTTCTTCACCCTTTAAAGATCATTCATTCATTCATTCATTCATTCATTCATTCAATCATTCATTCAGTCACTTATTTTCACAATGTACTCAGATAAGGTGAATCCAGTCCATTTTTTTCATGCTGTCTACTTCCCTATATCAAGGTCAAACTCTTTCTCTTTTTTTCTACATTTTCTCCCCCAATGTGATTTTCATTATTTTATTATGCTCCTTGATCTGATCAAAGTATTTCAACCACTTTGTTCTTATGTTTTTTCATTATTTTTATTTTCAGTTTCTGTTGGCCAAAGTAACAGAAAATTATAGGTTTGTAGTAAATTAAGGTGATATCTTAGATTTTTTTCTCACTAATTATGGCATGATTGACACTGAGGCCACCCATCTGGCCCAAAAAACACCAACTGCATCTCCCCTTGCTACTTCACGGTACAAAAGAAATGATAAAGTGAAGTAAAAGTAAGATAAATTAGATCTGACATTATTATTAACTAAATTTTGAACATTACCTGTCCGTCTGAAAATGTAACATTTCCAGACTGTGGTGACAAATCGTTAGTTTGCTGACCCTGTGCTGATGTAATGATAAAAGGAACTGAAATCATTCCAAATGCACCTGGTCCACGTCTTAACAGAATGTCCACCTTAAAAATATAAAGACATGCTTCTTAAGCAAAAAATGAGACTATTCTTTTAATATTCTGCAATGAAAAAAAAGTATATATGACTTGTCTCCTCTTACTTGAATTCATTTTCATTTTGTCTAACAAAAGCAAATGAAGAAAAGAGTCTAATTAAATCCATAAGAAAACAACAGTTATAATTCACTGGACAAATTAGAGGGGAAGGTTTGAAAACATCTTAGCAACAGGAAAGATAAACGGGAAGAATGCAGAGGAAGGCCAAGAGAAAAAAAAATCATGGGCAGTCTAATGTGATGGCACAATGGAGAGTCACCAACTGAGCTGATGGAAAATATCAAGGATTGAGATCTGTGGAAAATCATGACTGTCAAAGTCTGCTGGCATGGCACCATGGAGAAGAGAAATTATGACAGTGCTCAGAGACAAGAGATGCTCATGGAAGGAAGCAGAGAGTAATTCCAAGAACAGGGATGACTGGAGAGTCTTTATCTGTGGCCTATGCTCTCAAGGGAGTGAAAGCCGATGATGATGATGATGATGATGGCACCTAATGATAATGACTACATCACCATGATGTTAATCCAGAAAGACACATGTGGAAACCTGGAAGAGGCAGAATCGCTATTCTGAGGTGCACTGGCTTTTGCATGCTTTGGCTTGAGCTTTATGAATTTTTCAAATGTTTTGTGTATGTGCTCTCTACAAACAATTTTTCATGTTGGATGTTTTTATATGACTATGGATTTATGTACGGTCGTATTACATATGCTGAGAGCCATCTGTGCACACCAAAGTAATTTTGGATAGTTTATTGATTAGGTTAACAACAAACTGGCAGTCCAGCATGACTGCAAGACTGTGTGGTATAGAAAGAGCAAAATATGCACATCATGGTCATGACCAACACCAGTTCAGGCCAAGCTGTATTGGTGTTGACTACCTTAGATGCAATGCTGTATTCTGCAGACATCCAACCTGATAACTGAGAATTAACAAGAAGAAGAACAGGAAGAAAGTAGTTTTATCATGAGGTTTTTATTATTAAATTTAATTGTACGGTTTTACAACTGAAAATATTAGCAGTAATCCTAATTTTATTTTTGTTTCTTTAAAATATTAAAACTTTTGAATGAATAAAATTATGATTGCTATAAAAAAAAGATATTTTAGTGCTTGCAAACAGAAAAGTGTATATCCACCTACAAATGAGCTGAGCATCACTATAAACTGACACTTTATATAATGGCAAAGCTACTTAAATACTCCAAGTATTAACGCCATTTTATAATGCTCTTATCAAATGTTTAGGTAGTCAAAAGTTATTTTAAAAAATACTATACCTGAGAACCTGAAATATCATTTGCTGTTGCTTCTCTAAGACGTATTGGGTCTACATTATCAAATGTGATTACGCCTCCAGACTGATCGTTTGGCAAAATGGTTACAGTAGCTGAAAGAAAATTATGGCAAATATTTTAATATCTTTTTCTTTTTTCACAAAGAAGTTTCTGGAAGTGTTGTGTCACTGTATGCAGCTAGGCTGTGTTATCTGTGGCTTTCCACATGATACATCTGTCTTCAGCCTAGCATATTTTTCTGGATCAGGTTTGCCTTCCTATTTTGACTGCTATTCAGTTGACCAGACTACAGAAGTGGTTTGCCAACCCTGATGCAAGCTGTCAGCCATGGGTCACTGATCATTGCCTCATTCTGCCTGAGTACAGTGTCTTCACCTCATAATAATATGTAAAGACATTTTCAGTTTCTTTCTTCTTTTTATCCCATATTTCCTTTCACAAACGACATTTTTCCTTCATGTTAATATCTCCCTTAGCTGCATTCGGACACATGTTCTGTGAAACTAAACTTTTTTTCTTGTTTGTAATGTTGTAAAAAAATTGGGATATAAAATATATGTTTTGTGAAATATAACTTTTCTCCCAATAGCTCAATTTTTTTTTTAAATGTATGCTAGGCAGACATTCTGTGAAGCTCAGACTTGTTTCCTGTTTGTAATATTGCAAAACAAAACAAATTGCTTTCCTAGGCATTGCTGGCACCTTCAAGATTTTCTTTTCATGCATCTGTCTCATAAAAACTCAAGGAAAAATGTGGCATGTGTATTTAGGACATTTTTTTTTAAAAGAAAATCCATTTTCCCGTAATACACTAAATAACTGTGCACATAGTATGCTCTGAAGTGTCTTATCTTGCAAACATTATACCACATCAAAGAGGACTCAAAGATTCATTAAAAAATCTCAGTCACCTGGTAGGATTTGATTCCATAGCTCTGCAGCCATCAAACTAATCACTAAACTATCGAGAACCCTTGGGTGTTTATAAAACACAAGGTGCATGTGTTCTGATGAAGGAAGAAATGTGTGCTTCAAGAATTGTGTATTTTAACTGTTGACACCTCAAGTCTTACCTATAACTGCTTGTCCTAGCACAGCTCCATTATTTGGGCTTGCAAGGATCACCTGGAAAGTCTCTGCAGGTTCTGGGATATTATCATCTAAAATAATGATCTCAATGCTTTTAAGTGATTCTCCATTTTGAAAGACTAAGTTCTGAAATATGATTATAAAACCATTTAAATTATACAGAATTTCACTAATGAAGACAAAAAACTACAGTATCAAAAATAAATGTGGTCTGTTATTAATTTTCAATCCTTTTTTTAATTATTATTTTCCCAGTCTTAAATTTTTAATAAAGCACCAATTCTAAAGTAAAAAATCTGATACGTGTTTAAAATCCTTTGAATTATATCACACAGTAAAGTTATTTTGTACCACATCAACTGTAACATCATACAATACACTTCATTGTTGTTGCTGCAATATCTTCCCATATTTGTTAACATGAAACTCTTGGCAACTGATGCCATGGCAGTTTTGCAGTTCATACGCAATATATGGTGAGGTGTGAGCAACTGTAGATTTCTACCACTATGGCAAATACCAAAACAGCATGTTGTCTGCCAGCAAATAGCTTTAATGAACCACCACTGATAGATATCTTCAAACATGAACACAAATTAGTCAAAGCAGAAACAACACTTCCGATATAGTTTTTTTTACAGTGGTTATATGCCCAGTGACTTGCTAAAATCCACATTTATAGCACTACCAAAGAAACCAGGTGCAAAGGAATGTGATGACCACCGGACTATCAACCTCTCATGTCACATAATGAAGCTACTTCTGAGAATCATTATGAGAAGAAAGAGGAAAAAAGATAAAAATGGAAATAGCAGATGAACAGTTTGGATATGTTGAAGGAAAGGGAACACACAATGCCATTTATGCTTTATGAACACTAACAGAAAGGGCTTTAGAAGTACAGAAAGATCTCTACTTATGCTTCATTGATTACACCAAGGCATTCGACAAGGTGAAACACAATGAAATTATTAAAATGCTTGAAGACATCAATATAGATAGCAAAGACTTGAGGATTGTAAAACATCTATACTGGCAGCAAGAAGCAGCAATATGAGTTGAAAATAGAACTGGAAAATATCAGCTGATAAAACAAGGGATGTGACAAGGATGTGTACTATCTCCAGACCTTTTTTCTCTGTACAGTGAGAATATTCTAAGAACGATCATCACAGAACCAGGCATAAAAAATTGGAGGATACAATATTAACAACCTTTGGTATGCTGACGACACAGTACTTATAGCTGAGAACCAACAAGACCTGCAAAATCTTTTGGATAAAATGGCCAAAGAAAGTGAGCTGAAAGGCCTTACTTTGAACATCAAAAAGACAGAGACTATGGTTATATCTAAGAAACAGAATCCACCAACATGCAGTATAAAATTAAATGGAACTATTCTAAAGCAGGTGCAGAAATTCAAATACCTTGGAGCAGTAATAAAATTCAGGTGGGAAATGCAGAACAGAAATTAGGAACAGAATAGGCCAAGCAAAGACTGCATTTCAGAGAATGAGAAAAATATTAACCAACACATCCTTATCAATGAATGTTAGAAAACGTGTCCTAAAATGCTATATTGAACCTATCTTGTTATATGGAAGTGAATCATGGACAATAGGCAAGTCTGCACAAAAATCATTGGAAGCAGCAGAAATGTGGTTTATTAGAAGAATGTTGCAAATCCCCTGGACAGCAAAAATAACTAATGAAGAATGTGTGAGAAGAGCTGGAGAGACAAAAAACCTTGTCAAAAAGATAAGAGAGAGACAATGTACTTTCACCGGACATGCAATGAGAAGAGGGGGCATTGAAAATATTTTAACAACAGGAAAAACAGAAGAAAGAAGATCAAGATGAAGACCAAGAGAAATGATACTGGACAGTCTGATGGAATGGTGTGAGAGGAGATCACCAACTGAGATGATGCCCTGCATGAACGATCATGTACTCTGGAAAAGCATAATAGCCAATGCCAGTTGGCATGGCACCTGATGATGATGATGATGAATATAATTCCTATTTTTTACACACTTATTATGGTATTACAAACTAATCACAGCATTACTTACACCAGTGGTCATATTGTAATCTTGTCCTTGCACAACTGACTGGCTAACTGCTTGACTGTACACAAACACACTCACTTGTCCAAATGTCCCATTTCCTCTGACAACAGTCAGAGATATTGTCTGGCCCTGCTCTGTTGTTGACACACTGAAAGAACCAGAATATATTTTAAATAAATGATGTACAAATAGATGCTATGAACTTTCATATTCTATACATACATGAGGCATTAAGCTATGCATTTGAAAATATGAGTGGTAGAGTAATTTGACATGTGTAAAATCATAAGTTCAGCTAAGATATATCTTAGTGAAAGGAATATGCTTTACTGCAGTAAGAAGAGAGTACTGCACTGTTACTGCAGCAAAGAACAGAGCAGTGATTGCATATGTATGTGATATGTGTATGTGTGTATATGTATAAACCAGACATGCTTGTTACGATTCAGTCTCCTCTTTTCTTGATGTGTGACACCTGGATAATGAATATGAGAAATGAGAACAAGGGCACTGCTTCAAATTTCTCAGAATGATTATAAAATTCATGCTTTATTGATGTTACTTCATTTCTGTCACCTACTAAAAAAAGCAAGAGAATTTAATTGAACTAAATTACCTCATTTGGACAGACTGAATGTTAATAGTTATTACAAATAAAAACAATATTACAAAAATTATAGTATGAAAGGGGAGAAAAACAAAGAGGAAACATTAAATGGAAGAGAAAATAAATTCAAACATCTTGGAATATACATTAAAGATAGAAAAGAGAAATATGTCAACACAAAATTATTCTCAGCATCTGTATGTCATTAGAGCATATTTCCTGTCTTGCTTGGGTATTTGGTGTGGTGACAGTGTCTTGCTCATATTACAATAACCCCTTCAAGACTACCAGTCAGTTCCTTAAAGAAATGATTAGATCTAAATTTCTGAGTATTTAGCACAGTTGGAGTGATGTCACATGGATAGAAAAGAATGTTGGTATCAGCTATCTCCTGTCTTTCCTTCTGTGGACATTTCTGACAAAGTATATGGCCCTAGGTACTGACTCTTATGAGCTACCCAAAAGACAGCAGATTCAACAGCCACAGACAATATTGTTTACTTGTACATGATAGCAGGGAAACCTAACCTGACTCTAATATCATAGTAAACAGTTTAAAGACAACATGAAAATAAAAAGATGACAAAGATCAACATTTCGAAATTTAATGCCCCTCAATTTGCACAGCTCTGGAAAGTGGAGGGAAAATGTAAAATGGGACTGTTGCAAATGGATGATCCTTTAGAAGGATCATCTATTTCTGGTAGAAGTAGAAGGCAACAAGCATAGAAAGTTCTGAGACAAACAGGGTCAACAGCAAAAATGAACAGATTATGAAATTAGTATAGTTAGGATATACATTAATAATGCTGGAGAAAAGCCTTCCTTTTCTTGCCTTGAAATAAAATGTATGTTACTAAAATGTATGTTCAAAGAGAAAAGAAAAGATTTAAAGAAATTTTTGTTAAAATGTAGGAAAAACTGGAGTATACTGAATGATTCATCAAGAAAAGTGTGAACTGAAGAAGTCTCTTGGGATTATGCTCTATAAGGAGATGAGACAAAGCCAAAAACTGCATCATAATTAATCATTTTGACTTAAGGATTCATTCTCTTGATAAATGAATCCAATTAGTCAGGAGTAAATAAATGAAATCACTCAAAACCATGAAATAAATGTTTTGCTGAGTGGCAATGGATTATGCATGAACTTATTTATTAACTTCAGCTATATGACATACTTCACAGAATCAGGTGCAAACTGTATGATGCCTTGAGCTCCATCATTTGCGGTTATAATGACTTCTGCCTCTGTTTCATTAGATGCAAGTCTTGGCCATAGGTTGGTATAAGTAGTCCCAACCAAGATGACTCCAGTAAGACGAACCATAAAAACCTAAAACCATCAACTGCAAAACATAAGTTCTGGAAACAGCTAAGAAAATGGTTTGTAGAGAATCAGTTTAATGAATTCATTTAATTTCTTCTAATAAACTGATTTTGTTTCTTCTAATAAGCTGATTTTGTTTCTTCTAATAAGCTGATTGTGTTTCTCCTAAGTATTTTAACAAATTATTTAGAGAATAAAAACCAACCATCGTTGGAGAGAAAGTACTTATGAGGTTATATCCTTTTTTCAATGCTTTTTTTTAATGGTTGAAAATCATCAGAGAATTAATTGATGAAACATATTTTCTAAACTGAATGACAATAATCTGTGTGAAATGAAAATTATTTTCCAAACAGACTCATCAATGTCTGGAATGAAAATCATTTTATAAACTGACCTCATCAATTTCTGGAATATCATCATTTACTATTGTAATTGAGATCGTGCCTGAAGTAGTCCCATTTGCAATATCAATGAATCCTGAATTAACAGCTATAAAATCTTGACCTGGTGTAGCTGCACTGCGCTGGGAATCAAAGGACATCAGAGAACTCTGGTTTGTTTCATATGTCACACGAGCAACACCTGTCAAAATACATTCTGACATTCTGAAATGTAGTCTCATCTCTCTACTTTTTTTAATGTCAAAATACTGAAGTGGTCACACTTAATATCATATAAATATTATACATATAAATGAGCATCCATAATTATAGCAACACTTTAATTTTAATTATTTTTTTACTTCTAAGAAACCATTGGGACCATTCTCATTCTTAATACATAAAGTTAGATAGAGGTGTATGGCGTAGTTTTACAAAGTGGCAGAGGGAGTGAGTAAAGTGAGAAAAAATGAATAGAAAGTATGAGAATGAATAAATGAAAAACATACAACATCCGATATTTCGGCGTGAGCCTTTTTTGAGGATTACATGCACAACGAGACAAACAAATAACTAAATGGTGAACTTATCTTGATATAGCCTCCTCCAGAAGTAGGAAACAAATGCATATCATAGAAGATACATAGGGACCACACGGGCCACACAAAGGATATGTTGATAGAGCCAATCGTAAAGAAGAGGTGGAGAGAGAGGAGGAAAACAAGTAGTAGAAAGAGGTGGGGGGAAAGGCAATGGAAACATGATAGTCGCTAGAGGAGAAGGTGTCAGGGAGGGGGGAGGAAAAAGGGGAAGCGGAGAGATAATGAATGAAGAACATAAACACCTGCAGGGAGAAAACGTGAAACTGGTGAATCGGACAAGACCCTATAGACACCAATATGTTGGCAGAGAAGAAAAGAGGGTGGTGGTAGGGAGGGGTAGCATAGAGAAAGAAAGTAGAGTTAAAAAAAAAAAAAGGCCAGTGGAAAACTAAAGAAGTTACAGAAAGCTGAAGACACTGTTAATTCTAGCTGGGTGGAGACAGCCAGTCTGGAAAATAAGGCGCTGTTCTAGGACCCTCCGAGATCGTACATCAGCAGAACAAGAGCAGATTGCACTAACAGAAATGTCCTGTTTTCTCCTGTGGTTGCTAAGGCAAAAATGTTTAGCCACAGGTGTCCAGAACCTCTTAGAAATATCATTAAGATGATGGTGAAATTGATCTCCTAAGCGTAAGCCAGTCTCCCCTATGTACTTCAAACCGCAACATTTGCACATAATAGCATAAATAACATTGTGTGAAGTACAGGTGAAACCTCCTGAACTGATAACGTGGACTTAGGGAAGGAGATCTGGCTAGCCTCGACAACAAACGGACAAGTGTTGCATCTACGGCGTCCACAATATCTGGTAAAAGTGTCATCTGTCTTGAGGTGACTACGAATTAAAAGGTCCCTGAGGTTCTTGTCCCATCTGTATGCCACCAATGGGGGTTCCCCAAAAAGTTCACCTGTATCAGGCTCGGTCTGGAGGAGATGGAGATGGCGAAACAGTATGTTTTTAACTGCCAAGCTATGAGGCTGGTGCGTGAGTACCAGTTTGACTCTGTCCGAGCAACAGTGCGGTTTAGGAGTGAGGGCTTATTGCTGCGATATATGGCTGATGCAGTTCCAAGATGACGAGAGAACATGTTCTGGATAGCCATGTTGACAGAAGAAATGTAGCATTTTATGGCCTTGATCCTGGAAATCCAAATCCTCATTGCACAAACGTCGCAACTTAGAAGCTGGGAAAAAGGAATAGAGTTCTTACACGATCTGGGATAGGAGGAAGAGTACAAGAGATAGCTGTGAGAGTCTGTAGGTTTATAGTGGATAGAAGTAGTAAGCCCGGAAGGGCCGATAGTAACGGCAATGTCAAGAAAGTTAGCGGAAGTAGCAGAGACATGGGAGGTGAAAGAAATGACAGGATTGTACTCCTTAACAAAACTGATAAAGTTGTCAAGATCTTCCTCTGGCACTGATGTGACCCCAATGCCGTCATCTACTTACCGTCTATAGAAGGTGGGAAATGGGCCTCTAAAGGCTCTCAGAACCTTGTGTTCGAAGTGGCCCATAAACAGACACGCGTAACTGGGGCCCATTTTGGTACCCATGGCCACACCACTAATCTGGTTGAAGTAAAGGCCATTGAATTCAAAAGAATTAAGTTGGAGGACAAGTTGTGTAAGGCGCAGAATTGTAGACGTAGAAATAGAGGGACTGTGTCTTTTGTTCAGAAAGCACTTGATGGCCTGAAGTTCCTGATCATGTGGGACGGATGTGTATAAGGATACTATATCAAGGGTGAAGATACGGTAGGTGTGACCAGACAGGAGTGTGAGGGTCTCAAAAGCAATGAGAGCATAATTCGTGTCCTTAAGATAACTGGGCAAACTAGTGACCAGATGTTGAAAGATGCTGTCAAGAAAGTCAGAGATTTGTTCTGTAGGGCAGGAACAAGCGGACACTATGGGCCTTCCTGGGTTGCCTGGTTTGTGAATCTTAGGGAGTAGATAAAAGGATGGCTTACCTAAGCAGCTGTCATGGATGTGAAGATGAGTAGCCAAGGGAGAAAGACCAGTCTTGTGGATGAGTTTGTTGATTGTGTCATGAACATGGTGGTTGTTGGCCAGAGTCGGATCTCAAGGGCGAGAGGCATAAAATTCAGTATTGCTCAGCTGGCCCATGGCCTCTTGGATGTACAATTCTTTCTTCCAACAAACAATGGCCCCACCCTTGTCTGCACTCTTGATCATGATATCTCGCCTGCGCTGGGGTTGTGAAAGTGCGTGCTGCTCCCCGGGGGTCAGTGCTGTACATGGGGAAGGCGAAGCTTGCAGATTTCATGGAGAGTGTGATCAATGTAGAGGTCCAAGGAATGAGACACTCCTGCTGTTTATAGGGTCTTGTCCTATTCAACAGTTCACATTTTCTCCCTGCAAGTGTTTATGTTCTTCATTCATTATCTCTCTGCTTCCCCTTTTCTCTCTCCCCCCTCCCTGACACCTTCTCCTCTAGCAGCTATCATGTTTCCATTGCCTTTCCCCTCACCTCTTTCTACCACTTGTTTTCTTCCTCTCTCTCCACCTCTTCTTTATGAGTGGCTCTATCAACATATCCTTTGTATAGGCCATATCAAAATAAGTTCTCCATTTAGTTATTTGTTTGTCTTGTTGTGCATGTAATCCTCGAAAAAGGCTCACGGCGAAATATCGGATGTTGTATGTTTTTCATTTATTCATTCTCATACTTTCTATTCATTTTTTTCTCACTTTACTCACTCCCTCTGCCACTTTGTAAAACTACACCATACACCTCTATCTACCTTTATTATTTAAACCAGTTTTACTGCAGTCGCCATACCTTTTATCTGTCTCATTTCCCCTGGGAACAACTGTGTTAAGAGCACACTTATCTTAGCATAGTGTTTGTGAGACAGGAACATAGATCTGTTTGCTTAAAAACTCTGACCTACTTCTGTAGCCCAGAAACTTGTAGCAATCAACACCAATTGTAATTGTTATTGTTGTAAAATGTAATGTCAGGTTGGTGGACGGATAAGGACATGGAGATCTCTGGCGGGGATAAGGGAAGTCTGGTGTGAAACTGATGAATCCAGGATGTGACAAGCCTATGGGTCTTTACAACAATGGCTATCAGAATGATGCAAACAAAACAGAGCCAGTAGACTATAGGTGGCGGGGAATGGATATCGTTGAAGCACTCATCAGTCTCCTCATCTCAAAGTCAGAGTGTCTTTGTGGAACTGTCTCAAAACCATCTGACATGGAGAAGGGACTTACGTACAGCCACCAGAGGCTGGAAAACAAAGTTTTGGCCAGGCCGGCCTACACCACTGTCTTCATGGCAGTCCGAGCAAGACCACAGTCTGCCCTAGCAAGGAAAGGTGCTGAAGTCGGAGTTATCCAGCCAAAAGGCACATTGCAAAAATCAGGGTAACACGCATTATCGCTAATGCGAACGAAGAAGAAGAAGAAGATCTGTCTCATTCTTAATACAGACAATTGTAATGGAAGGACTAAACTGGGCAGGTGTTTGAGACATGAAATTTAATTTACTAGAGAATAAAAGCATATTCTGGTCTTATGCACTCATAGAAAAATACTACAGCAAAATGGGAGTCATATTAACAATTACAGTTAATTTGAGATTTCACAGAAGAAGGAACTACAGACTTATGTTTGTGTAAAAATTAACCCAGTACTTAAAGAAAAAAACACTTGATCTCTGGAGTCTAAGTTTCATTAGATAAGACGCATAACTCACCCATGGCTCCAAACTTTCGAACCACAACTAAACTTGCTGCTCCAACACTTTCCTGTACCCTGACATGCAAAGATTCCTGTGCAAACTGAAAAACCCCATGAGGATCATTGCTGCCAGCAATGGTTATGAGTAATGTGCCTTGCTGTGGATCTAGACTGGCTGCTGCAGTAGGTCCTACCCCTGTTTCATATCAAATGTCAACTACATATGAATCAATTCAAGATAATAGAGTTTCTCTTTCTCTATCTCACTCATACACACATGCCACACACATACACTATAGTTTCTCACTGGAAAACTCAAGGAAAAAAAGAAACTGAGGAAAAATAACAGGACTGACTGTTAATAATGGGGTCTGCACAAAATTGGGTTACATGACTGTCAAACTTATCTGCATAGTCATTAATTAATAAATAAGATGATTTTGCTAATTTTCATTTTAAATCTATAATGAACCAGTGTAACTTCTTACAATAAAAAAAAAATTAACGGGAAAAGCTTTCATTTTATGACACAGCAGAAAAAATTTCACTAATACTGGCAATTTTTGTTTTGTTTAGCATATACAGTAAAACAATGGGGATGCAGACACTTACTCAGGCTGAATGAGATAATGGGTCAATAACCCATTAAAGACTTGCATCAGAGTTGACAAACTATAATCAACAAAGACCCTATTCAAAAAGACAGTAGTTGACCAAGTAAATAAGGTTCACAATGGGAAGGCAAACTTGGTCCTAAAAATACCTCGGGCTAAAGTTGTGAAACACAACAGGTCAAAGAAAAAGAGGTCGACCATGTGAAACTCTAAAGAGGACACTGTTATGAAAGGCCAGTTCAGTGGGCATAACATACCTTGATGAGATTTAAAAACCACGCCGAAGACAGGAAATCATGGCAAACTACCATGTGGGTCTTATATGACATTTAGTGGCACAGGAAGGATGTAAGATATAAGAAGAAAGTTCTTTGTGTCAAGGTGCATAATGGTGACACACCACAAACAATGCTCTTCTAAGGGCAAAAGTCAAAGAAGAAGATACTGAACAATTTCAGTGAAAGAGAATTGTTTTTAATTTTTTTAGATCTCAATGTAAAGTAATTACTGAAACATTAAAATCATAATGCAATACTCTTTAAAATTTTAATTAAAATTAATTAGTAATACATTTTACATTAATCAAAAGCAGACCTTGTGTGGTGATATTAATAAGAGTTATGGAGTATTCTTCATCAAGTTCTGGAGTGTCATCTGACAACACATTTAGGTTGATGATCTTTTCTGTTTCATACTGAAATAGGAATCAAAAGACATATACCCAATTCAGTGCATCTAACTCCTAGGAAAACTATGAATGTTAAAACAAAAAATTAGAAATTCTATCAATATATATACAAGGTCCAACAATTAAGTAATGAGACTAATTACATAAAAAATAAAATAAACAACAGTTGAAGATATAACCTGTATTTTATTCAAAGTAAGCCCCTTGTGCATTGATGCAGTGAGTGGCACGATTTAACAAACACTGGAAAGACCTTTGCAGTTCTTCTGTTGGTATAGCCCTTAAACTCAATGTTACGGCCCTTTGGATGTCATCATTATCATCAAAGAAGCATACTTTCAATGCTAACTTTAATTTTGGGAATAGAAAATAATCACAGGGAGACAAATCTGGGTAATATGGTGGATGGCTGAGAACACACATTTGTTTATGGGCCAAAAATTCCTGTACAACTACCACCCGGTGAACCGATGCATTATCATGAAGAAGGAAAAAACTGTGAGGTATTGAATACTTTGAGTCGGACTCAGAGAATCCTTTTCAATAGGTGTTTCAAAATACTTAAATAAACTTTGGCAGTGACAATCTGTCCCTCTGGAATAAATTCTTTGTGAATAACTCTTTTGCTGTCGTAGAAGCACACCAACGTTGTCTTCACATTCGACTTTTGAAGACTAATTTTTTTGTCTTTTGGTGATGATGATGATTTCCACTGAGCACTTTGGCATTTAGTGTGGGATCATAGCAGAAAATCCATGTTTCATCCTCTGCAACAATCAAATTTAGAAATATTTATTTCTGTTACACGTTTTTATAATGCCTTTTGCGTACTCAACATGCTGATGTTTTTGGTCATCAGACAATGAATGTGGTACAAACCGGCAAGCAACTTTTTTCTTTCCCAAATCTTCCACTAAAATTTTACAGATGGTCTCTCGGTTAACATCATATTCATCTGCCGTCATCCTCACAGCCAAACGACGATCTTCTTGTGTCCATTCTCTGACTTTTGCAATGAGTTCCTCATTACGAACAGTAATTGGGCATCCATGTCTAGTTGCATTTGTAATCATTTTCACACCACTTTTGAATTGTGAATATCACCTGAATATCTGTGCATGAGATAAACAATTATCCCCACAAACTTGTTGCATCAATTCAACTGTCTCAATGGCACTTTTTCTGAGTTTTAAACAGAATTTAATGTTATCTTTTTGCTCCATACTGATTACGTAACAATGCACCTCTCTGACTAGGTCAACAAAATGGCGGCTTGTTTGTTGTCTGCTTAACAGGCGGTGATGAAAAGTTGCCAGATCATAGATGAAGGTTGCTTCTTTGGATTCTATGCTTAGCTTCACAGATTACATTTTTGTCTTGGCCATAATAAAATCAGTCTCATTACTTAATTGTTGGACATTGTATGTATTTAAACATATATTTTCATTTCTTTCCTTTTTTTTCATAGGGTAAATTTTTAAAAGTTCTCTTCAGTTTCAGTGTTTTAATTTTAAAATTATTTTCCATGCATTCTTTCTAAACTCTTCCTGTATGCACTATCAATTAAAAAACAAAAGGGGGGGGGAATATTACATTATCTTATTTAGTGTAAATAACATTTTTCTTCATCAAAACAAACTGCAATAATTTTTTTTTTAAAATTCATCACAAAGCTTAACATTTTGCTCCCCATGTTCTGATGTTGTTTTCCTTCTATATCTATCCTCTTTCCTTCAAAGGACAAACAATGACCCATCTTATATGTTCTTGCACATATAGATAGTTTCTGGGTATACTGGAAGCGGAAAAAAACCCTAGCTCTGTTGCTTGTCCTGGGGATCTGCTTTGTTACACTTGGGACATGTCCATACATGTTCAGTTTTCAACATCAGTATGTCTTTCAGTGTTTTTAGAGATATTACTCTATTATTGGTTGTGTATTACACAATAGTTTTTGGGTATAAGTATATATCTTACATCATCTTACATCCTTCCTGTGCCGTTAAACATCACATAGGGCTCACATAGTTGTTTGCCAAGTTTTCCTGTTCTCAGTGAGTCTTTTTAACTTCATCAAGGGAAGTTATGCCCACTAAAGTGGCTTCTCTTAACAATGTCCACTTTAGAGTTTCATGTGGTCGACCTCTTTTTCTTTGGCCTGTTTTGCTCCACTTAATAGCTTTTTTGGTATTCTCTGATTGTTTCTTCTCATCACATGGCCTGCATATGTCCATCTTCTTTTTTCTGATCACCCATGAGACAGGTTGTTGTTTGCTCATCTGTCTTATCTCTACACTGTTCTTGAATTTGTTATACTTTATACCAAATATTTTCCTTAGGCATTTGTTTTAAAAAGAATCTAATTTCTTATCCATTTCTTTAGCTGATTTCTAGCTTTCGCATGCATAAATGAGGGTAGATATCACATTTGAATTGAATAGTCTTAACCTGGTTTTTGTGCTTATAACTTTTGAATTCCATATGTTAAGATTTTTGAAGGACAATGCTGGTTTTGCAATACTAACTTCTTTCATTCATTCATTTGCATGTCCCTTGTAGAACTTTGCCTCTCGGACAGCACTCCTGTAGACCTCTCGGTTGTGAGCAAGATGGCCTGCTGCTGATGCATCCATTTGCAGATCATCAACAATGTCTTGCAGCTATCTTTCCTTGGTCTTCCTCTCTTTCTTTTTCCCATTATGTACCCCTCCAAGACGGTCTTCTTTGGATTATCACGACATTTAATGTGTCCAAAATATTTAAGTTTTCTCTCTTTAATCCTCTTTACTAGCCAGCCTTTTTCAATATTAAGTTCTTGTAGTGTCCATGATATTTGAAGAACTCTTCTGTAGCATTTACATACAAAGGCATTTATGTGTTTCTCAGATGTTTTGTTAAGTGTCCAGGTCTCACAAGCATATGTTGCAATTGAAAAGATGCATACCCTTAAAAATCTTATTTTTGTAGTTCTGTCTGTTCCTCTCCACAGATTCTTTAGTTGTTTTACTTTCTGAAAAGCAACAGATGTCCTCTTTTTAATTTCCTTCATTGTATCTCCATTATTAGTTAGTAGTGATCCAAGATATTCAAAACTCTCCGCTTCTTTCAGTTTTTCCTCATTGATACATATATCAGCTGCCTTGTTTGTTTTGTCAGTTGTCATCAATTTAGTTTTCTTCACATTAAGATAGAGGCTTTGCTCTTCCTGCTCTTACAGACTGACATAATTAGTTTTTCCATTCCTTTTTGTGTTGTGGACAATAATACTGTGTCATCAGCATATATAATCTCTGGTATTTCATAACCTCCTATTGTTATGGCATCACAATATTCTTTGTCTACATCTTCTCTAACATTCCTCATTATATGTTCAGCATACAAGTTGAATAAGTAAGGTGACAATATGCACCCCTGATGGACCCATTGTTTTATGTCAAACCAAGTTGTTGTTTCACCATTTATTCTTACTGTTGCTTGCTGGTCTAGATACAGCAGTGATGTTAATTGTATCAAATGTATTGGAAATCCCTTTTTTCCATTATTTCCCAAAGTTTCTAGTGCTGTACACAATCAAATGCCTTTGAATAGTCTATAAAGGATAAATATAGATACACATTCAAATCTCTGCATTTCTCTATTATTAATCTTATATTGAATATATGATCTCTTGATCCTCTTCCTTGCCTGAAACCAGCTTGGACCATATTGACTTCTTCTTCTATTTTCTTACGAAGTCTCCCCATTATGATTTTTAACAGAATTTTACTGGCATGACTAATCAGGGCAACAGTTCTGTAGTTTGTGCATAATTTCAGGTTATCCTTTTTTGGCAGTGGTATGAATACAGTTCTTTTCCATTCTTTTGGCCAAATACCTGAATGCCATATCTTTTTACATAGTGCATGATAGATTGTTGCACATTCCTTTCCTCTTGCTTTAATAAGTTCATCTGTTATCTCATCACATCCTGGTGATTTACCATTTTTCAGATTCTTTACTGCCCATAAAACTTCTTTTGTCAGTTCGGGTTCTTTCTCCTCCAATAATAATTTACACTGTTGATTTCTGGTTTCACAGTCAGTTGTTTCATACATTCCTCTGCAATATTCCTTCCATCTTTCTAGAATTTCCTGTCTCTGTCAAGATATTCCCCATCTCGTCACAAATTACATTTAGCTTAGGTATGATATTTCTCGTCAATGTCTTCATGTCTTTATACATTTCACTATCTCTTCCACACTTCTGATGTCCTTCTATTCTTTCACAACAATCTTGTATGCATTGTTTTTTGTTGTTTTTTATGTTTCTTCAAACTTCTTTTGTTAAAGATTTATATTCCTCTTTGTTGTTGTTTGTCTCTTTCCATTGCGTCTTCATTCCTCTACACTGTTTTATCAGTTCTAGTGTGGCTGCTGTAATCCATACACTCCTTTGCATTTTCTTTACCGGAACCATGTCTTTAGCTGTTGTTATTAATATATTTCTGGCC
The DNA here is from genome assembly GCA_009760885.1 of Achatina immaculata. Lineage (NCBI taxonomy): Eukaryota > Metazoa > Mollusca > Gastropoda > Stylommatophora > Achatinidae > Lissachatina > Lissachatina immaculata. The sequence goes on along the minus strand of CM019691.1, from coordinate 24,762,587 downwards.
TGCGTAGCCAAATCATCTGGTGTCATCTCCTCCTGTACAGCCATCTGGATTTTGAAATGGTTCTTCACTTCTATACCATATTGTTCTGGTATTTTTTTAAGATCAAAGTGGAGTGGTCTTGATCCCGTAACTGTCTTTTTTTTTCTTTATCGTCATGTCTGCTATTAATATCTCATGATCCATGTCACAATCAGCACCTGGTAAAGTTTTTGCTGATGTTATACTTGATCTCCACCTTCTTTGCACTAAAATATAATCTATTTAATTTTTGGTTTTCCCATCAGATGATGTCCATGTGTAAAATCTTCTTGGATGTTGTTTAAAAAGTGTGTTAGCAATCATTAGCTTATTTTCTATGCAAAAAGCCATTAGATTATCACCTGCCTCATATCTATGTCCTATGCTAAATTTCCCTGCAACATGTCCTTCATCTTCTGCTCTTTCTGTACCAATCTTTGCATTAAAATCCCCCATTATTAATACAATATCATTTTTCCATACCTGGTCTATCGTTGTTTGCAGTGTGTTATAAAAGTCTTCTACTTCCTATTCTTCTGCTGCTGATGTAGGTGCATATATCTAGATGATTGTTACATTTCTAGGAGTGCCCTTAAGTCTGAGAATTCTATCACTTACTGGATTATAACCTAGTAATGCTTTTGATGTTGATTTGTCCAAGTAAAAAGCAACTCCATTTTTTCCTCCTACTTCACCACCAGAGTATATAAAGATATTCTTGCTCTTGAAGTGTCCTGATCCTTTCCATCACAAATTCCCAAAATGTGTATCCCTGTTCTTTTCATCTCGTCACTTATTATTTGATAATTTCCCTCATACATACTTCTTACATTCCAATAAGTATATATATATATATAGGCTGCAAAATCACTGCAGTAAAGCTGTGATAAAAAAATGTTTAGACTATTTGTGAGGGAAGAAAAGGAGAAAGAATGAGGAAGAAATAAAATAACAATTTTTAACAAATATAATGCTACATAGATCATTTCATTATTTCTCATCCACCACCTCATGGAAATGAAAAGAGAGTGACCTAAAATGTTCATTAAATTGTTCTGAAAGTTTTTCAGCTGTGAAGCAGTCTAATAGAAACACTCTCAGAAATGACAGCACCTACAAAACTGACATGCTCATGTTCCATGTTCTGATAATTCTGAACATGATCAGAATACAAGATGAAATGTAAAAGTTACCCGCAGAAAGGTTAGTGACCCAGTGTAAACAGCAAACCCTAGAGCTGCCTGCTGCCCATTTCTTCCTACTATCAACCATGTTGCTGTAACAGTGCCCAGGGCTGGCATAGACCTCCTCACTCTTACGGAAACACTGTCACCTATTTAAAAAAAAAAAATATGTGAGTGATAATGTTACCTCTGGACTATTTAGTACAAATAATAATTATAGAGTAATACACATACTTTTTAATAATAAATTAAAGCACCTTTTTTTTTTGGACAATAAACAGAGTTGGTCTTCCATTCTATAACAATTTCTGTATCCTTTTCCAGCTATGCCAGTGACACTGTTCTTAAATTTTCTTAGCAGTTTAGCTAGGTTAAAGTGAATGATGTTGACATTTGTTCTTGGGTTCATACTTATTTTATTTATTTTTTTTTTTTTAACTGTTGCACTAATGTTCACATTTTAAAAATGAAGTTTAACAATAATTTCTTGGCACCTAATGTGAGATTTGAAGTCAATCTCTGTACTCAAACTGTCATATTCCATAAGTCACCCTAACTCTCTTCCATTTGCCACTGTTTTTTTTTTTTAAGGAATATTTACTCTATGAAAGTAAAAAGTTGAACTGAGGTCAGATCTAAAGATTCACTCATTTCTCTCAGCTCAGTGCTAAGTAAGCCTTCATTATGTTCTACAACATCTGTGTTGCAGTGCAGGACTGCTGCAGTGCTGCAGGTTAGATCCCTGAATATTAGCAAAGCAATTCAGATAGCCTGTCTTCACTGGCTAGCAAAACAGGAGTTGAAATTAACAAGGATAAAACAAAAATAATGAAACTCCCCTTAATCAAAATGGAAAAATTCACACAGAAGGGACAGATATTGAAGAAGTCAATCAATTTGCATACTTGGTAGAATTAGAATTGCAAAAGCAGCATTGATCTTCAAGAATCTTGTGAACATATGGCATTCAAAAGTTATAAGCACAAAAACCAAGTTAAGACTAAAAACCAAGTTAAGACTATTCAATTCAAATGTAATATCCACCCTCATTTATGCATGTGAAAGCTGGAAAACAGCTAAAGAAATAGACAAGAAATTAGACTCTTTTTAAAACAAGGAAAATACTCTGCATCAAGTGGAACAACAACCAGTCTCTTGGGTGATCAGGAAAAGGAGATGGACATACATTGGTCATATGATGAGAAGAAACAGTCAGGGAATCCCCAAAAAAGCTATAAAATGGAACACAACAGGCCAAAGAAAAAGAGGCAGACCATGTGAAACTCTGAAGAGGACATTGTTAAGAGAGGCCAAATTAATAGGCATAAAATCCCTTAATGAGGCTGAAAGACTCGCCAAAGACAGGGAAAACTGGCAAACTACCTTGCGAACCTTATTTGACGTCTAACGGCACGGGAAGGATATAAGATAAGAATTCAGATACTCTTTAGTTCTTGTTTTTTTGGGATGTACCATGTGAGGAGATTTCAGAATTATGATTCAAAGGCCAGCTATGAAATTCACAAAACAAATGGTTGCTTTTGCGTTCTAGAAACTGTTGTAGTTCTGATGTTGCTCATTAGTAAAACTTGCACATTTTTATTTTTCACGAAAATAAGTACATCTGCGTGCAACAGATATTTATACTATGAAAATGCCTGGATAAAAAAAGAAAAAGTGGTCACAGGTACATTCATTTAAAAAAACCACACTTGGACAGCATTATAAAAACTAATGTTATGATCAACAACATTCTAATAATGTTATAGTTTACAATACTCTAATAAAATCATAATTACATAATGCAGTCAAGTGTTCAGTGGTCTTACCCTCCTTCACCAGGATCGAAGTTTCCTCAAAGGACAAAACACCAGCTGCATTGTCATTGCCAAGAATGATTATTCTAATAGAGCTAAGACTGCTCAGAGTTGAACCTCCTGTTGGGTTGGTCAACTGAACTGTCATTTCTTCATTGTCTTCAGGTATGGTATCATCCAGTATAGTCACAGCAATAGCTGTCAATGTAGAACAATTACTTTAGACAAAAATGTCAAAGATTTGAACTGTTGAAAGCTTTATATGCTGAGTGCTACAGATTTCATATTACTTTTCTTCTTCAGCTTATATGAGTATATCTTTGTAATTTAAATAAACCTCTCAAAGACTATTTCCCATTAAATTCTTGAAAATAATTTTCCCCTTTGATCTTGTACCATCATGCATATGCTTCCTACACATCTACTTGTTGCTGTTTTCCTGCAGTTTTAATCACTGAAATAAATATACATTTTAACCCTTTACATCTGATTGGATATAATTTGTACTATTTTTCTCAAATTACAATGTTACTGTCTCATTTTATGTGACTGGATTTATTTGTCCTTTTATGTATCACAGCAATGGGGGGGGGGGGGGGGGAGGGCTATTCTCATATTAAAACACACTGGAACTCCTTTACATTCAAACTCCATACATCTTATCACACTGTAAAGATTTTATGATGTCTCAGCTACTTCCCTATATAACTTTTCTTCAGATTTCCATACTTCTTCCCACAACTTGGGGTTCTGTTCATTCATAAAAACTGTTACCTGAATTCTGTAGAATTCTATATTATTATTTTGGATATCTGTATTAAACCATGCTGCAAGTTCCTTATCTAGATCTTAAGATGCTGTGAAAAAGTTTAATCAACCACATTTTTTTGTCTAGAAAGTTTAACAGAACAAAACATAAAAATAAAAACATGCTGTTTTTATCATCACCTACCACGTGTAGTCTGACCAGGATCAAATGTTAGTGTAGCCCCATCAGCTATATAGTCCTGACCATAAATGGCAGTCCTATTTATAGTGCTTATACTCCATTCTACAGACACAGAACCTATGGTCCCACCTGTAGCAAAAGCAAGAACATTTCAGTAAACTAGAAAACAAAACCTTTCACATCAGTATACTAACTGATAGAAGTAAAAATTAAACAGTAACATTTTCTGAAACAAATAATTAAGAAGTAGAACAAATATTTAAAAGTTTCAGAACTTGGCACTTTCCCATGTAATTATGAAACAATACATAGCTACAGAAGAGGACAGAATATGACTGGAAATAAGCACCAGAGGGGGGTCTTCATTCCTTGGAGCGTTATGAATTTAAAGGGGTGAAACAAATGCGTCCCTAATGAACTTAGGATTTATAAGTTTTGCCTTGAGAGTCTGCATTTTCAAAGTTTATTCTGTGGAGATGTCATGACAAAAATTACAGGGGTAAATAAATATGTTTGCTAGCCAGACTGTTATGATATTCTTATGTACTGTCATTCAAAACAATTTATAGCTAACCGATCTTCATGCACCTAAAGAGACAGAAATGGTAGGGAAACTGACCCAGTTTTCTGGCTATGCGTAATTCACCATTTTTTTAAACTCTTGGTTGAAGAAACAGAATGTTAACTCATTTCTAACTTTATGGTTGTAATTTACAGTTTGCTAAAACACTTCAAGAATAATTTAAATAGAAGTTGTAGTAGTAGTAATAGTAGTAGTAGTAGTAGCAGCAGCAGCAATATTAGCAGCAGTAGCAGTAGCAACAGCAGTAGTAGTAATAGTAGTAACAGCAGTAGTAGAAGCAGCAGCTATAGTAGCAGCAGCAGCAGTAATAGTAGTAGCAGCAGTAACAGCAACAGCAGTAGCAGAAGCAGCAGCTATAGTAGCTGCAGCAGCAGTAATAGTAGTAGCAGCAGTAACAGCAACAGCAGTAGCAGCATCTGTAGTAGCAGCAGCAGTAATTTAGTCCAGTCATTTCTTCCTATGGCAAGACTGCCTTTACAGTTCTCTCTGGCAAACAATTTTGGGAAGAATTATATGGAGGACAAATGCCCATGCTCATGTCTGTTCTATTTAGGTAACTTTCCTAAAATAATAGCACTTGCTAATATAATTTGATGTCTGCAAAGTCACTAAAAAGGCTCAAATAGAGATGGAATCAAGACCATAACTGCCTTTGGTTAAAACATTAACAGTGTTCTTTGTTAATGAATAAAGCTGCTCCTATCCTTTTTTTTTTAAGGCTAATTAACTGGCTTATGGCCTTGAAGTTTAAAAAATTTTCTCATGAATGAGTTTTGCCATATAAAAAAAAAAAGGTAAAGATACTCTCATAGAAAATGCTGTAGGGGATTTTAGAGACCTCATTATGCTGGGCTATCAGCGTATGAGGTAGGGTGACCAGTTCCTTTCCTCACTACCTTTCCTTCCCAGATTTTCTCTGGTACCCCATTTTACGAGGCTGGGTCAACCTCAGGACCATTTTGGTCGAAAAAAAAAAAATCCCGCTCAGCTGGGGATTTGAACCTTTGACCTTCCAGTTGTTAGATGAGTGCTCTAACCACTATGCTAGCCGGTCCCCCAATAGCAAGCATTATTTAAGAAAAATGATTAAAATTATATATATTTTTAATACTTCCTGAAACAAATAATTAAAATATAATACAAATAGTTGAACAAAAATTGTAATTTTTAAAATATTTTATATGAAACAAGTTAACATAAATGTACCATATTTTTAGCTTACCAGTTCTCTCTACAACTAAATCCACAGCATATCTGTTGGCCTCATTCACTTCAATCACCCTAGTATTAAGCCCTGCAAGCACGCTGTATAGGCGGAAGGCACCATATGCATCATCATTTGTGACAATTGTAACAACAGCCAACCGTAACTGACCCATTAATGAAGTATCTGAGGTGTTGCCTTCATCTAAGGTAACCTGGGTCAATCTAAGGTAAAATTTTTCATTGAGTTCAGGTATCTGATCATTAATAATTGGGAGAGGAATGGATGCAGTTGTCTGCCCATCTTCCATCAAGATAAACTTATTTGAAACGGCCGTAAAATCTTCCCCCTCTCTGGCCTGGCTGTTCATCAGATTTGACAACTGAAAGGAAGATGATTGATTCAAAACAGTAACATGAAAACTCTGAAAAAATCTAATTTTACAGAAAATAAGTACATATATTATGAGATAACAATCTTATTTGTTCAATTAGGATCACATCTTATGCATGAAATTTACAAAACTCCAGGCGCAGTCATTAAAATATTGCAAAGTGTGGCCAAGCAATTTGAACTGTGGAATTAATAGTTGAACTAATTCAGTAACCTATAAGAGGATGAACATAACAGCTTGACAGCTGGACAATGATTTTTAGTCAACAGTTTGTCCAAGCTGTATGCAGCTCTTAAATCTAACAAGGCTCATTGCACGGAGGCAATGGTGTATATGAAAAAAGAATAAATTTGCCGTGATTCAAAATATTCAAAGTATTAAGTTAGTCTGAAGGAAATTTTCTTCAGACTTAAGAATAAAGTATAGAGGACCTGGTAAAGCGAATGCAGTTTGCTCTCTTAACACTGTGATAATCTTAATGTGACAAAATAAATCAGACTCTACTGTTCTTTTCAAATGCAAAATTCATTTGGCGTTTCTTGTGATTTGATGGGCATATATAGTTATAAATTTAAAAGTAAACCAGTGCCTAAATTCACAGATATGTGTGGGGGTAAAAGAACAAAAAAATTAATATATATTGACAAAATGCTTCATAATTCTTAAATAATCCCACACAGTTGAAAAAAAACAAATACAGAGCTGAGAAAAATTACCTCTTTTCTCAGATGTGCTGATGTAATGAGAAGTAGATCATTACTGAAAAAGTTAGTATTTCATTTGTACAAAAAAAGAAATGAACACATCACTAACATTTGACCCTTGGACTCCCTGGCTTAGATCGTAGATGAACAAGACTAGGATTATAGGGTTATTATTTGATCTTATCACCCATCTGCTGTTACACTCTGGTTTTAGCATTTGGCTGAGATATGTCAACTCTAATCAAGTTAACCATTACAAACAGCAAGACTTCTAGTTTCCCCACCCCCAGCATAAAGAAGCAACACAGAAAAAAAGGATCTTTTAGAGTTCCATATTCAAAGCACATTTGTCCCTCAGCTTCCACCTACCTTTGACAGATCTTCTTCATAATAATTGCCTCCACCATATGTCTGAAGTGATTCTGGTGCAAATTTGTTAGTATACCATATACACACTGTGAAAGCATCAAACTGGCGAATGCTAAAACTAGAGCATGTGGGCTCAATTGTACAGGCTGACGCACAACTCTGGCAGAGGTATAACATGGTCAACAAATGAAAATTACAAAAGCTAAATAGAAACGTATTAGAAAGTACTACTGGTATACAGTCAAGAAATAGTCAGGACTATCAAAATATTAGTTTACATGAATATCATAATTAACATATCTTGCTTTATGAACATTTTTATTTATCTGTTCACAGCAGTGAGTCATCTGTATTCAAGTATTCAAGACAAGCAAATAAGATCTAGTCAGATCTGTGCTTCACCTTTCTGTGCTGATGTTAGTAGTGCTTGGCAAGTGAAGTATAGATCCACTGTGTTTAATGCGACTGACAGAGTCTGTTTAAACATTCAGTTTTTCATATGCCCCAGATTTAAAAAAAAACCATTGCAGGAAACTCCATAATACATGCTTTTATTCAGTGTAGGTCATCAGAGTTCTTGCCAGTGCTATGAAGCACATGCTCTGTGCTGAGATCTTCCATCACAGAAGGTGATGAAGCACTTAATGACTAGTCCATTCCATTATGCATTTTAACATTTTTAAAAAAAATTTTGAAGTACACTCAAGCTATTTATTACAGCATCAGCTTTCAAAAATTTCTACCCTACAGCTAAAGATCCTCCACCACTACCAGTTTGTAAGTGTGAAGAACATTATTCAGAAATTAGAATCTGGTGTCATCACGTTCAGGTCCCATACATGCTCCACAGTATACCCCAACATCTACTGAAACATCTATCTACAAATGGTTCCTGTCAAATGTTGACTGCTGATTATATGTTTTCTCCCACAAAGTTCAGATTTTCTGCCAGCGCCCCCCTCCTCTGTCCCAACATTGTCAATCTCCACATAAGATGATAATTTAGCTCGCCAAAATGACACAGCACTGGCAGACCACTCTTAAGAAAAGAGCTAAAAACAATATAGATTCTTAACAGGATACAGTTAAAAAAGAGAAATAAACTTTGCTATAGATAACAAAAGACATAACTTCCTCTCCAATTAATTATTTTGGACCCTTGAAGCATAGGATATTTTCAGCATAGTACATTGTAAAATGATATTATCTGGTCCAAATGTCAACATTCAGTGCCTTCGAAAACAGATACTGTGAAAAAGGGAACTTAATTGTTTTTAAAAAAATGTGCCCAACAGTCCTGTAAGTCACATTACCACAAGCAATGTAAACACTAGAATAAATGATACTCAAAGAGTATAGACATAAGCTATACTATTTACAAAACAAATGCTGAAAGAATTACAATAAACAATTAATATTTTTAACATATCTACAGTGAAAACAGGATTAACTTTCTAACAGCTTAAAACCTCAATCTGGAAGAGAAGCTTTTTTAAACAGCTGGTGAAAGTCATTTGTCCTGATAGTGGGAAAAACAAAATGGAAGCAAAAATGCTGAATATCTGAAATGCTGTTTATTTTGAAAATATGTAAATTAAAAGACCTGTTAAGTGAGTGTATGCCTAAAATCTTACCTGTAATGGATCACTGACTTGGGAGACATCTACTTGTGATCCCCCTCCACTGGGGACTCCAGTCAGGGGTGAACTAAACAGGTCAAGAGGCTTAATGCCACTTATATTAACCAAATCCTGCACACCGATGGCTAATGTAGCATAATAAACACGTAGAATTCCATATGAACCACCCCTGTATGGATGAAATATATGACATTGCATTATGGCAACAGTCTGTCAAATTACATTCCTGTCTTCTCCCAGCATGCAACCTTTCATGTGCTTTGTAAATTACTGAAGGCAAATATCAAGTTCATTACGCAGTCTTAGAAAAAAAAAAGGTGTTGTACCACTTGCATCAAAACCACAGTGACAAGCTATTACCTCCTAATAACCTGAACTGTCTGAGGACCATCTGCAGGATCTTCTGGAACAGAATAAGCTGCTGAGAGCAATTCAACAGTGCCATGAGGGCTGTCATTTGGTGCAATAGTCAGGATGTATGTGTTTTTCTGTCCAATTCTTCCACCATTTGTGGCATTCACCAGAGTTAGTATAATGTTCTGCAAATGATTTGTGACACTCATCAGAATTATTCCAACACTCTTTAAAAAAAACGATGTTTTAGTAATAGTCTAAATTTGTATGGCCTGGTTAACTGAGAAATTAAGTGGTTGGTTTACTAATCTGGTGGTATTGTGTTCAAGTCCCAGCAGAGGGATTTTTTTCTGGTACACACCAGAAAGGCCCCGGGGTCCACCCAGCCTCTAAAAATGGGTACTAGAGAAATCAAGGAAGGTAAATGCGGCCAGACGTAATGCTGACCACATCATACTTTCATGTGCCATTGGTCTTGGAAATATGGGCCTAACATCGTATCTCCAATATGCCCTAATGGCATGGCAAAAGGGATTTTACCTTTACCTAAATTATAAGTGAAGGGTTTATTTATTATATGCTCAAAGACTGGTGATGCCTTCTTTAGAAAATGAATCAAGGGAAGCACCATAACATATAAATTAAATGCAAATACTCAACAAGAAGTTGCAGACCAGGTTCTGCTTCTGTCATGATGATCCTATGTAACCAAATTCAAGGAAACAAATTTAAAATCTATGTATGTTTGTTGATTACAAGAAGGCAACACAATGACACAGTCATTTAATTATAAAAAAATAGCTGCATATTTTTAAAGCTGACACCCCCCCCTTCCACACACACACACAAAATTTCAACATTAATATCAACGTCACAGACTCACAGTGTTGCAAAAATTTAGAAATATGTTGTTTTATATCATGTAAAATAAAAGTTAACTGGTTCATCCAAACTTGAATGAAGAAAGTTTAACCTTCAGAGGCCAAGTTTTGTGTTTGGGTCAAATAATAAATCTTGAGTTTTCCAGGAAGGGCCTGGAGTAAGGTGGCACAGAGCTCTGTGATCAACCAGCAACTCTATAACCCCCCACACCCACCCCCGGTGTTCTCGATCATATTTTGACAAAACCTATGATCCAGGCTGTTAACATTATAGATCCAAAAGAGCAGGACTTTATAAATACAGAAAATTTGTCCATTCTGCTTTTGTGGAAATCTGAGTTCAAAAAATGATAAAGGAGATGATAATTTTTTTTCTTCATTTAATTTATTCCTTTTTTTTAAATTCCGGGGCCATACCTCAGCTCCTTCTGGAAGGTCATCAGGCAAAACTGTCAACGTGATTTGCTTGTTTGCTTCATTGCTGACAAAATAGAGTGAGCCAGATGTAGGTGAGATGTCATCTGATGCAGGTTGGCCTGATAGATATATTAATATTAAATGTGCACTGAACTTGAATATATTTTATCTACACAAGATGCACAAAAACTCATACTCATAAACCACAGTAACCAACTTGACATGCAGTATAATATTTTTTTTCAAATTTAAGTTATAAATAAACCTGGATTAAAAAACAGTTTACCTTGTTGCTGCTTCTCTCTCTCTCCTATTCCATGCCAATCAGGTGTTGGTTGTCACTGATTTCCACAATCATTTATCCTTTCCTCTTTCTATAAGATGTGCGTTGGATTGTGCTCTGTGCTACTCCTTTTATCTGTCAAGTATCTTGTTTCTTTGTCATCCTCTGCCCCTTTTTTTCCTCCAGTTTTCTTGTTGTCACTAGGTGTTACAGTTTGCCTCTTCTCAAAGACTGTTCCACAAATCTGGACTGTCATGTTCTAAATTTTGCCATAGTTTCTATTTTGTCTGGCCTCACTTAGAACCTCTTCATTTGTTTTCTTGGCTGTCCATGGTATTCTCATAATACAGCTTCTTACACCTTACATCCTTCCTGTGCTGTTAAACATCACATATGGCCCGCATGGTAGTTCACCAAGATGTCCTGCCATCAGTGAGTTTTTCACTCTCATCAAGGGATGTTATACCCACTGAATTGGGTTCTCTTAACAATGTCCTCTTTAGAGTTTCATGTGGTTGACCTCTTTTTCTTCAGCCTGTTGTGTTCCACTTGATAGCTTGTTTGGGGATTATCTGATTGTTTCTTCTCATCACATGACCAACATATGTCCAGTCTAAAATCAGTCTGCAGGCAAATGCAAATTTCTGGCATTTTAAGCTATTTTAAGGTACATAGTTTCAGGAGACATTAATCACATAATTGCTTTTTTTTTTAACCTTCTGAACCTGAGGACCTTACTTATGCCCGGTACACGATAAAAATTCTCAGAAGCCATGTCTTAGTCTGAGATTCATTTTAACAACAGTGGCTTTACATAACAAAGAAATCTGTACGAAACTCACTTTTCTCATTTAATTTATTGAATATAACATTTAAAAATAAAGTGAAAATCTTTTATAATCACCATTCAAAGTAGCAGTCCAGCCTATAGTGACTACATCAAAGGATCCTCCAGATCTTGTGACAGTTATGCTTACTGTGTATTGTTGGGATCCCTCTTCTACAGTCTGACCATTAGATACAAATTCTGGGGGGATGGGGGAGGGGGGAAGTTTGTGAAAAGAACTACAAATAAAAGTGACTGAATCAAATGTGATACTGCAAGTGTTTAGTTGTTCACTCTTTCTGTTGACTGCACAAGGTATCTGAGACTTTCATTTTATCTTCTATGAGCTCAACATGTCCTTTTACATACAGGAATAATTTGTTTTCATGTCTTATCTTCTTATATCCTTCTCGTGCCACTAAACATCACATAGGGCTCACAAAGTAGTTCGCCAATTTTCCTATCTTCTGCGAGTCTTTCAACCTCATCAAGGGATTTTATGCCTGCTAATTTGGCCTCTCTTAACAATGTCCTCTTCTGAGTTTCACATGGTCTGCCTCTTTTTCTTTGGCCTGTTGTGTTCCACTTGATAGCTTGTTTTGGGATTCTCTGATCATTTCTTCTCATCAAGTGACCAACATATGTCCTTCTTTTCCTGATCACCCATGAGACCGGTTGTTGTTCAGTCATCTGCCTTATCTCTGCATTGCTCCTGAATTTGTTCCACTTGAAGCCATGTATTTTCCTTAGGCATTTGTTTTCAAAAGAGTCTTATCTCTTTTCTACTTCCTTAGTGTCTGGTAGCCATAAATTCATAGTCTTTTATATCCACTCTGAAATAAAGGGAATAACTAAGGTAAATATGGGCCCTTGATAATTTAAAAGAAATGCAATTGTTTACTTTTCAATACTGTTCTAATACTGATGATACAACTGGGGAAAAGATCCAAGTGTCACATGCTGCAGATATATTAGAATAATGATCTCACTATAGCAGGATTTCAAGAAAGCTAGAATAAGCTTGTTAGTTCCCTTTTGGTGAAATAAGAGTTACAAGGATTAAAGAAATTACTGAATCACAGGCTTAGTAACAGGGACTTCCATCTGCCTCTAATTTCAAGCAAAGAAAGGCAAAAGAATTATGTGACTTTCTTTATATTTTACAATGTAACACATGATTAGTTTGTTTCACTTACCAAAGACTCCACTGGGATCGTCAGAAGGTAAAATTGTGACAGCTGTTGAAATCTGATCACCAAGGACTGCCCCTCCAGTCACCTGATTCAGAAGTTCAATAGTAAAGGTTTCAGATAATTCTGCTACCCGGTCATCAATCAGCTCAACAGGGACACGTTTGCTTGTCTCCCCTGATGCTAGATTGACAACTGTTGACATCACCATGTAATCAACATTTTGTAGTGCTGTGCCATCAATTACTCTAAACTGTACTGAAACCTATAAATAAATATCGTTAAATGAATGTTCTAAATATAAGAGTATGCACTAATTTAATGTAAAAAATGGGAAACAAAAAGAATTATAAAGAATTACTTTTGTCCCCCAACAATTAAACAAGTATTCAATATTAATACTGCCACTGACAGCAGTTACTGAGAAAAGATGCTGGTGATAGTTGGGACATGTGCTCCAAGTGACTGACAACTTGAAAGTGTCTCAAGATTTATGATATTGTAAGCAAACTCCTGATCTATGAAAAAATACATTTATACTTAAAAAAGTACAATTTATGAAATCTGCATGTGTGATCTTAGTAACACTGATTAACCTAAGGATGGTTCATAAAATATAAATACAAATAGCACTAAGATGGATCTTGTGCATTGTGCTCAGATTCTCCGGTACAAAAGGAGATTAAAGCATTTATCAAATTTCCCATTGTGCAGTGAAGATAATCCTTTAACATTTTAACATTCATAATGAGGAGATCCCCTTTTTTTTATATGCTCTGAGAAGATTAAGAAATCCACAACAAACCCCTTCTAATTTAACTAAAAAAATGTTTCACAATCCTAAGAGTATATAAGATAAAGAAATTAAATTCATAGCTACAGAAAGACTTTTTACAGAAACAATAACAACAAATCCGTACTCACTTCACCAATTGCTCCCCCTGTTCGAACAACACTGACTGGTAATTCAGCGCTTGATTCTTCTACTGTTATATTTGAAGGTAATAATAGCAAACGACCATTTGCATCATCATTACTTGAAATGATTATCTGCCCATAAATCTCAGAATCCTGACCCAAGCGAGGTGATGATAAAACTGAAATAAGAAAACTGTTTACAATGAAGAGGTTTAAAGAAACTGCTAGACGTTTTTTTTTTTTCAAATTGTGATGCATTTTCAATGGTAATGTAAAGTGAAAAATATTAGGAATTTATTACTAGTAACAAGATAGCAATGTGATTATTTTGATTTGTACATTCATCAGATACAAAAAGAAAGAGAGTGGAAAGAAACTAGACTGGGAATTACAAGAATGAAAATTTAGACTGCATATTGTAAGACCAAGAAACAAACAACTTGACTTATATAACTGTGTTTTAAGGCAATCATTTATGGCTATATCACTGCACTGTTCTGATAAGAATCTCAGTCTAGTCAGAAAGATATTATATAAGTTTTTTTTTCTTTTTTGTCCTGGTATTTTAACATTTTCTCCTGTAGAGTCTAACTTTGTTTCCTCCCCTCTTATCTTTGCATCTGTTATCTGAAGGAGACTAACACGATGTAAATTTGCTGCTAATCTCTAACAATTATTTTAAAATGTCACTTCATAATCATCCAACTTTTAACATAACATCTTTTCTGTGACCCTACCTCAGGCCTTCTCTCCCCCACCCTAAACCTTAGGTTGGAAACCAGTGATCTACAGCTTCATAGCATTCATTTATTATTTGCAAGTCTCTTGCGAAACTTTGCTTCCCTAACAGCACTCTTGTAGGCCTCTCAGTTGTGAGCAAGATGGCCTGCTGCTGATGCATCCATATATTTGCACACTTAGACGTTACATATATCATTATAACACTATGAATGCTCACATACATCATTTAATACTAATTTTTCTACACCTGTTAATCTTAACTGAATATTGCAAGTAATTTAGACTTTTTTCATATTTCCGATATACATTTATGTGCAAAAACTTCAAAAGGTTAGTCATCACAGCATTTTATTTCAGCATCATAATTTTTCTCTTCCAGACTGACCACAACTTGATTTTCTTCTTTATCTCTTATAGTTTTATACATTCATGGAGAACATAAAATATGACTGTCTTTTGAATAGCCAGAAGCATAGATTGGATGGCATCTTCACGTACAGTATATGTGTTCTTGATCAGTAATGCTTTGTTATAAGATAAGAAAGAAAGAGGAAGGAAATAAAGAAAGTGACAGCAGGGGATAATGAGAAGAAAAACCCAGTATTTCGACAATAAATCCTTTATCCTTGTTTTTCATTTCCAGTATTGTATATTGCCATTTTGTCTATTTCCTTTTTGTTTCTGTTTGTTTGTTTTTTTTTTAAACTGAATCACTAATCTAGTAATACCAATTTTTACCAAAGTTATCATTAAACTCATAATTTTTTTTTTAAATGAGCTTTGTCACTTGTAAATGTCATTTGTTTTTGTTTTCAGTT
Organism: Achatina immaculata; assembly: GCA_009760885.1. Lineage (NCBI taxonomy): Eukaryota > Metazoa > Mollusca > Gastropoda > Stylommatophora > Achatinidae > Lissachatina > Lissachatina immaculata. The sequence continues at coordinate 24,747,297 of CM019691.1, read as the reverse complement.
TAATTATAATGAATATTATATGTTCTGATAGTAATTTTTGTAAGTGCTTTCTCAATGACCTCACGAATGACTCTTGGTAATATTCTGCCTATTTTTTCATTTAAACTATAAATTTATTTGAACTAATTACATTTTAAGGATTACCTGCAGTCAGCTGGGCACCTTGTACAAGTCTAACTCCAGTTAGTCTCACAAAGACACTTTCATCCTGTTCAGGAAGTTGATCATCCATTACGCGAACCCTAAAGTCAGCAAACTCTTGGCCTGAAGCGAAGCTGAGGGTTCCTCGTGTGGGTTCAAAATCTCCAGTGCTTGCCCTGGTCACTGGCCTAGGCAGGTAAGGATATGTTTCTGTGGGGTCTAAAGACGCAAAGTCTATCTCAACGGATCCATATTTGCCGCCAAGTCTCTGGACAATTACTCGAACATCTAAGAGCAAAAGCATTAAAAATATTATTTAAAACACATTTTTTTAAAAATGCAAACTACTTGAAGTTTTATTTCAGTCCAATGCATATTTTAAAATGAAGTTTAACTCTTTGTCTATTTAGGAACGCGTCCTGCGTGGCTGTATCCCTGTCACAGTAGATTTACAGACGCGCAGTGCGATGATGGTTTGTAGCTCTTTAATTTTGAAAATAATCAAAGTATCTTAAAACCAGCAGTTGACTTCCTTCCGGTCTTCATTTGCGTGTGGTTTGAGAAACAGATCGATTCTGTAGAGCGATTCTGTGTTACATTTTACGCAAGTTTTTCAAAGTTTATCGTCGCTAGGCTTTTGTTTATCAACAAATATGGCTTCCAGTGCTAGTTTCTTTCGTCCAGAGCAGCATATTTCTGCATTACAAGCTCAGAATTTAATTTTAAAATGTCTAGACTGTGGTGTAGAGAATGCAGTAGTAGAATTTTCACCCACGTGGCGCGGATTGAAAGGATCTATTGTTTTATTTTTGCTCCAGCAGCAAAATGTGTTAGAAGGGTAGCTGGTAATACTACTTCTCAGCTTTTTGCTAGTACTAGCTGTAATATCACAATAAGTAATGCTGGAGATTGTGTACCTTAAAAAATTAAATGTTGTAGAATGCTTCAAATTAAAAAAAAAAACAAAAACCAAAACACAATGGCCTGTTTTCTGGTAAATATTAGTCAACGACCGCACACTTGTTTTCATGTAAATATTACCCACACACTTGGTGTTTTTAGTTTGCTGTAAATGCATAATTAGTGTATATTTTCATGTAAATTTTGGAGGATGTGTGTAGATTAGGTGTTTGTGTACATTTTTATTCATTATGGAATTATATAGTCGACTACAGTGGATTAACTTGATGGGTAAGTGACAAAAAATTTATTTTATTCCTTCATTTTCCATTCTTTCTTCTCAGTTCTTAGCTCTTTTTTTTGTTGTATACTAACAAAATGTTAAAAATGTTATTAGAAAAACAAAATACATTTTGTCTTCTTCAAAATAAGGTATAATACTTCATACTACAGATCAGATTATGCCTTTGTTATTCTTTTAAATATGACAACCATCCCTTTTCACATTGTGAAATTTACCCCCCTTGGTCTTCTGAGGGAAACACCCCCAGGAGACAAAGAGTTAAGAAAACATGTATTATTATAAAAGAAGTGAAGGAGCACTGACAGCTGTTTTAGATAAATAGTACATGATATCAGGGTTATCAGGGCTGGCAAACCAGAGCTAGGCATGATTTCATCTGTCTTTTCATAGTGCTGAAGCATGATTTCATCTGTCTTTTCATAGTTCTGAGGCATGATTTCATCTGTCTTTTCATAGAAAAGATACAAGTGTCATTTTTTCATAGTGCTGAGGCATGATATAATCTGTCTTTTCATAGTGCTGAGGCATGATTTCATCTGTCTTTTCATAGTGCTAAACCATTATTTCATTTGTCTTTTCACAGTGCTAAGCCATGATTTCATTTGCCTTTTCATAGTGCTAAGCCATGATTTCATCTGTCTTTTCATAGTGCTAAGCCATGATTTTATTTGCCTTTTCATAGTGCTAAGCCATGATTTCATCTGCCTTTTCATAGTGCTGAGGCATGATTTCATCTGCCTATTCATAGTGCTAAGCATTACTTCATCTGTTTTTTCATAGTGCTAAGTCATGATTTCATCTGCCTATTCATAGTGCTGCTAGTTACAAGTTAATGCCTTGTTGATGGTGCGTAGTTAAATGTAACCCCCAAAGGTCATGGGATCTGCCAAAAAAGTCTGCTTCCCGAGTCCATTTTGGATGTAAAAGTTTTGGTTACATATTTCCCATCCTACAAGTTCAATGATCAATAAAATAACTGAATAAAAAGTAACCAATAATGTTTTATGAACAAAAATTAATTTGTTAGCTTTTGTTTTAAACTACAGTAACCTTTTTTTGAATCAGTTAAAAAAAACAAAACAACTAGCATTTTGCTGCATAATCTGGTGAGACAAAAGATTCATAGCTAATGAAGTTACCTTGGTCAGCTTCTGTCACTGTGACTGGTCTAAAAGCTGGGGTTATAATAAACTTTCCATATGGATCATCATTTGCGGCTATGACAACCGTGGCTGTTGTCTTCAAGGAATCACCAAGCTGCCCCTGTTCAGATTCAAGGAGAAAAAAAAAATTAAGCATCTTCAAAGCACTGCATTACAGTTTTTTTTTCTTTTCTGTAGTTCTGAGTGATCCATTTTATCAAGCTCAATTTTGTGTGGAAACTTAGTTAATGGTATATAAATCGTAGTGTTTGTTACTTGTTAGCAATGTGAAGCCGTTGTGTTATCTATTCAGTAGTTATGTTTTACCGCATGCAGTTAGTCTTATGTGTCCATGCTCAGTATAATATGTCTCTCCATGTCCACAAGTTTTAATCAATAATTCTTTTATCAGACTTTTGACTTTCATGCTAATTTACTGTCACATTCTGGGCCACTAAATCAGATCTGCTCAGTTCAGTATATCCTAAGCAACTGCCGAAACATAGTTCTGATGTAAGTATTATATGTTATCATTCATGTGTGTTTTATGTACCCTTTAGGATTTCTTTAAAAAAGTTTCCTCATTCATTCCATACTCCATTCAGTTTTAATTCTTCTGCCTTTACTTTTCATGTGTTAAAGCCTGGAGTGTATTTGTTATTTCTTCCTTCCTGTATTTATAAAGTCTGTGCTCTTTAGTTGTATCTCTGAATTTTTAAATACATTATTTAACAACTCAAGTCAGTTGTGGTTATCCTCATTTGTTTTAGATGTTCCAGGACAACTAGGAGTTCTAAGACATCTTTCTCCTACCCGGATCTACTTCTGCAGTTATGCTTTATATAGAAAAACAAAATCTAATATAATAATTTTCTAAGTTTATCAGATCGTAGCATTCAGTAAGGAAAAGATAGGTTGTACATGTACATGTGAAGACTGCTCCACTTCACTGCCTAGACTTTACTTTGCATGGAGGTGTTAGATGTAGGGAGTTAAGATAAAAATCACATAAAAGGATTTCAGGTAATAGTAATCAGTATTAATAATTACTCTGCTGGTGTACTTTTTTTGGTCATGGAGAAAATTCTGAGATTGCTAATGGTGAAGATAAAATTTAATTTGGAAATTTAACTAATTTAAGTGAAAATCAGCTTTTATTGTTTCTTCCTTCAGTTTTTGACGAGTTAAAACTTATGTAGGCATGATGCTTTTGGCTAGCTCAAGTTTTCCTCTCATATTAAGAATTTTAAATTTCTGTATTGTCTTAGTTTTCCTTCTGGAAAATTTATCTTTTAGTATATATACTTTATATTTTATACATAAAAATATGTCAGATGGTCTCATAATTTCGAATAAATGCACCAAAACTTCACAAATATATAAAAAAAATTTCAGAAAACCTGAACTTATATGCTACAAATTAAATTTTGGACAAATGAATGATAGCGGTCCTCAGAGTTACCCCCGTGGCTGCCAAAAGTTTCACATAAATAGTTTCATCTAGTTCAGGCACAGTTTCCCCTTGCACTTGAAGTTCAAGTGGACGGCTTGCTTCTCCAGGCTGAAAAGTCAACATCCCCGACTGGTTGATTATATCTAGGCCATCAGTCTGATTTTCCTCCACTTCCCATGAGACCTGTGCTGTACCAATAGTTCCAGCAAGTCGAAGAACCTTACAGTAAATAAGAAGATGCATCACTGATTAATCATTAATAGGACAACTGAAAAACAAAAGTCTGGAGACAAATGGAAGACAGTGTAAATATACTACCTGAATAAGTGAACTCTTTAATGCTTTTTTTTTCCCATAAAATATGAAAACCTGCTGCAGTCTTTACTCATTCATGACTACATTCATTTAGGTTTTTATTATTTTTTTTTACATAATTCTTGTTTTCTCATTGTTATATGAAATTTATAAAAAAATAATTTAATGGATGAACTAATAATTAACAGAAACAGTTATTTTCTTTCTTTATAGACTACTAATAAAACCCATTTTTGAAATGAACCATTTGTCTGTGAACAAAGAGACAGGACTGGAACACCAAAACTGATACACTGAAATAATATAAGATTATTCAAACAAATCATTTTGTTCAAATACATCACTGACAAATCAAAGGATAGACATGACAGAGATATCTATGTGTGAGTTTAGATAAATTTGTACTGAATTTTGTTTTTCAGTCAACACTAAGGCATAAAACTGTCTAATTTGATTTAGCTTTAACTCTTAGATTCCAAACGACACCTGTGAGTCATGGATATTTTTGTAATCATTCTTCATTGGGGAATGACATGTTGCATTTAGCATTTCCAGCATTTAATATTACACACTCCCAACTATGGAACAAAACCATACGATTGCACTTTTTTTTTAAAGCCGCTAAAAAGGCCATGGTAGTCTAAGAGTTAAAAAGAAAACTCGGGCTCTACAATATGTGTATGTGTGTTTTCTATGCATGTATGTATGTGTAAGAGAGAGAGAGAGAGAGAGAGAGAGAGAGAGAGAGATGAATAAATGAATTGGATGCAGATATATATGTTCATTGAAATATATATCATGTATAATCTACATTACAATTCATGTCTTGAATCCAAACTGAAATCATAAAATTTTTCCAAACTATGGGAATTACTGAAGCTAATTTTGTTAAAACTAGGAATTATAAAAAAAATTTCAACTAAAGACAAAGTTTCTCAACTCTTTTTGTAGAGAAGAACAAATAAAAACTTCTGTTCCACAAAGAAAGACTCTGGAGCAAAGACTGCTGTGCTCCAGAAATTAAATTAAAAGACCACAAACTATAGCTTATCTTTACTACTCCACCTCATCATGGTGACCCCAGAGGGAGGGTTTTGTGCACCTGTACTGCTGTAACTCCACCTGCATTCAACTAGATGCTTGTTTTTTCTTTATCTCATTGTAGCAGCTACAGAACAGCACAGTATTTCCTTCCATAGAAATACCTCTGATTATAGCATTAATATGTTTTCAATAATCATTTACGGTTAACAGAATAATGCTCAATGTGCTCCTGTGGTAGTGACAATCATTCTGCAATTAATTATCTGTTGGCTTCATTCTACCTGTAAAACAATAATATTGAATCCTCCATCGCCGTCCTCTGATCCACGGATGTTGACTGAGCTGTTTGCAAACTGGAAAACACCAAATGCTCCATCAGATGCCTGAATGGTAACTGCAACTCTGGAGCCAAGACCCAGTGCTGCTCCCCCCACTGGATTAACCAGCTCCACTGAAAATTTCTTCTCTGCTTCAGGAAGTTTGTTATCCTTGACAGTGATGTTAATAAAGGCAAAATTCACTCCAGATGCCATTAAAATGCTGCCAACTCCGCCCTGTTGGAATTACATAAGAAATAAAAATGAAAAATCTTCTATTTATATGCTTTTTATTTCTGTCACATGGTTTTCCTATTTTAAGTTTTTTCAGGGGCAAAAAATGTTTTGTGCCAGTGATATGCTGTTTTCATGATGTTTCTCACTTAGCATCCTGAACTAATAAAAAAGAATATGACTTCAACATAGAGTTATTAACACATGGCAAAGCCAACACTGTGGAAAATAAAAAGAAAATTAAGTCACATCTGAATCATTCACAGCTTTGAAAGTGTCTCAAGATGTATGATGTTGTAAGCAAACTCCTGATCTATGAAAAAATACATTTATACTTAAAAAAGTACAATTTATGAAATCTGCATGTGTGAGCTAAATAACATTAATTAACCTAAGGATGGTTCATAAAATATAAATAAACTTGAACACAATCCTGTGTACAACCATTCTGTTAAATAACAGCTGGCTCAATGGTAAAAATGACTTAAACTGACTTAAAATATAATCAAAATTAATTTTAATTATTTGGATGCGTCGTGGGAATACAAAAAGTAAAAGAAGAAAAAAAGCCTCACAACAGGTGGAAATTGGAAAACTCAGAGAAAAGAAAAGGGTAACCCAGTAGAAATATATCATAACTGACTAAGTGGTCATCATCATCATCATCAGGTGCCATGCCGATTAGTGATGGTTATTATGCTTCTCCAGAGTACACGATCCTTCATGCAGGTCATCAGCTCAGTTGGTTATCTCCTCTCACACCATTCCATCAGATTGTCCAGTATCATTTCTCTTGATCTTCCTCTTGATCTTCTTCCTTCTATTTTTCCTGTTATTACAATATTTTCATTGCCCCCTTTTCTCATTGCATGTCCTATGAAAGTACATTGTCTCTCTCTTATCTTTTTGACAAGGTTTTTTTTGTCTCTCCAGCTCTTCTCACACATTTTTCATTAGTTATTTTTGCTGTCCATGGTATTCACAACATTCTTCTAATAAACTACATTTCTGCTGCTTCCAATGATTTTTGTGCAGACTTGCCTATTGTCCATGATTCACTTCCATATAACAAGATAGGTTCAATATAGCATTTTAGGACTCGTTTTCTAACATTCATTGATAAGGATGTGTTGGTTAATGTTTCTCATTCTCTGAAATGCAGTCTTTGCTTGGCCTATTGTGTTCCTAATTTCTGTTCTGCATTTCCCATCTGAAGTTATTACTGCTCCAAGGTATTTGAACTTCTATACCTGCTTTAGATATATAATATATATAATAACTTCAGATGGGAAATGCAAAACAGAAATTAGGAACAGAATAGACCAAGCAAAGACTGCATTTCAGAGAATGAGAAACATATTAGCTAACACATCTTTATCAATGAATGTTAGAAAACGAGTCCTAAAATGCTATATTGAACCTATCTTGTTATATGGAAGTGAATCATGGACAATAGGCAAGTCTGCACAAAAATCATTGGAAGCAGCAGAAATGTGGTTTATTAGAAGAATGTTGCGAATCCCCTGGACAGCAAAAATAACTAATGAAGAATGTATGAGAAGAGCTGGAGAGACAAAAAAACCTTGTCAGAAAGATAAGAGAGAGACAATGTACTTTCATAGGACATGCAATGAGAAGAGGGGGCATTGAAAATATTATAACAACAGGAAAAATAGAAGGAAGAAGATCAAGAGGAAGACCAAGAGAAATGATACTGGACAGTCTGACAGGATGGTGTGAGAGGAGATCACCAACTGAACTGATGGCCTGCATGAAGGATCGGGTACTCTGGAGAAGCATAATAGCCAACGCCAGTCGGCATGGCACCTGATGATGATGATGACCTGCTTTAGAATAGTTCCATTTAATTTTATACTGCATGTTGGTGGATTCTATTTCTTAGATATAACCACAGTCTCTGTCTTTTTGGTGTTCAAAATAAGGCCTTTCTGTTCACTTTCTTTGCCGACTTTATCCAAGAGATTTTGGAGGTCTTTTTGGTTCTCAGCTATCAGTACTGTGTCATCAGCATACCGAAAGGTTGTTAATATTATATCCTCCAATTTTTATGCCTGGTTCTGTGATGATCATTCTTAGAATATTCTCGTTGTGCAGAGAAAAAATGTCTGGAGATAGTACACATCCTTGTCGCACCCCTTGTTTTATCAGTTGATATTTTCCAGTTCTATTTTCAACTCGAACTGCTGCTTCTTGCTGCCAGTATAGATGTTTTACAATCCTCAGGTCTTTGCCGCCTATACTGATGTCTTCAAGCATTTTAATAATTTCATTATGTTTCACCTTGTTGAATGCCTTGGTGTAATCAATGAAACATAAGTAGAGATCTTTCTGTATTTCTAAAGCTCTTTCTGTTAGTGTTCGTAAAGCATAAATGGCATTGTGTGTTCCCTTTCCTTCAACAAATCCAAACTGTTCATCTGCTATTTCCATTTTTATCTTTTTCTTTGTTCTTCTCATAATGATTCAGAAGTAGCTTCGTTATGTGACATGAGAGGCTGATAGTCCGGTGGTCATCACAATCCTGTACCAAGTGGTACAGGAGAAGAAAGACAGTCAGTCTGATTAGAAATGCATAAGCACTATCACCACCACCTTTTGAATGGAGTCTAAAGAACAAGGAAATCATAATATAATGACAGAAACTGTTCAGAAAAATGATAATTTGAGAGTTCCATAACAACTCTGAAGCTGTCATATAAGTTAAACTATTATTTAAATCATTATATCAATTATAAAAGTTCAAGAATCGACTTTTTAAAAAAAATCTGCTGCAGCAGTGCCAAAATTACAATAGCAAATCAGGACACAGACAGAATCAGAGTAAGAATATCTCTTGAATCTTTCAGTTACATCAAATAAACTTTATTGTTTAAAAGAAACCTAGCGAAGTTTACATTATTTAAAAAAGGGGGGGGGGGCTGATAGTAAATGTGCCAGTCACCATATTTTGTTTTTTTCCGAATGACAATGAGCCAAAGTGCAGAAAAAAAAAACAAATTAGTAATTATTTGGAACTTATCTTACCTGAAGCTGTTATAATACAAAAAATATGTTAAACAAAATCTTATAAATAACAGAAATGATATCAGTAACATTGTGCTAAAATGAATAATGAGGTCTCTCTTACGTACTACTGGACTAAGATTGTGGAAAATTAATTTGACATCTATAGTTAAAAATTTAATTATTTTATTTAAATTTTCAGAAAAATTATAGTAACATATTTTTCCCTCAATATCAACAGTAAAAATAATGTAGTCTAAAATGTATGTACATGACATATTTCAACATTCTAAAGAACTTTCTTTCAAAGCATGTGTTAAAAATACTGCTGAGATTTTTACTGAGCAAAGTTTTAGTAATTTTCCATTTCTTATTATATCTGTTGCTAGATTTTTCAATTTATGCTGCAGTGATATAGACATTTTGTGAGAGTGCAGTAAGGACACATAAGGAACAACTGGTCAGTGGAGAAAGAGAGAAAATTGAAAGATGGAGGGAACACTTTAACACCCTACTAAACAGAACACAAGGAGCACAAACAATAGACATACCTGAAGCAAAAATGGAACTAAGCATCAGTACAGGACCAATAACAATAAGTGAAGTAAAGGAGGCGATAAAGAAGCTAAAATTAGACAGGGCATCAGGTGAAGATGAGGTGACTGCTGAGATTTTGAAAGTAGAAGAAACAGAAACACCAAAACAACTTTGCCGGATACTACAACAAATTTGGGATCTAGAAAAAGCTCCAGAGGAGTGGAAAACTGGCCTTATAGTAAAACTACCAAAGAAGGGTGACCTCAGAGATTGCGGGAACTGGAGAGGCATTATCCTACCACCACTCACCAGTAAAGTATTTTGCAGAGTAATCATCAACAGAATTGTACCAGCACTTGAGGGAAAACTTTGGAAAGAGCAGGCATGATTTAGGAGTGGAAGATCATGCACAGACCACATATTTGTACTTAGACAAATATTAGAACAGGCAAATGAGTGGTATAGCACAACATATGCATTGTTTATAGATTTTGAGAAAGCCTTTGACGGTGTCAACAGAAATGCACTGTGGAAAATCCTAAGATGGCATGGCCTCCCCCCATAAGATAGTGAATGTAACCAAAACCCTATTTTCAGTGCAAAGTGACTTGTAGAGAACATACCTCCAGCAGCTTTAGGGTACAAACAGGAGTGAAGCAGGGATGTGTACTATCACCAACGTTATTTATCTTGGCAGTGGACTGGTTAATGAAGGAGGCAACATCTGATAAACACAGAGGATTACAGTGGACCCTTGACGCAGTGCTGGAGGACCTTGACTTTGCAGATGACATTTGTCTACTATCAAGCAGCCACAAAAATTGCAAGATAAAATAAACAAGCTAACTCAGAATGCAAACAACATAGGACTAAAGATCAACGTAGGAAAGACAAAGTTAATGAAGCAAAATGTGAACAACAGAAATGTACTCAGAGTAGATAACAAGTTAGTGGAGGAGGTCAATGAATTTGTATACCTTGGCAGTAGAGTAGTAGAAAATGGAGACAGCACAGAGGACATCAACAGCAGACTTACTAGAGCAAACCAGGCTTTTGCAATGCTGCAGACTATATGGAAATCTAAAAAATGAAACATAAATAAAAAAATCAGGATATTTAAGAGTAATGTTCTAAGTGTACTACTCTATGGAAGTGAATGCTGAAAAATCACCAAAACAATAGAAAACAAGTTGAATTCTTTCCAGACTAAATGTTTACAAAGAATTAGAAAAATATTTTGGCCAAACACCATAAGAAATAACATCTTGTTTGGAGAAATGTAGATGAATGCACTGACAGCAATTATTGAGGAAAGATGCTGGCGATAGTTGGGACATGTGCTCCAAATGACTGACAACTCACTACCAAAAATAGCACTAAGATGGACACCATAGGGGAACAGAAGTAAGGGTACACCAAAAGAGACATAGAGAAGAACAACAGAAAGGATGTTGAGCAATAGAGGGCTCACCTAGGCAAGAGCAGAAAAAAAAGCAAAGGACAGGCATTTGTGGAAAACCCTTGTGGAATCCCCATGTGCCCTGGGCACTTAGGTTCAGAGAGAGAGAGAGAGATAATTGTTGGAGATATGATCATCAGGAAAACAGAAACAAACAAATATCTAGGCACAAAAGCTGCAACATAGTCAAGTTAGGAAATTAAAAGTAAAGTACAGATAGGGAATAAAACATACTATGCATTGCAACACCTGTTAAAATCCAAAATACTGCCCCAAAGCACCAAGATAACAATCTACACAATTATAATAAGACCAGCCATCATGTAGGAATCAGAAACGTGGAGTTCAACAAAGAAAGATGAACAACAATTGCAAGTCTTTGAGAACAAGACCTTAAGAAGAATCTCTGGGCCCATAAAGGTTACCAACAGTGAAAAATGGACATCTAGAAAGAACACTGAACTTAACAGCTTATTTAAATCACAGCAGATTATAAACATCTTGAAACTGAACAGATTATGCTGGTTAGGTTATGTAGAAAAAAAAGTACAGACAAACCAAAATGGTGAATGTACAAGAGATGAAGGGAACAAGGTTGAGAGGCAGACCAACACAAAGGTCTTTCAGTGTAATTTAAGATACTAATAGTACAGCTAAACTGGAGAGTACCAACAATCTTTCTTTAAGATTTTCTTGAGCACAAAAGGTTTTAGAGATTAGCATTTCTTACCACATAATCTGGTGGTGACTTTCCTTCACTTTTGGCAGTGATGTCTTGAGTTCTCCATTCTGCTCTCACTGTCCCTAGCAAACCTTGGGCTCTCTGAACAACCAGGGGTACAAATCCTCCTTCTTCACTTACAACGATCTGTAATTATTGAATATACGTTTTTATAAATGTGTACTCAAATTTCCTTAAATCAGATGACATAATTTATACTCATTTATGATTATTTCCCAGTATATTATTATTAGATTTGAACACTTAAGTCTGAACTGGAGTCATAGTCGGAAGACTATTTTTCATCTTTGACTCTATCCATTGACTCACTCTTCACAGACTTGGCCATAATATTACACATAACAACACATAAAAATCTTCTAGGACAAACAGTAAAAATATCACATACCTCTGGCACTGAAGTCACAGGCAATATCATCACATTAACTGGTGGAATTACACCTGGCTGACTGGAGAACTGCAGAAGGCCATATGGGTAGTCATTTTCCAGAATAACAACTTGAGAACTCTGATGTGAGCTATCAATGCTGGCACCACTAGTGTTTGTAGAGCCCACAAGGCCATCATCTGAAGTCGCTGACACCAGCTGCACATCGAATGACTCTTGTAACTCTGGTATGTTGTCATTAGTGACTCTAAGCACCAAAGTCTACAGAATAAGAAAAAAAATCACTTGTATTTCTATATAACTTATCTGATACTTCATTGTGATTCAAATGATCTCACACTTTCTCCTTTGTTTTCTGTCCTCTTTGATGGTTACAGTGGCTTGATTTAAAGCCCTGGAGTAAACCCAAGACTCTGTCTCTGCCACCACATAGATCACATAAAACCATACCAGTTTATACTACAAGAGTGCAATAATTTGCTATATAAACACCATGAATAAATGTTATCTTTGCTCCCAAATTCACACTGTAAAAATACATTTAAAACTTCACCAAAAACCTCTTTGTTTTGTTATTTAACTGAATACCTTTTTGTACTTTTTAATCTTCTTCTTCTTCTTCGTTCGCTTCTACCACCAAAACCGCACTGTGATTCTACTTAATTTACACCTGTTGTCCTCGTTAGGTCCCGTGGTCTCCTGTGTGGTCCCCAAAAGGACCACACGAAATCCACGAGAGGACCACAAGGGGTTCAGAGTATCACAGGGCTTTAGCCTGTATTCTTGGTGGGTCTCTGAAGTGTACTGCGTGACACCGTGGTTTTCGTTGCACCACTTTAGTCTAAAGTTGGACTTTCTCACCGGAAGACCTCGACGTGTTTAGGATATCAGTGCATCCCCGCTGGGTGAGAGGTGGTAGCCTACCCAGGTCAGAGATGGACCTTCTCACCGGAAAACCTCGACGTGTTTTGAGATACCCGTGTATCAATGCCGAGTGAGAGGTGGTTGCCCATCCAGTCCAGAGTTGGACTTTCTCACCGGAAAACCTCAGCGTGATTAGGATACGCAAACATCCCCGCCGGGTGAGAGGTGGTTGCCTATCTAGACTGCCCTGATTCAGTGTCTCCGACTTCAGCATTTTGCGGTCGTGGCCGCTACCCTTCCTAGTTGTGACCAGGATGGAGCTTTTGTCCAGGAGGATGAATCCTCGCCACTAGTGACTTCCACCCCTGGGTTGAGCCGGTTTAGGCATATTATCCCAGTATGGGCGTGTTTGGTATGTGACCAACCTCTAGAGCAGAGGTACTGTGACATGCATAGCCTTCAAGATTCACCCCTGGTGTGAGCCGGTTTAGGCAAAATTCAACAGTATGGGTGTATATCAGGCGTGACCAACCTCTAGAGCGGAGGTGGCATGACATGTCTAGCCATCAAGTTTCACCTCTGGTGTGTGCCGGTTTAGGCATATTTCACCAGTGTAGGTGTATTTCAGACATGGCCAGCCTCTAGAGCAGAGGTGCCGTGGTATGTATAGCTCTCGCAGCAATACTACTGAACATACCAATTAAACTTCACTTTATCCTTTCCACCACCTTTTCACATCGGCACCGCACAGCAACCTTTATTTCTTTTCCGCATTTTTTTCCTTGACCGGGAGGAGCTTCACTCCACGCGCAACATTCGAAGAGTCTCGCCAGCAGTGTCTTAACCTCTGGGACAAGCCGGTTCATGCATTTCACCCGATATGACTGCACTCAGGACGTGGCCGACCTCCAGACCAGAGGTGCCGTGATTTAACTGTTTGCTTCGCTTTATCCTTTCTACCACCTTTTCCGCAGTGATGCTGCACGGCAACCCCATCTGCACCTTTCTTCATTGGCCGGGAGGAGCACTGCTCCACACATGGCAGCTGAAGAATCTCGCCAACAGCGGCAGATGAGCTACCAAACGTGCCACTCATCTGCCCTAAGAATCTGGTTTTCAGGCGCCAGATATTCGCCCTCACCCCTTCTCCTGTCAGTTTAAACAGTTCTGCCACGGGAAGGCCAGGAGCTGGACCTGACTGCCAGAGGCTGTTTGAGACGCACGCCGTTGGAGTGGAGATCAAATTCTCCACCTCACCTCTGGCAATAACAGTCCTTAGTACCATACTTTTTAATGAAACACCTACATCCTGCCTCATTCTAGCAAAGTTGACTGCAAAAATGATATATGAGGGTCGCTCTAAAAGTAAGTTTATAAGGGTTATTACCTCAAAAGCAAAATTTATTTGGACATAACACATTGTACACTGAGTTTCATGATGGACACCTTATTTTTGTCCACATAGTTACCATAATGACTGAGGCATTTGTCTAAATGTAGAACAAATTTTGTAATGTCTGCTTCATAAAATGTAGTATCCTGGAGCACTGTGTCACCACTGTTTCAAATCCTCATCGCTCAGAAATCTGTGGCCACCAAGATCTTCCCTGACAGCTGGGAAGAGGTGAATATCACATGGCACCAAATCAGGACTATACAGTGGATGATCCAAATTCTCCCACCAAGTATGTTGCAAGACTTCCCGAATTGAAGCGGCTGTATGTGGGCAAGTGTTATCATGGAGGAGCAACACACCTTCTGTCAACAGTCTAGAATGAATGTATCTGATGGCAGCTCCTAAAACATTCCAGTGTTGCACCATACACAGCTGCATTAATTGCTACTCTCCTTTCTGGGAAATCAACCAACAATGCACCTTTCTGATCCAAATGCATGGTAGCCATCATTTTATCAAAAAATGGCATGGCTCTGAAGTTCCTGGTTTGTGCTTGCACATTTTGATTCTTGGGTGCTATGGTGAACTCATGACTTGTCACTGGTGACTATGTGTTCCAGAAAGTCTTAGTTGTGAATGGCATATTGCTGCAGGAATGACTGAATAAATCCATTCTTTTTTTCCCTTGTATTCCTTGTAGAAAACTTTCAGGACCCATTATGTACACACCTTATGAAATCCCAACTGCACAATCATTTTAAACACTGTTCCATGTGACAGACTCAAGTCATGCATCAGTTCATTGACAGTCACTCATCCAATATTACATATTCAATGTGCATTTGGTTTGCTGTTGTGTCTGCTATTATAGATTTACATGCTTTGTAGATTTACATTTGGGATGTCCCTCATATAATTACTTACACAAAAATGCAAGGCTGAGACAGTGTAAATACACTTTATCAAGAAAAATCTGAGCTCTCTTACAGTAAAATTTCTAAAACTTCACTTCCCAAAGGGTAGTATATCAAGATTAAAAATTTAATTTTAAAAAAAAAACAGAACATTGTAATAGCCAGTTCAAAAAATAAATTCACCAAGACCCATAAACCAAACTCACTTCAATAAACAAATAATCCAATTTCCTTGTGATAACACACATTAAAAAACTATTGATAAAAGAAGTTCACATGCAAGTTGTTTTTCCCATTCTTCTGTATATATTTGTATTTGTCCCAATCTAAAGTCTCAGTAAACATTTCATTAAAGTCTTTGAACAATGACTAGCTAATCTATCACAGCTTAGTATGCCTCGTGAGCAGCACCAAATAATTTCTGTATCCTCACCACAACAAGCACTGTATAATGAGTGTATTAAATTAATGTAAAAAGGAGTTTTCCTTACCTTGTTTCTCTCCCCAGGTAAGAACACAAGTGTTCCGTTGCCCGAATCAAAATCACTTACAGATTGTTGAACAGTCTGTCCCAGTCTTTCATTAACAACCCAAAACAAAGTGACAGTGCCGTCATCTCCACGGCTACGTTGTACAGGACATGACACAGTTCCATTCTCATACATAACTTGTGAAGGATCACATGGTCCAGAAAATCCAAATAGTCCATTTGCATTGTCACTTTTTAGAACTGCAGAATGAGAATATTAAGTCTAGACTGTGAAATATACATGAATTACATAATGAACTGCCAACTTTAAGAACTGAAAGATTTGATGAATGTGGCTGGGAACTATAACTGTTAGGTTATATGGAAATTACATGGTCTGTGGTTTTTATTTGCAATAACAGCTATCCCTAAGATTTAATGGAAATGCTGACAAAAAAAATGAAACTATGAAAAAAATAAACATTTTTCTTTCAGCCAAGAGTTTAATTATTGTAAGAACTCTTTTCCTTTTGACATTTTTTAATCTGATAATGGACAGAAACATAAAATAAACTGGTGTATAAAATGTCCCAATAAAATTAATGGCAAAAAAAAATTTTTTTGTACGCACTTGACAGAGTTGTTCGTGAATCTGTTATAGCAAGAGTAGCTCCCCCTGTGGTATCCAGCAGGATAACAGCAAATACTTCTCTCCCTTCCTCCTCTATATCTTGACGAGATGCTACTACAAAGCTTTGTATTTTAAAACCAGCAGAGTAAGACAATATCCCAGATACAAGTGTGATGTCGGAGCTGGGAGTACTTAGGTAAAGTTCACTCACTGAACTTGAATCAAAAGAAACAATTTATTTTGAAACAGCATTTAATGGCTTGTGGAATCTTAAATATATACTGTTGTATATATATATATATATATTACAGCAATATATTTAAAATTATGTCATGACAAAGCACTACAGTTTATTATAAATACAAATATTGTGAATTATATTTCAGTAGTAAAAGTACAGAGCACTTAGGCACTTACTACACATCTCAAACAGTGAATAAAAAGCTGGCAAAAATTCATGTTTCACTTTCATGTTTTGTTTCAACTTTTCAGGAAACAATTTAAAGTGTTAATCAACCTGGCCAATAGAACAAAGAGCAGTGTGCTTTCCATGTTTGTGAAGACTGGTCAGAAGTCTGATTCTTGGGTTCATTCCAAAAGGTTAGAAATACAACTGCAATTCTATCTGCCTTCAACTAGATGCCTGTTTTGCCTGTTTTTCATGATCTTATTGTATCAGCTGCAGAACAGTACAGTATTTCTGTTCCAGAGAAATACTTCAATTATAATGTTTTCAGTAACCATCTATGGTAAACAGTTTTTTTACATAAGTACATCTGTGGGACTCACTTGGCATCCATGGCTCTTAGAAACACTCTAACATCCTGCATGTAGCCAATATACAAATCTGATCCTGGAGGTCGAGCACCAACTAAACCAACATCTGGATTTTTCAGTAATGCTGAACCAATGATGGTCCTTTTGAGATGCAGTAACAGAGATAATAACAAAAACCTGCCT
This sequence comes from Achatina immaculata, assembly GCA_009760885.1. NCBI lineage: Eukaryota > Metazoa > Mollusca > Gastropoda > Stylommatophora > Achatinidae > Lissachatina > Lissachatina immaculata. The sequence goes on along the minus strand of CM019691.1, from coordinate 24,730,063 downwards.
ATCAACATATAAACAATTATACAGACAAAAACTCTAGTCAAGGTATATACCACTGTGTCTCAAAAGTAAGTGTAGTGATTTTTTATTTATATGTAAATAATAATAACAACAGCTAAAGACATGGTTCCAGTAAAGAAAACACAAAAGAGTGGATGGATTACAGCAGGCACACTAGAACTGATAAAACAACATAGAGAAATGAAGACGCAATGGAAAATGACAAATAACAACAAAGAAGAATATAAATCTTTAACAAAAGAAGTATTAAGAAACATAAGAAATGACAAAAAACAATACATACAAGATTGTTGTGAAAGAATAGAAGGACAGCAAAAGTGTGGAAGAGATAGAGAAATGTTTAAAGAAATGAAGACACTGATGAGAAATGTCACACCTAAGCTAAATGTAAATTGTGACGAGATGGGGAATACCTTGACAGAGACAGAGGAAATTCTAGAAAGATGGAAGGAATATTGCAAAGGAATGTATGAAACAACTGACTGTAAAAGCATAAATTAACAGTGTGAATTATTATCGGAGGAGAAATAAACCGAACTGACAATATAAGAAGTATTTGGCCAAAAGAATGGAAAATAACTGTATTCATACCACTGCCAAAAAAGGATAACCTGAAATTATGCACAAACTACAGAACTATTGCCCTGATTGGTCATGCCAGTAAAATTCTGTTAAAAATCATAATGGGGAGACATCATAAGAAAATAGAAGAAGTCAATATGGTCCAAGCTGGTTTCAGGCAAGGAAGAGGATCAAGAGATCATATATTCAATATAAGATTAATAACAGAGAAATGCAGAGAGTTTAATGGGAATCTATATTTATCTTTTATAGACTACTCAAAGGCATATGATTATGTACAACACCAGAAACTTTAGGAAATATGGAAAAAATGGGATTTTCAACACGTTTGATACAATTAACATCACTGCTGTATCTAGACCAACAGGCAGCAGTAAAAATAAATGGTGAAACAACAACTTGGTTTGACATAGAACAAGGGGTTCATCAGGGGTGCATAATGTCGCCTTACTTATTTAACTTGTATATAGAAAACATAATGAGGAATGTTAGAGAAAATGTAGACAAAGAATATTACGATGCCATAACAATTGTAGGTTATGAAATACCAGAGATTAGATATGCTGATAACACAGTATTACTGTCCACAACACAAAAAGGAACAGAAAAACTAATTATGTCAGTCTGTAAGAACAGGAAGAGCAAAACCTCTATCTTAATGTGAAGAAAACGAAATTAATGACACCTGACAAAACAAACAAGGCAGCTGAAAAATATATCAATGAGGAAAAATTGGAAGAAGTGGAGAGTTTTGAATATCTTGGATCACTCCTAACTAATAATGGAGATACAATAAGGGAAATTAAAAGGAGGACATCTATCATTCTTCAGAAAGTAAAACAACTAAAGAATCTGTGGAGAGGAACAAACAGAACTACAAAAATACGATTTTTAAGGGTATGCATCTCTCCCAATGCAACATATGCCTGCAAGACCTGGACACTTAACAAAATATCTGAGAAACAGATAAATGCCTTTGAATGTAAATGCTACAGAACAGTTTTTCAAATATCATGGGCACAAAAAAGAACAAATATATCCATACTACAAGAACTTAATATTGAAGAAGGCTGGCTAGTAAAGAGGATTAAAGAGAGAAAACTTAAATATTTAATATTTTGGACACATTAAATGTCATGATAATCCAAAGAAGACAGTCTTGGAGGGGTACATAATGGGAAAAAGAAAGAGAGGAAGACCAAGGCAAAGACTGCTGCAAGACATCGTTGATGATCTGCAAATGGATGCATCAGCAGCAGGCCATCTTGATCACAACCGAGAGGCCTACAGGAGTGCTGTTAGGGAGGCAAAGTTTTACAAGGGACATGTAAATGAATGAATGTAAATAATACATGAAATTACAAGCCATCTTCTTCAAAGTGCAGCCCTTGGAAAGTTATAGTTCCAGTGTTTTTTTTAACTGACTGTAGAAGTACTGGAAGTCATTTCCAATAAATGTGCCTAGTTCACTGATTATAATTTTTTGGGTGTTTTCAGAGTCCCAAAATGATGACACTTCAACTTAAATTTCAACTTAGGGAAGAGGCAGAAATAGCATGATCTGGGTTGTAGGGAGGTTGTGGAAATGCGAAGATGTTTTTTTTTTTGCCAAAAACTCTTGAATTAAAAGCACTATGTGAGCAGGCACATTACTGTGGTGCAGCATCCAGGCATCTGCAATGTCCCTTTGGACTTGTTGGACCCATTTTTGAGGTTGTTACAACACATTTTTGTAGAAGGTCTATTTAACTGTCTATCCTGGAGGTACAAATTCTTTGTGCACAACTCCATGCCTGTCAAAACTCATACAATTTACACATTGTGATCATCTGTTGATAAGACCAACCTTCCAGAGCAAGGTTCATCTTTAACAATTTTCCCTTGAAAGTTTTGTGCCACCTAAAGAACATATTTCTCAATAGAGTGACATCTCCATAAGTTTCAGTTAAATTTTCAAATGTCTCAATAACAGATTTCTTGAGTTTCACACAAAGGTTGACAGCATGCCACTGTTCAATATTTTGCTCCATGGTAAAATGTAATGAGGTATTAAAACATGACCTTACATAAACTGCAGTAGAAGAAGAATGACTTGACCAATCCAGTTGAAACTAATTTGGATCTCTACCAAAACGCCGATATCCACAAATGATGTGTTACATTGCATATTTGTACATATGAAAGTCAGTACACTTACTTTTGGGAAACAGTGGCATAACAGAAAAATATATTTTATCCTAAACTTAATACATTCTGTGATTCATTAGATTATGGTATAATCCTTTTGAATGATGCTTAGTTAAGAATACTGAGAACAGTTGCATTTTTAATATTTTGGAGGCTTCTGTTTAAAAAAAAACTGCAAGTGGCTCTTTTTATCTTGATTGCTTGTAACCAAAATACAAAAACAATTTTATGAACAGATCAAAGCAACCTCATAAAATTCATATTTATATTTATATTTATAACAGTGGCGGGAGTGGCTTATATAATCTATTATGGTAAGTTGCCAGGCTGGGTCATAAAACTTTATCAGATATCAATAAAATCTCTGACACAATTTAAAATTAAATCATTACTTCAGTATTAGAAAAAGTATGACATGCTTCATGCTTTAAAAAACTGATAAAAGTTAAGCCAATCTTATTTTTTATAAGTTATAATTTGGCCAGCGAAGTTAACAACATTGTCCCTAGTATATATTTCTTTCTATACATTTTGATACTGCAATTATCTGTATTTTAACACTGAAAGGGATCTTACCTTGAACCAATAGACTGTCCATCAAGATAAAAATTTACTGCTGTACTTCTTATGGCTACAAAAATATGATGCCATTTTCCATCCCCAGTGGCTACATTAGTCTCCACATTCAGTTGCTGATTTGACTGATGAAGCAGTTGAAAAGTTGAGAGCAAGATAAGTAGGAAATTAACAAAGTAATATAGTGACAGAAATCTAACTTAAAACTGGTGATTCAAATGAAAAGTTGTTTTAGAAACTTGTTTACAGCTCTCCATACTTATTCCATCATAGACATTCTGCAGCTTTGTTTATAAAAGATATTGCATCTGACCACCCAGTTTTCCTCCCAAAGTGCATCAGTCTTTCTTCATGTTTAATCCAAGATCATGCTGTTAAATTTATTTCACATCTTATACTTTTGTATTCCTCTCTCCAATCTCGTAATGAGATGTCTACTAATTTAATTTGCTTTAATATCTACTTCCTCCAAATACTCTAAATTTTGCCAGTGTATTCAGTGTTTTGTTTATATTCACAAAATCATGGTGTTCAAAAGTTTTCTTCTCCACTTTGGTGTCATAATCATGCCACATGCATTCAGATTTCCATAATGTCTTCTAGTATTCTGCTTTATAATATCTCATTCTTTCCTGTATATTCTTATCCACTTCAATGGATGCATTGCTGACAGAGCATTATCATATAAATTCAGATATAAAAATTGTCAGTACACAATATAAACTATTACTGAACTGAATCTAAATCCGCTGAACTGAGGATCATGCAATTCAGAAATCTAGTAAATAATATTACATGCTCCTCTACTGTATTTTGGTACTATCATCATCTTCTTGTGACATTTCACCAAGGAAGGTTGGGTGCAATGGATCTCCAACTTTCTCTGTCAAGCTCAGTCTGGTTGAATTCGGTCCATCTCTAGGTGCCATCCATCCACTTATATCTTTGCCATTCCCTTGCTCTTTTTTCCTTCAACTTGATTGTTGGTTTAGTAAAATATAAAGAAAAAAGAAAACTAACTGAAAAATCTTTGTGCTGTAAAATATTCATTTTCAGGTCACAGTCATCTTCCAGTTTAACCATTTTTCATCTTATACAATAAAACATCAATGATTACACTTATAATAACAAGTACCAAGTTGGGTTTAGATAACACTTAATGTAATATCTAAAACATCTGAATTTATCACAGGTAATGATAGATACTCATAAAGACACTTACATCTTACATCCTTCTTGTGCCGTTAAATGTCAATAGGGCTCACACGGTAGACTGACAAGATTTCCTGATTTTGGCGAGCTTTTCAACCTCATCAAGGAACGTTATTTCCACTAAGCTGGCCTCTCTTAGCAATGTCTTCTTTAGAGTTTCACGTGGTCAACCTCTTTTTCTTTGGCCTTGATAAAGACACTACAATGTAAGAATAAACAAACTGCTTACCTGTGCCTCAGTAGACACCTGTAGAACCAGGTTAGTTTTTGTGGTTGCTACAGCTATCCGCAGACTCAAGAAATGGATGGTTCCATTGTTACTACAGTAAGCAATGACATAACCATCAGCACCAGCAGATGGTTGCAGCCATGTAGAAAGTGAAAAGCCATCTGCAGTAAGTGTTATGGAAGGCCAGACTTCAGCAGCAATTGTTATATATTGACCTAAAATCAATATTAAATGTCAGTCAAAGAAATAGAATTAGAAAATAAAACAAAAATGGTAATAATGCAAGATCATAAAATTTAAAAAAAAAAAAAAAAAATAAATAAAATGCTGCATGTCCCACAAGTATATATGGTCCTTTTATTAAGAGAATCCACAATGATTAATGTCACATTCTGGAATGTGATTACTTACAGCTAGGATGTTAAATGACAAATTATTTAAAATATGTAGAGAAAAGACATCTTTTTCTGTGTATGGTCATACTGGTGACAACCATTTAGTGTATTAAAAGTATACGTAAGTGCATTTTTAAAAATACATTGCATCAATAGTTAATGCATGATTGTTGTGTACTGCCTGAGTCTATTTTTTTCTCTATAGTAAAAATATTTCTTAAGCTATGCTTTTAATATTCAGTATCAGCTGCTTTCATGGTTTCCATTGTGACCTGGTATCTTTCATTTATATTATTTGTTTTTAACCTCACTTCTAATTATTTTCTTGCAATTTAGCATTTCTATCCCAGTTTTTATAAATGATGCTGTATGGGATAAAAAGATGAAAAGAGAAAAACTTACGTTGAGGTCCCTGGTCTTTGTTGAGATGATGCTTGTGGAACATTATCTGGCCACTTACCAGAAAACAGCAAGTCATGAACTTGAGGAAGGTTGGCACCAAGTTGGTCTGAGAAAATTTCCCAGAGGACCTGGAGAAATGCAACATTACTAGAAAAACATCTTTTGCAATGGTGTCATTCTGTTGTCAATGCAATATATTACTTGTTGATGGCAGTGAAATACTAAGACTTGCATGATTGAGGAACCATGCTTGCAGCATGCCAGTACAGTATTCTAGTATTTCAAATTTAAAGACAGTCTCTATATAAATATTCTTCATAATAAAGAAGTCATTCAGTAATTTACCTAAGCATAAACCACAATATTTTCATTCAGTTAACCATAATAAAATAATTTATATGTTTCATATGTAGTATCTTGCATACCTCCCATATAAAGGTCTCAACACTATGTTGCTTTACACCAACACTTTACAAATTCAGAATTTCCAAAAATGTTCTTCACAGATATACACATTTTTATATGTTAGAAAAAAACGTGAAAAATCACACCAAAAAATTAAAGCATGCAAATACACACCCACACATGTACTTGATAGCATACACACATTTAAACAGCTGTGATGAAATCACAAAACAATCTTTTCTATCTGTCAGTGACTAATACACAATCAATGCACAAAAATGCACACACATATATATTGTGAGGAAAGTAAAAATCCACAAATTCTTCTCTACTGATTAATATAAAGACTAAAATTTGTCCTGAGAAATGTTACATGACACTACCAGTTCCAGTTTTGTTTGATTTTAGAGGTTCACTGTAATAGCTTACACACTCCAGGTATGGCATTTAAAATGAATCTTAGCATTATGATAGAGTAGATAATAGATGATACATTCATTTTCATGATATAAATGATTCATTCTTTTTTCATGACATAAAATATTTCATTTTCAAAATGAAAATCGCCGTTACACTGAAACGTAGAATTGAGAATATTTCAATTTTAATGAGAAGCAGAAATTTAACAGTAGAGAATACCAAAACAATCTATCAAATGAAGCACAACAGGCCGAAGAAAAAGAGGTCGACCACATGAAACTCTAAAGAGGACATTGTTAAGAGAAGCCAGTTTAGTGGGCATAACATCCCTTGATAAAGTTGAAAAACTCGCCGAAAACAGGAAATCTTGGCAAACAACTATGTGAGCCTATGTGACGTTTAATGGCACGGGAAGGATGTAAGATATAAGAATATTTTTTTCATAAAATATTCTATTTTTAAAACACATCACATATAGGAAGTAAGTAACAAAGTCTGTTAAACCGAAAAACGCGGGTCTTGATATGTATAGGGGGTATAGTTGTGAAATGGAATGGAAAACAGTATTTCCATATACTTCCGTGTACTTATTACGTTTCAAAATATAACTAAATGTATGAAAATTTCATAAATGCAGAGTTTTTAGGAAAAAAGAAGTAATGTAATGTTTTTAGACAATGACTGTGCCCAGCTCACCATCAGCTACGTCTAGATCTACACTACGTACCATCTCAGATGTCTAGATCTACTTGTCGATCTCGTATTGTGATTTTATGTTGCATTCTCACTAAATTAATGTCTGAAATAACCTCCTAACTACTTCTCCAGTCATCTAATATGTCTAGATCTACTTGGGATACATTCAAGAGCAGTGTGGTGGTCACAGGCCATGTCCATACCCCTATCTACATCATCAAAAACTGAAAATTTTTTATGTTTCTCTTCCTTTTTCTTGCTCAGCATCACTCATAACTAAGCACTCTTTCACTATTTTGAAAAGTGTCACCGGAAACGTGGACGAAATATGTACAATCTAAATGTTACACCGGTTGTTTTAATGAAACAAACAAAGCAGTTGATATAGCAACCATATGTACAAATCGGGAAACCGGAAGCGTCGCTACAGCGACCAAAGGCACAGGAAGAGTAAAGAAGCCAATTTAGTGGACATAACATCCCTTGATGAAGCTGAGACTCGCCGAGAACTTGGAAAATAACTATGCGAGCCCTATGAGCCGTTTAACAGCATGGGAAGGATGTAAGTAAGAAGAAGTAAGATATAAGTCTTGTCTGCTGTAATGAGCTGCAATGGCTCAGAAAGCTGAATGAATGAATGAATATACCATAAAAATTATGTAACTTAACAATTCATAAAAACAGTAGTAATACATGTTAAAAAAGAACAATTACCTTGATTTCATCCTGTGTTCCTTGTCTTCGCTCTACATTAAAAGTGGCCCGAGTGCTGTCTTCATTGCCCACATAAAAGTCCTCAGCAATTTTCAAGTCTCTTGAATCTGATGCAAAAGCCATGAGCCCATGAGGATCATTGCTGGAAATTATCCTGACAGTTGCCACAGTGCCACTGTTTGCAAGTGATGCCAAATCCCCATTTGTCATTTCATTAAGTACTAAGTTGAAAAAAAGTGCAGTTCTGAATTATTCCCTCAAACAATGACCATATAACACAGTTCTGAGTTAAATGAAATAATCATCAGCTTCCAAATGAGCATAAACAAATTTACTGAATATAATTTTAAGTCAATTTAACTAACAGCTGCACTTAAATGGGAGATGAGATGACTGATTTGGCAAATGCTTTTGTCATTATGGTCAGCAAACAAAAGTGAACAAGACCCCTTCTGCCTCAGTTATGTGCTCCAGGCTGTGGCAACATAGCCTGACTAACAGAACAAGCATTAAAGTACATCCTCTGTTGGCAAAATCTGGTGAAAAACCTATTTGGCTCAGTCAAGTAGATCATAAGAACATAATGACTCACTCCTTCATCTAATATGACATCTTAATAACAAGTTCTTCACTTCATTCCTTCATCTAATATGACATCTTAATAACACATTCTTCACTGTGGCATCAGCAACTAAAAATATCATGCACATTATTTATAGATCTCATATAACAATGTAGATAACTTAATTAAAACTGAGACAGCACTAACACTCTTCATTATCCAAGAGTAATGTAACTTGACTGAAACAGTCAAATAGCCTATTTAAAGCAAGTTACAGCCTCATGTCATAACACAAAAGTACTTTTATGCCATTGCATTCAAACCATAGAATGAAGTTTAAACTCGGTGAAAGTAAATATCTCACTACAAAACTTATAACCAAAGAGTATTTGCTTTGTCAGGAAAGATTCACAAGATAATTCAAGAGTGACAATGCTTACTTATATTATGTCAAGTTGTGTAATGACTCTTGATAATTGTTTTTCTTCTGAGTGAAATTAACAAAGTATCAGTTGCCGCTTCATTTATATCCACCATGGGATAATGCATCCCTCAAGTAGAACTATTCTTTGCTGTATATTTTCCTTCATGTTCTTTCTATCATTTTGTAACCATATACTTGAATGAAATAAATACTTGCACTTGAAAACAACACATGAACACTTACCCTCAACTCGTGTCAACACTAATAAAAACTGCTCAGTGACTTCCGGGGAGCTGTCAGCAATTGGACTGACTCCAAGAGGTCTTCGATTTTCCTGGGGAGAAAAATCCATCTGACCACTAGTCAACAGGAAGTCATCCCCAGGCGCTAAAAGAATATTGTCCTGAGATCTCAATTCCCAGGACACTCGCACAGTTCCAAAGTTACCTCCACTTCTTATGATGCTATGAAAGACAAGAAAATTGTTTTATCTTTTGTCTTTTTTTTTTAACTCTTGAACCTAAATTGTTTTTTTGTGTTTAAGTTTATAAAACTAAATATATAAAACATATATAAAGCCATTGCAGAAAAGCTATAGTAACAGATATTAGGTTACTCTAAAAGGTAGTAACAGGTTTATTTATTCAAGCAGGAAAAAATTTATAACTTTCTCAAATTCACTTCCAAACTCAGCATCATGCAAGCTGAAAGATAATTAAAACCTTTTTTCAAAAATTTCATTATTATTTATTATATATGAGTATTGTTCATCTAGATTTATACTTTCCTTTCTTCATCCTGTATGTTATTGTATGAAAATGTGAAAGCCAAAACCATGTGCTTCATTAATGAAAAATGCTGTTTCTACCTTCTTAAATAATCTAATAACAACAGAAATTGTTCACTGCTTTCACCTTTATATACTTGTTCTTCTTTTGAAAGTGATTAGCTAGCACTTTCTACTCATTCTACAGCAATGACTACACTCTTGTCCACTTCTTTTTATACAATTACACTCACCTTATCATGCTTTTTTTTTTTTACTTTAGCTTTCTGCAATTTTTAAATATGCCTTATGTTTTATCATTAACTATGAAACAGTTTCATTCCTATTACCATGATTAAATTTTTAGTTGTGGAGTCTACTGGTTGGTGTACACTCTGAATAAGAATTATAAACTTTTATGTATATTTTTCATTAATTAACAAAACAATTTATGTCCAAATTAACCACACAGTTGCTTTTTTCTTTTTGGTCTTAAAAAACAAGCTCACTCAAAGAAAACAGTGTTTCCTTCCTCAACTTGGGCATCTGCAGGTTGTGCAAAGCTAAAGACACCATAGGCCTGGTCATTAGCCAAGATGACAATTGTTGCAGTAGACTTGTTGGTGGTAACTAAATCACCTGGGAAAAAAAAATTAACTAGCAAATTTGCAAAGGCCTGTCCTTATTAGCATAGTTCAATGGGTACTAGTTTGTTTAGAAACTATCTTAATGAACATGAAAGAATTTAATGTAACAGGAACTGCATTGAAATGTGTTTTTTAAAACAATGCTATCTTGGTTACCTCCCATGTGGCTAATTATCTTATATTTGTGAATGTAATAGTTTTATTTAACATTCTTAGATATGTTTTCTTTAATGTAGTTTGTATACTTGAAGGAAATAAAAGGAAGAAGATCAAGAAGAAGACCAAGAGAAATGATACTGGACAGTCTGACGGGATGGTGTGAGAGGAGATCACCAACTGAGCTGATGGCCTGCATGAAGGATCGTGTAATCTGGAGAAGCATAATAGCCAACGCCAGTCAGCACGGCACATGATGATGATGATGATGATATTTGTACTAAATCAAATGTGTGATAAGGAATGAAAAATGAGTGATAAAAGGGCAGAATGTAGATGGGCCTGTTTTTCACTATGAAAATAAAGATCATTTGTTTGCTTGTTCATTCTTTTCTATGCAATAATTATATAAAATCAACTTATATCTGTTTTGCTATACTCTTGATTACAGTGTAAGTACAAAAAGGCTGTACAAACATTTTTCTTCTACTTTTTTTTTCCCTTTTCTAAATTACATGCAATTAGTGAACCATAAACAAGTGCCCAAAGACAGACTGTTAATGAAATGATTCTTAATAGTAAAGGACATGTTAAGACACATTTTTTTTATGTGCCAGATCTCTGCCTTACATAATCAAGGTGTTGGATTGTTGTGTGCATGTGTTTACATTGTAGAGAACGGAATGAAATGGTATGTAAGTCTAGTTTATTGAAAAAAACATGGGAAAGCAAAATATGAATATAAACAGTGGAATTACTTGAATTCATTACTGTTTTCTAATGACATTTTACTAGCACCAAGTAATTACTCCCCTCCCCTCACCCTTCAAATGATAGACTTTAATTCTTAGTGCTTCATTATCTATCAGTTTATATTGGGCACTTTTGTAAATGTACACAGGCTTCTATCAATGCTAAAAGTTTATGTCTAGGGATAGTTAATTAGGAAATAATTAGATTAATTAGAAACTTTGATCACTTATAAATAACTCTAAATTTATTAACATTTATAGCTGAGCTAATGAATGAGTATTTATTTTCTAGGTAACATCTCACACCTCTTACTTGCATATTCTGTTTATATGTATAAATAGACAGAAATGCCTCAAAGATTAAGAAACATGCTTTAACCTCTCAACCCTACCACACACAGGATCTATGTTTCTTTACATTCATTTCCCTTAAAAATACAAGTATTTCATTTCATAATTTTAAACACAGTTAACAACCATATGATGATTTTTTTTTATATGAACTAAGGTTCAAAGTAATAATTTAGATGTCAGTTTCAAGACACATAAGAGATGCTTGCTTTTACATAAAAGTAGTTGTCTTAGATTTCAAATTCATGCATATGCATTACTCAGTCCAAGATGATAATGTTTTAATGCTCCATTATGATACCAGATGCTGGAATTCATTTGCTTTTGAAAGAGCCATTGTGACACTGACTGACAGAGCCTTACCTCCAACATCAAACAGCTGCACTAAGAATGTCTCATTTCCTTCGGGCACATTATCATCCAGGACACTGACCATGATTTCGATTTCTTGTTGTCCCACTTCAAAAGTAACTTTCTGTGGTTGGATCTGCGTGTAATCACCTTCAATGTAGGAAGCTGATCCATCTAAAGTCCTGTAGTGGACAATAGCTTGTTTGTCTAGTCTTCCTTGCCTTCTGATGACCAAGCTTACTGTCTGTGGTTCTGTAACATACTTGATGGGATCTAGAAAAAAAAAGTTGAGAATTTATATATTCATTCATTCATTCATTTGCATGTCCCTTGCGGAACTTTGCCTCCCAAATAGCACTCCTGTAGGCCTCTCAGTTGTGAGCAAGATGGCCTGCTGCTGATGCATCCATTTGCAGATCATCAACGATGTCTTGCAGCCATCTTTGCCTTGGTCTTTCTCTCTTTCTTTTTCCCATTATGTACTCTTCCAAGATGGTCTTCTCTAGATTATCATGACGTTTAATGTGTCCAAAATATTTAAGTTTTCTATCTTTAATCCTCTTTACTAGCCAGCCTTCTTCAATATTAAGTTCTTGTAGTAACTGTGAAATTTATGTTTATTGAGGCATACTTCATTCAGACATCTAGTCAATACATTTTTTAAAAATGATTATAGATATATATGAATAAAAATATTAGTGTTACTCTGTTTTCTTCTTCAGTAGGAAAGATGCTATACTTTCCAGCAACCTTAAACCAGCATCTCCATTTGCTGCAGGAGAACCAGTAATCCCTAATACTACTGGAAAATGCAGAACAACAACTTTAAATGAGAAACCTCCAAAATCGTCAGACACTCGTAAAAATGATAGACCAGTCAATAGTTCTAGCTTAGCTGTTGATATAGTAACAGAACCAAACTCTGGAAAATTCTCGCAGTGCAGAAAAAGAGGCAGACCGCGTGAAACTCTGAAGAGGACATTGTTAAGACAGGCCAAATTAACAGGCATTAAATCCCTTGATGAGGTTGAAAGACTCACCGAAGACAGGAAAAACTGGTGAACTACTTTGCAAGCCCTATGTGATGTTTAACGGCATGGGAAAGATATAAGATATAAGATAAGATAAGTGTTTCTAAAATTAGTGACACACACAGTTTTTCCATCCAGCTGTTGGAACACATTTACAGTTGGTCACTTGTCCCTGTGGCCATGACTTGAAAGACCTCGTGAAAATCCTCATCAATGACATGAAGTCTGAAGTTATAAAATTGTTCAGTTTGGATAACGATAGTATCGGGAAAAAAAAAAGCTCAACAACTGAGAGAAGAAAACACAAAACTGAGGGGCTTATCACTGAATCACTGAACAGCAAAATTATAGCGGTAACAGAAACTACAGAAAAGTAACTAGACAGGAACTGATAGTCACAGTCAATCAGTGACCGCTAGCCAAAGTACTCTTAACCCTTTCCCTTTGTCAAAGATTTATTAGACTAACCTCATGAAATCTGGTACAAATTTTATTACTGATTAAAAATAAAAGGTAATAATTTATTTAAGTTAGGTGACATTGGAGAAGAGTGGTTAGTAAAGAGGATTAAACAGAGAAAACTTAAATATTTTGGACACATTAAACATCATGATAATTTAGAGAAGACAATCTTAGAAATGTACATAATGGGAAAAAGAAAGAGAGGAAGACCAAAGTGAAGATGGCTGCAAGACATCGTTGATAATCTGGAAATGGATGCATCAGCAGCAGAGCATCTTTCTTACAACTGAGAGGCCTACAGGAGAGCTGTTATGGAGGCAAAGTTTCGCAAGGGTCATGCATATGACTGACTGACTGACATGTCCATCTATTAATTTTCTTCATAAATTTAATTTAATTTTGATGTCAGAAAAGTGGGAAGTTTTACAGCCAATTACAAAATAATAGGTATATGAAGCTGTAAAAGACTATAATTATTCAGGACAAGAAAGTGTTAATGACAACATGAAGCTGACAGGACAGCCATTGTCACCAACCAAAGTAGACAAATTTCACAAGAAAAATGACCAACAAAAACAGAGTGGAGTCAGTGACTTTTTATCAGGAGAGCAAGACCATGAAAATACAATATATCCTATTAATGTCCACATCAGCAACAGATTGGATGTTCTACAACAGAGCTCTGTACCAAATGCTCAAGAGACAGACAGGATGCAACAATCAGATCAATTAAACAACACATCCAACCAGAAATCATGCTCCCACCAAAATCAATAAGAACAATGTAGGCAGCAAAATCGCAATCACAAAATCATGGAAAATACAACACAGATGCTAATTGGGGATTTTTTACTGAAGGGCATACATGGCCACTAGATGTCCATAGCAGATGAAGACATTGTCTCAATAGTTGCAGCAGAAGCTGATACTATGAAAATAATGTGAACACAGAAGTTTAAATCTAGATCAGGGTGTGAAGAAACTTATGCCATACATGTTGGCATAAGTGACAGTATGAATGGCCAGAACCTAAGACATTCTGATATGCAAATCTTGACTTCCAACATCAAGGAAAAGTATCCAAATGCAGCCATCTTCATATCCTCTATCATTCCACCTAGTTCTGGTGCTGGATGCTGCTTGGTGGATATCCATAACAGGGCATTTCAATCATTTTATCACTGTGATATTTCATAAACCGCACAACACTTTTTACCTCAGCCTCTGGCACCCCAAAGTAACATCTGTACAGGGATCACATACACATATCAAAACCTGGAAGCAACATTCTAGCTAAAAATGAAAAGTTTCCAGAACATATGCTATGGAAAGAGGCAGTATAGTTGGATGGTCACAAAAAACACAGTGGGAAGTGTACCAGCTTAAAGATTCACCTACAAAGTGTGTTTGTATGTAGTATTTAAAAGTTTATTTACTTCAGTAGTAAGCGTAAAGCTGGGGCAACTGTCCCCAGGGCAGCGCATCACAGGTGGCGGATGGTGAAAGTACTTCAGATATGGAGGATCCCTGTGAATAAGGATTTACCCAAATATGCAGGCACAGACCAACTGGCGGTAGACTCAGAGAGCGAGGTGGGGTAGTAGGTGGCTCTACTACTCCTATAAAGTGCCTCAGGTGCTCAGTGAAGCGAATACCAGGCGGGTAAGAGGTGCCTTAAAACCTCTCGCTCCCACTGTCTTGCAGGTAAGACAGGGAGTCCAAAGGCTAGCAGAGAGTCCGTACACAAACTGGCAGAAGGCAATGGGAAACCACTGTTGTAGCTCCCAAGAAAAACAATTATGCTTATTCAGAGTAATATATTTGTCATGAACGACGTTAATGGATGTTCCTCTGGAATAGCCTCATCCGGTAAGGCAGCTCATGAGCCACAGGTGAGGCCAGATCGTCATCAAGCTACTGGTGACTAAACTAACAAGTTCAAAATAGTACAATGGAATGTTAGAACTTTATTCCAGGCTGGAAAATTAGAAAATATAAAGAGGGAAATGGAAAGGATGAAGATCAACATATTAGGAATGAGTGAAGCTTAATGGGCAGGTGTGGGGAAGATAAACTCTGATAAATATACAATAATATATTCAGGAAGTGAGAAACATGAACGAGGAGTAGGAATAATATTTGATGAACAAACAACAAGGACAACTGTAGGATATTTGCACATCTCGAACCGAGTCCTACTAGCCCAACTGAAAGGACAACCAATAAACATAAATATTATACAAGTGTACGCTCCAACATCTGAAAGTTCTGAAGAAGATGTACAGCTATTTTATAATGACATAGAGACAGCCCTAAAACACACAAAGTCACATGAAGTTACCATAGTCATGGGAGATTTTAATGCCAAAGTTGGTAAAGGAAGAACTTCAAACATAGTTGGTGACTATGGACTGGGGGAGATGAATGACAGAGGTAGTAAATTAATTGAATGGGCAAGAATACATAGCATGGTTGTAGGAAACACCTGGTTTAAACAACATCCCCGAAGACTGGCAACATGATGCAGTCCAGACAAAAAGACTTTTAACAAGATAGACTATGTATTAATCAACAAATGATTTTGGAATGCACTACTGACAACAAAAACCATGCCAGGAGCTGACTGCAATAGTGACCATGACCCACTCTGTGGAAAAATTAGAATAAAGCTAAAGAAAGCATGCAGAAAAGTGGGAAACATCAAACTAAATACAGAACTCCTTAAAAATGACCAAGAACTATGAGAACAATACAAAGTTATTATAACAAATAGATACAATGCAATAGCAACGATAAATAGTATAGATGAACAATGGGCAATGTTAAGAGATTCTATCCACCAAATTGTTAAGGAAATACCACCAAAAAAAGAAGCCCCTAAAAATAAATGGATGACAGATGACATCTTAGGACTGATGGACAAGAGGAGGAGAAGTAAAGAAAGAAATAAGATGCAAATGCAGAGAAGCAAAGGAAGTGTGGTTAAATGAACAGTGCAGATAAATAGAGGACTCTCATAATAAAGACACCAAAAACATGCACAAAAGAATCAATGAACTCACAGGCAGGAAAACAAAATATACCACAGAATGCCTAAAATCAAAAGAAAGTAGGTTCTAAGGACTGCAAATGCGCCTCAAACAGCCTCTGGCAGTCAAGTCCAGCTCCTGGCCTTCCCGTGGCAGAACTGTTTAAACTGACAGGAGAAGGGGCGAGGGCGAATATCTGGCGCCTGAAAACCAGTTACTTAGGGTAGATGAGTGGCATGTTTGGTAGCTCATCTGCCACTGTTGGCGAGATTTTTCAGCTGCCGTGCGTGGAGCGGTGCTCTTCCCGGCCAATGAAGAAAGGTACAAATAAGGTTGCCGCGCAGCATCACTGCGGAAAAGGTGGTAGAAAGGATAAAGCGAAGCAAACAGTCAAATCATGGCACCTCTGGTCTGGAGGTTGGCCACGTCCTGAGTGCTGTCATGTCGGGTGAAATGCATGAACCGGCTTGTCTCACTGCTGGCGAGACTCTTCAAATGCCGTGCGTGGAGTGAAGCTCCTCCCGGTTAAGGAAGTAAATGCGGAAAAGAAATAAAGGTTGCTGTGCGGAGCCGATGGGAAAAGGTGGTGGAAAGTGAAGTTTAACTGGTATGTCCAGTAGTATCGCTACGAGAGCTATGCCACGGCACCTCTGCTCTAGAGGCCGCCCACGTCCGAAATACACCTACACTGGTGAAATATGCCTAAACCGGCACACACCAGGGGTGGAACTTGATGGCTAGACATGTCATGCCACCTCCACTCTAGAGGTTGGTAACGCCTGATAAACACCCATACTGGTGAATTTTGCCTAAACCGGCTCATACCAGGGGTGAATCTTGAAGGCTATGCATGTCACAGTACCTCTGCTCTAGAGGTCGGTCCCGTCCCAAACACGCCCATACTGGGATAATGCCTAAACCGGCTCAACCCAGGGGTAGAAGTCACTAGTGGCGAGGATTCGTCCTCCTGGACAAAAGCTCCATCCTGGTCACAACTAGGAAGGGTAGCGGCCACGACCGCAAAATGCTGAAGTCGGAGAAACTGGACCAGGGAAGTCTAGATAGGCAACCACCTCTCACCTGGCGGGGATGTTTGCGTATCCTAATCACGCTGAGGTTTTCCGGTGAGAAAGTCCAACCTTGGACTGGATGGGCAAACACCTCTCACCCGGCGGTGATACACGGGTATCTCAAAACACGTCGAGGTTTTCCGGTGAGAAAGTCCAACTCTGGCCTGGGTGGGCTACCGCCTCTCACCCAGTGGGGATGCACTGATATCCTAAACACGTCGAGGTCTTCCGGTGAGAAAGTCCAACCCTAGACTAAACTGGTGCAATGAAAACCACGGTGTCACACAATCCCGCTTCCGAGACCCACCAAGAATACAGGCTAAAGCAGTGTGACACTCTGAATCTCTTGTGGTCCTTTCGTGGATCTCGTGTGGTCTATTTTGGACCACACAGGGGACCACGGGACCTAACGAGGACCACAGGCGTGAATTCAGTAGGTTCACAGTGCGGTTTTTGGTGGTAGAAGTGAACGAAGAAGAAGCAGAAGAAGAAGAAAAGAAAGTAAAATGTTAATGGGAAAAGAAGACATTGTGGACAGGTGAACAGAGTACATTGGTGAGCTGTATGGAGGAGAAAGATCAAAATTAACACCAGATACTGAAGACTGTGATGGACCACCAACACTTGAAGATGAAATCATAGATGCCATCAAACACATGAAGAAAGGAAAAGTGACTGGGCCTGATAATATAACAACAGAAGAAATAGAGGTGCTAGAGGAGATAAGAATAAAAATAATAACCAAGTTACTGAATGACATTTACAACAGTAGTTATATTCCCAGTGACTTGCTTAAATCCATGTTTATAGCACTACAAAATAAACCAGGTGCAAAGGAATGTGATGACCACCAGACTATCAGCCTCTCATGTCACATAACAAAGCTACTTCTGAGAATCATTATGAGAAGAACAAGGAAAAAGATAAAAATGGAAATAGCAGATGAACAGTTTGGATTTACTGAAGGAAAGGGAACACACAATGCCATTAATGCTTACGAACACTAATATAAAGAGCTTTAGAAGTACAGAAAGATCTCTACTTGAGCTTCATTGATTACACCAGGGCATTTGACAAGGTGAAAGATGATGAAATTATTAAAATGCATGAAGACATCAATATAGATGCCAAAGACCTGAGGATTGTAAAACATCTATACTGGCACCAAGAAGCAGCAATTCAAGTTGAAAATAGAACTGGAAAATATCAACCTATAAAACAAGGGGTGCGACAAGGATGTGTACTATCTCCAGACTTTTTCTCTGTACAGCAAGAATATTCTAAGAACGATCATCACAGAACCAGGCATAAAAACTGGAGAATACAATATTAACAATCTTCAGTATGCTGACGACACAGTACTGATAACTGAGAACAAATAAGATCTGCAAAATCTCTTGGATAAAGTCGCCAAAGAAAGTGAACAGAAAGGCCTTACTTTGAACATAAAAAAGACAAAGACTATGGTTATATCTAAGAAACAGAATTCACCAACATGCAGTATAAAATTAAAGGGAACTATTCTAAAGCAGGTGCAGAAATTCAAATACCTTGGAGCAGTAATAACTTCAGATGGGAAATGCAGAACAGAAATTAGGAACACAATAGGCCAAGCAAAGACTGCATTTCAGAGAATGAGAAACATATTATCCAACACATCCTTATCAATGAATGTTAGAAAATAAGTCTTAAAATTCTATATTGAACCTATCTTGTTATATGGAAGTGAATCATGGACAAAAGGCAGGTCTGCACAAAAACTATTGGAAGCAGTTGAAATGTAGTTTATTAGAAGAATGTTGCGAATCCCCTGGACAGCAAAAATAACTAATGAAGGATGTATGAGAAGAGCTGGAGAGACAAAAATTCTTGTCAAAAAAATAAGAGAATGGCAATGTACTTTCATAGGACATGCAATGAGAAGAGGGGGCATTGAAAATACTATAACAACAGGAAAATAGAAGGAAGAAGATCAAGAGGAAGAACAAGAGAAATGATACTGGACAGTCTGACGGGATGGTGTGAGAGATCACCAACTGAGCTAATGGCCTGCAAGAAGGATCATATACTCTGGAGAAGCATAATAGCCAACGCCTGTTGGCACGGCACCTGATGATAACGTTGAGTAATTGTAATTATAGGCATTATTTGGGAAACTACTCAAGATCTATAAAATGAGCCCTGTTATTAACAAATGGTTACATATGTTCCTTTGTTGATCCTATTTTGGGATTTAGCAGATTTTTAAAATATTCTTATCACCTTTCTAAGATTCATCAATCCTGAGATGAAATGGCTTTCCATTTTTGTCCTGTGTTGGATTGAAACTCTAAGCTGCATGGCTTTAACACTTTTATAGAATCCGCATGGTGGCTCCTTGCACAATTTACTAAAGTCTTCAGTCTTACCAACTACAGATCTATTCTATCATCATTATCAAAACTACTGGAAAAACACAGAATAACTCTATGACACGCAAGAGAACAATTTACTCATTGACAGTCGGTCAGGTTTTTGACCCAATCATTCTTGCAACATAGCTCTGACTAAAATGATAGAAAACTGGTTAGCAGACATAAATGATGAGAGTCTATGTGGGTATATGTCTGCTTTGAAAAGGCATTTGATGTGACTGACTACGAAATTCTTGTAAAAAAGTTAAAAGATTATAGACTGCACCCTGACTTAGTAAAATTAATTGCATCATTTCCTTCAGACAGACAACAGGCATTGTTCTTCAACAATTCTATATCAAATTCATCTGTAGTTGATACTGGTGTTCCACAAGTTCTATTCTAGACCCTCTGCTCATTGCTATCTATCTCAATGATCTTCTACTTCATCTTAAACATTCTACTTGTGACCTCTTTGCCAGTGACTACATGGTCTATACCAGTGACTATGACTGTATTAACCTAGAATCAATTCTTCAGGTCAAGATAAATAATGTACTTTAAATAGAGCAACATCAACGACACACTGATAAATCTAAATCAGCGCATATAACAACAAAATGATTTTCAGTAATCCTTTTATTTAAATGTAACATTGTGTACATTCAGAACAAAGTCTTCCACTACAAAAGTTAAATACCAGTAAACTCCACAGGGTTATCATTCTCCTGTATAACTAAAGTGACCACCGTGGGTGTACCGAGCAAAGCCCCTCCCTCTGGTGTTGACAGCTGTAGTGCATATGTTTCATCTCCTTCTGGTATCTGTTAGATTTGTGGAGATTTAAAAAACGTTTTGTAGTTAAAAATGTTGCTTTTACTCCATTGCTTAACAGTATGTGAAATTTTATAAAGTTACTTAATTTGAGTAATGGAAAATTATAATCATTAAGAACAGGGTAGCTGAATGCTTGGATTAGATAAGAAAATGTTGTAGTGAGTAAAAGAACAAGACATCTCCTTTGATTGTCAAAGTAGTACACCCTTCTCAGGCAAGTAGTCCAGCTCTTTAAACTTCTGATGTTATAAGTGAGGTAGATCCCTCTGAGCCATGACTTCTAGAAGTCTTGTCAGTTTTTTACTTAAAATGGCTTCATGAGGCTGAAGACATTACTCAAATGTTAATAACAGTAAAACAAAAATAAATGTAAAAATAAATGTAAAATTGGCAGAAAGGGCTGAATGAGGAGCAAAGTGAGACCTAGCAGACTGAAGATGATCAAGATATCATCTTGCTTCTTTGTTATGATTGAAGAAACAGACATTTCACTTGTTCAACCTGACTACTAGAATGAAACTTAATGTGTTCCAGACAGTGGTGGAGTCTAGCAGGAAGTTTGTTACTTGGATCTACAAGGAAATCAGGCAAGCCATTTTATCTCACCCCCCAAATAAATTTTGGATATAAGTATATAAAACTTGCCTGTGTGGTTGAGGTGAGGTGGCCTAGATGTTAGTCTGGGGCTTAAAGAATATAATGAATTCTCCTTCCATGCATGTCATAAGAGGCAACTAAAGAGGCTGAGCACAGGGCCAACAACCCTGCCATGTATACAAAATTTAGCATGTCATTAAAAACATAAAGGCTGGCTGCAGAGAGGTGGAGAGAATTTGTTGCTGCCCTGCAGGGTGCCACAAGCCATACTGGGTGGTGACTGCTTAGTCAATTGTCGACCAAGGACATGGATGATATATAAAACTAAATATATAAATATACACAAACCCACAGCAGTAAAGCCGTGATAACAAAATGTTATGACTATTTCAAACAATTACCAAGTCCACAGTTGTAACATTTCAATTTACACTTTAATCAGAAACATACAGGACAAAGAAATAGGGAAAGAAGAGAAAATATAAATTCACATGAATGATATTTAACAAATAAAAACTGGAAAAAATAATATTTTTTAAAAAATGGAGCACTTGGCTGTGACTTGCAAGATGCTCTGTCCAAAAGGCACTTCCTGCTTATGATTTAAATAGTTCCAACATTTTGTTTACTCACTTCCCTTCCACTCAGTGACTTGTTTAAAAGATTTTCTTGGTATTGTCTACAAAGACATTATACAGTTATTATGAAATCTTACAATAACAAAGATGAAATTTTAAATTAGTTATTTAACCAAAAATAAAAATCTTACATCATCATTTTTCACGATAAGTGATATGTTCTGTTCATCTTGTCCAGGCTGAAACACTATAACCCCAGAGGATGGGATTAGGTCATTTTGTGGGGCTGGTGATAGTGACCATGGTACTGTAATGGTGCCATAATCTCCATCACTTCTCTGAACTACTACTGATATGTTTTTCTGCTCTCCTAGCTGGCCTTCATCTGTGGTTGATAATCAGGATATTATATCATTACTCAGAATATCTAAACAACATCTATGATTTCTTCTATATATAATATACACAAACCCACAGCAGTAAAGCCGTGATAACAAAATGTTATGACTATTTCAAACAATTACCAAGTCCACAGTTGTAACATTTCAATTTACACTTTAATCAGAAACATACAGGACAAAGAAATAGGGAAAGAAGAGAAAATATAAATTCACATGAATGATATTTAACAAATAAAAACTGGAAAAAATAATATTTTTTAAAAAATGGAGCACTTGGCTGTGACTTGCAAGATGCTCTGTCCAAAAGGCACTTCCTGCTTATGATTTAAATAGTTCCAACATTTTGTTTACTCACTTCCCTTCCACTCAGTGACTTGTTTAAAAGATTTTCTTGGTATTGTCTACAAAGACATTATACAGTTATTATGAAATCTTACAATAACAAAGATGAAATTTTAAATTAGTTATTTAACCAAAAATAAAAATCTTACATCATCATTTTTCACGATAAGTGATATGTTCTGTTCATCTTGTCCAGGCTGAAACACTATAACCCCAGAGGATGGGATTAGGTCATTTTGTGGGGCTGGTGATAGTGACCATGGTACTGTAATGGTGCCATAATCTCCATCACTTCTCTGAACTACTACTGATATGTTTTTCTGCTCTCCTAGCTGGCCTTCATCTGTGGTTGATAATCAGGATATCTAAACAACATCTATGATTTCTTCTATATATAATATACACAAACCCACAGCAGTAAAGCCGTGATAACAAAATGTTATGACTATTTCAAACAATTACCAAGTCCACAGTTGTAACATTTCAATTTACACTTTAATCAGAAACATACAGGACAAAGAAATAGGGAAAGAAGAGAAAATATAAATTCACATGAATGATATTTAACAAATAAAAACTGGAAAAAATAATATTTTTTAAAAAATGGAGCACTTGGCTGTGACTTGCAAGATGCTCTGTCCAAAAGGCACTTCCTGCTTATGATTTAAATAGTTCCAACATTTTGTTTACTCACTTCCCTTCCACTCAGTGACTTGTTTAAAAGATTTTCTTGGTATTGTCTACAAAGACATTATACAGTTATTATGAAATCTTACAATAACAAAGATGAAATTTTAAATTAGTTATTTAACCAAAAATAAAAATCTTACATCATCATTTTTCACGATAAGTGATATGTTCTGTTCATCTTGTCCAGGCTGAAACACTATAACCCCAGAGGATGGGATTAGGTCATTTTGTGGGGCTGGTGATAGTGACCATGGTACTGTAATGGTGCCATAATCTCCATCACTTCTCTGAACTACTACTGATATGTTTTTCTGCTCTCCTAGCTGGCCTTCATCTGTGGTTGATAATCAGGATATCTAAACAACATCTATGATTTCTTCTATATATAATAATACATTGCTTGAAGCTCCATATACTCAAAATATTATGCAGCTGGTTAAATTTATTGACAAATTATTTACCATGAATCAGGACAGTGGTAGTACTGCTTGGGATGTGAGACAATCTGTGTTATCATTCAAGAAATATTAAATAATTTCACAAACTTAAAAGTAATAAATCTTTCTTAATTGCTGTACTCAAAGGCATAGGTTTTAAACTTACTCAAGCTTGATACTATAATGAAGGTCAATGTGTTCTAGAGAGTGGAGGAGCCTACCAAGAAGTTTGTTATTTGGGTTGACTCCAGGACAACAGACGAGCCACTCTAAAGCATTCTCCTTTCCACTCAACCCCTTGTTTAAAAGCTCTTCTTGCCATTATCTACAAAGACTCTATGCAGAACCATATAATAAACATGAAATGTAACTAATGTTCTTTTTATTGCTTTTATTGTTCAGTCTCCCTGGAATTTCAGCCTGTAAGTCCTTGCAGCTGATGTGATGAAGCTATTTAGGCACAGCACTATGTTGTATTGGGAGTGGGCTACAGTGGCTACTTTTTTTTTCAGTCATTGAGTGGAGTTAAAGAGCAGGGGATGTGCAATACTTCTTTAGCAGACTCCATCACCACGAAGACTATAGCAATCCCTGCCTCATTAGGCAGGCTAGGCCTGTTGCTGCAGGTACCAAAGGATAGGGGAGACAGGATCTAGATGGGCTATGGTTCATCAGCCCTGGCAAAGCATGCCAGATATGGGTCACTGACCATCAAACTGGACAATGTCTTGATCTCTAGTGTGACATTACAAAAATGTAACAAATATGTAATGTCTTCTTCATGCAATGTGTCCTTTCCAGAACCTTGTCCCTCTCACTGTCTCCCTGAATGTAATGCAGTTTTGTGTAAGTTTACCAGTGTCTCACATGTTTGGCTTTCTGTGATGTCCTGAGTCCACTGGGGTGAGCTCACCCCTTTTCTTCTTTGCCAGACACTATGCCTTCTAGTATTAATCTCTCTAAACTACTGTGTCTCTTGATGTGACCAAAGTATCTCAGCTTTCTAATTCTGATAGAGTTTACCAGTCAGTTTTTTGCAACACCTAATCCCATCAGTATTTCTTTATTTGATTTTA
Source organism: Achatina immaculata (assembly GCA_009760885.1). Classification (NCBI taxonomy): domain Eukaryota; kingdom Metazoa; phylum Mollusca; class Gastropoda; order Stylommatophora; family Achatinidae; genus Lissachatina; species Lissachatina immaculata. The sequence goes on along the minus strand of CM019691.1, from coordinate 24,705,275 downwards.
TTTCTATCCATGATATTCCAAGTGCCCTTCTTGTCTTGTTTTGTCTTGTACTATCTCCCTGTAACTGTGAGCTGGTGCTCTTTGCAGCTGATACTATGAAGATGTTGAGGCACAGCATCTGCTTGGGAACTGGTTATGGCAGCTATTTTTTCAGTCCGGAGTGCAGTTAAAAAGCAGGAGGTGTGTAATGCTTCTTTAGCAGACTCCACCACCATGGGGACTATGATGATTCCTGCACCATTAGCCAGGCTTGGCCTGTTACTGGGGGTACCAATGGAGAAGTAGGACAGTGTCTTGGTCAGCTAACATTTCATTTCACATGCAGTTATTCTCTTTTCCGCTGATTTGTTAAGTATCCATATATCACATATGTACACTGCACAGGGAATATATAAGCTCTTAGTAGACATAGCTTTGTTTTCTTGTTGGTACTTTGCCACATACTCTTCATCTGCACTAGTTTTTGTGAGGCAACTGTTAGTCTTATATACAATGTCACAAAAAAAGAAACTAAACATGAAAAAAATATTTAAACTAATTATTTAGACACTAAATAGGGTAGGAAACATGTAATGTATTAAGATTCTAATCAATGTCTGATATTTCTGTTGCAACTGAGTCTCTGCATGCTTTAGTGTACAATACACAGTGTTCCCACACTTTTTTTGTTGTAAATAGTCTATCAGTTTACAATGTTTTTATGAGATTGACTTCATTAAGAAAACACCAAGAAAAACTTCTTGAATGTTTCCACTAGTTAAGTCACACTGATATTGAACAAACTTTGTATAAACTGTTTGCTGACCTGTGAATATTGTAGTAGAATCTGCACTGAAGTGAATAACGCCATAAGGATTGTCACTGTCAATGATAATGAGTTCAACTGAAGTGAAGTTGCCAAGAACTGATGGTGGGTTTCCTGCTGGTGTCAGTATGAGTGTGTACTTCTGTGTCACCTATAAAGAAGTTCAAGATAAAAATAAAATAAACTAGACATCATTAGTTTTAAACCAGCAGTATATCTTACATCCTTTCCATGCCATTAAATGTCACATAGGGCTTGCATAGTTGTTTGCCAAGTTCTCCTGTTTTCAGCGAGTCTTTCAACTTCATCAAGGGATGTTATGCCCACTAAACTGGTTTCTCTTAACAATGTCCTCTTTAGAGTTTCATGTGGTCGGCCTCTTTTTCTTTGGCCTGTTGTGCTCCACTTGATAGGTTGTTTTGGTGTTCTCTGATTGTCATTACATGGCCAACATATGTCCATCTTCTTTTTTCTGACCACCAATGAGACAAGTTGTTGTTTACTTATCTGTCTTATCTCTGTGTTGTTCTTTAATTTGTTCCACTTTATACCAAGTATTTTCCTTAGGCATTTGTTTTCAAAAAAATCTAATTTCTTGTCTATTTCTTTAGTTGATTTCTAGCTTTCACATGCATAAATGAGGGTGGATATCACATTTGAATTGAATAATCTTAACTTGGTTTTTATGCTTATAACTTTTGAATTCTATATGTTCTCAAGATTTTTGAAGGTCAATACTGCTTTTGCATTTCTAATTCTAACTTCCTTACTGGTGTCACCATCCTGGTCTGTGTAGCTGCCAAGGTATGCAAACTGGTTTACTTCATCAACAACTGTTCCTTCTACATATATTTTTCCTTTTTGATTAATGAGAAGTTTCATTATTTTTGTTTTGTCTTTGTTAATTTCAAGACCTATTTTGTTAGCCAAGGAAGACAGAGAATCTGTTTTTTCCTGCATCAATTTCACATTGTCACTTATAAGAGTTATGTCATCTGCAAAATCAAGATCTACTGTTTGGGTCCCATGTACCCAATCAATGCCTGTTTCATCTGTACAGAATCTTTTCATTATAAAGTCTAGGGCAATTCCAAAAAGCAAAGGAGATAATATACATCCTTGTTTCATGCATGTTTCAATCTGAAACCATTCACTTATTCCTTCTTCTGTCTTGACTGCACAAGCATATCCACTGTAGAGATCTCTAATGATGTTGACAATCTTAGATGGTATTCCATATAGTCTTTAAATTCTCCACAATGAATCTCTGTGTATGCTATCAAATGCTTTTTTAAAGTCTATGAAATTCAGGGTTAATGGTTTCTACTTTTCAATATGTTCTTCAAGTATTATTCTTAGAGTAAAGATCTGGTCAAGACAGCTTCTGCCTTTTCAAAATCCTGCCTGTTCTTCTCTCATTGCAGTATCCACTACATCCTTAATTCTATTCAGAATCACTTTACAAAACACCTTTGACACAACTGATAGTAAGGTTACACTCCTCCAGTTATTGCAGTCACTGAGGTTGCCTTTTTTTGGTATTTTAAAAATGATTCCCTTTTTTACATTTAGAAGGGACTTTTCTTCTTTCCAAATTTTATTAAACATTCTTTGTAGTTGCCTCGTGTTATCACTATTAATAGCTTTTAACATTTTGGCTGTTATATCATCTTTACCTGCAGCTTTGTTGTTAGCCATTATATTCACTGCTGTTTCAGTTTCATTCAGTGTAACTTCATCTAAGTTGACATTTAGTTGTGGGACTGGTAAATCAGTTTCAAAATTAATTAATTCATTTGGGTGTGGTCGATTAAGTATTTCTTGGAAATGTTCAGCCCATCTTTGCTTTTGGTCTTTGCTTGATGTTAATAGGTTGAATACTTTGCTAAAGACTGGTCTTTCTTTGGAGGTAATCGCACCTATTAGCTTCTTCTGTATGTCATATAGAGTTTTGTTGTCTCCTGATTTTGCTGCATTTTCTGCTTCTTTTGCCATATTGTCCATATATTCTCTTTTGTCTCCTCTAGCTGAATTTTTACTTTATTGTCTAGTTCTTTGTATGTTGCTTTTGCCAAACTTTTCTGTCTTTACATTCAACATGGTTATTTTGGCTACTCTTCTTTCATGTATGTATTTCCATGTGTTATCTGGTATCCATGCTTTTCTACTTGTTGATTGTAGTCCAGCACTTGCTTTTGCTGCTGTGATTTTGTCTGTGCTGTATGAATTCTATAATTCATCTATATCTGTTTCGTCTATCTCGTTGAGTGCTGCAAAATGTTTGGTAAGTTCCAGATTGAAATCACTGTTGGTATTATCATCTTGTAGGCTATGACTGTTTATCTTTCTGGGTATTGATTTCTTGTGTTGGCTTTTCAGTTTCAGTCTTATCCTCCCTATACACAGGTTATGATCACTGTTGACATCTGCATCCCTATATGCTTTTACATCTATCAGAGATGTTCTGAATTGTTTTCTAATACAAAAATGATCTATCTGGTTTCTGGTTCTATCATCTGGAGCTATCCATGTTGTTTTATGTATTTCTTTATGCAGAAATAATGTTCCTCCCATGGCCATGCCCTCTGTTAGACATATTTCAATTTATCTTTCTCCATTCTGATTTATTGTAACAATTCCTTCTTTCCCCATTACTTTTTTGATGTCAGTGTTATCTTTTCCTACCTTGGCATTGAAATCTCCCATGACAATTAAGATGTCGTGTTTAGGTACATATATATGGTGCACACAAATTAGTGGCTGATTTTGCAAGACCACATTTTCATCAACACTAAATAGAAACACATGATATTACTTCTGCTTGAAAGAGGAGCTATTTGCAGTTTCATATTGACCTTAAATGCATTCGGTGTGTGCCCCACATGTGACACAGCAGTCATTCAAGCAGTACTCTCATGCTCGCCAAACCCTCTTGAGCAATTCTTGTATGATGTTCTTGATGGCAGTGTTGATGTGCTATCACAATTCCAGGAGTGCCTATGGAAAAGGAGGGACATAAATATTGTCCTTGATGAAAACCCACAGCAAGAAATTGAGCACTGTCAGGTCTGATGACTGGGATGGTCATGTGATGCTGTCATCCATGAAGAAGAGTGGGTCACACATGCATCTTCTGGAAACAGCACAAAACACTTTCATTTTGAGACTGTCACATTCCATATTGATCCCAGAATTGAAATTCTGGAATCCCCATATCAGATTCTGTGCCTGTTGACCTTTCTGTGTAAAGTAAAATCACTTCATCACAAAAAATGATCTGTTCCTCATATCAATCAAGAATGTCACCCAAGACATACTTGAGAGGGTTTGGCAAGTATGGGAGTACCACCTGGACATCTGGTGCACATTGAATGCATTTAAGGTCAGTATGAAATTGCCAATATTCCTATTTCAAATACTGATAATATCATTGGCTTTTGTTCAGTGTTGGTGAAAACATGATCATACAAAATCAACCAATAATTTGTGCACATCCTGTACATATGAATAATGTTAACATGTCTGTGAATATATGTTACTAGCTAAATCCATTTATACACACTTTACCTGGCATGAAGAACAAAGTTTCTTTACTTACATACTCTTAACAACAGTAACACATGGCTTTTAACATTGTTAAAAGAAAACACTTAAATTACTTTCAAATAATTTAGTGGACATTAAATTCAGCTTTTGTTCATCTGTTCCAGTGTGTAATGGTATTTCTGTTGCATAACTGACGTTTTCAAGTAAAAAGTTACTTTCTCTAACAAATTTCTGGTTTACGTTTTTAATATCTTCAACATTATTTGCATCTTGCTATTTATATTTTTCATCATTATTTACTCAAAAATATGGTGAAAACCAGAATAGGCACTAATGTTTAAAATTGTTAAAACTCAGATATTTTCTCTTCCTAATGTTTGGAGTAAATACAGTAAACTCCACAAAATGATTGATTTGCAGGAAATTCATATAAATGCAGGAAACTGAAAATATCTCAATCTCATATTAGAAATACAGCACAGTATAACAAAACCAAAAAAACTGAAACGGATTAAGGAGAAGAATATAAAAGCCATTCCAAGACTATCATTGGACAAATTGACTTTAAAGAAAATATTTATGTTTATGCTTCACTTGGTCACGTGACACATGATGGTGATGTCATGTGACCTCTACATGAAGTGCAAAGGATGCAGCTAAGGTGATACATTTATATTTTCTCTATCTATAAATTCTGATTTTTAAAAAATTTTTGCTCACGACTTTCTGTATGACCCTTGTATGTGTAATTATGTGATACAACTTCTCATCTAACAACAAAAGAAAAACTATTATAATTAATTACAGATTCAGGAATGACATCACAGAGGAAAAAAATGTAGGCAATATATATTAATGAAAAAAATTATGATGTAGGCCATATAATTACTTGATAGCATATGCATTGTTCACAAAAATTTGAAAGACTTCAGGAAATGTAGTCACAATTTAAAACACTTGATTAATAATATATTCACACAATAAAGTGCTCATTACACAGAGAAGATTCTTCACAACAAGTATTTTTAAGACAAGAAGAACATAATGATATAAATTCACCTCTGGAATGCCATCCTTGATTGTCATTATTTGAGAAGAGGCCTGCTTCTTTCCAGGTGGGAAAAGAAGCATGTTAGTAGCTCCATAAAACTGAGAAGCTCCATCAGGTATAATGGAATATTGGACTTTACTTTGTACCAAGGCACCACCAGAACGTACTACAATCACTTGAATGGGAGCATCACCCTCCTAAAAACAGTCAATAATTAATAAATTTCACATAATTCAAATTTTGCGGTTTCTATGTGTTATTGACTTTAATAGCATACACATAGACTCATTGTGGAGAATCTTAAGACTGTACAGAATACCATCTAAAATTGTCAACATCATTAGAGATCTCTACAATAGATATGTTTGTGCAGTCAAGACAGAAGAAGAAATGAGTGAATGGTTTCAGATTGAAACATGCATGAATTATGGTTTCAGATTGAAACATGCATGAAACAAGGATGTATATTATCTCCTTTGCTTTTTGGAATTGCCCTAGACTTTATAATGAAAAGATTCTGTACAGATGAAACAGGCATTGATTGGGTACATGGGACCCAAACAGTAGATCTTGATTTTGCAGATGACATAAATCTTATAAGTGACAATGTGAAATTGATGCAGGAAAAAACAGATTCTCTGTCTTCCTTGGCTAGCAAAATAGGTCTTGAAATTAACAAAGACAAAACAAAGATTATGAAACTCTCATTAATCGAGAAGGAAAAATATATGTAGAATGAACAGCTGTTGATGAAGTAAACTAATTTTCATATCTTGGCAGCTACATAGACCAGGATGGTGACACCAGTAAGGAAGTTAGAATTAGAAATGCAAAAGCAGTATTGACCTTCAAAAATCTTGAGAACATATAGAATTCAAAAGTTATAAGCATAAAAACCAAGTTAAAATTATTCAATTCAAATGTGATGCCCACCATCATTTATGCATGCGAAAGCTGGTAATCAACTAAAGAAATAGACAAGAAATTAGATTCTTTTGAAAACAAATGCCTAAGGAAAATACCTGGTATAAAGTGGAATGAATTTAAGAACAACGCAGAGATAAGACAGGTGAGCAAACAGCAAACTGTCTCATAGGTGATCGGAAAAAGAAGATGGACATATATATATATAGGCCATGTGATGAGAAGAAACAATTAGAGAGCACTAAAACAAGTTATCAAGTGGAGCACAACAGGCCACAGAAAAAGAGGTCGACCACATGAAACTCTAAAGAGGACATTGTTAAGAGATGTCAGTTTAGTGGGCATAACATCCCTTGACGAAGTTGAAAAACTTGCCGAAAACAGGAAAACTTGTCAAACAATTATGTGAGCCCTATGTGGTGTTTAATGGCATGGAAAGGATGTAAGAAGTGTTACTAATAATGATTAAAAATATACTGCTTAAAAGATCATCAGACCTAGTCAGAAGAATTATAAAAAACCTTCTGGAGGAAACTCTCTCTCTTTCTGAACCTTAAGTGCCCAGGGCACATGGGGATTCCGCAAGGGTTTTCCACAAATGCCTGTCCTTTGCCTTTTTTTCTGCTCTTGCCTAGGTGAGCCCTCTATTGCTCAACATCCTTTCTGTTGTTCTTCTCCGTGTCTCTTTTGGTCTACCCTTACTTCTGTTCCCCTGTGGTGTCCATCTTAGTGCTATTTTTTGGTAGTGAGTTGTCATTCATTAGGAGCACATGTCCCAACCATCGCCAGCGTCTATCCTCAATAATTGCTGTCAGTGGCTTCATCTGCATTTCTGCCAACAAGAAACTATGACCTTCAAATTGTCTCCTGCATGTATTTCTAACTTAGTATGACCTATAGCTTTATTGGAATACACATAGCTCCATAAAACAGATTAGTTCCATCAAGTATCATGAAATACTGTTCTTAACTCTGTATTTGGTCATTATCTATGCATTTCACAATAACTTCAATAGAAATAACACCTGAAATGCTCAGTGACTGAGTGGTAAATTTGACATTAGCCTTTTGAAGCTGCACCAGTTTGCCACTAATTCGGAATGTCCTACACAAAAAGATCTACATCATCAGATTAGGCCATCAGAAATCTCTAGACTTTGTTCTGTTGTTTAAGACCATATTAGAACAACCTAAAGATTTCAAACTAACTAAGAACAGTGACTGGATTTTCTGCGGATTATCCTGTCATTTACTATTCAATGTGATTTTGAAGAACTAGTTATTGATGAAGTTTAAGGCAGCACTACAATGAATATGAGTATAGGATGGGTCTTAACTCACTTTGGTTTGCTGTTCATGATGAATGGAGGTGGACAGGCTGAATCATTAAGTGTGTAATCTCTTGATTAATCTTGGATTTTTGGGGGTGGAAGTGAATCATATTTGCCACCTCCATTTCACTGGGTTCTCACAAGTGCTAACGGAGCTCTTGCACAACACTGAGATCCTTCTTCATTGAAGGAGATCAAAGTGCTATGGACATGTCTGACAGGCAGTGATGTTAATCTTTCAACATTTAACATTTTAACAGGTTTGCTGACGTTGACAAAAGTGTCATTTCTCATATACTGAAGTAAGCACCTGATGTACATTAATACCTATGTGTATCAAATATTTTTTATTAGCAATGTACAGAATATTCAACATTAATAATTATTGGGCTGAAAAATAACAAAATTTGAATATTCATCTTTGGAAAGATATAGGAAAAAAATGTAAATTCAAATCTTCTTACATCTTCCTACATCCTTCCAGTGCCAATAAATGTCACACAGGGCTCGCGTGGTAGATTGCTAAAATTCAAATACTTAAACTTAATTTGTAAAGTGTCTTTCACAATGTTTGAAAATTTATAAAATGTTTTTTACAATGTTTGAACTTGCATTTTTTTTTGTCATAAAATTATTCTTATACATTTAGTATTGCTACTGCTTTAGAAAACTTTATGATGACATAACTCTTATCAGTAATAATGTGAATTCCATGCAAGAAAAAACAGATAGCCTATCTTCACTGGCTAGCAAAATAGGACTTGAAATTAACAAGGACAAAACAAAAATAATGAAAATTCCCATCAATCAAAATGTAAAAATACACATAGAAGGGACAGATATTGAAGAAGTCAATCAATTTGCATACCTTGGCAGCTACATAGATCAGGATGGTGACACTAGAAAGGAAGTTAGGATCAGAATTGCAAAAGCAGCATCAATCTTCAAGAATCTTGAGAACATATGGAATTCAAAAGTTATAAGCACAAAAACCAAGTTAAGACTATTCAATTCAAATGTAATATCCACCCTCATTTATGCATGCAAAAGCTGGAAAACAACTAAAGAAATAGAAAAGAAATTAGACTCTTTTGAAAACAAATGCCTAAGGAAAATACTCGGCATCAAGTGGAATGAATTCAAGAACAATGCAGAGATAAGACAGATGACTGAACAACAACCAGTCTCACGGGTGATCAGGAAAAGGAGATGGACATATGTTGGCCACTTGATGAGAAGAAATGAGCAGAGAATCCCAAAACAAGCTATCAAGTGGAACACAACAGGCCGAAGAAAAAGGGGCAGACCGCGTGAAACTCTGAAGAGAACATTATTAAGAGAGGCCAAGTTAACAGGCATAAAATCCTTTGATGAGGTTGAAAGACTCGCCGAAGACAGGAAAAATTGGCGAACTACTTTGCGAGCCCTATGTGACGTCTAACGGCACGGGAAGGATATAAGATATAAGATAAGACCAAGATTATATATGAGGTACATATTTTTTTCAGAATTTATATTTAATAGTTATTATTCTGTTTATATCACACTTTATATATATATATATATAGCAAATTTCAAACTTGTATCAAAATCTTATTTTACAGAATTAATGTTTCAATCTTGGCATGAAGAAACTTTAAGACTTTAACAATCAAAAGATGTTCATTAAATCTGGTTTGGACTTTTATTCTTTGTGACTGAAGCAGTAAGGTGTATTGCCTCCTCTGGCCTGTATCAGAGAACGACATCTCCTTGACATGGATCCATTATCCATTGGATCTGTTGTTGTGGGATGGCTGCCCACTTTTCCCGCAGTGCAATTGACAACTGTCGGAGATTGGTTGGTGCTACATGTTGCTGGCAAACTTGTCTGTTGAGTTCATCCCTTAAGTGTTCTATTGCATTCATGTTTGATGACATGGATGGCCATGGAATGGTCTGAACATTGCTGTCAGCGAGGAACTGGGTGGTGTTGTTCCACATGAGGTCAAGCGTTATCCTGCTGAAAATTGACCCTGGTGCAGCCAGAAATGGAAGGATGTGAGGACGAAGAATTTCAGTGACGTATCGTTGGGCATTCAGGCGTCCTTAAATCTGAACCAGGTCACTTCTTCCCTTGAAGCTGATCGTCCCCCCCCCCCACCAGTACACCTCCACCACCAGGAGCCTCATCCATGAAATTCTGGGTGTAGTGCTCATGGAATCTGCGGTAAACTCTTCTCTGTCTATCATGTCGGTGGAAGAGAAAGAATGATTCATCATTACACCAAACCCTTCTACAATCATTTGCAATGGTCCACTGACAATGCTGGTCAGTCCAATGCAGTCGGCTCTGGTGATACTAGTCCGTAAGAACAGGACTTCTGTAGCATCTTCTAGCCCAAAGACCAGCGTCCTGACTGTTTGATCTGCAATTCGACGAGCTGCTGTCATTGGCTGGACAGTTGAGGATACAGATGCAAATCGATTCCTGAGGTGACACAGCTGTATGAAGCAGTCTTCAGCAGGAGTTGTGAATATGGGTCTTCCACTGTGTGGCTGGTCTGCAACTGAGCCAGTTTCTTGAAATCATCTCCAAAGGTGACTAATGGTGCTTCTGACCACATTAAATTGTCTTGCCACTACACTTTGTAAACATCCAATAATGGTGAGTCGTTGTTCTGCAGTGAGATGGGCCATAGTTGTGCATTGAATTTTCAAATGAATTGATTTGAGGAGTATCAATCTTTTATAGGCTTTCAATAATATGGTCAGTGAGTTTTGTGTTCAGTTAGTTTCATGGGATTCTCGTGAACCTATCATGACTTATTGTTAAAAATGTTGTTTTGACTAGTGTCACTTTTCTGTGCTCATGAATCATCTGCTGATTATAATTCAGGTCAGCATGTGAAGTTAATGTCCACGTTAACGTTTAAGGCAATTTGCCCTTGTCTGATCAGCAAACTTCAGTTTAAATCACAACATCGTATTAGTTGCGTTTCTTTTTTTTAACAGTCTATATATATATATATAATTGTTAAAATACCAAAAAAAGGCAACCTTAGCAACTGCAATAATTGGAGAGGAGTAACCTTACTATCGGTTGTGTCAAAAGTGTTTTGCAAAGTCATTCTGAACAGAATTAAAGATATAATGGATGCTGCAATGAGAGAAGAACAAGCAGGATTTCGAAAAGGGAGAAGCTGTCTCGACCAGATCTTTACTCTAAGAATAATACTTGAAGAACATACTGAAAAGCAAAAACCTTTAATCCTGAACCTCAAAGACTTTAAAAAAGGCATTTGACAGCATGCACAGAGATTCATTGTGGAGAATTTTAAGACTATAAAGAATACTATCTAAAATGTTCAATATCATTAAGGATGTCTACAATGGATATCTTGACACAGAAGAAGGAATCAATGAATGGTTTCAGATTGAAACATGTGTGAAACAAGAATATATGCTATCTCCCTTGTCTTTTGGAATTGCAATAGACTTCATAATGAAAAAATGTTGCACAGGTAAAATGGCATTGATTGGGTACATGGGACCCAACTAGAAAATCTTGATTTTGCAGATGACATAATTCTTATAAGTGACAATGTGAATTCAGTGCAAGAAAAAAGTAGATACCCTGTATTTACTGGCTAGCAAAATAGGACTTGAAATTAACAAGGAAAAAATACAAATAATGAAACTTCCCATTATCAAGAAGGAAAAATATACGTAGAAGGAACAGCTGCTGAAGAAGTAAACCAATTTGCATACCTTGGCAGCAGCTATATAGACCAGGATGGCAGCACCAAAATGGAAGTTAAAATTAGAACTACAAAAGCAGCACTGACCTTCAAGAATCTTGAGAACATGTGGCACTCAAAAGTTATAAGCACAAAAACCAAGCTAAGGTTATTCAATTCAAATGTAATATCCACCCTCATTTATACATGTGAAAGCTGGAAAACAACTAAAGAAATAAACAACAAATTATATTCTTTTGAAATCAATTGCCTAAGGAAAATATTGGGTATAAAGTGGAATGAATTCAAGAACAATGCAGAGATAAGGCAGATGACTGGACAACTTGTCTCATGGATGATCGGAAAAAGGAGATAGACATATGTTGGTCATGTGATGAGAAGAAACTGTCAGAGAATCCCCAAACAAGCTATCAAGTGGACCACAACAGGCCGAAGAAAAAGAAGTCAACCATATGAAACTCTAAAGAGGACATTGTTAAGAAAGCCCAGTTCAGTGGGGTTAAAATCCTTTGATAAGGTTGACAAATTTGCCAAAAACAAAAAAACTTGGTGAACTACCATATGAGCCCTATATGACGTTTAGTGGCACGGGAAGGATCGCCATATATATATGTATATCAAGTACCCCCATTCACAAATCTGCTGTTTGTATTTAACCAGTCCAAACATCATGCTGTATATTTTTATGTGGCTGAATACTTAAAACTCAATGACATAGTCAACATATCCACATTACCTGCTAATCCATGTAACTTAGACATCTCACACAATCTCATATAAGAATCTATCTAAGCTTGTTTGAAATATTCAGCTTGGAGAAAGCTTACCAAGATCCAAGATTTCATATATAAAAGATTCACCTTGCTGATAACGAAAATATTGGTAGGAAACTTTCCCATTCCCCCCCCCAAACGCACCCCCACTTACATAGTGATGGTGTACAAAATATTCATCATGAGAGATAACTTATAGAGATTGTATAAAAGATTCATCTTTAAGAAAACTTACTGAGATTGTGTATGAAAGATTCATCATAGGAGAAAACTGTAGCACACCACCTGGATTATCATTAGCATTTACTGTGATGATTTCAGTGGTGGAGCCTGCCCTGAGTCTTTGAGTGTCAGATGGTTCAATGCTGACAAGTGTCACATTTAAGTATTCAGTCACTTCAGGAATATCATCTGCTTTGATGCCAATCACAAGAAATGCCTCTGATATGCCTTGAGAGATTGAATGAATTCATTACACATATGGCAAAAGGTTGTAGCAACAACAACAAAAAAATGGTGAAATTTTTTTTTTTAAATGTTTGAAAATTTTGTGTTAAATATACAATGATTCTATCAAAACTAATGTTACAATCTGAGACACTTTATTTCTGCCACTGCCAAACAGTAGAAACATAAGGAAAAATATAAATATAGCATACTGATGCAAAAAGATTATTTGACAGTGTAATATTTAATCATATCTAATGCACATTTTAACTAATTACAACTAAGGACTTTTGCAAAGTCAGATTCTAATGCAGAAGTTCAGTTTCAAAATTAAAGTCTACCTGGTTGCATAGTTAAAGTTCCTTGAAGAGCTTCAACATCATCAGCTGTTACGTCCTTACCCGAGATGGTCCACCTCACATTCGCTTGACCACTAAGACCTTCACGACTGACCAGGAGGGTCACCTACAGTATGTGGATTCCACATGATTAATTGTACCATACGAAATGTGTCCACTATGTGGCATTAGTATGAAATGACCAGTAAAGTAAAAAAAAAAGGTAATCCTCTCATGCCTTGGAGGCACATAGGGATATGGTGTTAGTGCCCATATTTTCCTGACCAGTACTGAAAGATAAAAAAAGCTACACTCCATTGATAATATTAAGTGATTATTTTCCTTGGCTAGCAAAACAGGTCTTGTATAGACAAAACAAAAATAATGAAACTTCTCATCAATCAAGAAGGAAAAATATATGAAGAAGGAACAGTTGTTGATGAAGTAAACCAATTTGCATACCTTGACAGCTACATAAACCAGGATGGTGACACCAGGAAGGAAGTTAGAATTGCAAAAGCAGCATTGTCCTTCAAAAATCATGAGAACATATGGAATTCAAAAGTTTTAAGCACAAAAACTAAGTTAAGGTTATTCAATTCAAATGTGATTTCTACCCTCATTTATGCATGTGAAAGCTGGAAATCAACTAAAGAAACAGAAAAGAAATTAGACTTTTTTGAAAACAAACGCCTAAGGAAAATACTTGGTATAAAGTGGAACAAATTCAAGAACAATGCAGAGATAAGACAGATCAGCAAACAATAACCTGTCTCATGGGTGATCAGAAAAAGAAGATGGACATATGTAGGCCATGTGATGAGAAGAAACAATCAGAGAATACCAAAACAAGCTATCAAGTGGAGCAAAACAAGCCGAAGAAAAAGAGATCGACTACATGAAACTCTAAAGAAGACATTGTTAAGAGAAGCCAGTTTAGTGGGCATAACATCCCTTGATAAAGTTGAAAGACTTGCCGAGAACAGGAAAACTTGGCAAACAACTATGTGAGCCCTATGTGACATTTAACAACACGGGAAGGATATAAGAAGTATTAACCTGACATATGTCAGCTAGATGTTATTACATTTGATAATATTTAAACTATTCTAGAAACAATACATTAAAAAAGAAACAAACTTGAATAGAAACAAAAAAGTTTTCAAAATCTGTCATAAAATTTTTATTTAAAGTTAGAACTGGAAATATAAAAGAGAATGCATGCATAAAGTCTACATGGGTACCTACAATGGAAACACACAATCAAAAGCCTGACTGATAGGAAATAGTAAAGAAAAAACCCAGCAAGAGACAGTTACTAATTGATAATCAAGATTGCAAGAGACAACTGCTAACAGGCAAATGAAGTGTGGCACAGAAACTCTGAAAACGCTAGAAAATAGACTGCTATGTAAGCACTTGCAAAACTTTAACACTGACCAACACACATTTTGGTGCCTCAAATGTTAGACCTGTTTCTGGATATATTTGACCTGCTGATTCCAAAAATGGCATGATATTTTCCCTATCAGCTCTAGTTTTTGAGATACAGAAAATATGCCATATACCACTCTTCACTCTGCTCATCCATAACAAATCAGGATATTTTAATGTAGTGTTTAAATTATTATCTTTTAGGCATGAAGGAAACATATTAATAATTAAAAGAAAAGTGCACTACATGAAAATCTACTTACTTCATATCAAAAGCACAAGTTTATGATACAAACTTTCCACTAATTTGACACATAAGACACTCCTTTTGAAAGATTTCCAAGAATATTCTGCCATCATGTGTGCATCCCATCTTCTTTGGTATCTGGCTTCCATTGTTTTTATGTCTTTATGAAATCTTTCACCTTGCTCTTCATTTAAGTCACCAAGGTTCTCTGGAAAGCAATCTAAGTGACTGTGCAGATAATGGATTTTAACATTCATGTTACAGCGAAGTCTGTTGAAATAAAAGAGCATATCCTGTACTATCATGTGTAGTTGTCTGCCTTCTTGCTGCCAAGAAAGCTTTTCACAACAAGAACAAATGAAGACCAGGCACATGATTCAATTTCATTCATTGATGATATGAAATGTGGGTCATTTATAAGTTGTCTGATCTGATTGTTGACAGCCAATTTAGGACCATCGAAAATTCCAGCCTTCAATTTTTCCATGACTATGTATTCAATACGCGAACCGTCTTTATTTAAAACCTTTACAAATTGTTTCATCAGACCTAGCTTTATATGTAGTGCTGGGAGTATGATTCTATCTCATGCTACCAAAGGTTCATTGCTTACATTTGTCCTCCAACCACCACATATTCCTTCGGAGGCTAATCTTTACTTGCCAAATGTTCATGTTTGGCTTTACTATCCCAAAGGTATAAAAAGCAAGGATACTTTGTGTAGCCACTTCGTTGACCAAGAAGAAAATTAATCATCTTCAAGTCTACACAAATCACCCATTTATGTTTTTGGTAATTTATCTTTTCCAAGACTAAAGATGGCTAACAACAAAGCTGCAGGTGAAGATGAAATAACAGCCAAAATGCTAAAAGCTATGAACAGTGACAACATGAGACAACTACAGAGAATGTTTAACAAGATTTGGAAAGAAGAGAAGGTCCCTTTTAATGGAAAAAAAGGAATCATTGTTAAAATACCAAAAAAAAAAAAAAGGCAACCTTAGTGACTGTAACAACTGGAGAGGAGTAACCTTAATATCAGTGGTGTCAAAAGTATTTTGCAAGGTCATTTTGAATAGACTTAAAGTATAGTGGATACTGCCATGAGAGAAGAACAAGCAGGATTTCGAAAAGGGAGAAGCTGTCTCAACCAGATCTTTACTCTCCGAATAATACTTGAAGAACATATTGAAAAGCAGAAACCATTAATTAATACTGAACTTCATAGATTTTAAAAAGGCATTTGATAGCATACACAGAGATTCATTATGGAGAATTTTATGTCTATATGGAATACCATCTAAAATTGTCAACATCATTAAGGACTTATACAATGGATATGTTTGTGTAGTCAAGACAGAAGAAGGGATGAGTGAATGGTTTCAGATTGAAACAGGTGTGAAACAAGGATGTATACTGTCTCCTTTACTTTTTGGGATTACAATAGACTTCATAATGAAAAAATGCTGCACAGGTAACACAGGTATTGACTGAATACATGGGATCCAACTAGAAGATCTTGATTTTACTGATGACATAACTCTTATCAGTAATAATGTGAATTCCATGCAAGAAAAAACAGATAGCCTGTCTTCAATGGCTAGCAAAAAAGGACTTGAAATTAACAGGACAAAACAAAAATAATGAAAATTCCCCTTAATCAAAATGGAAAAATACACATAGAAGGGACAGATATTGAAGAAGTCAATCAATTTGCATACCTTGGCAGCTAATAGACCAGGATGGTGACACTAGAAAAGAAGTTAGGATCAGAATTGCAAAAGCAGCATCAGTCTTCAAGAATCTTGAGAACATATGGAATTCAAAAGTTATAAGCACAAAAACCAAGTTAAGACTATTCAATTCAAATGTAATATCCACCTTCATTTATGCATGTGAAAGCTGGAAAACAACTAAAGAAATAGAAAAGAAATTAGACTCTTTTGAAAACAAATGCATAAGGAAAATACTCGGCATCAAGTGGAATGAATTCAAGAACAATACAGAGATAAGACAGATGACTGAACAACAACCAGTCTCATGGATGATGAGGAAAAGGAGATGGACATATGTTGGTCACTTGATCAGAAGAAATGATCAGAGAATCCCAAAACAAGCTATCAAGTGGAACACAACAGGCCAAAGAAAAAGAGGCAGACCGCATGAAACTCTGAAGAGGACATTGTTAAGAGAGGCCAATTTAACAGCCATAAAATCCTTTGATGAGGTTGAAAGACTTGCTGAAGACAGGAAAAATTGGCGAACTACATTGCGAGCCCTATGTGACATTTAACAGCACGGGAGGATATAAGATATAAGAAGACTAAAGAGATGGTCTTTTACTCTTCTTTCATCCTGGTTGAATGACCGATTGGAATTTTGAATAGAACCATATCTGTTGTGATTATTTAAAAGAATACACTTCAAACTACACTTTGAACTGTCAATGAAAAGATGCCCCTCACTTGGGTCATATTCTGAAAGGCTAGTTTTCTTAACAAGGTTTCCTATGTCATTGTAGAATACTAAGTTGATATCTTTGGTAAAGAATGGCAGCAAATCCTTTTTTCTCTTTCAGTAAAATGTAATTCCAGGTTCAAATATATTCATTTCCTTTAGTCTTGGAGGCAAGCAATTCAGAAGACTCTTGGAAAGATTTAAGTTCAAGATCAGATCACACAATTCACTATGTGATCAAAACAATCACTATGTGAAATTTTTGTAATTCACTGTCATTTCCCCAACTTTCTTCACCTTGTGTGATATCAGACATGCAAGACTCATCCTCTGATGATGTGGCAGTTCAAGAAAAGGTGGAATGGATACAAGATCTGAATGCAGAACAGGTCTCCTGACCAAAGGTAGATCAGGGTAAGACCACTTGTCATGATTATTTCAATTGAAGCTTATGATATTAACAATACAAACATAACAGTCAATGAAGTGGTTTTTTAGTTCCCTCCACAACATTGGTACTTCACATTTCAGGCAGCGTCTCTTTCTATTTGTTCACTGACACAAATGCTTCACACAAGTTTTGCATACAATGTGAGGTGCCTGTGGTTCATCTTGATCTCCAAAGCTTGACACCAAAATAACCTAAATATGCTATTTTTAACAAACTCAGTTACCCACTTGTTTTCAGTGTGTACTCCCCATAAATATAATAAAATAGGTCAGGATGATTCAAGCAGCTCTGTCTTGAAGTAGCTATAACCTCTATGATGTTTGATTTGCAAAAATGAAATGATATGAGTGGGAATATACACACACCTCCTATACAATCATAACTATTATACAGCGCAACTATTTTAAATGGATCAGGTTGAGAAACCTCTGAAACACAAATTTATGTAGTCTATGAAAACCATGATCTATCATCTTAATTTTGTGCATGTAATTATGTAATAAAACTGAACAAAAGTGATTTTGTCATTTTAACTATACATTTTTATGCCAGTGTGCATTATAGAAAAGAAAGTAGATGAATAGATATGAACATTGTACACAAAAATAATGTGGGTAAATTAAATGTTATGAATCAGCACCCCAAATAACTCCAGGAACAGGCCTAAAAACTTGTGGGCTGTGTAATTTTTCATAGTACTTGTAGATTCACTATGATAAAATTCTGAAATTTTTAGACAGCTTTCAGCAGTATGCCTTCATGTTAGTCTTAAATGAGAGTAAATGAACTTCCTCTTAATAAGATTTCACCGTAAAGTGCAACAAAACTTTCTAGTGTAATAAACACTCTTAACCTCTGTAACTCCCGATTCAGGTTCATCGACTACTTGGTTGGTGGTGTTGAAGAATCCAGTTTCTCCATTTGCCTCATTCTGAGAAACAACCACAGTTATTTTCTGACGAGTTCCAAATTTTGGACTGTTGTAAGAACCAAATCTTGCTTCTGAAAATGAAAGGTTATTTATAAAAATAAACAAATGCCAATAAACACTTCCATTTTTTAAGTGCTTATATGGGGACCATAATTAAGGTGTGATTTTCATTTCTTTTTCTTTTTTTTTTTTTTTTGTAAAAGTTATGGACCTCCACCAAACTCTAGGCCACAGTATTAATAGTTTCCAACATATTTTCATAATCACTGTCTAGGACTAATGCACTGGAAGATCTCTGGCAGTATATTGTATAAATGCTTGTCATATATAATCTTTCTTTATCTTTGTAGATTACACTTAAGCATGTGGATGTTTCATTTCTGCTGATTCACTTATAATGATTGCAAAAGGGCCTTTTCTTCAGAAATTATATTTATAGGAATGCAAGAAAACCCTGATGAGGTTGAAAAGCTTGCTGAAAACATGAAGTCTTGGCAAGCTATCATGCAAGCCCTATGTGACGTTTAGCGGCACAGGAAGGATGTAAGAAAATTGTTTGAAAAACACTTCACAGTTAATTCTCTGAGGACCTGACCTCTGGATTTTCTACAAGTGTTTACTCTCTTACCCTTTTTTAAGCTATATTAGTTAATTAGCTGATGGATCATCCCCGATGTATATTAGATAGCCTATAAGTGCCTCAATCCCATCTTCAATATTTCCACCAGTGTTTGGCGGCTGATGATGCCAGGTCTGTGTTGATTAACCAGTCTTCTTTGCTTCCCACTGTCTCATTCTTGTCTGGCCACTCCACATCTGACATTATGTTCCAGCAATCTGAGCATATATTCAAAACTGTTGCTTGAATCGCTGATTCATCTAGCTTCTCCAAAATCTATAAACATGGGTTGATAAATTCGCAGACTCTTGGTCCCAAGCCTGTGGCTGATCACAAAATGAGTTATCAGAGTTTTGCAAATATAGCCACATGCTTTGCATGCCTGAAGTGCATAGTAAACCATAAAGACTGGGTATATCTCATTTTCTACTATTACCAGTTACTGTAATATTGTAGAACATCTGATTTCAGCTTGAATGTACAAACTTAACAATTAACAATAAACTTTTGCATTCACTCCCTGAAAAGAAGAAACAGACATGAAGACAAAAACACTCAAATATCATACCAAAATCAAACAATGGCAAACTAATCGTATCTGGTGAAAAGAAACCTATCTTAGGCATGTAAAAACACAGTTAAAGCTACTTGTTACCTGGGCGAAGTTTCAAATCAGTGATGATGGCTTCAAATTTCCCACCAATGACAAGAAATGTTGATTGCTGAAGTTCAACGTTCACAGTGATTGTGCTCTCTCCGGTGGGTATGGTTATGATGCTACTTGGTGATACAAATACATCTTCTACACACCAAATAAAATAAAGCAAACTTCATTTACTAATACATGGCAAAATTGTTGCCTAAAAAAAGATTATTAAAGCCTGACCATTGTCAGCTTTTTTCTTTTATCTCTTTATTTTCTGTTGAAATTACACTTAGGTGAACTACACTGACAGATCAATAAGAGTCTGCTTGACCAGGTGCATCATGATTGCAAAAGAAACCCACAGAATTTCCTTAGGGAGATGAAATAGAAATGTAATTTATGAAGTTTCACACACTGCTAGATATTCCACAAGATCTTGTGGAAGCTGTTTCAGCTAATGCTGTGGTGAAGAGCTTATGATTTAAGGCATCACATCAGATAGAAAAATATGCAGCACTATTCCCATGGTTTTAGAGCAGCCCATGGCTTCATGCAGTCTCTTTAAGGAATATCTCAGTTCATACATCTTGGGCCAGACTCTTGCATCACAATATGCTGCTTCTGTGAACACTTTCTGGTGAAAGAATAGGTTCTTTACCAGCTCTAGCTCACTGGTCCAGATAGCTGTGGGATTTATATCAAACATCTTTTCCAAATAAAAAAAAAACAAAGTAATTTTAAAGTCAGAGTCAGCATTAGCTGAAAAAACTCTCATTACATTTTTCAAAACAATATTTCAAGTTCTAAAACCCTGCTGAAGTATAGGTGAAAGGTTACAATAGATAGAGAGTTTTTTTTCATGTAACATGAGCAGCAAAGGGTGAAGATGCCTGATGAGGCAATCAGCGACCCATAGCTGATATGCCAGTGTCAGGGTTAGTGATCCATAGCTGACCAAGACCCTGTCCCACCTCTCTGTGGTACCCCCAGTAACAGGCCTAGCCTGGCTAATGGGGTGAGGATCGCCATAGTCCCCCTGGAGTCTGTTAAAGGAGCACTGCAAACTCCCTGCATTTTAACTGTACTCTGGGACTGAAAAAGTAGCCACACAGATACGATGCTGTGCCTCAACATCTCTACGGCATCGGCTGCAAAGAACAACAGCTCACAGTTACAGGGAGTTCGTACAAGTATGAGCAGCAAAGTGGATGGAAATGTAAGTTATGTCACTGACTGAATCACCCTCTTTTGTGTTGATAGGTACCAGAAAAATACTGCTACAAACACAATATCTACCACATGCACCAATAATATGCACAGGACTGTCTTCACTTATTCATGACATGGAATAGCACAAAACTTCACCAGGAATAACTAAATAATGAGAAGTAGTGACAGAAAGTCACTTTAGGAAGTTGAAAATGTGTTGGACACTCAGATAAAACCATTTTTGCCTTAATGTCATTAGTGTTAAGTTCATATATAACATAGAGTGAGGACACATGAACCGAAGTAAGAAAATCACTGATAGTAAAAAGAGAGTACAAGAATGTTTTGTATTCATAACATAGCACATGCATCCAAAAAAAAAAACATGTATATACAGATACATATTAACTGTACCATTGTCAATATCATGAGTGCCATCATCATAAGTAACAGTTACATTTGCATCTAGGTTATAATCAGTTCCACCTGTCCTGGTTACTGATAACTGCAAAAGTCGAGGTGACTGATTCTGAAAAACAAACAGAAAGGTTTCTTAAATATGTAATGTTTATTGCAAAAATTGTTTAAAATATACTGATAGGTCTTTCACTTCAAACATGATGTAAAGAGAAACTGAAG
Source organism: Achatina immaculata (assembly GCA_009760885.1). Classification (NCBI taxonomy): domain Eukaryota; kingdom Metazoa; phylum Mollusca; class Gastropoda; order Stylommatophora; family Achatinidae; genus Lissachatina; species Lissachatina immaculata. The sequence continues at coordinate 24,683,687 of CM019691.1, read as the reverse complement.
CAGACCAAGGACAACCTGGCAATGTGTTTAAGCCAGAATTTAAAAAACCTAGAAAACAGACAGCAAAATATTCAAACAAGTATCATATTCAAACAATAACAAATTAAGAAAATGCAATGTGAGGACTGAAATTTTAGAAAAAAAATGATTTCAAAGAAAAGTAAGTTCAACAGATTGGTTGTATACACTTAATCAAAAGAAATTCTCACCGTGATCAGTTTTTGATTGCTGGTTGGACCAAATTCAACAATGCCATAAAAATTGTCACTATCTTCTATCACAAGCCAAGCTTGTGTGAAGCCTTCTACTCCTGCACTTCCTGTAACACTTTCAGCCTGAAGCCTTATAATGAACAGCTCAACTGGCTCAGGTAAATTGTCTTGCACCACTGTCAGTATTAAGGCTGCTTCATTTGCACCATCGTCAAAAGTTAATGTACCTGCAATGTGACAATGAAAGCCTGTGAAATTAAAGGGTGTTTTTAAAGTGACACATGATATCCTAGAACCAATAAAGAAACAAAGAAACAGCAAAAATAACTAAACAATTTATAAAGAGATTAAAGCTATACAAATAGAAAGATAGCTTTTAGAAGAATATGATGAGGTTGAAAAATAGTTTTGTAATAGCAAAGACTTTCAAGGGAAGACTTTCTGCAAGAAGGAAATGAGAAATGAAACAAGCTATCTGAAGACAGAACAACAAAGTTATTATCAGAATACAGTAAATTATACAGAGACAGGTAGAAAACATTAAATCACAGGACTCACCTCTGTCAGGCCCTATGTCATCACTAACTGGGGATGATCCTCCCAGCTCTCTTATGACACGCCAGTTTACCATTACCTTCCCAAACGTACCCGCAGTCCTTTCAACTAAGAAGGTCACAGAAGTGAAGGAGTCCTCATTGACTCTCTGAAAAGGCTCTACTCCTGTTGGATCTGCCTTAAACCCAATAATGCCATTCGGGTTGTCATTGCCATTAATGATTACTGTAGCCACACTTGGAGCAATAAACACAGCTTCTCCCTGAATGTGAAGCAAAAATGTATACATCAAATGCAGCTACCATTGACAATAATCAAGCCATCTCACCAAGGAAGATTAGCTGCAACAGATCTCCATTTGTTATGTCTTGCTTTAATAGTGTAACAGGCCAGTCAAATTTTTGTCCATTTATTGATAATGTGTACTCAGTTACATTCTTTTATTTACTTGAGGGAAAAATTGGATGGAAAAGAGCAAGATAAATAAAGCAGGGTTATTGCTATTTCAATATTTGGAAAATTATTTTTGTTACTAACCTATGGGCTAAAAGCAACACTGCTTAATACTGCATTCAAGTTCTGTTTAATTGATTATACTAAGGAGCATGGCAAGGCCATATCTAAAAAATTACTTGAAAAGTACTTCAGCTTGTTTTATTAAATATATGATGATATGCAATAAAACTATTGTTTCCAAAAAAATATTCATTAAAAATGTGGCTCCTCTTATGTGCCACCAGGTACTGTATATACAGGAACAAATAATTCATTCAGGCTAGTTATAAAAAAATACCTGTTCATTTTTTGTTCAGACAAACCAGGTCTCCTTCTCAGAATCCACAATATCAGTTCAGGAGGGCTTCGCCTGCACTTTCCACAACATCATGAATGCCATTATGTGCAAACGTTGTGATATGAAGTATATAGAGGAGACTGGCTTATGCTTAGGAGATCAGTTTCACCAGCATCTAAATGACATATCCAAGAGGGGACTGACATCTGTCACCAAGCACTTCTGCCAAGGAGTCCATCAAGGAACTGGGACATTTCCGTAATTGCAATCTGCTCCTGTTCTTTTGATGAACATGTCGGGAAAACTCTGAAACAATACCTTATTTTGCAGACTGGCTGTCTCTATCCAGTTGGAATCAACATCAAATTCAGCTTTCTTTAAACTGCTTATATTCCCACCTATTTGCTGTCTCTTTCTGTTTCTGCCAGTCATGGTGAACTTTCTTGTCTTAGCCCCTTTCATTTCTCTGCGTTTTCTCATTGTTGCCACAGGTGATTTAAATTTTATTTTTCAGCCCTTTCTACTCTTCTGCTGCAGCTCCTAGTAAGGCTTGTTAACTCCCTTGTCTAGGCATCATCTGCATGCAGTCTTGTCTTCTCAGTGTTCTCTTTTCTCTGGGCAGCTTTTGTTTAGGCCACAGGTATCTGATAAAGACACACTTAAGCTATCTGGGTCATAACACCATGTTGTTTAACATAGTATCCTTTGTGTTCCTCCTTTTACATCATTTCTCAGCAAATTGCTGGCTTCCACTCTTGGCCTTACTATGTCTATCTGGGCATATTTTGTGTTCATCTTCCTTACTAGATGGAGACCAAAAAAGATAAGTATATACTTTCATATATTTTTGGTGTTTTTATCTGTTGTATTGTTTTTGTATGTGATCCTTGTAAAAGGCTTTTGCTGAAATATTGGATTGTTGTATGTTCTTCACTTGTATGTGCTCATCTTGCTTTCTTTTATTCTTGTTTCTGCCCTCTTTCCTCACTCTTTCTGTCTTTTTTGTGAAACTGAACCTTACACCTCCATCTACGTTCAGGCTAATTATAAGTTTATGAAATAAATTATTTTCAGTAAATTTTGCTTAACAATCTGAAAAAAATGAAAGTGAGAAAATAATATCTAAATGGAACAGTGAAGGCAAATGAAGCTGTACATGGTGTGATCAAAAAGTATCCAGAGTGAGGGCATAAGTTTGGAACCAACTGCCACAACCAGAAGGGATGGACACAGTCTGACCCTGGCATGTACTGCACACGTGACATAAGTCATATCTCCCCAGCTTGTCTGCTTTGCTTACAGTAGTGCTTTGCTCTTACATATCTGAATCTGTTCATCGCAACTGTCTTGTTGGAAAACTGGATCAACAAAACAGGCCCATGTTTCAGCTACTCATGACCTGCTTGAATGTGTCAAAAATACAAAAACTTTTTAAAAACAATCAAAACTGATGTTAAATCATGGGATTATGGGTATAACCTCGAAACCAAGGCCCAGCCGTCGCAATGGAAGACCTCAACATCTGGATCCAAAAAAGCATGACAGAGCCTCAGCAATGTTTTTTTTTCTCAATTACGCTGGAATTGTGCATCACGAATATGTTCCATCAGGTCAGACAATCAACAAGGAATACTATTGTGAAGTTTTACAATGTTTAATTGACGCAAAGGGTGACATTGCATAAGAGTAGCGAGTGGCAACTCCATCATGACAATATATCTGTCCATTCATCATAACTTGTGCAGTAGTTTCTTGCTAAGCACGGCATTCCCCAGGACCAACAGCCACCATACTCATCTGATAATGGACCCTGTGACTTTTTCCTATTTCCAAAAGCAAAATACACCTTGACAGGAAAAAGATTTCAGGATGTCAAAAATATGCTCAGATAAATGGAAACAATGCTAGGCTAAGTGTGTTGCTTCAAATGTGATTAAATTACAAATCAGTAACTTTTGTAGTTTTCTTTTTTTTAATAAGTCCAGTCTGGATACTTTTTGATCACATCTCATAAATAATGTAATTTATAAAGGTGATCTTCACTTATCATAAACAGATGGGAAGAGTTCACATTTGGACAATTGTTCATCAGATTCTTCTTACCTTTAGATTCAGCAACCTCACTGAAAAGTATTCCTCAAGTTCAGGGACTGCATCATCAAGAATTGTAAAAGATATTGATTGTTTAGTCTCCCCAGGTGAAAAGACGAGGGTTCCATTTGTTGCCATGAAATCTGTGTAAAATGTAGCATTTCCATTTACAAAACTGTAGTCCACACCAACTGCAAAATTAATAGGACCAACCAGTGTCACTCCATCATCCATTATACCACGAGTGACATCAACAGTAACAATTTTTGTGCCTGGCCCTTCATCAAATCTATAGTTATTCTGAAAGAAAGTTGTTCAAAGGAAGTTTTTATGTTAAAAAAATTCTAAAATAACCAACAGAAGCTGAAAGTTATGTTTTCTTTTAATTTTTGATGGGCTACAACTTGCAATTTGAGAACAAAAATACAGTTTATATAATTGTAGAAAGTGATTTTACAGGCATACTTTGCTTTATTGTGTTTCACATACGCTGAGTTATTTTTCAGGTTATTAATATTTAACATTTTCAGACTGTGCCTTCTTTTGATGGCAACATAGCATTTGTATACTTCATGTCTCTGTATATCACATTCCAGTAGGTCTTACGCTTCCTTTTTTTTCTTTGTTGTTCTATTGAAATTGCATCTATTAATAAACTGTACAACTGACACCTAAGCATGCAAGTGAAAGGAAGAGTCAAAAGTCATTCAGTTTAGATCAGAAGCTTGAAATGATTAAGCATAATGTGAAAGGCCATGTTGAATGCCAAGACAGGTCAAAAGCTAGGCCTCATGTGCCAAACAGTCTAGATGTGAATTAAAAAAAAAATGGGGATTGTAACTCAGTTTATTGTGATATTAATTTTACTCCAGTGGTCTGGAATGACCTATCCACTAGTAACCAGTTTTACAGATAGAATATCCCTGGCTATTTAAGAATGCACCACTGGCTATTTAAGAATGCACCATCAATTAAGTTAATCTTGTTCTTCATTTATTAACCATTAATCATTCTCTGCCTAGAACTTTTCTTGTTTCACATGGGTAATCTGTTATAAGATTTTAAGGAGTGTATCTGTGATTAGTAATTCTTGATGCTTCTTACTGTTCTATTAAGTGTTCTCAAAGATTTTGCTAACAGAAGACATCATCATTATCAGTCCTCTGCACTCCCGGTGGAACATAAGGCATCAACAAAGGTTCTCCAGCCAATCCTGTCTTGAGCAAGTTGGGATACCTCAAATCATGTCTTTCCTACCTCCTTTAGGTAGCCTATGTTGTGCTTACCATGTTCCCAATGGCCTGCCCTTCTTTCTTGAGGTGTCCAAGTCAAGGTGGTATAGGGTTTTTTTTTTCATCTGTAGTATGTGGCCCAACCATTTCCATCTTCATCTTTTGACCTCTTTAACAATTTTCTCAATTCCCATTCATTTGGTTACCTTCTCATTTGTTACTCGTTCTTCCCAGTGCATTCTTAAAATTTTCCTAAAGCATCTTCCTTCAAATCCTCTCAGTCCGCTTAACAGGAGATAGCTCCTTTGTAATTAGTAGTAATTACCTGCTAAATAATCTGAAGACTTCATTTCAACTTTTCCTTTATAGTTTTACAAGTCAAATTTTTTTTGTCAAGTGTGATGTAATTCCAGCTGTATGGTTACAAAATTACATGTAATTATGTAAAAATGACATATTAACTACAATGATAAACTATTGTCTTTGCTGCAAAGAAATTCACCTACTTTCGTTAATCGAACTGGCGCATCATTAGCAGCAATGACAACCTCAAACAATGAATTATTTATTCGACTCTGAGGTAAAGCTAAGGTCAAGTAGACGAAGAAGGTTTCATTGTTCTCTGGTACCTGACAAGACATTAATAATAAAGCAATCAGTGCTGAGAAGATGCAGACAAATCAAATGTTTCTATACTTTAAGGCTCTTGCTTGTGTCTAGAAAATAATTCAAAATGAAAGCCACAAATAAACTTCTATAAATATTAATTGGACCATTATGCCCAGTAGAAATTTGAACACTTTCTGTGCTAATAAATCTTACTTATGCTCATATTTTACCATAAATAAACTATGTCATCATTCTCATTATCAGGACTCAACTGCATAAGTGAATGTGATAACATAATAATCACCTTGGGCTAGTTTACTCATTATGTGTCATGCTAATGGGTTGTGATGATTTTGCTTCCACTTTCTTTTCCTGTGCTATTTTCCTGTGCTATTTTCCTGTGCCCCATTCCCCTCCCATCCACAAATGAATTTAAATAAGCAAAAGTGATCCAAATTAATTCTTCTGCTTTTTAAATTTTTTACTCTAGCACCTTTTTCTCTCCTCTTCCTCCTCTTATTCTGTATATGTTATAACATATACATGATGTGAGCAGTTAATAAACTTCAGACACAAGTAATTTATTCTTAATATGTCTTAATAAATACATTAAAAATGAAAACAAATTTAAACTTCAGCTCTTAACAGGGATCAACTATCTGAAGAACTTATGAAGTCTGATACATTTAAAACAAACCATACATTTTGCTTTTAACTCCAGCTTTTAACAAAAATTAACTATCTGAAGAACTTATGCAGTCTGATACATTTACAACAAACCAGTACATTTTACTTGCACATGCTTTCTTACATCATCTGCAAGAACCTGCAGCTCAATATAGGCTTCTGTCTCCTGCGGTTGAAACGTCACTATGCCTTCAAGTGGCAAAATATCTATTCCCACCTGACCATCGGCTGGAGAGCTGGAGTTCATCTAAATTATCCATACAACACATTATAAGTATATTACAGTAATAAAAACACTTGTGGATATTTATTATGTATAATTATATAATGTGAGTCTTTTTTCTCTGCTTCTTGTAAATTGTTTCACAAAAAAAAAAAGAAAAAAATTATTTGAAAAAATATAACACAGTTGCAAAATTTTCTGGACATAAGCTTTTGTTCTAATTCAAACAAATTATTTTCATGATTATTTTAAATGTACAAATCATTCAGGATTTTCACACAAGCAGTTTTTTTTTAATTAATGAGATTTGATATTTTCTCCTGTTAAATGTTTGCAGTCACAACCACAGAGTCATTTAAAAAAAAAAACCCAGAAAATTAATATGTTCATTTCATGAAATTAATGTAACATTAATATTACATTTTTAATTTAACATACACACAAACACACACATATCTTTAAAATCAGCAGAAACATACCCTGAAAGTAACATTAACACTGCCATAGGCTGAAACTTCTCTCTTGACTTTGATTCGAACAATGTAGTTATATGAATACTCAGCTACAACCATAGGGGGAACCTAAAGGAGACAAAATACTAGTAAACATTTTTTTAAATCCCGAGATCATTCCTTTTCCATTCCATATACATTTTTAATTTTAAAAAAAAATTTTAATTTAAATTTTATTTTAATTATATCTTATTATTATCATTATTATTGTTATTATTATTACTATTATTATTATATTTTAATTTTATTTTAATCATATTTATTTTTTTAGTTTAACTTTATCTTAATCAAAATTTTTATTTATTAAAATATTTTAATCAAAATATCTTGAGGCTTGCAATGTGAACTAAAGAAACTGTCATTCAAGCAGAAAATCAAGAAAGATAAAAATTAAAATGAAGTGAAAACATTCTAAGATACTGCGGTGCAGTCTTTAATCCAGGGCTTTCAAGCTACATATAAACGAGGATAGAATAAGAAAAAGGAACTGTCTGTCGAACGCGAAAAGGAACAATTTGCACGTAACCAAGATGCTACTATATTTATATTTCACTAGGTTGACCTGGTTGGTTCAATGGATGGGGTTCTAAACTGAATCTAAAGATTTAAAACCATCAAGTCTTGAATTTTTTTTTCTTTTTCACAATCTCATATTTCCCTTATGGGTATAATGTCCTCTCCTGTCTCTTCAGACATGAGATTTAATCATCAGCTATCATGATGGAGAAAGCTAGAAAATGATATTAACCATTAGCCAGTGAAATGGTGAAAGTGGAGAAATGAGATTAATCAGCCATTCAAATTAATAATCTTGGGAAATGAGATTGATCAGCAACCACTTCAACTGATAAACTGATAATCTTGGGAAATGATATTGATGAGCAACCACTTCAACTGATAATCTTGGGAAATGAGACTGATCAGCAACCACTTCAACTGATAATCTTGGGAAATGAGACTGATCAGCAATCACTTCAACTGATAATCTTGGGAAATGAGATTAACCAACAGCCACTGAAATAGAGAAAATGTACACTGTAAAGAATACATGTTATACTTGAGTATCACCAAAAGGCTATAGCACACTGGGCAGTATATAAAGGGTAAAAGAATATTCACATAAAAGTCAACTAAGCTGATAGCGGCAAAGCAGAAAAAAAAAGGCTTTTTAAAAATAATCTTCTCATTATCCAGCAAATTTGAGAGATAAACCACAAAAATCTAGTTCTGAACAGCGGCACTTTCCAAATTTTAAAACAATTTTATTAATATACAGTAATATACATATGTTTTTAATATATATATATATGCATGCCTATGATACAATTTAATTTTTAAAATGTACACATTATTAAACATAGAGGCTTCTCTTAGGAGTGGTAGAACTGCCAGCATCATTACTTGTGCACTTTTGGTATTTTTGCACTTTTTGGACATCGTTTACACTGTGAATATTATAACGTGACTATGTGACAAGAAACTGGGAAAACCATAAATAAGGGTGGGCACATGCAAATTTATGAATTAAACTGGAATGTAAAAAAAGAACAAAATAATTTCAAACTACATGTAACAGAAACTACAGTTGATGAAACTGCTGATACAAGAAGACTGGGGCACTATAAAATGTTACATCTTGCAAAACCACTGTAGGTGTTTAAAAACACACAGATGGTTCCCAGCTTATGATGGGGATGATGACCCTGTCATAAGCTAGATCCGAATGAGTCAAATACCTCCTCTGGTGACACCCTCTTTCTGTTTATTTTCACTATTATAACTATTTATCATTAGTGTCTTAACAAATCTGTTGTTTCTTTATTTCAGAAGTTTAGAAAACATTAAATAGCAAGAAATTAAAATATTATCATAAAACATCATGTGGCATTTCAACTTATCTTAGTACAAAATTAGCATAAGAAGTTGATTTTTGCAACTGCAGATCATCATAAATTGACTAGGTCATAAGTCTGAGACCATTTGTACAATAATATGCTGCCAATAATAATTATGTTACAAATACAAGTTTCAGACAATATAGGAAACTGAATGTTAAATTTTACAAAAAGGTTATAAATAATATCAAATAGTAGTGGTTAATCACCTCGTCAAGACTAAAAACTCCATAAGCATCATCGTTGGCTGGAATTATAACTTGCATCTGACTAGGAGAGCCGATGTAGATGCTTTTATCCAGAACATGCATGCGCAGGTAATATACTTCAGGTCCTTCAGGTATGTTATCATCTTTGACTGTGAATTGCACACTGCTTCCAGAAGCTCTTGCTGGAAATAACGCCACTTGAGTATCACCAACAAAGTCGCCATTATCATTTTGAACCTGAAATGAAATTTAAATGAAATATTTGAAAGGTACTGATACTATATGTAGAGCAAGCTGAAGATGGCTACAACTGATGATGTGCACCTGTGGCACTGGAAAGAAGGACATCCATCATCGAGCAAAGAAGGCACATATGGCCATAACCAATAGCAATCAAGACCAAGCCGTAAGACAGTTGACAACCTAAGTACTTGTACGAACTCCCTGTAGATGATGTTGTTCTTTGCAGCTGAAGCTGTATAGATGTTGGGGCACAGAATCATACTGGCCTTAGAGAGGGTTATGGTGGCTACTTTTTCAGTCCCGGAATACAGCTAAAAAGCAGGGGGTGTGCAATGCTTCTTTAGCAGACCCCACCACCATGGGGACTATGGTGATCACTGCCCCGTTAGCTAGGCTAGGCCTATTACTAGGGGTACCATGGCGAAGTGGGACAGGGTCTTGGTCAGCTATGGGTTATTAACCTGACGCTGGCATATCAGCTATGGGTTGCTAACCCTGACTATGGCATATCAGCTATGGGTCGCTAACCCTGACGCTGGCATATCAGCTATGGGTTGCTAACCCTGACGCTGGGATATCAGCTATGGTTCGCTAACCCTGACGCTGGGATATCAGCTATGGTTCGCTAACCCTGGCGCTGGCATATCAGCTATGGTTCGCTAACCCTGGCGCTGGGATATCAGCTATGGTTCGCTAACCCTGACGCTGGGATATAAGCTATGGTTCGCTAACCCTGACGCTGGCATATCAGCTATGGTTCGCTAACCCTGACTCTGGCATATCAGCTATGGTTCGCTAACCCTGACTCTGGCATATCAGCTATGGTTCGCTAACCCTGACGCTGGGATATCAGCTATGGGTCGCTAACCCTGACTCTGGCATATCAGCTATGGTTCGCTAACCCTGACGCTGGCATATCAGTTATGGGTCGATGATTACCTTATCGGGCGTCTTCACCCCCAACAGTCTTGTGCGTTCTTCAAAATTATTTAACTTGATATGCCAGAATGCCTGAAGAGTAATAAAAACGGCACTGATGTCATTAAATGGAAGTAAAATCAGAAGACCGCACAAAGGTCAGGGTTCATAGCAAGTGATCCAAAATGGGTGGAAAAAGTAAGTGTGCGTAGACAACATAAACAAAATTCCACAAAGATCTGATTAATTAAAAAAAATAATAATAATCAGACCAAAAAAAAAACCAAAAAGATGTTTGTTACTAGCCTGCTCCTAAAAGTTGAAAGTTTTTTTCAGCATACTCCAGTAATTGGCAACTTCAGTCTCTTGACGCCTGAGATCACGTGCCATATATATAATGCATTGGACTGCAGTGAAGTCCAACCGCATTCTTTAATTCGTAATAAAATCCAGAGACGCAGATCTCCTAGAATGGTCCTTCATTGACTGTATTATTTGCAATCCGTTGACCAGGCTATAGTTCGTAGTAGACTGATTTTGGAAAGCATCTATGAAGTGCGAAATAAGGTCTTCGCTAGCTATAATCTGCTGATGCTTCCGACCGTACCATTTCTTTAAATAACGCTTTTATTCATTATGTTCTCGAGCGAAAACGTACCTTCTGTTGTTGATTCTCCTTTTTTTCTTTCGCCTTTCTTTTTTTTTTAACTGAATCATTCATACACGCATTCGTGGATTAATTACGTTTTTCTGGGGGGGGGGGGGGTTCCCAAATAAAAGTCTGGGGAATTGTTTTGTCAAATTTCAAATAACATTTTTTCCAGAGGTCTAACCATACAACATTGTGTTCTGTTTCGTTACATACAAAAGCCTCGTTTCCTATTTGTAAAAATCTATATCTGATGGACTTACCATCAACCATGGTCCTAGACTAAACTTAGTGAATTTACCAATGATTTTCGTGTTTTCTAAGTTGGTGACTTCTAGTTACATTGCTCAGAGAATTGTTACTGCCGTTTCCGTAACGCATTAAATTGACTAGGTCATAAGTCTGAGACCATCTGTACAATAATATGCTGCCAATAATAATTATGTTACAAATACAAGTTTCAGACAACATAGGAAACCGGATGTTAAATTTTAAAAAAAGGTTATAAATAATATCAAATAGTGGTGGTTAATTACCTTGTCAAGACTAAAAACTCCATAAGCATCATCGTTGGCTGGAATTATAACTTGCATCTGACTAGGAGAGCCGATGTAGACGCTTTTATCCAGAACATGCATGCGCAGGTAATATACTTCAGGTCCTTCAGGTATGTTATCATCTCTGACTGTGAATCGCACACTGCTTCCAGAAGCTCTTGCTGGAAATAATGCCACTTGATTATCACCAACAAAGTCGCCATTATCATTTTGAACCTGAAATGAAATTTAAATGAAATATTTGAAAGGTACTGATATTATATGTAGAACAAGCTGAAGATGGGTACAACTGATGATGTGTACATGTGGCACTAGAAAGATGTAGATAGGGGTATGGACACAGCCTATGGCCACCCTGCTGCTCTTGAATGTTTTCTAAGTAGATCTAGACATATTTAGCGACTGGAGAAGTAGTTAGGATGTTATTTCTGACATTCATTCAGCGAGAATGCAATACGGAGTCACAATACGAGATCGACAAGTAGATCTACATATCTCAGATGGTAAGCAGTGCATATCTAGACCTAGCCGATGGTGAGCTGGCCACAATCAGTGTCTAAAAACATCACATTACATCTTTTTTACTAAAAAAAACTCTGCATTTATGAAATTTTCATTCATTTAGCTATACTTTGAAACATATTAAGTATACGGAAGTACATGGAACTACTGTTTTCCATTTCATTTTACAACTAGACCCCCTAACAGACCAAGACCCGCGTTTTTACTCCCGCACATCACGACACGTCCGTGTTTCTTCTAAAGCAGAATCCCTGTAGCTGCGAGATGTTGTTCTTTGCAGCTGATGCTGTAGAGATGTTGAGGCACAGAATCGTATTTGTCTGAGAGCGGGTTATGGCGGCTACTTTTTCTGTCCCGGAATATAGCTAAAAAGCAGGGGGTGTGCAGTGCTTCTTTAGCAGACTCCACCATCATGGGGACTATGGCGATCCCTTCCCCATTAGCCAGGCTAGGCATGTTACTGGGGGTACCACGGAGAGGCGGGACAGTCTTGTTCAACTATGGGTCGCTAACCCTGGCGCTGGCATATCAGCTATGGGTCGCTAACCCTGACGCTGGCATATCAGCTATGGGTCGCTAACCCTGACGCTGGCATATCAGCTATGGTTCGCTAACCCTGACGCTGGCATATCAGCTATGGGTCGCTAACCCTGACGCTGGCATATCAGCTATGGGTCGCTAACCCTGACGCTGGCATATCAGCTATGGGTCGCTAACCCTGATGCTGGCATATCAGCTATGGGTCGCTAACCCTGATGCTGGCATATCAGCTATGGGTAGCTAACCCTGATGCTGGCATATCAGCTATGGGTAGCTAACCCTGATGCTGGCATATCAGCTATGGGTCGCTAACCCTGATGCTGGCATATCAGCTATGGGTAGCTAACCCTGACGCTGGCATATCAGCTATGGGTAGCTAACCCTGATGCTGGCATATCAGCTATGGGTCGCTAACCCTGATGCTGGCATAACAGCTATGGGTAGCTAACCCTGATGCTGGCATATCAGCTATGGGTCGCTAACCCTGATGCTGGCATATCAGCTATGGGTCGCCAACCCTGATGCTGGCATAACAGCTATGGGTAGCTAACCCTGATGCTGGCATATCAGCTATGGTCGCTAACCCTGATGCTGGCATATCAGCTATGGGTAGCTAACCCTGATGCTGGCATATCAGCTATGGGTAGCTAACCCTGATGCTGGCATGTCAGCTATGGTTCGCTAACCCTGACGCTGGCATATCAGCTATGGTTCGCTAACCCTGACGCTGGCATATCAGCTATGGGTCGATGATTACCTTATCGGGCGTCTTCACCCCCGACAGTCTTGTGCGTTCTTCAAAATTATTTAACTTGATATGCCAGAATGCCTAAAGGATAATAAAAACGGCATTGATGTCATTAAATGGAAGTAAAAGCAGAAGACCGCACAAAGGTCAGGGTTCATAGCAAGTGATCCAGAATGGGTGGAAAAAGTAAATGTGTGTAGACAACATTAAAAAAAATTCCACAAAGATCTGATTAATTAAAAAAAATAATAATAATCAGACCAAAAAAAAAAAAAAAAAGAAGATGTCTGTTACTAGCCTGCTCCTAAAAGTTGAAAGTTTTTTTTCAGCATACTCCAGTAACTGGGAACTTCAGTCTCTTGACGCCTGAGATCACGTGCCATATATATAATGCATTGGACTGCAGTGAAGTCCTACCGCATTATTTAATTCGCAATAAAATCCAGAGACGCAGATCTCCTAGAATGGTCCTTCATTGACTGTATTATTTGCAATCCGTCGACCAGGCTATAGTTCATAGTAGACTGATTTTGGAAAGCATCTATGAAGTGCGAAATAAGGTCTTCGCTAGCTATAGTCTGCTGATGCTTCCGACCGTACCATTTCTTTAAATAACGCTTTTATCTATTATGTTCTCGAGTGAGAACGTACGTTCTGTTGTTGATTCTCCTTTTTTTCTTTCGCCTTTCTTTTTTTTAACTGAATCATTCATACACGCATTGGTGGATTAATTCCGTTTTTCTGTCCCCCCCCCCCCCCCAAATAAAAGTCTGGGGAATTGTTTTGTCAAATTTCAAATAACATTTTTTCCAGAGGTCTAACCATACAACATTGTGTTCTGTTTCGTTACATACAAAAGCCTCGTTTCCTATTTGTAAAAATCTATATCTGATGGACTTACCATCGGCCATGGTCCTAGACTAAACTTAGTGAATTTACCAATGATTTTCGTGTTTTCTAAGTTGGTGACTTCTAATTATATTGCTCAAAGAATTGTTACTGCCGTTTCCGTAACGCATTAAAATGATTGCCATATTCTGCAGTTTCTCTTAACACTTTTCGCGTTCGCTGTTCTGACCGATTATGATATACATTGTTCCAACAAAAAGATCTGATTTAGAAATTATAGAAAAAAATATTAATCGTCGTATGTGAAAGTCATATTAATTTTTTCTTAATGTTACAATGTTCGAGGGTTATTATCACTGTACGTCAGACACATCCGAAAGTGCTCCAGTCTTCCTCTGTGAGGATACCTGTGTAGTGCACGACTAACGAGTTTCGTAGCACCAGAGAGAACCCATATGAATGGGCGGTGACTGGCGGGATTTAATCCCCAGACCAGTGGTTCGTAATCTTTTTGCATCGAAGGACCACTTTTCAAACCATATATAATTTGGGGACTACTTTCTTATATGTAATATCGCAAAGCTATGAACTTTAATTGTTTTTCTTCAATAGACGGCACAACTCTTTCCGTGCGTATGGTCGAATTTTCGACACTTCCGGTGGTCCCAAGCTACCGTATGGTCGAAAATTCGACAATCATTGTTCCATTAAAACAAGTGGTGTAACATTTATATTGTACGGATTTCGTCCGCGATTCCGGTGACACTTTCAAAATGGAGAATGCGTGCCTAGTTACGAGCGATGCCGAGCGAGAACAAGGACGCGAAGCATGGAAATTTTTCAATTTTTGACGATGTAGATAGGGGTATGGACATAGCCTATGGCCACCCCACTGCTCTTGAATGTTTTATAAGTAGATTTAGACATATTTAGACGACTGGAGAAGTAGTTAGGAGGTTATTTCAGACATTCAGTAAGCGAAAATGCCATACGGAGTCACAATACGACATCGATAAGTAGATCTACACATCTTAGGTGGTAAATAGGGGTAAGAAGCGCGAATCTAGACCTAGCCGATGGTGAGCTGGCCACAATCAGTGTCTAAAAACATCACATTACTTCTTTTTTCCTAAAAAAACTTCGCATTTATGAAATTTTCATTCATTTAGCTACACTTTGACACATATTACGTATACGGAAGTACATGGAAACACTGTTTTCCATTCCATTTTACAACTAGACCCCCTTACAGTTAAGACCCGCGTTTTACTCCCGCACGCAACGACACGTCCGTGTTTCTTCCTCCCGCACAGGAAGAGTGGGTTAATATCAATTCAGTAACGCAACCACGAAACATCTGATAATGCTTCGAGGATCACTTGTGATCCGCGTACCACAAGTTGGGAACCACTGTCCCATACTATAAGTCCGAATCTGACCTAGAGACAGGCCTCTATCGCTTAGGCCAATCCTACCCTTTGGTCACATGTAATGGCCTAGCGTAGGGGCCTGGAAGAGGAGGAGGGGCTGGCGGCGACATGGAAGAATAATTCTGCAAATACATTTGTATAAATAATTGTTTCGTGTGAAAATCAGTTATAACATTATTGCTGTAGACTCATTTTATGTTATCCAAAAGACATTGATATATCAGTTGTGTTTAGACTGTGTCATATAATAAATACTAACAGAGATCATAACTAATATCATATATCAGGAAATTGACGATATATGTCGGGGGGGGGGGGGGGTTGGGAGGGGGGCCTCTAAGGCCACCTAGGGTCCTAGATGGTGGTTGATCCGTCATATGAATAACATTTATGAATCGAGGCTGTCTTCGCTGAAGCCCCTTGGATTTCTTGAAAGTTCATCTGTTTAAGATACAGCGTAAGATACAGCTTTTTGACTTCTTACATCACTTGGGTTGCTTCACTGTCAGTCTGAATACTGGGTTATCATCTTGTGCCAGGACATCTGTTGAATTTTATGGAGTATATGATTCGCCACTGTTCTTTTCTTGCGACAGATAAAAGGGATGGCGACTGCAGTAAAACTGGTTTAAATAAATAAGGTAGATAGAGGTGTATGGTGCAGTTTTACAAAGTGAGGGAGGGAGTGAATAAGGTGAGAAAAAAAACGAATAGAAAGTATGAGAATGTATAAATGAAAAACATACAACATCCGATATTTCGGCGTGAGCCTTATTCGAGGATACAGGCACAGCGTGACAAAAACACGAAGAACTTATCTGAATGTGTCTTCCTCCAAGTAGAAAACAGAAATGTGACGTTTTTTTCTCACCTTACTCACTCCCTCCCTCACTTTGTAAAACTGAACCATACATCTCTATCTACCTTCTTTTCTTGCGACATTCCTTCTTAATCGTCTCCATATATTCTCTGAATTCTTAAGGTCTTTAGTATTCTTTTCACCCTTTACCCCAACATATTTTAAACGTTTCAATCCTATATAAAAGTTTCGAATTACTGCTGTAATAGGATGTTCTTTTTCATATTCTTATAAAGCTGCTTTTTTTTACCACCATAGATAAAGCTACACTTTGCCTTTATAGTATAAAAGTGATATTTGATATTTTAAAATAAAGATCCTCTTGCTACTGTGTATATTATATGAAGCAGACCATAATAAATAGACTGAATAGCTAGGTAAATCACTGCCAAAAGTAGGTCGGCAGTCCAGTGACGGATTATCCATTAGGCTGACAAGCTAGAAGCCCGGAATGGCAACAAGAACAACAACAAAGCCGTGGGATGTGGTGGGGAGAGGGACAGTGTCAAGAAGGACAAAAATTATGTAAATACAGGTTATTATTTTATGAATGTTATATCATTCACAACCGAGAGGCCTACATGAGTGCTGTTTGGGAGGCAAAGTTCCGCAAGGGACATGCAAATGAATGAATGATATATCAAGAGATATACAGTACAGGGGATCCTCACTAAGTTCAGCCTAGCTACCCGGATGGCGGTTAATCCGCCATTGCTCTATTTACATTGACAGATGGTAGATCGTGTGGATACAGAACAGAAATAGGTTATCTTACTTGTACAATAACGACAAAGGGTTTCTCATTTGAGCCAGTTACATAGATGCGAGCGTTGAACTGTTCACCTTCGTTAATTGTGATCTCGCTGTTGACGAAGCTTAGTACTACTTGCCCCTGGACCAATCCTGGTACTGCCGAAAGGACAAGAATGACTACAGCATGGCAGACTATCTGCATTCTTCTAGATGCACTCGAAGTTTGTGCTCGATTTGCTGAAAATAAAATGGTCAAAATATTTATTTTCTATGCGTATAATGTAGCATTTTTGTGAAAGAGAGATGTTTTTGAAAGTGGATGGTGATTAATGGAGTAATGTCAGGTACGTCGTATTAAAATTCCTATTGATACTGGAGTTTTTGTGTTGACCATCTGTATCCAAAGATGGTTACACACAGTACTGCTGGGGTCTGTTAAACTTTCAGGACAGTAGTTCTCAAACTTACTGATCATACATCTCATAGATTTAAACATTTTAACTTTGCAGAACATATGGTTGTCCCAGCTGCCGGAAAATGAAATTTAATTAAAATTACAAATAACAATAACAAGATTTTCTAAAACTTCCTGAAGATGGAGATGTGTGGAGTGGGGAAAGAACAGCCGGGTTGGTAAAATTCGAGGGTGACAGAATTAACAACTGACTGGCATAATTAGTGTTCATACTCTTCCATGGGTACTGAAACAGAGAGCAGAGCATGTACGGGTGTGCTCCGAGTGCGATAATGTAGGTTCAAGATCAGAAACTTTCTTTCAAGTGCTTAGATGCTACACGCCACGCCAGTATTAATACGAACAGCAGTTATAAATTATAGTATCTTTCTCTCATGTCTCAGCCAATCGCCTGCTTCTAACTTGTGCTTACATCTGTCTTGGTGCAGTTTGTGACTGCTTTTCTGATGAGAAGAGCTTAGTGTTCATTTTTAATTTGTTTGTCGTGCTTTTTAACTGTTGTGTTATTGTTTATTTTATGTGATCTTTGATAAAAGGTCGTTTGTCAAAATATTGCATGGTTTGTTCTTCATTTATATGTGCTCATCTATTTTTTTTAATGTGATCCTTGATAAAAGGTCTTTTATCAAAATATTGCACGGGTTTGTTCTTCATTTATATGTGCTCATCTAATTTTATATCACTCTCGTTCTGTTCGCTTTACACATTCTTTCTGTCTTTTTATAGACCTGAACCATACACGTCTGTCTATCTTTTATTTCTAGAACCAGCTTTACCACAGTCGTCATTTCTCTTAAATTGCTATTGTAAAGCATTCATAAAAAGAGAGCCAGAAATGTCACAGCTAATTGCAAATCTAGGGTTCTTAGTTAGCTCCACGCAACAGATCTATTCCTCTTTGATGATTTCTTCGATGATGCGGGCAACTTTGAGGCTCTGGCCTTGATAACTACAGCCAATTTTCTCTTCTTCCATGTGCCACACATAGTAATATCAAGCATGGTAGCTTGTCAAAAGCAAAAATAAGAACAGTTAAATAACATAGGAGGTGATGATAATGCAGTATTTAATACTGACTTAGCGACTCCTGCCTGGAAAGTAATGTGTCTGTTGATAGAAAGGAAATGACATCTGTGCTCAAAATTTCATTTAAAACGTCACTGTTTTATTTTGTGACAGCTAAAATGTCTATAAAATAAACCAACTAAATGTCTATAAAGTAAACTAACTAAATGTCTATAAAAATAAACTAAGTATCTATAGGTTAAACTATGCCCAGCTAAACTTCCCTTGTAGATCGCTCAAAAGCAAGCTATACACTTGAAAAAGAAATTTACATTAAATAGCTATTTGATCTAGCGCACACACCTGAAAAACAAATTTACGCTAAAAAGCTATTTGATCTAGCGCACACACCTGAAACACAAATTGTATTATTATTTATATATAGTAAAAACCTATTTAATCCAGCTCATTCACATATACATAAAATTATATTATTTAAATTTATGTCGGTGTGAGATTGCATGGACTGATCATGTACTCCGAGGGGACCCTAGCAACATGGCTAATACAGCCGTGCGATGGTAACCTGAGGGAAAGAGAAAAAGAGGCCGACCAAAGAGAACTTGCTGAAGAACTGTAAGAACAGAAATGAACAACATAGCTGGTGCACCATGCCAAGGCTCATCGCAGACTGTGAGAAGCGTAGGGCTTTGTTGATGCTCTGTAAGATACCACAAGGCGTACCCGACGTTGACTCGTTAGTCGAACACCCTACCAAGCACGTGGATGGATGGATAAGAATGCAAAACAATAGCAGAAAGAACGTATCAAAATGAAACGAAATAGACAGATAAAGTTGTAAGTACATAAACTGGGTTCAACACCAGTTCTTGTCTTAAACATAGATTGGAAATTATGACATGAATTTTTAGTAAACGGTTTTCTATTTCTTATCTCCAGTTTGTTTCTATATTTTAAAAAAAAACACTCACCTATTTGGACAGTTTTCTGAGGGGTACGTCTGTAGATTCTCAGATATTTGAAGTAGCCTTTGTTGATATTACTGTTATTTTATTATCCTTTCACCTCGTCGTTTTGTTCATTTTCAAAATGGCGTCGTGGTATTAGGTATTTACTTCATATTAAGACAGAAAACTGTACCCGAGCACTAGCTTATAACTTCTCATGCTCTTTAAAGATTATTTCAGACAAATTCTGCCTCTTCTAACAAGTCCGAACCAGTTTATACATATTTATAGTATAGTGTGCTAAAGCACTGCACTGAAAATATCATAATTCAAGACGTGAAAACGTTATCCTAATTCAGGACAATAAAACTGCAATCATTCACGTTGCAATAAATCAGTCCAACATCTGGTTAATCACTTTTATCACAATGTTTTTCACACTTTTTATTAGTTCCAGCAAACAAACAAACAAAAAATCCTCAAATTGTGAAGTAGGGTAAAAATGATCTCATTACAGATTGTCTTTAATTAATGTTTACTGTTATGAGTATGAGGCCAATAATGTTTGTTTTGAATAGCTGCTCTGAGTAATATGACAAATCAGTCGCTGTCTTGTAGTCCACATCAGAAGAAAGTAATACGGCAGCTGCAGGGACAACACTGTATGCGTTCTTATCCAAGCTGATGTGCCAATTTGGGCAACAGATGACATATTAGCATCGATCTCTATTCGAGTGCTGCATATAATCCGAAACGCCTGAACACAGCATTCACCTTGTACACCAACTCAATTGTTAGCAATGACTAGTGCTTGATATGTGAAATTAGATGGCCGTGTACGGTTCAGTTTTACAAAAAACATGGTGAGGAAAGTGAGCAGAAACAAGAATGGCAGAAAGCAAGACGAAGAACGTATAACAATCCAAAATTCTGCAAAAGAATTTTTCAACGATCACATATAATATCAAGACAACAGATAAAAACACGAAAAATATATGAAAAGTGTAGGCTTAGCTTTTTCGGTCTTCCCCCTATAACAAAGACGGACACAAAATGCTCCCAGATAGACGTACAGTAAAGTAACAAAACACAGTATTGCATGATTAAGCCTAGAAAAAGCACTTTTAGACCTGAGAGAAAGAAACAAATGACCAAAAAATTACCTGGGACTTGAACCACGGCCTCTTGCAGGACGAGCAGTAGTCTAGCAGGAGAGAACAGCGTATTGATGAACATCTACAATCTAGCCCCACCTGGTAGACGTAGGAGAGCACAAGGTGAAAACCAGTGACTGGCTGAGAAATGAAGTAAAGGAAAGTGACAAAGGATACTATCTGGTAAACAACAACTTGCCCCCATCGAACACCTATGGCCTAAACAAAATCCCCCCCCCCCAATGGTGCAGATGATAAAAGAGTGAGAAGACAATATAAGGGAGCGGGGCGGGGGGTTGGAGGAAAGTCAGAACACTGAGAGGACAAGACTGCTTGCCTAGATAAGGAAACTATCATAGCTTACTAAGAACTACAGAAGAAAGATAGAAAGAATTGGAAAATTAACCTTATCTCCTGCTACAAGAATACGAAAATGCAGCGAAGTGAGGGGGGGGGGGCTAATACAAGAAAGCTGGGCATGAATAGCAGAAATAGAAAGAGGTAGCAGCTAGGTGGAAATGCAAAGTAGTTTAAAGAAAGCTGAATGTACTGTTAATTCCAGCTGAGTGGAGACACCTAGTGTGGAAAATGAAGTGCCGTTCCAGAGCTTTCCGAGATTGTTCATCAGATGAACACGAACAGATTGCAGTTTAAGAAATGTTCCGTTTCCTTTGATGGTCACCTTGGCAGAAGTGCCTTGCGACATGTGTCAATGCCCTCTTGTAAATTCAGATGCTGGCGAAACCGATCTCCTAAGTGTAATCAGTCTCCTCTATGCTTCGTATCACAACTTTTGCACATAATGGTATAAATGATGTTGCGAGAAGTACAGGTAAAGCCCTCCTGAACTGAGGACGTTTTTCTGAACAATAAAAAATATTGCATCTGTTGCGACTGCAACCTTTGGTATTAGAGAAAGTCGTGTTCGCTGACTTGAGGCGACTTCTAATAGGTTCTTGACGTTCTTGTCCCAAGTGTACATCACCAATGGAAGCTCCACAAAGAGTTATCGTGTTTGTTATACGAGGGGAAGTCACTAAGTAACTCGCAATTTGAAATATTTTATCACTGGCAGTTATCAGGTAGTACTTAAATATATCCTTAGATAGTATCATCATCCAACTTTATAATAGTTGTATGTATGGGCGCTGGGAGTTAGGTGCGCATGCGCAAATCAATAACAAAATGGTTACCCAACTGTTATTGTGTACCAAAGAAGAACAAAGAAGTATAGTGCGATTTTAGTGGGCTAAAAGACATTCAGCTGAGGACATTCATAAGGAAGTGACTACAGTTTATGCTGAAATGTGTTTATCACGTAAATCGGTCTATAACTGGGTAAAAGAATTTTCTCAGGGACGCGCCGAAATTGTTGACAAAGTCCTACTTGGCGGTCCTGTTCAGGTTACAACAGAAGCGACTGTGCAACGTGTGAATGAGATTATCAGAGCTGATAGACGAGTAACGATAGACAGTGTAGCAAGTGCACTCGGATGTTCACATGGCTTAGCCTACAGAATAATGTATGAGCAATTGAATTTTGGGAAAGTTTGCTCACATTGGGTACCCAGAGATCTGAATGATTAACACAAAATGAACCGATTTGGTTTGTCATTGTAGTATCTCTGTTATTACGCACATGAAGGTGAAGACATGCTCCAAAGGATTATTACTGGAGACGAATCTTGGGTGCAGCACTACCAACCTGAATCAAAACGTGCCTCAATGCAATGGAAACACCAATCATTGCCATGCGCAAAAAAAAAAAAAAAATCAATATTACACCTTCTGCGGGGAAGGTTATGCTGAGAGTGTTCTGGGATTATCAAGGAGTGTTGTTAACCAAGTTCCAGAAGTATGATGACAGTGTGAATTCTGTATCGTACTGTGAAGTTTTGTCGATGCTACAGGATGCAATTAGAAGAAAACGTTTTGGTCTGCTGACTAGAGGTGTGCTTCTCTTTCATGACAATGCCAGACCACATACGGCTCGGTTAACCCAAGAGAAAGTTAGCCAGTTGGGTTGGGAAGTTCTTGAACATCCACCCTATAGTCTTGACTTAGCTCCAAGTGATTTTCACCTGTTTGGTCCATTGAAAAACCACCTTGGCGGGAGAAGATTCTCAAGTGACGAAGAGGTGGAAACAAGTAAAGAAAAAAAATGGTTCAGAAATCGGACTGCCGATTTTTACGCCATGAGTATTGCATCACCGATTACATGATGGGACAAATGTTGGTGGCGATTACGTTGAGAAATAAAGGAATAATGTAGGTTCAAAAATTTAATGTTTTCAAACTACTGTCGCATTTAGTTGTATTGTTTTTTTTTTGTTTTTTTTTTGTAACAGGCATTTACGAGTTACTTAGTGACTTCCCTTCGTATAAACTTCTTCACTAACATGTTGCTCGAGGACAAGCCATCTACGTCGTACCTCATACATAAAAAGAGATGACCGTTATCTTTATTTTTTTCTGTCATACTGAACTTTAACTGATAACTCTGTCAGTTTCGTGTAGTTTCTTCTCTTCTCTATTCTAAAGAAAGAGCTCTTGAACTTTCCACGATTTCTGACCCTTAATGGATTCCCCAATATGTCCCCATACTCCTTCTGGTAGACTAAACTACCATAATCGCCAGTCCTACTAGATACCAATATGACTTCAAAATATGTCACCAGCTTGATTTATATATATATATATATATGGGAATAGAACAGCCAAAAGAAGATTCGGTGATCGAGTTCTTTTCCCCTATCATTTGGTACATGCAAATTGTGTGGAAGCCCCATGTTTCTAAGGTGGGCATTGACAACCTTTCTTGTTTGCCGCCGAAAAAAAAAGAAGCATTTTCCATCTTCAAGCGTGCCAGACAGTTTTTTTTTAATGTTACATTTACGAACCCCTAAGTGGAAAAACGAACATAATTAATTGAATTGTGAGATGGAGGGAAGGGGAGAAATAGATATTGCATTATTAAGTTATCAAGTCAAGTTATTGTAATTCTACTATGTAAAATCAATATTGTTAACATTTCCACCTGGAGGAGGAGCCTGTTCTTCTGCCAGGTGCGTCCACAGAGTGACGGATGGTGGAATGGCCTCTAGATATAGAGGTTAGCTGCGAATATATTGAATAAGCAGCTGTGGACCAACTAGGTGATGGTGACTGAGAGAAGGGGGGGGGGTGACAGTGTGGGGCTATTAACTTCATAAATACCTCATGTGACCATCGGAGAGTAAGAGACGATATAACCTCTCCCTCAAGGTAGAACCTGAAGGTTAGGCTCTTTTCAGAGCCAAAGGCTAGCTAAGAACACAATCCTGCTGAAGACAAAAGGGAAACCACTGCTGTATAATCCCTAATTTGTCATGGATCTAATCTCGCAAAGAACAGAGTGAACGACGTCAACGAAAGCTCCACAGGAACACAACCTCTCCCATTAGGGAGTGTCAAATGCGCCAGGTGACGCTAGACTGTCATCATGTGACTGTGCGTAAAAGCAATATCAAGTTAGGACCTTGGAATGTCAGATCAACGAATACAGCAAGGAAAATTGAAAACAACCAAGCAGGAATGAAGAGACTTGAAAGTTAACATTTTAGGAGTGAACGAAACAAAATGATCAGGAGCAGGATATTAACAACAGTAAACACTCATACAACCCTATATTCAGGTGAAGAAGAGCACTCAAGAAAGGCAGCAATAATGGCTGATCCAATCGCATCAAAAGCAATAAAGGGATACTGGGCAATATCGGGCCGAGTAATACTTGTGAAAGTACAGAGTAAACCTATTGAGATTAACAACATTCAAGTACATGCTCCAACAGCAGAAAGCACAGATGAGGGGCTTGAATCTCTTTACGATTCAAAAGACAAAGCCAGAAAGCAGCGCAAACACGTAGAAGTCACTGTTGTAACTGGAGACTTTTAATGCAAAAGTCGAAAACGGATGCGAAGAACTAGTAGTAAGTAATTTTGGACTTGGAGTGCGCAATGAAAGAGGAGACAGGTTAATCGAATAGGCAAAAGAATACGATTTAATCAAAGGGAATACGTGGTTCAAACAACACCACAGAGTCTTATACACCTGGGTAAACCAGATCGAGTATATTCTGATCAACATAAGATTTTGAGATGCCTTAACACTGATTAAAACAATGCCAGGAACAGATTGCTGCAGTGACTACAGACTCGTAATAGGCAAGATAGAGGGTAGATTTAGATTGAAAAAATTAAAACCAAAGCGTCATAACAGAACATGGGATATGACAGCATTACAGAAAGAAGAAATAAGAGCAAAATTCTCTCTCTCTCTCTCTGAACCTTAAGTGCCCAGGGCACATGGGGCTTCCGCAAGGGTTTTCCACAAATGCCTGTCTTTCGCCTTTTTTTCTGCTCTTGCCCAGGTGAGCCCTCTATTGCTCAACATCCTTTCTGTTGTTCTTCTCCATGTCTCTTTTGGTCTACCCTTACTTCTGCTCCCCTGTGGTGTCCATCTTAGTGCTATTTTTGGTAGTGAGTTGTCAGTCATTCGGAGCACATGTCCCAACCATCGCCAGCGTCTTTCCTCAATAATTGTTGTCAGTGGTTTCATCTGCATTTCTGCCAATAAGATGTTATTTCTTATGGTGTTTGGCCAAAATATTTTTTTAATTCTACGTAAACATTTAGTCTGGAAAGAACTTGTTTTCTATGGTTTTGGTGATTTTCCAGCATTCACTTCCATAGAGTAGTACACTTAGAACATTACTCTTAAATATCCTGATTTTCATATTTATGCTTAGTTTATTTGATTTCCATATATTCTGTAGCATTGCAAAAGCCTGGTTTGCTCTAGTAAGTCTGCTGTTGATGTCCTCTGTGCTGTCTCTATTTTCTACTACTCTGCTGCCAAGGTATACAAATTCGTTGACCTCCTCCACTAACTTGTTATCTACTCTGAGTACATTTCTGTTGTTCACATTTTGCTTCATTAACTTTGTCTTTCCTACGTTGATCTTTAGTCCTATGTTGTTTGCATTCTGGGTTAACTTGTTTATTTTATCTTGCATATCTTTGTGACTGCTTGATAATAGACAAATGTCGTCCGCAAAGTCAAGGTCCTCCAGCACTGTGTTAAGGGTCCATTGTAATCCTCTGCGTTTGTCTGATGTTGCCTCCTTCATTAACCAGTCTACTGCCAAGATAAATACTGTTGGTGATAGTACACAACCCTGTTTCACTCCTGTTTGTACCCTAAAGCTGCTGGAGGTATGTTATCCACAGATAACTTTGCACTGAAAACCCTCGTATAGGGCTTTGACAAAATTCTCTATTGGAGTGAAAAACAGACACGATACATTAACAGAACTTGAAATACTATTCATAGATAGTAATGGTAAGTGGGACATACTGAAAAAACCAATCACAGAAGCAGCTCAAGTCACACTGTCAAAAATAGAGAGAGAGAGACAGAGAGAGAGAGAGAGAGAGAGAGAGAGAGGCACGAAAGGACAGAATGACAAACGAAAACAGATGGGTGTATGGTTAAGTTTTACAAAAAGAAAGAGTGAGGAAACCGGGGAGAAACAAGAAAGGCAGAAACCAAGATGTGTACATAAAAATGAAGAACACAACAATCAAATATTTCGGCAAAAATCCTTTTTCATGGATCACATACAAAAACAACACAACAACAAATAAAGAAAAGAAAAATGGATGAAAAATACAGACTTAATCTTTTGGCTTCCTCGCAGTACGAAAGTAGGACACAAAATGCCCCAAGATAGACGTGATAAAGCACGAAGTGAAAGCCAGCTATTGGTTGATAAATATTGTAGAGGTGATCACAAAAGGTCACAAAATGCCATAGCTTGCGACCATGGGATATCGAAGGCCAACATAAAGACACCCAGATGGTGCTGATGATAAAAGAGTGAGAAGACAATATGGGGATAGATGGACGGAGAAAGTCGAGAGAAAAAGTCTGCATGCCTAGACAAGGGAGCTAACAAAGCCTACTAGAGAGGAAGGATAGAAAGGGCTGGAAAATAAAATATAAATCGCCTCCGGCAAGGAAAACGGGACATTTCTGTAACTACAGCCCGCTCCTGTTCTTCTGATGAACGATCTCAGAAAGCCATGGAACAGCGCCTTATTTTCCAGACTGTCTGTCTCATCTGGAATGAACATTAAATTCAGCTTTCTTCAAACCACAGTTCCAGCTTGATGCTGCCTCTTTATATTTCTGCTACATATGCCCAGCTTTCTTGTTTTAATGTCACTCACATCACTGCATTTAAGTTTTTTAAAAATGGCGATTTATGTTTTATTTGATCTATTCATGGATTTTTAATCACGAATCGCACCGGAACGTGATTCCGACACATTTGTGTGGAAATTAAATTTTCAAAACTTTCAAAATCAAGCCCAACAGTTTTTTTAAATGTATATTTAAAACTTCAAGCCCAACAGTTTTTTAAAATGTATATTTAAAACCTCAAGCCCAACAGTTTTTTTAAATGTATATTTAAAACTTCAAGCCCAACAGTTTTTTTTAATGTATATTTAAAACTTCAAGCCCAACAGTTTTTTTAACACATGCCAGCCTCGTACATTAAACAGGAACGAGACTTGTGAGTCACGCTTCTGTGTATCCTAATTCAGTAAATCAATGTATTTCGACCTCGAAACCATCACATATTTGTAATCTGCGACTACTGGTTAAGTTAAATTTTGTTTTAAATTTCAGCTTGTTACAAAAGTAAGTTCTCCTATGGCACTTCCCTATTAAAAAAAATATTCATGCAGGTTGAAATGGTATATTGTAATGTGACGACTGAAAACTTTAAAACGCCATTGGGAGTCGTGTTGTCCTATAGTGACAAGGCGGTTGCTCGTCCAACCAGAGCTTGTAGGTTTTTTTTAAACCACGGCCACTATCTTACTATTTTTCTCTTCTGCACGTCTTTCCTATCCTGAATAAGTATGGTCTATTTACAACTTTGTATATCTATGTTTTTAAATGACTGTAAAAGTTCCCACTTTTATGACATCAAAGTTAAATTTATGAAGAAAATTTATCGATTAGCACGTCAGGTAACTTTAATAAATTATACCTTTTTCTATTTAATAAGTAATAAAATCTGTAAAGATGCCGGGGGGGGGGGGGGCTGTCTAATAAATCTGACAAAGGATATGAAAGGGTTGTGTGTTATATATATATATATATATAACGAACGCCAAGAACGGCCCCAGTGTTATCAAGACTAAACAAATTACACCAGCAATGAAGACAGAAAACTGATCCTTCATCAGATTTAGGCGGCTGAGAGAAAACGATACGAGCCATGAGGTTTGTGAAAACAAAAACACGGTGACAGGAACAGAATACGACATGTTTTATCCCGTATTACGAGCAGCTTGAACGCTTTCAAATACTTGCAGGACTTCTTCTGTGTAACCACCGTGTCTGTACAGTGGGCGGTGACATGCTTCCTCAACTATCAACGGCAGAGTTACTTCCCCCTACTGGAGCCTTGTCCAAAGTCCAAACCGCTTCCTGTTGTCCTTTGAAAATTTGCAATTTCATAGTTTGTTTATAAAGTTCTTACCACTTTTTAAACTGTATACATTATCATGTGCCAACTTACTGTCGTTCTTACTTACGGATGAGATTCCATAAAACTGTTTAATGCAGTGGTTTTTAACACTTTTTATTTCCTTCCCTGAAGGTATGCTGACGACACAGTACTGATAGCTGAGAACCAACAACACCTGCAAAATCTCTTGGATAAAGTCGCCAAAGAAAGTGAACAGAAAGGCCTTACTTTGAACATCAAAAAGACAGAGACAATGGTTATATCTAAGAAACAGAATACACCAGCATGCAGTATTAAATTAAACGGAACTATTCTAAAGCAGGTGCAGAAATTCAAATACCTTGGAGCAGTAATAACTTCAGATGGGAAATGCAGAACAGAAATTAGGAACAGAATAGGCCAAGCAAAGACTGCATTTCAGAGAATGAGAAACATATTAGCTAACACATCTTTATCAATGAATGTTAGAAAACGAGTCCTAAAATGCTATATTGAACCTATCTTGTTATATGGAAGTGAATCATGGACAATAGGCAGGTCTGCACAAAAATCATTGGAAGCAGCAGAAATGTGGTTTATTAGAAGAATGTTGCGAATCCCCTGGACAGCAAAAATAACTAATGAAGAATGTATGAGAAGAGCTGGAGAGACAACAAACCTTGTCAAAAAGATAATAGAGAGACAATGTACTCTCATAGGACATGCAATGAGAAGAGGGGGCATTGAAAATATTATAACAGCAGGAAAAATAGAAGGAAGAAGATCAAGAGGAAGACCAAGAGAAATGATACTGGACAGTCTGATGGGACGGTGTGAGAGGAGATCACCAACTGAACTGATGGCCTGCATGAAGGATCGGGTACTCTGGAGAAGCATAATAGCCAACGCCAATCGGCACAGCACCTGATGATGATGATGATGAACACGCTGAACCAAGGGCTCATGTTCTATTCCACATACACTACAAATCCACAAGACAAGACAAGGAGAAACAAACAGACTGTATTATCATTTTAAAACAAAGAATGTATGCACGGGAGTGTGTAATACAGTATGTGTATGTAACACATGGTCACTTGGGTAGTGACGGTGAGAAAATTTGCTGATATTCATCGCAAAATGAAGAGACAAATGGAGACAGGTTCGTATCGCGCTTCAGCAGATTTACGAATGGCACAGGAATTTAAAAGCGGAGTGTCAAATTTGGCCGGTGCAGCTCATTCCTACCGGCCTCACACTGCAAACAGTTCTGACGCTAACGCTGAAGTGGAACGAATGATGGGGGGAAAGTGTGTGTTAACAACCGATGAGGTGGCTGCATAATTGAAGATTAGTCATGGCTGTGCACACCACGTCATTCAAGAAGTGCTAGCACCGAAAAGTCCTCACCAGGTGGGTATCAATACAAGTCACACTCGATGTGAAAGAACGCCGTGAAAATATTTGTGGAACAATTTTAAGACGTTTTGCAGCAAAGGAGATGATGTTATACGATGAATGCTGGGCACATTACTTCCAGCCAGAGACAAAACGAGTCAGCAAGTAGTGGCGGCGTTCTTCCTCCCGAAAATAAAGAAGTTCGGTATAATTCCTTCATCCAATCCTAGAACAATACACTATCGACAGTGATTGATTAATTGATTGATTTTTATTTCTAAAGGGTTAAGAATTGGGCGCGCAGGCTCGTCTGACATTCTGCCCTTTATCATACAATTTTCATTCTGTTTCAGACATTCTACAATTATGTGAAGCATACTGTGATGAGCTTGAGAATCATTTTAAACTTTCAATCAGATTGACATATCACGTTTTGATCAGGTATAGTCTTTTGTTACAGCATGACAACGCGCGGCCTCACGCAGAACGTGCAGCAGCTCATTAAATTAAGAATCTATGGTTGGGGTGACTTCTACAACCTAGATATTCACCTGACTTTGCACCATGCCACAAGGAGTCGTAAGGTAGGGAGAAGTTCAGTACGGACGAAAAGATTAAAGAGGCCGTTCATAGCTGGCTACAGGGTGAGGCATTAGTGAAGCGGTTGCAGACCTGCATTGAACTGCATCAAGTTGAAAAGAAGACAAATGAAAATGAAAAACTTAGCTTTGTGGCATCCTTTCTGGTAACCAGAAGCTAAGCTTTTCATTTTCATTTGTCTTCTTTTTATGTATTGTGTGTTTTTTTAAATGTAATACTTGAAAAAGGCTGACGCCGAAATATTGGATGTTGCATGTTTTTCATTTATACATTCTCATCTTACTTTCATACTTTCTGCCATGTGTGTTTTTTTCCTCGTCTGTCTGCCCGCCTGTCTGTCTGTCGCTTTGTAAAACTGAACCATACACCTGTCTACCTACTCACATTAGACAAAGAATCATACTGTAATAAGTCTTCAGTGATTTTTTTCTATCTTACATACACATACTGTATTACACACTCCCGTGCATACACTCTTCGTTTTAAAATGGTAATACAGTCTGCTTGTTTCTCCTTGCCTTGTCTTGTGGATTTGTAGTGTATATGGATAGAAAATGAACCCTTGGTTCAGCGTGTTTACGGAAGGAAATAAAAAGTGTTAAAAACCACTGCATTAAACAGTTTTATGGAATTTCATCCGTAAGTAAGGACGACAGTAAGTTGGCACATGATAATGTATACAGTTTAAAAAGTGGTAAGAACTTTATAAACAAACTATGAAATCTGCAAAATTTTCAAAGAACAACAGGAAGCGGTTTGGACTTCGGACAAGGCTCCAGTAGGGGGAAGTAACTACCGTTGATAGTTGAGGAATCATGTCACCGCCCATTGTACAGACACGGTGGTTACACAGAAGAAGTCCTGCAAGTATTTGAAAGCGTTCAAGTTGCTCGTAATACGGGATAAAACATGTCGTATTCTGTTCCTGTCACCGTGTTTTTGTTTTCACAAACCTCATGGCTCGTATCGTTTTCTCTCAGCCGCCTAAATCTGATGAAGGATCAGTTTTCTGTCTTCGTTGCTGGTGTAATTTGTTTAGTCTTGATAACACTGGGGCCGTTCTTGGCGTTCCGGAGATACTTCAGGAAAGTAGACCCACTGATGTATGGTGAGTTTTCCAAACTTACTTTCGTTTGCTCATTCAGGATATATATATATATATATATATATATATATATATATATATATATATATGAAACTCTCTACCATTGAAAAACAAGACTTGCAATGATGCTACAAGAATCTACAGATCCGGTGGTACGAGAAGTGCAGCCAACACTTAAAACTGGACGAAAATGGAAATTAGGTGAGGAAGTGACAAGGTCATGGAAACGCAGGAGCTGAAAGAAGTAATAGGGTACACCCAGACCAACAGAAGGGGATTTGGTCTTGGCGAAATCAAATGGTGGTCAAAGGCCTCCTGCAAGGAAAGAAGGGATATGATCGTCAGTGAAGTAAGGAATTCAGAGGATGACAAGCGGGTCCAGAAGGCAGTCCAACAATCACAACAAGGGCAATGGACAACATGGGAGGAAGTCCTGCAGAGATCACTAACATGGAATGACATCTGGAAAATGGCACCCTTGAGGCTCAGCTTCATCATCAGAGCTACTTATGACCTTCTGCCTACAGGCTCCAACCTATACAAATGGGGTATATCAGAAGATACAAAGTGCCCTCTCTGCAACGAAAGGCAAACATTGGAACATGTGCTGTCAGCACAGGGCAAGGACAGTACACCTGGCGGCACAACAGAGTGTTGCAGGAACTAGTAGCCATCGTAGACAGGGCAAAAGATAAAGCAAATAACAGCAAAAGAGTTGAGGTCCCACCTAAATATTTCATAGGTGCTGGTACGACATCAAATATTGAAAGCAGGGACATTCCCTTACCATCACTGCTAGATGATACAAATGACTGGGATGTGATAGCGGACCTTCCAGGAAGAAGAGAATACCCGACTGCCATCAAGAACACAGGAATGTGACCGGACATTGTAGTGTACTCCACAGAAAAACAGGAATTAACAATGATCGAGCTTACGGTCCCATACGAAACTAGAATAGAGGAGCAGCATTTATTCAAATTGGAGAAGTACAATGATCTGGTCAAGCAACTGAGGCAGGGGGCAGGAATCAGGGCAAAAGTGATAGCTGTAGAAGTAGGAGCAAGAGGATTCGTAGCAACATCATCATATGACCTATGGAAGCAACTGGGCATAAAGGGACAAGCAAGAGCAAGGGCATTGGGAAGCCTTTCAGAAACAGCAGAAAAGGGCTCATGCTGGCTATGGAGTGTGTGAGACAAGCATTGGGAACATAAGTAATTTCATTTGCTGCAACCAATACCAGTCCTCCGTGGCTGGATCGCTAAAGACACACTTAAAAAAAAATGCAGTGGCAACTGGAAGATCATGGGTTCAATCCCAGGACTGGGAAAAAAAAAGCGACAACTCACAAGACCTCTGGGAATCACGACCCAGAGGGGCCCCACCCCCCTTAGAGTGTCAGGAGTTTAAAGGGCCGAAACACTTGTCTGAGGGGGGTACTTCCTCTGATGATCTGAAGGAGTTGTGTTGTTGTTCCGCTCCCTATGGTAGAGAGTTTCCTGCATATATATATAAAGATCGGTGGAAAGATCACCAGAGACTGAGATACCATCTATACCGGAAGCTGAAACTTTGCCCAGCAGACCTGTGTGCCTGCAGAAAAAAGCAACAGACACTACACCACATCTTCCAGATTAGACAACTGCATAGCTCACTCAAAGGACCTCGCCAGATCCCACCCTCATATAAGAGAAGTTTTACAGTGGTGCTGAAAACCTGAGATTGACTGCCACATGTGTCAGAGATTCTTGTCAGTGTCTGTGCAAAACAACAAAACACAAATGTGGTTTCATAGAATAATGTTATTTAAGACTATCATTGGCAGGTAGGGATAACAAACAGGGAATGTCTAACAAAATCAAATGTAGAAAGGAATCTAATTACATCCATAAAAAAATGACAGTCATGGGACATATGATGAGGTGAGCTTGAAAATATAACAACAGGAAAGATAAATAGGAAAAGAAGCAGGGAAAAACCAACAGAAAATAATCACTTACAGTCTAACAAGAAGGCACAGTAAAAAGCTGCCAAATGAGCTGACAGAAAATGTCAAGGGCTGAGATTTATGGGCATACATGACCACCAAAGCCTACCAGCATGGCACTTATAATGATAACTATAGTGCAGACTAAACTGAGCATTAGCCTACTAGCAGCTCTTGAGCACAGAAATCTTTGCTTTTATGCATCATCTGCATAGTCCTCTTATTTAGTGGTAACCAATGATTGTTCAACTGGCAATTAATGATAAATCCATTCATTCATTTGCATGTCCCTTGTGGAACTTTGCCTCCCTAACCGCACTCCTGTAGGCCTCTCAGTTCTGAGCAAGATGCCCTGCTGCTGATGCATCCATTTGCAGATCATCAACGATGTCTTGAAGCCATCTTCGCTTTGGCTTTCCTCTCTTTCTTTTTCCCATTATGTACCCTTCCAAGACAGTTTTCTCTAGATTATCATGACGTTTAATGTGTCCAAAATATTTAAGTAAATTACCAATTAAAAACAAGGAAAACTGAAACTTTTGGAGGCCCATGGTTACTGTAACTGGTTTATGTAATAAAAAGCCTAGTTTAACCAGAGACACTGGTTGGAAGATAGTGGGTAGATGATGCTCAATTTTCATGGAGAATAATCAGCCAATTCTGACTTTGGTTCAGCAAATGAACATTTTCTAAAGACTAAATAACGCTGCAAATAAGATAAGGGAAAAAGTTCACATGGACATTTACTTTCTGCTGATGTTTGCAAAGTTTGTTTAACTTTACATTTAAAAAAAAAGTATAAGGTACTGAATGTTGTATCAAGAAAACAAATATTTCAGAAAGTACCACATGTAAGGTGAAAGACAGGCATAATTGTACCAGTTTCAAAATGTCACAGTATGATCACTAGTAGTAACCACATTCAAAACTTCCATGCCATTCATTTCTTTTTCTTTCAACTTCAGTTTTCAGTACATTTGCATGGGCCTGTATGATTGATCTCAGCATTAGCCTTGAACTGGATGGCTACATCTCCAATTTCATGGGATTCTACTTTGCTGAGGGGGAACCATACTTAATGACAGCTCATGGCACAGCAATTAGTTACTGGGATGGAACTGTTCACTTTGCCCTATACTTAGTTATTATAGCTCTTTACTGCAAAAGGTACATTGAGCTCATCAGTCTTTTTTTTAATGTATGTTTTCATATCTTCATTTCTAGTTTATTTTACTTAGACTATCGGTGATAGATGAAAATAATAATGAAGACATTAAGTATGTAAGATTATATCCTAGACTAATAAATCTTCTAGTGCTGAAAGCACATTTTTGTAATAATATAAACAGCAGTGGAGTAAGATGCATATGATCACTGATTTATGATCTGCAGTTATAACTGTCAAATTCTACAAATAGGAAACAACAAGGCTTTCGCACAGTAAAGTAACAGAATACAGCAGTGCTTTGTCTGATTTTTCCAAGGTATAACTATACATTACTGTATTCAAATTTTTATGCTTCATTTGTATTAAAATAAGTTGAAATGCCGTATGATGTTTTGTGAAAGCATTTTAATTGCTTTATATTTAATGTTTTTCAACCTTCTGAAACAAACAAATAAACAACAGATTTATTAAGTACCTGATTAAGAATAGCTCTAATAGTGAAACTGAATAGAAAATAATATCACTAGAAGAGTTATCTAACTCGAGTTGGATGCAACTTATGACAGAATTGTTGGAATGGAACCCCATCATGAGTCAGGCATTAGTGTTGTGCTATAAAAATCATAAAAGTTTACTGTTGTATAGGTGTAAGCCTAACTCATTAGAGACAACAAATATTATGTCTGTAAGCCTAACTCATTACAGACAACAAG
The DNA here is from genome assembly GCA_009760885.1 of Achatina immaculata. Lineage (NCBI taxonomy): Eukaryota > Metazoa > Mollusca > Gastropoda > Stylommatophora > Achatinidae > Lissachatina > Lissachatina immaculata. Next base: position 24,648,464 of record CM019691.1, on the reverse strand, counting down.
TATTATGTCTGTAAGGATAACTCATTGCAGACAACAAATATCATGTCTGTAAGCCTAACTCATTGCAGACAACAAGTGTTATGCAGACAACAGATATCATGTCTGTAAGTCTAACTCATTACAGACAATAAGTGTTATGCAGACAACAGATATCATGTCTGGCAGTCACTGTTTTGTTTTTTTAATGCAGTATTAAACAAAAATGCAAATCAGTTTCATGAGACATCATCTTACATTTTTTTTTTCCTCAGCACACTAAATCACTTGTATTCTTATTTTTAACCCACATCCTAAAGATGCCAGCCTGGTTGGCTGAGTTGTTAGGTGCTTGGTCTACTAATCTAGTGGTACCAGGTTCAAGTCCCAGCAGTGGGGATTTTCTTCTAGTACCATCACACCAAAACAATAAAAATGGCCCTGGAGTCTACCACGTGTCTTAAAACGGATACCAGAGAAATCTGGGAAGGTAGACATGGTCAGGTGTGATGCTGTTCACAGCACACTTTCTTGTGCTGACAGTCTTGGAAATATGGGCCTAAAACAGTATCCCCACTATGCCTTAATGTCATAGAAATGGTAATTTTACCTCTTACATCCTAAAGACCATCTGGTTTCCCACAGAAGTTGATCTTTATTACAGTTTTTTTTTCTTTTCTTTTTTTTTTTTTATTTTTGTAAGAAATCAATATCCAAGCAGTTGCTTTTTCTTTTTTAAATAGAAATCTGCATCCAAGCAGTTTTTTGTAAGAAATTACATGCAGACAGTTTAAAACAAAAGAAAACAGAAATGTGCATCTGGGCAGACTAGGATTTCCTTCTTTAGAAGACCACTCTTAACAGCTTCAGCATATGGAACTCGGGGGAAAATGTGGAAATTCCGCAGAGCTTTTTTAAGCTAATATCAGAATTTCTCTTTAATCTAAAAAGACGTCACTTGTTTTTCCCCCCAAATTCCTATGCTTTTATAATCTTCCCGGGGTTTTCTGCTACATCAGCAGGCACATTAATCCTATGGTTTTATTACCATATTCCTTTTTTGCTCATTTATATGGAAGACGCAAGTGGAAGAAATGGGACCTGATAGACAAACAAGATCTGTTTTTACTGTGACTGATTATGCCATTCAGATACTGGTAAAACTGGCTATGGGACAAGCAGCACATATGATGTTTGACAACGTATTACCTGTTTCAAAACATTCAGATTAAATCAGGTGTTACTGCTGTCTGTAAACAGTAAGAAATAATCAAATTAAGTGAACTCATAGAGATAATGTTTGTACTTATGTGCATAATTTTGAACTCTGCTTGAAATTTTTTTCTTGGTTTTATTTTTGATGTGCCATTTACTGTGCCATTTTAAAAAAAAATTTTTTTAAACTTTCAAATGAAATGTGCAGTTAATGGAGCAGATTTTATCACAGTTTATTTCATTCTGTCTTCAGAGATGCATAAAACAACATTCAGTGTTAAGCTGTTTTCATTTTTGTATTCTCTTGCAGAAAAAGCTACCGTGAAGTAGGCCTGTACTGGGCTGGTACAATGCTGAACAGCATGATTGTACTTATACAAGGAGGTGTTGCAGGTGTGCTACTCATTTAAATTCATTTAAATGCAATCTGCTTCAGATCTTAGATTTATGTAATATAAAAATGATATTTGAGATTGGGCAGACATTAATGTCCTCTTGGTGTCTATTACAATAGACTTCAGTACACACATTGTTTAACTGAAAAACAGATATATCTCAGCTGATATGAAACAGGCAGTGTACAATACAATCTTTTTTCCCAGCTCTGTGATTTCAATACCAAGCGTGAATACTAACAACCAGTCATAACAGAAAACTCAGTTACGGCAGATAGAAATGAGAATGTTTGAGGAGAATACTAATGAGGAGAGTATTAAACTTAACAACAAGAGATAAAATTAGAAATGACTCCATCAGGGAAAGGTTTTGAGTAACAACAGTATAACACTACCCTGAGAAACAACAAATCAGATAGTCTGGTAATATTGCAGATTTACTACCAGACAATGTACAACAGGAAACATTAATTCAGAGAATAGGCAGAAACAGAAAGAAAGGTTTGCCCATGCGGGAAGTGGACAGAGAAGATAACAGAAACCTTACAAATCCCATCATATGGAGCAAACTGTCGAGCTCTATCAAGAAGTCTGTTTCATCAGCACTGAAAGGGAAGGAGGCAAGACACAAGACAAGACATGGTACAGAACATCTGTGTATAGGAAGAAGAATAGGTAGAAGATAAAGAAAGAATGTGTTGAAAAAGTAAAGAATAATCCTAAAATCAACATAACATTGATGTCAGGAGAATAAGCTCTCTGAAGAAGACCTTTGGGTTTATCCACAGATTTTTTTACTTCATTTATGTTAACTAGCCTCCACCTTTCATTAAACTGTGACCTAGACCTGCGTGCTCACTGGTTTATGATGCCAATTTTTTTTTTAAACTTATTTTTGGCTAACAGATTAACGAAAATATACATTTGTGTTATGCTGATGCTACATGTAGCTTAGTATAATATATTACATGTAGTAACAATGAGTTATCATTGTTTTGTAAAATTTTAGTGGAGTTTGGCTAGTTTGTAAATCATGCCTCATTTTGTTGAGAATTTATATTCTGTGCATCTTAGATCTAAAGTTGCAATGGCTATATATATTTGCCACAACCAATACCAGTCCTCCATAGCTAAATCGCTAAAGACGCACTTCAAAAGTGCAGTGCAAACTGGTAGATCATGGGATCAATCCCGGGATCGGGAAAAAAAAAAGCAGCAACTCACAAGACCTCTGGGAATCATGACCCAGAGGGGCCCACCCCCCTTAGAGTGTCAGGAGTTTAATAGGGCCAAAACACTTGTCTGATGGGGGGGGGGGGGTACTTCCTCTGATGATCTGAAGGAGTTGTGTTGTTGTTCCGCTCTCTATGGTAGAGAGTTTCCTGCATATATATATATAAATATGATAAAGCTATCAGAATAGTTTTGTGCTTTTGCATATAAAAAGTAAATTTCATTTTTATACCTGTAAATGTATGAATAAAATAATGTTTATTTCATGTGGTTCTGAATTCATGACAGTAATCTTGCATACAATTAAATGAACATGCTTACTTCATATAAAGGAAACCATCCTTTCAAGATGTCAATTTTGCTGAATGTCCCTTTTGCAATATTCCCACTGCTTGCTGCATTCAAGTTTCTTCATGATCGTCCCACTCAGTCTAGATCTTTATCAAAGGCAAGTTTATTTTTATGTTTATGAAATTATTGCTGTTTAAAAAAATATATAACATTTGCTATCTCATGTCCGGCATCCAAAATGTCTTTGTTTTTGCAGTGTCAGTCAGTCAGTCATTTGCATATTCCTTGCAGAACTTTACCTCCCTAACAGTTCACCTGTAGGCCTCTTGGTTGTAAGCAAAATGATGATGCATCTATTTGCAGATCATCAATAATGTCTTGCAACCATCTTCGCCTTGGTCTTCCTCTCTTTCTTTTTCCCATTATGTATCGTTCCAAGACTTTCTCCTCTAAATTATCATGACGTTTAATGTGTCCAAAATATTTAAGTTTTCTCTGTTTAATCTTCTTTTCTAGCCAGCCTTCTTCAATATTAAGTTTTTGTAGTATGGATATATTTGTTCTTTTTTGTGTCCATGATATTTGAATGACTCTTCTGTAGCATTTACATTCAAAGACATTTATGTGTTGCTCAGCTGTTTTGTTAAGTGTCCAGGTCTCACAGGCATATGTTGCGATGGGAAAGATGCATGCCTTTAAAAATCTTGTCTGTTCCTCTCCACAGCTTCTTTAGTTATTTTATTTTCTGAAGAGCAATAGATGTCCTCCTTTTAATAACCCTCATTGTGTCTCCATTATTAGTTAGTAATGACCCAAGATATTAAAAACTCTCCACCTCTTCCAATTTTTCCTCATTGATATATATTTCAGCTGCCTTATTTGTTTTGTCAGTTGTCATCAATTTAGTTTTCTTTGCATTAAGATAAAAGTTTTGCTCTTCACTGTTCTTATGGACTGGCATAATTAGTTTTTGCATTCCTTTTTGTGTTGTGGACAGTAATACAGTAATAGTGAAGTTAGAACCCATCAGCATATCTAATCTCTGGTATTTCATAACCTCCAATTGTTATGGCATCATAATATTCTTTATCTACATCTTCTCTAACATTCCTCTTTATATTTTCAGTATACAAGTTTTGTTGTGTTCCAGTCTTAATTTAATAGGTTATTTTAGATTAGGAGCTGATTTTAAACAAAGTATATTATTATTATTATGAAATGTTAATATTCTTATTTCATTCGTATTAGTTGTAAGTTTATGTATAAAATTATCAGTAGTTAAAGAGACTTCAAGTTATATTATTATGTTTTTTTAACAACATTTAAAAACAATATTTCTTAGAAATTTTTAATAATAGTATTATATATGGCCAGCATATTTAGAAAATATGAATCATAGAACTTCATGTGAAATTCACATTGAACAAGTAGACGCTACTTCTGTCACTAGTATACATTATTCTAAAAGTCCTTATTTACTGAAAGATCACTTTTTGACTAAAGAAGGGATAACTGACCACATGACAGGGATAACTAACCACATGACAGGGATAACTGACCACATAACTGGGATAACTGACCAAATGACAGGGATAACTGACCACATAACAGGGATAACTAATGACATAACAGGGGTAACTGACTACACAACATGGATAACTGACCACATGACAGGGATAACTGACCACATGACAGAGATAACTGACCACATGACAGGGATAACTGACCACATAACAGGGATATGAAATAGACAAGATTCAGCTTGTGAATAAAATTGACAGGAGAAGAAATAAAATTTGGTTTTTAATTCTAAATGTTATCACTCCCCAAGAACAACATGAATGACCAGATAAAGAGGGGGGGGGGGAACATGTCGCACAAGTGATAATTACTACTGAAAATCCTGTGACATGTTGCTTTAACTCTGCTCATGCCAGTCTGAAGCTGGGCAGTGAAGTGAAATGCTCTAGCGGCTTATAACCGTTTCTCACTCTAATGAAAGCAACAGCCCAAGTGTGATAGACTACAAATGGACAAACCAAAATAGTTTTATAGTTACATTCATAGACATTAGATTAACAGATTATAATAGACTATACACACTGCACAGCTGCAGAATACATATGAAATAGACTGAACTTTTTTTTTTGGAAAGTTGCGTTGTCAGTGTGTATATCAGATCAGACAACTGAAGTTATTAAGAATCAGCGTACAACTTTGAATTCTGTCAAAGTAAACTATGTGCCTCTTCTGTCTATTGCAGTTTCCCCACATTACAAGCCGTCCTATTGATCTTCTGTTCTTTATTTATTTTATTGCTGCCATTGGCGTCGCACTCTTCAGGGCTATGGTAAGTTGTGACAAATTAAGATGTTTAAATTAGTATGAGTAGCACATATACTGGAATTTTTGTTCCTTGACTGATTCTAGATAAAATTTGCTCTCCATGGTTTTAAGATTTCTTAAGCAGCATATTTTCAACGAGCCTTGTCGTCATTTTCCTTTGTTACAGGCCCATTATTATTTAACCTTCCCTCCGAAAAGATCATGTACACAAGCCCATTATTATTTAACCTTCCCTCTGAAAAGATCATGTACACAAGCCCATTATTATTTAACCTTCCCGCTGAAAAGATCATGTACACATTAACCTTTCCTCCAAAAAGATTATGTATACAAGCCCATTATTATTTAACCTTCCCTCTGAAAAGATCATGTACACAAGCCTATTATTATTTAGCCTTCCCTCTGAAAAGATCATGTACACAAGCCCATTATTATTTAACCTTCCGTGTAAAAAGATCACACACACACAAGCCCATTATTATTTAGCCTTCTCTCTGGAAAGATCATGTACACAAGCCCATTATTATTTAACCTTCCCTCCAAAAAGATCATGTACACAAGCCAATATTATTTAACCTTCCCTGTAAAAAGATCACACACACACAAGCCCATTATTCTTTAGCCTTCTCTCTGGAAGCATCATGTACACAAGCCCATTATTATTTAACCTTCCCTCCAAAATGATCATGTACACAGGCCCATTATTATTTAACCTTCTGTCTGGAAAGATCATGTACACAGCTGTCAGATGATGATTGACTGTTCTTCATTTATTTTGTATATCTTCCACCAAGATTGTCACTCTCAGATATGGTCTGCCTGCATTTGTGAAAGTCATTAGATTTTTTAACGTTTTTAAGTGGTGAAGGTAATTTTGTGAACATTCTTAAAGTTAGCATTTACAAATCAGTAAGGTGCGTCTTCCAACTTCTTATCTCTATTAATAACCAACAAATTATTGATTTTTTTTTCAATGCATCGTAACTTCATCGCAGTTTCTTTGCTTTAGGCTGTACTTGGTGGCACTGCAGAAACTATGAAAGAATACCTTCAAACATATGAGCCATATTTGTTAGATGAAACAAACTTCCCCAAGTATCAGGTAAACTGTTTAAATAACATTTCATTTGGTTCTTTGGACTTAACAATTAACATTATGTAGTTTAGTTACATGATGAAAGAAGCAGAGAAAGCAGCAAAAACGGGAGACAGCAAAACTATATATGACATACAAAAGAGGCTAACGGGTACTATTGCCTCCAAAGAAAGACCAATCTTTAGCAAAAATGGCAAAAAGCCCAGGTCTTGATATGTATAGGGGGTATAGTTGTAAAAGTGAATGTACAAAGTATTTCCACTTTAAAAGTATACATATTATGCATGAAAATAGTTGTAAATGTAAGAAGATTTTATAAAAGAAGAGTTTTTTAGGAAAAAGGTAATATGATGATTTTAGCTGATAACTAAGTAGTGCTTATCTTCGGCGATGCCTAGATGTACAATATTTACATCAGCGATTTACAGATCTGCTTAAATTTTCGTCCGATCTCATTATGTGGTGGCATTCTCACTAAAATAATGTCTGAAATAACCTTCTAACTACTTCTGCAGTCCATTTAATAGGTCTAGATATAGTTGGGGTACATTCAGAAACAGTGTTCATGTCATAGGGCATGTCCTTATGCCTCTGAAATCACAATAAATATGGAAATTTCTCACTTAAAAACATCGATTTCACTCTTTTGTTAGCCACGCTTTGGGTTGAACTATGAAAGGTCACCAGACATGCGCAGATAAATCGTGTACAATAAAAAGTTAAATGGTTTTATGCTGCAACGAAACAAACCTCATTATAATGTGGATGGCAGTCACTAGACTAACTAAATGAATTAATAAATCTTGAAACCGATTTACCAGTCACACAACTAAATGTCAATCTAGATGAAATTACACTGAATGAAACTGAAACAGCAGTGAGTCTAATGGCTAACAACAAAGCTGCAGATGAGGATGAAATAACAGCCGAAATGCTAAAAACTATTAACAGTGACAACATGAACCAACTACAGAGAATGTTTAAGTTTGGAAAGAATGAAAGGTCCCTTCTAAATGGAAAAAAAGAATCATTGTTAAAATACCAAAAAAAAAAAAAAAAAAACACAACCTTAGTGACTTAATAACTGAAGAGGAGTAACCTTACTATCAGTTGTGTCAAAAGTATTTTGCAAAGTTATTCTGAAAAGAATTAAAGATATAGTGGATATTGCAATGAAAAAAGAACAAGCAGGATTTCGAAAAGAGGGAAGCTGTCTCGACCAGATCTTTGCACAAAGAATAATATTCGAAGAACATATTGAAAAGCAAAAACCATTAATCCTGAACGTCATAGACTTTAAAAAGGTATTTGATAGCGTACACAGAGATTCACTGTGGAGAATTTTAAGAATATATGGAACGCCATGGAGATACAATGAGGGAAATTAAAAGGAGGACATCTATCGCTCTTCAGAAAGTAAAACAAATAAAGAATCTGTGGAGAGGAGCAGACAGAACCACAAAAATAAGATTTTTAAGGGCATGCATCTTTCCCATAGCAACATATGCCTGTGAGACCTGGACACTTAACAAAACAGCTGAGAAACACATAAATGCCTTTGAATGTAAATGCTACAGAAGAGTTCTCCAAATATCATGGACACAAAAAAGAACAAATATATCTATACTACAAGAGCTTAATATTGAAGAAGGCTGGCTAGTGAAGAGGATTAAAGAGAGAAAACTGAAATATTTTGGACACATTAAACGTCATGATAATTTAGAGAAGACCATATTGGAAGGATACATAATGGGAAAAAGAAAGAGAGGAAGACCAAGACGAAGATGGCTGCAAGACATCGTTGACAATCTGGAAATGGATGCAACAGCAGCAGGCCATCTTGCTCACAACCGAGAGGCCTACAGGAGTGCTTCTTCTTCTTCTTCTTCTTCTTCGTTCACTTCTACCACCAAAAACCGCACTGTGAACCTACTGAATTCACGCATGTGGTCCTCGTTAGGTCCCGTGGTCCCCTGTGTGGTCCAAAATAGACCACACGAGTTCCACGAAAGGACCACAAGGTGTTCAGAGTATCACAGTGCTTTAGCCTGTATTCTTGGTGGGTCTCGGAAGCGGGATTGCGTGACACCGTGGTTTTCATTGCACCAGTTTGGTCTAGGGTTGGACTTTCTCACCGGAAGACCTCGACGTGTTTGGAATATCAGTGCATCCCCGCTGGGTGAGAGGCGTTAGCCCACCCAGGCCAGAGTTGGACTTTCTCACCGGAAAACCTCGACGTGTTTTGAGATACCCATGTATCACCGCCGGGTGAGAGGTGGTTACCCATCCAGTCCAGGGTTGGACTTTCTCACCGGAAAACCTCAGCGTGATTAGGATACGCAGACATCCCCGCCGGGTGAGAAGTGGTTGCCTATCTAGACTTCCCTGGTCCAGTGTCTCCGACTTCAGCATTTTGTAGTCGTGGCCGCTACCCTTCCTAGTTGTGCCCAGGATGGAGCTTTCATCCAGGAGGATGAATCCTCGCCACTAGTGACTTCTACCCCTGGGTTGAGCCGGTTTAGGCATTATCCCAGTATGGGCGTGTTTGGGACAGGACGGACCTCTAGGGCAGAGGTACTGTGACATTCATAGCCTTCAAGATTCACCCCTGGTATGAGCCGGTTTAGGCAAAATTCACCAGTATGGGTGGTTATCAGGCGTTACCGACCTCTAGAGCGGAGGTGGCATGACATGTCTAGCCATCGAGTTCGACCCCTGGTGTGTGCCGGTTTAGGCATATTTCACCAGTGTAGGTGTATTTCGGACGTGGGCGGCCTCTAGAGCAGAGGTGCCGTGGTATAGTTCTCGTAGCGATACTACTGGACATATCAGCTTAAACTTCACTTTCCACCACCTTTTCCCATCGACGCCGCACAGCAACCTTTATTTCCGCATTTACTTCCTTAACCGGGAAGAGCTTCACTCCACGCACGGCATTTGAAAAGTTAAGCCAGCAGTGACTTAACCTCTGGGACAAGCTGGTTCATGCATTTCACCCGATATGACTGCATTCAAGACGTGGCTGACCTCCAGACCAGAGGTGCCGTGATTTGACTGTTTGCTTCGCTTTATTCTTTCAACCACCTTTTCCGCAGTGATGCTGCGCGGCAACCTCATCTGCAAATTTCTTCATTGGCCGGGAAGAGCACCGCTCCACGCACGGCAGCTGAAGATCTCGCCAACAGCGGGTATTAGCTCTAGAATTGCCACAGTTATCCAAGTAGGATCGTGTCATCTAAGGAACCTCGACTGATTTAATGAGCCATTCGCGGTTTCACCGTGAGACAGTGTGAACTTAGACATGCATGGCTTAATCTTTGAGACAAGCATATGACTACTGGCAGGATCAACCAGATAGCTTTCTTCACCGAACCTTTGTCGGATATCTGCCGACAGACCGACGCGGGGCAAGGGAGACAGCACTCTGCTCAGAGCGGATCCCTTTCGACCCCGGCGGCGTTTCATTTCCTTTAACCGGCGGGGGCGGCTCTCTCTGCTCTAACGAGCGGAGAAGAAAGCCTGGCCACCCGCAAACAACACACGTTACATACTGCAGACCCGATACTCTTTGCGAGAGATGGGCCAATTTCGAGACCATCGGTCGAAAAAACCGTACTACATCGTTATCACGAACCTGGCTGGCTAGCCGTTTACATGCTTCGCTCGACGGACAAACCACTTGCTTCTGCATCGAAACACCTTAACTCTCGCCGTCCGGGAATGGAGCGAAAGCCTGTCTCCCCACGCACGGAACTCGAGAGCGCTTTTTCGCCAAAAGAACTACAGGAGTGCTGTTTGGGAGGCAAAGTTCCGCAAGGGACATGCAAATGAATGAATGATGGAACGCCATCTAAAATTGTCAACATCATTAAGGATCTCTACAACAGATATGTTTGTGCAGTCAATACAGAAGAAGGAATGACCGACTGAATAGTTACAAACTGAAACAGGCGTGAAACAAGGATGTAAACTATCTCTCTTGCTTTCTGGAATTGTAATAGACTTCATAATGAAAAATGCTGCACAAATGAAATGGGCATTGATTAAGTATTATGGGACCCAACTAGAAGATCTTGATTTTGCAGAGGACATAACTCTTATCAGCGACTATGTAATTTTGATGCATGAAAAAACAAGGTACCCTGTCTTCACTGGCTAACAAAATATGACTTGAAATTAACAAGGAAAAAACAAAAATAATGAAACTTCTCATTAATCAAGAAGGAAAGGTATACATAGATGGAACAGCTGTTGAAGAAGTACACCAATTTGCATACCTCGATGACTACATAGACTAGGATGGTGACACCAGAAAGGAAGTTAAGAATTGCAAAATTTTCCTTCAAGAATCTTGAGAACATATGTCACTCACAAGTTATAAGCACAAAAACCAAGTTAAGATTATTCAATTCAATTGTAATATCCACCCTCATTTATTCATGCGAAAGCTGGAAAACAACTAAAGAAACAGACAATAAATTAGACTCTTTTGAAAACAAATGCCTAATGAAAATATTCAGTCTAAAGTGAAACAAATTCAAGAACAGTGCAGAGGTAAGACAGATGAGCAAACAGCAACCTGTCTCATGGGTGATCAGAAAAAAGACGATGGACATATATTGGTCACGTGATGAGAAGAAATAGTCAGAGAATCCCAAAACAAGCTATCAAGTGGAACACAACAGGCCAAAGTAAAAGAGATCAACCACGTGAAACTCTAAAGAGGACATTGTTAGGAGAGGCCAGTTTAGTGGGCATAACAATCTTTGATGAGGTTGAAAAGCTCACTGAAAACATGAAAACTTGGCAAACTACCATGTATTTAACAGCATGGGAAGGATGTAAGATGTAAGAAGTTCAGTTACAAGTTTAAATTTTTGACTGAATTGAAAGCTAATTGGTAGGCCTGCTGTGTTGTAATATAAATGGATACATCTGCAAAACAAATTGTATTATATAAGTTTATAATTTTTAAAAACTGTTCTAACATTCTTTAATTTGATGTATTTTTACACATATACAGTATGGTACTGGAAAGTTTCTGGACTATACTTTGCTGTGAGTGTACCATTTGACAAATATGCGTGAGACACTAAAGGTCATTGCTCCAAAGGCCACTAATCAATCTACCACTTGGCATCTTGCTATCTGCATGTTTCACTTTGTACACTGGTCTTGTGTTAGGATCACTCAGTGATTATTACAGTGGCTGACAAATTTGAGCAATGAGTCTGTATCAGATTTTGTGTGATGCTCAGCAAGTCTGCTGCCAAGACCCTTGAATGCTTCTTCAGGCAGTGAACATTCTTTAGGTCAAATACAGGTTTTTGAGTGGCATGTGGCATGCATATTTCAAGGCTGGGCAAGTGTCTACTCAAGATAATGAGTGTCCACAGCAGTCAGTCACCAGCAAAACAACAGAAAATGTGAACAAATGTATGAACTCATCCATTAGAACCATTACCAAACAACCCATTAGCTCTCTCAAATGGTTAGAATCGGTTATGGAGTCCGTCAGGAGATCCTTGAGGAAAACCTAAACAGGCGCCCCACTGATGCAGAGTTTGTTACCCAGGAGTAAACATGCGTCACACTGATGGGTGCAGAGTTTGTTACCCAGGAGTAAACATGCGTCACACTGATGGGTGCAGAGTTTGTTACCCAGGAGTAAACATGTGTCACACTGATGGGTGCAGAGTTTGTTAACCAGGAGTAAACATGCGTCACACTGATGCAGAGTTTGCTACCCAGGAGTAAACATGTGTCACACTGATGGGTGCAGAGTTTGTTAACCAGGAGTAAACATGCATCACACTGATGCAGAGTTTGCTACCCAGGAGTAAACATGCGTCACACTGATGCAAAGTTTGTTACTCAGGAGTAAACATGCATCACACTGATGCAGAGTTTGCTATCCAGGAGTAAACATGTGTCACACTGATGGGTGCAGAGTTTGTTAACCAAGAGTAAACGTGCATCACACTGATGCAGAGTTTGCTACCCAGGAGTAAACATGCGTCACACTGATGCAAAGTTTGTTACCCAGGAGTAAACATGCGTCACACTGATGGGTGCAGAGTTTGTTACCCAGGAGTAAACATGCGTCACACTGATGGGTGCAGAGTTTGCTACCCAGGAGTAAACATGTGTCACACTGATGGGTGCAGAGTTTGTTAACCAGGAGTAAACATGCGTCACACTGATGGGTGCAGAGTTTGTTACCCAGGAGTAAACATGCATCACACTGATGGGTGCAGAGTTTGTTACCCAGGAGTAAACATGCGTCACACTGATGGGTGCAGAGTTTGCTACCCAGGAGTAAATCTGCGTCACACTGATGCAGAGTTTGTTACCCAGGAGTAAACATGCGTCACACTGATGCAGAGTTTGTTACCCAGGAGTAAACAAGCAAGTTTCGAAAGAGATAGCAACCAAATTTAAATAAAATAAGCCTATACTTTTTTTTAGGACCAATATGGGAGCTTTCCTATACCACCTCATTTGTATTTTTTAGTGACTGGCAGGTACACACACATACACATATACACATGAAAGTATGTGCACACACATACACATGTGAGAGACAAAGTCTTAGCTGCCAGAGGGACAGATTTCACAATCTGTCTGGGCAATACCAGGTATCTCTGTGTATGTATATTTACACATATATAAATTTTTTTATACGTGTTCTAACATATCATTTCCATATATTCCGACATGCAGAAATTTTTTTTCTCTAAGCTGTACTGTATGGGTCTTCATTTTTTTCTAAAAAAATAGTTCTTACATATGTGTACTCACGTTTTTTTTTTCCAACAGATTCTGGCGTATGGATATTTCTTCTTTGTCTACTATCTGAATGCTGCGTCTGGGTTGCTGTATCCGGGACAGAAATGGATGGCTGACTGGTCACTGATTCATGCAGGTGCAGCAGCACAGGTACATTCTCATTTTATTTTAACCCTATGATCCTCATCCTGTGATGCATCTAGCGGTGACCAGATCAATTATTCTCCATGATTCAGACTTGGATTCATGTAGTTTCTTGTTTGCTTGTACTGAATGATTTGCTGCTAAACATCCTGCCATGTTTGATTTTTGTAGTGTCAGAACTGTTAGAATCTAAAAAGTTATATTTTGCCCACAAAGAGATTAACGTTTCTGTTCGTGTAGCCTATCCTGTATAATACTGCATGCTCAATTCTGTGAAACCAATGTCCCGTAGAGTTTGTATGCCATAAGGATGTGAAGAGTTTGTGCCTTAAAATTTCTGGGCCACTTTGAGGTAGAGATGCTAGCACTGCCTTTGTTTTTCTATTAAAACCCCAGAGTGCCAATTTTTGTGAGACTGGGTTGACCCTGGTGCCAGCTGGTCTGAAAAAGTTCTGCTTAAGTACAGAATCAAACCAGTGACCTGATTGGCAGGCGAGTGCACTGGCTACTACACTAACGCAGCACCCACTCTTAATTATCAGTCTAAAATTTGTCTGAAGTTTTTGTCTCATTATCCAGCCATGATGCTTACTTCACTGAATATTATATTTCAAGTGTCCATGATGTCCTTGGCCTATTGTCTTCATTGGTCCGTTCCTTGTCTCCCAGTAATTTTACTCTCTGTCGTAGAGTAGCAGTATGTGTTTTATTTTTGTGCACTAAATTTAAATGAAACTGTATTTGCCATACAATTAAATAGCAAAAAAGTGATCAATATGTCACTATTATTTCTTTAAGAAATGCAGGATAACAAATCTTATTTCTCTTTGGGCTAGGCACAGTTCACCTATATCTTTGGATCATGTCACCACCGCACACAAAAGGCTCTGCGGACCCCGCAGACTGGCACTCCTGCACTTGTGTTTTGGGTTATTAACTTGACCTTATTTTTTGTGCCACATGTATTTGCCTGGTGGTGTTTGCGAGATAAAGAGCAGTTTGGCCCCACTTACAGCATCGAGAGTTCCAAACCAGTTGTGGAGCATTCTAGCAAACAAGCGAAGAGTAAATTTGGGAAAAATGCATAGAATTTTGTTTTTAAAGTATTTTGAAATATTGAAAGTTTTTTTAATAAATTGTATATATGTTTTTGAAATAAATCATTTTGTTATATACATGGTTTGTTGAAAGTATTAGGACTTGGCCTCACAGCCTTTTCTTTCATATGCAAGTGTCAGCTGGCCAGATGAGTAGATTAGAAACATGGTGCAGACCCATCATCTTTTCTCTGAGAAGGCAGACACTTATCACTTTGCTACCTCCACAATGTATGTAAGAGATGCGATGAAAAGTGACTAAGGAAGATTTCTTATGAAATATATTGGCTCATCTTGCACAGCTGTACTAGAGAGAGAGCATGAGTGTCGGGACCATTACTGTTGGCAACATGATTGTTGATATAAGCAGAATAAAAACTGTAACCGACTGTTGACTGGCTTCTGAATGGCATAATGGTTAATGTGTTTGTCTGTTATGGCAAGCTCAGTGGTTCAGGTCTGCTCAGCAGTTCCTGGTTGTCACCCACTTGTAGGAATGGGTATCCACCTCCATCAGGAGTGAGACAAGACAAGGTGACAGGTGTGATGCTGACCACAACATCCCCTTAAGGAAAACATGCACACTAACACTGTATCCATGAACGGCACTGTCTTATGGCAGAGCTAGACTTTTTTTTTTTCTTGAACCATTAATGTGCTGAATTAGAAACCTTCACATTGGTAAAAATTGAATCAGTCTTGATTCTTGATAAAGACTTTTTAGAAGAATATGGAAAACAATACCCAGAGCAGTTTGTCTTCATAGTAACAAAACTCCACCGAATCTTACATCTTTCCCGTGCTGTTAAACGTCACATAGGACTCATATGGTAGTTTGCCAAGTTTTCCTGTCCTTGGCGAGCTTTTCAACCTCATCAAGGGATTTTATGTCTACTAATTTGGCCTTTCCTAATGGTGTCTTCTTTAGAGTTTCATGTGGTTGACCTCTTTTTCTTCTGCCTGTTGTGTTCCACTTGATAGCTTGTTTTGGGATTCTCTGATTGTTTCTTCTCATCACATGACCGACATATGTCCATCTTCTTTTTCTGATCGCCCATGAGACAGGTTGTTGTTCATTCATCAGCTTTATCTCTGTTATTCTTGAATTCATTCCACATTATACAGAGTATTTTCATTAAGATTTGTTTTCAAAAGAGTCTAATTTGTTGTCTATTTCTTTAGTTGTTTTCCAGCTTTCGCATGCATAAATGAGGGTGGATATTACATTTGAATTGAATAAGCTTAATATTTGTGCTTATAACTTTTGAGTGCCATATTTTCTCAAGATTTTTGAAGGAAAATTTTGCAATTCTAATTCTAACTTCCTTTCTGGCGTCATCATTCTTGTCTATGTAACAGCCAGGGTATGCAGATTAGTGTACTTCTTGAACAGCTGTTCCTTCTGCGCATATTTTTCCTTCTTGATGGGAAGTTTCATTATTTTTATTTTTTCCTTGTTAATTTCAAGTCCTATTTTCTAGCCAGTGAAGGCAAGGTATCTGTTTCTTCTTGCATTGAATTCACATTGTCACTGATAAGAGTTCTGCAAAATCTTCTAGATCTTCTAGTTGGGTTCCATGTACCCAATCAATGCCCGTTTTATCTGTGCAGCATTTTTTTCATTATGAAGTCTATGGCAATTCCAAAAAGCAAGGGAAATAGTATACGTGCTTGTTTCCTGGCTGTTTCAATCTGGAACCATTCACTCATTTCTTCTTCTGTGTTGACTGCACAAACATATCCATTGTAGAAGTCTTTAATGATGTTGACAGTTTTAGATGGTATTCCATATAGTCTTGTAGGCATGATGAATAAGACCTGAATAAGAGCTTTAAATCACCTCTACAGTGTAGATAAAAAGTGCAAAAATAATCTTGTTATGTTGTGTGAATGTTTCATTTAAAGTCTTCGGAACAGATAATAAGCTTGTGGCACACGAAAGAAGCATCACTGAAACTGTCACAGAGAGAACAGCTGTGAAAGTTTGCTGTCTAAAGATGTCATTGTCTAGCATGTCAGTCAGTCATTTTGTGTTATTTAAAATGTTTTAGAAGTTTATATTGTATATTAATATATGAATGTTTAATGGAAACTTTGCTTCTTACAGTACAAGTTTTCCTGCTACTCTATATTTGAAAAAAAAAAAAGTGCATATTATTTTTAAATTTTTTAGAATTTTAAAGAATTCCTTTTTATGTATTTATCATATATCAGAATTGTTTAGAAGTGTAAGATTTCATTTTTGAGAATAAAAGAAGATTTTTTTTTCATCAAAAATATATTGTTTATTGTGTCCATTTTGGTTTATAGTAGGGCATACCTACTGGTATATGATGGGTGACAGGTTTTGTGAAAGACACTTTTGACAGCTCATTAATTTGAAGCTGAAAGCTGGCGTTGCTGTTGAAGCAAATGATAACACAGGCAGCAAGATATCAGTGTTTGATAGCAGTAAAGTGATATAGCACAGTGTGTAAGATTTACCCAGAAAATAACAAGGCAAAGCATTTTACACATGAGAGAAATCAAATTAGTAAGAGTATGACTGTGAAGATCAAGAGGAAGACCAAGAGAAATGATACTGGACAGTCTGACGGGATGGTGTGAGAGGAGATCACCAACTGAGCTGATGGCCTGCATGAAGGATCGTGTACTCTGGAGAAGCATAATAGCCAACGCCAGTCGGCACGGCACATGATGATGATGACTGTGACTTGAACCATGGTCTCTGGTATTCTGGTAGGATAACAACCACCTGAGCCACAAGAGGACAATACATTATCAAGCTTCCTTTAAAAAAAAATGTACTTGACATGCCTAATCTTTAATGTGTGTCTCAACTCATTACATTCAAGATGGAAATGGGGCTACCTACTACACAGAAATTCCTGTACTTAGAATTCAGTCCTTCGTAAATACCCAAGTTGAGACACAAACATACACACATCATCTTGTGCAAATGTTTAGTGCCCACTTGACAGTAAATAAACACAATTTTTTTTACACAAAGACAGTTTCAGAGGGTGTGGTTTTAGAGACAAATTCACCAAGTGGGAAAGGATGAGTCTAAAGTTTATTTAGCAAAATTCATGATGAATGGGTTCAAATGTAAGAGAAAAGATTACAAGATTAATGAACACAGTCCTCTATACAGTGGCAGATAGGATATATGAAACCTGTAGAATTGTCTCCAAAAATTATGGACATTAAAAATTATGCAAACTCTATAGAATTCACTGATTCATTAAATTATAGTTAACATTCTGAAGTTCCATCTGTTGCTCTGTCAGCTGACATTGCCATCATGCTTTTCCACAGTTCACTGTTTGAGAGCTGATTAAAAGCTGTACTGACATTGTCTGTCTGTTCCATCTTGTTAATCTGTCCAGCATTTTCTCTCTTTGACTGACTCAATCTCTGTTGTCTTCTGTCTTTCACAATGTATTCTAGCTTGCCTCACTGTAGAATATATCATGTGAATTTGGATTGTCTTTTTCTGACTTCTGTTATTGTTTGTCTTGTCTCTCCAAGCTCTTTCAGAACCTCCTCATTTGGTTTCTTTGCTGCCTATGATATCTGCAGCATTCTTCTAATGAACCACATTTCAATGGCTTCTGAAGATAATTGGGCCAAATTATATAAAGACAAGTGATTATAGCACATAATTTCTTCTATAATTAAAATATAACTATGTCAAGTTATTTACGGACAACTGACTATAGCACATATAGTTTCTTCTTCGTGTCGTATAGCTATGGTAACAAATTATTTTACATATTTTGGATAATTTAATTCGGACTTCGTTTTGAGGTCTGTATTTGTTGTTTTTTTTTAAATTTTCAAAAATTTCCTGGCTAGTATCATTCTCTCTCATTTACCTGAATTTAATGAATGTTTTGTTCTGAAGTCTAGATGTGTTTCTTTCAATTTTCACAAATTTCATGGCTGGTATCATTCTCTCATTTGGGTGAATTTAATGAAAGATTAACCTTCTTTGTTCATTGCACACGTAATTTTTGTCAAAGACAAGATTGTATTTTTTTTGGACTGGTTTTCATTTCATTGTTATTCGTAATAGCAAAGACAAAGCAGACCTATAATACAGGGAAAGTTCTGTTAAATCAGTCTTATGCTATCTCTTACCATGGGCTGTGTAGTGTCTGTTGTGAAGTGAAGCAACATATAGTTAATATTAATCATTCTTTTCTTTCAGTTGACTAACTTATCAGGGTAAAGAGATGAGAAATGATACAACTTCACAGAACCTTAAAAAATGAAATGTACTGGCTAAAATTTTTTTTAAATAAGCAGTGCTTGCATTTTTTCATAAAATATGGGAGTGGAGGTGTGTGTTTATGTGTGTGCAAAACCATGCTGATTTCACCCAATGATCTGATAAACTACAACGCAACATAAATGTGGAGAAGTATTGCTACTTTTTGTTCATTGTTGCTAATATTTGTCTATGAAAAAAGGACATGTGGCTAATTGTTGATAAATATAGTTAGGATGGACCATCATCTTTGCACTCTGGACATATTCATAGGTGCTGCAGTCTCCTCTTCAGTATCTCCACCAACATACAATTTCTGAATTGACTGATTATCCTTCCATTGTTTTTAATTAAAATCTTTTCTATCAGTGAATAATGTTATGTCACTGATTGGAAGTATATTAGCACAAGTAATACAGGGTCATTAAACATTTGAATTCAAAGCAGAAGTCATTAAAACCACCTATAAACGGAACAGAACATGCCATTTCTTGAAAATTACACGAAAGCCTATGCGCATTTGCAAGCATCTCTAGAAATACACTGTAAATGTGTCTCCACAAGGTCCTCATTAACAAGAAAAAACCGGGACACTAAGATCGGCAGATTGATGTGATGATGTGACGTCAACAAAACAAATGATAATACATCTGAAGAATCACTGAATAACATTCACACTATTTCGTGTGATATGGGCTGTTGCTCCCTCCTATTTAAAATGAAAGGGGTTCTGAGTCAGTTCCAAAGTGTCTTCGGTGTGGCATGACGGATGTTAATAAAACTGCTTGTGCAGAATCTGAATTTACAGTCATGGTTTCTCCTCTATTGTTCCATGAAGAAATAAATATGGCTTCAAAATCCCATAGACCGCAACTCCTTATCACACCATCACTTTCAGAGAGTACAAAGGTTTTAGAAGTTCTTGAGGGTTCACAGGTGATTAGAACCTCATAGTCTATTTACAAACGTTGACAGATAAAAATGAACTTTATTGGTCATCAACAAATTGTTCTTTCTGCAGCAAGCCATGTAATTAAAACCATGTACAGAATTCAGCCCATCTTTCCCTGTCTCTGTTGAAAAATTGTTCAGCAGTTTGGATCTTCTATGGATGAAATCTGTTCTCCTTCAGAGTAAGGCCTAAACTTAAAATGTGAGACTGCTGGTACGTTGAACAACATGGACTTGAAAAGCTTCTCTCACTCTCAATTGGCTCTGGGTTGTGCTCCAAGTTTCGCATCTAACACATTACCTATTTCATTGAATTTACCCACACATGCCAGTACTGTATTCCACGATGGAACTCGACCATCCCAATCAACATTAAAATTACTTCCCAATATGATAGTATACAGAAAGTTAGACAAGTCATTAGAGAAATGGAAGGTTGGGATTAAAAAAAAAGGGTTATGTCCCATATTAAATAGTAGGTTTGACCTTAGAATTATTTCCCTTAGACGCATTTTCCATGGTTCACATGGGAGTGCGGGAGAAAGAAAAGTCGTGAGACAGAAATCAGATGATTTTGAAGTTTTAGTTCGGACGGAGTAGGTCAGAGTTAGCTTGTCTGTGATATAAATGCAGTTTAGTGCTGTGTTAGTGTAGAACCGTTCAGAAATGTAGCTAGAAGTTCTGATGGCAGTGATGTTTACGGACGGCTGTAACTGCCTGGAATTTATTATATATGTTGTCTTGACTTGGAAATTCATTTTGTCCTGAGTCTTGGATTTGTTTTATGCCACTATTGTGCATGTTAACATTGTTCATTGTTATCCTGTGCATCAATAAAGTCTTTTAAAAGGCAACATTGTTGCTAATGTGCCACTGGAGAAAATGATCATTCCTGGGAAGAAAGAGTCTGTGGAATGGATAGTTAAGCAGACATGGAAAGGGTATAATCTCAACTGTAAGTGAAAGTAGAATAGTATTAAACTAGTAACAGAAGAGAAGTATGTATAACTTGTGAAAAGAAGAAGTATTCAACTGTGAATATTCACATTCAGAAACTGTGTGTGGAAAAAAGGAAACTGTAAGTAGTAAGTACAATAACTTCTAGTACAGCCCTGCATATTTGTAGAGCAGTGAATATTACATCAGGTGAACAACAATATTCACAGGCAACATTGTTGCAGGATGCAGTGTCTTTATATAACTGGCCCACACTAGTTTAAGTGGCGCCGGGGCTAGGCACAATTCTAGTACACCAACTGATGCTGCACTCCCAGTCACAAATTTTGTTTTGCAGTAAAAATTAAAAGCACGGGTGTCATGTGGAGCAGTCCAACATTTTAGTGCAACTGAGACAGTTAAGATGGTGTCATCTACACCTATTCTACATCAGCAGGGGTAGAGTTAATATGAATGTAAAACATTTTAGTTCAGCACCACCATGTGGACAGGACACCAAATGCAGGAAAAAAACACACCAAAAAAAAACGAGTTTCCAAGGATTATTTAATAAAATACATTTGTTCGCAAATGCTTTGGTCATGTGATTCGAGGACAAACCTGAATTAATAATAATAATAATTAAGGACAATACAGACATGCAGCAGAAAACTGCCAGGACTTGCCTGAAAAAAAAAAAAAGGTACAAAGTGAAAAACAAATAAGAATATAAAGTATTGCATGAACACATAAGCAGCATAAACGGCTTGTCTTCCAATGATAAACTTGTGCTTAACGGAAATAGAAAGTGGCCTCAGATTTATAATATTCCACAAATTCAGTTGTAAAGAGGTTGTGACATGCTTCATGCACATATATCACTCAAAATTCAAATGCTGCATTTCAAAACTTCAGATGAGTGGTGGTTGAATCGGCTAATGGGGACACTGTGCATAAATTCAGGATGCTTTTAAAGTGAGTTTCTTAAGCTGTTGATGCTGTATTCTGCACATATCATGTTTCAAATTAAGTACTTTTCACAAAAGTAGCAGAAAAAAGTGATGTGAAATGGTGTTAAATATATTCCCCTGGTAGCAGCCTCCCAGGAAGATGGAGTTGATAAGAAGAGTAGTAAGCCCGGTTGTAAAAGTAGTTTCTTTTATCAACTCTTCTGCTCCTGGGTTTCTTCTTCTTCTTCTTCTTCGTTCGCATTGTCTGTCTATATCTGCAGTCCTGTCTCTTGGATAAATTTCACTGTTTTTTGTAACTCATGTATGGAACCGTAGAGCTTATCTTCTTTAGTGGTTTCACTGGGCCAGTAATTATTTCTCAGTGTCTCGTAGTTGATGCAGTTCTGGAGGATATGTTCCACAGTTTGGGGCACCTGGGCACATGTACATAGATTAGTAGTACCAACCTTAAACTTTGTATACATATGACTTCGGAGTCGGCTGTGTCCTGTTCGGAGACGGAAGATGGTGACTTGTTCTTTTCTGTTTAGCATGTGATAGTCATCATGTGGTGGTGTTTGTGTCTTCCTGTAGGTTTTTATCATGCTTTTCTTCTGATTATAGGTGATTGGTATGTCTGGTTGCTCCATTTCAGTGCCCTCTTTGGCCAGATGGTCAGCTTTCTCATTGCCTGGTATCCCACAGTGGGAGGGAATCCATTGCAAAGTGACTCCATGTTGTAAGCCAAGTTTTGACAAGGCATCTTTAAGGTCTGGTAGTTTGTTGCACTGAAGAGCTTCCAGTACTGATCTCGCATCTGTGAGAATTACTACAGGACATGTATCAATTCTGGAGTCTGATAGTTTTTCAACTGCAGCAATAATTGCCCTAACTTCTGCATCAAAGTTGTTGCAGTATTTACCAGTGGGTATGGAAATCTTGTCAATGGTGTTGTTTGGATATTCAATATATGCTCCTGCCCCTCCATTCTTTATGGCATTGTGTGCAGATCCATCTGTATACACACGTATCCAGGTGTCACATGGATATTTGTCATCTAGAACACTAAGTGTGGCTGTTGATCTTACAAGACTGCTCTGCATCTCACCATTCTGCACACCTTTCACTTCAGTCTGAATAGTTATCTGTGTATAATCTGCTTCTTTCCATGGTGTATGCTCTGGTACAGATGATAATGGAGTGACTACAGTTGGAAGGTCAAGTATCAGCTTACGCATACGCTTGGCCTGATGAATGAAGCTGCTTCTTTTAAGCCGTCCTAATGCCAAGTTACTGAATCTCTCCTTCAGGGGATGGCTTACAGAGCTAAGGAATTTTTCTCCCATGGTCATGACCTTTGTGTCTCTACGTTCCTTTAGCGCTTGAACACCAACTATTTTCTGCATTTCTACTATTGGTGTGGACCTCATGGCACCTGTGATAATCCGTAGTGACTGATTTTGAACCTTGTCTAGATTATGCAGCGTAGTGTTTGATGCTGTGCACCAAGATGTTGAACCATATTCTAAATGTGGTAGAATACTTTGCTGATATACATTCTTGAGGATTCTTTCACTAGCTCCCCATGTGGTTCCACTCAATTTTCTTAATATGGTTAGTTTTCTTCTGCTCCTGGGTTAATTTCCATTCTCTGACAGGACAAATTTTGAAGAGAAAATTTGGTAGAAAGAAACTCGAAAGAAGTTACTCTATATATTTGACAATATGGGTTGGGTTAGAAATGTGCTATTTTTCATGTTATTTAGATGCTGCCTGTCACCCTAAGCACTGATTTGCACAGATGTACATCTACTGACACTGTCTGTGTTGCTTTTTTGAGTGAACGAGTCAAGGAACAAAGGCAGAAAGCAGGCACCTGACTTTTAGATGCCAAGTTTTTTTTTTTAAGTGACAGCACCAGCATCTCAACACCTGTTGGCATTAAACGCAGAATAAAATAGGTTTCATCTTTAGTGGATTATGGACAGAAAGCAAATATTTCATGGTAACAATTATAAACCCAAATATTAAAAAAAAGTTTTTAAAAATGGTCGGAATTTAAACAAAATTCAATTCTGAAATTGAGAATTTGTATGAACAAATGCATGTTTAAGGGCACAGACTGAAAGCTGCCTTCTGCACCCCTGAGTATGATGATGATGATGATAACAGGCTGAAAAGCAGTTACATGACAGCAGTTCATGTTTTCAATTTGTATGACAGGGTCTAAGAAGCATATGTTTATGTATGTTTGCTAAAGCACTCTCTCATGGACAGAATCTGAGTTATCAAAAAAGAAAAGAAAATATGATAAAACATTTACTATGATTCATACTTTTTGTTGTAATCATAATCATGACACACAGGTTTGTAGTTGCATGTATTTCCTATATGTGGCTATGTCTGTATGCCTCTACACCCAAATTGTGCAACCTGGTACAAAGAATGGCTTCAAATGTTAAGCAGAATGCACACTATATATAAGAGATTTCCTCTACCCATGCCATAAAACAGAACCTTGACAGAAATCAAACTGCCCTCCATTGTTCTTCAAATATAAATTCCACTACATAACAGAATTTCAAAACATAACATAACAAAATAAATATGTAGTGAAGTAACCAGCAAAGAAATCAAAATACTTGTCGTTATACAAGATTTTATAAGAACATATTTAAAATGCAAGGCTCTTGTGTAAAGGTAATCCTCTTATGTTAAACTATTTATGTGTAACAATGGCAAATAAATATGGCACTGGACATTTCATATGCTTTATGAGTGACCAGTTATACTGAAAAGGATGGTACAAGCAATTCCTGCATACAGGATGACATTAAAAAAAAAAACCCCAACAAAATTTATAATATCCTGAAACAAAATGTACTGCTGTAGTGACACCTTTTACTTCTTATTCATATGCATTTAGTCCATATCTGCACTTCTGAGTCTTGGATGAATCTGACTATTTTTCATAGCTCCTGTATGGAGCCATAAAATTAGCTTCTTGGATGGTTTCACTGGGCCTCTAACTGCCTAAGTATCTCATAATTAGTGCAGTTTTGGAGGACGTGTTCCACAGTCTGAGACGACTGGACATATGCACAAAGAGGATTGCCAGCCTTAAACTGTGCATGCATGTGATGGTGAGTATCTGTATTTCTGCTCACAAAACAATGTGCCAGATGTCTGATACAATCAGCAACTTCTCAGTGCAGACATTTATGAGACTGAAATACTTCATGGTCCTGCTCAAAAATGGTACTGAAATAAACCATGTATTTTTATACTCCGATTTTCCTCATTTTGACATGAAATGTTTTATGACTATTAATATCAGGCATTTAAATACATGAGAATTATTAAGACCATGTACTGGAATCAAACAGTACCAATAAGAGTGAACAATGACACAGGTATCAGGATATAAAACAAGGTGTAACTCAAGGGGGTGTGTATTGTCACCTGATCTAATCTCATTATAAAGTGAACACATCATGAGATGTGAAATGAATAAAAATAGGAAGCCATAATATCAGTAACCTGAGATATGCAGATGACACAATTCTCATAGCAGAAAGAGAAAGCAGTCTGCAGAAACCAGTGAACAAATTTATTAAAGAGAGCAATAACAGACATTTGGAGCTCAACAACAAGATGGAAACTATAGTAATACTGAAAAGAATACAAATACCAAAGTGCAACATCCTTTCAAATAGGAAGACACTGACAAAAGTAAATAAATTCAATTGTCTTGGAACAATAATAACAGCTGATGGCAAGTGCACAAATGAAATAAAATCACAAACAGGTATGGCAAAAGGCAGCTTCTTATAACACTAAGAAGATACTAACAAATAAGAAAATGTCCCTAAACATGAGGAAAAGAGTATTACAGTGTTATATAGAGTCAATATTGTAATCTGGCTGTGAAACCTGAACAGACAACAAAAAGATGACAAAAAAAGTTGGAAGAAACAGAGATGTTGTTTTGGAGAAAGATACAACAAATATCCTGGACAAATAGAAAAAAAAAAAAAAAAGAAGAGGAAAGTTTCAGAACAACATAAACTAGTTAAAATGATAAGAAAAAAAGGCAATCAAAATTCCTTGGACATGGCATGAGAAGACAGAAGCTGGAGAACCTGGTAACGCCTGGGAAATTCAAAGGAAAAAGGAGGAGAGGAAGGTCAAGAGACAAATATCTCACTGGGCGGACCAAGTGGCATGGAAAAAAGAAAGGCATCTGCACTGATCAGAAACACCAAGGACCATACAAGATGGAGAAGAAGGGTTGCCAATGCTACCCGGCACAGCACATAATGAATACATTATCATGCACGCAGTAAATTTGATTGACAGATTGGTTTTTTTTTAAAATTATGCTAAATATATGGCTATTGTTTTTTTTTTCCCTAGTTCCTACTGAACTTAAAAATGAGAAGACTGGCTAGGTTTCAGTGCAGTGAAGTGTATAACACAGTTTATTTTATTTTGTGTCCAAAATCTGTGGTAATGTTGATTCTTTACTGCTATAACTACTTTGTTAAAATAGTTTAAAAGTATTAAATTTTAGATGAACAAGATGTCAAAAATAATAAGTTTAAATATTGACACGTAATAATCATCAAGACATGGTAAAAGCTGAAGACCTGTCGCAAGTAACATACACATACAAACACCGTTAAAAACATGCTTTCTGTTTTCTTTTTCTGTCTTGTTACCGCATGTGCTTTTTATAATATTTATAATTATCACTTATGGTATAAAGCTTAAAAGCTGGAGAAAGTAACATACACGTACAAAATAGTCGTAAGCTCCCAGCTGTTCCTATAGATGTTTTTTTGTTTTCAAAGCTGCTGTTCCTGACTGCTTCTGAAATTATGTCTTGTTATGCTGCTGTTTCCTGAAACTGTGTTTTATTACTACAGTTCCAGTTTCTAGCTGTTACTGAAGTTGTGCTTTGTTAACTACAGCTGCTGTTTCTAGCTGTTACTAAAGCTGTGTTTTGCTACTACAGCTGCTGTTCCCAGATGATACTAAAGCTGTGTTTTGCTACTACAGCTGCTGTTCCCAGATGATACTAAAGCTGTGTTTTGCTACTACAGCTGTTCCCAGATGTTACTAAAGCTGTGTTTTGCTACTACAGCTGCTGTTCCCAGATGTTACTAAAGCTGTGGCTTGTTACCATAGTAAAGCTTGCTCCTACCATTTTTAACATTTGAGTAACATTTACATTGGTGCATTATATAAAGATAATTTTTAGCATACGTTATCAAACAACACTGTCAGTTTATTTGAAGCATAACCCATTTAATGCACATATGTGGTGTGTCTAAAAAGTTTGGTGAATGGCATCAGCAACAAACCAAACACAAGATACAAACAAATTACCGTTATTGGCCCTTCAAAGTAATTACCATCCTTCACAACACACTTTTGGCAACGTTCATAAAACTTCTGGAAATGATCAGAAAGGCCTATTTAAGAATCAACTGCAAAACCGCTATCACACGTTCTTGGATTGCTGCTATGTCCGCAAAACACGTGCCTTTCATGATGCTTTTCAGGCAAGGAAACAGAAAGAAGTCCGAGGGCGCCCAGATCAGGGGATTACAGTGGATGATCGTGAGCAGGTACACAATGCTGAGCCAAGAATTGGCACACACAGATCATTTCTGTGCTTCTGCTTGTTGATGGGCAACCCAAACGTAGCTTATCCTCATTAGTTTCCTTCCCATGCATCTTTGTCACCATTTTCCTCAATTTGCAGCAAAATTTGATGTTCACATGTTGCTCCACTGCACTGCGACCTTACCTCTCACACTGACTACATTTGACTACCTGCAGCGGGTTTACCCTGTTGGTCATGTGTACTCCATGCTAGGTGGCGCTTCTCAACATGTCTCAGGATAGCCACGTACATTGGCCACACACCTGGCCCATGTTGCCGCTGTGACATCTGACCATTCACTGAACTTTTCAGACACACATTCCACCAAATATATCTTCACTGAAATTCAGCTGTATTTTAGCTCTGGTCATATTACATGTAAAAATGTATGTCACAACTTCAAAGAGTTTATCTTGACAGGCTATCTCAGGAAACTGTGTCACTGCTGTCAGGACATTCCTGCTACCTGATCCACTGCCTATTCCTGCAACCAATGTATGGCATGTGGACTGTGATCCCTGTCAAATGTTAATTCATATGTCTCAAAATAACCAATCTCCTGGTACAACAGTACAAAGTTCAATGTTTAACTACTGACAGAGACATTCTGAGTTAAAAATAGTAAGCAGAGACACAATCATGCACATTTATTTTATCCTATATTTGTCTTTTTTTTTTTTTTTAAATGTCATGTCCACTTTTTAAAACATTATTTCTGAACATAGAAAAAAAGAGAAATGTATATTTGAAAATAACTCAGAAAATTAATATGTAGATTTATGCCATTTAGTTATTCATGCAAAGCACTGACATTAATGTGGATAATAATCATCTTAAGATATAATAATTTGACAGCCAATAGTTATCATTTATTATCAATATGGTAAATTCATAGGCATTACAATTTATCTGTTGTGTGCGCTTTGTGTTCTTCAAGCAAAGCCATAGTAAGACAACTTCTCAAGATAAAGGGAACTGGTTTCACAGTCTCTTAAAGGGAAGATGGATACTCAAATGAAAATCAGTAACATGGAAATACAAGTATATCTGACTTTGCCAAGATACAACATTAGGCACTCGTGCACACACAAAAAAAATAATTAATAAATAAAACCCGTCAATGTAAGCCACTCACACTATAATGTTCTGAACCATACTTGCAGGAGTACCATTTAAAACCATATTCTAAAACAAATTTAGCCCTGGTAACAGAAATTATACATGCTGAGACTGTACATGTAAATAAAGTGAGCCATTTATCCCTCATGCAAAATAGAATTTCTTTGCATTTATTTTTCAAAGATTTTTTTTTAATGTGTCCTGGATGTCTTCAATACTTTTTGTTTGAGGCTACACTGCCTGCCAACATATTACATTATCACTACATTAGTAAATTATATAAAAGTTTTGGTACCTTATCACATTTACTATTAGAATAAAATATGATGGCTAATACCACAATATGCTTTGGATTTTCTGTCTCTTGGACATTAGCACTCACACAAACAGAAAACTGAGAAGTGGTTATAAGCAGCTATCATATAAGTGTATAGCGGTTTTAAAAAAACATTCTGATGATGCTAAAGTGCATAATTTGCTCATTTTACAAATTAGCTTTGAAGAAGCCTGAGTCTTATCATTTGTTTCTGCACTTATTTGATAATATGAAAAGCTTCACATCAGACCGCAAGGATATGATCGTAGAAATCAAAGTCACATTCATCCTTTATTTTTACATTTACTGAACTGAATAAGCACAGGAAGCAATCTCCAACAGAGTCATAGACACATATTTACATCTCTCAAAGTCTTTGTTACTTTCTATGGAAAAATTGGGTGAAGACACCCGATAAGGTAATCATCCACCCATATCTGATATACTAGCGTCAGGGTTAGCGACCTATAGCTGACCAAGACCCTGTCCCACCTCTCCGTGGTACCTCCAGTAACAGGCATAGCCTAGCTAACAGGGCAGGGATCACCATAGTCCCTGTTATTTTGCTAAAGAAGCATTGCACACCCCCTGCTTTTTAGCTATACTCCGGGACTGAAAAAGTAGCCGCCATAACCCACTCCCACGCTGATACAATGTTATGCTTCAATATCTCTACAGCATCGATTGCAAAGAACAACAGCTCACAGTTACAGGGAGTTCGTACAAGTATGTAAATGTTTATATCTATCCAGGCTTCTCTTATTTTCTAAGTACATATTTATCTCTCTCCAGATGATGGATATTTTCTAGGTACATATTTATCTCTCTCTCCAGGTGATAGATATTTTCTAGGTACATATTTATCTCTCTCCAGATGATGGATATTTTCAAGGTATATATTTATCTCTCTCCAGGTGATTGATATTTTCTAGGTACATATTTATCTCTCCCATCAGGTGAAGGATATTTTTAGGCACATATTTATCTCTCTCTCCAGGTGATGGATATTTTCTAAGTATATATTTATCTCTCTCTACAGGTGGTGTATATTTTCAAGATACATATTTATCTCTCTCTGGCTGATGGATATTTTCTATGTACATATTTATCTCTCTCTATCCAGCTGATTTATACTGTCTATGGTACATATTTATCTCTCTCCAGCTGATGGATATTTTCTAGGTACATACACATATATATCTCTCACCTGGTGGATATTTTCTAGGTATATATCTGTCTCTCTCCAAAACATTGTTACTTTTTAGGACATTAATATCACTCTCCAGGCGATTGCTATTTTCTGGGCACATATTTATATCTCTCACCAGGTGTTTGCTCTTTTCTCTCTCCAGGTATTCACTCTTTCCATGGCACATTTTGATATCTCTCTCCATGAGATTATCATTTGTGCCTGTATCTTTAGATGATGAACATTTTCTTAACATCACTAGAATCTAAGACTGAACCCTAATGTATTAATGTGCATAATTTGTCTCACTCTCTCTTACCTGACTTTCCAAGCTCCGCCGGAATAAATCTGGATGAGAAATATGGTAAAAAAGAAACTGGAAGGAATTAGAAACGCACTACTTTTCACTTTATTTTTAGAGTGTGCCTGAATATCGTTTTGAACACTGATTTGCATAGGTGTACAAGATCTACCAACTCCGCCAGTGTCAATCTGGAGTAAAAGAGTTAATAAATGAACACAAACTCTTACTAAAGTCCATAAAAAGTTTTAACAAAAAAAAAAAAAAAACAGAAACAAAATTTAACAATAAAAGCCATAGCCTAAACATAAAAATATCATGCCATGTTGAATAATTCTGTCAATGTTTTTCATATTTCACACATTTCCCACACTCAGTTGACTGATGAAATCATTAATGAAGATGACTGGATTTTTGCTGAATCTTCAGGTTTGGTCTACCCACTTTTCTTTATGTCCTTGAATTTCCAGAAGATGATGACTGCTCTAAACATGAATTATTTATTCATATGATCAAAGTCAACTTAAGTAAATTTTTAATTTTAGCAAACAAATGGACAGAGTTTCATTGGATTCATATTTTGGATTCACTTTTGGATCACAAAGGATTACAATTCTGACCTTTCAAATCAACCTTGCTCAACGGAAGTACAACAGTTCCTTGCCTATGATCAAACTGGGAAGGCTGCAAGTTTATGACCACTTGCATTCAACTGGGTGTAGCAATGTGATGTGCTCTGCCCCTTTCAAAGGCACTCTGTGATGGGTATAATAGTCTATCATTTCTGGAATTGTGCAGAACTCTTTGCTGTTTTTACCCAAAATGTAGCAGACTGTGCCATCCTCATTGCTTCTCTGGTCAATCTGGACATGAATGTACTGTCTGACACTCCTGTAGCAGGAAAGCAGAAAAGTCAACATTTACAATTTTATTTCCATTTAGTCAGAGGAAAAATTCAAATGCAGAGAACTGGAACTAATTTTTTTCACATGTAGACATAGAAATGATATTTTTTCTTACAAAAACATTGGGACGATTTTTTTTTCCAACAATGACATGGGGATGATTTTTTTTTTCATAGAGAAACATTGGGATGATTTTTTTTCATAGAGAAACATTGGGATGATTTTTTTTCATAGAGAAACATTGGGATGATTTTTGTTTTCATAGAGAAACATTGGGATGATTTTTTTTCATAGAGAAACATTGGGATGATTTTTTTTCATAGAGAAACATTGGGATGATTTTTATTTTCATAGAGAAACATTGGGATGATTTTTTTTTCCATAGAGAAACATTAGGATGATTTTTGTTTTCCTACATAGGCATTGGGCAGTGGAGGGTGAGGGAATGAATGTGATGTTTTTCATACACTGACTTGGGAATAATTTATAATTTCCTTCACACATTAGACACTGGCATGATTTTATTTTTTCATATGTTAACATGGAGATTTGTTTCTTTACTACACAGACATGAGGATAATTTTTTTCTCATACAAGGGGCATTCAGAAAGTAATGCACCACATCATTTTTTTTTCAGCTAATAATGAAGATAGAAACATGAAATTTTGCACACTTTAAATATGGCATGTGCCGATTCTGTGACCCAAATTGCACCAAAACCGGCAAAAGAATATGGCTGCCCTAACCAATGAAATGGTGCGTGTTAGCAACTTGCGGTATAAGCAGCGAATTGTGACAGAATTTCTTGTTGCAGAGAAGGAAAGTGAACATTCACAACTGTCTATGTGATGTGTATGGAAGTTTTGCAGTCGACAGGAGTACAGTCAGTTGCTGGGTTCAGAGAATCAATAAGTGGCGATAAGGAGTTGCATGATCGACCATGGTGTGGACGTCCTGCCATGGCCACCAATGCAGAAATGTTGAAATGCACTTAGGGCATTATTCTTACTGATAGGCATATCACTACTCAACAACTGGCCATAAAGCTGTCAGTCAGCAATGGTAGTGCAAATGCAGTTATAAAAGCTCTCGGGTTTTCTAAGGTTTGAGCAAGATGAGTTCCTTGAAGTCTCACAACTGACCATCAATTGCAAAGGAAAACAATTTCTTCTGAATTGCTGGAGATTTTCAATGCTAAAGGAGAGAACTTTTTGGCTAAGATCGTAACAGGCGACGAAATGTGGGCACATCATTCTGAACCTGAGACAAAAAGACAATCAATGGAGTGGCATCATCCGCAATCACCACGAAGAAAGAAATTCAAGACAACTCCCTCAGCTGGAAAGGTTATGATTCACTGTCTTTTAGGACACTGAAGGTGTGATTCTTGTGGATGTTATGCCAAGAGGAGAGACAATCAATTCGCAAGCTTGCATTAAGACTTGAAAAAACTCAATCAATGTTTTCACAGAGTTCGGCCACACAAGAATCCAGCAGACTTGCTTCTCCTTCACGACAATGCGCGACCTCACACAAGTCTGGCAACATGGGAAAACCAATCACCAAATTGAGTTGGAATGTACTACACCATCCACCCTATAGTCCCAATTTGGACCCTCTGATTTCCATCTGTTTGGTCCACTTAAAGATGCACTCTGAGGGGTAAGATTTGAAGATGACGAAGGAGTGATTCATGCAGCGAAGAAATAAGAAATGGCTACATAATCAAGAGAAAATCTAGTGCGGGCTAGGAATACATGCACTTGTTTTGCGCTGGTGTAAAGCCGTACAAGTTGACGGAGATTATGTTGAATAATACTAATTTTTACATGACATATCCATATATATTGTGTATAAATTTCATGCTTTTTGAATAAACAGCTCCTGAGGAAAACGATGTGGTGCATTAATTTCTGAACCCCCCTCGTACGTAGACATCAGGGTGATTTTTACCATAAACATCAGTTTATCCTTTAAATCATATGGGCAGTGTGCTGATGCAGAGTGCCTTGCATTTTTGAGGCAGTTTCCTAACACAGATCCATCAGGTACCCATTTTTTCTAGCTAATTCTCCAACTCACTGCCTTGTCAATGATGAGGAGGTTCAATATGAACTGTTCCATCCCCGCATTATATGCAGGGAACTCTCTGTTGCAGAGAGTGAAACAACAAAGTTCCTCTGATCATCAGAAAAATACAACCCCCCTCCCCCTTCCACCCACCAGCAAGCATTTCAGCCCCTAACTCAGGACCTGACTGCTTACTGCTGAACAAAATTATGTTGCCCAAGTTAATTCAATTTAACATTTCAGGTAATAAAATGCACCCGTAGCATCTTCTTCGTTTTCCATTGCTTGTTTTGCTCATGACCAAACTTATCACACCATTTCTAACCTGTCATTTCCTGTAAGCTTGTAACAAAAGAACAAAAATGACAAAAAGAATAAAAACTTTGAACAGAACAAGGTCAGAAATGAAATGCATACAGCGGTGTCTGATGAAACAGAAATAAGGAGCAGACGAGATGTAGTTTTTGGAGAGAGAAGCAACATAAACACTGAGTGGCCAGGAGAACAACCAAGAAGGCCTCAGAAAGGTTGAAGCAACCATCTTCTTTACATGTCATGAGAAAACTATAACAGAATCTGTTTGTTAGTAGAAAACTCATGGAGGGAGTGAGAAGGGGTATAAAAAGAAAGGAGACAGAGAAAAATATTGGAACAGGCAAAAGAAATATTCCCGATATTCAATTCCATATAATAAATATTCCAGATAATCAATTACTGTGCAATAAATATTCCAGATAATCAGCTACCAAGTAATTAATACACCAGACAATCAGCTACCATGTAATAAATATTCCACATAATCAGCCACCATGTAATAAATATTCTACATAATCAGCTACCATGTAATAAATATTCTACATAATCAGCTACCATGTAATAAAATATTCCACATAATCAGTTATTTTGCTATAAATATTCCAGATAATCAGCTATGATGTCATAAATATCATAAAAAAGTGACAGTAGATTCACCACACATAGCAACTTACTTAATAGACAAAGAGTAAGACTTCCTGTCCGAACTGATGCGGACAATGTAACTCCCTTCCTTGCAGACACACAGCATCTTTTCTGCATCTTCTCGACTAATGTTTCCATGATACCAACTAGAGACAAAAAAATTGGTGGTTCTGATTACTTTTATCACAATAAATGCACACTTGAATAATTATTGCTTAACTCTTCTTGTGCCACAGAAAAAAATGCGGACGTTCCTGATGTGCCACACAAAAAGTGCGGGTCTTGGTATGTATAGTGGGTATCGTTGTAAAAGTGAATGTACAAACTATTTCCACTTTAAAAGTATACATATTATGCATGAAAATAGCTGTAAATGTAAGAAGAAATCATAAATGGACGAGTTTTTTTTAGGAAAAAAGAAATAGTGTGATGATTTTAGCTGATAATTGTGTACTGCTTACCATCGGCAATGCCTAGTTGTACAATGTTTACCATCGGTGATTTCCAGATCTACTTAAATTTTCGTCCGATCTCGTCGTGTTTTGGCATTTCACTAAAATAATGTCTGAAATAACCTTCTAACTGCTTCTTCAGTCCATTTAACAGGTCTAGATGTACTTGGGGTACATTCAGGAACAGTGGTCTGGTCATAGGACATATCTTTATGCCTTCAAAATCACAATAAATATTGACATTTCGTGATTGAAAACATCGATTTCACTCAGTTGTTAGCCACGCTTTGGACTGAACTATGAAAGGTCACCAGACATGCACAGATAAATCGTGTAAAATTAAAAGTTACACTGGTTTTACACTGCAATGAAACAAACCTCGATACAGTGATGATGGCAGTCACTAGACTAACCGAAAGACCTCGCTATAGCAAGGATGGCAGTCACTAGACTAACTGGAAGACCTCACTATAGTGATGATGGCAGTTGATGAGTTAAAAAAAATTTAACAAAAACAAAAACTGTGACTGTGATTAACTGGATGAGGTATTTACAAATAATATGACAGTCTTAATCTAAGAGTAAATTTGATAGAACATTTACTTAATCTAAGAGTAAATTTGACAGATTATTGACTTAATCCAGGATTAAATTTGATTAAGTGTAAATCTGATGGATCATTTACTTAATCTAAGAGTAAATTTCGATAGGTTAGATACTGAAGATAAGGTTCAAGCACCAAGAAAAGGAAAAACAACTCTGCCAGTATAAAGAATTTGTACAGCATAGAATTTACAAGAGCAAACAAAAGAGATTTAGAGAAAACCACAAACGAAAAGCCCAAGCAAAATTAAAAGAATTAACAAACCTTATTTTCAGGAGATCAAGAAGGCTTGTGTGATATTCTGCCCTCTACCTTTCAACTTTCACTCTGATACAAACATTCAGTACAGTCCAGTCAGTCATTTGCATGTCCCTTGTGGAACTTTGCCTCCCTAACAGCTCTCTTGTAGGCCTCTCGGTTGTAAGCAAGATGCCCTGCTGCAGATTATCAAAGATGTCTTGCAGCCATCTTCACCCTGGCTTTCCTCTCTTTCTTTTTTCCAATTTGTATTCTTCCAAGACTGTCTTTTCTAATTCTCATGGCGTTTAATATGTCCAATATACTTCAGTTTTCCCTGATTAATCTTCTTTACTTGCCAACCTTCTTCAATATTAAGTTCTTGTAGTATGGATATATTTGTTCTTTTTTGTGTCCCTGATATGTGAAGGACTCTTGTGTAGCATTTACATTCAAAGGCACTTATGCATTTATCAGTACAGTACATGTATATTAAATATGTAACAAGTGAAATAAAAAGAACTTTTACATTCAATCTCTAGCTCATGCATTCAAGAGTATATAAAAATACTAATAACATGCAATGTAATTATGATAATCTCACATATACGATACACTCATATCACTACACAAAAAGATAAAAATTTAGTATGCACAGAGTACAGAAGAACAAAAAAAAAATATTTTAGGAGAAAACTTTCATACATATTTTTAAAAAACTCTGAAAGCTAGAAGGAATTTGTACAGAAAGGAATATATAAGAGCAACAACAACAACAACAAAAAACCCACAGAAAACATAACAACCTTCACTGCTCTGCTTTACCCAACCAACCCTACCCTACCCTACCCCCCCCCCCCCCCAAGCAAACACAAATTTTGTTAGCATTAAATTTATGTGGATAATGGAAAACATGACTCAGGTATATTTAATGAAAATTTCACATACATACATCTGATATTTCAGGCTTGAAAAATGTATCAGCCACTGCTGAATGTTTTTCTTCCTCTCTCAGTGGGTCATGTATGTTAAAGACTTATGTATTTATGGCTGCCCCCCCCCCTAATGAACTCACTTCTGGCTAGCAAGAGGTATCAAGGGATTGATACGCTGCCCAATATTACACCCATGACCTCGAGATTTTCCAGCGCCTTCACCAAAACTGTGATATTCTGCAAAAAAAAATAAATAAATAAATAAAATAACACGTTCTTAAACCTGATGTGATGGCTTATTAAAAAGAAATCTATAACTGTCATACTCCATTTAAAAGTGTTCAGGCTGCCTGAGTAGTGAAGTGGTTTGTGCATTAAGCCTCTGAAGGAGAGGTAAGTGGTTCAAGCCTAGACTAAGGCGCTCTAGGCTTTAGAAACTGCTGTCCAGTGTCTCTTGAAGCCAAGATAGTAAAGACAGTCAGGATGACACTCTAGTATGGAGACTGGTCAAGTAAAAAAAAAAATAGACATTAACATTATGTCACCTACGTGCCTCCATGGCAGGCAGGGCTGCCATCACCTTTATACCTTACCTCCTTTGAAACCTGGTAACACTACTGTGCTTCTCTTATGAGCACCAACTCTGAAATTAAGAAACTGAACAAAGCAGCTAAGAAATGAATGTGAATCTTCATTCAGCACTGAGATGGAAGTAACAAAAGCCTTCACAGAACTGCAGGAAGTATCCTATAACCTAACCTCGTCTTTACTGTGTAGATTTTTTCAGTTTCATATAAAAGGGGAGAAACAAGGTAGGTCCACACAACAGAAGTGAGCACTGTAAACCGACAGTCAAAGCTATACAGAATGCTAAGCAACAAAGAACAAAAATGTCAATGAAAGAATGGACGTTTGATGCTATAACACACTGAATGACGGCAAAGCTTCCCTGCTCATGTAAAGTCGGTAAATATTTATAACCAGCCACTAGTGAATTTATCACTCAGCACAAGCAGTACTACCATCCTGGGGCAGCTGGGATCAAAGATGTTAGTAAATTAATCCAAATAAATTGTAGCTGGGGTCAAAGATATTAGTAAATTAATCCAAATAAATTGTAGCTGGGATCAAAGATGTCAGTAAATTAATCCATATAAATTGTAGCTGGGATCAAAGATGTTAGTAAATTAATCCAAATAAATTGTAGCTGGGATCAAAGATGTTAGTAAATTAATCCATATAAATTGTAGCTGGGATCAAAGATGTCAGTAAATTAATCCATATAAATTGTAGCTGGGATCAAAGATGTTAGTAAATTAATCCAAATAAATTGTAGCTGGGATCAAAGATGTTAGTAAGTTAAACAAATAAATTGTAGCTGAATGTAACAATGAATTTGATTTGATGCTCATTAGCATTTCACCTCGCAAGTTACATAAAGCTGCAATAAAAAAAAATGATAATCCCCTTGTAATTCACAAAAAAAAATTGATCTCCCTTTGCATGAATGGAATAGAAAACTAAACAATGCATAGACTCATCCCCCTATTTTTTTTTTCCTGCGCTTAGTACCATGTTTAAAAAAGATGTCTGAAATTTTGTGACATGACAAAACAGACTGATGTGGTGTGATTTTTATGACCAAACACACTGCACAATTATTTTATGATGTACAGTAAGCAAGGAATGATCATATAAGGAATGGCAGAAGAGGCAGAAGCCATATCAAGGATGCATACACTTCGCAGGAGAACCCTGTTTATCTGAAATGGGTGGCATTACATAGAAGGATTGAAAATGTGCAACTTTTTTCTCAATATGGTCAGAGCAGTTGATTAACTGTTTTGGTTTTTTTTTTTTTAATGCTTCATAGATCTCTTCCTGCTCATCATCATCATCATCATGTGCCGTGCCAACTGGCACTGGCTATTATGCTTCTCCAGAGTACATGATCCTTCATGCAGGCCATTAGCTCACTTGGTGATCTCCTCTCACACCATCCCGTCAGACTGTCCAGTATATTTTTCTTGGTCTTCCTCTTGATCTTCTTCCTTCTATTTTTCCTGTTGTTATAATACTTTCAATGCCCCCTCTTCTCATTACATGTCCTATGAAAGTACATTGTCTCTCTCTTACCTTTTTGACAAGATTTTTGTCTCTCCAGCTCTTCTCATACATTCTTCATTAGTTATTTTTATTGTCCAGGGGATTCGCAACATTCTTCTAATAAACCACATTTCTGCTGCTTCCAATGACTTTTGTACAGGACCTGCCTATTGTCCATGATTCACTTCCATATAACAAGATAGGTTCAATATAGCATTTTAGGACTGTTTTCTAACATTCATTGATAAGGATGTGTTGGCTAATATGTTTCTCACTCTTTGAAACGCAGTCTTTGTTTGGCCTATTCTGTTCCTAAATTCTGTTCTGCATTTCCCATCTGAAGTTATTACTGCTCCATCATCTCTTCCTGCTGCATAATCAAAATTTGAAGATCTTGGCAACAGATGCCCTGGTGACAGTTCTGTGTAATACATTATGTATTAAATGAGAAATGCACTACAATGGGCTTCTCTAGCTCCCGGAGCAGACCTAAGAAAATAGGCTTCTCAATTAGTCCCACTGCCATAAACAACACTCAATCACCACTCCCTTGCTCAAGCTACAGTATCTGTATATTGTCATATTTTCTCTCAAAAATATGTGCTATGTATGTTAAATATAAAATACACTCATTACTTTGAAAAGTTTTCAACTGATGACAAAATTTCAACTGATGCATCTGGCTAAACATTCAGTTTATTAAACAGACCATGCATTAATATATACCTTAAACAACTTAAATGGGTACATATGGCTAAACACTCAGTCTATTAAACAGACCATGCATAAATGTACATCTTAAACAACTTAAACAGGTGCATCTGGCTTAACACTCAGTCTATTAAGCAGACCATGCATTCATATATCTTAAACAACTTAAACTGGTGCACGTGACTAAACATTCAACTTACTTCCCTTAGTAACAGCAGTATTTGATTCGGTGGCTTCCTGAGTTGCAATCTGTGCGTCAGAACTTGATTTATGCCTTGGAGACTTCTCCTGTTCAATGCCTGATCCTGTGGCAAGGTTGCTTGCCTGCAGTTTTGCCTGCAGCTGCTTCTGCTGTTTGCCAGTATCCCAAGGCTCTTCATACACAGCAGAAGCAAGAAGCTGCATTTCTCTATGATCAGAATGCACAATATGAAAACATAAC
This sequence comes from Achatina immaculata, assembly GCA_009760885.1. Lineage (NCBI taxonomy): Eukaryota > Metazoa > Mollusca > Gastropoda > Stylommatophora > Achatinidae > Lissachatina > Lissachatina immaculata. The sequence goes on along the minus strand of CM019691.1, from coordinate 24,608,753 downwards.
ATACAATGTACACCTTACCAATGAATATTAGCTGCATTTTCCACACCCCCCCCCCAACCATTATTTGTATTGTACAGCTAGAACTGGTATCTGATTACAACCTTGTCATTTAGCATTGGTAGATGAATAACATTTGCTTCATTGTGCTTATAATTAAAGTAAGAATGCTAGTGCTATAAATGACGAATGCTGGTAATGAACAAGTAAAGCTAAAAGATGATGAAAAATTGTGACAATGAATGATGATGATAAATGCTAACAATGAGTGAAGAAAAATGCTGATTGTCAATGTGAAAAGTTAATGCATGAGAAATGTTAAAAGTTATGAAAATAAATGAAATCTAAGGATCAAGAATGGGAGTGGAAGGTGAAGAAATCCCAATTTGTACAAACTAATCTATTTTACCACATCCAGATAATACAAAACATACTATTTTATAATATCTAGTAGAAGATAAGAAACTTGATTTTGCAGATAACTCTTATCAGTGACAATGTGAAATCGGTGCAAGAAAAAAACAGATACCCTGTCTTCACTGGCTGGTAAAATAGGACTTGAAATTAACAAGGACAAAACAAAAATAATGAAATTTCTCATTAATCACGAAGGACAAATATATGCAGAAGGAATAATTGTTGAAGAAGTACGCCAATTTGCATATCTCGGCAGCTACATAGACCAGGATAGCGACACTAGAAAGGAAGTTAGAATTAGAATTGCAAAAGCAGCAATGACCTTCAATAATCTTGAGAACATATGGGATTCAAATGTTATGAGCACAAAAACCAAGTTAAGATTATTCAATTCAAATTCATCCTCATTTATGCATGTTAAAGCTGGAAAACAACTAAAGAAATAGACAACAAATTAGACTCTTTTGAAAACAAATGCCTAAGGAAAATACTCTGTATAAAGTGGAACAAATTTAAGAACAACGCAGAGAAAAGACAGATGAGCAAACAACAATCTGTCTCACAGGTGATAAGAAAAAAGGACATATGTTGGTCATGTGATGAGAAGAAACAGTCAGAGAATCCCAAAATAAGCTATCAAAGTGGAACACAACAGGCCAAAGAAAAAGAGGCTGACCATGTGAAATTCTAATGAGGACATTGTTAAGGGAGGCCAGCTCAGTAGGCATATCATCTCTTGATGAGGTTGAAAAACTCGCCGAAAACAGGAAAACTGGTGAACTACCTTGCAAACCCTATATGACTTTTAGTGGCATGGGAAGGACGCAAATACTACCTCTTGGATTGGAACAATGACAAGCCTGAGATGAAGCTGTGGCTCCAAAATCAACTTGAACAAATCTATCTTGACAGTATCACAAAGTATCAAGAAACTGCATATGCATGTGGGCTACCAAGTGGATTATGTAGATAAGTAATTATGTAAAGAAGAACAAACAAAATAATTCCTGAAGGTTTGTTTTAAGCGTCTTTTAAACATCTTGCCAAAGAAATCATTTTTTTTGGGCTCCACATCAGTCACAACAGACTGAAGTACCAACTTTTCGACAGGCTCAAAATTAGCCTCACCGACATGTGCACATGTTGCTCCAGTAGGAGATGCAACACACAAAGTGCAGAGAAAAACAGATGTGGTCAACACTTGTATCAGCTCCAGAGAAGCTATGCTGTGATGTACATCAGCTGAACACTGATTACATCAAAAGTATATGAGCTGACACCTTGCCATTTTCTATGAAAAACTCAAAAAACAGGAAACATTACCTACCATCATGCCACTGTGCATGAATGTCTCCATTTAGAAAGTTACAATATTTTTAGGCAGTCAACATCTCAGCAAGGTTTATTTTATTAACATGGACTCACCAACACATAAACCCCCAAGAAGCTGCAGAAAACTAAGGTTGTAATAATGTCTCAGAGCAAATGGATGAATGGATCTTACCTGATCTTCTTCTCCAGCAAGCTGTTTTTCAGATCCCAAGCATCTTCATATGTGTTCTGCGGAAGTGGTTTCAGCTTCCCAGGAGGGTTTTGATCTGTCTTCACATTCTCTACAAGTTTAGTCTCTGCCTGAAACATGCAATGAAACCAGAAATTATTTCCATTTCGCAGCAGATCAAAATTTTATAGCAGAGAACATGAAATTTGTCCTTGAACTAACCAGTATGTAATCCTCATAGGTCAGGCCCAAAAGAATTATCATAGAATCCATTTCACTTCAAACAGAACTGTTTTCTATAAACAGAATTGTTTTTAGGTTCTTATGTTCAGCCAGTACCATAACTCCAAATCAAGTTCACACATTGAACAAATATCTGGCAGCTTCTCGTCAACTACCAATGGAATGTTGAACATAACAGCAAAGCATAAGAATGAAAACCTTGAGCACAGAATGAAACAGACAAGACACATACAGAATAAACATCTTGTACATATGTAATGTTAGATGGAGTGATTGGAAAAAATATCATATCTGGCAGCCTTGACCTTTGATAACAGAGAGAACTGAAGAACAGGATAAACCTGAATATGTGAGCCTAAAAAATGTTTAAAATATACAAAAATAAATTAATAAATAAAAGCATGGATGGCACCAAAAAACTTGGAATAAAGTGATAAATCAAGTTACATAATTTGATAACTCAAGTTTTGCATGTAATCCCTGAAAAAGGCTTCTGCCAAAATATTGGATTGTTATACTTGTAAGTGCTCATCTTACTTTCTGCTGCTCTTGTTTCTGCTCACTTTTCTCAAACTTTTGAACTTTTTTTGAAAAAAAAATGAAGCATACATCTCTGTCTAATTCAAGTTAGAATTTGAAACCTTAACTCTTCCCGTGCTTTTCGACATTATAGTGTCAGTTCCGGTATACCCGGTGCGTGCGAATAATCGTTATAATGTCATTGGTTTGTTTCATTAAAACAAGCTGTGTAACATTTAGATTGTACATGAGCAAACAACAATCTGTCTCACAGGTGATAAGAAAAAAGGACATATGGACATCCACGATTCCGGTGACACTTTTAAAAATGGCGAAAGAGTGCCTAGTTACGAGCGATTCCGACTGAGAAAAAGGGAGCGAAAGACCGAAATTTTTCAATTTTTGATGATGTAGATAGAGGTATGGACATGGCCTGTGACCACCCCACTGTTCTTGAATGTATCCCAAGTAGATCTAGACATATTTAGACGACTGGAGAAGTAGTTATGAGTTATTTCAGACATTAATTTAGCGAGAATGCAACATAGAATCAGAATATGAGATTGACAAGTAGATCTACACATCTCAGATGGTAAGTAGTGCAGATCTAGACCTATCCAATGGTCAGCTGGCCACAATCAGTGTCTAAAAACATCATATTACTTCTTTTTTCCTAAAAAACTCTGCATTTATGAAATTTTCATTCATTTAGCTATACTTTGAAACATAACAAGTATATAGAAGTACATGGAAATACTGTTTTCCATTCCATTTTACAACTAGACCCCTTAACATATCAAGACCCACATTTTTACTCCCGCACTCCACGACATGTCCATGCTTCTTCCTCCAGCACGGGAAGAGTTAAAAAAGCTGTGGAGAGGAACAGACAGAACTACAAAAATAAGATTTTTAAGGGTATGCATCTTTTTTGTCACAACAAATGCCTGTGAGACCTGGACACTGAACAAAACAGCTGAGAAACACATAAATGTCTTTGAATGTAAATGCCACAGAAGAGTTCTTCAAATATCATAGACACACAAAAAAAAAACAACAAATATATCCATACTACAAGAACTTAATATTGCAGATGATTGACTAGTAAGGAAGATTAAACAGAAAACTTCAATATTTTGGACACATTAAACATCATGATAATTTAGAAAAGACAGTCTTGGTACAAAATGGGAAAAAGAAAGAGGAAGATCAAGGTGAAGATGGTTGCAAGACATCGTTGATGATCTGCGAATGGATGCATCAGCAGCAGGCCATCTTGCTCACAACCAAGAGGTCTACAGGAGAGCTATTAGGGAGGCAAAGTTCTGTAAGGGACATGCAAATGATCGACTAAATTATGGGGAAAAAAAAGAAAGTCATCGTAGCTGTCAAATGAATTTACAAATTTAATTATGATGACCACTAAATAAAAACAGAGAAGTTACATTTAAATATTAACTGAATTAAAATAAGTCAATTCACAATTTCTCTGTTTATAAATTACCGTTTGGTCAGGAAAACTGTCCAGGGCATCATGGAAAACATCAACTTCTGAAGTATGTGACGAACTTCGAGCATAACTTCGCGGGTCCTGAAGTTTCTGTTGCTGACCAGCAGCATGCCATGCATTGTCATAGATGGCTGGAGCTTTCTGCATGCCAGGCAGTTTGTCAGATCTATTTACTGACTTTTTTCCTTTGCTTTCTTGCTCCTGTTTGAGTCTCTTCATTTTCAAATCCCAAGGCTCCTCATAGGCATCTTCCCCAATCCCAGGACAAGATGAGGCTTGACCCAAGCTGTAAACGAAATCTGTATGTGGCTGTTGGGACTGAGAACCTGTAGGACCTTGTTTTACAGATTTAGAGTCAAAAGAGCTGTTGTGCACAGTCACTTTTGAAAACTGGGATATCTGTGATGCAGACTTGGGTTTCTTGCTATCATTAATACTGGTTTTGGCACTGTCTGGATTGTAATCAGCCTGGCTTATCCCTGTTACTGATGACTCTCCAGGTTTACCACGACGAATTTCTGATGCTACCTCATATTCAATCTCTACCACTTTCTTCCCAGGCCTCTTTTTGAGGGCTTGAGTCTCCACACTTGGTTCATGAGCTGCACGTGAACTGCTTCCCTGGGGTGCCTCTGAACTGGTTGTGTCCGTCTCATTTTCTGCTTTCTTGGATGATGTGGAACTTTTGCGTTTTGGTGTCATCTGTCTTGCAGCTCTTGGTTTCGGAGATGGCTTCTTCTGTGGTGGAAGATCCTGCATCTCTGCAGATGTCTGTGCTAGCTCATATACATCTTCATCATCAACGTCATTGTCACCTGCATTTGTCACTGGCTGTTTTGACTTGATGTCTATGGCATCTGAAATTATATCAGTATAAGAACAATTCAAAAGATATTTGACGCTCATTCTGTGCTATACTGAAGATACTACAATATTTTGCATACTTTGTAAAAGATTCAATAATTAAAAAAACAAGAATTACACATAAATATTTTTCATGTTCTTGAAAACTGTTTTGACCCAGCATATTCTTTTATCAATTTCAGATTCACTTTTCTCTTAATCTTATTGGTGCTTGAATATGTGTACCTGCCATAAGTTTATCACAAGTTTACTTTAACACTACTTTTAAGTAGGTACTTCTTTCATGATATAACCACTACTCCGTTTTTGTTTTTTTTTTGGTTTTTCTGATATGCAGATCGAGTCCTTTCTACTCACTTTCTTTCACTATCATATATCTGATAGTTGTTTTAGACTCTTTCCATTCATCCTCATAACACATACTACAGCCTCCAGCTCAGATTCTTGATAAGAACAAATCAGAAAACACGTGTAGTCCAAGCAAACGTATCTGGGAGCAAAGATGACTGTGCTAGTGTGATGGCATGGTTAAATGGACCAGCAAACAAAAGTAGACTCTGACCCTGTCCTACCACTCTGCTGGTGCTCCCGGTAACAAACCCATGGTGATAAAGCCTGCTGCGATACCTGATTTTTGGGTCCACCCTGGGTCTCCAGGCTTAGCCACCATAACTTACTTTAATAAGGTGGCCTCAACATCTTCATGCATCAGTTGAAAGGAACTTACAGTATCAGAAAGAGTTTTACAACAAAACATAAACAAACCTTGAGGTTGAGAATATCTTTTATCTGGATCAGAATTGTAGTCTTCATTTTCTTCTGAGATACCCCTCCTTGTTTTCCTGCTGTCCACAGGCTCACAATACTCACCTAATGATGCCTGAAATATAACATACATGACAGCGTCATGGCTTAAACTCTGTCTCATATGGAGCTTTTGAGCTGCAGTAACCCAAAAGCTATTCTAGCAACAGTTAAGACTGAAATTAGCATTTTAAATTATTGACCAGTTTTCTTGTTTGTAAACTCCACTTTCTTAGAAGATTCTGCCATTTACAATAGTTTTTATTTCTTGAACAAACAGTCAGAAATATCCATTCTCACACAAGGGTTAGCATGCCACAGTTAGCATAGTCCTCACCTCTCTTTTACGACATACTCCCTAGAAAAAGCCTGTTTTCACATAACCCTAGCTAATTAGATAGGGATGGACATGGTTCATGAGTTGAGATTTAAATAACAAGCTTGATACTGTAGACTGAAGGGAAGGCATCATGTCATCTTGCATGACTTATGGGAAATGAGGAAAGCCATAAATGTCTGCTAGCAAAAGCCTAAAACTTACTGACTATGCCAGTAAGGATCAATGTTTCAAAAATATACTGGAAGAAATACCTGGACATAAAGAATGAACCTGACTCAATTTACCAACTACCGAGGTACTAAAAGACTGCCTTGCTGTATCTAAGGACTGGCCTTTGCTAGCTTCTGGATCATGTACTCAAAACATTTTATGCTGAAGAATGTCTCTGTGAGAGTGGAATTCAAATTTCCAGCACTTATAAACAAAATTACCTTGGTTCATGCAGATATCTGGCCAAATTTGGCCAGAGGGTGTCTGGATTTGGGACAGAAGCTACATGATTGCTACAAACATCTAAAGAAATCTGTGGAATGTGCTGTAGCAACAGGATTTAGCATTTGCTGTATTGTAGTGGTTAGTGCATTCATCAGCTGATCAGAAAGGTCCCTGGTTTGATTTCATATTAAAATTACAGAATCTTAATCAATTATTAAATAATTATTAAATTTAGAAAAATGAATAAGTCAAAATTCTTTACTGTTTTCACAAGAAGTCTTCTAGATGGAACAGCTCTGGAGTAGTTGTCAAGTTTATACTTCTGTAGAAACTCCTTCTTTGTGTCACTATTCATCTTCTGTCCTTTGAGTGAACCATTCCTTCTACAACATGTCTTCTCTGATGGAAATGATGATGACCGCTGTCATGATATCTAATGGAGACAACACTTGTTAAAACCTGTTCAGCATTTATTAATGACGTTTTCTGTAAAAGCTTCACCAGCCTACTTTTTACTGAATACTTACATATTACGTCCTTCCCGTGCCGTTAAACGTCACATAGGGCTCGCATAGTTATTGAATACTGATCACTGGTAAATCTTAAAATACTTATCATGAGTAGTTTAAAATAATGACCACTGGTAATTTGGTACATGACTTTTTGACACCAGATATTTCAATGCCAGGTTAGGACCCATATTTTCATAATTATAACTGTTTTAAGTATATATAATTATTATTTAATAAACATTTTTAAAGTTATGTTTCATTACTGTCTAGCAGAAAGTGGTCATGAGTCCAAATTCTAATTCTAAAAATCTGGGGGCTAAAATCACTCCAACAGCAACTAAACAAAAAAAAAAAACAAAAAACAACAAAATGTATTATATTCCTGCTCTTAGAAATGTACTGTCAGTCTACTGAAAAAAAAAAAGTTGTGTACAACCTCTTTTAGACATTCAAGAATAGTGGTCTGATCAAAGTGGGAAATTGTATAAGTACACCCTGTGGCAATGTTTCTAATAATGTAACTCAGGATAGTCACAGCATAACTATTCTAGCAAAAAAAACCTTATTGTTGTTATGTGTGGTACCAAACAGCATTGGCAATAATGCTTCTCCATCTTGTTCAGCAGCAAAAAACCTACAAAAAAAATTTTTTTTCTTAATATTCCACTCCATCTCTGATTACCTTTAAGTGTGTCTTTACATAGTGCTTTTAAAGAATGGCAGGAGGCAACATGAGTTAACAACACTACTTCCAGTTTTAATCATAGGACTAACAATGAATGTCTTAAAAGAGGTTGCACATAACTTCTTACTTGAGAGAAGGTACATTTTCAAGAGCAGAAATATTATAAAGCATTTTACTGCATCCACATTTTAAAAATCTAAAACTAAATATATAAACATAAATAAGAAGAAACACTTATGCAAATTAATGTCCTGGCGTCAAAATGACCAAGTGTCAGAACATCCTGGTGTCACAAAGTCATGTTTTGAGGTAGTTTTAAAACACTGACAACAGATAGTTCCAAAATACTGACCATGGCTAGTTTCAAAATACTTCACATGGGTAGTTTTTAAATGCTGACAGTTGGTAGTTCTAAAATACTGGCCATAATAAGTTTTGAAATACTGATACAGATGTGGTAACTTTGTATTATCAAGTTTAGGTCACTGTCTTCAAATGAACATATATAAACACCATGTACAATGTGTGAGTGAGTTAAGCATAAGTTGCATAAGCATTATAATCAAAAAGGAAATTTATATCACAAAAACACTGTAAGTAAGGATATCAAACAAAGAAGATATGAGACTGACTGATCATGTGTTGAGTACAAAGTAGAATAAATAGTGTAAAGTGGCACTTGGAGAAAAAACGCTGGAAAGAACAACCAATGTTACGAGACAATGGTAGCATAAACAAAGGAAAGAAGCACTGGTAGAACTATGTAAAGAGGAAATGGTATGAAACAATGGTAGCATAAACAAAGGAAAGAAGCACTGGTAGAACAATGTAAAGAGGCAATGGTATGAAACAATGGTAGCATAAACAAAGGAAAGAAGCACTGGTAGAACTATGTAAAGAGGCAATGGTAGCATAAACAAAAGAAAGAAGCACTAGTAGAACTATATAAAGAGGCAATAGTATGAGACAATGGTACCATAAAACAAAGGAAAGAAGCACTGGTAGAACAATGTAAAGAGGCAATGACAGAGCAATGGAAAGAGTCACCATCTAGATGAGCAATGAGAAAGAGAACATGATAAACAGAGATAAAATTATCAAGCAGAAAAACAAGAAAGATAATGTAATAAAGGTAGACAGAGATGTGTAGTTCAGTTTTGCTAAAAGACAGACAGAATAAGGAAAGTGGCCGGGGATGAGAGTGGCAGAAATTAAATCTTAGATGACCAGCGATCCCTAGAAGGATCTTTGTGCACTGGACCTTCCCAACCGAGAGCCCTATAAGGCTTCAGACTTTCTTTTGTTGAAAACACAATGTTACTTTTCATTTAACCAGTTATAACTCTTCTGAATACAAAGTTAAATTAGTGTTTTAATCATCGGGAATGGAAGTCATATTGGAAAGATAGATAGGGGGGTAAAATTCAAGTTTATTTCGAGACTGAGTGGTAGAATGGTCACACCAAACCTACTAGACCTATCTTACTATATGTGTTTCTCGTAGCTGTAGATCTGATTTATCGGATGTCACAAACATCTATAAATATTGATTTTTCTGTGTTGAAATTTGAATGACTATGTATTCTATATTGGATTATGACACAGTTAAGGTAAGTATAAAGTAGATTTTATTGCTCAGCCCTAACATTTTTTTAACGCCAAAAAATCGATCCATCGTTTCACACCAGTTTTTTCTTTTCTTATGACAAATAACTTCATTTATGGAATCTTCATTAATTTCCACTTATTTTAATATGTGATACACACGTGATGATCATGGAATTAAGTCAGTACAATAACTTTTACACAGAGACCCCCGTTCTCTAAAATGTCCATGCCCTTCTTCAATGTCCGTATCATCGAAAACTAAGGATCAATTTGGAAGTAACGCGGTCTCAATAGAGTTAAGATGAGCACATATAAATTAAGAACATACAACAGTTTAATATCTCAGCAACTGCCTTTTCAATGGACCACATACAGAAACAACACAACAGATAAAAACAGATGAAAAATTAAGCGCTTAGCTCTTTTGTTATCCCCCTTGATTTTTATACATAAAATTATTTGGAATTAGTTCTAACTAAATGTAACTATATGAGAAGCATTGTCTGATGAGTTTTCAAATTATATAAGGTGATGTAAGTGTCTTATATCATCAACAAACCGAGGTAATCTAAATGACTGGGAACAGAAATAACAGAGGACACAATGAAGTGCAGGATGATGGTACATACATCACTCTTGGAAATGTAAGATTTCAAATCATACAGTGGATTTTGTTATATTACAGCTTAATTTTGAAACTTTACAGTACATGCGGTGAAAACAATTATATACAAATTACCATATACCAGCTAATGAAGAAATCACACACTTCCGACAGAAAATGATATAATCCTGACATGTATAATAAAAAAATGACACAATCTTGGCCTGCATAATCATGTTTTAAATAGTACTCCCTGTCTTCATTACCACCACTGGCAATTTCTTTCAGCTTACTATGTGTAAAATTACACAAAGTCAAAACGAGTGATACAGAATAAAATCCTCATTTTTATTTTGATACCGTGAAAAGTATTACAACAAATGAACTGAAAATGACCGCAAATTAATAATTAATGTGCTTGATTCATACACACAAGATTTAGAAATTGCTGACAGAATAAATAGAACAGTTGAGTCGTCTTCTTAAAAATTAAACATATCATCATATTTACGATGTGATACTATATCTTTTGATTTATTCTAATGGTTGCAAAACCTTTCATTTCGTTACGTCGCAGTATTATGGCTACTGCTAGCTCACGCATGCACGCGAGCGTGACCGCACATTCCGATATATGAATATGGAGTGAATACGGAACTAACTTACAAATAAGTCGCAATTCAAATAAACTACAGTCGCTTTGAAAGCTGTTGAATAACCGAATGACTTCTTATCACAAGTACATACCTACTTGTCCAAACTGTCTTCCGTGTTACAACCAAGGATGTAGATAGGAGCAGACCGTCTTGTCGCCCTCTCTTGTTTCTGGAAATAACAAAGATACATCCGGTGATCAATTAGTTATTTCAAGCCCAATAAAAATAACTGCTCGCCCATAAGAATTCCGACAAACATACTGTTCTTTTTTCAAGAATAATGTTATTTAAATGACAATTAAGTGTCATATTGTTTCGTAAAAATTAGTTCACAGAAGCTGATACTTAAAAAAAAGACTGCTTTGTGTGATGATGTCCTAACGCAGTGGATATTGTTAGGTAGAGCATCCACTGTTCTTAGGTAACTTCTCTTCTTCAGCTTTCCGAGTCATTAAGGATCATTGCTGCAGATAACATTCGCCTCCATTCCTCTTTATTTCCAATCGTCTCTCTCCTGTTAGTGACACCAATTTCTTTTATATCTTCTTCTATGTTGTCTTTCCATCTCTGTCTTGGTCTACCCCTTGGTCTCTTCTCTTTGTCATTCATCATTTTCGTTTGCCTATTCTCCTCCAATCTTTCTACATGCCCTAGTCAGCGTAGTCTGTTCAGTTTCAAGACATATATAATTCTCTCTCTCTCTCTCTCTCTCTCTCTCTCTCTCTCTCTCTGAACCTTAAGTGCCCAGGGCACATGGGGCTTCTGCAAGGGTTTTCCACAAGTGCCTGTCCTTCGCCTTTTTTTCTGCTCTTGCCCAGGTGAGCCCTCTATTGCTCAACATCCTTTCTGTTGTTCTTCTCCATGTCTCTTTTGGTCTACCCTTACTTCTGCTCCCCTGTGGTGTCCATCTTAGTGCTATTTTTGGTAGTGAGTTGTCAGTCATTCGGAGCACATGTCCCAACCATCGCCAGCGTCTTTCCTCAATAATTGTTGTCAGTGGCTTCATCTGCATTTTTGCCAATAAGATGTTATTTCTTATGGTGTTTGGCCAAAATATTTTTCTAATTCTTCGTAAACATTTAGTCTTGAAAGACTTCAACTTGTTTTCTATGGTTTTGGTGATTTTCCAGCATTCACTTCCATTTAGTTCAGTGTTCTTTCAAGGTCTCTATTCTCCACTGTTGGTATCCTTTATCGGCCTAAAGATTCTTCTCAGTATCTTGTTCTCAAAGATCTGCAATTGGTGTTCATTTTTCTTTGTTGTACTCCATGTTTCTGATCCATACATGACGGCTGGTCTTATTATAGTTTTGTAGACTGTTATTTTAATGTTTTGAGACAGTATTTTGGATTTTAACAGGTGTTACAGGGCAAAGTATATTTTATTCCCTATCTGTACTCTGCTTTTAATTTCCTCGCTTACTGTGTTGCTTCTGTTGAAGGTGTTCTTTGGTAACACACGAATAATTATTTGATAAGTATATAAAACAAAGTATATAACTATACACGAAGCCACTACAATAAAGATGTGATAACAAAATGTAAAACCTAGGAACAAAATTAAATAAAGTTAAAAAGTAACGGTAAAGAGGCACATAGGGATATGGTGTTAGTGCATATATTTTCCTTGATTTGTCAGCACACTAGAGGATGATATGGTCAGTATCACGCCTGGCCGCCTTTCCTTCCCCAACTCCAGAAGAAGTCGGGTACCCATTTCTACAGCTGAGTGACTGGGGGCCTCAGGCCGGATCGAACCCCCGATCTTCGCCATGAGAAACCAGTGCACTAACCACTTCGCCACTCAGAAACATAAGAACAGTTTTATTACTTAACGAGCACACAGTTATGGTGTTTCTGTGTAAACCTTAATCATATAAAAACACACAGGACGAAGAAATAGATTAAATTCACGTGAATGTTATGTTAAAAAAAGGAATGAAAAAATAAAATAAAATAAAATGAATGGAGCATTTAGCTGTGACTTGTAAGAAGTTGTGTTCAGAAATGCACATTGTGGAGTTTCAATCAATCAACCAGTCAAGTGCCGTGCCGTAGGCGATCATTTCTCTCCTCAATTCTCTGTCTTTAGACTTGGTTATGAGATCCGCCGGTGGCTTTCTTCCTAGCCACACTGACAGCCCATTCAGTAACTTCTTTCTCTGTCTTCCTCTGTCTCTTCTTCCCTCAATTTTTTCCAGTTGCCACAATGTGTTCCAATTTTCCTATTCTCAGAAAATGTGCTACAAATCTCATTTGTCTGCCTCTGATTTTCCTTTTAACTCCAGCCTCTCTTAAAACTTCCTCGTTGATTTTCTTAGCTGTCCATGGTACCTTCAACATCCTTCTTATGAACCACATTTCCACGGTCTCCATTTCTCGCTGTACTATCTTATTCATGGACTATGATTCACATCCATAAAACAAAATTGGCTCGATGTAACATTTAAGTACTCTGAATCTTGTTTCCATTGATATGGATCTGTGGCACAAGATGTTTCTCATTTTCTGGAATGCTGAATTGGCCGGAGCACATCTGCTTTTTATTTCGTTGTGACATTTCCCATCAGCTGTTATAATTGTTCCTAAGTACTTCAATATATCAAATTGTTTCAGTTCTGTAACTTCGATGGTAATGCTACATTTTGATGATATTCTCTCGGTTGTGAGCAAGATGGCCTGATGCTGATTACATTTGCAGATCATCAACTATGTCTTGAAGCCATCTTCGCCTTGGTCTTCCTCTCTTTTTCCCATTATGTACCCTTCCAGGACGGTCTTCTCTATATTATCATGACGTTTAATGTGTCTAAAATATTTAAGTTTTCTCTTTTTAATCCTCTTTACTAGCCAGCCTTCTTCAATATTAAGTTTTTGTAATATGGTACTTATGTAGGATGCTGAATACGGTACCCTCCCCTCCCAACGCTGAATGCGGTCATGATGTTTTTCTTTAAGAATCTCGAAATGTAAGTTGGAAATATTCATTTTTGAAATTTACACTTACTAATTATATGTCTTGGACTCGTAAGTGGTGCTTCGTGAGTTAACTAAAATTTGAGAAATATTACTGTAAAAAGCTGCATAAAACATTATCTTGTGTCAAAAAAAAATTATGCTCATTATAGTCCACTTAAAAAAAACACTTTGGAAAAGATGGGTCCAACAATATTAACTTTCGTTTGACAGTGTAGGATAAAATAATTTTTCCGTCCTGTTTTTATCTACGGGTGAGAAAGCGCCAGCTCAGCTTCGCTTTAAAACAGGGGAAGCCATCTGGGCACCGAGGCGATGCACGAGCTAACTCTCCCCTCTCAAATGGGATTGACTGGAGGCCAAAATAATCCCCATGCGTAAGGAAAACAAAACAAAAACCCTCTGGCATTTATCAGCATCAAAAGTTCTGCTCGAGTATAATTTCTTAAGTGTGTATTTACTACAGGGAAATGTAAATTGCTTGACTGACACACATGACGTTTTTAAATCTGTTAACGAACAAGGAAGTTAAAAACAAATTGTGTCGAGACAATAGATTGCTAAAAACTCACAATCGGTTGTTGTATTGGAAACATTCCATGAAAGAAATTTTAGTTCTCCAGCACAGCGTACAGTTACAGTATGGCATGTAAATTAAAACTAAGAACATCAAAATATCATTTCTGCAAGTACATGTAGGAATAACTTTCCGACAATTAGTTCTTCCGACCTTCGGTCCATTGAATTAGTTAGGGTTTCTTATTGTAAATATCATCATCATCATCATCATTATCATCATGTGCCGTGACGAGTGGCGTTGGCTATTATGCTTCTCCAGAGTACACGATCCTTCATGCAGGCTATTAGGTCAGTTGGTGATCTCCTCTCACACCATCTCGTCAGACTGTCCAGTATCATTCCTGTTGGTCTTCCTCTGATTCTTCTTCCCTCTATTTTTTTGTTGTTGTTATAATATGCCCTTTCTACTCACTGCATGTCCTATGAAAGTACATTGTCTCTCTCTTATTATTTTTTTTACAAGATTTTTTTTCTATCTCCAACTCTTCTCAAACATTCTCCATTAGTTATTTATGCTGTCCAGGGAATTCGCAACACTCTTCTAATAAACCACATTTCTACTGCTTCCAATGACTTTTGTGCAGACCTGCCTATTGTCCATGATTCACTTCCATATAACAAGATAGGTTCTATATAGCATTTTAGTACTCGTTGTCTAACATTCATTGATATGGATGTGCTGCATAATATGTTTCCCAATCTCTGAAACGCAGTCTTTGCTTGGCCTATTCTGTTCTTAATTTTTGTTTTGCTTTTCCCATTTGAAGTTATTACTGCTACAAAGTATTTAAATTTCTGCACCTGCTTTAGAATAGTTCCATTTAATTTTATACTGCATATTGGCGGATTTACCCGTGTGGTACCCGGGATCTGCAAAGAATAGGACCACTGTACCCTACCATGCATGATCGTAAAAGGCGACTAAGGAGGGTTCAGCATAGGGCCAGCAACCCTATCTGGTAAAAAAACTATCAGACTGCTACAGAAACAGAAGCAAGGGAAAAAGCAAATGCAGGTGGAAGGAGAAATGCGTATCAGGAAACTGAGCCCATGAAGGTTGTGGATGAAAGCCAGCCACTGGAAGTCCCCAGCCCGACTGTAGACCTCCTGGAACCTAAACAAAAGATGCATATAGGTAGCTGGAATGTAAGAACACTAAACCAGACTGGAAAACTAGCACAAACCATCAAGGAAATGCACAGATACAAACTAGACATACTAGGAATACAAGAAGCAAGATGGACAGGACAAGGCAGAAGGAAATTAACAACACAGCACACAGAAGATACAATAATATGGTCAGGTAAAGAAGATCTTCATGAAGGAGGAGTAGCATTGATTATAACAAAAGAAGCATCAAGAGCATTGCTGAAATGGACCCCAATAAATGAGAGATTATTATATGCACGGTTCAACTCAAGATTCACGAAGCTGTCTATTATAGTTTGTTATGCACCAACAGAAGCAGCTGAAGAGGAATTAAAAGAAGATTTTTACAACAGCCTCCAAGCCACAGTAGAAACAATACCCAAGCATGATATGCTACTCATCTTGGGTGACTTCAATGCAAAAGTAGGTGAAGGAAATGAAGATAGAAGAAGAATCATGGGAAGAGAAGGAATCGGAGAAATAAATGAAAATGGAGAAAGACTGTGCAGTTTCTGTGAAGAAAACATGATGACCATCGGAGGGACAATTTTCCAACACAAAAACATCCATAAGGTGACTTGGAGGTCACCAGATAAAACCACAGAAAACCAAATCGATCACATACTAATAAACAACAAGTGGAAACGGTCACTACAAGATGTGCGAGCAAGGAAAGGAGCAGATATAGGAAGTGATCACAACCTTCTGGTAGCAAAAATAAAACTAAAATTAAGGAAAGCCAGAATCGGAGAACACAGAAGATACATTTTGATACAAGAAAACTGATAGACCAGCAAACAAGAAATGAATTCTCAATAATACTTAAGAACCGCTTCAGTGTCCTACAAGACGAAGCAGAAATGTCCATATTAGAGTTCAATAAAACACTACAGGAAACAGCAAAAGAGGTGCTGGGATATCGGAAAAGGAGAAAAGAGGAATGGATAAGTGAGACCACATGGGAAAAGATAGAGCAAAGAAAAGAAATCAAGAAAAAATTACTGAACACCAAATCACAACGGATTAAAGAACGAGTTTTAAGTAATTATGCACAAAAAGACAAAGAAGTGAAGGAATCATGCCGTCAAGATAAACGTCAGTATTATGACAACTTAGCAGAGACAGCAGAGAAAGCAGCATATACAAATGACATGAAAACCATATATAAAATCACAAAGCAGATGACAGGTAACTTCAATACAAGATGTGAAAGTGCAGTAAGAACACAAAATGGACAACTGGTCAGTGGAGAAAGAGAAAAAATTGAAAGATGGAGGGAACACTTTAACACCCTACTAAACAGAACACAAGCAGCACAAGCAATAGATATACCTGAAGCAAAAGCGGAACTAAACATCAATACAGGACCAATAACAATAAATGAAGTAAAAGAGGCGATAAAGATGCTAAAATCAGAC
Source organism: Achatina immaculata (assembly GCA_009760885.1). Lineage (NCBI taxonomy): Eukaryota > Metazoa > Mollusca > Gastropoda > Stylommatophora > Achatinidae > Lissachatina > Lissachatina immaculata. The sequence continues at coordinate 24,591,936 of CM019691.1, read as the reverse complement.
AGGGCACCAGGTGAAGATGAAGTGACTGCTGAGATGTTGAAAGCAGAAGAAACAGAAACACCAAAACAACTTTGCCGGATATTACAACAAATTTGGGATTTAGAAAAAGCCCCAGAGGAGTGGAAAACTGGTCTTATAGTAAAACTACCAAAGAAGGGTGACCTCAGAGATTGCGGGAACTGGAGAGGCATTACCCTACTGCCACTCACTAGTAAAGTATTTTGCAGAATAATCATCAACAGAATTGTACCAACACTTGAGGAAAAACTTCGGAAAGAGCAGGCAGGATTTAGGAAAGGAAGATCATGCACAGACCATATATTTGTACTTAGACAAATATTAGAACAGGCAAATGAATGGCATAGCACAACATATGCATTATTCATAGATTTTGAGAAAGCCTTTGACAGTGTCAACAGAGATGCACTGTGGAAAATCCTAAGATGGCATGGCCTCCCCCATAAAATAGTTAATGTAATCAAAGCCCTATAGGAGGGTTTTCAGTGCAAAGTTATCTGTGGAGAACATACCTCCAGCAGCTTTAGGGTACAAACAGGAGTGAAACAGGGATGTGTACTATCACCAACATTATTTATCTTGGCAGTAGACTGGTTAATGAAGGAGGCAACATCAGACAAACGCAGAGGATTACAATGGACCCTTAACACAGTGCTGGAGGACCTTGACTTTGCGGACGACATTTGTCTATTATCAAGCAGTCACAAAGATATGCAAGATAAAATAAACAAGTTAACCCAGAATGCAAACAACATAGGACTAAAGATCAACGTAGGAAAGACAAAGTTAATGAAGCAAAATGTGAACAACAGATATGTACTCAGAGTAGATAACAAGTTAGTGGAGGAGGTCAACGAATTTGTATACCTTGGCAGCAGAGTAGTAGAAAATGGAGACAGCACAGAGGACATCAACAGCAGACTTACTAAAGCAAACCAGGCTTTTGCAATGCTACAGAATATATGGAAATCAAATAAACTAAGCATAAATATGAAAATCAGGATATTTAAGAGTAATGTTCTAAGTGTACTACTCTATGGAAGTGAATGCTGGAAAATCACCAAAACCTTAGAAAACAAGTTGAATTCTTTCCAGACTAAATGTTTACGTAGAATTAAAAAAATATTTTGGCCAAACACCATAAGAAATAACATCTTATTGGCAGAAATGCAGATGAAACCACTGACAACAATTATTGAGGAAAGACGCTGGCGATGGTTGGGACATGTGCTCCGAATGACTGACAACTCACTACCAAAAATAGCACTAAGATGGACACCACAGGGGAGCAGAAGTAAGGGTAGACCAAAAGAGACATGGAGAAGAACAACAGAAAGGATGTTGAGCAATAGAGGGCTCACCTGGGCAAGAGCAGAAAAAAAGGCGAAAGACAGGCATTTGTGGAAAACCCTTGCAGAAGCCCCATGTGCCCTGGGCACTTAAGGTTCAGAGAGAGATTGGCGGATTCTGTTTCTTAGATATAACCATGGTATCTGTCTTTTTTATTTTCAAAGTAAAGCCTTTCTGTTCACTTTCTTTGGCGACTTGATCCAAGAGATTTTGCAGATCTTGATGGTTCTCAGCTATCAGCACTGTGTCGTCAGCATACCGAAGGTTGTTAAAATTGTATCCTACTATTTTTATACCTGGTTCTCCAATGATCGTTCTTAGAATATTCTCGCTGTACAGAGAAAAAAGGTCTGGAGATAGTACACATCCCTGTTTTATTGGTTGATATTTTCCAGTTCTATTTTCAACTTGAATCCTGCTTCCTGCTGCCAGTATATGTTTTACAATCTGGACACGGCAATGAAACAGAGGAAACCATGGGAAATAAACTTTGTGCTGGGTGATTTAAACGCGAAAGTAGGGACTGAACAAGACAATGAAGCTACTGGCAAGTGTGGACTAGGAATCAGAAACAAAAGAGGAGAAATGTTGATTGAGTGGGCAGAAAAGAATAAAATGATAATAGGAAATACTTGGCTTCAACGACACCTTAGGCGACTATGGACATGCAAAAGCCAAAATAATAACATGCGTAACCAGATAGATTACATTATGATCAACAGAGGATTAAGGAACTCACTAATATCTATGAAAACAAGACCAAGAGCAGATTGCACCAATGACCACATCCTAGTCGTAGGAAAAGTGAGAATCAGGCTAAAGAGGATAAAGGTAGCAGCTACGAACAGAGATTAGAGAGCTGTTACGGAAAGATAAAGCAATAAAAGAACAACATAGGACCATAGTACATAAGATATAATGCTATAGAGAAGATTGAAACGATTGATGAACAATGGAATATGCTCAAAGACTCTGTTTAGCAAACATCTATCGAAATCTTACCTCCAAAGAAAAGACACCCTAAACAGGAGTGGATGACAGAAGAAATTTTGCAACTAATGAATCAGAGAAGAAGTCTTAAGGAAGATAAAGATGAATATGACAAAATAAATAAAGAAATAAGACACAAATGCAATAAAGCTAGGGAGGAGTGGCTAAATAAGAAATGTAGTGAAATAGAGACACACCATCATGGAAACACAAGAGATATGTACAAACAAATAAAGGAGTCAACAAACAAAAGGCATACCACAAGACTGGTTGCCTGAAGTCAAAGGAGGGGCATACAATAATGGACAGAGATGAAATAATGGCAAGATGGAGCGAATAGATTAGAGAACTCTATGAGGACAATAGAAGCGAAATATATATACGAAATAATAATGAAGGCCCTCACATATTAAAAGCAGAAGTGAAAGAAGCCATCAAACACATGAAGAACAACAAAGCACCAGGACCAGATAAAATCATCAAGGAAGAATTGGAAGCAGTAGGAGAGCTTGGCATAGAAATAATATCTAGATTGCTGAATGACATCTATAACAATAACTATGTCCCATCAGACCTTTTGCAATCAATTTCAGTGCCCTACCAAAGAAACAAAGTGGAGTTGAATGTGAAGACCATCGAACCATTAGTCTTATGATCCATGTTACCAAAATCCTGCTTCGTATTGTTATGAGAAGAGTCAGGGGGAAAATAAAACCAGAAATCGCTGAAGAAAAGTGCGGCTTCGTCGAAAGAAAAGATAGAAGTAATGCCATATATATAATGAGAACATTGATGGAGAGATCGATAGAAGTAAAGACGGACCTATACTTATGCTTCATAGACTACTGTAAAGCATTTGATAAAGTGAGACACACAGAAATTATAAGAATGCTGGATGACATCAACATAGATGGGAAAGATCTAAAACTTATCAAAAACATATATTGGCAGCAAATAGCAGCATTGAGGGTAGAGAACCAAATAGGAGCATTCCAAGACATAAAATTGAGACAAGGATGTGTTCTTTCTCTTGCCCTCTTATCCTTGTACAGCGAAAACATAATGAGAAATATAGAGAACTTGCCAGCAATATCAATTAGCCGGTACAACCTTAACAACTTAAGATATGCAGACGACACAGTTCTGATTGCTAAAGGTAAAGGGGGAGCTACAGCCTTTTCTGGACATCGTGGTTTATGAAAGTTAAAATAAAGGTCTCAGCCTGAACAAAAAGAAGACTGAAGTGATGGTCATCAAAACGTAGCATTACCATCGATGGCACACATCTGAAACAAAATGACAGATTCAAGAACTTAGGAACGATTATAACAACTGATGAGAAATGTCACAATGAAATAAAAAGCAGACACGCTCAGGCCAAGTCAGCTTTTCAAACAATGAGACACATCTTGTGCCACAGATCGATATAAACGGAAACAAGATTCCGAGAACTTAAATGTTACATAGAGCCAGTTTTGTTTTATGGATGTGAAGCATGGTCCATGAATAAGAGAGTACAGCGAGAAATGGAATCCATGGAAATGTGGTTTATAAGAAGGATGCTGAAGGTACCATAGACAGCCAAAAAAACTAATGAAGAAGTCTTAAGAGAGGCTGGAATTAAAAAAGCAAATTATAGCAAAGCCAGATTTATAGGACATTTCCTGAGAACAGGAAAATTGGAGCACACTGTGGCAACTAGAAAAAGTTTAGGAAAGAAGAGACAGAGGAAGACAAAGAGAGAAGTTACTGGATGGGCTGTCAGTGTGGCTAGGAAGAAAGTCACCCATGGATCACATAATCAACACAAAAGACAAGGAATTGTGGAGAGAAATGATCATCTACGCCACGCGGCAGGGCACTTAAAATTAGATTAGTATTGTATATTTAGTCAAATGGAGAATGTTTGAGAAGAGCTGGAGAGACAAAAAAATATTATAAAAAAATAAGAGAGAGAGAGACAGTGTACTTTCACAGGACATGTAATGAGAAGAGGGGGCATTGAAAATATTATAACAACAGGAAAAATAGAAGAGAAATGATACTGAACAGTCTGATGGGATGGTGTGAGAGGAGATCACCAACTGAGCTGATGGCCTGCATGAAGGATCGTGTACCCTGGATAAGCATAATAGCCAACGCCAGTCGGCACGGCACCTGATGATGATGATATTTAGTCACCTCGCGCCTATGAAAATCGCTTCATGTAGATTCGCTTTCCGACGGCATATGTTTACGGAACTTAACCCCGTCGGAAAGCGGGGGCTACCTGCAATCAGCCGCCTGTGACAGATGATCAATTTTATAATTGGACTTGTGTTGTTAGGTGGAAGACGGACATATAGATGAAATAAACATGCTCATTACAATGGGAAATGCAGAACAGAAATTAGAAACAGAATAGGCCAAGCAAAGACTGTATTTCAGAGAATGAGAAACATATTATCCAACACATCCTTATCGCTGAGTGTTAGAAAACGAGTCCTAAAATGCTATATTGAACCTATCTTGTTATATGGAAGTGAATCATGGACGTTAGGCAGGTCTACACAAAAATCATTGGAAGCAGTAGAAATGTGGTTTATTAGAAGAATGTTGCGAATCCCCTGGACAACAAAAATAACTAATGAAGAATATATGAAAAGAGCTGGAGAGACAACAAATCTTGTAAAAAAAAAAAATAAGAGAGAGACAATGTACTTTCATAGGACATGCAATGAGAAGAGGGGGCATTGAAAATATTATAACAACAGGAAAAATAGAAGGAAGAAGATCAAGAGGAAGAACAAGAGAAATGATACTGGACAGTCTGACGGGATGGTGTGAGAGGAGATCACCAACTGAGCTGACAGCCTGCATGAAGTATCGTGTACTCTGGAGAAGCATAATAGGCAACGCCAGTCGGCACGGCACATGATGATGATTACTACCAGAAAACTGAACCCAATCAAAACTTTACTTCTATGCTGCTAGTAGGGAAAGGGGATCGAGGAGTTATCTTGCGTGGTGGAGCTGGCCAAGAATAGTGATTTCAGTGTCGTCTCCAAGATGTAAGAAAACACACCGACATAACCAAAAAACTTTGTTGTTTCCCTTACGGCGAAGACATGCAGTAGAAACCAAGTTATTTGCAAATGCAAGTCACACTCTTTCGCTGGTACATGTCACAGTACATCCTCGTACAGTCGTTGTCCTCCAATGTCATATACGTTTTACTTCTATAGGTCATGTACATTCTGCGTTGCTGAGGACATCTTGCATCTTTACATCTTTCCCGTGCCGTTAAACGTCACATAGTAGTTTGCCAATTTTTCCTGTCTTCCGCGAGCTTTTCTTCTTCATCAAGGGATGTTATGGCCACGAAACTGGCCTCTCTTAACAATGTTCTCTTTAGAATTTCAAGTGTTCGACCTCTTTATTTTTCGGCTTGTTGTGTTCCATTTGATAGCTTGTTTTGGGATTCTCAGTTTCCGCTCATCACATGACCAACATATGTCCTTCTTTTTCTGATCACCCATTAGACAGGTTGTTGTTTGCTCATCTGTCTTATCTCTGCATTGTTCTTGAATTCGTTCCACTTTATATCGAGTATTTTTCTCAGGCATTTGTTTTCAAAAGATTCTAATTTCTTGTCTATTTCTTTAGTTGTTTTCCAGCTTTCGCATGCATAAATGAGGGTGAATATTACATTTGAATTGAATAATCTTAACTTAGTTTTTGTGCTCATAACTTTTGAATGCCATATGTTCTCAAGATTCTTTAAGGTCAATGCTGCTTTTGCAATTCTAACTTCCCTTCTGGTGTCACCATTCTGGTCTATGTTGCTGCCGAGTTTTGCAAAATAATTTATTTCTTCAACAGCTGTTCCTTCTATGTATATTTTTCCTTTGTGATTAATGAGAAGTTTCATTATTTTTGTTTTTTTTTTCATTGTTAATTTCAAGTCCTATTTTACTTGCACAGATTTCATGTTGTCACTGATAATCGTTATGTCATCTGCAAAATCAAGATTTTCTAGTTAGGTCCCGTGTACAATGCCCGTTTTACCTATGAAGCATTTTTTCATTATTAAGTTTATGGCAATTTCAAAACAGCAAGGGAGGTGGTATACATGCTTGTTTCACAATGGAACTATTCGCTCATTCCTTATGTTTTGACTGCACAAATATACCTGTTCTAGAGATCCTTAATGATGTTGACAGTTTTAGATAGCATTCCTTAATAATCTTAAAATTCTCCACAATGGATCTCTGTGTATGCAATCAAATGCCTTTTAAAGTCTATGAAGCTCAGGATCAATGATTTTTGCTTTTCAATATGTTCTTCAAATATTATTCTTAGAGTAAAGATTTGGTCGAGACATCTTCTCCCTTGTTCTTCTCTCATTATAGTATCCATTATATCTTTAATTCTATTCAGAATAACTTCGCAAAACACTTTTAACACAACTGATAGTAAGGTTACTCCTATCCAGTTATTGCAGTTGCTAAGGTTGTCTCTTTTTTTTTAAACGTATTTTAACAATGATTCCTTTTATTTTATCATTCAGAAGGGATCGTTTCTTCTTTCCAAATTTTATTAAACATGCTCTGTATTTTAATGCAAAGACTGGTACAGAAAGAGCAGAAGATGGACATGTTGTAGGGAAATTTAGCATAGTACATAGAAATGAGGCAGGTGACAATCTAATGGCTTTTTGCATGGAAAATGAGCTAATGATTGCTAACACACTTTTTTAAACAACATCCAAGAAGACTTTACACATGGACATCACCTGATGGGAAAACCAAGAATCAAATAGATTACATTTTAGTGCAAAAGAAGATGGAGGTCAAGTATAACATCAGCAAAAACTTTACCAGGTGATGACTGTGACACGGACCATGAGTTATTAATAGCAGACATGAAGATAAAGATAAAAAAGACAGTTATGGGATCAAGACCACTCCGCTTTGATCTTACAAAAATACCAGAACAATACGGTATAGAAGTGAAGAACCATTTCGAAATCCTGATGGCTGTACAAGAAGAGATGACACCAGATGAATTGGCTACACAGGCCAGAGATATCTTAATAACAACAGCTAAAGACATGGTTCCAGTAAAGAAAACACAAAAGAATGGATGGATTACAGCAGGCACACTAGAACTGATAAAACAACATAGAGAAATGAAGACACAATGAAAAGTGACAAACAACAAAGAGAAATATAAATCTTTAATGAAAGAAGTACAAAGAAACACAAGAAAAGACAAAAAACAATACATACAAGATTGTTGTGAAAGAACAGAAGGACATCAGAAGTGTGGAAGAGATAGTGAAATGTTTAAAGAAATGAAGACATTGGCGAGAAATGTCACACCTAAGCTAAATGTAATTTGTGATGAGATGGGGAATACCTCGACAGAGACAGAGGAAATTCTAGAAAGATGGAAGGAATATTGCAGAGGAATGTATGAAACAACTGACTGTGAAAGCAGAAATCAACAGTGTGAATTATTATTGGAGGAGAAAGAACCAGACAATAGAAGAAGTCTTATGGGCAATAAAGAATCTGAAAAATGGTAAATCGCCAGGATGTGATAACAGCTGAATTTATTAAAGCAGGAGGAAAGGAATGTCCAACAATCTATCATGCACTATGTAAAAAGATATGGCATTCAGGTATTTTGGCCAAAAGAATGGAAAAGAACCGTATTCATACCACTGCCAAAAAAGGGTAACCTGAATTATGCACAAACTATAGAAATGTCGCCCTGATTAGTCATGCCAGTAAAATTCTGTTAAAAATCATAATGGGTAGACTTCATAAGAAAATAGAAAAAGTCAATAGGGTACAAGCTGGTTTCAGGCAAGGAAGAGGATCAAGAGATCATATATTCAATATAAGATTAATAATAGAGAAATGCAGAGAGTTTAATGTGAATCTATATTTATCCTTTATAGACTACTCAAAGGCACTTGATTGTGTACAACACCAGAAACTTTGGGAAATAATGGAAAAAATGGCATTTCCAACACATTTGATACAATTAAAATCACTGATGTATCTAGACCAGCAAGCAGCAGTAAGAATAAATGGTGAAACAACTTGGTTTGACATAAAACAAGGGGTCTGTCAGGGGTGCATATTGTTGCCTTACTTATTTAACTTGTATACTGAAAATATAATGAGGAATGTTAGAGAAGATGTAGACAAAGAATATTACAATGTCATAACAATTGGAGGTTATGAAATACCAGAGATTAGATATGCTGATGACACAGCATTACTGTCCACAACACAAAAACAAATGGAAAAACTAATTATGTCAGTCCATAAGAACAGTGAAGAGCAAAACCTGTATCTTAATGCGAAAAAAACTAAATTGATGACAAATGACAAAACAAACAAGGCAGCTGATATATATATCAATGAGGAAAAACTGGAAAAGTGGAGTTTTGAATATCTTGGATCACTGCTAACTAATAATGGAGATACAATGAGGGAAATTAAAAGGACATCTATCACTCTTCAGAAAGTAAAAGAACTAAAGAATCTGTGGAGAGGAACGGACAGAACTACAAAAATATGATTTTTAAGTGCATGCATCTTTCCCATCACAACATATGCTTGTGACACTTAACAAGACAGCTGAGAAACACATAAATGCCTTTGAATGTAAGTGCTACAGAAGTGTTCTTCAAATACCATGGACACAAAAAAGAACAAATATATAAATATATCCATACTACAAGAACTTAATATTGAAGAAGGCTGTCTAGTAAAGAGGATAAAACAGAGAAAAAATATTTTGGACACATTAAACGTCATGATAATCTAGAGAAAACTCTTGGAAGGGTAGATAGTGAGAAAAAGAAAGAGAGGAAGACCAAGGCGAAGATGGCTGCAAGACATTGTTGATGATCTGCAAAAGGATGCATCGGCAGCAGGTCATCTTGCTCACAACCGAGAGGCCTACAGGAGTGCTGTTAGGGAGGCAAAGTTCCACAAGGGACATGCAAAGGAATGAATGAATGCTCTGTAGTTGGTTCATGTTGTCACTGTTAATAGCTTTTAGCACTTTGCCTGTTATTTCATCTTCACCTGCAGCTTTGTTGTTAGCCATTAGATTCACTGGTCTTTCAATTTCATTCAGTGTAAGTTCATCTAGGTTTACATTTACTTGTGGAATTGGTAAATCGGTTTCAAGATTTATTAATTCATTTTGGTGTGGTCAGTTAGTCATTTCTAGAAAGTGTTCGGCCCATCTTTGCTTTTGGTCTTTACTTGAGATTAATAGTGTGCCAGTTTTGCTGAAGATTATTCTTTCTTTGGATGCAATAGTACCTGTTAGCCATTTTTATATGTTATATAGAGTTTTGCTATCTCCTGTTTTTGCTGCCTTCTCTGTTTCTTTCGCCATATTGTCCATGTATTCTCTTTTATCCCTTCTAGCTGAACTTTTTATTTTATTGTCTTGTTCTTTGAACGTTGCTTTTGCCAAAACTTTTTCCAAAATCTGTTCAACATGGTTAATTTGGCTGTTCGACTTTCATATATGAATTTCCATGTTATCCGATATCCATGCTTTTCTATTCGTTTTTTGTAGTCCAGCGCTTGCATTTGCTGCTGTTGTTATGGCTGTGCAGTAAGAGTTCCATAATTCATCTATATCTGTCCCCTCAACTTCACCAAGTGTTGTGAACTGTTTTGTAAGTTTCGGATTGAAATCACTGTTAGTATTTTCTTACTGTAGGGTATGATTGTTTATCTTTTTGAGTACTGCTTTCTTGTGTTGTCTTTTCAGTTATAGTCTTATTTTCCCTATACACAGGTTGTGATCACTGTTGACATCTGCATCCCTGTATGTTCTTACTGCATCAGAGATGTTCTGAACTGCTTTCTAATACAAAAATGATCTATCTGGTTTCTGGTTCTATCATCTGGAGATATCCATGTTGTTTTATGTATCTCTTTGTGTGGAAATATTGTTCCTCCAATGATCATGCCCTCTTTTAGACATATTTCAATTAATCTTTCTCCATTCTGATTTATCGTGTCATTTCCTTCTTTCCCCATAACTGAGGATAACTTCGAACTTGAAATGACAACCGATCTCTCTCTCTCTGCAACACTCAACAGTTTCGTTACTTCAGATAGCAGTAGCCATTCATCCGTCCTTGGTTTTCTCCCTACGACTTCTCATAGGTCATCTTCCTCAATGTCTCTCGATCTTTGCCCTGGTCTTGTCGCTTCAGTCTCCTGTATATATGGGAGTTTTATCTAATGACTATCTTCTATTCATTCTAGACGACTTAGCCACTGCATCTGTTAGTTTTCACTGAATGCGCACGTGTATGTAGTGAGGGTTCTTTGCACGAACTATAGATTCCTCTGCTGGTCCTGACCTGAATGAAGAAATGTGGTAGGAACTTGTCTTGTCTTCTATTCCCCTGTAATTGCGAGCTAGTGTTCTTTGCAGCTGATGCTGTGGGGGTGTTGAGACATGGCCTTGTATTGGCGTGGGAGCTATTTTTTCAGTCCCGGGGTGCAGCTAAAAGGCAGGGGTTGTGTAATACATCATTAGCAGACTCCAGCATGGGGACTATAGCGATCCCTGTCTTGTTTGCCAGGTTAGGAATGTTACTAGAGGTACCAACGGAGAGGTGGGATGGTGTCTTAGTCAGCTATGGTTCGCTAACCCTGACGCTAACATCTGGTATGGGTTGCTGATTGTCAAATCTGACGGCCTTCAAATTTGGTAATCAGAAACGCATAGATGACATGTTAGCCTCAGGGTTGGTATATATATAGCATTTAATTTTAAGAGCTGCACCAGGTAGATAATGCTTCTGAGGATTTCACACGGGTCTTGTTAGTTATGTGTGCATGTTTTGTTTGAAAAGGAACAGAAAATGGGAGTCATCTGCACAACATCACATGAAGTTTGACAATCCCTCATCGCTGTAGGCAGGCTTTTGTATTTTATGCAAAGCGCACAAATTCATTATAATTATTTTGACATAAAGCGAACAAATGATTTTGGTGCTTGGTCACGAATGTGCCTTTGATTTACCTCAAAAGTAAGGCTGTATAATAAATGCATAATTGATTTCTGCATTCTTTTTGGGGGGTTAAAACCTTCAGCAAAGGATTGTTGGCATACATATATAAAGGAGACAAGAAACGTAGTTATCTTCGTATATACTGAATCCTCTATCATCTTTTTATCCATACGCAGTCAAGTTTTGAGTAACTTTTTCCGTGTGTGAATATTATATTTTGCTTTTTATCGCACTATTACCCAGTGGGAAAACCCGAAATATTTACCTATTTTAAAGCAACAGAGCACAATGTTGGGTAGCTGGCCTTGGAAAATATGAAGCACTTTAAATGTGAAAGACAAAAAAAAAAAAAATGAAAGTGAATGACCGTGACTAGAACCACGGACTCTGGCAAGACAAGCAACCAGCTAGTTAGAACGGGAAAACAGTTATCTACCAGGCCATCATACATATCTAAAACAAAACGTTCTATATCTAGTCTTTAATGCGTGTCTGAACTCAAGGACACCTCTCATGTCTATACCCCCTTTTTTTAAAAAAAATCTATTTCCCTTCTGGAGGTCCGTACGACTCCTGCTGAGAAGTTCCGAGTTCTAATCCAGTCTATTTCCTGCCTAAAACCTTCTATGCACAGTACCTGACTGGTCTATCTCAGTAGCCTTTTCCAATGTGTTCCAATGCAATCAGAAGTTCTTAGGGTTTTGCCTAAACAAAAACCTGAGTGTTTTCTCTTACAAGCCACAGTCTTGGGGCAATGCCAAATTAAAAATTTTTTCTATTAATCTATAAGGAAGGTTAAATCTTCATCAATTCTTGTTTCGGAATTGCTTTGTCCATGTCTTTTAAAAACATTGAATTTCAGTGGGATATTTGTCGAGATACAAAATAATGCGGGAAAGAAAAAACCCCATGAAAATCCAGCAAAACGGGAATGTAAGAGACAGAATTTCAAAACGATTTTGCTATTATCAGAACCTTTCACATCAGAAATCAGACCACAAACAGCAAGGATACCCTTAGAAAAGTGAACAATTGACTTTACAAGTGTTTCTTGGATGTATCAAACTGAGGTCTTATATTAATGGTGCAAAAAGTGGTATGCTTGTTAACACAGAAGTGCAACCTTTTTCCCACAGACATAATTTCACCCACTGCTGTGCAAGCAGTACAATGAAGTAACATATTTTCTCTCTCGCTCTCTTCTGAGGCTGTTTTCCCAAGCACTTGTTTGCTGCACACCAATGGTGGATTAACCATCAATCAATCCCCAAGGCTAAACTTAGTAACAGTCTTTTGCTGACTATGGTGCTCATCTCCTGATCAATGTTCCCTCTAAGATGAGTGTGCGAGGAATTGCTCATGTTTTTTGTTTTTTTGTGTGTGTGTGTGTGCGTCACTCATTTCATCAGTTTTCATTTACATTACTTTTTTTGGTTATTCATATATTCACTACCTCCACAATGGCCAGTCACAAGCCCAGAAGAGAACGGAGGAGGGTTGGATATAGGGTCAGCTACCTAATTCTGCAAAAAAAAAAACCACTTCAGCTATGAAAACAACAAGAGCTTAACATGAGGGAGAGAGGAAAGAACTTCTTCATGAAGGAGGGAGAGAGGAAAGAACTTCTTCATGAAGGTCTATGATGCTGTGTGGTGAGATGACTACATCTGAAGATGAACAGACAAAACAGTCCAGGACAGAAATAATGGCGAGCCCTTGTTGATGGGCCTCAGACAGAGGTAAAGAAGGTGAGATAGGAAGGAATAATCTCACTGTTCCTAAACTGTCAAGATTACATAAATGACTGTATTTGCAAAAGTATTTTTACACATGCCAAACTACTTCTTAGATGGAACACAGCTTCTGATATTAGCCTGACTCCCCGCCAGTTCTGATCTCTGCTTTACACAAACCAAACAGAACTGATAGATATAGCATGTCTTCTGGATAACATATGCCAGTGCAGCAATAACTGTTATAAATGATATATCACACTAAAGAAGTCTGTATTAAAAAAAAAATGTCTTTCAATGACGCTTATCCTCCTGTTATTCAGGCCCCAGGCTTAAACTTCTTAAGCCTAATCCACCACTGCTGGGCACCCCTTTTTACTGCTGTCTACCTGTGGGTGACAGCTGCTGGTCATGAGTCCACATGCTACCAAGTCATGCCAATGACACATCAAATAACCCATTCATACCAGCTTTTATGAATATGTATCAGTGATTGCAAGCAATGTATTTATCAGTGATTATACTTTCTTTCCAGAGACGTCATTACCTTTTGTTTATGTTCTGCTTTGTTTATTCACAATATTTCTTCTCCATTCCTTTCATCTTCTGTTGTCTAATGAAGATGAAAGCCTAAATATTGCTCATTATCAAGTAATGTTAGTTCTTTGCTATGTCTAAATTACTATCCGGATTCCAATCTGACACATGCAAAGTAAGGTTCTAACAGTCTATGATTTATGCAGATGGGCTTATAGTCTTGTTTAGAGCTCGAATACTGTGATTTGTTGTGTTCTGCACAGATTTATAGTGGAATCTATAACAGTATCTGTTGTCTTAATCTTTGCTTCCGTGCTTGCGCACTTTAAGTTAAGCTGAGCCTCAATTTAAAATTAAAAGTCAAAGTAACAAAGTTATATCTCATGACCATGCTCACAACTTCCACTATACATAAGCCATCATATATCAAATTTTAACATAAAATAAATTTAATGTTTCGGTACAATAGCAAAACTTACACTGGCAATTAACCACTTTTAATTTCAATCACTGATATTCATCATTTTTACTTCATTTTTTACTTTGAGCTTTTGTTTACATTTACACTGTGACATGACAGACCTTAAAAAAACAGATCATCGCTGCTCACAGAAGAATTTTGCTGCTAAAAATTATCATAAAACTCGGTGTACATCTTTAAGAGTAAGCTTCATTTAAGAGATATAAATGTAAATGAACTTTTGAAAAAAATTATGCAGGTTTACAATGTATTAAACATACAAACTACCATTACAAGGAAAAAAAAATCAATCATCTAAATACAAAAGGACAAAACAACAATAATCTTTAGCAATGTATCAAAACACAATGGACATAACATTAACAAGTCTATCTAAACACAAAGGAATACAATATTAATCTTTAGCATCGCTCTTGTCCACTGTGAAAGGCTCTGTAACTTCAAGAACGCCACTATCTACAATAACAACATCATCCGTGGGCTTGTCTCGACCGTCTGTTTTTGTACCCTCAATCTTCCTTACAACATCCTGAAATAAAAGGAATAATATTTCAACACCCCACTCCTGAAATATCACATAAATATTCACTATTTCTAGCATAACCATCACTACATAAAATTATCAATTCCATTTTCACCTGCCATTTTCTTTTCTTAACAAAATGTACCTTAGATTAAAAAAAAATTACTGTCATTTCTGGAAAGGTGATAATAACACGTATTACTATGTAATTATTTATATTAACAGCCGTCACATATCTTTTAAATGTACAGGGTTATTCATATGTCAATGAAACATGAAAAAAATTCGCAACAAATAAATTACGTAACAGATCATGATTACTCTTATGCCAAGAGAGAGAGTGAAACTCTCCAAGTTTTTTTTAATAAAGCTTGCACACATAGCTCTCATGGTTTGTTGCTAGGAGGCAGCAGTAGCAAATATGGCGTTCAGTAAACGTGAGCAGACATTTTGTGTTTTGGAATATGCAAAAACTTCGTCCGTTGTGACTGTGCTGAGATGATTTCGAGCGGAATTCCAGAAGGCAGCACCTGTTTTCAACAGTATCAAGAAGTGGTATGTGAGAAACACAATGGTTTGGAGAGGCTGATACTGGAAGGCATAGCACCTGGCAAATGAGAAAACGGACGACCTCATTGCAGGTGAACTCAGGACATCACAGAAATTCTGAATATGTCACTGCAAGATGCTGATCAATTTGCACAAGACTACAATGTGTTCTGGAAAGGACACACCACATGGAGAAGAAATCTGAATTAAGGAAGAAAAGCAGCCTTCCCTCTCTTCAGCAGGGCCAATTTGAAAGCAAACAAAATAAATGAAAATATGAACAATTTCAAGGGTAAGAAATTTTAAATTTCTGTCAAGCAACTGCAATTTTACAACCTATCATAAAATTTGTGTCAAACAACTGCAGCTTTACTGTCTCTCATGAAAAAAGAATGCTTGAAGAGACATGTGATTATACCTTCCAGTTGCCTTTCTAGTATCTGCAGTTTTGACAATGGCATTAAGATTTATAAACTCAGTTTTATCATCATTAGGCAAGTAAGCACAATATTACGTTCAGATTTGACTAGTTTAAAAGAACCACACTTACCATGCCTTCAACTACTTTCCCAAAGACTACATGCTTGCCATCCAGCCACTCTGTTTTCTTTGTTGTGATAAAGAACTGAGAGCCATTTGTGTCTTTCCCTGCATTAGCCATTGACAGCCAGCCAGCGCCATAGTGTTTGAGCTTGAAATTTTCATCCTGGAACCTGTCCCCATAGATGCTCTTGCCTGTTGAAGAAATTAGTCATACATAACATTATTTTTGTAAAGATACCAGTCTTAACATATTAAGCATTTATTAAGGTGAAGTAGCTCAGGACAAATTGTCAGATTTTTTTTTTTCATTATCTGATTTCTCATATATTCCAGATGAGTACTCATGACATATATTTCTATACTGCTTGACCTGGCAGAAACAGCTGAGCCTGACAGCAGAAACTTTGGGACTGCTATTAAAAACCTGAAGATCACTTTGGACTTATAGCAAGGCTCCAGATTTAGCATGACCTGTTATTTGAAAAGTACACCAGTGACTCTATGTAACATTGCAAAATACAGTAAAAAATATAGCCACAATGTAAGTGAGGCACAATATACTGAAGAACCAGTAGGATATGAAGAAACAGGACAATAAATTCACTGTTCGCATTAGTTCAGGTCAGCACTGCACAAGAGTATATGTATAGCCCTCTGAGGGTCACATGTTCTGTACACAAAATGTCTAAGCCAAAATTCTGAAACACTTTAAATAGCCTGGGAGATTTTAAAATTATTATTATTATTTAGTTTTTATTTACTACATAACTGAAGGAGAGGTCTGATTAAAATAAAGCAGTCTTGCATAATAGCAAATACATGAACTACACTTTGTTATGAAGATTATTAATCATAAGGTAAAAAGAAATGCAATTTTAAAGGCTCTTACAAACATGTATGACCTCAATGTTATGTTCTGATTATAAATAACTATAGCAGTAGTTCTCAACCTTTTGCCCGATGCCCTTCTTTCACCTTATGTCAGAATGTCATTCCCTCCCCAAGACTGTGTGACAAAAAAGGTCCATTCCTAATACGAAGCATATAATACTCCATCAGTTTGAGTCTGTCAGTTCATGGTACCAGAAAATCCCCCATCCCTCCCAAGATAAGAATTCCCCACTGGCTGAGAGTCCCTCAACAACACTTTATTTTTAATAAGTGTTTTACACACATATGTTTTGCATCTCCAGACCAGAAAAGAGGTACTAAAGATAATGGTAAGCAATTTAAAGTGTTTAATCTTATATCCTATATCCTTCCTGTGCCATTAAACGTCACATAGGGCTCGCAAGGTAGTTCACCAATTTTTCCTGTTTACGGCGAGCTTTTCAACCTCATTAAGGGATTTTATGCCTATTAATTTGGCCTCTGTTAACAGTGTCCTCTTTAGAGTTTTACATGGTCTGCCTCTTTTTCTTCAGCCTGTTGTGTTCCACCTGACAGCTTGTTTTGAGATTCTCTGATCACTTCTTCTCATCACATGACCAACATATGTCCATCTCCTTTTCCTGGTCACTCATGAGACTGGTTGTTATTCAGTCATCTGTCTTATCTCTGCACTGTTCTTGAATTTGTTCCACTTGATGCCAAGTAGGCATTTGTTTTCAAAAGAGTCTAATTTCTTGTCTATTTCTTTAGATGTTTTTCAGTGTTTAATACCATAAAAGAAATTACATCTCAGAAAAAAAAAACCAAAACAAAACATTATTATGGTTTACCTCCTGTACCATCTCCCCTGGTAAAGTCACCACCTTGAATCATGAAGTTTTTTATCACACGATGAAATTTGCTGCCTTTGTATGTCAGCTCAGTCTCTCCATCCTTAGTTGTGAAAATATTTAACAAGAATCACAAATGAAAGCACTGAAATATACAAGTGTAACTGACAACATGGCCTTGAAAATTGTAAATATCTGTTAATATATGTGCGCAAAGGAAGCATGGAGATACGTCAATTCTTGTATGAGTAAAGAAATCCACAATAGCTCACTGGATGTAGATGCTGCTTGAAGATGTTTATCTCTCTGTTATATGATGCTCCTTGCAGCTGATGCCATTGTGAAAACTTGTAATAATAGCTTCAGATCAGGTTGGGAATGGGGTTTGATGGGTTTCATTACTTCCATGAAAAGACCCAGATCAGTGACACCTATCCTCATGGGAACAAGATGTGAATCATTCAACCTACTAGCTAAGCTGAAGCATGAACAGTATGTTATCAGGAGACACTAAATGGAAGTGAGATAATGTCTTTAATGTAATGCCATCTATAACACAGAATATACACCCAGTGATGATGCTAGGATTTTTCGAAACAACTGTACCCACCTTTCACTTTGCAAGAAGTACTGTACGAAATACCAGTCTTCTCAATACAAAATTCGGTGCTTTAATTAAATGTAAAATCAAGCACATTTTACAAAAATCAGCAGAAAGTAAATGTCCGTGTGAAATTTTGTTATTTTATTTGTGGCGAGATTTAATCTTTACAAAATTCTGATCCAAACGCAAAACTTCCAGATTTTCCTCCATGCAAACTAAGCATTGTCAGTAGCTACTGACCTGATTATCCTCCAAACGATGTCACTGGTTGCTTTTTTTACCTGGTATTTGATAACATAAACCGGTTACTGTAACCGAAGCCCTTCAAAGCTTTCAGTTTTCACTTTTTTAATCGGTAATTTACTGGTAACTACCAGTTAATGCAATCACTGTACAAAAACTTTTTAATGCAATCATCGTACACAAACTAATAAAACCCACCTTTTCAGCTCTGCTTAAAAAAACGACACCAAAGTACATGAAGGCTTCAGGAAAATAAACCTCTCATGTCATGTCACAAAACTAGAGATGAGAATTACTGTGAGAAGAATCAGACGCAGAATAATAATGGAAATAAGGGATAAGCAGTTTGTTTTTCATCCACATACTGCTACATGTGTCATAAGAAATCTGACAGAGTGAACGTTACAAGCATAAAAAAAAAAAGACTTACTTGTATGCTTCACTGACTATATCAAAGCATCTGATAAAGTGAAACACGATGAAATCATAAAAATGTTAGCAGGTATAAACAATGAGGATAAAATTAGAAGAATAATAAAATACATGTACTTGTGCTGGAACGAAGAAGCAGCAATCAGGGTGGAAAATATAATAGGCACATATCAATCAAATAAAGCAAGAAGGTTGTTCCCTCCTCACCATCTTTCTTCTCATTTTACAGAGAAAATGTATTAAAGAAATAAAAAGAAAAAAACAAGAATAATATATGAAAAAAAACTGGATATGAATAAGCTGGGACAACAGATTCAGGTCTACGCATTGTGTTGTGTTATTTGAAGTCAGCAATGCACAAGAGTATACGCATAGTCCTGTGACTGTCATGTGTTCGTATATGTTTTGTATACAAAATATATGAGCATAAGAAGTTTACACCCAACAAGTGTTTTCAGCGACACAAACAGCCAAAACATGAAGTGATAAAAAGAGCTGAAAGAAAATGATAACACATGCGATCACTGAGATAACAGACTAATATCTCTTCCAAAAAAAAAAACAAGAATAGAACACCACTGTAGGATTTTTCTTGCAAGTGCCATCAAGAGTTCTTTGGAGTTTATACTGTTGTGAAAATCTTAAACTATAAGCAGTATTTTGTGTGGTCCATAGAGGCTATCATAACTTCCTAGCGTAAAATTAAGGTGCAGACAAAGCACTAACACCAAGAGGAACCCACCAATGCCAGTTCAGCAAGCAATAATAATGCAACACATCTAACTTACCTACAGGAGCACTTCAGCTTACTATGATAATGTAACACAGCTAACTTACTTCTGGGAGCACCACAGATGACAAGTAAGATGCAGCACAACTATTCTTTTGGGAGCATCACAGCTGACAAGGATAACACAACGCAACAAACTTTTTTTGGGATATGAAGGTAGGAAAAGATCCTAACCTGTGATGGTTCACTTGGCCTGAAAACTTGATTATCTCTGCTAGTAGCAGGCAACAATATCAAATATTAAAAGTAGGAGGTTTTAGAGGGACATGTGTGCATACATTCTTTAAGTAGCACTCTAACCACATTTGCATACCTTGTATCCAACAGCCAATGACTTGAAATTTTTTACTGTTTTTGGAACTGTTTTACCAAAGAGTCCAATCACTATTCTTCCTGCTGTCTGTCCTCCAATTTCAATATCAAAATAAACCTAGATAGAGAAATAAAATTGCAGGGAAACTGTCTCAAAGACAATTTTTATCTGTATAAAAAGTGTCAGTATTTTGAAAGACATACATTTTATATAGAGTCCTGACTGATTATTTAACACAGATTGCATTTCACTGTGGAATTAAAAAACAAAAACTTGTAGGAAGCAAAAATTTATTAATGATATCAAATAATTATCTTCACATCTTTTCTTTCTGAACCATTACGGCTCACTGCTGCAGATAAAGTTCACCTCCATTGTTCTCTACTCCTAATGTTCTCTCTTCAGTTGGTGACACCAGTTTCTTTTATATCCTCTTCTATGTTGTCTTTCCATCTGTCTTGGTCTTGTTTCCCTCATCTCTTGTGCATACATCATTCTCTTCCATTCTTTCTACATGCCCCAGCCAGTGTGGTCTGTTCAGTTTCAAGACATTTATAATTTGTTGGGATTTAAATAAGCTGTTCAGTTCAGTGTTCTTTCTAGCTCTCCATTCTCCATTGTTGGTATCCTTTATCGCCCCAAAGATTCTTCTTAGGATCTTGTTCTCAAAGATCTGCAATTGTTGTTCTCATCTTTGGTGTACTCCACATTTCTGATCCATACATGACAGCTTGTCTTATTATAGTTTTGTAGATTATTATTTTGGTGTTTTGGGACAGGATTTTGGATTTTAACAGGTATTGCAAGACAAAGTATATTTTGTTCTCTATCTGTACTCTGCTTTTAATTTCTTTGCTTACTATGTTGCTTATGTTGAAGGTTGTGCCTAGATATTTGTATGTTTCTGCTTTCCTAATAATCATCTCTCCAACATTTATATAATCTTGATCATTCTGCCTCTGGTCTCTTGATATCTTCATATACTCTGTCTTATCTTGGTTAATGGTCAAGCCCACTTTTAGTGCTACATCTCTCAGGTGAATGATGGTCAGGTCATTGATGACCTCTTGCACAGTTTCCCCCACCAGGTTGAAGTCATCAGCATATCCTAGTATTTTGGCTTGTTCTTTTGTACTGCTTTCTTCTTTCACTTTTCTGATTACCTTTTCTAGTACTAGGTTGAATAGTAATGGAGATAATCTATCATCTTGTTTTAATCCAGTTCTTATGGAGGAATATTCTGACTTTCTTCCTTTACATATTACTATATTTTGTGCATCCTCCATACTTATTCTGGTCAGATTGTTTTATTTATTAGGTATCTCAAATTCTTTCATAACAACCTCTGCAGAGCTTGAAGGATAGTAATGGAAACATGATAAAAAATGAAGAGAAAATCTGTATCAGATGGAAAGAATATTTTGAAACGCTAAAAAACTGTGAAGAGCCTATATGCACATTACCATATGAAGAAATACAGACTTGTGAACCTGAAGTAGAGGAACCAGATTTAGATCTACATGAACAGAAATGTGCACTAATACAACAAATATGGAGAGAGGAAAAACTCCTGTGAATGGAGAGAATCATTACTAGTCCCAGTATTTAGAAAAAAGTGTTAAGAGCAAGTGTGAAAACTAGAGGAATATCCTTACTACAAACAAGCTACAAAATACTATCTATTGTACTTTTAAATAGATTAAAACCATACAGCAAGAACATAATATCAAGCAAGTTTTAGGAAGAATTGATCAACCACAGACCAAATATTTTATCTATGTCAAAGAGCAGAAAAGTACTGGGAATATGGAAAAGAAGTACATAATTATCTACACATATAAAGCAGAAATTTGAATTGACTGACATGCATTTGTGATGTTATTTACAAAGTAGGCAACAGATGATTTATAAAAGTAAATAAATAGGTAAAAAAAAATTTTTTTTTCTTCTTTTCTCTTAGCTGTTATTTGTTGGCATCACTCCCCCTAACAATCTGACCACAAAATGAGATCTAAAATAAATTTGGTCTCGTGACTTTTCATGACTTTATACAATTTTACCATTCATGTTTTTCATTTAAAGACTGATTTTCTGATACTCTCATTCTATCTTGGCATGGCTTGGCTGAGCCCTTCCAAGGTGTCTTATTTGTCCCCTCAACACTGAAAGGTATATGAACAAGAAGACAAAACAATATAAGACACGCTTGCAATGCAATGCAAACATATCTTCCTGGAAACGAAAACCACAAACTTACAGTTTTTCAACATGTCTCGTGTGCATGCCATCTCTTACTAAGTTCGGTTACGGTACCCACCTTATCAGTTACTTTGGGTCCTTTCGCATCTCCAGAAACCAGACTGGTGAGACCGAACAGGACCACAGTAGCAACAATCAACATGGCGATGAGCTTTATGACCAGCTTAGCTGACAACTTTCTACGATTCAGTTTGAAAGATTTGAAGAAACCAACAATAGATATGCAAACTCAACGACTTGGTCGCCGACAATTGGACATTTTTCATTGGTCGAAATGATTCATTCCTACAGGAAGTGCGACGTGTCCGTCGTAGTTAAAAACAATCGTGATTTTTTAGAATGGGATGACATGGTAAATGACCTTCAACTTTGCTTTAACAGTGCCGGTATGAACACTGCAGATATACTGAGAAACTCTACTAGCTAGGATATAAGTGCACGCGCTAACAGGAATGTTAGATTATAATTAAGGGCACCGAGAGATAACAATAAATATCTCAAGACTTCGCCAAATATTTTAAGTTACTTCCCTTACATTACAAAATCTCTTTCCTTCTACTCGGGTGGGAGGGCGCGAGTAAAATTACATTAATTATGATGTTAAAGTGAAATATCTGTTATTCATAGTTTTAAATTATTATTATTATTATTATGTTCATTTATTAACTATAGATATGAATATAGCTCTCCGGTCACTCACATTGGTTTCCTTCTGGGCAGTGACTGTACTAGTCAGTGATCGTAGACATTGCCCCTACATTGAGATCATCTGCTTACCATCATAGAATGGTGACCATAACCAGCATTATCTGTCGGCTACTCTCCCATTCCATCCACCAACTGCTCACATGGCTTCACGTCACCCTGATGGAGGGGGGGGGGGGCTATACGGGTACTCCACCTTGCACAAGGGTGTCCCCTAGACTGACGGAGATAAAGAGGCGTCTTACTTCTCCTTTGATAGGGGATACACTTACCCCGCTGGTAAACTATCTTCTGGAAATATACCAAGAAACCAAAACAGCAACATGGAAGGTCACATAGGAAAAAGATCTGGTGGTGAGGCCCCCAGGCCAGATAGATCTAATTTTAACAGTGGGGAAGAGTGTGAGACAATGGTCAGTACTAGTAATTATGATGACGGACAAACTCCTGACGGTGTTACTAAGAAAAACCCCTGCATCAAACTAAAAAGAAAAATAAGAGTATGAACATGGAATGTGAGAAGTATGTATGAGGGGAAGTATCAAATAATAAGAGACGAGATGAAAAGAACGGGGATACATATTTTGGGAATCTGCGAACATCGATGGAAAGGATCAGGACACTTCAAGAGCGAGAATGATAGTATCTTTATATACTCTGGTGGAGAATTAGGAGGAAAGAATGGAGTGGATTTTTACTTGGACTAATCAAAATCAAAACCATTACTAGGTTGCAATCCAGTAAAGTGATAGAATCCTCACTTTCAGACTTAAGGGCGCTCCTAGAAATGTAACAATCATCAGATATATATGCACCTACATCAGCAGCAGAAGAGGAGGAAGTAGAAACGACCATAGACCAGTAACGGAAAAAATGATATTGTATTAATAATGGGGGATTTTATTGCAAAGATTGATACAGAGAGAGCAGAAGACGAAGGATATGATGTGGGGAAATTTAGAATAGGACATAGAAATGAGGCAGGTGACAATCTAATGGTGTTTTGTATGGAAAATTAGCTAATGATCGCTAACACACTTTTTAAACAACATACAAGAACACTTTACAGATGGACATCACCTGATGAGAAAACCAAGAATCAAATAGATTACATTTTAGTGCAAAGAAGGTGGAGATCAAGTATAACATGAGCAAAAACTTTACCAGGTGCTGATTGTGACACGGACCATGAGTTATTAATAGCAGACATGAAGATAAAGATAAAAAAGACAGTTACGGGATCAAGACTACTCCGCTTTGATCTTACAAAAACACCAGAACAATACGGTATAGAAGTGAAGAACCGTTTCGAAATCCATGATGGCTGTACAGGAGGAGATAACACCAGATGAATTGGCTATGCAGGCCAGAGATATCTTAATAACAACAGCTAAAGACGTGGTTCCAGTAAATAAAACATAAAAGAATGGATGGATTACAGCAGGCACACTAGAACTGATAAAACAACATAGAGAAATGAAGACGCAATGGAAAGTGACAAGCAACAACAAAGAGGAATATAAATCTTCAACAAAAGAAGTGCAAAGAAACATAAGAGAGACCAAAAACCCCCCAAAACAATACATACAAGATTGTTGTGAAAGAGTAGAAGGACATCAGAAGTGTAGAAGAGATAGTGAAATGTTTAAAGAAATTAAGACATTGACGAGAAATGTCACACCTAAGCTAAATGTAATTTGTGATGAGATGGGGAATACCTGGACACAGACAGAGGAAATTCTAGAAAGATGGAAGGAATATCGCAGAGGAATGTATGAAGCAACTGACTGTGAAAGCAGAAATCAACAGTGTGAATTATTATTGGAGGAGAAAGAACCCAAACCGACAATAGAAGTTTTATGGGCAATAAAGAATCTGAAAAATAGTAAATCACCAGGATGTGATAACAGCTGAACTTATTAAAACAGGATGAAAGGAATGTGCTACAATCTATGATGCACTATGTAAAAAGAAATGGCATTCAGGTATTTGGCCAAAAGAATAGAAAAGAACCGTATTCATACCACTGCCAGGAAAGGGTAATCTGAAATTATGCACAAACCCGTCCCCTACGTAGAAAAAAAAAGTTTGTTACATCCATTTAAAAAAAAAACAGTTATGTCCCTTTGGATTTCATGCTGTTGAAACCGAGTCAACCCTGGACAGTGCTTAGTGGTCGAAGTGATAGTGGATTGACCTCTCATGCAGAACAACCAACTTTGCCTCCCCGTACAGTAGCGCATTTTGTCGCTCCATATAATTCTAAAATTTAAAAATGTAACATTTTAAAACTGATTATGTTAAGTAATCTTTAACAAGTCTGGCAATTAATTTTAAATAGCATTAACAACAATTTAGAAATTAATGAAAAAAATCTTACGATAAACTTTTAATTTACTACCATTATCATCATCACATAATCATCATCATCATCGTCAATATTGTCATCATTATTATGAAAAAGATGTGTGAAATTGCTAGCTGTTAGGACTACTGCTGAAAAATATTTAAAAGAATACTACGACTCGTTGAAGTCTTTTCTTTTTCAGTTTTTTGTAACTTTTCTCTAGATAATTCGACTTTAAAATGTATAAATAATTCTTTTTTCATAAAAAATCTACCTGTCTTACTTTGGTAAGAGCGAGAGATTAGACGTTACATGTGAAATATAAGAACTATACATTTGACGTTAACATTAGACTTACGCCGAGTAAAGCTCACTGGATTTTAAAAGTATTGACCGCTGGATTTGCCTTTCCCATTGTATAAATTTCTTTTTCTTTTAAGGTAGAAATTAAGATGGTATTGGCCATAAAGAGATGACGACTGCGGTAAAAGTAGTTCTAGTAACAAAGGTAGGTAGATGTGTACGGCTGTTTTACAAAACGACAAAGTTAATGAAGAAACTGACCAGAAAAACAAATGGTAGAGAAAAAGGAAGTAAGATGATAATGTATAAATGAAGAACATAAAACATCAAATATTTTGGCGTGAGTCTTTTTCAAGGATTACATACAAAGGCAACACAACCCATATAAAAAACATGAAAAACTGAGATCAAAAAGCTAAGTTTTTTCATATTTTTTATATGTCCTTAAATGTAATCCTTGAAAAAGACTCACCCCGAAATACTGGGTGTTAATTGTTTTTCATTTATACGTTATCATCTTACTTTCTTATTCTCTGCCATTTGTATATCTGCGCAAGTTCTTCATTTGCTTTGTCGTTTTGTAAAACTGAACCATACATTTTTACCTACCCCAGCTGGCCATAAGTTCTGTATAACACATATTCTTTTCATAAAAATTTTGATGACAAATTGTTACAATTCTGACACAAAGTACCGAAACCAGAAGTTTTTAGTTAAAAGAACCATTGCATAATTTAGGTTTTCGTATTTCGTATTAGGTTTAGTTAAAAAAAAAAACCATATCAGAGCAAGTGAGATTACGTATCGTAAAATGTTACATATATTCCTTTATGGCGTAGAAGGTTGGACCTTGAATAAAACAAGAGAAAAGAAATTCAAGGCCCCTTGAAGTGTGGAAATACAGAAGAACAGGGCGTATTCCATGGTTATGTCAGTCATTTACACGTCCCTTGCGGAACTTTGCCTTCCTAACAGCTCTCCTTTAGGACTCTCGGTTGTAAGCAAGATGCCCAGCTGCTGTTGTATCCACTTGAGAATTATCAATGACGTCTTGCAGCCATCTTCGCCTTGGTCTTCTTCACTTTCTTTCCTATTATGTTTCCTTCCAAGATGAACTTCTTTAAATTCTCTTGACGTTTAATGTGTCCAAAATATTTTAAGCTTTCTCTGTTTAATCCTCTTTACTGGCCAACCTTCTTCAATATTAAGTTCTTGTAGTATGGATATATTTATTCTTTTCCCTTTTTTTGTGCCCATGCTATATAAACAACTCTTCTGTAGCATTTACATTCAAAGGTATTTATGTGTTTCTCAGCTGTTTTGTTAAGTGTCCAGGTCTCACAGGCATATGTTGCGATGGGAAAGATGCATGCCCTTAAAAATCTTATTTTTGTAGTTCTGTTTGTTCCTCTCCACAGCTTCTTTAATTGTTTTTCTTTTTTAAGAGCGACAGGCATCCTACTTTTAATATCCCTCAATGTATCTCTCTTATTAGTTAGTAATAATCCAAGATATTAAAAACTCTCCACCTTGGGGACGAGGCACGCTTGGATCGAGGGATGTACGACCTTGACCGAAGCGTAATCGTCAACGTGATTGCTAGTTGGTTTCGGAAACATATATATAGAGATAGAAAACATTGGTTTAAAGCAGTGTAGATACAGGAAAAGGCCGGGCGATGCCTTGCGTAGTTGTGCCTATGGATGTGCTGTATATTCCTGTGTATTATGGTGATCGTTAGCTAAATTCTGCCCATTCCAACCTCATGTGGTGTAGATTATGTAGCTGTGCAGTAAGCTATGATGTAGGTTTCTGTAATTACGTATCGATATGGAAATTCTGTCTATGACTCCAGTGTGATTTATCAGCATATTGGATGGGCAAATTGTTTGATTAGTTATTATGCTTTCATTTAGATTGATCTTGTGCTGCAGCAACGTGATTATATAGAGGTGTGTCATGGCAGCAGTAGCTGCGTGGAATAGGTGCCATTGCACATTAGATTCGTAGTGTAGGCTACGTGTCGGGCGAAGAGAGCTCGGGAGTCCAGGTCCATCAGGTTTTCAATAATGCAACATTAGAAGTCTTTATCAAATTATACCGTGCTTAGTGATTACATCCCAGTTGTAGGAAAAGTGAGAATCAGGCTAAAGAGGTTAAAGGTAACAGCTCAACACAAAGAACTAGATAGAGAGCTGTTACGGAAAGATAGAGCAATACAAGAACAATATAGGACCATAGTACATAATAGGTATAATGCTGTAGAGAAGATTGAAACGATTTATGAACAATGGAATATGCTCTATTCAGCAAACATCTATCGAAATCCTACCTTCAAATAAACGACACTATAAACAGGGGTGGATGACACAAGAAATTTTGCAACTAATGCTTCTCTGATGCATTGTCGTTTATTCTTCTCCAAGTCTTAAGGAAGATAAAAATGAATATGATAAAATAAATAAAGAAATAAGACACAAATGCAAAAAAAGCTAAAGAAGAGTGGCTAAATAAGAGATGTAATGAAACAGAGACACACCATCATCGAAACGCAAGAGATATATACAAACAAATAAAGGAGTTAACAAACAAAAGGGCATACCACAAAAATGGTTGCCTGAAGTCAAAGAAGTGGCATACAATAATGGACAGAAATGAAATAATGGCAAGATGGTGAGAATACATTAGAGAGCTCTATGAGGACAACAGATGCGAAATAGATATACGAAATAATAATGAAGGGCCTCCCATTTTAAAAGCAGAAGTGGAAGAAGCCATCAAACACATGAAGAACAAACAAGCACCAGGAACAGATAAAATCGCCAATGAAGAATTGGAAGCAGTAGGAAAGCTCGGCATAGAAATAATTACCAGATTGCTGAATGACATCTGTAACAGTAACTATGTCCCATCAGATCTTTTGCAATCAATTTTCATTGCCTTATCAAAGAAACAAGGTGCAGCTGAATATGAAATATGAAGACCATCGAATCATTAGTCTTATGAGCCATGTTACCAAAATCCTGCTTCATATTGTTATGAGAAGAGTCAGGGGCAAGCAAAATAAAAGCAGAAATCGCTGAAGAACGGTGTGGCTTCGTTGAAGGAAAAGGCACAAGTAATGCCATATATATATATATATATATATATATATATATATATAGAACACTGATGGAAAGATCAATAGAAGTAAAGATGGACCTATATTCATGCTTCATAGACTACTGTAAAGCATTCGATAAAGTGAGACACACAGAAATTATAAGAATGCTGGAAGACCTCAACATAGATGGGAAAAAGATCTGAAACTTATCAAAAACATATATTGGCAGCAATCAGCAGCATTGAGGGTCGAGAACCAAATAGGACATTCCAAGACATAAAATTGGGAGTGAGACAAGGATGTGTTTTGTCTCCTGACTTCTTCTCCTTGTACAGCGAAAGCATAATGAGAAATATAGAGAACATGTCAGGAATATCAATTGGCGGGTGCAACTTTAACAACTTAAGATATGCAGATGACACAGTTCTGATTGCTAAAAGTGGAGGGGAATTACAGGTTCTTCTGGACATCATGGTTCGTGAAAGTAAAAGTAAATATCTCAGTCTGAATAAAAAGAAGACTGAAGTGATGGCCATCTCAAAGAAAAGAATATCACCAAAATGTAGCTTTACCATTGATGGCACAAAACTGAAACAAGTTGATAGATTCAAGTACTTAGGAACAATTATAACAGGTGATGGGAAATGTCACAACGAAATAAAAAACAGACATCCTTAGGCCAAGTCAGCATTCCAGAAAATGAGAAACATTATGTGCAACAGATCCATATCAATGGAAACAAGATTCTGAGTACTTAAATGTTACATCGAGCCAATTTTGTTTTATGAGTGTGCAGCATGGTCCATAAATAAGAGAGTATAGCGAGAAATGGAGACCATGGAAGTGTGGTTTATAAGAAGGATGTTGAAGGCACCATGGACAGCTAAGAAAACCAACGAAAAAGTCTTAAGAGAGGCTGGAGTTAAAAGGCAAATTACAGCAAAGATCAGAGGCAGACAAACGAGATTTATAGTACATTTTCTGAGAAGAGGAAAATTGGAACATATTGTGGCAAGTGGGAAAATTGAGGGAAGAAGAGACAGAGGAAGATACAGAGAGAAGTTACTGGATGGGCTGTCAGTGTGGCTAGGAAGAAAGTCACCGGCGGATCTCATATCTCATAATCAAGTCTAAAAACAGGGAATTGTGGAAAGAAATGATCGCCTACGCCACGCACCTGATTGGTAATGACCGTTATAATGACACCTGTCTTGATGTCATGTTGATGTCAGTGTCAGATGTATGTGTTGTTGTGGTGTATAGTGAGATTAAAAATGCTGTGTCCGTAATTTCAGTCTTGATGATTTGCACTGCATGTCAATGTATTGTGTATTGATTAAATGCTCAGGATTTATGCATAATTAGCATACAATATACCAAAGAGAGGAGAACCTGGGTTGGCGGTCATGATGGGGGAGCTAGACTGGCCCCGAGTACTGTAACACATTGCCAAGGGATTGTTGGTCTGTAACACCTGGATAAAATATTCCCCC
Organism: Achatina immaculata; assembly: GCA_009760885.1. NCBI lineage: Eukaryota > Metazoa > Mollusca > Gastropoda > Stylommatophora > Achatinidae > Lissachatina > Lissachatina immaculata. The sequence goes on along the minus strand of CM019691.1, from coordinate 24,561,850 downwards.
CTCCCCCACTCGTTAAAAAACGTAAACTTGCACCAACAAGTTCTACAACTTCTTCCAGTTTTTCCTCATTGATATATATTTCAGCTGCCTTATTTGTTTTGTTAGCTGTCATCAATTTAGTTTTCTTTTCATTAAGATGAAGGTCTTGCTCCTCACCGTTTTTACGGACTGACATAATTAGTTTCTCCATTCTTTTTCGTGTGTGTTGTGGACAGTAATACTGTGTCATCAGCATATTTAATCTATTCCATGGACAAAAAATAAAACAAAGAAGTGTTAAACCAGATATAAGTGACAATAGAAATATTGAAAATCATAAATACAAGACAGTTAAGATACTTTGGGCATGTCTAGAGGCACAATAATATACTAAAGATCCTTCTTAAAGCCAATATCGAAGGGAAAAGAACAAGAGAACAACAGCGATATAGATGGGTGAACAACATCACGAGATGGACCGGGACAAGCTTGTTCGTGTGTTCTACGAAGACAAGAAACAGAGCAGAGTGGAGATGCATTGCAGCCAACCTTCCATGGGGGGACGGCACGAAATGATGATGATTTCATAAAGTTTATGCTTTGTTCATATATGTCGATAATGACAATATTTTGATATTAATGACTGAGAATAGGGCTGACAAAGTATGTTCAATTATGGTTTTGCTCTTTCACTTAAAGCCTATAAATACTGAAAAACACTGGGCGGCACAACATTAGCATGAACTTTATCCTTCCTATGTTTATTTTTAATAACTCATATTTTTTCCTGTCATATTGGACAGAAATATGAGAGTGTTTAAAAAGCACCGTGAACTAATATACCAATCAAAGTAACAAAGACGCAATGAAACAGCAAAGAAATCTGACATATTCTCATGAACATAACAGAGTACACAAAATTACTAATCTCTCCTTGTTTTATTATAGTTATTAAACCAGTTGAAGAGCGATTATATATATATATATATATATATATATATATATATATATATATCACCACATTTAGTTTAATAATCTGCATATATTTATAATCATTGATTATTAATTGTGTAAAAATTATCGTTACAGGTCACTAACTTTGATCTCAGTTTTGTGATTCTGAGCATGCTTTGGCAATTGAGATATTTGGATATTTTAAATGTAATTCAACCACGAACACAAAACATAAATAAAAAATGCTACATATAAGCAAGTCAGTATACAGTGTATGTGTCTATCCGTATCAGGAAACCCAGTGTGTTACTGGTTTATAATCCATAGCTATATCAAGACTCATGATGAGTGAAGATCCTCACAGACTCAACTAGAGCCTGGCTGACTCGGAGAGTCTAGGGTCGCGCTAGGCTCCTCCCAAAACATCCGACTGGTTCGATATTTTGATGTTGGGTTGATAAGGTAGGTGATGGCGGAACGCCGTAAGCACAAGAAAACGTCACCGTGCAAGTGACTTCTAGTGTTTAGACACTAGCTCACAGTCCGGTCTTCTGTAGCTTTAGCTTCCTGATACTCGTGACCGCATTCAGCTTTAGGCGGGAAGGATATCACACCTTGGAGCACTTTATCAATTTTTTCCCAAGAATCTCGAAAAAGAAACTGGATACACCCATTTTTGAAAGCTGTAGTTATTGATAAGACGCTCTGGGCTCGTTAGTGTTGTCTTTTGTGCGTTACTTAAAATTTGCGAAATATAACTATTAAAAAACTGAAACACAAAAAGTTACCTTTTGTCAAAAATAATCTGTTCATTGTAGCCGACATAGACACACACCACACACACGCGCATTTTAAAAGGGATGATTCCAACAATATTAACTGTTGATTGATAGTTTGGGATAGAACTGTTTCCTTCCGATTCTCTGATAGCACGAACCACAGCCTCAGTGGGAAAAGACTGAAGAGTTTCATTTCTCACCAGTGTTTGCGACAATTAGTAATTTTAGATATTATCATCATCATCATCATGATCACATCTTTTTTAATGTAGGTATATTACTTACATCATCATAATCACACAGAATTAAGAGTTTTTAAGCCACAGTCATTTTTTTTAAAATATGTTTTCTTTTTCAGCACATATTTCTTCGCGTTAATTACACTTTCTCTGTTTCAGGTAAATGTCTATTGTTTAAAAAGGAAAGTTTCCTTGCTTTTATATTTGCAAAATCAGAAATAAGTCAAGATAGTTTAATTTTGACCATTTTCATTCTACTAGCAGTTTTAATTTCGTTTAAAACATAGTGCCATATAACAAGGCAACATACAAATTTAGAATCTCTGACTTTAAGGGCAATTGTTTAATATCTTGCACTCATGTCCACTGACTCAGACATTTCTATGAAAACATCGTGAATTTCGTCAAAAGAATGTCTTACATGACGAATGACTTCGATTCTCGGTTCCCAGCTGGTAGTACATATCGGCTTGAACATTAGAGGTGTAATATGTTTATATAAGGGTTCCCCAACACAACGGTGATGCAGGCAAAAAACAAAAACAAAAACAAAAAAACCACATAAATTTCTTAACTATTTCAAAAATAAGACTTCTGCTTCAGATGAGACTGCGGTATTTCTGATAACTACTAAGCTGAGAGAATGAGAACAAGGGATTAACAAACAAACAAACAAAATCTCGCGTGTTCAAATCTCTAATGCGTTATTGAACTCCTAAATGTATTCCTTTCATATCAGATTTGTTGCTGTACCACGGCCATGCATGCTTGTAAAAAGAATAGTCATATCTGATAAGTTTCCAAGAATACATTCAGTTAACACTGAGTATGTAGTGGCTTCTACAAGAACGAAACGGAGAAAATGGTCATGAATATTGATATCAGTTGGGACTGTATTAACGAATCTTGAAAATAGTGTTAATTGTTCAATATGACTTACATCTGGTGTGTCTGTAACTAATAACTCATTTTGAATCCTTTTCCTAAGATAATGTTGAGCCATTCCAAGAGTAAGCGTGGCCTAGAATAAATAAAACTGTTTATTTTTTAATGCTAGATTTTCATATTATTTCAATATTTTGCTTCCTGTTCACCCCACTTTTTCCAGATATTGCCCCCCCCCCCCCCCCCCCCCGCCATGCAAATACACGTGTTGCACTTTCAGTAGAGCCGGCCTTTCTCTCATGGCTAGTCTATTGTTCGTCTCACTGCAGTTAGCAGAACTAATCTCTTACTATTTTTCTATCTCCCAGAACTATTCTCTTACTATTTTTCTATCTCCCACGTCTAAAACGCTTTGTCCACAGTTTCTCAAGACTAATCACACAGGTAAAAATCTTCATTGTTTCAAACTACACAGCATTAAAACTCTTAACGTAGAAGAAACCACTGCAAAAGAAGATAGGCGTTATGAAATCGGTACTAAATAGAATAGGCGTTAAGAAACCAGTGTTAAAGAATATATGCGTTAATAAACCAGTAGTAAAGAAGATATGCGTTAATAAATCAGTACTAAAGAAGATATGCGTTAAGAAACTAGTACTAAAGAAGATAAGCGTTAATAAACCAGTACTAAAGAGGACAGACGTTAAGGAACCAGTACTAAAGAGAATATGCGTTAAGGAACCAGTACTAAAGAAGATATGCATTAAGAAACTCGTACTAAAGAGGATATGCGTTAAGGAACCAGTACTAAAGAGGATATGCGTTAAGAAACTAGTACTAAAGAGGATATGCGTTAAGGAACCAGTACTAAAGAGGATATGAGTTAAGAAACTAGTACTAAAGAAGGTTAGGCGTTAAGAAACTAGTACTGAAGAAGATATGCGTTAAGAAACCAGTATTAAAGAGGATATGCGTTAATAAACCAGCACTAAAGAGGATATGCGTTAAGAAACCAGTACTAAAGAAGATATGTGTTAAGAAACCAGTGCTAAAGAGGAAAGGCGTTGGTTGTTTCTGGATGTGTGGAGCATTATTTTGTGAAGCAACTTTACTCATGGTTGACTCAGGCAGTGTTTGATTATGGTTTCGTGTATAGTATGACTAGTAATAACAAACTGCAGGCGTTCCTTACTTTCCGATCGTTTTCGATTATAAACAGAAGCCATTCTTTAGACCGCGTGGTCCGCTATTTCAGTAGATTTGGCCCATCTTCCACTCCGCTCTACTCTGACCAATCAGATACTTCTTACCAAACTTGACCTGGCGTCATCAGTCTTTTATCACTTTGTGCCAATCCTAAAACATCCAAATATCTCGACAGACACCAAACAACTCTTCCAGTCAATATTCACCCAGATTCTGTGTTATTAAAGCCAAACATGGACACTCACCAAATACCGTGACAGAAAGATAACAACATGCTAGATGAAATGCTTAAGAAAAATGGTAAACAAGACAAGAAGGGATTAAATGTGAAATGAAATGAAGGCAGATGATGGGAACGATACCTGCTAAGGACTACATCGAAAATCAGAGTTGAGTGATTCAGGCATTTCATACGAAGGAATCTAGAGCAACCAGAGGCACGTGCATACAACTCGAAAACATTTGGATGTAGTGCACGAGGACGAGCAGAGAAAAGGTGGATATAAGGGATGAAAGACACACTGAGGAAACAATATGACAGCAACCCAGGCCTGTCATCTTACTCTGGATTGAAGTCAGACATTCCCTGCCACGCTAATGGCATGAACAGACAGACAAGAAGTTTAGAGTGCCTCTATGTGTTCGTGCTTATGATTCTTGCATTGTTATATTTGTGAGTATAATAGTATTATATATAAGCCGGAAGCCTATACAGTTAGTTCACTTCTTAAAACTAAAGGCAGACTTTTAGACGACAGTTAAAAGCCCTAGGCCAGTATATAAGGTGGTGGTGGTGGTTCGTGCACTCGTCTGCTGATCAGAAGTTCCCTGGTTCGATTTCGTACTCGGGGGTAATTTTTTTCGGACCGACTGGCACCAGGGTCAACCCAGCCCCCCCCCCCCTTACCCAAAATGTGTACCCAAGGGTTCCCTAGGAAAACAAAGGCAGCGAAGACAAGTGCTGGCATCCTTTACTCAAATGCTGTAGTGTTCTAGAATTGTGAAGGCACGAACATTTCAAACCCTTAATGAATGCAAATGCTACGGGACAGACATTGTAAACAGAAAACTTTTTTTTTTCATTTACCTTTCGCACCTATTAACCAGTGATATTTTTTGTGGTGTTTACTTTTTTTTTTCGCCTACTAAAATGTAACTGTAAACTAAAAAAAAACAAAAAACAACAAAACACATGATTGCGCTTTTCGACTAGTTCCAGTGTTCGACAGTTCTCTTTTCCCTAACCAGTCGAATAAGTGGAGGACGCCTGTATATTGTTTTTGCTGCCAAAGGCTTTTTTTTTAGCTTTTACGTCTCCTGCCATTCAGCCACAAATGTGTTATTTGTCCTTGGCCTGTTCCAGTTACATTATCGACAGCTGACGCACTTTTTATAATGACGTGGAAACATTATCCACTCATCTTTGCCGAACAGAAAAAAAATGATTATTGAAAAGATACGGATTATAAGTATTATTTCAACATTTTCTGTCACAAGAGATTAATATAGGTAACCGTTAAAAGGTGAAGCCACAGGTGGAACAGAACGTAATATTATCTGATTAAATAAAAATTTACATTGAATTTTTCAACGAAAGGAAACATCCAGCCATAAATGGATGGGCCAAACCCGAAGCAGCCTTGAGTGGCTGCGTGGGCTCTAGTGAGATTAAATGGTCACAGACCAAGTCTGATGGCAAAAACAGAAGTTGGAAAACAGGACTAGCATTAAAGAAGAAGTGTTGACTAGCTGTACCCAAGCACAAAGTTAAAAAAAAAAAATAAAGTAAAGGTAACCCTGTCATGCCTTAGAGGCACATAGGGATATGGTGTTAGTACCCTAGCACAAACAACACTAATATTTCGGCTTGTGCCTTAGTCGGATTGCAAACGCTCAGTGAAGAACAAGAATGAGAGGGTGAAGAATGAAAGACTGCCGCGTGAGTGAAGAAAAGGAAAAAAAAATGATAGTGATAATGAACATATTTTATTGAACTGACTTGTCTTATAAACCACTTATTCTGTATTTCCGATTTCAAAAACTGAGTTCTACCTTATCATCACACACCCCCCCCCCCCCAAGTTTGTTATTAATTGCAGTTTTTATCTACAATTATTTCTACATTTATTTTCTTTGACATATGTGTTGCTTACATGATTAACTCTTTCATTCCAAAGCAACACTGCTAGTGTTAGTAGATCTTGCCCACCTATGCGAATCAGTGTCCAAAGAAATATTTAAGTAGTCTAAATGTAAAGAAAAGTAACACATTTCCAACTCAACCCATACTTTAAATTATAGAGTAACACCCTTCCATTTTCCTTCTACCAAAAATCTCTCATCAAAGTTTATTATGATGATACAGCACTAAAATTAATCCAAAAGTGCAAGAGTTAAACAAGGCTTTCCAGTGTTATCAGAAAAACAGAAAGTGGATAAATAGTTCTACGAACCGACAGCTACATAATTGGATGATTATATTAAGTGTCAACAATATTGATACTAGTTCACTTCACACTGTCACAGCACCGATGTTCCAAGTTTTTTGAAGGAACAAAAAAAAAAAAAAACTTCCATTCACTTTTTTGCTGATCTCAAACCAAAATATCATTTTCTGCAGCAGATGAGCGAAGGAAAGTGCTACAAGTCTCATTCCTTTTGTATGTGTTAGCTCCCCTGAAGCGCGTGTCACGTGTCATGTCTGATTGTCGATTTTTCTCCAATTTCCAGCAATTAGAAGCTACCACACGGACCTAAAGCTTTCTTTCACAATCCCACTTTACTTCGGCGCAAATGGCACAGTTCCCAACTATGGCTAGCAATTCCTACAAAGACAGCGGTTATGGGAAGCTACAACTCCCAACACCATCCCCCCCTCCCCCTCTCCCAACTCTGACTGGGCAGAATCGCTTATCCAAGGACTTGAACATTGATTTTTCGCACCTCGGAGTCTGCCTGGCAGAGATGGATGTGTGGGTCGTTCGATGGATGGACAGATGTTTGGGATGATGGATGGATGTGTGGATCGTTCGATGGATGGACAGATGTTTGGGATGATGGATGGATGTGTGGATCGTTAGATGGACGGATGTTTGGGCTGATGGGTGGATGTGTGGATCGTTAGATGGATGGACAGATGTTTGGGATGATGGATGGATGTGTGGATCGTTAGATGGACGGATGTTCGGGCTGATGGGTGGATGTGTGGATCGTTAGATGGACGGATGTTTGGGCTGATGGGTGGATGTGTGGATCGTTAGATGGATGGACAGATGTTTGGGATGATGGATGGATGTGTGGGTCGTTAGATGGGCGGATGGTCGGGCTGATGGGTGGATGTGTGGATCGTTAGATGGACGGATGTTTGGGCTGATGGGTGGATGTGTGGATCGTTAGATGGACGGATGTTTGGGCTGATGGGTGGATGTGTGGATCGTTAGATGGACGGATGTTCGGGCTGATGGGTGGATGTGTGGATCGTTAGATGGACGGATGTTCGGGCTGATGGGTGGATGTGTGGATCGTTAGATGGACGGATGTTTGGGCTGATGGGTGGATGTGTGGATCGTTAGATGGACGGATGTTTGGGCTGATGGGTGGATGTGTGGATCGTTAGATGGACAGATGTTTGGACTGATGGGTGGATGTATGGATCGTTAGATGGACGGATGTTCGGGCTGATGGGTGGATGTGTGGGTGGAAGAATTGCATGTATATACTTGTAAGTAGGCCCAGCCGGTGCATCACTCTGGGGCCCGTATAATGAAAACAGATAAGCAGTGTAAGGGGAGAGGGGAAGAATATTTGCACCAGTTTACACCCATTTCTGTGAGAGGTCTTGCTTGTAACAGAATGAATAGATATTAGTGAGGGCTTAAGGAAAGGAGGGAGAGAATTCGTGGACACAGAGATGACTATGTAACAAGGTACATAACTACAGAGCAAAACTATTTGACCGCATCTTAAATAAAAAGCTGTGTAAGCGACTTATGGCAGTTACGTACCATGTTACCTCCAATGCTATAATCTTCAAACTGAGAACAGGACAAAGTGGCTAAGACACCACATATATCACAGACAGAAAGTTGGCCCAACAGATCTATGTGCCTGAGGGGAAAGAGACATAAACAGCACAGCATATCCTCTAGAAATGTCATCTACAGAACCCACTCGAGCAAAGGACATGGCTAGACCTCATCCACCTACAGGAGAACCTACACGACGATGTGAAGAAACTACTGCTTGCGTGCGATAGACTGGGGTTGATTTCTGAGCGAACGACGAGGGTTTGTTGGAGCCATATGAGAAGAGAATATCTTAGCACTCTCCGTAAAGCCAGCAAAGTTAATATTACTTACCGCTTGCTACATGCACAGATAAGATTAACGGCCATTAGCGCTGATAATGTATTGCTCCAGAACAAATACAATGTAATAAAGTCCAGGTTGTTGAGCTGAAAATGCTTTGATGAATTATTTATTGGATAAGATGGTAAAATAAAGCGTAGAACTAAATGTTGAAGTTGTTATCACTTTTTCTTTTACTTAAGTTTGAATGACTATAATTTTTATGTCTTTATTATTATTCTACATTAACAGCTTCATTTGTCGACATAATGTTTTGATGGGGCACTCTCTTTCTTTCTTTCTTTCTTTCTTCCCGCCCCTCTCATCTCTATCCTCTTTTTCCATTACTGCCAAGTGTCTTTAGTTGTCTGTTGTTTTCCTCTATGCTTCACCTATACCTTTAATTTTCCCCACATCAGTCAATCAGCCAATCAATCAATCAATTCTTTACTTTACACCGACCACGTTTTCGAGCCTTCTTTCTGTCTGCTTCTACTCCCTTCTTTCTTGCCAACTCATCAGAGCCTCACAGTTCCCAGCCTTACATATTAAAAAAACACATTCCCTATTCTCCCTTTACCCTCTTTCGCCTCACAAGCCAAAGGATAAGTCCATTTTTTTTCATTTTCTTCCCCTTCGTGTTCATTTGTTATATAACTTTCCTCTTTTCTAACATGCAACTTAGCTTCTTCTCCTTTTTTTTTCTGTTGCATTGTTTTTGTTTTTTATTTTTTTGTCATTTAAAGTATGTTAAATGGAAAAAAAAGAACGAAAATCAAAACGCCACAAATATGTTGTTTTTTTTTTTAGGTACAGAGTGAAGCTGCTCCTACCACGCATCTTGTCTAGAGATTTCTGGGGGGGGGGGGGGTGCACGTATTGCCTAGCCGGACCCCGGGGCGCCAGAAATCCTCCCTGCGCCCCTGGGAACCACTCAGAACATGATCTTGACCGACTGCGACTCGGTCTCCAAGGCCGCTAGAGCCATTATCTCCGCATCTAAGTTAAGAGTGGCGCAACGTTTGAAACACAAGGTACCAATGTGTTCATGACTCCAACAGAGTTCGTCCAACTCGACGCTGATAAGCGGGAAAAAAAAAGAAACCAAGTGCTTTCGTTCCCAAGGCGTAAACAAGCGGCATTTCTATAAAGATATATCATTCGTAGCTGAGAGCGGGTTCAATCTCAAACTGTATGACGTCATAGTGTAATGCCCCTCTATCTAAATTCGGAAATGACGTAGAAGGCTCACAGTAATTGGTTCAGAGGGGGCAAAGGAAAAAAAAAACCCCGGGGTCACACATTTTCAGAAAATATTAGGGGGTTGTTTCTCTCTCTCTCTCCTCTCTCTCTCTCTCTCTCTCTCTCTCTCTCCCCAGACCGAGCAAGTATTTGTCTTGGCTTAAAAAATCGTTTACGTTGTTATCTCACAAGGCGTGTAGAAAGAACTGGAGAGTGGCGGGGGAGGGGGGCCCGCGGGGGAACTCCTGGTATTAACAGACAATTTATTTTGCTCACGCTATCTCCATCAGTGAATAAAGAATCAGTAGAAATGAACAACTCATAAATCGCTAGAAATCATATACCATGGGACTCCTTCCTTCCTTGCTGTATCCATCACTTCCCTCATCCGGCCACTTTTTCTTTTTTTTAGTCCTGGACCTCCTTTCCGGGCTGAGAACACCTGTAGACCCATAGTTTAAAATAAAACAATAAATAAACCCAGGTAAAACTAAGATTAATAATATATATATTTGAACCAGTTCGTTTGCTGGCTCGCGAACTCCTAAAAATCCTTCCGTGGACTCTCCAGGGGTTTATGGACTCCAAGTTAAGAACCGCTGCCGTAGACCGTCAGGAGTTTAAATGGGTCAAACGCTTGTCAATAATTTGAGTAATAGCAACTCTTTCGCTCTATACAGGAGGGAGAAGGTGAGTGAGAGGGGAGAGAGATCAGAGGGCGAGACAGAGAGAGAGACGGAGAGGGAGAAAGAGAGAGGAAGCAGAGAGAGAAAGAGAGAGGAGAGAGAGAAAGAGAGAGAGAGAGGGGGATCAGAGAGAAAGAGAGAGAGAGGGATCAGAGAGAAAGAGAGAGGAGAGAGAGAAAGAGAGGGAGAGAGAGGGATCAGAGAGAAAGAGAGAGAGAGGGATCAGAGAGAAAGAGAGAGAGGGATCAGAGAGAAAGAAAGAGAGAGGGATCAGAGAGAAAGAGAGAGAGAGGGATCAGAGAGAAAGAGAGAGAGATCAGAGAGAGAAAAAGAGAGAGGGATCAGAGAGGGATGATAGAGGGAGAGAGAAAGAGAGAGGAGAGAGAGGGATCAGAGAGATAGAGAGAGAGATCAGAGAGAAAGAGACAGAGAGAGATCAGAGAGAGAAAAAGAGAGAGGGATCAGAGAGAGAGAGGGATCAGAGAGAGAAAAAGAGAGAGGGATCAGAGAGGGATGATAGAGGGAGAGAGAAAGAGAGAGGAGAGAGAGGGATCAGAGAGAAAGAGAGAGATCAGAGAGAGAAAAAGAGAGAGGGATCAGAGACGGATGATAGAGGGAGAGAGAAAGAGAGAGGAGAGAGAGGGATCAGAGAGAAAGAGAGAGATCAGAGAGAGAAAAAGAGAGACGGATGATAGAGGGAGAGAGAAAGAGAGAGAAGAGAGAGAGGGATCAGAGAGATAGAGAGAGGGATCAGAGAGAGAGAGAGAGAGAGAGGGATCATAGAGGGAGAGATGGAGGGAGAGAGAGAAAGAGGGAGCAGAGAGGGATCAAAGAGGGAGGGATCAGAGAGAGATATCAGAGAGAGAGAGAGAAGGATCAGAGAGAGAGGGATCAGAGAGAGAGAGAGAGAGAGGGATCAGAGAGAGAGAGAGAACTTCCTGCTAAATGCTGTGGTTTCAAAATTTGGCAATTCAAAACTATTTTTTTTTTCCTTAACCGCTAAAAAGGGTGAGTGTATTGAGTTCCAGCCTTAAATCATTATTACAAGGAGCAAGAGAAAAAGTTAGACAGACAGATAAACAGAGAAAGTCTTATATAAACCGTCGTGTACATACGAGTATATACAGTAAAACCAGAGTCCATACTTCTACTGATGTAATACCCCGTAGTATCAAATTTAAGTATCTAGACTCATTAGCTGCGCAACAGTGAAGGGCAATACGGCAAACAACACGGTAGACTGGGAGCTGTTTGTCAAATCTCATAACCTACATTTTATTCTTTGTAATCCATAATTTAATTCTCCAAGGTATTGATCTTCACATGTGTATTTTGATAAAGCGTCTCGTTTATCACTGATCCTTTATGCCTCGAATTAATATGACGAGAGAATGCTTGCAGCTCGTTTTCTGACATGTCGTTAGAAACTTTTCCAGCATCCATAATTCTTGTCTTAATACGCGGAGACAAAGATCGATTCTCGCGTCCATTAAATGAGGGGTTTACAAATTTTGAAAGCTAACAGCCACATGCGAAACACAGGGGACGTATTGATGCTAATAAGTATATACATTAAAAAAAAATGTCCTGTAGTAGCATGTCCAGGATGTGGTAAGGGTGTCAAGTGTTAGTGCCTTCATATTCCTAGGCCAACTACAGAATCTGAGGTAGGGATGCCAACATATGTCCTCGTTTTAGTAGGAAAACCTTAGGTGCTCATTGTGTGTGTGTGGGGGGGGGGGGCGGGGGGGGGGGGGAGGGCCGAGTTGACCCTGGTACCGGTCGATCCGAGAAAATTGCGCCCGAGTACAAAATCGAATCAGGGAGCTTCTCGTTACCAGACGAGTTCCTTAAGCACTACATATATTGGAGTGACACATATTGTTTGTAAGGAATTCTATACATAATACATGCTTTTAAACAACCTTAAATATATACAACTTTATATGCTGGACCATTTTCTTATACATATTCACCTATATGAAAATGAGAACCTTTCTGCAAGCAATGGTGTGCTATGCGTGTGAAAAAAAAAAAGGTACGGATATCCAAATCATGCCGTAAAAGCATCCGGAGGATGTGATGTTAGTCTACACATTTTCTTTGGTCAGTTGGCGCACTGCAGAGGGACGTGGTCAGCTTAAGAAGGTACCCACTTCTACATCTGGGAGTTTATGTATAATCGTATGCCGTCTGAGTGCGTTATAACTGAACTGATACCCGTACCTGCGCTATCAACATAGAGTTGACAAACCAAACTTAACCTCTTGGGATAAGAGCATGAATGGAAAACTCTGGGGGGCACATATGAAAATCTCCAGCTGACGAATAGATTCATGGAGGGGTAATCCGTCTCCTAGGATGGCCTAGCGTAGGAAATTGAAAGCACAATAAGAATTAGTACTCGTTCCAGGGGCGAATCTCCCCGTAATCAGATATGGGCGAAAGAGGACAGTATTAAAATAACATAACTTTCCAAACATAAGCCAATGTGCACTGATGAGTACGCCACTGTCTCTGAATCACTTTGCAGCCTCCGGAGGTAAGTTCTTAACATTTTACCGTGAGAAGATTCCACATTGCAGATTTTTTTTTTTTTACAGCTTTTTGGACAAAACTGCTGCAGTGTTTTTTTTTTCTCTTTCTTTGTTTTGAGAAACATAATTTATTTCTTGAACAGGCAATATTTTTTCAGCATGCTGTTAGCAGTTATATTTCGTTTTGAAATGAATTTATATACACACACCTATAAAGTAAAAGCGATGTCTTTAATTTACATTGTTTTAGAACAAAGAATAGGCAGCGAGTCATCAAAGAATCTCGGTATAAAACAACAGTCACAATTCTCGGACTTGGAAAAGGGCAAAAAAAGACCACAGGCCCCATGAACGTAAAACTGAAGACCGTCAAAACCCTTCTCTGCACATTCCTACAAATAGTCTTGTAAACTTGACTCTATAGAAATCTAACAGCCTAATCTGGCCCCAGGAAAATAGTTTGTATGGAAAACTCTGCGTGTGTGTGGTGGGTACGGGATTCTGATGTCTGAGTGTATGAAACTTAGGAAAGAAGAAGAAGAAGATCCTATGTATCGTTTATTATAAAATGATGCTTTATGCTAGTGCCAAGATTAAAGGGCAAAAAATTAATCTTTTGTGGCAATATAGACAAACAAAAGACGAATATTAATAGCCACTATAAAACAAGATTTGAAAACCTCTTCATTTACATGCATTGCCCTTATGTGCTTGCTGGACACCACCAACGAAAGCGGGTCAGGCTTGATTCTATTCATCATCTTCTTTTCATTCCTAATAAATCTACACTCCCAAATACAGGCTGAATCACCATCTACTTTTTCCCGCCGTTAAGAGCAGCTTAGTGCACTAAAGATGCGCTCACCTCTAATTAGCATGGATCGTGACAAATAAAGTAGAGCTGGTAGCAATCGATTGGCAGGCAGTTTTTCCACGTTCAGAAAGTAATTTGAGTTTAAAGCAAAAATAAAAGTTCTGATTGGCTGCCGGCTCGTTCCTGAATCAGGTTAGAAGGTCTTTATTGTTGCTAAAACATTCCTCTCATGGAAGCAACTGTTACGTATGCTCTTCTATTTTATTTATTTATTTAATTTTTTTTTCAAATCACAGCTCTTTGTACTTTTTTTTTGCAGGAAATAGAAATGCAACACGGAGAACAGACGCTTGGAAAAAAGAAGAAATTGCAATGCTCACATTAACTTCTCTGTAATCTAGGACTTCAATGATCTTTGATCATCTTGTGAATAAGAAGTGATGGACAATGGTTTGCTTCAAGATCAGGCTTTGTTTTTTTTAATGGTTAATGCACTCGCTTGTTGATCATAAGGTCTCTGGTTCTCACACGGCCAGAATTTCTTTTAGGACCGATAGGCACCGGGGTCAACCCACCTCGACGGAACTGGTACCTGGGGTTTCCTTAGGAAAACAAAGGCAGCGAGGGCAGATTCTGGGAATCCTTACCTCAAATGCTGTAGTGGCCTAGAAATGCGAAGGCACTAACACTTCACACCTCTGCGGTACGCAAATGCCAAGGACATGATTTCCCCGCAACAGGGGAGGTGTAAAAGGTGTATATGGTGTACGTTGTGTACATGGTGTATGTTGTGTACGTAAGTGCTGGTAGGAATATTTAATCAATCTAATGGGGTTTGACGATAACGATAAAGACGAGTGGACAACACAAAAATCTTGTCTTGTCTTGTCTTGTGCAAGCTCCCTGTAACTGCAAGCTGATGTTCGTTGCAGCCGATGCTGTGGAGATGTTGAGGCATAACATCGTATCGGAGTGAGAGCGAGTTATGGCAGCTATGTTTTCAGTCCCGGAGTACAGGTAAAAAGCAGGGGGGGGGGTGTGCAATGATTCTTTAACAGACACCATCACCATGGGGGGGGGGCTATGGCTATCCTTGCCCCATTAGCCAGACCAAGTTTGCTTCTGGGGGGCCCAACGGAGAGTGAGACAGGGTCTTGGTCACCTATGGTTCGCTAACCCTGACGGTAGCATATCAGCTATTGGTCGCTGATTGCCTAATCGGACAACGTATTCATCCCCACAACATAAAATATATGAAATAAGTTCTGCAAGGCCAGGTGCACTGTCAAACTAAAGAACAGAGCAAGTCGGAGGTTCAGTGCTTCCAACCTTCTGGAAGGAAGCAGCGCAGGATGATGACAGATCTTGGTCTTGGACACGTCGTTTAAAATATTTATACACACACGTAGTATCTCTTTCTCTTTTCATTCAGTGCTTCTCTCAGCACGTTCCAACAATCACTAAGTTTGTTGGTTCTAAGTTTATAGCTAGTACAACTTTTATAAGGGCACAAGAGCACAGGCCGCTGTTACAGGAGGTAATAACCAGATGGTTGCAATCAAATTAAACTCGGCTTCCATAGTAAATCACATTTAGATAATAACATTTGAGTTTTTCGACCTCGGTGCTTGACATTGGAGAGATTTGGATTATTCCTGAATTCAATCGCACCGATTTTAAGAAGCTTAATATATTTCATGGGTGGCCAGGTAGATTCAAACCACTCTAGTGGGGGGAAAAATCCCGAGAACTATTATTCTGAGCTATTAACAAAATAGATCTTGATTTAAGGAAAAAAGAAGAAAAAAGCCATCATATAAAATAGTTTAAATAAGCACAGAAACCTGGTTGTGCTTGGCTGCAGGGTTGTGGTTTTGTTTTGTTTTGTTTTTTTAAATCAAAATCTTATAGGAATAAACAGGAAATTCACAATGATGAGATTAGAAACTATAGAACAAATTTTGAAAAAAAGTTAAGCACGTTTTATGAACCCTGGTACACAAATGATAAATGAAAATTTTGATTTAACCATTTATGTCCCGAATTTAAGATTAGCGAGCTGCTATAGACAAAGACAAAAAAAAAAACAAAAACAGCCAAACTATATAATGCATTTGGATAAAATTCATAGAAACTGGTCGCACAATGTGGATTGCGTTACCGTTTTTGTTTTTTAGTTTGCAAATGAACTGAAATGAAAGACAGAACAGTTTGAAAGTAGAAACTGGTGTTATCTTTCTAAGACAGAGCGATGTGACCTGTGGAACACCGAGCATTTTCCAGAAAGAGAAATTGCTATAATTCCGCGCTTTTTATCTATATGTCACCAAAGATCACACGAAAATGTAGGGGAGATGAATAATCAGAGAATACGAAGACGTTTATGCGCATGTATGGTATTTACTTGAAAGGGAGAAAACCTGTATAAAGCAAATGTTCTCATGCAGATTTGATATGCGACTCTCGTCACTGTTAAAGTACTTTAAAATTTATTTTATATTGTTTGGAGAAAAAAAGTCATCCTTACTTCGTCATTAGATGACAAGATGGTCCTTAAAGAACAATAATAGTGGGCTTGGTTTCTTAGGTAATGATGCTACCGTGGCGATGCTGGAGGCAGGAAGTTACTGACAAGCTAAACATCGCACTCAATTAAAGCAAACTTTCTGATCTTACCACGACAGCCATTTCAGAGTGAGTGATTGTTAAACAAGATATGATCCACGAAAGTATACACATGCGGTATTTATAGACGGTTGAAGGCAAATAACTTCCACAAAAAAACCCAAAAAAAGTTAAATGCTTCTAATAAATAGTGTCCTTTTAGAAATACAATGTTAAAGGCAGTGGTTTTTGGGCGGGAAAATGCCTGTTTAGCAGGTATATCAACAACAACAACAACAACAACAACAACAACAACACTCTACCTCATAAAGCGAAGCTAAAACAATAAAAGTCAGCAACGGAAGATACATATCAGCACAAGCCGCCATCTGACCACAAGATGCCGCAACTCTCTCGTCACACACAACACGGCCATGTTTAGATTACGCAAGGGACACTGCCGACTGCGAGCACGCCTGATCCGCCTCAACCTCTCACATAAGCTTCACTGCACGTGCCAGACATGTAGTCAGACTTCAGAACACATTCTGCTGCTCTGCCCCCTCTATTAAGAAGCCCTAACCCAGCTGTGGTCACAGGAAGCTACACTGGAGCACAAACTTTGGGGCGCAAAGCGTGGACCCTCCCCCCCCCCCCCCAAAAAAAAAAAAACAAAACAAAAAACAAACTGCACAGTTTATCCAGGTCTAATTTAATTGATATTTGAGGCTAAAACCACGGAGCGCAGGAACAGAAGTCTAGAGTAACGGCGCAGTCATGAAGGCCAACGAATTACAGCCGGTCAAGACCCTAATTTCAACCCCCACCGGTGTATTCCAAGTAACAGGCTTAGTCTGACAAGTGGGGCAGGGATGGCTATGATTCCCAGGGAAGGGAGTCTGCCAAGAAGTGATGGGACGAAAAAGCGCATGACAGCGACACAACGCAACCAACGCCCTTTTGATGGCGAATTTTGATGGCGAACAACGAAGAAGAAGAAGTAGGGAAAGAGAAATGTCAAGTGTTTTATTTTCTAAGTGTTGTGTGCGCGTTTTTACAAATATACAGTAATTTAGAGGTTCCTCTATATTTTGGTGGTAAACTTTATAGAAAAGAAAAGTACGGCAAATTTTAGACACAGGAAAGCAAGTGACAACGCAATAGATTTAGAAGCAGAAGAGTCACAACGTGGAATAATTCACAGTAAGTTTAATTTTGTATAGACATGCAAAATAATGTGAGATATGCAGTGATATTGTCTTTTTAAATACGAAGGGTGATTGATAAGTTCGCGCCCTAAGGTACAAATACTTGAAACACACAGTTGATATTAGGTGCATTTATAGATCAGGTTAATGTAAGATTAAATACCAAGTTTCAAGAAATTAACTGTAACCAATTGTTTTTAACAGGCTACTGAAGTGGTAAGGGATGGCAGAAATTGAGAAAATGGACAACATTTCTCATCTCTGCATCAGTTGCTTATCATTGAAGGAGATCCATGAGAATATGGTAGAGACTCTAGGGGAAAGTGCCCCTTCTTACAGGTGATCAGAAACGACAGCGTCTCAACATGTCAAGAGACAATCTTGCCCAATCAATTTTTCTGCACATCCTGAAAAGTTTCTTCAGCAATTTGTGACTATGGATGAGACTTGGGTTCATCATTTTCAACCAGAAACCAAATAACAGTCAAAGCTGTGGAAACATCATGGATCCCCACCTCCAAAGAAAGCAAAGGTGGTTCTGTCTGCAGGCAAAGTGATGGCTTCCATCTTTTGGGATTCAGAAGGTGTGCTATTGGTAGACTATCTTCACAAGGGCAGAACGGTCACTGGGGCAATAACGCTAATCTTGTGAAGCAACTGCGGTTCAAAGTGAAGGAAAAGCGTTGAGGGAAATTGACGAGAGCAGTCATCTTCCATCAAGATAATGCTCCAGTTCACAAGTCGGCAGTGGCAATGGCTGCCATCCATGAATGCGGCTTCCAGCTTCTTGAGCATCCTCCTTATTCCCCAGATTTGGCCCTTTCGGACTATTACCTGTTTACCAAACTCAAAAAGAGCTCAGTGGTCTCAAATCTGCTTCAGATGATGACGTCATTCATGCTGTAGACCACTTTCTACTGGCACAAGATGCTGACTTTTACAAAGAAGCGATCCGTATGTTCCAGGATCGCTGGACTAAGCGCATAAACGTGCAAAGGGACTATGCTGAGAAATAACACAAAGAAGTTGTTCACAAATAATCCATTGTACCTTATGCCGAGAACTTATCAATCACCTCTCGTATTAAATCAAATTTTCTGTTGTTAGAAATAAAGAATAAATTATTTAAAAAACTGAAAGCCCTACAGCACTGAGTCATATTATTCTGAAAACTAATCAAGGAAAGTGCTAACAGCTGATTTTTGTAGATGTTATTGTGGTAAATAGTTTTTACTCTTGTCATCTTGGAGAGAAATATTTTTGTCAACTGTTGATATCATATAGAATTTTGAGTACGAGTTTACAGACGCCATGTATTTATAGTTTCTTCTTCGGACTTTAAGTTCTTGGCTATGCTAAACCACAAGCCTTGTTGGCAGAATGACGTCCACAGTCGTCTCCAGGTCCTTCGGGATCTTTACAGCTTCCGCCTTAGATCCGAGCACAATTCCGAGTCCTGTAATTCAACAAGAAAGTTTTACAGCCAATAGCCTTTTTTTTTACTTCACGTTTCAAAGATGTAGTGATCTGGATCAGATCGTTTCCACACAATATATTTTACAACGAATTTAGTCGTTTACAGAGGAAGTAATCTAAAGATGTTGCGACGATGAAAAGTCTGAACACGAAAGTAATGAAACAAGAACACAATGACGAACAAGATGTGAAATAAATTCGACGAAGCAAAGACCACGGAAAAGTTCTCACGGGAAACCATGCTCTGGATGAAGAGTGCCGAGAAAAGAAAAGAAAATAAAACCATTGAAGGCTTGGCATCTATAGGAAAAAGTCTGGTTCACGATACACTACAAGAGAACGTCCATGCTCACGGCAAACTACAGGAGGAAGTCCTTGCTCACGGCAAACTACAGGAGAACGTCCATGTTCATGGCAAACTACGCGAGAAAGTCCTTGCTCACAGCAAACTACAGGAAAATGTCCTTGCTTACGACAAACTACAGGAGAAAGTCCTTGCTTACGACAAACTACAGGAGAAAGTCCTTGCTTACGACAAACTACAGGAGAAAGTCCTTGCTTACGACAAACTACAGGAGAAAGTCCTTGCTTACGACAAACTACAGGAGAAAGTCCTTGCTTACGACAAACTACAGGAGAAAGTCCTTGCTTACGACAAACTACAGGAGAAAGTCATTGCTTACGACAAACTACAGGAGAAAGTCCTTGCTTACGACAAACTACAGGAGAAAGTCCTTGCTTACGACAAACTACAGGAGAAAGTCCTTGCTTACGACAAACTACAGGAGAAAGTCCTTACCCTCGGCAAATAATGAACCAGACAAAGACAAGGGTCGACAAGTACAGAAACCCCTCGATTTAACTGATTAATGGGAGTGGGTTGGGTGTCCACTAATGCTGAAAGTCCCTTAAATCAAATACAACATTCATGGGCACTTTCATACACTTTGTATTGTTTTTAAGGTAAAAAAAACTTTAATAAAATATATATCAGAGTACAATATCTCTCTCTCTCTCTCTCTCTCTCTCTCTCTCTCTCTCTCTCTGTGAACCTTAAGTGCCCAGGGTACATGGGGCTTCTGCAAGGGTTTTCCACAAATGCCTGTCCTTTGCCTTTTTTTTCCTGCTCTTGCCCAGGTGAGCCCTCTATTGCTCAACATCCTCTCTGTTGTTCTTCTCTTTTGGTCTACCTTTACTTCTGTTCCCCTGTGGTGTCCATCTTTGTCCTTTTTTTGGTAGTGAGTTGTCAGTCATTCGGAGCACATGTCCCAACCATCGCCAGCGTCTTTGCTCAATAATTGTTGTCAGTGGCTTCATCTGCATTTCTGCCAACAAGATGTTATTTCTTATGGTGTTTGGCCAAAATATTTTTCTAATTCTTCGTAAACATTTAGTCTGGAAAGAATTCAGCTTGTTTTCTATGGTTTTGGTGATTTTCCAGCATTCACTTCCATAGAGTAGTACACTTAGAACATTGCTCTTAAATATCCTGATTTTCGTACTCATGCTTAGTATTTTTGACTTCCATATAGTCTGCAGCATAGCAAAAGCCTGGTTTGCTCTAGTAAGCCTGCTGTTGATGTCCTCAGTACAATATATAAACTATTAAATTATAACAGTGGATATATATTTGCGTTAAAAATTATTCAAAATTACTATTAATTAACGTATTGTATTATTATTTGTCCAGTCCATTAAATACATATTCTTATATGTTGGGATGCGTTAAATCGAGGGTTTACTGTTTTGTAAATTTTGTAGAAGGATACATAAGTCCAAATAGGAAAGCTTAAATAATCCACATGAAAATGCATGTTCGTTACAAAATATAGCTGAACAGATGCATCATATAATCTATGTTCTTGAAAAGAAAGATAAGGATTTTGAGTATAGATGCATCATATAATCTATATTCTTGAAAAAGAAAGATAAGGATTTCGAGTATAGATGCATCATCTAATCTATGTTCTTGAAAAGAAAGATAAGGATTTCGAGTATAGATGCATCATCTAATCTATGTTCTTAAAAAGAAAGATAAGGATTTCGAGTATTCCTTACTCAGCGTTCAAGTACTCAGAAAGGAGACAATGTAGTTCATTTTCATTGCTTCCGCTAACACTTCTAATACCCCATCTACATTTCTCAATAATTTATTTTTTTCCCCTGGCTAGAGGACACCAAGGCTGCGATTGCAAATCTTCCTGCCACTGTTAATACAAAATCCTTAACCGGAAGCTAGCGCTGTCTCTAGAAAACATTGTTAAAATAGAAGGCTAGTTAATCTGATAATGTTAAAACGGGTTTAACTGGTCGAGAAGGTTTGTCTGACAGACAGAGCTTAAAGGTTTAACATAAAAGTGTTGTATAGAAAACATAAAAGTGTTGTTAACGTGATTATCAGAATTTAGTAGGCCAGAGCTTCATCTTCTGTTTTTAAACATACTCATGCGCAATTAAAACTTAACATAACCGATCACTTTTAAAACTAGTCCAGTGTGTCACAATGAAAAAGACGTGTTTCAACAGACAGTGTCAAGCAGGAGACAGTGGTCCATGCTCAGAAATGAAAGAAAGAGGCCTACAATCTAAAAAAGAACTAAGTAGTATTTCGCTTTCTACAGTTTAGTACAGAGTTTCCTACATGTATGCCGAGGTGGTGTAGTAGTTAGTGTACTCGTTACCGATCAGAAGATGATTAGTTCGATGTCGTATTCGAGCAGAATTTTTTCGGACAAATAGACACCGGAGTCAACCCAGCCTAAAAAAAAATGAGTACCTGCGGTTTCCCTAGGAAAACAAAGGTAGCCTGGATAAGTGCTGGCATCCCTATCTCAAATGCTGTAGTGGCCAAGAAAATGTTACAGAACTGACACTTCACACCCCTACAACATGCGATTGCTACAGGACATAGGTGCATTGTCACGTGAATTGTCTGGACGAGCTCGCCGTTTCATCTTGGCGGGCAAACTACAGGAGAAAGTCCGTATCCATAGAAAACTAAAGGAGAAAGTTCCTGTTGACGGAAAACTACAGGAGAAAGTCCGTATCCATAGAAAACTACAGGAGAAAGTCCGTATCCACGGAAAACTACAGGAGGAAGTTTTTGTCCACGGAAAACTGCAGGAGGAAGTCCGTGTCCATGGAAAACTGCAGTAGGAAGTTCGTGTCCACGGAAAACTACAGGAGAAAGTTCCTGTCCACGGAAAACTACAGGAGGAAGTTCGTGTCCACGGAACACTACAGGAGGAAGTTCGTGTCCACGGAAAACTACAGGAGAAAGTCCGTATCCATAGAAAACTACAGGAGAAAGTCCGTATCCACGGAACACTACAGGAGGAAGTTCCTATCCACTGAAAACTACAGGAGAAAGTTCGTGTCCACGGAAAAATACAGGAGGAAGTTCGTGTCCACGGAAAACTACAGGAGAAAGTTCATGTCCGCGGAAAACTACAGGAGAAAGTTCGTGTCCACGGAAAACTACAGCAGGAAGTCCATGTCCACGGCAAACCTTTATTAAAGAGTACTGTGTTCAATGTAGTGTACAGAGGTCAAACCAACCATGCTGACGCCATTTGCATTGACTTTTGAACACGGAAGTAACAGAGACTGCGGGCAGCGCGAGGATTCTTCGCAGCTGATGGTACCCATTCAGGGGATGGGAATGTTCTGAATTCAGTGATGTTACTTCTTCTTCTTCTTCTTTTCCTTCTTCTTTTCTTCTTCTTCTTCTTCTTCATATCAGTCTATCAGTCGATGTCTGGAAAAGTACGAATGAAGGAAAATGAGAGCAGCGCTGACTGTACTAAAAGGAACGTTGTGAAGAAAAGACGCGAGATATGTTTACCAGCAACTGTTATACGAAGAATGTGCAAGAGTTTAGCTGGAGTTGGAGAGTCATAGGTTTTTTTTCACCCCTCAGTCAGTCCAAAAAAATGTCCATGTATTTTGATCAAATTAAGAACAGGGAAGAATTTCCTCTGATATCAAGTCTCAACAACACATGGCAATTACATTCAGTCTTCGCAGTTCTCTTGGGATATCGTGATAAACAATATTCCTGTGTTTACAGATAAATCATGATTTTCGCATAAATCCTTTTATTAAATGCATCATATGGTAGAAATGAAAATAAACATAGTTAATTTCCCCATCCCTGGCAGTACAGTATGAGCGCTGTACATTTTTCATGGAGTTAATTTCTTGCAATTTTTTTTTCCCTGACGTTTGTTTCTAGAAAAGGTGTTCATAAAACTTTTATTTCTTTTACATTTTGAAAAAAAAAGTTTATTTCTGGAACATTTTTAATTCAGCTCATTTTGTTCTACATTTTTCACATAGTATCTGGGATGAAGAGGCTATCCGATGAGGCAATCAGCGACCAATAGCTGACCAAGACCCTGTCCCACCTCTCCGTTGGTACCCCTAGCAACAGGCCTAGCTTGTCTAACGGGGTAAGGATCGCCATACCCCCCATAGTGGTGGAGTCTGCTAAAGAAGCATTGCACACCCCTGGGTTTTAGCTGTACTCCGGGAGTGAAAACATAGCTGCTATAACCCGCTTCCATGCCGATACGATGCTGTGCCTCAACACCTCCACAGCATCGGCTGCAAAGGACACCAGCTCGCAGATACAGGGAGATAGTACACGTACAGGTCACGCAGTATATTCCTTGTAGACTTTTATGGAGTTTATTTCTTGCACATTTGTCACGATGTACATTTCTGGTACGTTTTCGTGAAGTTTATTGTTTCCACATTTCATAACGGAACTTATTTCTAAATCTTTGTATATACAAAGAACTTTCAGATTAAAGTCATTTTATACATACAGTATTCTTATTTGAAATAATATCCGTGTTGAGACACAAACATTTCATTTCCAAGCTCTTATTCAAATGGAATCCTTCTCCGGTGAAGAGATTGACAAGGAAATAAAAAACGGATACGTTATTTCTAAACTTCATTATTTCTCCTGTGACGCGGATTCACTGTCAAAGCTTCCATTGAAGGTCTTCTATAGAAATATTTCAACATACGTCACATGTGTCATTTATACAAGCGGGATCGCATGGGCGTATTATATACTCTGTCTCAGATGTTTCCATGAAGAGGGATTTCATAGGCTGGTTTATGTCTGATTTTGATGTGAAGCAGTCGCGGGGCGTATTTGTTTTGGACGCTTTTTTCACCCCGGAGTTTCTATGCAGCAGATTGACGTCGGTGCAGATCCTTCCCTGTCGTAATCAACGCAAACAGATACATGAGATCTACTAGATGATGACTTTGAAACAAAATGTAATTTAGATAAATGGCAGGAAAAGGGAAGCAGGTGTACGGTCTTAAAATATTAACCACAAATTTGGTATTTTGTGGCAGGCAAACAGACAGTTTATCGAAGTTGGAGAGAAATAGAGGCTGTGGAGCAGAGAGGAAATTTTCTTAACAGCTGTAAGATTTTCAAATAAAAGTAATCATTGAAGATTATATGGGCCTTAACCTTTTTTTAATTAAAGCGATTTGCTCTAAAAATGGAATTAGATTTTAAAAAGAGAGAAGTTAAGATTTAGGGTTATGTTAACTGACGTCGTTTAGAAAAGTGTAAATGAAGGTTATGTTGAAAGACATCGTATAAGAAAGTGTAAATTAGGGTTATGTTAACTGATATTGTATAAGAAAGCGTAAATTTTGGGCCATGTTAACTGATATCGTATAAAAAAGTGTAAATTAGGGCTATGCTAACCCATTTCGTGTAAGAAAGTGTAAACTGAGGTTATATTAACGGATATCGTATAAGACAGTGTAAACTGGGTTATGTTAATTGAAATCATATAAAAATTTTAATTGGGGTTATGTTACCTGATATAGTATATGAAAGTGTAAAATAGGGTTATGTTAACTGATATAGAGTAAATTAGGGTTATGTTAACTGATATCGTATAATAAAGAGTAAACTGAGGTTTGTTAAATTATATCATATACGAAAGTGTAAACTGAGGTTATGTTAAATGATATCATATAAGAAAGCGTACATTAGGGTTATGACAACCGATACCGTATAACAATGTGCAAATTGTATAATTTCGAGCGGTTAACTTACATATTCACAGATACACCGCGTAAACACATCAGCGCTGCTACTTTAGTATGTTCTGCAAAATTCACAGCCCGCACCAAACCACCAATTCTCAGAAAGCACTTCACGGACACCGCACAACGACAACACGAAGAGACATAGCGAAGTGCGAGGACGATATTCAAATCCACTTTACCCTCGATCATTAAACGAGCCATCAAGGTTGTGAAAATAAACGTATAGACTAGTTTCTTAAGTCCACTTTACACATATATATATATATATATATATATATATATATATATATATATATATATAAACAAACAAATGGTGGCTCTTAACAAAGTACACTTTTAATATCAGGAACAGTTTATGTTCACAGGCTGAGTACTCGCGCTTGTTTCAGGACGGCGTACGCCTGTTTCCGGCCGCCAATGAGCTATTTAATTAAAAAGACAGTTTACCAATTTTATAGCCGTGAATTTCAGTCTGTTACGTTATAATTAGGCTTGGGGGAAAAAATAGGAATAAAAATAAAAAAAGCTTAAAACATCGCGTGGAGCACCGTAAATTGATCGATGTGTGCGATCCCATGTTATTTACTTAACCTTCTATCGCTCTGAGCGAGTGCGATCATGCACAAACGTTTACTCACACAACGCTGTGAGATTGCGCGCGCATGCACAATGTGCTATATAAACTAACAACGTCTTGTGGGGTCTTGAGGTCTTCTCCTCCCCCTCCCCCTCCCCCCCCCCCCCGGCTTTTCACATCTCACGCTCGGCTATGTTGTGGACGATATTGTATTATACCAGACGAAATTATTATGTGTTACGGGAAATAAAATAAATGAACTTTGTGTACTCTTTGGTACAGGGGTTCTCAAAGTTTTTTTTTCTTTAATCTCAGAGGACTCCTTTAAGTTTTATAGTTTTCTGGTATCAACATGAGCTAGCAAAATAAAATATGAAATAATTAATTAATAATAGAAAATGAAATAGTATATACATTTAAACGAACATATAATACTCTTCTTCTTCTTCTTCCAACTTTCTTATTCTTCCATCTCTAACGAGCCCCGAGTTGCTGTTCTTTGCAATGGATTAGGTGAAGATGTTGAAGTATATCCCTGCTTCGAATGGAGAACGTTTTAGGACTGCCATATATATATGTGTTTGTTTATAAATATATATATATATATATGTTTATATCTATATGTGTGGGTGTTTACATCTATATGTGTATTTATATAGATATATGTCTGTGTGGTTATATATATGTGTGTTTATATATGTGTGTGTTTACATAAATATATGTGTGTGTTTATATATATATATGTGTGTGGTTATATATATATGTACGTTTATATATATATATGTCTGTTTATATATGTTTATATATGTTTATATATATGTGCGTTTATATTTATGTATATATTTGTGTGCGTCTATATATATAGATGTGTGTGTTTATATATATGTGTGTTTATATATATATGTGTCTGTGTTTGTACCTTTATATGTGTGTGTTTATATATATATGTGTCTGTGTTTGTACCTATATATGTGTGTTCATATAAATGTGTGTTTATATATATATATGTGTGTGTGTTTGTTTATATATATATGTGTGTGTTTATATATGTATGTGTGTTTATATATATGTGTGTGTGTTTACATATATGTGTTTGTTTACACATATATATGTGTGTGTTTATATATATGTGTGTGTTTACATACATGTGTATGTTATATATGTGTGTGTGTGTTTACATATGTGTGTATGTTTATATATGTGTGAGTGTTTATATATGCAATACCAGAGCGGAGCTAACAAGGTGTGCCGTCCTTCTTTACAGACGTAGGGACGTAGGGGCCATGTCGATCCCTGCCCTTTTAGCCAGACAACCCCTGTTATTGGGACTATGGCGATCCCTGTCCTTTTAGCCAGTCAACCCCTGTTACTATGACTATGGCGATCCCTGGCACGTTAGCCAGACAACCCCTGTTACTAGGACTATGGCGATCCCTGGCACGTTAGCCAGACAACTCCTGTTACTAGGACCTTGGCGATCCCTGGCACGTTAGCCAGACAACTCCTGTTACTAGGACTATGGCGATCCCTGGCACGTTAGCCAGACAATTCCTATTACTAGGACTATGGCGATCCCTGGCACGTTAGCCAGACAATTCCTATTACTAGGACTATGGCGATCCCTGGCACGTTAGCCAGACAATTCCTATTACTAGGACTATGGCGATCCCTGGCACGTTAGCCAGACAATTCCTATTACTAGGACTATGGCGATCCCTGGCACGTTAGCCAGACAATTCCTATTACTAGGACTATGGCGATCCCTGGCACGTTAGCCAGACAACTCCTGTTACTGCGGGTACCAGCGAAGTGGTGGGACATAGTTTTAGTTACGGTTCTTCAGCATGCCAGCTACGGGAGTTTTAGTTACGGTTCTTCAGCATGCCAGCTACGGGAGTTTTAGTTACGGTTCTTCAGCATGCCAGCTACGGGAGTTTTAGTTACGGTTCTTCAGCATGCCAGCTACGGGTCGCTAATTGCTAGATCGGACAGCTCTGTGTGTAAAATAGTCCTGGTCAAAATAAACCGTCAATGTTTCACAGTGTTAAAAATATTTAACTGTTTTTGTTTAGTTAGCAACAGCTTCATTCAGTCATGAATTAACAAAGCAGCGACATTTCGACTTTCGTCCTTTCACACAAAAATATACAGAAGCTAAAAAAAAAAAAAGCAAACAAAAAACAAAAAAGTAGACAACATTTTTGTAAGATAGGCAACATTTTATGGCGTATAAAATGCCCAAAAAAATTTAACTTAAAATTAGTGAATCTTTACATGAGTAAAAGAAAGGACAAAAGTCATTTGCAAAACTGGCCACAGGTTCTTTTTTATTTGAACGTGTAAAAGAAAATTACATGTATTCTGTTGAACGTTTTGTTTATATTTGGTTATAGCTTTTCAAAAATAGCTATATAAACATCGACACGCAGTTTGATAACCACTGTCCTTGAGCAATTTTTTTTTTTTTTTTTGTCATAAAAATCCTGGACAAACGACATTTGAAACGAGCGGCTTTCACCAGAGTCAATGAATTAGGAGCAGATGGTCATATAAAGTCACCTGAACTTTTCCCGGAGTTCTTCGCTTGGAGTTCACAGCAAGAACTCGGCATGTGTTACGCACTGGCCTCGACAACAGAATCCCAAACATCCGCCTCAGGATGTTGTTCTTAGCTAAACATTTTGCGCGCAACAATCTCACCGTTTGTAGTATAAAACACTCGTTTCTCACAGATGTAATTTTTTTTCCCTCTTTAACATTAAAATGATACCTCAGTCCCAGGCAGTTTCTTTATAAACTGCACTTTCCTGGAAAAGAGTTATTTGGTACGTGTCACACATAGTTATAGTGTTTGAAATCTAGTATGTTGTTTTAAAAATATACTTTTGTATGTCTTCTTTTTATATCGGTGGGTATTTGTGCTATTATTATCTTGTTTGTCCGAGTGTTTTATTATTGCATTATTGTTTCATTATTATAAATGAGTCTTATGATATATATATATATATATATATATATATATATATATATACAGCAGTTACAAAATAGTTTATCTATTCCTGGAATCTTCTACACATTTCTTTGTATTCGTTCTGCCTCAGATGTGGCCATTCCTAGTTCTTATTCCTAACTATTCTTATATATATATATATATATATATATATATATATATATATATACAACTTTGTTTTCTCTGTGATCATCCTTTCACATTCAATTCATTAAAGTGATATTTTTTTGAAAAGCACCAAAAAATCCTAAATAAAGCTTCACTGATCGTGGTATGTGTTTCCCACAAACCGTTGCTGGAAATGTTTTCCTCTATACTTTTTTTTCAACAAAATAATAGATTTTCTGACATAATTATGAAGATGATTGATAAAGTAATGAAGTTGGAATAGCGGTCTTCGGTAGCTTTGATGAATATCTGAGTGCAATATCTTGCTTAATGATGTTCGCTTATCATCCAGGAGCTTAGATACTATCGTGTTCTGGGCGCATGTCTTGTGTAGAAGATTAGAAACTGGGGTGCAATCGTGTAGCAGGACGATATTTCATGCTTTTTAATGATAAAGATATGCTACAAAACTTTGAAGTTTGCGTGCGATTTCAGAAAGAGCCAGGATTGTACAGAACAACAGTTGAGACAGGGAGAAAAAAAAATTGAAGTTAAAAGAAAACCTGAAATTAAAAACATGAAAACATAAAAAAACGAAGCAAATGGAGCTTAAAAATTCATTCTATAAATTGGAAATAAATACATGTTTTTAAAACTGACGAACAGCTTCACCCACTAACGAAGTACGTAGCTGTGATGTTTCAACATTCCTGTTATGCCTACCATAACTATGGGCACGATTAATAAAAGAGTGGAAGCTGACGTAGGGTTCGTCAGTAATTTTATGAAATGTTAACGCTGAAAATCGAACATCAAAACTATATACTTTGTTAACGAATAGAAACCTTTCTACCTTTTAAAAAAAGGTTAAGTATTTATGATTACAGCTAGCTTTACTGTAGTGGCTTCGTGTATATTTATACATTTCGTTATAGTCAAAAACAATTATCTTCTGGAAAATAGGTTCCACGTTAGGACTTCTTTAAATGACACTAATTAAAAGAATCGGAGAACATGTAGGTTTCTTTCAGTTCTAAACTGTTTTTGATACTTTCTGCGATCAATATTTATTTGAAACCCTCAGAAGTACAATGGGAACCAGGAGACTTTGTATAATAATCAGAATGAGTTATTTGCTCATTGCTGGCCCGCCGTAAGCTCGTGTGTGGCCAGCCCTACAACTGTTTGATCTGTACGCCAAGGTAAGTATCCCTTAAGGCACTGACGACCATCTCTAAAGTTTACTCAAGCGCGGTTTGTATTTCACATGTTTCTCAGTTACGAAGGCCATCCTCAATAATTTAGACTCTTAAGTCAATCTTTAGACGGCTGTCTAAGTCAATCTTTAGACGGCTGTCTAAGTCAATCTTTAGACGGCTGTCTAAGTCAATCTTTAGACGGCTGTCTAAGTCAATCTTTAGACGGCTGTCTAAGTCAATCTTTAGACGGCTGTCTAAGTCAATCTTTAGACGGCTGTTTTGACTTGTGTGTGCTGTTTACACTTCCTTCCCTTCTCATGAGAAGTCAGCTCGCTACAGCTTCTCTACATCAACGCTCTCAGATGAGATTAACGAGGAGCAGGGTTCCCGCTGGTCTGCTGATAATTCTAAATACAGTCTTTGTTGGTGCAGAGATTAGCCAGAGGCATAGCTTTTCAGTTATGAAGAAGTGCATCATCCCATGTTTTTAAAATATACAACTCAGAAAAAAGGAAAGCAATAAAAATCAATTATAGTCTTCTTCTTCTTCTATTTCCTACTAAAATTACCAACAGACAAAAGAGCAAACTAAACGGAGCCGTAAAATACTCATTTATAGCGAAATGATGAACTATTTGAATGACGAGAAAGCAAATATGCCCAAACATCGCTGAAAGGCTTTCATTTGAGCTAATGTTTGAAATAGTTGCTACACTTGTTTGAAATAGTTCCTACACTTGTTTGAAATAGTTGCTACACTTGTTTGAAATAGTTGCTACACTTGTTTGAAATAGTTCCTACACTTGTTTGAAATAGTTGCTACACTTGTTTGAAATAGTTGCTACACTTATTTGAAAGTTTGCTACACTTGTTTGAAATAGTTGCTGCACTTCTTTAAAGTGCTTTTATACCAAATTTTTCTACCCCTTTTTTTACCTGCAGATATATTATATCGGGTAGACAGATCTGCCACATCAGAATACGCCCAAGTCTCCATGGTTAGGACACAAACGTTTATAAAGATTATAAAGTTCGTTTTGCTTTTTTTTTTATCTACAAGTATCTGCAGTCTTGAATAACGTCGAAAATCGACATACTTAAATGTATGAAATGAAAATTTCTGAAAGAGATTAACAACTGACAACTGCATTTTAGGATGATTTTCACTAGAATTAAAAAAGAAAATGGCAGTGGGTGATGTCAAATCGATAGTAGCGCGGTTTCTTGTACTAAAGACACTGGATTCTTTTCCCGCCCGCGGTCGCTTTACTGGGCTATAAAAATGGGTACTACGTTCTGAGTGATAAGGAAAGCTGCTTCCAGAAAACGAATAATATCTAAAATTTGATGAGTGGAAGGACATTGAAACGACGATGTAGGGCGAATGAAAGGAATATGAGATATCCCGTGTAAATTAGTTCCATGAATGCAGCGCTTTACACAAGGCAAAGAGATAAGCTGGAAACATTTAAACTCGCACGTTACTGCATCAGTAGAAAAAAAATGGTTTCCGATCTTTTCTGCTCCTGTCAGAGTTTGATAGTGAGCAAAACAAGATTTATACCTACACAAATTTATTCGAAACACAGAAAACAAAACAGCAATTACAATTAATGACCAAAACTTGACAGAAACAGATACTTTCACAAACGTTGGCATCATACTAAAACCTGATAAAGGGACAAATAAGGATATGAAGACAGAATAAATAAATCAAGAACAGGTTTCATTATCTTAGAAACATCTGGATGCCCTCCCAGTACAGCACTAGAACCAAATTAAGGCTGTACTAAAATTGTGTGTTATCCATACTCTTCTACGGGGCAGAATGCTGGAATCCATACTCTTCTACGGGGCAGAATGCTGGAATCCATACTCTTCTACGGGGCAGAATGCTGGAATCCATACTCTTCTACGGGGCAGAATGCTGGAATCCATACTCTTCTACGGGGCAGAATGCTGGAATCCATACTCTTCTACGGGGCAGAATGCCGGAGAACAACGGAAAAGGAAATGGGCAAATTTAAAGCAGAGCAGTTGTGTCTGTCCTGACACGATACATAGCACGATAGAGCACAAGACTACTGAAGAACGAATTAGACTGGCCAGCTGTATGTTTCACTGAAAAGTGGGAATGTGTTTAGCTTTTTCTTGACTGCTCAAGTTAACTTTTCTAAGAATTTGAATCAACAGAGATGTTACTCAGCTACACGCAAAGTAACGGCACCCCACGGGTTCTCAACAAGAGCACACACTTATAATATAGATGTCCTTGACCACAAGGCTAATAATAACCAGCCTGACATTCCATGATACAACACAAAAAAACATGTTGTCACAGTAGCCTCCAATTTATAGTTTTCAAAGAATCAAGAAAGCTTTAACACGAGAATAGATGTGGACCAGGGGGATGAGGGATGGATTAAGTCAAGAAAATCTGACAACTCACTCACTCACTCACCCACTCACTCACTCACACACACAATGCATAATGCCAAGTGTCACGGCAAGAGCCGTAGGGACAAAACATAACTTAGGTTATACTTACAGCCGTAGGGACAAAACATAACTTAGGTTATACTTACAGCCGTAGGGACAAAACATAACTTAGGTTATACTTACAGCAGTAGGGACAAAACATAACTTAGGACATACTTACAGCCGTAGGGACAAAACATAACTTAGGACATACTTACAGCAGTAGAGACAAAACATAACCTAGGACATACTTACAGCAGTAGGGACAAAACATAACTTAGGACATACTTACAGCAGTAGGGGCAAAACATAACTTAGGACATACTTACAGCAGTAGGGGCAAAACATAACTTAGGACATACTTACAGCAGTAGGGACAAAACATAACTTAGGACATACTTACAGCAGTAGGGGCAAAACATAACTTAGGACATACTTACAGCAGTAGGGGCAAAACATAACTTAGGACATACTTACAGCAGTAGGGACAAAACATAACTTAGGACATACTTACAGCAGTAGGGACAAAACATAACTTAGGACATACTTACAGCAGTAGGGACAAAACATAACTTAGGAATACTTACAGCAGTAGGGACAAAACATAACTTAGGACATACTTACAGCAGTAGGGACAAAACATAACTTAGGACATACTTACAGCAGTAGGGACAAAACATAACTTAGGACATACTTACAGCAGTAGGGACAAAACATAACTTAGGACATACTTACAGTAGTAGGGACAAAACATAACTTAGGACATACTTACAGCAGTAGGGAAAAAACATAACTTAGGACATACTTACAGCAGTAGGGACAAAACATAACTTAGGACATACTTACAGCGGTAGGGAAAAAACATAACTTAAGACATACTTACAGCAGTAGGGAAAAAACATAACTTAGGACATACTTACAGCAGTAGGGACAAAACATAACTTAGGACATACTTACAGCGGTAGGGAAAAAACATAACTTAGGACATACTTACAGCAGTAGGGAAAAAACATAACTTAGGACATACTTACAGCATAGGGACAAAACATAACTTAGGACATACTTACAGCCGTAGGGACAAAACATAACTTAGGGCATACTTACAGCCGTAGGGAAAAAACATAACTTAGGACATACTTACAGCCGTAGGGAAAAAAACATAACTTAGGACATACTTACAGCCGTAGGGACAAAACATAACTTAGGACATACTTACAGCCGTAGGGAAAAAACATAACTTAGGACATACTTACAGCCGTAGGGACAAAACATAACTTAGGACATACTTACAGACATCAGTTGGAATTACCACACTGTTCCAAACACTTGGATCAATATCCCAAAAACATTATAACCCATCCCTCTTAAGTCCTACACTACGCAGTAGGAGAACCTCTCCTGATATCACAAAACTCAAAATGATCCAACCCTCATAGACTAAACTCTGGTAAGAAACACGATACAGCCCTCCTGCACAAAACTATGTCCACTGGGACAACCAACAATACTTTACATGGCTGGAGCAATTGTTCTACTCCTACGACCAACTATAACCAATCGTGGTCCTACCTAACAACCATGACTGGAAAACTCTTTAACTCCTACTATCAAAAATCACACTATTACTCTCTGTCTGAGCCATCTCCTCGAGTCCAATGTGTTTTTTATATTTCTCGGGTCCACTGTGAAATCTCTGGACTTTCTCCAAGTCGTGACAGTTAGATGCACGCTGTTAGGATCTAGAAGCGTCTTTCTACCTTTTCTCGTGAGACTTTCCATACTGTACTAGTTCACCCTAAAAAGTCAGTTTTGACAACAAACAGGACTCGTGAACATTACTGAAAGTTCTCGAAATACGAGTTCTCGTATTACTAATCTCTCCATCTTACAGACGTAAAGTTCTTATTTTCCTTATGCCAGTACTATACTGGCATAAATGATCCTCATTCCATACAACCTGTCTCGGAAAGATTTTGAGTATTTGCTGGTCACAAAGAATAAACAATAGAGACGTGCTTGTCCAATGTGAACGAGGAGACATGCATGTCATAACAACAAAATGGACTGGTCATGTGTTACGAAGGGACCCCAGCAGCAAAACTAAAGCAGGCATGGGTTGGACACCCGAGGGGTGAGAGGCCGACCAAAGACTACCAGGCGGAGAACTACAGAAGCAGAAACGAGTAGCACGTAGCACAGATGGGACACAGTAAAAAAGGCTACCTGCGGACTATCAGAGATGGAGAGAATTTGTTACTGCCCTACAAGACGTTACAGGGCTATGGCCGATCAAGGTCATGGATCTCTCTCTCTCCCTCTCTCTCTCCTTCTCTCTCTCCCCCTCTCTCTCCCCCTCTCTCTTCTCTCTCTCCCCCTCTCCCTCTCTCTCCTTTTCCCTCCCTCTCTCTCCCTTTCTCTCTTTTGTCCCCTTCATTCTCTTTCTGAACCTTAAGTGCCCAGGGCACATGGGGCTTCCGCAGGGGTTTTCCACAAAAGCCTGACTTGTGGCTTTTTTTCCGCTCTTGCCCAAGTGAGCCCTCTATTGCTCAACATCCTCTCTGTTGTTCTCCCAAGGACAAGGATAAACCAAAAAAAAAATTTTTTTTCTAGTCACAGGAAAAACAGCGAATAGGAAAAATAACCCAATTAGACTCTTATGTTATTTTGTTAGCAGAATAAAATACGTCAGATTTATTGCGGCCTGGTTAGATTTATTACTGGCACTGAGTCGAACAAGATTTAAAGCTGCATAAATTTGGATGACATAAAACGGAAAATGATCCAACCCTCATAGACTAAACTCTGGTAAGAAACACGATACAGCCCTCCTGCACAAAACTATGTCCACTGGGACAACCAACAATACTTTACATGGCTGGAGCAATTGTTCTACTCCTACGACCAACTATAACCAATCGTGGTCCTACCTAACAACCATGACTGGAAAACTCTTTAACTCCTACTATCAAAAATCACACTATTACTCTCTGTCTGAGCCATCTCCTCGAGTCCAATGTGTTTTTATATTTCTCGGGTCCACTGTGAAATCTCTGGTCTTTCTCCAAGTCGTGACAGTTACGATGCACGCTGTTAGGATCTAGAAGCTTCTTTCTACCTTTTCTCGTGAGACTTTCCATACTGTACTAGTTCACCCTAAAAAGTCAGTTTTGACAACAAACAGCACTCGTGAACATTACTGAAAGTTCTCGAAATACGAGTTCTCGTATTAGTAATCTCTCCATCTTACAGACGTAAAGTTCTTATTTTCCTTATGCCAGTACTATACTGGCATAAATGATCCTCATTCCATACAACCTGTCTCGGAAAGATTTTGAGTATTTGCTGGTCATAAAGAATAAACAATAGAGACGTGCTTGTCCAATGTGAACGAGGAGACATGCATGTCATAACAACAAAATGGACTGGTCATGTGTTACGATGGGACCCCAGCAACATAACTAAAGCAGGCATGGGTTGGACACCCGAGGGGTGAGAGGCCGACCAAAGACTACCAGGCGGAGAACTACAGAAGCAGAAACGAGTAGCACGTAGCACAGATGGGACACAGTAAAAAAGGCTACCTGCGGACTATCAGAGATGGAGAGAATTTGTTACTGCCCTACAAGACGTTACAGGGCTATGGCCGATCAAAGTCATGGATCTCTCTCTCTCCCTCTCTCTCTCCTTCTCTCTCTCCCCCTCTCTCTCCCCCTCTCTCTTCTCTCTCTCCCCCTCTCCCTCTCTCTCCTTTTCCCTCCCTCTCTCTCCCTTTCTCTCTTTTGTCCCCTTCATTCTCTTTCTGAACCTTAAGTGCCCAGGGCACATGGGGCTTCCGCAGGGGTTTTCCACAAAAGCCTGACATGTGGCTTTTTTTCCGCTCTTGTCCAAGTGAGCCCTCTATTGCTCAACATCCTCTCTGTTGTTCTCCCAAGGACAAGGATAAACCAAAAAAAAATTTTTTTTCTAGTCACAGGAAAAACAGCGAATAGGAAAAATAACCCAATTAGACTCTTATGTTATTTTGTTAGCAGAATAAAATACGTCAGATTTATTGCGGCCTGGTTAGATTTATTACTGGCACTGAGTCGAACAAGATTTAAAGCTGCATAAATTTGGATGACATAAAACGGAAAAGAAATGTTTATTT
The DNA here is from genome assembly GCA_009760885.1 of Achatina immaculata. NCBI lineage: Eukaryota > Metazoa > Mollusca > Gastropoda > Stylommatophora > Achatinidae > Lissachatina > Lissachatina immaculata. The sequence continues at coordinate 24,525,286 of CM019691.1, read as the reverse complement.
TTAGGAGTAAAGAATGTTAAGAAACAAACAAATGAACAAAACTAAATAAACTAAGAACTGAACTAAAAGAAAATGTATTTAACAAGAAAAGTACATTTGTCAGTCCTCTGATAATTGGCTGTCGTTGTTCTCAATCTTGCCCTGTCCCTTGTGTTCACTGTGCACTAGACTATGTTGAACCCAGTCCATCTCTTCATGTTTGCCACTGTCTATATCTCTGTTGTAACCTTGCTGTTTGTGTCTTTCAGATGTAAAACATATAGGCCTGAAAAGTTTTGAAATTTGTGCTTTCCGTTGTACTCACAATAAGACAAACTATGACTTTATATTGGAAAATAGGAGAACAGAGGAGAGACAAATGTTGTTCTTCTCAGTCATCCAACCTGAAGATAATAATAAACATTATCAGGAAAAATTCTGGCCTTTTAACTAGAGTTACAGACCAATACAGAGGCATCCAGGAGTCATTAACAACAACAGTAGAGGATCTGGACTTCGTGAAGGACAAAACATCACTCCAAAAAAAAAAAAACGTCACAAGGACATGGAAGCAAAGATAGAAAGGCTGACAACAAAAGCAAGCAGTACTGGACTATGAGTGAAAACAAAAAAAAAGGCTCAGACTATTGAAACAAAATGCAGAAATCACTAGACCAGACACAGTGAATCATTTACCAGTCCAAGTCAAGCAATTCACATACCTTGGTAGTACGTTAAAAGCAAACCGAGACAGTAGTGAAAGCCCGAAAATTTGGGTCCCTCTCAACCACATCTGGAGATCCAAATGATAAGCCAGTAAACAAAATGCAGAATATTCAAAAGCAGTGGTTTAAGTATCATGCTATATGGGTGAGAATGCTGAAAAAAGACACTGACAAGATTGACACTTTCCAAACCAAATGTCTACGTAAGATCAAAGGAGTGTTCTGGACAAATATCATAAGTAAGGGCCTCTTGTTAAGAGACCCGGACATGACACCACTGTCAACAGTGAATGAAAGGAGGAGGTGGCAATGGAATGGCTACATTATGTCGACGAATCATTATCACTAACAGCTTTGATGTAGACTCCACAGGATAAAAGAAGTATGGGAGGAAACAAAGAGACGTGGAGAGAAACAAGTACAGCAGAAAAAAAAATGCTAGCTTAAAAAAAGGACTGACTTGGGGTACAAAGAAGAATATAGCGAAGGACCCAGAAGTCGAAGTCTCTTGCTACCAGCAGCCCCATGTGTCTTGGGGTTTGAAGGACCTGGAAATAATTACAGAGTTAACTTTTTTTTGTGATTAAAAACATAGTTTCATGTTTGTTATGGTTTCATCCCGGCACACAGCAGATAGACGAACAGAGGAGACAGAGGTGAAGTGCATACTTGTATAAGCAGTATTTAAAATATTTCGAAACTGAAGAAGAAATATCTAGGGTCAGTTATCTTTGGGAATATAATTGCTTATTATAAGTTCTCACACTTTTCACATTTCTTTGAGATTCATTAGACGCGCCTGAAAATCCTGCAACATTCCTGGAGACGTTGAAATGATTATTATTTCATTGTTGTTGCCGGTTGCACATAGGAGTATAGTGCTAGTGCCCATATTTTCCTTGATCCGCCAGCACACTAGAGGGTGATGTGGTCAGTGTCACGCCTGGCCGCCTTTCCTTTCGCATCTGCAAAAGAAGTCGGGTACCCATTTCTACAGACTGGAGCTCCTCCGACCGAATTCGAACCCCCTACCTTCGCCAAGAGATACAGTGCAATAACCACTTAGAACCATCAAAATGTCCCTAACAGTCGATGCTGTGAAAATGTTGGAACACAAGGCACAGATTTGATATCCAATCGGTGTATGGGTCCAGATGCTGGGGAGGGGGAGGTTTTACCTTATTTTAAGTGTGGGCCCGGAGGGTTTGGGGTGGGGGTGGGGTGGGGGGGGTCGTAGTTTGGATGACAACAGATAATCAGGTTGCGGGGTGGGTGTTGGAGAGTTCTGTAGGGGCTTACTAAAGTTTTCTCTGAGACCTTGCACAGCCATGTCGGTTGTTCTGTGAGTGGCTTACTCTGTCCAGATTAAAAGCCTAGAGCGAACCTAGAAAAGAGGGCTTCTCTCCAGGCTCCAGTACCACGAGGGTCACGACAAAATCTGCTTCGGTAAATAGTTACTGTGAGACACCAATGGAGAGTTGAGTAAAGGTCTTGGCTGGCTCTGATTCAGCTGGGTGTGGTTGCTACGTCATCATTCTAGCACAGTAATCTTGTTCTCTTTCTTGGAACAGAGGAAGGTGTGTGTGTGTGTATGAGAGAAAGAGAGAGAGAGAGAGAGAGAGAGAAGAGTTTATATTTCAGTTACAAATCTCACAATTTCCAGAAAATATCTAGGAATCTCCACTCTGGTCTCTAGCTACGTTCTCTCCCATTCCTAAATTAGGTCATAATTTACGAGCTTTGATTAGATGCAGCAGGAGATACGACCGTACACAGGAGAGTTCCGATTGCTGATTTATATCCCAAAGAATCAGGAAAAATCCCTCTTAGATTCTGACGTAAGGAAAGTTTGAGGGGGGGGGGGGAAATCACATTATTCATTCTTTCACGTCCCTTCACACTCCCACACCTTCATTCTTCTTGTTTGTGGCAAACGGGAGCTAATGATAAACAACAAGCACATTGTAATACTTCCTGGTGCACTGAAATTAATGGCTTCGTTCTCAAACAGACAGGCAAATTCATGTCCGCAGGTCTGCACTCGGCCTTCATCTCTTAATTCTAGTTTTCTTTCTTTCTTTGCCAGGCGAAAAAAATCTATTTAAAAAAATCAGTCCCAGGAAAAACGTAATTTACGAACTGAAGACAGAATGCTAAAAAGAAAGATGAAATGCGAATGTAGAAAATAACAAATAAAATTATTCCCCCCTGACAGTTGCATGTTGTAGTGCTGTGAAGTGTTATTGCCTTCACATTTCTAGGCCACTACAGCATTGTGAGATGTCCTCGCTGTCATTATTTTCCCAAGGAAACACAAAGTTCATGAGGTTGGACTGACCCTGTTGCCGGCTGGTGCTCGGTGTGAAATCGAACAATCGACCGTTCTGATCAGTAGGCGCGTGCACTAGCTACTACACCAAAAGGTAATCCTGTCGTGCCTTAGTGGCAGATAAATATATGGTGTTAGTGCCCATATTTTCCTTGACGTGTCAGCACACTAGAGGGTGATATGGTCAGTATCACGCCTAGCCGCCTTTCCTTCCCTAACTCCAGAAGAAGTCGGGTACCCAATTTCTACAGCTGGGTGACTGGGGTGCCTCCGGCTGGATTCGAACCCCCGATCTTTGCCATGAGAGACTGGTGCACTAACCACTTCGCCACTCAGACACCCGAAGGGGGGCTCTAAAAATGAAAACTGCAAAAGAAAAAAGAAAAATTATTTTGAGATTTTCGCTTCATTAAATTTGTAATTACGCAGATAATGTTCGCCGAAAACTAAACCGACGGCCGTGGATTTTCTTGTACTTCTTCTGTCTTGCTGGAACGGCGAGCTGGCGTTCTTCGCAGCTGATGTGGCGAATATGTTGTCGGATTGAGAGCGGGTTATGGCTACCATTGTTTCAGTCCATGACTGGAGCTAAAAAAGCAAAGGATGTGCAAAACCTCCTTAGCAGACTCCACCGCCATGAGGACTATGGTGATCCCTTCACCGTTAGCCAGGCTAGTCCTGCCTGTTAATGGGTGGGGGGGAGGGTACCAATGGGGAAGCAGGGCGGTGCTTTCGTTGGCCGGCACTAACGAAGGCATGTCAGCTATGGGTCGCTGATTGTGAAAAACGGGTGGCATCTTTGCGTCCCACACCCTATCCAATTCACACTCACCCCCTCCACCCTCCACCCTATATCCTCATTCTTCCAGCAGCGTTCAGTCTTAAAACATAACTGAGAAAAATTATAGAGGAAAATGAATCACAGTGTCTTGGAGATACAAATAAGGAATACAGAAAGCCCCCAACGTACGTAAGTGAGTCTTTCCATAACTCTACTCATAAGTTGATTTTTACGTAACCATATTTCAGTACACAACGTATACGTTTTTTTTTTAAGGCCAGTATAAATATTTCAGTTACTTTATATAACTTTATATAACATACAAAAGAGGCTAACAGGTACTATTACATCTAAAGAAAGACCAATCCTTAGCAAAACTGGAACACTATTAACATCAAATAAAGACCAAAAGCAAAGATGGGCTGAACACTTCCAAGAAATACTCAATCGACCACACCCAAAAGAATTGTTAAACCTTGAAACTGACTTACCAGCCCCACAACTAAATGTCAATCTAGATGAAATTGAATTGCATGAAATTGAAACAGCAGTGAATTTAATGGCTAACAACAAAGCTGCAGGTGAAGATGAAATAACAGCCGAGATGCTAAAAGCTATCAATAGTGACAACATGAGACAACTACAGAGAATGTTTAACAAGATTTGGAAAGAAGAAAAGGTCCCTTCTAATTGGAAGAAGGGAATCATTGTGAAAATACCAAAAAAGGGCAACCTTAGTGACTGTAACAACTGGAGAGGAGTAACCTTAATATCAGTTGTGTCAAAAGTATTTTGCAAGGTCATTTTGAATAGACTCAAAGATATAGTGGATACTGCAATGAGAGAAGAACAAGCAGGATTTCGAAAAGGGAGAAGCTGTCTCGACCAGATCTTTACTCTCAGAATAATACTTGAAGAACATATTGAAAAGCAGAAACCATTAATACTGAATTTCATAGATTTTAAGAAGGCATTTGATAGCATACACAGAGATTCATTATGGAGAATTTTATGTCTATATGGAATACCATCTAAAATTGTCAACATCATTAAGGACTTATACAATGGATATGGTTGTGCAGTCAAGACAGAAGAAGGGATGAGTGAATGGTTCCAGATTGAAACAGGCGTGAAACAAGGATGTATACTGTCTCCTTTACTTTTTGGGATTACAATAGACTTCATAATGAAAAAATGCTGCACAGGTAACACAGGTATTGACTGGGTACAAGGGACCCAACTAGAAGATCTTGATTTTGCTGATGACATAACTCTTATCAGTAATAATGTGAATTCCATGCAAGAAAAAACAGATAGCCTATCTTCACTGGCTAGCAAAATAGGACTTGAAATTAACAAGGACAAAACAAAAATAATGAAAATTCCCATCAATCAAAATGGAAAAATACACATAGAAGGGACAGATATTGAAGAAGTCAATCAATTTGCATACCTTGGCAGCTACATAGACCAGGATGGTGACACTAGAAAGGAAGTTAGGATCAGAATTGCAAAAGCAGCATCAATCTTCAAGAATCTTGAGAACATATGGAATTCAAAAGTTATAAGCACAAAAACCAAGTTAAGACTATTCAATTCAAATGTAATATCCACCCTCATTTATGCATGCGAAAGCTGGAAAACAACTAAAGAAATAGAAAAGAAATTAGACTCTTTTGAAAACAAATGCCTAAGGAAAATACTCAGCATCAAGTGGAATGAATTCAAGAACAATGCAGAGATAAGACAGATGACTGAACAACAACCAGTCTCATGGGTGATCAGGAAAAGGAGATGGACATATGTTGGCCACTTGATGAGAAGAAATGAGCAGAGAATCCCAAAACAAGCTATCAAGTGGAACACAACAGGCCGAAGAAAAAGTGGCAGACCGCGTGAAACTCTGAAGAGAACATTATTAAGAGAAGCCAAGTTAACAGGCATAAAATCCTTTGATGAGGTTGAAAGACTCGCCGAAGACAGGAAAAATTGGCGAACTACTTTGCGAGCCCTATGTGACGTCTAACGGCACGGGAAGGATATAAGATATAAGATAAGATAAATATTTGCTCCATAAAGTTCCATAAAGTGTCTGGTTTTGTAGTGAATTTTTTACGTTCAGTCTATATCTACGCATGTTGGAGCTACGTAAGTCGAGGATCTCTCTGTACGCCACAAGGTGAGGCATCACAATCGAGGATATTGGCACACTAAGCAGGATATACTCCAGGGCAGTAGCTAAACTAACACAGGGTGGATGGAACAGGATGATGATGTCTTATCTTAGGATAAAAGTTCAAGAACAGGAGCTAGTACGAGATACTTATAATAAGGCACACACCCTGTAAATTAATGAACGTTGTCTCATTTTTCTTCATATGTTTGTTTGACCAGAGTATCAGACTTATCTCAACTATAGAGCAGAGCAGAGTAGAATAGAGTAAATCAGTGCAGAGGAGACCAGAATAGAGTAGAATAGAATATCACACTTATCTGAACTATATTTGGAGAGTAGAATAGAAAAGAATTGAATAGAATAGATCAGAATAGAGTAGAGTAGAGCAGAGCAGGGAAAAGTAGAGTAGAATCCAGTAGAGTAGATTAGACTAGAGTGGAAAAGAGTAGAGGAGAGTAGAGCATCACACTTATCTAAACTATATTTAGAATAGAAGTAGAGTAGAGCAGAACAGAATAGATCGGAATAGAATAGAGTAGAGCAGAGAAGAACAGAACAGAGTAGAGCAGAGCAGAGTAGAGTATAGAGTAGAGTAGAGAAAAGGAGAGTAGAGCATAGTAGAGTAGAGAAAAGCAAAGAAGGGTAGAGCAGAGCAGAGGAGAGTAGAGTAGAATAGAGTAACCTGTGAAATGTGAAATGTTTCGAGCAATTTTTCCGTTTATTCCTGACCATGAGATTATGAGTCTTTTTCCAGCCGTTGTGCCTGATTTTCGTTGCCATATACGATCCTCTGTCTCCCCTGATTATATTTTTTAAAATCATCATTTCTGAGATGATGACTCAGCAAACATTAGCATTCTGTTCGATATGCAACATGCTCCTTTCGGAATGTTTCCGATGTCCTTGACATTTTGCTCACATCTATGAGCCAAACGGTGGGAGTGACCGAATCGATAGCAACCTGACTTAGGGGACTGAAGGCAGGAGATTCTTTTGCTTTGATAAGGATTCTCGCTGGTGTTGTGGAGTTTGTGGGTGGGTGTATGTGACCTTCCTTAGTGGATGAGTCAGTGTTGAGTCACTGTGCGGGTTGTCTGCTTAGAATGGATTAATGTCATAGTCATTCAATGTCTTTGTCTGCTTAGAGTGGGTTAATCTCGTTACTGTGTGTCTTTGTCTGCTTAGAGTGGGTTAATCTCGTCACTATGTGTATTTGTCTGCTTAGAGTGGGTTAATCTCGTCACTACGTGTATTTGTCTGCTTAGAGTGGGTTAATCTCGTTACTACGTGTATTTGTCTGCTTAGAGTGGGTTAATCTCGTCACTATGTGTATTTGTCTGCTTAGAGTGGGTTAATCTCGTCACTACGTGTATTTGTCTGCTTAGAGTGGGTTAATCTCGTTACTACGTGTATTTGTCTGCTTAGAGTGGGTTAATCTCGTCACTATGTGTATTTGTCTGCTTAGAGTGGGTTAATCTCGTTATTGTATGTCTTTGTCTGCTTAGAATGGGGAATGGGTTAATCTCGTTACTATGTGTCTTTGTCTGCTTCATTCACTCATTCATTCATTTGCATGTCCTTGCGGAGCTTTGCCACCCTAACAGCACTCCTGTAGGCCTCTCGGTTCTGATCAAGATGCCTTGCTGCTGATGCATCCATTTGCAGATCATCAACGATGTCTTGTAGCCATCTTCGCCTTGGTCTTCATCTCTTTCTCTTTCTCATTATGTACCCTTCCAAGACGGTTTTCTCTAATTATCATGACGTTTAATGTGTCAAAAATATTTAAGTTTTCTCTCTTTAATCCTCTTTACTAGCCAGCCTTCTTCAATATTAAGTTCTTGTAGTATTGACATATTTGTTCTTTTTTTTGTGTCCATGATATTTGAAGAACTCTTCTGTAACATTTAAAGGCATTTATGTGTTTCTCAGCTGCTTTGTTAAGTGTCCAGGTCTCACAGGCATATGTTGCGGTAGGAAAGATGCATGCCCTTAAAAATCTTATTTTTGTAGTTCTGTCTGTTCCTCTTCACAGATTCTTTAGCTGTTTTACTTTCTGAAGAGCGATAGCTGTCCTCCTTTTAATTTCCCTCATTGTATGTCCATTATTAGTTAGTAGTGATCCAAGATATTCAAAACTCTCCACTTCTTCCAGTCTTTCCTCATAAGGTCTCTACCTTCCAAATAGAAATCCCCCCTTCTCCCCCCACCCTCACTATGAGTAAAATATTTTATATCTTTTCTCTCTCAATGTTTAATCTCTCATGCTTGTCTCGTAATATCTACCAATATCAGGACATCACGGAAAGTCTGAATGTCACTGCGAGATGTTGGTAAACTTACTCAGGACTGCATTGCATTCAGTGAGGCTGTGAAAGGGACAGAGTTCTGGAAATGACACATGACATGACATGACACGACATGACATCTATAACTTGTTCGAAACTGTGAAATAAGAGGAAAAAAAAAGAAAATTGTCTTCGAAAACACATCACGAAGTTTTCCAGCGTTTGTGGTTTCTTGATATTTCAGTTTTTTTTTTTTTAATTTTACGTTTCATGCTTAGTTCGAAAGTCAGATATTAGTATCTGGAAAAAAAAGCCGACTTGATGTACCAGTCAAGTGGCCACAACCATTAAACCAAGAGAGAATGTTACTTCCACTTCCAGAGACGGTTTCGGACTTCATATGACGCTGAACGGGGTCCCGAGGCAGTAGATTTAGTTACTTTTTTTCTGGCTTAAAAAAAAAAACAAAACAAAAATCAAACTATACTTTTTTTAAACCAATGCTTCCCCCCCCCCCCCCCCCCCTTATCTTACTTATTGCACAGAGGATTACTCTACTGAAGCAGCAACACTACCGTCTTGTCATGTCTTATCTCCGTCCTCATTTGTATCTCTAATGTTGAGGAGTGGGAGTGGGGATGGAGGGGTGTGGTGGGAGAGGTGGGGAGGCAATAAATTCAACAGTTTACTTCATATAACAGAAAATTTAAATGTTTTCCTTCTACGCTACCGTTTGAAAACACTTAACTGAGGGGAGGGGAGCCTTCACAAAAGCCAACTTCTCATGCAGGCTCGGAGAGTTAAACGAAGCAAATGTGGGTCACTCTACATTTGAAACGGAGCTTGTGTAGCATGATCTTCACAACATCATCAGACGCATTCAGCTTTCAAGCTCGCATGCACAGCGGGCTCCGACAACAGCAATATTGCTCTCAGACATACGTCTTCGCCGGAGGAGAACATTTTTTAAATAACCATTTCTGTGTTGATTTTCTTTACATTTAAAAAAAAAATCATTTTCTAATTAAAAATTCTGGTCTGAGTAGTTCACCATCATGTGCCATTTCTTCCCCGATGTTATTTTCAGAACGCTGGAGTCGTAACGAACATGTAGATGTGAGATAAAAAATTTCTACAAATGAGGAAACATCGAAGCTTTCGCGCACTTGAAGTAATAGAACAGTGCTTTGTATGGTTTGACCTGGAAAAAAATCACAGGCAAAGCACTTTTAGACGTGAGAGAAGGAAAAATGACAAGTATTTTGTGCTTATACCCCGGGAAAAGAAATCATAGACACAGCACTTTTAGACGTGAGAGAACGAAAAATGACAAGAAAATTACCTGGGACTTGAACCCACGGACTCCAGTAGGACGAGAAATCGTCTATCCACGAAAGAACAGTGAAAGTGCGAAATAACAAAGTTAATTAATGCACTGTCCCCTGGGCAGACTACTGGTCGTCCTACTGGACTCCGTGGTTCAAGTCCCAGGTAATTCTCTTGTAATGTTTCTTTCTCTCACGTCTAAAAGTGCTGTGTCTATGATTTCTTTTCCCGGGGTATAACCACAAAATACTGCGTCTTAATGAACATTTTGCAGGAGGTAAGGTTCATGTCTTAAAAGCTCTTACAGATGCCAACTCTTTGTAAAATTCACAGGGAAGGACCATAAATGATAGAGTTCTTTCTTCGCATCCTGTGTATTCCCTTTGGACCTGCTTGATTTCCAGACGCAAGGACTTAGGCCTTACTTTTCCAGATGTTCATCAGAGTCGAGAGATAGCGCAGCATGAGCAATTTGGTTTCTCCAGACCAAATTTCCATGTGCAGGTTGGATTGTGATGTTTCCACGTGATGTTTCCACAAACAACAGATATCTGCTTGCTTTATACAAATTTCGGAGACGAAGATGGAAAATGTAAAAGGAGAAAATTTATAATCAGTAACACAGATTACTGCAAACGGTATAGTTTTTTTAAAAAAAAATGTGTATTGCTGTTCTTGTTACAAAGAAGTCGCTGTAACAAAAAAAGAAGGGGAAGTAACCTACCGTCTATAGAATGTTTTCTAAATGAAAGCAAATCATCATCATCATCATCATCATCATGTGCCATGCTGACTGGCGTTGGCTATTATGCTTCTTCAGAGTACACGATCCTTTATGCAGGCCATCAGCTCAGTTGGTAATCTCCTCTCACACCATCCCGTCAGACTGTCCAGTATAATTTCTCTTGGTCTTCCTCTTGATCTTCTTCCTTCTGTTTTTCCTGTTGTTATAATATTTTCTATGCCCCCTCTTCTTATTGTATGTCCTATGAAAGTACATTGTCTCTCTCTTATCATTTTGACAAGATTTTTTGTCTCTCCAGCTCTTCTCATACATTCTTCATTAGTTATTTTTATTGTCCAGTTGATTCGCAACATTCTTCTAATAAACCACATTTCTGCTGCTTCCAATGATTTTTGTGCAGACCTGCCTATTGTCCATGATTCACTTCCATATAACAAGATAGGTTCAATACAGCATTTTAGGACTCGTTTTCTAACATTAATTGATAAGATGTGTTGGATAATATGTTTCTCATTCTCTGAAATGCAGTCTTTGCTTGGCCTATTCTGTTCCTAATTTCTGTTCTGTATTTCCCATCTGAAGTTATTACTGCTCCAAGGTATTTGAATTTCTGCACCTGCTTTAGAATTTAGAAAGCAAATACGCCATTGCCTTACTAGAAAACGAGGGACTATTAATAGTTTCACAGTTTTTGGAAATTAATATTTTTGCAGAGAGGTTTTTCTTTTATATCCTGTTCTCTTGCTGACGTTCTGCAGAATGTGTGGATCTTCTGTGACATCTCTGTTGGATAACATCATTTCACTGTAAACTTGTTTTCTTGGAAAGCTAGGAGTTAACAAACAGAATCTGTCTGTTGTCTGTACACAGGCTAATAATATGTCGGTTAAATACCTCCATAAATTGAGAGTGTTAATTGGGGATGTATGAAAACCTGGTAAAATATTCACCAGGAATTAACAAGAGAAGAGAGAAAAGATGAATGGCAAACTCCTACGTTTTTGTTTTACCTTGTAAATGAAATCAAAGGTTTCAGCTTTAGCAGGGCGCAGATCCCATTGTCGTTCACGCCCACGTGGCTATGGGAAATTACATTAATTAAGGCAGGGAATAGGGAATCAATTTATGCCATCAACTTCGCATTTTCGTGTGAAGTAATCTCATGGAGGCGGAACTGGAAAGCATCATAGATCGTTCATGCATGTTTCGCTCAATAAACGTTACTATAAGAAATATCTAAAGAGGGATTTGATTAGAGAGTATTCACAGCCGTTACATTGGCCTATCGCCCTGTATTTTTGTGGCTGGCTATTCGTGAAAAAAATATGTGCTTGTTTTATACAAATTTCGGAGACGAAGATGGAAAATGTAAAAGGAGAAAATTTATAATCAGTAACACAGATTACTGCAAACGGTATAGTTTTAAAAAAAAAAATGTGTATTGCTGTTCTTGTTACAAAGAAGTCGCTGTAACAAAAAAAGAAGGGGAAGTAACCTACCGTCTATAGAATGTTTTCTAAATGAAAGCAAATCATCATCATCATCATCATCATGTGCCATGCCGACTGGCGTTGGCTATTATGCTTCTTCAGAGTACACGATCCTTTATGCAGGCCATCAGCTCAGTTGGTAATCTCCTCTCACACCATCCCGTCAGACTGTCCAGTATAATTTCTCTTGGTCTTCCTCTTGATCTTCTTCCTTCTGTTTTTCCTGTTGTTATAATATTTTCTATGCCCCCTCTTCTTATTGTATGTCCTATGAAAGTACATTGTCTCTCTCTTATCATTTTGACAAGATTTTTTGTCTCTCCAGCTCTTCTCATACATTCTTCATTAGTTATTTTTATTGTCCAGTTGATTCGCAACATTCTTCTAATAAACCACATTTCTGCTGCTTCCAATGATTTTTGTGCAGACCTGCCTATTGTCCATGATTCACTTCCATATAACAAGATAGGTTCAATACAGCATTTTAGGACTCGTTTTCTAACATTAATTGATAAAGATGTGTTGGATAATATGTTTCTCATTCTCTGAAATGCAGTCTTTGCTTGGCCTATTCTGTTCCTAATTTCTGTTCTGTATTTCCCATCTGAAGTTATTACTGCTCCAAGGTATTTGAATTTCTGCACCTGCTTTAGAATTTAGAAAGCAAATACGCCATTGCCTTACTAGAAAACGAGGGACTATTAATAGTTTCACAGTTTTTGGAAATTAATATTTTTGCAGAGAGGTTTTTCTTTTATATCCTGTTCTCTTGCTGACGTTCTGCAGAATGTGTGGATCTTCTGTGACATCTCTGTTGGATAACATCATTTCACTGTAAACTTGTTTTCTTGGAAAGCTAGGAGTTAACAAACAGAATCTGTCTGTTGTCTGTACACAGGCTAATAATATGTCGGTTAAATACCTCCATAAATTGAGAGTGTTAATTGGGGATGTATGAAAACCTGGTAAAATATTCACCAGGAATTAACAAGAGAAGAGAGAAAAGATGAATGGCAAACTCCTACGTTTTTGTTTTACCTTGTAAATGAAATCAAAGGTTTCAGCTTTAGCAGGGCGCAGATCCCATTGTCGTTCACGCCCACGTGGCTATGGGAAATTACATTAATTAAGGCAGGGAATAGGGAATCAATTTATGCCATCAACTTCGCATTTTCGTGTGAAGTAATCTCATGGAGGCGGAACTGGAAAGCATCATAGATCGTTCATGCATGTTTCGCTCAATAAACGTTACTATAAGAAATATCTAAAGAGGGATTTGATTAGAGAGTATTCACAGCCGTTACATTGGCCTATCGCCCTGTATTTTTGTGGCTGGCTATTCGTGAAAAAAATATGTGCGTATGTGGGCGTGAGAGAAGAAGGGAGAGAAAGAGAAAGAGAGAGAGAGAGAGCAAATGGGGTTACACATCAAAAATAGTTTATCATCTGTTTTAAATTATCTCTAATTAGTGGCCAGGGAAATGTTTCTAAAAGTTCGATACACGAAAAATAGTTTTTATCATTTATTTTTGTCGCCTCCCTTTGTACGAGGGGTATGTCCAATACGATAGTTGAGATTCCAGGTCAGTCACTCTAGACTTGCCTCCCCAGAGACCAGCCAATCGCTGTTGATGTTAGCAAGTTTGGCGGTCTGACAAGATGGTGGATAGTTTGTTCCCCCCCCCCCCTTTACCCCTCTCTCTCTCTCTCTCTCTCTCTCTCTCTCTCTGTATCTGTCTGTCTTTCTTTCTGGCCAAACTCTTTTAATTTCGTCGTTTTTTAAAAATTGTCCCGCAGGGAAGGCGTACCGTTATTCTTATAAGGGGAAAAAAACTGATTGATTATTGTTCTCTCTCTATCAGCTATTGATTATTGTTCTCTCTCTATCAGCTATTGATTATTGTTCTCTCTCTATCAGCTATTGATTATTGTTCTCTCTCTATCAGCTATTGATTATTGTTCTCTCTCTATCAGCTATTGATTATTGTCTCTCTCTATCAGCTATTGATTATTGTTCTCTCTATCAGCTATTGATTATTGTTCTCTCTCTATCAGCTATTGATTATTGTTCTCTCTCTATCAGCTATTGATTATTGTTCTCTCTCTATCAGCTATTGATTATTGTTCTCTCTCTATCAGGTATTGATTATTGTTCTCTCTCTATCAGCTATTGATTATTGTTCTCTCTCTATCTACTGTTGATTATTCTTCTTTCTCTATCTACTGTTGATTATTGTTCTCTCTCTATCTACTGTTGATTATTGTTCTCTCTCTATCTACTGTTGATTATTGTTCTCTCTCTATCTATTGTTGAGTATTGTTCTCTCTCTAACTACTGTTGATTATTGTTCTCTCTCTATCTATTGTTGATTATTGTTCTCTCTCTATCAGGTATTGATTATTGTTCTCTCTCTATCTACTGTTGATTATTGTTCTCTCTCTATCTACTGTTGATTATTGTTCTCTCTCTCTATCTACTGTTGATTATTGTTCTCTCTCTATCTACTGTTGATTATTGTTCTCTCTCTATCTACTGTTGATTATTTTTCTCTCTCTGTATCAACAATCGATTATTGTATCTACAATTAATTATTGTTCTATCTCTACTGGTGATTATTGTTCTTTCTCTATCTACTGTTGATTTTTGTTCTCTATCTGTATCCACAGTTATTTATAATTCTCTCTCTATCTACTGTTGTTTATTGTTCTCTCTCTATCTACTGTTGATTATTGTTCTCTCTCTATCAGCTATTGATTATTGTTCTCTCTCTATCTAATGTTGATTATTGTTCTCTCTCTATCAGCTATTGATTATTGTGCTCTCTCCATCTACTGTTGAGTATTGTTCTCTCTCTATCTACTGTTGATTATTGTTCTCTCTCTATCTACTGTTGATTATTTTTCTCTCTCTGTATCAACAATCGACTATTGTATCTACAATTAATTATTGTTCTATCTCTGTCATTTTGGCTTCCAGAAGACCTAACTGTTACTGATTCTGAGAAGTCTGTTAGATGCAACACAAAAGGCTGGCTGTGATGAGAGAAAAGCACGTCCAGGGACTATCAAGGATTTCCCTGAAGCCTGCACGAAAGAACTAAATTAAACTTTACAGGCAAAGCGGCCACATTCTTAGCAATGCGTGTCATAGAATTACTAAGAACAAAAGAGAATGATAGTTTATATTCCATCTGTAAAGAAGCTTTCATAACCCTTCGCTTAAAGAACGTTTCTCATTAGTATGATGACGGTCAGTTTCATTGGTACTCTCCCGTTTTCTAAATTGGCTGATTTCAAAATGACGCTTTGGGGAATTGTGCGGGGATCACCTCCAGTCTGTGTCGTCCATGTCATTCCGCTGCTGGTAGTTTCGAAGTCAATCTTGGTCTAATGAAGAAGGTCAGGTGTGAAGGGAACTAGAGGCTGAGAGATTCTTGTGCGGTCGTGTCCAGCGTGTGGTTTCCTGGAATAAATAAATAAATACATAAATAAGAATAGAATCATGGAATAGTTTGGCCAAACACCATAAGAAATAACATCTTGTTGGCAGAAACGCAAAAGTCAGTGACAGCAATTACTGAAGAACGACGCTGGCGATGGTTGGGACATGTGCTCCGGATGACTGACCACTCACTACCAAAAAGAGCACCAAGATGGACACCACAGGGGAGCAGAAGTAAGGGTAGAACAAAGGAGACATGGAGAAGAACAACAGAGAGGATGTTGAGCAACAGAGGGCTCACGTGGGCAAGAGCGGAAAAAAGGCAAAGAACATGCGTTTGTGGAAAACCCTTTGCGGAAGCCCTATGTGTCTTGGGCTCTTAAGGTTCGGAAAGAAAGAGAGAGAGAGAGAGAGAGAAAGAGATAGAGATAGAGAGAGAGAATTATGAACGTTTTCAAATTTATCATCATGCGGAGAAACTAGATTAAATACATCAAATTCCTTTTCTTCTACAATTCACATAATTTAAAAAGGTAGTCAAAGAGGGCAGCGCTCCAATGCATTATAAATAATCTGCTGAATGTGTCACGAAAAGCTGCGACTTAGGGAAGTGGTCGAGCCCATGAACAGCTTTCTGGCTGGAGTTCCTTTTCCCCCATGGTGCACAGCAACACGTGTTCTGGTATAAGAGATAACTGATAATTAACAATCGAGAAGCAATGACTGGGAATCGATGAATGAGAACCAGTGACTGAGAAGAACTCTCTGAGGAACAGTGTCTGATAATCAACGACTGAGAATAAATGATTAAAAACCGAATCGATGACTAAGAAACAATGACTGAAAAAGCATGTGAAAACCGATAATTGAGAACCAGTGACTGAGAACCGATGTTTGAGAATCGATGACTGAGAACCAATGACTGTCAACTTATGAATGGGAGTCAATGACTGAGAACCGATCACTGAGAACCAACGACTGAGAACCAGTAAGTACAAAATCACTTAGCAATTCAAGTAAAAACACACAAAAGAGCAACAAACTAAGTTTCAAGTACCCAGGTAGACAGCTATATTTCATGGGAAGAAAAACCGTTTCAGAACTATAACCACTCAAAGGCACAATGGGAAGATGATGAAATAGAATAAATACCATAACAGAAAATGTTCTATGGATTTTTCTCTGAAACTATTCGCTTTGTATTTAAATGCGAGAGTAAATACAATAATGTGAGTGTGAATTTTAGAACACAAAACACACACACACACAGAGTTTTAAATCTTGAACGAGACAAAGAAAAACAGGAAACTATTACACTGGACATGAAGTCAACAAATGGCGTGTTAAGTCAAGCGTGGATGATATTGTTGATACAGTTCTAATGTGGCAGTTTAAACGTGTGACGAGCACTGAATCATCCAGTTAATGAAGCGGCCATGGCAGACATCGCGAAAGAGCGAGACGATGAGTGGAAGTGATTTAATCCCCATTCTGTGGGTTTCATGAAGTGACGGGATTGTGCAGAAATCTATGTGTCTAGTTATTGTCTGTTTACTGAATGCAGTTTAAAAAAGTGTTTGCGTGTCAGGGGACTTCATTCTGGCTACATCTCTCTCTCTCTCTCTCTCTCTCTCTCTCTGAGTGAAAGCTGTATAATGAAGAGCAGAATGTTAGACGGGCCTGCGTGCCCAATTCTTAACCCTTTGAAAGTTCGTTCGTTCGTTTTCACTCACTCACTCACTCACTCACTCACTCACTCCTATTGTTTCAGTGTTGAAGACAGACAAAATATTTCCACTCTTGTCCGCCCTTTCCTTCCTTCTTGTCTGTCTTCCAAGTCAGCCCTATACTGACCAGCATTTTCTCTGCAGTGCGTCGTCTCCATGTCATTTTGGATCGCCTTGTGCCTCTTTTACCTTGCCGAGTCCACTTCAAAGCTTCCAAGAGACAGGTCTGCTATAATCTGTACCTGTCCAGTAGCGACTCTTTATAAAGACGACTGTCATTGTGACTTTAATGCATGTTTTGATTATCTATTTCCAGTGTGATTCTCCTGATGAATTCTTATATTTCTTTTCTCCTTCTCCTCCTCCTCCTTCTTCTTCTTCTTCAATCTCACTGTTCTTTGCAGTCTATGTGGTGAAGATGTTGAGGTACAGCATATTGTCGGCGTAGAAGTGGGTCATGACCGCTATTTTTTTCAGTTTCTGATTGCAGCTAAAAAAGCAGAGAGCTGTGCAATACTTCTTTAGCAGACTCAGTCGCCATGGGGACTACGGAAATCGCGTTAGCCAGGCTAGACATGTTACTGGGGGACACCAACGTCGAGGTGGGGCAGGATGTTGGTCAGCTATGGTTCGCCAACCCTGATGCTAGCGTGTCAGCTTCGGGTTGCTGGCTGCCAAAACAAACAGCGTCATCGTATCTGATGAGTACAAAATATGGGGGGTGATTGATAAGTTCTCGGCATAAGGTACACATATTTGAAACGCACAGTTGATATTAGGTACATTTGTAGATCAGGTTAATGTAAGATTAAACATCCAAGTTTCAAGAAATTAACTGAAACCAATTTTTTTTACAGGCTACTGAAGTAGTTAGGGGTGACAGAAATTGAGAAAATGGATAACATTTTTCATCGAGCAGTCATTCGCTACTTCTGCATCAAGAGCCTATCATCGAAGGAGTTCCATGAGGATATGGTGGAGACTCTAGGGGAGAGTGCCCCTTCTTACAGCACAGTGAAGAAATGGGCAGCTCAATTCAAACATGGAAGGGACAGTCTGGAAGATTATCCCCGTCCAGGAAGACCAAGAACGTTAACCACCGATGAAACCACCGACAGAATCCATGATATGATAATGAAGGATCGACGACTAACTGACCAATACATTGCTACTGAGTTGGGCATAACCCAGGAACGTGTTCATGCCATTATTCACAATGATCTTCAAATGACAAATCTCTCTGCTCGATGGGTCCCGAAACTTATTGGAGCTGATCACAAACGACAGCATCTCAACATGTCAAGAGACAATCTTGGTCATTTTTCTGTACATCCTGACAAGTTTCTTCAGCAATTTATGATTTACGTTCATCTTTGTCAACCAGGAACCAAAGAACAGTCAAAGCAGTGGAAAAATCAAGGATCCCAACCTCTTAAAAAATGGTGGTTCTGTCTGCAGGCAAAGTGATGGCTTCTATCTTTTGGGATTCAGAAGGTGTGCTATTGGTAGACTATCTTCAAAAGGGCAGAACGGTCACCGGGGCCTGTTACGCTAATCGTGTGAAGCAACTGTGGGTCAAATTGAAGGAAAAGCGTGAAGAGTCATCTTTCATCAAGACAATGCTCCAGTTCACAAGTCGGCGGTGGCAATGGCTGCCACTCGTGAATGCGGCTTGTAGCTTCTTGAACATCCTCCTTATTCCCCAGATTTGGCCCCTTCAGACTATTATCTGTTTACCAAACTCTAAAAGGAGCTCAGTGGTCGCAAATTTGCTTCAGATGATGACGTCATTCATGCTGTAGACCACAAGATGCTGACTTTTACAAATAAGGGATCCGTATGCTCCAGTATCGCTGGACTAAGTGCATGATGAGAAATAATCCCAAAAAGCTGTCCACAAATAATCCGTTGTACCTTATGCCGAGAACTTATCAATCACCCCTCGTAATAAAATACCTATATTCAAGCACTTAGAGTGTTATCAGTAAAGACTGGTTTTAAAAATGACATCCTAAAATGTACATACATACAAGTATAAAAGAAAACTAGAAGTGTTGAAAGATTAATCGGTGTGATGAAAAAAAAATAGAAAAAAAAATTCCTTTCATCACTATTCTTAAAATGGCTTAGAGGAAGAGTGTTGTCTCTTGCCACTCTTTACCTGATAAAGTATGATGAATTCGACTCCTTTTTCTTTCTTTCCCATGATTTCACCAAAAAAGTCAGGGAAAATCAAGATTACAACGACATAGGTTTTCTACAGATATATCTATCCTCCTTTTACACCCTTCAGTTTTCAATGACCTTGGAGTTCTCATGGTACCGTTGTCTGTGTATGTTATAAGCCATTGTCTGTTGTCTGTATGTTGTAAGAATTTTAATTGTATATTATGTTTTGATGGTCTCAATTTTCTCTGCGAAATTTTTATAACCGCTTTTGTAAAAGTCTTGTGCAATGTCAAAACTCAGATGTACACATTAATATGAACTTCTTATCGAAAGAATTTTGTAGGGTCTTGAGACCTTTTCAGCTATACCATTCGCTTTAACCGTTCAGTCTATCTTTTCCTTAAGTGTTTGATTAGTCAAGCTTGCGTGTTCTGGAATTTCTGCTGTAAGTTTCCTTTTCTGCCTGGGAAAACAAAACTATGTTTAGCCAATAGTTGCCATTTCTCATTACTGATTGTATTCAGCCAATAGTTGTCTTTTTTTCATTAGTGACTATATTCAGCCAATAGTTGTCTTTTTTTCATTAGTGACTATATTCAGCCAATAATTGTCTTTCCTCATTATTTTCGTTCATACTTGACTCTATCTAGCCTTAATATGCTCTTATGAGGCGTATTAATCGATACTTGACGTCCTAACAAAGAGGATCTCTACCACCTAAGTGCTCTTTTTCTGTTTATTTGCTTTTTTTCTTTATTTTAGCCTTCATTCATGAAGGCATGTAGCGGAAATATTAGTTTGCTACCGTTTGTTTTATTTTTATACATGCGCATCACATTGCATCTTTCGCTATTCCTTCTTACCTTTACTTATTTCTGTAAAACTGCACCATACAGCTCTGACTATCTCTACTCTCCTAGAACTAGATTTAGTAAAACTGCACCATACAGCTCTGACTATCTCTACTCTCCTAGAACTAGATTTATTAAAACTGCACCATACAGCTCTGACTATCTCTACTCTCCTAGAACTAGATTTAGTAAAACTGCACCATACAGCTCTGACTATCTCTACTAGAAACAGTTTATGTAAAACTGTTCCATACAGTTTTAAATATTCTATTCTATTAGAACCAGTTTATTTGAAACTGTACCATACAATTTTAACTATCTCTATTCTGTTAGAACAGGTTTATGTAAAACTACACCACACAGCCCCCGACTCTCCATACTCTGCTAGGGCCAGTTTTACTGCAGTGCTTAACTCATGTATCTAAATGAATATTAATACATAACATTCAGTAGGCTCTTACTGACAGGGCGTTCCTTCTGTAGCGCCCTGGGGAAACATACTATGTAAATACTTCTCTCTGTTAACGCGCAGTACTTATCAATGCGCTCATTAAAACATTATTCCTTCGTATCTAATACATTCTGCAGAGAAGAAGAAAGGGCTGGATCAATAAATAATTCTAGTTTCTAGGGAACATTTGTTGCGAATAAACATAAGCGATGGTATGTCCTCTCATTATTAATGTTGGCGTTACTTTTGTTGAAGCCCATTTGTGTAATGGATTCTTTGGGCAGATCATTCATTCATTCATTTGCATGTCCCTTGCGGAACTTTGCCTCCCAAACAGCACTCCTGTAGGCCTCTCGGTTGTCAGCAAGATGGCCTGCTGCTGTTGCATCCATTTCCAGATCGTCAACGATGTCTTGCAGCCATCTTCGTCTTGGTCTTCTTCTTTTTCTTTTTTTTTTTTGTTTTTTGGGCAGATATGGAGATGAAATTGCATGTACAGTGTAAATGTTACTGAGGTCGATAGCGAAGGTGTTTATAAAGGAATTAGATACACTAAGCTATCATGTTTTACTAAACGTGTATTCTCAGGAGGAAGGGCAGACTGTAGGTTAGTAGTTCCCATACTATTTCTGGCTGCCACCTCCCCCCCCCCCTCCTTTGTCTATTAGGTCACATCCCTATTGTCTCCAAAAACATTTGTCGCTCATCTGTTTCTGATACCCCTAACTCCTCTATTTTTAACCCACCCCTCCCCCTCCAGTCTCTCTACTGTTGCCAATGCTAAGGTGTCGGTATCGCCCACGCTGAAACCACTGTTTTAAGATCGTAGCGTTTCTCAATCTTTTCAGCTCATGGACTCCTAAAGCCAATTATAATCGCGAACTTTAGGAACTTTCACACATTTTTAGTATTCTGCATACTGAGGTAAAGCCTACCTGTCAAGGACTGAGCTCTGTTGAGAAGCATGGTCGACAACGCCTACCTGCACGGTGCCTGATGATGATGATGATGATGATGACCTAATCTGGACTTGCTAAACCTTCGACGATTCCGAGGAGTCCGTGTACCCTGGGTGGGGAATTGAATATGATAGTTTAAGGTGGTCACTAATAATAATAATGCGTGAGGAACGCGGGTTAAGTTTCTTTTTTTTTCCGGATGACTCCGAGTACATGTTTGCCCCTCGTATGTGTACCATGTGATTTAGTGGTGAAAGAGCGCATGTGTGATGACTCTTGTTGGAAGTAGTGGCAACAACATCCAAACAAACGAAAACGTCACCTTGGCTTTGGCCGTGACTCAGGAACGACCTCAACATTGAAGGACAGGTCCAAGCATAAGCCCACCTCCAAGATCTCACTCATATATTCCATGTATAAATCACTTATACAGGAGAGCTGTTAGGAAGGGAAAGTTCCGCAAGGGATATGCAAGTTACTGACTGAATCACCTTTTCAACATTCAGATCTCGCATACTTCCATATGCCCATCCTCTGTCTTCCACACAGCTGTTCTCCTTACAAATCTCCCGCCAGAAAAGCCCTCTCGTGACCCAGTAACAAGTCAATCACATGATCAAATGGCCACCGTTCATATCGTCACTTGATTAACGTGTGCTGTAGTAAGGCCTGAACAGCCACGACACATTTAGTACTCTATTTGCCGCTATATCCATAAGGCGTGGGAAGAGCTAGAACAACCAAAATGGACCTTCAAGATAAACTCCAAGGTACAGAAACAAAGCAAGCTGGGAAACATAAAGACAGGCAAATGATCAAATTGGATTACAAGGTGTTTTTTTCTGCCTTGTGTGCCTCTTGCAGTGATTATAATTGATAATCATGATGGCAATGATGATGCTGATGTTGATGATTAACAGTAAAACACACCACCCTGGGGTACGATGTACGTACCTTCTTGATTGTTCTTCTGACTCTTTAACAAATAAATGGTTTAAATGTCAGGCAAATTCGGTCAAGGGAGGGAATACATAAATAAACGAAGGGAGATTATTCACTTACGACTTTGATGCAAGCAAAAAAACAACACTTATTTTGCCTTAGACACTTACGGTTTATGATCTGGGTCATCATCATTGTACTCCGGGCATGTCCATAGGTCCTCAGATCCACCGCCCCCCCCCCCCTCCAATATTCATCAGCGTCCTTCGGCTGATAGTGCCTGTCCTGTGTTGGCTGACCAGTTGTCTCGCATGTCCAGTATGCCTCCTGGTTCCTGGCCGTGCCAATCTGTATTTCCAGCTCTCTCAGTCTAGCGATGTAGATTCACTGCCCTCGAAGTCCTCCAATCTGCCTATCTGAGAGCGTTAACAATATCAGCTCGATCCAGTGGTTGTCCATCTGCAATGATGGCAAAGCCAGCCAGTCTATCAGCCTCTTTAGCCCGCCAGTCTATCAGCCTCTTTAGCCCGCCATCCTTTTCTTTGGAGAGTTCTTGGTGCAATGGGTGCTTTTCATCTGTACTTATCTTGAGGTAAGCACGGGCCCTCCAGATCTTGATCCTGTGATTCATGATAGGGAAATGAAGAAGGTATCTCGTCGCTACACAGAAAGTGTCTCTCGTACACCCCAAGCCTTAGACACGTGTTGCAATCAAAAGTCCTGTCCCACAACACCAAACTAATTACTGTATATACATGACGTAGATTAGACTAATTGTTCTGCATGGTTCTGGAATACAGAGCACTTAAAAAAAAACAAGACGAAGCACAACTACAAATCTTTTAAAATAGAATTTTGAGAAGAATTTTTTTTTTTACCGATTAGAAATCCTACATCACAAGAATGGAAAATTAAAAACAACACAGAAATCCACAAGCCAACTCAGTCTCCACTTATAGCTACTATTATGTAAAACAACACAACGAGATGCCTCTGACACCCGGAAAAGATGGACGAGAACAGACAGAGGGTTCATGTACAAGGTCCGACAATTAAGTAATGAGACTAATTACAGTAAAAAATAAAATAAACAACAGTTGAAGATATAACCTGTATTTTGTTCAAGGTAAGCCCTTTGTGCAGTGATACAGCGAGTGGCACGATCTAACAAACACTGGAACGACCTCTACAGTTCTTCTGTTGCTATGGCCCTTAAACTCGATGTTACAAGCCCTTTGGATGTTATCAGTATCGTCAAAGAAGCGCCCTTTCAATGCTAATTTTAATTTTGGGAATAGAAAATAATCACAGAGAGACAAATCTGGGAAATAAGGGGGATTGTTGAGAACACACAATTGTTTTTGGGCCAAAAATTTCTGTACAACTACAGCCTGGTGAGCTGGTAAATTATCATGAAGAGGGAAAAAAACTATTGAATACTCAAGTCGGACTCGGAGAATCCTTTTCAATAGGCGTTTCAAAATAGTTAAATAAACTTTGGCAGTGACAGTCTGTCCCTCTGGAACAAATTCTTTATGAATAACTACTTTGCTGTCGTAGAAGCACACCAACATTGTCTTCACTTTCGACTTTTGAAGACGAATTTTTTTGCCTTTTGGTGATGATGATGACTTCCACTGAGCACTTTGGCGTTTAGTTGTGGGATCATAGCGGAAAATCCATGTTTCATTCTCTGTTACAATTAAATTTAAGAAATATTTATTTCTGCGACACGTTTTGATGATGTCTTTCGCGTACTCAACACGCGAATGTTTTTGGTCATCAGACAATGAATGTAGTGCAAACCTCCAAGCAACTTTCTTCTTGCCCAAACCTTCACTAAAATTTTACGAACGGTCTCTCGGTTAACACCAAATTCATCTGCCATCATCCTCACAATCAAACAACGATCTTCTTGTATCCGTTCTCTAACTTTTGCATTGGGTTCCTCATTACGAACAGAAATTGGGTCTCCATATCTAGTTGCATTTGTAACCGTTTCCACACCACTTTTGAATGGGGAATACCACCTGAATATCTGTGCACGAGATAAACAATTATCCCCATAAACTTGTCGCATGAATTCAACTGTCTCAATGGCACATTTTCCGGGTTTTAAGCAGAATTTAATATTTGCTTTTTGCTCCATGCTGATTACGTAACAATGCAACTGACTAGGTCAACAAAATGGCGGCTTGTTTGTCGTCTGCTTATCTGGCGGCGATAAAAAGTTGCCAGATCATAGATGAAGGTTTTCTCTCTGGATTCTATGCTTTGCTCCATAGATGGCATTTTTGTCTTGGCCATAATAAAATCTTGGTCATTACATAATTGTCGGGCCTTATAGAAGTGATAAATGGAGACAGACCAAGAGCCAGACCAAGACTACGGCGGCGTGACAACCAGGGAAAAGACTTACGAGTCCTCGGAGTGGACAGTTGGCAGGAGGAGACTAAGAACAGAGAGGAAGGGAGACAAGTCTTTTCTGCAGCAGTGAGTCGCAATGGCTCGGAAAGCTGAATGAATGAATGAACGAATGAGTGAATGAATGAATGAGGAGAGAAGGTCTCTCTTTTATTCCAGATGTTTCAAAACTTCTTATATGTATTTTTACCTGTCTATAACTCGCAGTCTGCCGCGAGTCGCATAACCACCTTTTACAAAGACTAAAAAATAGCTCATCATATGATTTGTTTTGTGGTGGGACTGCGGTAAAAGATAAAAATAGTCATCACGCCGCTTCTCGTTAAAATGTATCGGGTGTGATTTTTTTTTTTTTTGTGTGACAAAAAATGTTCGTGTGTCATGGATATTGCTCTGTACGATTAGAGATTAAATGCGACCCTTTTTTTTCTGTACATTCATATTTCTAAGGACTCGCTTCCTTTTCTGGTCAGAAAAATAAAGTAAACTCTTTAGTGCAGATTATAATCTTGAGTGAATAACGATGTTTTCACTTCTCTACCTTTTCAACCGAAGAGTGCAAATAATCTCATGGCAGCAGATGCTAAAAATGCTTTGCGTTTGCTATTTACACTGGAGTTCTAGTTTTAATATTGGAAACTAATGAGCGAAAAATCGAATTTCGGAAAATATGCACCAGATAGTTCGTTGTTTTCTCTAGCACGGATATTTTCCTGCCATTTTTATGCGATGAATTATCAAGACTAATAAAAGAGTTTCAAGTATTCTCTGCTTATTCTATATTTCTATATGCGATGAATTATCAAGACTAATAAAAGAGTTTCAAGTATTCTCTGCTTATTCTATATTTCTGGTTTATAGGCAGCTTACGGATCTTTTAACGTTTAACGTGGCCAACGTTTAACAAAAATTTCTTTCTTGGTAGTCTCCAGTCGGGTAGCACTGGCTTTCTTTGTTGACGTTGATACTGATTAGTTCTTTGTCGTTTTTTTTAAACATTCCCTAGACTACTGATTCTCAACGATGTACTCACTGACTTTGGAACTTATACATTTGTATTAGTGTGTCTGTTATTTCCATGTGGCGGTGAACGACCCATAACTGACATGCTAGCGCCATGATTGGCGAACCATGGGCGACCAAGACCCCGTCCAACCTCTACGGTGGTACCCCCAGTAACTGGTCTAGCCTGGCTAACAGGGCAGAGGTTGTCATAGTCCCCGTGGTGGTGGAGTCTGCTGAAAGAGTGTTGCACCCCGGGGGTGGGGGAGGTTTCTAGCTCCACTCAGAGACTGAGAAAAAATAATCGCCATAACCCGCTCCCAATCCGACACGATGCTGTGCTGCAACATTTTCACTGCATCGGCTGCAAAGAACTCCACCTCTCAATTCCAGGGAGATAGAAGAAGAAGAAGTGTATTTTTTAAAATGGCACTTTGTGTCGTAGAACATGATTTTCAGACATTCTGATGTTGGCAGTTTGTAGAACATGACGAATATAATTTTTCTTGAACAGCTTCTCTCGCTACTGATTCTTCTAATATTCATATGATGGACTACATTAGAAACAAGCAGTGTTTGTGTTGCTAGACCCAGTCTCTGTGCACTTGCGTTTGTTGCCTTCAGCTTTCCTCTTCGTTTCCCTTTCAGATGACAGTGCACGTCTACTCAGTTGCTCTCCATGTGGACCGATCTTTCTTTGATTCTTATATATTTACAACCCAGAAAATAACTCTACTGTAAAAAGATTTAGAACATAATTAAGTAATTCTCATTTCAGCATTTCGCGCCTTTAAGGCTCATTGTTTCAGTTATAATTTGTCCCCGTTTATCTTCGTTTCTGGCTTTCTCTCTCCATCTGTCTACACCAAGTTCACTTAGGTCTTCCTTGTCTTGTTCTTTCTTCATCCATCTTAGAGAAGCCTGATTGAGGCACGCAAACAAATCTTAAGCGGAATATTTGCAGATTCATACGAGTGATGATTGATAAGTTCTCGAACTAAGGGTCAACGGATTATCTGTGGACAACTTTTTGGTGTTATTTCTCAACATAGTCCCCTTGCAAATTTCTGCACTTGCCCCAGCGATCCTGAAGCATACGGATCCCATCTTTGTAAAAGTCAGCATCTTGTGCTAGTAGAAAGTGGTGAATGACGTCATCATCTGAAGCAAATTTAAAACCACTGAGCTCCTGTTTGAGTTTGGTAAACAAGTAATTGTCTGAAGGGGCCAAATCTGGGGAATAAGGAGGATGTTCAAGAAGCTGGAAGACGCATTCATGAATGGCATCCATTGCCACCACCGACTTGTGAACTGGAGCATTGTATTGATGAAATATGACTCCTCTCGTCAATTTCCCTCCACGCGTTTCTTTAATATGATCTGTAGTTGCTCACAAGATCAGCGTAACAGACCTTGATGACCGTTCTGCCCTTTTAAGATAGTCTACCAATAGCAAACCTTCTGAATCCCAAAAGATGGAAGCCATCACTTTGCCTGCAGACAGAACCACCCTTGCTTTCTTTGGAGGTAGAGATCCTTGATGTTTCCACTGCTTTGACTGTTCTTTGGTTTCAGGTTGAAAATGATGACTGAAGAAACTTTTCAGGATGTGTAGACAAATGGCCAATATTTTCACTTGACATAATGAGACGCTGTTGTTTGTGATCAGCTCCAATAAGTTTCGGGACCCATCGAGCAGAGAGATTTGTCATTTGAAGATCATTGTGAATAATGGCATGAACACGTTCCAGGGTTATGCCCAACTCAGTAGCAATATATTGGTCAGTTAGTCGTCTATCCTTCATTATCATGTCATAGATTCTGCCGGTAGTTTCATCGGTGGTTACTGTTTTTGGTCTTCCTGGACCGGTATTATCTTCCATACTCTCCTGTTTGAATTGAGTTGCCCATTTCTTCAATGTGATGTAAGAAGGGGCACTGTCCCCTAGAGTCTCTACCATATCCTCATGGATCTCCTTCGATGATAAGCCCTTGATGCAGAGGTAGCGAATGACTGCTCGATGAGAAATGTTATCCATTTCCTCAATTTCTGCCACCCCTTACTACTTCAGTAGTCCGTAAAAAAATTGGTTGCAGTTAATTTCTTGAAACCTGGTGTTTAATCTTACATTAACATGATCTACAAATGCATCTAATATGAACTGTGCGATTCAAGTATTTGTACCTTATGCTGAGAACTTATCAATCATCCCTCGTATCTTTAATTAGATTAAATTTTGCAGAACATAGCAAGAATTAGGCCTCAGAGCATACCACGCAGAATCTGCTTATCAGCATTTAATACCTCACCTGCTAGCCGACGTTTGAAAGAAAGGGTAAAGCGATCATTCATCTTTGATGGACAAGGAGCAAACATAGGAAGGATGGATGAACCCTGGCTCTAGAAAAGGAGATAAGACAGACGCTGATCCGTGGGCGTATAAAAAAAATAGAAACCGAGCTTCCTTCCCATACTGAGGCAGTTTGTTGGGTTTAATTTTGTTACTAAATCTTCACAAATATGACCCGCTTTAAAAATGTTTTACTCTGTGACAAAACAATGATTTGTTTTTCTTTTAAAGTTCATTCACACACAGTTTAAGACAGTTTTTGTTGCGGCTTATCACCAGTGACATTCGCGCTCCGCCCTTAGTCCGAACTAGTTCGCTGTTTCATCTTCACGGTCTGGAAATGGTTATATCTTGATTGTGAATTCCAAACCTGGTTTGGAACTTTAATCTGAAAAAAAAAGTTCTGTAACTACAAAGTACACACCAGACTTCTCTCAGCCGGCAGATTTATCATAGTCTTCTTGGGTTCAACAATTTGTTTACAGAATCTGAAAAAAAAAACCCCACAAGATAACTACGGATAAAGAGACTTGTTATCTGAATTTCACTGACGTGAAAAAAATCCATAAACTTGATGCTCTGAATCTGCTGGAAAAAGAAAACGGTATATGTCTCAGTCTTGTAATAACTTCAGATATGAAACTGAGGGTTTTGTTCTTCAAAATAATGGAATAGGGGGCGAAGGCCGTAACCGACTTACATAAAATCACTAGTGGGTTGTAACTGTTTCGCTTAAGTCAAGTAATCTGAAGTGATGTCTACTACCAAATTTATTTCGAAAACTTTCCTTGAAAAGATCATTTCTGCGAGCAAGACAGGGTGCAGTGTACACACAGCTTTTAGTGTTTTACTAGAAAATAGAATATTCGCGTGAACGTGCGGTTAAGTACCGTATTTCCTGGCTTATAAGATGCACTTATAATATGGCAAGGAATGTTTTGGATGAAATTAAAAAGTCTACATTTTTCTCTTTGAGGTTTTGGTCCAAGAGTGCATGCCACCGGAACATTCCCTACTGAACTTCTTAAGCAAAACTTGCACCTAACTTTGTAAACACTAATATGTCCTCATTCATAGCTAAATTGTGTGAGCTAATTTGTTTGAGGTCTATCGACTAGCTCACAAACTACAGTATTAACGAAATCGTACAGACGAATGATGTATCACTTACGAAACCTCATAACCTGAGTATGATTTATACTTATGATTAAATTATCCGGTATGTTGTGTTTTGATGTTGTGACACGTGACTTGGGCGATTATGATGTAGACGTACAAATATTGATGTCATTCTCCAATGTATCAGGTAGTTTAACAATAACATCCGTTCGTGTAGAAACAGCAGAGGCCTAGAGAAGACATTTGATTGACCAATCGATCTCTTTGATCATACGCTGGCTCACAATTACATAAACGTTCTTGTGAGCGTTTGAAAACGTTCAGTTAAAAACTTTTCTCAGCTTGATCACCAAGGTAGTATCCTCTCTCGGTGTTCAGTTCTCTGTGTATTATATTTTGATTAGAAATCAGTGTAGGAAAGAAACAGGTGAATCTGACTCCATGCATGCCGAATAACAGTCACTGGCGCCTGTCGTGCCGAGCTATCATTAAGGTCTCACCAGTTGTTATTGCTACCAACCACTGAGTGACAGAAAGTGATATAGGGACAGTGGATATGTTTACGTATAATAACGAATAACCCCAAACAATAACAGAATGAGTATATTACCCAGCATA
The DNA here is from genome assembly GCA_009760885.1 of Achatina immaculata. Classification (NCBI taxonomy): domain Eukaryota; kingdom Metazoa; phylum Mollusca; class Gastropoda; order Stylommatophora; family Achatinidae; genus Lissachatina; species Lissachatina immaculata. The sequence goes on along the minus strand of CM019691.1, from coordinate 24,495,392 downwards.
AAACCTGCTCCAGAAACGACGAACTACATTTCCTCTTAATAATTTTATAATTGTTTTGCCTCCCACTATTTTTCAAGAGGGGGGGGGGGGGATGTCTTTATATGCCCTGGTTCATCAACGCGAGATAGGTCTCTGGAGGGCATATAAAATTTAATTCAAAAATGTTTCCGGTAAGATGGATTTCCTACTTAAATTTATTTACCGTTTCATAGTAATGAAAGATTTTATATTGCGTATATTCTGTGCAGAATAGCGTTGACGATTGTGTTTCACCATCCTTTATGATCCCTGGTGTATCCTAACATTTCAAACGCTTTCATCCCATTTGGTCATTTGGCTGAGACATTTTATGCTCTCCTTTCTCTCCTTCTTTTTCTCCCTTGAATTTTCCAGTCATTGCTATGTTGTCTTAGAAATTTTGACTGTCTTTTTCTTATAGATATACCTAGCTTTTCTTTGTTCAGAAACTTCTTGGATAATCTCCTCATTTGTTCTTCTTTATGAAGGGTAAGCCACCCGAGTAACTCTTCCACTACGAAATTAGCCTCCACCAGGATAATCTGTGGTGAGAAAATAAAAGAAACTGGGCCGAAGTTAATTTAAAAATATGGATTGGATTACAAAAGTGCTCCTTTTTATTTTTATATAGACTGCCTAAATATTACTCTGAGCATTGATTTGCATAGACGTGCAAGATCTACTAACCCTGCCGGAGTTTTTTTTTTCAACTGAAAGAGTTAAGCCACAAAAGCACTCGCAAAGTAAAATGAAGAAAAAATGAAGGGAAAAAACTAACGAAAATAGTTTTTTTTTACAAACCGGAGTATTGGACATTTAAAGAATCATTGGCTACACGATCTGTCTCCATTGTCTAGCATTCCTTGCAATTTTGTCTTCCAAACATATTCTCACTGTTCTCTGCTCCGTGAGCCATTTGGCTGGTTTCTGTTTTCTTATTGTTTGCCTGGTCCAAAGAAGAAACATTCATGTACATTACAATAAGCCTAGATCAGGGTTTCTCAACCCGGGCTCCACGACGGAGCGGCAAAGATCGTCACTGAAAGACCCTCCCACCAAGACCCTTCCCGCTGAACTGTAGGGCTTAGCAAAAAAGGTAACTTTTAGCTCCACGCAAGGAAAACAACGCTACTCTCGCCCATGCCACATACGGCAAACCACACCTGATTACAATTTTGTATGCTAGTATGCATTTATTATTCTTCTCTTCGGCGTTGTCGACCTGTACTGGATAAACTAAAAGGGAGAACAATTCTTTCCCTGCCTGTGCTAGCGACTTTATTAGAACTGGTATATTTCTTTCTTTTTTTTTTTTGTTGCTTCGCCTTGCAACATCTGTTAAAATCCAAAATCCTGTCTCAAAACACCAAAATAACAATCTACACAACTATAATAAGACCAGCTGTCATGAATGGATCAGAAAAGTGGAGTACAACAAAGAAAGATGAACAACAGTCCTAAGAAGAATCTTTGGGGCCACAAAGGATACCAACAGTGGAGAATGTAGAGCTAGAAAGAACACTGAACTGAACAGCCTATTTAATTCCGAACGAAGTATAAATGTCTTGAAATTGAACAAACTACGTTGGCTGGGCTATGTAGAAAGAATAGAAGAGAGCAACAAACGAAAATTATGTACGCACAAGAGATGAGGGAAACAAGACCAAGGGGGTAGACCAAGACAGATGGAGAGACAACATCAAGAGGATATAAAAGAAATTGGTGTCACCAGATGGAGAGAGAAGATTAGGAACAGAGAGGAATGGAGGGGAACTTTATCTGCAGCAATGAGCCTTAATGGCTCGGAAAGCTGAAGAATAAGAAGAAGAAAGAAGAAGAAGAAGAAGAGGTTTCACAGAGATAAAAATTACTTTAAAAAGGTTTCCATGTAGACAAAATTTTGAGAAAAGCCGATACTTGAAACTCAGTATTATCAATAAGTGATTCGTTCCGTCTAGTCTTCTTGATAGAGCTGGACAGTTTGCTTTATATAATCGCATATTCAAGGTTTCTGTTATCTCTTTCCATCTCCTTCTTGAGCTGTCTTTCTCTCCGTTTCATCCCATTCTTAGTATGAGAGTTCTGTGTGATATACTCTCCGGAAGTAGTCGTGTAATGTGCTCAAACCATTTCGCTTGTTATTTCAAGATACAGTGTCGTACTGGTCTTAGACCAACCCCTACCATAATGGTGTTAAGGTAAAATAAATAATGATTATATTAAAAATAACAGTTCATATCGAACAAGAAATACAAAACACTATGGAAGTAATAATGAGGAGTTTAGTAACAACACTTTGATTCGACAAAAGGAAAAGAAATTAATTTCAGATAATGAACATTCACAAATAATGTAGTACTCGAAGTTATTATTATTATTATTATTATTATTATTATTTCAGAATGAAATTAAATTAAGAAAACTGAAATAGCTTCAAGGAAATCAGTTTTACAACCTTGAATTTTCCCCAAATTGTCATCCAGTTGAAATAAAACAACTGCAAGCAACGAGCAATTGCCATTGGCAACAGAAAGTTATCTTGAGAACACTAGTCAATAGTTGCTGTGCAAGAACTGTGACGTCAGTGAATGGTATACGTGAATGAAAATGGAATATTTCAGGAACATAAGAAAAGTAAAGAAAAGTTAAAATATGTTACATCTTCATCTTTCGTCAGATTGATTCTTTTTTTTTTTTGTTGCTTCGCCTTGCAACATCTGTTAAAATCCAAAATCCTGTCTCAAAACACCAAAATAACAATCTACACAACTATAATAAGACCAGCTGTCATGAATGGATCAGAAAAGTGGAGTACAACAAAGAAAGATGAACAACAGTCCTAAGAAGAATCTTTGGGGCCACAAAGGATACCAACAGTGGAGAATGTAGAGCTAGAAAGAACACTGAACTGAACAGCCTATTTAATTCCGAACGAAGTATAAATGTCTTGAAATTGAACAAACTACGTTGGCTGGGCTATGTAGAAAGAATAGAAGAGAGCAACAAACGAAAATTATGTACGCACAAGAGATGAGGGAAACAAGACCAAGGGGGTAGACCAAGACAGATGGAGAGACAACATCAAGAGGATATAAAAGAAATTGGTGTCACCAGATGGAGAGAGAAGATTAGGAACAGAGAGGAATGGAGGGGAACTTTATCTGCAGCAATGAGCCTTAATGGCTCGGAAAGCTGAAGAATAAGAAGAAGAAAGAAGAAGAAGAAGAAGAGGTTTCACAGAGATAAAAATTACTTTAAAAAGGTTTCCATGTAGACAAAATTTTGAGAAAAGCCGATACTTGAAACTCAGTATTATCAATAAGTGATTCGTTCCGTCTAGTCTTCTTGATAGAGCTGGACAGTTTGCTTTATATAATCGCATATTCAAGGTTTCTGTTATCTCTTTCCATCTCCTTCTTGAGCTGTCTTTCTCTCCGTTTCATCCCATTCTTAGTATGAGAGTTCTGTGTGATATACTCTCCGGAAGTAGTCGTGTAATGTGCTCAAACCATTTCGCTTGTTATTTCAAGATACAGTGTCGTACTGGTCTTAGACCAACCCGTACCATAATGGTGTTAAGGTAAAATAAATAATGATTATATTAAAAATAACAGTTCATATCGAACAAGAAATACAAAACACTATGGAAGTAATAATGAGGAGTTTAGTAACAACACTTTGATTCGACAAAAGGAAAAGAAATTAATTTCAGATAATGAACATTCACAAATAATGTAGTACTCGAAGTTATTATTATTATTATTATATTATTATTATTATTTCAGAATGAAATTAAATTAAGAAAACTGAAATAGCTTCAAGGAAATCAGTTTTACAACCTTGAATTTTCCCCAAATTGTCATCCAGTTGAAATAAAACAACTGCAAGCAACGAGCAATTGCCATTGGCAACAGAAAGTTATCTTGAGAACACTAGTCAATAGTTGCTGTGCAAGAACTGTGACGTCAGTGAATGGTATACGTGAATGAAAATGGAATATTTCAGGAACATAAGAAAAGTAAAGAAAAGTTAAAATATGTTACATCTTCATCTTTCGTCAGATTGATTCTTTTTTTTTTTTCTTCAACTCTTCAGCCTTGGAGGGCTGTGAGGGAAGAGTTCGGGAACACGAACCGTTGCAGCGACTCTAATTTAAGCAATTTAGAAATGTTCCCAGCTGGCTTTGGGCTAGTGGTTTTGGTGGTGGCGGTTGGGAGGGATGAGGTGGGGGAGGGGGAGTGGGAACTGACACAGACAACCCGGAAGGAAGGAGGAAGGAATGAAGGAGTGAACTGAACGAAGGAGTAAGCCCAAAGCATGAATAAAGTAGAAAACGTTTGAAACAATATTGTTAATATTTGTCAGAAATTACCAAAACCTTTTGAGAAAAAAAAAAGAAATAGGTGGTCATGTAAAATATTATAGAAGCAAAGAAAGGAGTAAAATCTTATACTAAATCTAGAGTTTCTTTGTTGTCTTTTCTTATCATTTTAACTAGTTTTCTTTGTTGTCTTTTCTTATCATTTTAACTAGTTTTCTTTGTTGTCTTTTCTTATCATTTTAATTAGTTTTCTTTGTTGTCTTTTCGTATCATTTTAACTAGTTTTCTTTGTTGTCTTTTCTTATCATTTTTAACTAGTTTTCTTTGTTGTCTTTTCTTATCATTTTAACTAGTTTTCTTTGTTGTCTTTTCTTATCATTTTAACTAGTTTTCTTTGTTGTCTTTTCTTATCATTTTAACTAGTTTTCTTAGTTCTTAAACTTCTTTTGGCCATCTCCTCGTTTATTCTTCTGTTTGCCTGGGGTATTTGTTGCATCCTTCTAGAAAACCACATCTCTGTTGCTACAGCGTCTTTGCCACCTTCTTGTTGACTGTTCAAACCCCGCAACCAGAACTACATGTCACGAGAAAGCTGGAGTACTTAGTCATGGCTGGAAAATTCAAGGGAGTGAATGAATGAATGATCTTTATTTTAAAAGGGTGAAGAAATGGGCGCGCAGGGAAAAAAAGGAAAAGAAGAAGGCCAAGAGAAAAATAATCTCAGTGGAGTGACTGACCAAGCGGCATGTAAAAAAGAAAAGCGTCTGGACTGATCTGAAACACCAAGGACCGCACAAGATGGAGAACCACGAACACCAGCGTTGTTAGATCCGGTAAATAATAATTATAATAAAAATCCAGAACTATGGTTATTTAAAGAATAAATTGCTCAGCGTTCCACGACACTTCATCTGGTATCCCCTGCAATTATCTTCTTAAGATTTTCACACCTTGCTCTTTCCCCTGATTAGTAAACCCCGCAGGAAACAGAATTAGTGGCAACAAGGGCAAAAACTCGTTTTTTTCTGATTATTTAATCAGTTGTCTTCTCCTCGTAGCACACAGGCTGCATCAGAAGGTAGCTTTAGACTGTGGAGCGGAGGATGGGAGGTGATCAGCTGCCTTTTTAGAGCGAACGAAAGAGAACAGAAGAAAGAGAGGGGAAATAATTTTCTGTAGGCAAATTAGCTCCCTTTGCTGAGCAAATATTATTCTTGTCACCAAAGCTGTCTTAACAGCAGTGGGGGCCCTGGACAAAGTAATGCACCGGACCCCCACCATCTTCTCTAACCTATGATAGAATGATTCAATTCAATTCACGTGCCATGCCGCGTGGCATAGGCGATCATTTCTCTCCTCAACTCCTTGTCTTTAGACTTGATTATGAGATCCGCCGGTGACTTTCTTCCTAGCCACACTGACAGCCCATCCAGTAACTTCTCTCTCTGTCTTCCTCTGTCTCTTCTTCCCTCAATTTTCCCACTTGCCACAATATGTTCCAATTTTCCTCTTTTCAGAAAATGTACTATAAATCTCGTTTGTCTGCCTCTGATCTTTGCTGTAATTTGCCTTTTAACTCCAGCCTCTCTTAAGACTTCTTCGTTGGTTTTCTTATCTGTCCATGGTACCTTCAACATCCTTCTTATAAACCACACTTCCATGGTCTCCATTTCTCGCTGTACTCTCTTATTCATGGACCATGTTTCACACCCATAAAACAAAATTGGCTCGATGTAACATTCAAATATTCGGAATCTTGTTTATATTGATACGGATCTGTTGCACATAATGTTTCTCATTTTCTGGAATGCTGACTTGGCCTGAGGATGTCTGTTTTTTATTTCGTTGTGACATTTCCCATCAGCTGTTATAATTATTCCTAAGTACTTGAATCTATCAACTTGTTTCAGTTTTGTGCCATCAATGGTAAAGCTACATTTTGGTGATATTCTTTTCTTTGAGATGGCCATCACTTCAGTCTTCTTTTTATTCAGACTGAAACATTTACTTTTACTTTCACGAACCATGATGTCCAGAAGAACCTGTAATTCCCCTCCACTTTTAGCAATCAGAACTGTGTCATCTGCATATCTTAAGTTGTTAAAGTTGCACCCGCCAATTGATATTCCTGGCATGTTCTCTATATTTCTCATTATGCTTTCGCTGTACAAGGAGAAGAAGTCAGGAGACAAAACACATCCTTGTCTCACTCTCAATTTTATGTCTTGGAATACTCCTATTTGGTTCTCGACCCTCATTGCTGCTGATTGCTGCCAATATATGTTTTTGATAAGTTTCAGATCTTTCCCATCTATGTTGAGGTCTTCCAGCATTCTTATAATTTCTGTGTGTCTCACTTTATCGAGTGCTTTACAGTAGTCTATGAAGCATGAATATAGTTCCATCTTTACTTCTATTGATCTTTCCATCAGTGTTCTATATATATATATATATATATATATATATATGGCATTACTTGTGCCTTTTCCTTGAAAGAAGCCGCACTGTTCTTCAGCGATTTCTGCTTTTATTTTGCCCCTGAGTCTTCTCTGTGTGTCTCACTTTATCAAATGCTTTACAGTAGTCTATAAAGCATAAGTATAGATCCGTCTTTATTTCTACTGACCTCTCCATCAATGTTGTTATTATATATATGGCGTTACTTGTACCGTTTCCTTCAACGAAGCCGCACTGTTCTTCAGCCATATCTGGTTTAATTTGCTCCTGACTCTTCTCATATCAATACGAAGTAAGATTTTGGTAACATGGCTCATAAGACCAATAGTTCGATGGTATTCACATTCAACTGCACCTTGTTGCTGTGGTAGGGCAATGAAAACTGATTGGAAGAAGTCCGATGAGACGTAGTTACTGTTATAATCTGGTAATTATTTCTATGCCAAGCTTTCCTAATGCTTCCAATTCTTACTTGGTGATTTTATCTGTTCCTGGTGCTGTGTTGTTCTTCATGTATTTCATGGCTTCTTCTTATGTGAGGCCCTTCATTATTATATCATATATCTATTTCGCTTCTATTGTCCTCATAAAATTCTCTAATGTATTCACCCCATCTTTCCATTATTTCATCTCTGTCCATTACTGCATGCCCCTCCTTTGACTTCAGGCAACCAGTTTTGTGGTATGTCCTTTTGTTTGTTAACTCCTTTATTTGTTTGTACATATCTCTTGCGTTTCCATGATGGTGTGTCTCTATTTCTCTACATTTCAAATTTAGCCACGCCTCCTTAGCTTTATTGCATTTGTGTCTTATTTCTTTATTTATTTTGTCATATTCATCTTTATCTTCCTTAAGACTTCTTCTCCGATCCATTAGTTGCAAAATTTCTTCTGTCATCCACCCCTGTTTAGCGTGTCTTTTATTTGGAGGTAGGATTTCGATAGATGTTTGCTAAACAGAGTTTTTTAGCATATTCCATTGTTCATCAATCGTTTTAATCTTCTCTATAGCATTATATCTATTATGTACTATGGTCCTATATTGTTCTTTCCGTAACAGCTCTCTGTCTAGTTCTTTGTTTTTAGCTGCTACTTTTAACCTATTTAGCCTGATATTCACTTTTCCTACGACTGGGATGTGGTCACTGTTGCATTCGGCGCTTGGTCTTGTTTTCACGGATATTAGTGAGTTCCTGAATCTTCTGTTGATCATAATGTAATCTATCTGGTTACTTATGTTATTATTTGGCCTTTTCCATGTCCATAGTCGCCTAGGGTGTTGAAAACCTGACGCATCGGGTAGATGAGACTCGCTAGTCTTTGTTGGTAGCTCATCTAGGAGAAGGAAAACTGTGATTTCAAACCCCCTGCTGCCTTGTAGGGTAGGCTCTGGCCAGAGTCAAAGGCTAGTGGAGTAAACCATAAACAAACCAGTGGAAGGCAAGGGGAAACCAACACTGTACATTCCCAAGAACAATCATGACAATCCAAAATTATTTGAATCATAACAAAGTTAATGGGGGTTCCTGTGGAACCACCCCGTGAGGTAGGAACCATCTCGTGCGACAGGTGATACCAGGTCGTCATCCAACTACTTACGCAAAGAAAACATAAGCAACACCGCAGTATTTGCAACATGGAACATTAAGCATTAACAGAACTTGGAAAACTGGAAAACATCGAACAAGAAATGAAAAGAATGGAAATTAACATCTTTGATTTATGTGAAATGAGATGGACTGGAGCAGGAAGCAGAGATCATAAAGTCTTCCAAATAATATATTCCGGTGGAACCCAACATGGAAATGGAGTTGGCATAATATTGGATAAGAAGACAGCAAGAACTGTGAAAGGTTTCTTGTGCATATCAGACAGAGTGTTAACGGTTAAATTACAGGGCCACCCAATAGACACAAATCTCATCCAAGTATACGCACCAACTTCAGAAAGCTTTGATGATGATATAAAAGAATTTTACAACAATCTGGACATGGCAATGAAACATTGCAAACCATGGGAAGTAAACTTTGTGCTGGGTGATTTAAACGCGAAAGTAGGGGCTGAACAAGACAATGAAGCTACTGGCAAGTATCGACTAGGAATCAGAAACTAAAGAGGAGAGATGTTTATTGAGTGGGCAGAAAAGAATAAAATGATAATAGGAAATACTTGGTTTCAGCAACACCCTAGGCCATATAAATGATAGGAATTCCTAATGACAGGAATTCATGTTTCCATGAACTGACTGGTCCCATGCACTTCGGGGACTGATTGGTCCCATGCACTTCGGGCCCATGGGCAGTGCTCAGATGGGCCCATGAGTTAAGACGGCACTGCTTGTCACTCTCCGCCATCAAAACCGCCGCTTCCCCCCCCCAATTTTTGCGCCACACTCGAATTCTCTCTCCGAGAACAATATCAATAAACATGCAATAAAAAATAAGTATAGCTGGCCCTATTACGCAACAGATGTAACCGTATTGAGTGAACAAGGGCGTTAACCCACATGTGCTATTATAATAACGCACTTGAGCTATTGTTTATGATTTTGTTGTTAAGTTATGCCCCTTTAAGCAAGGATCTCAGGTATTTCGTGCTAATGACTAGCGCGTGAGTGGGGAGATAAAGAGCGAGGACTGCTTGTGTGAGGCGAGAGAAAAGAATGAGCTGAAGACTTCTGCTGAGCGGTTGCGGGTTTTCATTTTGTCGCCTCCGGTCATGAAAAGTTACTGTAGGATGAAAGTTACGACTGGTTGTTCGACACGTCTTGGTCTGACGAGAACTTCCAATCAGTTTGGATGAGTCCTCTGATCTGTACTTGTTATCCTGTCAAGATAAAAGGGAGGCGACTGCAGTAAAACTCGTTGAAATAAATAAGGTAGATAGAGGTGTATGGTGCAGTTTTACAAAGTCTCACTCCCTTCCTCACTTTGTAAAACTGCACCATACACCTCTATCTACCTTATCCTGTCAAGATATGTACGTCTGAGTAGGAGATGAGTAACTGGAGTTCCTACATGGTATGCTTAGCATGGCTAGCTCATACCACCTCATCGCCATCATCATCTGGATGCATCCAGTAAACATTTTATATTCGTCACGAGTGGAGTCGTTTGCTTGCACCAACATGTCCTGTCTTTGGAGAGCATGGAGATGGACGGTGTTTATCAATTCAGGATTTTGTTGTTGCTGTTGTTCGTGTCCTTGTGTTGTCATGAAGACGACAACCATCTCATCCATCCCATACAAGATGGACTGGCCATTGCTACGCAGAGGCACCTGTGATGCACAATGTTAGAGTCTGTGTTTTGTCTGAGCATTCAGGGGGAAGGTCGGGGGATGATGTGGTCAGGCTGACGTCCGGCCCTCCTTTCCCTACTCCAGCTCCACGAAGAGTAGGTAGGGTCTTGAACCATAGCCCTCTCCGTTAAAAGACTAGTGCATTAAATACTGCGCTACTCTACCGAGTAATGACTGAGCGAAATCCCCTTCTTGTGATTATTAGTACTGGAAATTCCTTGATATGTTTTTTTACCTTTTCTCACTACACTTCTCTCTCTCTCCCTCTCTCTCTCCTCTCTCTCCCTCTCTCTCCCTCTCCCCCTCTCTCTCCCTCCTCTCTCCTCTCTCTCTCCTCCTCTCTCTCTCCCTCTCTTCTCTCTCTCTATCTCTCTCTCCCTCTCTCTCTCCCTCTCTCTCTCTCCCTCTCTCTCTCCCTCTCTCTCTCCCTCTCTCTCCCTCTCTCTCTCTCTCCAAACTTATGCGTGGGTTATGCTGCGAGACTGTGTACAAAGATACACTCATCATCATTCTTTGCTACTCCTAAGTTGAAGATATGGTGGAAGCCAACAATGGACATCCACAGTTTTATTGTATAGTGCGAAAGTTTCATTGAAATGAGTGACTAAAGGTTCACTGTTAGCATAAATAACCTAAGTAAGGCTGGAGCTTTTCCCAAATCCCAAATTTAATCTGGATAAGGGCATTGCAAACCATATATTTATATTGAATCATTGTTTTGATACATTACGTTTGTATGTATGTTCACGTTAGCTTGAAAGAAACGGGCCCGATGCAAGGCCGTCTTAACAACATCGGAGTCCCTGAGCAAACAAATGCACTGGGCCCCCATCACTCCTCTTTAACCTATGCAAGTAATGTTAAGATTTCATAGATTTCTATAGGCTGGTTGGGCCTCTTGAACTTGGGGCCCCTGGACAGTGCCCAGATGAGCCCACGCGTTAAGACGGCACTGGGCAGACACACACACACACACACTACTCTTAAATATCCATTCCCCCAGCATGATAATTTTTTTCCTTTGAATTGTTCCTAATTTTATGTTTTGCACAAGATCTTTTTCTTTATATTATAAGATAGTCAAAATTAGAGAACTCAAACTAATCATAGACAAATAACTGAGGCGGAGGTCGGCAGATTTTCCCATCAAAAGCGTGAAAATCCACAGGGACATAACCACCTTTTTTTTTTGTTTGTTTTGTTATAGGCGTGACTCGGTCGGTAACCTTTTTCTACAAAGGGACCGTATGCCACCACATGCGAGCAGCTGACGGGTCACATTCATGTCTATAGCTAATAAATGAAAGTAATAGTGACAATAAACTGTTATGAAACTATGAGTAGTAGTTATTTCATTTACGTAATATTAGCGTGCTGCGGTCTGGGAGTCGCATTTGCCGATCCCTGATCTAAGCAATTACTTCCCCTGCTATCGTGTATGTATAGGGGTTCTAATGTTGCAGTGAAGCAGTTAAAAACTCGTAAGGTCTTCTAGCATCTCCTGCCCAAGCCTACCTCGCCTACCAGTTGGTGAAACCTGTTACACTCAGCGATCTGCCCAAGCCTACCATTTGGTGAAACCTGTTACACTCAGCAATCTGCCCGAGCCTACCAGTTGGTGAAACCTGTTACACTCAGCAATCTGCCAAGCCTACCTCGCCTACCAGTTGGCGAACCCTGTTACATTTAGCAATCTGCCAAAGCCTACCTCACCTACCAGTTGGCGAACCCTGTTACATCTAGCAATCTGCCAAAGTCTACCTTATATACCAGTTGGTGAATCCTGTTACACTCAGCAATCTGTCGAAGTTTACCTCTCCTACCAGTTGGTGAACCCTGTTACACCCAGCAACCTGCCAAAGTTGGTGAACCATGTAATACCTAACAGCCTGTCCAGGGTGGGCCACAAACCCAACGGGTAGCCAGCAGAGACACCAAACGAGGTAAAGGCAAAATCAACACTTCTTGTCATAAGAAAGCGTTTCCCAACGAAGTCGGAGATATGCTGATTGTGCCCCACCCCGAGCACAGCGTGGGCACATTAGCAAGCGGACACACACACAACCATGAGATGGATCATGCCTCATTCCTATTTAGCTGGCCATGACGTCATCACATTTTGTATAGTTTCAATTCGTGTGCCGGACACAAAGATTGCTGAAACTTCCTGTTTTCACCGCCACAGGAGAATATGGACAAACTGCCATTTTCCTGAATCATAAAGGGTCACGAAGTTCATTATTTCTTCCTCCCGTCATTTTTGACGTGTTACAACTAATACTGTAGAATTCATTGTCAGATCTAAAAGCGGAAGCTCCCATCTAAGAGGCTACAACATAATGTGCTCTTTTTGAACTTTATATATATATATATATATATATATATAATATATATATATATATATATATTATATATATATATATATATATATATATATATATATATATGTATGTAGAGAAGAGAAAGAAACGAAAATAGATCGTACAATTACTTTTTATCTTCCACATATTTGCGTCAGTAAGGCTTGTTTGACATAAGAGGCGTTTGTTGAACTCTCAAACTATGCAGATGTTTATTACTGACACCTGAATAACACATTTGCAAAGTTAGCAATTCTTGTATATTATGTGCCTCCAGATGTGCTCACACTGTTGTCTGTATCAACTCTATCTTTGTACAAAAAGAAGAGACGAGCAAAAAAAGCCGTTTATTTTATTTAATTTATTTTTTAGTATTTCTGTGACGCACATTTCTCTCATTTATTCCCCCCTTCCCCCCCCCCCCCCCTTCAATTTCTTAAAAACTCCAAACCTTACTTTTTCGACTGTTATCTCAGTCTTTCTTACTTTCGTCCACTTACTTTCATCTTTGCATTATTTTTAGTGCACATGCTTTTTTTGTGCACTCCACTTTAGTTTTGTTAGAAGTCAGCAAAACACTCCGCTATATCTTTCTTTTCTTAGAGGTCGTGAAAAGTAATGCATTATTTTAACTTTCTGAGACACCTTTAAATATCTCACTACACCCGTACTTTTCACAACCGTTATCAAACTTCTGTTATATCTTACTTTTCTTATTACAAATTTTCCATTAGCTTTTCACTTCCACAACCCCCCCCCCCCCACCCTCTCCGTGGTCTCACTTTTCGTTATTTCCTTCTTACTTTTCTTTTCACTTATTCATTATGATCATTACACCCGCCTTCTGTCCTTTAAAGTCGCACCCCGATGTACGGCCGACCGAGTTACGGCCGTTAGTGCTTACGGATGATAATAGGGCTGTTTAAAGTGGTATGATCCATACTGTGATTAATTCCCGGACATTAACTGTTCTACATGCACTCTAAATGCACCACAAGAAGGCGCTGAACTAGTGCACTGCGTCACCATTTGGCGAATACAGAATGTATGTATGTGGGTATATGTGCACGTGCGTATGTCGTCTTGTACGTCTTGGTATGTCCTTGAAAAGCTTTTACAGCATGATTCTCTTTTTAGTTGGTGTGTTGCTGTTGGTATTTTGTGATTAATTTCCACGCAGTTTCTGTCTTGATTTGCAATCTGTTAATATTTGAAGGTGGCGGCAAACATGTCTATCCATCTTGTAACATGTTATAGTAGTGAACTGCACTTAGTGTCTGACCTCCATCTAGGAGGCCCTCATGAGGCCATATCGACTTATGGCCGGATCCATTCGGCCCTAAATGTTGCCGTAAGCAGCACACGAATGTGTCTTTCCCACCATCTCACTTTACTTTCAACTCATTTGATGTTTGTTCGCATTACCTTCAATTCATTGATATTTCTCTCACTTTACCTTTATTTCATTTCACGTTTCTTTCACTTTACTTTCACTTCATTTGAAGTTTATTTCACTTTACTTTTATTTCATTTGATATTTCTTTCACTTTACCTTTATTTCATTTGAAGTTACTTTCACTTTAATTTTATTTCATTTGTTGTTTCTTTCACTTTACTTTTAGTTCATTTGATGTTTCTTTCACTTCGCTTTTATTTCATTCGATGTTTCTTTCTTTCACTTTATCTCCAGTTCCAATGTCCTTCATTTGATGTTTCTTTCACTTTATATCTCCAGCTGCAGTGTCCTTCATTTGATGTTTCTTACACTTTATTTCCAGCTCCAATGTCCTTCATTTGATGTTTCTTTCACTTTATCTCCAGCTACAGTGTCCTTCATTTGATGTTTCTTTCACTTTATCTCCAGCTCCAATATCCTTCATTCGATGTTTCTTTCACTTTATCTCCAGCTACAGTGTCCTTCATTCGATGTTTCTTTCATTTTATCTCCAGCTACAGTGTCCTTCATATTCTGTTCACTGCCCGACTTCATAAAACGTATTCTGGTAAGAATTATATTTAATAACAATTGGACTATAGAAACCGAAACTGCACATGTCTGACCGTAAGATACAACCATAACGGCGATACTGCGTGGTCAACGCCTTTTTGAGGGCGAATGACAAGAAGAGTCGAATATAAAAATCAGTTTTTCATTTATACCAGGCGTTATATGGCCTTTCATAAAGAAGAGAAATATAGAAAAAATTATGACAATTGCAAATGATAACGGCGATGACAAGAAAAAAAAATAACAGAAAAAACAACAAGTGTATTAAGAATAAACCGAATTTAATGCACAAAAAAATATAATTCGTATAATGTTGCTTCAAAATTCAAGTACACAAATATCGTGTGCCAAAATAAATTGGTATCGATACAAAGTAACTCAGCTTATGTATAATTCAGTCTAGCATACAAATTCAATTATTGGCCAATTAGTAATTCATACTAAACAGCAGCCGGTTGGTAAGTACTTGTTTTGGAGCCTGCAGTCACCCAGCCCTGTCTTAACAGACTATTTGTATGGCACCGGAAATGCCTGTTTGCCAACAGCTGGTAAAAAAGTCAGCACGATTCTTGGTGCGAGAGAGAGAGAGAGAGAGAGAGAGAGAGAGAGAGAGAGAGAGTTTTGATTCCTTGACCAATCACAGTAAAAAAATGTGAAAGTAAAGAAAATAAGGCAAACGATTAAAATAAATACGGCTTGTATCATCATAAACGACTATGTTTCCGGAAGCTGTTAGAAACCATGGAAGTTGATGTTAATGATGGTTGGGATGTTACAAACGAGAGACAATGATGATGATGATGATGATGACTGAATGAATGAATGAAGTGGTATTGAGCATGTAGTCTTGAACTCAAGAACTCGGAGGGAATTTTTTTTTTAAGTCAATATAAAACTCCCTACCTCCCACGACCCTCCCCGCTTATCTTTTATCTGCTCCCCCTCCCCCTCCCCCTGCGCCAAAGCCTTCCGGGCCTTCCCTTAAGGGAGAGAAATCTGTCTGAGCCCCCTGGCGCAAGTCACTGGGTGGGCCCCCATCTCAGTGACTCTGGAGGATCATCAATTAACGAAGTAATGGGGGACGACAGTGTTCATGTAAATCACGGCTTCAGAACCTGCTGTACTCGCATCCCTTGGGGGATTGGGGACCAAATGATGGGGACAGCGGATCCATCTCTGAACCAACAGCTACAAGATGTTATTGTTAGATTAGAATGTTGTTTCAGTTTTTTTTTTCCCTGCTTCAAGCTATCCAAACGTTCTATTTCCAGTTATTCATATGTTCTGAACAATCCATATGTTCTGTTCCTAGCTATCCATATGTTCTGTTCCTAGCTATCCATATGTTCTGTTCCTAGCTATCCATGTGTTCTGTTCCTAGCTATCAATGTGTTCTGTTCCTAGCTATCAATGTGTTCTGTTCCTAGCTATCCATGTGTTCTGCTCCTAGCTATCCATGTTCTGTTCCTAGCTATCTATGTGTTCTGTTCCTAGCTATCCATGTGTTCTGTTCCTAGCTATCCATGTTCTGTACCTAGCTATCCATGTGTTCTGTTCCTAGCTATTTATTTGTTCTGTCCCTAGGTATCCATGTGTTCTGCCCCTAGCTATCCATATGTTCAGTCCCTAGCTATCCATATGTAGAGTAAAACCAGACTACAAACATCTTTTAAAGGCAGCGGCGCCTAGCAAGGTTAGTGAGGATAGTGTTTTAAAAGTCTGGAGAAGGACATTAAGAGATACACCCCTGACATTCGAATGGGGTTTTGTGGCCTTAAAAAAAGGGGATAAATTACCGTTAAAAACGATGGAAAACCGAAAACTTTCCGACGTCGTCAGTTACTGTAACCAGTTTATATGATAACAATCCTAGTTTTAAAAAAAAACCAGCGAAATCAGTTGGCGGATAATCAGGCCAGTAGACTGATGGTGCTAAATTCTCCATGAAAGAGAATCAGCCAGTTCTAACGTTTGTTGAGGATGTGAGTATTTTGTGAAGATTGATCTTGCATCTGATAAAGATGAGAACAAAAGAAAAATTCGCACGTACTTTTACTTTCCACCGATATTTGTAGAATGTATTTAATTTTATATTTTTTTTAAAAAATGCTTCTGAGATCGAATGTTATATTTGACCAAACCGGTATTTCGGAAATGACTTCGTGCAAGATGAAAGACATGTATAACATTTCAAACAAAATCATAGCGCGATCATATGTACATGTATATTAACAGCATCGAGTATTTTATCGATCTTGTTCGCGTTGTTAGTGATGTTATGGGCAATGTTATCAGATGACGTAAAACTCTGAAGAAGTAATAACGTAGAATGAATAAGCTTCCACTGCAGTTTTAGAATGTGATAAAATGGTACATCTGTGTAAACCAGATGTACTGGTCAATAAGAATTCTTTGACTGCGACGTAATGAGAAAGTGATAAAAGGTCAGTAGAAAGTGGTAAAGAGCTATATCATTGTATCATTGGAAACTATAATAGGTCAATAGAAAGTGGTAAAGAGCTATATCACTGCAAACTATAATAGATCAGTAGAAAGTGGTAAAGAGCTATATCATTGTATCATTGGAAACTATAATAGATCAGTAGAAAGTGGTAAAGAGCTATATCATTGTATGATTGGAAACTATATTAAGTCAGTAGAAAGTGGTAAAGAGCTATATCATTGTATCATTGGAAACTATAATAGGTCAGTAGAAAGTGGTAAAGAGCTAGATCATTGTATCATTGGAAACTATAATAGATCAGTAGAAAGTGGTTAATAATGATGATCTTGACTTTGACAAAAAGAAAAAAACACTTATCGTCATGATGTTTTTAATATTAACAATGTTGTTGATCACGTGAGAGATTAACTTTTGATTAGGTGATAGGCAGTGGTACTTTAAAGGTTGTGCTCACGCTTGTTAGCAATAAGGATAGTGGTGTTGATCATGGAAGAGAGAGACAGATCTTTCAGAAATGATTTATTTCGCTTGGGATGATGGTCGTGATGGCTGTGGTGTTAGTGGTGTGATGGTTGTGGTGTTAGTGGTGTGATGGTTGTGGTGTTAGTGGTGTGATGGTTGTGGTGTTAGTGGTGTGATGGTTGTGGTGTTAGTGGTGTGATGGTTGTGGTGTTAGTGGTGTGATGGTTGTGGTGTTAGTGGTGTGATGGTTGTGGTGTTAGTGGTGTGATGGTTGTGGTGTTAGTGGTGTGATGGTTGTGGTGTTAGTGGTGTGATGGTTGTGGTGTTAGTGGTGTGATGGTTGTGGTGTTAGTGGTGTGATGGTTGTGGTGTTAGTGGTGAAACATGGTCCTGATGATGATTTTTTTTTTTTTTTTTGTTTTTTGATGTCACTTGAAATGTCATTCATGACGTTCTTGATGCCTGTCTACCAATTCTCCTGAACTTTTGGGCATTTAGGGAAACATGACCTCGCAGATGTTGACAACAGTCCCAAGTTCCTGCATGCCACGGGTCATAATGGAAGCCAGGAAAATAAAAATTGCATGCTTGTACTGGGCAAAGGACGCGGTGTCTCGTCCCGAGGAACTATGCTCAGACATGACAGACTGGGTGCTCACTTAGTTCACGTTAACCGCTCAGTCTGCGACATACATCATTGATAGTCTGCGACATACATCATTGATAGTCTGCGACATACATCATTGATAGTCTGCGACATACATCATTGATAGTCTGCGACATACATCATTGATAGTCTGCGACATACATCATTGATAGTCTGCGACATACATCACTGATAGTCTGCGACATACATCATTGATAGTCTGCGACATACATCATTGATAGTCTGCGACATACATCATTGATAGTCTGCGACATACATCACTGATAACTCGCAAACTATCTCACATGGTTCGGAGACACGGGTTATGATCAAGACAATACAACAGAAAATACAAACATTCATGAACTACTGTTTGAGGAGGATTTTATGCATTAAATGGCAGGACAAGATCAGGAACGAGGAGGTCTGGGAAAGGGCAGGACAAGAATAAATGAACCTACAGATCATGTCTAGGAAGTAGGGGTGGAATGGTCACACTCTGAGGAAACCCGACATCAGCATAGCAAGATAGACACTGACATGGAATCCTCAAGGAAATCGAAAACGAGGAAGACCTAGATTTACCTGGAAAAAGGAAATTATGACAGTGCTCAGAGACAAGGGATGCACATGGATGGAGGCAGCGAGTAATTCCAAGAACAGGGATGACTGGAGACCTCTTATCCGAGGTCTGTACTCACAAGGGAGTGAAAGGCGATGATGATGATGATGATGACTCATAATCTTTTCTAGAATTTGTGGTCTGCTGGTTGCTGTATCATGTCTAATGCCGGTCTGTATGATAACGATCTTGGGTGACGAAAAATAATGTTCATGGCGCTGGCTGATTTGATGACTTTGCTGGTGACGTTAGGGAAAAGGTGCTGATGAGAGTATATACCAGAAACAAAGATGCAGATTATGGTCGTGACAAAGATAGACTATTATAGAACATCTGTGACTGTATGATGCTGTTAATGGCGACCATAGTAGCAGATGGTGTGCATACATGAATTTAAAATGAGCTGAAGTGCATCAAATCAACAAGTTTAAGTAGTAAACCATATTCATTCTGTTTCTAAACTAAGAACAATGGGTGTTTTTTTTTAAATTCATATTTTACATGCATATTTTGTTTCCAAACAGCGCATAAGCCAAGATAACACTGCAGCAGTTAAACGAAAGCCCAGACTTCTATACTGCTTTTATACCACCAGCAGAACGAACTCAAATGCAACAGCCCAGAACTGGCTTTCCAGGCAGTAGCCTACAAAACGACTATATCACGTGAAGACTTGGCGGTATGGAACAAGCAACGACCTCAACGTTACGGTTTTAACCTGGAGAATGGAAGATACATGATCATTGTGTTAGAAAAAAAGTAAAATAGACACAGAGTGATGAAAATAGGGCGCTAGATCCTATTGCTGCTCGGTAAACTACGTTAGAGACACAAGAGACATATCTTTGCATCAAAAAAAAAAAAAAAAGGTGCATCGGTTGTTAATGTCAAAGTTTCTATTTTTAAAGCAAACAGAAATAAATATGCTCTGAAAAGGAATCATACATGTCAGACATGCAACAAATTACTTCGTGGAATGACGCATGGACCCCATCAAAAGTGTGTTGCTTTGTTTATTATTGTTATTATTATTCTTATTCTTTTCTAACGTGGACAACTGACGCACTAGTGAACTCAAAAATGGATGCGTCTGATCATTACAGAGCTCGTTCTCGCTCCCACATCCGGCTATTGGAAAAATCCATCCTATCAGAAAGGGATACAGCGGTACATTGAAGATCAGTCTGAAACTGCATCTACCCTTGCTTCATTTCCACGGCTTGGACGATAAACTGAATGCGTTTAAAATTGTCATATGGTAAACAAACGGGACATGAATGTGTGCCATTTACAGCTCCCCTCTGCTCCCTTGCTTCGCCTCACCCCTTCCCAGTAATCATTCATTTTTTTTTGGTATGATGCTGCACTTTTCAACGATTTTTTTTTTCTCTCTCTCTCTCGTTTCTTATGTTTCTGACATCGATATTTTTGTCATTCCATTTCTGGTGCTTTTTTGGATGCCTTGGTTTTGGGTTTTACACGACGAGGTTGGCTGTGTAGTCAACTGGACATTTTCTGCGTGAACTCTCCGCCTAACATAGACCTGGGCCAAGTCCCTTTCTAGTGGGTCTGAAATTCACGTCATGTCTTACTTTCCCGTGAGTGCAACTTCACGCGATGTCTTATTTTCCCATCGGGCTTAACTACGTGTAATACGTCATGTCTTATTTTTCCGTGATGCTGAACTTTACATCATGTCTTATTTTCCTGTGTGGCTGAACTTTACATCATGTCTTATTTTCCTGTGTGGCTGAACTTTACATCATGTCTTATTTTCCCCTGTAACCAAACTTAACACATGTTATTATTTTTCCGTGCAACCGAACTTCACTCGCCATCTTATTTTCCCATGGGGCTGAATTTCACGTCATGCCTTATTTTCCCATTTCAATCACTAGCATTCTTGTCTGCACTGCAAAATGTTCAGTGTGCCCCGCCATTATGAAGTAAGTAGACCCATGAATAAAGTTTCAAGTGGAGCTCTAAAGTTTAAGATTCTACAAGATCTCCGATGGGGGAAGGAGAGAGGGAGGGAGAGGGAGAGAGAGGGAGGGGGATGGGACGGGAGAGATGGTCTGATGTGCTTCCCCTCTCCTCCACCCCTCTCGTAGACTGAAAATCACCACCGCAATTTTGAGGCGAATACGTTGCTGAGAGATGGACGGACCACACCAGAAGCCATTAGCCTGCGTCACCACAGGATCTCTTCCTACACTGGGCGCTGATATTACACCCTCTCTCTGCTAATCGTCTAGATGAAAAAGAAAAAAAAAGAAAAAAAGCAGGCAAAAGAAAGAAAATTAGGGAGGAAAAATGAAATGTAAAGACCAGATAATCCACGACATTGAATCGATAAGGGAGAGAGAGAGGGGGAGAGAGAGAGAGAGAAAGAGAGGGAGAGAGAGAGGGGGGAAAGAGAGAGGGGAAAGAGAGAGAGAGAGAGAGAGAGAGATGGGAAGATCCGTAAATGAGACTTTCCATGGGATGTAAAGATGAACGCTAGCTAGTAGAGAATGTGCCCCAAGATGTAACATTAGGCAACGCTGCCTTTGAAAAGCAGGGACTACAACAGGAAAGAAATACAGAAATGTTCAAGAAAGGGATGCATTTGAGTTTGATTTGGTATTTATTCAGCAGTGGGCGAGAACAGAGAAATGTGGCAACTCAAGCAGGAGCCATTTGCCAAAGAGTATCTTTGTTCCCATATTTGAAGAAAAAGAGTATCTGTTTTCTGTTTTTAATTTTAAAAATATTCTGAAAAAAAAGAATATCAGTTTTCTGTTTTTAATTTTTGTAACATTCTGAAAAGAAATATAAGTTTTCTGTTTATCTTCTATGTAATATTCTGAACAAGAATATCAGTTTTCATCTGTTTCCCTTCTCACACTTCTTCAGTGATCTGTGATTTTCTTGGCAAATCATCCAGCTATGTGTTCTGTCAGTTTACATATGCGAGCAGTAACTTAACGAAAATGTTTACATATTATTATATGTTATTCTGTTCGTGCCCAGAATATTAGGATTGCAACAAACCACGTGATGTGTTATAAGAATTCTAATAGGGCACTCGTTGAGAACAAATGTAAAAAAAAAACCCAAAACTACGCCACGCCAAACTTAAAATTTAAAAATAAATAATGTAAAGGGTCTTCTTACAAGTACCAAATGGCTGAGTGGATAGTGCTTTTTACTCTACCGGCTTGGCGGTTGCTCATTGCACAAAAGTCCACGGTTCGAGTTAGGGCCAATCTATTACTTTTTTTTTCTTTCCCTCGCGTTTTAAGTGCTTTGTTTTCGCCCTTCCCTACCCCCTTCCCCCCACCCAGGTTAACCTGGTTAGCTGAGCGGTTAGGATCTAGGTTTACTCATCCGGTGGTACCGGCTTCAAATCTCAGCAGTGGGGTCACCAGAAAGGCCCCGGGCCCCACCCAGCCTCTAAAATTGGGTACCAGAGAAATCTGGGTAGGTAAATTCGGACAGGCATGATACCGGTCACATCAGACTTTCTTGTGCCAAAAGGTCCTGGAAATACGGGCCTAACACTATATCCCTGAAATGCCTTAATAGATGGAAACGGGAATTTTACTTTTACCCTTTATTACCGTGTTCTATCACTTTACACATCTGAGCAGGAACTTAATGAAACTGTTCAACTTAAATCTATATATGCCTTATCAGGACTATGAACTGACATCTTTCAGCGGACACTGACAACTGAAATGTAGCTGTACAAGTTACAATTACGTACTGAAATGAATATATCATAGATAGGTAATACTTAAGCTATACATTTAAAAGTCCTATTAATTACACAGAAGAGGACTGTTATTACTTTAGGGAAACTAAATGTACATAACTATGTACATGAGGGGACTTACGTACAATATTAAAGTACCTGACTGGTCAGTGGATATTCTTAAGTGATTTTTTTTTAAGTTCAAAGAAACACTGAGGACAATACTGTCATAGAAGGGAAATAATTCAGTATAAGATGTGCACGCACACACAAAACAAGGGAGAAAACCTTAATTCACTCTGTGTCTCAGCCTTTGGCTTTCTAAATTTAACACTTCCCGTTTTAATCTTTTATGTTCTCCAACACATTCTTCCTGCCTCATTCTGTGTCTTCCCCTACTCTGCTTTGCCTTTTTTCTCTATCTCTTTTATAATTTTCTCTTTTTTTTTTAACTTCATCTCTTCCACTCTCCCTGTTGTTGTCTCTGTCGATATCTCTCTCTCTCTCTTTCTATCTCTCTCATACATTCGGCTTCCCTGAATCATTGGTTATCCATATTTTTAGAAATCTTCTTGCTTTAGTCTCAGATCATTTCTGATTCTCTACCTTTTCCTCGCTTTCTCTACCACAATCTCTCTCTGTTTCAGTTTCTCTCTCTCTCTCTCTCTCTCTGTGCCTCATTCTATTACTCACTTCCCTCTATGTCTCATTTGGTTGCTTTCTTCCTTCTATATCTCATTCTGTTTTGCTCTCTTCCTTCTACACCTTATTCTGCTACACTCTTTCTTTTATGCGTCATTCTGTTACTCTTTTTCCTCTATGCCTAATTTCTTTCCCTCTTCCGTCTAAGCCTCATTCTGTTAGTCTCTTCCACTTATTCTGTTGCTATCTTCTCCTTATTTTGTTGCTATCTTCGTTCTGTAACTTATTCTGCTATTTTCTTCTTCTTGTGCCTAATTCTGTTACTCTCTTACCCTTATGTATCATTCTGTAACTCTCGTCCTTGTATGCTTTATTCTGCTATTTTTCTTCCCTTTACACCTCATTTTATTACCCACTCTCTCTCCCTCCCTTTTTTTCTGTTCTAGCCATTCTTTTCGATGCTAGCATAACTTTTCTGTCTCCCGTTGTTTAATACCTTCTTGTGCCTCTTTTTTTTAACTTCCAGTTATTCTCGCATATTCCCGTTTCTCCCAATCCCCTCACTTACTCTCACTCTCTGCTCTGCTATTCGATGCAGAAAACAACAAACAAACAAACAAACAAAAAAACGGAACATGCCAAAGATGAATGTAAATATTTGCATTGCATTATTTTATCAAAGCTTCTGTACATCTGTCTCTAGTGGAAATATTCCTCAATGAAAAGCCCGCAATACCTCAAAACACACAAAAGGGTAGCACACTGAAACTGCTGGCAGGGACAGAATCAGGTCAATTCGCCTGCAATCATCCTGAGATGACGTTCCATTCCTTGATGTAATCCACAAAAGTTATCTCCCCATGGTTGATGGAATCTTTCGACGGCTTTGGTTCCAAGCGTGGATCAATATTTGTAATCCTCGTCATTTGATAAATCTGCACCCCTCCTTGTTGTTTCACCAGCGGCCAAAATCACCAAGAAGGATTAAAGCAGTGATGTTTCTGTCGCGCTTTTACAACGTAATTTAGACCCTGTTAACAATTTGGGCTTCCGTAAACATATCTTGGGAGACCGCACGTATCACCACTGTAAATAACAGAGAAAAACGAACTTATTGGTGTATATATGTATATCACAAAGCGAATGTTGAAAATGGCGACAGCATGTTATGCACAACAGAATGAAAACTGCGTACTATATACAGAAGAATGCTTTATCATCGATGACCCCGTCTGTATTTGCCGAAAAGAATCTTCTGGAAAGCACTTCGGAACTCGGGACTGAAGATGGTATAAATGATAGGATTCAGCAAACTGTTGAAGTAACCGAGCCATAACACAAAGCTTCTAACAAACACCGGTATCTTGTCCCCATCGTCAAGGAGCGGCCCGACGAGGGCTATGATGAAGAAGGGCAACCAGCAGGCCAGAAAAGCGCCCGTGATGATTGCCAGCGTACGCGCTGCTTTACGTTCTCGTTTCAGCTCCAGCTTCTCGCGCGTCCTTGAATATGGAGCGTGTTCATTGGTGCTTATCTTCTTTCCGTTGTTGCATTCAGTCTCCAGCATGGCTATTCTCGACTCGTCGTTGCAGCCGTTCGTAAACGGATCGGGTTCGATTTGCAGTTGTTTAAGTTTTTCTGTACTGGCGTTACTGACGCCATTTGACTGACCAGTCACCGCTTTGTTGCGATTCTTTTTTCTCTCTGGCCTAGGCGAGCAGCCGTAGCTTTTAAACGGAGCCCTCCGCTTTTTCCTTTCGGGGTTGCTATCGGGCGTGTTACAGCCGTTGCAGTCGCTGACAACGCTGTACTCGGTCTTCCCGGAAGTCACCAGCGTCGTCTCTTCTGTTTTTAACCGCGCGTTAGCCTGCTGGAATTTGTCTTTGCGTATCCGCGACCTAGCCACCTGGTATATCCTGATGTAGATGATCATCATCACCAGCATTGGAAGATAAAACGCGCCGACGGTGGAGAAGATTGTGTAGCCCTTGTCCTGGGAGATGATGCACTTTCCGGTAAGGTCTGGGTTGTTGTTGGGGTCGCGCCAGCCGAACAAAGGAGGGATGGAGATGAAGAGAGCGACGATCCACACCACGGTGATCATGAGGAGGATGCGGCGGGCGCTTCTGCGGCGGATGTAGTCGATGCTGGTCACGGCCCAGTATCTGTCCATGGCGATGGCGACGAGGTGAAGGATGGACGCGGTGCAGCACAGGACGTCCACTGAAATCCACATGTCGCACACCTCCTGGTGGAGGAACCATACCTGGGAGTGAGATAACAGTCATTGCGTCATTTAGGAAAACAGTTATCATTTTGTTATATAGAAGAACAGGAAAACAGTTATCATTCTGCTATATAGAAGAACAGCTATTGTGCCATTTAGGAAAACAGTTATCATTTTGTTATATAGAAGAACAGGAAAACAGTTATCATTCTGCTATATAAAAGAACAGCTATTGCGCCATTTAGGAAAACAGTTATCATTTTGCTATATAGAAGAACAGCTATTGTGCCATTTAGGAAAACAGTTATCATTTTGTTATATAGAAGAACAGATATTGCGTCATTTAGGAAAACAGTTATCATTTTGTTATATAGAAGAACAGTTATTGTGCCATTTAGGAAAACAGTTATCATTTTGTTATACAGAAGAACAGCTATTGTGCCATTTAGGAAAACAGTTATCATTTTGCTATATAGAAGAACAGCTATTGTGTCATTTAGGAAAACATTTATCATTTTGTTATACAGAAGAACAGTTATTGTGCCATTTAGGAGAGCAATTATCACTGTGTCATTTAGAATAACATTTGTCATTGCACCCTGCTGAGTAGCAATTGTCACTGCATCGTACAGAACAAAATATATATTTGCATAACGTGGAGCAACAAATTTAATTGTGCCTTTCAGAACAACACATGTCGTTGCGTCATGTAGAAAAACAAATATCACCGTCAGGCCCAGCGAGGTGGATTTGGGGGAGAGGGACAAAGAGAGAGAGAGAGAGAGAGAGAGCAAGAGAGAGAGAGAAAGAGTGAGAGAGCCGGGGTTTTCCCCTTGGGACCCAGTATGTTGGGTGACGGGGGCCCTCAATGACCTTATTTTTCCCATCTTTACTTGAGAGACAAAGTTCAGTAAAACCTCTGTAAATGTGCTCCTACAATTTGGACAGGGGGCCCGATAGCAACCGAACCCCAAGGCCCCATTTGGCTATCCACGACAGTAGTCATTGTGCATCGTAGAATAACAAACGTCTTTGTTACATACAGAACAACAAACGTCTTTGTTACATACAGAACAACAAACGTCTTTGTGGCACACAGAACAACAGACGTCTTTATGACATACAGAACAACAAACGTCTTTGTGGCATATAGAACAACAACTGGAAGTTGAAAAATGTAACTCGAGTAGCACGAATATTTGCTCTCATGTGCAACGACGCATATCCTTCTGTGAGTCTGAATTTTAACCCCTCCTTATCAAGTATTTTAAGACTCCTCTCATCAAATATTTTAAGACTCCTCTCATCAAATATTTTAAGACTCCTCTCATCAAATATTTTAAGACTCCTCTCATCAAATATTTAAGACTCCTCTCACCAAGTATTTTAATGTATCTTTCCATTTCTTGTTTTAATCTTCTTCTTCGTTCGCTTCTACCACCAAAACCGCACTGTGATCCTACCGAATTTACGCCCGTGGTCCTCGTCAGGTCCCGTGGTCTCCTGTGTGGTCCCCGAACGACCACACGAGAGGACCACAAGGGGTTCAGAGTATCACAGGGCTTTAGCCTGTATTTCTTGGTGGGTCTCAGAAGCGGGATTGCGTGACACAGCATCTTGTTTTAATGATATTTGCCATGAAGAATTTTAGTGGTTCTCCCACGAAATATTTTAGGGACTCCTTTCATGAAGGGTTCAAGTTCCAGCAGTTGTATTTTTTATTTTTTTTTAGGTACCACCACACCAGAAAGGCCCCGGGGCCCACCCAGCCTCTAAAAATGGGTGCCAGGGAAATCTGGAAAGGTACATGCGGCCAGGCGTGATACTGACAACCACCACAATTTCATGTGACGAAGATCGTGGAAGTACGGGCCTAACACCGTGTTCCCCAATATGCCTTAATGGTACGGATATGGGATTTTTTTTATTTTACCTCTTGTGAAGTATTTTAGTAACTCTTTCTCATGAAATTGATCATATTATTTCTAGTGCTTGGATCATATTATTTCTAGTGCTTGGATCATATTATTTCTACTGCTTGGATCATATTATTTCTACTGCTTGGATCATATTATTTCTACTGCTTGGATCATATTATTTCTACTGCTTGGATGGTATTATTTCTACTGCTTGGATCATATTATTTCTACTGCTTGGATCATATTATTTCTACTGCTTGGATGGTATTATTTCTACTGCTTGGATCATATTATTTCTACTGCTTGGATGGTATTATTTCTACTGCTTGGATCATATTATTTCTACTGCTTGGATGGTATTATTTCTACTGCTTGGATCATATTATTTCTACTGCTTGGATGGTATTATTTCTACTGCGTGGATCATATTATTCGTATAAAAGTGCGAAAAAAGTTCGTGCTTATAAACAAAGCATTATCAGAAAAAAGCATTGCAGCTGTCAGCTTGAGGCTAATTTTGCCTGAAGTAACAGGTATTCATCAACTGTCATCAAAGACTTCTTCTTCTTCTGCTTCTTTCAGCTATATCCCTCTAACTAGCGTCTTATGGTGGATTAAAGAAGCTGAAGTACAAACAATTAATTGTTCCAAGTTCAGTTTTTCGTTCACAGTTTCGTTTTGTATTCAGTGGATGTGGATTTGGGCAAAGTACCTCACTCACGAACCTTGCCATCATGTAATACTCGTAGGAGAAAAGATAGATTACAAGCTAAAGATTTTACGCTCTTGCATTCATGACACTTGGCCCAACGAGATCATGATGATTACCTCTGTGACATTTGGCTTAAAGGGATCACGATGATTACATGTGTGACACTTGGCATAAATAGTTCATGCTGATTACCATTGTAACACTTGGCCCAAAGGGATCACGATGATTACCTCTGTGACATTTGGCTTAAAGGGATCACGATGATTACATGTGTGACACTTGGCATAAATAGTTCATGCTGATTACTATTGTAACACTTGGCCCAAAGGGATCACGATGATTACCTCTGTGACATTTGGCTTAAAGGGATCACGATGATTACATGTGTGACACTTGGCATAAATAGTTCATGCTGATTACCATTGTAACACCTGGCCCAAAGGAATCACGATGATTACCTCTGCTACACTTGGTCTAAATAGTTCAATATGTTACTTTGAAATACTTGGTTCAAAGAGTTCCAGATGATTAACCATGTGACATTTGGCCCAAAGAGTTCACGAACATTACGGTTCTGACAATTGGCCCAAAGAGTTTACTATGATTACCGCTGTAATACTTGGCCCAAGGAGTTCACAATCATTAAGTTATGACACTTGGCATAAATAGTTAACGATCATTACGTTTGTGACACTTAGCCAAAAGAGTTCACGATGCTTATTCTCTGTGACACTTGTCCCAAAGAGTCAGCGCTCGTACCCCGAGTGACTCTTGTTATTAACTCAACTACTCTGACTCTGAAATAAATTCTTTACTTATATCCTTAAGAGGAACTCTTCCCTGAGGCACGTGACTTTATAAAAACAAACATAACTGAGCTTGCGTAGCTCAGGAAAAACAAACAAAAACATAAGAACTCGAATAGCCGTTGCCTCATCTGCTGTATAGTTGGCTGTATTATGTTTTGTGTATTTAATTTTTTTTAGACCAAATTTCTTTTAAAAAATATTCTCTCCCGTAGGTCACCGTGTCAGGCAAAGCTATTTTTTCATGTTGTAATCAATCTTGTCTGGCGCTGTAATCTCTGAGAGTAGCTGATATTGTCGTTCAAGATATAAACAAGAACTTTTTATTCAACGCAAATGATAATCTTAAATTCTTATAACTCACTTTTCATTTATTTTCGTGCCCATGAGTAGAATTATCTGCGAAATTGCAACACAAAATTAGACGTAAGAACGAATTATGTAATTTCATCAGTTGTTTTTTAAAATCTCGGGTCTAAAGTGATCAGAAGTTAAAGTGCAACTGCTCAGCAATTAAAACGTCCGATTATAGAGTAGAGTGCCTCGGGTTCAAGTCTTGATAGGAAGCTGGCTACTGATCACGGTTTTATGAATATCTTTGTGGTTTTACGCCCACTTGTAGTTGCCTGTAGGGATTAGAGAACTAGTCAGTGAGGGTCAGGAACATCTTAAGCAAGACAATACAAAGCTGTCAGTATCTTAAGAAAAACAACTATATATATAATATATATATATGTGTGTGTGTGTATGCCAAAGTTAACAGTTAACGGAGACAGAAAAGCTCTTGACGAAAACGTTATTATAGACACGAAGACGCAAACAACCACCTACAACAAAAAAAAAAAAGGATAAAATGAGCAGCCATAGCAGACAAAATTTCAACTGTCTGGTTTCTTTTGGCTTCAACCAGGCAAACTGTAACTTGGCTTTGATTCGTTTTGGCTGATTTATTAGCAGGCCACATAGCCATACACGCCATGTTATGACTAGGCAGCCTTTGAGCAACTAGGTCTATTTCTGTGCTCGCTTCGGTCAAACCTAACCTCGCCAGTCTGCCCAGAGAACCGTCTGATGATTGATGAAATCGTGCACAGCACTCTGTCATTTGAATTTCCCCCCTATACAATTAACCACACAATTTGATAAAACCACTAGAGGAAAGTACGCCCTATCATTTTCCTTTTGGCAATCAATAAGTCTCTTTCGCTGAAGCAACTGTTTCTGTAGAACTAACGAAACTGTTTCTGTAGAACTAACGAACTAGCAAGGGAAAACTACTAGTCCTCCAAATGTACCGGGGAAAACTCTTACTGTGTTCCAAGTGTCAGAGTGACCATTAGGCCAAATACTGTGCTAATAATGGGAGAAATAACACTAAACGGCAGTAAACATTAAAATGCAATTTTGCGAGCTTTTTGTCGAAAACAATAAGCTCTAATTGTTCTGTCCCGGGGAAATAATCCCTCTACATGTTCCAGTAGCTCAGGAAATGTCCCCGGGGGAAGGATTCCTTTTTTTTTTGTTTTAGATTTATATTTTTATAGTAGCGTAATATTTTGTCAGAGTTGCCCCCAACCCCCTGTAAATGTCTACATTTATTATCTTGATACAACGTTGTTCATCAACACTTTTATTTATGCTGCAGTGCTTTTCACTCCTTCAGTCGCTTCGACTTTGTTATTATGTGGTTGCTCGCTTGGACTTCAAAGTTATCAAAACGGAATCTATTGTTTGTAAGTTCTTATTGATATAATTTAATGTTTACTGCCCCCCTCTGTTGCTCCCAAATATTAAGAATATGTAGTCCCACCGTATTTTTTGAATGTTCGTTGTTTAGACTTGCTCTGCTAACAAACAGTTGAAGATAAGTAGCTAGTCCATAAGACATTGTAAAATATACTATACATAACATTCTATATATGAAAACTTGGGATCTGTTCTAGGTTGGCAGTAAAGAAGGGGCGGTGAAGATAGAACGGAGAGAGAGAGAGAGAGAGAGAGAGAGAGAGAGAGAGAGAGAGAATGGTAATCTAGCCGTGAAAAAAAGTGAATGGAATAGATGAATGTGGTTGGAATAGAGAGTTTGTGATCTAGTTCAGTGAGAGGGTTGTGGAATATACGTAAATTACAGGCGAGGAAAGAGTAGAACGTAGCAGAAAGGGAAAATGAAAATGGGGAAATGTTAAGTGTA
The DNA here is from genome assembly GCA_009760885.1 of Achatina immaculata. Classification (NCBI taxonomy): domain Eukaryota; kingdom Metazoa; phylum Mollusca; class Gastropoda; order Stylommatophora; family Achatinidae; genus Lissachatina; species Lissachatina immaculata. The sequence continues at coordinate 24,464,501 of CM019691.1, read as the reverse complement.
GTTGAATCTCGAGTTCAAACCATGTGGTTCCAGTGCCCCATAGTTCTCACATATGCCAAGTCTTCATTTAAACATTCACATCACTTTACCACCCATACTCCTGGACGCAGCTTCTTACAAGTCTCAGCTGGGTGCTCCGTTTTTTTTTCCTCTCTGATTCCCCCTCCCTTTTTATTTGATGTATAGCATTAATACGAATTCATATTCTATCTTTTTTCCCTGTTTCGTTGTCCTGTATATTTTTGTGTCATTAAGGTATAAACCGAAAGTTACGTCTGCGTGTTCGTTAATTAACAAATCTGCTCTTATTCTTGTTTTAAATTATATCAAATAACATTTTGTCATCACAACTTTACTGCAGTGTCTTCGGGTAATATGTATACACACACACACACACACACACATATATATATGCCCAAATTGGTCGTGTGTTAACAGACTTGGATTCATTTGGCACAATTTATTAAGCGTGGGAAACGCTCTCAAATTTAAAGTGGGATTAATTATCGCATTTTAGGTGCTGGATGAAAAAAAAATTAATCGCAGAAATTGTTAACGCATTAATCGCAGGCTTTAACGGCGATTAATTAGCAGCCATTTTTTTCTTTTGATACACCCGCAAGGCTGCTGGTAGATAAGTGTACCACCTCGCAGTGGTGAGGGGTTTTTTTTTAGATTAAAATCTTCTTAGCCTGGATGGAAAGACCATCTTGTTGATCATGGTACCTTCCGTGCCAGGTGAGTGTTTTTTACTAGTACATGCTTCACGTTCTCTACAATTCTTACTAGCGCCTGCATAGTTGTGTCGCTCACCTAGATCAGCTGGTAAATTCTGGTACTGGTCATCTCAGCCACAGGTTACGCTGTGAACTCTTGACCTTCGTCCGTCTTTCTTGCTCCGGTCACGTAAGATTACCTGTGTGCGGGCTATACGCGGGGGCTATCTGCACATGGAAGTGAATCATGGACAATAGGCAAGTCTGCACAAAAATCATTGGAAGCAGCAGAAATATGGTTTATTAGAAGAATGTTGCGAATCCCCTAGACAGCAAAAATAACTAATGAAGAATGTATGAGAAGAGCTGGAGAGACAAAAAATCTTGTCAGAAAGATAAGAGAGAGACAATGTACTTTCATAGGACATGCAATGAGAAGAGGGGGCATTGAAAATATTATAACAACAGGAAAAATAGAAGGAAGAAGATCAAGAGGAAGACCAAGAGAAATGATACTGGACAGTCTGACGGGATGGTGTGAGAGGAGATCACCAACTGAACTGATGGCCTGCATGAAGGATCGGGTACTCTGGAGAAGCATAATAGCCAACGCCAGTCGGCACGGCACCTGATGATGATGATGATGATCTGCTGTGTACTGACACCTAATCACAGACGCGTAGTCACCTGGGGGGGGGGGGGTATGGTTTAGGGTTAAGGGCCAGAGCTAGGATTTAGGGGCGCGTTAGTGGGAAGAGTTCGGGCTACGGTTGGGGTTAGAGAGTGCTGGAATAATCCGAGTACGTAAGTGCTGGGTAATTAAGTTTCATGTGATTAAGTGTTAAGTGATTAAAGTGTCGTGTGATTAAACTGTCTCGTGGTTAAGTGTCGTGTGATTAAAATGTCGCTCGCCATTTAGTGTCGTGTGATTAAGCGTCACTAAATCCTGACTGATATCATGGGGAGCATGTATCCCGTCAAACCTCGAGATCGTTTAAAAAAAAAATTAGCTCTAAATAGATCAGCTTCAGCTGACACATCTCTACTATGTATTCTACATCTTATCTGTATAGAAAGTTTTATCCTTTTCATTTTTTTTTTTCCTGTCGCTGCTGTCTAAGCTCTATTTATTCACTAGACCCCGCCTTGAAAGCGTTGGCGATGGTGCCTTTCCAATTTTTGTGACCTTGTCTGTGGATCTTTTTCTTTGTTTTATCTTACTTTTGTCATAAGTTCAGAAATTTTTCTTTCGTTTTCCTGTTCGCTTTTCTTTCGTTTTCTTTCATATAAGGTGGAATGAAGAGCGAGAAGAGGATATAGATGGGAAGATGACATATTAAAGTGTGGATTATAGCGTTAGAGGATACATCCTGGATGAGTACACCATCTCTTAAAAATTTCTTTTTTTTTTTTTTTGCTTTCTGCCTATTTAGGGTGAAAAAAAATCTAAACATATTTATCTATATTTAAGAAGTTTACCAGCGTCGTTATTGATATCAGAGTTTAGATGGTCAGTGATAGATTCTTGGCAAATGATGCTGTAATGTAGATCTCGCAATAAAATCTTCGTACTGCCTGAGAAGTTGTTAGTTTTTTTTAATGCCGTACATCAAAGATGGATTAGAGAATCGCATTCCTACATCGGCTTTCCGTACTTCGAGAAAGTAAAGAAAGCAAGGCAGATGTGGCCTAATGTGAAAGCACTGAAACTTCACACCTCTACGGCTGAGAACATGATCTCACTTTGTATTCAGACAACGAATACTCGTAACACGAACTGTTTTACGAGATTTGCAAGAGTAGCTTACTGCTACATTCAAGCCGACGAACAAAACAAGGCATCCATACCGCTGTATTTTACATGAGTGCGTTATCAATACTTTATGTTATAATCAAAGTAGGTATGAATATTTCTTAAAACCTGGTTTAACTCTTACATCGTGGACATTTTATCGTCACTTTTTTAAACTTACAGAAATTTATTTCGTCTGTGAAGGCGTGTTTCCGATAGCGTGTGAGGACATTCCCCAATATCCAAAAATAATGCAAGTTTCTTTAAAAAAAAAAAAAACTTCCGTTTTCCTTACGTGGTGTGCGAGTACAGTAACAGTGTCCATGTGTCCCTACAAAGAAAAGGACCAGTTACGTATTTTATTATACGCAGCAGAAACACAGAGAACCAGTCAGAGAACTGGAAGCAGACTGAGAGGATTTGAAGGAAGATGCCTCAGAAAATTTGAAGGAATTCACTGGGAAGAACACGTAACAAACAAAGAAATAACAAAACGAACAGGCACTGACAACATACTAAAGAGGTGAAAAGACGAAAATGGAAATGACTGAGTCACATGCTACGAATGGAAAGAACAAGACACCCCTATACCTCCTTGACGTGGAGACCTAAAGGGAAAGGAAAGAGGGGCAGGCCAATGGGGACATATAAAGGGACAACACAGGAAGAACTAAAAGAAGCGGAAAAGAGATGGCTTGAGGTACCCCCATTTGCTCAAGACAGGACTGGCTGGAGAACTTTTGTTGATGCCTTATGCTCCACTGGGATTACAGAGGACTGGTGATGATGATGATGATGATGATGATAATGTAGAATAGTGAATATATGAATGGAATACTTTATTCACCATGGCATGTCTTTAGTCTTCCTAATCCTTAAATGGTTCTGTTAATGAACACTGTCTTGTCTTTCGTTATCGTATCCTTGATACTTTTCATTTGTGTCTTTAGGTCGTTGTTTATATTTTCGATAGCAGTTCCGGGGCTTCTCACTTCTATTGTTGTTTCTCTATTTTTTTTATGTCATGAACACAGCTTCTCACTTCAATATCATCATCATCATGTGCCATGCCAGCAGGCGTTGGCTGTCATGTTTCTTCACAGATCTCGGTCCTGATATTTTCCATCAGCTCAGCTGGTGAGTTTTTTTGTTGTTGTTGTTGCTATATCATCACGTTAGTTTGTCCATGATTTTTTTCTCTTGATCTTCCCCTGCCTCTTTTCCAATGTATCTTTCATGATGTTATGATGTTTTCAGGCCGCCCCTTCTCATTAAATGCCCAAAGAATGATGATTTGGCCGTTTTCTTGTGGTTGCTTTCTAGATTTTTGTTTTTGTTTCACATTCTCTTTCTGTCATCTTCTTTATTATTTCTGTTTATATTCTCGATAGCAATTCAATATCCTTTCGGTTCTATTGATTTAGATTATATTTTTTTTCTCCAGACTTATAATTATTTTCCAATGTTTTTTTTTAAAGTTGAAAAAAAAATCTCCGGTCTCTTCCTGTTTATGTTCTCTATATAGTCTTCACACCCATCTTTATATAGTCTTCACACCCATCTTTATATAGTCTTCATACCCATCTTTATATAGTCTTCACACCTGTCTTTATATAGTCTTCACACTCGTCTTTATATAGGTCTTCACACTCGTCTTTATATAGTCTTCATACCCATCTTTATACAGTCTTCATACCCATCTTTATATAGTCTTCACACGCGTCTTTATATAGGTCTTCTCAGTCGTCTTTATATAGCCTTCATACCTGTCTCTATATAGTCTTCACGCCCATCTCTATATAGTCTTCGCACCCATCTTTATATAGTCTTCATCTCCATATGGTCTTCATAGCCTAGTCTTCGCCGGCGGAATGGTCTACGATCTTCATTTAAACGGACAATAGAGAAGCTTGTAGTCAACGTCAGCCTCATAAAAGCAAGGCATTAATTCAGACCAGAGTTGGTTATAATGGCTGTTTGCAGTCCTGAGAGTGAACCCACAAGGAACAGGACTTATTTTGTTCTCTCCCCCAGATTCCACTATTACCAGTTTCAGTAAATAGATTATCAGTTAGGTCTGGCTGACATTTTCTATTGATTGGTCCCGTCAGATGTTGAGAAGGATGTAAGATGAGAGCCAGATGTTTTGCTGCACCCGGGGTGTTATATTCACGTGGGCGTGTCTCCTTACAGCTCTCCCGAAAATCTGATTATCTTAAAAAATAATTCTTCCATCTTGATGTCAGCTACGTACATCCCAGACCGCAGAGTCACAAAAGTTAACCGGAAGCAGTTCTTGAGCAGTTCATTATTTATGTAAACAACAACAGAATGTTCTCTGTTTTCATTTTCTTTCTAGCTCTTATGAAACATACATCGACTCCGTGTTACATTTTCCTACGTCCAGTACCACTATCCTCCTCCTTCTCTTTTCTCCTCCTCCTCTCTCCCACTCTCAGACGGGCCTGCATGCCCAATTCTTAACCCTTTTGAAATAAAGATCAATCAATCAATCAGTCTCTCTCTCTCTCTCTCTCTCTCTCTCTCTCTCTCTCTCTCTCTCTTTCTTCCTGTATATTTTTAACGTCTGTACAGTTAACGAGTCTCACAAAATTAATTGTAAATCAATGAAAAAAATTCAAATCTACTAAAATGATGTTTCTCTTGACAAATAAAACAGAGCTTCTCGGATCTTTTCTGTCGAGGGAATCCCCAAACGTGGAATCTGTCTTACCAATGTGATACCGATATTCAGAAATGTCTGCTCAAGCTATAGTGTACTGAACATACCAGTATGTATTACATTTCACATTTTTTTCAGACGTTTATTATTTATGTAATAATGTATTTTCTCGCGTTGTGAAATTTAGTAGAGCGGACAATATATATGCATTATTTTAAAGAGTGAATGCAGTGTTTTGTGGAATAGCTCAATCAGTGCTGAAGTAAATCCAGCGTCAGAACAAGGTACCTGATATTAATGTTAGGGAAATTGACTTTAGAAGTTTAAAATATATACCGCTTAGCGAGGCAGAATTCAATATATTGTCTTTCGTCTAGTGATGCAAAACATATGATAATCAGCGAAAAAAACAGTTACACAAACTACTGACGCTTGTCGCAACTACCACAGTTTTATGACATATCAGTTAGGTAGGTTTGCTTAAAGCTTAAAACAGTTTTTATTATAGATCAGAGGTATCCAATTTCAGTGACCCCCAAATATCAAAACTATGTGCGAAAACTGAGGAGCGACCGCATCTAAATCAGTTACTTTTTGCCAGCTCACGTAAAACTGAGAATAAAAAAGATTTATGAAGTAAAGATGAACTGACGTACAGCATATAAATTGCAGTTCAAAACGGGTTGGTAAGCTCGCGACAAATATAAGCAGTAAATTATAGAAATATTCACGTCCTTTTCTGAAACAGGAATTCCTGCTATAGGAAGTTTTTTTTTTTTTTCTGAAAGGATGGAAAATGAGATGGGAAACAAGACGTGGTGATTATGATTCAAGACAGGAACAAGAATTGGCTTTCATTAATTAGGATCAGTTTATGCAATAATGAGCGCTTTCTTAAAATATATTTTGAAAAACACTTTTAATTACTGGTGGAAGCGCCCAGTCGCGCCCTGTCGCGCCCAGGTGGTGTTTACGCATGGCGGGAGCCAAACATGAGGCGCCAATCGCTGACGAAACGTTTGTTTGGCTGTGTTTGTATATCCAAGTTCAATGATAATGTATCCTGTAATTACCCTGGTCTACAAATTGCCACAGCCAGACTCTGCCCGTGAATAAATTCCGATGAGTTCGGAATTAACGCGAGCTTAAAATAAAATTTAACAGCGGATATTTCAAGAGCTGGCACTGAGCAACACAGAAACATATAACAAATGATCTCCTCTTTTTATGTTTGCTTTTTAAACTGGACAAGATTTAAATTTAAAAGACCTGTATTGGAATTTTTCCGCATGCAGAACTCGTCAAGAGCGAATTACGCGTCCGGGGAATGAAAATTATGGAGGAACAAGAATCGCGTCACGTTCTGGTGCGAACGTGACATTAGAAAGTACAGTAAAGTCAAAAGTCGATGATTTAGAAAGCAGGAATCTAGTCCAGCATGCGATCGTGACAAACATATGCAGTGAACTAAAAAGGAAAATGTATTTTGTAGTTTTAATTAAGAGTTTGATGGTGCTGATTCACTGTACTCTTAAGTTTGTTCTATATAATTACGTTGTGATTAAAGAACATTTGTGACTTAGTTTGATTTCTAAATACGGAGCATTTTTTAAAATACATTTATCTAAGTATGGTACAGTCTTTTCTTCATACCTGGCAGTTTGAAAATCTAGTTTAGATCTTCCGTAGTTATAAAATCTAGTTTAGATCTTCCCTAGTTATGTGAAAAACCTCACCATATGCGATGTAACTTGGTCACTGATTGATTACTCACTAAAATCGATGATGTATTTCTGGAAGCGAATGTTCCAAATGAAGCTGTACCTCTGCACAATGTGACGATATTTGCGTGATTTATATAAACTATGAAACAACAGACTAGTTTAGAGTTCAGACAATTCCACTGTCATATTATGAGATCTGAGATTTCGCTATGCAGTTAATCAAGCAGAAATTCAAGAGGAGATTAAAGCTGGGAATCACTTTATCATCCATATATTATTAAGCAGTCATTTTTTTCCACGCAAGATTCTGATATACGGGCACCATATTGTGTGGCGTGTGGAGTCAACCAAAGTTTAGATACGGTGAAAATAAAATTAAAACCACGATCACAGCATAAAAATGTATAGCAAAAGAAAAAAAAGTGTTAGACATAAAGTATTATTGTTTCTGCTATCTTAACAAATATGATATAAGTATTAAGAAGTGCTGAACTTATTAGGGTTATTATTAAATTGTTAGGGTTATTATTAAAGCAGGAGGAGAAGAATGTGCAACAATTTATCATGCACTATGTAAAGAGACATGGCATTCAGGTATTTGGCCAAAAGAGTGGAAAAGAACCGTATTCATAGCACTGCCAAAAAAAAAAGGGTAACCTGAAATTGTGCACAAACTACAGAACTGTTGCCCTGATTAGTCATGCCAGTAAAATTCTGTTAAAAATCATAATGGGTAGATTAAGACACTGCTGGCGAGACTCTTCAAATGCCGCGTGTGGAGTGAAGCTCCTCCCGGTTAAGGAAGTAAATGCGGAAAAGAAATAAAGGTTGCTGTGCGGCGCCGATGGGAAAAGGTGGTGGAAAGTGAAGTTTAACCGGTATGTCCAGTAGTATCGCTACGAGAGCTATACCACGGCACCTCTGCTCTAGAGGCCGCCCACGTCCGAAATACACCTGCACTGGTGAAATATGCCTAAACCGGCACACACCAGGGGTGGAACTTGATGGCTAGACATGTCATGCCACCTCCGCTCTAGAAGTCGGTAATCGCCTGATATACACCCATACTGGTGAATTTTGCCTAAACCGGCTCATACCAGGGGTGAATCTTGAAGGCTATGCATGTCACAGTACCTCTGCCCTAGAGGTCGGTCCCGTCCCAAACACGCCCATACTGGGATAATGCCTAAACCGGCTCAACCCAGGGGTAGAAGTCACTAGTGGCGAGGATTCGTCCTCCTGGACAAAAGCTACATCCTGGTCACAACTAGGAAGGGTAGCGGCCACGACCGCAAAATGCTGAAGTCGGAGACACTGGACCAGGGAAGTCTAGATAGGCAACCACCTCTCACCCGGCGGGGATGTTTACGTATCCTAATCACACTGAGGTTTTCCGGTGAGAAAGTCCAACCCTGAACTGGATGGGCAACCACCTCTCACCCGGCGGTGATACACGGGTATCTCAAAACACGTCGAGGTTTTCCGGTGAGAAAGTCCAACTCTGGCCTGGGTGGGCTACCGCCTCTCACCCAGCGGGGATGCACTGATATCCTAAACACGTCGAGGTCATCCGGTGAGAAAGTCCAACCCTAGACTAAACTGGTGCAATGAAAACCACGGTGTCACGCAATCCCGCTTCCGAGACCCACCAAGAATACAGGCTAAAGCCCTGTGATACTCTGAACCCCTTGTGGTCCTCTCGTGGATCTCGTGTGGTCTATTTTGGACCACACAGGGGACCACGGGACCTAACGAGGACCACAGGCGTGAATTCAGTAGGTTCACAGTGCGGTTTTTGGTGGTAGAAGTGAACGAAGAAGAAGAAGAATAAGAAGATAATGGGTAGACTTCGTAAGAAAATAGAAGAAGTCAATATGGTCCAAGCTGGTTTCCGGCAGGGAAGAGGATCAAGAGATCATATATTCAGTATAAGATTAATAATAAAGAAATGCAGAGAGTTTAATGTGAATCTATATTTATCCTTTATAGACTACTCAAAGGCATTTGATTGTGCACAACACCAGAAACTTTGGGAAATAATGGCAAAAATGGCATTTTCAACACATTTGATAAAATTAACATCACTCCTGTTTCTAGACCACCAACGCAAGCAGCAGTAAGAATAAATGGTGAAACAACAACTTGGTTTGACATAAAACAAGGGGTCCGTCAGGGGTGCATATTGTCGCCTTACTTATTTAACTTGTATACTGAAAATATAATGAGGAATGTTAGAGAAGATGTAGACAAAGAATATTACGATGCCATAACAATTGGAGGTTATGAAATAATAGAGATTAGATATGCTGATGACACAGTATTACTATCCACAACACAAAAAGGAATGGAGAAACTAATTATGTCAGTCCGTAAGAACAGAGACGAGCAAAACCTCTATCTTAATGCGAAGAAAATTAAATTGATGACAACTCACAAAACAAATAAGGCAGCTGAAATATGTATCAATGAGGAAAATCTGGAAGAAGTGGAGAGTTTTGAATATATTGGATCACTACAAACTAATAATGGAGATATAATGAGGGAAATTAAAAGGAGGACATCTATCGCTCTTCAGAAAGTAGAACAACTAAAGAATCTGTGGAGAGGAACAGACAGAGCCACAAAAATAAGATTTTTAAGGGCATACATCTTTCCTGTAGTAACATATGCATGTTAGACCTGGACTCTTATCAAAACAGCTGAGAAGCACACAAATGCCTTTGAATGTAAATGGAGCAGAAGAGTTCTCCAAATACCATGGATACAAAAAAGAACAAATATATCCATACTACAAGAACTTGATATTGAAGAAGGCTGGCTAGTAAAGAGGATTAAACAAAGAAAACTTAAATATTTTGGACACATTAAAAGTCATGATAATCTAGAGAAAACTCTTGGAAGGGTTCATAATGGGAAAAAGAAAGAGAGGAAGACCAAAACTAAGATGAGTGCAAGACATCGTTGATGATCTGCAAATAGATGCATCAGCAGCAGGGTATGTTGCTCATAACCGAGAGGCTTACATGAATGCTGTTAGGGAGGCAAAGTTCCGCAAGGGACATGCAAATGAATGAATGAATGTTTTAGTTAGATATTTCTGCGTACGTGAGTTAGGGAACTCTTCAAACCACAGAGACAAGAAAAATACTGAATGATGTGCAGTCTTTCAGTTCTCAATAACTCATGAAAACCATGACACCGAAAACAAGCTTGTTACCTGTTAGCGGAAATGATGAAGAGTGAGTGTGATAATTCTGAATACAGCGAGTAGAGGTAACTATGATAATAAATGAAGAACTCCCATCGAATTCTGATGATGACACTGATGAGAGAGCAGTCTGTTCACCCGAATTGACTGCTTGTCTTAGGGTTGGCGAACCACAGCCCGGCAAGACTCTAGTCTGATTTCTCAATCCGGGTTCCGGATCTATACGGATTCTGCCAGAGATTGTCACTGAAAAATCCCACCACCCCCCCCCCACCCCCAACCTATCCCAAGAACACATCTCTCGGAACCCTAGGGCACAGCTACATCCTGCTGTCTTCGTCAAAGACAGGTTGGTTAAAAATTCATTTCTAGTTGTATACAAGGAGGGAAAAAAACGTACGGCTGCATAGATCACATACCTCTAGCCATAGCTGACTAATATTTGTATACTTTACATTTCTTCTTCTTCTTCTTCTTCTCGACAGCGGCAGTCTACTGGATAAACTAAAAAGGAAGACAATCTGTGTGTGTGTGTGCGTGTGTGTGCCTGTCTACCTACACTAGTGCCTTTATTAGAATTGATGCAATTTATAGTTCGGGTGGGAGGGGGGGTTGGGGAGAAGGAGCACGATGGCAGTGATAGTTTGTTTGTTTTTTTTTTTGGGGGGGGGGAGGGATGGCAAAAGGGAGTGAGGAGGAAACAAAAAACTGTATGAAAGTTAAGGTGAGCATCGATATAATGAGATTCCGAGGGTGCCAAGGGTGATGCGTGAAATTCTGAGAAAAAGGCTGCAGTGTTAAGAGAGTGAATGGGGATTGAAATGGCAAGGCAAACCGATCCTAAAAGTACTCCACGCCGACGTCAGACGTGCTTGTGGGAAAGACGTAGATATCACTGCCTGGCTGTTAAACTTTAAGACCAACACACCAAAGCACTTTTTTAAAAAGCGAACGCAGAGGAACAAGAAGAAAAAGAAGAAGAAGAAGATGATGATGATGGCATTACCACGCAAACAGCGAAAGTATGGCTATGCTCAGCAACCAATACAATCACAAAGATGCAGTTTCTGGGGAGGGCTGAAAGATAATGCACTGTATTTGTAGGGAGAAAACGACGGTCAAATACATTTTTAAAATATGTCAAATTGCGGTAGTTAGTGCAGTCCAAGGGGCATAAATCAGAAAATTAGTCTTCCAGACATAGCCATCTGCAGTCCGAGTACCAGACTCACGTTTTGCCAAATAAGCCTTGTATTCAACGATGTGAGAGGATTTTCTTTTTCAAATGAAAACAACACAACAACGATGACAACAACAACAACAACAACAATAAACCAAAAAACAAAGCAAAATAAAGAGAGAAAACACTTCAACCGCTCGGTGGGGAATTTCGATCTCCTCGACAGACAGACAGACAGACAGACAGACCAATGTAATCGCTTCTTTGCTCCGTTGTTAAATGAGAAGCTTATGTCTTTGTACGACTATTTCATCTGCTTCTTTTGAAATTCCATACTTCAGTTTTGAGTCTGGCTATACGATCTATATAAAAACATCAATCGTGCTTAGGGGAAACTGGAATTTGTCACACTTCTCAGAGAATTTAAGACACAGAAACTGTTTACAGAGTCTAGGTCGTGACAGGGCCTGAAGTGAGAGCACTAAGAAAAGACATATCATGTCTATCTAGGTTCATATGTGGTTCTATGTTTTAAATCTTTGTCGTAGTTCCATGCCACGTTCACGAACTGTCTGAGCATTTCTTTATCCTTATTTTGATGGTATCCTGTGAGGATGAATCAAGACATATTTGTCAGGTTTCTCTCCATGAACTGGATCAGAACCATGAAAAATTCTCTTTTCAGCTTTTCTCGTTATGGGTTCGGAAAGCTGAAATTTGATTATCCAGATAAAAGAAAAAGTTTGGCTGACAAGAAAAAAAAACGAAACAAAACGGGGAAGGATTGTAAAAAGTAAAGAAGGGCGGAAAGAGAACAACGAATGAAATAAGGATAATAATATGGTAAGCAAAAATGTGGGCACATGAATGGCAAAGTTAATAGTGCAACTCACTTCTCATACGGTCGGTGGTTCGAATCCAGCCAGGGGGGCCCGGGTTGGCCCAGGTGTGGAAATGGGTACCCAGCTTATTCTGGAGGCGGGGAAGGAGAGGCGGCCAGGCCACCACATCGCCCTCTGGTGTGCCAACAGGGCAAGAAGAATATGGACATTTATACCGTATCTTCTAGACATTTATACCGGATCTTCTAGACATTTATATCAGATCTTCTAGACGCCTCCATGGATTAAAAGTGTTACTTTTAACTTAAAAAACAAAAATGTGGAAAGAAATAAACACAAAACAGCGAAGGGTTAAAAAGGAAATAAATAAATACTTTGATAAAGATAAGGCTGTCAAACCTTACATAGGAATATGGTGTTAGTGCCCATATTTTCCTTGACCTGTCAGCACACTAGAGGATGATATGGTCAGTATCAGGTGTGGCCGCCTTTCCTTCCCCAACTCCAGAAGAAGTCGGGTACCCATTCCTACAGCTGGGTAACTGGGGCACCTCCGGCCGGGTTCAGACCCCCTTCCCTCCCCCCTCCCCTCCCCCTCCGACTTTCGCCATGAGACCTAATGCACTAACCCTTCACCACTGAGACATTCAGAATCAGTGTAAGAGATCATAAGAACAAGACAAGCTAAAGATAAGAGAGTGAAATGCAGAAAGAAAATACAAGCAGAAAAAAAAGAATGATAAAAGTGTAGAAAAAAATCTAAAAAAAAATTATGATGAAAAGACAAGCATAAACGAAAGATAAAAGCGACAACTATAAAAGAAACTCAGAAAAGTGGGGAAAAGGCAGAAAGAGAGAGAGAGAGAGAGAGACAGAGACATAGAGAGAGACATAGAAGAGAAGGAAAAGATAAACAAGACAGGAAGTAAAAAAGGAAATAAAAAGATCATGAAAACAGAAAGAAGGAATACGACTAGAAAAAAAAATAACAAGGAAATGAAGAAACTAAAATACATAAATATCAAGGAAAATTGTATTTGTCATTGTAGAAATAAAGCGAGCGAGGACTCTAGAGGATAATTCTATGGTTGGCTACGAGTTGGATAACCTACATAGATGGCAAATCAAATGGAAAACTATCAAATGGAACACAACAGACCGAAGAAAAAGAGGTAGATCACGTGAAACTCTAAAGAGGACATTGTTAAGAGAAGCCAATTCAGTGGGCATAACATCCCTTGATGAAATTGAAAAACTCGCCGAAGACAGGACATCTTGGAGAACTACCATGCGGGCCCTATGTGATGTTTAACGTCACGGGAAGAATGTAAGATGGCAAACACTGATAACCTACGGGGGAATAACTCTACCCACAAATCTGACCCTTGAGAAGAATTTCAGTAAATCGCGGATAGGGGTAAGGGAGTGTTGGTAATGAAAAGAGAGATCTGGGTGTGTGAAAGTTTAGATATGTGTGGACAAATAAAACTGTGGGAATGTGAAGTTTAGGTCGTGACAGGGCCTGAAGTGAGAGCACTAAGAAAAGACATATCATGTCTATCTAGGTTCATATGTGGTTCTATGTTTTAAATCTTTGTCGTAGTTCCATGCCACGTTCACGAACTGTCTGAGCATTTCTTTATCCTGATTTTGATGGTATCCTGTGAGGATGAATCAAGACATATTTGTCAGGTTTCTCTCCATGAACTGGATCAGAACCATGAAAAATTCTCTTTTCAGCTTTTCTCGTTATGGGTTCAGAAAGCTGAAATTTGATTATCCAGATAAAAGAAAAAGTTTGGCTGACAAGAAAAAAAAACGAAACAAAACGGGGAAGGATTGTAAAAAGTAAAGAAGGACGGAAAGAGAACAACGAATGAAATAAGGATAATAATATGGTAAGCAAAAATGTGGGCACATGAATGGCAAAGTTAATAGTGCAACTCACTTCTCATACGGTCGGTGGTTCGAATCCAGCCAGGGGGGCCCGGGTTGGCCCAGGTGTGAAAATGGGTACCCAGCTTATTCTGGAGGCGGGGAAGGAGAGGCGGCCAGGCCACCACATCGCCCTCTGGTGTGCCAACAGGGCAAGAAGAATATGGACATTTATACCGTATCTTCTAGACATTTATACCGGATCTTCTAGACATTTATATCAGATCTTCTAGACGCCTCCATGGATTAAAAGTGTTACTTTTAACTTAAAAAACAAAAATGTGGAAAGAAATAAACACAAAACAGCGAAGGGTTAAAAAGGAAATAAATAAATACTTTGATAAAGATAAGGCTGTCAAACCTTACATAGGAATATGGTGTTAGTGCCCATATTTTCCTTGACCTGTCAGCACACTAGAGGATGATATGGTCAGTATCAGGTGTGGCCGCCTTTCCTTCCCCAACTCCAGAAGAAGTCGGGTACCCATTCCTACAGCTGGGTAACTGGGGCACCTCCGGCCGGGTTCAGACCCCCTTCCCTCCCCCCTCCCCCCCCCCCCTCCGACTTTCGCCATGAGACCTAATGCACTAACCCTTCACCACTGAGACATTCAGAATCAGTGTAAGAGATCATAAGAACAAGACAAGCTAAAGATAAGAGAGTGAAATGCAGAAAGAAAATACAAGCAGAAAAAAAAGAATGATAAAAGTGTAGAAAAAAATCTAAAAAAAAATTATGATGAAAAGACAAGCATAAACGAAAGATAAAAGCGACAACTATAAAAGAAACTCAGAAAAGTGGGGAAAAGGCAGAAAGAGAGAGAGAGAGAGAGAGAGAGAGAGAGAGAGACATAGAGAGAGACATAGAAGAGAAGGAAAAGATAAACAAGACAGGAAGTAAAAAAGGAAATAAAAAGATCATGAAAACAGAAAGAAGGAATACGACTAGAAAAAAAAAATAACAAGGAAATGAAGAAACTAAAATACATAAATATCAAGGAAAATTGTATTTGTCATTGTAGAAATAAAGCGAGCGAGGACTCTAGAGGATAATTCTATGGTTGGCTACGAGTTGGATAACCTACATAGATGGCAAATCAAATGGAAAACTATCAAATGGAACACAACAGACCGAAGAAAAAGAGGTAGATCACGTGAAACTCTAAAGAGGACATTGTTAAGGGAAGCCAATTCAGTGGGCATAACATCCCTTGATGAAATTGAAAAACTCGCCGAAGACAGGACATCTTGGAGAACTACCATGCGGGCCCTATGTGATGTTTAACGTCACGGGAAGAATGTAAGATGGCAAACACTGATAACCTATGGGGGAATAACTCTACCCACAAATCTGACCCTTGAGAAGAATTTCAGTAAATCGCGGATAGGGGTAAGGGAGTGTTGGTAATGAAAAGAGAGATCTGGGTGTGTGAAAGTTTAGATATGTGTGGACAAATAAAACTGTGGGGATGTGGAAGTTTAGATATGTGTGGACAAATAGAACTGTGGGGATGTGGAAGTTTAGATATGTGTGGACAAATAAAACTGTGGGGATGTGGAAGTTTAGATATGTGTGGACAAATAAACTGTGGGGATGTGGAAGTTTAGATATGTGTGGACAAATAAAACTCTGGGGATGTGGAAGTTTAGATATGTGTGGACAAATAAAACTCTGGGGATGTGGAAGTTTAGATATGTGTGGACAAATAGAACTGTGGGGATATGAAGTTTAGATATGTGTGGGTGGAAAAAAGAAAGAAAAGATTGAAAGCGTGTAAACTTAGACATAGGTGAATAAAGAAGGGGATGGGACATGAAATTTAGATATATGTAGGCAACGGGCTGGCGGAAGAGGGCTGGAGTGTGAAATTTAGATATATATAGGCAACGGGCTGGCGGAAGAGGGCTGGAGTGTGAAATTTAGATATGTGTGCACAAAGAAAAATGCCGATGTATGAAACATTGATATGTGTTGATATGAAAACTATACATCATTCTGTGCTAGAACATATTATGTTTTAATATATTACCTTGTTAAACTATGCATTTGTCTTAACCTAACTATAGTATCTATCCTCTTTATTTCTTCGTGCTATCATCTGGTGAAGGCGTTTTGGCGAAATATGCATTCATTGTAATCCTGCTACCTAGTAACAGTTTTTGAATACCTATAATCATATATATATGTATATACATATATATATATACACACACACACATACACGAACAAACGATGGCTGACTCAAAAGGAGATGACATAAGACGTTAAAATTAGTACCCACGGAATGGATGATATAAGCCTCCATTAATTTACATCCTTGCATGAACTGGCACGTAGACGAGTTGTGCAAACTAGACCTGAATGTTTACGTAAAGATGAGGCAAGCACGTGCGAGGTGGCTACATTCGTCAGTCGCTGGGTACAGGATACGCTGAAGTCTGATACGAACGTGCCATGTCCATACGTAGGAGTCCGCTGGAGCGATAATGTGGTTAGATGGCAGTTGGTTCGGTGATTGCGCGGTTCGCTGCTTAAAGATCTACCCTGAATAAAAGATAATTTAACTTACACAAAGTCTGAAATTGGAAGACTGGCGCGTGAGAAACTTCTGAGACTTCATGCAGTAGAAATATCGGCTTACAGGAGAGGATCTGACTCGTTAAAGAAAGTTCAAGAAAGTGAATATAATAGCCTTGGAGGTTGAAACAAAGAGGAGGAGGTTGGGGGGGGGGGGCGTTGAACTCCCAGCAGGTTAAAGCAGAATTTGACTTTCAGCGGCTGAAAATTTGAAGAACATATGCATACAGAATTTTAAAAAAAACAAGATTAAATTGATTGATTATTTTGTAGAAATTGTAAAGCAGAATTTACTGTTTAGCTTACGATAATTTACAACTGGACAAAATCTTGTTGACAATTTCGCTACCTTCTTGTTATGTTCAGACAACATTGCTACTTTCTGCTATGTTCAGACAACATCGCCGCCTTCTGTTATGTTCAGGCAGCATTGCTATCTTCTGTTATGTTCAGACAACTGCTATGTTCAGACAACATTGCTACTTTCTGCTATGTTCAGACAACATTGTTACCTTCTGTATGGCAACATAACTTACCTTCTGTTATATTTAGATAACATATCTTACCTTCTGTTGTGTTTACACAACATAGCTTACCTTCTGTTATGTTCAGGCAACAGTGCTATCTTCTGTTGAAGGCGTTTTGGCGAAATATGCATTCATTGTAATCCTGCTACCTAGTAACAGTTTTTGAATACCTATAATCATATATATGTATATACATATATATATATATACACACACACACATACACGAACAAACGATGGCTGACTCAAAAGGAGATGACATAAGACGTTAAAATTAGTACCCACGGAATGGATGATATAAGCCTCCATTAATTTACATCCTAGCATGAACTGGCACGTAGACGAGTTGTGCAAACTAGACCTGAATGTTTACGTAAAGATGAGGCAAGCACGTGCGAGGTGGCTACATTCGTCAGTCGCTGGGTACAGGATACGCTGAAGTCTGATACGAACGTGCCATGTCCATACGTAGGAGTCCGCTGGAGCGATAATGTGGTTAGATGGCAGTTGGTTCGGTGATTGCGCGGTTCGCTGCTTAAAGATCTACCCTGAATAAAAGATAATTTAACTTACACAAAGTCTGAAATTGGAAGACTGGAGCGTGAGAAACTTCTGAGACTTCATGCAGTAGAAATATCGGCTTACAGGAGAGGATCTGACTCGTTAAAGAAAGTTCAAGAAAGTGAATATAATAGCCTTGGAGGTTGAAACAAAGAGGAGGAGGTTGGGGGGGGGGGGCGTTGAACTCCCAGCAGGTTAAAGCAGAATTTGACTTTCAGCGGCTGAAAATTTGAAGAACATATGCATACAGAATTTAAAAAAAAAAGATTAAATTGAATGATTATTTTGTAGAAATTGTAAAGCAGAATTTACTGTTTAGCTTACGATAATTTACAACTGGACAAAATCTTGTTGACAATTTCGCTACCTTCTTGTTATGTTCAGACAGCTTCGCCACTTTCTGCTACGTTCAGACAACATCGCCGCCTTCTGTTATGTTCAGGCAGCATTGCTATCTTCTGTTATGTTCAGACAACTGCTATGTTCAGACAACATTGCTACTTTCTGCTATGTTCAGACAACATTGTTACCTTCTGTATGGCAACATAACTTACCTTCTGTTATATTTAGATAACATATCTTACCTTCTGTTGTGTTTACACAACATAGCTTACCTTCTGTTATGTTCAGGCAACAGTGCTATCTTCTGTTATGTTCAGGCAACAGTGCTATCGTCTGTTATGTTCAAACAACATAGCTTACCTTCTGCTATGTTCAGACAACATTGCTACTTTTTGTTACGTTCAGACAACATTGCTACATTCTGTTAGTCAACATAGCTTACCTTCTGTTATGTTTAAATAACATATCGTACCGTATGTTATGTTTACACAACATAGCTTACATTCTGTTATGTTCAGACAACATTGATTACCTTCTGTTATGTTCAGACAATATTGGTTACCTTCTGTTACGCTCAGACAACATTGATACCTTCTGTTGTGTTCAGACAATACTGCTACTTTTTGTTATGTTCAGCAACACTGCTAGTTTCTATTATGTTCAGGCAACATTACTTCATAAACATCAGAACAGAAGTGTATTTAACACGTGCAGGGTGTGAATATGTTTTCATCACGCTTTAGATAAAAACTACCATTACATGCCATTATGTTATTTTATTATGTTCATGTTAGAATCAATTTTCTCCGAACAGTGGTGAAGGCTTTATGAGATGCCTGCTCTTTAGGTTCGCTCCAAGGGTTAAAGACAGTTTTCCGTTGTCTGCTAGACACTCGTCTTAATGCTGGAGTTTCAGAACGTCATCATAGTTTTGGGTGTCTGTGTAGTGCAGTGGTTGGTCCGCTCGTATCTCATGCAAAGTTCTGCGGTTCCAATTCGATTGGAAGTGCCACAGTCATCAATCCGTAGAAAAAATTTCCCAGATTCCATCTGAAGGTACGGAAGGAAATGTAAGATACACAAAGAAGACAGGATCTATCGCGGACCAATGAAAGAGTAGGGAAAGAGAGTTAAACGATATAACAGGACAGCCGGCCATTTTTATTATCGACTGCAACGCAGTTGCCTGTGAAAGAGATTTCACTAATTTTGGAGTAAGTGGGTGTTTCCACAAGATCAGTGCAGTACAGATAAGCAACCTGAGTTTAAATCTAATTAGAACTTGAAGAACAAGGGTAGCATAATTGTTCAGCTGTTAATAATAAAATAACAGACCCAAGTCACAAGTTGTGGGCGATCATTTTTATCAAGGTTAGATCCAGTGACACTCTTTCCGTGCCTTTGGTCACTTTTATGACTCTTCCGGTTTCCCGATGCCAATAAAACAACCGGTGTAATATTTAGATTGTACATATTTCGTCCGCGATTCCGGTGACACTTTTCAAAATGGCGAAAGAGTGCCTAGTTAAGAGCGATGCTGAGCGAGAAAAAGGAAAAGAAAGACTGAAACTTTTCAATTTTTGATGATGTAGATAAGGGTATGGACATGGCCTGTAACCACCCCACTGCTCTTGAATGTATCCCAAGTAGATCTAGACATATTAGACGACGGGAGAAGTAGTTATAAGGTTATTTCAGACATTAATTTAGCAAGAATGCAACATAGAATCAGAATATGAGATCGACAAGTAGATCTACACATCTCAGATGGTAAGTAGTGCATATCTAGACCTAGGCGATGGTGAGCTGGGCATAATCATTGTCTAAAAACATCACATTACTTCTTTTTTCCTAAAAAACTCTGCATTTATGAAATTTTCATTCATTTAGTTATAATTTGAAACATAATAAGTATACGGAAGTACATGGAAATATTGTTTTCCATTCCATTTTACAACTATACCCCCTAACATATCAAGACCCGCGCTTTTACTCTGGCACTCCACTACACGTCCGTGTTTCTTCCTCCGGCACGGAAATGCTTCAGCGCTGTTGCCAGTGCATCCTGAAAATCTAGTCACGTCGTCATTCTCAAGTCCTCGAGCGTTAGACAGTTATAGTGCTCAAATTAAGGTAGGCGCAACCCGTTTGTCAGATGAGTATTGTGTGGACAAGTCCAGTCTGGCCGCGTGTGTGTGTACAACGTGGCCAAGTGGACAGTCGAATCACGCACGTGGTATTGGTCAGCACGGACGAAAGTATTGGGGTTCGAAGCGAAAGTTTGGATTCTTGACCGTCGCCTGTTGTCTGAGGTTCGAGATGGAGGTCTATGGTTGTCCAGCGGTTTGTACAATTGGTGCAGCCATTTTGGAAGCCGTGCATCGGGGCTCTGGTGTGGGAAGATCCGAGTAAAATTTTGTAAGCATGGTTGTGTACCGATCACGGATTTTGTTCTGTAATATCCAGTGGCCACGGTGGGTGTAGACTGGAGTTTGTAGATGTAGATGTTTTGTTCCTACTCTGCTGTTCGCTGATAAGGTAAAGAAACACAAGTAATCCAAGAGGGAATGCAAGAAAGACTCGTCGAGGAAGGAAAAATTCCATTCCTAGGTTCTACATAGCTTGATTTGTGCTAAATTTTTCCTCACTTGTGTTCAAGGATATTTTTAAAAATTCTTTTTTTTTAAATGATGTTTTTTTCGTTGTATGTTTTATTGATTGATTGATTGATTGATGATAATGATGATGATGATGATGAGTGTTGCTTTTTTTAACATGATGTATAATTGAGGACCAGTTTCCTGATGCGCTACACGGAGGAATGGTCGCCACTTCCTGAATAAATATTTTCCTATGTTTAGACCGTCAAGATGGTGCCATTTGAATTATGAATACGTTATGGGCATTGTTATCTTTACGGATAGGTAGTCCGGCGAGATTTACGAGATATGCTAAAAAAGTGAACTTTTAAAATGGCACGCCTAGCGGCTTGTCTTTTTCCCTGCTCCGCTATGAGTATTAGTCGCCGAGCTACATCTGCTGAAGTGAGCACATGCACAAGTTGTTCGTCGAATTGGTGACAAAGTTACAAGGAAAAGCTTGAAAAACAATGTGTGTGTGAGTGTGTGTGTAGTGATTGTGTGTGTGAAAATTGCTGCAAACTTGGTAAGAATTTTATAGTGACGTGGAAATTGCTTAACCAAGCATATAGGGAGGTCCTATGAGCCGAACCATAAGTGGTTTAAGCGTGTTGAAGTGCGCAGAACGTCAGCAGATGAAGATCCCAAGCCTGGACGATCTTCCACATTTAAGAGACGAGACGATGTCGAAGGAGCTCGTTCTGTGATTGGTGGAAATCTTCGTTTACTGTCAGAGAAGTTGCTGACGAAACTGGTATCAGAATAGGATCTTGCCATCAGTTGTGAGTTAAAAATTTCAGATGCGTCGCGTCTGTATAAAATTCATGCCGCATTTTCTGACTGGCAACCAGAAAGAGAACTGTGTTGAAATCTGACAAGAACTGCTTGCCAATGCAAATGGTCATGGAAACTTTCTTAAGAATATCATTAACAGGAGATGAGACGTGGGTTTTAGCCCTGATGTTGAAATCAAAATGGGGAAAGGGTCTCCTGGATTAAAAAAAAACCTATGTATCGCCAGTAGTGGGGATTACTTTGAAGGGGACAGTGCTTACAATATTGTCAAATGAGCGCTTAAGTCTACATAGCAAAAGTTCACTTTTTTAAAAACACATCTTGTATTTAGATGACAATGTTTAAATGACAATGTTAAAACAGGAGACTCCGCGCTGGAATAATGATTTTTCTCATCATCATCATCATCATCATGTGCTTTCTCAAGAACGAAGGTTGGCGAGAATGAATCCCCTTGATGGTGCACTCAGTCAGGCTGTGCCCTGTCCATTCTCGTATGTTATCTTCCCTTCTGCATCTCTGTCTTCCTCTTGCTCTTTTTTTTCCTTTCCTTCTAGTGTGGTCTTCAGTATCTTGTTATGTCTTTTATTGATCAATCATGGTTTATCTATGTGCTTGTGTATAGTGAATGTTGAAATGTTAAATCTTTTCGTGCCGTGTATACATTTGCACAGCCAATCGGAACGAAGGTTGTGTTGTCACGTGCCTGCCGATGACCTGAGCTGAGGCCCTGGTAAGGACCTGTGTATGCTTTGTTTCCGTGTAGTCGAGTTGTTGAGAAGCGTTTGTTATTGGTTATATATTAAAATTTGATGTTCAGGAAAAAAAGGATGAATCACATCTTCTTCTTTAAGTTTTTGGTAGTGCTGTCTTTGTTGGTGAGTGAGTGGTAGAGAAATATGGAGGCGTGGCCATGTTTTCCTGAGTTGAATAAGATCGATCCGTGTGCGTTGTCCGGGAACTTGAGGAGGGTTTTAGATGGTTTAAAAGCATGCAACGCTAGAAACATTCGGCCATTAAAATGGGTCCTAACCCCGCTTGTTTGCGACTGACCCGGTCTAGCTATTGTAATGACATTATGCCAGTGTGTTCTCCATTAAACAGCACAAAGAAAAAGAAAGAGGGGCAAGCCATCAGGAACATGGAGACGCACAGGAAGCGAGGAAGACATGATCTGAGTTATCCCGACTTGCTCAAGACAAGATTGGCTGGGGAATCTTTGTTGATGCTTTATGCTCTATAGGGAGTACACAGGACTAATGATGATGATTATCCATGAAATTTTTATCTATAGTATGATGTTCTAGTCTGCTGTCTACCAGCAGTATAGTAGCTCCACATGATTATGTAACTGTTGTTCCGCTCTAAACTAATAGAATTCCCCAACAAAGTTGGACGAAGTACGGTCGATGGTCTTTCGACCGTACATCTGAACCTAACAAGTGCAGACTGACGACTGCAGACACAGGGAGTCTTGTAATAAAGAGAAACTACTACAGAAAGACGGGCAAGTATGATGATCATGGTCATACTGCTCTCTATTGCGCAGTCAGGTCAGGAAGATATGACCACTAATACCATATATTTTAGAAGCCTTTAAGGCAAGATAGAACTCATTCATTCATTTGCATGTCCGTTACGGAACTTTGCCTCCATAACAGCACTCTTGTAGGCCTCTCGGTTGTGAGCAAGATGACCTGCTACTGATGCATCCATTTGCAGATCATCAACGATGTCTTGCAGCCATCTTCGCCTTGGTCTTCATCTCTTTCTTTTTACCATTATGTACTCTTCCAAGACGGTCTTCTCTAGATTATCATGACGTTTAATGTGTCAAAAATATTTAAGTTTTCTTTGTTTAATCCTCTTCACTAGCCAGCCTTCTTCAATATTAAGTACTTGTAATATGGAGATATGTTTGTTCTTTTTTATGTCCATGATATTTGAAGAACACTTCTGTAGCATTTACATTAAACACCATTTATGTGTTTCTCAGCTGTTTTGTTAAGTGTCCAGGTCTCACAGGTATATGTTACGATGGAAAAAATGCATGCCCTTAAAAATCTTATTTTTTTACTTCTGTCTATTCCTCTCCACAGATTCTTTAGTTGTTTTACTTTCTGAAGAGCGATAGATGTCCTCCTTTTAATTTCCTCATTGTATCTCCATTATTAGTTTGTAGTGATCCTAGATATTCAAAACTCTCCACTTCTTCCAATTTTTCCTCATTGGTACATATATTAGCTGTCTTATGTGTTTTGTCAGTTGTCATCAATTTAGTTTTCTTCACATTAAGATAGAGGTTTTGCTCTTCTGTTCTTACGGACCGATATAATTAGTTTTTCCATTCCTTTGTGTGTTGTGGACAGTAATACTGTCATCAGCATATCATATCTCTGGTATTTCATAACCTCCAATTGTTATGGCATTGTAATATTCTTTGTCTACATCTTCTCTAACATATACAACTTAAATAAGTAAGGCGATAATATGCACCCGACGCATCTCTTGTTTTATGTCAAACCAAGTTGTTGTTTCACCATTTATTCTTACTGCTGGTCGTTGGTCTAGATACAACAGTGATGTTAATTGTATCAAAAGTGTTGGAAATCGCATTTTTTCATTATTTTATGAAGTTTCTGGTGTTGTACACAATCAAATGCCTTTGAGTAGTCTAAAATATAGATTCACATTACACTCTCTGCATTTCTTTATTATTAATCTTATATTGAATATATGATCACTTGATATTTATCCTTTATAGACTACTCAAAGGCATTTGATTGTGTACAACACCAGAAACTTTGGGAAATAATGGAAAAAATGGGATTTCCAACACATTTGATACAATTAACATCACTGCTGTATTTAGACCAACAAGCGGCAGTAAGAATAAATGGTGAAACAACAAGTTGGTTTGACATAAAACAAGGGGTCCGTCAGGGGTGCATATTGTCACCTTACTTATTTAACTTGTATACTGAAAATATAATGAGGAATGTTAGAGAAGATGTAGACAAAGAATATTACGATGCCATAACAGTTGGAGGTTATGAAATACCAGAGATTCGATATGCTGATGACACAGTATTGCTGTCCACAACACAAGAAGGAATGGAAAAACTCATTATGTCAGTCCGCAAGAACAGCGAAGAGCAGAACCTCTATCTTAATGCAAAGAAAACTAAAGTGATGACAACTGACAAAACAAACAAGGCAACTGAAATATGCATCAATGAGGAAAAACTGGAAGAAGTGGAGAGTTTTGAATATCTTGGATCACTACTAACTAATAATGGAGATACAATGAGGGAAATTAAAAGGAGGACATCTATTGCTCTTCAGAAAGTAAAACAAATAAAGAATCTGTGGAGAGGAGCAGACAGAACCACAAAAATAAGATTTTTAAGGACATGCATCTTTCCTATCGCAACATATGCCTGTGAGACCTGGACACTTAACAAAACAGCTGAGAAGCACATAAATGCCTTTGAATGTAAATGCTATAGAAGAGTTCTCCAAATATCGTGGACACAAAAAAGAACAAATATATCTATACTACAAGAGCTAAATATTGAAGAAGGCTGGCTAGTAAAGAGGATTAAAGAGAGAAAACTTAAATATTTTGGCCACATTAAACGTCATGATAATTTAGAGAAGACCGTATTGGAAGGATACATAATGGGAAAAAGAAAAAGAGGAAGACCGAAACGAAGATGGCTGCAAGACATCGTTGATGATCTGGAAATGGATGCAGCAGCTGCAGGCCATCTTGCTCACAACCGAGAGGCCTACAGGAGTGCTGTTTGGGAGGCAAAGTTCCGCAAGGGACATGCAAAGGAATGAATGAATGATCACTTGATCCTCTTCCTTGCCTGAAACAGTTTGGACCATATTGACCTCTTCTTCTATTTTTTTTACAAAGTCTACCTATTATGATTTTTAACAGAATTTTACTGGCATGACTAATCAGGGCAACAGTTCTGTAGTTTGTGCATAATTTCAGGTTACCGTTTTTGGCAGTGGTATGAATACAGTTCTTTTCCACTCTTTTGGCCAAATACCTGAATGCCATATCTTTTTACATAGTGCATGATAGATTGTTGCACATTTCTTTCTTCCTGCTTTAATAAGTTCAGCTGTTATCTCATCACATCCTGGTGATTTACCATTTTTCAGATTCTTTATTGCCCATAAAACTTCTTCTATTGTCGGTTCGGGTTCTTTCTCCTTCAGTAATAATTCACATTGTTGATTTCTGCTTTCAGAGTCGGTTCTTTTCATAAATTCCTCTGCAATATTCCTTCCATCTTTATAGAATTTCCTCTGTCTCTGTCAAGGTATTCCCCATCTCATCACAAATTACATTTAGCTTAGGTGTGACATTTCTCGTCAATGTCTTCGTTTTTTTAAACATTTCACTATCTCTTCTACACTTCTGATGTCCTTCTATTCTTTCACAACAATCTTGTGTGTCTTGTTTTTTGTCTTTTCTTATGTTTCTTCGTACTTCTTTGTTGCTGTTTTTCACTTTTCATTGCGTCCTCATTTCTCTACATTGTTTTATCAGTTCTAGTGTGCCTGACGTAATTCATCTATTCTTTTGTGTTTTATTTACTGGAACCATGTCTGTAGCTGCTGTTATTAAGATATCTCTGGCCTGCGTAGCCAGTTCATCTAGTGTCATCTCCTCCTGTACAGCCATCAGGATTTCGAAACGGTTCTTCTTATCGTATTGTCCTGGTACTTTTGTAAGATCA
Organism: Achatina immaculata; assembly: GCA_009760885.1. Classification (NCBI taxonomy): domain Eukaryota; kingdom Metazoa; phylum Mollusca; class Gastropoda; order Stylommatophora; family Achatinidae; genus Lissachatina; species Lissachatina immaculata. The sequence goes on along the minus strand of CM019691.1, from coordinate 24,438,220 downwards.
AAGCGGAGTGGTCTTGATCCCGTAACTGTCTTTAAATAAAATTTTTATCTTCATGTTGTAACAGAATAGCCATTCTGTTCAGAGAGTTTTTGTGTATTGCTAATAATTGTGTTGCGTAGACTACGTCATTAGGAAAGTACGTGTGCAAAGAAGTCGTTAAAAAGGTCCGTGTGAAAAAAGCCGGTCGTTAGGCAGTCTTTGAGTGAACGTTGAAGGGGAAGGACGTGTTTGGGCGAACGAGAATGGGGTAGAGCGAGTCTTGTTGTCAGAATTAGTTTAGTTTGTTTTTTTCTGTGTGGCTGCAGTCCTTGGTAAGCCTGTAAGTATGGTTTTTGGTATGAATAAATCATTGTAAGGTTTTCCTTGCCCATTTGGCGTAGATATTTCACGCCGGGCATTTGTTGCTGTGAATTTCTGTAATAAATGTGTGTTGTCTGATGATAAACTACAACAAATCGGCTTTGTGGAAATTCTCATTGTTGACCAGTTTGTTTTGGTCGGAAGACTGCCAAGTTATGTTCAAGTTGTTGTATTGTACTATCTTTTGTGGAGTTGAAACCCTGGGTGTCTTGTTGTATTTTCTTAGTGTATAATACAGAAAATTAGGTGATGTTTAGAACACCAGCAACAAGAAGAAACTTATAAGTTGAAACTGTACTCCACAAGAAGAATCAATCAAACCAGTAGTCTCCTTGTAAGGGGAATCCTGCTTTAGTGGCGCCGTGATTCTGTTTCAGTGGTGCCGTATCAGGCCACTTGTCACGTCCAGTGTGTTTGTTTACATGTTTAACAGTTCATGCACGTTTTTTCTAGCCCACAGTTGTGTGTTGCTAGTATGTTTCGTCAGTGGTTTTCAAGTTTTGGTTAGGGAATAGTATTTTTGTTAGTGTCAGAGACAGTTATCGTAGAAGTTATTCAAAACGGCGATGATGTCCAGCCTACCCGAAAGCTTGTGTCACATCTAGTCCTGGGTCCTAGGCAGTGCAGCTACTGACGCTTACCTGTGCCTGCAATCAAGTCCAGTGAGACTGAACCTGAACTACTATCCGGTGAGGAATCAGAGCGGTTTGTTCCAAGCGACATTTACTTCTCAACCAGCTCCATCCAGACCGGGGAGGTAACATGTTGACAAAATTAACTGTTTTCCACAATTTCGGCAGATAGACAGGAGTGGACATTGATACATGGACAGTTTGGATTGTGCTCTTTATGTGTGGTGTAGGATTTCAGACATTGTAGATTCACTTATATTTGGAATAGACATTGTAGGACATTCTTCTCCAGTGTTATTAGCGGGACTTTATTGAACATTGATTTTAGTGGTGATATTGGAACAGTACATAGACTTCTTGTGGCTTTTCATTTAACTTAGGACTTCATTGTAGTTAGTTAGTTAGTTAGTTAGTTAGTGCGTGGTATGGTATTTAATTGATTTTCTTTTCTATGGTTATTAGTTGGATGGCATTAGTGCATGATAATGAATAATTGATATGCCATTGTTTTGAATAATTGTTGACATTACTGTATATGGTGGCATTGTATTGATTCCAGTGATATATACTAACAATAAGTAGAGTGCACTACGGATAGACGCACAATGGCTTCAGCTCCATCCACGTCAGATTTGCTGGGGTTATTACAAGATACCCTGTCCCAAGTCAGCAATGACTTGAGGTTTTCCCACGTCATGTCAGCTGTAGCAAAGTTCGACGGGGACCCAGCAAAATGAAACCATGGCTGGATGAGATTAATAAGATTATGGACATGCGGAATGCTGATGTGCCCCGTAAGAAGAACTTGGTGTATTTACGCACCACAGGTTCCCTGGCAGAGTTCGTCAAACAGCGACTCCAGATTCAAGAGACATGGGAGGAGTTCGTATCTGTTTTATTAGCACGATATGGGGTGCTGCAGACTCCTCAGGAGGCCTGGCATACGCTAGCCTCTACTCGACAGTCTCCTGGAGAGCCCATTCAAGCGCTGGCTGATCGCATCAGTGAGGCAGCCAGAGTTGCTTACTCTGAGGCGGAATTGGTAACTCCGCTGGCGCAGAGGCAAATGGTGCAGTCGTTTGTAGATGCACTACTTTCTCGCGCATTGAAATCAAAATTATTAAGAGATAAACCTGTTCTGTTTTCACAGGCGGTGGACTTAGCCTTACAAGAAAATGACCTCATGAAGTCGGTGAATCTTAGTTGTAGTTCCCGACAAGCTTTCATTGCAGGTTCTCGACCCTCCGGTGAGGTGACGACACACAGAGAGTCTCCTTGTGTGGATTCGCAGAGAGTACAGTTAGTCTCTCATCAGGAGAACTCTCGACGGACGTCTTCACACTTCGAAGCGGGTAGGATAGACCACCAGAGATCGAATACCAGGAAGGCTAAACCTGCGAGCACACTACCACAAGAAACTAGATCTTGTTATAACTGTGGAAGGAGAGGTCACATAGCCCGATTTTGTAAGCAGAGTGAAAGGAAGGATCGTGTACATTTAAACTGACGAGTCGGCGCATGAATAGCTCCCATGTGTCCGACCGTATCTTTACACCATCTAGATCTGCCAAACACTCTGTCTCATTTTCGCATGCGACACCACTACGCTCGGTGGCTGCGAATCCCCCGACTCCTACTTCTGTCCTTGTTTCTGTTGATACTTTTCGAATTCGAGCATTGTTAGACACAGGAGCTAGTGTCTGTCTTATCAAGGATTCTGTATACAGATCCTTACGTTCTGCTCCTAAACTCTTGCCCGCTAGAATCACTCTGCAGACTGTTACTGCAGCTTCCATGAGAGTAATTGGCAGAGTTTACCTACCTATTTCTATTGCTGGTGTCACTGTTTCTCATTGCTTTTATGTGGTTCGCAACATGAACCGTTCTGCCATTCTTGGGCGAGATTTTTTGTCTCGTTCTGGTGCTGTCATCGATTACAATTCTAATACACTAAACATACATAACAAGATGATTCCTTTAGAGTTAGATGCACACATTGCTTCTATTCTTCGTGTCCAGCGTTCTTCTCTTCTTTCTCCACGTTCCGTCAATCTTATTCCTCTTAAACTGAAAGCCCAACCATATTTTCCATCTGGCAATTCTTATATGGTTCAGGGTCTTGAGACACCATTCTTACTGTCCCAGCCGGAGATAGAGTTGGTAGACTCAGTATGTGAGCTCCACACTAATCGCTATCCCGTGTTGACAGTAATTAATCATTCTAGTAAACACATCGAGCTCAGACGTGGATGTGTTTTAGGAAAATTGACACCATTCACGGAGTCAGTTGACTCTATCCAGCAGGTTTCTGGTACTGAGGAGACAACACCTGACAGTCGTTCTGAGACTATCGTTCGACAGGTTCAGTGCCCTGAAGTGCACAGGACATAATATCCAGGTTGTTGACACAGAACAAGGATGTCTTTGCCTTGACTGATTCCGAGATATCGCATACCTCGACAGTGCAGATGGAGATTGATACAGGCGATCATCCGCCAATCTCCAGGAAACCCTACCGCACTCCGTTGGCGAGTAGAGAGGTGATAGAGAGGGCCGTCGAGAATATGTTGCGTGACGGAATAATTTCTCGCACGATCTCAGAGTGGTCATCACCAGTTGTCTTGGTGACTAAGAAAGATGGTACCCATCGTTTCTGCTGCGACTACCGTGCACTCAATGCGGTGACCCGTTCATTGTCATATCCATTGCCACGCATTGAGGACATCCTGAGCACGATAGGCAAAGCCAAATTTTTCAGCACTTTGGATGCTCGTTGTGGCTTTTGGTGTATTCCCTTGTCCAAGGACGCTCAGCAGAAGTCAGCTTTTAGCTGTCATCTTGGTTCTTTCTGTTTTAATTACATGAGCTTTGGTTTAAAAGGGGCACCATCTACCTTTGTCGCACTCATGGACACAGTATTACAGGGCTTAGGCAAGTTTGCACAAGCCTATATTGACGATATACTGGTGTTCACTGATGGAACGATCGAAGACCATGTTCGCGATCTTCAGGCGGTATTCGACCGATTGCGCGGGCACCAGGTCAAGCTCAAACCATCCAAATGTCACTTTGCGGCCTCTGAGACAAAGTATCTCGGGTATGTCATCAGCCAGTCAGGCATATCTCCTGATCCTGAGAAGGTCAGAGCCATTGCCGACATGCCGTCTCCTTTGAATGTGAAGGAGGTGCGCTCTTTTTTGGGGACGTGCAGTTACTATCGACGTTTCATTCCCCACTTTTCGGAGATTGTGGCTCCCATAGTGGACCTCACCAAGAAGGGTCATAGGTTCAAATGGTCTCCAGTCTGTCAAATGGCGTTCGAGTCTTTGAAGGATCGCCTTGCGAAAGTACCGCTTCTCTCGCATCCTGACTTGCATAAGCCACTTACATTGTATACAGATGCTTCCAATGTTGCGGTTGGAGCCTGTTTGGTGCAGACAGCTTCCTCTTCTGATGGACTCTCAGTTGAAGAGCCCTTATATTTTCTTTCGCAGAAGCTGTCGCGCTCGCAGACTAACTGGTCTACTTTCGAGAGAGAAGCGTATGCTGTCCATTACGCCACGCAGAAGTTGAGATATTTTCTGGCGAATAGACATTTCGCTGTGAAGACTGACCATAGACCCTTGGTGGACGCATTTATCAGCAAACAGGAGATGTCAGACGTCAAGTTGCAGAGGTGGTTTGCTAACCTCCGCACCCTGGACCTTCAGATGTTCTTTCATCCAGGTGCGCGGGAGACAACGTTGGCAAGTTTCGATCGTGCCACTTCTCTACCAGTACCAGTTCACGTTCTTGATGGGGACGTCCCTCAGTCACAAGGATCTGAGACATATGTCGTAAAGTCAGTGAGCGTTGTGGAGGCCTATTCACAGGCAGAGCCCCCGCTTGTAGTAGATTGCTCTGTGCAGACTGACTTGCCGTGTCCCTGTCAGCAGAAAGAGAGAGTAGAGAGGGCGACTAATACATTGTGTCCTATGGTTCAGGACGTCGCCATTAATGTATCGTTGCCTGGTGGGACCTTTCAGAGGCAATATCAGCAAGATCGTTGTAGATCTTACTTGCCGCGTCCCATTAGACAGAGATTTTCTCTTCCGCCGCCTCCTCGTTTTGTTCCCAGGCTCCCACCGTGGTACCTGAAGGAAACCCAGCAGAGAGTGGTCCCTAGAGCTCCTCCCTCAGACCACTATATGGAGGTGGATGCTTCCGCCTCAGCAGTTCCTATGTCGGTGGATGACTTGCGACCTCGGCATAGGCGGAAGAAACGGAAGAGAGCCGATATCTGCCATCAGTCTCAGAAGGAACACTGTCCTCACAGTGAAGATTATTTCCCTGAAGAGACCTCACCTAGTGCCGATTGCGATACGGAGATTGATCAGTTGTACGTCTCCGATCGTAAGCTCGTTGTGGCAATAGGGCAGATAATGGATACCGTGGACTTAGAAACGTTCACGATGAAAGATCTCCATAAAGCACTTATGGAAAAGTTCCCACTATTGGAACTAGATGGCAGGAAGCAGTTCATAGAACGTGTTGTGATCAACATATTAACTGCGATTCCTTCTACTGAATAGTTTGAAATCTATAGGGATTTCTAAAGAAAAGCACAATAGACACTAGTTGGGTAGTGTTCTTCGAAAAAGGAGTTCATCCTTTGCTTCTATCCTATTTCTATGGCAGTAGAAATAGATGGTGTAGTTCACAGAACTCAGTATTAAAAATGTTGTAATATATGTATATTTATGTTTGCACCACAAATGTTTAACGTACTTAATTTGTACAAATTGTGGGTGCATGAAATTTTTTTTGTAGCTGCATATTCAGCTTTAAATTCATTGTTATCGCTCACAGTTCGTGAGAGTTTTCTGTGTCCTCTTCTTCTATTGCTGATATAGGTGCATATATTTGGATGATTGTTACATTTCTAGGAATGCCCTTAAGTCTGATAATGAGGATTCTATCACTTACTGGATTGTAACCTAGTAATGTTTTTGATGTTGATTTGTCCAAGTAAAAAGCCACTCCATTCGTTCCTCCTAATTCTCCATCAGAGTATATAAAGATGTTATCATTCTCGCTCTTAAAGTGTCCTGATCCTTTCCATCGATGTTTGCACATTCCCAAAATGTGTATCCTCGTTCTTTTCATCACAATTACTAGTACTGACCTCTGTCTCACACTCTTCCCAGTGTTAAAATTAGATCTATCTGGCCTTGGAGACTCGCCACTATATCTTTTTCCTATCTGACCTTTCATGTTTGAGTTTCTTGGTATATTTGGGTTTGCTGGTATATTTCCAGAAGGTAGTTTACCATTGCTTTCCTTCGGGGCAGTGACTGTACTAGTCAGTGATCGTAGCCATTGTCCCTACATTGAGATCATCTGCCTACCATCATAGAATGGTGACCATAACCAACATTTTCTGTTGGCTGCTCTCCCATTCCATCCATCACCTGCTCCCATGACTTCATGTCACCCTGATCGGGGGGGGGGGAGCTATACAGGTACCCCACCTTGCCCAAGGGTGTCCCGTAGACTGACAGAGGTAAGGAAGGGGTCTTACTTCTCCTTTGATAGGGTATACCCCTAACCCGCTAACCATATTATTTTATAACTGTATTATTTTAAAACTAAAGTTTCAGCTACGATTAACTCCAGTTCTTAGTTACATTGAGAAAACTAACCAAAAGTCTCAGAAAGCCGTCTGATACTGAGAAAACTAGCCAACACTCATAGACAGTTGATTGTTTTTTCACTTCTTTTTTTTTTTGTACATTCCTTTACCCATAAACGATAAATGCTCTACAGAGCAGTTTTCATGGACTGTCTTTGGCGTTTTAGAACGTGGGATTATTTTTACACATGAAAGATAATCACATCATTATTATCTTCGTCGTAATAATAATAATAATAATAATAATAAAGCCTAGTCCACGCTCTGGTGGTGATTGATAGAATAAGTCTCCATCCTGGCTACGCTTTGGACATTTCACTTTGTCTCTTTTCTGTCTGTCTCTATCTCTTGTCTTTTTCTCTGTCTCTATCTGTCTATCTGTCTTCTGTCCGTCTGTCTGTCTCTTTCTCTCTCTCTCTCTTCTTCAAACATACAAATGATCACCACACTTTGACGTTTATTTATTTGGAATTTCTGGCAGGAGCTAGCACAGCACACTCTCACAGCAAACAGCCTAGCTTGTTTCTCTCACACAGCGAACAGCCTAGCTTGTTTCTCTCTCACAGCGAACAGCCTAGCTTGTTTCTCTCTCACAGCAAACAGCCTAGCTTGTTTCTCTCACACAGCGAACAGCCTAGCTTGTTTCTCTCTCACATCGAACAGCCTAGCTTGTTTCTCTCTCACAGCGGACAGCCTAGCTTGTTTCTCTCTCACAGCGAATAGCCTAGCTTGTTTCTCTCTCACAGCGAACAGCCTAGCTTATTTCTCTCTCACAGCAAACAGCCTAGCTTGTTTCTCCCTCACAGCGAACAGCCTAGCTTGTTTCTCTCTCACACAGCGAACAGCCTAGCTTGTTTCTCTCTCACAGCGAACAGTCTAGCTTGTTTCTCTCTCTCTCTCTCCTTCCCCCACCCTCTCCCCTCAAAGATACTCTTCAAGTTATGAACATTCACCCCTTCCCATCCCACCCTATGTCTGCTCTCAGATCTGAACACTCCCAGCACTCTCAGTCTGTACACAATTTAGACCGCGCGACAAAAGCTCTCCCGGGATCTGTGCGGTTTATAAAACGCTTCCGATTCTTTCAGTTTCTATAGTAAACATGTTTGTGTTTTCTTCTCGCCTAAATAGGTCAAACTGAATAGCGATTTCCACGTGGAGCCTCACCTAGATATAGATGAGAGTATCCGTTGTATTGAAAAGATTGAAGACAATTAAGAGCGGGGAAAAAAAACTGAACCATTGTTTATATTTATAAATTGAAAAAAAAAAAGCGGTGGTAAACAAAACATTCTGCCGTGAAACTGGATTCGTTTGTTTGTGACGAATGCAGGCAAACGCTTTTAGAGATATAATGAAAGAAGAACACCTGTAAAAAAAAATTAGAATATGTGAAAGTTACTGTACTTTTCTTGTGCTCTTCTCTGGATTGATGATAGATATGGTACATCTCGGCTAACAGTCTACCCAGCCGATCCATTTACTGGCCAGGACATTGTCTCATGGAAGGAAGTAGCTGCTCCATTTACTGGCCAGGACATTGTCTCATGGAAGGAAGCTGTTGTGTACCTTCAGCCTGTCTGTAAAGATAGATAGTTCTCACAGAGGTGGAGTCGACCAAGCAGCTTGCTCTTTGGGCTCAGTTCTCTCTTTCTCTCTCTCTCTCTCTCTCTCTCTTTGAATAATTAGTGTATAACTATATAAAACTAATACACGAAGCCGCTGCAGTAAAGCTGTGATAACAAAATGTATAAACTAGGGGAAAAAAAGTAAGAACAGCTTTATTACTTACGTGGGCTCGTTAAGTAATAAAGCTGTTCCTACATTTTTTCCCTAGTTTATACATTTTGTTATCTCTCTGTTTGGTCCATACCAATCAGGTGTTGGCCGTCACTAATTTCCACACAACTGTCCGACCTTTGCTCTGTCTATAAGATTTATGTTGGACCGTACTGTGTGCTACGCTTTTAGTCCGTCAAGTATATAATGGTCCTATGGTTTAAACACTGTTAGTTTCCTATAGAAGAAAGTCCTATACAGCAGAGCTATAGTTAAAGAAACTTTACCACAGTCTACGTCTGTCTTTGTAGGTCTTCAACATGGCGTAATTTGCCGTGGGCTCAAGTCTGAAGATCCATCCATCCATCCATCCATCCATCCATCCATCCATCCGTCCGTCCGTCCACCCACCCACCCACCCATCCATCCGTCCGTCCACCACCCACCCACCCATTCATCTGTCCGTCCATCCGTCCACCCACCCATCCATCCGTCCGTCCGTCCGTCCACCTACCACCCATCCACCCATCCATCCATCCATCCATCCATCCGTCCGTCCACCCCCCACCCACCCGCCCGCCCATCCATCCATCCATCCATCCATCCATCCATCCATCCATCATTTGGCGAAGAACGCAGAAGAAAGTCTTAAACATTATGTACCTTTGTGCAACATTAAGAACAAGAAAATGCCGGCTAAGCTCAAACTCAACAGCTGCACATGTTATGAATATTGTAGGAAAATATTTGAATTTAACTCTAAATGACGGAAAACGCAAATAACGGTCTAGATGACAGTGAGTTGACGACAGCATTAAGAAGAAATATGAAAAGGGAATACGTGCAGTCTGAGTTATTCCCAGGATACGTCCGTTTGTTGTGCCTGGGAAACGCAGCCTTCTCCTCTTTCTCTTCCAACAAAAACATCCTGGCCGAATTAGGCTACACGCCATGCACCGATCTGTCGTTTTAATGAAATGAATTGGCAAAATAATCGTTCAAAAATAAAATAACCAGTCACGCGACTGCCCGTCTCGTATCTCCTTTCACAGCCTGTTTTCCCATTTTCCCAAATCCGCTACCAAAGCCATATTCCTGAAAAAAACAGTTGAGTCTTAAATTCGTGCTTGGTGGAAAATACGTAGAAACATAATGTATAAACTAGGAAAAAAAGTAAGAACAGCTTTATTACTTATGTGTGCTCGTTAAGTAATAAAGCTGTTCCTACTTTTTTTTCCATCCATCCATCCATCCATCCATCCATCCATCCATCCATCCATCCATCCACCCACCCATCCACCCACCCACCCATCCATCCATCCATCCATAGAAGAAAGACCATCCATCCATCCATCCATATCCACCCACTCATCCATCCATTCACCCACCCACCCAACCATCCATCCATCCATCCATCCATCCATCCATCCATCCATCCATCCATACTGTATTTGTAGTTATGAACAGAAGATAGTATGAGGAGTTCCTTGCTATAAACAGAGACAATTATTAAAAACTCGCTAGATCAGTGATTCCCAGAATTTTTCAGGCTGTGGCACACATGATAACGCAGATTTCTGTCGCGGCAGCGCCTGTGTTCAGAGCTGGACGCTCATGCTCGTGCAGTTTACCATATATTTTTAGCATTTTCAAAAGTTTACGCACTACACACACAAACAGAGAGAGAGAAAGAGAGAGAGAGAGATATGATATGATATTATTAAGTTATCAAGCATGGCTAATGTAATTCCACAATGTAAAAATCAATATTTTAAAACTATTTTCAGCCAAATGTACGGTTTTTAAAGAAACTTATCTGGCTGCGGGCCGCAAAAAATGTTACTGCGGGACAGATATGACCCGCAGGCCATGTGCCCTAGATCGTTCAGCGGAAAGTTGTAATGGTTATCAATAAAGGACATTGTCTTCCTGTATTCAGCAAATATCGGTCAGAGTTAAATATAGGCTGAAAGGAGAGTAAAGAAATATTGAGAAGCGAATTGTTTACAAAAATCATCATCTTTTCAGTATTACCTGAATTCATCTGGCAATAAACAGGAACGTAAATACCGAAAACACCAGGGCGCTTGTGGAGATTAGACAGAATGCCCCGTCTGCTAGCCTGAATGCAAATGTCAAAGTTGAGCCTTCGTAAAGGCCGAGAAATTTGGGCCGAGGGTTTCACGCACGCAGAATGTTTTTGAAAAAAAACTCAGTCATATACAAAATAACACCGCGAATGTAGGCTTGAAAACTGCGCTGGTTCACGCTCATAAATCCAGATTCAGTATATTGTGTTGATGGTGTTGCAGAGTGTGTTCTTCTATAGTGTACCAAGCCCTTGACAACTGTCATCATGATGTAGGACTTGTAATAGGGGAATATATATAGTTTGCAAATATGATTTCCATCTCTTTGTGATGGACCCCGCCCCCCCCCCCACCCAAAAAAAGGCAGACCTTTTAATCAAAGTCATAAGCAACAGGTCTATACTTAATCTGTCGGTGGTGAGGCTATAGAGTTACATAAGACTCTTACCAGCAACTATAAATACCAGCAAGTATGAGTACAGGAGAAAAGTGATGATGCTCAGCTTGGACAGGTCGGCGAAGATGAGTGAGCCGTCTCAGACAAATAATTCAGCCTGTCTCTCAAAAGAGCACAGATATAAGCAGAACAGACAGACAGGTAGAGAAAGTTAGCAATTGTGTAATTATTTTACAGACAGAACGATGTAGACCGACAAGTAGAATGATTGTTAGGCAGCAGAAATTTATAGACAGACAGACAGACTGGCAGGCAGACAGACAGACAGACAGACAGACAGACAGACAGACATACATACAGACAGACAGACAGACAGACAGACAGATAGATAGATAGATAGATAGATAGATAGATAGATAGATAGACAGACAGACAGATAGATAGATAGATAGATAGATAGATAGATAGATAGATAGATAGATAGATAGATAGATAGATAGATAGATAGATAGATAGATAGATCCTGCAGAATACATATAAAAAACTATACATTATAATTAAAAAAAAGATTAGAGAAAAAGTGGAGGAATGCTTGAATTTCACTTGAAATAATAAAGGAGAAAGAAATGACAGACCTTGGATATAAACCAAAATATTTCACCACCAGAAAAACACAACGCCAAAGAAAACACTCAATTAAGAGACAACAGTCTATGAGAAGTGCACCCAGTAAGACATTACTTCGACCCCAGATCGATACAAATATCCATCACTGTCTAGTTAGCACTGTTTATTCCTTGTCCCATAGACACAGCATATTTATATCATTTCTATACCGCCCACGCTCACGCGCCCAGTCCTCCACTCCAAACCTCTAGCACCGCCGAAGAGAACATAAAAACAACAAAAGAAACAACTCCTGCCATGCTTGATATGAAGTTTCTGGGAAATATGCGCATTTTAATAAACATTTCAGGCATGTGGTAAATATTAACAAATGATAACAAACAGATGGTAAGGCAATTCAAAGTAACGCATGTGGTTTTGGAGAAAGACGCAACAAATAGCCAGGGTATTCAGAAAAACAAAAAAACAAAAACAAAAAAACAACAACAAAAAAACAGTTGAAGAGGTTCTCGAAGAAATTTGAGAGAAAACAAAAACAACTTAAAATTCTAAGAAAAAAAAAACGATACAAATTTCTTGGACATGTCATGGGAAGACAGAAAGTTAAATAACTTCAAAATGACTGGAGAATTTAAGGAGAAAAGAAGAAGAGGGAGGCCAAGGACAAAAAAAGTGTTTAAGCGTACTGAACAAGTGGCATGGACAAATAAAAGCTTTTAAATGAATATCAAACACCAAGGACCGAGCAAGATGCAGAAGCACGATCCCAAATCAACCCGGCAGCCCTGTTGATGAATGAATGATGGGAACAAGGCCAGGTGGTTGCGATACCTAGAAGCATTGATTCAGGTAGACTATTGTGATGTTACTGATTAGGCCAAAGGATCGACGTGTTGCTATGGCGACGAAGACTGTTGGGAAGTCTTTCCCCTTATATCAGCTCCTGGAATTGAAGTAAGCAAGCGCTGCCCACGGTCTAGCCGATATATCGCATGTTTTATAAGACAGCAGCCAAGACGTGCTTTCGCTGCAGGGAAAAAAACCCTAAATGACTACTCTACAAATGAACTTAACCGTTAAGCTGCTTCTCAGAATTTTGCTTCACCTTCCTGGTATTCTATGACGCTGGATCATCTTATACTGATTAATATTATATCAGCTTTGCCAATAATGTTTCCACGAGGTTGTACAATGCTACAAGTATAAGATAAATAAGCAGCGAATTTCCTCTGTTTATTACGCAGGAGACTAAAAGAGGGGTGTTTCGTATTTGAAGAGTGTTTCGTATTAGAGGGATGTTTCGTATAAGAGGGGTGTTTCGTACAAGAGGGGTGTTTCGTACAAGAGGGGTGTTTCGTACAAGAGGGGTGTTTCGTACAAGAGGGGTGTTTCATCACAAAGTACGAGTATATCAGCGGATCCACCTAAATTTCATCTCCGAATAGAACTAAAGTCTTTCATCTCGTCTGAGTGGATGGAGCTGCTTCACAAGCTCTAGATCCCTGGGAGAATGCATGTTGAAAATATCAAGTATCATTTTGCCTTGACTCATCATAATAGATCAAGCACAATGCACTTACAAAAAACAAAACAAAACAACATCGTAACCACTCATCTTATTTGATTTTGACGCTAGTCGCAAAGCAATATCTTTCCTAAATGCAAACTCAAGCGAACTGTTGCCCTGTGACTCTTACATTTATTTTCTTTTTTTTCCCGACCACTTCGATCTCATTTAGGGACGTCATCGAAATCCCTGACCGTCAATAACCACCAGACAGCTCTTGCGTAAATCAGTTCTAGAGGGCTGTCTAATTTTTATGACTGATTTCTTCCCCTATACCGTGCCTTCATGTATGAGGTATATGTTGGAAATAGAGCAGTATTCCCTCCTCCCTCTCCCCCACAATCACTTGTGTAACCACTGAAACGTGTAAAAACATTGTATTTTAAGATTAAAAACAATCATCATCACCATCATCATCATCATCATCATCAGGTGATTTGCCGACTGGCGTTGGCTATTATGCTTCTCCAGAGTACACGATCCTTCATGCAGGCCATCAGATCAGCTTGTGATCTCCTCTCACACCATCCCATCAGACTGTCCAGTATCATTTCTCTTGGTCTTACTCTTGATCTTCTTCCTTCTATTTTTCCTGTTGTTATAATATTTTCAATGCCCCCTCTTCTCATTGCATGTCCTATGAAAGTACATTGTCTCTCTCTTATCTTTTTGACAAGGTTTTTTCTGTCTCTCCAGCTCTTCTCATACATTCTTCATTAGTTATTTTTGCTGTCCAGGGGATTCGGAACATTCTTCTAATAAACCATATTTCTGCTGCTTCCAATGATTTTTGTGCAGACTTGCCTATTGTCCATGATTCACTTCCATATAACAAGATAGGTTCAATATAGCATTTTAGGACTCGTTTTCTAACATTCATTGATAAGGATGTGTTGGCAAGTATGTTTCTCATTCTCTGAAATGCAGTCTTTGCTTGGTCTATTCTGTTCCTAATTTCTGTTCTGCATTTCCCATCTGAAGTTATTACTGCTCCAAGGTATTTGAATTTCTGCATTTAAAAACAATAATATTCATATTTAATGACTATGAGGGAGCTCATGCATTATAATTCATTTCAATTACGAAACAATAGCGAGCTGTTATGGGTATCAGCACCTGCTATGTTAAATGGGAAATACATATGAGAAATATGTTATATAAATAATATAACATACTGTCTAGACGTATCTTTCTTTTTCTTGCGTCTAAAGTGTTTTGTCTGCTATTCTTTGTTTTTTAGAGAATAATAATGCATATTTTTCTAATGCTTTATAGTCTGTAAGTCTTGTTTTCAGCTTGTTAATACCGCACCTTCAGATAAGATATCTAAAAGGTTTGCAGAAAACGCCAATAGATGGATGATAAAGAATCACATCAAAAGCTGCCTTAGGGTCTCTTCCTCTACTCATTTCACTAAACTGCACAAACTACACCAACAAATGCTCCTTGTATATATGTTTGGACACCTCTGTTACCACTGACTGGAAATATCTAATGCTATGGCTTTCACAGCACGTACATAAAGACCAGAAAAAATGTAACATTTATATTTCTTAGGAAGTCGTTGAGTAAAAATATAAACATACGTTGTTTCAGTAACTGGTATGAGCACATATATTGAACAGAGATCTGAATACGATGGGGAACTATCACAAATACACTGCTACAAGCCCCACCATAAGACTTTCAGTTGTCAAGGTTTTTCGTCTTTCAGATATTTGAATAAATTATTGTGTGCTTATACAGTATAATCATTCAAGTGCCATGCCGCGTGGCGTAGGCGATCATTTCTCTCCACAATTCCCTGTCTTTAGACTTGATTATGAGATATGAGATCCGCCAGTAACTTTCTTCCTAGCCACACACTGACACCCCATCCAGTAACTTCTCTCTCTGTCTTCCTCTGTCTCTTCTTCCTTCAATTTTTCAAGTTGCCACAGTGTGTTCCAGTTTTCCTATTCTCAGGAAATGTCCTATAAATCTCGTTTGTCTGCCTCTGATCTTTGCTTTAATTTGCTTTTCAACTCCAGCCTCTCTTAAGACTTCTTCATTGGTTTTCTTGGCTGTCCATGGTACCTTCAACATCCTTCTTATAAACCAAATTTCCATGGTCTTCATTTCTCGCTGTATTCTCTTATTCATAGACCATGGTTCACACGCATAAAACAAAATTGGCTCGATGTAACATTTAAGTACTCAGAATCTTGTTTCCATTGATATAGATCCGTTGCACAAGATGTGTCTCATTGTCTGGAATGTTGACTTAGCCTGAGCACGTCTGCTTTTTATTTCTTGTGACATTTCCCACCAGTTGTTATAACCGTTTCTAAGTACTTGAATCTATCAACTTGTTTCAGATTTGTGTCATCGATGGTAATGCTACATTTTGGTGATATTCTTTTCTTTGAGATGACCATCACTTCAGTCTTCTTTTTGTTCAGGCTGAGACCTTTACTTTTACTTTCACGAACCACGACGTCTGGAAGAGCCTGTAGCTCCCCTCCACTTTTAGCATTCAGAACTATGTCGTCTGCATATCTTAAGGTGTTAATGTTGTACCCGCCAACTGATATTCCTGGCATGTTCTCTATATTTCTCATTATGTTTTTGCTGTACAAGGAGAAGAGGTCAGGAGACAAAACGCATCCTTGTCTCACTCCAAATTTTATGTCTTGGAATGTTTGGTTCTCGACTCTCATTCCTGCTAATTGCTGCCAATTTATGTTTTTGAAAAGTTTCAGATCTTTCCTATCTATGTTGATGTCTTCCAGCATTCTTATAATTTCTGTGTCTCACTTTATCAAATCCTTTACAGTAGTCTATGAAGCATAAGTATAAGTCCATCTTTACTTCTACTGATCTCTCCATCGATGTTGTTATTATATATGGCGTTACCTGTACCTTTTCCTTCGACGAAGCCGCACTGTTCTTCAGCTATTTCTGGTTTTATGTTGCTCCTGACTCTTCTCATAACAATACGAAGCAGGATTTTGGTAACATGGCTCATAAGACTAATGGTTCAATGGTCTTCAAATTCAACTGCACCTTGTTATACAGTATAAAGAAATATTTAAACAGTAATGGAAGACCTCCAGTTTGGACTCTAGGTATGAAGAGTACACACCACGCTACATAATAATAATAATAATAATAAATGCAGAGTGCTGGACAAGAAAAAAAGAATTTGAAAAACATAACATTAAGAGATTATGTAACATCAGAACAGTACGTTATTTTTCAAATGTCGCAGATCTTGTCAAAGAGAGCTTAATTACCTCAGCAGGTCAGTTATCTCTTTACTATATATCTTTTCCAACAGAGCTTAACTGACATAAGAACAATCGTTTCTCTCTTTTTGTACATCGTGTCAAAAGGAGCTTAACAATAGCACAAAAAGTCATTTTCCTCTCTTTGTACCTCTCGTCAAAGAATCTTAATTAAGATCAGAACAATATGCCATTTTCCTCTCTTTGTACTTGTCAAACAGAGCTTAATTAATACCAGAACATTATGTTATTTACATCTATTTGTACATCTTGTCAAATAGAGCTAAAGAAATAACAGAAAAAAAACATCATTTCCCTCTTGTTGTACATCTTGTCAAACAAAGTTTAGTTAATATCACAACAACAGGTCGTTTATCTCTCTTTGTACATCTTGTCTAACAAAAGCTTAATTAATATCAGAACAATAAGTCCTTCACATATCTGTGTACATCTTGTCTAACAGATCTTAATTAATATCAGAACAATAGGTAGTTTATCTCTCTTTGGACATCTTGTCCAACAGAGCTTAATTAACATCAGAACAATAAGTTGTTTATCTCTCTTTGTACATCTTGTCCAACAGAGCTGAATTAACATCAAAACAATAGGTTGTTTATCTCTCTTTGTACATTTGTGTCCAAAAGAGCTTAATTAACATCAGAACAATAGGCCGTTTACATCTCTGTGTACATCTTGTCCAACAGAGCTTAATTAACACCAGAACACTGGGTTGTTTATCCCTCTTTGTAGATCTTGTCAAACAAAGCTTAATTAACATCAGTGCAATAGGTTATTTTCCTTTTTTTGTGATTTTTTATTTTCTGTCTTCTTCGTTGTTCTTCAAAAGCGTTGTTTCTGCCAGGAAATTTTCTTGGTTTCTTCTCGTCCCGCCATTTTTTGGGCATCCACATATCTTCACTCATTTTTGTTGAACTCTTTTTTGTGGTATAGAACTTCCATTTTCTCCGCTAGGCTGGCCACATCTTTTTTTAATCAGCTTCAATGTAAAATGCACGGAACAAAATGATGAAAAAAGAACAGTGAGAACTGTTCGTAGAAGTAGTCAGACAACCGAAACTACAAAGAGCCCACAGATCATGAAATCAAGGGAGAAAGGGGTATTTTAAATTCCTAACAGTTAGTGCTTTTATGTTCGTGCTGTCGATGGGGAAAAAAGCTAAAACCAACTTATCTTTAGCTGCCCAGTCACTTTCTAATAATGAAAAACTGAATATAAATTATTGCTAGTGATATGTTAAATATATTTTTTATCTATAAAGGCTATGTTAAATTCGTGCTCTCTGGACATGTCTTAATTGTTCTGACTTTTTTTTTGCATAATGTATCCCACAAAGTACAGAAAATGGTGCGTGGCACGAGTTCTACATTGCTTTACAATTCTTCTTGTGCTCTGTACATAAACTTTCACGTCTTGTTATCTCTGATGGTGCTCAGAACGGGTATATTAAAAGATGACACGTTTCCTGGTCTTCAGTCTTCCTTTAACTGCTAGCTGGTGTTATTTGCAGCCGTTGCGGCGAGGACGTTGAGGCACAGTATTGTTGTACAGGGTTATTAAACCCAAGCTGTTCTTTATTTAAATACCACAAAAAATAAGAAGGAACAAATGAAGCCAGCGATAGGTCGGCTCGGAGGGTGCGCAACTCCGAGTAGATCGGCACCGACTCAAACAGTATAAATAGGAGATGTGAGATAATTTTGGGAAAATGTGGGAAATTGTACGTTGAGCACGTAGGAAGGTGCCAACGGATCTGAGGGGTTTACGTTTTCGTTTAAGCACGAATGAGAGTGTGTTTCGTCGATGAATATATGCTTTGATTATGAATTATATTCTGTGAGGTGGACGCATGCAAGCTATGTTGTCCATCCCTCCGATTCATTCCGACCGAACTCAGGTGTTGATAGAATGAATGATATATGAATAATCGTAGTTTCTTTTATAATGCACAGTATATGTTCTATGTAAAATTTGAAGTGTTGTTAATATGCATTGAGGGTTTATGTGTGTATATAACACTTATGCAATACTGAACTTTATGTATAAGCATTTGGTTATAAACGTGTTTTCTTGTCAATAGTTCTCTTTGTTTACAATTAGACAATTAATCATTGAGGACAACAGTTTGAAATAATATATGAGATTATTTCGTTTTAATCATACTAACCCCATAATATCCACGATATGTTAATTGATTTAAGTTATTCCTTGTATTCTATAAAGGAATCTTACAATTTTGAAGAAAAGGATGAAAGGTTGGTTTTGTTGTTCATTTACAAATTGATGATCTTTTGACGGAAAATCGGTATTTTGTGTTTTCCTCTTTACTGTAACGTTTGTGATGTGAAGGAAATGGATGAGAGACTGGACTAAGGTTAAGAACAGATCATGGGCCAGACTTAATATGATTAAGAATTATGTAAGAACATTCAAACGCTGAGTCAGCTGTACCTTAAATTATGAACAATATAAATAGTAGAAAAATATTTATGATTTTATTTATTCCTTACGGGAACTGGTTTATAGTGGCTATTTTTGCCAGTCACTGAATGGAGGGGGTGTGTGAAGTGCATCTTCAGCAGGCTCCACCACCAAGAAGACTATGGTGACCCCTGTCCTATTAGCCAGGTTAAGCCTGCTATTGAGAGAGAGAGAGGGGGGGGGGACAGAGTGCTGGACAGCTGTGGTTCGTCACCCTACCACCGACATGTCAGGTACGGGTCTCTGAGTACCAAATCATACAACGTAGATTACCGCAACCGGTTTATATTATTAAAAGACCAGTAAAAAGCAACCAGTATAACAGGTTGGAGGATAACTGAGCCGGTAGCATGATGATGTTGCTGGCTTTGCGTGAAGGAGAACCAGCCAGTTTTGACTTGGGTTTGGCGTTTGAGGATTCTACACAGATTAAATATAGCTGCAAATAAAGTAAGAACACAAAAATCACACGAAGATTTAGTTCCTGGTAATATTTATAAGGTCTGTTTAAATTTACATTAGAAGCTTACTCTACCGAATGTTGTATTGATAGGACTGGTATTTGGGAAAGTTTTTTTCATTAAAAGACAGATACAGCTGTACTGGTTTCCAGAAATCCTAGCGTGATCACAGCTTTAAATATAAACAAAATTAACATTCTTAAGATTTTCTCCACGTTGTCCTTCTCCTAAGTATCCATGTGGAAAGTTAAAAAAAAAGGTATTGATATGTTTTGAAGCAATTATTTTTATTATCATCAATATCATCATCATTGCCAGTCACAAAGGAGTGTACACGCCTTGGGAGTGTAGGCCAGGCATAAAATTTCCCCAGCCATTCCTGTTCTTGGATTTGTTCTCTACTTCCCTCCACGTGTCTCTGAGCACTTTCATAATTTCCTTTCCCCAAGTGTTCTGGCCCTTCCCTGATTTCTATTTCCTTGGAGGATTCCATGAGAGTGCCTGCCTTGTTATGCTGGTGTCTGATTTCCTTAGTATGTGGCCAGTCCGGCCACATTTTCAAGACATGATTTTTTTTTGTAGGTTCATAGTGTCTTGTCACGCTCTTTCCCTGACCTCCTCGTTACTGATCTTGTGGCGCCAATTGATGTTTAGAATCCCAGGCGGTAGTCCGTGACAGTTTGAAGTTACACTGGTATTTAATGATTGAATCAATGATGATGATGATGATTTGGATACAACAATCTTAATCTGTCTTGACAGTTTAACAGTGTTAAACCAGGGCCAATGCGACATATTGGGCAATCCATGTGTCTTGTTCTGTCGCCGTACTCGGTTCAGCGGTGCAGGGGACATAGACTTCTTCAGAAGGTTCGATCATTTGTTTGACATAAGGGGATACTTCAGGTAACTGTTATCTCCTCCATGTACCTCCCGTATAGGGGACTTCTCCCTTGGTTTCCCATCATTCTTTGTATGTGTGTTTTCTGCAGTGTTACTGTCTAACGGCAGTCCTGTAAGACGGTTTAAACTACTTAACTTGCCTCTGAATGTAAAGTAACACTGATGTTACTCCAACACTTGCCCCCCGATGGCTATATTTCTGATTTTTATCTCTTCTTATTACATTTAATATTATCAAAATCTCATTTCTGCCGTCGTGATTTTCCTTTCATTGATAACTGCCAATGTCCATATTTGCAATCCACTAGGGGGCCCGAAGTCGTAAATAGGTTAAGATCCCTTTCTATTGTTTAGCAGCAGACATAGTTCAATGGATTGTTTGGAACACAAAGTTCATGAGCTAACAAACCCTGAATATACCGACCTAATTCCTCTACTCTCACTAGTTAAGGTTATGAAGAAAATCGCGGGATTAAAGAGTTAACGATAAAGCCGTTTCAAGTATAAAAATACGTGGTATATTTGACCGTCGGTATGTGTAAATTTAAACCATTGAATTTCATATTGACTTACCAAGCAGCACATGTTGAATTTAGAGATGGGTATATAGTTCTAGGAAATGAGATCATTAACAGTGATCGATTGAATCGATATGTTCCTAAAGTTTATAGGTAATCGACTTGTCAGCAATGAAGTGTATGTGTAATTTGAATGTCCTGGGGAGATATTTACTTAAGAAAGTTCTTTACATAAAGTTAACGTGTGAAAAATCCACACACTGATTTTGATGCTGTACCGCTGCTACTGTAAGATATTATTTTCATGTTGTTTTCACAGGCTCTTAAGTGTACGTGCTTCTAACAGCAGCTTTAACATCTTTCATTCACTACATACGTGTAGTGAAGGTGATGGAAGAGCACAAGGACACGTGAAACACTCTTCTTCTTATCTTTTTTTCTCTTTTGCTTTATCTTCTTTCTTCTCCTTCTCCCCTTCTTCTTCTTCTTCTTCTTCTTCTTCTTCATCATCATCATCTTCTTCTTCTTCTTCGTCAATCTCCATTGAACTGAGAGTATAATATTCTTTGCAGCCGATGCAGTGAAGGTGTAGAGACACAGAGTCGTATCTGATTGGGAGTCGGTTACAGCAGCTATATTTTCAGTCTCTTAGTGGAGCTACCAAAAGAAAACTAGCAAGGTGTGTGTAATACTTCTTTAGAAGATTCCAACCCTATGGGGGTTATGGTGACCCCATGCCTGTTAGCCAGGCTAGACCTGTTACTGGGGGTACCAAGTCAGAGGTGAGACGATCGCAATATTTCGCAGTCCTGACGCTAGAAAATGGGACAACATCTTCACCCCCTTGGGGCACATTTCAGTCCCCATATCACATTATACACAGTGAGAATCCCATACCACATTATACACAGCGAGAATCCCATACCACATTATACACAGTGAGAATCCCATACAACATCATACACAGTGAGAATCCCATACCACATTATACACAGTGAGAATCTCATACCACATCATACACAGTGAGAATCCCATACCACATTATACACAGTGAGAATCCCATACCACATTATACACAGTGAGAATCTCATACCACATTATACACAGTGAGAGTCCCATACAACATCATACACAGTGAGAATCCCATACCACATTATACACAGTGAGAATCCCATACAACATCATACACAGTGAGAATCCCATACCACATTATACACAGTGAGAATCTCATACCACATTATACACATTGAGAATCCCATACCACAATTACACATAGTGAGAATCCCATACCACATTACACATAGTGAGAATCCCATACCACATTACATATAGTGAGAATCCCATACCACATTACACAGTGACAAGTCCATATCACATTATACACAGTGAGAAGCGAAGACAGTCGACAGTGCTTCATTCTTCGTAATAAATTTACCTATTTCTTTAATATCTCCCGTCTTCAAACTTTATACACCGAAATTATTTTCACCGAAGCGCCAAATCTCTAAACCAGAACATTAAATCTTGTTGCATTCTTTAATCTATTTTGACTAACTCTAATAAAACATGCTTTTTAATAAGCAAATGTGTACTTCATTTCAAACAATTTTCTGGATATCTGATTTTCATATTTAACACCTTCTTAGCAGAAACACAGATAGTAACAAGCAGCAGGCCATAGCTATGGGAGAAACCTGTCAGTGTTAACGATCTCCATACGGACGATATTAGTTCTAAATGGAAATACTGAAATAGAACAAAAAAGCGACTAAGAAAGGGATGGATTTGTCTTCAGAAGGAGAGAGAGCCAACTGTAGACTATGAGTGCTTTCAAACGAATATTTGAGGAAAATGCAGAAAAGACAAGAGAGAGATTATAGGCTGAAGATTGCTCCAACAGAAAGTCCTGTATATAATGCTAGTGTTGAGTAATGATATATATATATATATATATATATATATATGTATATATACTGTATAAAGACTAAAACTATATATATATATATATATATATATATATATTCTGTTAAAAAAAGAAATGCAAAAAATACGATGTTGCGATTTAAACTGAAGTTTGCTGATCAGACAAGGGCAATTTGCCTGAAACATTCACTTGGCTTCACGTGCTGACCTGAACTGTACTCAGCAGATGAATCACGAGCACAGAAAATCGACACTAGTTAAAACAGCATTTTAGACAATAACTCATGACAGGTTCACGACAATCCCATGAAACTTACTGAACACAAAACTCACTGACCATGTTATTGAATGCCTATAAAAGAACGACGCCCCCGGATCAATTCATTTGAAAATTCAATGCGCAAGTATGGCTCATCTTACTACAGAACAATGACTCATCATCATTGGACGTTTATAGACTGGACAGTTACAAAGTGTAGTGGCCTGACAATTTAATGTGGTTATAAGCACCATTAGTCGCCTTTGGAGACGATTTCAAGAAACTGGCTCAGTTGCAGACCGGCCGCGCAGTGGAAGACCCATAGTCACAACTTCTACTAAAACTGCTTCATACGGCTGCGTTACCTTCAGGAATCAATTTGCATCTGCGTCCTCAACAGTCCAGTCAATGACAGCAGCTCGTCGAATTTCAGATCAAACGCTCAAGAACCGGCTGCACGACGCTGGTCTTTGGGCTAGAACACCCTACAGAGGTCCTATTCTTACGCCAGATCCGACTGCAGTGGGCGAACCAGCATCGCCAATGGATCGTTGCGAATGATTGGAAAAGGGTTTGGTTTATTAATGAATCATTCTTTCTGCTCCAGCGACACGAAAGATGGAGAAGAGTTTACCGCATAGTCCATGACGCGCTACGGCCAGAACTGTGTGGATAAGCCTCCTCCACATGGCGGTGGAGGTGTACTGGTGTGGGGGACGAGCAACTTCATGGGAAGAAGTGACCTGGTGCAAAATGAAGGACGCCTGAATGCCCAATGATACGTCGCTGAAATTCTTCGTCCTCGCGTCCTTCCACGTCTGGCTGCACCAGGGTCGATTTTTCAGCAGGATGACGCTCGACCTTATGTGGCACAACTCACCACCCAGTTCCTCGCTCACAACAACGTCCAGATAATTCCGTGGCCATCTATGTCATTAGACATGAACCCGGTAGAACTCTTATGGGGTGAACTCAACAGACAGGTCCGCCATCGAGACGTGGCCCCTAACCAATCTTCGACAGTTTTCTCTTGCACTGCGTGAAGAGTGGGCAGCCATCTCACAACAAAAGATCCAACGGCTAATCGGATCCATGCCAAGGAAATGCTCTCTGATACAGACCAGAGGAGGCCATATACCATACTGAAATGGGGCCTCAGTCGCAAAGAATAATAGTCCAAACCAAATTTAATAAACGTTATTTGATTGTTAAAGTTGTAAAGTTTCTTCATGCCAAGGTTGAAGCATTAATTCTGTCAAATAAAATTTTGATACAAATGTGAAATTTCGTGTCCATTACGACTACAGTAGTGCTGCGTTTCTTTTTTTTTAACACATATATATATGTGTGTGTATATATATATATATATATATATTTACTAGTGTCATAACGAACATCGTGAGCAAATATATTTTTAAAAAATCAGAACTTATAGATAGAGAGAATATAAATGTATCACCTTAAGTTGCATCCTTTTCTTCTCCATTTCTCTGCACACATTTTCCCCATTGCTTTGGAAGTTTGAAAATACCCTCCCGGTAGAATTCCGTTCCAGCTGACCGACGGCACAGACGTACTGATTTCTGGACGTCCTCTCCTGTGGGACCCAGCTGGCCAAAACTTTTCTATACTCTAGGGTTTCAATCATTTCCTGTAATGCAGTGTGTCCTATTCTAAGATTTACAGCGATTTCAGATACTGTGAAACGACTGTCTTCTTTAATGATGTCGTCAACCCTTTCCATGTTCCTGTTAGTGGAGGTAGTTCGAGGGCAACCGCTACGAGGCATATCTTAGATGCTCGTGTTTCCATCTTTGAAATATTTCACCCACCTAAAAGTGCAAGCACCCATACACACATCTCCATAAGCAAGGTGAAGTCTTTGGTGAATTTCAGCAACAGGGATTTCCTCTTTAATTAGGAACTCAATAACAGCACGTTGACGAAATGAAACTTACAGCACCCACCATTTCTTTATGCTCCACGTGACCACGTGACCTCTACATTAAGTGCAAAGGAGGAAGGTTAAGATGATACATTTATATTTTCACTATCTATAAATTTTGATTAAAAAAAACATTTTGCTCACGACTTTCGGTAATATATATATATTGTAAGACGATACCAGCGGCAGCCAGCTTTCACTTCTCTCAGAGTTTAAAATGCTACAAAGCTGGTGGTGATTTGGTAAACGCTTGCAGAATGTTTGTAACAGACACATCGAACTATCGATTACCGAATCTAGCTGACACATGTTTGGGGTGATAGATTTCCATAATGAGGGAAGGCACGATAAAGTAATATGTGGATGTGGGATCATGACCCCGCCGAACAGTCACAAAAACACTCACACCTTCTTCCATACACACACATATATATATACACACACACACACATACAGACCATGCTGACCTGACAAGCCCCGTCTAGACCTGGTGTAAAAATTACAGGAAAACCAAAAAAAAAAAAAACCGCGCCGCCAGAAAACCAAAAATTTTCTCTGATGACTTCTTCTTCTTCTTCTTCTTCGTTCACTTCTACCACCAAAAACCGCACTGTGAACCTACTGTATTCACGCATGTGGTCCTCGTTAGATCCCGTGGTCCCCTGTGTGGTCCAAAATAGACCACACGAGTTCCACGAAAGGACCACAAGGGGTTCAGAGTATCACAGTGCTTTAGCCTGTATTCTTGGTGGGTCTCGGAAGCGGGATTGCGTGACACCGTGGTTTTCATTCGACCAGTTTGGTCTAGGGTTGGACTTTCTCACCGGAAGACCTCGACGTGTTTGGAATATCAGTGCATCCCCGTTGGGTGAGAGGCGTAAGCCCACCCAGGCCAGAGTTGGACTTTCTCACCGGAAAACCTCGACGTGTTTTGAGATACCCGTGTATCACCGCCGGGTGAGAGGTGGTTGCCCATCCAGTCCAGGGTTGGACTTTCTCACCGGAACACCTCAGTGTGATTAGGATACGCAGACATCCCCGCCGGGTGAGAGGTGGTTGCCTATCTAGACTTCCCTGGTCCAGTGTCTCCGACTTCAGCATTTTGCGGTCGTGGCCGCTACCCTTCCTAGTTGTGACCAGGATGGAGCTTTTGTCCAGGAGGACGAATCCTCGCCACTAGTGACTTCTACCCCTGGGTTGAGCCGGTTTAGGCATTTCCCAGTATGGGCGTGTTTGGGACGGGACCGACCTCTGGGGCAGAGGTAATGTGACATTCATAGCCTTCAAGATTCACCCCTGGTATGAGCCGGTTTAGGCAAAATTCACCAGTATGGGTGTTTATCAGGCGTTACCGACCTCTAGAGCGGAGGTGGCATGACATGTCTAGCCATCGAGTTCCACCCCTGGTGTGTGCCGGTTTAGGCATATTTCACCAGTGTAGGTGTATTTCGGATGTAGGCAGCCTCTAGGGCAGAGGCGCCGTGGTATAGCTCTCGTAGCGATACTACTGGACATACCAGGTTAAACTTCACTTTCCACCACCTTTTCTCATCGGCGCCTCACAGCAACCTTTATTTCCGCATTTACTTCCTTAACCGGGAGGAGCTTCATTCCACGCGCGGCATTTGAAGAGTCAAGCCAGCAGTGACTTAACCTCTGGGACAAGCCGGTTCATGCATTTCACCCGATATGACTGCACTCAGGACGTGGCTGACCTCCAGACCAGAGGTGCCGTGATTTGACTGTTTGCTTCGCTTTATCCTTTCAACCACCTTTTCCGCAGTGATGCTGCGCGGCAACCTCATTTGCAAATTTCTTCATTGGCCGGGAAGAGCACCGCTCCACGCACGGCAGCTGAAGATCTCGCCAACAGCGGCAGATGAGCTACCAAACGTGACACTCATCTACCCTAAGTAACTGGTTTTCAGGCGCCACATATTCGCCCTCGCCCCTTCTCCTGTCAGTTTAAACAGTTCTGCCACGGGAAGGCCAGGAGCTGGACTTGACTGCCAGAGGCTGTTTGTGGCGCGTTTGCAGTCCTTAGAACCTCTCTGATGACAACATCTCATATTTAGACTGGCCGAGCTGTTGAAGAAGGAGGAAGAACAAAAAGAAGAGAGGAGGAGGAGACGGAACAAGAAGAAGAAGAGGAGGAGAAGATGGAACAAGAAGAAGAAGAGGAGGAGGAGAAGGAACAAGAAGAATCAGAAGAGGAGGAGGAGAAGGAACAAGAAGAAGAAGAGGAGGAGGAGGAACAAGAAGAAGCAGAAAAGGAGGAGGAGAAGGAACAGGAAGAAGAAGAGGAGGAGGAGGAGTAGGAACAGGAAGAAGAAGAGGAGGAGGAGGAGAAGGAACAAGAAGAAGAGGAGGAGGAGAAGGAAGAAGAAAAACAAGAAGAAGAACGGGAGGCGAAAAAGAAAAGAAGCAAGAAAAAGAAGAATAGGAGGAGGAAGAGAAAAAGAAGAGGGAGAGAAGGAAGGAGAAAAGAAAGAAGATAGAAGGAGAAGGAGAAGAAGAAGGATAGGTGATAAAACAGAACGGCTTGATGCTGCATGACTCACCAAGTGCTAAAATCACATGCCCATCATTTACAAACATCACGTGGCTCCCATTTTTTAAAATGAAAACAGTTATACTTTCTATGTTATTTGAAACTCATAAATATTTCAGAAACGCAACTGAACATTCAGAGCCACGATCTACAGGCGACCGAGACGTCCACTTCAGCAAGCTCTCCCTGCTCTGTGATCAACAACTGGATGTATAGAATTCATAGCACGTTATCCACTCCTGAAATCGGATAAGTTTATTGGTTTTTACGGCTGAAGAAAGAGCCAGAGAAAAGAAAAAAAAAACCCACTTCTTCTTGTGTTAAGAAACCAAGGAAGTAATATTTGAATAGTGCTTTCCTAAAGGCACATAATTTTCTTTGTACGATTTATGTTACTAGTATTTCCACTTGACTGGGTAGAATACTTCCACGAAGATTGGTAAAATACGTCTGGTATATCACAGGCAAATAAACGTAGCAGCGCTAGTCGGAGGCAGTAGTTTGTGACTCTTTGAGCCTCTTTTTAGTTAACTTGTTATTCAAAGGTTTGGCCATACGTTGGAATGATACGTCATTTTAACACTGTAACATTTTTAATAATGTAAGAGGTTAGACTTAGTGTAGTAATAATATATGAAGCATCGATCTTCAAGAATCTTGAGAACATATGGAATTCAAAAGTTATAAACACAAAAACCACGTTAAGACTATTCAATTCAAATGTAATATCCACACTCATGTATGCATGCGAAAGCTGGAAAACAGTCAAAGAAATAGACAAGAAATTAGACTCTTTTGAAAACAAATGCTTAAGGAAAATACTCGGCATCAAGTGGAACGAATTCAAGAACAATGTAGAGATAAGACATATGACTGAACAACAACCAGTCTCATGGGTGATCAGGAAAAGAAGATGGACATATGTTGGTCACGTGATGAGAAGAAACAATCAGAGAATCCGAAGCTATCAAGTGGAACACAACAGGCTTAAGAAGAAGAGGCAGACCGCGTGAAACTCTGAAGAGGAAATTGTTAAGAGAGGCCAAATTAACAGGCATAAAATCCCTTGATGAGGTTGAAAGACTCGTCAAAGACAGGAAAAATTGGCGAACTACTTTGCGAGCCCTATGTGACGTTTAACGGCGGGGGAAGGATATAAGAAATAAGATATGAAGCTGTGATATGTAGGAGCTTAGACTTAATGTAGTAATATATAAAATTGTGATATGTAGGAGGTCAGACTTGGTGTAGCAATATAAAAACTGTGATATGTAGAAGGTTAGACTCAGTGTAGTAATATATAAAGCTCTGATATGTAGGAGGTTAGATATAGTGTAATAATTGATAAAATTGTGATATGTAGGAGGTTAGACTTGTGTATGAAGCTGTGATATGTAGGAGTGTAGGCTTAGTGTAGTAATATATGAAGCTGTGATATGTAGGAGGTTAGACATAGTGTAGCAATATATGAAGCTGTGATATGTAGGAGGTTAGACTTAGTGTAGTAATATATAAAACTGTTATATGTAGGAGGTTAGACTTAGTGTAGTAATATATGAAGCTGTAAAATGCAGTGGTTTAGACTTTGTGGTGCAAATACATAACTAATGCATTCAGGCAGACATGTTTGGAAGATTACACAATGCGATTTTGAACGGAAGTGATGTTGTGCAAAGAGCATGACTTAGCAGCAACCACGTGGTACGAAATTTCTCAGCCCAAAGGCACAAGAGATGGCCAGGAATAAGTGACAAACTTGGAGAGCTAGACGAAGCCCATCACGAGGAATGATGTGATTTCAAACTTTCCCAGACATGTAAACAAGGCTGTGATTCGTTAGACAAAATAGAGAAGGTTTTCACATGTTCTGGTGGGATAAACAAACACTGCTCTTACAGCAGAACCTAATGGAACCTGATAATGAATCTTGCGCAAGCGTAAACAAGAATGGACCTTGGAAAACAAACATTGTTTTTTTTATGCTGTTACTATGGCCAGTGGTGCAGGTCCAGTAATGGTGGATCAGTCATAAAAAAAGCTGTTTAGCTCAGTTAAGTTCCCCAACAGTTGATATCTGCCTGCTTCAATTTGTCTTCTAGGACGGAAAGTGCTATTATAATGAAACGCAACAACAGTTTTTCACTGTTTAAATTTCTTTAACTCTTTCGCTTCCAAACAGCAATGGCAGTGTTGGTAGACCTTGCGCATCTACGCCTATGAATGCACAGAACGCCGTTTAGACAGTATAAATATAGTGAAAAGTAACATATTTCTAACGCATCCTATATTTTTAAATTACAGAGTAACATCGTTCCAGTTTCTTTCAACTAAAATCCGTCTATCAAGTGCCGCGCTTCCTGGCGTTGGTGATCGTTACAACTCTCCGTTGTGTGTTGCCTATATGAGTTGTACTGGCGTTCTCTTTTCATACCATTTTCCCAATCCACCCAGGATTTTCTCTTCTGGTCTACCTCGGCCTCTTTTCCCCTCTGCTGTCACAGTGTGTTCTAGTTTGCCTTTTCTCATGGCATGTATCTCACGATATGTCCTATAAATTTAGGCTGCCTTTTCGTGACTGTTATAATTATTTGTCTTCTCGAATCGGTCTCTCTCTGAACCTCTTCATTTGATTTTTTTTACCGTCCATGATGTCCTTAACGTTGTTTTTTTTTTTTTAAAGAAACCACAAACTAAGAAACGACATTTCCGTGACTTACTGACGTCGCTGTGTCTCTTTAGTAACTGTTCAGGCTTCACATTACAGATCTGAGCTGGCTCTATGTAGCATTGGAGCACAC
Organism: Achatina immaculata; assembly: GCA_009760885.1. Taxonomy (NCBI): domain Eukaryota; kingdom Metazoa; phylum Mollusca; class Gastropoda; order Stylommatophora; family Achatinidae; genus Lissachatina; species Lissachatina immaculata. Next base: position 24,407,973 of record CM019691.1, on the reverse strand, counting down.
TTTTCCTTACAATGAATGGTTTATACTTGCAATAATACCAATGAAAACAATAAATAATATATTGGTTATACCTGTAATAATTGAATGGAGAGCTAGAAAGAACGCTGAGCTTATTTAAATCCCAACGAATTATAAATGTTTTGAAACTGAACAGACTACGCTGGTTGAGCCATATAGAAAGAATGGAAGAGAACAGACAAACAAAAATTATGTATACACAAGAGATGAGGGAAACAAGACCAAGGGGTAGATCAAGACAGAGATGAAAAACAACACAGAAGAGGATATAAAGAAATTGGTGTTACCAGCTGGAGAGATTAAGAATAGAGAGGAATGGAGGCGAACTTTATCTGCAGAAATGACCCTAAATAGCTCTGAAAGCTGAAGAAGAAGATACTTATAAATATCAATAGAAGACAAAAGAAAAAACAAACCTGTGTTTTATAATGATTAAAACATAATTCGAAAAGTGTAAGAGTCACGAAATAGTTGTAAAAAAAAGGAAGCAGAAAAAAAGACATGTCAGGAAAACTGAGATGACGGGTAGGTTTAAGAGACTGCTAGAATACCAGAAATTGGTGAAACTCGATTAAAAGCACTTACGTCTATTTGCAATAGTATCAGCTACATTGCGCATGTCCGTATTGTATTTAGCCTATATATATTTTCCAGCGTGTTACATTTGTTCAAGTAATCAATTTATAATTGATAAATAAATAAATGATTAATACATAGGGAATGTTTCAGAGAAGAGGGAGGGACAGTCTGGGTTGAAAAGGAAGAATTGGGACCTGAGACTCTGAGAAGCACTGTTCCACGTCAGAGAAAGATTTGGGACATAGTCCCAGAGTCTTAAACATTTCTCTCTCTCCCCCTAGAACAAAAGGCAGCCACTGGACTTGAAGGACACCTAGTGGACCAAAAACGGAAATTTCCGTCTTTTGGTACATGATCCTTCTTGACCAAAAAAACGGACAATGCCGTTTTAGAATTTTGCCATGTTCATATTATATGGTGCTATTATTGAGCGTTCAGTTCAACTGCTTGCATTTTAATTATTTAATTTCGAAGTTTATATTTTTTAATTCATTTTTTTCACTTAAAAATATGAAATAAATAAATAAAATGACAGGCATAAAGTGCTAAATCATCACACAGAAAAGATGTTCACCATTATACATTCTTTTACGGTGGTAATTACTGAAACTTTAACTTGAAGTTTCTTCACGCGGTAACACTTGCTTCCATGTTGAGAGTCGCTGATGTGGAGTATCCGATTATGTTATGTTATATTATGCTATGTTATGTTATGTTGCGTTCTGGTGTTTTGTGCTTTGTTGTGTCATGTTATTCTGTGTTATGTTATGTTATAGTGTGTTATGTTATGTTATGGACCATCATCATTGCACTCCCGACACGTCCATATGTGCTCCGATCTCCTCCCCAGCGTGCAGCGACTCAGTTCGGTGTTCATTTGATGATTCCACTCACGCGCCGGGAGCACTGCTCATTCCTTCCCATGCCATTCTTCACTCTCAGCTGGTACATCCGAGACAGCGATGCCATTTGACCTTGAGAGACCGCTTAAATTCCAAGCTCCCTGAAGAGGCTAACACTGTCAGCACGATCCACCACCTGTTGGCCATCACCTATGGTTGCCAGAATCTGAATGTGGAGTATCTCGTTTTTCAAACTAAGTATCATATTCTTGTGTATGAGGGGGTGTTTGGTTGGCCAAACTAAGTATCATATTCTTGTGTATGTTGAGGCCGTCTGGTTTGCCATACTAAGTATCATATTCTTGTGTATGTGGGGGGATGTCTGGTTTGCCTCTACACGTATGTAGAATGACTAGCCTAACTCTACTCTGATGTAAAATGACTAGTTTGACTCCACTCTCATGTAGTATGACTAGCCTGACTCCACTGTCATGTAGTATGACTAGCCTGACTTCACTGTCATGTAGAATGACTAGCCTGACTCCACTCTCATGTAGAATAGATGAAAGTGAATGAACTCAGCTTCTTTGTAATGAGACCGCCGCGGTTAACCCATGGTGGTAATCTTACTCTCCAAGGACATAACGAAATAACCGCACATTTACATCGGCAGATACAAAGAAACGAAACAGATGAACAAGTACAGACAGAAGTCCCTCGAGTACTTTAACAGCAGGTAAAACATAAATGCGGGATATAATTTATAACTGATAATTGACATCTACAGTGCTGAACACATGCACATGAATAGATTATAGCTACTCACACAACCGTACCAGAGTGATTCATAAAAGCAAAACCAAATATATCGGTTTATACTTATCAAGACCTTGTTCTCTCTTGTGGTAATATCAATAACAGCCAAACAAAATATGATCTTTTGTGACGACGAAAACGTAATTTTGAAAGTAAGATTCACGGACTAGATGTAAGAAAGAAAATAATGCATCAGGAAAACTGAAATAACACGCGGGTATGATTTCGTAAACTGCTGATATAAATACACAGTATACAAGTAGGATTACGGGGTTTTACAGTTCGGGTATTTCTCCCACTAGGAACTGCACTAAGCGCTATAAAAACCTCCGTGGAAGCAAAACGACAGACAGTGAACAGAATATTCTATCAAATCTATGTTATCGAATGTCAGGAAAACATATAGGCTAATGAACTGTAAATCACATTAGGTGTCTGAGAAGAGCTGCCAGTCTCATTTTACGAGATGGTATGAGACATGATATCATAAGACCCTCGTTGCAACAGCGTACCACAGCATGCAGTAAACATGCGGGTGAGAAGGAACTCATCAGAGAGCAACATGATCAGTTACTATCACAGTCCTTCAGCGGCAGGAGATACAATGTCTGCCCAAGAGGGCGTCCAAGAAGAAGATATACAATGTCTGCCCAGAAGGGCGTCCAAGAAGAATATAACTAGATTATGTTAAAGGTGTCCTACGGGAATGGGAATTGTAATTGACCGGTGCCAGAAATCTAAAATGAAACTGCCCACAACGCCTAACGCCACATGTGGAAGGATAAATTCTGAATACAAGAGCACAGTCTGGTTTAAAGCTGCCAAGGTTCATTCCAGTGTTGGAATTAATCAAGCGTTCATCCTTTATAAATTCAACAGACTAAATTAGATAATGAATACTCCCATTTCGGAATGCCGAATAATCCAAATTGTATTCCCGTTCTAAACATTCTACTTCTGTAATTTATGCACTCCAAGGATTCATAGCATTTTATTAATTTTTGTATGAAGGTGACCCAAATGGAAATCTTACAATTGCGATAGAAATTCTAAGCATTATTTCATTGTCATGTAAGCTGACAACATTGTTACTAATGACAATTGTTTTTAATAAATAGGAAACTACGAGGCTTTCGTACGGTAAAGTAAGAGAACACAGTTTTGTAGGATTAGACCTCGAAAAAAATCGTAGACCGAGCGCTTTAATGAGACATGAGAGAAAGAAAAATCACAAGAGAATTACCTGGGATTCGAACACGGACTCCAGTAGGACGAGCATAGGCCATGGATAAAGGAGCTCCAGTCACCCCTGTTCTTGGAATTATTATCTGCTTCCTTCCACGTGTATCCCTTGTCTCTGAGCACTGTCATAATTTCTCTTCTCCAAGTAAGTCTAGGTCTTCTTCGTTTTCTATTTACGACTAATCTTCAGAACTCTGGCCGTTTACTTCATGGCTACTCGATGATCTTCCATCACAATGAGTTCAACTTCTGCAATCTCTCTGGTATCACTACTCAGTGTTCCTGACCTAGACGCGGAGAGTCAGGTACTAAAATTAGGGCACTTCGAAACTTTCTACTTCACTCAAACCTGCTGCGGTCACAGATATGCATCACTGTACTGAAATTTCATGTTGCCAGTGAATTTCATTAGGTTTCACTGCTCAAGGTTGCCGGAGACAGAAAGATGTCCCACCGTCCCTGCATGAAGGGTGTTCACGTAGTTGTGGCAGCCATAACCACAGCTGGGGTAGGACTTTATTTAATACCTTTTCTCTACCTTTCGATCACTTATACAGAATTAAAGAAACACACGTCCACACACGCATGCAGTCAAAGAAGGATCCACGTGTGTACTGGTATGTGGTGTTACAAAATGAGCAAACGAACAAATAAACGAATCAACAAAGGAGTGACCCAACAAAGGAATGAACTTTATACTGAAAGAGTAAAGAACTGGGTACATAAGACAACCTGATACTATGTCCTTTAAAGCCAAAGATGGGAGATGTTGATTGTGCATTCATATTTGGAATGAAACATGCTTTGAAATTGTAAACTAAATTTATATTATTGTAAATAATGTTACCTCTCAACTGTAAAATATAAATACATAAAAGTGAATTTTAAAATTCTTTATACTTTCTTTTGAAACACCTCGCTATATTTAAAAAAAGTTTGCGAACAAAAACATAATCACGTGATTTTCTTCTTCTTCTTCTTCTTGTTCTTCTTGTTCTTTTTCTTCTTGTTCTTCTTCTTCTTCTTCTTTTTCTTTTTCTTTTTCTTTTTCTTTTTCTTCTTCTTTTTCTTCTTCTTCTTCTTCTTCTTCTTCCTCTGCTTCTCTTCTTCAATCTTCCTGGAACTGCGACCTGACGTTCTTTGCAGCTGAAGCGAGGATGTCGAGGCACAGCAACATGTCGACCTGGGAGCCCGCTATGGCGGCTATTCTTTCAGTTTCTGAACGGAGCTAAAAACCAGAGGTTGTGCAATACTTCTTAGCAGGCTCCACCACCATGGGAACTATGGCGGTCCCTGCCCCCCCCCTCAGCCAGACTAGGCCTGTTACTGTTGAGATGGGGTTACAACGGAGGATTCGGACAGGGTGTTGGTCAGTTATGGTTCAACAACCTTGATGGTTGATGGGTCGCTGATTGCCAAGTAACGGGCAGCATCTCTTTCACCGGTCGGGGGAAGGAGACCACTGACCATACCCCTAGGTCTCTCTTAGACATGATTCAGGTACGTGTTCACTAAATTAGGCAGTATTTACGAACTATATATTTCGAACACAGAATATACAACGACCTAGTAATAAAATAACAATGAAAACAGTAAACTAAAGAAGGCACACACACAAAAAGAAGGACTGCACCGGGAGAGCTAAAAACGAAACAAAAAAAAAAAGTGGAAAAAACTTTCTTCAATACATTTACAAGCCTAGATCGAAGAACTTCCTAGTTTAGATCGAGTAAAGAATTTATAGTAAGGCAATTTTACATTCACTGCTCTTTAAAATAGCACATGAAGTTCAGAAATGAACAGGAGTAATTCATTTCATGGGAAAATGAAATGGGACACTTGTCTTCCCAACATTTCAGACCAGTGACCCGTTCTTGCAGCAGGTAAAATGGTTCCTGAAGCTTTTGCATTCTGGGTTGCACTTTCGTAGGGAATCGATTGCATCAGAGGTTTTATTTTTGTAAATTATGTACGTGGTGTTAACCTCTCTTTTGTCATTTATAAAGGCTTTATGTCCGAAATATTGGGTGGTTGTTTGTTTTTTTTAAATTTTATTTCTGGATGTTCTTTTCGTTATTTCCTATTATAATACTCTCTTTTCCTTTCTTCTTTTTTTTTTATCTAATCTTTAAAGCACGCGTACAGCTCAACAAAGAGCGCTTCGTTTTATTCAGAATACCTTCAGCTGAAACACAGGGCCTTGAAACCCCATGATGGGCCTCGGGGTCGGTTACTGTGGGCCCCGCTATCCAAACTGTAATCAAAGCACTATAGTGTTTTCTTGAATCTTGTCTGTAATGAGAAAGGAAAGGGGAAAAGAAAGAAAGAAAGAAATAAAGGCTGCTCGGCAGCATGGGCCCTAAGAGCACAGCCCCTTCTTCAATAGGCCTGATGAAATCTACTCACAAGTACCCATTTTGATAGAATTCACAATGACGTGACCCTCGCCAGTGCAACGAGAGATATCTCGCTTGTAACCAGCTAAATAAAGCGGAAGCGACTGGGTCGACTTCTTGTGTTGGGTCATTAAGGAAATATAGCAGACATATTTTTCTTAATATCATTTTTATTTGCGATTATTCTTTTTTCATCGCTACAAATATGTCGAAAGGCTTTTACCGGCTGCCATCACAGAAAGCAATCTGCATTGATTGCACCGTCAAACGGAGGACAGGAAGATGTGCCATGGAGTTTCTGGCCGGCAGCTTGTTAAGATAATTTTGGGGGCAAAACGTGTATGACAAGTTCGTTGACTGCATAATATAGTAAATGAGAAGATTCTTCACGGCTTTGGTCTAAGAAGCACTGCTCAACACTCCATGCCGTTTCTTATCTGTACAGGGTGTCCCAAAAAGTCTTCTCACAAATTTTAAACTTTAATAATTTCAGATGTATAAATGCTGTTATATACTGTAAGTTAAAAATTTTAAATAAATATAGGTTAATTCTTGACTATTTATTCAGATTTATTGTGAATGTTGATTTTTTTCATTCCATTTTATTATAACCTTTTATTTTTACTCTATGTAATTATGAATCTTGATTATTTTATGCCACCTTTTTAAAAAAATCACATTTTATCATTTTATTGTGATTTTTATTACTGTTTTTTCTATGTTATTATTACTCTTGATTATTTTTATTCCACGTTATTTCCTTTGTTGATTACTTTTATTCCACGTTATTACATTTGTTGATTATTTTTATTCCATGTTATTACATTTGATGATTATTTTTATTCCATGTATTACATTTGTTGATTATTTTTATTCCACGTTATTACAAATGTTGATTATTTTTATTCCACGTTATTACATTTCTCGATTAATTTTTACTCCAGTTTATCGGGGTTATTGACTATTTTTATTCCAGTTTATTATGATTTTTTATTATTTTTATTCAATGCTATTATGGTTCTTCATTATTTTTCTTCTGTGTTATTATAATTTTAGGCAATTTTTATTCTACTCTATTATGATTCTTGACCATTTTTATTCCATTTTGTTACGAATCTTGACATTTTTTTTTAACCAACCGCAATGATAATCGTCTCCATTCTTAACGTTAAGACGTGTTAAAGGCTTTACATTCTGATTTCACCATTATAACGTCTTTTCTGTTTCCTAGTGTGCACAGATCATTTATGTTGCAAGTTAACTGAAAGCTAAGTGCTATAGAACACTGCCGTCTCAAAACTTCACACCTGTGATTGCTGTAGGTAAAGCTCTTCATGTAGTTCTGACATTCCGAGATGCGCTTTTATACAAAATGGATAGCAGTCAGTTTTTGTTTTTTGTTTTTTTTTCATTTTTATCCCATTTATAAAGACGTCATGGCCGGAACATTGGACTGTTATTGTTTTTCTTTCGGAGTGTTCTTTTCATTAAAGTAAGAGAACAAATTTTGTAGGATTAGACCTCGAAAAAATCGTAGACAAAGCACTTTAGTGAGACGTGAGAGAAAGAAAAACCACAAGAGAAGTACCTGAGATTCGAACACGGACTCTGGTAGGACGAGCAGCCGTCTAGCCACGAGAGAACAGCGTACTATCGACCGGAATCCGCGTTCGAATCCCAAGTAATTCTCTTGTGGTTTTTCTATCCCTCACGTCTCACTAAGGTGCTTTGTCTACGATTTTTTCGAGGTCTAATCCTACAAAATTTGTTCTCTTACTTTACCGCACCAAAGCCTCGTAGTTTCCTATTTATAAAAAAAATTTTTCTTTTCGTTATTCTTTATCATAGTTTCTCTCCTTTCCTTTATTTTCCCCCATCTTTTTCGTGAAACAGAATCATGAACCTCTGTCCAACTTTGCTGCAACTCTGAGGCGGCTTAGATGGATTTGTGTAGGACATGTTGATCTGTATGGGGAGTGTGAGTGAGTACTTCGGGTTTGTTTTCTCTCCCCCCCCCCGCCTCTAAATACCAGCTACTTGATGGATGGCTTTGGCCTGACTTATCGATCTGTAGTCCATGGACTCGGATCAACTCTTGGTTCTGTGGTTATTTGCGCATCCTCAAACCTGGATCCCGATCTGTCTTCATTGGCGGTTCAATCTGATGGTTATCCATCGTTATCCGGACAATGTCCTGACCAGTCCTCGCTAAGAGCTGGAGTGTAAGCCCCCGCTTTGGCTCGCTAATCTCCGGGCTTGTGTGGTTACACGTTGTCGTAATTTGACGCCACGAGATGGAAGTCATGAAATTTACAGTGGCCTCGCAAACTGGTTACTGAAAAAAAAAAACCAAAAAAAGGTCGTGAAATCTGTTCTGACCTCATGAACTGGCGTTTGAAGAAGGTCACGAAGTCTGTTCCGACCTGAGGCACGGGTACTGTTCGTACAACACCGGGCTGTCAGTCTACTACAAAAATCCATTAAATGCCAAGTTTTTTTTTTGGTCTTTTGTCCCCCCCCCCCAAATAAAAAAATATATGTATTGTGTGTCAGCGTAAAACAGATTGGTTGTGCGTTAATTTGTTTTATTTTCTAGCACTGTCTTTCTGTGTGTGCTACTTTTCCTACTGATTTCGAGCGTTGGAACCGATCTGCACGTAAAAAACAAAACAAAACAAAACAAACTCCAACAATTCATCCTCATTAGCAAAAAAAAAAAGGGGGGGGGGAATATACAAAAGCTTAGTTCAGTAATATTTGTCAGCCGGGTAACAGAGAGATGATAAAATAAACAAAAGAATTCTCCTATCAGGGACTTGATTCTTTACAGCTCACTTGGGATAAATATGTTCCGTACATGTGGCCACTACAACACACGCATCATTGCGAACTCGCGGAGGATTTTTTAAAGTCTTCCAGGCTTTCCTAATCGTTATTTGTCATCTTTTTTTTTTACCCCAAAATATAACCGCGTTGCCATCTTCTCATTTCCTCTTCCATTTCTCTTGTTCTCTATTTGCTCTTTAATGTTCGCCTCTTTTTTTTTTTTTTGGCCTCACCTCATCTCTCTCCTCCAAGATAGGCACTTTTTCCCCCGCCTATTTCAGAGAGCTCAACGTTCACAATTTCGTGTTTCGGACGCTTCGGGCAGGGGGAGAAATCTAAACTATGAATACAAGAAACAAAATCAACTGGGTCTTCTTCTGTTTTGGGTCTGAAAATATGAAAAAAAAATCTGTGGCATGTTTGTGTGTGTTTGTGTGTGTATGTGTGTTTGTTTGTTTGTTTGTTTAATGTACACTAAGAGTTGGATTTAAATAAGAGATGAGGATCAGGAGTAAGACTACTGGAAGCATCAACAGAATGTTGGCTTTCTTAAATGGAGTCAGCCAATAATGCACGAAAAAGCGCAGGAAATAAAAGTGTCATTTGCTCGTCAAAATGTCAGTAATCTGTACTTAGATGGGCGGGTTCAAACTCTTTCTTCCTTTTCTTTTTGGGAGCAGTCCTTAACCAGTCGTGGTAAACAACCACTGACCCATGAAAAACGTTTTTGTTTTCTTTTGTTTTAAATTTGATTTCAAGATAATTGTTTCAATTAGTAGTAGCCAGTGTGGTAATTGTTATTTTAATATTTGTTTTTGAAAACAAAAAGTAATGGGATACCATAAAATAGCGTGTTTTTAAAAACAATTTCAATTTATTCTTTCTTTTATTTTTTTTCTGAATAATTTCTTCTCGGAATCCAACTTGAAGACCCTTCGGGACTCAAATCTGGGTCAAGACCTGAGGGTGGGATTCTCTGACTTGCAGTATCTATAAGGTGGACATCTGTGAAGAAGAGCGACTGGCCGAGCACAAATATGTTGGAGAAGAATTATAGATTCCAAGTAGGACAGCAGACTGGCTGGGCCAACATAGCTAAGACTTGCCAAGGACAATGGATGGAAGTCCCAACTAAATACCGTATCACGTGCAATACGCAACCAACAAAACATTGGGGTCATTTGTCTAAAAACGCTGAAGGACATCCTGATGTCAAAGGCCGAACACGTGTGGGCATGCTTTGAATATAATAAGGCTGCTCTCTATGACCAGCAACAGAGCTAGGCCCTTTTACCAGTTGTTGGAGACCTTGAAAACTGGAGACAATTTGTTGCTGCCCTGCAGGGAGAATTCACGGAATACCCAGCCCTGATTGTTTTAGTTGATTAACATGTCCAAGAACGTGGGTAGTATAATGTGTTGAATGAGAGTATCAAACGTATGGACGAGAACTCATGGACGTCCTACTTAAAGACCATAGAAGCAGGAGCAATGAATCGTTTTAATATTAGAAAATTTTTCAGTGCACAAGACCTCAGTCACGACGCTCAGAAAACATCTGTTAACCACCGCGTAAAATGCATTTCTCTAACTATAGGTTAGAGAATATATGGACAAATCATGGCCAGCGGTAACATTTTTTTGTGGCCTGTAGTCAATTTTGAAAGTTTGCTTCTAGAAAAAACAAACAGTATAATTTGGTGGAAACGTTAACAATAATGATTTTATATCGTAGAACTGCACTAGCCTGGGTTATTAAAATAATATACTGTTCAACAAAAGAAACGCAACACTACCGTAGTCGTAATGGACACCAGCTTCAAACTTGTATCAACATTTTATTTTACAGAATTAATGTTTCAGTCTTGGCATGAAGAAACTTTAAGACTTTAACAATCAAATGTGGTTCATTAAATTTCGTTTAAACTTTTATTCTTTGCGACTGAGGCCTCCGTTTCAGTGAGGTATATGAACTATTCTGGCCTATATCAGAGAACGACATCTCTTTGACATGGATCAGATTAGCCTTTGGATCTGTTCTTGTGGGATGGCTGCCCACTCATCCCGCAGAGCAAGAGACAACTGTTAGAGACTGGTTGGCGCCACGTCTCGATGGCGGACCTGTCTATAGAGTTCATCCCATAAGTGTTCTATCGGTTTCATGTCTGATGACATGGTTGGCCACGGAATGGTCTGGACGTTGTTATCGGCTAGAAACTGGGTGGTGAGTTGTGCCACACGAGGTCGGGCGTTATTCTGCTGAAAAATCAATCCTTCAGTTTGCACCAGGTAACTTCTTCCCATTAAGTTGATCGTCCTCCACACCAGTACACCTCCACCACCATGTGCAGGAGCCTCATCCACACAGTTCTGGGCGTAGCGCGTCATGGACTCTGCCGTAAACTCTTCTCCATCTCTCGTGTCGCTGGAGCAGAAAGAATGATTCATCATAAACCAAACCCTTCTACAATCATTCGCAACAGTCCATTGACCATGCTGATTCGCCCACTGCGGTCGGTTCTGGCGATGCCGGTCCGTAAGAACAGACGTCTGTAGGGTCTTCTAGCCCAAAGACCAGCGTCGTGCAATTCGACTAACTGCTGTTTAGGACGCAGATGCAAATTTATTCCTGAGGTGACGCAGCCATATGAAGCGGTCTTCGACAGAAGTTGTGACTATGGGTCTTCCACTGCGCGGCCGGTCTGCAACTGAGCCAATTTCTTGAAACTGTCTCCAAAGGCGACTAATGGTGCTTATAACCACATTAAATTATCTGCCCACTACACTTTATGACTGTCCAGTCTGTAAACGTCCAATGATTATGAGTCGGTGTTTTATAGTAAGATGAGCCATACTTGCGCATTGAATTTTCCAATGAATTGATTCGAGAAGCGTCATTCTTTTATAGGCATTCAATAACATGGTCAGAGAGTTTTCTGTTCAGTAAGTTTCACAGGATTGTCGTGAACTTGTCATGAGTTACTGTCAAAATGCTGTTCTGACTAGTGCCCATTTTCTGTGCTCATGAATCATCTGCCGAGAACAGCTCAGGTCAGCACGCGAAGTGGATGTCCAAGTGAACGTTTCAGGCAATTTGCCCTTGTCTGATCAGCAAACTTCAGTTTAAATCGCAACATCGCGTTTGTTGCGTTTACATTTTTTGAACAGTATAGTATTAAATTACACAATCATTAAACGAAACATGTCACCTGGCGTACTGGGCGGTTAGGTGCTCGTTTAATAATCCGGTGGTACCGGGTTAAGTCCCAGCACTGATATTTTTTCTCGTACACACCAAAATGGCGCCGGGCTCGATCCAGCCTCTAAAAATTGGCACCAGAGAAACCCGGGAAAGTAAATGAGGCCAGGCATGATCTGACCACATCACACTTTCATATGCCAAAGGTCGTGGAAATACTGGCCTAACACCGTATTACCAATATGCCTTAATGACATGGAAACTGGAATTTTATTTTTACCTTTACTTTATGGATTGCATCAGCCTTGTTCCACGAGCGACGGTATTTGCAATAGCACAGCTTCTGTCGACTTGTGTGTAGTCAATCACTAGACTGCTGAATTTCGACTTTTTTCGAAACGCTTAACAAAATTTCCGAGCAGATGGCTTTGGCGCTTTTAAGAGTCTGAGATATTAGCAATTCAATATTCTGCGTGTATCACAGGAATGTATGCTGCTTTCATTGGTAAGTATTTGTGCTATTTCGTGTCTCATCGGCAAATCTAATAAATTATCGCGCGTTTACATAGACAGTCCAGGGAGCATAAGAGAAGGAGAGAGAGACAGAGACAGAGAGAGACACAGAGAGAGAGAGAGAGAGTTCTGATTTTAGTGCCACTTTATTTGTGTTCGTGCGCGTACTGTTTGGCCAATAATGTTCCATAAATAAGCACACACTTTACAATGCCTTCATCAAATAAAAGAAGGCTAAAGGTGCGGCCTGGCTGACAGGTGCCCAGTCTACTAATCCGGTGTACCGGGTTGAACTCCCAGCAGTGGGGAATTTTTTTTTCTGTTACCACCACATCAAAAAGGCCCTAGGGTCCACCCAGCCTCTAAAAATGGGTGCCAGAGAAATCTGGGAAGGTAAATGCGGCCAAGCGTGATACTGACCACATCAGACTTTCACGTGCCGAAAGTTTTTGTTTACGCGTTAAGTAATAAAGCCGTTCTTACTTTTTCCCTAGTTTATACACGAAGGTCTTGGAAATACGGGCGTAACACCGCATCTGTAATATGCCTTAATGGTATGGAATCGGAGATTTTACCTTTACCTTACCATACTAAAAATTGAAACACTGGACAAGTCACTTTTATTTTTGATTGAATCTAAACACTTGGCACCTTGTGCCTCTGTTTCTGTTCACACAAAATACTAATACGCTTAACCATCATTACAATACGAAGCATTCTGAACATGACAAACTTCGGAGAGAAAATAGACAAATGAAAATAGAAAAAATAATGTTGCAAACTGAACAGATGATAATATTCTTTTCTAAAAGACAGAAGTTTTCTGACAGTATTGTGCTTGCGAGTTTTATACTTCATCTGAAAAAACTGCCAATCATTCGAAGAGCTACCCAGTTGGAGGGTTTGTTAAGTTTTGTTGTCGAAATTTTGCATCCAGAAAAAAAAGATAGTTCAGTGACAGTTCAGTGACATGAGTTTGTCTCGAAGAACTGTTACAAGACGCATTGAAGAGATTTATGAAGATGTTGAAAAAAAAACAAACTTAGGAATGCAAACGTGTAAATCCGAGGTATTTTCGTTGGCCCTCAGCGAAAGCACAGATATATCGAACACAGCTAAGCTAGCAATCTTTGTTCGGGGAATCGATATTTCCTCTTCCGTTACTAAAGAAAATCTGTCCATTCGAAGCATGAAGGATACAACCACAGAGTGATGATATTTTTAATGAGCTGAAAGCATCCATGAAGGAACTTAATCTTTCTTTTGACTAGCAAGAAAGTACCACAAAAGTTAACCTTCTTTTGACTTGCAAGAAAGTATCACGAAAGTTAACCTTCTTTTGACTTGCTAGAATGTATCACTAAGGCTGAAGTTCCAGCTAGGGTTGGAAGTAAGCTAGGTCTAATTTCGAAAATAAAAAATCAGTAGCTAAATTCCCTTAACTTGGAGAAAGAGATTTTACTTCCTTTCATTGTTTGATACACCAGGAGAACTTGTGTGCGAAATCTCTGAAGTTTACAAATGTAATGAAGACGCCTACGTCATAAAATCTAAGGGACTGAACCATCGCCTGTTTAAACAATTTCTCAAATGACTTGAGAATAAGTTTAGAACGCTGGTGCATTACTGTGAAGTTCGATGGCTAAACTTGTTTAGAAAAATTCTTCGATGTTTTTATAATCTCAGCAAGGAAATCCGTCCGTATCTCTGAAGACGGAGGGAAACAACTGCTCCAGAACATGGCGCTGATGAATGGACTCGAGATCTTGTCTTTCTTGTTGACACTACATCACATTTAAATGACTGCAATGGCCAAGGCTGTTAGTCCATGAGCTTTATGTTTATACTAAAGCACTTCAAATTAAATTTCATCTTTGGAAAAAAAGCAACGCAGAGATGATGATACTTATCACTTTTCAAGCTTAGTTATTCACAAGAGCTGCCAGTGTATTTCTTGTGGAGGTGAGGTGGCAGCCAGGGCCTGACAATTTTGTGCCAGATTTCAAGATTGCTAATCAAAAGACATGGATTAGAACGTTTAGAATGGAGAGAATACTTTTCGGTTATTTATGATAAAAGATGAAGAGGAAGGAATTCCTTCATGTCATTCTACAACATTCACAATATCCTTGATGGTAAAACGTCGCTTTTTACAAGGAAAAAAAATCCCTAACCCTATCCCTGTTCTGACTTGTTTCTCAGATCTGTATGTTGGGGGGGGGGGGGGGGAAGTCAGTTTAGCGTAGGACAAACTATCCAACGAGAGGAGATGGATGGACCGTTAATGAACCAGTTTAGTTCAGACTTATCGTACACATCCACTTGTCTTGCCCTGGTAGCTAGCGGTGGATATCTTTATCGGAAACACTGATCAAGTATTTTATAGTTTTTCAGTGTGATCACTGGAGAGAAGAAATATTGAATATTATTAAATATATTTTCAGAAAGGCGGGGTATGCTTTGGTACTACTGACTATTAACAGCATCGGTTCTTGCAGAACTTTCTTTACAGCATCGCATTAGAAAAATAAAGGATTTACACATTGTTGGTTTCTCCCCTCTTGTGCCCAAAACCCCAGCTCCCTTCTTGACAACAACAGCAACAACAACAAAGCACTCAAATAATAGACCCAACAGCCTTGTAGATTTAAGAACGTAAGTTCCAGATTGTGGATAACTAAATCTGAAATGGGAAGATCCAAACTATAGATACCTGTAAGCATAAATGCCCACGTATATCGTCATCGCATCCGGATGATGATGATGAATGCTCATCAGCTTTTGTATAATTTAGTTATTAACGTACGCTACCGGTGTTTAAAGTATAAAGAAGTCCAGATGTTAAAAATTTCTACTTTATGATGGGATTTCAGCGGAAGACTCTAATATAATAACGACATTTTAAAGTAGATTCCTTCCAGACTAAATGTTTACGCGGGATCAGACAAATATTTTGGCCATATGTCATAAGCAATAACACGCTTATGGCAGAAATGAATATGAAGCCATTGACTTCGATTATTGAGGAAATAAGCTAGTAGTGGTTGGGGCATGTGCTCTGAATGGCTGGTGACTCATTATCCAAAAATAGCCCTGAGGTGGACACCTTTGATGTACAGGAGTAAGGGTAGATCAAAAGAAGATATGGAGAACAACCGAGAGGATGTTGAGTAATAGAGGGCTCACCTTGGCAAGAGCGAAAAAAAAGTGGAAGGACAGTGGTTTATGGAAAACCCTTGCCTTGGGCAGTTAAAGGATCGACACAGAGAGAGAGAGAGAGAGAGAGAGAGAGAGAGAGAGAGAGAAAGAGATGCTGACTGCTTTCAAACTTGCCAGGAATGATGAAGTTAAGCACGTCCTTTGAGAGCGCGGTATGCTTCGTTAGCTCTGCTGTTTTAGGAGAAAGTACTTTATCGGCGTTGTACCAGCCAGCCTCCTACTTCAAACGATCAGCTCCGGATAAAGGGCATTTAAAACAATTGAAATTAAAAAAAAGACCCGAGGAAATTGTTAAGCCCGTTCTTCACCTTTGAAATGTCTCTTCACATTAAGAAATCATGGGCGCTAAGTACTAATAATCCTCCTGAATGTATAAACAGATCATAGTGGTGATGATTCCTGGAAGTAAAACATCATTTGTTTTAGTAGGGAGAAAAAAACATCCCCTATTCTGATCTTTTCTCAGATCTGGATGTTAGGAGGAAGCCAGTTTAGTGCAGGACAAACTATCCAGCGAGAGGAGGTGGATGGGCCATAAATGATACAGTTTAGTTCATACTTCTTTCACACATTATATCCAGTTGTCTTCCCCTGGCAACCAGGGGTGGGTATCTGTATTTCTCATACAAAATGCATGAATCATAGACGAAAACAGTAACCACTGGTCTGTCAACAAGGACTCCTGATAAAAGTGGACATTTTGTCAGCAGCCCATTGTTAAAGATGCTGATAAACAAAGGACAGACGTGGGAGACAGCCAAGAAGAAAGCGAAGGGCCGACAAAAGTGGAAATCTATTTACTACCAGCAACCCTATATGTCTTAGGCACTGAAGCGACAAGAGAGAAAGAACTATTAACGCCTACTTGTTAAGTTTTTTTCCTTTATTACTTTGAGCTGGATGTGAAAGCTGGCGGTGAATTCTCCCATCCCATTTTGATGCTTCACTAAAAACTTTGCAAGTAAACGTCCAGCCATAAACATCCTTTACTGCTACTTCTAGTGATGTTGCCGTGGTTTAAATTCTCTCCAGAACCTCGTAAACATGTAACCCGGTAGGCAATAAACTTAGATTGTTTCACGGAGGTCTAATGTGACCCTTTGTATAATCCCCATTTAGAAAGATAAAAGAGTGTGTCTGGACTTCGTTTACGGTCACTTATAAAACTAAGTTTCCGTAAGATGGCTGAAAGTAAAGGTCAATCTGTTTCTCTTTTTTTTTGTCTTCACCCACACGTACACAAACATCCGTGTTTTCTTCCATTCACCCATGTATCCATCCATCCACCCATATATACATCTATTCATCCTTATATCCATCCTTCAATCACGTGTCAATCCATTCATCCATATATCCATTCATTCACATATCTGTCTAGATATCATTCCTATGCATATATATATTATATATATATATATATATATATATGTGTGTGTGTGTGTGTGTGTGTCCTTGTGTGTTTCTTTGGGGGCGATCGATCAGACAAATTGTTTCTTCTTGCAGGGCAGAAATCTCTCCACTTTTCACGGTCTACGGCCAAGTTGTGCCTGTCGTCCCAGCTGTATTGCCTTTTGCTCTTCTCATCTTCTAAAGTTCTGGATCAGTCTCTTTTTCTCTTTGCTCCGGTGTCAGTAGCTGGGTTCTCTTAGTAATGTTCTGGGAAGTGTTTTCAGAACACACGACCTACTCGTTTTCATCGCCGTACTTACTAAAATCATAGCCATATGTACATCATCAGATGCAATTCAAAGTGGCACGAATGATCATACTCTTCATAGATCTCAAATCTCCATATCTTATATCAGCCCAGGTAATGATTAGCTATATTGCCACTAAGTCACGGCTATTTATGATATACTTTCTGAGCCTTCATTTTCATCTCTTCTCGTTTACCTTTTTTTTTCTCTTGTTCTGTTTTCAGCCTTCTCAACCATATCTCATTTCATATCCATTGATTCAGTTCATGTCCCATTGTTTCTTTGTTATTTCAACTCTTACTAGTTATTCAACACATACCGTATGTCTTTGAATAAACGTCTTCGGCGTTTATTCACAAAAGTGTCCTGTGATTTGGGATTTCTTACAGGTCGGCGCTTATTCAAGGCAGGCGCTTATTATCAAAAGCAACAATAAACGCTTCTGTAGCTTCAGGATTAGCCTATACCGTACATCTTTCCATAGAAAGACAGACGATGTACTGACTCGGTGTTTTATTTCAAACCCACTGTTTATTTGAGGCATGCGTTTATTCGAAGCATGACTCCGTGCCTTCGACCCCCGGCATTTAATTGAGGCAGGCGACTATTTCAGACCCGGCGTTTAACGAAGGAAATACGGTATATAAGTCATTGTGACATTCAAAATATTCCAATTTCCTATAAATTCTACTCTCCCTTTGACCTTGATTCTCATGCTCTCTTCTTGGCCTTGATTCTCCTACTCTCTGGGGAGCACATTATAAGAAGTTCTTGAATCTCTAAATACGGGCCCATTGTTCGCTTTATCTTCTACAAGAGGCCAGAGTCATTTCCCCCGAAGGTCATTTTTCATATCCCATACATCCGTATGATAGATTGCTTGATTCAATATTTTCTGTTATTATTTCTAGGATATTTCATGAAATCTCTTGTACATCTCTCAAAAGGCCATTATTGCTTTGTCAATTAATCGATAAGAAGAGATAATATATTTATATATTTTGTTTTGTTTGTTTTTCTTTGTAATTCTGTTTTTTTTTGTTTTTGTTTTTGGTTTTGGTTTTGAAAACATATTTCTTTTCTCGTTATTCGCTTTCATTCTCCGTTGTTTTTATTTCTGCTACAATCACTCTGTCTCTCTCCTGCATAAAACTGTTATTTCTTTCTTCGGTTTATTTATTGTTTCTAATTTAACATTTTTATGTTCTCCGTCTGTTTTGTGTTTTCGTATGAAGTTGTTTGGGTGTTTTTCCCTTTCCTTGTGTTTGTATTTCCTGGCTAATTTATAAATATTTCTCGGTTGTTCGGGAGATGGCATTGCCTCAGTGTAACATTACACACGTCACTAAGATTACAAGATTATATGCTTACATTGTTACAAATTCCATGTAATCGCATTTTAGGGAATAGGGAAACACTGCATACGAGAGTAGCAAAAATTGAGATTCGCATGATCGACATATAAATATTTCTGTGAAGCGTTTTTGATAGATAGATAGATAGATAGATAGATAGATAGATAGATAGATAGATAGATAGATAGATAGATAGATAGATAGATAGATAGATAGATAGATAGATAGATATGATAGATAGAAAGAAAGAAAGAAAGATAGATAGATAGATAGATAGATAGATAGATAGATAGATAGATAGATAGATAGATAGATAGATAGATAGATAGATAGATAGATAGATAGATAGATAGATAGATAGATAGATAGATAGATAGATAGATAGATAGATAGATAGATAGATAGATAGATAGATAGATAGATAGTGTTTAAATAAAGCTGGCTATAAATTATACTACTTTATTTTCTGCTATTATTTGTAGAAATGCGATATGTATAAAGTTTTAAAAAACTCACGGAATTTATATCCTATTCTCGTGTTATAATTTGCAATCGCGTTATATTTATTTTCATTTTTTTTTCTCTCTAATTACAGAGACCGAAAAACCAACAAAAGAAAAACTTACAGGAGGAAATGAGCATGAATAGAAAAGTATAGAGTCACGGGAGAATACCTCCTGCTGATCATGAGATTCCTGGATGCAGCCCTTCTCGTGTGCCAAGATGGCTGAAAACAAAGCGCATAACGTAGAACCAGGTTTTCTTATGACCCTGAATTGAGTGACGTTTTTGTGAGACCAGTGGATCTAAAACTAAAACCTATCACTACTTTTAGTTCGATGGTTCTTGAAATAAGATTTTGTGTTTCTTAGCAATTTCAGTGAAGAGTCCTTTCCAGACTAGTGGAGTGTGCTGAAAATTCACCTTCTTTATGTCCGCTCTGGGAATTTAGGAAAGTCACCGCAGATGATCATAACCGGCGGTTTATAATCAATACAGTTGGCAGATTCAGTGAAGTCATCAGCAGTTAATCCTGTATGTAAATACAATGAAGCCAGCGGCAAATAGTCAAGTTTGTAAATACAATGAGATCACCAGCAAGTTATCCAGTGTGTAGATACAGCGCGATAATAAACAAGCAATTAAAAAATAAAATAAAGCAAAATTTGTATATTTTGAGCCGGGTGGAAGTGCTACACCTGTAAGAATGAGTACCCTGCTCCTTCGAGAGCTGGGGGGGGGGGGGGACGCAAGGGGGGGGGGTGAACTGGCCAACGTAATTCACACCATACTACCATCTAGCTCCGTGACAGGTCAAGGAAAATATGGACACTGACAGCATATTCCCTAGGTGCCCCTTAGATATGACAGGAGGCTATATTTACCTTATATATCTCATGAATATGCTGCCTTCTTCTTCTTCTTCTTCTTCTTCTCCTCCTTGGAACTGCAAGCTGGTGTTCTCTGCAGCCGATGCTGTGAAAATGTTGAAAGACAGCATCGTGTCGGTTTGGGAACGGGTTATGGCAGATATGTTTCCAGCCCCTGAGTGTAACTAAAAGGCAATACTTCTTTAGCAGACTCCACCACCATCGGGACAATGGCGATTGGCGATGCCTGCCCCGTTAGCCAGGTTCGGACTGTCACTGGGGGTACCAAAGGAGCGGTGAGACGAAACTATGGTTGGCCAACCCTGAAGCTAGCATGTCAGTTATGGCTGACAGAATACCAAATCGGTGGTCAAGGTAGGTTCCGTACATAGGCAATTGCTTGAGTCACTGCAGAAATCAACATTTCGCAAAGTCATCTTCATCTATGTCCCTGGGCACGCTGGTATCCAGGGAAATGAGAGAGCTGACAGGTCAGTCTGCTCTGCCATCATCGCAGATGAACAACCAGTGGATCGAGCTAATATTGTTAACGTACTCAGAGAGACAGGCAGAGTAGAGGACTTCGAAATCAGCAACTTAGACTGAGAGAGCTGGGAGCACAACCTGGCACGACCAAGAAAGAGAGGCATACTGGACGCATGAAACCAACACAGGACGCATACTATCCGCAAGACGTTGACAGATGTGTTAAGGTGAAGTCTGTGCACATATAGACACGTCTGGAGTGTAATGATGATGGCCAGATCTATAAAGCAAAAACCAAAGAAATGATTACGGCTGACAGTTCATATTTAAAGGATTTGATCATACCAGTAGGCAATAGAGGATAACTGGAATAGATGGAAGTAGTGACACAAATAGCGAAGATAAGGTTGTATGAAGGTAATGAAATATATGAATCAAATCTAGCTTCGAACTGGAAGTGATAAGCCAACGGAGAAAGGAAACATAAATAAAAAACGTAATTCTTTGCCGAAAGCCGCATTCTTCGAGAAGTTCACTCGTTTAATGATGATGGTGATGAAGACGAAGGAAATGACAAGACAAGACACTATAGAGAAATCAATTCTCATTGAAAGCCATGAAACAAACATAAGAGATCATAAGTATTGTCACATAAAAATCGGTTTACATTAATGAATCCAAATTAATCCGAACTTTCACAATGGCATGCTTTCTGCGCTGCCGGAAGTCCACGCAAGAGTCATGTATTAAGAGACGTTAAAAACAGCTCATGGCAAACGCTGCTGTAATTTCGCATAATATTTTAAAACTTGTGTTAACAAAAACAAAAAAATTTATGTACGTGGACGTTACTGGTTTCCGGGCAGTTTTGTTAAAAAATAGCTTCGTCATTTTTTTTTCCTTTTTGTCAGAAACCGGCAGTGATCCAGTTAGGCTTTCAGTTCAAATAATTGTCTGCAAATCTATTTTCACTGCATCAGGGAGAAAAGCCATGAGAGATGTTGACAGCATGTCAGACTGAACTAAGAGTGTGAAGACAATAAACACCGGCCATCTCAGATATTCCGTTGACAAGCATTAATATTGGATAATGAAAAATGGATTCCAGCAGACAAAAGCCGGCAGTCTGTATGATCATAGTGAGTCACATTTAACGGCGGGTGTTTGGGAGGGGGAGGGGGTGCTGGTGGTGGTGGTAATAGCAAAACATGAAAGACAGCGTAGCGGAGTGTTTAGAGAACTGAATTTACGTGTTGCTGGGGTCAATTTTAGACTGACCGGTTCTCGTGATACTGGATAATGGCAATTGATAAAATGATACCTGATACTTGTGGTGGGAAACAAAGGCAGAGAGTGAGGGAGAGAGAGAGAGAAAATTTGTGTGTGAGAGAGAGAGAGAGCACCTAAACTCTAGAAGCTTAGACATCTAAAAATTATGACTAATTTTAGCAACACTACAGATCTTAAAATAAATATTACAAGACTGATATTAAACTTTTGAACAGTCAAAAATTTCTCTCACACAAATTAAAAATTCTTATATATTAAACTTCATGCTGATTAGTCATATATTTCTCGCACAGATAATAACTCCTATATATTAAACTTTTGTTGAATAGTCTTACATTTCTCGCACAGATAAAAGCTTCTCTATATTAAACATAATACTGATTAGTCATACATCAGTACCAACAGAAAAATTCTCCAACAGCTACAAGGCAGAGGCAGATACCCTCAAAGCTGCAGCAGAAGCTGTCATGAGAGAACAAAACGTTCAAAGAAAACACAGTGTTTCCCACAGACGCAGGGTCAGTAATAACAACACTAAAGAGCCATAGAAACACAGAAACCAATGACTACGAACAGAAATGCACCAGCCACGCATGGGGTTCAAAATAGTAGCAATGCGGTGGATCCCATCCCGTTGTAGTATACCCGGAAGCGAAACAGCTGACACCTTAGCGAATGAAGGAAGTAAACTACCACAGACAGACACCAGCATATCATTTGAGTAGACCAAAAACACAGATAAATCTCAGCTACCAGAACAACTGTGAGAAAGAGCACCCAGACCACCAAAGAAACGATGCCTACTACCAGCTGAACAGAGAAGACCATGTCATCATTCTGTTTCTATGTATCAGGCACAATAGGCTAAGATTCCAACTGTACAACAATTTCAAGACAGGATCAACTGACGAGTGTGCATGTGGCGCCAATAAGATGATAGCGGATCACATACTCAGCAGTGCCTAATATATGAGCAACAGAGAAGGAAATATGGCCAGCTACTACACCAGTTCCCAACGAACTTAATGGGCATGTCCACTCCCTCCAGATGACCGCCAACTGCTTCACAAGTATACATGTCGACATCTGAAATTGTTCGGAGAAGAAGAAGATTAGTTATGTATGTCTCGCACAGATAAAAACTCGTATGTATTAAACTTTACAATGAGTACTCATGTTCTGTTTTTTTTTTCACGCAAGCACTAAGAGGAATGAGTCCAAACGATGCGTCTCCTAGGGACTTGGAAAGTCTTCGATATGAATGATCATGAAATTCTTGCAAAAAAGCTGGAAGGCTATAGATTACACCCTGACCTAACAAAATGTATTAATCTTTTCTCTCAGGTAGAAAACAAGTAGTTTGCTTTAGAAACAAAATATCTGGCTCGTCTGTGGTTGATACCAGTATTCCTCAAGGCTCCATTCTTGGTCCTCTTCTCTTTGCTATCTATATTAACGACCTACCACTACATTTAAAGCACTCTTCATGTGATCTTTTCGCTGACGACTGTACTGTTTACAATAGTGACTATGACATCAATAAACTACAGACAACGCTCCAAAATGATATAAACAGTGTGATTAAATGGAGTAATAAAAATGGTATGTTGATAAACACCAACAAAACAAAATCCATGCTCATCACTACAAGACAGAAACTGCAGAATGCAACAAAAACTTCACTACAGCTTTGTGCTGGGACTAAGGCAATAGAAAATGTTCATGAACATAAAACCCTAGGACTCATCATTGATCAGCATTTAACTTGGAATTCTCACGTACATAACCTAACAAATTTGATTACACAGAAAGTTTACCAATTAGCCAAAATTAAACACTTTATCGACAAAGACACAAGAAAAATATACTACATATCACATATACAAACACACTTAGATTACTGTTCCACAATCTGGGATGGATGCTCAGTCTCAAACACAAAAAGGCTCCACTCATTTCACAAGCGAGCATTAAATCTTATTTGTGACAAACACTCAGTACAGACTGTAGATCAACATAAACAACTCAAAATTCTACCCCTAAAAAATAGAATCATTTTTAACAAGTTAAGTTTGTTCACATAATTCTGTCGCACAATGAACCGCCTTACTTGTGGTCACTTTTTACATATAACACTAAACATAGCCAGCGTTTAAAAAACTGTCTTCTTCCTAAACCCAAGATTGATCTGTACAAGAAAAGCCTTGCATACTCTGCAGTACAGCTCTGGAACACCCTCCCCTACCATTTAAAATCCATTGGTAATACTTCATCCTTTAACTCAAACCTGTTTCAGTATTTACTTGCTTGTAATTATATGCCTCCATAAAATAACCAGCACTCTCTCAACACATGGCTCGTAAACCATCAAGTATTTCAATGACATAGTTAGAAAAGCAGCTTGTTAGATATTGTTAGAAATTATTTTAATGTTTGTTAAAACAAAAAAACATATGTTAGAAGATCTGTATTTACAATGCATTTTTGTTTATGTATATGTCTGCGTGTGTATGTGTGCGTGAGTGCTATTTTATTATGTTAATTACTTCTTCTCTTTTACTTTGAATGTAGTAGTTAAATCTTACACTCTTTTGATATGTTTTTCCTAATTTAATCTGTATATTTGTACTAAATCAAGTGTGTGGGAAGAATGAAAGATGGAGTGATGAAGGGCAGAATGTAAGACGGGCCTGCGTGCCCAATTCTTTACCCTTTAAAAATAAAGATTATTCATTCATTCATTCATTCATTCCCTATTCTAAGTGTGGGGCTGGAAATTCTTCCCTGTTCTAAGTGTGGGCCTGGAAATTCTTCCCTATTTTAAGTGCGGGCCTGGAAAGTCATCCCTATTTTAGATGTGGGCCTGGAAAGTCATCCCTATTTTAAGTGGTGGCATGGAAAGCCATCCCTATTTTAAGTGGTGGCCTGGAAAGTTATCCTTATCTTAAGTGTAGGCCTGGACAGCTTGGGAGTTCCCGTAGAGGATAAAAACGGAAAACAGACAAGGCCGTGGGGTGCGGAATCTGCATCCACTTACAAAATTTCTCTTGGAGGCCCTGCTCAAACCATCAGAATTATCTGCGTGCACACGTCACAGGATAATGTAACGGCGATGTATTAATTACAGCCCGCGCAAACAAACAAAGAATGAGCACAGGATTTGCTGTTGTCGTAGATAAACTGAAATAATGAGGTAGCTGTCGTTTAAAAGAAAGAAACTAGCGTCAACTTTCACAGTTTTTTTTTTGTTCCTCAGCTTGACCTCACGTGACACACACCAGGCCCTGGTGAGAGAGTAAGCTCTTGTAACACGATTGACGTCAGCATGTCAATTAGCATTACTCAAAAGTTTGTTAACACAACCTGCATGACTCCATTGTCTCCAGATCTCTGGCCTGTTACAAACTGACTCAAATCTTTCACGTAAAAGTTGGGGTGGTGGTGGGGTGGTGGTTTTGGTTGGGGGCGGGGGCATTTGAGAAGGGGAAATAGGAAAAAAAATGAGTTTACTGAAGGAAACTGAAGAAATTTCTCTGGCTTTTATGAAATGAGGGAAGTATAGAAACTTTACAAAACTTTGCGAAAAAATATCATTCGTTGTAAAAGGACAGAGGCAATGATGTTCAAAATATGAAATTATTGGTTAACTGTTATTTATTCCCCATGGAAGGTAACGTAAGACATATTAAACTATCCAAAAATATTAATTCAACCTTTAATACTTGCAGCTGATTTTTAAAAAAATCAAATTTAACAGCTGCATGAGGTCAGTCAGTCATTTCTTGTCCCTTGCGGAACTTAGCCTCCCTAACAGCTCTCCTGTAGGCCTTTCGGTTGTAAGCAAGGTGCCCTGATGCTGATGCATCCATTTCCACATTATCAACGATGTCTTGCACCCATCTTCGCCTTGATCTTCCCCTCTTTCCTTTTCCCATTATGTACCCTTCCAAGACGGTCTTCTCTAAATTATCGTGACGTTTAATGTGTCCAAAATATCTAAGTTTTCTCTGTTTAATCCTCTTTACTAGCCACCCTTCTTCAATATTAAGTTCTTGTAGTATGGCTATATTTCTTCTTTTTTTCTGTCCATGATATTTGAAGAACTCTTCTGTAGCATTTACATTCAAAAGCATTTATGTATTTCTCAGCTGCGTGAGATACGCTATATAAATATATTGACAATTTTTGCCTTGGTAAATCCATTAAACGAACCGAAGCAGCCAAAATTAACTCCGTTTCGACCACGGCACGGAAAGGTCATATATCATATCACATATACAAACACACTTAGGCTCATCCAAGGGATCGATTATAGTTGCCCATGATATATTCTTGGGAAGTAAGGTCGTGGTTTCCCGTTGTCTATCATCAAACTTGTATCTAGTTTACTCCTCTAGACTTTGTCTGTGACAAGAGACTAGCCTTCAAGTCAGCAGCGGTTTGAAGTCAGAGTTTCTCTTCTTCTAGATGAGCTGCCCTTCCAGGTTCTGGAGTCCAATCTACCAGAAGCTTGTGGTTTCAGGAAACAGATATTCCCCTTTCGCCCCTTCTCTTGTTTATTTAAAGAGTTCCACCATGAGAAGGGCAGGACACAAGACTACTGCTCTACATTCTTGGATGAATGCTTAATATCAGACACAAGACTATTGCTCTACATTCTTGGATGAATGCTCAGTCTCAGACACAAGACTGTTACTCTACATTCTTAGATGGCTGCTCAGTCTCAGACAAAAGACTACTGTTCCACATTCTTGGATTGATGCTAAATATCAAACACGAGACTATTGTTCTATATTTAGGATGGCTGCTCAATCTCAGATACAAGACTATTGCTCTACATTCTTGGATGAATGTCCAATCTCAGACACAAGACTACTGCTCTACATTCTTGAATGGCTTCTCAATATCAGTCACAAAATACTGCTTTACATTCTTGGATGAATGCTCAATATCAGACAAAGATTATTGCTCTACCTTCTTGGATAACTACTCAGTCTTAGACATAAGAAAGGCTCAACTTGCTTCACAAACGAGCAGTAAATATGATTTGTGACAAACACTCAATGCAGACTGCAGATCAGCAACTCAGAATTCTACCTCTCAGGTATAGAAATATTGAGTCATTATTTACAAAGCCAAGTTAGATCATAGTATTCTGTTGCAGAACGATCCGCCTTCCTTTTTGCTCATTAAAGTCTAACCCTAAACATGACCAATGTTAAAACATTTGTTTTGTTTTTTTTAAGATCATCTTATAATGGATTATATTGGATTACAGATCAAACTCGAATCATCAGGTTACATATACTAGTCTAAAGATCAAATGTTGAACACCAAATTACCGCATACTAGTCGAAAGACCAAGTCCCCATAAATCTGATAAGGTGTAGGCAGGTAGTTAGTTACCAAAGCACTGTAAACTACTCCAGAGAGCAATCTAATTGACGTGTCACCTTCACAGATAATCATGGCACAGTAACTAATTGTCATATGACGTATATGTTCCTTCAGTAAAGTATTAGTATCAGTGAAGTTGCTCATATATATGTCACTTAAGAAATCAATAAGTAATTATTACATTATATGTATCAGTCGTTCTAAATCTTCTTCAGACTATGGAACAAGTGGGAATGCAAATAACTGTCGCTGCACATCAGTAACACCGGACTCTCATGAAATTAAACTGTAAATATATTGTATTTTACAATTAACACTACACAGCGTGCGCTGTAACTTGAAGGAAGATATGTTGGCAGCACACTTCTGCTTATCTTGCAGCATACTAGTGTACTGCAGCACATCGTCTGAGAAACATTGATCAATATCAATACATTAAATTCCGAAATCTTTTGGCAACATTACTAGCACTGTGGAACATGGAGAAGTTTTCTATGTGCCAACTTTTTTCTCAAAAAAGTTATCTATAAGCGCTCCAAAATATGTCTAGAGTTCCCTGTATTTTAAAAGCACTTATCTATTAAATTATCTCGGAAATATTTTATTAGTTTAAATGAGGTATATTTGAAAATTAATGAGATATTTGTTATAAAATGTAATAAATACTTGATACTGTTATACAGAAGAGGAAAAATATCATCATCATCATCATCATCATCATCATCATCATCATTATCATCTGGTTGGCAAGATGATACAGAAGGTCCATTTCCTGAAGAACGTTTTTATGTACTGCCATGTTTCCGATATCGTTTGAAAGTTACCGGAAAGCTGATAGCTGCAGATGCACTTCCCATGTCTTGATAAGCTGATTTCATCAATAAAATGGCGTGAAAGGAGTACTAACTTCAATTTACTTCTCAGCTAAAGTTTGGTGAGATTCATGCTACTAAACGCTCTCTCTCTCTCTCTCTTTCTCCTTCTCTCTTTCCCTCCTCTCTCTCTCTGTCCCTCTCTCTGTCTCTCTCTTTCCCTCTCTCTCTATCTATCTCTCTCTGTCAGCATGTGAATGTAGTAGTAGTATTAGAACTGAAGTAACATATTCATAAAATTCTTGAAATGGATTACTTCATGGGGCATCTCTGACGTATTCTGCTCCACTCCACAACACTTTCGTATCGTGTCTGTTAGCCGAATCAATCATTTTGATTCTAGATAATCGGTATTCTGAATCAGTCACTGAGTTTTTAGATGCATCTAAACATTTCATTACTTTACATACTGAAGCGATTCTGGGGGGGGGGGGGTTGGAAAAAAGGGGGGTGGGGTGCGGGTGCGAAGAAGCTTTTTGCTTTTGGCAATCACCGACATATACCTGATACGCTAGCGTCGGGACTGGAGAACCTTAGCTGACCAAGACCCTGTCCCACTTCTCCGTTAACAGGCCCAGTCTAGCTAACGGGGCAGGGATCGCCATAGTCGTCTTGGTGGTGGAGCCTGTTAAAGAAGTATTGGACATTTATTGCCTTTTAAGTGGCGCTCAGGGACTGAAGAATAAAAGCAGTTGCCGTGGCCCGCTCCCAGTCCGACACGATGCTGTACCTCAACATCTTCACTGCATGCACCGGCTGCAAGAACACCTGCTCGCAGTTTCAGGAAGAAGAAGAAGATGAAGAAGAAGAAAAAGAAGAAGAAGAAGAAGTAGTAGTAGTTTGAAGTGATTTAGCACAACTGTGTATGGTTAACATTCGAAAAACAGTTGACAAAACTTTGACCGGAGAGAAAGAAAAATGACAAGAGAATTACATGGTCTTGAACCACGGACTCTGGCATGGCGAGCAGCCGCTTAGCCACGAGAACGGCGCAAACTCTACTCAGTCATTTTTTTTCACACTTCCAAAAAAAAAAAAAAACCAAAAAGGCTAGTGAATAACCGAGTCTTCACTTCTTCCGAAATCAGTCGTGACACTATGTAAAGAAACGAGATCACGACACGGAAGTTCCGTCACTTGACCAGGTGAAAACTTCATTTGTTCCTCATGTGAAAATATTTGCACCTCTAAACATTGAAGAGATATCCTTCACTGGTTGTAGAATATTACTTGTGGGGGAAAGTTAACGATAGACCCTCAGTGTTTCTACACTCAGAGCAGACATCTGGCTCAGCTCTTTAGAGTAAGGACAAAAGAGAGTCTCAACACTTGTCTCTTACGTGTTCTCCTAATTTCCTGTGGTAATTCCTGCAATTTGTAAATATTTTCTTTCTTTTTTTCAACTCTTAAACTTAAATCAGTAGACTAGTCAGTAGCCTAGCATAAATACGATTTGGGATTTAGGTACTCTTCAGATTTACATTAGGGTATGTCAACACCTGAGGTTAGAAGCATCGACCTGTTCCCCGTTTTTGTTTTAAAAATGGAGTAAAGTTTAAGAGAATAATTTAACTCTTTCACTCCAACACAACATTGACATTGCTGGTAGATCCTTCATACCTACATGAATTTAATGCTCAGAAAGATATATTGGCAAAATCTACATAGAATGAAAAGTGGTACATTTCTAACCCAACTCATGTTTTAATATTAGAAAGTAACTTCGTCCAGCTTGCTTTTATCAAAAATTTTCCATCAGAATTTATTATAGCAGAGTATGAAACTAATTCAGTAATTAAAGAGTTAACTTTTTATTGGGGGCTGCCCCCTCATTCAGTCCAAAAAGAAAATAAAAACCAAAACTGTTTTAATAGCGGAGATGTTTTATGAAAGTGATAATATTAGGACATAATTTTATGACCAAGGTCCTCAGTTTTCTTTGCTGGATGTTGCCTAGGATACGAGCTCTTCTCTTTCTCACGATCACGCCAGAGTTTTCGCGCTTTTGTCCAGTTACTAGAAGTGTCATCTATGCGTGCTATTTTGTACGTTAACTCTTTCCTATGTACTGCCAAACATGCAGTAGACATGGCCAGTTTCTCGTTCTAATCCTGTGTCAAACATGACTAATTAGTAGACGTTGGAGTCGATCTATAGGACTGGTGAGATAGGAAACAATCCGAATTATACTCGAATTGCCATATTTCTGCCTTAACAAAAAAGATAGGACATGTCAGGATTTGAAGAAAATGCTATTTAAAAATTATTTCGAAATAAAATCATGACTTTATATCAGTATTTCCCAAAGTGGGGAGTGCAC
Source organism: Achatina immaculata (assembly GCA_009760885.1). NCBI lineage: Eukaryota > Metazoa > Mollusca > Gastropoda > Stylommatophora > Achatinidae > Lissachatina > Lissachatina immaculata. The sequence continues at coordinate 24,377,536 of CM019691.1, read as the reverse complement.
CACACGGGAGTTGTGGGGGGGGGGGGAATTTTAATATTTTGGGGGGAACTGGATTTTTTTTTAGGGGGGGGGGACGGCAATTAGAATATATATTATATAGAGTATATATTAGAGTATATATTATATCACTTCAGAACTTGGCTGACTATTATACTGCGATGAGGGGGGGGGGGGGGTGGGGAAATAAAAATCTTTGCAGCTTTGAGTTTTGGCATGATCGAAAAAGAAAGGCTGGGATACACTGCGTCATATAGATTATTATTTGGCTCTCTTCGTTTGGCTGCGCGAAGGCCAAGCTGGCCGTTTGAAATTGACGTCCGAACATTTCAAAATGGCATCTCCTGCAAAAAGAGTAGGTTTAGATTTGAATGGAAGTTTCACACCGTCCTTGTTAAAGAATTATGGCCGAAATATTGGTTTGTGTTACCTTTTTACGTGCTCGTCTCATTGTCTCTTTTGTCATTCCTTCTCACCTTTATTTTTTTCTATTGTTTTTTAAATTAGGCCATGCACCTCTATAATTTGTAATTTGTAATTGTAATCAGAGACTGGCAACCCCGCACTTCGGACATTCCTATATGTGCTCCGCCTTCCATTCCAACACTTCCGACTATTTCTACTCTAATATTATGAAGAAAAACGAGTTTCTAAAATGGAACGACATAAAGACTGCATCAGAGACAGATTACAAACTGATGAGTATTGATAGCAGTCAGGGCGACCGCAGGTATGGGAGTTCAGACCCTACAAACAATTTACAAGCCCAGTTTGTTCACTTCACGTAAATCTCCACAAATCACTTTACATAATCTTCACCTGCTGTGTCTAGACTCACATCTGCGCACTGGCATGCGCAGGTGGATGGATGCAACGTGGCAAGTCTGAACGGTGGCTGTCCAAATCTCCACTGCAGGTGAATGAGTGTGAATCATGATGTTCACCTTCGTAAACGACGGACGAGAACAAAACATTCAATGTTTTTTCAAGGCGACTCACAAAGTGTGTAACGATCTCCCAAACTGCAGGAATGGCCCAACTCTGGGTTTTTTGTTCCCCTCTTATTTGCAAGAACTGTAAATAACATTCGGATTTATTGACTCGTGTTATCACTCTGGACACATCGGCTGAAGACGATGTTCAGTCCGTGTTTTTCTACAGGCGCTGTAAGCTGATATCAAGTTATTTATTGTGTACACTCTCTCTATCAGCCATTTCCTCAATCTTTCGTTATTTCCTATTCATTTCAATTGTTTCGTATTCTCTCTTCTCATCCCCTCTCTCCTCTCTCTCTCTACCAATTTCTCTTCTCTTCCCTCTCTCTCTCTCTATCTCTCACCCTCTCTCTCTCTCTCTCTCCCTCTTCTCTCCTCTCCCCTTCCCGCTCCGTCATGTAAATGGGTGCAAATGATTTTACATTGATCTCTCCTAAGCGCATTGTATGTTCTTTTTTAGATGTTCAAAACTGAGAGTAATTTTGTTGAAATTATTCAGTTATTTTCTGTATTGAACGTTTTTTGCGTGAGAGTGAATGTAACTGGTTTGTCATTTCAGCTTTATTTCAGTTTTCTTGTTTCAGTCTTATTCATGTTTGTTATAAGCATAACATACGTGTACTGCCTGATATAGAATCTCTGGAACTGAAATAAAGTTGTATGATAAAAAAGACAGAACGTCTTCTGTTTCTCCTAAACTCGTGTCCAATCCTTTACAAATAAAGTTCAGTCAGCCAATCAATCAATCAGTCTCTCCCTCCCTATCTCTCTCTCCCTTTCTCTCTCTCACTCACTCACTAAACCTTACCCCCCCCCCCCCAAAAAAAAAAAACCCTCGTACAGGTTGTTCAAATAGTGACGGAACCCTATGGAGCAACGTATACAAATGTTGTTTTTTTGTGTCAAAATGGTGAATGACACTAAGTAGCGCTGGAGTACGTGCTGCAGCAGTGGATATTCATTGTCATGCAGTACATCCACTCCGGCAGCTATGCTCGGATGCAAGGGGCCTACCGAGAAAAGTATGGAACAGTTGCTCCAAACAAATCGTCCATCTTGCGGCTGTTTACTACTGCAAGCGAACATTCAGAACTGTGTCGATGCAATCCCACGACAAACATTGCAAAGGGCTTTCAAGAACATGATTAACAGCGTTCACTTGTGTGAAACAGAACAGTGTGAAAATAAGTAATTTCTCCATAATTGGGTGGCGTCACTTTTTGAACATCCTGTATTTTTCTACATTCACAAGAAGCTGACTGTGCTTTTGAGGGACCACCTACGATCGTTGTCTTTCAGATCTTTTTTTTTTTTTGTCTTCTGTTTCTCCTAAGCTTTGTGACTATACAAATGCCCAAAGCTCCGTTTCGAACTGTTTCTGCCTTTCTGTAATCGTTTCTTCATATAAACAGACATTTGCGATACACGTTTCTGATTCCAGAACAGCCTCATCTTTATAAAGATTCATGAACGAAGATAACCGCGTTAGACAGATCATATTGTCATTAGTGTCGAAGAATTTAAAAGCTCAAGGTCAGATATTTCTACAAGGTCAAGACCATGTCCTTACTTCTCCGTGGAGATTTTTTTTTTTTTGGGGGGGGGGGGGATATTTCGTTATATAAACTTTCACCATAAAGATAGAAATCGATACCGTAGCATTCTGATTAAGCTAGAATCAGACAAAGCCATAGAAGACCGTCATAGATCAACTCTAGGGGTTGTGTATTCACCGAAAAGCTAATTATGTCCGGTTGTGTAAATAATCCATCCACTAACTATATGCTAATTTATATTCCTACCTCAAAATAAATACAGTAAACCCTCGATTTAACGGATCCAAATATATAAACGAATTTACGGACCGGATAAATAATTCTAATTTATAAAAAAAAAAAAAAAAGCTCAACAAATCTTAAACGGTGCATTCTGTACGTTTTACATAGGGTTTGTTGCTAGGCAACAGGAAGTAGACTTGTTTTGTTTCTGTCTCAGTGTCTCTAGCTATCTTGCGGTCAGGTTGTATACCTTAAGTGTCTTAAACTATCGTGCGGTCAGGCTGACCTTCTGATGCTGAATACAAACTACTCTTCTTCTTCCTCTACTGTGCTACACTGTCGAAAAAACTGAGCAAATATTACATTTTTTGGTTATAATTTAATACGTTTATATCGTATAGTAACATATATATATATGTGTGTGTGTGTAGATATATATATATAATTGGGTGCTGATTCAAGAATTAGTGATGACACAACTATGTTTATATCTGGATATGACACATGTAACCATGTAATTTATCTCGCTAGTAGGTGATTGACAGATCTTCGAACTTCCTTAGCCTCTGAAGATATATTTGAAATAGGACAATCGTTAAGGCACCTTTCCATCTATACTTGAGGTCAGCTAAAGAACGAGCAGTTTATCGGCTGCACTTAAGCAGCAGACATCAAAGGAACAACTCACCTGGCTTATCTCCGAAACAACGCTAAGCGGCATAACAAGGACGGCCACCATTAGGTCTGCCACGGCCAGGGACAGGATGAGGTAGTTGGCCACGTTGTGTAGGGAGCGCTCTAGAATCACGGCGGCAATCACGAAGCAGTTGCCAATGATGCAGCACAGCACGAACAAGCCGAGGATGGTGCTGGTCACTACCAGGTGCTCCTGGCTGTACACCGTCAGCGACCACTCCTTGTCGCTCGTGTCGTTCCCATCGTTTGTGCCGTTCATACTCTCCGGCGCGTTGCTGAGGTTTCTGAGGCTGGCATCGCCCAGACCGCAGCCACTTCTGTTGAAGACGGACACTCCAACGTCAAAGGAGGTGGACGAGCTCAGTCTAAGGGTGGCGAGAAATTGAGCGCTTGTTGTAAGGTTTATCATGATGTCTGAGTTACATAGCACTGCGCTTTGTTCAAAGAATGACTTTCCAGTCAATTACTGTCACGTGGTTCAGTTTCTCGTAACACCAACACTATTGAATATAGAGCTGGAAACAGGAGTTGTCATTCTGCGTCCCCTGGCAATAGCTCCTGTGAATGTAAAAAACAAAGTTGTCTTAAAATCCTGCAAAGATAACAGATTTAAAGTTTTGTAACTTCAAGGAGAATAACCTGGAAAAAAATGCTTTTAAATCGTAACTTTTGACCTATTTATGACAAAAAGTAAAGGTAAAGATAGTGCTATTATGCCATAACGGCACCTAGGGAATATGATAAGAGTCCATATTTTCCTTGACCTGTCACCTGAGGGTGATGTGGTCATCATCATATCTGGCTGCCTTTCCGATCTCAGCTACAAAGGAAGCTAGGCATCCACTTCCACAGCTCGGTGACTGGGTCGCCTCCGGTCGGACTTAAACCCCAGACCTTCGCCTTGAAAGAATAGTAAACTAATCACCTCATCCCTCAGATGCCTTTATGAGGGAAACTTTACCTTTATTTTACCTGTATTAAACAGAGAACACGACATTTCTTCTAGCACCAGAGTCCAACGACTGGAGATCAGTCATTCAGTCATTTGCATTTTCTTTGCGGACATTTGTTTCCCTAACAGCTCTCCTGTAGGCCTTTCGGTTGTAAGCAAGATGCCCTGCTGCTGATGCATCCATTTCCAAATTATCAACCATGTCCTGCAGTCATCTTCGCCTTGGTCTTCCTCTCTTTCTTTTTCCTATTATGTATCCTTCCAAGACAGTCTTCTCTAAATTCTCAAGACGTTTAATGTGTCCAACATATCTATGTTTTCTCTGTTTAATCCTCTTTACTAGCAAGCCTTCTTCAATATTAAATTATTGTAGTATGAATATATTTGTTCTTTTTTGTGTCCATGATATTTGAAGAACTTTTCTGTAGCACTTACATTCAAAAGCATTCACGTGTTTCTCAGACTGGAGATAAGTGGATTAAAAGTAGAAACTGAAAGTTAGATTTCACTGACAGGCTTCAACAGAACAGAGAACATCTTCCGGCTGTTTGAAAAACCATCGCAGAACTAGAAATGACAGAGACTCTGGAAAATAACCATAGAAGTCCAATTCTACAGAACGTTACAGACTGTGAAGAATACTTGTTATTTAGTAGACTTTAGCACAAGAATAAAGAGAGAAACTTCCAGCACACAATTCTTTGGATAATCAGCACGGAATAATAGAAAACGTCATAGAGTAGTGCTCAAACAGCCACGCTATGAGCACGTGAAGTAAAGAGGAACAAGCAGGATCTAGGAAAGGTTGGCAGAAGAGATAAGCCATTCATCTGAAAAACCATGCGAAATCTTTCTGTAGACAGTGAAAGTAGTATAGTATATATACCCTTTCACCGCCATAAACATCGTACAAGAAACATATTTACCTGGGTATAAATATGTCTATGGCATTGCTAACAGTGGAACATGTTAGCTAACCGACAACAAAGACTTGCACAAATAGCAGTTCACCATGTCATTGGCACTAGCATGGCTAGGGCAAAATACAAAGCAAGACCGTAGCACTGACTTAGGAGAATGATACAAGGACATCTTAACCTCTCCGTAGGAGTGAAAGGGTTAATGTTTAGCAAGACACCACAAAGCACATATGACGGGCACTGTTTCGTCAATCGGCGACCAAAGATACTGACTGATAGATAATTTTTTTTTTTTTTGCTCTCGTGCATGTAATCCTCGAAAAAGGCTTACGCCGAAATATCGGATGTTGTATGTTTTTCATTGATAAATAGAAAATATTCTTTTTCAGTAATAATAAAGCACTGTCATGGCATTTTCCAAAGGAAATATCATACATAATCAGTATAGACTCCTCGATAATCCCTGCTCTAGCGGAGGGCTTATGATCTTCTAGGTATTTTAAGACTTAGAATTCTCACTTTATTTTCTAGGTTTTCTAAGGCTTAGAATTCTCATTTTATTTTCTGGATATTCTAAGGCTTAGAATTCTCACTTTATTTTCTAGGTATTCTAAGGTTCAGAATTCTCATTTTATGTCCACAGTAACATAACTGAAAGAAAAAGGAAAAACTGAAAGGACACACCTTACAGAGCTAAAACGCTTTGAAACTTACGCGTAACGATAATGCTCATTTTATAGGAAGGAGTCACATACATAAATAAACATGCTTCTTTTACAATTGTATAATACACATACACGTGTAAATGTGTTTTATTGTAATATTGTGACACCAGGATTATAATACATCCAGAAACAAATCAAACCATTGTGGCCATGCTTGACAATGTAACGCATACAAATACTCATGCTACGAATAAAAGGAAACAGAGAGATTGATTGATTGATTGATTGATCTTTATTTCAAAAGGGTTAAGAATTGGGCACGCAGGCCCGTCTGACATTCTGCCCTTCTGAGAGAGACAGAGAGAGAGAGAGAGAGCGCCTATGTAGGAGATGGATGGAGAAGATAACAAATACTTCAAATATTCTCTTATAAGGAGCAAAACATCCGAGCCCTATCAGAAAGTCTGTTTTGGCCTCCCCAGCAATGAATAGCGAATGACGAAGGAGACAAGACAAAATAAAATGTAAAAGTTATGAATAACATACCGTGTATGTTTTACTTACAGAAAATCAGTCATTGTTAGCGATACCGAACAGATGAGATACATATAAGCTTTTAGTGCTAAATTACTCAGAAACACAGCCCACCTGTCGATTTTATCTGTCTCTGTGTTAAATAAACGGACTGTATTTATATATACACTCTCAATGAATAACATTCCTGGAAACTAAAAGGATTGCATAAGACGCAAATTAGTCCGTTCAACGGTTCCAGATGTTTTCATGACCGCTGATACTACACTGTGTGGGTCCAGGTCATTAGGATCTTATTAAAGAATGTCTCGTTTTGGGATTTTGCTATAACTAAATATAACTTCTGATATCGCACGAACGGACATCTTATAGACGTAATGATACCATTTTGGCGCCATATTTTTGTGTGTTTTTTGGCATTAAAAAAAAGTTAAATATACTGTATTTCCCCCCGTTTATTTTGCAATTTGATTTCGTATTCCCCTGTATCTTTCTTTGTGATGTGAGGATAGGAGCAGTGCTGAAGTTAGACTTGATGATGCCCTTAGCCAGTGGTTTCCAACCTGTGGCTCTCGATGCTTTATCAGGCTCGAGCGTTTTCGATTTGGTACAGGATTAAGCACCGCCTTATGTTTAAAACAAAAATGAGAATTTTTTAAGAGTAATATTCTATGTGTGCTACTCTACGAAAGTGAATGCAGGAAAGCCATCACAACTGCAGAAAACAAAGCGAATTCTTAACAGACTAAGTCGGATTTGATAAATGTTGTAGCCAAATACCACAAGAAATAACACCTTGCTGGGAGAAATGCAGATGAAGCCAGTGACTTCGATTACCGAGGAAAGACGTTGGTGATGGTTGGGGCATGTGCTCTGAATGACTAGGGACTCATTATCAAAAACAGAACTGAGATGGACACCTCAGGGGAACAGGAGTAAGGACAGACCAAAGGAGACGTGGAGAAGAACAACAGAGAGGATGTTGAACACTAGACGGCTCACCAGGGAAAGAGCGGAAAAATAAGGCGAAAGACAGGCGTTTGTGGAAAATCCTTGCGGAACCCCATGTGCCTTGGGCAGCTAAAGGTTCAGGAAGAGAGAGAGAGAGAGAGAGAGAGAGAGAGAGAGGAGAGAGGAGAGGAGAGAATGTATAACGATAATTAAGGGTTTATGACATGGTATTACGTATAAACTGGTACTCTGCACCTTATATGTAGTTGAAAAGGTTGATTCCCGAAGTTTAGGAAACAATGCCATAAGCTATATAAAGCTTGGATTTCCCCATTGCTAAAGATGTGTGAGATCATAAGCTGTATCTTGTTTAGCTTTGTCCAGTCTCACGGCGGGAGGGTCAGAGGAGGGGAGGGGAGGAGGATGAGAGGAAAGGAGATATTTATTGTAAAAATATGTGTTTGATTAATTTTCGTTTATTGCGTCCATGCCTATGTGTACGTGTATGCATGCGTGTATGTGTACGTGTATGTATACGTGGTTGTGTACGTGTATGTGTACGTGTATGTGTGCGTGTATGTGTGCGTGTATGTGTACGTGTATGTGTGCGTGTATGTGTATGCATGCGTGTATGTGTACGTGTATGTGTATGTGTACGTGTATGTGTACGTGTATGTGTGCGTGTATGTGTGCGTGTATGTGTACGTGTATGTGTGCGTGTATGTGTGCGTGTATGTGTACGTGTATGTGTGCGTGTATGTGTACATCTATGTGCACGTGTATATGTACATGTATGTGTGCGTGTATTTGTACATGTATATGTACGTGTATGTGTACGTGTATGTGTACATGTATGTGTACATCTATGTGCACATGTATATGTACATGTATGTGTACGTGTATTTGTACATGTATGTGTGCGTGTATGTGTACGTGTATGTGTACGTGTATGTGTACGTGTATGTGTGCGTGTATGTGTACGTGTATGTGTACGTGTGTGTGTACGTGTGTCTGTACGTGTATGTGTTTAAAAGAAAGAAAAAGGCAGACAAATAAAAGTTAACTATATTTAACTACCACGTTAAAATGTTTTAGAAATTACAACAACAAAAAAGGAAACATAGGGCAAGCAATAATCAAAGGAAATTAGCTTCACTTTCAGATCCAGGGCTTACTGTGGGTATATCTGTTACTGTCTGTCTAGGCTTAGGATGAGACCAAATTGTCCCTTACGACAGACGGACTCATCGCTAGAATGGTCTTACACGTAATACTCAAGTATTTCGACTTAATGCCAGCCTGGCGACTGTAATCCATTGGTCATTCGATACAGTTCACATCGCTTTCTCTCTCTCTCTCTCTCCCTCCCTCTCTCCCTCCCTCTCCTTCTCTCTCTCCTTCTCTCTCTCTTTCTCTCTCCCTCTCTCTCTTTCTCTCTCCCTCTCTCTCTTTCTCTCCCTCTCGCTTTCTCTCTCCCTCTTTCTCTCTCTTTCTCTTTCTCTCTCCCTCTGTCTCTTTCTTCTCTCCCCTCTCTCTCTCTTACTCTCTCCCTGTCTCTCGTTCTCTATCTCTCTCCCTCTCTCTCTCCCTCTATCTTTGTTTCTCTCTCTCTCTCTTCCTCCTCCTTTTTTCCGTTAAGGAAGAAACAGGTGACAAAAATACACAAAAACTGGAACTGTAATGGTCGTATTACCAGCTCACAAATCCTTCATTTGCACCTACGCTCTTTCCTCAGTCTTCCTGATACCTGAGGCAAGCGCTTCGACGTCCTGATTGTCCAGATCATAAATGAGGAAACAATTGGAGGGGAAAAAAAACACGGTTGCATCATACATACAACTGAAGAGTTGCATGGTCAGAAAGCGTAGAATGACGGCTAAATTTAGTTTGCTGTAAGTACAACGGGGGCAGGACTGAAAACAAAATGACTGAACGCCATATAATTTATAGCCAGTGTGAAACAGCATAAGGGAATTTAGCAGGTTATAATGCCTCGTTCGTGTAGGAGAGGAATGCAACAGGGCGACGTACGGAACTTAACAAACACGCAAGAGCTGGGACGGAAATAACTTACAAAGCCAAAGATGGTAAGAGACAACGTGGACTAAGATCTACGAGGATCTTCAGCAAACTAGAGAGAGAAGGCCAGGTGCAGAGATGAATGGAGACAGGCTGTGCCAGCAACAATCAGCCTTCAGGCTTTGAAACATAAAAACATGGAAGAAACAATGTAACGAGAAAACCTCAGAAAGAGCCGGGAGGTTAGTTTTGTTTTTTTTTCTTTCTAGGCACAGCGATCATATTGTGAAGAAAATAGTCTTTACCAATCCCGTACCTAGCTCTGATCACATGACCAGTTGTTACGTTGCGACTAAGATAATAAGAACTAAGGTTCTCCAAGGTAACGTGTACATCTGTGATTCGCTTTGTTTAGAGGACAGCTGTCAGAAAGAATCGTCTCAGCACTTTGGATGTGACCAAAACTGCTAGTTTTCTATTCATTTTCTCCATCGCTGTACAGTGACAGATAACACTTTGCCCAACACCGTACAATAACAAATAACACCTCGTCCAACGCTGTACAGTGACGGAAAACACTTCGTCCACCGTTGTACTATGACGCATAACACCTCGTTCAACGTCTTCTTCTTCTTTGTTCGCTTCTACGATCAAGACCTCCCCGCGATCCTACTGAATTTACTTTTGTGGTCCTTGATAGGAGGTCCACAAGAGATCCCCGAAAGGACCACATGAGGTTCAGAGTATCACGGGGCTTGGGCCTGTATTCTCAGTGGGTCACAGAAGCGGGATTGCGTGACACCGTGGTTTTCGTTGCACCAGTTTAATCTAGAGTTGGACTTTCTCACCGGAAAACCTCGACGTGTTTTGGATATCAGTATATCCCCGCTGGGTAAGAGGTGGTTGTCCATCCAGTCCAGAGTTGGACTTCCTCACCGGAAAACCTCAGCGTGATTAGGATATGCATATATCCCCGTCGGGTGAGAGGTGGTTGCTTATCTAGACTGCACTGGTCCAGTGTCTCCAACTTCAGCATTTTATGGTCGTGGCAGCTACCTTTCCTAGTTGTGACCAGTACGGAGCTTTTGTCCAGAAGGACGAATCCTCGCCACTAATAAGTTTCACCCCTGGTTGAGCCGGTTTAGGTATATTATCCTATTGTGGGCGTATTAAGGACGTGACCGACCTCTAGAGCAGAGGTGCCATGACATGAGTGGTCATTAAGTTTCATCCCTGGTTTAAGCTGGTTTAGGCATATTTCACCAGTATGGGTTTGTATCGGACGTGGCCGGCCTCCAGAGCAGAGGTGCCGTGGTATGAGTAGCTATCGCCGCGAGACTACTGGACATACCGATTAATCTTACTTTATCCTTTCCATCACCTTTTCACAACGGCGCCGCACGGCAACCTTAATCGCATTTTTCGTATTTCTTCATTGGCCGGGAGGAGTTTCACCCCACGCGCGGCGGCCGAAGAATATCGCCAGCAGTGTGTCAAACGTCGACTGACCAACCTTTAACCAGCCGTTCCTATTATTAATTACCATTGACTATAAACACATAACAACTGGCCGAAGAAAAAGGGGCAGACCGCGTGAAACTCTGAAGAGAACATTATTAAGAGAGGCCAAGTTAACAGGCATAAAATCCTTTGATGAGGTTGAAAGACTCGCCGAAGACAGGAAAAATTGGCGAACTACTTTGCGAGCCCTATGTGACGTCTAACGGCACGGGAAGGATATAAGATATAAGATAAGATAAACACATAACACTATATCGCTTATGTTGGCACTTAAACTTCTTACAACTATGTATGAAAATACTTTAAACTGCAATATTTTCCACAGTATGCAGTAAAACTTTGTTTCGTTCATTTCACAAACATATATTGCTGTACATATCTTTGTTTTCCCACATCATATAAGTATAAGTAACATCTACTGTTCAAATGATACCAGGAGCTTAGCAGTAAAACCCCTTCTAAACATTATAAAATATCCCGATTTAAACCTCAGCGTCCCCTGGTACGTTACATACATAAGGTATGTGCAATCGTGCGAGTTATCATTTTTAACTCAGGAATGCGGTCTTGTAAACGCTGTTTCCTCCATTTATCACATAAATATGGAGCAGATTCCTGACGTTAAATTAACATCAGTAAAACAACTCTTTATCAAGTAAGAAGTTTTGAATTCCGCTAATCAAGGCATGAATTCAGTGCTATATTTGAAAACACAGAAAAAAATTCATGTTCTGAAAAAAAAATCCAACTCCAGTGCAGATGAAGCCAATGAATATTAGGCAGTGGCATTTGAAGGTATTCATAACACTCCACAAACCTCCCAGCCCAGCTCCACACACTCATCTTGCTTCTCCAAACACACTTATCCTCTGATAGGAAAGCAGAAAAAAATAACATCCACGATTTTCTTTTATGAATGAAGGCTGACATGACGTAAGTTTGATGATCTGTAACAAAACTTATTCTGGTTGAGCAAGGGCCTTCTTCTTCTTCTTCTTCTTTTCTTTCTCTTCTTTTTCCTTTCTTCATCTTCTTTTCTTCTTCATCTTCTTTTCTTCATCGTTTTTTCTTCATCTTCCTTTCTTCATCTTCTTTTCTTCATCTTCCTTTCTTCATCTTCCTTTCTTCATCTTCTTTTCTTCTTCTTCTTCTCGTTTTCTTCTTCTTCTTCTTCTTCTCGTTTTCTTCTTCTTCTTCTACTCGCTTTCTTCTTCTTCTTCTTGTTCTTCCTCTTCTTCGTCTTCTTCAGTCTCCCTGCAACTGCGAGCTTGATGTTCTTCGCAGCCGACGTGGTGGACATGATAAGGCACATCCTCAGGCTTGAGGTTGGGTTATGACGTTATTTTTTTTCTGTCTCTGAATGGGGTTCAAATCTGGGTGATGATTCTTTAGCAGACTCCGCCACCTCCAAAAAATTGGAGTTCCTTGTCTTGCTGGTCGGGATAGACCTGTTATCAGGTGGGTAAAAACGAAAAGGTGGAATGGGGTCTTGAAATAGAAATGGGGAAGAACAACAGAATAAAATATCATGAAAAATATCAAAGCAAAACAAAAACAGAAACAATATTTCGGCAATACATTTGTCAACGACAACAGGTGAGACAGAACAATATACCTGTATAAATGGAGGGGACTCTTCTTTTATGATTCTATGCCATAGAGAGCTTCGTGGTAGACTAACAGAGGGAGGAAGAGGTATGAGACATCAAATGAATACACATCGAAAACATAGCAGGCTGTATGTTTGAAACCAAGTCGTGATAACATATTTGATCAATATTCTTTCAAATTATTGAAGACATCTTCTCACTATTATTTCCGATGTGCTGTCTGTCTGTCTGTCTGCCTGCCTGCCTGTCTGTTTGCGAGGAGCCCAGCCAATTGTCGAGAGTAGGGCGATATTTGGAAGAATTCTGTTTAGGCCTTTCCAAAATATTTTCTAGTCAGTTCGGGCTGTGTGGCCGGTGGAAGAGCACTGAGGCTTGAATTTGGTGTTATACTTGACATTGCAAGCATGTAAGTGTTGAGTGCCCTACAGTAAATCATGTCGTAAGCATGTAAGTCATCAATTAAAACAATATCATACTTATGACATGCTCTTCCATCGGCCGCACAACCCAGACTAACTAGAAAATATTTTAGAAAGGCTTCTGATTAAACAGAGTTCAGCCAAACATCGCCGTATGCTTGACAACTGGCTGCGCTTCTCACATGTTTGCTAATATTTACAGTAAAGATTATGTGGCACGGTTCCTGCTTAGCTCCCTTTCTTCTCAAACAGACCAATGAAAGCTAACATCCCATTCCACCTAAATGTTACTACCCATTAGGAGATTTTTACACATTTTTGTTATGACTTTGTCCCTAACCAAACAGTTTCGATTAATCAGTGGCTTTCATACACTCATAATAACATTCAGAACATTCATAAGCGGGAATTCCCACATCTAGCAGAGCCAATGGAATATGTGCCAGTCACGGAAAGGAATGTAAACTGCACGTCTCACACGATAATTCCCAACTAGTCAGTTACCTTTGTTCATATTCACTATCATACCATTTCTTCTGATTTAAAATACTCTGTGCAGAAGGTACAGCCATCTTTGTTACGCAAATGAATCCTGTAAAAAAAAGGGAGCTTGTATGAATTATTATAATTATATTTTAGTTGTAGTTTCTTGCCGCGAAGACTATTTCCTTATTGGAAATCAGCGATCCACAGTTAGCGCCACAACCGTAGCTGACCAAGACCCTCTCCCAAATCTCTGTTTGCTACACCCAGTAACAGGTATAGTCTGGCTAATGGGGCAGGGTTCGCCAAAATCCCCATGGTGGTGGAATCGGCTAAAGAAGCACTGCACACACCACTGCCTTTTAGCTGCATTCAGGGACTGAAAAATTAGACACCGCAGCCCTTTATCAAGCCAACACGATGTTATGCCTCAACATCTTCACATCATCGACTGCAAAGAACACTAGCTCGCAGTTCCAGGGAGGTTGTAGAAGAAGAAGAAGAAGAATTGTAGTATGTTTTAATCTATTAATAATTCGATAACTTATAAATACTAACCTGGGCTCTTAAACTGAAAGTAAAGAACAAAATGACCTCTGTTTTTACAACAGTGATTTCTCTAGTCTTCTACACTAAGACGTAGATCAAGAGAAGATCAATTTTGTGATTTTTCTTAAAGACAGAGTCGAATTTAGGCTTGTTGATACCCTAAGCTGTAGTTCCGGACTTCGACTTTGCGAGGCTCTAAACTATATAAAACTTAGAGCCACCATCCCCACCCCAATCTTTATCTTTAAAAAAAAAAGGATTTTTGTGAGGCATTGCAGGGGGTAAGGCTCTAAGCTAAAACCTGTTTCATCATCACCTCGTGCCGTCTCCCCATGGAAGATTGGCTGCAGTGAATCTTCAATCTGCTCTGTTTCTTGTCTCCGCAGAGCATTCGGGCTAGCTAGTTCCTGTCTATCTCTTGGTGTTGTCCACCCATTTATGACGCTGTTGTCCTCTTGTTCTTTTCCCTTCGAGGTTGCCCTGGAGAATGGTCTTCAGTATAGTATTGTGCCTCTTGACATGCCCGAAGTATCTTCTTTTTTCACTTCTAGTTGGTTTAACACTTGGTCGTTTATGTTCTTTTCTGGCCATGGGATACGCCCTACTCTTCTATATATCCACATTTCAAACGCTTTAACTCTCTTTTCTAGTGTCTTATTCAAAGTCCAGGCTTCTACACCATAAAGGAATAGGAAGGACTAAAACCTGTTTATTTTCCGTTTAAATCCAGCACTGCCTAAAGATTTAGAAATAACACTTTTATTAAACGAACTTTGCACGAGTAGACACTGAAGTCAAAGAAATCTAAATGTACCTCTCAGATTAGCCTCCTACACGCCTGGTTTCTGGCGAATACAGCAGGACGACTGGCTGCAGGAATACACAGATATCATAATGCTGTAACACTCATGCTAAATGCGTTTAAAGAAGAAGAAGAAGAAATTTCCCACACACTGTTCATATTTAAAAAATAAGCCGTGTAAGCTATATAATCCAGTGCGCCTCGTTGTGTGGTTGGATAACTTTCCTTTTCTTTTTCGAAATCAACTTTCATGAAGGTGGGGGGGGGGGGGGGTGAATTTGACAGCGACGCGATTTCACCTCATTCATTCATTCATTCATTCATTCATTCATTCTTTTGTTTGCATGTCCTTTGCGGAACTTTGCCTCCCAAGCAGCACTCCTGTAGGCCTCTCGGTTGTGAGCAAGATGGCCTGTTGCTGATGCATCCATTTGCAGATTATCAACGATGTCTTGCAGCCATCTTCGCCTTGATCTTCCTACACAATAGATTTCACCTACACAATATATATATATATATATATATATATGTTTTGTCAATGCACCAGTTATAATGTGCTTCTGCGGTAGCAGTCAATGCATATATATAAAAGAGAGTAGTAACAATAAAACTGAGATCAATAGACTAACAAGATATAAAGCTGGACAATGATGAGCGTGACAGCTATTCACAGCTCCAGCTCTCGTATATATATCAACAAACTTCAGGCGAATTTCACTCTTTCAAAAAATCAATGAAATAACAATTATGACCAACAGCAAACTATTTAACAACTCAAACTGACATCCACATTTACGAAGTAAGTACAACATTGGAGACGCACAAGACAAATGCCGGAAACTTAACTCGATACAGTTTGTTTGTTTTTTTTCCCCTTTTTTTCAAGTGAGAGCCATAAGGACCACAAAGGCAATGCAGCATTTTCTCCCTCAGCGGTTGCGTAGCCGATTTCAGACTTTAATATTATTTTCCCCTTGTCTTTTGATTAATAAAATGTATCCAATTAAACTACAATCTCGCAGACATCATAGAGAACTCTGACGTTATAGCTTAGCGCTGTGTAAAACCGTTGCGTTGATTTAGTTCTTGAAGGCTTAGTATAAATTTTCTAATATAACATATGCTGAAAGAATTATACTTAAAAGAAATGTTCGGTTCTTCGCTATCTAAATTAATACCTGTATCTGGAACAGTTATCTACTTTTTTTTTAATTTGAAAAAAGAAATTAAAAAAATTATACCAGAAATGGAACTTGGGGTCCTAAATCTAACCTGGTTGGGAGGGGGGGGGATTCTACTGCCATAAAGAGGCAATCTTTTTCTTCTTCTTCTTCGTTCGCTTCTACCACCAAAACCGCACTGCGATCCTACTGAATTTACGCCTGTGGTCCTCGTTCGGTCCTGTGGTCTCTTGTGTGGTCCTCGTTCGGTCCTGTGGTCTCCTGTGTGGTCCTCGTTCGGTCCTGTGGTCTCCTATGTGGTCCTCGTTCGGTCCTGTGGTCTCCTGTGTGGTCCTCGTTCGGTCCTGTGGTCTCCTGTGTGTGGCAATAAGTTGGAGAACATGGTAACTGGAAAATTCAGGTGGCAAAATTAAGATGGGGAAAAATCAAGAGAAAAATATCTCAGTGGACTGTCCATGTGGCCTGGGGTAGGGGTGGGGGTGGGGGTGGGGGGAAGACAAGCGCATGAATTAATCAGGAACGCCAAGAACTGCACATGACGGAGAAACCTGATCACCAACGCTGTGCGGTTTGGCGCATAATAATAATAATAATAGTAATAATAAATATAAAAAATAATGCTGCAGTACTACTACAATGGCAGTGCAATCTTATTTTTCTGCTTTCCTTTGCATCTGGTCAAGCTAGATGTAAAAATGTGTACTCAGTACAACGTGTTGAGGTTTAAATGCGTCGAAACACAAAGAAAAAAAAATGTAAGAGTATCTACCGTCACGGCGAAACACACTAGATCACACAGTGCTGTCATGATGTGAAAGGACAGTAAGACATTACGTGAACTATGGTCTGTGAAAATGAGGCTGAGCGAGTTACATCTAATGAAAAGAAGAAGAGGAAGAAAAAAAAAGTCCACAAAACGTACACTCACTGACAATAAACAGAAACAGCGAATACGACATGGGCTTTTAGAAAGATGGTGTATGCTAGGTAAGGTATAAACTCTCTCTCTCTCTCTGAACCTTAAGTGTCCAGGGCACATGGGGCTTCCGCAAGGGTTTTCCACAAATGCCTGTCCTTCGCCTTTTTTTCTGCTCTTGCCCAGGTGAGCCCTCTATTGCTCAACATCCTTTCTGTTGTTCTTCTCCATGTCTCTTTTGGCCTACCCTTACTTCTGCTCCCCTGTGGTGTCCATCTTAGTGCTATTTTTGGTAGTGAGTTGTCAGTCATTCGGAGCACATGTCCCAACCATCGCCAGCGTCTTTCCTCAATAATTGTTGTCAGTGGTTTCATCTGCATTTCTGCCAATAAAATGCTATTTCTTATGGTGTACATAAAGGTATAAACTACCACGGCAAAAATACTGTGCCCCTTTTTAGTTTTTTTGCGATTCGCGCGCAAAATTTTCAAACCGTGTACAGATTTGTCCGCAAAAATAAGTTTTGTGTGCAAATATGCATCGTGACGTCAAACTACGCAGCATAATTTAAAGTCAACGGGAGCAAATATATTAAAGAAAAATCACAAAAACAAACTCATGTAACGCTATTTTTTTTTCAGCTGTACTGTACCAAAGAATAACCTTAGGGAATTTTAGAACAGAAGCAGCAATTTGTTGTTGTTGTTGTTGTTGTTGTTGCAACATATAAAATTGTGCGCGGCATTTTTCTCTGTGTGTGTGTATATGTGTGTGCGCCCGGCTGCGCAGCTTGGAGGGAACACTGATTAAAATTCTCTGTATTTTTTGGGGTGTTTTTTTTCCTTAGACTGCCAATCTTTCATGCTCAAGAATCGATGATAAAAAGTCGTTTCATGTTTTAGTACGTCACCCTTAAATTATATCTGAGAATATCGATTTATTCCACTTCATAAAGCTTAAGATTTCACCTTTAGAAGACACAAAGAAATGATTGGGGGAGGGGGAGTTTGGAGGGGGCAGGGGGTGGAGAAGGGGAGCCGGCCATGATTTATACGGGTAAACAGATCACGGATTTGACAGCTGGCTTTCTCTGAGGTCGCCTGAAGTGGGCGGGACCAAGGTGACAGATGGTTGAACAAATATCCCTAGGAATTTTCCAAGAGGATCATTAAATCTAAATATGGTGGTGTTTAAGCGAGATGAACTGTCTTTGATGTGGAAGAGTTCTTTAAAAGAAAAGAAAAGAAAAGAAAGAACAGCTTGTTGAAGGTGAATTGTTAAACTACTTTTGATTTTTTTTTTGTTGTGTGTTACGTAAGAAATTTTGACTAAGAATGGGGAGCAGTGATAAGATTGTTTTCCTCCACCTAATAATATGTTAAATTCAGGAAGGTTAATTTATTCATGCTACATGGCATACGTGTACTTTTCTTTTAATCATCATCATCATCATCATCAAATTCTGCGCAAAACTCAGTGTTTCAAAATAATGATAAAAGCAACATCAAAGTGTCCAGTCACCAGATTGTGCGCAAAGATCAATGTTTGCACATTTTTGATTAAACAGAGAAATCATACGTGGAGAATTTCCCCCCCCCCCCCCAGATCGTGCTTAACTTAATGATTTCTCATTTTAATGGCAAGATAATATTTTCTCTGAACTTTTCTTTCAGTAGTAGTGACAGTCAGTTAGTTATGCGAAGGAAATAATCACAAGTTCCTTATGTTCAAAGAAGGTGAAATGAGGACTGCGCAGAACTGATTCTAGTAGAGTAGAGATGATCAGAGGCGTACTGTGCTGTTAAACATAAACTGGTTATTGTAGAGTAAAGATGGTCAGAGGTGTATGGTTTAGTTTTACACAAGCTAGTTCCAGTAAAGTAAAGATGGTCAGAGATGTATGGTGTAGTTTTACATAAACTGATTTCAGTAGAGTAAATATGGTCAGAGATGTAATGATGTATTTTTTCATAAACTGGTTTAAGTAGAGTAAAGATGATCAGACGTGTATGGTGTAGTTTTAAATAAACTGGTTCCAGTAGAGATGGTCTGAGATGTATGGTGTAGTTTTACATAAATTGGTTCCAGTAGAGTAAAGATGATCAGAAATGTATGGTGTAGTTTTACATAAACTGGTTCTTGTAGAGTGAAGATGGTCATAGGTGTATGGTGTAGTTTTACATAAACTGGTTCCGGCAGAGTAAAGATGATCAGAAATGTATGGTGCAGTTTTACATAAACTGGTTCTTGCAGAGTGAAGATGGTCAGAGGTGTATGGTGGAGTTTTAAATAAACTGGTTCCAGTAGAGTAAAGATGATCAGAAATGTATGGTGAAGTTTTACATAAACTGGTTCTTGTAGAGCTAAGATGGTCACAGGTGTAAGGTGGAGTTTTACAACAAGAAAGAAAAAGGATAGTTATAATTAAAATAACAGGCCATGAAAAAAGTGGCAATGAAATGAGCACACGGAGTTTGAAAACAAACAATAACAACCGATATTTCGGAGATATTCATAAAGTATAACTTAAATTTAACGAAAGAACAAATAAGCGCAAAAATGACATTAAGCTTGCAAATATCCTCGTGGTTAGAACGTCTAGATGGACATATACTTGAAAGACACTTTGGTTCCTTCTCTTTCTAAATTACTACTTGTATCTGAAACCATTCTCTGTTTGTAAATAATTTTTTTTAAAAAAGCAAGCAAAAATTTCTGCCATAAACATAGATTATGATCAAACTCGACGTTCTAGCTAAGGGGATGTCTGCCAGTTAAGTGTCATTTCTGTGTTCATTTATTATTTCGTTATTTCTCTCGTATCAGTATAGCCCCCCCTCCCCCCCCCCCCACGAATCAGGGTGACGTGAAGCCATGGGAGCAGGTGGTGGATGGAATGGGAGAGCAGTCGACAGATAATGTTGGTTATGGTCACCATTCTATGGTGGTAGGCAGATGATCTCAATGTAGGGACAATGGCTACGATCACTGACTAGTTCACTCACTGCCCGGAAGAAAACCAATGGTAAACTATCTTCTGAAAATATACCAAGAAATCTCAAACAGCAACATGGAAGATCTGCAAATGGATGTACCAGCAGCAGGCCATCTTGCTCACAACCGAAAGACCTACAGGAGTGCTGTTAGGGAGGCAAAGTTCCGCAAGGGACATGCAAATGAATGAATATCTCTGTCGTCCGTGATGAAGATATATCGCCGAAATATTGCTTTATTACTGTTTGTTTTACAAATCTACGTGCTCAGCTCACTGACTCTTTTGCCATTCCTTCTCAGCTTTGTTCATAACTATTCCGACTTTCGGGGGCTTGTATGAGAAAGTGGTTTCAGACCCTGCTGCTAATAATATCCAGTTACAGCTGCCTCCACCAAGTCTTTCTCCTATCCCATAAGGCTGTTGTGACATCCTGTTTTCTATAAGCATTGAATGGGAAATGAAGTCTGACCTTGCCCAACTCCGTCGGGCTGAACTTGGCAAATAGAAATGTGGGCTATCATTTTCCAAGACAGGCCAGACGGGGGGGAGAGGGAGGGATGAAGGTAGGGAGGGAGGGGGTCACCGAGGTTGTAACCCTTAGATCTGAGCTGTCGTGGAGGTCAGGCAGCCCTCTGTGCTCTTCATCTTTTCTTATTAAAGATATAATTTAGGAAAGTACTGTAACGTTTTGTCTGCAGGTTAAATAGAGAGCCCCATAGTGAACCTTTGGCCCGATATGGCTCACAATGACCCTGATGCGAGATTCCGCATCTGAGATTTGTATTTCTCTGTAAAACCAGTTGATATATTAAGATATTTGACCGTCTACGCTATCCTCTTTGCCCCTTCTCTCTTGTCGAAAGTTCTTTGCTCATTATTATTTTGTACGTGTTTATTCATACGTACTGTTTCCTATCACTTTACTGTCTTTGTTGCTGGAGCGTGAAGATCTGGTGTTAAATTGTTTTTATGGTCGTCGGTATAAGTGCCTTCTTGGCGTTGTCTCATACGCATCTTCTGAATCTTGCTTTTGTTACGAAGAATTCACGTATGTCCATCTTTTCCTCGTGTAAATGCGTTGTCACGTTTTAGATCTAATGCTGAGGTCAACAACTTGCAATTAACTCATTACCAGAGAGTATCACACTTGGCTCTTGAAAGACAGGGATCTTTGAAGTATTAGGGTTTTAGAAGGATCTGAACTCAAGACGGATACGGATATATGAAGTATCAATACTCTAAGAGGATCTGGACTCAAATGGTTTTGAAGCATTAGGATTCTAAAAAGGTCATAGCAATGTTATTCCAAAGCCACATAAACTGATCTTCTTCAGTGCTTTCTGGTAGAGATGTTAGATAATGGGCGAGATGACACCGCGTGTACTTCTCATACACTTCTAGTTATAAATTGTTTGGAGAGTATTTTGCTGCCCTGAAAATAGAAACAGTTTGCGTATTGGTCATATTTATTCCTTTATCAAGTCCAGGAGGAGTCAGATACCCATTTTTACAGAGGAGGTTAGGATCAAACTACCGACACGTGACCTAAGAGAAGAATACTCAAACTACTTCGCCGCCCGCCGGTAGATGGGCTTACTTCCTGATGCGGACCTAAGAACCAGAAGTATCCATAGGGTGCATCAACTTGTGGTGCATGTCGATCTTATTCAGTGTAATCAGGGTGTTATGTCAGAACAAAGTACTGCGTGGGCAAAGGATAGGGCTTTGACCAGCTTTGCTTCATTGATCCTGAAGAAAAACCAGACTCCGACCAAAAAAAAAAACATCTATTAAAAAAAAACCGATTGGGATAAAAGACAACGCTAAGAGTCGTTCAAGCATGAAATCATTTCTATCAGATCTCCATGCTTGAGGAACTTGCCAGTGAAAATTAACAAACAAAACACAAGCTGGCACTGCTAATGCTTCCTAATGGCTTCCTACATTTTTGTGCTCTTTATTTTGTTGTTCAAACAAACGATTCAGTTATTGTTATATACGCCCATTTACACGTTGCGAATTTAATTTTCCACAATCCTACGTTTGGTAAAGAAATTACAAGCGGATATTTACGACCAACTATTCGTTTTCAAGAACCAGGAAGAGATTTTTTTGCTGCTTTGTGAGACCACAGGAGGTGATGCGTTCCAAACGCCACACCTCTTGGCTAGCTCTTCTACAGATGAACCGATTCCAAAACTCTTACACAAACTGCATGGGGTCTGGCCAAATAACTCAAACAGTTCAATGCCAAATAATTCTTTGACAAGGAAAAGCGCTTGAGAGCCAAAGTTTCTAATTTTGAGCAGAATTTTACACGAAAATGAGCACTATTTATCATATTTTTGTAAACCATTCGTGAAGCGAAAACTCAAGAACAACTGGTTTTAAATGATGAGAATCACATTCGTGAGAAAAGCATCATTTCTTAGTCTTCTTAACGAATTTAGGTTTCAGTTTTTCGGTACAGTTACAGCGTATTATTTATAGGAAGACCAAGGCGAAGATGGCTGCAAGACATCATTGATAATCTGCAAATTGACGCATCAGCATCAGGGCATCTTGCCCACAACCGAGAAGCCTACATGAGAGCTGTTAGGGAGGCAAAGTTCCGCAAGGGACATAGAAATGATTGTCTGACTGATTGATTATTTATAGTAGGTAGTTATTTATATTCAACACAGAAGTTCTTCAAAAGAATGCACATTCTGTTGAAGGAGTTAGCAATAATGATAATACTTTTGAGACTGAGCTGGGTTTCAGACATAAGAACTAAAAAAAAAAAATGTGGAGTTTATTGTAGAGTCGATGTAAAGTCTTTTGTAGACATCGAAGAAATCTTAATATATAGATATGTAAAAAGGACCATCATCTTTGTGCTACACATACGTCCATAGATGCTCCGATCTCTTTTTTTTCAGTATCTCCATCAGCGTAAAATAGCTGACAGATCCCGCTTCCATCAGTGTAAAATAGCTGACAGATCCCGTCTCCATCAGCGTAAAATAGCTGACAGATCCCGTCTCCATCAGCGTAAAATAGCTGACAGATCCCGTCTCCATCAGCGTAAAATAGCTGACAGATCCCGTCTCCATCAGCGTAAAATAGCTGACAGATTCCGTCTCCATCAGCGTAAAATAGCTGACAGATCCCGTTTCCATCAGCGTAAAATAGCTGACAGATCCCGTCTTCATCAGCGTAAAATAGCTGACAGATCCCGTCTTCATCAGCGTAAAATAGCTGACAGATCCTGTCTCCATCAGCGTAAAATAGCTGACAGACCCCGAAATGCGGTGACTGTCCATCCATCCTTCCTGCGTTCATTCATTTGGTAGTGTCAGCCCTGCAGAAAGCTCGCTGCGGAATATAAAGCGGCCATAAATGTTTCACGAGTTCGTCTTATTGTATAGAAATGACTCCTGACAAGTCGACTGGATTTGGTAGAGATGAGAAGCACTGGATAAGTTATGAGTCTTCTTCTTCTTCGTCTTCTCCTCCTCCTTCTTCTTCTCCTTCTCCTTCTTCTACTCCTCCTCCTCCTTTCTTCTTCTTCTTCTTCACTCCTCCACCTTCTTATTCTCCTCCTCCTTTCTTCTTCTTCTTCTTCTTCTCCTTCGTCTTCTTTTACTTCTCCATCTTCTTCTTCTTATTCTCCTCCTCCTCTCTTCTTCTTCTTCGTCTTCTCCTCCTCCTCCTTCTTCTCCTTCTTCTTCTTCTCCCTTCCTTCTTCTTCTACTTCTCCTCTTCCCCTTTCTTCTTCTTCTTCTTCTTCTTCTTCTCCTTCGTATCAGCTTGGAGCGAGTCATGGCAGCTGTGTTTTCAGTTCTTCAGTGGGGCTAAAACTTAGGGTGTGCAATACTTCTTTAGCAGACTCCACCACCATGGGGACTATGACGATCTCTGCCCCATTAGCCAGGCTAGGCCTGTTAATAGAGGTACTAACGGAGACAAGGTCGTGGTTTGAGTGATGGCGCCATGAAAAATCTGACGAGAGGAGTTACCAAGGAGGTAAATAAATGGATTAAAATGATGCAAGAAATATTAAATTAACTATCAATAATATCAGGAAACTGAAGTGAATTTAGGATGTTGATAAAAAAATTCATAAAATTCACAACTGGGAATAAAAATTGTGCGTTGAACTGGGAATTGGCTTGAGCTTATTTTTATCCTGGTGTATGAACTTCACAACAGCTGAAATTCTGAACAAGCAATATGAATACATAATGCCGTGTGGTAATCTCTATGACTCCGTGTACTTCACTGTAAATTTTTTATTTGATATTATCGTTTTATTCGCTGTATTTTGAAAAACTAGTGAAGGGAAGGAGGAAAGAACATTTACTGAAACCAGCAGAGGATATGAGAAGTGGATTCTGAAGAGTCAGAACAAACAAAGAAATGTATCATTTGTGCGAGGGTGATCGAAATTAAAACCTTATAATTGCCACAGGAAATCTAAGCATCCTCGTGTCTTCCTGCTAAACTGACAACATCGTCGTCGAGCCTTGCACGTGGCAGCTCGGTGAATCAAAGGGATACATGACGTCGTCACAGCAGCAGTGTAAAGACCCTTCTCTTCCAGGGACATGGGAGAAAGAGGAAGAGCGTTCTAAAACCCGGCCGATTTAGCTGTATGGACGTGAAACCTGTCGAAATTCATTAGCGAAAGAAGTTTCAGAACCGCGTCTATTTCATTTATCGCCACTCGACGATTTTCCCTCTCGATGCGCTCAGCTTCTCCATCTGACTCTGGCTTCACTATTCGGTGTGTCTGACCTGGACGAGGAGAAGTAAGGCTCAGATCTCAGGCCATTTCCGAACGTCCTACTCCACTAATATGCTAACTGCAGGCACAGGCGTGCATCATTTGTACTTAACCATCATTCCCTGGAAAACTCTGACCCGAGAGAATGTGAAAAAAAAGACCCCAAAAAAAAAATGGATATAGAAATCTGATGATACCACGGAAGTTCTGGTTCAGTGGAGGGACAACGCTTTCTGCGTCCCAGAATTAAGACACATCACAATGGTTACCAGAACCTTCAACAGAAATCTTGTAAGTCGGTACAAAAACACACGCCCTGCCTATCCTATTGATATTTTCTTTTCGTCTTCTATGCCCGCCCCCGCCCAATCTCCTCCTCCCCGCCCTTCCCCATGCCTCCTTTAAAAACAGGGGGAAGGGAGTCTTTTGAGTAACAGCTTCCATTCTGATGTTATATGACATTGTATTTGGCCAACCTAGACTCCTTCTGGTCAAGATGTCTATCAGGTCGTCGACTGAAGCATAGGTTGAAATAAAAAAAAAGGGTAACAAGATTAATGGAAATAACTGAACATTGTGAAAAATAAATACAACAGAAGCAGGACAAACAAAGAAACAACAACAACAACAACAACAAAGTGAATAAAAGAGGAATTATATTTTATAAGCGAAGTCAGTTATAGCTGAAGCCACGCAACCGTGAATGATTCTGGAGAAAAGAAAATCAACAACCGAATCATTTGGATCGCTGGGAATCATGTCTACACGGGAGACTTAAGGAAGATTGAAAACAAGATATGCTATATCCACTTTATACAGCTTTGAAGAGCGGAAAATTTATACAAAAGCTAGCAGTCTATTTAAGCTTACGTATAATCTTTGGAATGACTTTGTAGAAATCTAAATAGGAATATTATTATTATTATTATTTAGGAATAAAGTTAGTTACTTTTGCCTAAGCGATAGACGCTGTCCGATCAGGTAGTCAGCGAATGTCCGATTAGGCAGTCAGCGAATACCCGATTAGGTAGTCAGCGAATGTCCGATTAGGTAGTCAGCGAATGTCCGATTAGGTAGTCAGCGAATACCCGATTAGGCAGTCAGCGAATACCCGATTAGGCAGTCAGCGAATACCCGATTAGGTAGTCAGTGAATACCCGATTAGGCAGTAATCTAATACCCGATTAAGTAGTCGGCAAATGTCCGATTAGGCAGTCAGCGAATGCTCGATTCAGCGACTCATATGCTAGCATCAGGATTAGAGAACCTTAGCTGACCAAGACCCTGACCCACCTCTACGTTGGTACTCCTAGTAACAAGCCTAGCCTGGCTAAATAGGTGGGGATCGAGATAATCCTTATGGTGGTGGAGCCTGTTAAAGAAATATCACACAAGCCCTTGCTTTTTAGCTGCAATCCGGGACTGAAAAAAAAACAGCTGCCATAACCCGCCCCCCTCACGCCAGTACGATGCTGTACCTCAACATCTTCACAACATCGACTGCAAAGAACACTAGCTCGCAGTTACAGAGAGATTTAAGAGGAAGAGAAAGAAGAGATAAGAAAAACAAGGGAAATAACAATGAGAAAACGAAGTAGCATGAACTGAGAAAGATATGCCGCAGGCTATTTTGCTACGTAGAGACACACAAGTATAGATGAACTCCATCTACAAAACAAAACAAAAAACGATGCGACATAAATGAGAATGATCAATCATCATTTACCGCAGGCATAAAGAAGGAGACAAGCAGAAATATCGGCCGTGGTTTCAGCTGTTGTCAGATATTGTCGTCTACTAATAGGCGAATAGGCTCCTGTCTGATGTGGTACTACAGGCTGGTGCACACAAGTCCACGTGACACCATAGAAAGGGGACAGAACTCTGTTACATTGATAACGAGAGATTAATTGACGTTTTTTTTTTTCTTCTTCACCAAATAGGGAGAAACTGAGAAATATCAGGATTTCAGAACGTGAGCACACACAAACATATAAACCAAAAACTCAAATGAAGTATGCAGTATCGCAAAATATATAAATGTACGTTTTCAAAAAAGAGAAACAACTACGACAGCGATTCTCTAAAAGAAAGACATGGCTTTATACAAATAAGCCAGAAAAGCGGGTTTTAAAAATGTTGACAATCAATAAAAGCATATTAGTATGGCTGCCGTTGCTTTAATATTTAAACTTGAAAACATAAGACAATCAATAGCATTTCCTTCTTCTTCTTCTTTTCTTCTTCTTCTTCTTCTTCTATCTTACGGGCGGTGAAGACGCTTGTGCGATGAGGCTGATATGCCGGCGTCAGGGTTAGCGAACCATAGCTGACCAAGACCCTGTCTCATCTCTCCGTTGGTACCCTTAGTAACAGGCCTAGCTTGGCTAATGAGGCAGGGATCGCCATGGTCCCCATGGTGGTGGAGTCTGCTAAAGAAGCATTGCAAACCTCCTGGTTTTTTAGCTGTACTCCTGGAATGAAAAAGTAGCCGCCATAACCCGCTTCCACGCCGAAACTTCGCTGTGCCTCAACATCTCTACATCATCGGCTGCAAAGAACAACAGCTCCCGGTTACAGGGAGCTCGTACAAGCACAAGTCTTCTATCTTATTGGAACTGCGAGATGGCGCTCTTTGCAGTCAATACAGTGAAACTGTTGGAACATAGCATCGTGTCGGATTGAGAGTGGGTTGAGGCAGTTTTTTTTCCTACCCTTGAGGGAGCTATAAAAAAAAAAGGGGGGGGTATGCAATACTTCTTTGCAGACTCCACCGTCATGGGATCTTTTGCGATCCCTGCTTCGTTCACCAGTATAGGCCTGCTACTGAAGTTAGCATCGGAGAGGTGGGACAGGGTCTTGGTCAGCTATGGATCGCTGATAGCCAAATGAGACAGGTCTGGGTCAGCTATGGATCGCTGATCGCCAGATGGGACAGGGTCTTGGTCAGCTATGGATCACTGATAGCCAAATGAGACAGGTCTTGGTCAGCTATGGATCGCTGATAGCCAAATGAAACAGGTCTTGGTCAGCTATGGATCGCTGATAGCCAAATGAAACAGGTCTTGGTCAGCTATGGATCGCTGATAGCCAAATGAGACAGGTCTTGGTCAGCTATGGATCGCTGATAGCCAAATGAGACAGGTCTTGGTCAGCTATGGATCGCTGATAGCCAAATGAGACAGGTCTTGGTCAGCTATGGATCGCTGATCGCCAGATGGGACAGGGTCTTGGTCAGCTATGGATCACTGATAGCCAAATGAGACAGGTCTTGGTCAGCTATGGATCGCTGATCGCCAGATGGGACAGGGTCTTGGTCAGCTATGGATCGCTGATAGCCAAATGAGACAGGTCTTGGTCAGCTATGGATCACTGATAGCCAAATGAGACAGGTCTTGGTCAGCTATGGATCACTGATAGCCAAATGAGACAGGTCTTGGTCAGCTATGGATCGCTGATCGCCAGATGGGACAGGGTCTTGGTCAGCTATGGATCGCTGATCGCCAGATGGGACAGGGTCTTGGTCAGCTATGGATCGCTGATCGCCAGATGGGACAGGGTCTTGGTCAGCTATGGATCGCTGATCGCCAGATGGGACAGGGTCTTGGTCAGCTATGGATCGCTGATCGCCAGATGGGACAGGGTCTTGGTCAGCTATGGATCGCTGATCGCCAGATGGGACAGGGTCTTGGTCAGCTATGGATCGCTGATCGCCAGAGGGGACAGGGTCTTGGTCAGCTATGGACCGCTGATCGCCAGAGGGGACAGGGTCTTGGTCAGCTATGGACCGCTGATCGCCAGAGGGGACAGGGTCTTGGTCAGCTATGGATCGCTGATCGCCAGAGGGGACAGGGTCTTGGTCAGCTATGGACCGCTGATCGCCAGAGGGGACAGGGTCTTGGTCAGCTATGGACCGCTGATCGCCAGAGGGGACAGAAGCCTCGTAAGATTTTTTCTAAAATGATGTTAAGTTAAAAAAAATATTTATAACTTTCTTTTCTATTCTGTTCTTTTCTGTTCTGTTCTGTTCTTTTTTTTCTTGTCTTTTCTTTTCTGTTCCGTTCTTTTCTTTTCTGTTCTTGTCTGTTCTTTTCTGTTCTGTTCTTTTAATATCTGTTCTGTTCTGTTCTTTTAATATCTGTTCTGTTCTTTTCTTTTATGTTCTGTTCTTTTCTTTTCTCTTTTTCTCTGCTCTGTTCTGTTCTGTTCTGCTCTTTTCTTTTCGTTTCTGTTCTTTTCTGTTCTACTCTGTTCTGTTCTTTTCTTTACACATATCTCTTATTTTCTCGCAACCCTATCCCAGACTCCTCGGGACTTTAACTTTGGGTTGCGGCCTACTGGGTTGTAAATCACTGAACTATGTTATGCAGGTCTCCTGTAAGCTCGGGCGTACACACATTCACATACACAAACAATGCTGTCAACTGAAGCGTGCACCCAAAATAGGTGCATATAGCTGAGTAAATACGGTATCTGAAATCGGCCTCGAATGAAAGACATTTTCCCCCCTCCTGTTTCTATACTGCAACTACTAAAGACCAATTAACAGATGACTTCCCCGAAGAGTAAATTGCACTATGGGATCTCAGACTTGTAGTGTTGCCGCTTTGTTGCGTTAAGTTTGCGTCGTGTAATTATCCCTGACAAAATCGTTCCAAGCAGAATGAGTTCACCTATTTTGCCTGCAAGATGTTGCACAAGTATTCAGCATAAGGCAGCACGCCCATTCTTTTTATGTCTTTTCCCATTTTCTAAAGCGCAAAATCGAAATTTACCCTATGCAGTACCTGCAATTTCCTCTCTCTCTCTCTCTCTCTCTTCTCTATTTCTTTCTCCTTCAGTGTTTCTATCTTTGTCTCTTCTTGATTTCTCTGTATCTCATTTTCTGTCTCTTTGTTTCATTTTAATCTCTCTCTCTCTGTTCCTATTTCTCTCTCTCTCTCTCTCCCTTCCCTCTTTCTCTTTCTCCCCCCTCTCTTTCTCCCCTGTCTCTCTCTCTCTTCTTCTTCTTCTTTCTCCCTTTCCTGCCTCTTTCTTCTACCTATCTATCTATCTATCTATCTATCTATCTATCTATCTATCTATCTATCTATCTATCTATCTATCTATCTATCTATCTATCTATCTATCTGTCTGTTTGTCTGTCTAACAGACAGCTTTCCTTCTGCCTATTTCTTTCTCTTTTAATATAGCCCACCCGACTATAACCCGCACCCAGGTAGTTCAAGGACAGTGGCAGAAAAGAATCACCCAGAACAGTATCTCAAGTTACCAGCTTGACCTTGTCCTGCAGAAAAGGTCAGAAACCAAGTTCAAACAAGTGGAGGCTAGAGAAGTACTTCAGCAGGCACACACTAGAAAACAGTTTAGAAGATCTCTCTGTCTTCCTGTGTGTGCGTATGTATCTCTGGTTGTCTCTCTCTTTCTCTCTCTCTCTTCATGTCAGTTCATCAAGACATCATGTCATCAAACATATGCTATGTTTTTGATTTAGGAATCAATGCACGGCCGAAAGGCAGACTGAAAAATAAACTTGGAGATTTTGTTATCTTCTTTTAGCAGTTGTCATTTCTGTCATCGAATGACTGAAAAAAAAGAGACAGATGTCCAGTGGGCGTGTGTGTTATAGAAAAATAATGATATCTGAATACGAACTATGAACATTGAAACACCATTAAATTAAGCAAATAAGGACTGACAAACAATAGTTTCACTTCAGAACAACTATAATCCCCTCTTTGGGTTACTCTCTCTCTCTCGCTCTCAGATAATTCCTCATCGGTAGATTTGACCCCAGAAAATCTCATCTTCACACTGATCAATGCACGAAGATCTCCAAGCTTCTTCCAAACCCTGGGAAAGTTTCAAATAATTATGAAAATATCCTAGAGAACTTTCACGAACTTTTGCAAAGAGGAGAAATATCCCTACCTGCTTTCGTTCCTCATTGAAAGACAGTACCTCTGCTTCCGAAGATAAAGAATGCACTGTCCACCAACTACGCTTGCGAATAGATTCCTGTTTTCGGTTTACATAAATATAAACTTATTACGTAAAAAAAAAACCTGCCGGACCATTTCTTCTCTGATGTGCTACTTCAACTTCGCGTTATATAGCCCTTGATCACGAAAGCGGAATAAATTACCCGGATGTTTAGTTGGCTATATTTAGATAGCAATTTATCTTAATTTATTATCGAATTAGCATGCTTGTGGAGTACTATTATATTTCAGATCACAAGCAATAAAAGAAATACAAAATAAAATTTCACATTATGTATACCAGGACTACACTTCTGCACATGTCAGGAATAAGAAATGGCGGACATAGTTTAAATAGGTATTTCCCCCAAAGTGGGTGGTACTTCCTACTTCCAGGCGTTGGGAAGATCAGGGAGGGGGTGGGTGAGGGGGAAGAGGACGGTAGGTGACATCAGACCCAACTCAGTGACAAAAAAAATTTTTTTTTGAGGGGGGGGGGGAGAGGGAGGGAGGGGGTGGCGCTGAGCCTAGGGAGGTGGACCGGGTGGGTGTAAGAACCGTTTCAAAAAAACCCCTGGCTTAAGTATTTGGTGAGTTCTCTGGTCAGTGAGAAGAATACGATGAGAATAGTGATAAATTACAACTTTCTGAAAACGATGATAAATAATAGAGCACAAAATGTAATGTCTTATTGTGGAAACCAAGAAATACAAATAAAGGCAGGGGTGGTCAACAATACCACATAACCTTGAGGAGAAAGATGACAAAAGACACCACAAATAACTGGAAAGAAGTTGCAAAACGGAGGGGGCTTTCATATAAAAACTCGTCCTGTGTTCCATGTGAGGGTGATAATGTAATGACAACTGGAGAAAAATTTTCGTTAAAACAATGTGATCACTTGAAATATAATATGGCTGAGGTAGACACTGCTTGGAGCATTCTGATGAGAAATCATACGGACTGACATCTTGTTAAGAGAGAAAAGGATGTGACATTATTGTAGGCAGTGACTAAAGGGAAGCGATGGCGAGGGATGGAATGGCTAGTTCATGAGAATGACAAACGAATCTTTACTCACTATTGTGAGTAAAAGAAGAACGGGATGACCCAAAATGTCATGGAGACCTCTCTCTCTCCCCTTCCCCTCTCTCTTTCCCCTCCCCATATCTCTTTCACTCTCTTCCTGTCATTCCCCAAATATACTGCGCTGCTGGCAGCAAATGATTTCTGCTTATGTTGGTTCTTCGCTTTCTTCTTAGCTGTCTCCCATGTCAATCCTTTGTTCACCAACACCTTCTCTGTTGTACGTCTCCATGACTCTTTGAGTTCTCCCATGCTTGTTCTACACTGCCGAGTCCACATCAGAGCTGTTCGTTGTAAGGATTCATCTGTTATTCTTACAGTGTGGCCAATCCATTGCCACATTCTTCTTTCAATTATTGTTGACAGTGGTGTCATATCTAACAAACTATTGAAACAAAAATGCTGAAATCATCAGACCAGTCACAGTGAACCATTTGTCAATCGAAGGAGTCAAGGAATTCACATTCCTCGATAATAACAGCAACGGAGACATTAGGACAAGCGGGAAAACCAATGCATAATATTCAACAAGATAGTCCCATAGCAAATGCCGCAGGGGATGAAGCGTTAGAGACCTCATTATGGTGGGCCATCAGGGTATGAGGTAGGGTGGCTGGTTGCCTTTCCTTCCCAGATTTTCTCTGGTACCAATTTTACGGGGCTGGGTCGACCTCGGGGCCGCATTGGTCGGAAAAACAAAATCCCGCTCAGCTGGGGATTCGGGGAAATGTTTTAAGTGTCTTACTATATCGGGGCGAATGCTAGAAAATGACACAGACAACTGCATGTACACTTGACACCTTTCAAACCAAGTGTTTACGCAAGATAAAAAGGAATGTTCTGGCCAAAAAAAAAAAAACATAAGCAAGGACCGAGGAAAAAAAAATGCTGGTAAACAAAGACTAACATGGAAGACAGCCAAGAAGATAGCAAAAGACCGACAAAAATGCTACGAGAAAGTGTCTTGGGCACTGAAGGGACAAGAGAGAGAGAGAAAGAGAGTGAGAGAGAAGTAAACACTGTTTATGCACTCTAATATACAGCATTGCCAGTCGGCCGTATGTTTAGCTGATTACAGGGCATGTCAAACGTACATATAAACAAAACAGAAGGGGCATTGCTAATAAAGAAAGCAGGTCGGCCAATTCTTCAACGGATCTTAAGCTATGATAGTCAAACTTTTATCACTGGCCCTCCTGGCATACTACACCCGTATCATATTACATGTTTATATGCCAGCATGGTTATCTTGTGAGCACTGCAAACTAACCAAACAAACCAAATACGATAAGAAAACATAATCATCCACTGTGCATAAAAGGAAACTCACAGCATAATCTAGAACGAAAATAAATAAATGCTAACCCGAATCGGCAATTTAAGAAAAAAAATGGAGACTAATAAACTAGAAAAGGAATACACACGCAAAGTTGGCTGTGGTGAATACAGCCAGATTTTTCTGCAAAAGCAGATCCAACATCCACCCCCTCCTGCAAAACTGGCATGCTTAGACGACGCGGCAGACATGCACATGGATTAAATCTTTGTTGTTATCTCCGCCGCAGCTACCAAGAAATTTGTTCGCAGTTCTGCTATCTCGCTGCAGCTCTGTCTCCTAAAATGAGACGAGATTTCCCCAGCTTGACAGCACTTCTTCATCTCTGAAGATCTTGGATTTTTTCCCCCTCTCTCTATATATATTCCTCTTTTATTAATGCCCCCAAACCTTTCTTTGCTCCATTTCTTTTCTTTTCTGCTCTTTTCTTTTCCCTTTCTATTCTATTCTGTTCTTTTTTTTAAACAATTTACATTCGTCATCATCATGTGGCTGCGACGGAACTTTAGTCTGTCGTTTGGTTTCACAGTGTAATGACAGAGCAGAGTGCACCTGACTGAGCTTCATAAGAGGAACTAATGAAGCACTTAAGATGTCAGAGAAAGAGAAACAGACAGAGAATATCCGTGACTCGAACCACGGACTCTTGTTAGGGCGAAGGCGAGGATAACGAGCTGTTTGCTATGCCATTTCGTTTCTCTGAAGAGACCAGGTTAAACTGATTACAGTGAATTTCTTGATGATGTCCATTCCCTCCCCCTCTCTTTGTGTGTCTCTCTCTCTATATCTCTCCATGTGTCATTTTGTCTTTCTCTCTGTCTCTCTGCGTCTCTATGTGGGTCTCTTTGTTGTCTCTGTTTTTCTTTCTGTCTCCCTTTCCCTGTCTCTCTCATTATTGTCTCTCCGAGTTTCTCACTGTCTCTCTGTGTGTTTCTTTGTCTCTCTCTCTCTCTCTTTCTATCTCTCACACTGTCCATCTCCGTCTCTCTTTCTCTGTCTCTTCTTCTCTGTCTTTCTCTCTATCTCTTTCACTCTCTCTCTCTCTTTCACACACACACACACAGCAAAATATTACACCATAATCATTTTTTGCGTATGTTACGTATTATACGTACAATGATCAGTTCACGTTGTTGAGAGAAGAACTGTGCATGAAAGTCGTCTCGTTGAAAGTGTGATTAAGAGATGAATGTAAGAGTTTGTTCATTACATGTTTATGCATTCTTGTTACGTTCATCTAGAATCAGACTGATAGAGAATGTATGTGGCAGTCTAGTGTTGAATTATGAAGGGACTGTTAAACGGACTTATGTACACAATCCATCCATCCATCCATCCATCCATCCATCCATCCAGTTAAGTATTAGGCTACTTCGCTGTAAGTTCACGGGAGACTGTGGTATAAAGTTATTCTGATGCTTTACTTATTCTGTATTTGTGAATGTATGGATAAGAGGATAATTGTTTTGTTATTTCACGTATTATTCATGATACTTATGTTTGTTACTTGAATTAAACTGAATGATTATGAACAGTGAATGATGGGGGACGACAGGCAGTATGTCAGACTGACCTAGGTGCCCAATTCTTCACCCTTTCCAAATAAAGTTCAATCAGACAGTCATTCAATCAATCAATCAAACAGTCAGTCCGTCAATCATTCAATATTTTATCCCTGTTCGGGCACCACCTTTTGAAACGACTTCCTAGTTGGCTATAATTTCACCAGAGAAACATTCCTTCACTCACTTTCTTTTGTTTTATCAATGCGAATGTTGTAAATTATCTTATCATTCACTCAAAAAAAGATTTCTGTTTTTCTTAAAATTGCAATCTTTATGAGAAATCAGTATCTGATGTTCAGCAAGTGAGTGGCAGCATGGTCTCTGCCAATGATTGTAAGTTCTAAAATTGTGGTATAATTTTATGTTTATTCTAAAAAGTCAGGGTTTTTTTTTTACTCTTGATACAATTCGCTTCGATTTGCATTTTTTAACGGATTTTTTTTTCTGAAATAACTTTTTCAAAACCTCTTTATTGTTCTATCGCAATGTTTTGTTATTTTTGGTGCTATTTTACTGATTGATTTTCCGTTTCTAAAAATTATTTTCTCACTTTTAAAGGTTCTTTTTATTCTTAATTTCCTTTTAAGCTAATTTTCACTTGCCAATTCATTGTTCCTTCATTATACAGCCGAATAATTTTGTTATTCTCCATTTTTCGTGATTTGTACTTACTCGCGTTTGTGAGTGGAAAAAAGAAGGGAAGTAATAAAAGTAGCCATTTTGTTCACTGAGTTATGAAAACAGCTTCGCCAACATCCGACAGACTTAAATGTGTCATCCTACTTAAAATGTGGAATAAGTGCCACTTTGTGACCCAGTTTGTGAATCCTGTTTGTGACAAGCAGCTCCCCAATAAGTGGCACTTCGTCGAAGTTTGCATCTCCCCTTCTTTTTTCTGAGTGGTGCGTGCGAAGTAGGACAACGTGACAGAGCCATCATGCAGCAATTAACTTCTTAAGAAGAATGCTGCATCCTTCTCTTGTTTGCTGACGTAGGTTGTCCTGGTTAAGTTGCTGGCTTGCCATGTCCTGGTTTCTGGTGTTGAGTAGCATATACTTGTTAAGCCATTGCAAGCCTAGTGAAAATTTTGTATTCACGAATCAGAGCTCTGCATGATGTGTTTTTTTTTTCCTTTTGAATCATTGACAGTGATGGGTGAAGTGTTATCCAGTGTGTCCTACCGTGCCGACAGATATTTCCCTGAGAGATAGTTGTCATCAGAACATTTTCTGCAGGAGTACTCAGCATATGAGGTGTAGAGAAAACAGATGTGGCCAACACCCTACATCGTTTCAAGCGGAACATTATGGGGATGTACAACCAGCTCCAATTGACCTCTGATTACCTTAGAAGTATACAAGTCGACATATGAGAATGATCGAAGAAGAGGAAGTTGTTCTCAACACAGAGAGCAGAGTTCCTCTATTTACTGATGGAATGACTACATGGCAAAGGAAACGGGATGCCACTGCTGCTAGTTTGAGTAACAATTCAGTTGTGCACCCAGCCTTTACCCTGTAATAACTGACTGAACGTTATTGGGAATGAAGTTACAACCCCTTCGCATTGTAAGAACAATAATTAACATATGGTATGAGGATTATTATACAAAAGTAAAGACTGTTCTGCTATATGTTTCGGAGACATGGGTTATGACCGAGACAACACAACAGAGGATCTAGGCATTCATGAACTACTGCTTGAGGAGGATTTTAAACATTAAATGGTCGGATAAGATCAAGAACGAACAGGTTTGGGAAAGGGCAGGACAAGAACCGAGAAACCTATAAATCACATCTAGGAAATGGAGGTAGATTGGCCACACTCTGAGAAAACCCGACACCAGCATAGCAAGACAGGCACTAACATGGAATCCTCAAGGAAACAGAAAACGAGGAAGACATAGACTTACATGGAGAAGAGAAATTATGACAGTGCTCAGAGACAAGGGATACACATGAAAGGAAGCAGAGAATAATTAGAAGAACAGGGATGACTGGAGAGTTTTTATTCGTGGCCTATGCTCTCAAGGGAGTGAAACGTGATGATGATGATGATGATGATGACGATGATGATGATGATGATGAGGAGGAGGAGGAGGAGAAGGAGGATGATTATGCTGCTGCGCACTGTTTTACCACTGGATCTCATGTGGGTGTGGAGGATGAGCTCTGTTGGCCATTAACTTCGAGTTGTGTTGTGATTTTCCTGGGTGAAAATGTTGCAACAACCAAGCAGAGCTTTATAACCACTTCTTCTTCTTCTTCTTCTTCCTGGAACTGCGAGCTGGTGTTCTTTGCAGCTGATGCGGTGAAGGCGTTGAGGTTCAACATCGTGTCGGAATGGGAGCGGGTTATGGCGGCTATTTATTCAGTCCCTAAGTAGTAGAGCTAAAAAGCAGGCGGTGTACAATACTTCTTTAGCAGACTCCACCACCATGGAGGATTATGACTATTCCTGCCTATTTGTCTGGTTAGGTCTGTTACCTGGGATACTAACGGATAAGTGGGACAGGGTAGGTCAGCTATGTTTCGTCAAACCCTGCCACTAGTATATCAGCTATGGGTTGCTGATTGCCAGATCGAACAGCGGCTTCACCCCCACCTTACACACACACGAAGATGTTGCTCAAATGAAGATTAAATGAAGGAGACAGCTTCTTAGGGCTGACAGGAGACAGCTTCTTCGGGCTGACAGGAGACAGCTTCTTAGGTCTGATAGGAGACAGCTTCTTAGGGCTGACAGGAGACAGCTTCTTAGGGCTGACAGGAGACAGCTTCTTAGGTCTGACAGCAGACAGCTTCTTCCGGTTGACAGCAGACAGCTTCATAGGGTTGACGGGAGTCAGCTTCTTAGGTCTGATAGGAGTCAGTTTCTTAGGCCTGACAGGATTCACCTTCTTAGGTCTGACAGGAGACAGCTTCTTAGGGTTGACGGGAGTCTCAGTTTCTTAGGCCTGACAGGATTCACCTTCTTAGGGCTGACAGCAGACAGCTTCTTAGGTCTGATAGGAGTCAGTTTCTTAGTCCTGGCAGGATTCACCTTCTTAGGGCTGACAGCAGACAGCTTCTTAGGTCTGATAGGAGTCAGTTTCTTAGGCCTGACAGGATTCACCTTCTTAGGGCTGACACCAGACAGCTTCTTAGGGTTGACAGGAGTCAGCTTCTTAGGTCTGATAGGAGTCAGTTTCTTAGGACTGACAGGAGACAGCTTCTTAGCGCTGACAGGAGACAACTTCTTAGGACTGACAGCAGACAGCTTCTTCCGGCTGACAGGAGACAGCTTCTTAGGACTGACAGCAGACAGCTTCTTCCGGCTGACAGGAGACAGCTTCTTAGGACTGACAGCAGACAGCTTCTTCCGGCTGACAGGAGACAGCTTCTTAGGACTGACAGCAGACAGCTTCTTCCGGCTGACAGGAGACAGCTTCTTAGGACTGACAGCAGACAGCTTCTTCCGGCTAACAGGAGACAGCTTCTTAGGGCTGACGGGAGTCAGTTTCTTAGGTCTGATAGGAGTCAGTTTCTTAGGCCTGACAGGATTCACCTTCTTAGGGCTGACAGTAACATAATGGTATTCTTTTCTCCAGATCATCTTGAGACACAACAACATGCAGGTCCATATTCTGGATCACATTCTTAGTCGTCGAGGTTCGGTAACTCTGGGTAGCGTTATTCTACTGCTATACACACACACACACATATATATATATATATATAAAGCAAGCTGAATTTTTCCAGATTAAACTTTTACGAAGAATTGGAAGAATATTTTGGCTAAACACCCTAAGAAATAACATCTTGCATGGCAGAAATGTAGATGAAGTCACTGACAGCAATTATTGAGGAAAGACGCTGGCGATGGTTGGGACATGTGCTCCGGATGACTGACAACTCACTACCAAAAATAGGACTAAAATGGACACCACAGGGGAACAGACGTAAGGGCAGACTAAAAGAGACATGGAGAAGAACAAGAGAGAGGATGTTGAGCAATAGAGGGCTCACTTGGGCAAAAGCGGAAAAAAGGCAAAGGACAGGCGTTTATGGAATACTCTTGCGGAAGCCCCATGTGGCTTGGGGACTTAAGGTTGAGAGAGAGAGAGAGAGAGAGAGAGAGAGAGAGAATGTGTGTGTGAAAAGGTGCTCGGCTTACTAATCCAGCGCGAACGAAGAAGAAGAAGAAGAAGACTAATCCAGTGGTTCATTCATTCATTTGCATGTCCCTTGCAGAACTTTGCCTCCCAAACAGCACTCCTGTAGGCCTCTCGGTTGTGAGCAAGATGGCCTGCCGCTGCTGCATCCATTTGCAGATCGTCAACGATGTCTTACAGCCATCTTCGTTTTGGTCTTCCTCTCTTTCTTTTTCCCAGTATGTAGAGACATTTGTCTCTAAATTATCATGACGTTTAATGTATCCAAAATATTTAAGTTTTCTCTGTTTAATCCTCTTTACTAGCCAGCCTTCTTCAATATTAAGCTCTTGTTGTATAGATACATTTGTTCTTTTTTTTCTGTCCACAATATTTGGAGAACTCTTCTGTAGCATTTACATTCAAAGGCATTTATGTGTTTCTCAGCTGTTTTGTTAAGTGTCCAGGTCTCACAGGCATATGTTGCGATGGGAAAGATGCATGCCCTTAAAAATCTTATTTTTGTGGTTCAAATCCCAGCAGCGGGCTTTCCCCCGATACCACCACACACAAAACACACACAAAGTAAAAAGGCCCCGGGATCCACCCAGCCTCTAAAAATGGGTACCAAAGAAATCTGGTAAAACAAATGCAGTTAAGCATGATACTGCCCATATCACACTTTCATGTGCTGGTGGTATTGGAAGTACAGACCTAACACTGTTTCTCCAGTATTGCGTGAATGGCATGGAAAAAGAAAATTTAACTTATACTCAGGAAAGTCCGCATTGATCTTTGTCCAGTGGGTCGAGCTTGTGACAGAGTCGTCTGTAATTAGGAACTAAAAATGGAGGCTAGATCTTGTTGGCCGGTACTAGTGATAGATGGAAGTTCCATCTCTAATAGTTCAGGTTCTACAAAGTGTAACATAGTGCTTTGTGAGTTATGACTGTAGCATTATTATATATAGCCTTGTATATTAGGACAGTGTTATAATAATTATTATTAATGTTATCATTATTTATGTTATTATTATTATTATTTCTGTTAGCATTATGATATAATTATGATTATTATTAATAAGTAGAATGTAGATAAGAAACGAAGTAAATAACTTGAGAACTGGTGGGAGAGGAACACTCTCGGAGTATTAGTATTATTACGATAGAATGAAGTAGATACTCAGAAATACAGGACGCTGACAATGAAGACGGATAGGGATTAAGAGGATTTACTCAGATAACAATAGTAGATATGGAGACAGACAGACGGACACCGTGTAAACTGATATGAACTAATCCTTGACAGGTATTACAAACACCTGACATTGGATAAGATGAGTTTACGCACGTGAAAAAAATTGAATGGATGGACTTGATGAACAGACTCACTGACAGGCGAGGCATACTTGCTTATCTTAGGACCCAACTTGGGTACATGAATGGTCCAGCGGACGAAAAAAATGACCAAGAGGAGAGGACCGACTCCTCCCGAATTCCAATAAAGACCCAGTCAGTATGTAAGTCATCCAGCTGACCAATAGAAAGGTCTAGAGGTGTGTCCTATTGGGCAACTGACTTACAATATATAAGACACTCATGCAGGTTTGAAAGAGAACAAAGAAAAAAAAAAGAGGCAGAAGAACAGGAAGAAAAACAAGAACGATATATAGATAGACAGAGGAAGAAGATAAAAGTCAATTAGAGAGGGACAGCATGTGATTAGAAGTAAGATTCAGTCGAGCGAAGACCTCCAGGTAGTGTTATTCACTAGTATTTGATCTAGTGCAGCTTAGAATTAGGCATTTTCGGTCATGGTGTGGACAGAATATGGCAAGACTTTGAATTTCTGAACAATGATTGTGTGCTTCTACGAGGAAACGAACGAATTTTATTTCTTATGGCATCTTATTTCAAGTGATGTTGTCAACAATACATCTGTGACCATATTTGTCAGAATTAATTGGATTCAGTGAACGTATTCAGCGGACTTGGTCAAGTGAACCTTGTAATATTTGTGAACCCTATTCAAGACCAGAGAAATCTTGATGTGCGTGAAGATAATGTGCCATAATGTCTAACAAAGATATGTGCCATAATGTGTAACAAAGTATGACAGGATAAATAATTATAAGGCTTTAACTGCTAGTAAGAAGTCAAATGTTGTCGCGGCCACAATGAATATTCGTCGTATAAAAGATACTGAAGTTCAGGCGATTTGTGCAACCATCCATCACTCAAGATCCAGAATTAAAAGACGGTATCAATTTACAACCTCTCAATATTATAATGGACCGTATAAATCAGAACGTATTAATATCATAAAGTCTTGAACAAGAGCACTTGCATGTACGAAATGCGGGGATTGTAATGTATGAAAAAAAAGCGTGGTTGACAGAAGCTCTGGAGATGACTAGATCATTGAGACGCAAAAAAAAGGAAGACAGAAGGGAAGGATATAAATCCCAAGGAAAGGATACAAATCCTAGGGAAGGATACAAATCCCAAGGGAAGGTTACAAATCCCAAAGGAAGGATACAAATCGCAAGAGAACGTTACAGATTTTTACCAAAAATTGAGGAAAATGTGGAAACCGAAATTAGTAGTTTTAAACGTAGTGCCCAGAAGTTCTTCACTCATGAACATTTATTTATTATCTTTGTTACTTTCAGTGTATTTGATCTATGTTCTACATTTTCCATAATGTTGACTTCATAATCAAATGAAAAGTTTAATGCAGATTCTTAACTTTCTAACAGATACAGTCCGCTCTCCAAGTTAACTCCCTAATACGTCCCCATGCTCCCTTTTCCGTTCCGTATCATCATCATCATCATCATCATCTGTCCTGTTAGTTACAAGGTAACTTCAAAAGATAATAACGGTATTGCTATATTTAACTGTTTCTAGTTACATATATTTGAAGCTCCTAATAAGAGACTTTGTCAGAACCTCGAATAATACACACTGATAAGTATAAAGTGGACGTTGAAATAAACTTTTATTCTAGCACAGTGTTTAAAAGTTTTATTTTTAGAGATTGATGTCCCATGATGCCATCATTTGGTCCCTTCACCCTGTGATATGAAAACCCCTGGTTAAGGACATTATGCTTAAAGGCCTGTTACTTAGTCTTAATATATTAGCTTTTTTTAAACCTAATCTTAATGTTTAAACTTTTATTACTTAATCTTAATGTTTGAACTTTTATTATTTAATCTTAATGTTTTAACTTTTTTTAAAAACTTAATGTTTAAACTTTTATTTCTTGATCTTAATGTTTAAACTTTTATTATTTAATCTTAATGTTTAAACATTTAAAAAATGTAATCTTAATGATATTTAAGTATCGCATTGAAAAATGGACTAGAACAGAGCCCGTCAACCTTCCCACAACTGATGACTTACCTAAGTAGATAAACTATCTCGGCTCATCATCAGC
The DNA here is from genome assembly GCA_009760885.1 of Achatina immaculata. NCBI lineage: Eukaryota > Metazoa > Mollusca > Gastropoda > Stylommatophora > Achatinidae > Lissachatina > Lissachatina immaculata. Next base: position 24,335,244 of record CM019691.1, on the reverse strand, counting down.
TTCTAGGGTAGACTTTAGCATTTAAAACCCAAGTAAAACTGCTTATTTTCAGCCTTCCTCCTAAACTCGCGGCACACTTGTAGACCCCACGGAGCCCACCACTGCGCCACCACACAACGGTTGGTATTCGCGGGGTTCGGGTTTGCTCCAACTTTTTCGTTAGATCTAACAAGCTGCAACGCATAGTTTGGCCACAGTTGTAAGGCCGTTAACACTACTATTCGAAATTATTATAATAAAATCAAACCGAACATTTCGAACTTTAGTACAATAATAATGTGGGTTCGAAATTTCAAAAGGCTTAAAACTATACTAGTCACTTGTCTGAGGTTGGGGGGGGGGGGGGGTTACTTCCTCTGATGATCTGAAGTTTTGTTGTTGTTCCGCTCTCTACAGTAGAGAGTTTCCTGCATACATATATACTAATCATGATTTTACCGGCCATGATGCGTACACTACAATTAATATCAGTACTACTCTGAAGATTAAATCGAATAATTTTGTAAGTAGTGAACTGCATTTTGGACCACGACAAAAAAAATCTCTTTGTTTACACTACATTGGAGCAATGTAGAACGAAGTGGTGAAGCCATAGATCAGAACACTGGACTGCCACAGAGAGAGAGAGGGGGTGCGTCTAGAGTGCCATCCTTTCACACCACATGTCCAAGTCAGGTTCTCATGTTGTTCTGGCTGTAACTTATGTTCATATATCACCGGCTTTCAACCCTTCTTTTTTCTGTGAACTGGACCATAAAGCAGTACTCTTGCGTACCTTGTCGCTACGGATTAGTCATGACAGGTGACCCGCGACATCAAACCAACAATGTTACGTGACCTATGACCCATAGAAAGTTATTTAAAACTTGAAATTCAACAAAAATTACCCATTAATATTTCAATGCCGTCCACGTGACGTAAACTTGCTACTAATGACTAAAAAAAAAAGAAATTATGTATAAATGCCACTTCGTAATAATCCATAATCTTCTCGCGTCAAAAGTGAACAAGAATTGTACTTTTCTTCCTAAAACAATTCTTGTTCAATTTCCCATGTCCTTTCCAACTTTCTTCTAGTAGATCTTCTCACCTGTTCTGTGAGAGGTAGTAAAGATCACTTCACCCCCCCCCCCAACCATTTTTCCCCTCCTGCTTCTCTAGACTAAATATTTGACTGTATTCCACGCTTGGTTGCCTTTCTAGCTCCTCACATATCCTCTTCCGCCTGCTCTCATAGTCTGCTCCGCTCTCCCAGAGCACAGTTAGCAGATATGTTTCTTCGCTTTTTTTTTCTATTGTCCTTGATAAAGGCAATTTTGCCAAAATATTGGGTTGCTATTGTTGTTTTTTCACAATCAATTCTTTCCTTCTCTGAGATCACTAAAATGGCAGTAAGGTAATAATCAGTCAAGAAAAAATGAGCTGAAGATCGCGAAAGAAAAGCTTAAGGAGGAAGTTATAACTGGGCTGTCTGAGAGATAATGGTCAAGAACCAAACTATCGTCAAGAACCAAACTACGGTCAAGAACCAAACTACGGTCAAGAACCAAACTATGGTCAAGAACCAAACCACGGTCAAGAACCAAACTACAGTCAAGAACCGAACTGCAGTCAAAAACCAAACTATAGTCAAAAACCAAACTATGGTCAAGAACCAAACTATGGTCAAGAACCAAACTATGTGAACAGTTAGTGATGGCCCTTATTAAACATCCTAGTCAGCTACGTATTTACAGTATTGTTTTCAATATTAAATGTTGTATAAGCAAAATAGTGTTGTGCAGGATAAATATCCTTGTCTAGACGAAATGCTGTTGTATAGAATAACTATTGTTATGTAGGCTAAATATTGTTATCTGGACTGTAATTGTTGTATGGACTAAATATTGGTATAGACACTAAAGATTGCTATATAGATTAAATATTATTCTGCAGATTAAATACAGTTGCATAGAGAAACATAAGATTAATAATAGGCAAATGCATAGAATTTAATGTGAATATACATTTATCTTTTACAAACTATCCAAAAGTATTTGACTGAGTACAACACCAGAAACTTTGGGAAATAATGGAAAAAATGAGATTTCCAACACATTTGATACAATTAACATCACTGCTGTATTTAGACCAACAATCAGCAATAAGAATAAATGGTGAAACAATAACTTGGTTTGACATAAAACAAGGGGTCCGTCAGGGGTGCATTTTGTCGCCTTACAGATTTAACTTGTATACTGATAATATAATGAGGAATGTTAGAGAAGATGTAGACAAGGAATATTACATTGCCATAACAATTGGAGGTTATGAAATACCAGAAATTAGATATACTGATGACACAGTATTACTGTCCACAACACAAAAAAGAATGGAAAAACTAATTATGTCAGTCCGTAAGAACAGCGAAGAGCAAAACCTTCATCTTAATGCAAAGAAAACTAAGTTGATGAAAACTGACAAAACAAACAAGGCAGTTTAAATATATGTCAATGAGGAAAAAATTGGAAGCAATGGAGAGTTTTGAATATCTTGGATCATTATTAACTAATAATAGAGATACAATGAGGGAAATTAAAAGGAGGACAACAATCACTCTTTAAAAAAATGAAATAACTAAAAAAAAAAAAGCTGCGGAGAGGAACAGACAGAACTACAAAAATATTATTGTTAAGAGCACGAATTTTTCCCATCGCAACATATGTCTTTGAGACCTGGACACTTAACAAAACAGCTGAGAAACACATAAATGCTTTTGAATGTAAATGCTACAGAAGAGTTCTTCAAATGTAATGGACACAAAAAAGAACAAAAATATCCACACTACAAGAACTTAATTTTGAAGAAAGGAAGATTAAACGGAGAAATCTTGAATATTTGGAAAATATTAATCATCATGATAATTTAGAGAAGGCCGTCTTGGAAGGGTTACATAAGTGGAAAAAGAAAGAGAGGAAGATCAAAACGAAGATGGCTACAATACATCATTGATAATCTGCAAATAGATGCATCAGCAGCAGGGCATCCTGCTTACAACGAGAGGTCTACAGGAGAGCTGTTAGGGAGGCAAAGTTCCACAAAGGACATGGAAATGACTGACTGACAGACTGAGAGAAATATTGTATACTTTGTCGTATTGTTTTAAAGAATAAATATTGTTGTGTAGAATATTTGTTGTATTGTTGTATAGATTAAATATTGTTGTATGGACTGCAACTGTTGCATGGACTAAATGTTGCTGTAACAAATAAATATTGCTTTATAGATTAAATAATATTCTGCAGACTAAATGTAGTTGTATAGAGAAATATTATTGTGTAGATTCTTTGTTGTATTGTTGTATAGATTCAGTATTGTTGTGGAAACTAAATATTGCTGTTTGGAACGAATATTACCGTATAGACGAAATATTATTGTGTTATTCTCTTTTCTTCTTTCTCGTTCAAATGTTGGCTGGTCGTCCTATATCTGCGGCCCCGTGGCCCTGACAAAGTCCCCCGTCTTCTCTACGCTTGAGTGGGGGCCCCACGGCTTCTCTTTCAAATCCTCTCTGTCGGGCCAGAACCTTGCTCGGAGGTTGGACAGGTCTGCAAGAAGATATTCTCTGGAGCCTGCACACCAAAGCCGCGGGAACTTCCGTTTGTGTGTGACAAGTTTTTGTTTTTTAGATGATGATCTTAGGATATATTATGTAGACTAAACCCTGCTGTAGAAATTAAATACTCCTGCGAGGACTAAATGTTTCGATGAAGGATTATAGAGAATATTACAGAAAAAAAAGAGGCCAATGGTCATTATACGGCGTAGTGTTTCTCAAACTCTAGCAAGAGGTTACTAAGCCATAGAGAGTGAAAAAAAAAAGCGAAAATCTTTATTGAAAAGAATATAAACGGAACAAATATGAAGAAAAGAATAACAGTAGGCAATACCAGGGATAACAATGGTGTTGCTATTGTTCTGTCTCCTCGCAAGAAGGATATTCTTTGCAGCCAATGTGGTGAAGGTGTTGAGGCAAAGTTTCATGTCGGAGTGGGGGCAGGGTTCGAAGACTGTCTTTTCAGGCCCCGAGTGCAGCTAAAAAGCAAGGGATGTGCAAGGCGCCTCTTTTCTTTCTTTCTTTTTTTTTAGCAGACACTACCGCCGTGGGGACTACAGCGATCCCTGCCCTGTTAGTCAGGCCGTGGGGACTACAGCGATCCCTGCCCTGTTAGCCAGGCCGTGGGGACTACAGCTATCCCTGCCCTGTTAGCCAGGCCGTGGGGACTACAGCGATCCCTGCCCTGTTAGCCAGGCCGTGGGGACTACAGCGATCCCTGCCCTGTTAGCCAGGCCGTGGGGACTACAGCGATCCCTGCCCTGTTAGCCAGGCCGTGGGGACTACAGCGATCCCTGCCCTGTTAGTCAGGCCGTGGGGACTACAGCGATCCCTGCCCTGTTAGCCAGGCCGTGGGGACTACAGCGATCTCTGCCCTGTTAGCCAGGCCGTTGGGACTACAGTGATCCCTGCCCTGTTAGCCAGGCTGAGTCTATTACCGGCGGTACCAAAAAAGAAGTGGAACAGAATCTTGGTCAACTATGGTTCGCCAATTCTAACGCTAACATGTCAGCTATGTATCGCCAGCCCTAACTCTAACATGACAGCTATGATCGCCAGCCCTAACTTTAACATGACAGCTATGATCGCCAGCCCTAACTCTAACATGACAGCTATGTATCGACAGCCCTGACACTAACATGACAGCTATGTATCGACAGCCCTGACACTAACATGACAGCTATGTATCGACAGCCCTGACACTAACATGACAGCTATGTATCGACAGCCCTGACACTAACATGACAGCTATGTATCGACAGCCCTGACACTAACATGACAGCTATGTATCGACAGCCCTGACACTAACATGACATCTATGTATCAACAGCCCTGACACTAACATGACAGCTATGTATCGACAGCCCTGACACTAACATGACATCTATGTATCGACAGCCCTGACACTAACATGACAGCTATGTATCAACAGCCCTGACACTAAAATGACATCTATGTATCGACAGCTCTGACACTAACATGACATCTATGTATCGACAGCCCTGACACTAACATGACATCTATGTATCGACAGCCCTGACACTAACATGACATCTATGTATCGCCAGCGCTGACTCTAACATGTCATCTATAGAACGCTGGTTGTCAAATAGGACAGTCTTCGCCCCCCCCCCCCAGTCTAATCAATAAAAACACGTAAATGTTCATGAAAGTGCAGCATATAAATTAGTAATCAACAGTTTATGTCTACTCGGAAAAAAGTTGTCCTTCGATGTAAATAATTTTGGAACCACCGAGAAAGAGAACTAGAAGTGGAAGTGACGCAAGAGGAAGGAAATAATGTTTTTATTTTAGCGTCATTATTACAGCACATGTGCGGCTCGGGATGTAAAACAGTGTTTCCCAAACCTTTTTTTTTTGGATCATGTCCCATCTCAAAGATTTTGATGTTTTCACCCCGTGTCATCGCTGTTTTCTTCTTTCTTTTTTTTTAACAGACACTACCGCCGTGGGGACTACAGCGATCCCTGCCCTGTTAGTCAGGCCGTGGGGACTACAGCGATCCTGCCCTGTTAGCCAGGCCGTGGGGACTACAGCTATCCCTGCCCTGTTAGCCAGGCCGTGGGGACTACAGCGATCCCTGCCCTGTTAGCCAGGCCGTGGGGACTACAGCGATCCCTGCCCTGTTAGCCAGGCCGTGGGGACTACAGCGATCCCTGCCCTGTTAGCCAGGCCGTGGGGACTACAGCGATCCCTGCCCTGTTAGCCAGGCCGTGGGGACTACAGCGATCCCTGCCCTGTTAGCCAGGCCGTGGGGACTACAGCGATCTCTGCCCTGTTAGCCAGGCCGTTGGGACTACAGCGATCCCTGCCCTGTTAGCCAGGCTGAGTCTATTACCGGGGGTACCAAAAAAGAAGTGGAACAGAATCTTGGTCAACTATGGTTCGCCAATTCTAACGCTAACATGTCAGCTATGTATCGCCAGCCCTAACTCTAACATGACAGCTATGATCGCCAGCCATAACTTTAACATGACAGCTATGGATCGCCAGCGTTAACTTTAACATGACAGCTATGATCGCCAGGACTAACTCTAACATGACAGCTATGTATCGACAGCCCTGACACTAACATGACAGCTATGTATCGACAGCCCTGACACTAACATCACAGCTATGTATCGACAGCCCTGACACTAACATCACAGCTATGTATCGACAGCCCTGACACTAACATGACAGCTATGTATCGACAGCCCTGACACTAACATCACAGCTATGTATCGACAGCCCTGACACTAACATCACAGCTATGTATCGACAGCCCTGACACTAACATCACAGCTATGTATCGACAGCCCTGACACTAACATCACAGCTATGTATCTACAGCCCTGACACTAACATCACAGCTATGTATCGACAGCCCTGACACTAACATCACAGCTATGTATCGACAGCCCTGACACTAACATGACAGCTATGTATCGACAGCCCTGACACTAACATGACATCTATGTATCGCCAGCGCTGACTCTAACATGACATCTATGTATCGACAGCCCTGACACTAACATGACATCTATGTATCGCCAGCGCTGATTCTAACATGTCATCTATAGAACGCTGGTTGCCAAATAGGACAGTCTTCTCCCCTCCCCCCCAGTCTAATCAATAAAAACACGTAAATGTTCATGAAAGTGCAGTTTTACATATAAATTAGTAATCAACAGTTTATGTCTACTCGGAAAAAAAGTTGTCCTTCGATGTAAATAATTTTGGAACTACCGAGAAAGAGAACTAGAAGTGGAAGTAACGCAAGAGGAAGGAAATAATGTTTTTATTTTAGCGTCATTATTACAGCACATGTGCGGCTCGGGATGTAAAACAGTGTTTCCCAAACCTTTTTTTTTTTGGATCATGTCCCATCTCAAAGATTTTGATGTTTTCACCCCGTGTCATCGCTGTTTTCTTTCTTTCTCTCTCTCTCTCTCTCTCTCTCTCTCTCTCTCTCTCTCTCTCTCTCCCTTCTCCTCTCCCTTTCCACAAAATAATGGTCAACTATTGTCTGAAAAAGTATATTTAAATTGTCCCGAAAATATTCAACTTGTCGACAAGAATAGAATTTAACCTGTCATCATCCATTTTTGATATTTCATGTGTTTTGGTGGTTCTATTGTCCTACAGTTTACAGTCCTGCTAAGCCACGTCTATCATGCCATAGCAAGCGGTTTGATGCAACACTTGGTGCCGTTACCACACACACTGGCCCATCATCATCTTGTTCCACGCATTAAATTTGGCTGGTGTCACTTCAGCTAGCTTCATTTACTGTTACTCCGCATCAGCTGTCCAACGTTCTTGTGTGGGATGTGGAGCCTGGGTGGAAACCTGTTTGAGACTTTGTCTAGCAGGATTTATGCTAGTGTTGTCTATAACTACACGGCTATCTAGCAGGATTTATGCTAGTGTTGTCTGTAGCTACATGGCTATCTAGCAGGATTTATGCTAGTGTTGTTTATAACTACACGGCTATCTAGCAGGATTTATGCTAGTGTTGTCTGTAACTACACGGCTATCTAGCAGGATTTATGCTAGTGTTGTCTATAACTACACGGCTATCTAGCAGGACTTACGTTAGCGTTGCCTGTAACCTCGAGGCTATCTAGCATGATTTATGTTAGTCTTGTCTGTGTCACTACACGGCTGTTTATACAAACATCTCACTCAAGCCTGATTTGACACTAAAATAAGAAAGAAAGATTGAGTAAATCATTTCAGAGTGAATCTGCAAAAACCAAGACAAACAAACAAACAAACAAACAAAAGGTAGTGTAGCATTATCGTTCCTACAAACTATTAAAATTAGGTAACACATCGTTCCTACAAACCATAAAAATAGACAACACATATCTATAAAACATCGCAGAAACATAATAATGTGCAAAATGAGCCTAGCTTTACGTTAACTGATGATAACTGCAGCTGCCACACGATAATATAAGACAAGCACACACTGAAGAAGAGAAACGCTGCTAGCTCTTAATATATATATATATATTTAGTTATTGATTATCATGTGAAAATGCAAGTTTATTCACTGTCTGAATACATCAGACTCATCTCAAGGACGCTAATCTGCACATGCCATTATAACTCCAAGAGAGAGGCGAGGGCATCTGAAGACCTTTCAGACAGACGCGAGATCTAAACGACATCAGCTTGATTAGGTCAAATTAGGTCCCATCACGTATCGCACGAGTACTTGCTAGAGGAAGCGAGTGCGTTTGCCAATCAATCGATACTCAGTCACTCGCTTAATTGACTCTTTCTTTGGTCAGTTAGCAGTGTCTAACCCGCTTATGTAAGGTAGTTATAGGCTGCTTTCGGTTATATGAAGAGTCATAAAGCCGTCGTGTATGGCTACAAAAAATTCGTGGCTGTAGGCAGCATTGTAGGGTTTTCTTAACAAAAGGCAGAGCTGGGAAAGACATAGAACTAACGGATGTCTCGAAAATCTACATTTATGCGGATTTTTATAAAAGTGGATGATTTTTTGTTGACTAGTAAAAGGCTTGATGTAGAATATAATTCCGTCGTCTGTGTAGTTAAATTCTAGCATAGAACTTATAGTATTCTGATTGCTTATCATATGTGAAATATATACCACATAATTTAATACATATCCGGTTTATCTTATAACTAACACAGGTGAATTATTTTTTTTATTGCATACGTTTAATAAAACTGTATTCTCTTATATAAGTCAGTAGTTTTTCTAAGAAAAAGTTGACACAGGATTTCTATTAGACAGCCTTCCAGAGGATTTAACCCGCAAACCAAATTTGCCTAACAGCTATTTACCACAAGACTTAACTCGCAAACCAGATTTATCTAAGAGCGCTTTACCACAAGACTTAACTCGGAAACAGGATTTGTCAAGAGTGCTTTACCACAAGACTTAACTCGCAAACCAGATTTGTCAAGAGTGCTTTACCACAAGACTTAAATCAGAAACCAGATTTGTCTAAGAGTGCTTTACCACAAGACTTAAATCAGAAGCCAGATTTGTCAAGAGTGCTTTACCACAACAGCGCTTTACCACAAGACTTAACTCGCAAACCAGATTTGTCTAAGAGCGCTTTACCACAACAGCGCTTTACCACAAGACTTAACTCGCAAACCAGATTTGTCTAAGAATGCTTTACCACATGTTGTAACCCGCAAACTAGATTTGTCTAAGAATGCTTTACCATATGTTTTAATCCGCAAACTAGATTTGTCTAAGAATGCTTTACCACATGTTGTAACCCGCAAAACAAATTAGTGTAAAAACGCTTTACCACAGGATTTGACCTGGAAATCAAGTTTGTCTAAATAAAGCTTTGACGCTAGATTTGATTCGGAAGCCAAGTTTACCTTTAGATTTTAGAAACAAAAAAACACATTAAGAAAAGAGGCATGTGAAATTTTTTTTTATTCCTGTCTGAAGATTGGGCAAAAAACCAAATGTTGATTCCGAAAGTACTAGACAAACTGGGTTTAAAAAAAAAAAATGTCTACCCTTTTCGCTCCCAGTTTAGGGTGAAAACTTTACAGAGCATATTTAAAGACCACATTTTATTGAAAAGTAAGATGGCATCAGCTGGAGATCAGGCCGAAGGAATTATAAGAGTTAATACAGCGATAAATACACCGTGTGTTTGGCGCCCGCTCCAAGAGCTGTGCGCTGTTTAGCGTGAGACTTAATCACAGCAATGCTGAGGTGGGAAACTAAAATAACGTGCTACAGCACGGGGGGTAATAAAAGATAGACAATCAAGGGAGACTCAAATGAAATAACAGACAGAAGATAATAAGAGGTAAAAAGATACTACATCATATCGATTTCATGATGCCAGTTCAGCGGATGAGACGAAGTTACATCATTGGTGGAAAACTTACAGCGGCTTTCTATTATTGGCAACCAGAGGCATTCTAAAGAATTGGTGTCTGTGATGTTAAAGAGCATTTTAAAGAATTGGTGTCTGTGATGTTAAAGAGCATTCTAAAGAATTGGTGTCTGTGATGTTAAAGAGCATTCTAAAGAATTGGTGTCTGACGTTAAAGAGCATTCTAAAGAATTGGTGTCTCTGATGTTAAAGAGCACTCCAAAGAATTGATGTCTGTGATGTTAAAGGGAATTTTAAAGAAACAGCATCTCTGATGTTAAAGGACAATCTAAAGAAACAGTGTCCCCGATGTTAAAGGGCGTTCTAAAGAAACAGCATCTCTGATGTTAAAGGAATATCATAATGACACGTCAAACGAATGTCAGATTTAGGCTTGGTGAGGCCCTAAGCTACAAAAAGCTTATAGCCCTGTTGTTAGAATGATACCCCAGGTCTCACACAGGTCCTGCCGAGTGTGAGGCACCACGCTGTAAGTTGTATTTGCTTATGCCTTAATCCAGCACCTGCGTCGGGCTAAACAATAGCTGCTCCGAACCTCTCTTGTGAAGGAGGGTCTAGCATGATGCAGACAGTTCACTGGACTGACGAGAAGGACGTGATGAATAGACGAGACGAAGTGCCGTGGCAGCACCCACAATCTTGCCGCTTCAGTATTCCGCCATTATCGTTCCTGTTGCAAATAGCTAAAAAATGTGAAATGTGAAAAAAAACCACGCCTTGATTTTAAAAGGTAAAGAATCAAGTGAAATACTGAGTGAATCAAGTCTTCTATCCGACGTCGTTCAGGTGTGGCCGCCACTAACATTTCAAGCCAGACATCTGCGTCTCATGGAAGTCAAGCATGAGAGCAAAAAAAAACTTGAAAACCGTTGTTTTCGCTGTAACCAGGTTGCGCTTCAGAATAAGTGGCCGACCAGACTAAGAATGTTTCGTCAAATTTTACTGAAATATAACAGCGACAATTCGATTTAGTAAGAGTAACTTGATTTTGCGACAAAATCCATTTACGAACATCGGAATCAAGTGCAAAACTGAATGGATCACATCAGCTATCCAGCGTCATTCGTGTGTAGCCGCCGTTGACGTCATTTCAAGCCAGACATCTGCATCTTATAGAAGCCAACCAGGCGAGAAATAAAAGGCAATAGTTTTGTTCGACTTCTCTTACAGATGGGCTATCCCCAACTCATGCAACGTAGAAGGAGCTCAGGAAAGGCGGTGAAGTCTGGGCTGAAATCATCACTATTCGTGTCCTTCTGTCATGTCCGGGGACTTTGCTGGCCGCGGCTAGATGTCAGTCTGTTCGTTCCCAAGTTCTGCTCAAACGACGTTGGCTGCACCAGAGCTGGCGTGGTCCTGCTGAAGGACTTCAGATTCAGGGGCTTGCAGAAATGCCTCAGAGTGCTGCCTCACTGTTTAATATCCATATCAGCGCCCTGTCAGGTTGCCCTGAATCACCATCAAAGCAATTGGACACGCACAGTAAAATCTCCTCACATCACTGAACCAGTGAGCTGTTATAGGTGGACAGATAATTGTCAGCACAGCGCTCTGCACCCTCGACGATGCGTCAGTTTGTGACAGCTGAAGCCTGGACTCATCAGTGAACATCACATTTCTCTGCTGATTTAAGTATGAGTAAGCGAATGTGCCGCCCGGCCCACTACAAGCGAGGCAACAGTTGGGAAATTGGTTCAAGAATCAAATAGTGTAGTCGTCGCTTCACAGTATCACGGGTGTATCTACGCAGATCAAGGATGTCTACAGCAGTAATGACAGCTGGCACTAGCTAGTTCTGTCAGACACATCGATGTAAAGCGGTCTTTGCTGTGGAACTAGTGGACGTCTCGGCAAGTCTTAGATCATCTCTAATTCATTGTTTTCAAACGTGGGCGTTGGAAAGGACCGGGAGCGGTAAAGGAAAAAGGGTCAGTAGGGGTACAGTGAAGGAAAAGGGGTCAGTAGGGGTACAGTGAAAGAAAAGGGGTCAGTAGGGGCACAGTGAAAGAAAAAGGATCAGTAGGGGTACAGTGAAGGAAAAGGGGTCAGTAGGGGTACAGTGAAAGAAAAGGGATCAGTAGGGGCACAGTGAAAGAAAAAGGATCAGTAGGGGTACAGTGAAGGAAAATGGGTCAGTAGGGGTACAGAGAAAGAAAAGGGGTCAGTAGGGGTACAGAGAAAGAAAAGGGGTCAGTAGGGGTACAGTGAAAGAAAAAGGATCAGTAGGGGTACAGTGAAAGAAAAAGGATCAGTAGGGGTACAGTGAAAGAAAAGGGGTCAGTAGGGGTACAGTGAAGGAAAAGGGGTCAGTAGGAGGGCATTGATGGAAAGCGAAGCAGCAGACGAAGCCAATAATACTTCTTTGTTTCCTTGGCACTTTTCAACCTGATATAGAGAAACTTGTGTTCCTACGTGAAACTCATCCATCACATTAGAAGTTGAGAAAATAATGCAGTAGGTGAGTTACAAATGTCTCCTTCATATTGTTAGATTGGTTTGGTTGCTGAAGTTTACAGATGCGTAATGCATATCCTAGTTTTAATAGGCCATTGTACGAATAGTACTTAACTGAAGGGGGGGGGGAGGGAGGAGCGTTGAGGATGTGGCCTGGGAGGAAAAGGGCTGCAGCCGGGACAGGCCTGAGAAACACTGCTCTAATTGTTCTGCACTAAATGTTCTTTGTACCACATAGGGATGTTCAAGGTTTAAACGCCGGCCACCACATTTGCATAGCAGTGTCTGATGCAGCTCCGCCAAGTTACGACATTCAGAGTCCACAGGCGGCAACACAGCGCTTATCTTCCATTGCTGTTGAGCCAAAGGAGCAAGTCCTTTCTTTTCACAAGACCCGTGAGATTCACTCGGGAAGGCTTTTGCTCTTTTAGCAGGCGAATGCTGTGAAGCTTGTAGCGAAGACACAGTTTAGACACTGATTGTGCGCGGCCTTTCACGTGTCTGCACGGAAGAAAATCATAACCGGCCGTATCTTACTATTTGTGACTAGTTACTGTCACTTTTCCACCATTTTGAAACTATTGCCTATATAAAAGCGGTCAGTTACTTGCGCTGCTGTGTATATTTTCACAGCTATAAAAAAAAAATAGGAAACTCTTTATACGGGAAATTTGAGGACAAAATAACACACAGCACTCTGCATAAGCTGTCACGGGCCACTAAACACAAGCTCTAACCAGTGACGACAGACATTCCAGCAGCACAAACGTATGTGCTCACTCTCAGCTGGGACCAGGGAAGGGGAGAGTGGGGGGGGGGGGGTCTGTCTACGTCAGAACAAACCGGATACATGTGATTACAGTAACAGCAAGGTTTAAGAGAGCTTTCGGGTGGCGGGGATGAGCTTGGGTGGAGGAGTAGCGTCCAAGTTGCGAAAGGTTACCAGAGTTTAACGTGACCTGATCAGAAACAACAGAGAGAGAGAGAGACGGCAGTGTTTAGTACCAGGGATCCTCAAACTATGTAAATATGCAGGACGCAGAACGTGCTATATCGCTAACGGTAGGGTAATCTCTAATTATATATGATTAAACCGGAAAAGCAGCACACCAGTGGTTCCTAAACTGTTTAGGGATACAACCCAACTGTTTCCCAAGCGTCTCCCCCCCCCCCCACGCCAAAAAACTATTTTTGACATAATTGATTCCGATACTGCTTGCTATTTCCCCATCTCTCACTGAATGTTATTTATTTCCTCTGGAGCATCAAAGCGCCCCCTCCCCCCACCAACCCAAGGGTAGTCTACCGCCAAATTTGGGAATCATTGCAGCAGACCCTAGCGCAAAAGAGAATGCTGGTTGAAATCCAAAATATGGCTAGATCTTCATTGTTGCCGATTTTGCTGCTGAAACAGTGGTGCATATTGCCAAATAAGAAACAGAGAACGGTTGACATTAATGTCGAAGGCTAAATATATGGACAATGCTTATATAGGGTGTTTTTAAAGTCTCACTGCACTTTCTATGTAAAAATGAAGAAAATGATGTCATAAAAAAATGTGCTGCACAGTCAATCGTGAAGAAAAATGCAGTGAATGGTTGTCATCTGCTGGAGTAATTTTTTGCACTCAAAACAGAATGGTGTTATCAACGGAAGAAAGAATTTTTTTGGTTGAACAAGTGTTTCGAAATGGCGGTCGATACACACGAATGGTTGTTCAAAGATTTATAGCAAAATTTCCTGATAAACAACCTCCTCATCGCACTATGGTTAGAAATTTGTTGAATAAGTTTCGTGATACGGGAACTGTGGAAGATGCTCCGCGATCTGGTAGGCCTGCTGTGTCTGAAGAAAATGTCTAGATATCCAAGACAGAATCCTGAAAAGTCCATGCAAGTCCTTAAGGAAGGAAAATGTCGCAAGAAGTGAACGTATCACTGAGCACAGTGCACAGAATTTTTAAACATCCGTTACATTTTCATCTATACAATATTTCTGTTGTGTCTGAACTAAAAGAGTGTGACAATCAATCCAGAGTCGACTATTCCACTCAGTTTCAAGCATTTTTAGCTGAAGAAGGCAAGTCAATTATCGATTTAACATTCTTCTCTGATAATGCATGGTTTCATCTATCTGGGTACGTTAATAGGCAAAATAATCGTATTTGGAGCAGTGTTAATCCCAAAGCATTTCATGAAGCGCCGCTACACGATGCGAAAATCAGGGTATGGTGTTCCCTCAGTAGACAACGTTTAATTTGACCAATTTTCTTTAACACTATAAATGCCAATCGGTACCGTACTGACATTCTGGAACCTTTTTTAGAACAGCTGAATGAACGTGAAATTGAAGAAGCGTGGTTCCAGCAAGATAGTGCAACTGCACACAAAGAGAGAGCAACACACGTTTTTTTTAAGAAGTTTTCGCAAATGCCATAATATCTCGTGGAATTTGGCCTGCTCGTTCTCCAGATCTAAATTTATTAGATTATTATCTATGGGGTTTCTTGAAAGGAAATGTTTACAAAAAGAATGTACAAACAATTGAGGACCTGAAAGAAGCAAGCAGAATTACCATTTAAGAAATAACAACAGACACGTTGCACAAGGTATTTGACAATGTGAAGAGACGTGTACAATCATGTCTTAAAGCCCGTGGTGGACATTTCCAACACCTGTTATAATGAATATTTCAGTGGTACATTCCAGCTAACCCAAAACAACGTTGTATCGTTGCAGTCACTATTGTAACTAATTAAACGACTTTTTAGTACATTTTGTGATGACATCATTTACTTCATTTTTCAATTTTTTTTTTCATAGAAAAATCTTGGCAATATCTGGCAGACACCATTATCATATGAGACGTATGCCGTGTATATGATATGAGGGGGAGTCGAAAAATAACCGCAAATCAAGGGACATAATCACTGAAAACTATATGAAAACACTCCAGAACAAGTGAGAAAGGAAACTGCCAGGCTGCGAACACGCTAGTGTGCAAGTGTAATATGATATATATCTATCTATCTATCTATCTATCTATCTATATCTATCTATCTATCTATCTATCTATCTATCTATCTATCTATGTGTCTGTGTGTCTTTCTGTCTGTTTGTCTGTCTGTCCGTCTTTCCGTCTATCTTCCTATCATCCATCTCACAGCACATCCGTTTTTTTTCCCTTCATTATTTTTAAGCACTTCTAATCAGTCATTCACTCAATGTTCTATTCTTACATATTTTTAGTGATATCTGTATATATTCCCGTATATTTATATCTATTTTATTACTTGTCTGTGCCTATTTATCGTTTTAATCTTCTTTTGACCATCCATTTGTATGTATGACCATCTGTACGTTCTGTGCTTACGCTTATCTACCTTCACACTAACATACAAATGTCGGTCACAAATATGACATAATATCCTTGCCTAACTTCAAAAGGAAAGTATCAAGATCTCCCACACGAAATCTTTTCGCTTCAGCTAGTAACGTAGAAACATGAAAGAGACATGATCCTGCCATGGATCAAGAAACATTATCAAATATAAACTAATATTGACTCGCGTGATGTCGCCGCTCATAAAACCATCCCGTATATAAAACGTATATCATATCTTCTCGTACGTGTAGTATTTACTGAAACAGTGAGGGAAACGATTACAGATGAAACGGATAATCAGTTCTTTCTGTTGTCAAAAGATTATCGGAAGCAAAATAATGCGCAAAATTACCTTAGAGTTGATAGTTTAAGTGAGGACAGGATATTATGATATATGACAACTGGATATTATAATATCAGGATATGAGAACTGGATATTATGATATCAGGATATGAGAACTAGATATTATGATATCAGGATATGAGAACTAAATATTATGATATCAGGATATGAGAACTAGATATTATGATATCAGGATATGAGAACTAGATTTTATATCAGGATATGAGAACTAGATATTATAAAATCAGGATATGAGAACTGGATATTATGATATCAGGAAATGAGAGCTGGATATTATGATATCAGGATATGAGAAATGAATATTATGAGAACAGGACAAGTGTTCACACCTTGGAAAATGCCAACCATTTCAAGCGAGGCTTCCATGTTTGATTGGGAAGCGAAAAAAATCGAACTTTTTTCTGTTTAGTGAATCGATCTCTTCCCATTAACGATACGAACTGAGGAAGCTGGCCCGAGACCAGGGCTGACGCCTTCCTCGTGTGAGTATATCCCCCAGCCAACACTGAAAAAAGGGGTGGGGGGTGGGGAGTTCAAGGACCCGCCAGTGGGGCAGTGAAATGGATTCCCTTGCTTGCCGTTGTGCTGTTTCTCTCCTAGCATTCGGGCGTCCCTCCTTGGATAATCGAACACACTGCACATTATCCAGTCTTGTGCGTCTCAAATCGAGAAGAGACTTCCCTTCTCTTTCCCGCCTTCAGACACGTCAGAAGGGACATAATAAAGCTCCCACAATCAGGGTTCTTTAAACGGCGACATCTATGGGAGAATGGCGAGCCCCGAAAAATGTGAAAAGAATCTCCCAAACTCGAGACGAAGCCGCAAAGGGACACAAGTTTACAGGAGAAAAGGGAAAAATCGAACATCATTTAATGCCAGACTCCATTTTCCTTAGAGTAGGGAAGACAAAACAGAGCCATGTACCGTGGTCATTTCAACTGAGGAGTCTTTCAGAAAATGTGAGTCGGAGCTTTCAGTTCTCCCTCTCTGCACTGCGCTACTACAAACATATTCATGTGTTTTTTTTTTTTCAAACATAAACTTCCTAGTCCATAATCACAATATCATGAACAACTCTACCAATTACTTCCACGTTCAATATCCGTAGTTCGGACTTCACAAAACTCTCATTGGACTCTTCGGAGCACTTCTGCCACGGTCTAGTCTACATTTTCTGTTATCGTCCAGAGACCCCCATCGCGTCCAGATCGAAGTTTGTGATGTTTTCTCAAAATATTTGAGATTCCCTGGTCTGCATAATAGAAATATGATAGAGATCCCCACACTGATCGATGGTTTCTCTTCTGTTTTTTTTTACTACATTTTTAAAAAAAATATATTTTCTCTATATCTTCTCATCCGCTTGTCAGTCTGCATGTCCGTGCACGCCAAGAAGAATGAAGCGTGCTTAAATGAGAAAAATAAGAAAGATATAAGATATAACACTGAGTAAATAAACGCGAAAAAAAGGAATAAAAAGAAGCATTAAAACCAGACTTATGGAAATAGTAGTCACAAAGCAGCTTTTTTTAGAAGATAAAAAAATGTAAATTATGTAAGAGTCGGATATGGTGGAAATGTATCGTTTACGTCTTAGATCAGTGGAACGATGAAAGAGTCGGAGAAGAAAGAAAACTGAGTGGAAACCGAATTGAAGTCACCAGAAATGTTCGATGTGTAAAACAATAACAACAAAAAAATGTCGGGACATTCTGTTATCGGCACAGTAACAATCAACATTCAGTTATCAATACAGCAGCAGGTCGGATGAGAGGAGAGGGAGTCAGAGTCAAGGTTGTAGTCCCGGGGCCCAAGCTGTTGAAGGGTCCAGCCGGAACTATCTTGTCCTCTCCCTTTTTTTAAATTAAAAATAAAACTGAGGGAAGGAAAAAAAAAACTATTGTTTGGATGACGTGCCTACCAGAACCTTACCTCGGGTCCAAACTTGGATCTCCACTGTCCTGCATCAGCGGAGCTTTAAAGTAACATTAATATATACTGTTAAAAAAAAGAAACGCAACAAATACGATGTTGCGATTTAAATTGAAGTTTGCTGATCAGACAAGGGCAAATTGCCTGAAACGTTCACTTGAACATCAGCTTCACGTGCTGACCTGAATTGTACTCAGCAGATGATTCATGAGCGCAGAGAAGCGACACTAGTCAAAACATCATTTTTGACAAGAACTCATGACAGGTTCATGAGAATCCCGTGAAACTTACTGAACACAAAACTCACTGACCACGTTACTGAATGCTTATAAAAGATTGACGCTCTCTAATCAATTCATTTGAAAATTCAATGCACAAGTATAGCTCATCTCACTACAGAACAACGACTCATCATCATTGGACGTTTATAGACTGGACAGTTACAAAGTGTAGTGGCCAGACAATTTAATGTGGTTAAAAGCACCATTAGTCGCCTTTAGATACGATTTCAAGAAACTGGTTGAGTTGCAGATCGGCCGTGCAGTGGAAGACCCATAGTTACAACTCCTGCCGAAGACCACTTGATACGGCTGCCATCACCCCAGCAATCGATTTGCATCTGCGTCCTCAACAGTTCAGTCAATGACAGCAGCTCGTCGAATTTCAGATCAAACAGTCAGGAACCGGCTGCACGACGCTGGTCTTTGCACACTACAGAGGTCCTGTTCTTACGGACCGGCATCGCCAGAACCGACTGAAGTGGGCGAACCAGCATCGTAATGAACCGTTGCGAATGATTGGAGAAGGGTTTAGTTTAGTAATGAATCATTCTTTCTGCTCCAGCGACACGATAGATGGAGAAGAGTTTACCGCAGAGTCCATGATGCGCTACGCCCAGAACTGCGTGGATGAGGCTCCTACAATTGGTGGTGGAGGTGTACTGGTGTGGGGAACGATCAATTTCATGGGAAGAAGTTACCTGGTGCAAACTGAAGGACACCTGAATGCCCAACGATATGTCGTTGACATTCTTCGTCTTCACGTCCTTCCACTTCTGGCTGCACCAGGGTCGATTTTTCAACAGGATAACGCTCGACCTCATGTGGCACAACCCATCACCTAGTTCCTTGCTGACAACAACGTCCAGACAATTCCGTGGCCATCTATGTCATTAGACATGAACCCAATAGAACTCTTATGGGATGAACTCAACAGACAAGTCCGCCAGCGAGAATTGGCGCCAACCAATCTCCGACAGTTGTCTCTTACACTGCGGGAAGAGTGGGCAACCATCCCACAACAACAGATCTAACGGCTAATCGGATCCATGTCAAGGAGATGTCGTTCTCTGATACAGACTAGAGGAGGCCATACACCTTACTGAAACGGAAGCCTCAGTCGCAAAGAATAAAAGTCCAAACCATATTTAATGAACATCATTTCAATGTGGAAGTCTTAAAGTTTCTTCATGTCAAGATTGAAACATTAATTCCGTAAAATAGAATTTTAATACAAGTTTGAAATTTGGTGTTCATTACTACAACAGTAGTGTTGCATTTCTTTTTTGTTTTGTTTTTTGAACAGTATATAAAAAAAAGACCCAATACTGGTGGAAAAAAATTACACAAAATTACAGATGCATCAAAATGAGATGTATTGTTGCAATGGGATCTTGTTATGTAACGAGGAATTGTAACTTATATTAACACATCAGCTGCATAGATTTTGGGAATATATGAGGGCGACTCAAGCAGCAACCTCAAATCTAGGGACACAATCTTTGAAAATGAGTGAAAAGACTCGAGAGTGAGTTTTAAAAAAATGTTTTTACACTTTCATTGATTATGTCCCTTGATTTTTGGTTACTTAGAAACCAACAACCGAGGGGTGTGGCAAAAATCCAGAGGGGATTGGGGGGGGGGGGTGGGTGAAGAGGTGGTCAGAGAAAAGAGAGTAATAGCTTGGAACCAGAACAACCGATTAGGAGAGTTTCTTTGGGAACTCGGGACAAGTGTCTTGGGAGTCCTGCAAACACGAACAAGTTTGGAAACCCCTGGTCTGGTGTAAGGGGACACAACGCGAAAAAAATCGATTACAACGCGAAGGGGTGAAGCCAGTGCTGTACTCGATACTGTCAAGTTTAGATTCATCGTAAAGGGCAGTAGGAAGTTCGTACGAACTATTATCGGAACCGTGTGAATTGATGATCATTTCAGCATTTGTAGGGCAGCACAAAGGATAAAAAAAAAAAAGATTTTAGATGAAAAAGTTAATGGTAAAGGAATCAGATACGGAAGACATACATTTTCAGAAGCAACTCTTTCTATAGTATTTTTTAACATTGAAGATCTATGATAAATGTCAAAACATTTTAAACATGGTGTGGTTATTTCTAATTTTTAATCTTTATATGCTGTTTCTCTCCCCCGCCCCCCCCCCCGCCCTTTTTTTTCGTGGTCTTGGTTGTTAAAAGTAATCGACGCTATATTTTAAATAGAAATTAAACGCTAATGTAAAATATAATCTGAGCAAACCAAAATTTGGGATATTCAGATGATTTAATTCATTCATTCATTTGCATGTCCCTTGCGAAACTTTGCCTCCCTAATAGCACTCCTGTAGGCCTCTCGGTTGTGAGCAAGATGGCCTGCTGTTTATGCATCCATTTGCAGATCATCAATGATGTCTTGCAGCCATCTTCGCCTTGGTCTTCCTCTCTTTCTTATTCCAGTTATATACCCTTCCAAGACAGTTGTCTCTAGATTATCATGACGTTTAATGTGTTCAAAATATTTTAAGTTTTCTCTGTTTAATCCTCTTTAGTAGCCAGCCTTCTTCAATATTAAGTTCTTGTAGTATGGATATATTTGTTGTTTTTTTGTGTCCATGGTATTTGAAGAAGTCTTCTGTAGCATTTACATTCAAAGGCATTTATGTGTTTCTCAGCTGTTTTGTTAATTGTCCAGGTCTCACAGGCATATGCTGCGATGGGAAGGATGCATGCCCTTAAAAATCTTATTTTTGTAGTTCTGTCTGTTCCTATCCATAGATTCTTTGGTTGTTTTACTTTCTGAACAGTGATAGATGTCCTCCTTTTAACTTGCCTCATTGTATCTCCATTATTAATTATCAGTGATCCAAGATATTCAAAACTCTCAACTTCTTCCAGTTTTTCCTCAATTGATACATATATCAGCTGTCTTGTTTGTTTTGTCACTTGTCTTCAATTTAGTTTTCTTTGCATTAAGATAGAGGTTCTGCTCTTCGCTGTTCTTACGGACTGACATAATTAGTTTTTCCATTCGTTTTTGTGTTGTGGACAGTAACACTGTGTCATCAGCAAATCTAATCTCTGGTATTTCATAACCTCCAATTGTTATGGCATGGTAATATTCTTTGTCTACATCTTCTCTAACATTCCTCACTATATTATCAGTATACAAGTTAAATAAGTAAGGCAACAATATTCACCCCTGACGGACCCCTTGTTTTATGTGAAACCAAGTTGTTTTACCATTTGTTCCTACTGCTACATGTTGTTCTAGATACAGCAATGGTGTTAATTGTATCAAATGTGTTGAAAATCCCATTTTTTCCATTATTCCCAACGTTTCTGGTGTTGTACACAATCAAATGCCTTTAAGTAGTCTATAAAGGATACAAATAGATTCACATTAAACTTTCTGCATTTCTCTATTATTAATCTTATATTGAATATATAACCTTTTGATCCTCTTCTTTGTCTAAAACCAGCTTGGACCATATTGACTTCTTCTTCTATTTTCTTACGAAGTCGACCCATTATGATTTTTAACAGAATTTTACTGGCGCGACTAATCAGGGCAACAGTTCTGTAGTTTGTGCATAATTTCAGGTTACTCTTTTTTGGCAGTGGTATGAATATAGTTCTTTTCCATTCTTTTGGCCAAATACCTGAATGCCATGTCTTTTTTACAAGTGCATGATAGATTGTTGCACATTCCTCTCCTCTTGCTTTAATAAGTTCAGCTGTTATCTCATCACATTAGATGATTTAGAAAGGTGATTTAGATAGATGATATACGAAAGAAAAAAAAGATGGTTTATTAAAGTAAAAAAAAAATTAGATTATCAAGGAAAGTCAAAAATAGATGATTTATTAAAGTGAAAAAAAAAACAACAGTTGAATTAGGCAAGTCAAAAACAGACAATTTAGAAAAGTGAAAAGAAAAAAAAAACAAAAACAGATGAGTTAGGAAAGTCAAAAACAGACAATTTAGAAAAGTGAAAAGAAAAAAAAAACAAAAACAGATGAGTTAGGAAAGTCAAAAACAGATGATTTAGAGAAGTCAAACACCTCATATTCATTACTCCACGGAATGAAGTAAAAGGAGCTCATTTTAATTTGATCCCATCCCTGAGGACTTCATTGCTACTCTTTTTCTTAAGATGAATTTTGCAACCCTTTTGGATGATAACGCGGATCTGTCCGGAAAATTCTTGGTTAACAACGCCCATTAATGATCACTAACTCATAACACTAACTAACAACGAACTTATTAATAAACACACAATCCCTGAGGATGTAATCATTTACACAGACGGATCAGTGAGCAGCATACCGAGGAAAAGGTAAGGGTGGAGGAGGGAGGGTTATGTACTGTCCGCCATTAAAAGCGCACCGCTTGATTGGACTATTGTGAAGCGTGAAATGTTTATGTACGTGAGCAATTATCAAGCTCGGCATGCCTGCAAGTGTGGCAGTTCGTGTAAAGATAATTTCCCTGGCGGTGTAATGTTTACTTTAAATTTGGCGCGTAAAAAAAGGTAAAATGTAAAATTCCGTTTCCATGCCATTAAGGCATATTGGGGAATACGGCGTTAGGGCCGTGTTTTCCATGACCTTCGGCAGATGAAAATTTGGCGCGTAGCGTGTGGAAATCAACTTTTTGTTTTTTTTTCGTCATTTATGGCCTTAATAAAAATCACATGACTCTGAAACTCGGCACACATCAGGCAAGTTTAAGCAAGTAAACGGCCTTCATCTGCTTTCATCGAAAGGAAGTCTGTTAATGCTTTTGTCATGCTCAGATCGTTGTCACAAGAATGATGACAAGTCGTTGGTATGCTTAAGAGTAGAATGACGACCAGAGATGTTGCCAGACACTTTCGTCGCGAGGCTGAACCAGAGAGTTCAGGCAACAAGAACCACGAATGACTGTCCCGTGCCAGGTCAGCCTCGTGTAACAGTAGCTGAAGATCGCCAGCTGCTAATGCTACATCTGCGCGACCGTTTCCAGATGGCAACCCAGACAGGAGCACATACACCTGGCAGTCTGCCACAGCGTGAGGCCTCGATGTCAAGCCCGCTTTAACGTCTCAGGGGGTCCACACATTGTATTAATGATGACTGCGACTCCATGACTGTGATTTTGTTTTCTTTTTACGCTAGTGGTAGAGAACTGCCCATGATCCGCTTCTGACTTGAGTTATGATTAAGAATACAGCAAGTTTATGCCAGTAAACGGGTGAGAAATGGGAAATCAGTGGTTTTATATATGTTATGTCTAGTACAACGACAATGGAGCATTAAAGTGACATTAATATATTTTTAAAAAATGACCCAGCACTGGGGAAAAACAATTACACAAAATTACAGATGCTTCAAAATGAGATGTATTGTTATGGTGGGATCCTGTTATGTAACGAGGAATTGTAACTTATATTAGCGTCAGCTACGGAGGTTTTAGAAATATACGAGAGCGAGTCAAACGCTAACCTCAAAATCTAGGGACGCAACATTTGAAAATGAGTGAGAAAGACTCAAAAGTGAGTAAACAATGTTTTCATTGGTTATGTCCCTTGATTTGGATTACTTAGAAACAAACAATTATTTGTTTTCAGAGGGACGTGACAAAGACTACATCGGCACAGTAAACAATCAACATTCAGTTTTCAATACAGTAGCAGGTTGGATGAGAGGGAGCCAAGGTTGTTAAACGTCATGATAATCTAGAGAAGACAGTCTTGGAATGATACATAAAGGGTAAAAGAAATAGAGGAAGACCAAGGCGAAGATGGCTGCAAGACCTCGTTGATAATCTGCAAATGGATGCATCAGCAGCAGGGCATCTTGCTTACAACCGAGAGGCCTGCTAGAGAGCTGTTAGGGGGACAAAGTTCCGCAAAGGGCATACAAATGACTGACTGAACAGAACGACTTATGGCTAAATAAAATAAATAAGGTGGTGGGTTTTAAATGGCGAACAGTATACAAACACCTGCACAAGTATTCACGTGGAAACAGAGGCTATCACACAAGCATTAAAACGGGTGGTAACACAGAAAATGCACCTCATCATCATCATTACTGACTCTCAGAGTAAGTGGAACTCAAAGTCACCAGAAGTGAGTGGGTAGAAATAATTGATAAATCGCAAATCAAAAACATCACGTGGATATACCGCCAAGGCCGTACCGGGGTTAACGGAAACGATATATGCCTACCAGCTAGCAGCAAGAGAAAACCCGAAGTACTTCATCAGAATGGGGAAATCAACTTAAACAAATCCAACAAACAGCACCTCGATGAACAGTCGCAAAGTAACTTCCTCCAAAGTACTTACGGCGCACGACTCGCTGCGTTTCATGTAGCCAAGGGCAGCGGTCGCAAATCCCAGTTAAATGCTGGATCACGTGCAACACAAAATCAACACAACATTGGAGTCATTTTTTCTAAAAAAAAACATTGAAGGACGTACTGATGTCAAGGGCCAAACACGGGTGGACATGCCCAGGCTGTAATAAAGCCGTTCATCAGGACCACCAACACAGCTAGGTCCTTTTTTATGTTACAGTTAAGGTCCAGGTTCGAATCTCACGTATGCTTTCGTTTGGCTTCTTTATTACAGGATGAGATACTCCAGAATCGGAGGCCAGCACTTGCACAGCGCCCACGGCTCTGCGTATCTTAAGAGAAACCGCGTACTCACATAAGACATGTAGTTTTGTCAAGACTCACAGGAGACGGAGAAAAAAAAACACGAAGCTGTAATAGATTTCACAAAGTAACCCCAGTCTGTTATCATTTTCTAATTCAGGAAAGAATTTTTATATTAAGAATTATACTGCAACGATCGCTAGAGGTCAACAAAGATTTACAACTGTGCTTCACTGATTACACGAAACGATCTCTAGAAGTCAGCAAAGTTTTATACTTGTTCTTCATTGAAAGCTCTTAACAGAGTTCAACGTGAAGACACGATACAAACGCTTGGCAAACTTCATGTAGATGGTAAATATATGAGAATTATAAAGAGTATATTTTTGGAATAAAAAAGCAACAGTAAGAGTGAACATAAGTTAGTACCAAGGTACAAAAAAAAGAAGCCGTCTAAGACAAGGATCTGTCCTGTTACCTGATTTATTCTCTTTATACAGCGAAAACACCATGAGAGGTATTAAAAATGTGAAAGGAATAAAAATGAATGGAGCAAATAATAGCAAAGACCTAATGCATGTGGATGATGCACTACTAAGAGCAGAAATAGAGAAAGCAGTTTGCAGAAACCACTGAATAAGATTAAAGAGGCCAATAAGGAAGGTTTAGAACTAAACAGTAATAAAACAGAAACAATGGTGATATCAAAGTACACCATATACCTCTATCTACCTTTATTATTTTAACCAGTTTTTTTTTACTGCAGTCGCCTCCCCTTTTATCAAAGTAGAAAAATCCTATCAAACTGGAAGACACTGACACAAATTGATGCACCACGCAGTTCCGTTGAATAAACCAAAAAAAAAAAACAATAATAGATTATGGTAAGTGCACAAAAGAAATCATATCACGAATAAGTAAGGTAAAACCAGCTTTTGACGTTATAAAGAAGATAACAATAAATAAAAAGATAAATACATGTGAGGAAAAGAGTATTACATTATTATACACAACAAATATCGCTGTATGACTGTGAAGTTGGCAAAAAGATGAGAAAGAAACTCGAAACAACAGAGATGTGGTTTTGGAAAAACATACAACAAATATCCTGGACAGATAGGGAAAAAAACAAACAAACAAGCAAATAAAGAGATCCTCGGAAAAGTTTAAGAACGGCAAAAACTGGTTAAAATTATAAACAAAAGACAGTAAATATTTCTTGGACATGTCGTGACAAGAGAGAAATTAGAGACTGGGGAAACTCCAGGGAAAAGAAGGAAAGGGCGACCAAGAGACAAATATCTCAACAGATCAAAAGGCATAAAAAAACTAAAAGCCTTTGAATTGATCGGAAACACCAGGGACCGTGCAATATGGAGAGGAATGATTGGCAATGCTATCAGGCGCGACACTTAATGTAATGTAAATACAGAGAGTTTTTCGGTGGATTATGTCGTCCCAGTTGTCAGCAACTGTGAATGAATTTCTTTGTTCATTAGATGTCATTGCCCTAGTTTAGCACAACGTCAGAGAATTGTTTTTTTTAAGTTCATAGGAAATGTTTATTAAAGATTATTATTTGTAAAAAAAGAAACAATTAAAAAAATCATCATCATCATCATTATCATCATCATCGTCGTCGTCGTCGTCTTTCATCGAGTTCATCAGCTTTCACCAGGGACGGACTGAGAAAAGGGGATGTACGTATATGAAGTTGAGAGACTACGTTGCTTTTCTACTGCTAGCGTCACAGAGTATGTAGGATGTCATAGAGTAAGTTCATCACAGAGTATGTAGGATGTCATAGAGTAAGTAAGTCATCACAGAGTATGTAGGATGTCATAGAGTAAGTAAGTCATCACAGAGTATGTAGGATGTCATAGAGTAAGTAAGTCATCACAGAGTATGTAGGATGTCATAGAGTAAGTAAGCCATGTCATAGTATGTAGGCTGCCACAGAATGTGCTGAATGTCACAGAGTATCCTGACTGTCACAGAGTATGCAGGCCGGACGTTTGTGGAAGGAAGGGGAAAAAAACTGACTTTAATGGGATTCGAACCCGCTTTCTTCGGATGACAAACCGAAGTTTAAGGCGCACGACCACGTTACCCTTGTGAGTTTTTGCACTAAGTTAATGTAGAAAAAAACATAATACAATTACCGTTACACAAATAAGTCTGAAGAATTTTAGTCAGTAAGGTAATGAAGACTGCATACCCTTAGTAAGTGACTCTCTTACCATCCCATATTCAATCTGGCGAACTTGTTTAGTCATCCACATATCCGCAATCATATTACTCTAAATTTACACCTATTTTATAATAAAAAACCCATTACCCAGTATAGAATACAAATGTCAGTCAGATATGGTAATTCCAGAACTTTATTCAAACTAGAATTCATAAGGCATTCAGTCCGTATACATCTAATCTATTAATCGATATAAACTATTCTGCACCAGTCTTTGATGCATCAGAGATTAAATGACAGAGACCAGCGGTTCTCAACCTGAGGTCCGTGGACTCCCAGGGTGTCCACTAAAGGATTTTAGGGATCCAAAGACGAAGAAAGAGAGTGACTCGATTAAAAAAAAGAATTCTTAAATTCAGTAGGTTATATTACAGTGAGTTAAAAATTCGTCACGTTTATGAATGCTCTAATGTCGTTCAAGATCCCGTCTTATACGATCTACTGGTATTTGTAACGTTATGCTGGCGTCATGTGTTGCGTCATTCTGAAAACGTGCATACCCATTTTTAGCCAATGAATCGTGAGATAAGTGATCAGCTGAAGGAGGTATGGCTGACAGCAAGGTTGTCGTCCCTAAGTCATTATTGGAAGGAGGGTCTGAATGTCTCTGCAGCTGCCCGTTAAATCTGCAGCGTGGAAGGGGAATGGACAGTTGATGACAATACTGCAAGGAAGTGGTTCCAAAAGGGTTCAGCTCTGGGGAAACGGACATCAAAGACAAGCCCAGGTCGAGAAGCCCTTAAATCACTGACGATGAAGCCCCTGCGCCAAGATGTTGAATACAATCCCAGTATCAGTACGCAGTGCTTGTCATCCTATCTGGACCCTTCTCAAAGAGTCATCGTTCGGCATTTGCACGATCTCCGCTTCAACAGCAGCAACAGGCAGCCTCGTCGTGTCTCCCACGGCCTCAGTCCCCAGCAAGCACAGAGACGTGTTGACGTCTGTCGTTAACTGTTGCCAAACTCACACGACAAAAGCTTTCACCGCCATATCGTCATTGGAGATGAAAAGTGGATTTTCCCGCCGTATCCCAATACTGGCACCCAATGGCTCCAGCTGGACCAGGTAGCAGTGACAGTTGTCCGACGGGGCCGCTTCGAGAAATTGTTTTTATACAACAGTGAAATTCACTGGATGAATATGACGAACCTGTTACTCAGCATAGTATTTACTGCTTTATTTTTGTGTGTGGGGTTAACAGATGTTTTCAGGCCTTCACAACACTAAAGGCTGAGAACCACTGACTTAGATTAAACTGAAGCTGTGACTCTCAATATTCTCAATTCTGGACTCCCCTGGAGAAAGTGTAATAGTTAATGAACTAATGCCGCCATATGTTAAAATATTTACTAATGACATATTAACGAGGGACAAAGCAGCCAAACTGGGAGCTATCGTTACCGGTTATGCATTTAATGTATCTGAATGATAACTTCATCGCTGCTCCCTAGAGGCCCTCAGCAAGTTGGTATCAAAATAGAAATCCTGGCACACATCACGTATTCTACATAATCTGTGCTCACCACGTGGTCCTCTAGGAGACCCCATGTTGGAGATCGGTGCTCTAGGACGTCTCTTGTAAGGAATAGTAACATGTAACTTATGGGCTGCCATGGCATGTACAAAACTGCCATAAGCAACAACAAAATAATAATAAATAATAATAATAATAACAACATAAAACATCTATTTATCACATTAAAATTTCACCTTCTAAAGTTCTGGCACCGAAACAAAAGGGCAACACCAAAAGATACAGATAAGCCTCTTTCTTAAATGGAAAGATGTATAACATATTGAGATCACATGATTCTCTACGTATATGTTATAAAATTTGTTGTAAAATGAGAATAGTAAAATAACGCCAAATTTTTGGAATAAACATATCACAATGTCATATTACACTACATGTGAACAGTCAATAGTACTGCTTTCAGAATTCTTTGTCAAATACTCGGCATTCTCAGTCAAACATCTCTTTTTCTCTGTCAAATACCTCGCATTATCTATCAAACATCTAGCGTTATCTATTTCGAAATAGATAATCTCATGTTCCCTGTCTTTCACTCTGACATCTGTGTCAAATGCCCCGGGTTCTCTTTCAAAGTCCCGTATTCCTTGTCACTCATCCTGAGTTCTCTGTCAAACACTCCGCTTTCTCTGTCATACACCCGTGCTCTCTGTCAAACACTCCGCTTTCTCTATCATACACCCGTGCTCTCTGTCAAACACTCCGCTTTCTTTGTCATACACCCGTGCTCTCTGTCAAACACTCCGCTTTCTCTGTTATACACCCGTGCTCTCTGTCAAACACCCGTATTTCCTGCCACTCACCCCGTATTTTACTGTCAAACACGTCATGCTTCTTTTTTCTTTCACTCATCCCTCGTTCTCTGTCAAACACCGCATGTTCTCTGTCAAACATCACGCATTATCTGTTAAACTCGAAGCCTTCTCTATCACACATCCTGTATTTCCTGTCAAGCCCCCCCCCCCCCCCATGTTCTCTGTCAAACACCACGATACCTACCGATGTGAAAAAAAACGCTTATTTATGACCACATCGGGAATCACCTTGTGAAACACCAGCAAAAGACAGCAAACAGTGAGCAGTGTTTCACCACACACCACATCTCACAGTTATAGACATTCATTTTTCCTTCTTCTACTTATTCAAACACAGAGACTACACATATATATATATATATATATATATATATATATATATATATATATATAATCTACCATAAGAGAAGTAAGAAACGAAGGAGTGGCCTTTATTTTCTAAGCTTGAAGAATTGGTCATTTTTGTCCGCCCTACAATCTGCATTTCATCCTTTATTCCGCTCCCACACACGCACCACACCCACACACGCACGTAGGCACACACCCACACACATATAAGAGACAGATTTGTTTTTTTTTAAAGAGAGTTCACAACACAAAGAAAATGATAAAGTTTAGAGAAATGGATGAATTTGGATGAAAGGAGAAAATATCTTGCGCAAATCGCTGTGCCAGAAAGGACTTCTCCGAGTATTTATACTGGCCCAGGACTGCAGACAAATGCTGCCTTTACAAGAATAACTGGCCACGTCCTTCCTCGCCATCGATTAACTGCTTTTGCGAAGGTTCTTTTACTGTGCGTTAATGCAGATATGGATTGGTGGAATGTCAGGACAATTCTCTATCATTGGACATTATGGAAAATTTTTTTTTTAGCATTTCACTTCATTTAGTTTCGTAAACCATCAATATTTTGAAGATTTTGGAGCCAGTTGTCCAAACTAGTTTCGTAAATTTTCAGAACATTCGTAAGATACATTTGCTGGAAAAATTTGATTTTGTTAAGTTTCAAAATATCCTTGTTGATGAAATTAAAATTCAAGGAGCACAACGTTAAAATATGAAGACGTTGGATCTCTTCTTTAAAAAATGTAGATACAAATATATGATCCAAAGATATATATATATATATATAATATATATATATATATATATATACTCACACACAAGTGTATATAGTGAGTCTAGTAAGTCTTATAGTCTTATATAAGTGGTGGCATTAAAGGCAATGGAAACTATTTATTGATGTAGAACAGCCATGCTCTCCTGCTGTCCTAGAGACAGACATCCTTTGCACTCAGGACACTACCTTATTCTAGGCCTTTAACCTCAGTGTTGCTTGTAGGGTATGTTGGGTGATGGTGCCAATGGCACATTGATTATACACAGCTCGATCTTCTACACAAAGCTCTTTGATGAAAAGACAATAATCTCAAATCCTTTGACTCTCGCGTGGTTGATTAACATCCCTGAAACGCTGCCCTGACTTAGCAAGGTTCTGAAGGCAAACGTAACATGATTCCTGCTTGGAATCGGGCGTCGAATTCCGAAATGTCTTATTAACAACGAAAACAATGTCAAGGATTGACAGAAATAGTATCCTCAATCCAATATGTGGCAGAATAAGAATGAAATTAAAGAAAGCACATACACGGACGAGAAACATCAAAGATGCATGTGAACCCGTTTAAACGTCGTGAAGAACTGAAGATCAGAAAGAACTGAGATTATAAACAAATTCAAAGCAAAGAAAATCTAGTGCTAATGACCATATTGACATGCTGCATCATTCAATACATTAGACAAGAAAAGAAAAAGAATGCAAAACCTGAAGGAAAGGTACAACAAAAGAAAAGCAGATGACACCAAAAATACTGTGGTTGATAGATAAAAATAAGGCATAATAAAAATTACTAATGAAGAATGCATGAGAAGAGCTGGAGAGACAAAAAAAAAAACTGGTAAAAAAATAGGAGAGAGACAATGTACTTTCATAGGACAGGCAATGAGAAGAGAGGGCATTGAAAATATTATAACAACAGGAAAAATAGAGGGAAGAAGATCAAGAGGAAGACCCAAGAGAAATGATACTGGACAGTCTGACGGGATGGTGTGAGAAGAGATCACTAACTGAGCTGATGGCCTGTATGAAGGATCGTGTACTCTGAAGAAGCATAATAGCCAACGCCAGTCGGCATGGCATATGATGATGATGATGATGGTGATGGTGATGATGATGATAATGATGATGATGATGATTAAAAATGACGGGGCAAAACTTAGCAAGACTGATAAAGAGACAAGAAGCAACGCAAATAAACAAAATAAACCTGGCCCGATGAGCAGTGCAGACAAATAGAAGATTGTCTTTAAAAAAAAGCCAATACTCATGAAGTACGTAAAAACAGATTAGCGAGCTGACAAATACCACAGGTCGCAGCGAACTGACAAATACCACAGGTTGCAGCGAATTGACAAATACCACAGGTTGCAGCGAACTGACAAATACCACAGACTGCAGCGAACTGACAAATACCACAGACTGCGAGCGAACTGACAAATACCACAGGTTGCAGCGAACTGACAGATACCACAGACTGCGAGCGAACTGACAAATACCACAGGTTGCAGCGAACTGACAAATACCACAGGTTGCAGCGAACTGACAAATACCACAGGTTGCAGCGAACTGACAAATACCACAGACTGCAGCGAACTGACAAATACCACAAACTGCGAGCGAACTGACAAATACCACAGGTTCCTAGAAGTCACAAACGTGTGTGTGTGTGGGGGGGGGGGGAATCCGAGGGGAAAGCTAACAGGTAAAAAGGAGACATTTTGGAGTGAGATGGACAGAATACTTTAGTGAAATATACGTATGAAACAAAGGATTTCGCGAGATGTTGAAGAACTGTGACTGACTATCAAATACTATAAAAGGACAACGTAGCCGCCATCACTTTTTTTATACAAAATTGTTAAAAGCTCTTACTGAATAACAAAACTCTTCAACGTCATTTTCAACTGCCATTGTTTACTTCTGGACTTTTTTAAACTCCACCTTCATAGCTTGTCCAAAGAAACAAGGGACCATAGAATGGGGATGATTTTCAAAAATAAGCTTATATCACAAAAATACAGTTGAGATTTATTATGAGAAGAAATAAACATAAGATAATGATGGGTATAGAAGATCAACAATCTGGAATCGTAGAAGGAAAATAAACAGATAATGACATAAATAAATTAAGAATGCTAATATAGAGAACTTTTGAAGCACACAAAGACTTATCTGTATGCTTCATCGACTGTATGAAAGCGTTGATATTATGAAACATGACGAAATTATGAAAATGTTAGAAAACATAAACACTGACGGCAGAGATTTAAGAATAGTGACCAAAACATGCACTGCATTCAAGAATCAGGCACCAAGGTTGAAAATATAACATTAAAATATCAGCCAACAGATCAAAGACTTATTCAAGGATGTGTCCTCTTATAAAATTTGTTATCCTGGTAACAGTGATCATACGTACCTCAAGCGAAGTCAAAAACACAAACCAGGAATTAAGAATTGGAGGCATCAACATGAACAACCCACGGTACCTCGGTGATCTCTATGCCCCGTGCCATTCGCATGCCACAGAGGTATGAAGTGTTAGTGCCTTCACATTTCTAGGCCACTACAGCATTTACAGTAAGGATGCCAGCACCTTGTCTTACTGCCTTTGTTTTCCTAGGGAAACCCCAGGTGCCCATTTTTCTTTTTAGGGGATTCCGCCCGAGTGTGAAATCGAACCAGGGATCTTCTGATCCGCAAACGAATGCACTAACCAAAAGTATCTAAAAAATAGGGCCCAACGAAATTATATGGTATGGCAGTTTTGAAAGAAGTAAGCAGACAAGCTAGGCGTAACTAGTACGAAAGCAGAAACAATGGTTATATCACTGAAGAGTACGCCACATAAATGAAATGCCAAAAAATGCAGATGAATAAACCTTAAGACAAATACATATATACTGCATTGGGGCATTGAAAATAGTGTAACAAATGGAAAAAAGGAGGGAAGAAGAGCCAGGGGAAGACCAAGAGAAATGATACTGGACAGTCAGACGAGTTGGTGTGAGAGGAGATCACCAGCTGAGCTGATGGCCTGCATGAAGGATCGGGTACTCTGGAGAAGCATAATAGCCAACGCCAGTCAGCACCGCACATGATGATGATGATGATGATGATGCACACACACGCACTTAATTACACGGACACAGTAATAACATCACATGATGAAATGGTAAATACACCCCTACAAAGTAAGTTTCGGAAATGTGAGAAACATTTTGTGCAATGCACCTTCGTAACTGAATATCAGAAAAAGACTACAAAAGGTCGTCTGGAGCCCGCCCATCTTATTCTTTGGATCTGAATGTGGACAATGAACAGATCAATGCACAGATCACTAGAGACAACATAGATGTGGTTCCTTAGAAGAATGTTAAGAACAGAACGGACAACTAAATTAACAGACAAGGAATGTTTAACAAAAGCCAATGAAAAAAAAATAATAATAAAATCTACAAGAAAATGGCGGTCATACGTAATGAGAAAGTGAGGACTTGAAAAACATAACAGCGAAAAGATAAATGAGAAAAGAGGCAGGGGAGGGACAAGAGAGAGGATGATGGACTGTATAACACAATGTTTCCCCAGGCTTGTTGGGGCTGCCGCCTCCTTTTTTTCCCGGGTTAAATTCTCAACGTTCCCCTCTTCCCCAACGGTTCTCATACTATTTGTACAGTGGCCTATTAAACTAGGATATGCATTACATAACTAAAAACTTCCGCAAGCAAACCAAATTAACTAGGTGAAGGAGTACATTTATAACTCACCTACTACATTATACTACACATCTGCTAAATTATACCACACAACTACCACATTTTTTTTCCTCAACTTTTAGTGTGATGGATGAGTTTCATGTAGGGACACAAGTTTCTCAACACCAGGTTTAAAAGTGCTAAGAGGGAATGTATTACTGCTCCCATCAGCTTCTTCGTTTTCCTTCAATACCCCAATCACCTAAATGGTCTGATGAGTCTTAGCACGGACTGGCATAGACAAATGTCATACATACCAGAGTGGACATGATATACCCTGGTCGAGTGCAGAATTACAACGAGGAATTGAGGAGACAACCTTCGAAGTGACTTACAGCACATGATGATGACAATAATGATGATACGCACCGTAAAATATCGGAAAGTCTGTGTCCATTAGCTTAACTTTGGCTTCAAAGCGAACCGCGGATGCACACAAAATGCACGAAAGCTGTACATCTGTTTCCCACGAGGCAGACTTTGATGTTAAGTTTTTGTAGCATGGCCACATTGCAACATCCTTTATGCTTTTTTTTTTTACCCGCTAAACTTCAAGATTCATATTTTATATTAACATCAGAAATGTTTTATGGTAATTTATTTTGTATGTAAATTTATCAAAGTACTGATCATAAATATAATTTAGTCTCAAATTTTAGTGCATGGATTTAAAAGAATAAAAATGAATGCTCTGGGGTTCACATTTCTAGAAATTTACATACACAAGTTAATTTTATAGAAAATGTTTGATCCGTACACAACTTCCGAAGCTTGAAGGTTAGGTAGGAAAAAGCATTTAAAGGACGTTGCAATGTGGGAAGGAGATGTTCAGCGTCCGTGCGTTTTATATGCATCGCCTTTCGCTTTGATCCCAAAGTTAAGCTAATGGACATATACCTTCCCATGTTTAAGGTGCGTAGCATCATCATCATTATCATCATCATGTGCCGTAGTCAGTACAAAGGTTGGCGGTAATGAAACTCCCAGTTTGGTCACTCCCTCTTTTTGTTGATGTGCATTCAGACAGGCTGTATCCTGTCCACTCTCGCTCTTTTTTTTCGTCCTCCTTGTAGTATGGTTATCGGTATACTACGGTGCATATACGTATATTCTTACAGTGTTAGTCATTTCGACAAGACCTCTAAAATGGTAACTTCTTCTTCTTCGTTCACTTCTACCACCAAGACCACCCTGTGACCCTACTGAATTTGCGCCTGTGGTCCTCGTTAAGTCCCGTGATCTCCTGTGTGATCCCCGAAAGGACCACACGAGATCCCCGAGAGGACCACAAGAGGTTCAGAGTATCGCAGTGCTTGACCCTGTATTCTTGGTGGGTCTCAGAAGTGGGATTGCGTGACACCGTGGTTTTCGTTGCACCAGTCTAGTCCAGAGTTGGACCTTCCCACTGGAAGACCTCGACGTGTTTTGTATATCAGAATATCTCCGCTGGATGAGAAGTGGTAGCCCACCCAGGCCAGAGTTGGACTTTCTGACCGGAAAACCTCGACGTGTTTTGAGATACCTGTGTATCACCGCCGGGTGAGAGGTGGTTGCCCATCCAGTCCAGTGTTGGACTTTCTCACCGGAAAACCTTAGCGTGATTAGGATATGCATACATCCCCGCCGTGTGAAAGGTGGTTGCCTATCTAGACTGCCCTGGTCCAGTGTCTCCGACTTTAGTATTTTGTGGTCGTGGCCGCTACCCTTCCTAGTTGTGACCAGGATGGAGCTTTTGTCCAGGAGGACGAATCCTCGCCACTAGTGACTTCCACCCCTGGGTTGAGCCGGTTTACGCATATTATCCCAGTATGGGCGTGTTTGAGACGTGACCGATCTCTAGAGCAGAGGTACCGTGACATGTGTAGCCTTCAAGTTTCACCCCTGGTGTGAGCTGGTTTAGGCATATTTCACCAATATGTGTGTATATCGGGGTGACCGACCCCTAGAGCGGAGGTGGCGTGACATGCCTAGCCATTAGGTTCCACCCCTGGTGTATGCCGGTTTAGGCATATTTCACCAGTGTAGGTCCATTTCGGACGTGGCCGGCCTCTAGAGCAGAGGTGCCGTGGTATGAGTAGCTCTCGCCGCGATACTACTGGACATACCGACTAAGCTTCACTTAATCCTTTCCTTCACCTTTTCACATCGCGCCGCTCAGCAACCCTTACTGCTTTTCCGCAGTTTCTTCCTTGACCGGGAGGAGCTTCACTCCACGCGCGGCATCCAAAGAGTCTCGCCAGCAGTGTCTTAACCTCTGGGTTAAGCCGATTCGGGCATTACACCCGATATGAGTGCTCTTAGGATATGGCCGAGCTCAAGACCAGAGGTGCCGTGATATGACTGTTTGCTTCGCTTTATCTTTTCTACCACCTTTTCCGGAGTGGTGCCGCGCGGCAACCCCATTTGCACCTTTCTTCATTGGCCGGGAGAAGCACAGCTCCACGCACGGCAGCTGAAGAATCTCGCCAGCAGCGGTAGATGAGCTTCCAAACGTGCCTCTCATCTACCCTAAGTGTCTGGTTTTCAGGCGCCAGATATTCGCCTTCGCCCCTTCTCCTGTCAGTTTAAACAGTTCTGCCACGAGAAGGCCAGGAGCTGGACTTGACTGCTAGAGGCTATTTGAGACGCACGCCGTTGGAGCGGAGAGCGAATTCTCCACCCCATCTCCGGCAATAACAGTCCTTTGAACCTAAAATGGTAACAATGTAAAACGGTAAAATCCCCATTTCCATGCCATTAAGGTATTTTGGGGATACAGTGATAGACCCGTATTTCCAAGAGCTTTGGAACATGAAAGTGTGACGTGGTCAGTATCACGCCTGGCCACATTTATCCTTCCCGGATTTCTCTGGTACCCATTTTCAGAGGATGTTCAACCGCTCTAAATCTAAATGTAATTTATCTTCATAAATGTTAAAATCATACTTTTACCCTTCACAGTATTTTTTTCAAAATGCAGTAATCTTTGTATGAAAGAGAGACAGTGGTTTATCTAACACAAAAAGTATGAAAATGACACCAAAAAGTCATTGGTGATATAGAAAAAGATGATCACAGCCTAGAAAGTTGATGAAACAGCCAGGAAACGGGTGTATATTAAAAGAAAATTTGATGAAACTGCCAGGAAACGGGACTATCCTCAAAGAAAATTTGATGCAATCAATTCTTGAATATTTGTACAAGCTCTTCGTTCCCAACGGTAGATCTACAATCACGCCTTCATTGAAAAAAAAAATACCTCTTTCTCTTTTCCGCCATTTCTCAGAGTTCATCCTAATTGTTTCAGTTATCTGTCTATCTGTTCTCCTGTCTGTCTGTCTGTCTGTCTGTCTGTCTGTCTGTCTGTCTATACGCGTGCCCGCCTCTCATAGACCTGGCGTCACAACGAGTAATAACTCAGGAAACCTAAGGTCAAAGATGTAGTCCTTGCGCATGAATACGTACAGGCAGACATGTGATAAAATCTATACGTTGTCTAATTTAGTATTCCGCGCGAATAGAACGCGGAATTCCGCCATAAACTGTGAATTATTTGCGGGATTTTTCCTTGCGTCATAAGGCCAGATCGGGGAGACTATATCTAATCTGGGACTCCAGAATTACTAAGGTCTTCATGTCGTCTTTGCTTTGGCACAGGAACTGATACACTGTGTATGCATTATTTTCGCTGTTTCTATTGGTTAGTATTTTAATCCATATGTTTATTCCACTGCCTACGATGTAGGAAACGTGTTGCAGAAGCATGTGAGATAATAATGGTGCTGTTATCAACTGCTGACGTGGTAAAGAACTTGCAGTAATACATCTAAAAATGCTAAACATTCACGGGAAGGTTGAAAAAAAAATCATTGCAACATGTAGCAGCAAGCAAAGGCTGTAAGTAAAATGAAAGCCTCTGTTCTCCGGAAGGTATGATAGCCTCATTAGCCCTCGCTTTAAGGGCAGAATGTAAGACGGGCCTGCGTGCCCAATTCTTTACCCTTTAAAAATAAAGATTATTCATTCATTTATTCATTCGCACCCCGACATTCTTTGGAATATAGGAAAATTGGTACCTGACGATAATTTTAG
The DNA here is from genome assembly GCA_009760885.1 of Achatina immaculata. Taxonomy (NCBI): domain Eukaryota; kingdom Metazoa; phylum Mollusca; class Gastropoda; order Stylommatophora; family Achatinidae; genus Lissachatina; species Lissachatina immaculata. Next base: position 24,296,631 of record CM019691.1, on the reverse strand, counting down.
GAAGCTGTTTCTGAAATAGGGAACATAGACTAGAAAAAGAAGCTCCGTGACTTAGGTCGTGCTCTCGGCTGTTAGCGTATGAGGAGCGAAACAGATTACACAAAAGCTTACAAATTTCTATCAGATAGCTTTTATCAAGGATTCCCAAAGTAGATCGCACCGCCCTTATCTCCGGGGGAAAGGGGGAGGGGGGGACTTTTGAAAACTTCCGTAGGTGAGAGAAGGATTAGGGAATGCCGAGGGAAAAAAAAGAGCCGAAAGAAACACCACAACCAACTCAGCGAAAAAGAAAAAGAGGAACTTCTGAGGGCGTGAGCTAGGACTTTGCAGCCCCAGAAATTTGGGAACCATTGTCTTAATGGATAGTTTTAAAATAAACCCGGTTCCTTGGTTAATGAAATAACACATTCAGTTCAGAGATCATCAACGTTTATAACAATATATAGAGACGACAGTCAGTTTAGACCTAACCCTCTCTCTTTCTCTCTCTCTCTCTCTCTCTCTCTCTAAATCAATAGCTCGCTACGCCTTTACGTGCGTAATTATCACAAACCAATGAGCAGCCATTGCACGTAAACATAAAGATATTTATAGAAGCAAATATACACTTCTTATCCGTTGAAGAAAAGAGAAACAAATACAGGCCCCCCTACCCACCCCACCCCCTCGATTTACGATGGACTAAGTAAGTAAAAAAATGCATGTAATATATCTGACCTGTAGAAACAATGGTAACATCGAAAAAGAATAAACATACCCAGGTGCGACATCCTTTCAGGTGGGAAGACACTGACACAAACAAATAAGTTCAGTGACTTTGAAACAACAAAAGCAGCTGATGGCAAGTGCACAGAGGAAAATAAAATCACAGAATAGATAAGGCAAAACGAAGATTTTTATTGCACGAAGGATACACCAACAAATAAGATGTCTCTAAAAGTGGTGGGGGGGGGGGGGGGGGGGGCGGGAGGAGGGAAGTGTTCAAGAGCTCTTCAGAGTCAATATTGCTATATGTTTGTGAAGCTTTCACAATCAACAAAAAAGATGACAAAGATAGTGGAAGCAACAGAAATGTGGTATTGGCGAAAGATGCAAGAAATACCCCCCATGGGACTGAAAAGTAAAAGAACAGATCATCACAAAACGTTTCAGAACAAAGAAAACTACTAAAATGATGAGAAACAACAACATTACTTGGGCATGAGAAGACAGAAATTGGAGAAGCTAATAATGATGGGAAAATTCGAGAGGAAAAAAAAAAGGAAGAGAGGAAGGCCAGGAGAAAAAAATATCTCAGTGGACTGACTGCCCAAGTGGCACGGGAAATAAAAATCTTTTGGTTTAATCGGGAACGCCAAGGATCGCTCATAAAAACATGATCCCCAGCACTATCCGGCAAGGCACATAACAATAACAACAATAATAATAATAATAATAATAACAACAACAGTAACAATAATAATAATAACAATAATAATAATAATAACAACAGCAATAATAATAATAACAACCACAATACTAATAATAATAATAACCTACAGATCACCAAAGCTTAGCCCGACCCAATTTGAACGTACTCAAAGACTCTCACATTAGACTAGAGCTGAGTAAGATCATCTAATACAAAGACTGTTTTATAATAAAGTGTTGAATATCTGATGTATACGCACAGCCTGGAATGATTTCTCACTCTTTGTCATCCTTAAAAAATGTGCCAAAATTCACGCATTGTGAATACAAAATTGGATGTGTTTGTGATCACTGGCACAGAGAGCTTGGTTTCAGGTTAGAAGACGATGTGTTTGTGAAACTGATAATGAGGCTTACCGTAATGACACGAAAGCTGAGAGAGAGAGGGGGTGGGGGTAAGAACGAGAATGAGAGAGAGAGAACGAGAGAGAACGGGAAAGAGAGAGAGAAAGAAAGAGTGAGAGAGAAGAGGGAAAGAGAGAAAAAAAGAGAGAAAGAGAAGAGAGAAAGAGAGAGAAGGAAGAAAGAGAAAGAGAGAGATAAAGAGAGACAGAAGAGAGAAAGAGAGAGAGAGAAGAGAGAAAGAGAGAGAGAAGAGAGAGAGAGAGAGAGAAAGAGAGAGAGAAAGACAGAAAGAGAGAGACAGAAAGAGAGAGAGACAGAAAGAGAGAAGAGAGAGAGAAAGAGAAGAGAGAGAGAAGAGAAGAGAGAGAAGAGAAAGAGAGAGAAGGAAGAAAGAGAAAGAGAGAGAGAGAAAGAAGAGAGAAGAGAGAGAGAAGAGAGAAAGAGAGAGAAGAAGAGAGAAAGAGAGAGAGAAAGAGAGAGAGAAAGACAGAAAGAGAGAGACAGAAAGAGAGAGAGACAGAAAGAGAGAAAGAGAGAGAGAAGAGAGAAAGAGAGAGAGAAGAGAGAAAGAGAGAGAGAAAGAGAGAGAGAAGAAAAAAAGAGAACGAGAGAGAAGAGAGAAAGAGAGAGAGAGAAAGAGAGAAAGGAAGAAAGAGAAAGAGGGAGAAGAGAGAAAGAGAGAGAGAGGAGGATGAGATAGAGATAAAGAGAGAAAGAATATAATACCCCAGCATCGTTGGAAACAGATTAAAATTCAAAATTCGAAGTACGGTTTCTACTAAAAGCCTAACACTTTTGCACCAATGTAAAGTCTAAATATTGTAAAGTCCAAGAAAATACATTGCTGTCTGTACACACATAACACCAACAAGTGACGTGTACACATTTGTAAGAATGAGCACTCATTGTGAGAAGCATATACGCAGAGAATTAAATATAAATGCTAGCAGAGGGCTGATCAGTTTTTATTTTGCAATGCACTCTTTCCAAAACCCAGTGAAACACTTTCTGCATAAGCAGCAGACGGTGTAATGCATAAATAAACAACAAACGCTCCACCATTTAAAACCATATGGGGAGGTGTCTATGTCTTTGCTGCTGGCAACATACATTGCTATATCAAGAAATATCACAAGCAGATTTGGTCTTAAAACAATAAACGTGGCACGAAAACTAAGTCGGATATAAGAGGGTCATACGGAAAGTAGTGAGCAAAAAAAAAAATAATTTTTTAAAATCAGAACTTACAGATAGAAAAAATATAAATGTAACACTTTAATCTGCATCCCTTTCCTCACTTTTAAACATAATCTCCATTTCTCTGCACACATTTTCCTCTTCGCTCTGCAAAGTTTGAAAATACCCTCCCGGTAGAATTCCGTTCCAGCTGACTGACAGTACAGACACAAAGCTTTCTGGACGTTCTCTCCTGTGAGCAAAATTAAAACAAAATTTAGAATTTATGGATAGAGAAAATATAAATGTATCACCTTAACTGCATCCTTTGCACTTCATGTAGAGGTCACGTTACCACGCGAGGCATAATCAAAATGGCGGGTGCTGAAGTTTCGTTTCGTCAACGTGCTGTTATAGAGTTTCTCGTTAAAGAGGAAATCCCCGCTGCTGAAATTCAACAAAGACTTCAACTTGCTTATGAGATGTGTGTATGGGTGCTAGCAGTGTTAGGAGGTGGGTGAAACATTTCAAAGATGGAAACACGAGCATTTAAGATATGCCTCGCAGCGATCGCCCTCTAACTGCCTCCACTGAACGCAACGTGGAAAGGGTTGACGACATCATTAAAGAAGACAGACGTGTCACAGTATCTGAAATCGCTATAAATCTTGGAATAGGGCACAGTGCAGTACAGGGAATGATTGAAACCCTAGGCTATAGAAAAGTTTGTGCCCTCTGGGTCCCACAGGAGAAAACGTCCAGAAAGCAGTGCGTCTGTGCCGTCAGTCAGCTGGAACGGAATTCTACCGGGAGGCTATTTTCAAACGTGCAGAGCGCTGGGAAAAATGTGTTCAGAGAAATGGAGATTATGTTGAAAAGTGAAGAAAAGGATGCAGTTAAGGTGATACATTTATGTTTTCTCTATCTATAAATTCTGATTTAAAACAAAAATTGCTCACGACTTTCGGTATGAACCTTGTAGCACAGCTGAGACACAATACAAAGGCTGGCCAAGGAGCGTGAGAGGTGGAGAGAATTTGTTGCTGCCCTGCAAGACGCCACAAGGCGTAGTGGGCGGTGACTGCTTACCTGATCGTGGACCAACGACATGGATGGATGGATTGATGGATGGATGGATGGATGGATGGATGGATGGATGGATGGATGGATGGATGGATGTTTGTAGAAGGATCAATAAACGTCAACCCCTCCCCCATTTTGTCCCATTTTTTAAGAGTGTCATGGATCTGTGAGAGAGGAGGGGGAATGACAGATTCAGTATTAACAGATTCAGTCCCTTGTAATAATATTGATTATACAATGCAGAAAAAACGTGATTTTTTTTCCGTACCTTCATCTTTCTATTTGCCTCTCTGGGCTTCTGCTTTTATTCCTGAAACTTGATGATCTCTGCCAACAAAAGTATGGTCTTGTCTTATATGTTATCTGTGCGTCTCCAGCAATATCCCACACTACTCTACAGCTTTGTCACTGATGTTGATAATTCCATTTCTTTGGGGGAAGCTTCTTGCATGGTACGTAACGAAACGCCCTGAGAAATCAGAAAAACAAATGAAAATATTATCGCAGAAGTTTCTGAACAAACAAAAACTGGTTAAAATTATGATCATGAAACAGTTGCGAACGAAGAAGAAGAAGATGATCATGAAACAGTAACAATTTCTCAGACGCGTCATGAGAGGACAGAGATTATAGATACCTTGGAAATGGCTGGAAAAATCTAGGGGAAAAGGAAGAATAAGGCCAAGATAAATATATTCTCGGCAGCTTGGCCACGTGGCTTGGAAAAAGGAAAAGCATGTGATCTGAAACACCATGGATCGCGCAAGATAGAGAAACATGATAGACATTGCTGTCCGGCCCGTAATGAAAGAGTGAAAAAGACAATATATGACCTGACTTGTATAATCTGGCGTTTACACCAAACTCCTTTGGTAGCTCAGTCAGCACCAGTCGCTGTATTTTTGTGTTGATATATGTCTCAGAACTGAAATCCGACGATGACGTGAGATTTAAATGCTTTTAATTATTTCTCGAACCTCATATATACATATATTTATATATACTTCCATTTTACGTTTATAATTTATTCTTGTTATTAATCACTAGGCGCGATAATCAAGTCATCTAATACTCATCTTACATTCTGCTCTTGTTAATCATGTAACGCGAACGGTTAATCCCCGCCAATCGCGATGTGTAGTTATAAAAGGACGCGCACAAAATACCGCAGTAATCATTATCATGTTTGCCATCTCCCCATGGAAATTACCAGCAAACTGTCTCCAGCTTGCTACGTATCTTGCATTTACGATCAGCCACGGAAGCTGCTGTCTCATCATGTTAATCATCTGTGCGTGTATTCTTCCTGTCATGTTCCTCCCTACAGTTTATTCCTACCAAAATGGCTTAGAATATGGTAAAGGCAATCCTCGGGTTACGAAGGTTCGACTTACGTACAACCCGTAGTTACGAACAACCGTTTCTCTCTCCCCCACCCACGTAAAGCCTGTTATAATAAAAATTCAAGTGACATTCAGAGGTTCGTATTATAACAAAAGGACGGTACTTTGTGCTGTGCATCAAAACATTGCGTGTGTAAACTAATCGTTGTTTTTGTCTATATGCATATAAAGGTACATCGTGTACTATATATCGTAAAACTGATATTAGATACGAACCGAACCTAACTGTTCCGACTTACGTACAAATATGACTTACGAACAGACTAGGGAACAAAACTCTTTCGTAACTCGAGTACAGCCTGTATTACGTTCCTTGATAAAGTGAAAACGTTGGTTCTGGCTCTTTGCTTTTCATTATTTCTTGCTATTTACATTTCATTTTCGTGAGTTCATTTGTATTTCACACTTTTGTCGTCAAAAACACTTCAGAACTTTATATACTTACATTTCAATGATCTAAATTTTCTCTGTATTTCTTATTACTTAGTGCCATTGTTCGGGCAATACAGTATGTTTGAGTATTCACGACCGTTATAAATGTCGATATTAATTGTCGGGGTATACATATATATATATATATATATATATATATATATATATAACTGTATATACATGAACATAAGTTAGACTATCTTCCTATCAAAATTTAAACGATCCAAACGTGTATACAGCATCACTTTCAGATCTACACACGAGTGATGCCACACTGTATAAATTTACACAAAAATTGCCCAACGTCAGCTCTTACAACATTAGAGATAATTTATGGCATGAATTCATACAGAAATAACCATCTTCATTGATCTCAGATATATATATTTTAAACTAGCATTTCAAGTAGGCACGAAATATGACAGTCTGTGTGTGCTCCATTGTATAATTAACTTACCATTTGTAACTATGTTTATCTTTGACATGTACTAGACAACCCTGGTGTAAGTTCATAGGAATAGCGCAGGAGACGGGGAAAAAGTACGGGAGAAAAGGTAAGGAAGAGATCATTAAGAAACCTTCACGAAAGTTTTAACATTTATAACAGCCATTATGGAAAACCGGTCGGTCAAAGAAAACATTTTCAGAAGATAAATGATCGAGCAAAGGAAGAGAAATTTTCGTGTTAGCTGGTGCTCAAAGAAGTATCTTAGCTGGTAACAGACCATATAAGAAGGAGTGACTATAGACAGGTTCCACCACGATCAGTCACCTCGGCTGTAAAAATAGCTACCTGACCCCCCAGTTTTGAGAAATCTGCTTCTGGAAAAAAAAAAATTAACATCTGAGTAAAAGGCGAAGATTATACTGAAAATGAGCCTTATATTTTATGGGAAAACGGGATGCTCACGTGAAAATCGGTCCCAGTATGTGAGCAAGGTTAAATGTTGTGGAATATGTGAGCAAGGTTAAAAGTTGTGGAATATGTGAGCAAGGTTAAAAGTTGTGGAATATGTGAGCAAGGTTAAAAGTTGTGGAATATGTGAACAACAACAACAACAACAACAAAAACTGGAAGCAGCCTGTGTATAAATCCTTTTACTTCAATAAAAGATCTTTTAAAATTATACGAGTTAAATGTATCGCCTTTTCCTAGACAGTTTTGGAGCTACACATAGTCCTTGTCATCTGTTTACAACAAAAGATGAATCTTAATAGGGGATCCTGCATTTTTAGCAGTGGTACATTCATCTTCACTTTTTAGCAGATGCTTTCCCCTGGGAATGGGGCTGGATACATGCTCCTGAATAACGAAGCTGTCGGTGTATTTTGTCATTCATAGCGTTTAGGAACAGTTGTCACATAGAACAAGTTGTAGAAAAATGTTAGCACAGACCCTAGAAATGTTAAACCACGTAAGTGGTCACCACAAGGCACAAAATGATCATAATAATCATCATCAGATGCCGTACCGACTGGTGTTGGCTATTATACTTCTCCAGAGTACACGATCCTTCATGAGGGCCACCAGCTCAGTTGGTGATCTCCTCTCACACCATACCGTCAGACTGTCCAGTATCATTTCTCTCGGTCTTCGTCTAGACCTTCTTCCCTCTATTTTTCCTGTTGTTATAATATTTTCAATGCCTCCTCTTCTCATTGCATGTCCTATGAAATTACATTGTCTCTCTCTTATTTTTTGACAAGATTATTTGTCTCTCCAGCTCTTCTCCTACATTCTTCATTAGTTGTTTTTGCTGTCCATTGAATTCTCAACATTTTTCTAATAAATCACATTTCTGCTGCTTCCAATGATTTTTGTGCAGACCTGCCTATTGTCCATGATTCACTTCCACATAATATAAGAGAGGTTCAATATAGCATTTTAGGACTCGTTTTCTAACACTCATTGATAAAGATGGTTTGCATAATATGTTTCTCATTCTCTGAAATGCAGTCTTTGCTTGGCCTATTCTGTTCCTAATTTCTGTTCTGCATTTCCCATCTGAAGTTATTACTGCTCCAATATATTTAAATTTCTGCACCTGCTTTAGAGTAGTTCCGTTTAATTTTATACTGCATTCTGTTTCTTAGATATAACCATAGTCTCTGTCTTTTTGATGTTTAAAGTAAGGCCTTTCTGTTAACTTTCTTTGGCGACTTTATCCAAGAGATTTTGCAGGTCTTGTTGGTTCTCAGCTAACAGTACTGTGTCGTCATCATACCGAAGGTTGTTAATATTGTATCCTCCAATTTTTATGTCTGGTTCTGTGATGATCGTTCTTAGAATATTCTAGCTTTGCAGAGAAACAAAGATCTGGAGATAGTACACATCCTTGTCGCATCCCTTGTTTTATATGTTGATATTTTCCAGTTCTATTTTGAACTCGAACTGCTGCTTCTTGGTGCCAGTATAGATGTTTTACAATCCTCAGGTCTTTGCCCTCTATATTGATGTCTTCAAGCTTATAATAATTGCATTATGTTTCACCTTGTCGAATACCTTGTATAATCAATGAAGCATAAGTAGAGATCTTTCTGTACTTCTAAAGCTCTTTCTGTTAGTGTTCGCAAAGCATAAATGACATTGTGTGTACCCTTTCCTTCAACAGATCCAAACTGTTCATCTGCTTTTTCCAAATGATACCGGCTTGATTTGGAGTTATGAGTTTGAAGACATTTCAATCGTTTGGCAAAAGGTCTTCAAAAAATTAGTCCGTTTTGGGTTAACATTCTTGATTGTTTGTCATGTCGATTTGGATACAGTTGTCAGTTCAATGTCTTGCAATAGTGACTGTCTGTTCTGTACAGAGCTGTATATATAATAATATTGGTGATTTGAGACACTATTTGTAGGTAGAGAAATTTTCATCTCAGATGTTTAATATCATTCATGTTCTTCAAGACACAGTGACCACAGGGTAACCTGTGGTTAAGATATAGTGACCGTAAAGCAACATGTAGCTGAGATATAGTGACCATAGAGCAAATTGTAGCTGAGATATGGTGACCATAGAGCAAACTGAAGAGGAGTTATAGTGAACATAGAGCAAATTATGGTTGAGATAAAGTGACCATAGAGCAAATTGTAGCTGAGATAAAGTGACAACAGAGTAACTTGTAGTTGAGATAAGGTGACTATAGAGTAACTTGTAGCTGAGATAAAGTGACCATAAAGCAAATTGTAGCTGAGATATAGCGACATGGAGGGAATTGTAGCTGAGATATAGCGACAGTGTTTTTCTGTTACATGTTTGTGTTTTGTGAGAAACCCTGTTATTGTGGTCAAACAGTTATAGACCACAACTCACCTGGTTATGGAAGCACGGAAATATCTCCGTGTTCCGACTGACAACTCAGTCACGTGGATATGAGTGGCGGGATGTAGGAATAAGGCAGTTTTTCGTCTGAATGTTGTAGAGACAGGTCGTGTGTGAGTTTTCTGTAGAAAGATGTTTGTGAGGACTTCGTTGGTCATGTAAGTTTTGTAGTTGATTGTCTTTGTTAGGACAAATGTATGTTAAGTCGGAATGTAGTTTTTGGTAGATGGATTTGTCCGTTTTAGGACAAAAGGTTGAAAAGATTATTATTATGTAGTGTTGTAAGTTTGACTGTCCTTTTTAGGACACAAATGTGATTCATTGTTGGAAGGTTGTGTTTGGAGTTTTTCAGTGTATATGAGGTTCGTATATTGTTTTTTTTAATGTTGTATGCTAGTGAGGGTCCCATAGCGATGCTAACCGCCCGGACAGTTTTTATATTCCCATGGTAATTGTTTCCATCAGTTACACGCCACATCCATTTACAACACTCATTTAACACATATCACCTGTGTGATTTATGTACCTGTTGAATCATGTGATAATTGGATTCATGCTGAGTGTCAACTGCGGTGTTGAGTGAGTTGATTGCATGTAACTGATCATGTTCGTGTGTAGTGGTATACAGTGGATATGTAGTGGTTGTTGTCCTGGGTTCTCGTGTGTAACACGGTGTATAACAATGTGACGTCTGCTGTTGTGTCACTTGTGTAGCAGTCAAGAAAATCTGCTCTGTAAATAGTAACAGTGAATGAAGAATGTTCATTTCACTACTTCAAAACAATTAGCTGCACACACACATACTAGCACACACACATACACACACATACTAGCACACACACATACTAGCACAGTCAGTACAGCGTGTGGGCAAAAATCACGTGTTTAGTGTTAGCAGTTCATTCATTCATTCATTCATTTGCATGTCCCTTGCGGAACTTTGCCTCCCTAACAGCACTCCTGTAGGCCTCTCGGTTGTGAGCAAAATGGCCTGCTGCTGATGCATTCATTTGCATCATTTGTGTTAGTAGTAGAGTACACTAATACTAGTTCAAATAGAGCAACTTATAGCTGAGATATAGCGACATAGAGCAACTTATAGCTGAGATATAGCTACATAGAGCAACTTATAGCTGAGATATAGCGACATAGAGCAACTTATAGCTGAGATATAGCGACATAGAGCAACTTATAGCTGAGATATAGCGACATAGAGCAACTTGTAGCTGAGATATTAGCGACATAGAGCAACTTGTAGCTGAGATATAGTGACTAAAGAGTAAATTATATCTGTGGCACAGTGCCCATATAGTGTAGCTGAGATTGAATGACAACAGAGAAACTTGTACCTGACACACCGTAGATGACACAAAGATTTTCTGGCTGCATCCATTTAATTTCTTGCCGATATGATTCTGGACGTTAATGTGTTCTCCCGCTTCTTTGCATTTTTGTTACTGGACTGATGAATGTAAGACGGGAGGCAAAAGTGGCCTTATTATTATACCATGTAAGAGTCCTAGAAGATGTGATATTAGTGTCCTTATTTTCCTTGACCTGCCCGGAACAAAATGACAGACAGGTGCTGATGTGGTCAGTTACATGCCTGGGCAAAAGTGAGTTGTGGAAAGCTGAAACTAATCAGGACAATGCAGGCGGTTTCACAACCTGCAGCTAAACACTGACTGCTGCTGTTGTCACTGCTTCCTTCTGGAACTGCTGGGATGATCTTTTTTAGCAGCCGACGTGGTGAAGATACTGAAACACGGACATCGAGTCGGAGGGAGAGTGGGTTAAGGCGCCTGGCTTCAAGACCAGGGGCGCTAATTCAAAATGCGAGCTTCTTTGCCAGGTTTAGCCTGTTACTGGAAGCATCGGAGTGCATTGGCTGAACCTGTTTCTTTCTTTCTATCTCTCTCTCTCTCTCTTCTCTGTTTTCCCTCTCTGTTTAACTGTGTGTTTCTCTCTGTATTTCTCTCTCTCTCTCCCTCTCTCTCTTTCTTTGTATCTGTCTCTATTTCTCTTTCTCTGTTTTCTCTGCTTTTCCGCTTTTATTTGTACCTCTTTTTTTCTCTGAGCCTTTCTGTGTCCCCCTCTATTTCCCTCTGTGTTTCTCTTTGTTTCACTGTGTCTCTGATTTTGCCTGTTTCTCTATGTTGTCTCTCTTTGTTTCTCTCTGTTGTCTTCTCTCTGCATCTGTCTCTGTGTTTCTGTTTGCTTCTTTTGCTGTGACACTCTGTTTTTGTCTGTCTGTCTGTCTCCGTTTTTCTCTGAGTCTCTCTAGGTGTTTCTCTCTGCCTCTTTCCCTATCAGCCATCCCTGTATATGCGTCTCTCTCACTCTCTGCATATCTGCACTTGTTTTCATTTTTGTTTCTTTTTTCATGTTTCTTTCCGCCTGTCTGTCTGTCTCTCGATTGTCCAGTCTGTTGGCCAGCTTCTATCTCTGAGATAATTAGAACAATTCGCTATCTAGATTCGTGGTTAAAATGTTTGTTCTCATCATAATTCCTTGATTATTGTTCCATTTTAAGTATTTGTACATAATATGATACTCGGGACGCAACCTCCAGAAAGACAAAAGGAGCAGTCCCGTGGGACGCAGATCCCAAACGTTCACAATACTGCGTCATGAACGATATAGTCATATACAGGTTAGCTAACTTTGCCCTGATCGCAAAAAAAATGACTTTGTGATAATTTACTGCTAATTGACCGCGCAATTATGCTTATGCTGTGTAAGAGTCATTGTTTCCAGAGAAGAAACCATAGCCTGTTACAGCGCCATCTTGCGCCTTTCGTATGCGATATCTCTAGCTCCATCTTGGCCTCAGCTTGCCCGTCCTAGAGATTATGCAGCAGATTCAGGGCAGAGGCGTATGGCTGTTGTGGAGAAGTCGTTGAGAAGGGGAGATTAACTGAAAGTATGTGTTTATGTTTCTATTCGTGTGTGCTCGCGTGTCTGTTTTTTTTTCCTTCAATTGTACAGATGCTGCATTATGTATCTGTAAAGTTTAAAATGCACAAAAATTTCAAAAAACTATAACTTTACTTGAAGAAATACAGAAACGAAGTAATAATTCTTCGTTATCGTGAACCCATTTCCTAGTTTAAATTCTTTTGTTTTTTTGTTTTGTTTTGTTTTGTTTGGAATACATTTTTGTTTCCAAGAAGCAACATGGCAGAGCAGTGATCTGCGATTGGGCTTTTGATTTGTTCTAGTTGCGTCAAATTACACTTAAATAGCTGCACTGATTTTGTTCCTAGCGATGAATAACAGAATGAGACAACCCACTGAGATGCTTCGGGCAGAAAACGTCCAACATTCGATTCGAGTGAAAGGAAATTCACGAAAGATAATAAATAATGCAGGACCAAGGGAAATGAAGTAGAAATTGTTTTGTAGCAAGAGGATCTGATTGGTTAGTAATGGCATCAATACAGGGAGAGAGCATTGGAAAAGATTCTTGTGACTGTGAGAAATGAATTCTGAGCTAGGAGCTGCTTAATGAGAAGGGGGAGTAGATCTAGCTGTTTAGAACGGAGATAATAGAACGGAAGACTAGAGCGAGCAGACTGGAAGAAAGCTAGAAAGGGAGAATGGATGTGTTAATTTACAATAGAGCCAGTAATGGAGATGAGAGCTAGCTAGAAGAATAGGGGACCCACTAGAATATTGCTAGCAGATTAGAATGGAGTTAGGTATATGAAGGAGAGCTATGGAGCCAGAGTAAATCCTGCGATTGAGAATATTGCTAAGAAGGGAGGTTACAGCTAGCAAGCAAAGAAGGAGGTAGTAATATAAGATAGGTGTTTTACTGCATAAAAATTGATTATATCCATGTATTACATTTCATTGCATAAAAATTGATGATATGCATGTATTCCAAAGCCCGATCGAAAACTGCTATACTAATTTGACCCGAGAGATTTAGAATGTAAAAGTATTACATTTTATAATTAAGGTAGTGAATTGCCCACTCAAAGGTAGTTCTTACTTCCATATTGTGAACGTAAGACCCCCACCAGGGTGAAGAAGATGTGAAGAATTCTCCCATACAGTGGATCTCAATATTTATCTAACGATATTAAGATTTTCCTGGAAGATGAATGTCTGCTGAAATTTTGCATCTGAACCTACGCAGCTTTTGAATTACTGTGCCAGATCATGTCCATGTTATGGAACTCTGAATGATGAAGATTAATTTGAATTAGTGGGATCTATATACCCTAGAGCTCTGTGACTGATCAGAATCCTGAATTCGTTAAAACTCATGGGAGAGGGGCACGTTTTAGAACTTTCTCTAGGAAACACACAGACGTGTTGCTCTTATGGCCAAGCCGGTGGGCGGTTGCAAAGAAGACATGAAAACAGAAGATTCTACAGCGGGAGTCATCGTGGCCGAGACAAGGATCTTGACGCTGGAGATGGTGGCGATTAAGCTAAAGGAAAGTTAATGGAAATGGTTACCGCCATTGACCGCAGTGAGAGACAGGACATGAAACAGATAGTAAGAATATAAGGTAGTTTGGCAATCTCATTAGAATGAAGTTCAGTCAGCTGCTGTGACAGTCATGTAGTACCAGACCTGAAAGCCACAGGAAAGAAGACCATCCGCGACGAAATCCTGAAGCCAATACGAGCCTCTAGATCAGAGGTACCCAAGATGTGGTCTGCAGAACACTGTCAGGTGGTCTGCCCGTGCGTTGTCAGTTTGGTATTTTGTGCCGTCTATTGAATACAACAGCAATGAAATGTTTATGATACTGCAATACTGCATGTAAGCTAGTGCTACACAACTTATCATCATCTCGTGCCGTCTCCACATGAAAGGTTGGTTGCAATGAATCTCCAGTCTGCTCTGTTTCTTTGCCTTCGTAAGCCACGCCGGTTCCTATCCCTCTTTTGATGCTGTCCACTCATCTTTGTCGCTGGCGTCTTCTTGTTTTCTTCCCTTCAGTCATGTCCTCAAAAAGGGTCTTCCATATAGTATTATGCCTCTTTATATGCCCAAAGTCTTTTATTTGTCTTGTTTTTATGATTTTCAATATTTCTCCTTTCACTTACATCGGGTTTAACACTTCTTTGTTTTCTTTTTCTGTCCAGGGGATACGCCATATTCTTCCATGTATCCACATTTGAAGGGGCTAAATTTTCTGTTCTGTTGTCTTACTTGAGTAAGACACAATTTACACGTAACTGTAAAAGTGGTCCTTGAATGAAAAAAAAGTTGGGAACCATTGGTGTAGGTGAAGTCATACAACCTGCACAGTGGATCTCCTTAAACAACTGTACATGATATATTTCTCTCCTTACACAACTGTCCAGGAAATATCAGTCTCCTCACACAACTGTATAGGACATATTGGTTTATTTACACATTTGTATAGGGCATATCGCTCTCCTTACTCAATTGTATAGGACATATCGGTCTCCTTACTCAACTGTACAGAGCATGTGAGAGAATAGTTTCAGATAAAGTAAAAATGTGTGAGGACGAAAATCCAAACAAGCACTGGAACAAAGCAATGGAGAAGAACAAAAACACTGACAGTGAAAGGCCGAGCTCGAAGGATTTTCATTCACATCAGACATGTTCTCGAAAACTACGAACATTCTGACAGAGAGAGATAAGTTGTTTTCTGTCAATCATGCCAGCACTGAAAGGCGCGATGAATATAGGGAAGACATGATTTATCACTGTGTCAACTGATAAGCAAGGTACCAGTTAGGAATCTGAAGTGTTGAAGCAGGATGTTACAGCCACTTGCTTGTGTGAAGGAATTCTGTAGGGTGCTATACAGCTACAATTTCTTTTTTTTTTCATCCAGTAAAACAGTGGATACTCTCTGGGCCTCCATGAAATAGGGGAAGCCACTTCGTATTCTGGAGCAATTCACGAGTTGAATATCTCTGTCTGTCTGTCTGTCTGTATGTATGTCTCTCTCTCTCTCTCTCAAAGGCCCGGATGCAACTTCTCAAAAAATAGTTGTGATAGATGAGTTATATCACATTACAGTATCTACTATAAGTTGAGAGACCAAGGAGATTGTAGAAAGGTACATCAAACTGGCGTGAACCTAACGGGCAGACTGCAAAAAGCTACATCAAACAGACGTGAACCTAACGGGGAGACTGCAAAAAACTACATCAAACAGACGTGAACCTAACGGGGAGACTGTAGAAAGCTACATCAAACAGATGTGAACCTAACGGAGAGGCTGTTAAAGCTACATCAAACAAGCGTGAACCTAACTGGGAGACTTAGAAAGCTACATCAAACAGACATGAACCTAAAGGGGAGACTAGAAAGCTACATCAAACAGATGTGAACCTAATACTGTAGAAAGCTGCATCAAATAGATGTGAACCTTAACGAGGAGTCTGTAGACAGCCACATCAAGCAGACATGAACCTAACGGGGATAATGTAGAAAGCCACATCAAACAGACATAAACCTAACATGTAACGAGGCTAAGAAAATTCTGGAACATGCCAGAGCAAGTAGGACAATGAGCAGCCGGGACACAGATGGAACTGTGCAGATAATTAGATCACCAAAGAGGAAGCACCTAATTATTGTTCCATAAAGAACCTGTCACAAAAGTTAGAGGCGTCTTGCGCGTAGCAAAACTAAAGTTTAAAAAAAGGGGCCATCACTGATTACTGCACCAGTAACCCCCCCCCCCCCCCCCCCACTCCCCAACCTTCCACCTCCTCTCTGAAGACTCTTAAAACTGACAAGTCAACACCTGCCGCTGGAAGTATGTGCTGCACGTTTGAGAAACAGAAAGCAGATACTTGTCAAAAGCTTGCTGTGAGGTTACGCCACCTGCGATGAGAAGGATCTGATGTTTTCTGTGACAAGATTTGATCTGCGATGAGATATTTTCAGCGATGAGATGTTTTCTGCAATGAGATGGGTTTTTTTTGCGATGAGACGGATCTGAAGTTTTCAGCGATGAGATGGATCTGATGTTTTCTGCGATGAGACGGATCTGAAGTTTTCTGCGAGGAGACGGATCTGATGTTCTCTGCGATGAGATGTTTATTGCGATGAGATGTTTTCTTTGGTGAGACTTTTACTGCGATGAGATGTTTATTGCGACGAGATATTTATTGCAATGAGACGTTTATTGCGTTGAGACGTTTATTGCAATGAGATGCTTATTACGATGAGATGTTTTCTGTGGTGAGACTTTTATTGCGATGATATGTTTATTGCAATGAGACGGGCCTGATGTTCTCTGCGATGAGATGTTTTCTGCAAACATACTCAAGCTGGCTGTTGGGAAAAGAGAAGAGCAACACGGGGAAGAGGACTATTTCCCTTAAAACTGTAAACAGTGTTGTCTCTTGTTAAAAAAAGGAACACCAACTTGTAACTTTTCCTTCCAGCTTTCTTAACCAAATTTACACTTGAACTGGGAACGTGGTTAGAAGCCATTTTCGTCCCTCGCGAGACTGGTGGAGGTACTCTGCTGTGGTTGTCCTTCTGTCACAATTTGTAATTCTTATTTCATATTTTTTCCCTATGAATACCTGAAGAGACATCGGCAAAATTTGGCAGAGTACTGGAAAACGTGGAAAAACAGTATTCCTCATGTTCCTTTCTTGGACTATCTCTCCAGGAGTATGTTTCCGTCAGTATTTTGCTATTGCTAATGTTACACCAGTGACCGCCCTCAAGAGCTGGACAACATAAGAGATTTACAAGCAGTGGGCAATGTCCTGCATTACTCTTAGTACCAGGAAAGGTTTCTGCATCTTTTATGTGTTTCATTTTTATTTAGATTTCTTATAGTATTCCCTACTTCTTTCTTGCTGTTTATTTATTCGTATTTGATTAAACTAGCAAAGTCACACAGAGATATTTATTCGTATTTGATTAAACTAACAAAGTCACACAGAGATATTTATTCGTATTTGATTAAACTAACAAAGTCACACAGAGATATTTATTCGTATTTGATTAAACTAGCAAAGTCACACAGAGATATTTTTCGTATTTGATTAAACTAACAAAGTCACACAGAGATATTTTCGTATTTGATTAAACTAGCAAAGTCACACAGAGATATTTATTCGTATTTGATTAAACTAACAAAGTCACACAGAGATATTTATTCGTATTTGATTAAACTAACAAAGTCACACAGAGATATTTATTCGTATTTGATTAAACTAGCAAAGTCACACAGAGATATTTATTCGTATTTGATTAAACTAACAAAGTCACACAGAGATATTTATTCGTATTTGATTAAACTAGCAAAGTCACACAGAGATATTTATTCGTATTTGATTAAACTAGCAAAGTCACACAGAGATATTTATTCGTATTTGATTAAACTAACAAAGTCACACAGAGATATTTATTCGTATTTGATTAAACTAACAAAGTCACACAGAGATATTTATTCGTATTGGATTAAACTAGCAAAGTCACACAGAGATGGCTTGGTATGTGGGGGTACCTGATGAAATTATCCGATGTGTGATAATTGTTGACGTATATTTACATACTGCACTTGATGGACGTGAGCGAGCGATATTATTGCATATTTATGTGAGCTTCAGCTTCTACGGCCAAAAGAGAATTAGAAAGCCTCAGCGGAAGATTCTGCAGATTATTATCATTCCGGACCGGCGACTGCTTCTGAGGCAATCACGAACATTTTGTGCCCAAAGCGAGTTCACAGACCCTCTACACGCGACCTTACAGTTGTTTGGTGCAGAGGACAATTTTCCTCAGTTATACCCACACTGAATACGCAAACTCAAAGCAGCACTTAAAAAATATATATCCTATCTCTATTACTAAGTATGAGGGAACAAAACTTTCTAAAAAGCATTTTAGTTTGACAGAAGTGAATCGTAGATAGTAAAGATATCACTGTAAACATCACATTAGGCAGCCGGGTTACAGTTTCTTAGACAAATGTTAAGAAGTAAATGGATGTTTAAGATAACAAATTATGAATATATTTAAAGCCCAAGTAAATCAACATCATCATCATGTGCCGTGTCTGGAAGTGTTGGCTACCATGTCTCCCCAGAGTTTCCGATCTTTCATGTTATTCATCAGGTTCAGTTGTTGTGCTTCTCCCATGCCATATCCTTCGAGCCATCTAAGATTTTCTCTCTAGGTTTACCTCTTCCTTCCCTGCCTTCAGTTTTTTTTCTGTTGTCATGACATTATCAGTCCTCCTTCTCATTTTGTGGCCGATAAATCTAGAGTCTCCCCGTAGAGTGTGTTTATTAATATTCGTTTCTCTTTAGCTTTCCTCAGGCATTCTTCATTCGTTATTGTAACTATCCAAGGTATTCTTAACATTCTTTGTAGGAACCACGTTTCAGTGGCCTCTAATGCTCTCGTTGTTGTTTTTGATCAGTGAGCCCAAGGAAAGAAAGAATTTAATTAAATCCAAGAGAAAGCACAAAATTCATTGGAATATAATGAGAAGTAGAGAACTTGAGAACATAATAATTAAAAAAAAATAATTAAACACGTGAAGATAACAAGAGAAAGGTCAAGAGAGAAGATCACGGACGTTCTAACTCGACGCCATGATGGAAGGTCATCCATCAAATGAGCTGACAAAACAACAGCGTGGAGATCTGTGGAGAAGTGAAAGCACTGGGTGAATGATACCCGATGATGATGAAACACAACAAAATACTAAAGATAATTTAAGTGAAACTTTATTTATGAATTCCCATCAATCCATGCCCTTCAGTCGAGTCATCAACTCCCTATTTAGAAACATACCTTCACGTACGTGACATCCCTCACTGACTCATTATAATCTTACTACAAAGTCGCAATTTCCATCCATTCCTTCAACTGCATTCTCCCCCACCGGACCCCACATTTTCCATATGAAAAAGGACAGCTACTTTTTATATCAGGAAAATAATTCAGAATTTGCTGTGGGAATTTTAATATCAATTTTCAGAACAATAAGCGAGGATGACTTCCCTTTAACTTCCTTGAGCCCGGCGCTGCGAGCAAGAGAGGTAATCAAGAATACCATTCCCTGGAGTTTTAGGGTACAAAACAAAGGGGAGTATAGAATGAATACGCAAGAGGAGGAAGAAATATCAGAATTAGAAGGGAAAAGTAGGAAAGAGAGATACAGGGGACCAGAACGACGGGACATTAACAACGATTTGTCGTGCGCGTTGATCAATAGAAGGGAAAAGAGGGAAAACTTGGAATTATTTGAACGTGGTGGTTGTTGGGAAAATGGGGAAGGAAGGCGGATGAAAGAAAGCAGGCTCGTCCAACTGGTTCCCTCCCCAGTACGAGCACTGTTTCTTTTTTAAAGCCCTGAAAGTCGCAGATTATGAGAGATAACAAATATGGTCTCGAGTGACTTGAGAAAATATCGACCAGTGTCCGATGCCCGTGAGTGCATGTATGCGCGAGCGCGTACAGGACATCTCTCATTCTCTCTCTCTCTCTCTCTCTCTCTCTCTCTCTCTCTGAACATCGATTCTAGTTCTTTGGCCACGGCTCTTCCTTTTCTTTTTTTCCTGCCAGGGAAGTTTATCTACAACGCGAACTCCGAGGGACCTGTTTCTTACGCTTGATTTATATCTCTTTGTTCGATAGGAGCTGGGAGATCGTATCTACACGCCTGACTGGTGTCAGTTTGTTAAGGCAAACGGAAAGATCGCGTTTTCACGCATGGTTGTTTTCATTTTGCAAAGGCACCGGGCAGATTACGTCTTTTACGCTTGAATCTCACAAGTATATTAAGCACTCCATGGCGCATACTTATTCATCCAGAACAGTAGCTGGGAAGCAGTGCAATTTGACTGCGTGAACACAACGCTTTCAATATCAGAAATGATGAAATAAATCAATGGGAAATCGCACCCGCCCCCCCCCCCCCCTCTTTTTTTCTCTTACACTGGCCGTACTGTTAAGCGCTGCTAGAAAGATTATTGAACCGGCTTCCAATGTCACGCTGAAGTTCAAGGTCTGGTAAACAGTGACGCTTTTACTGTCCCTTCAACTTCTTCCTCTGTTTGTCGTTCATTTGTTAGGTAAATAAAAGCATACAGGGAGGTTATGGTGACAAAATATGCGGACGTCTTTGGAAGATAGTCAAACCACGTAGCACCGGCGTTTGTGGAAGGAATGATACAGGCTCAGAAATAAAACAAAGAAGGCACGGAATGATTGAACAGATAATATTCAGAGAAAAGAAATTAAGATAAACAAACATGTCGGATATTGCATAGAAAAAAGAAGGGCTGGAGCATCTGAGTGGAGAGGTGGTTAGTGCAAACGTTGGGGGTTCGAATCTGGCCGGAGACATCTAAATCACCCGGCTGTAGAAATGGGTACCAGATCACTTCTGGAGATGTGGAAGAAAAGTCAGCCAGGCGTGATGCGGGTCACACCACCCTCTAGTGTCCCGATCCATCCATCCATCCATCCATCCATCCATCCATCCATCCATCCATCCTTCCCCTTGGATGGTGATCGATTAAGCAATCACCGCCCAGTACGACTTACGGCGTCTTGCAGGGCAGCATCAAATTCTCTCCTTTTCTCACGGTCCACGGCCAGCCTTTTATAACATATAAAACGGCGAGAGAGATTTACGCGTACCACAACATTTTTAGAGTTAAAAAAAATATTGTTGACCACATCAAAGCGTATTTTTCCCTTTTTATATGATAAATACCCGCCGGGTAGGGTAGACAATCCACAGCAATTTAGTTATTAGTTCCAGTCCAGCGGGAGCTGAAATGGCCGGAGATATATGCCTCCAAGTACAGGTGTGCCGTGACAGACATTGTGTGCCGTGACAGATATTGTGTGCCGTGACAGACATTGTGTGCTATGACAGACATTGTGTGCCGTGACAGACATTGTGTGCCGCAGTCTGAAAACGTTATACCAGTAGTAAAGTGTAAAGTAGGTCAAGGAAAATATGGGCATTAACTCCAAATCCGCTAGTTGTCTCCATGGCATAACGAGACTACCTATATCTTCTTTTTTATAGATAGCATGATGATGCACACAAAAAAAAAGGAACTAAGATAAGCAAGATGGCTACATGATTTGTCGAGGAAAAAAAAAAGAACTAAGATAAGAAAGATGGCCAGATGATTTGTCGAGGGAAAAAAAAGAACATAAACAAGATGGCCAGATGATATGTCAAGAAAAAAGGAACTAAGATAAGCAAGATAGCTAGATGATAAGCCGATAAAAAATGAACTAAGATAAGCAAGATGGCTTGATGATATGCCGATAAAAAAGGACGATTTACTACTGCTGCATCTATCATCCTTTTCTATCCTTGTGGGGAAAAAATACAGCTCCTTCAACCTCTGCCTTAAATCAGCCACTCGCTCTGCTTTATCATGCTCTCATTTTTCAGTCATTTGTGCTGGTTCTACGATGTTCTTTTCTTTTTGTTTTAATCATTTAGTGTCAGGTCCTCATGCCTTTTATAAGCTACTTCTCCTACTTGTATAAATACATTTGATATTGCTTTTTTTCCATAATGAAATGATTGATTAATGTTTATTTTCAACACCGATAATTTTGATGTACAGGGTACATATTAATTACTTTCAAAGCATAATTACTACAGCATCAATATGATTTTTTGGAAAAAAAGTGAAAAATCCTCTCAAAGTTTAAACTTTCAAAGAAGTTGACTTGGATTAGCCTTCAAAGTTTACAAATTTTACATCAAACTTTACAAATTTTACATCAAACTTTACAAATTTTACATCAAACTTTACAAATTTTACATTAAACTTTACAAATTTTACATCAAACTTTACAAATTTCACTTCGTGTACCCTGCTAGTCTTTCTTTCCTTCCTCTTTTTTTTAACTTAAAGAAAGCTTACAACTCTTTGCAGAGAAGGCGGTCATCATTTATTTTGATAAAGATACAAGATGGTGGAATGGACAGTGCTGCTGTTTGGTTGTTTGTTCAGTCCATGTTTGGAGTCATGGTTGTTTTTCTTGCTATTTTTTTTTTCTTTCATGCCTAAAGTATTTTGTATTTTTCGAGATGAACTATACAACATTGTGCACAATCACTTTCATCATAGGCATGACGAGGCTTTTCCTGTTTGCTTTATTTGGGTACATGATTTCTCATCCAAGAATCTTTCTTTTGACGCATCTTTTTTTCCAGCTTATATGCTTATTTGATATAATTTTCATGTATGAACCATTTATCAGCTGCGTGATTTGAAGAGGAATAGAAGGTAGAGCGCTGAAGACAGAAGGCACGTGCGCAGGGAACGAAGATCTTGCAACACACACACATGCATACATATACACACTGTTGTTGCTGTAGATCGAACATGAGAGTCGAATATTGGTAGAATCAGGTTTGAGAAATGTTTTTCTGAAAAGAAAAAAATGATGGTTAGCCACTAACACAAATATCCAGAACATGCCTCTTAAAAACCTCTCTTCTGAGACGAAAGTGGACATCATTATCGTTTTTATCATAATCTTTTTCATCATTATTTTAGGGATCCTTATCTTTCAAGGACGGTGCATGCGAGCTCTATATCTCTAGTTTTTAGAGCTCACATCTTTCTCCTATTATACATCTAATCCTATTCAGTTCTGCTTTATAAACGACGTTAACCGGCAGTGTATATATCTCGAGTGTACACTCCTTGACCAGTCTCAAGCAAAACATCATACCAGAGACACAGTTAGGCGAGGTCATTTGGTCTCTGAAAAACTGTGCTATAACTGCAACAGAATCACAACTACTGCCTGTTATAAAGGATAAATGTGAAAGACGAACTCTTGTAATAGTTTCTCAAGGCAAACAAAACAATCCCGAGGAATATGAATATCTCATTTGCCAAGACTCGTCTTCTATTCACCGCAGCTGCTGTTCAGTTTATTATATCCCAATACTAGGGGTGCAGCAAGTGCTATTTAACATCTATTAAGGTTCTTAGTTGGTTTACAGCTGTTACAAATTATGATTATTATTCTGGTAATTCATTTATGATCCTTCCGTATAGATATTTTTTAACTTGGAGATTCATTGTCATACAGGTTTTTAATTAATCGATGTTCATTTTCTTTCTTTTCCTTTTATATTTCCTAATGTTTTTCATTCTCCTTCTCTCCGTGGTTTTCATTTATTTAGAGCGTACATGGCCACAGATTGTTGACCGGGAAAGTGGGAGTCTGTATGGAAGCATCCGATGCGATATGATTTTTTTGGGTATATTTACACACTTCACTTAATGAAAGTCCTAGAATGAAATGTGACGTTGCTGCTCTTGTTGTACGGTATGCCCCTGTCTGACCTCCTTTCGCGTTATCTCCA
Source organism: Achatina immaculata (assembly GCA_009760885.1). Classification (NCBI taxonomy): domain Eukaryota; kingdom Metazoa; phylum Mollusca; class Gastropoda; order Stylommatophora; family Achatinidae; genus Lissachatina; species Lissachatina immaculata. The sequence goes on along the minus strand of CM019691.1, from coordinate 24,273,060 downwards.
TGGAATTCCTGTCGTTCTGTTCAGTGGATGACATGACTCGTGGTTAAGATCTTGTAGTCTGAAGGAATTTCTGCCCTTCTTTAAAGAGGGTGACGTGGTTGTGGTTAAGATTTTGGAGCTTGGAAGTCCAAAATGAGCAGGTTATGTTTTTTCTGGAATACTTCTTAACAGCGTGCACCAACCTCTTAACAGCGTGCACCAACCTCTTAACAGCGTGCACCAACCTCTTAACAGCGTGCACTAACCTCTTAACAGCTTGCACCAACCGTAGCGTTGTCGTCAGTGAACCAATCTACTGATCCCGGTCCAGCCTCCAGAAAGCAGAGACTGGTTTGTCATAATCTGGCTAGTGCAGTGACTAGTACATTTTTTTTTCTCAAGGCTCAAGTTCGCGATGTTTAAGGGCACTCCAGCTAACCTATATGAGTCCCCAGCTACATCTGGATCTAGGAAAGAAAGGGAGGCTACATTTGACACAATCACCCTTTTGTATGCCGACAAGTCCAGGAAAATATAACTATTAATACGATGAGTGATTGATAAGTTCTCGGCATAAAGTAGAACGGATTATTTGTGGACAATTTTTTTTTCTTGGTTATTTCTCAACATAGTCCCCTTGCAAGTTTATGCACTAAGTCCAGCGATCATGGAGCATACAGATCCCTTCTTTGTAAAAGTCAGCATCTTGTGCCAGTAGAAAGTGGTCTACAGCATGAAAGACGTCATCTTCTGAAGCAAATGTGCGACAACTGAGCTCCTTTTTTGTGTTTCGTAAACAGGTAATAGTCTGAATGGACCAAATCTGGGGAATAAATAGGATGTTCAAGAAGCTGGAAGCCGTATTCATGAATGGCAGCCATTGCCACTGCCGACTTGTGAACTGGAGCATTGTCTTGATGAAAGATGACTCCTCTCGTCAATTTCCCTCGACGGTTTTCCTTCAATTTGACCTGCAGTTGCTTCACAAGATTAGCGCATAAAGAACCCGGTGATCATTCTGCCCTTGTGAAGATAGTCTACCAATAGCACACCTTCTGGCTCCCAAAAGATGGAAGCCATCACTTTGCATGCAGACAGAACCACCCTTGCTTTCTTTGGAGGTGGGGATCCATGATGTTTCCACTGCTTTGATTGTTCTTTGGTTTCTGGCTGAAAATGTTGAATCCAAGTCTCACCATAGTCTCACAAATTGCTGAAGAAACTTTTCAGGATCTGCAGAAAAATGACAAAGATTGTCTCTTGACATTTTGAGACACTGTCGTTTGTGTTCAGCTCCAAGAAGTTTCGCGACCCGTCGAGCAGAGACTTTTGTCATTTGAAGATCATTGTGAATAATGGCATAAACACGTTCCTAGGAGATGCCCAACTCAGTAGCAATGTACCGCTCAGTTAGTCGTCGATCCTCCATTATCATGCCATGGATTCTGCCGGTGGTTTCATCGGTGGTTACAGTTCTTGGTCTTCCTGGATGGGGATCATCTTCCAGACTCTCCCTTCCTTGTTTGAATTGAGCTGCCCATTTCTTCACTGTACTGTAAGAAGGGGCATTCTCCCTTAGAGTCTCCACCATATCCTCATGGATCTCCTTCGATGATGAAAGCCTTGATGCAGAGGTAGCGAATGACTGTCCGATGAGAAATTTTAGCCATTTTCTCAGTTTCTGCCACCCCTTACCACTTCAGTAGCCTGTAAAAAGAAATTCGTTGCAGTTAATTTCTTAAAACCTGATGTTTAAATCTTAGATTAACCTGATCTACAACTGCACCTAATATCAACTGTGTGTTTCAAGTATCTGTACCTTATGCCGAGAACGTATCAATCACTCCTTGTATATCACCGTTATATGCCTAAACAGCTTGACACAGATACAGGAAAATATGAGTTTTAACACCGTATCCAACAAATTCATCACAGACAGGGCACAAGTCATGGGAATTACGGACAGTAAAACTATTTTCTCTGTTTAACTTAATAGCGTAACAGATATTTGTTTTTTCATCTCTGTTTTACGTTATTGTTTTTGTGATGTTACGTGAAAACAATTGTATGTACTTTGAGATTATTCTAGTCAAAATGGGGGGGGGGGGTGTGTGGTTTGCAAAGTATGTGTTAAAAATTGCTTAAAAACCATTGGAAAACACATCATTCAAAAATGAGAGATTTACTTTTGATTAAAATAAAATGCTGAACTATAACAATGGCCGGGAAGTCTTTATGTATTACGTAAATATTATCCCTGCAAGAGTGAGACGTTTCCAAATGTTGATAATGGATGCACGCATGGGCAGATATGGATTGAATGTAAGTCGGTTTGTTTTCTTAACGGAGAAGTTAAGTGTGCAGTGTTTTCTTATGTCTTTTTGGAATTTAACTGTTCGTGTTTTCTTCTAGTTGTTCAAATCTACATTAAAATACTTTGGAAAAACTTCAGCCGCACTGATTCTATTTCCTCTTTCATTTGGAGTTTTTCTTTGCTTTGAATGTTATTACCAAGCACAGATATTCTCATTTAATACACGCTCTCATTATCATGTTTATCATTGTGGTATTTCTTTGAAAGTTAATACATCACAATCACGAAGAAGATCATAAAACAATCCACAACGCTTAGTGTGTCGTCACCGACATAATACTATATTTGTAATAATCTTTCTTTTCTAAAATAACCTTTCATCACTGCTGTCCCGCTACATCAGTTAGCTAGAATTACATTTCATCACAGCTGTCCCACTACATCAGTTAGCTTGAATCATATTTCGTCACTGCTGTGCCACTACATCTGTTAGCTAGAGTCATATTTCATCACTGCTGTCACACTATCATAGTCAGCTACGGAAAGAAATGCAAAGAAAATTTAAGGAGAAAAATATCAAAATTATTACAGTGTTTCACTTATGCATGGTATGAGATACAAAAGTCACCTACGCACGAATATATACGTATAATATAATATGTCGTAATTTGAAAGTATGAGGCAAAGGGTCTATTCTGATCATGAGTCGGAGATTGAAGTCAAGTAGTAACGATTTACATCAGCGAGTTTCTAGTGGAAGCTATAAGAATTAAATAGGTCAGTGAGTACAGATGTATGAAGCTCATTGGCTGTCATCATTTTATTTCAAAACTTGGATTCTCTCAGCTGAAACAAGTTTATTAATTTAACTATATATATATATATATATATATATATATATATATATATATATATATATATATATATATATATATATATATATATATATATATATATATATAAAATATAAATTTCTTCAAATGTCAAATGAAAAATAATTTACAAAATTCAAATATGCAGTGTTTTTATTATACCGTTAAATGCAGAAAATGGGACATACCTATAAATTAACTCCGAATATGTCTAAAACTGAAGTGTGAAAACGAAAAAGACAAATGTAAGAAAATTTAAACAAAATTTGTTAACAAGACAAAAGATGTAAGAGGGCAATTCTAAAATCAGCCTCCATTTGAATGGTAATACTAAACCGATTGCCATAGCGACACGGCGCACTTTCCATAGCAACTAGTAAAGTGTTACCTCGCTAAATGCCAGCCCACAGTCTATTTTGTTTAGCAGTGCACGAGTAGCGACAGAGAAAACAAGGATCATGTAATGGCCATTCCCGCCAGATGTGAGATTTGTGTTGTCATTCGTTTTCTGCAAATCAGATGTACACAGTGCAGCCGAGATTCATCGTCGACTGTGTACGATGACAACATCATGAGTGACAGTTATGGGAGTGACTGGTACAGGAAATTCATGGACAGGCTCACAGATGCACATGACGGGAACGACACTAAATTGTGACTGAAGAACTCGTTCTAAAAGTCGACCAAATTGTGCGGGGGAAACCGTGGTTTTACGATTTCAGATCTTTCTGGTGAATTTCTTCAAATTTTGATTCGTAGTCTCTTTCAAGTTGTCACACAGATATTGATTTACCAACGAGGATCTTACAGATGGGTAAACAGCTGGCTGGATACCCTGCTGGTGCCGTTCTCTAACGAGGGATTCCAAAACCTATTGCTACGGTACGACAAGTGCCTGAATTTGGATGCCCACTACATGGAAAAGTAATGCAGTTATGTATATAAATTTATAAGTAATACATTTTTTCTTTATTTTCGACTTTTTTTTAAACCAACCGGTCGGAAACTGATTTAGGAATGGCTTTCGTTTTAATATATTTTGTTAAATTAATGTCGTATATAAGCAGCTGAGAGAATCCAGGTTTTGAAAGAAAATAATGACAATCAATAAGCTGCAGTCTTTACTCACTGACCTGTTTAATTCTTATAACTTCCAACAGAAATGCCCTGTCGTAAATCGTTACTGCTTGACTTCAGTCTCAGACTCATGATCGATCTACACCCTTTACCCCATACTTTCAAATTTACGATATATTATATTATACGGATATATTCATGCATGGATGACTCTTGTATCTGCATAGCATGGATAAGTAAAACACTGTGATAACTTTCATCTGTCAGTAAAACAAACACCTACAGTCTGATCAATATTTGTATCAAATAAGTGTTCCTAAACCTGAAAGTTCAGACTGCATGCACGAGTTATTTTTACCAACGAGAGAGAAATCCCCCGGAGAAGCACTGCTCCCCGAGGGAGGCGTGCAATGACGCTAAAGACCTTCTTTCTGATCAGGAGAACAAATTCCAATATGGAGTTTCATTGCCTTCTACGGGGAATATGAAGCGGGACAAAATTAGAACGTAAACGGCTCGATCTTGACATTTCCCAGGGGAATCGGTCTTAAGTTTTCACGGTTCTGAAGGATTCGTCGTTAGATGCTATTTTGTTTCAGTATTTGGCTGTGTTATTTTCATCTCTCTTTTTTTTTTAACGAGAAATGACGTCAAAATGTGTCCAAAAAATATTGATTGCTTCAGTGAGTGCGTTTGTGTGGATAGGTTAGGATCTGTGAATAAATTGGAGAGAGTGAATTGATCAGAAAATAAGAACGTTTTGGGCACAACTATATATAAAACCAAATACACACATACACAGAAAGCTGTGAGAGTAAAGCTGTGATAACTAAATGTTAAGACTATTCAAAACAAAAGTAAGAAAAGCTTTATTAATTCACCAGCGCACAATGTGTCTTCTTTAAATAACAAATCTTTTCTCTCTCTCTCTCTTTCTCTCTCTCTCTCTCTCTGGTCCATTCTAATCAGGCCTTGGTCGTCGCTGATTTCCACAACTACCTGTCCTTTGCTCTTTCTATAAGATGTGTCTTGCACCGTGCACCATGCCACTCTTTTCGTCCGTCAAGTATCTTGTTTCTTTGTTTTCCTCTGTCCCTTTGTCCTTTTATTTCTCCAAGCTGCACCTACTTTTGTTTTAAATAGTATTAACATTTTGTTCAGAAAATAGTCTTTCGTGGGTACAAAATAAAATCCAGAGCATGGAAATGTTCTTTACACAAGAAGTTATGAAACAATAACACCAGATTATTTGTTGATTTAAATAAACACCTTGCACATAATCGAACTTCCTTTCTGATTCTCGTGTTACGCAATTCCTGTTAATGGTGCAGATATTTCTGTCTCTATAGTTCATATTAATAAAGTACATGTTAGCAAAAGGGCGGCTTCTTAATTTAGGCGAGAGTTTCGGGTATTACATAATCCCTTGTAATTTTTATTTTCTTAAAAATCAACAAAAAGTGCGGCAATCGAGTAACAGAACATGATTGTCAGCCTTTGCTTCACATATGTCGTGTAATGTTAACGCCCCTGGTTGTTTGTTTAAATCACTGTTTCCCGGGCCACATCCTCAACGCCATTCCACTCATGTACTACTCGTACAGAGACCTATTAAACTAGGATATGCATTATACGACTAAAAACTAGCAAACCATTTTGTTTAACAATATGAGAAAGTGCATTTATAGCTGATCTACTGCATTCTTTTCTCAACTTTTAATGTGACTAATGAGTTTGTAGGGACACAAAGTTTCTCAATATCAGGTTAAAGAGTACATGAAGGAAGGTACTGCCGTCCCCGTCTGCTGCTTCGTTTTCCTCCAACGCTACGCTACTTCCCCCTTTCTTTCATTGCTCCCCCCCCCCCTACTAATCCATTTTCTCTTCCTCCCCCCCCCCCAGTCCTTTCCAACACTAACGGGGGTGGGGGCCTTATCATCCACTTTGGGAAACACTGGTTTATATGCTTGAGCTTGCTTACTGGGTGGCTGTCCCGGCTTTTTGAGCTCACATTTAGCGTAAAGTTAATGTGCTGTTTGAAAAAAAAAGGCACGTGATTTCTGAGAGGAAGCCTGAGCATGATTTGTGAGATATGATTTTTGAGTTAGCCTGAGTTTAGAGACTGCTCGTCTATCGTTGAGCGAGAGAGAAACATGTTTTGTTTTCTGAGTCATAGTTTGAATGATCCAGCGAGACAGCCATGTCTCTATAATGTGAATGTTCCAATGAGACAGCTATGTCTCTACACTTTTCTTTGTCTTCTGACGGCTCCAGCTGGCTGTGGTTGTTTATGCCACTAGAAGTTGTTGTCTATGTCTTGCCACCAGTATTCTGACATGTAACTCAGTAGATATCATCATCCATCGTATGAACTTCGTCATCACCATGAGCCGACATTAAACTCACCTGATCAATGGCGCTGGTAACACGCTGTAGTCAGCTGTTCAACTGTTCTATGTGAGATGTTTTACCTGGGTCCCTGTCAAGTGTTTATCATACTGGAAATGTACTTTGCCGTTGTGTGACTTTGTATTACTTGTTAGAAATCATCTCTCTGGGGGCCCAATGAGAAGACACTAGCAGTAATCTTCAACAGTCAGACGTACGGGACACACGAACTGCTGTATTTAGTGCAGGTCTCTATCAGCAAACCCGTACGAGTAGCTGCTGAATATAAGCTTCGTCCTTACCTGCGCATAACGTCCGTGTTGGAAGTTCGGAGCTCTCCAAACTCTATAATGAGAGGAACAAAAAACGGCCAATGAGATTTAGTCATCGTTAGTGATTTGTTCACTTAGTACCATCATTCCCACTGAATTGCCTGGATGTTTGTAGCCTTTATGAGAGTAATAATAAAAAGAACAAGTCTTCCTTTTTTCCTATTCTCTGGAACTGCACTGACTGCATTTGCAGTCAACGTGGTGAAGATGTTAAGACGCATTATCGTGTCGGACTGGGAGCGGGTTACAACAGCCTTTTTTTCCAGCCTCTGGTCGAGCTAAAAATAAGCAGGAAGTGTGCAGTGCTTCTTTAGCAGGCTCCACCACCGTGAGGACTGCAATGATCACTGTCCTGTTTGCCATGTTTGGCCTGTTACTGGTGGGGGAGTGGGGGGTTACCAATGGAGAGGCGGGGCAGGGTCTTGGTCGGATATAGTTAGCGTATCAGCTATAAATCGCTGATAGCCATATCGGGCATCTTCTACACCACCTACATTAGCAGTAAAAAACAAGTATAAAAGAGTAAAGAAAATGCACTGTGAGTGACGATCAACAGACTACGTACAAAAGATGATACTCGAAAAAGGGCAATTTTTATCTCTCGCCTTTTGTTATGTACTCCGAAAATTTGCCTTCTGCGTGTAACAGGCCAAACCTGTTACTCTAATTCAGTGGTTCTCAAATGGTGGTCCTCGGACCCTGCTGTGAGGGTCCGTGACAAAAACTCAAGGTCCCTTTTTTTTCATTTTCACCCTGAAATGTTTAACAGCCGACGATATTTCGGCGAATCCTGACATTCTGAGGTAGCCAAGACCCCACCGATCTTGGTGCTCTTGATCAAGCTGCTGAACTATTCCGATCTGACAACTAGAATGAGATCGACGTGTTACCCCTGATGATGGAGCTTTCTTAAAAGTTTATTTCAAAAGTCTAGTTCGAGAATTTAGAGAAGTCCTCCCGAGCAACTCCCTGTCCAACTACCTTTTTTTTTTAACCACATCGCAGCGTCAGTTCCAAAGATATTATCTTTGTATCATAGTACAGACACTTCACCATCTCAGTCATCTTTCTTGAACTGTTGATCTTTCAAACAATAATAACCGGAGATGATAACTTAATCTTCATTAGAGCCCAGTTGTTTGTTTGGTTCAGTTCCTTTTCTTTTCAATAAATTAGTTTGCTTGTATCCCCTCCATAGACCGATAGACACCAGATTAATGTGTTTTTTAATGTAGTGTAGCGTTTACTTACTATGGGTTAGCCACATTTTCCGAAAAAAAGTACTTTGCATTTAAAGCGTGTAGCTATCATATAGATATGAAACTTTTACAAAGTGTGTGTGTGTGTGGGGGTGGGTGGGTTGGGGGGAGGGTCCGTGGCTTGGATTTTGAAATAGCAGGGGGGTCCGCAGACTTTATTTGCTTGAGAACCACTGCCCTAGTTTCAAGATATGTAATTTACATTTCAATGCATATAGAAAGCGAAAAGTGTCAGAAAACGGCTTGTACTTAAGGCAAAATAGTGCACCCCTATTCAGCATATACCCCAGGCTTGTTCACTATTTTATAAGCCGTTCTGCTTCCTTTCCCACGAGATTCTTATCTCTGCTGCCGTGTGATGAACTTCGCACGAATCTCGCGGAATGTTGCCTGAAGATTTGTCGTTTCTTTAACGACGGTAACATTTAACAGTTTGAAAAAATAAAATCTTGTGATTAGAAAGATTATTATTGGACTAGTCTTTTGGATAACGTTTTAATAGAAATGTTGCAGTGGAATTATTGAATCTTTTATTATTCAAAACATTTTCCTTTGTCTAGCTATGCTAATTTTTAAAAAAATATAAATCTCCTGGTTTATCCAACTTCGTTCTGAATGAAGTAGCCGCTGGTTCTTGTACACTTTGTCGTGTTTTTCTTTTTTTTAAGCGGTAGTCAGTGTAAGAATAGATTCATGGTTTACAGATCAGTTCGTGTTTGTATACTTCCAGAATATAAAAGTACAAATATGTGAACACTGGTGTATAAATCACGAATACAAAAGTACTAATATATTAACACTGGTGCTTATATCACCAATATAAAAGTACAAATGTATGAACATTGGTGTATACATCATGAATATAAAAGTACAAATGTGTGAACACTGGTGTGTACATCATGAATACAAAAGTGCTAATATATTAACACTGGTGCTTACATCACCAATATAAAAGTAAAAATATATGAACATTGAATATAAAAGTATAAATGTATGAACATTGGTGTATACAACAGGAATATAAAAATTCGTATGTAAGAGTATAAACCTGAAAGGAAGAAAGAATGAATGAATGGATGAATGAGAGAGAGAGAGAGAAAGAGAGGTGGGAGGGGAGGCATTGGGAAAATAATAAAAATTATTTTATACACTTTTGAATGTGGAAGATCAAAGAAACATATTAATTTAAGCCGTCGATTAGAACTTCCTCCACAAAGCGAGCAAAAGCAAATAAGCATGATATCTCCCAGCAGCTGCTCTAATCCTGGATATTACATTTAGCGCCATAAATAAGCTGAAATTACGTAAAATTAACACGCGCTTCAAGAGTTAACGCTTGAATTAATGGTAATATCTAATTCATATCATTCGAATTTATTTCATTACAAAAAAAAAATAAATAATCGATGTTACTTTATTTTCATAAAAAACGTTACTGTTACCTTCATTAATTACCGCAACGTAATGATAATGATGCCACCAGAAGTTGAATTGTATAGAGGTTTACATATCCCTGGAACTTTCTTTGGACTCTATAAATCCTTTCAATGTTTTCCATTCCTTTCTGTATCTTATCTTTTGCACTTTTTTATATTTGAGTCTTCATTCTGTGAACAGGACTCGTGTAAAGTGGTCTTTCCCGGGCGATTATACTCAGAATATGGCCACACAGACGAAGTCTGTCCACTTTTGTTATCAGATCTTGGTAGAAAATGAAACTATCGCCTTTACAGCTACAGTGAAAAAAAAAGGCAACAAAGCTAAAATTTATAGCCGACCAATCGCCATTTACCAACGCGAGCTTGCCAACCAGGAAAATCTCATTAGGTTAACTGTATTCGGCTTTAGTGTCTGGCAAAACAGAAGAGAACAGTTAGCGTGGAGATCTCACATACTTAGCACGGCCGAAGGGCATAAACATTGGAGTGAAATCAATGGTTGCCTGGTTGTCTAAATAACTGTTGCCATGAAAATCCCCAGTCCCTAGCTTACTGGAGTGCTGGAAAGTTGCCCTACTAAAGGTCACACTCTACTGAAAGCTTATGTTCTTCGAAGGTATTTACCTTTTTTCTTTATGTGCGTCACGTTAGTGTTAATTTCTTGGAATCTAAGCTCTTCGGTTTTGTTTCTAGTTCTCCTCTTTTTTTTCCTTTTACTTGTATTCCAAATATGTAGAATTTGAAAAACATAGACACGAACATTTCTGGAATATGGTTTGTCGCTCCTTCTTCTGTAAGATTGCGACTGTGCATAGATGTGGTTTCAGAACGAAGCTTGTGAGGAAGTAACACATCTAATTTACGTTGACATGAAACCAAAAAAAAAATTACGAATATAAGAAATTGTTGTCTCAAAACATTGGGATGAAGGCGTGGAATTTTCAGTCATTTCATATTACAAATTCATCCACCTCATCTTCTGCGCTATGTGCTACTGGAGAACAGGACTATATGATGTTAAGTGTCACTAGGTGTAACATATAGTAGGACCAGTAGTACCCTGTCTGATGTCTCCCACTGTCCTTAAACAGCGTTTGAAAGTTTCTTCTCTACGATCATTGCCACACCTTTTCTCTTAGAAAGTCGTATTACAAAGTGACTAAGTATTTTAGTTTTGTTTCCTCCACATATTAATACATAGTCATAACATACACAACGTAAACTATTTAGAAAATGAGCCACTGTTGTAGTTTTCGTTTCTAGCAGTCATAATTCACATAAACGTCCAGTAACAACATATATCTATTGGTCAGCAAGTTAACAGTGCAAGAACAGCTGTAAATGGACACAGATCTGGGGCACCAGTCCCTATATATCTCTCTCTCTCTCTCTCTCTCTCTCTCTCTGAATCTTAAGTGCCCAGGGAAAGGGTTTTGCACAAATGCCTGTCCTTTGCCGTTTTTTTCTGCTCTTGCCCAAGTGAGTCCTTTATTACTCAACATCCTCTCTGTTGTTCTTCTCCATGTCCATTTTGATCTACCCTTACTTCTGTTCCCCTGTGGTGTCCATCTTAGTGCTGTTTTTGGTATCGAGTTGTAAGTCATTCGGAGCATATGTCCCAACCGTCGCCAGCGTCTGTCCTCAATAATTACTGTCAGTGGCTTCATCTGCATTTCTGCCAACAAGATGTTATTTCTTGTCGTGTTTGGCCAAAATATTTTCGTAAACATTTAGCCTGGAAAGAATTCAGCTTATTTTCTATTGTTTTGGTGATTTTCCAGCATTTACTTCCATAGAGTAGTACACTTAGAACATTACTCTTAAATATCCTGATTTTCGTCTTCATGCTTAGTTTTTTTAGATCTCCATATAGCCTGCAGCACTGCAAAAGCCTGGTTTGCTCTAGTAAGTCTGCTGTTGATGTCCTCTGTGCTGTCTTCATTTTCTACTGCTCTATTGTCAAGTCGCTGTATACTGAATATCGTCAATCACTGTATACTGAATATCATCAGTCTCTGTATACTGAATATCATCAATCTCTGTGTACTGAATATCATCAGTCTCTGTATATTGAATATCATCAATCTCTGTATACTGAATATCATCAATCTCTGTATACTGAATATCATCAGTCTCTGTATATTGAATATCATCAATCTCTGTATACTGAATATCATCAATCTCTGTATACTGAATATCATCAGTCTCTGTATATTGAATATCATCAATCTCTGTATACTGAATATCATCAGTCTCTGTATATTGAATATCATCAATCTCTGTATACTGAATATCATCAGTCTCTGTATACTAAATATCATCAGTCTCTGTATACTGAAGGATTATACTAACGGACGAGATCAAAACACTTATGAGTTAGCCGGAGATGCAATGATAATGATACTAACTACATAAGTATATTGGTCACATTGTTTTGCTTATTTTTCGCCTGAGAACATGGCCTAGAAGCGGCAAGTGCCAGCTGTGGATTTTGTCTTTGTCTTGAATCATGTGCTAGCAGCTTCTCTCACGTTGTGTGCCCCAGATGAACGGAATGACGGAGCTTAACATCTCCACTGAGTACTTATCTGGGCAGCTGGTGTTGGAACACCGTACCTTGCCATACCTAATCTCACACAGGAGGTACGAAGAGGTTCAGTTATACAAGAGGTATGAAAGTGAAAATTTCAGTTATACAAGAGGTATGAAGGTGATAAGTTCAGTTTTACAAGAGGCATGAAGGTGATAAATTCAGTTTTACAAGAGGTATGAAGGTGATAAATTCAGTTGTACAAGAGGTATGAAGCTGATAAATTAAGTTGTACAAGAGGTATGAAGGTGATAAATTCAATTGTACAAGAGGTATGAAGCTGATAAGTTCAGTTATGCAAGAAGAATGAAGGTGATAAGTTCAGTTATGCAAGAAGAATGAAGGTGATACGTTCAGTTATACAAAAGCAATGAAGTGATAAGTTCAGTTATACAAAAGTTATGAAGTGATAAGTTCAGTTATACAAAAGTTATGAAGGTGACAAGCTCAGTTATACAAAATGTAAGAAGGTCAGAAGGAATAGGAAAGGACAGCACGTACAAAAAATAAATACAATGCAATGTAAGATGTCTCATTTCATGTAACATCGGTAAGACGCTGTTATATCATCGGTAAGACAATGTTACATCATCGATAAGACAATGTTACATCATCGGTAAGACTCTGTTATATCATCGGTAAGACAATGTTACATCATCGATAAGACAATGTTACATCATCGGTAAGACGCTGTTATATCATCGGTAAGACAATGTTACGTCATCGGCAAAACAATGTTACATCATCGGTAAGACGCTGTTATATCATCAGTACGACAATGTTACATCATCGGTAAGACAATGTTACATCATCGGCAAAACAATGTTACATCATCAGTAAGACAATGTTACATCATCAGTAAGACGCTGTTATATCATCGGTAAGACAATGTTACATCATCGGTAAGACAATGTTACATCATCGGTAAGACAATGTTACATCATCTATACAGCGTGCTATAATTCTTGTATAATGTGGTAGAAAGAGGTGCAAGGTTCAGTTTTACAAGTGCAGAGAGAGAGAGAGTGTAGAAAGTGTGCATATACGGGAATGACAGAATGTAAAATGAGCACATGTATATGAAGAACATTTATCTTCATCAAGTATGTGGATCATGTACTTATGTCTGCCTTTATTACTTTGCGTACTTATATCGCAGTCTTCATTTCCCTAGTACGAGTTTAGTGCGCCCATTTCTCATGCTCTCGTGTATAACGCGCTCTCGTGTATTATGCGCTCTCGTGTATTGCGCGCTGTTGTGTAGAAACTCACGTTATACAAATATAATAATTATTTCTCTTGTAAGTAACATCTTTTGTGAATTTTACTTCGTTGACAGCCGAATATGCAACATGAATAACTGTGCCTCTCTCTCTCTCTCTCTCTCTCTCTCTCTCTCTCTCTCTCTCTCTCCAGGCAGATATTCTTCGATTTCAGAGGCAATTTCCTAAACACGGAGGGACGAGTAACCGTTTCTTACAACGGGGTTGTCTAGAGGGCGACAGCGGGAATAGTGGCGAAGTTAGCGTCCTGTCGGTGTCACCATCACCGCTCCCAAGTAATGTAATATTTCGTTTAATATCACTGTTCTCTCTCTCTCCTTCTATCTCTCTCTCTATCCTCTCTGTATTCTGTTGTTTTGATTTTCCTCAGTGCCATCTCTATCTCTGTCTCTCTACTTCCCTCTCTTCCTCCTTCTTCTCTCCTTCTCTCTCCCCCTCTCTCTCTACTTCTCACTCTCTCCACTTCTCTCTACTTTTCTCTCTCCCTCTCTCTCTACTTCTGTCTCTCCCTCTCTCTCTGTCTCTCTCTCCGTCTATCTCTCCCTCTTTCTCTACTTCTCTCTCCCTCTCACTCTCCCTCTACTTCTCTCTCTCCCTCGCCCTCTCTCTCCGTCTCCCTCACCCCCTCTCTCAGTTTCCCTCACCCCTCTCTCCGTCTCTCACCCTCTCTCTCTCTATTTCTCTCTCTCTCTCACCCTCTCTCTCTCTCTCTACTTCTCTCTCTCTTTCTGTCTAGCACACCAAATATTCACAAACAATGCAGCTTATATTCACCGTCAGAGCACGAAAGACAGAACTGTCTCTACGTAGACACCCAATTAAAATATCTGTCACTTCCACAGCACGAAAGCAAACGGAGAAAAACAAATACGAAAGAAGAGAGGGGGGAAAATCCCTCTAGACCGACGGATATGTAACCTTTGACACCGCAGAGAGTCCTGGGAAAATAAACACAAAGGAAACGCTCCATGCACGTGCACCGCAGTCTGAAGGTTGCACTTTTTAATCTCCGGTGTATGACTCTTCATATCCGAATTTAAGATAAACAATTTTTTATCCAATTTACAATGGCCAAATATATTTATATTATTTATGGAGGGATGTCTGAAAATAGTTCTCCTGTCTGGAAAAATGTTGATTTTTCTTGAAGTTATGACTTTGTAAGATTGTTGAGAATTTGGTGAATTTGTGTAGTTCTCGCTGAGCCATGTGCTTTCTGTCAATATTCTGCTCGTTTCCTTCCATGGCTCTTGAATGTGGTTCCGCGAATGAGTGATGTAATGGTAAAGCGAAGGTGAGTATGGCTGTGCACATAACACAGAACAGAGGCCGTTTGTTGTTAGTGCTGTCAGTGTAGCTAGGAAAGTGGTGGGATTTGAGAAAAGCTTATAGGACTGAAAGGCTATGCTTACAGAATTTGATGGTTTTAGTAACATAGTTTTTGTTTGTTTGTATGAATAGGCTTGAAGACGAAGAAGAAGAAGAAGAAGAAAAAGAAGAAAAAGAAGAAGAAGAAGAAAGAGAAGAAGAAGAAGAAGAAAAGAATATTCAAGGGAATAGAGAATAGGACAAAGAGAGACACAGATATTAATAATCTTTCACAATATGTAGGGAACAGAATCTTAAGAATAACTTTTGAGCGCTATCAGAAAACACAACAGTATATTACAGAGCTTTAAAATCGACAGAGAAATCCATAGTTTCCACAGAAAACAACTAATGGCCTTTATTATGAAAGGTAACAGTAGACAGACTAGAAGAGAGTTGCTAGACAGATTCGCGTATATTTATATAGGAGATGGAAGAGACGAGAGCACGGGGCTGACCAAATCAAAGATAAAAAGTGACTGTAGAAAAAGGCGCAAGAGATGTTGGTGTAAAAAAACTGGAGAGAGAAGGTCGGGATTAGAAATTAATGGAGGTAAGCTGTTTCCGCAAGAAAGAGCCTTAAAGACCGAGTGCTGAAGAAAAAGAGAAAGAGGGAGATTAGATAGATAGATAGATAGATAGATAGATAGATAGATAGATAGATAGATAGATAGATAGATAGATAGATAGCTGAGATGGACACCGCAGGGGAACAGGAGTAGGAGTAGACCAGATGAGACACAGAGAAGAAGAAAAAACAGAGAGGACATTTAACAATAAGAAGAAGAATGAGCAAGAGTGGGAAAAAAGGGCGAAAGACAGGCGTTTGTGGAAGACCCTTGCGGAAGCCCCAATTGCACTGGACACCTAAAGGTTCAGAGAGAGAGAGAGAGAGAGAGAGAGAGAGAGAAATGTTGACCACAGTGAGAAACAGAATCATAGTGAAAGTTCAGAAAATGACTTCGAAGCTGTCGACAAATTCTCAGGCCATAAACGCCCACAGTACAGGTCAGCGTCAGTCTTTGCTCAGTTTATAACGCGTTCACGAGCAGTGCTGAAGTGCAATGCCTTTGCAACCACTGAAACCTGATATATATATATATATATTATATATATATAATATATATATATATATATATATGAATTTATGGATGTATGTATGTATGTTCCAACATCACTCTAGAACGCCTGGAGCAATTTCAATCAAACGTGGTACACATATGACTTACAATCTGGAAATGCATAATTTGGGGGGTAAGACACCGCTAGCGCCCTTGGGGTGGGGGTGGGCAGGCGGTGACATATTATTCACAATATATATATATATATATATATATATATATATATATATATATATATAAAGAGACAAGAAGGGAGATAATCGTGAAATAGAGCAGTGCTGGTCTAAGATCAGGATGGATTTATAGCCTCCCATGTCAAGTCCAAATAATTTTTACTCTTCAACTTGTGTATGTTCCAGCATAACTGTCTCTTGCCTGGAGCAATTTCAACCACAAATCATGGTATACATATGACTTACAATCTCGTGAGAGAGGGTTGGGATGGGAGTCACATTTAAAAATAATCGAAAACGATCGATTTTTTACTAGTGTCGAATCCATAGTTTTCGGGGTCGCGGAGATAAATAGTGACACTCCTGATGCCGTTTATCCCCGCGTTCAGCCTCCATCAGCATGCAGGTGGGGGGGGGGGGTTGGGTGAGAGGGGGTGAAAACTAAGGTGGAATCTCCATGCATTTTACTATGGAACCTCTTCCCACGAAAGCTTCAAACTTGGTATACATCGGTGTAAGTACATCTGTACTAACAATCTGGAAAAAAATACTGTGGTTGGGGGGGGGGGGAGGTAAGACAGCCCGAGCAGCCACAGGAGTGGGGTGGTATGGGGTGACATGTAAAAGTAATCGAAAATGACCGATATTAGTGTCGAGTCCATAGTTTTCGGGGCCGCTGAGATGGTTTACAGTCAAGTTCAGCCTCCATCGGCATGGGGGAATCAGAGGGGGTGAAAATTATGGTGGGATCTCCATTTATTCTAATGCGGAACCTCGACCGACCAAAACTTTGCAGCGGCACAAGGCTGTATGTAAAGAGGATGCTTGGCAATGTAGATGAAGCGACTTTCTTAACAGGACAAGGAGAGGGTGAAGCAGTTTTTATCCGACCGATACCATTCATTCTGACGCATCTCCCTTTTAACTTTAAGAGATTGCAGCAATTCCCAGTGAAACTTGCACGTTCTCGATCACGACCAACAAGTCACAGGGGCAGTCTACACATTATAGAGTAAAGTCTTTTACAAATTCACTATAATATTAATTTAACTCAAAACTTGAGTATAAACAACATTTTTATTTTCACCCCATAATTTCTTGGGTGAAACCACCTTTGACCAAGCAACATAAAGTTGTCCGTGGGAGAAACATGGCGATCTCAAATATCCACTCCGCAGTGTTAATAATTAATAAATTCCCGAGCAACGCCGGGTAATCAGCTAGTTGCGAATAAGACTTAACCTATGTGAGTTTTAACATCGATTCTGTAGAACTGGAGTCAGCTACAGGGACAGCAAAACTTGATGTGCAGATCCGACGTGTGAAATAGTAGGGATCTTTGGCAGACAGCTGCAGCTATTTAGAAACGTACGACTAATGACGTAAGCTGCCATACACTCCCACAGCAACACACTAAACTGATCAAAATGGCTTCGTTTGATTTTATTGATAGGAGAAGTATTTATTGTAAAAACTTTCATTTCCAACTTCTTCTTCTTCTTCTTCTTCAGCTTTCCGAGTCATTAAGACTCACTGCTGCAGATAAAGTTCCCTTCCATTCATTCATTCATTTGCATGTCCCTTGCGGAACTTTGCCTCCCTAACTGCAATCCTGTAGGCCTCTCGGTTGTGAGCAAGATGGCCTGCTGTTGATGTATCCATTTGCAGATCATCAACGATGTCTTGCAGCCATCTTCTCCTCGGTCTTCCCCTCTATTGCTCTCTATTCCTAATCTCCTCTCTCCAATCAGTGACACCAATTTCTTTTATATCCTTTTCTATTTTGTCTTTCCATCTCTGTCTTGGTCTACCTCTTGGTCTTGTTTCCTTCATCTCTTGTTCATTCATAATTTTCGTTTGTTCTCTCCTCCATTCTTTATACACGGCCAGCCAGCGCAGTCTGTTCAGTTTCAAGACGTTTATCACTCGTTGGGATTTAAATAAGCTGCTCATGTCATTGTTCTTTCTAGCTCTCCATTCTCTGCTATTGGTATCTTTTATGTGCCCAAAGATTCTTCTTACAATCTTGTTCTCAAAGATCTGCAATTGTTGTTCATGTTTCTTTGTTGCCAAAACAAAATCCGTGCACTAAAAAAAATTTCGAATCTTCTGAAAGCGAAACAACCAACATTTTGTGAATTGTTATAAAAACTGCACCTCTAAAGCAACAGTTTAAACGTTGTAATTTAAAGAATCATGCTTTCATTTCATCTCCCGTCATTTTTATGAGTTACCGCAAGAAAATGTATAAAGCCTTGTGAGAATCGAACTGAAAATTGAGATAATCGTTGCGACTTTATTTGCTCTCCTGGTTTATGTCCTGGAGTACAGCAGGTAGATTGTATTATCAGTTTTCTTTTTTTTTTCAAAGTAAATGAAGGCAGGCGGTTCACATTACTCTCGATCGTCAGAGAACAGAAGACCACGGAGTCCCGTTTTAGGATAATATAATTATTTTCTTAAAATGTTGTTATTTATCATTTGATGGGGAAAATCTAAGAATGAAATTCGGAAAGCAAGAAATGAAAAGATTTTCCACAAAGGAAATCACTCGTTCGAACAGACGTTTCTGAAATAAAAGTCATCTCAATTCAGATTTTATTTTCTTAAAGAATAGCACATTTATCATTTAGAGCAATTTGTCTTTCATTAAACTGCCATCGTTCTTCTAAGTATAAGACTAAGGGATAGGAAAAACACAGATAGAGAGAAACAGATAGAGAAAGATACAGAGAGAAACAGACAGACAGACACGGAGATAGACTGAGACAGAAAGAGAAAAATGCATAGAGACAGACATAAAGAGACAGAGAGAGATACACAGACGGACACGGAGAGAGAATGAGACAGACAGAGAGGCACAGAGAGAGACAGAGATAGAAAGAGATAAATAGACAGACAGAGAGAAACAGAGAGAGAGACAGAGTCAGGTAGACACAGAGAGAGACAGAGACTGAAAGAGAAACACACAGAGAGACAGAGACAGAAAGAGACAAAGACAGACAGAGACAGCAAACACAGAAAGAGACAGAGACAGAAAGAGACAAAGACAGACAGAGACAGATAAACACAGAGAGAAAGACAGAGACAGACACGGAGAGACAAAGACAGAGAAAGATAAGAGAGAGACACGGAGAGAGACACAGAGAGATACGGCGAGAGACAGATAGAGAGACGGAGAGAGACAGAGAGATAAGAGAGAGACACGGAAAGAAACAAACAGAGAGGAGAGACAGAGAGAGATAAGCGTGAGACAGAGACAGAGAATGACAGAGAGACAGAGATAAGAGAGAGACAGAGAGAGACATGGAGAGAGACAGACAAAGAGAGAAAGAGAGACAGAAACAGAGAAAAGAGAGACAGAGAGAGATACGGAGAGAGGCAGAGACAGAGAGAAGAGAAAGGCAGAGATAGATAAAGACGAGAGAGAGAGAGAGAGAGCAGAGTAAAGGGTATAAATCACTAGTTCTCAATCTGTTTTGGACTGCCTCCCCTTGCATCCTAGTCTTATTCCTTGGCTCTCCATACGCTTTTTTCGCTCCCTTGGTTCTGATGTCATCTGCCGTTCTTTTTTTTTTCCTTCCCAACTGGCCCCACCCCCGAATCATCCCCCAGGAGGGGGTGATTTTGGGGGGGGGGGAGGGGCGGACGAGGCTCTATGTAAGAGGGGGGAGGTGGGTTATCTCCCACTCCCCGAACCCCTGATATAAGCGGAGAACGATTCTGAAACACAGAAAGAATTATTGAAAAATGTCGGCTGCCAAGTGGCGAAAGAAAACAATAAAACAACGTGGCCGTGAGGCTTGACTACCAGCTTCTCATTCCAGAGGACATAGGTTCCAATCACAAGAGATTTTAGGCTTTTTTGTTGTTGTCTGTCAGAGGGGAGAAAAATGGCTGTCTCACATTGATGCATCTGCGCTAGGGGCACAGCTTTAATCTCTGAGCTTCAAGAACCCGGAGATGTTACTGGGTAAACAAGTTTATATTCTGTAGTTTACGAATAGTTTGTTTTTTTTGTAAACAGTGTCCTTATTTTGTTAGGATGATCTTAACAAATCAGAGTACAAGAGACTTTTCTGTGATATATTCAAGACGCAAACCTATAAAACCAAAGTTACTATTTTTGGTATGAGTCGCAGTCAGCCGAAGATTTAATGATAAAATATACGCGCTGAAAGTGAAAACAGAGATCAGTATAAAATTGGAAAGATGTTGGCTTCCATGAAAACGTAGGGGTACATTTCCGCTCGGACATTCATCATTATCCCCATCATAAAGTTGAACTAAAATGTTCACAAAAAGAGGTTCAACTGACACGTCGAAATATACAGTATTACAGCCAGGAAAATGTGGACAATTTGAAAACAAAATATACAGTATTACAGCTGGGAAAACGAGGACAATTTGAAAAAAAGTACATTATTACAGCCGCTAAAATGTGGACAGTTTGAAAAAAAAGATACGGTATTACAGAGGGAAAATGTGGACAATTTGAAAACATATACAGTATTACAGCCGGGAAAATGTAGATAATTTGAAAACATATAGAGTATTACCGCCGGGAAAATGTGGACAATTTGAAAACGTATACAGTATTACAGCCGGGAAAATGTGGACAATTTGAAAAAAAATATACAGTATTACCGCAGGGAAAATGTGGACAATTTGAAAAAAAATATACAGTATTACCGCCGGGAAAATGTGGACAATTTGAAAAAAAATATACAGTATTACCGCCGGGAAAATGTGGACAATTTGAAAAAAAATATACAGTATTACCGCCGGGAAAATGTGGACAGTTTGGACAAAGCATAAGTGCGACTGTATGTTTGTCTACATATACTGTCATAGTTCCACAGAAGGGTTTTTGAAACTTCACGTATTTTCTATAATTATTATTAACTGTAGCCTTTTTTCAGTTACTTTTAATTACAGACTGGTGGCTCCATGAATCACGATCATTCTTTCATGTCCATATCATCTGCCAATTAGAATCTCTTTGAATTTCTCTCTTCTAACTGCTGCATGAGTTCTCTTTTTTCATCTGTTCTGAATTGATGACTGGTGGTTGCCTTTTCATACGGGACGCTTGGCATCGTATACCATGTCTCAGGACGTCTCCATATCTACATCCAGCCCATCTGCATCTCGTATGTCTAAACTGTAGGTCACAGAAAAATGCATATAATAAACTAACACTGAATGCAGTTCTAAACTGGGGTATTTCAATGTGTGATGTGATCCGCGCTAAACTGACTTCAATTATGTATCAAGCCATAGAGGATTTCATGTTTGGCATCTGTATATAATTTTTCCCAATGCATTCAAATGAAGGGTGACATCAGTTGTGAGTCATTTTGTTTTCTAGATAGGTTTTTTTTCTTTGTTCTTTTCTTTTAACAAGATAGATGTAACATTTCGACCTATAACTGTTCACTTTAGTTCAGCTTGTCTTTAATGATCCTTTCAATGATAATTTCTGTCATTAACGCTTTTAAGGGCTTCGAGTACCTGGAAAATGTGAGTGTCCAGTTTTTTTTTCTCCTACTACGTATTGGTTGTCCGTAAAGAATTGTTTCTAGGCGCGTCCATTTTTCCTTTCAGGGGACGTAAGCAATGTTTGTACGGCCTGGACTGTGACAGCAGCATGACTGTGACAGTAGTTTGGCTGAGACAGTAGTTAGGCTGTGATAGTAGCTTGGCTGTGATAGTAGCTTGGCTGTGATAGTAGTTTGGCTGTGACAGTAGCATGACTGTGACAGTAAATTGGCTGTGACAGTAGCATGACTGTGACAGTAGCATGGCTGTGGGAGCGGAGGTGAAGTCGGAATCGGGGTTGGAAAAATGTATCAAGGCCAACCCCGGCATTAAAAATAACTAACTCTGTGAAAAGTAGAATTTAAAAATTATATATAGTCAAAACTCTGATTTCCTGGTCCAACGAAAAATATAATATTTTCTTTACTAAAATACACACAAAAAAAACATGAGCAAAGGAAAATAGGTTTATTATAAAGAATAACTCACATGAAAAAAAACGAAGTAATTCACTATTTAGATTCCCATGTAGTCAAAAACCTAGCAATTTCCAGCACTGAAAAATATTTCCTATGAGAAAACGGCGCCTTTGGGCCGTCACTTTTAGAAAAAGGTAGATTTATTCATGAGTGAAGTCCCGGTATTACTGATAAACCTCGTGTGTCATCACATAATGCCCCAGTCACTTTCGTCTCCTAGACGTGGTGGATTACGTCCCTTCTCAGTGTGTGACGTATGAAATATGCAATCTCCTCGTCAGTGGCGAAACCCTCACCTGCTAAGGGATAATGTAAAGAAGAAAAGAAGAGGCAGAATCAAGAGTTGTAAATACATGCGAAGGATTTTGATATCACATCTCCATTTTAAATGAAAAGAAAAGAAGAATTGACGTCGAAAATGTCTGCAGTGTTTCACAATGAAAATTAAGATGATGTGAGGACGGTTTAAAACCGGACTAAAAATGATTATTCATCATCGTCTTCTTCAATCTTCCTGGAATTGCTAGCTAGTGTTCTTTGCAGGCCGATGCTGTGAAGATGTTGAAGCACAGCATCATGTCGCCTTGGGATGGGGTTATAGAGACCCTTTTTTTTCAGTGCCTGATGGGAGCTAAAAAGCAGGGGGCGTGCAGTACTTCTTTAGCAGACTCTACCACCATAGGGGGTGGTTACCGGGGCCCTTGGAGAGAAAAGAATAGAACCACTGCCAGCTTCCATGCATGTCGTAGGATGCAACTAAGGAGGTTGGGGGACAGGCCAACCACCTGCTCTCTGTTACAGAAACACGGAGAGGAAAACCAGGAAACTTTGTCTTCCAAAAAGAGTGGGGGGGGGGGGAAACCACCATAGGGGTCTGTGCGGATCCCTTCCCCGTTAGTCAGACTATGCCTTTCAATTGGGATACCGAGGAAGAGGTGGGACAGGGTCTTGGTCAGCTGCAGTTCGCCAACCCTGAAGCAATCATGTCAGCTGAGGGTCGCTGACTGTCAAATAGGACAGCGTTCCCCCTCCCCTGTCCCGTATAAAACTGATTAAAAACTCTAAATAAGGACAGCAAGAACCAAAACAAACAAAAAAATCAAGAGAAATATGTTTCGTTTATTGCAGCAAAGCAAAAAGTTTATTATTTGTGTCTGTCCATTTATTCAGTGCAAAAACGTCATCGCTGTAAGTCGGCAATTACTGTAATCATTCTCAAATTTTTCGGATAGAAAGTAACCAGAACTGCGTGCGGTAATATTATACTGCCATCTTTATTTTGTGAAAATTAGTAGACAAAACATTTTAGATGTGAGAGGAAGAAAGGAAAAAAAAAACAGAACTGTAAAGAGAAATACCGCGGCTCTGTCTCATGATTCCAGAAAAGCAGTAAAAACTAGGGCCCTGTCGAACATCCTTCCCTGGAGAAATGTGATGGCTGCGTGGATAGTGCGGTGCCCTCTTGTGACTAGACGGCTGTATTGATTCATTAGAGCATCTTATGCAGTGTGCTTACTACTCGTATTTTAAATATTTCAAATAAAATTAGATTAGTAGATTAAAATGTTCTTGAAGTGTTCTATATTCATAATCATATCTTTGATCAGCTTCTCTTTTGTCACAGATTCATTGGATGTGCGAGTACTATACAGATATAGATCATTTCGCTCTTCTGTTTCATTTTCTTAAATTTTAATGCCCACCAAGTCACATAAATACATCTTCTAGTACACACAAAAGCAAGAACACAAGTAGTTAATTTCTTTTCTTTCCCTCGAAGCACGCGGTTACTTTTTAAAAATTCGACAAGTCAAATATGGAACAA
The DNA here is from genome assembly GCA_009760885.1 of Achatina immaculata. Classification (NCBI taxonomy): domain Eukaryota; kingdom Metazoa; phylum Mollusca; class Gastropoda; order Stylommatophora; family Achatinidae; genus Lissachatina; species Lissachatina immaculata. Next base: position 24,249,020 of record CM019691.1, on the reverse strand, counting down.
GCGAAGGTGAGATAGAAAAAAAACGCTGCGAATTAAAACAAATCAACCAGAGAGATGAATTCACCTGTCTCATATGAACCACCAGAGAAATGAAACCACCTTTCTCATATGAACCACCAGAGAAATAAAATCACCTGTCTCATACAAATCCACCAAAGAGATGAAATCACTTGTCTCACACGAAACCACCAGAGAGATGAAATCACCTGTCTCATACGAATCCACCAGAGAGATGAAATCACCTGTCTCATACGAATCCACCAGAGAAATGAAATCATCTGTCTCATACGAATCAACCAGAGAGATGGAATCACCTGTCTCATACGAATCCACGCGAGAGATGAAATCACCTGTCTCTTAACTCTTTCAAAAACTTGAAAAGCATCTTCTTTGATAACTCACTGAAGACATTGTTTCTGAACACATTTAGAGTATGCGGCGCTAGAGATGTGAGCAAAGATATTGTCTGTGGAACTTCTGTGCCGTTTTGTTCGCTGCTTCTATTTTCAGGTGGTTTTATGTGTTCGAATTGCTTAATGCTCAGAGTTTCTCTAAACACTTTGGAACGTCTGGGGGTCTGAAGGCATGGACGATTGTCTTCCTGATATATCCTAAAACTACTTCTCTCTTATTCACATATTTCCGAGACAAATTTTCCTTTCAGCCCATTTCCTGGAATCTTTTAATGTATGTGGCTGTCGTGCATATGTACTTGTCTTGTACACTCTAATGCACAAGGACTGTTTGGTGAGACTTGGACCTTATATGAGTACACTACTCCTCACAGTTCCTCTTTTACGTCGTTTTCTAAGTGTGTACTTGGCACCTCGCTCGAGGACACGAACAGGTAAATGACATGTTCTGTTTGTGCGAACTATTATCATTTTGACTGAAAGTACGAACTATTATCATTTTGATCGATTGTGCAAGCTATTATCGTTCGGATGAAAATGCGAACTTATCATTTTGACTGCAAGTACCAAATACGATTATTATATTTATTATATTATATTTATTATATTACATTTCTTATATTACATTATTGTATTATTAATTCTGATATTATCATTTGTATGAAAGAAGCCGACTGAACAAAAAGATTTTACTGAAGACAATGAGCTGGCATCCTCATCAAGAAAGAGATCCTGAGCTGGCATCTTTATCAAGGAAGAAATTCTGAGCTGCCATCTTCATCAACAAAGAAATCCTGAGCTGGCATCTTCATCAACAAAGAGATCCTGAGCTGGCATCTTCATCAAGAAAGAAATCCTGAGCTGGCATCTTCATCAAGAAAGAGATCCTGAGCTGGCATCTTCATCAAGAAAGAGATCTTGAGCTGGCATCCTCATCAAGAAAGAGATCTTGAGCTGGCATCCTCATCAAGAAAGAGATCTTGAGCTGGCATCCTCATCAAGAAAGAGATCTTGAGCTGGCATCCTCATCAAGAAAGAGATCCTGAGCTGGCATCCTCATCAAGAAAGAGATCCTGAGCTCGCATCTTCATCATCAAAGAGATCCTGAGCTGCCATCTTCATCAAGAAAGAGATCCTGAGCTGGCATCCTCATCAAGAAAGAGATCCTGATGAAACTTGGGGCGTGGAAAGCAAGAACAGGCTGCTATAGGCACAAGATATAAATATAAGTCGGCTGCTTTTAGTCATTATAAGCTGATGGAATTAATGGCTGATGGAGTTACTGAAGAAGAGATCACTGATTCTTATGAACGTGTCCAAAGTGCATAGGTGATGGTTCTTTGTAACTTATAACTAGCGCGAGCTATATGTTTTTGATAAGTGATGGTATGGTGAAGAACTTACAGCAAACAGATCAAAACGATTGGGGAGTGGGCCATTTTGCTTTCCTTGACTTCCTGGATCAATGCTAAGACGGGAGCTTACCGATAAATTGGGGATAAGGAAATGGATTGGATCCATAAAAAATAGAAAGATTTTAGCATCATCCGGGGTTCTTTTTATTGTTTTATTTTTAATGTGAAGTTAACAACTGTTCTCTACGAAGAAACGGGGGTCCACAGTTATTCTCAGGCCGGACAGTGGGTCCAAAAGTTGTTCTCAGGCCGGAAAGTGGGTCCAAAAGTTGTTCTCAGGCCGTAAAGAGGTGTCCACAGTTATTCTCAGGCCAGAAAGGGGGTCCACAGTTATTTTCAGGCCGGAAAGTGGGTCCAAAGTTGTTCTCAGGCCGGAAAGTGGTTCCAAAGTTGTTCTCAGGTTGGAAAGTAGTTCCAAAGTTGTTCTAAGGCTGGAAAGTGGTTCCAAAGTTGTTCTCAGGCCGGAAAGGGGGTCCACAGTTATTTTCAGGCCGGAAAGTGGGTCCAAAGTTGTTCTCAGGCCGGAAAGTGGTTCCAAAGTTGTTCTCAGGCCGGAAAGTAGTTCCAAAGTTGTTCTCAGGTTGGAAAGTAGTTCCAAAGTTGTTCTAAGGCTGGAAAGTGGTTCCAAAGTTGTTCTCAGGCCGGAAAGGGGGTCCACAGTTACTCTCAGGCCGGAAAGGGGGTCCACAGTTATTCTCAGGCCGGAAAGGGGGTGGTCCACAGTTATTCTCAGGCCGGAAAGGGGGTCCACAGTCATTCTCAGGCCGGAAAGTGGTTCCAAAGTTGTTGTTTCAGGCTGGAAATTGGTTCCAAAGTTGCTCTCAGGCCGGGCTATTCTCAGGTAGGAGAGGTGTTAGTTATTTTGAAGATGGGGTATTTAAAAACCACTGCACTGGAAAAAAAAAACGAGTCGTCGCAAAATTGGGACGTCGAAAACGGGGGCTATATACTTGTATATGACTGAACAGTGGTTGTGTTAAAATGTATATTTGTGTTTGTTGCGAATCAAACAGCGTCAAAAGATAGAAAACCGAGGAGAAAATAAAATAAATACATCATTTTTAAGCACTGACACTTTCATGACCGTTCATCCTTGAGCACATTAATTCTGCTATAAATCTTACTTGTACCATGTGAACTGCATTGGCTGAATGTAAGACACTTCATGTAACACTTTATGAATTAGAAAGAAAAAGAAAAGGATTTCGTTGGCTTCCCCTGCATACAGAAATTTATTTTCCGCCTATAAATCCAGCTTTCGCCCAGTAACTCCCAAAGTTTTTGGTACCTGAAATTGACAGAACAAATGAAACCATCAGCCCTTCCTGTGCACAATGATTTCTATTGAAAGAGGAAATCCTATCTGGGAATTTTTATGTAAATCTGTTTATTGTGTTCCAACATTCTACCCCGTTATTACGGCTCGCCAATGTGATCAAATATCACAGCGGCCGAGAAAAAAAGTGGGTCGATTGTAAAATTTCACAAAATCGATTTCAAACCTTCCTTTTTTTATATAATAATATCCTGTTTAGTATGTGGCATTTAAGCTACAGCTTCATAAGCAATTCCGGGCGACTCTGAAAATCAGAAGCTGCACGTGATGATTGAACAAAAACAAAATGTTTGCACTACACGAGCAAATATATGAAAGAGAACGTAATTTAAAAAAAAAAAAGTAAAGGCAATTTGAAAATTGCTCTGTAACCATAAAAAGATAGGAACTGATGCAATACAACACGTTTGCAATGTGTCATGGATAGTTCGAACACGCACAGCGCAGCTACCCCGCCGTTATTCTAGTCGAAACTATAGTCAAAGAAATATCGTCGCCCCGCTGCGAGACTGCACCTTTGTTAACAGTGCGCTGTAGTTGGATTTATTTGGACAGAGGGAGTTACTGAAGAAGAGATAACTGATTCTTATGAACGTGTCCAAAGTGCATAGGTGATGGTTCTTTGTAACGTATAACTAGCGCGAGCTATATGTTTTTGATAAGTGATGGTATGGTGAAGAACTTACAGCAAACAGATCAAAACGGTTGGGGAGTGGGCCATTTTGCTTTCCTTGACCTCCTGGATCAATGCTAAAACGGGAGCTTACCGATAAATTGGGGATAAGGAAATGGATTGGATCCATAAAAAAATAGAAAGATTTTAGCATCATCCGGGGTTCTTTTTATTGTTTTATTTTTAATGTGAAGTTAACAACTGTTCTCTACGAAGAAACGGGGGTCCACAGTTATTCTCAGGCCGGAAAGTGGGTCCAAAAGTTGTTCTCAGGCCGGAAAGTGGGTCCAAAAGTTGTTCTCAGGCCGTAAAGAGGTGTCCACAGTTATTCTCAGGCCGGAAAGGGGGTCCAAAGTTATTTTCAGGCCGGAAAGTGGGTCCAAAGTTGTTCTCAGCCTGGAAAGTGGATTCAAAAGTTGTTCTCAGGCCAGAAAGGGGGTCCACAGTTATCCTCAGGCCGGAAAGTGGCTCCAAAGTTGTTCTCAGGCCGGAAAGTGGTTCCAAAGTTGTTCTCAGGTTGGAAAGTAGTTCCAAAGTTGTTCTAAGGCTGGAAAGTGGTTCCAAAGTTGTTCTCAGGCCGGAAAGGGGGTCCACAGTTATTCTCAGGCCGGAAAGGGGGTGGTCCACAGTTATTCACAACCCGGAAAGGGGGTCCACAGTTATTCTCAGGCAGGAAAAGGGGTCCACAGTTATTCTCAGGCCGGAAAGGGGGTGGTCCACAGTTATTCTCAGGCCGGAAAGGGGGTGGTCCACAGTTATTCACAACCCGGAAAGGGGGTCCACAGTTATTCTCAGGCAGGAAAAGGGGTCCACAGTTATTCTCAGGCCGGAAAGGGGGTCCACAGTCATTCTCAGGCCGGAAAGTCGTTCCAAAGTTGTTCTCAGGCTGGAAATTGGTTCCAAAGTTTTCTCAGGCTGGAAATTGGTTCCAAAGTTGCTCTCAGGCCGGGCTATTCTCAGGCAGGAGAGGTGTTGGTTATTTTGAAGATGGGGTATTTAAAAACCACTGCACTGAAAAAAAAAAAACGAATCGTCGCAAAATTGGGACGTCGAAAACGGGGGCTATATACTTGTATATGACTGAACAGTGGTTGTGTTAAAATGTATATTTATGTTTGTTGCGAATCAAACAGCGTCAGAAAGATAGAAACCGAGGAGAAAATAAAATAAATACATCATTTTTAAGCACTGACACTTTCATGACCTTTCATCCTTGAGCACATTGATTCTGCTATAAATCTTACTTGTACCATGTGAACTGCATTGGCTGAATGTAAGACACTTCATGCAACACTTTATGAATTAGAAAGAAAAAGAAAAAGATTTTGTTGGCTTCCCCTGCATACAGAAATTTATTTTCCGCCTATAAATCCAGCTTTCGCCCAGTAACTCCCAAAGTTTTTGGTACCTGAAATTGACAGAACAAATGAAACCATCAGCCCTTCCTGTGCACAATGATTTCTATTGAAAGAGGAAATCCTATCTGGGAATTTTTATGTAAATCTGTTTATTGTGTTCCAACATTCTACCCCGTTATTACGGCTCGCCAATGTGATCAAATATCACAGCGGCCGAGAAAAAAAGTGGGTCGATTGTAAAATTTCACAAAATCGATTTCAAACCTTCCTTTTTTTATATAATAATATCCTGTTTAGTATGTGGCATTTAAGCTACAGCTTCATAAGCAATTCCGCGCGACTCTGAAAATCAGAAACTGCACGTGATGATTGAACAAAAACAAAATGTTTGCACTACACGAGCAAATATATGAAAGAGAACGTAATTTTTAAAAAAAAAGTAAAGGCAATTTGAACATTGCTCGGTAACCATAAAAAGATAGGAACTGATGCAATACAACACGTTTGCAATGTGTCATGGATAGTTCGAACACGCACAGCGCAGCTACCCCGCCGTTATTCTAGTCGAAACTATAGTCAAAGAAATATCGTCGCCCCGCTGCGAGACTGCACCTTTGTTAACAGTGCGCTGTAGTTGGATTTATTTGGACAGAGGGAGTGGAACTTGCTGAAATTAATCATAGCATGTTGGCTCAGTAAGGAAGTGAAAGCAGCATGACTGAAGGGAAAGTTTATAGACGGCTAGAAAGGTTTAAAGCGTAATCGACGAAGTTCGAGCTGGCTGGGCATCAACATAGCACATGCAAACCCACACGGGCAGAACAAAAGCTGTTGTTTGAACGTCTTCCTTATTCCCGTTAAGGCCGTAATCTGGAGCCATGCGATCACCATATCTTCGGTCCACTTACAGAGATCCTACGCGGTCGCAGATCCACCTCTGACGATTAGATTAAGAAAAGGGTGCAGGCCTGGATTTGAGAGCAACCGAAATGTGTTTTTTTTTTTCTCTTTCAAGGAATGATGAACCGAATGGAACGACAGAGGAAGTACATCAAGCTGTACCCGGAACTATGTAAAGAAGTAATAGAACTGTTGCGTTCATTTGTTCACAGTTACCAGTATTAATGGGCATGTTACAGTTACTTTTTGGTACTCCCTCATTTAAATCTCTTAAATCACAGAGAGGCAAAGTCATTCAGTCCAGCTTCCTGATGTAGGAAATCTTAAGTCACAGAGAGGCAAAGTCATTCAGTCCAGCTTCCTGATGTAGGAAATCTTAAGTCACAGAGAGGCAAAGTCATTCAGTCCAGCTTCCTGATGTAGGAAATCTTAAGTCACAGAGAGGCAAAGTCATTCAGTCCAGCTTCCTGATGTAGGAAATCTTAAGTCACAGAGAGGCAAAGTCATTCAGTCCAGATTCCTGATGTAGGAAATCTTAAGTCACAGAGAGGCAAAGTCATTCAGTTCAGCTTCCTCGAGTCAGAAAAGGCACTTGGACCTTAGTAGCTGAGTCCTTTAAAAGTGACGAGTTAATCAAATTCACTTCTTTTTTTTTTTGACAATCAAATTTTTATAACATTAGTTAATGAGCTTAATTTTTTTAAAAATACAGTATACCCGAATATATTTTATTCTTTGGAGGCGTGAATCATACATGTGGGTATTAGGACCTTGTCTCCACTGGTGTTGTCATGTCCCCCTTCTATTAATTTCCTGGTTTTGGGCATGACGCCTTACATACTGTCTTTTTTTATTACAAATAATAATATTGTAGCGACGCACACTTTATGAACTAATAGCAAATTCGATAGAGAAAAGTGATAGGATTCTCTGGTTATAAACAATTGTTCACAACCATTCATATACATTTACAGTATATATGCACTTATACGAGGGGCTTCAAAAAGTAATGCACCACATCGTTTTTCTCAGGAGCTGTTTATTCAAAAGGCATTAAATTTATATACAATGTACATGGATATGTCATGTTAACATCGATATTATTTAACATAATCCCCATCAAATTGTACGACTTTAAGCCAGCGCGAAACAAGTGCATGTATTCCTAGCCCGTACCGGATCTTCTCTTGATTATGTACCCATTTCTTCGCTGCATGAATCACTCCTTCGTCATCTTCAAATCTTATCCCTCCGAGTGCATCTTTAAGTGGAGCAAACAGATGGAAATCAGAGGGCGCCAAATCGGGACTATAGGTGGATGGTGTAGTTCAGTCCAGCCCAATTAGGTGACTGCTTCCCGTGTTGCCAGACTTGTGGCGGGACGCGCATTGTTGTGAAGGAGAAGCAGGTCTGCTGGATTCTTATGTGGCCGAACTCTGCGAAAATGTTGATTGAGTTTTTTCAATGTCTTAAGGCAAGCTTGTGAATTGATTGTCTCTCCTCTTGGCATAACATCCACAAGAATTACGCCTTCAATGTCCCAAAAGACAGTGATTTTGACCTTTCCAGCTGAGGGAGTTGTCTTGAATTTCTTTCTTCGTGGTGGTAGTGGATGATGCCACTCCATTGATTGTCTTTTTGTCTCAGGTTCAAAATGATGTGCTCAGGTTTTGTCATCTGTTACGATCTTAGCCAAAAAGTTCTTTCCCTCAGCACTGAAACGCCCCAACAATTCAGAAGAAATTGCTTTCCTTTGCAATCGATGATCATTTGTGAGACTTGAGGAACCCATCTTGTGCATTCCTTAGAAAATCTGAGAGCTTTTATAACTACATTTGCACTACCATCGCTGACTGACAGCTTTAAGGCCAATTCTTGAGTAGTGATACGCCTATTATTAAGAATAATGCCCTAAGCGCATTTCAACATTTCTGCTTTGGTGGCTGTGGCAGGACGTCCACAGCGCGTCCGACCATGCAACTCTTGATTCTCTGAACCCAGCGACTGACTGTACTCCTGTCGACTGTAAAACTTCCATACGCATCACATAGAGAAATTCTATCACAATTCACCGCTTGTACCGCAACACGCTCAATTTCAACGATTAGGACAGCCATATTCTTTGGCCGGTTGTGGTGCAATTTGGTTCACAAATCGGCTCATGCCATATTTAAAGTGTGCAAAATTTCATGTCTATCTTCATTACCTGCTGAAAAAAAAACGACGTGGTGCATTACTTTCTGAACGAGCCTCGTATGTTATAGAATAACACTTCATTAGCTTTCTAATTTTTTTTTCATGGTGTCACGATTCCCATACGTTTCAACTCTGAACCTTCCTCCTCATGGCTTGTTGGAGAACTGGCTGAGGAACAACTGTTTCTGACAATGGCAGACCAGAGAACTGACTGAGGAACAACCGTGACTGACAGTGGCTTGTTGGAGAACTGGCTGAGGAACAACTGTTTCTGACAATGACAGACCAGAGAACTGACTGAGGAACAACCGTGACTGACAGTGGCTTGAAGGAGAACTGACTGAGGAACAACCGTGACTGACAATGGCTTGTTGGAGAACTGACTGAGGAACAACTGTTTCTGACAATGGCAGACCAGAGAACTGACTGAGGAACAACCGTGACTGACAGTGGCTTGAAGGAGAACTGACTGAGGAACAACCATGACTGGCAATGGCTTGAAGGAGAACTGACTGAGGAACAACCGTGACTGACAATGGCTTGTTGGAGAACTGACTGAGAAACAACTGTTTCTGACAATGGCAGACCAGAGAACTGACTGAGGAACAACCGTGACTGACAGTGGCTTGAAGGAGAACTGACTGAGGAACAACCTTGACTGACAATGGCATACCAGAGAACTGACTGAGGAACAACCGTGACTGACAGTGGATTGAAGAAGACTGACTGAGGAACAACCGTGGCTGACAATGGGTTGACGACGAATTGACTGAGGAACAACCGTGACTGACAATGGCTTACCGGAGAACTGACTTTGGAACAGCCGTGACTGATAATAATGTTTTATTAAACAATGTGTCCTTTTTGCAAATCTTGCTATAATCCTGTTTGGTGTCTTTCGGAACAATGGCAAACAACAAATAAATGTATATATTGAGGAATACAGTTAACTAGTTTACTCAGAACATTTGTGTCTAAGTAATCGCAATGATGATGTCTATCTCCACAAAATGACATAAGGTTCTGATCTCCTTCTAACATAAATCTGACGAATACAGACCGGTCTGACAATGTCACGCGGAATGTACTGATAATTTGTTTTAGCTGTGAAGATAAGAGATTTATACGGTAATTGAACGTGATGTGAACCCACAAGAGCTATGAACACAAACTAAATGTAACAGACTATAAACTGAGCACAAGTTAAAAATAGCAAAGAAAAATCGTTTCTGATACAAATTAAAAATAACAGAATTTTCTGTAATACAAATTAAAGATAACGGAACGCGTTGTGAAACAAAATAAAGATAGCAGAATTTAAAGTGATACACATTAAGGATAACATAATGTAAAGTAGTAGAATTTTAAAGATAACAGGATGTAAAATAATAGAAATAAAAATATAAAAGAACATGCTGTGATACAAATTAAAGAGAACAGAATGTGCTATGATATGAAGATAACAGAATGTGCTGTAATACGAATTAAAGATAACAGAACGTTCTGTGGAACAAATTAAAGATAGCAGAACGTTATGTGAAACAAATTAAAGATAGCAGAACGTTCTGTGGAACAAATTAAAGATAGCAGAACGTTCTGTGGAACAAATTAAATATAGCAGAACGTTCTGTGAAACAAATTAAAGATAACAGAACGTTCTGTGAAACAAATATAGCAGAACGTTCTGTGAAACAAATTAAAGATAACAGAACGTTCTGTGAAACAAATTAAAGATAACAGAACGTTCTGTGAAACAAATTAAAGATAGCAGAATTTTCTGTGAAACAAAGATAGCAGAACGTTCTGTGAAACAAATTAAAGATAGCAGAACGTTCTGTGAAACAAATTAAAGATAGCAGAACGTTCTGTGGAACAAATTAAAGATAGCAGAAAATTCTGTGAAACAAATTAAAGATAGCAGAATGTTCTGTGAAACAAAGATAGCAGAACGTTCTGTGAAACAAATTAAAGATAATAGAACGCCGTGTAATACAAATTAAAGACAGAATAATATAAAGTGAATTTTTAAAAATGCCCGTTTCCATGCCGTTAAGGCATATCGGGAAATACGGTGTTAGGATTAGGCCCATATTCTCCATGACCTTAGGCACATGAAAGTATGATCTGGCCAGTATCACGTCTGCACGTATATAAAATGATACAGATTAAAAATAGCAGAATATAAATAATACACATTAAAGATCACAGAGTATGGCGTAATGCAAATTAAAGATAACAGAACGTGCTGTAGTACAAAAGTGATATACTATGTAAAGATAACAGAATGTAAAGTGATACAAATTAAAGATAACAACATGTGATGTACACACAAATTAAAGATAGCAGAAAGACAACAAGAATGTGATGTGATGCAACTTAAAGGTAGCAGAATATAATTAAAAACATAAATGGATCAGAACATAGGAGCACTGTGGGAAGATATGGTTTAGGCTCTGGGTCATCATCATTACACTCCGGACATGTCCATAGGTGCTCAGATCCACCCACCCCCCTCAACATATCCGTCAGCGTCCTGTGTCTGTGCTGTGTTGGTTGACATGTTGTCTCGCATGTCCAGTATGCCTCCTGGTTCCTGGCTGTGCCAATCTGTATTCCCAGCTCTCTCAGTCTGAGTAGCGATGTAGATTCACTGCCCTCGAAGTCCTCCAATCCGCTTATCTGAGCGCGTTAACAATATCAGCTCGATCCAGTGGTTGCTCATCTGCAATGATGGCAGAGCCTGCCGGTCTATCAGCTCTCTCATTTCCCTGGATGCCCACGTGCCCAGGAACATAAATGAAGGTGACTCAGCGAATCGTCGATTTCTGCAATGACTCAAGCCACTGCCTGCGTACAGAACCTGCCTCGACCTTCCGGATCATACTCTTTGAATCATTTAGTATGCAGACATGGGTGTAGTCTTGTGACTCCAGACATACGAATGCTTTCGTTACTGCCACCACCTCCATCTTCATACTCTTTGTGGTCATAGCAAAGGTACCGCTGGCTTCCTGGATTGTTCTGCTCGCCGAAAGTGCTGTGAATGCCCGGGCACTAGAAAGATATGTGTATGTAAATGAAATGTTTTAAACAGCAGGACCGGACGTTCATTTTTAATGTCTCAGTTTGTACCACCTGAGCCATGCTAATGGCTGTCAGAGGTTTAAATACCACCTGAGTTATGCTAATGGCTGTCAGATGTTTAAATACCACCTGAGTTATGCTAATGGCTGTCAGATGTTTAAATACCACCTGAGTTATGCTAATGGCTGTCAGAGGTTTAAATACCACCTGAGTTATGCTAATGGCTGTCAGATGTTTAAATACCACCTGAGCCATGCTAATGACTGTCAGATGTTTAAATACCACCTGAGTTATGCTAATGACTGTCAGAGGTTTAAACATTATCTTAGTTTTGCAGCGTTACGTTGGAAGAAGAAAAAGAAGAAGAAGAAGAAGAAACCGAGCAAGCGTGGACAGAAAAGATGATGACAATGACACAAATTGACAACGATCTCACGATGAGGTTATGAAGGATAAGGAAAGTGATGATGTCACGTGATCTTTCTCACTTCAAGCCAAGAACAGCCGCACGCTTTCATGGCGGTGGAAAGGAAACAAACAAACAAACAAAAAACAACAGCAACCAGGCTCGCCTACAAACACAAAAAGGGGGGAGAAGAATCAAAACGAAAAGCAAGTCAGAGTGTGGAGAAAGAGAAATAGTTGATAGAGGAGTAATGACGTGTGACGGGGATGAAAGTAAGCAAAGGAGGCTCGGTTTTTTCCTTTCCCCTTCCTCGCTTACTTTTGTGACAGGAAAGAGGCGACGCAAGGAAACGTTCCTTACACTTGATTGCGTTAAGTCGTTTCAAATTTTGGTAAACAAGGGCTTGGATGAAAGACAAGGGCGAGCACCCGGGGGAGCCTCTTTTTGACAACAAACGATATTGATGATCTTACTCGTTGCCTGAGCAAAGCTTACGAGAAACGCAATATTGTTTTGACTAGTTACAGAAGGGTTCATCCGTCCCCGGGAAAATAACCCAGGAGAATTGATTTTCGGTGGTAGTTGTAAGCTGATCTATAATCATTTAGGAAAGGGCACGGTTTATTTTTCTGTCTTCGCTACAAAAGTGGCAGAGAGAGGCTAAGTTCATCACGTTGTACAAAACAAATGACGTTTTTTTTTGTTTTTTTTAGACACAGACACCCACACACCCACACCCACACACACACACACACACGAGTGTGGGGGCAAACTTACATTTATAATCAAATGTTTTTAAAAAAGAAGTTTTTAAGCAGACATAAATGCAACTTTTTAATCGAGGATGGCGACGCAATATGAGATTACAACAAAGGCAGGAAGGTATATATTATCTTTCAGAAAGAGAAACATGAAGAAAAAGTAATGAGAGAATCACTGTCTCAGGTAAACTTCCTGCCGCCTACTTGATGATAGACAAAATGATAGATCCTGCGCAAACCCGTGAAGAACACTCTCCCGTTTTTCTAATTATTCATATTTTATACTGTGTATGCTGCAGTCAGGTAGGCAGGCAGGCATACAGACAGACAGACAGGCGGGCAGGCAGGCAGGCAGAAGAATTACCTGACATGCGTATTCAGGTAGACAGACAGACAGACAGACAAAGATGGTCTGACATGACAAGTTTTAACGGATATGAGAGGTCATATTAACGAAGGACAAAGGGATATGAGAAGTCATATTAACGAAGGACAAACGAATATGAGAAGTCATATTAACGAAGGACAAACGAATATGAGAAGTCATATTAACGAAGGACAAACGAATATGAGAAGTCATATTAACGAAGGACAAACGAATATGAGAAATTTGATATACAGGAGCACACAGCATAAGAAGAAAATCAAGCGTACACTTAGTCAGTGCATTGCTACTTGGTCTCTTTCATCGTATATATATATATATCTTTACCTGTACGAACTCCCTGTAACTGCAAGCTGGTGTTCTTTGCTGCCGATGCTGTAGAGGTGTTGAGGTACAGCATCGTATCAGCATGGGAGTGGGTTATGGAAGCTACTTTTTCGGTCCCAGAGTACAGCTATAAAGCACGAGGATGTGCAATTCTTCTTTAGCAGACTCCACCACCATGGGGAATATGGCGATCCCTGCCCCGTTAGCCAGCCCAAGTCTGTTACTAGAGGTACCAACGTAGAGGTGGAACAAGGTCTTGGTCAGCTGTGGTTCGCTAACCCTGACGCTGGTATATCAGACATGGGTCGCTGATTGTCTCATCGGACAGGCATATTCACTCCCCCCCCCCATATATATGTGTGTATATATATATATATATACACACACACACACACACACAGTGGTTAGCTGAGTGGTTAGGCGCTCGGTTTACTAATTCGGTGGTACCGGGTTCGAGACCCAGCAGTTGGATTTGTTTCTGGTACACATAAAAAAAACAACAAAAAAAACAGGCCCCGGGGTCCACCCAACCTCTAAAAATGGGTACCACAGAAATCTGGGAAGGTAAATCGGCCAGGTGTGATACTGACCATATCAGACTTTCATGTGCGGAAGGCCATGGAAATATGGGCCTAAACACCGTATCCGCAATATGCCTTAATGACGTGGAAACAGGAACATTGCCTTCTGTATATATGTATATATATATATGTCTATCAGTGTTCCTGTTTTCATATATATATATATATATTGTCTATCAGTGTTCCTGTTTTCATATATATATATATATATATTGTCTATCAGTGTTCCTGTTTTCATATATATATATATATATTGTCTATCAGTGTTCCTGTTTTCATATATATATATATATATATTGTCTATCAGTGTTCCTGTTTTCATATATATATATATTGTCTATCAGTGTTCCTGTTTTCATATATATATATATATATATATTGTCTATCAGTGTTCCTGTTTTCATATATATATATATATATTCTCTATCAGTGTTCCTGTTTTCATATATATATATATATATATATATATATATATATATATATGCGTGTGTCTGTCTGTGTGTAAGATAATATCTGAACTAAAGGAAAGACTAGACATGTCGTTATAAAACGCTTTACTCATTTATCAAGAGAACTCATTTATCACGAGAATCGGCAAATTCCTTCATTAAAAAGTTGTTAATATAAAGTACCGAAGTCAGCAGCAGACGAAAGGGGAATTTCTAGACATTTCCTGCCTGTAGTCTGAGAACATATTGTAAAATTTATTCCAGTTATTAGACAATGTTTACGCATCAGCGAACAATAATTAAACAAGATAGATCTTTAAAAGAAACAGCCCCTTTCTAGGAAAGGGGACAAATAACTGAAGATAAATAATTGAGGAAATTATTAACCCTTTTTCGGCGGATATGTGAGGTACCTATATTGTTATTTTAAACAAAATGGACACCGTTTTTTTTTCTCAGCGATGAAATTCGTTTTAATTAATTCTAATGATTAATGTGTAAACTAATTTATGTATTTACAATTTGGTAATATATCGCAATATCGAAAGCGAGTGCCCAAAAACGTTTGATCTACAATAGGAATTCGGAGATGAGAGTACGTGCCAATCATAGAGTTTAATCATCATTAGAATGTGACAGTCCAAAAAAAAAAAAAGCTGTATCTGTTAAACAAATAATTTATTAGCAGGCACACACCGCACCAGAAATCAGATCATGAGAATATTGGAAATGTCGGGGAATTACATGTCAGTAACGGCTACCATTACCGGAATTGCTGTTGAGACACCGAATCCATTAATGAGGAATCATCATATCAAAAGTCCAGAACAAAGAGCATGGTATAATATATCTGCAATAAAGTTAAAAGGATTAGTAGAACAGGGGTAGACAATTATAGCAACAACAACAGCAAGAGGAAAAAAAAAAAACCCGTCTTCTCGTGTTAACAGAACACCGTAGGCTGCAGTTAACCCGAACGTGAAAATGATAGGATATTTCTGTTAACTGTAACTGCTTCTGCAATATAAGAATAGATGCCATGGAAAGCGAGGAAACACCAGATTAAAATGTCACGGCAAGATACATTTTTTTTTAAAAAAGGATAATAATATCATGTAAAATTCACTTCTATGATTATGGAACTACGTAAGAATTCATGACTAGCGTGGACAAAGATATAACTAGAATTACGGCGTTCGAAAAAATGCGATAATACTTAACAATAAAATAATTTCATAATTAGAATTATAGAATCAGAAATTAAAATCAGAAAAAAGGTCAGATTTTAGCGTAAAGAATGATAAAAGAAAGTGACGGGCATTCACTGGAGGCAAAGAATGATAAAAGGGTGTGACAGGCATTCATTGGAGGTAAAGAATGATAAAAGACTGTGGCGGGCATTCACTGGAGGCAAAGAATGATACAAGACTATGACGGGCATTCACTGGAGGTAAATAATGATACAAGACTGTGACGGGCATTCACTGGAGGTAAATAATGATAAAAGGGTGTGACGGGATTTCACTGGAGGCAAAGAATGATACAAGAGTGTGACGGGCATTCACTGGAGGTAACGGATTAAAAAAAAGTGTGACGGGCATTCACTGGAGGTAAATAATGATAACAGAGTGTGACGGGCATTCAGTGGAGGCAAATAGTGATAACAGAGTGAGTGTGACGGGCATTCAGTGGAGGCAAATAGTGATAACAGAGTGAGTGTGACGGGCATTCAGTGGAGGCAAATAATGATAAAAGAGTGTGATGGGCATTCAATGGAGACAAAGAATGATAAAAGAGTGTGACGGGCATTCAATAGAGGCAAATAATGATAAAAGAGTGTGATGGGCATTCAATGGAGACAAAGAATGATAAAAGAGTGTGATGGGCATTCACTGGAGGCAAATAATGATAAAAGAATGTGACGGGCATTCACTGCAGGCAAAGAATGCTAATAGAGTGTGACGGGCATTCAGTAGAGGCAAAGAATAATAAAAGAGTGTGATGGGCATTCACTGGAGGTAGTAGGCAAATAAGAAAAAAGAAATTTAAAAACCGACGTCAAGAGAGCGGCAATGAGAATTATGGTAAGCAGTGGTTCCGAAGATTTTGTGAGCACGACCCTCAGCTAACGGTAGCTCTGATCCATAACTCTAAATCAGCAAAAGTACGTAACCCACGACCTTAAACCAGCAATAGAACGTGACCTGCGACTCTAAACTAACGACAGAACGTGACCCACGACCCTAAACCAACAACAGTACGTGACCTGCGACCATAAACTACCACTAGTACGTGATCCGCGACCATAGACCAGCGATAGTACCCGTAAGCCATGAAAAAGAGTTTTAAAATAAAATTTAAAATGAAGAAAAAATAATATTTTTTTAGTCCTTTTCATGTGATGGATCTTTACAACTGTAACTGTTGTTTTTTTTTCAGCATTTAGGTTTGAAAACATGGAATAAGAAGACTTCGTAAATATCAGTGCCATATTTTTTTCATATCTTCTCGCGATCCTACCTCAGCCGTCCCATGACCCTACCTCAGCAGCCCAGTGACCCTACCTCAGCTGCCTCGTGACCCTACCTCAGCCGCCCAATGACCCTACCTCAGTCGCGCTGTGACCCTACCTCAGTCGCCCAGTGACCCTACCTCAACCGCCCAGTGACCCTACCTCAGCCTCTCTGCGACTCTACCTCAGACCCCTTTGGACCATAATTTTGGTCGCGACCGGAGGTCCAGAACTACTCCAGTAAAGTGAATGTGATTAAACTTTGGCTGGCGAATTGGTCCGACGCCATTCTTCGCCTCTTAACGCTGTTTTCAATAACAGGCTGATATACTTCTTCATTCTGACTACCCGGGTAAGGGTGTTGCGTGGTTTACATGGTGGTGGAGCGTGTAAAGAAGATTGGATTGGACTCTGGACATTTGAGCAGGCAACTGCAATCAACTTCCCATCCGATACATTGCGCGTGCTCCAAAGTTTCCTTAGCAACGGCTGCAAAGAGCAGATTTCGCAGTTCCAAAGAGATATATTGTATTGATATTACAATGAAAGCACTATTTGAAAGTTCCGTTTAACAAATATAATCAGAAAACCCCGTAAAGCCAGTACGTATACAAACAGTCATAGCGTTTCTAAAGGCAGCCGACAGTATTAAATAATCATTAACCCTTTCCCTGCCGTTTGGCACGCAGGTGTCTTTGTAACAAATTACAAATAAAAAAAAAATAAAACGGAGTGCCATAGAAGCATCTAAGAGATGTAGTATTAATGCCTATATTGTTCTTGACCTGTCGACACTCCTAGAGGATATTGTGGTCAACACTACACCTGGCCGTTTTTCTTTCTCCAGTTCCAGGTCGAGTCGGATACCCGTTTCTATAACAGAGTGACTGGGCCGCCAGCGACGAGATTTTAATCACCAGTCAAGCTGTGAACTACAGGTGAACTAACCCACTATGCTGCTTAAGCACCCATAAACATTAAAAAAAAAGACCCCTCTGCTGTTTTATTCCTGGTTTTGGACACTGAAATTTAAAACCATCATGTAGGCTAAATACGAGCACTGTGACACTTTCCCGTAAGAACATAGAGGCCATGACAGCTACAAATTTCCTTGCGCGGACTTTTTTGCTTTGGTGATATAAGAGTTAACAACGCTCATTCAACTACAAGTGATCTCGCTTCAGTAACTTGTAACAGAAACACTTACTATCGACTCTGTAATCTCTCATCATTAGAAATTTAAACTTCTGCTGTTTCAACTATTGCCCCAATAAAAAAATCTGTTCAAGAAGTTTCTAACCTCTTTCCTCAAATAACAGCCCTACTCGGGAGTAGATGTCATGCAATAAATTCATATCATACGAGATTATGATTACAATGTACATAAATTGTCTGTGTAAACAAGCTTAAGGTTGGCTGGTAAAGAATATTAAATAGAGAAAACTTAAATTTTTTGGATATATTAAATGTCTTGAGAATTTAGAGAAGACAGTCTTGGAAGGGTACATAATTAGAAAAAGAAAGAGAGGAAGACCAAGGCGAAGATGGTTGCAAGACATCGTTGACGATCTGCGAATGGATGCATATGCAGCAGGGGATCTTGCTTACAACCGAGAGGCCTACAGGAGAGTTGTTAGGGAGGCAAAGTTTTGCAAATTACATGCATCTGACTGACTGACTGACTGACACAAACTTAAAAGTAAGAAAAGTATTATTTTAAAACATTTAAAATCCCAAACTGATATTCCACAGTGAGACAGAGTCCAAAATAGCTATGAACATACACGTATATATGACAAAAAAATGGAAAACTTAATTTAAAAATCTAGTAAACACAACTGAATGTTCTACATATTTAAGTAAACAAAAGAGTTGCCAATACTAGTACCTGCACAACTATCACATGACGATATTCCATTGAGTGCCGTGAAAATGTTAATATAATCAAAACAAAGCCACGAAAATATCTATTCTCTAGTCTCCACTGCTAGAGGTTTCAGGTCACGGAAAATCTATTCTCGTTTTTCCAAGTCCGTCTCCATTTGGCAAAACACCTCACACAAACATCGCAGTTAACAGCCATATCTTCACTTATGTCAACTGGAAATACATCCCCACCCATATGTAATGTGTCCCATTTCTTTTTCTTTTTTCTTTAGGTTTTTTTTTTTGCTTGAAGAGCCCGCGGCACGTCCAAGGTAAAGAAGGAAATTCAGTGCGTTCTGAAAGCGCACTTTTGGCGAGTCGTTTCTGCTAAGCTGGTTTCAGAGACAAGCTCGAACCAATGTCGCCGCGCGCCAAGTCCTTCCCGTCGTTTGCCAGGCAAGTATTCAGTTCCACAAAGCTCCAACACTGCACGCGCGAGCTGGGCTTCCAAAACCGCGGGTTTGTGTCCGGAGCTGGCTGCAACAGTTTGAGGCAATGGGTCTTACCCATTCTGTTTGTTAGGCCACTAGGGGCCTTTTCAAACCAGAGAACAGCTATGAACCCCATATTAAAAATAAAGCAATATGTAATATAACCCAGATGAAGCTCAGATTTTTTTAAAAATTGAGCTAATTCATTTGCTGGTAAGCGGATCCACCCACTGCCCCACTCCCACCTCATGGACCCCACGTTAAGAACCACTGGTTTAAGGGAAGGTTAAGAACTGGACGGGTATGAAGATAAAATAATCGGTAATTAGGAAAGAGACATCAGTGATATCTGTTACAGTTCATTCCAACTATTTTCCTGCCTATTTTCCAGTTTAGGTTATAAAAATGAAAAGTTAACCCTGTAAAGTATAGTCGTACGAAGGGGGACATGATGTGTCCATATTGTCTTGGATCTACAACGGTTATAGCATTGTCCCACGGAGGGGATATGATGTGCCCACATTTTCCTGGACCCACCCCTGTTAAAACATTGTCCCACGGAGGGGATATGATGTGCCCACATTTTCCTGGACCCACCCCTGTTAAAACATTGTCCCACGGAGGGGATATGATGTGCCCACATTTTCCTGGACCCACCCCTGTTAAAACATTGTCCCACGGAGGGGATATGTTGTGGCCATATTTTCCTGGAACACACTGAGCAAAACTGAAACACACTGTGGCAACTGGAAAAATTGAAGGAAGAAGAGACAGAGGAAGACAGAGAGAGAAGTTACTGGATGGGCTGTCAGTGTGGCTAGGAAGAAAGTCACCGGCGGATCTCATAATCAAGTCTAAAGACAGGGAATTGTGGAGAGAAATGATCGCCAACGCCATGCGGCATGGCACCTGAAGTGAATATTTTCCTGGACCTACCCCTGTTATAACACAGTAGCACGAAGGAAATATAATCTGCACATATTTCTCTGTTATAACATAGCAGCACGTAGAAGATATAATCTGCTCATATTTCTCTGTTATAACATAGCAGCACGTAGAAGATATAATCTGCTCATATTTCTCTGTTATAACATAGCAGCACGTACGAGATATAGTCTGCACATATTTCCCTTTTATAACATAGCAGCACGTACGAGATATAGTCTGCACATATTTCCCTTTTATAACATAGCAGCACGTACGAGATATAGTCTGCACATATTTCCCTGTTATAACATAGCAGTACGTGGGAGTACACATTTCGCTCATTCATTCACTTGCATGTCCCTTGCGGAACTTTGCCTCCCTAACAGCACTCCTGTAGGCCTCTCGGTTGTGAGCAAGACAGCCTGCTGCTGATCCATCCATTTGTAGATCATCAACAATGTCTTGCAGCCATCTTCGCTTTGGTCTTCTTCTCTTTATTTTCCTATTATGTACCCTTCCAAGACAGTTTTCTCTAGATTATAATGACGTTTAATGTGTCCAAAATATTTAAGTTTTCTCTCTTTAATCCTCTTTACTATCCAATCTTCTTCAATATTAAGTTATTGTAGTATGGATATATTTGTTCTTTTTTGTATCCATGGTATTTGAAGAACCCTTCTGTAGCGTTTACATTCAAAGACATTTATGGGTTTCTCAGCTGTTTCTTAAGTGTCCAGGTCTCACAGGCATATGTTGCGATGGGAAAGATGCATGCCCTTAAAAATCATATTTTTGTAGTTCTGTCTGTTCCTGTCCACAGATTCATTAGTTGTTTTACTTTCTGAAGAGTGATAGATATCATCCTTTTAATTCCCCCCCCCCCCAAATTGTATCTCCATTATTAGTTAGCAGTGATCCAAGATATTCAAAACTATCCACTTCTTCCGGTTTTTCCTCATTGATACATATTTCAGCTGCCTTGTTTGTTTTGTCAGTTGTCATCAGTTTAGTTTTCTTCGCAATAAGATAGAGAGGTTTTGCTCTTCGCTATTCTTACGGACTGACATAATTAGTTTTTCCACTCGTTTTTGTGTTGTGGACATTAATACTGTGTCATCAGCATATCTAATCTCTGGTATTTCATAACCTCCAATTGTTATGGCATCGTAATATTCTTTGTTTTATGTCAAACCAAGTTGTTGTTTCACCATTTATTCTTTCTGCTGCTTGTTGGTTTAGATACAGCTTTGATGTTAATTGTATCAAATGTGCTGAAATCCCATTTTTCCAGTTATTTCCCAAATGTTCTGGTATTGTACACAATCAAATGCCTTTGAGTAGTCTATAAAGGATAAATATAAATATAGATTCACATTAAACTCTATGCATTTCTCTATTATTAATCTTATATTGAACATATGACCTCTTGATCCTCTTCCTTGCATGAAACCAGCTTGGACCATACTGACTTCTTCTATTTTCTTACGAAATCTATCCATTATGATTTTTAACAGAATTTTACTGGTATGACTAATCAAGGAAACTGTTCTGTAGTTTGTGCATAATTTCAGGTTACCCTTTTTTTGTAGTGGTATGACTACAGTTCTTTTCCATTCTTTTGGCCAAATACCTGAATGCCATATCTTTTTACATAGTGCATGATAGATTGTTGCACATTCCTTTCCTCTTACTTTAATAAATTCAGCTGTTATCTTATCACATCGTGGTGATTTACCATTTTTCACATTCTTTATTGCCCATAAGACTTCTTCTATTGTCGGTTCGGGCTCTTTCTCCTTCAATAATAATTCACACTGTTGATTTCTGCTTTCACAGTCAGTTGTTTCATACATTCCTCTGCAATATTCCTTCCATCTTTCTAGAATTTCCTCTGTCTCTGTCAAGGTATTCCCCATCTTGTCACAAATTACATTTAGCTTAGGTGTGGCATTTCTCGTCAATGTCTTCATTTCTTTAAACATTTCACTATCTGTTCCACACTTCTGATGTCCTTCTATTCTTTCACAACAATCTTCCATGTATTGTTTTTTGTCTTTTCTTATGTTTCTTCGTACTTCTTTTGTTAAAGATTTATAATTCTCTTTGATTATTTGTTGTAATTGGTGATAGAAGTCGTCTTTCACCTCATCATCTGCATCGTTCATAGGTGCATAACACTGTATTATTGTCATTCTTCCGTGTCTTATGTTGTATCGTGGTCTTATTATACGACTGTTCACTGGTTCCCATTCTACAAGGCTCTTTGCTGCTACATTTGACATAATAATACCTACCCCCTCCTGGTGTTTCCCGTCCTCTCTGCCTGAATGTTTTATTAACTTACCGTTTTCCGCCGATCTTTTACCTGCTTCTGGCCATCGCATTTCACTGATGCCCAGTACGTCTAGATGGTATCTCTCCATTTCTTTGATGACCTGATTAGTTTTTGTTGGTGCTGCCATCGTTCTTATATTCCAGAATCCAATCTTTGTCACATGTTTGGGGCCGACGAGTGAGCTCTTCGGAGTTGGCATCCCTGATGCTCGGTTGGTTTCTCTGCCAGTTTCCATAACGATATCTTTTTTCCCATCTGAAGTCGCCTCTAGATAGGTCCCAGGATAAGGTTATTAGCCTTATGCCCAACTCTCGGTACAGGGTATGTGACAGATCAAACGTGAGTCCGTTGATTTCTGCATGCCGGCGTTAGCGTTAAAAAAAAACGTCCGCCATCTTGCACGTCCCACCGGAAGAGTAGTAAATACTTAAATGTAATTGGAAATAATGACTTTAGAGTCGGCGGTAAAGAGTAACAACGACTTTAGAGTCGGCAGGAAAGAGTAATAACGACCATAGAGTCGGCGAGTAAGAGTAACAATGACTTTAGATTCGGCAGGAAAGAGTAACAACGACTTTAGAGTCGGCAGGAAAGAGTAACAACGACTATAGAGTCGGCGAGTAAGAGTAACAACGACTTTAGATTCGGCAGGAAAGAGTAACAATGATCTTAGAGTCAGCGAGTAAGAGTAACAACGACTTTAGATTCGGCAGGAAAGAGTAACAACGACTTTAGAGTCGGCAGGAAAGAGTAACAACGACTGTAGAGTCGGCGAGTAAGAGTAACAACGACTTTAGATTCGGCAGGAAAGAGTAACAATGATCTTAGAGTCAGCGAGTAAGAGTAACAATTATCTTAGAGTCAGCAAGTAAGAGTAACAATGATCTTAGAGTCAGCGAGTAAGAGTAACAATGATCTTAGAGTCAGCGAGTAAGAGTAACAATGATCTTAGAGTCAGCGAGTAAGAGTAACAATGATCTTAGAGTCAGCGAGTAAGAGTAACAATGATCTTAGAGTCAGCGAGTAAGAGTAACAATGATCTTAGAATCGGCGAGTAAGAGTAACAATGATCTTAGAGTCGGGGGGGGGGGGTAAGAGCATGATGTACCCATATTTTCCTTTACCTACCCCTGTTAAAACATAACAGCATGTCATGTGGTGTGCCCATATTTTCCTCTACCTAAGTTACTTATGCACGTAGGGGATATATCCCGCCTACATGTTCTTTGATATGTCCACACATTAGAGTGTGATGTGGTCAAAATCACGACTGCTCACCTTTGTTGCCGTAGAATTATGCAGTGAAAGGAACTGTGAGATAAGTAGCCACCGCGAATCATCATCATCAGGTTCCGTGCTGCCATTGATGCTTCTCCACTGATCTCGATACTTGATATTTTCTGTCAGCTCAGTTGGTAAGTTGTTATTGTGCCTTTGCGTTAAATTGTCCGAAATTTCTTTTCCGTGTTGGTCTATCACCGGCTCTCTTTCTATTTATCTTCCTATTGTTACGCTGTTTTCAAAAATCTCCTCTTCTCATTATGTATCCGATGAATGATAACCGTATGGCAACTGTTAACTTTCTTTCTCTGTTAGTTATTAAATAAACAATTTCGAACTTAACGTTTCGCCTTATTCCAGTTTCTTTTATTCTCTCTCTCTCTCTAGTGTCGATACAGATAGTTTCCTTGTTTTGTAGTTCGCTGTTTATGTCGTAGTTTTATGTTGACATAAAATTCTATACTTCTTATTTTATATTAATCAAATACTTTGTTTTGTATTCAGGCGTATTATTATTATTTAATTTACAGATAAACGTAAAGATAACCCTGTCATGTCTTAAAGGCACATAGGGACATGGTGTTAGTGCCAATATTTTCCTTGGCCTGCCAGCACACTAGAGGTTGAAGTGGTCGGCATCACGTCTGGCAGCCTTCCCTTCTCCATCTCCAGAAGAAGTTGGGCACCCATTTCTACAGCTGGGTGACTGAGCCATCTCCGGCCGGATTCGAACCCTCGACCTTCGCCATGAGATGCTAGTGCTATAACCACGTCGCCGCTCAGGCGTCATTTAATTTATACATGTAAGTGTATTTCTGTTTGCATTACTTTCTCCAGCGAATATGTCAAAAATATAACTACATGGAGAACGTGCATCAAGTTTCTGTTAAATTACCTCTGATCCGTTACCTGGAATCTGGAAGGTCAGGCTGGTAATTCTCGACAGCCTGCCATCATTACTGGAGGAAAGAGGTGGTGAGGTTAACGTTTGTCATGTGACGTCATGAGACTGAGGTACCGGAATCCGACGCGACTACAAGGGTTAAAGTTTGCAAAGTGACGTCACGAGACAAGCGTCTGACGAGCCCGGGAGCCTGCAGCTGGTGGAACAGATTGGTCTGGTGACGTAGGGCCCACAAGACTTTAGTTTTAGATGTAACTTTACACAGACTGTTAGCAGTTACGAGTATGTCTGATTTGGAAATAAGAAATGTAGATTTAATATACGTCTGGTTCTGACAATGAAAAAGTGGCATTCTTCTCTCTCGTTCTCACAGTGAATTTGTATAAACTAGAAAAGAAGTAGGAACTGCTTTATTACTTAACGAGTACACAGTTCTGACGTTTCGGGGTGAACCTTATATCATAAAAAAACCGCAGGAAATGAAGTATAAATTTCAAAAGTCTATTTCTTCGTCCTGTGTGTTTAACAATGTCCTCTTTAGAGTTTCACGTGGTCGACCTCTTTTTTCTCAGACCTGTTGTGTTCCACTTGATAGTTTGTTTTGGGATTCTCTGGCTGTTTCTTCTCATCAAGTGACCGACATATGTCCATCTTCTTTTTCTGATCACCCATGAGACAGGGTCATCTGCCTTATCTCTGCATTGTTCTTAAATTCGCTCCACTTTATACAGATTATTTTCCTTAGGCAGTTGTTTTCAAAAGAGTCTAATTTCTTGTCTATTTCTTTAGTTGTTTTCCAGCTTTCGCTTGCATAAATGAGGGTGGATATTACATTTGAATTGAATAGTCTTAACTTGGTTTTTGTGCTTATAACTTTTGAGTGCCATATGTTCTCAAGATTCCTGAAGGTCGACGCTGCTTTTGCAATTCTAATTCTAACTTCCTTTCTGGTGTCGCCATCCTGGTCTATGTAACTGCCGATGTATGCAAATTAGTTTACTTCTTCAACATCTGTTCCTTCTACGTATATTTTTCCTTCTTGATTAAAGGGAAGTTTCATTATTTTTGTTATTTTCCTTGTTAATTTCAAGTCCTATTTTGCTAGCCAGTGAAGACAGGGTATCTGTTTTTTCTTACATCGAATTTACATCGAAAAATAGTAGGCAAAGCACTTTAGACATGTGAGACAGAAAAGCAAATGGCAAGAGAATGACCGTGAATCAACCCATCTTATAGCTCTTCCTTTAGTTTTTTTTTTAACATCCACCAATGGGGATAAATACCCTTCACACAGGAGTCCGTGGTTCGAGTCACAGCCGTTTTCTTTTCGTTTTGTATTTCTCTGACGTCTAGAACACTTCATATACTTTTCGAAGGCTAACCATAGAATACCGTGCTCTGTTACTTTTACAGTGCGAAAGCCTCGTTGTTTCTTCTCTGATAATGTGTACACTATGTACACTATCAGTATTTGTCAGCATTTGATTATAGAAAATAACATGAGACATGGACATTACACTGACGTCCTGAAATTGTACTCGTCATTTTATATCTGGCGATGTAAAGGGGTCAGTAACAAAGAATATCAGACCGTTAAAGTTACAAACATTCAACTGTTAATGGCCATCCATTGAGAATCGTTAAACTTTAGCATCTGTTAATAACAGGGTAACTTCTGTTTCGATATTGTGACATGTGACATATTTATAGCCGTTTCAAGTCACTACAGCGACATTTATGTCCCCTGAATCAATTCTAAGTGAGGTTAACATTTCTGGCGGGCTGTCAGTATAAAACTATCAAAATTTCCACGTTATCATCAATCATCGCCCGATTTTGAAAAAAACAATTCCCTGCACTTACTAACTCTTTGGATATCCATCATCTGTCATACTTTTTAAACAGTGTTTTGCTACTCTAAACAACCTAACTACTATATAATTTCTTTATTCAGCTGTTTAACATAAATTGTTTCTTCTTCCTCTTCTTCTTCTTCTTCCTCTCCTTCCACTATTTTCGATTTCCTGCTTAGAAACTTCCCGAACAGAACTAAAACGGATAAATTCTAGAACAAATGAAATGATGAAGCTCTCGGAAAAGTTGCAGAACAAACGAAACTAAACGAACCCATAAACCAGAAATAAAATAATAAAGTTGTTCCAGATGAAAAAACTGTGGAACACTTCCTCCAAAACTGCACCAACTGTGAGAGGCTGAGATACAAGTACTGGCCTAGTGCAACCGCTCAGTAAGTTAAAATCTTTGTTCCCATGCAGCAACTGCAAAAACGGCCAAATGTATCCAAGAAACAGAACTGCTGATATAAACAGAACACGAGTACGAAAAAGAAGAAGTCAGAAGAAGAAGTTAGAAGAAGAAGAAGAAGAAGAGAAAGAAGAAGAAGAAGAAAATTAATAATAATAAGAGGAAGTTTCGAAATGTCATGAGAAGACAGAAGTTTAATAGCGTAATGAATAGAGGAAAACATAAAGGAAAAAAAGGAGACTGATCGAAATTATCTGAATGCGATTATCTAGTGGAACATCAACATACAGGCAACCGATCTGCAAGGGCTGTACACAACGAAGAAGTACGACTCTGATGCCTTTTCTTTCAGCAGCCGATGTCTCTTCTCTCAGAAGCTGATGAATAAATGCAGGAACAGGCAGGAATGAGGGCCAGTAAAATGATTATAAACAAACGACTTGAAGGGCGACCAGTCCTCGTGTCGAGTGATCATCAGGGATTTTACACCCCGGGATGAAAAGTGCAGAGCTTCAAGTTTGACATAAATGATGATAAACCTTTTAGACAGAATTGCAGGTTGAAAGATAAGATCACTGTCATCATCAAGTGCCGTGCAGGTAGGCGTTGACTGCCAGGCTTCACCATATTTTTCAGTCCTTGTTATTTTCAGTGAGTTCAATTGGCGACTTTTTATTGTGCCATAGCATTAGACCGTTCATTATCTTTTTGTCTCTAGGTCTTCCCTTACATCTCTTTCCCTTTATCTTCTTTCATATTGTTATGATGTTTTCAAGCCTTCCTCTTCTCATTATGCATCCAATGAATGAAGATTGTCGTTTTCTTATAGATTTAATTAGGTTCCTTTCTACATTTGCTTTTGTTAGGTTTTCTCTATTTGTCATCTTAGCCATCCATGGTACTCTTAACATTCTTCTAAGAAACAACATCTGTGGTGTCTTTTGTGATCCTTGCATCGATCTGTTCATTGTCCATGGCTCACGTCCATACAGTAGGATAGGCTCAACGTAACATTTTAGAATTCTCTTTCTAATGTTCCGTGACAGAGATGCATTGCACAAGATGTTTCTAATTTCTTTGAAAGTTATTTTGGCTTGGCTTATTCTATTCTTGATTTCAGAGGTGCATTTCCCATGGATGTTACTCGCGTGTCCAAATATTTAAATGTATGCACTTGTCTAAAGATCGGGCCCCTGTACTTTTGCGCGTAAGTGAAAGATTGTCCCCTGTACTTTTGTACGTAAGTGGAGTCTTCTTTCATGATAATACTGTGTTTGTTCTCTTGGTATTTAGGGTGAGTTTAGGGTTTCTGGCGGAATAAAGATAAAGAAATGTTCAAAAAAGGGACTTAAGATGTATGGAAATCTGATATCTTTTTCTTATCTTCCTCTGTCAATCTTGATCCTGAACAGGATGTATCATGACCATGATGATGAAAGAACTCCTTTGGTCTTTCCTTATCGTATCTTATGCACCATAAAAGTCATATTCATGCTATTTTCATAATAATCTACAATTTCTTGCTGCCTTCCAGCCCAACTCTGTTTTCTTTCTCATAGCCTTTATTTTCCAACTTACAACAACAACAACAACAATACGGCAGCTAAAAGTTGGATCCTGTGACAAGAGGCAGATAACATCGTTACACAAAACACATCAACCCGCAAACACAGACATGGCCTTCTAGTAACCCATACAAAAAGCCCCTTCAGTTTACGCTTCAGACAAGTACGTGGGCTTCCATCACGCCAACAGCCATGCCAAGCCTTCCAAAGTGCTGGCCCAGTTCTCATCTTACTAACACGCGACCCAACCCGTCTAACCCACGTATTATCACCCAAGACGTTTCTAGTTATAAATAACATTTTAGTTTGTCATCATAACAGTCCGCCTAGCACAGAGGACACAAGAGTAAATGCTGGGAATTACTGAAACTTCCGGTTAAAGCGGTTTTCAAACTGAAAATGGAGAACTACTTATCAAGGATCGTGAAATACCAAGATACAGTAAAAGTAAAACCCTCGATGCTCATCACTTGTTTCTTCCTGACACGTGACAATCTGGCTGAAAAGAGAATAAGGTCGTTAAATGTATTTTACCTTAAAAAGCAAAAAAAAAAAAAAGATCATAAACATTTACGTTGAGCTTTCATATGTTGTAAGATGTTTCAATTGATATGGTCTGGTTTGATGCATGGGCGTGAGCGATTACTTTTTTTCACATAGTTTCGATGACCGCAGTCTATAGTCCAGGGCCAATGAAGCTTAATTAGATTCATCAGGTTGTAATATGTGGCTTTTTCTAGTGCTGTCTCAAACACCTGAAGCATGGTAGACGCTAAGGGGCTTGCGAGACCAAAGCGTTAGTCTTTTATTTCAATGACCCCTACTGAACAACATTAACATTTAACTCTTTCACTCTGATCAGGCTTTTAATAGTTTTTGTCAAAATTACGAAAGAAAAAACAAACAGAAGGAAATAACTGCTTGTATTTGGTTTTGTTATTTTGTTTTCAGGATTCAAATCTTTGAAATACTACATAAGTTAAATATAAGCACCTCACAATCCTCAAGTAAAAGCACATTGGCTGTGTTTATTATAATATTTTTGTGTCTGCGTGGTTCTGAAATTTTTTAGCGCTGGTGAAAGAGTTAAACAGAGAGTGGAAAAATTCGAGGGTCAGTTATTGCATGCGACAAAATTTAAGGGTCAGTTACTGCATGCAACAAACTTCAAGGGTCAGTTACTGCATGCAACAAACTTCAAGGGTCAGTTACTGCATGCAACAAACTTCAAGGATCAGTTACTGCATGCAACAAACTTCAAAGGTCAGTTACTGCATGCGACAAAATTCAAGGGTCAGTTACTGCATGCGACAAAATTCAAGGGTCAATTACTGCATGCGACAAAATTCAAGGGTCAATTACTGCATGCGACAAAATTCAAGGGTCAGTTACTGCATGCGATAAAATTCAAGGGTCAGTTACTGCATGCGACAAAATTCAAGGGTCAATTACTGCATGCGACAAAATTCAAGGGTCAGTTACTGCATGCGACAAAATTCAAGGGTCAATTACTGCATGCGACAAAATTCAAGGGTCAGTTACTGCATGCGACAAAATTCAAGGGTCAGTTACTGCATGCGACAAAATTCAAGGGTCAGTTACTGCATGCAACAAAATTCAAGGGTCAATTACTGCATGCGACACCTAACTCCCACATGGGCCTAGAAGTTTTTAATTCCTGCTAATGCTACGTTATGAACAAATTCTTACATCTCCCTGAAAATGTGAGCTGGCGTTCTGTGCTGCCGATGCAGTGAATGTGTCGAGGTACAACATCGTGTCGGTTAGGGAGCGGGTTACGGCAGCTTTTTTTCAGTCCTTGAATGGAGCTACAAAGCAGGCATCATGCAAGGCTTATTTAAAGGCTCCACCACCATAAAACTGCTTGTTTAGCAAATCACAGCATGTTACTGGGGGTACCAACAGGGTCTTGGTGAGCTATGGTTCACCAACCCTGACGCTAGCATAGCAACTATGGGTTGCTGATTGCTAAATCGGACAGCGTCTTTGCTACACCCCCTCCTCCTAAAAAAACAAACTTATATGAACAGACTGCTTAGGTTTCTTGAAAGTGAATTCTTTAATTTACACTTTAAAAAAATATGAACATTTTTACATCCGCCAACACACTGCTGGCGAGATTCTTCAGATGCCGCGTGTGGAGTGAAACTCCTCCCGGGCAATGAAGAAAATGCGAAAAAGCGATTAGGGTTACCGTGCGGCACCACTGTGATGGAAATGATAAAGTGAAGTTTAATCGGTATGTCCAGTAGTCTTGCAGCGAGAACTACTCATACCACGGCACCTCTGCTCTAGAGGCCGGCCACGTCCGATATACAGTCTAAACCGGCTTAACCCAGGGGTGACACTTGATGACTACTCATGTCACGGTACCTCCGCTCTAGAGGTCGGTCACGTTCTAAACATACCGATTTTTTGGTTAATGTGCCTAAACGGGCTCAACCCAGGGGTGAAACTTACTAGTGGCGAGGATTCGTCCTCCTGGACAAAAACTCCGTCCTGGTCACAACTAGGATGGGTAGCGGCCACGACCACAAAATGCTGAAGTCGGAGACACTAGACCAGGGCAGTCTAGATAGGCAACCACCTCTTACCCGACTGGGATGCGTATCTAAGCACGCTGAGGTTTTCCGGTGAGAAAGTCCAACTCTAGATTAAACTGGTGCAACGAAAACCACGGTGTCACGCAATCCCGCTTCTGTGACCACCAAGAATTCAAGCCCAAGCCCCGCGATACTCTGAACATTTTGTGATCCTGTCGGGAACTCTTGTGGGCCTCTCGAGGACCACGGGACACATCAAGGACCACAGGAGTACATTCAGCAGGATCATGGGGCGATCTTGGTGGTAGAAGCGAACGAAGAAGAAGAAGTCATCCGCCAACCTATTCCAGCAATTTCTACTTTGACTTCCTTAGTTTCTGCGAGGGGAAGTCACTAAGTAACTCGCAAATTGAAATATTTTATCAGTGGCAGTTGTCAAGTAGTATTTAAATATATCCTTAGATAGTATTATCATCCAACTTTATAATAGTTGTATATAGGGGGCGCTGGGAGTTACGTGCGCTTACGCAAAGCAATAACAAAATGGCTACCCAACTGTTAGTATGTACCAAAGAAGAACAGAGAAGTATAGTGCGATTTTTGTGGGCTAAAGGACATTCAGGTGAGGGCATTCATAAGGAAATGATTACCGTTTATGCTGAAAAATGACTACAGTTTATGCTGAAAATGTTTATCACGTAAAGCGGTCTATAACTTAGTACAAGAATTTTCTCAGGGACGCACTGAAATTGTTGACAAAGTCTTGACTTGGCCGTCCTGTTCAGAATGCAACAGAAGCGACTGTGCAACGTGTGAATGAGATTATCAGAGCTGATAGAAGTTCCAGAAGTATGGTGACAGTGTGAATTCTGTATCGTACTGTGAAGTTCTGTCTATGCTACGGGATGCAATTCGAAGAAAACGTCCTGGTCTGCTGACTAGATGTGTGCTTCTCCTTCATGACAATGCCAGACCACATACGGCTCGGTTAACCCAAGAGAAAATAAGCCAGTTGGGTTGGGAAGTTCTTCGAACATCCACCCTATAGTCCTGACTTAGCTCCAAGTGATTTTCACCTGTTTGGTCCATTGAAAAACCACCTTGGCGGGAAAAGATTCTCAAGTGACGAAGAGGTGGAAGTAAAAAGAAGTAAAAAAAAAATGGTTCAGAAATCGGACTCCCGATTTTTACGCCATGAGTATTGCATCACCGATTACACAATGGGACAAATGTATCAATGTTGGTGGCGATTACGTTGAGAAATAGGGGAATATTATAGGAACAAAAATTAAAAGTTTTTAAATTACTGTCGCATTTAGTTTGTTTTTTTTTTTTTTTGTTTAATAACAGGCATTTGGGAGTTACTTAGTGACTTCCCCTCGTAGCTTGTTCAAGCGAAACACCAATACGTGCTACAGCCGGAAAGCTCTTGATGTTTTTAATTAGCAGAATTCCCCACTCAAAATAGTAACATTTATAAGAATTTAATTAATAAAATTTGCTTAAAGTATTTCAGCCTCATTTCACTTTTGTCTCACATTTTCTTGTCTGTTATTGTTTCCGTTCGGAATTCCAAACAATGTTATGTTTTTCTCCTCCATTTTTCCGATCAAGTTAAAAAATAACGTCAGGAGAAAAGAAGAACACCGGCATTCTCTGGAACCAGGTAGCAAAAGTCTGTGGAGCAAAACCTTCGTCGTTTGAAAGTTACTGGGCATCAGTGAA
Organism: Achatina immaculata; assembly: GCA_009760885.1. NCBI lineage: Eukaryota > Metazoa > Mollusca > Gastropoda > Stylommatophora > Achatinidae > Lissachatina > Lissachatina immaculata. The sequence continues at coordinate 24,216,301 of CM019691.1, read as the reverse complement.
GTTACAAACCTCGACATGAAGACAGTGTGTAACTGAATTCTCACTTAATAAGCTTGACAGAAGCGTCCCTAATATATTTATTGCAGTTTAGGCAACGGGTCTGAAAGAGAATAACCAGTCAACGAACACATCAGGATTTTAGATCATGGACCGAATTTTACTGGTTACTGTCAGTGTTCTCCCAGAATTCTTGTAGCATCAAACTATTCTATATGACTTCAGGCAGGAAATACTGAAATGACTGCGGTCGTCAATGGTTTTCAAACTGTGGACATAATATGTGCTGAATGCGTTTGTTTATTATAAGTAAATTATTTATTTTACTAATAAGTTAATTTGTAATTACTACATAATTCAGTTACTGGTTTTGTAAAGAGATTTATTTTTGTATTAAATAGCACTCCAACTTCTTTCTCCACGAACATATATATGTACACATACAGAAAGAACTTTATGCACACATACAGAAAGCACTTTACAAAAACTACGGAAGATTTAAACAGCTCGAAATATCGACTCCTTTTTTTTTCCTTCGGCTGACACACTGGAAAAATAGGACTTGAAATTAACAAGGAAAAAAAAAATCATGAAACGTCCCATTAATCAAGAAGGAAAAATTATACGTAGAAGGGACAATTGTTGAAGAAGTACACCAATTTGCATAAATCGACAGCTTCATAGACCAGTATGGCGGCATCAGAAAAGAAGTTAGAATTGCAAAAGCAGCGTTGACCTTCAAGAATCTTGAAAACATACGGCATTCGAAATTTATAGGCACAAAAACCAAGTTAAGACTATTCTATTCAAATGTAATAAGCACACTCATTCATGCACGTGGAAACAGGAAAACAACAAAAGAAACAGACAACAGATTAGACTCTTTTGAAAACAAATGCCTAAGGAAGATACTCGGCATCAAGTAGAACGAATTCAAGAACAATGCAGAGATAAGACAGATAACTGAACAACAACCAGTCTCATGGGTGATCAGGAAAAGGAGATGGACATATTTCGGTCACGTGATGAGAAGAAACAGTCAGAGAATCTCAAAACAAGCTATAAAGTGGAACACAACAGGCCAAAGAAAGAGGCAGACCGAGTGAAACTATGAAAAGGACATTGTTAAGAGGGGCCAAATTAGTAGGCATAAAATCCCTTGATGAGGTTGAACGACACATTGAGGACAGGAAGACTTGGCGAACAACCTCGCGGGCCTTTTGTGACGTTTAACGGCACGGGAAGGAAGTAAGATGTAAGACATGCTGGCGTCAGGTTTGGCGAACCTTATCTAATCAAGACCCTGTCCCACCTCTCCGTTGCCACCTCGAGTAAAAGGTCTAGACTGGCTACCAGGGCAGGGATCGTCTTTGTCCCCAAGGCGGTGGAGTCTGCTGAAGAAGTACTGGACATCCTCTGCTTTTTTTACTACACTCAGGGAATGAAAAAAATAATAGCTGCCATAACCACTCCTAATCCGACATGATGTTGTGCCTCAACATCTCCACGGCATCGACTGTAAAGAACACCAGCTCGCGTTTCCGTGGAGAGAGAAAGTTGAAGGAAAGTAAAAGAACTGGGGAAAGCACTGATATAAACGGGTGGACGATATCAAAAGGTGAACAGGAATCAGTTCGGTCGTTTTTCACTGTGAAGGCATAGAGCAGAACGAGGAGATAACTGCAGTCAATCTATCGTCTGAAGATGGTATAAGATGATGACAACAGATGAACATAGAAAACTACATTAGATATCTGAAATAGATATTATTGTAGTGGCAACAGATGATTTGTTCTTGATTATGGGGCCAATAAGAATGTTAACTTCTTCTTTTCTTCTTCTTCTTCAGCTTTCCAAGCAGTTAAGACTCATTGCTGCTGATAAAGGTCCCCTCCATTTCTAATCTTTTCTCTCCAGTTGGTGGCACAAATTTCTTTTATATCCTCTTCTATGTTGTCTTTCCATCTCTGCCTCATTAGTTTTGTTTCTTTCATCTCTTGTGAGTACATAGTTTTTGTTTGTCTGTTCTCTTCCATTCTTTCTACGTGCCCCAACCAGCGTAGCCTGTCCAGTTTCAAGACATTCTTTGGGATTTAAATATGCAGTAAGAATGTTAAGGGCAGAAAAGGAAAAAAAAATAACAACGTTACTGAAATATGTGATGTAGAAGATAAACAGTGACTTTCAATCTCTGATAAATTTAACAGTTCACTGATCTCACGCAGAATTTGTTTTTCAAAAGAGTATAGTAATATAACATAAGACGAGAAGAAGGTACTGCGCTGGACAAAACAAAGCATTTAGTGTTTTGTCAACAAGACATGATAGTTAATTATCTTTGTGCGTACGACCGTGGGAGTCGTAGAAAGAGAATTATTTTGACCAGTGACACCTCCGAAGTAGGGTTATTTCTGGATGGCGTGTAAACAATACTCCAGAGACTAAATGCCCAGTCTGAGACGCATCGAACTGTCAGCAAGGTCTGGAGTCTAGTGAAAAGATCAGCCAGTGACTGATGGGCTAAGAGATACACAGAACTGGTGGGCGAACCCACAGCAGCGCGGCTTCCTGAACTGAGGGAAGTTTATGCACCACCGCCATCGCCGATAAAGATTCTCGCTGGTGATACGGAGTATGTGCATTTGTTATGCTCAGATCCTCTTTTCAAGAAGGGAATCGGAGCAGTTCAGAAGTTGCTGTTTCCAAGAATGCACGTTTTGAACTATTTCTGGACAAAGATAAAGCATATTTTCTTTTCAGAATACGAAACTGCCAAAAGGGAGTACATTCATCACAACAAGCCAGAACGTAACTGAGGATGCTCTTTCATAACCGCCAACCTTTGGCTTACACGGAACGTGTGACAATACAGAGTCTAAAGCTACCAGAATAGAGGAAGATGTAGATTTCCTGGGAGTCTGCAACAGATAGAGAGCTCTGAAGTGCTCACAGCATCAACAGAAAGAGAAGTAAACTTGACTTTAGTTTATGTTACTTGCGGTATAACATAGTCAGGAAACAGAAACAATGAGGCAATTCATGTTCACTGAGAATTTTTTTTTTTTGAACAGTCTAATTTTCTGTATTAGTCACTTACGAAACTGTAGCATAGGCTTTACATCAAGGAAGTGACATAAACTTTGAGTAGGAAAGGACAAATTCATCTTTCCTTACCCCACTCCCCCCATCTCCCCCTCCAAGAACAGGTAATAAAAATTGACTTCACTGAGTTCAGTAACTGAATAAATACAAAGTATAAGAAAATTCTGAAGAAAACAACTGGACTTAGCACTTCTGCTATGATTTTAGAGTCAGCAAGTATGAGAAACAATGACTTTAGAGTCGGCGGGAAAGAGTAACAACGACTTTAGAGTCGGAGAGTAAGAGTAACAATGACTTTAAAGTAGGCGAGAATGAGTAACAATGACTTTAAAGTAGGAGGGAAAGAGTAACAATGACTTTAAAGTAGGCTAGAATGAGTAACAATGACTTTAAAGTAGGAGAGAAAGAGTAACAACGACTTTAGAATCGGCGAGTAAGAGTAACAATGATTTTAGAGTCCGCGGGAAAGAATAACAATTGAGTGGGCGGATAAGAGTAACACTGGCTTTAGACTTGGCGAGTGAGAATACTATCTGCAGAATAAATAAAGCCCATTAAAAGAACCAGAGACAAGAAATAGAAGAAGAAAAAGGGATCCAGATATAAATCTAAATGTAAAGAAATAAAATGTTGGCCATATTTCACATGGGCCATGTGTGTGTAAATTAAAAAAAAAAAGATTTGTTCATTTTTATCTCTATATCTATTTGTGTCTCTTTGTTTTACATTTATCTTATAAATACATTTAATAAAAATTATTATGTATTTCTTAAATGGGAAAGTTGGTTAGTGTTATATTGTTAATACTTTTCTTTTTAATACTTTCTAATATATGGTGGTCATTGATCAGTGGTCAGTACTTCGCTTATATAAACTGGACATGATAGGGTTTTGGAGTTATTTATAATATTCTATTATTTTGATTTCTCTGTCTCTTTCTTCCTCTCATAATCTCTGCCTCTTTCTTCCTCTCATTATCTATGCCCAACGAGGCTTGTTGTTATCTTTATATGCTGTAGTACGATAAAACCTGTACTTAATACTTAATTCTCTTGAACCTGTCATCTATATTAGACATTTCCTAAGAGGCTATCTCCTATGTTAGACACTTCCCAAGAGGCCGTCTCCTATATTAGACATTTCCTAAGAGGCTGTTTCCTATATTAGAGATTTCCTAAGAGGCTGTCTCCTATATTAGACATTTCCTAAGAGGCTGTTTCCTACATTAGACATTTCCTAAGAGGATGTTTCCTATATTAGACACCTTCTATGAGGCCGTCTCCAATATTAGACAGCTCTTATGATTGATTCTTCTCTTCTCTTTACTCAAATTTCCCATTCCATATTTCCAGTCAACCCAGGTTTCGATTTATCCCTAACCACTACCACTCTCTCTCTCTTTAGCAACACTGGCAACTCCACCAGGCAAATTTCCACATATATTTTAACATGTGATGAATCTTAACACAATGAAATCAAATCAAATGATTTTAGTAATAAACACCATTTCCAGAATGCAAAAAACATAGTTAAAAGTGCTTAATAACATAATATATAAATGAAACAAGAACTCATTTTGCGAGCATATTTACACTCGTTAAACGTGGTAGCTTTGTTTAAAAACTGTATGACCGGTTATCCACTCATTTGTCATAATCGGTTTTCGTACTCTTTTGTCAAGCCCATTATGTATATTTCTTTCCCACATTAGTATATCTTTACTCAATGTACTTCGGGTCACACCCTTTTGTATGCCTGGGATATCCACTCATTTGTCATATTTGGTTTCTCATTTATCAGTCTCGCCATTTTTGTTCATTTTATATATTCTTCTATTTGTACAACTGTACACATTCTCTCCAATTTTTGTCTTCTTTATTCTGTCTGTTTTTTTTACTACTGTATATATTCTCTCGACACAGTACAACACATATAAAACTATAAACATCTACTCACGTCAGTCACTGGGTCAGTGAGATCATAGATCTTTTCACACGACATCTTGTTTCCAAAAAATCACAGGGTTTTTACCTGCATACGTGGTTCTCTATTCTACACGTTTAAACACTGTCCACAAATTTTTTAAAAATGCTCTTTCACCCAAAACTCCTCATCCTCATCGCTGAACTGTCGCCCATTCAGTCCATCGTTTGACCCAAGACTGGAGACTTGCCAGCAACCTGACTATAAGAACCTACCATTTCACAAAACGAGGCTATAACCTGTTTCACTGTAAATTTCCATTCCTAGAACAAAAGTCGCTTAGTAAACTTGAGCATGTGACAAACAGTTTTGGCCTAAAATAACAGGTTTAGTCATTGAAATGTCTACCTGACGAAAATACCATTCGTTCCCTACATGAGGAAGAATAGATAAGATGTGCTTCAAGACCCAAAGTCACACATGAAGGGATGAAGCAGATTCAGCAGGGAAGTAAACGAGTAAAATAAAATCTTCAGCAACGCGTAGACTTTGGGATTCACCAAATACCAGCGCTTCTCCTTCGCCTCTTGAAGGAAGAATGTTTCAAAAGCCGAGGAAACTTTTTTTACGGGGTGCTTCATCTAATGATCTGGTATTAGTTTGGTTCTGCATGACAGAGAAGAAGAATTACATTTCATTTGTTTTATCTAATGACCTGACATTAGTTTGATTTTGTATAATAGACGTCTTCCCTACCCGTTACTTCATCAAATGATCTGTCATTAATTTAGTTATGCTGGATAGGTCAGGTCTTCTATACCTCTTACTTCATCTAATGACCTGTCATAATTTGGTTCTGCTTGATATAGCTCTTGCATACACATTACTTCATCTAATGGCCTGACATTATTTTATTTCTGTATGATAGAGAAGGTCTTGCATAACCGACACTTCATCTAATGACCTGGCGATTTGTGCTTTAGCTTTGCTTTCTGATGCAAAATTTCCCGCTTGCCAGTTACTTTACCAATAACCTGGAGAGTTATATGAGTACAAGTATTCTTTCCTGTCGCCTGAGATTTCAGAACTTCCTGCATACCCATTATTTCACCAGTAAACTAGAGAGCTATGTACCTCCTTGGCTTCTAAGATTGCAAAGTTCCCTGCATACATGTTAAAACAAAATTAAAATAGCTCTTATATTAAAAGTTCAAGTATAATCGTGAAAGAAATTATACGGTTAAACAGTTTAGATAATCGCACGTGAAAGGTTCATCAGCAAGTAAATTATACGTATAAACGTCATATGGTTTCAGATATGATGTCGATAAGTTAATTATGATAAATAAAACAAGCTTATCTTCTGCAGAATGAAGGCAAGAGTTAAGGAGTTCTGGTGTATTAATGGTGATTAGATATAGGACGTTGTTTCTTGCACCCACTTAACAAGGCATAGATGTGTAGCTGGTTCATATGCGTGCATACGTTCCTTAAAATATGTTTATCTGCCCTGTTTTAAGATGTTCATCTAATGCAATTCACGATATCTTTATATTTGTTTTAGGATGATTCTTTCTGGTATTAAAATGTAGTATTGAATTGAACTTACCTCTTTTCCTCATTAAATTATTACTCATTCTACTGAAATCACATATTTTTTAAAAATCATTTTGGACCGAAAATAAAACGGTGGTTTCTTATAAACTTCCTCACATTCTACGAGAAATTGAAATCATCATCAGATTTACGGCAGTCGTTCCCCTGAAATCGAATTTTGCAATTATTCGAAATTTCAATACATAATTATACTGCACTAGCGACTGAGCGTGCAAGATTTTGAATGAAAAAAAACGGTAATTTAACATGTCTTAAATAGAAATCGTCAGTTAAGCTCGCTTCTTTTTATATCATGCCTGGAAAAAAATGTCTAAAGTGTGCTTCGAAATATGCAATAAAGGTATGGAAACAAACACCATAACAGATTTATCTCATAATGAAACTGTGCGAAAGTTTATCAGATAAAAAAGCACTCATCGGACAGTGTGAATAGTCAAGAGCAAGTGCATCATAAAGAATAATTATACTGTTAGAAGGTAAAACTACTTTTGCAGTAACTTAACAAGCACCCTGTGGATTCAACCTTGGATTTTTCATTTAGTACCGTGCCGGATGGCGTTGGTGATCATGCTTCCTCGGTGTTTCCCTTCAGTTAAAATGCTTTCTTTTCTTTTTGTTTTCCATGCGCCAAGTCAGTCCTCTGAGATATTTTTTCTGCTGCCTTCTCTCTCCTTCTTTTTCCCTTGAATTCTCTAATGATGGCCAAGCTTTCTAAAGTCTCTTTTCTCGTGTCATGTCCCAGAAGTGTAACTATATAGTTCATTGTGTCGGTTAGAAAGGTCAGTACTATCGGGAAAATGATGACGACAGGCAAGAATCAGGTGATGACAGTCGTTATGTTCTAGGATTCATCTTGGGTATTCAGCTGTTGTTTTTCTTCAGTGCGGCCAGCGTGAAGTATATTTATGCGGAAAACTGGCCCGTTACCTGAGTTTGGCAGGCCTAGGCTAAGAGACAGAATAAAAGATTGCGCGAATCCACAGCCCCACGGTTCCCGAACTGACGGAAGTCTTTCTGCCCCCCCCCCCCCCCCACCATCACTGATTCTCGTACGTGCTAAGTGAAGTAGCATATTCAACAATTCAAGCCCAGAAACTGCATTCCGAACTAGATTTTTTAATATCTACTTCACCAGCGTCTCTAACACTAGAAATACGAGGGGCGATTGATAAGTTCTCGGCATAAGGTATTAATACATGAAACACATATGTGATATTAGGTGCATTTATAGATCAGGTTAATGTAAGATTAAGCACCAGGTTTCAAGAAATTAACTGCAACCAATTTTTTTACAGGCTACTGATGTGGTAAGGGGTGGTAAAAATTGAGAAAATGGATAAAATTTCTCATCGATCAGTCTTTCGCTACCTCTGCATCAAGGGGTTATCATCGAAGGAAATCCATGAAGTTATGTTAGAGACTCTACTGGAGAGTGCCCCTTCTTATAGCACAGTGAAGAAATGGGCAGCTCAATTCAAACATGGAAAGGAGAGTCTGGAAGATGATCCCCGTCCAGGAAGACCCAAGAACGGTATCCACCGATGAAATCACCAGCAGAATCCATGACATGATAATGGTGGATCGACGACTAACTGAGCGGTACATTGCTACATAGTTGGGCTTCTCCCAGGAACGTGTTCATGCCATTATTCACAATGATCTTCAAACGACAAAGGTCTCTGCTCGATGGGTCCCGAAACTTGTTGGAGCTGATCACAAACGACAGCGTCTCAACATGTCAAGAGACAATCTTGGTCATTTTTCTGCACATCCTGGAAAATTTCTTCAGCAATTTGTGAGGCTATGGGTGAGACTTGGATTCAACATTTTCAGCCAGAAACCAAAGAATAGTCAATGCAGTGGAAACATCATGGATCCCCACCTCCAAAGAAAGCAAGGGTGGTTCTGTCTGCAAGCAAAGTGATGGCTTCCATCTTTTGGGATTCAGAAGGTGTGCTTTTGGTAGACTATCTTCAAAAGGGCAGAACGGTCACCGGGGCCTATTACGCTAATCTTGTAAAGTAATTGCGAGGTAAATTGAAGGAAAAGTGTCGAGGGAAATTGACCAGAGGAGCTATCTTTCATCAAGACAATGCTCTAGTTCACAAGTCGGCGGTGGCAATAGCTGCCATTCATGAATGCGGCTTCCAGCTTCTTGAACATCCTCCTTATTCCCAGATTTGACCCCTTCGGACTATTACCTGTTTACCAAACTCAAAAAGGAGCTCAGTGGTCGCAAATTTGCTTCAGATGATGACGTCATTCATGCTGCAGACCATTTTCTACTGGCACAAGATGCCGACTTTTACAAATAAGGGGTCCGTATGCTTCAGGATCGCTGGACTAAGTGCATAACTTGCAAGGGGACTACGTTGAGAAATAACCAAAAAAAGGTTTTTTTTTACAAATAATCCGTTGTACCTTATGCCGAGAACGTATCAGTCACCCCTCGTAATAGCACACTTTGAAATAATAATCGAAAATATTTTTAGACGCACGATGTTCCTGTCCATTTAGGATTTTTCGTAAATTTATATTTCTTTTTCTCTGTCTCTCCTCTGTCTCTCCTCTCTCTCTCTCTCTCTCTCTCTCTCTCTCTCTCTCTCTCTCTGTTTCCCTGTCTATTTTTGTAAATATGCTATTTTTGCGTCATAAACTCTTATCCTTCAGCTATGGTTTTCACTTTATGTTATTCTTTCTTCTTCGTCTTCTCTCTTACGTGGCAGACAAACAATAAAAAATTACTAGACATGAAATGAACATCCAAAATTTTACCTAAAAACGAGGCCTTAAAAGACACCAAAATGGTGAAATTTTGAGGCAGACTTTCAAAATGTTTGTTTATGTTCTCTTGGCATCTGTACTGGTTATCTGACGAAAGTCTCCTAGGCTATAGATGGATGCTCCCCCGTGTGGTTACCAGGACCCAAGTCTAAGTCTCGGGAGAAAAGAAGAGAACCTTTGTCGCCTTCCACGCGAGTCGTACGAGGCGTCCAAGGAGGTTGGGAGATAGGCCAAACGAACTGTTCCCTTGAAAGAAATTCCAACGTTATAGAAACACGGAGAGAAAAAAAATTCAGAAAACTTTGTCTTGGAAAAGGAAAGGACTCTGGAAGGAGCCAGAGAACAAATCCAAGAACACGGACAACTCGAGAGCCATCCGTGGCTTATGCTACCAAGGAAGTCAAAGGCGATGATGATGATGATGATGATGCTTGTCATTTATGACCTCCTCCAGAACTTGATCTCCTGAGATGTAAGATTTGATGCGATATAATCTCTTGAGACGTAAGATTTGATGCAATATGATCTTATGAACAGTGAGCAGTGCTTTTTCTCTCGCTCAGTGTTGTTGAAGCATTAGTACCACAATGATGTTTTTGTAAGATATTCTGAAACCACTGAAGATAGTACGACTTACCTGGTCATGCACGAACATGTACAGTTTTGCATTATAACTGTATTATGACCAAGATGCATAACATATTAAACTGCTAAAATTAACACTAAAAAGCGCGAAAGCATATCATCATCATCATGTGCCATGCCGGTAGGCTTTGGTGGTCATGCTTCTACACAGATCTCGATCTTTGATATTTTCCATCAGCTCGAATGGTGATTTTTTTTTAACCATAGCTTTAAACTGTTCATGATTTTTTTCTCTTGATCTTCCCCTGCATCTCTTCCTATTTATCTTCCCTGTTGTTATGATGTTTTCAACCTCTCCTCTTCTATATATCCAATGACTGACGATTGTCGATTTATTATGAAATTAATTAGGTTCCTCGCATTTGTTTCTTTTAAACGTTCCCCGTTTCTCTTCTTAGCTGTTCATGGTGTTCTTAACATCCTTCTAATAAACCGCATTTTTTTGGGTCGTCTTAGCTGCTCATGGTGTTCTGAACATTTTTCTAATGAACCGCATCTCTGTTGCCTCTGGTGATCTTTGCATCGATCTGCTGATTGTCTATGACACACTACAGTAGGATACGCTGGATGTAGCATTTAAAAACTCTCTTCTTTGATGTCCATTGATAGAGATGCATTGCAGAGAATAAGTCTCATTTGTTGGAAAGTTGTTTTGGCTTGGCATATTCTATTACTGATTCGTCAAAGTACATATTAAGAAAAATATCGTAAGCGACTAGTTGTAACCAGTCAAAAACTGACGATAGAATTTTAAAAAATGAAGAGAGTAATGCAAAAGTAATGCCTTTGGTGCAAAGCAATGAAATTGGAGAATTTTACAATATTCACTAACTTTAAACAGCATAACACTTACACAAAAAAAACACTTCGTAACTCTTCAAAAGTCTTCCATCATTGGCAGTGAACGCAAGAGCGACTGAAAACATAAAAGCTCATTGTTTAAAATGTCCTAAATCCATCCTTCCCATAAAAGACCTATTTCAAACATGGAATATGTCCTTGTAGGAGATTACCCCAGACGCCAACCAGGCTTCGTATCCTGGCCACTTTAAGTTTGCCCGTCTTTGTTGTGTAAACAGTAATCCATTATTTTCCGTATTTTCAGTCCAGTGGAGGTTGGCTTTCCAAGGCGTTTGTTCCCTAAACGTTTGGGTAACGTATATTTCTTGAACGCAGCCATTATAATCCTGCAGACATGGGTATTGTTCTAAGCAGAGTTAACAACAGATTGATGGCGGACACACGACAGGGAGAATTGCTTGCAAATTGCCTGTACACTGGAGCTACGCTGTCAAGTCATCTTAATTCGTGTGCACGATGAACGATAATGAGAAGCGATTTTATTCCTTATAATTCTATTTCTGCGTCGTCCATGATTTCAGATTTTTAAATACACGCATTGTGATTAAGTTCGCTCGTTCATATAACATGAAAATATCTTTAACCAAATCCTGAAGTGAATATTGAAGAGAGAGGCAAAGCTAACGTATCAAACATGTTCCTTTTTTTTCATAGAAGCTCCAGTTTCTGTGTATTGTTATGCATTTAAAAATGGTTTTTCTTTCCTTTTTTTCCTAAGTCGATTCTTTGACCATCTAAAAGAGCTCAAGATATCTGAGAGACACATTAAAATCTTTAGTCAATAACTAAAGTGATTACAGTACTTTCTTCATGCAGCATTTAATAGTGTTCAAAGACTTCATGCTGTTTTCATTCTTGTATAATTTCACGCAGCCAAGATGTGTTGTCCATTATTCCCCGCGCTGGCGTCCACAGGTGTTGTATCTATAAACCGCATGTCTTGTCGGTTTGAGCCTCATTTCTTACTCACATAACGCAACTTCATTGCGCATAGCAGCTCATCGAATAACGTGGTCCTTTGCCAAATCTTCCTTGTCCTTGTGAGTAGTAGAGAAATATATATCTTCTACTGCAGTAGCAGACATTTGCCTGTCTGAGTTTTCTCTACTGTCTAGTATTTAAATAATTTAATTAATGTCTTTTCACTGGATTAATCAATTCTTTACTGCAAAGACATTTTCTTCATGTTCTCATCTTTTTATTTTCATACACATTGCTGTTGTTTATTTTGATTATTTTTTTAGTGGCTGTTAATTTCCTTTTATTTCTTCAAAATATTATAACCTAGCACGTTAATTTCGCGACTCGCCTGTATGGTTGGACCCAGCCTTGCACAAGTATCAGACGCTCTAAATATAGGAAAAGACAGGGAATAAACAACGAGGACAAAGTACGACATTTAGAAAGAAATCAAAAGCCTTTATCTATCTGGAAATCTGCACATCGGTTTCCTATACTTGACCTTGTGGCTTCCTGGGTCACGCTGATCGTTAACATACTTTTTTAAAAAAAATCAAAAACAAGTTTGACTGATCGAAAGCCTATACTTAGTCCTCTTTTTTAAAAACCAAATTTAACTGTTCTAGTTTAAGCTGTAGTTGTGAGGGATTCATATCTCTATAACTTTTCTATTTTATATATAATTTATTCTCTGAAGCTCATACCAGCAATATATATACAGTAATGTGGAACAGTGCATATCTCTATGTTTAGATATGTTTCTAAGTTATATCACAACTTTTATCTTCTTTCTTAATCATATTTAAGGCGAATAATCATGTATTGTTACAGGGGTGCATTATTATTGATATATATTTGTTACTTTGTTCAGGTTAAAATTCTACATTTTCCAACTATTTATGTCTTTTTATCGTCTGTACTAATCTTTCAACTAATTTTTCAACGCAGAAAACTCAATTTTTCAAACTGAGATATCTTCAGATAACTCAGTCGAAGCACATCAGCGCTGTTATATATACGTATTTCCTTCTTAATTCCAAATCGACCTGGCCAGAGATTTGCCCTCATGAATTCTTATCTCTAACAGTGGGGTATCGTGTTGCTAAAATGTTGCATGAATCAACGCGAGAGACTCGAAGGTTTTGTAGAGTTTTGTTTTGTTTCCGGCTTGCTTGCGAAACATCAAAATTCCACAGATTGATGTGCTCTGTGCTGGAAAGCGATGTAAGTGACACACTGCATCAAATTCCCTGGCATCCTGCTCACATGGCAGACGTTATATCGCGTGTTGCCTGACCTCATCATTCTCGTTTGATTCAGAAGATTTATTTATACACTAAAGCCACTCCCTAGCTTATGTAATGCTCGACTTACGCGAATTCACCTTAATCTTCCAAACCGCCCATCAGTCATTTTATCAAAAGCTGTTTGTTTCATTTGCTTTGTCTCAAAAATTCTGTTCTTGCGGTTTTTTGTTTTTCTTTTTGTCATCAGGGTTATTCATAAGTCTGTGAAACATTTTTAAAATTCGCAACAGATAAACTACGTAACCGATCATGATTATTCTTACGCCAAGAGAGACAGACAGACAGACAGACAGACAGACAGACAGACAGACAGAAATTCCGGGATGAAAGTGGGAGCTTCGCTGGTAAGCTTCTCTAACACGATTCACAGTTTCTTCGCTTGGTCCTGGAAGTCCCTGCCTAGGACCTGTACACAGACAGCCTTCTTCCCGGAATTTCGCATACCACTTCTTGATACTGTTGAAATCATGCTCTGCCTTCTGGAATTCCGCTCGAAATCGTCGCTGCACAGTCACAACGGACGAGGTTCTTAAGTACTTATATATCTTATATCTTATATTTTCCTTCCCGCGCCGTTAAATGTCACATAGGACTCGCAAAGTATTTCGCCAATTTTTCCTGTCTTTGGCGAGTCTTTCAACCTCATCAAAGGATTTTATGCCTGTTAATTTGTCCTCTCTTAACAATGTCCTCTTCAGAGTTTCATGCGGTCTGCCTCTTTTTATTTGGCTTGTTGTGTTCCACTTGATAGCTTGTTTTGGGATTCTCTGATCATTTCTTCTCATCAAGTGACCAACATATGTCCATCTCCTTTTCCTGATCACCCATGAGACTGGTTGTTGTTCAGTCATCTGTCTTATCTCTGCATTGTTCTTGAATTTGTTCCACTTGATGCCGAGTATTTTCCTTAGGCATTTGTTTTCAAAAGAGTCTAATTTCTTTTCTATTTCTTTAGTTGTTTTCCAGCTTTCGCATGCTTTCGCTTGAGTACTGCAAAACACAAAATGACTGCTCGCTTCTACTAAACGCCATTTTTGCCACTGCTGCCTCCTATCGGCAAACTACGGGAGCTCTGCGCGGGCTTTATTTAAAAAAAACTTGAAGAGTTTCTCTCCCTCTTCGCGTAAGAATAATCATGATCTGTTACGTAGTTTATGATATATATATATATATATATATATATATATATATATATATATATATATATATCTATATATATATATATATATATATATATATATATATATATATATAACTTGTTTACTGAATAAATAATGAGGAACGTTAGAGAAGATGTAGAGAAAGAATATTACGATGCTATAACAATTGGAAATTATGAAATATCAGAGATTAGATATACTGATGGCACAGTATTACTGTCCACAACGCAAAGAAGGAATGGAAAAAACTAATTATGTTAGTCTGTAAGAACAGCGAGGAGCAAAACCTGTATCTTAATGCGAAGAAAACTAAATTGATGACAAGTGACAAAACAAATAAGGCAGCTGAAATATGTATCAATGAGGAAAAGCTGGAAGAAGTGGAGAGTTTTGAATATCTTGGATCACTACTAACTAATAATGGAGATACAACAAAGGGAAATTAAAAGGATGACATCTATTGCTCTTCAGAAAGTAAAACAACTAAAGAATCTGTGGAGAGGAACAGACAGAACAACAAAAATAAGATTTTTAAGGGCATGCATCTTTCCCATCACAATATATGCCTGTGAGACCTGGACACTTAACAAAACAGCTGAGAAACACATAAATGCCTTTGAATGTAAATGCTACAGAAGAGTTCTTCAAATATCATGGACACAAAAAAACAACAAATATATCCGTACTACAAAAGCTTAATATTCAAGAAGGCTGGCTAGTAAAGAGGATTAAAGAGAGAAAACTTAAATATTTTGGAGACATCAAACGTCATGAAAATCTAGAGAAGATCGTCTTGGAAGGGTACATAATGGGAAAAAGAAAGAGAGGAAGACCAAAGCGAAGATGATCTGCATATGGATGCATCAGCAATAGACCATCTTGCTCACAACCGAGAGGCCTACAAAATGCTGTTAAGGAGGCAAAGTTCCGCAAAGGACATGCAAATAAACGAATGAATGAATATATACTTGTATCTTTTTTGTCTGCAACCAAATATAAAATTTCTCACAAAAATCTAATAAGTATAGAAATAAACGCACTGTTTGGAATATCACGGTATTTTATCGTTCAAGGCGTCATTCTGAGTACATTGAGGATATTTTCAGAGATTGCAAGTAATGGCAGACATGCGCATACCTCTCCCAGCTTGTCTCTAAGTGCGGTTGGCAAATCTCTGCTACAGAAACCTTTCTGAGGTTTACATCCAGGGCCCCGTGTTTTTGCCTCGCGTCAGCTATCAATCCAAGCTTAAGCCCATTTACATGCAAATAATTTTCACGAGAATATCCTTTTCTTCGCTCAGTGCACTGACAGCCTCAATTAAGGTTGCCAGACGTCCCTGTTTTCCGGGAACAATTCTGGTTTTTATTTAAAAATTTCGCCGTCCCAAATAATGCTTTAGGAACATTTATTTGTCTCGGTTTGTGCTTTTCCTTCTAAAATAAAAGGGTTTTGCATTCAAGTTCTTCTCTCTCCCTACGATTTCAGGCTGATGGAACCGCTACACACATTTCGAAACATGTATTCTGCAAAGCACTTATAAAATACTGGACAGTTATTTTGTGCCCAAATCTTCTGAACAGAAAAAAATCAGTACAAGCGGCGGAACTGACAATTTGCTATCATTAAACATTATATGTCCTTTAATTCAATGGACTGCAGTACCAAATTAAGCTCCAAAAGTTTTAATGATTCCAGAACAGCAAGAAAAAATACCGTGGCACTGGGGAGAACTAAAGCAACAACAACAGTAAAATCCATTTTAGCTCCTGACACTACCAAATAATGATGTGATAATCTAGCGAATGCCGACTATTTTGGTCTTGCGATCGACGCTAGTAACCATCAAGTCCAGATTATTTTTCAGTACTTTAGGCCAGAGCTGCGTGAAACACGACAGGCGAAAAACTGTAAGGTTCCAGATTAAGAGAGGAGTAAGACACAAGGACGCATACTATCCCCCTTTATTCTTCTGATCGTCGTGGACTGGATAATGAAGACTGGCACCAAAGAGAGACCTAAAGGTGTAACCTGGGGGATCACAGATCACCTAGAGGACCGTGACTTCGCGGACGATACTGGCCTACTCTCACATACCCAAAGAGATATAAGAGAAGACAGCTAGGATTTACGGAACAGCCAGATCAGTAGATCTGAGTATAGACCCAGACAAGACTGAGATCATGATAATCAATGGGGAAAAAATAAAGAAATAATCTCAGCTGGGACAAGAGATGTTGAAGAAGTAGAACAGGAAGCCTCAGTTCAGCAGACAGAAATACTGAGAAGGAAATATCTACACGAATTTGACAGGCATCTCAGGCCTTTGATAAATCAGCGAACATATGGAAATCTCCCATTCTCCATATAAACCTTAAGCTCAGAATCTATAAATCCTATGTACACTCCATTCTCTTATATGCACCCGAAACATGAGGAACAATCAGAGATTCGAACATAGGCTGAGAGGATTTGAAGGAAGATGATATTTCATAAAATTTAAGAATACGCTATGAAGAACACGCAATAAAGAATAAAATAACTAAATAAACGGGCACTGAGAACATTACTAACGAGGTCAAAAGACGAAGATGGAAAAGGTTGGGCCATATAGTACGAGTGAAACAAAAAGACACCCATATACCGCCTTGACTTGGTGACCTGAAGGGAAAAGAAAGATAGGCAGGCCATTGGGGACATGGAGACACACAGTACAGGAAGAAGTAAAGGAAGCAGGAAAGACGTGGCTGGAGAATCTTTGTTGATGCCTTATGCTCCACTGGGAATACAGAGTACTGGTGACGACTGAAATATAGTGCGATCATGATGATTAGTCCTAAAAATGGTGTAACTATAAAAGTACTTAAACTGGGCTCCTTAAAAAGTGAAACTGCTTCTGAAATAAGCAATTACTGTGTTACAACTACACCATTGATAAAGATCAATCCATTGCTTCTTTGGCGATAATGTGTGGTAGAATATGGCATAAATTAGTCTGAGCAAATGGAGATAATTTATTAGAAACGGGTCAGGGAAGAGTAAATTTCTCCTGTCACTGTTTTGTTTTTCATAATGGTCTCTTCCTGGACGGGTTTCTTAAGAAAAGCTCAGGTATAAATTCTATTTAGTAATGAGAGACTAAATATTTCAGGGTTATAAATGCAGGGTTATCTTGTATATAAGAGATGCAGAATAACTTACTTTGACGAAACTGGCCTCAGATTAGGGGACCGCATGCAAAAACATTTGTACGATAACACCCAGCGTATTTCGAAACCAGTCCCGAATCATTTCAATGGCCCCAACCACAGAGGCAAATCTGACTTTCTGGTCACAGCCATCAAACATTGTCACGCAGATGGCACAAGCCACCTAGAGCTTGAGAACCGCTACATTCAGGAATATGGGACTCTGAAAACACATGGTTTGAACTGGTTATTCAGCTACACCTAACATTCTCCTCTTCCACAGTCATAATCCCTCCCCACTAAGTTTCACTCTCTTCTCACTTGTTACACATGGCTTAGAACCTCTTCACATCATCACACTACAACCCCTCTACCCCTACTATAATAACATATTTCACCTTCTCCCGGCTAGATTACCAGTGTATCGCTCTCTCTCTCTCATCCACTGTTTCTCACCCATCACCCTCAGTTACGACTTACCTGTCACGCATCCCAAGTCTCCATTTAAATACTCTCTACACTCTACCATGCGCATTTCTGCTTCACAGCGTCGGACAAGCCACAGCTTCTTACAAGTTACAGCTAAGTGCTCTACTCATTTTATTTCATTTTTTAAAACATGGCATTCATGTGAATTTATATTTTATCTCCTCTCTCTATTTCTTCGTCCTGTATGTTTTTGTATGATTAAGGCTCACGCCGAAGCGTCACAATTGTGTACTCGTTAAGTAATAAAGCTGTTCCTACTTTTTTTCATAGTTTATGCATTTTGGTATCACAGCTTTACTGCAGTGGCTCCATGTACACTAATTATTCAGGGTTATAAAGTGCGTTAGGCAAGTTTTGTGAACTCGCACTGAGGTATGTTTGTTGTTGTTGTTGTTGTTATAAGTGAAGCTCGGAACAAATAACTTTTCCTGTGAGTCTGAATTTCACAGAGAGGAAGTTGAGGAAGGATGGTAGGGAAAGTCAGCTATATATAAACTAGGGAAAGTCAGCTATATAGAAGTTCAGGAAAGATGATAGGGAAAGTCAACTATATAAAAACTAGGGAAAGTCGGCTATATAAAAACTAATTTTAGGAAAGCAATTCAAGATTTTTCAGAGCAGTTTCAGTTGAGCTCAGTTCAGAGTTGGAATGTAGTGTCACAGTGTAGAGAGTTTCTGGGGAGAGCTACTTGCTCTTTGTTAGAATGTGTAGTTTATAGAACTTCTTTCTGGATGTAGATAGCAGTGGCATTGTCCTTTTTATGGCAGTTTGGTAGTTTTAAAATGTAGACAGTTTGTAGTATTGTCCTTGTCAGGACAAAAGTGTTTCTCAGTGGTTTTCAGTTTTTGACAGTTGTGTTGTGTTTAGTGTGGAGCTGACTCTGGAATTTCTGTAAATTGTAAGTAGTAGATTTATTGTAACTATTCTTTTGTTAGGTTTCACTTCCCCATGGCAAACGAGTTCTTGCTCAGGAAGTTCCGTTCAATCTCTTTTGTCGCTGCCGTGTGGCAGTAGTTTTCTTCATCTTCATTTATGTCATCCTCATTTTCTCCATTAATAAATCTTCTTTAGAACTGTCGTTACACCAGCGCGCCTGTTGACTCCCATGATTGTCAGCAGTGGCGACTGTGAACCTGCTTGTGGCGTCTAAAGTGTTATGGTTGTTCTAGTGTCTGTGAGTCTGCTTGTGCCGTCTAAAGTGTTATGGTTGTTCTAGTGTCTGTGAGTCTGCTTGTGCCGTCTAAAGTGTTATGGTTGTTCTAGTGTCTGTGAGTCTGCTTGTGCCGTCTAAAGTGTTATGGTTGTTCTAATGTCTGTGAGTCTGCTTGTGGCGTCTAAAGTGTTATGATTGTTCTAGTGTCTGTGAGTCTGCTTGTGCCGTCTAAAGTGTTATGGTTGTTCTAGTGTCTGTGAACCTGCTTGTGCCGTCTAAAGTGTTATGGTTGTTCTAGTGTCTGTGAGTCTGCTTGTGCCGTCTAAAGTGTTATGGTTGTTCTAGTGTCTGTGAACCTGCTTGTGCCGTCTAAAGTGTTCCAGTGTCGATAAACCTGCTTGTGCCGTCTAAAGTGTTCTGATGTCGATAAACCTGGGAATGTGCGCTTTCATTTTGCGGATAACTAGAACGTGATTTGAAGTTACACAATTAAAAATCCAAATTCTAATATTATTAAAAACAGTAGACAACTAAATTCAGCGGTTCTGGACGTGCTCAGATCAACCACAGTCACTTGTAAAGTTCTTGCTAGCTGTGTATTTCGGCAGCAATGAGATAACAAGAAGTAATTCTGCTAAAATATTGTTAAAGTACTGTTAAATTTCTGCCGGCTTGTTTCTGGCACACGTAATAGTAGAACTGTTAACAATGCAAATACGAATTTTGTTGAAGTACAACGAACTAGTACGAACAATGTGTCCACAAAACTGAAGAATAAACTAAATGAAAACCTTCCCGGTGTTGGATGCCCTGGGCACGTACTTCACAATGCGGTAAAGGTAGCAGCTAATGTTCTAACTGTAGATATTAAAACTATAATAATGAAACTGTTCAGTTATTTTCTCAATATATACCAAAGGCACAGAGCGGCTGAAAGAACTTTGTGAAGCTGTGGATGTAGAACATCACAAATTGATGTCACATACAAAAAACAAGATGGTTATCTCTGCCTCCTGTAGCGGATAAAGTACT
This sequence comes from Achatina immaculata, assembly GCA_009760885.1. Taxonomy (NCBI): domain Eukaryota; kingdom Metazoa; phylum Mollusca; class Gastropoda; order Stylommatophora; family Achatinidae; genus Lissachatina; species Lissachatina immaculata. The sequence continues at coordinate 24,196,082 of CM019691.1, read as the reverse complement.
ACAACTTTATGAGGCACTAAATCATTTTTCCCCTGAGAGGAAAAAGCACGAACATTATTGATTATCCTGTTTGGAAATCCCACAAGCGAGCCCTATCTTTGGTTTGTCCAAAGCCAGAGGAGTATATTTAATAGACACAAGATTTTTCTTAAAATGGAGGAGGCAGATAGCAACGTCATTCTTTGTCTATAATTTGTTACCCACTTTGTATTTCTTTGTATTATTTGTGCAACACTTCCCGACTGACGGGTGGATAATCAGAAGGGTAAACTTGGGTAGACCTGTAAAGACAGGCTTAAAAAAACAGAAATGAATACTTGAAAGCAGAAACAGACAGACAAGACAGACGGACAGACTGACAGACGAACGGTCAGACAGACAGACGGAAAGACAAATAAAAGTTATTATCTACAAAACGATATATTATTGAGAAAATATATATTTCTTCTGTTAATTGTTTTGTAATCTTCCTTCTACTCTCCATCCCGCCTGCTCCCTTTTCCAGACACTTCTACATTTAGTTTCTCACGTGTTAGAGGCAATGCCTGTCCTTATGCAGTGAACGTTCTTCAAGAGAAACATGTGCTTGCACTCTAAATGAGACACCCAATCTCACCAGAACAAACATTCAGCCAAGATGACTCCGTCCAATCAAAGGATAGCATAAGAAATTTACCCTGGACTATCTTTCCCCGGCGTCTCTCTAACAAACACCGTGATCACATGTAAGAATGTTCGTTGCTTTTAGTAAATACTCACTGATGATTAAGTATAATTATATGGAAACTGCCTTTCTCTCCACGAAATTTTCATGAATAATTCCAAGACGTGAAAGAATTCTTCCAGGTAATGTGGAAGGAATTAATGAAAGCAGAACGCCTTGGAATTAGTTATAGGGCATTTCGGTGGATAGTGTGTTATTTCTTTCGGTTTTTTTTCATTATTTTGTTTATCTTCATTCCATTTTTTTCATATTTGGCGGAGTGTTCATTTACTATTTGTATACTGTAGCCGTGGAGAGGAACAGACAAAACTACAACAATAAGATTTTTAAGGGCACGCATCTTTCTCATCGCAACACAGGCCCATGAGACGTGGACACTTAACAAAACAGCTGAGAAACACATAAATGCCTTTGAATGTAAATACTACAGAAAAATCCTTCAAATATCATGAACAAAAAAAAAAACCAAATATATCCATATTGCAAGAACTTAATATTGGTAAAGGTTGGCTAGTAAGGAAGATTAAACAGAGAAAACTTAAATAATTTGGAGACATTAAACATCATTATAATTAGAGAAGACAGTCTTGAAAGGGTACATAATGGGGAAAAAATGAAGACCAAGGCGAAGACGGCTGCAAAACATCATTGATTATCTGCAAATGGACGCATCAGCAGCAGGACATCTTGCTTACAACCGAGAGGCCTGCAGGAGAGCTGTTAGGGAGGTAAAGTTCCACAAGGGATATGCAAATGACTGACTGACTGACTGATTGACTGATAGTGTAACTGGTTCCAGGAAAAGTCCTGGAAAATTAGGGACATAAAAGAGTATCGAAGAAAACAAAAGAAGAAAGAGAACCAAATGGTTTCCTTTCTCTCCGAATATCTTGTTTTCTTTCTTCGAATCACTTCGGTGTGCATTCAAATAGGTTTCTTTGTGACAAACTTGGGCAATTCGCTTCAAACAAGGAAATATTTAATGTTTATGCTATTCTGTCCTTCCGTCTCTTGAGTGCCTGGCCTCTCCCTATGTGTCCATTATTTTGTTTGGGAGTGCCTTGTGTAGCACAGTGTCCAGTAACAATTTTGATACATAATTAAACCATTCAAATCTGTTTGTAACTAAACCATTATATATATATATATATATATATATAATATATATATATATATATAATTAAACCATTCGAATATCTATATAATTAAACCATTGGAATATCTATATAACTAAACCATTCGAATATGTGGAAAACTACACCATTGGAATATCTATATAACTAAACCATTCGAATATGTGGAAAACTAAACCATCGGAATATCTATATTTTTCGAATGGTTTAATTATATAGATATTCGAATGGTTTAATTTTACAGATATTCGAATTTGTTATGTCTGTCTGCAAGTGTAATTGTTTGAACGCGTGAAACTTAAGCTCCAGAGATGAGAAATCTGTTGATATTTTTATCTTCTAAATCGGTGGCTCCAGATCTAAGATAAACTGACCACAAGTGGTCTAGCACGCAGTTATCAGGTGACCCGTGACTGGGTCATCAGTTTGATATTAAGCGCTGTCAGACTAATGCTGCTGCGATGCTGCATATAAGAAGGTGGTCTTCGAATTATATTTAGTTGTGATCCTTGGTTCCTTGAAGTGAAAAATCGTTTGATACCACTGGCTTTGCTATCATCATGTGAAACAGAAGTCTCCTATCTTAGTCAATAATTTACACATAAACTTTAATACCATGTACATATACGATGTATGTACAACAAGAACACATCAAGCAGTCAGGTGTATGGAAACCAATGTCTTATAGTTTTTATCAAAATTCCATGGGAAAAATATAATTTTGAAAAGAAAAAGATTCTTAAATTAAAAAAATAAACTTAAAACACAGCTAAAGTTCTATTAAATTTGTATTAATTTAGTGTTAATTTATTATCCAGTTGTGTGTTATTATCATCAAACATTCAACACAATGGAGGCAATGGTGGCTGTTATCTAAGAATCTGTCTACAAAAACAAAGAAAATATTTATAATATCTATACTATTCTGTATTATGGTACAGAGCAGAAAATCAGAGAGAAAGATATATATGCAGCAGAAATGTACATCTACAGGAAAACAGGTCATTTATCACAGAAAATAAAAAAACAACAAATATAAGAATATTAGAACACCTACAAGTAAAACGTGAACTTCTCAATGAAATAAGAATAATGAAACAAAATAGGAGTACTTTGATCGCGTCAAAAGACATAATAATATACTGAAGACAATACCAGAAGAACAGATGGAAAGAAAGGGAGCGAGAGACAGGCAGAGATTATGTAGGTAGACAACATACGGGAATAGACGAGGAAATGAGGAAACTGAAGAATCATTTACCGCCAAACTTCACACGGAATACCGTATACTGTGAACTGCTACCCTTGACGGAGAAGTACGATTCATCTGAGGTGACTTCTTCTTCTTCTGCCCTCGAGGTTGTTGGTCACTTCAGATCCTGATCCCTGTTCGACATGGCAAAGCCCGCAGTCCTCTCCAGTTCCTGATAGGAGCCCCAAAGCTTTTGCCCCAAGCTTGTGTCCACTGGCCATGTCTCATGCCTCAGGTCTGCATGGTTGGGCACTCTTGCAGAATATGTTCTGGAGTCTGGACTCCACTGCCACATGGACACTCGTCTGTGTGTGACAATGCACTGAGTAGTTTGTGACTGTGATGATAGGTGGCATTTTTGTTCATTCGTGTCTGAGGCACAGCCGGGTTAATTTGAGGGAGACGTTTTCGTGGTATATACTGTACTCGTGTAGTTTCAGATATATATTTATATGATTGAAAGACTGATTTTTTCAGCTCTGATCTCCATCTGTGCTCACTTCATGTGATGTCAGTTTGATATAAGTCGTATGTACTTGTGAAGTAAGTTTTGATGTAGTTTGTGATGCAATGTGTGCAGTAATGTAAATTATGTTGTAGGTGAACTTTCTGTTGAGTTGGTATGTGTTGTGGTGATATAAATATATTACTTTTATTTGACTGGTTATTGAATATGCCATGCTATGCTATGCTTTCATTTTGATCATATTTTCACACACCGTGATTAACATTACATGTATGATCTTATATGCTCATTGCAATGCACATATCATGATTTTATTCATATTGATTATCACATGTTTCAATCATATTGATTACTTTATGTATGTTGTTAACATGCCATTCATTCACACTGATTATGGGCTTTTCTCTCACATTGATTGTTATATGTAAGCTGGTGATATGCATTTTCGTTCACATTGATTATTATGTATGGAAATCATGTGCAGCTGCTGGCTGCGGGATTTTTCATGTCTTATTGTTGTGAAGTATCACGAATTTGTGTTGAAGAAATACTAGAAGACTGAGTGCTAATTGCACACATATTCTTGTGGAAGGCTTATGTTAAAGATCCATGACTGCTAGGAAATATGTTACATTACTTTCATCTTTGTGATATTGCTGGCCAGCTGATTGTTCATTATTGCATATTATGAGGCCTGAGATATTATTGCAATTGAATCATCAATCCTCTTTGAATCATTTATCATTTTATCTTCCACATCATTGATTAATGTTCTCCTTGCTGTTATGCTGGTTGTCATTGCCAGTTGTTGTTATGTTAATGTTGACGTGTAGTCTTTGTGATTAAATGAGGTATTACTTGATCACGGACGTACTGATTCGTATTGCACATGTTATGTTTGTAATGTGTGCTGAATGTCATATCCTTCAGCAGTAATTCATTACATTAAGCATACAATAGACCAAGGAAAGGGAACCTGGGATATATAAAGAATGCGCGGAAATATTCCTACAAGTACAGCTGTACAAGTAATGGGGATTGTTTTGGCTCATTGTCTATTTTCCCATATATAAATTCCTCTAACTTAATGTCTTGTAACTTGCACCAATCACATTTTACATTTTGATGATGATGACATAGATTAATCTAGGCTCTTCTTCACGTATTTATACATTTTTATGAAACATATCTTACTTTAGAAAATCAACTTTGGAGACAAGAGGGATTAAAAAAGCTATTTGGAGTTTGCATTGAAAATACGAAGATACCAGACAAGCAGTTCTGCTATGTACTGTTTAGCTCAAGAATCACATGAATACTTCTAATTGTAATCAAAGACGTCTTTCAAATGTTGCTACAAGCCTCTGCATTTTTTTATGAATTTGCGTTTGAAATTTTTTTTTCAGAACAGCACGATTTGGAGGGTTTCAAAAAATCATCTTACTCTAAAAAGACTCTTCGCTGTTAAGATTTCAGAAAGAGATTTTGTGCAATGATTTAATATCTCAAAAATAACTTTTGTGCACTGATTTAAAACCTGAAAGATAACATTAACGTAATGTATCGCTACACGTACAAATACATTTTTGTATTTTCTGTAAATATTTGTTATTGCTTTCCTTCCTTTTATTTTTAAAACAAGCTTAAAAGCTTTTAAGGAACAGTCTATTCATAAACGTCTCTAAAATTTCTCAGACCATATGTCTCTGGTATTCAGAGAAGAAGCAAGGAACCACAGTTCCTCTCATTTGATGGGAACTTGATTCAGCCATTGTTTGCTCAGAAAACAGGAAGTCTCAGCCAAAGAAAAACATGGTGCAGGTCCAGTCCCCCAACAGCAACTTAGGTCTGTTGCCAATAGGCTCAAGTTCTTATCCTGTCTAGGGGCTCGATGTCATTTCCTGATACCGGGGGGCTCGATGTCACATCCCGATACCAATCTGAACGTGCCCTGCCTCCATGCTGACCTTCTAGGGTGATTCTGACTGAAAAAAAATTAGATCTCCTACTTATGTATAGTCATATCAGGCGGAACCTATGCAGATAAAGGTCATTAACAGAGATAATCCAATTAATCTATTATTCTACCAGCTGTTGACCAATTTACCTGAAGCAAATATCGTGTCCTATCTAATTGGTGTTAGCTATCCCGAATCTGCGACTGATTGATTTTATTATCACCACCGGTGGCTTTATGGATCCATTTGATTTCATTGTAGCCGAGGATGTCTTTGTTCTAGTTGCTGTTAATTCTGTCGTTTGTTAATATTAGTGGAAACACTTTGAAGAATGATCAATTCACTCTATAACACTTGGCAATAACCATTAGCTAACATTAAAGCATACGCGACATGAAAATCCGTCATTATCATTAAATCAGGAAATAATATATCATTGTGATTTTGAGTAAAGCGATTGTTTCTGGGCTGCTGTAGTATAAATGTGTCTATATTTCTAGATCAGGGATTCCCAAAAGTGGACGATACGGCCTCCCTCATTTCCTTTTCTCCCGAGAACGATGGAAAGACCAGCTCGGTTTGTGGGGGATAAGGAAGCGACAGGGAACTTCAGAACCACCTTATATGGCAACGTTTTTTGGGTGTTCCATATGAGACTGGGGAGAGAAAGGATGTGGCACACCAGAGCAGTTTGAGAACAACTATTCTAGATAATTAACCGTAGCTGTTAGTGGATCAGCCAGAACTTCAGAAAAAAAACACGAGAGCTTTATTCATGATAAAGAGAAACAGAGTTGAGTGTGCTTTATGACTTTTTGTCATGTGCTTTATGACTTTTTGTCATGAACATCACCATTGTCTTCAGTGGCACAACAAATAAATAATCACATGGAACTGAATCAGATTCCAAGATTTGTTTTTTCAAAGCTTATGCTGCCTATTTGAATCCCCCCAAAAGATAGACAGATTTTTTTTCTTTTTCTTCGGCGCTCGCGCTCAAAAGCGTGTATCACAATCTGCAATTTGGTTGTAATATCTGTTCCTTTCGACTCAACGCATCTGTTTTCAGCATGGCGAACTTTTTTGGGGGAGGGTTTTCCTCTTCATTTCTATTCCTATTTACTTGGCAGATTATTAACTGTTACTAGGAGCATTCAGGCAAGGTAGGGCAGGATCTTGCTGAGTTTTTGGTTAGCCACCCCTGACGCAAAGAAGAGTCAGCTGCAGTCAGTGACCAATGTCTCATCCAAAAAGAATCTTGTCTCTGCCCATGAAAGCATGGAACGGTCATTTCTTAATAAAAGTTGTCACGGGATTTTGAGTAATAATTAAAACTTGCATGGCATGTATTCAAATCACTATTTATTGTCTCGTTCGGTCATATCGTAAAAATATAATAGTTAAAATGATATTTTCACTTCTTTTACCGTCATTTTGTAACGGGTTACGGCTTTTGATGCAGAGTAAAATCTTAGCGTTGCTTCATAGTGCAGTTTTGATGACAACTATCACAGACAGACACGCAAATGGGGGTGAAGACACCTGTCCAATGAGGCAATCAGCGACCCATAGCTGATATGCTGGCGTTAAGGTTGGCGAACCATAGCTGACCAAGACCCTGTCCCATCTCTCCGTGGTATCCCCAGTAACAGGCCTAGCCTGGCTAACGGGGCAGGGATCGCCATAGTCCCCATGGTGGTGGAGTCTGCTAAAGAAGCGTTGCATAACCGCTGCTTTTTAGCTGTACTCCGGGACTGATAGAATAGCTGTCATAAACCGCTCCCACGCCGATACGATGATATGCCTCAACATCTCTGCAGCGTCAGCTGCAAAGAACAAAAGCTCGCAGTTACAGGGAGTTGTTACAAGTGCACACAAATAAATGTGCATATACGCAGAAACAGAAATGGTGTGAAACTACAAATAAAGTTTAGGAAAAAAAACACCCTTAAAGAATTATAAAAAGAAGCAAAATGGAAAAGGAAAAAGCCTCGGAAAACAAATAAGAAGGAAAACAAATAAAAAGCAAATATTTAGGTGTAAACAGTTGCTTACATTTCTTCCTGACCCGCGCTAATGAAAACCGTTCTACTCAAATGACTTTCGTTGTCCTAGAATTAATGATAAAGATGAAATTAATGATAAAAATGAAAGTGACGAGAAAGAAGAAATTAATTAGAATGATGAAATTAACGAAAAAAGGTGAAAGTAATAGAAAAACATTAATTACCAAGACGAAATTAACGAGAAAGAAGAAAGTAATGGGAAAGGTGAAAAAAAATTAATGAGAAAACTGAAGCTATAACAGTTACCCTTAATGAGAAATTCTCCATCCATGCGATTAAAACCATGTGCACAAGTGGCTCTTTCCCCACTATATAATCATTCATGGTTGTGAATGTTAATGTATCGATCGCAAATAACCACTACAGATTCTAAACAAAGTGTCATCAAAGTTATGGCCAGGATCAAAAGTAGATGCCTTTTTTTGTGGAGTTACCAGGACAACAGTTGCAAATGCAGTTTGGCACACTTGCAGAATAATGACTAATTAATGACCAGCACTTATAAAAAAAAGAAGCATGTTGGTTTTGTCCTAGCGTTTTCGTTCGATTAAATCTAAACAAGAAAGACTGATTCTTCCTTGTAAGCGATCAGAATCCATTTCGTTGTTTTCCTGTAAGCATTGGCAACCATTTTTACTTTTATTGTTTGTTTGTGATTTTGCAACCCTTCCTGCAGCCATTTTCCTGAGAGTGCTATAGCACTGGAGTTTTATTCAGAGAACTACAGAAGTGACAGCTACCGTAAAATAAACAGTTCTTTGTAAATCACATACACGCAGCTTGCCTAAATTACTACAGAGATTGCTTTGAAAGATATAGCTCATTCATGAATTAAAACAAAAGAATAGAAAAGATAGAAGCAGCCATTTATATTGTGAGGAAACGGAAAATTAGTAGCAGAGCTTTTGTAGACATGAATACATAAAGTTTTTAGGTAACTCGCATCCTCTTCTATACTGCTAAAAAAAAAGCAACAAATACTATGTTGCGATTTAAACTGAAGTTTGCTGATCACACAAGGGCAAATTGCTTGAAACGTTCACTTGGTCATCAACTTCACATGCTGACCTGAACTGTACTCCGAAGAGATTCATGAGCACAGAAAAGCGACACTAATCAAAACAGAATTTTAGACAATAACTCATGACAGGTTCACGAGAATCCCGTGAAACTTACTGAACACAAAACTCACTGACCATGTTACTGAATGCCTATAAAAGATTGACGCTCCTCAAATCAATTCATTTGAAAATTCAATGCGCAACTATGGCTCATCTCATTATAGAACAACGACTCATCATCATTGGACGTTTACAGACTGCACAGTCACAATGTGTAGTGGCCAGACAATTTAATGTGCTTAGAAACACCATTAGTCGCCTTTGGATACGATTTCAAGAAACTGGCTCAGTTGAAGATCGGCCGCACGGTGGAAGACCCATAGTCACAACTCCTACCGAAGACCGCTTCATACGGCTGCGTCACCTCAGGAACGATTTGCATCTGCGTCCTCAACAGTCCAGTCAATGACAGCAGCTCGTCGAATTTCAGATCAGACGGTCAGGAACCGGCTGCACGACGCTGGTCCTTGGACTAGAACACCCTACAGAGGTCCTGTTCTTACGGACCGGCATCGCCAGAACCGACTGAAGTGGGCGAACCAGCATTGTAATTGGACCGTTGCGAATGATTGGAGAAGGGTTTGGTTTAGTGATGAATCATTCTTTCTGCTCCAGCGACACGATAGACGGAGAAGAGTTTACCGCAGAGTCCATGACGCACTACGCCCATAAATGCATGGATGAGGCTCCTGCACATGGTGGTGGAGGTGTACTGGTGTGGGGGACGATCAACGTCATAGGAAGAAGTGACATGGTGCCCACTGAAGGACGTCTGAACGCCCAACAATACGTCGCTAAAATTCTTCGTCTTCACGTTCTTCCACTTCTGGCTGCACTAGGGTCGATTTTTCAGCAGGATAACGCTCGACCTCATGTGGCACAACTCACCACCCAGTTCCTTGCTGACAACAACGTCCAGACCATTCCGTGGCCATCCATGTCATCAGACATGAACCCAATAGAACGCTTATGGGATGAACTCAACAGACAAGTCCGCCAACGAGACATGACGCCAACCAATCTCTGACGGTTTTCTCTTGCTTGTACTGGGGGAAGAGTGGGCAGCCATCCCACAACAACAGATCCAATGACTAATCGGATCCATGTCAAGGAGATGTCGTTCTCTGATACAGGCCAGAGGAGGCCATACACCTTACTGAAAGGGAGCCCTCAGTCGCAAAGAATAAAAGTCCAAACAAAATTTAACGAACATCATTTAATTGCTAACGTTTCTTCATGCCAAGATTGAAACATTAATTCCGTAAAATAAACTTTTGATACAAGTTTGAAATTTGGTGTCCTTTACGACTACAGCAGTGTTGCGTCCCTTTTTTTTTGTTTTTGAACAGTATAGTTTCAGGAAGTCAGTCATGACCACGTGACATGTTCTTTCCAGAACGTTGTCCCTTCCTCTTATTGCCAAGCCTGAAAGCAATGCGACCTCAGGCAAGTTGACCAACATCTCGCAGTGACATATTCAGACTTTCCGTGATGTCCTGAGTCCACCTGCGGCCAGGCTGTCCCTTTTTTGCTTTTTTTGCCGGACACGTTTCCTGTGATGTTCCTGAAACATGAGAAACATAATAGAAAAGTATATATAGCTTAATGCGGATCTATACGCCTGATATACAACTACTCTAAAGCCTTTACGTACGTCATCAACAGCTATGGTCTGTTATGAACATGAGTTTGCCTAATCACCTGCTACACCTCGTCGACAAACTGTACTAATGTCAGTAAGAAGCAGCAAGGAGAGATGGCCAAACATCGATTAGGTTTGACGTACTCAGCAAGTAAGACAGGGATGTACCCTTTCTCTAAGTAAATCACGTACGAAAAATCAAAATGTCTTTACTTCGACTGCCACTAAAGAAAGATTTATAGTTTTCATATAATGGACGTTAAACGCTACATAAATGAGTAAATAAAAGTTAAAAACTCGTCATCACTGCAGGTCGGGCAAGTTCATAAAGTGCTCCTATCTTCTATAATGAAGAAGGATCTCAAAACGGCGCACCAGATCCGCAGCATCGACGAGAACCTTGACGAGTCGGAGGCAACGAGTGGGATTTGATCCTAACCTTCGTCCGAGACTGACTGAGAGACCCCTGTCGATTCAGCCAATCCTAACCACTTAAGAGGAAATGAAAGTAAAAAAAAAGCAGCTGTTGTAAACTGCAAAGGAATCAAGGAAACCGTCGTATAATTGCAGCTACGCGTGCATGAATAGATACAAGATGTGCGACAAACGAAGCCATTCTGAAAGCATCAGAACCTTTAATCTGGCTCCAGTCACAAAACTATACGCAAGAAACCTTCTTGAGTGACTCGATGAATGTGCTCAAGAAAATTCAGGCTGTCTCACTAAGGCAACTGTGATTTGAATTCCTGCAAATATCACAGATCCATCGACTGCCGTTTTTTTTTTTTAAATCAGGTCACGCAGGTGTAAGGGGAAATGAAAGGGCAGATCAGTTGGCCGACACAGCTGTCTTAGAGGAAGGGCAGGCAACGGATCGAGCAGACATCATCAGTGTTATAAGAAAAGCTGGACGAACAAAAGACTTCGCTGACAACTGTGAATCATGTTATTGTCAAGAATGTAGGAGCTCAGGGTGAAACTAGGGGTGGCAAAAAAAAAAAAAATGAATGACTGACTGACTGATCAAGAGCTTCAGACGGATGGTCAGGCAACAAAGAACCGGTGTTAGTTATTGTACCGTAAAGGAGATAATGAAAAGGAGATCATAGCGGCTATGGATGTGTCCACAGTGCATGGAAGATGGTCCTAACTAACTAACTAACTAACTAACTAACTAACTGGCTGACTGACTGACTAACTAACTAACTGACTGACTGACTGATTGACTAACTAACTGACTGACTGACTGACTAACTAACTAACTAACTAGCTAACTAACTGACTGGCTACCTAGCTAGCTAACTAACTAACTAGCTAACTGACTAACTAACTAACTGACTGAATAACTAACTAGCTAACCGACTAACTAACTAATTAACTAATAAGCTAACTAGATAATTAACTAACTAGCTAGTTAGCTAACTAACTAACTAACGAACCAGAACCAAGGAAGTGAGCGGTTGTCTTATGTGCATTTACAGCTAATCGTGAGCAGACGCTGCGGAACTTAAGTCAGGAAATTTCATAAAATCTTGATTGGAATCTGTTAGATGCAATGGTCCGTTTAGTAAGGACCGTTGTGCGGAAGAAATTTTTGTAAGAAATTAAAACTTGAATGTGTGATAAGGATTGTAGGCAAGATTGATCGTCATGTTCTATGTGTTCCTGTTATGTTGGTCGTTGTTACTCATTAGACTTATCTAGAACTCACTCTTTTAGCTGTTATAGATACACCATGTTTTTTCGTTTTTTATCCGCGTTTTTCACCCTTTTTTATTTTTCTGAAAGCAGCTTCTCAAACTTCTTCTTCTTCTTCGTCTTCGACTTCATCATCAACATCATCATCATCATCATCATCATCATCATCATCTTCTTCTTCTTTTTCTTCTTCTTCTTGTATTCATTGGAGCTGCGAGTTGGTGGTATTTGTGGCTGATGTGATGAAGGTCTTAAATCCGTGTCGGATTGGGAGCGGGTTACAGAATTATTCTTACAGTCCTCGAGTAGGGTTAAATAGCAGAAGACACGTAATGCTTCTTTAGGAGACTCAACCGCCAACGGCACCATGACGATCCAAGCGCCGTTAGCCGGACTAAGTATGTTACTCAGGGTACCCACGAGGTGGGACAGGGTCTTGGTCGGCATTGGTTCGCCAACCTTGATGCTAGCATGTCAGCTACGGGATCATTCATTCATTTGCATGTCTCTTGCGGAACTTTGCCTCCCAAACAGCACTCCTGTAGGTCTCTCGGTTGTGAGCAAGATGGCCTGCTGCTGCTGCATCCATTTACAGATCGTCAACGATGTCTCGCAGCCATCTTCGTTTTGGTCTTTCTCTTTTTCTTTTTCTCATATGGCATCGCTGACTTTCAAATCGGATAGTGTCTTGGACCCCCTCAAACATCTCGGGCATCTAAAGAGTTGTTGTTGTTGTTGTAAAGCGTAACGAACATGTGACAAGCCTTCAAATTTCAGTATTACCCAGACAGTCTGTGACGTTTTCAAATAATTTGAATAAACTGCAGACATACAACGTTTTCTCCAAGTCAATGCTGTGATAAAGTTGAGGAAGACAAGGAAATAGGTTTTCTCTGTTAGGGAAATTACACTGGATATGGCAGCGATAGTTGCGTCAAAATCAGGGCAGCTTTCAGGAGAACAGTACCGCTAACGTGCCATTTTACTTCGCATGTTCAGTAGTATAAAGTAAAGCTACATCAATGCATACAACTCTAGGGATAGTGAGAAGAATTCCGCCTATAAAAAACTGTGTTGTACATAACTGAATTCACAAGGCGTTCTGAATCGTGGGCTGTAACATATACAAGAGTGGAAAACATTTGCCCCGAGTTCTAATTTTTTAATGCGGACGGTGTCAGAAGCAGTTACTGGGCCCCGTGTGGCCATGACGTAAATGTATTATTGCGCCTGGGGGGAAATCGTGTTTTTGTGTAGCGTGAGAAGGAAAGCGGAATAATATCACTGTTTGGGAGAGATCTTTAATAAAAAATAAACTAGGATAGAGACTCCAGATAAGAGAAGTGGGAAGAAAAGTGGGTCTGAGAATCGAACCGGATACCCTGCTGCCTCGAGCACTCGGCTACTCACGAGGTGCCCACGTTATTTTCTAGCTCGACTAAAATTCACTTGTGAGTGCACTGGTCTCGTTTAAGCTCCCTTCCCCTGTGCATGTTACTTTTTAAACTAGAAAAAAAAAACGGGACAAGGTATTAAAGTATTACTGTAGCATACTATGTAGTGGACAGGATGGATAACCCTACTTAAGCTTTTATAAGTTAAAGCCCTTGAGTTAATGTTTTCCACATTTTGGATTTCATTATAATCTCCCTTGAGATATTATCCTCTGTGCGTCAGGTGTTGGATTTGGAACTGATGAAATCTGAGCGAGTCTTAAGCAAGAAATCTTGGCTGGCTAGATAATCTGGGCTGAGAGTCTGATTTGGAAGTTTAAGTCGTGTTGTCGTTGTTATCTAGGTCAGGTAAAGTGTAGTTTTTGTACCTGTGCTTGCGTAGTGCTCCGGAACGATGTTCTATATGTTGTTGTGATTAGTTTAAATGGTTACTCAACATAGTTTTATTACTCCCCTATGTCACCATCATCTAGATGCGTGTAATAAACATTTGTATTCTGTAGGTCTGCTTGATTTTACTTGAAGATGCTCGTTCGTCTATCGCTGACATTGTTATTCATGGGTTGCCTGGTAAGATTATCATGTCAGGACTGTGTGTTACAGTTTAACACAGTGATCAGCCTCATTGGGAAAATAGTAACTGATATTTAATGGTACGGCGCATACTGCTTCAAATGATAAAGTAACGGCTCCATTATATGTAACAGACAGCACAAAGACCACTTGAAGATAGCATATGCTAACAACTACACTTAGTGGGGACAGCGAAATTGGAGGCGATAAGCTAGATGCAACTAGAACCAGGGCATCTTATTACAGTTTGGGTAGTCTGGTAAGACTGAACGCTTCTTGCAGGGAAAGAAACTACTGAGACGATTTTCTCTTGTGCTCTCTCCTGAAAGTTAGAGAAGCTACTACTAGATTAACTTAGAGAAGACGTGTAGAAGCTGAGATGGACAGCACTCAGCACAGTTTGGGCACCAAACAAAAGTTGGCTGCACACCATGAGAAATGGAGGGAATTTCTTGCTGCCCTACGTCATGTCACAAGGCATACTTGGCGGCGATTGCTTGGAATTATACAAAGGCATGGGTGGAAGACTGCTGCATGATGTCCTTACTGTTAGAAGATAAAATGATATCCATTACCAATAGCTTCTTTTCTGGTGCTGCAAAGAGATCAAACGTTTTCTTTTCTGAAAACATTGTTGCAGGTTTCCAAAGTTTGTTCGTATCCTGTTCGTCTGTTGCGTTTTAATTAGGCCTCTGAATGCAGCTATATTATGTTCCACTGATTACTTCTTTCTGCACGTGAATAATGAATGAGAAGTAGTGGTTTCCCCTTGCTACTTCCCTCGGAGTTGTGGAATCTCTGAGAAGTAATTTCTTCTCTGCCCAAGGTGGACTCCCAGTAGGTTACGGAAAAAATAGCAATGAACAGATAAAAAAAAGATATGCCATTTAATCGTTTTCTAGAAATGTCATAGTGAGGATAATCGAAACTATCTGACTTTGACGGCAAAAATAATAGCTAAAAAAAGATAGAAGCTGCTCTAAATCCACGGAGGCGTGCTTATAGTGTTTTTTATTTTTCTTGAGCAATCGACACACTAGGGAGTGAAGTTGTCAGCAGCACTTCTGATTCCCTTGACCTCCCAGCTCCATGATAAGCCAGGTACCAGTTTTCACAACTGGGGCAGCTTCGGCTGGGCACTTTAACAAAGGAAAAGCTCAAAACAAATATTGCAAAGTGTGATATTTCCTACATTATCAAGCAGGTAATGCGCGTCCTTGGGCGTGAAGCAACGGATAATGCTAATAATGCCAGAGGAAGGGCTATGTAAGAAGCATGGTTTCTGCTGCTAAAGATAAACAGAATACATTTTTTTTGGGTTAATTCTAAAGAACGTGTAAAATGTGCAGACCCATGAAAGAAGACGCCTTCCTGTTTTCCTACTCACTTGTGTATATAGTCCGAAGTATGCTGCTCAGACAAGTATGCTGCTCAGACAAGTATGCTGCTCAGACAAGTATGCTGCTCAGACAAGTATGCTACTCAGACAAGTATGCTGCTCAGACAAGTATGCTGCTCAGACAAGTATGCGCTCAGACATGTATGCTGCTCAGACAAGTATGCTGCTCAGACAAGTATGCTGTTCATACAAGTATGCTGTTCAGACAAGTATGCTGTTCAGGCAAGTATGCTGTTCAGACAAGTATGCTGTTCAGGCAAGTATGCCGTTCTTGTACTACTCTTGTAGAAATTTGCGGGCAAGAATAAGCAGTAGAAAAGAAGGAAGATGACTGACTGGTTGTTAATCTTACGGTAAAGTAACAGAACACGATGTTGTACGGTTATGCCTCTGAAAAATATCACAAACAAAACACTTTTAGACATTAGAGAAAGAAAATGACAAGAGAATTACCTGGGACATTATGCACGGACTCTGGTAGGATGAGCAGCCGCCTAACCAGGAGAGAAGAGTCATGGACAAAGCACTTTTGATTTCGAGGCCTAATAATACAACACTGTGTTCCATTACTTCTCTGTGACAAAGCTTCGTTGTTTCCTATTTCTAAAAATATTGTATCTGAAACAATAACCTGAAACTACCTTCATCTAAAAAGTACTGGTTTATTTGTCGTTATTATTGTTCAGTATACACTAGACGTTTGCATAAGACCATGGGCGTATGTTTGTGTCCCAAAAATTTGGCACAATCGGGAGAATGAATCTAAGCGACGGAATTTCTGTGTCATGACGTTGTTCCATTTTCGGGTGTCTTGGGGGTTTTCGACCAGACAAGCTTTAATGGCTTGGCTTTTGTGGCAGGGGTGCGAGATAGCCAAGTTTGTTAATGCGCTGTTTTCTTGCGGCTAGACCGTTGCTCGTCCTACCGGAGTTTGTGGTTATAATCCCAGGTAATTCTCTTGACATTTCTCTCACATCTAAAAATCTTTCGTCTATAGTTTTGTTTTTCTATGTCTAACCTCACACCGCTGGGTTCTATTACTTTATTTTGTTAAAGCCTCATTGTTTCATATTTGTAAAAACTTTGTATCTTACCCTTACTGTAACTACTTCCGCTTGCAGCAGAACAAAGAAATCGGAAACGAGGAAAGCTACACTGATCTTCGTTCCTTAGAATGGAACACAGCAGCAGGCTTAGAACATGGCGAACAACTCAGAACAGGATTCGAAAGCCACAAGGCATCTTTTATTGTCATACGCTAGCAGAAACTAGCGCAAACTAAGAGCACCTGGCAAGGTACAATCAAGAAAACAAAGCTATGTTTACTAAGAACTTACATGGTGCCAGTGGCAACGTAAGGATGCGAAACATGGACACTCAACAATCCACCAGAAAAGAGAATAGCAGCATTTGAAATAAAATGTTACAGAAGGGCATTTAGAATATCATGGATAGAACGAAAATGATTCATACTGATGGGATTAGATTTTGCAGAGAAATGCCTCGTAATCACTATCGCAATTAGAACGCTGAAAAACGTCGGCCACATCAAGAGACACAATACTGTATTGAGAGTGATAGTAGAAGGCATAATGCCTGGCAAATGAGAAAAGGGGCGACCACAACGCAAGTGGACTCAGGACATCATGGAAAGTTGGAATATTTCATTGCCAGACGCTGTTCAACTTCCGCATGGCCGCTCTGAGAGAGACAGCGAGAGGGACAAGGTTCTAGAAAGGGCACGTGACACAAAGAAGCAGATAAATGTTTCATGATATTTAAGGCAGCTGAAATATATATATATATATATATATATATATATATATATATATATATATATATATATACACTGAGGAAAAAATTGGAAGAGGTGGAGAGTTTTGAATATCTTTGATCATTACTAACTAATAATGAAGGTACAATGAGGGAAATTAAAAGGAGGACATCTATTGCTCGACAGAAAAACAAAAATAAGATTTTTTTCAAGGGCATGCATCTTTCCCATCGCAAAATATGCCTGTGAGACCTGGACACTTAACAAAACAGCCCAGAAACACATAAATGCATTTGAATGTAAATGCTACAGAATATTCTTCAAATATCATGGACACAAAAAAGAACAAATATATCCATATTCAAGAATATATTGAAGAAGGCTGGCTAGTAAAGAGGATTAAACAAATAAAACTTAAATATTTTGGACACATTAAAATCCCCATGAGAATTTAGAGAAGACCGTCTTGAAAGGATACATAATGGGAAAAAGAAAGAGTGGAAGACCCAGGCGAATATAGCTGCAAGACATCGTTGATAATCTGCAAAAGGATGCATCAGCAGCAGGCCATCTTGCTTACAATCGAGAGGCCTACAGGAGAGTTGTTAGGGAGGCAAAGTTCCACAAGAGATGTGTAAATGACTGACTGACTGATATTGTTTCAAATACTAGCAGCAGAATTTCTTTCCAAGTTCAGATGTATTCTTTACAAATGTATCTTTTAAATCTCTAAACATCAGAATCAGGATTTATAAATTCAGTGTGCGCTCCATTCTATTATATGCAGCCTGAAACATGGAGAATCAATTGCAGAATAGAAAGCAGGCTGAGAGGATTTGCAGGAAGATGTCTGAGGAAATTTGTGATACACTGGGAAGAACGCGGGAAAACGAGGAAATAACACAACGAACGAGCATTGGGAACATTACTAAGGAAGTCAAAGGACGAAGATGGGAAAAGTTGGACCACATACTACGAATGAAAAAACAAAACAAGTCATCCCTATACCGCCTTGACTTGGACACCTCACAAGAAAAGAAAACGGGGCAGGCCATTAGGAACATGGGAGACGCACAACACAGAGAGAACTAAAGGAAGCGGGACATAGTTTCAGGTATCCCGACTTGCTCAAGAAGGAATTGGCTGGAGAACCTTTGGTGATGCCTTATGCTCCATTGGGAGTAATGATGATGATGATGATGATGATGAAACATTCACACTTACCTCAGTGACACCACTTAAACTCCTTACACTTCTGATAGTAATTAATAATCTAAAACTGCAACTACTCCATTTTTTTTCATGAATATTCACAACGCTCACGGAATAATTCATTATCTTATTCTATATGCATAATACTTTTACCTGAAGTGCAATTGATCTGGGTGCACGCTTTATACGTCTCACTGAAATCAAAGGAACCGTGGAAGGGGGAGGGGAGAGAAATTGAGGGGAAGAGGGGAAAGAAAGATTCTAGACAAGCAGTGTGTGTTTCCTTTCCTGCGGCCACTGTTCACATGGACGCAGAGAAAAGTAATCGAAAATCGATTAAATGTTTCTCTGGTAAACCTTACTGCGCTGTAACACTTATCCATACCTGTCATGGATTTTGGGCAGGTTTGGTCTGTGCT
Organism: Achatina immaculata; assembly: GCA_009760885.1. Lineage (NCBI taxonomy): Eukaryota > Metazoa > Mollusca > Gastropoda > Stylommatophora > Achatinidae > Lissachatina > Lissachatina immaculata. The sequence continues at coordinate 24,177,191 of CM019691.1, read as the reverse complement.
TTTGTTTTCTTATACTGTATTACAAATTGTTGGGAATCTACATTTGGCAAGAAAAGAGAGGAATGGAGACTTGTCCTGTCTGCAGAAATAAGCCTAAATGTCTGCAGAAATAAGCCTAAATGTCTGCAGAAATAAGCCTAAATGTCTGCAGAAATAAGCCTAAATGTCTGCAGAAATAAGCTTAAATGGCTCGGAAAGCTGTTGAATTCAGCACCTTCTCAAAGAAGAAGAAAAAGTATCAGGAAGTAAAAAAAAAATCAGCATCGCCAATAATTGTACAGGTTTATTTTAATAAAATTCAAGGGTTATCGTTTACACTTATCTTGTATTATCTCCTGAAGAAGGCTACCTGTAGTAGATGTCCAGCTTGATCTGAGCCTTGCTGTCACAGTGCAGATGGCCAGGTTGAATCCTGTCTGTCTGTTGGTGTCGCCCACAACCAAGACCAGTGATTCCCAAAATTCTTTTCAGTTTGCCTCTCCCAAGCTTCTAAAGCCAGATCTATGGCGCATCTCTCAAGCTTCTAAAGCCTGATCCATGACGCCTCTCCCAAGCTTCTGAAGCCTGATCCATGACGCCTCTCCCAAGCTTCTAAAGCCCGATCCATGACGCCTCTCCCAAGCTTCTAAAGCCTGATCCATGACGCCTCTCCCAAGCTTCTAAAGCCTTATCCATGACGCCTCTCCCAAGCTTCTAAAGCCTGATCCATGACGCCTCTCCCAAGCTTCTGAAGCCAGATCCATGACGCCTCTCCCAAGCTTCTAAAGCCTGATCCATGACGCCTCTCCCAAGCTTCTAAAGCCTTATCCATGACGCCTCTCCCAAGCTTCTAAAGCCTGATCCAGGACGCCTCTCCCAAGCTTCTGAAGCCAGATCCATGACGCCTCTCCCAAGCTTCTGAAGCCAGATCCACGATGCTTCTCCCAAGCTTCTAAAATCAGATCCATGGCACCGCTCCCCCTCCCCCTATGAACTTTTGCCCGTCATTTAAGGATCTGATATACCCTACCAAGCCTTTTACCATCGGGGCCCCCTGGATCTTTCCACCGTCCCCTGAATCTTCCCTTCGTCCTCTGAATCTTCCCTTCGTTTCCTGGATCTTCCCACTGCACTCTGGATCTTCCTACTGCACTCTGGATCTTCAAACCGCCTTTTGAATCTTTCCGCTGCCCCTGGATCTTCCCACATTCCCCCCTTGATTTTCCCACCGTCCCCTGAATCCCCCCCCCCCCCTGTGCCCTGGACCTTCCCATAGCCTTCTAGATCTTCAGATTACTCTCTGGAGGACGTTTTGGAAATCACGTATTTAAGTCTTTGTCGTACCCTACTCTTTCTGTTTTTTCCTTCAGCTTTTCCCCCTGAAGACTGATTTTCAGTCTATTGTTATGCCTCTTTCTCATGATCACAGAGTATTAATTGCCTGCTTCTTACGTTTCTTGTTTTTTTTAAAATTAATTACCATTTCAGACTGGAATGATCTACATTCATGTCTCACACGAATCACTGACTTGATGGAGAGTATCAAGATCTGTGACGAAGCATTGAGCGACAGTGCCTACCAACAATCCCAGCATGACACCTCGTGGAAATGAACGTGACTAAGCCATAAAGGCATGGAACATTCATTGTAGCACGTAATGAAAATGGGAAAAAGAACTGAAAAGTTCAAAACAACAGGAAAGTTAAATGGTGAGAGAGTGAAAGGAGGGCTAAGAAAGAAGATCGTGGACGGTATAACAGGATGTCTTGGCAGGAAGTAGCCGAACTGAGCCTGGTCAAGATCCGCTGAGAAGTATTGCTACTAATGGCTGTCAGTATTAGCACGTGATGGTGATGATGATGATGACGACGATGACGATGATAGTAAAGAGTAAACAGAAGCTAAACACGGCCAACATTACTTTATGCTTGCGAGAACGGAGCATTAAACAAAGAGATGAAACAAACAAAGAAAAAAATCGCAAGCGAACAGGCAGTTGGCAATGAGAAAAAAAAACGTTCTCGGAGAAAATGTCGTAAATCAGCAGTTGGTTCGGTTCTAAGGACTGCAGACGCGCCACAAACAGCCTCTGGCAGTCAAGTCCAGCTCCTGGCCTTCCCGTGGCAGAACTGTTTAAACTGACAGGAGAAGGGGCGAGGGCGAATATCTGGCGCCTGAAAACCGGTTACTTAGGGTAGATGAGTGGCACGTTTGGTAGCTCATCTGCCGCTGTTGGCAAGATCTTCAGCTGCCGTGCGTGGAGCGGTGCTCCTCCCGGCCAATGAAGAAATTTGCAAATGAGGTTGCCGCGCAGCATCACTGCGGAAAAGGTGGTAGAAAGGATAAAGCGAAGCAAACAGTCAAATCACGGCACCTCTGGTCTGGAGGTCGGCCACGTCCTAAGTGCAGTCATATCGGGTGAAATGCATGAACCGGCTTGTCCCAGAGGTTAAGACACTGCTGGCGAGACTCTTCAAATGCCGCGCGTGGAGTGAAGCTCCTCCCGGTTAAGGAAGTAAATGCGGAAAAGAAATAAAGGTTGCTGTGCGGAGCCGATGGGAAAAGGTGGTGGAAAGTGAAGTTTAACCGGTATGTCCAGTAGTATCGCTACGAGAGCTATACCACGGCACCTCTGCTTTAGAGGCCGCCCACGTCCGAAATACACCTACACTGGTGAAATATGCCTAAACCGGCACACACCAGGGGTGGAACTTGATGGCTAGACATGTCATGCCACCTCCGCTCTAGAGGTCGGTAACGCCTGATAAACACCCATATTGGTGAATTTTGCCTAAACCGCCTCATACCAGGGGTGAATCTTGAAGGCTATGCATGTCACAGTACCTCTGCCCTAGAGGTCGGTCCCGTCCCAAACACGCCCATACTGGGATAATGCCTAAACCGGCTCAACCCAGGGGTAGAAGTCATTAGTGGCGAGGATTCGTCCTCCTGGACAAAAGCTTCATCCTGGTCACAACTAGGAAGGGTAGCGGCCACGACCGCAAAATGCTGAAGTCGGAGACACTGGACCAGGGAAGTCTAGATAGGCAACCACCTCTCACCCGGCGGGGATGTTTGCGTATCCTAATCACGCTGAGGTTTTCCGGTGAGAAAGTCCAACCCTGGACTGGATGGGCAACCACCTCTCACCCGGCTGTGATACACGGGTATCTCAAAACACGTCGAGGTTTTCCGGTGAGAAAGTCCAACTCTGGCCTGGATGGGCTATCGCCTCTCACCCAGCGGGGATGCACTGATATCCTAAACACGTCGAGGTCTTCCGGTGAGAAAGTCCAACCCTAGACTAAACTGGTGCAATGAAAACCACGGTGTCACGCAATCTCGCTTCCGAGACCCACCAAGAATACAGGCTAACGCACTGTGATACTCTGAACCCCTTGTGGTCCTCTCGTGGATCTCGTGTGGTCTATTTTGGACCACACAGGGGACCACGGGACCTAACGAGGACCACAGGCGTGAATTCAGTAGGTTCACAGTGCGGTTTTTGGTGGTAGAAGTGAACGAAAAGAAGAAGAAGAAGCAGTTAATTCAAATTATACCACAAAAAAAAAAAACTTACTCGGGCATGTTATAAGAGGAAGAAACTGAAGTATTTTATTCACTGGAAACCTCAAGAGAAAATAAAGAAAAGAGGGTCAATAGACAAATATCTAAGCGGAGTCGCCAAGTGACATCAGAAAAGAAAAAAAAACAACTAAAGCTCATCGGTAATACTAAAGGACCCCAGGAACTGAAAACGCCTGATCGCAGACGCCAATAATCACAGTCAGAAAAATGATTGAAACCTTAACAGTGTGTAGCGTAACATGTTACTCTAAATAAAAGAAACATACATCTGAAAACACAGCAGCGGACCAGCAAAGCACAACGACAAATATCCTTCACGAACAAAGCAATATTTCATAACTTTGGAATACAACAAATGAGAATTTCACCTCACTTACAAATAAAGGGGGAGGGCACACAACTGTGAACTCATGCCAACCAATATAGCTTCTTACGTGGGGTGCATTTGTGCTGTGATTCCGTTATGAGTTTATTGATATAACCTACTGTAACTCCACCCCATAACTCCTATCTTTCTTCCTGGATCAGAGATCAAAGTTATCAGGATGCTGGTTTTATTTCTTGTGTAACCAGGGTAGCTGCCGATATGGCTGCGTGATTCATAATCGACTGTACAGTTAAGTAAACTAGCACACGCAGTGAGATTGATCAAATTCACGAGGCCATCGCGAGGGATGTGGGATCATTAGAGGCATTGATTTATCATTTCTGAAAGTTCGCGGACCATTCTAACACTGTGCGCTTTAGTGGCTTGCTCTTTTGAATATGATTAATTCAGTTTCATTGAGTGTCTGAAGTAGAGAATGATCCACCAATGAGATTGAATACATTAGACTATTTTCCTCTTATCTGAAAATGTGCGGATTCTCAGCGTTCAGTATGACTTCTGAGCTGGCCAGCTAAGACTCTATTTTCTGTTGTCCGATTCTAAATCCTTCATAAATGGTATATTTCAGTCGAATCCAGCTCAAAATTGCTTCCAAATCTGACTTCTCTACTTTCTAACTTGTTCATAAATGGTACATTTATTACCTTGTCATGCTCTCTAACATCCAGCTTTCTTACAAAAACCTTATAAGTTGTACTCGATGTGGAGCTTAACAAGAAGTCGGGTACTGCATATTTGCTTGGAGGGTATCGCCCCATGTTTCTGATAATGAAAATAGACGGGTATATAGTTCAGTTTTACAAAAAGATTGAAAGAGTGAGGACAGTTGGCAGAAAGCAAAATGAGTTCATTTAAATGAAGGACATCCAACAAATCCAATATTTTGGCAAAAGTTTTTTTTTTCAAGGAGCACATACAAAAACAACACAACAGATTGAAACGCGAACAATGGATGAAAAATATGTAGACTCGGCCTTTTGGCCTCCTCCCTGTAAGAAAGTCCGGCACGATATGCACCCAGATAGACGAAGTAGAACATAAAACGAAAGCCAAAGATTAGCTGAGAAATGTAAGTCACAGAAGGTACCATATGGTAAACAATATGGTGTCATTCCACAAATAGCCATATCTTGCCACCATCTGAACTCATGGCCCAAACAAAGCCGCCCAGATGGCGCAGATGATAAAAAAGTGCGAGGACACAGTGGAGAGGGGTGGAAGGAGAGAAGTTCAGAAGAATACACTGAGAGGCCAAGACTGCTTGCTAAGCATGCCTGGACAAGGGAGCTAACAAAGCCTAACATTTTCATTAGTAGAACCAGTTTTACCGCAGTTTCCATTTCTTTCATGTTTCCGATCAACCCATGACAAACCAGCTATCACTTTCATCTTTCTGATCAACCCATGACAAACCAGCTATCACTTTCATCTTTCTGATCAACCCATGACAAACCAGCTATCACTTTCATCTTTCTGATCAAGCCATGACAAACCAGCTATCACTTTCATCTTTCTGATCAAGCCATGACAAACCAGCTATCACTTTCATCTTTCTTCACTATCACCAAACCAGACTGCTCCAACACGAACTGTGAACTCAGGACCGCCTAGTCGAATCAGACTTGAAAGTAGTTTTAGGTGAAGTCGGATTCAGAGCCGGTAGAACTGTACTTTTATGGAGGATTCAGAGAATGGAGTAGCCAGTTTTTGACAACAATGGGAGAGTCAAGGCCATTCCTAGGATCAGACAGTAGAAAAATTAGAACATTGAAAGTCGAAGTGGAAAGTCTGACTTCACAGCCGTGACAAACACAAAGCAACAACGGGGTTTTATGCTTGTAAACACAATTCATTAGATCGTTTTGTGCGCTGAACGTTCACACTGAAAGCACTTGTATGACGCGCTGTGTTCGTGTCTTCTCTGGTGACAAGAAAGTTCGCACGCATGATCGTCGGCAATAGGGCTGGCCACGGGCCGCTTTCATGTCTCCCAAAGGGAAATAACCAATGATTTGGCTCTATCAATTGAGTTTGGCTATGACGCTTGTTCCGCTCGCCTGACTGGAGATGGTAACTTGGTCCAGAGTGCCCTTCCGTGACTGGCTGCCTCTGGGATTCAGAACTCTGGTGTTTCATGTGTTTGCTCTCGCTCAGTTATGCCCTTCTGAATATAAACCTTCATTAAAAGTATGAAGGGAGAATGTGGTTCACTACCATTAGATGAATGAAGAAATGGAAAATAAAAACTCCAGCCCTTTGTGCTATAAAAAGTTGGTTAGCCAAAGTGATAAGAATCCGCATGTTCTTGTTTGGAAGTTCACAGTTAAAAGTTATAGCTCTTTGATGAAATTGTGTTTCTATATTTCGTTCTCATAGTACACGTTGAGACGCATATACTCGGCTAAATATTACTGTAGAACCTGCATGGAATATAACAGGAAATCAAGTATAACAGTAACACGCGGAAAACCTGAAGCGGAACAAATCAGACATACGTGCTAGACTACGCACTGCTGTAGCAAAAGTTTTCAGGATTATAACAGGAAATCAGGGTGTGAAAACGAGGCTCCATACGAATGATCACTGCTTGAGTTAGTTCTCGGCGAACCAAAGCCTATCAAGATTTTGTTCCACTGTACCCCCAGTATCAGACCTAGTCTGGCTGAAGGGAAAGTGAACGCTGACCCCCCCCCCCCCACCCACCCCCTCCCCACTCAACCACCATCCCTCAATGGCGGCGGAGTTTGCGAAAGAGACGTTGAGTCTTCCCTGATTTCTAGCTACATTCAGGATGTCTGCACTGTTGAGATAAAAGAGGAACAAAAATAAGTTAAACCAGAGGATTTCTAAGTGCAACAAAAATATTAAGAACGATGTGTGTGTGATAAATGTGAGTCCATTTCTAGAATTTTTCTTGTCATTTTCTGGACTTTATTTCTTGTTGAAAAATAAAATGAGCTACTTCTACATTGTCTGGATTATAACCTGTTGGAGTCTGTTACCGCTCTTATTCTACACAGTACAATCTGCTTTTCTGCTGTTGTCGCTCTACTCCTGCGCTGTCTGTATTATTCCCTTTCATACTTTATAGTGCTCTACTCTTGCATTGTCTGCATTACTCCCTTTCACGGTTTGTATTACTCTACTCCAGCAATGTCTGCATTAATCCCTTGCGCAAGACCGCACAGCATTCAGGGAGGCAGTGAGAGGAACAACCTCCTGGAAAGGACACGTCACAAGAAAGAGGATCATCGCTGGACTTTGAAAAAGTGCACGAGTGTTCCGATATCCCACTGTCAAGTAAGGAAACTCAGCAGAGTGCATGAGTTCTGTAACACTGGCCATAAACTTGAAGAAGTGGAGGTGACGTACGGGATTCCATCCAAACCCTGATGTCCAAGACTGACTAAGAGACCGTGTGTCTATTGGTGTGATCAGTCATGACCACTTTTTACAGTGTTCTATAATTCTGATCGCCCCATGCTACACTGATTGTACTAATATGTTTTACAGATGTTAGTGCTGTATGTTTACACTGTTTGTACTAATATGTTTTACAGATGTTACTGCTCCACGTCTATACTGTTTGTAACAATATGTTTTACAGACCTTACTGCCCCGTGTCTACACTCTCTATAGTAATAAGTTTTATAGGTGTTACTTCTCTAGGTCTAGACTCTCTATAGTAATAAGTTTTACAGATTTACCTCTCTGAGTCTACACTCTCTGTAGTAATACGTTTTACAAATGTGATTCTCATGGTCTACGCTGTCTGTAGTAATACGTTTTACAGATTTACCTCTCTACGTCTACACCATCTGTAGTAATAAGTTTTACGGATTTACCTCTCTACGTCCACATTGTCTGTAGTAATAAGTTTTACGGATTTACCTCTCTACGTCCACATTGTCTGTAGTAATAAGTTTTACGGATTTACCTCTCACCGTCTACGCTGTATTAATAAATTTTTCAAATGTGACTTCTCTATCTTTTATATCATCCGTGTTAATACGTTTTACAAATGTGACTGTTCTTCCTGTCTTGTCTGACGTTCTACAGCTTGATTGCTCTCATTGATTCCGTTTCCACCTTGAAGGTGACAGTACAGCCAAGGTAAAAGGTAAAGGTAATCCTGTCACACCTTAGAAGCACATAGGGATATGGTCTTGGTGCCCATAGTTTCCTTGATCTGTCAGCACACTAGAGGGTGATATGGTCAGCATCACGCCTGGCTGCCTTTTCTTCCCCAACTCCAGAAGAAGTAGGGTACCCATTTCTACAGCTGGGTGACTGGGGTGCCTCCGGTCGGATTCGAACCCCAACCTTCGCCATGAGAGACCAGTACACTGACCACCTCGCCACTGCCAAGCGCTGAGTTAAATAAAGAAAGCAGGCCCTACTCATAAACATCATTTATACGTTTTTGTGTGGTAAAAACGTTAATTTTACTCTTTTTTATTGTCGCTGTTCGATGTAACTTAAGACAAGCGAGCGTTTGTTTGTGACCTAATATTTACACGGTTTGGGGGTTGACAACAGTGAGTTACATTCCCTCACTCGTTTCCTACAAGCAAAACCAACTGCAAAAGAAATGATTCTCAGCACAGTTATTGAGAAAACAATGCCACCGAAAACCAAAAAAAAAAGGTCCCCTGCACGGCGAGACGAACTACGATTGCATACACAGCTGTTGATGAGGGAAATGAAAATAGATATTACGTACAGCAACTCATTCCCATGATTATGAATGGAATTTCATGACAAACTTTTCATGAATGTAGCGGCATAAAGCAGTTTCGTGATTTTTAAACTATTGTTTTTGATTGTCTGCTAAAATTATTGTAAAACATCACTGTTTTTGTGTGTGTGTTTGTAAAGAATATAAAAGAAACATGAAGGACAATGAGGTGAGTTTTCGCGAGGAAAAAACTGTGAAATGTACAGTTCTTCTCGAATCTTGAAAGCTCCCCTAGTGGTGTAGCTCACGCTGTGGCCTCTCAGACTAAAGATCAAGTTTTTCGATGTCTCAGGGCAGACTGCTGTGTGAGCCTCGTGCGAGACCTGCCAGGCGCTGCCAGTCTCGTTGGATTTACCCCAACAAATGAAGGTCTTGACAACAAATCTTTCTGGTCACATTTGGCTGTCAAATGAAGTTGGGAGTTGAAGTGGCTATCTCACGCGATGCCATCACTTTAATTACCATGATCGACTTGATTTACAAGTCTGCTTTAACAGTTTGGATCTGCAGGGGTGTAACATCTCTGAAATGTCTTCTCTCTTCAGATGTTTCTTCGGGACTTGATGTTCAGGGCACGGTGATCTGTCTGCCCTGTTCTAACATGAGAACACGAAAAGTTACTATTGTTAGCGGAATATAATAGAGAAATGATTTCCTGTTCTTTGTTAACGGCTCCTTAGCCAAATTAGCTCTGGAATTGCGGGCTATATGAATCCCGAATGGGTCTTTTTTTCATATTCGTCTCATTACACCGCCGCAATACTCCAGATTTTTAAAAATCTATTTTCTAGCGTATTGGAACACATCTCATCCAGACAGGGCCATGGAGACCCACCTCGGGCCCCAGGATTAGCTAATATCAGGCTCCATATCCACACACGGAAAATACCTCCCATACAGATATAGGCAAACATGGCCGCATAGGTCTTCTACAACATCCTGGATCCCTGAAGTATAACTCCCCCCCCCCCTCCAGCCGCCCCCACTTCCCTCTATTTTTCTCCTCGGAACTAACTCCAGACAACATTTCAGCACTCATCATCATCAGGTGCCGTGTCGGCAGGGTTAACGCCCATGCTTCTTCACAGATCTCGATCCCTGATATTTTCTACCAGCTCAGCTGCTGACTTTTTTGGTGCTATTGCGTAAGACAGTCCATGATTTTTTTCCTTTTGGCCTCCCCCTGCCTCTCATCCCTTTTATCTTTCCTGTTGCTAAGAAGTTTTCAAGCTCTCCTTTTCTCATTATATCCCCAATGACTGATGATTGTAGATTTTTATGGAGGTAGTTAGGAGCTGGACATATGCCAGTCATGTGATGAGAGGAACAGTAGGAGAATCCCAAAACAAGCTATCAGGTGGAACACAACAGGCCAAAGAAAAATAGGTCGACCACGTGAAACTCTGAATAGGAGATTGTTAAGAGACGCCAATTTAGCAGGCATAAAAACCATTAATGAGATTGAAAGGCTCGCCGAAAACAGGAAAACTTGGCGAACTACCATGCGACCCCTATGTATCGTTTAATGGCACGGGAAGGATGTAAGATGTAAGAAGTTAGGTTTATTTTTTCGCTTACTTTTGTTAAATATTCTCTATTTGTCATATTGGCTGTCCACGGTACCCACTCTTTCCGTGCGTATGGTCGAATTTTCGACACTTCCGGTGGTCCCAAGCTACCGTATGGTCGAAAATTCGACAATCATTGTTCCATTAAAACAGGCGGTGTAACATTTATATTGTCCGGATTTCGTCCGCGATTCCGGTGACACTTTCAAAATGGAGAATGCGTGCCTAGTTACGACGATGCCGAGCGAAAACAAGCACGCGAAGCTTGGAAATTTTTCAATTTTTGACGATGTAGATAGGGGTATGGACATAGCCTATGGCCACCCCGCTGCTCTTGAATGTTTTCTAAGTAGATTTAGACATATTTAGACGACTGGAGAAGTAGTTAGGAGTAGTTAGGAGGTTATTTCAGACATTCAGTACGCGAAAATTCCATACGGAGTCACAATACGAGATCGATAAGTAGATCTACACATCTTAGATGGTAAATAAGGGTAAGAAGCGCGAATCTAGACCTAGCCGATGGTGAGCTGGCCATAATCAGTGTCTAAAAACATCACATTACTTCTTTTTTCCTAAAAAAAGTCTGCATTTATGAAATTTTCATTCATTTAGCTATACTTTGAAACATATTAATTATACGGAAGTACATGGAAACACTGTTTTCCATTCCATTTTACAACTAGACCCCCTTACAGTCAAGACCCGCGTTTTACTCCCGCACGCAACGACACGTCCGTGTTTCTTCCTCCCGCACGGGAAGAGTTACATTCTTCTAAGAAACTGCATCTCCCTTGCCTCTTCTTCTTCTTATGTCTCTTCTTATATCCTTCCCGTGCCGTTAAACGTCATATAGGGCTCGAAAAGTAGTTCGCCAATTTTTCCTGTCTCCGGCGAGTCTTTCAACCTCATCAAAGGATTTTATGCCTGTTAATTTAGCCTCTCTTAACAATGTTCTTCAGAGTTTCACGCGGTCTGCCTCTTTTTCTTTGGCCTGTTTTGTTCCACTTTATAGCTTGTTTCGGGATTCTCTGATCATTTCTTCTCATCAAGTGACCAACATATATCCATCTCCTTTTCCTGATCACCCATGAGACTGGTTGTTGTTCAGTCATCTGTCTTATCTCCGCATTGTTCTTGAATTCGTTCCACTTGATGCCGAGTATTTTAATTAGGCATTTGTTTTCAAAAGAGTCTAATTTCTTGACTACTTCTTTAGTTGTTTTCCAGCTTTCACATGCATAAATGAGGGTGAATATTACATTTGAATTGAATAGTCTTAACTTGGTTTTTGTGCTTATAACTTTTGAATTCCATATGTTCTCAAGATTCTTGAAGATTGATGCTGCTTTTGCAATTCTGATCCTAACTTCCTTTCTAGTGTCACCATCCTGGTCTATGTAGCTGCCAAGGTATGCAAATTGATTGACCTCTTCAATATCTGTCCCTTCTATGTGTAATTTTCCAATTTGATTGAAGGGAATTTTCATTATTTTTGTTTTGTCCTTGTTAATTTTAAGTCCTATTTTGCTAGCCAGTGAAGACAGGCTATCTGTTTTTTTCTTGCATGGAATTCACATTATTACTGATATGAGTTATGTCATCAGCAAAATCAAGATCTTCTAGTTGGGTCTCATGTAAACAGTCAATACCTGTGTTACCTGTGCATCATTTTTTCATTATGAAGTCTATTGTAATCCCAAAAAGTAAAGGAGACAGTATACATCCTTGTTTCACACCTGTTTCAATCTGGAACCATTCACTCCTCCCTTCTTCTGTCTTGACTGCACAAACATATCCATTGTATAAGTCCTTAATGATGCTGACAATTTTAAATGGTATTCCATATATACTTAAAATTCTCCATAATGAATCTCTGTGTATGCTATAAAATGCCTTTTTAAAATCTATGAAGTTCAGTATTAATGGTTTCTGCTTTTCAATATGTTCTTCAAGTATTATTCTGAGAGTAAAGATCTGGCCGAGTCAGTTTCTCCCTTTTCTAAATCCTGCTTGTTCTTCTCTCATTGCAGTATCCACTATATCTTTAAGTCTGTTCAAAATGACCTTGCAAAATATTTTTGACACAACTGATATTAAGGTTACTCCTCTCCAGTTGTTACAGTCATTAAGGTAGCCTTTTTTTGCCTCTAGTGATCTTTAAATTGACCTTTTAACCGTCCATGATTCACTTCCACAGAGTAGAATAGTGTCAGTGTAACATTTCAGAATTCTTTTTCTTACGTTCAGTGACAGAAATGCATTTCCATTCTAAAGCTACTCGCGTGCCCAGATATTTAAATGCATGCACTTTTCTCAAGGTTGTTTCATGTACTTTAACACTGAATTTAGGTGGATTATTCGTTCGTGATGTAGTCACTGTTTCTGTTTTCTTGCTATTTAGGATGAATCCCTTCCTTTCACCTTGCTACTATATCTAATGATTTCTGTAGCCTCTATTCATTTTTGGTTATTAGTACTGTATTATCTGCACATTGTAGATTGTTTACGTTGTAACCTCCAACTCGAATTCCTGGGTTGTTTTTTTTAAATTTCTGTCATTATATTTTCACTGTATAGTGGAAACAAATCTGGTCAGAGGGTGGCCTTATCAAGCTCTTCTCTTTATTGGATGATATGTGCCTCGCATATTTTCTACCCTGATGTCCACTTTTTTGTTTCAGTACCCGTTTTGTTTTTATTATTCTCAGGTATTTTTCGGTGATATTTATGCACTCCAAAATTATCACGATTTTTTAATTTCTGGCAGTCATTTCTGAATGAACTTTTAATTGAAGATGATGGCTTGGACGTAGCAACATGTGTCTGAAAATAACAAAGTAGATGTCCACAATAGTTAACGACAAAACAGCACTAAGAAAGTAGAAAATACATTTGTCAGCAAAACGGGTTGGTTTTACATTTATTTGCTTTTCATAATTAGATTAAATCTACCAAAAAGTAAAAGAGAAAAAAGTACAAAAATATGATAATTCTCAGTATATAAATTTCTACAGTTAATATGAAGTTGCATAACCAGTTTAACTGATTTTCATTTTAATGTTGCATGAAATATATTGCAAGCCTCAGTTATGTTCTTCTGCAGTGATATAGGGGTTCGTCACTCGTCTGTTGATTAGAAGAGAGTTAATGTTAGTCCTAACAATGAAGTCCAGTCTTCACTTCTTTACAACATGAGAACTACATTTCTTGTAAGTAAAGAGTTAATGTTGGTCCTAACAATGAAGTCCAATCTTCACTTATTTACAACATGAGAACTACATTTCTTGTAAGTAAAGAGTTAATGTTGGAACTAACAATGAAGTCCAATCTTCACTTCTTTACAACATGAGAACTACATTTCTTGTAAGTAAAGAGTTAATGTTGGAACTAACAATGAAGTCCAATCTTCTCTTCTTTACAGCAATGTGACAAATATATTATTCTTAAGTTTTCTAAGCCTTTTTTTTCATATTTTAACTCTGCCTTTGTCATATACGTTTCAGGCACATCAAAATTAACTCTCCAGTCCTGTTTCAAAGTTATCAGAGAATAAAAAAATATTCTTAATTAAATATATACAGATTTTTTTAAAAAAACGTTTTCATTCATTTCAGTTATTGAAATTATTTTCTGTTGTGTTTTTATACGCCCGGAAACTAGAGTGGAGGTGGACATAATAAACGAAGGGTAAATAAACAAAAATAATCAATTGAAGTTATTATTAAAGTGGATTTGAAAGCAGGTCTTTCATGTTTAAATATGGACCTGGAAAAAAGAAACGAATGAAGCCTGAATGTCAGTGACAGTAAACTGAATTATCCAAAAAAAAAAAAAAAAATATGAGAAATTCAAGAATGGCTTGAATCAATCCTCCTGTAAATTAAAATCGTTCAAATGCACCGCAGTCTTTATATAAAATATTTTTATAGAATCGGTTAAAAGTTTGTTTTTTTTTTTGACAAGGCAAGCATTGTTTTGTCTCGTCTTGTCTTCTATCTCCCCGGGGCTGCAAGCTGGTGTTCTTTGCAGTCGATGCTGTGAAGACGTTGAGGTACAGCGTCGTGCCGCCTGTGCAGCGGGCTATGACTGCTATTTTATTTTCAGTCCCACAGTGCAACCACAAAGCAAAGTCTTGGGCAACTCTTCTTTAGCAAACTTCACCCCCCATCAGGACTACCAGCGTTCATCTCGGCAACCCTCTGCCCCGTTAGGCTTGTTACTGGGGTGCCAATGGAGACAAGTCCACAGGGCTTATTATGACTGGGGTCCCTGTGGGACAGGGTTTTCGCCTGTCCTGAGGCAAGTATGCCAGGTATGGGTCGGATATTACCAAAAACTGGACAGCGTCTTCGCCCTAGTAAGAAAATCGCCAAGGCATACTTTTGCACAAAAGTATGCTAATCATGCTGCATTGCAGTTTTAATTCCGGAAATCTTTGGAATCTGTGCGTAAGTAATTATGTCTCTGTAACTATGGGAATGGACATTTTATATAGTGTTTTCATAGATTTATGTAACGTCTTCCAAAATAGGACTTGAACTCTCATGGCCTTTAATTTATTTTTCACCAGATGTCGTTTCGTCACTGTGTAATTCTCTTCAGCTCTGGCTTTCTCGACCGCCTAACATTTTTTTTTTCATTTCGCTATGCGCTTTCCACACGCAAATGGCTCCTAAAATCTTGGTGGATTTTTTTTTTTAGGTCAGCAAGGGTCGGGAACATTCAGACAATAGTAATTAAGGCCTCTGATGTTGAGTTAGGCTTGTCCCTTTCCTGGAGTCTGCAGCGTTACATAATGCATTGTAGACATTCCGTGCTGTATGTACATTAGCATTTCTCAGTGTTGATTTCAAAACCCCGGGATAGCCCGCGAAAGTGCTGTATTTTATCCCTCCCCCCTCCCACCCAACCACCCCTCCCCTCCCCTCCCCAATTTTCTGTAAAGTAACATGAACGCGAGTTTCGAGATCTATAAACATGTAGGGGCTGGCGTTAGATTTGCATGTGATGCGAAAGGTGTGTACATCAATGTGACATCCTGAAAGAACTAGATACGTAGGTATCAGTGTAACAATGACAGTGTTGCTTGCACGGTTGCCAGTCGTTTTTCTTCCCCTAGCACCCAGCGAAAGATTATTAGATTATCCTACGTAATATTTTTGAAAAATTATTATTAGATTATAAGATTCATATTCTTCGGCGATTATTAGGTTATAAAGTTTGGATGGGTTTTTTTCACAATTAATTAAATAATGAAAGATGTAAATTAGAAAATATAAAGACGATATAGTGCAGTAACAGCGTTACTAGAACCCTTGCCCTGAGGCTGTCGTTTAGGATTTTGTCTCTTCTTATTGCGTGCACTAATATCTCATTTCTGTCTCTTCTTATTGCGTGCACTAATATCTCATTTCTGTCTCTTCTTACTGCGTGCACTAACATCTCATTTCTGTCTCTGATTTTCTTCCTAACTTAAGCTGATTCTCTTGACAGCATTAACAGTTCCCATGAAAATCTCCAGATATTATACGTTTACCACTAAATTGCCACTTTTCATTCATGAATTCCTTCAGAAAATGATCCACCACCAAAGTTTAATGATGATGAGGTTACTTTCTTAAATGGAATTACATTTTTATGAGTTGAGGAATTTTAAATGATTGCAAATGTGAGTCTAACATTACAGGTACTGGCTGTAAAACAAAAAAACTGACAATATAATTTCCTATCAATGTTGGAACAATATGCTGAGGTTGAAAAAAATATGATAATGGCAAATAATTTCATTAAAAGATAAAAGAACTATGTGGGGAAAAGAATAAATAAAGGATTAGGCTACATGAAAACAAAGGAAGGTAAGATTATTATGAAACAAGAAGAAAAAAAAATCATGGAAAGTTGGCCAGATCCCATAAAAGACCTGTATAATGACCAGAGTAATGAGAAATTCAATGCGAGCATGAATAATGAAGAGACCACCATTGTTAGAAATGGAAGTAAGAAATGCACTCAAACAAACACAACCAATGAAGGCATGATGACCTGATAACATCACAATAGATGGCATGAGTTCGGGTCCCATACATCCGTGACATAAGAATATCATAGCACTAGATGATTATCGGTATATAAAACGTAGCCAAACCTCCAAAACAAAATCTGTGGCACGGGACATATGCCGTCAGATCAGTTTTCTTTGCAGTCCCGAAGAAAACTGGGACAACAGAATGTGATCAATATCGCGCAGTCACTTTAATGAGCCATATTACAAGTACACAATTACTGTTCAGAATCATTAACTTGAGAATACAAAGTAAGATAAAAACTGAAATAACAAGTAACAGAAGAACAATGTAGCTTTCTTATATATCTTATATCCTTCCCGTGTCGTTACACGTCACATAGGGCTCGCAAAGTAGTTCGCCAATTTGATGTAGCTTTGCTGAAGGAAAAAAAGCACAAGCAGCACAAATTTTGTAATAAAAACTATATTAAAATAAGCCATGTAAGTAAGGAAAGATTTGTACTTGTGCTTTCTTGAATGCATCAAAGCTTTTGACATAGATATGAAGATAAGATATACATTTTAGAAATAATTAATACAAGTGGTACAGATATGAGGATTATTACGAATATATACTGAAATCAAAACGAGAAGTAAGAGTGAAGAATGGCATGGATGAATGCCAGGATATAAAACGAGGGTACTACAAGGGTGTGCACTATTAAATGATATATCCTCATTCTGTAGCGAAAGCATGATGAAAGATATTAAAAACTTGAAAGGAAAAAAAAATAGGTCGTAATTTCAACAACCTAAGATATGTGGATGATACCATTCTACATATTAGAAGAAAGTAAAAAGCAGTTTGCATAAACTAGTAAGCAAGATTATTAAAAAAGAGCAATAAAAGAAGTTTGGAGCTAAACAGCGACAAGACAGAATCAATGGTAATATCAAGAAAAGTACGAGGGTTATACCGAAAGTCGTGAGCAAACTTTTTTTTAATCAGAATTTATAGATAGAAAAATATAAATGTATCCCCTTAATAAGCATCCTTTTCTTCACTTGTCAGCATAATCTCCATTTCTCCGCACACAAATTTCCCACCGCTCTGCAAGTTTGAAAATACCCTCCCGGTAGAATTCTGTTCCAGCTGACCGACGGCACAGACGCACTGCTTTCTGGACGTTCTCTCCTGTGGGACCAACCGGGCACAAACTTTTCTATAGCCTAGGGTTTCAATCATTTCCTGTACTGCATTGTGTCCTATTCCAAGATTTACAGCGGTTTCAGATACTGTGACACGTCTGTCTTCTTTAATGATGTCGTCAACCCCTTCCAAGTTGCGTTCAGTGGAGGCAGTTCGAGGGCGACGTCTGCGAGGCATATCTTGGATGCTCCCGTTTCCATCTTTGAAATGTTTCACCTACCTCCTAACACTACAAGCACCCATATACATATCTCCATAAACAAGTTGAAGTCTTTGGTGAATTTCAGAAGCGGGGATTTCCTCTTTAACGAGAAACTAAATAACAGCACTTTGACGAAACGAAATTTCAGCACCCACCATTTGGTTTATGCTCCGCGTAGTCACGTGACTAATGATGCTAACGTAATGTGGCCTCTAGATAAAGTGCAAAGGATGCAGATTAAGGCGATAAGTTTATATTTTCTCTATCTGTAAATTCTGATTTTTAAAAAAATATTTCCTCACGACTTTCGGTGTGACCCTCGTGGGTGAACGCAGGAAATGGAGATAACACATACCTTAAATATTCCATTGTGTGAAGGAAACCGCCGAGCCCTATCAAAAAATCAAAGAGAGTGAATTTTTAATAAAATAGCCAAATATGTCTGAAAACGTCCAATCATTTTGCAACATAACCCCCACCACGTTCAATGCAGGTCTGCCATCTCTTTTCTAAAATCTTGGTTCCTTGAGGAAAAATAAAATCTACAGACTTACCCTAAAGCGAGGCCTCTTTAATCTCTTCCACTGTACTGAACTTCTTCCCACCTTGTGATTCCTTGAGTGGTTCAAACATATAATCACATGATGAGAGGTCGGGTGAATATGCTGGATGCCGAAGACACTCCTAATGTAGATTCATACATTTGTTGAGTTGTTGCACGTGCTGTGTGAGATAGCGCGTTATCATTCTGTAACAGCACAACAGAACTGAGCAAACGGAGATGTTTTCACCTGATTGAAGGTTTCAAGTGGTTCTTAAGCAGATCACAATATGCTTTGTGTTGACAGTGGCTCTTCTGTTCCTGTTTTAGGCATTTACAGTCTCAGAATAGCGCAAGCATCAATTTTCTGGCCGACAGAATTGAAAGGAACGTCTTTGATTTCTGCGCGGAAGAATGTCGTCCCCTTTACTTGCCCACATTGTCTCTTGGAAATATTGTACCCAGAATTCATCTCCAGTGACTATACGTTGTAGAACGTCATCTCATTCAGCTTCAAAATGTAAACCGTAGAACTCTTCTCTCGTGCATGCTTCCAAAGGAACAGAACATCTTTTACCTATGTCGTATTTTAAAAAAATGCTCGGTTCTTTTTTACTCCCCCTAGTACTTGTCCTTTCAACATTGAAAAGTATATGAGATAGGAGACAAGACAAGACGAAACAAGACAAGATACGAAAGCCCACAACTGACAATTTGGAGGTTTGTCTGAAACACTTACTTGCTTGGTATCGCATTAACCATTACAAAGTTATTGTAACAATCAAAATGCATTACCTTTTTCCTCACGTCATTTTTGACAGATTACAGATAGTGGCGGTTTATGACGATCGATCGAGCGAGCAAGCGAGAGCGAGAGAGAGATGTTTTAGCAGCTACGGAGTTCCTAAAGATTTTAATGCACCGGCCTGTAGGAGTATGACCAGCAGGTTGCCAAAACTTGATTAATTCCCTGAAAAAAATCAGTCAACCACGCTTTTAAAGAGGCTCCACCACCATGAAGATCTCTGCTGCATTAGCTATGCTGAAGTTAGCACAACGGTGAGCAGTGCATTGACGTAGGATAGGGTTTATCGTTACTTCTGGTTTGTTGATAGCCTTGGCAGCAGAGAACAGTTCAGCATAGGCAACTGTACTCCAGGAGACTTACAGAGTAACATACGCGCTGTTCTGGTGCTGTCTGTATTAAATCTAGTATCAACAGTGTCATACACGCTGTTCTGGTGTGCTATCTATCAATCCAGTATCATGTGACTTATAGAGTGACAGACAAACTGTTCTGGAAAAAAAGTTAATATCTTATATCTAGACTGCGATGTATGAACGGGCCTGCCTATTCTTCCAAGTTTAACAATTCAACGCCCATTAATGTTTCTAGTAAAACACAATAATTAGTGTATAATTAGTGTATAATTAGTGTATAACTATAAACATCACAACTGTGTACTCGTTAAGTAATAAAGCTGTTTCTACCCTTTTTTCCCCCTAGTTTATACATTAATATTCCTATTACTAATTCCTGTTTATTCATATACATTTTTAATATATAATTATTTGTATCTCTAACTCCTGCAGGAATCACACAAAGCTTGTGAACAGAACAGTTACTGAAAAGACCATTAAGTGACTAAGCATCGTTTGGATCGGTGATTGAAGTCCTGTCAGCCTGGACTCTCTCCCTGGGGAAAGACTGGCTGCAGTGGTTGTTCGGCCTGGTCTTTCTCATAGTTCCCAGAGTGTGCTTGCATACGCTGGTTCTTGTTCATCTTTGTACCGCTGTCGTCCTTTTATCTTTATTTCTTCCGGCTGTATTTTTAATTAAGTTACTACCTCGCTTCATTTATTCCCAATTTGGTGGGCGCGGAAGGTCATGTAAAGGGCAAGTCTAGGCTTTAAAACTGTTTTTCTAGTGCCCATCACAGAAGAACACCACTCATACGTCCTCAACATGCAAAATATTTGGAAGGTTTTCAAAATTTGGTGTCATATGACAAGGAGACCTCGGCGAGTTATTATTATCAACTTTAGTTAAAGTGATCAACCCCTTCCTTATATATTATACGGGACAGATCCATATTTAAGGTTTTGTATTCGGCGTTAATTGTGTTACCTTTGTCGAGACGGCTAAATGTCCCCCCTTACAAAAAATGTACTATGTTGTCCGTATTCTGTTCTCCGATCGCCGCATATTCGGAAGTACCGAGAAATTAAAAATTATTTTTGTAGCCATGTAGATATTATGAAGAAAATTTACTCTGTAGAGATGTACAACAAAGATGCCCGACTGGCATATTTGTAAGCAAAGTTAGAAACCACGGCACTGAGGAAAATGTTGAGGTTAAAGTTAACTTTTAACTTTACCTCTCCACCGCCAGCCCCCCCCCCCCCCCCCACACACACACACCGCGAGCGCTTTGACTGAGTGCTCAGATTTTGAAATTTTGAAAAGAATGGTCAGGATACTTCAGGAGTCTGTCACCTTCAAAATGTTTGAGAACCACTGTGTTGTAGAATCCGAGTCTCCGACCTTCAGAAACTTTGAGAACCACTGTGTTGTACTGTCCGAAGTGGTGATTCTTTTGGCCATTTACACGAGTGGGACAGAGAAAAAAAGATAGTGTCTACATTATATCCACTATTCAAACGTTATACTGGGTACAGCTTCAGGAACTGATTCGTCATTCAGTGATTACGGTCAGTATAAATCGGTGAAGCCCCTCCCGTTATCATGGCATTAACTCTGTGAGTCACGTCAGAAGAAAAGAACAGCTGCAGCAAAGTGGGTTAATATGCTAATAAAAACGATATTAACATTCAAAACCAGCGGTCGAAGCGTCACAGTTCTATCATGTGAACCGAAAATAACGCAATTTTGTCTGTTTTCTTTCTTTATGGATACATTATTTTTTAAAAGAAAAAGTACTAGTCGGTTATTGTACATCTTCAAAGTTTGTCAGGTACCACTAACACCTTCTTCATTGAATGTTGCAATGCAGGGCACCTTGAACGAGCTAACAAGTACAGATAAAAAAAAAAGCTTCTAGGACAGTAGACAATGCTCAATAGGTTCTCCTTTAAACAATCTGCGATGTCTTGTGACTATCACATTCCCTTATATATATATATATATATATATATATATATATATGTAAGGTAATCCTGTCATGCCTTAGAGGCACATAGGGATATGGTGTTTGTGCCCATATTTTCCTTGACCTGTCAGCACACTAGAGGGTGATATGGTCAGTATCACGCCTGGCCGCCTTTCTTTCCCCAACTCCAGAAGAAGTCGGGTACCCATTTCTACGGCTGGGTGACTGGGGTGCCTCCGGACGGATTCGAACCCCCGACCTTCGCCATGAGAGACCGGTGCATTAAATACTTCGCCTCTCAGACACCCACATATATATATATATCCTTCCCGTGCCGTTAAACGTCACATAGGGCTCGCAAAGTAGTTCGCCAGTTTTTCCTGTCTTCGGCAAGTCTTTCAACCTCATCAAAGGATTTTATGCCTGTTAATTTGGCCTCCTTAATAATGTCCTCTTCAGAGTTTCACGCGGTCTGCCTCTTTTTCTTCGGCCTGTTGTGTTCCATTTGATAGCTTGTTTTGGGATTCTCTGATCATTTCTTCTCATCAAGTGACCAACATATGTCCATCTCCTTTTCCTGATCACCCATGAGACTGGTTGTTGTTCGCTCATCTGTCTTATCTCTGCATTGTTCCTGAATTCGTTCCACTTGATGCCGAGTATTTTCCTTAGGCATTTGTTTTCAAAAGAGTCTAATTTCTTGACTATTTCTTTAGTTGTTTTCCAGCTTTCACATGCATAAATGAGGGTGGATATTACATTTGAATTGAATAGTCTTAATTTGGTTTTTGTGCTTATAACTTTTGAATTCCATATGTTCTCGAGATTCTTGAAGATTGATGCTGCTATATATATATATATATATTCTCCAAGCAGAGATGAACAAATGAAAGCGGAATATTGGGTTCATGGGGGAGATCTGCTGCTTTTTCCGTGCACGTGAAATGTTGACAATGGCTTGCCTGGGGTGCGGTATTATAGATGAGAGTCAAAGACTTCGGTGCAGTTCATGCACAGTTGCATGGCTTGCCTGGGGTGCGGTATTATAGATGAGAGTCAAAGACTTCGGTACAGCTCACGCACAGTTGCATGGCTTGCGAGAAGATGAGTATAAAAAAAATTCAGTCATTTCAACATTGGCCGTCTTAGGTTGTCTCTTTAGTTTTCTTTTGTGACAAGTTATGTCCCTCAGGTCTTGCCTCTTCCGCCTCACTTATAAGAAAGTATCTGCCAGTCACAGACATAAAAAGTAATGCTTATTATGACAAAACAAATATAACAGACAAACTTGACATGCTGTGTACTAAATGAATTAAGTATACTCACATGTGTAATCGAGTCATGTTTTCATTCATTCCTGTGATGCGTCCTTTCCAGAACGCTGTCCTTCTCACAGCTTCCCTGAATGCAATGCGGGCTTGCGCAAGTTGACCCGTGTCTTGCAGTGACACATTCAGACTTTCCGTGATGTCCTGAGTCCATCAAGAGTGGTCGTCCCTTATCTCTTTTGCTGGGCACCATGCCTTCTGCTATCAACCTCTACAAGCTATTGTGTCTCTTGATGTGGCCGAAGTATCTCAGCTTTCTAATTTTTATGTTGTTTTCTGCGACACCTAATTCCATCAATATCACTTTATTTGATTTTCATTCAATCCAGAAAATCAAATCTAAGTGCCCTTCTGTAGCATTTCATTTCAAATGTTGTTATTATCTTTTCTAGTAATCTTTTAAGTGTCCATGTTTCACATCGGTAGGTTGCCACTATGAATATGTAACCTCTTAGTAAACATAACTTTATTTTCTTGGTGGTTTCTGTGATGGAACTGCAATTCTTCTTTTGATTTCCACTGCGCAGTCACCATTGGTGGTGATGATTGAATTTATATATTAAAATTTATTTACGTTTTCAAGGTTTTGATGGTCCAATGTAATTTTGAGTTTGCTTCTCATTGTGTCAGTTATCATTACTTTGGTTTTGTTGGTGTTTAAAAAGAGGTTCTGGGATTTGCTGTGTCTTTTGGTGTAGAAAATCAACTGTGAAGTCTTTCTGGGCTGTTTGACAGAAGGACAGTATCATTGGCTTATTTAGTTTCTGGAAACCGGTGGCCCCCCCGATGTTGAAAGAGTCAAATAAATTTAGTTGTTTCCTGTTCCTCTCTTACACTCCTCATGATGTTTTCGGTAAGATGTTAAACAGGTATGGAGAAAGGCTACATCCCTGTCTTACTCCCTTTTGTACATCAAACCAGCCCGATGTTTCGCCATCTACCCTCACTGCTGCTTGTTGATCTTGGTACAGTTTGGCGATGAGATGTACCAGAAGACTGGGAAAACCCATGTTGTTCATTATATACCATAATTGTTAATGTTATACATGGTCAAAAGCTATAGAGTAGTCTACAAAACAGGTATATAGATCCACATTAAACTCTCTACACTTTTCTGTGATGTAACTCGTAGATTATATAATAGATTATGTAATATAAAACTGAATATAATTATTACCATTATTTCCTTCCAGGAAATCGTGTAATTCATCCATGTTGTATTTTGTGGAAGAATCTAATTTAGTAGCACAGCCGAGTATAGAATAAATGTGGGTTTTGTTTGTTTGTTTGTTTGCTTGTTTGAGCATACAAAAAAGCGCGGGTCTGTATATGTATGGAATTTGGTCCCGTGCAGTATTGTCCTTTATCTGTTCTGAACACTAGAAGGTAATACAGAAAGTAATATGTTACAATGACCACTGTTCTTTTCCAAGCTCCAAAGAAGGTCCCAAGACAGGTTGATGGATCTCAGACACATTATCTATCTATCTATCTATCTATCTATCTATCTATCTATCTATCTATATCTATCTATCTATCTATCTATCTATCTATCTATCTATCTATCTGTCTGTCTGTCTGTCTGTCTGTCTGTCTGTCTGTCTGTCTGTCTGTCTGTCTATCTATCTATACACATAAACACACGTACAATAAGGGCCACAATGGGGAGTCCAGCCGGTGCATTGCTCCACAGCCCGAAAGCTAGAGCTCAAAGGGTTATGATGGCTCGGTATTGGAGGGGGTGGGAGTGGAGTTTTGTACCGGTTTACATAATTCCTATGGAAGGTCCTGTGTATAAAGAGAATTATATTTTTGCACTTGCAATAGAAAATAATATCTCTATGTAATTATCATTACACCATAGTTTGCAGTGTGCCATACTTTGATAGATGATAGATTCCTATGTATAGATCAAAGACAAAAGAAAAGGGAAAGTGGAGGTGAGGTGAGGTGGGGGGGGGGGGGGGTTGGATATTAAATGTGATGATTTGAAAACTTTGCTGGAACAAAGTGGAGCACTGAAACTATGGAATACCGAAGGCGCCACATAATTCTGGGGACTGCACGCAAGTTTCCGTGATGAATTTCGGTTCCTTATATAAAAAAAAGTATGCAGCATTAGAAAATGGATGTTGTTTTTCATTCTAATTTTAAAAAACTGTGCTCCAGGTACGTCTCTGCATTTACACAAAATGTGCATTAGCAGCGGAAGTATTATTTCTTATTTTTTTTAAAGAAAAACTGGCTTATACTTGTGTGTTACCAGCGTAACAACTATATCATTCATTCTTGTGCCATTATCCTTTATACAACATTGACACTGATATTATAATGACATTATACTGTATTATGCACCTTGCTTTATTTAATTATGTGTGTAGGTGTATCAATAATTTAACCCAGAAGATACCACTAAATAATTAAACAGATGAAACCGTGACGATGTGTGACCACCACGCTCACACTTTAACAGTTTTTTCTTGATGTACTTTAACAGTATTTTCTTGATGTACTGTAGCCATAACAAAGAGTAAAACAGAAATGTGCCAGTTGACAGTATAATCTAACGAGGAGCGCTGTTTCTCATGTCCTGTCTGTAGAAGTCTGTTTATAATATCCAGTCTGTTTCTAATATCCTGTCTGTAGAAGTCTGTTTCTAATATCCTGTCTGTAGAAATCTGTTTCTGATGTCATATCTGTAGAGGTATCTTTATGATGTTCCTATATGTAGTATTCTATTTATGATGCCTTATCTGTAGAAATCTGTCTTTGATATCCTACCCATATATGTCTGTCTATTATAATCTACCATAATAAGTCTGTTTATGATATTCTATCTAGAATCTAACGACAGTCACTATGTTAACTCTCTTTCCTTATTAGTATCAAATTCCAACATCTACACGGCGATTGTAGCTGAAAAAAAAGTTGATAATTTGACGCAAAAGGAATATCATACATAACAAGAAGATTAAAACTTAGCAATTTCTCCCTTATTTCCTCCAGCTTTATAACAACATTCTCACCTATCAACGTCACTTTTTAGTAGCTTTTTTGTTTTCTCAGAGCTCTTATAACTGTAGCAAAATTACTATAGTGTTACACTGCTTAGCATTCACGCAGCACTGTAACTGTGTGAACTTCATACAAAGTCTACACGGAAATACAGTGACTACCTTGGTATTTTGTATGCGTGTTTTTGCATACAGTGAATTCGACACTGAGGATGCGTGTTTTTAGGTACAATGAATTCGACATTCAGTCTTTAAGATGATTACAGTATTGGATGAATTACTCATGTAGAGATTATTTTGAGTGTCGTATGAGCAGTTTAGCGAATATAGATCAAGTGACGTATGTTTCCTTTTCGTAGGCTTTTCTACACGAATTATAGTCAATAATTCAAAATTATTTTCTGTAACATGTGACGTAAGAGTTGAAGGTTCTGTGTGAGCAAACGTCTTCGTCTGTTGTTATTATCTTCGAAACAGTCACGGTTGTCGTTTGTGAAGACGATGATTAGAATGCAGAAAGTGTCTATAGATATGTAAGGCTTTCTGTGAATATTTTATTGATGTAATGTGTGTATATTTTATTGATGTAATGTGTGTATATTTTATTGGTGTAATTTGTGAATATTTTATTGATGTAATGTGTGTATATTTTTTGATGTAATGTGTGTATATTTTATTGATGTAATGTGTAAATATTTTATTGGTATAATTTGTGAATACTGTATTGGTGTAATTTGTGAATATTTTGTTGATGTAATGTGTGTATATTTTATTGATGTAATGTGTGTATATTTTATTGATGTAATGTGTAAATATTTTATTGGTATAATTTGTGAATACTGTATTGGTGTAATTTGTGAATATTTTTTGATGTAATGTGTGTATATTTTATTGATGTAATGTGTGTATATTTTATTGGTGTAATTTGTGAATATTTTATTGATGTAATGTGTGTATATTTTTTGATGTAATGTGTGTATATTTTATTGATGTAATGTGTAAATATTTTATTGGTATAATTTGTGAATACTGTATTGGTGTAATTTGTGAATATTTTGTTGATGTAATGTGTGAATATGTTATTTATGTAATTGTTTTCTTCCACTTTATCTTTTCTCTGCTAAACTTTGGAACTCGTGCAGGTAGATTGTGGTCGTTTGTTTCTGTTGTTGTTGTTGTTGTTGTAACTTTCTCTTGCCTTTCTCGTGTATACTGAACAAAGAGCTAGCTTCTTGATTTTACAAAGAAGGCAGAGAAGAAAGAAGAAGACGACGAATTGGAAGAAGAAAAAAGGGAGGGGGGGGCGCAGATGGAAAATAAACACATAGTAAGAATGCATGGAAGCAGACTTTTGAGAGACGATATCACGATTGTGACACACAAGTTAATAAGATCACCCCATTTGTACCTGCCTCTCCTAAGCGAAAAAACTTTTGTAAATGGTACAGATAAATAACCAAGCAGATATGAAAACACTGGATGTAATGATTTATGTTAAGAGTAGCAGAACAACCTTAGGGAATCAATAAACCGGGATGTGAAATTTAACATAGGCATAGAAAAAAAACAAAAAAACTAATGGTCCTCAAGGCTGTTTACGAAATTTTTCAGTAAGACACGGAAGTGACTCAGACCAGCTCTGTTACCGCTGTTCCCTTAAGGACATTCTCAAAGCAAAAACTACGAAGCAGCAAACTGTACTGCCGATCATCTAAAACTGCCATTCAGAGATGTGCCCAAACGAGTTGTGAAGACGTCACATGCTACGAGCAAGTGAGACTGTGCTTCTGGCCATCTCATGAGGAAGTGGATTCTTAATCATGAACTCAGGAAGTGAGAAGTGAAGTGCTTATGGTAAAACCAAAGAAATAAAGACGCAAAGAAAAGAATATAGGATGAAAAAAAAAAACGTATA
This sequence comes from Achatina immaculata, assembly GCA_009760885.1. Taxonomy (NCBI): domain Eukaryota; kingdom Metazoa; phylum Mollusca; class Gastropoda; order Stylommatophora; family Achatinidae; genus Lissachatina; species Lissachatina immaculata. The sequence goes on along the minus strand of CM019691.1, from coordinate 24,149,602 downwards.
CGAAAGACCTCAGAGGGACCGATTGTCTAAGTTGTTTTTTTTTCAGGAGCCTGCTACTATTGTGAAAGATTTTTAAAAAAAAGAAATAGAAAGGTAAAATTCCTTTTCCTATGCCATTAAGGCATATTGGGGACACGGTGTTAGGCCTGTATTTCCAAAACCACGGGCACATGAAAGCGTGATGTGGTCAGTATGATGCATTGGCGCCATTTACCTTCCCAGCTTTCTCTGGTGTCCATTTTTAGAAGCTGGTTGGGCCTTGGTAGAAGTATGGTGGTAAAATGGTAAAATTCCCGTTTTCATGTTATTAAGGCATATTGGGGAATACGGTGTTAGTCCCGTATTTTACATGATCTTCGGCACATGAAAGTGTCATGTTGAAGTATGGCGGTACCATAAAAAAAATCCTCCACTGGTGGGACTTGAACCCAGTATCACCGGGTTAGTAGACGGAGCGCCTAGGCACTCAGCCAACCATGCCGTCACCTTTGATGTAACTCTCATGAAGGTGAATCTTCAGAAAGAGAATGTTGCTCGATAAAGAGAAAGAGAAAGTAAAAAATGGCTGGTTCCTATTAACATCGATTTTTACATATTCTAAACAGATGGAGTTACAATTTTAAAACAGTTTATTTTATGCCATATTCACAAATTTTGTTAACTTCTTTCACACATTCTTAATTACATCTTACATCCTTCCCGTGCCGTTAAACGTCACACAGGCTGTCACCTTCTGGACGGAGGTTGGCGTTTCTCTCTCTATCTGTCTGTCTGTGTGTGTGTGTGAGTGAGTGAGTGAGTGAGTGAGTGAGTGAGTGAGTGATTCGTTGTAACGAATTCCTGTTATCATAGATGTAACCACAACTCGTGGAGACCTGGACACTTAACAAAACAGCTGAGAAACACATAAATGCTTTTGAATGTAAATGCTACAGAAGAGTTCTTAAAATATCGTGGACACAAAAAAAGAACAAATACATCCATACTACAAGAACTTAATATTGAAGAAAGCTGGCTAGTAAAGAAGATTAAAGAGAGAAAACTTAAATATTTTGGACACATTAATCATCATGATAATCTAGAGAACACTGTCTTGGAAGGGTGCATAATGGGAAAACGAAAGAGAGGAAGACCAAGGCAAAGATGGCTGCAAGACAATGTTGAGGATCTGCAAATGGATGCATCAGCAGCAGGCCATCTTGCTCACAACCGAGAGGCCTACAGGAGTGCTGTTAGGGAGGCAAACTTCCGCAAGGGATATGCAAATGAATGAAGGAACCACAACTCGTAATTTAAACCAAATCAGGAACTAAAAGGGCCACCTGACGGCAACATTTCATACGTCTCTTCACAGGGAAGTCAATTTTTTCATTGTGTGACTTTTATTCGGTGATGTTTTCTTTTGTCATCAATACATTTCACTGTCCAATACATGAGAACAATCAGTTTCACATTCCATTTCCTGTCTGTCGATGTCTGGTTTTTATTGTCGTTCCTGTCGTTCACGTCTCGCCCCCCCCCCCCCCCCACACCTTCGCGTCCTGTTCCTTCGTCCGTCCGTCCCCCCCTCTCCACTTTTTGTCTTGTCTCCAAGTCTACTCTCTAAGTCGTTTCGTCACTACCTATTCCTCCAACATTCTATTTGACTAATTCGTGCCCACTTTGGAGTTCCTGTCACATCGGCTCATCCTCTGCAATTCATGCGTACTTTCCCCCAGCTATATTGTCACATATAACCCCCCCCCCCCCCTTTTCTTCCCAGGATTTTAAATAAATTTAAAATCTAACACCAGGTAACTTCTCAATCTAGTGAACACTTGCGTTTCCCACACTATTATTTCTGCTTATCCCCATTAAGTCTGGTATATCTACTCGAATGGTCACATAATACAATAGTCAAGGTCTTGAATATTATATAAGTACATCATTAATAAGTGAGAAACACTTGGTAATAACTGACATCTGTTACATCTAAAGGTGTTCGTCACTGAGGTTCATCTGTTCGTCATGTCTGATGCTGTTCGGCACTCAGGTTCATCTGTTCACCATGTCTGATGGTGTTCGTTACTCAGGTTCATCTGTTCATCATGTCTGATGGTGTTCGTCACTCAGGTTCATCTGTTCATCATGTCTGATGGTGTTCGTCACACAGATTCATCATGTCTGATGGTGTTCGTCTCTCAGGTTCATCTATTCATCATGTCTGATGGTGTTCGTCACTCAAGTTCATCTGTTCATCATGTCTGATGGTATTCGTCACTCAGGTTCATCTGTTCATCATGTCTGATGGTGTTCGTCACTCAGGTTCATCTGTTCATCATGTCTGATGGTGTTCGTCACTCAGGTTCATCTGTTCATCATGTCTGATGGTGTTCGTCACTCAGGTTCATCTGTTCATCATGTCTGATGGTGTCGTCACTCAGGTTCATCTGTTCATCATTTCTGATGGTATTCGTCACTCAGGTTCATCTGTTCATCATGTCTGATGGTGTTCGTCACTCAGGTTCATCTGTTCATCATGTCTGATGGTGTTCGTCACTCAGGTTCATCTGTTCATCATGTCTGATGGTGTTCGTCACTCAGGTTCATCTGTTCATCATGTCTGATGGTGTTCGTCACTCAGGTTCATCTGTTCATCATGTCTGATGGTGTTCGTCACTCAGGTTCATCTGTTCATCATGTCTGATGGTGTTCCTGGTTCTGAGTCACAGGTATGGCAACAGAGTATTCTTCTGTTTGGGGCCGCTGGTTGTAATCGCGTAGTAGCTAGCTTAGCGATGTCCCTAACAATCCATTGTGGTAAAGAATATACCCAATAGCTCACGTGAGATCCCCAATCCTAGTATAACAGAATATCATAAGCGTACGGCATCGTCCAATGTCTCCTGCATAATTGCTAGTGCACAAATAGTAACCATAATCTTATGTGCATAATAAATATAACAAAATAACCCAAAAAAAAATCATAACAACTAATGATCATAAAAAAACAAACTAATTATCACCCTTCATCACTATATCTATTGATATGAATAGTAAACAGTCTGACGTTGTTTTCAGTCACTTCAACTAATGACTCACTACTGAGGGCTGTGCGTCTTAAGCATATATCAATCACAAACATAATCATATCGCTGTAGAATTAATTACAAAAAACTGTACTCATACTCCAGTTACTTCAACAAGTGACGAATTACTTACGAAAAAAATTGTTACACGGAGAACGACACCAAGATAAAAGGCAACCTCAGTGAGTTTAACAATTGGAGAGGAGTAACCTTAATATCAGTTGTGTCAAAAGTATTTTGAAAGGTCATTTTGAATAGATTTAAAGATATAGTGGATACCGCAAAGAGAGAAGAACAAACAGGATTTCGAAAATGGAAAAGCTGTCTCGACCAAATCTTTACTCTAATACTTGGAGAACATGTTGAAAAGCAGAAGCTATTAATACTGAACTTCACAGACTTTAAAAAGGCATTTGATAGCATACACAGAGATTCACTGTGGAGAATTTTAAGTCTATATGGAATACTGTCTAAAACTGTCAACATCATTAAGGACTTATACAATGGATATGTTTGTGCAGTCAAAACAGAAGAAGGAATAAGTGAATTGTTCCAGATTTAAATAGGTGTGAAACAAGGATGTATACTGTCTCCTTTGCTTTTTGGAATTACAATAAACTTCATAATGAAGAAATGCTGCACAGGTAGCATAGGTATTGACTGGGTACATGGGACCAACTAGAAGATCTTAATTTTGCTGATGACATAACTCATATCAGTAATAATGTAAATTCCATGCAAGAAAAAAACAGATATACTGTCTTCACTGGCTAGCAAAATAGGACTTGAAATTAACAAGGACAAAACAAAAATAATGAAACTTCCCATTAAAAAAAATTGAAAAATACACGTAGAAAGGACAGATATTGGAGAAGTCAATCAGTTTGTATACCTGGCAGCTACATAGACCAGGATGGTGACACCAGAAAGGAAGTTAGAATTAGAATTGTAAAAGCAGCATTGATCTTCAATAATCTTGAGAATATACCGCGTTAAAAAGTTATAAACACAAAAACCAATTCAAATGTAATATCCACCCTCATTTATGCATGCGAAAGCTGGAAAACAACTAAAGAAATATAAAAGAAATTAGACTATTTTGAAAACAAATGCCTAAGGAAAATTCTCGGTATCAAGTGTAACGAATTCAAGAACAATGCAGAGATAAGACAGATGAGCGATCAACACGCAGTCTCACGGGTGATCAGGAAAAGGAGATGGACATATGTTTGTCACGTGATGATAAGAAACAGTCAGAGAATCCCAAAAACAAACTATCAAGTGGAACACAACAGGCCAAAGAAAAAGAGGCAAACCGCGTGAAACTCTAGAGAGGACATTGTTGAGAGAGGCCAAATTAACAGGCATAAAATCCCTTGATGAGGGTGAAAGACTCGCTAAAGACAGGAAAAATTGACGAACTACCTTGCGAACCATATGTGACGCTTAACGGCACGGGAAGATATAAGAATATGCATTACCATAAGAATCAGTATACAACTTGGTATCAAAAGATTGCTGTTTGTTCATCAACATTAACCACACTCCCTTTGTTTTCACTTATTATAGTCCCTGGTCAATGCTGTCGGGTACACTGTTATCCTTCTCGATTTTATTGGTTTCATCATCGCTGGTGACATGATAACAAATATTGGAATTTTTGAGGTCCTAGTCTTATTCCGTCTTGAATCAACATTATCTCGATTCCGTATTTTAATGGGAATTCTTGATAATTTCGTATTCTCTTTTCTGACCAGTGTCCAGTTCTGCGGCCGCTCTACAGGCATGGATTTCTTTGGTGTCATTATGGCTCTGGGACCCTTTTGTAAACTTCGTATTTCGTAATGCACCTAGTGGAGTATTGTCCTCAGACGAACCTGAAGAACTAGGAGGTACTGTAAACAACTGTCTGGGTGTATCGGTTCTCCCCCTGGTAAACAGTGTCGCGAGGGGAACATTGTCATCAGCGGAAACCCATCAGAGGACTCACCCTTCCAGTCTATTCCCAACCTAACAGCAGTTTTTCCATTGTCCTGAACCCCACCATCGCCCTTTTCTAGTCTCCACCCCTGTCGTATCAGTAACATCTGGGAAGTCTGTGTCCCAAGCAGAACCGAGCCCGCCGATCGAACTTCGGACCGACTCAGTACTACCGTCATAGGATGAGCTATAATGAGGGCTATAAACTGAAACTCTACGGTTATCTAACCCGTTGTGTGTGTGTGTGTGTGTGCCATTCGGTGTAACGAATTCCTGTTATCATAGATATAACCACAACTCGTAATTCAAACCAAGTCAGGAACTAAAAGGCTCAACTGACGGCAACATTTCATAAGTCACCTCACAGAGAAGTCCATTTTCTCATTTTCCGACTTTTATTCGGTGATGTTTTCTTTTGTGATCAATACATTTCACTTTCCATTACATGAGAACAATCAGTTTCAGATTCCGTCTTCTATCTGTCCATGTCTGGTTTTTATTATTGTCGTTTTTGTCGTTCACGTCTCGCTCCCTTCGCGTCCCCTCACTTTTTGTTTGTTTTGTTTTTTGTTTCCAAGTCTACTCTCTAAGTCATTTCGTCACTGCCTATTCCTCCAACATTCTCTTTGACCAATTCGTGCTAGCTTTGGAACTCCCGTCAGATCTGTCCGTCCTATGGAATTCATGCGTACTTTCCCCAGCTATACTGTCACACAGAGCTCGCATATTTTGCAAAGTTTTTCCTGTTCTAGGCGAGTCTTTCAACTTCATCAAGGGATGTTATGCCAGCTAAACTGGCTTCTCTTAACAATGTCCTCTTTAGAGTTTCATGTGGTCAACCTCTTTTTTCTTCGGCCTGTTGTGTTCCACTTGATAGCTTGTTTTGGTATTCTCTGATTGTTTGTTTCATCACATGGCCTACATATGTCCGTCTTTTTTTTTCTGATCACCCATGAGAAAGGTTGTTGTGTGCTCATCTGTCTTATCTCTGCGTTGTTCCTGATATCGGTCCACTTTATATCTTCCTTTGGCATTTGTTTTCAAAAGAGTCCAATTACTTGTCTATTTATTTAGTTGATTTTCAGCTTTCGCATGCATAAATGAGGGTGGATATCATATTTGATTTTCATACATTACAGAACATAAAACTCTCATGCCAGTGTAAACCTAAAACCACATTACCAAAAAACCAACAACAGAAACTAGAATTTACACAAATGTATTCCACTAAGCTTTATGTGCATGAACACACAAAATTTATGGGGTCTTATAGAAGAAAGATACCCAGATCGTTTACTGTCGCGACCCAGTTTTAAAGAAGATGAAGCACCGCCTCTTCTCCCTGTGTAATCGCGTCCAAGGGATGTAATTAGAAGCTTAAGCGAAGAAGGAAGAACGTGAGATCCCTTTAGTTAAATGAGGATTCTGGTGTAAGCAGACGACATTGATCTGATGAAAGCGAGGGAGGGGGACCTGACATTCGGTTGCAGAAAACTAGGAAATACGACGCCCGAACACGGAAAGAGGAACAAGAAGACGTAAAGGGAAACGGCAGACATTAAACAACAACTATACAAAGAAGAAAGGATTATTATCTCACAATCGCAGACACTGCTGGGCAATCTTGTGAAACAGTTACTGTTGTAAATTAACGTATACTGTGGAAAATAAATGTCCAGGTTGATATTAAAATCAATAGCGCACTGCCTAGCACTTGGTATCGATTATCTGAACAGTACGTAGTAAACACATTTAAAATTTATGGTAACTCCAAACTGTTCTTCTTAGCATGTCTATGAAAAAAATTTTTTAATCAGACTCTGAACAGCCTAGCATGTCTCAACGTTACTTGGATAACTAAAAAAAATATAGTAATAACGATAAATGATAATGATAAATAATGTAATAATGATAAATAATAAGTAATAAAGTGATAATAATAAGTAATAATTATAACTAACTTCGTATCAGGAGCTGGACTTGGTGCAGGTAGATAAACCACGTATGGACGCATCCAAAGTCTTGGACATCTTGTATCATGTCTGTTTATGCTAATAAGTGTGTAGCATAATTGGTCACTATGACAACACATCATGGTTTACTTTACAAGACCTAGTTTTTTTTTTCTGGTTGTATATTCGGACTAAGAGAGGAGTGACAGAGTGTAGTGCGAACACGAATGAGGAAACGTGTCAAATGAGCAACTTTTTAAGATGGAGGTCGGTTGTGTGTGCCGAGTTACTGAGCTTAGTGCTATGGCACCACAGTAATCTGTGAACTTCTGCATAGACAGCACTGATGATTCTTCGTCCTGTCTACTCAGACAGTGGTGAACTGCTGTGGTCATCTGTGTGCCGTGGTTCGGCTTGGCGCTTTAGCTACGGAGTTCGTGCCGAGGGCGATGCTGACTAATTTTCGCATTTGGACTCTTGTAGTTTCTAACATGGCGTCATCACTGGCTGGGTCATCATCAAGAACAAGTACGAGTTACCGTCAATGAAGATTCTGTGCGATATTCACTGGCACAGTCGCTGGAGTGATCATGATGATGGCTCGTTCACGATGATATCGAGAACCTAGTCAAACTCAAGGTCCAACCCCTCTAAGAGAAGGCTCTCCATTTAGCACGGTCATTCACCAGTTCTTCCTAGAACTCTTGACTGATGGGAAAACTCTCTTTTGGATGCCTTATAGATACTGTATCCTTATACTTCAATTTCAGGCCTTTCAGATGTCACATATGTTGGTTGTGGGTTATGGGTTGTGGGTTGTGACTGTCATCAATTTTTGGAGACATATCTCGATTATCTTGCTCTCCTGCTGCCGAATATTGTCATCATCATCATGAGAACAACATGCCGTCAGCGTTTCACTCAAGTCTTGGACATGAACGTTCTTGTACTAAGCAACGCGGGTCTGATGAAGTAGAATCTTTGTGTTCAGTGTTAACCTTCCTCTTGTCGCGTCCTTACAAGAAAAAGGAGGCGAGTAAGATACTGAAGTAAGTTGATGTAAATATAAGCTATTTATTAATCCATTCACGTAACCATTTCAGCGAGTTGCATTATTTGTCTCTCTTGTGTATCTTTGTGTACGTATTTTCAGTGTATTTCGATTTGTCTCTCGGCAAGTGTACATATTTGGAAGCCACAGTTAATTTCCATTGTACATATTTTTTTTAAAAATCAATAAAATGTAGAAAATAACAACCATAAAATACCTGATACAAATATGCTGTGGAAGTGATTACCTAAGACTGATCTAGTACAGTGCTGAATAATTATTTACTTTCAATCAGTTACAACCTGTATTAAATCTGATACAAAAATGGATATAAATATGACCATCTTCAACATTCCCGTTTCCATGCTATTAAGGCAGTACTGGGAAATGCGGTGTTAGGCCAGTATTTTCCATGACCTTCGTCACATGAAAAAATGATGTGGTTAGTATTAATCCCGTCCGATTTACCTTCCCAGGTTTCTCTGCTACTAAATACTCTGGTAACAAATTACAATTTTACAATGTGAAAGAAAGCGCAAAGTTACTTCAAAGAGGGAATGCACTTTTACATTATTTCACTCTTATGTTCAAGATGGCGGTACTACCAGACAAAAAAAATCCCACTGGTGGGACTGAACTCGGTACCACCGGACTAATAAACCGACCGCCTAACCACTCAGCCAACCAGGCCGCCAAGTTCAACATAAGAGTGAAATAATGTAAAAGTACATGCACTCTTAAAGTATCTTTGCATTTTCTTTCATACTGTAAAATTATAATTTATTATTAACAAGTTTTTTATACTTTCAACTATTTCACACAAGAAAATTCTTGCTTATATGCACACCACTTCTGCCAGTCAGACAGGCGGGCCATGCTGCAAGAATTGGGGGAGTCTTCGGCAATTTACGCCGATGGCAGAAAATCAATTACACACATGATTAATTGTGAATGTGTCGTGGACACGATGACACAGCTTGACAGAGAATTCAGTCACGTAACTCGAGTGAGTATACATTTGCGGCAAATTTCATTACATGGAATATACGTTTATTAAGAAACAGTCATCTGAAGTCGTTTGTTTGTGCTTATGGGGATTGAAAATACAGGGGATCGTCTGTGTCCGCTGTAGCTCCAGAGCTAATTCAGCCTGTTTTGTTCAAGATCATAGCTCAATTACTCGAAGAACTCGCGGGAAACAGGCTGTACCACAACAGAAAATATACGTTTAAATGTGGGCCTTAATAGGGAAAGGCTTGACTGTTGGAGACGACTTGAAAAGCATGTGGTCAAATTATCTTCATTCAATACCACCTGGCTTATAAAGATTTCTATTTACTGGCCACAGACAGCAAGTAATAGAGGCCTGCATGTTCATTGTGAACAAGAAGGCGTGCACGCTAGAGCAGCGAAGAAGCGCCGGGTGTAGATTGCTCTTGTCCTTCAAAGGAGCAAAGCAATATCGCTAAAACGATCATGAGATGGATGGATGGATGGGGGAGTGAGAAAGAGAGGCCAGCTAAAGTGAGCCTGGAAGCAGAGAGGCATTAGCATGCGACACAACTAGGCTGGCTGCAGACCGTGAGAATTGGTGAGAATTTGTTGTTGCCGTAAAAAGTCATGCCTTAGAGTCACATAGGGATATGGTGTTAGTGCCCATATTTTCCTTGACCTGTCAGCACACTAAAGGGTGATATCGTCAGTATCATCCCTGGCCGACTTTCCTTCCCCAACTCAAGAAGAAGTCGGGTACCCATTTCTACAGCTGGGTGATTGGGTGCTTCCAGGCGAATTCGAACCCCCGACCTTCGCCATGATGGACACTTGATCAGTTTGTTGTGTGCACACCGGAACCTAATCATAATGATGACAAGTTGTGAATATTTTTACCAAGTGGTAATATTGTGGTCTCTATGCTGGTCTATCACCTTATACCGGAAAAAGAAGAAAGAGGAGGAGGAGGAAGAGGAGAAGAGGAAGAAGAAGAAGAAGAAGAAGAATGTATTACTCTGAAGAAGAAAAAGAAGAAGAATGTATGTCTCTGATGAAGAAGAAGAAGAAGAAGAAGAAGAACAGGAAGAAGAAGAAGTATAAGAGGAGGAGGAAGAAGAAGAAGAAGAAGAATGTATTACTCTGATGAAGAAAAAGAAGAAGAATGTATGTCTCTGAATAAGAAGAAGAGGAAGAAGAAGAAGAAAAAGAAGAAGAAGAATGTATTACTCTGATGAAGAAAAAGAAGAAGAATGTATGTCTCTGAAGAAGAAGAAGAGGAAGAAGAAGAAGAAAAAGAAGAAGAAGAATCTTTTACTCTGAAGAAGAAAAAGAAGAAGAATGTATGTCTTTGAAGAAGAAGAAGAGGAAGAAGAAGAAGTAGAAGAAGAAGAATGTATGTCTCTGAAGAAGAAGAAGAAGAAGAAGAAGAAGAAGAATGTATGTATGTATGTATGTATGTATGTATGTCTCTGACGAAGAAGAAGAAGAAGAAGAAGAAAAAGAAGAAGAAGAAGAAGAAGAAGAATGTATGAAGAAGAAGAAGAAGAAGAAGAAAAAGGACTACACAATAAGGATCTAATATCACACAAACACGCAGTATCAATAGCTATAACTAGTCAAAGTGAGATACACCTGGATAGCAAGCAACTAATTCCACGACTTCTTAAAACCTCATTCGTATTACCAAGTACGTTATCATGTGCATGAAATGTTCATTTGCTTTCCAACAAAAGACAATACCACGAACAGAATGGTTAAAACACACACATAATGCCAGCCAACCACAAGCAAAGCCCTCGATTTCGTTATTTCTGGTATCCCGCTTCTCTTCCCTGTCTTCCACTGCGTTATGTTTAACATTAACAATGCCATGGTTAATGTTAATGGATTATTAGCCGCAGTATGATGAGATTCAGCAAGGATTACTACCGCGCTGGCTGTTGGAAAACTTGTCAGTAATTGATCGCTGCAGCTGTAGAATGGCTAAGTGGCTAGGCTGAATATCCCCCTGGTTGTTTTGAGTACCAAAGGGCGTTACCGACAGCTCATTGGCTTGGATTACGTTCTTCCATTCTGGCAAAGAACACGCTCGTACCGAGTTATATCTGTGCTAGATGGTGCATTCTAACATGTCTGAGATGAATATTTGTAATGTATACAGTAGCACACGCAGCAGCACAGCATAACTGCATATTAGCTCGTAACAGAGACACAGCCCCCAGCTCAGAGTTTCGCTGCGTATGCTCAGACACCCATTTTTCAGGACCGTTGATTCGAGCCCGTACACAACCCACTCTATAAGCATAAGAATCCAGATCTCAAACTGTTGCACAACTTCTGACCGTTGATTTGAGCCCGTACACAACCCACTCTATAAGAATCCAGATCTCAAACTGCTGCAGAACTGCGCTTGCTGCGAATATCTCTGAAGGAAATAACCGAAGTTATTGCTACCGACACACCACTGACTGTATTATACTATCACTGCATAAGGCAGTTCCTGACAGAAAGTGATGAGTATGAATCTTATTAAGTGCTGGGACTGATTACACAAGTCTCTTGGTTCTCTTGATGGTACTGTGCTGTCAGGTGAGCTCTTCATCCATGGAACTGAACTCCGGTCTCTGGAAGTGTACAACGCCTGATCTCAAGCCCAGGCGACACAAAAAAGTATGCAGTACATTAAGACAAAACATTTATTCACGTAAACATCCATCCTCTGGAAATTCGTCTGAAATGTTGACAGACAAATTCGCAGCAATAAACTGTAGCAGCAAACAGCACATGTGCCAGTTTTTTCATTATTCATGAAAAAACTGAAAAGTCTGTACAACTGGTGTACTGCCTAAAAACCTTAGGCATAACAGCAGACAATAATAAAATGAGACAGTTATTCAATGGAAGCATAAACGGTTATAAAATGAAACATGTATTCAATGGAAGCATAGAAGCATAAACGGTTATAAAATGAAACATGTATTCAATGGAAGCATAGAAGCATAAACGGTTATAAAATGAAACAGGTATTATTCAATGGACGCATAAACGGTTATAAAATGAAACAGGTATTCAATGGAAGCATAAACGGCTATACATGAGTTTTAAACAAATCCAGATCTTATAATACGGAAAACTGCAATTATAAATGAGGAGTTATAGATTGTAAACGCTAACTGTTTTTTTAAAGAAAGTAAAAGTAAAAAGTAAAGGTAACCCTGTCATGCCTTAGAGGCACATAGGGATATGGTGTTAGTGCCCATATTTTCCTTAACCTGTCAGCACACTAGAGGGTGATATGGTCAGTATCACGCCTGAATGCGAAAAACAATACTAACAGAATATCCGTTTTGCTGTAAAAATAACTGTAGCAATATAAGTGCTACAGTACGTTTGTTGAAAGATAGGTTGTCACTCACTCCGTAGTACAACATTTGGTCGATTAAAATAGACTTAATTTATTTATTATTTATTTTTAGGATAATTATGTCTTTCATTCTTAGTGACTGCATTTGACGTATAAAAATATTGAATATTCTAAGAGAATTTGGGAGGGGGGGGGGTCTATTTTTAAAATTCAAATCTTCTGTGTTTTGGTCAGGCATTTAAAGCTGAAGTAAGTATAATATTTTCTTGTCTTCTCTTGTCCCTTTTTTACGTCTCCATTGTTGGTATGCGCAAAATGGAAAACGATTCACTCACACAGAGTGATAAATATCAGCATTCCTTTAATAATGAGGAAGAAATTCAGAGTAAAGCTTTGATAAACTGGAAAAAATACACAGGGTCAAAGAAGGTTGACAAAACAAAACCAAAAAAAAACTCAAATACTTCTACACGTTTGCCCGTTAATGTTTACGCGTCTGTATCAATGATCACATTCAAAAGTAAGACAATAGATAAAGACATGAAGAACGTATGAAAGTTAAACACTTAGCTCTTTTTTGTATCCTCCTTGTGAGAAAGACGGGCACAAAATGCACCTAAAAAAAAGGCTTTTGCCGAAATATTGGATGGTTGTATGTCTCTCATTTATACGTGCTCATCTTACTTACTGCCCATCCTTCCCACTTTCCTCACTTTTTTTTTTTGGTGTCTTTTTGTAAAACTGAAACATATATCTCGGTCTGTCTTTATGCGTAGAGTAATATGGCTACCAGCTATTCTCAACTTTCCTTGGTTCTGTTTACACAAGTTCTAGGAAGTTATGTGATAGAAACATAAGCATCACCTCATTCATACTCTTAGTGCATCACGGAACCGCCAGAGCATGATCATATGGCCATACGTAGATGTTTAATCACATCTACAAGAAAACAAACAAAACAAACTACCAATCACTAGACAGAATTCATTGAAAATTTCTAAATAAACATACACGAGCAGAGCATGGTTAGCTTTAACAAAAACAATCACTCGTAAATACTGTTACAATGTTTCTATGAGTATGGTTCTATGACCAACATAAACAATATGTGCGTGTGTGTGTGTGTGCATATCTACCGACGGCTCTCTATAGATTCTGATTGTACATGCATATCTAGTTTAAACATTTCAGATCAATGAAATATCTGACACGCTAGAAAAAAATCTACTGAAGCGAAACCTTCATATCACTCTCACTGCAACGCACTTGCCACTAGAATACATTGTCCAACAAGTGATTCTTCACACACACACACACAAAATCCTTTGATATGAGTCAAATTTCCCTGAGTATATGAAGTTCCTGGACAACCGCCCGTCAAACAAAACCCATAAAGTAGTCACTCTGTGACAGTATTCTATGTAGATGACCAGTTTTCAGCTCTCATAACACCAAACCCATATTGATCCCATTCGAATGGCATATTTAGATTGATATGTTCGCCCTTTGGTCTACATTTTATGAGCAGTTTATCTCACTTAACCATTGTTAATAGAGTGTTTATGTTAATAGAATGTTTAGAGAGAGTTTTGTAACGTGTCAGAACCGTGTTATCTGAGTGGCTAAATATTTGACCAATAAGCATTTCCTATTTTCTAGCATAAAACAACTCTTACTTTAAACGATTAAAATCGCGAAATCATTTATAGGAATGTAAAGAATGTTTGCCATGTCTGAAGAAGTTATGCCCCGGCAGAAAGGCATGGGCGGGGGACAACTACCGAACGACTGGGTCTCATAATCTAGGGGGAGCCTGAGGGTCTTTCTCATCTCTTTTCATATCAGTGACAAAATTCAGGGCAACACTATACCAATTCGACAACACTCTAGACAACGCTACAACATTCCGACAAAATTCGAGAAGACACTACAACAGTCGGACAAAATTCTAGAAAGCACTACACTAATTTGGCAAAATTCAAGAAAACACTATAACGTTCCGACAGAGTTGAAGAAAGAAACCAAAACTATGACGTTCCGACAGAAGTGAAGAAAACACTATAACAGCTGGACAAGATTGCAGAAAACACTACAAGAATTCGATAAAAATTAAAGAAAACACTATAACAATCCGACAAAATTCAAGGAAACATTATAGCCTTCCGCAGAGAGAGTTTAAGTGTCTGGATACGGGGCCCTAAAGTAACAGACCCCCAAGGCCCGACCTGAGTATCCACATCTCTCCTAAAATATAGTAATAGCAAGCAATTTATGAATAATAAAGAACTGTACTGAATACTTGTTAAAATAACGCTGAAACAGTGAAAGAAATAAAGAAATGTTCGTTTGAAAAGAAGGCTGCGAACAGATACTGTCCTTTTTGTAAGAATATATACTTTGGTATATCAAAAGATAATCTTGTTCGTCAATACATTTTCTTCGCGTGTCTAAACTGTGGCCATTTAAATAAATCATGCAGATAAAACATCTCCTTGACGGAATTCCTGTATTTAAGTTGCACTTGTAGTGCCAAGTGGATGAAGATTCTGTTTACAGGAACTATATGTTCCTCACGTGTAACCGCGTTAATGATAGTTACACCGAAGAAAATATTCTAGCAATACAACCCTTTTGTTTATTCAGAACTTTCTAGATGTGTTAGATGGCGTTCTGAGATTCACCTCGATATGGATACGCGGAATTCTCATAGATTTGCTACTACCTGAGTTCGCTTTATCACATAAGCAAAGTTTTAACAAAAGAAACCAGTGATAGGAGAAGCATTACTAAGAGTAAATATCGAAAGATTATCAGAAAGAAGAAGTCCCTCCATGTTTTCCTTTTCTTTTCGTGACGCCGCCCTTTCTCCTGAAGGTTTTTTTTTAAGTTCTTTTTTTTTTAACCCACATCTCTCTCATTTCCTGATTCTTTGCCAACATGTAGAAACAGAGGGAGCTCCTGTAAAGGCGTATCTTCATGGGGGTACGTAAATATAACAATGATACTCTTATCTCTTACTAGGTCCGATAAGTTCGTTAATTATTCTGATGACAATTTTTCGCCCTTGTGATAAATATATTTCTTTTATCGTGTTTTGACTCTTTTTTGCTGCCTCCTAAGTATCTTGAAGTGAAGCAAACGTTTCGATTTACACATAATAACGGACACATCAGTGCTCCACACCCAGAGGCTCTCCAAAGCGCCGCCGATGAAAGCTAGAATGGAGAAAAAAGGATCGAAGCTATTACATTTCGGTGTTGAACCATCTTAGCCCCGGCCAGTCCGACTCATGAATATTCATTTAAAATGCCAGAATTCATCAGAGTCACATTTGCATGTTACCATAAAAGCTTTCAGAGCACACCACCGCAACTGCTTCCATCTCTGGCTACAGCTGAGAAAGAGAGAGACAGATAGAGAGAGAAAGAGAGAGAGAGAAAACAGCAGAAATAAACCCCCTCCCACTGTTTCTGTGTGTTTCTTTGTGCTTCTGTAAAAGCAAAAATATTCTGCTTTGATTTCAGTTATTCCTCTCTTTCATCATCTTGTTTGCGATATGTGTCCATTTTTTCATAGAGCAATGCTGCATCTGTGATTGGGTATTCTTGACGAAATAGTGCGTTCAGTTTAAAGAGAAGCAAATCTACTAAAATATAACTAATATTGAAAAGAAAATATATACTGACAGCAGCTGGTAAATTCAGTTACTTCAAAGCAATAATAAGAGTTGATAGCAGAAGGACAGATGAAAGGAAAATCAAGCATATAAAAGGCAACTGCTTTCTTTCATAACTTGAAAAATGTTGTATTTCATAACAAATAAGTGAGGTAAAGACTTTTATTGTGCTATACATAGACATAATTACTTTAATATCTATCTATCTATCTATCTATCTATCTATCTATCTATCTATCTATCTATCTATCTATATCTATCTATCTATCTATCTATCTATCTATCTATCTATCTATCTATCTATCTATCTATCTATCCATCCATCCATCCATCCATCCATCCATCTATCTATCTATCTATCTATCTATCTATCTATCTATCTATCTATCTATCTATCTATCTATCTATCTATCTGTCTGTCTGTCTGTCTGTCTGTCTGTCTGTCTATCTATCTATCTATCTATCTATCTGTCTGTCTGTCTGTATATCTATCTATCTATCTATCTATCTATCTATCTATCTATCTATCTGTCTGACTGTCTGTCTGTCTGTCTGTCTGTCTATCTATCTATCTAAGTGCCATGCCGCGTGGCGTAGGCGATCATTTCTCTCCATAATTCCTTATCTTTTACTCTAATAGACATCCGTATGTCCAATCCCGTTTCTGTCCATTTTTGTCACTTTATCTCTCTTTTTTGTAAAATTGAACCATACATCTCTATGCATCTTTATTATTAGAAAGAGTTTAATGTCATCATTATTTCTCTTATTTGGGGGAGGGGGAGGGGGGGGGTAAACCACCTCTATATATATGAGTAATTCTGGCTGTGTAAACTCTAATATACAGAGTCAGAATTACTCCAATATACAGAACCAGAAATACTCTAATATACAGAGCCAGAATTATTCTAATATAGAGTCAGAATTACTATACTATACAGAGCCAGACTTATTCTACTATATAAAGCCCCAAAAAAAGAGAGAGAAATGATGATTGGATTAAACTGGTTTTAATAATAAAGATACACAGAGATGTATGGTTCAATTTTACACACAAAAAAAGAGATAAAGTGATAAAAATGGACAGAAACAAGATTAGCAGAAAATAAGATTAGCATGTATAAATCAAGAACCTACAACAATCCAGTGTTTCGGCAAATACTTTTGTCAAGGAGCGTGTACCAAAACACCACAACAGATAAAATACACACACACACACACAAAATAAATAAAATAAAATAAAATAAAACGAAAATTTTTAATCCTCTCCGTAAAAAGACGGGCACAAAATGGGCCTGCATAGATGTAAGTGAGCGCGAATTAGAGGTAAGCTACTGGCTGAGAAATGAGAGAAACGAGCCATGATAAAGTCTACTGGCTGGCAAATAACACGAGAAAAATGTAACAAATGCCCTGAACTTGGGAGAGAGATGCAACAAGTGCCCTGGAAATGCGACGGCAATGAAAATGTTCTAAAACAAGTAGCAGAATAAGGAGAACTAATTAAAATTAAAGATCATATTTTTTTAGGCATCTCACGGAAAGACGCAACATAGAAAACCTGATAATCACGCAAAACTAAAACGCTAAAGAAAGCAAAAGAAATCAATAATTTTTTTCTTATTAGCTCAACCATGTCACACGGAAAAGAGAAAACAAGCGAATTTATTGAAAACAAGGGTACTCTGCTAAATTTAAAAAAAAAAAAAAGCACGAACTCGTATCCTACCTCACGTCTTATAATCATCATCAACAGTGAACACAAGCACTGCCATAGCAACAACAAGAAGAAGAAGTGACAACATTTCCAAATAGAAATATTCGATGCACGAGTTCCTTTAATCCATTTAATAACAAAACTGAATGTAAAAAAGAGGGATTTCTGTAAAATTAATTTGCTTTTCGTTATTAGATTGAACGTGTTAAAAACGTAAAACGAAAAGAAATTATGACGAGTATCAGTAGATAAGTGTGTGCTATTAGCAAGAAGCTGCACAATCAAGAAAACTAAAGTTTACTGTAAAATTAGGTGACATTTATTTCAAATCTAAATTTTCCATTTTCAATTTGCATTTCGAGCATGCAAAACGTTCCCAAAGTGAATGATTAAATATTTGAAGGGCAAAATGAAGAAAATTAATTAATTTGGAGTAAGTGAAATTTCATAAAACAAGCTTTTTTGTAAAGCGAGTTTAAAATGGACTTCAATAGCTAGAATAATGCGCTTAAAAAAATCTACTGGTTCTCTTCAGGGCGGGTGAAATACTGGGACCTGGACTTTTTACTTCTAAATACGTATAAAAGTGGTGTTTTACCAGTTTGGATAAGACGTTACAACAGCATACTCTGAATTGAAAGATATTTCAGCTTACTCCGAGAGGGAAGAAATTGCAATTTACTTTATATGGGAATATATGCACAGGCTTACTCTAAATGTTAAGATACTGCAGCTTACTCTAAATGGTAAGATACTGCAGCTTACTCTAAATGGAAAGAAACTACAGCTTACTCCTAATGGGAAGGAACTGCAACTTATTCTATATGGGAAGACAATGTACCTTACTTTAAACGGAAAGATACTACAGCTTACTCTACATGGGAAGAAACTACAGCTTACTCTATATGGGAAGATACTACAGCTTACTCTGCATGGGAAGATACTACAGCTTACTCTACATGTGAAGATACTACAGCTTACTCTACATGTGAAGATACTACAGCTTACTCTACATGTGAAGATACTACAGCTTACTCTACATGTGAAGAAACTACAGCTTACTCTACATGGGAAGAAACTACAGCTTACTCTACATGTGAAGAAACTACAGCTTACTCTACATGGGAAGAAACTACAGCTTACTCTGCATGGGAAGAAACTACAGCTTACTCTACATGGGAAGAAACTACAGCTTACTCTACATGGAAAGATACTACAGCTTACTCTACATGGGAAGAAACTACAGCTTACTCTACATGGGAAGAAACTACAGCTTACTCTACATGGGAAGAAACTACAGCTTACTCTACATGTGAAGAAACTACAGCTTACTCTACATGGGAAGAAACTACAGCTTACTCTACATGAGAAGATACTACAGCTTACTCTACATGTGAAGAAACTACAGCTTACTCTACATGGGAAGAAACTACAGCTTACTCTACATGTGAAGAAACTACAGCTTACTCTACATGGGAAGAAACTACAGCTTACTCTACATGTGAAGAAACTACAGCTTACTCTACATGGGAAGAAACTACAGCTTACTCTACATGGAAAGATACTACAGCTTACTCTACATGGGAAGACAGTCAATATTACTTCGAATGGAAAGATAATCGAGAAGACTCCAGAGCCTCTCTCTTTCTCTCTCTCTGAACCTTAAGTGTCCAGGGCACATGGGGCTTCCGCAAGGGTTTTCCACATATGCCTGTCCTTTGCCTTTTTTCCGCTCTTGCCCAGGTGAGCCCTCTATTACTCAACATCCTTTCTGTTGTTCTTCTCCATGTCTCTTTTGGTCTACCCTTACTTCTGTTCCCCTGTGGTGTCCATCTTAGTGCTATTTTTGGTAGTGAGTTGTCAGTCATTCGGAGGACATGTCCCAACCATCGCCAGCGTCTTTCCTCAGTAATTGCTGTCAGTGGCTTAATCTGCATTTCTGCCAACAAGATGTTATTTCTTATGGTGTTTGGCCAAAATATTTTTCTAATTCTTCGTAAACATTTAACCTGGAAAGAATTCAGCTTGTTTTCTATAGTTTTGGTGATTTTCCAGCATTCACTTCCATAGAGTAGTACACTTAGAACATTACTCTTAAATATCCTGATTTTCGTCTTCACGCTTAATTTTTTAGATTTCCATATAGTCTGCAGCATAGCAAAAGCCTGGTTTGCTCTAGTAAGTCTGCTGTTGATGTCCTCTGTGCTGTCTCCATTTTCTACTACTCTACTGCCAAGGTATACAAATTCATTGACTTCCTCCATTAACTAGCTATCTACTCTGAGTACATTTCTGTTGTTCACATTTTGCTTCATTAACTTTGTCTTTCCTACGTTGATCTTTAGTTCTATGTTGTTTGCATTCTGAGACTCCGGAGCTTAGGACGAGTGAAATGAACCCGTGGCACACCTGCCAAAAGTGACACGCCCACAAATGTTTTGGGCATGCGCAAAACCTCACAATTCGACATAGTAAAATACACAGTAAATATATTCGTAGAATGCCTAGGACGCGTTTTTTTTCTTTCCTGTGTTTTCCTTTTCAATAAATTAACCACAGTTTGCATGCACCACCAGAAAGGTCCAACACCAGTGCCCTAATACAACGTTACGAGATCTGTTCCCTGGAGGTATAATTATAGAAACAAAACAAAAAAAATTAGAATAGTGGGAGTGGAGAGGAGAGGGGGTGAGTGATTGAAAAAAAAAGAACAATTGACCTCAGGAGGTAGCACCGCTGCAGTCGGAGCACTTCGTTATGTGCTTTCCATTATTCGTGAGTAACCAAAGTAATGTAAGAGAAGATGTAGACAAAGAATATTACGATGACATAACAACTGAAGGTTATGAAATACCAGAGATTAGATATGCCGATGACACAGTATTACTGTCCACAGCCCAAAAAAGGAATGGAAAAACTAATTATGTCACAGTGTAAGAACAGCGAAGAGCAAAACCTTTCTCTTAATGCGAAGAAAACTAAATTCATGACAACTGACAAAACAAACAAGGCGGCTGATATATGTATCAATGAGGAAAAACTTGAAGAAGTGGAGAGTTTTGAATATCTTGGATCACTACTAACTACTAATGGAGATACAATGAGGGAAATTAAAAGGAGGACATCTATCGCTCTCCAGAAAGTAAAACAACTAAAGAATCTGTGGAGAGGAACAGACAGAACTACAAAACTACGATTTTTAAGGGCATTCATCTTTCCCATCGCAACATATGCCTGTGAGACCTGGACACTTAACAAAACAGCTGAGAAACACATGAATGCCTTTGAATGTAAATGCTACAGAAGAGTTCTTCAAATATCATGGACACAAAAAAGAACAAATATATCCATACTACAAGAACTTAATATTGAAGAAGGTTGGCTAGTAAAAAAAGATTAAAGAGAGAAAACGTAAATGCTTTCGACACATTAAACGTAATGGTAATCTAGAGAAGACCGTCTTGGAAGGGTACATGATAGGAAAAAGAAAGAGAGAAAGACCAAGGCGAAGATTACTACAACACATCGTTGATGATTTGCAAATGGCTGTATCAACAGCAGCCCATCTTGCTCACAACCGAGAGGTCTACAGTGGTGCTGTTAAGGAGGCAGACTTCCGCAAGGTACATGCAAATGAATGATTGAAACCAAAGTAAAGTGCGAATGCTGACTGCCCCTTTCTCGCGTTGATTGTGGGTTTGTGATGTCGGCCCACAGATGGAGCCTGTTCTTCCTCCACCTTGCCTCACCCACCTCACTCTCCGGATGTGAAGTTTACTCTCCCATCTTAAACCTCACATAATTTGATTCGAAGATGAAAGAAAGTGAGGACACGGAATGCCTATGCCACAGCTAGACGGGACACATGATGATGATGAATTAGCTTTTAACAAGTTACAGGCTGTGAGCACTTAAGACCATGATAGATGTCGATGTACTATAGTTAAAACGAGCTAATTTATGTCTTCCCGGAGCGAGAATTCACTCCATGAAATTACGATGCAAATATATGTTCTGACATTAATGTGTATTTTCTTATTAACTGCTGCATTTCTTATCACCGAAAGAATTCGCCCACTTAAGCACCTCTTGAGATTTTAAGGAAAAGGTTTTGTGAGAAAAGAAGAAAAGTAACTTGGAAGATCATAAGAAAAGCACGTTTCTAAACTAGAAGAAAAAGGTCTTGTGAAATTGGAATTTTAAAAAGAGCTTTCTAAAAATACTAAGAAAAACACTTGTGGAGAATAAAACAAGAAAAGATCTTATAAGGATAGAAGAAAGGATTCTGCTTGTGAGAACTGAAGAAAAGACCCCAAGGGAACAGACGGAAAGACTTGATGAGAAGAGAAAAAACACATGGTAAAATCTGAGCGAAATACTTTGTGAAAACAGAAGAAATACCTTGTAAGAATAGAGAAAAAGACCTGCGATGAACTTATGAAACAACCTGGCAAGAAACGAGGAAAAGACCTTGTGAGAATAGAAAAAAGGGTTTGGTTAAAACAGAGGAAAAGACTTTATCAGAACGAAGGAAAATACCTTATGAGAACAAAGAAAAGAATCTAGTAAAAACAGAGGAAAGGACCTTGTCAGAACAAAGGAAAAGACCTGATTTTAAAAAGAAAAAGAGGAAAAGACCCTGTGAGATTTTTGGATATTGTTAGGGGGGAAAAAAACTCAAATGCAGTGTCTGATGCTACAAGAAATTATTGAGAATGCAAGAAATAGACACAGAACAGGAAGCTGAGCAACACGAGATTGGTATAAAACGTTTACTCAACACTGATTATTTTTCAGTGGAAATATTGATTACTTTGAAATAGGTGGCTTCACTTTCCAGCAACAGGCAGTCATTTATGGAAAAAAAAACATGAAACTGGATACTTGAAATTTGTAATTTAACAATCCGCCTACGAATATCTCAAAAATAGACGTAAAAAGATCTTCTAGATCATATTCATTCCTATGTTATTTTAATAAAGGTTGACAGAGAGGTGTATGGGCTAGTTTTACGAATAAAAAAAGACAGACAGACAGACAGACAGATAGATAGATAGATAGATAGATAGATAGATAGATAGATAGATAGATAGATAGATAGATAGATAGATAGATAGATAGATGAAGGAAATTCGTCATTTCTCGTATGTTATTAAAAAAAAAGAAAGAAAAAAGCTACTATATTTAGCTATATCTTTCTGTCTTCCATACTTCCGAAAAATAAAGCAGTGCTGGAAGCTATCTGTGATGACTGATTCTCATATCTGTGTACTACGAGCCACTTCGATGGCTTCTTCATCTGTTGATTTCTGAAATGTATACCATGAGTCACTTCGATGGCCTCTTCATCTGTTGATTTCTAAACAGTACACCATGAGCCACTTAGATGACTTCTTCATTTGTTGATCTCAAAACTATGTGCCATGAACCAAATGTTAAGTAAAGTTACCTATTATGCCACAGATGTTATGATGTTAAGAGATGTAATGTTTCTGCATATATTTTCCTTGATCTGTCGGCACGCTAGAAGGGATGTGTAAGCACCACATCTGGCCCACCTTTTCCTCTTCAGGCGCAGAAGTAGCCGGGTAATCATTTTTATAGCTGGGTGATTGCGGCACTGCCGGTCGGATTCGAACCATCAACCTTTGTTATGTGACACCAGTGCACTAACCACTTCGTCACGGAGGCTGCGAGTTAAAATTAACTTAATTTATAAAACAATTTTTTTTCTTAAATTAAAGTTAACTTTGTTGTATATTTCTATATCTTTCGCATCTTCGTCACTCGCAGTGACAACGCTTTCAAGATGGTTCAGTTCCAATTCTTATCCCAGCTAAACATATCTACATTGTTCTCTTTTCTTCATGAAATTACCAATTATTTTCATACTTTTGTCTTTACAGGCAATACTTTAGATGCATAGTTTGCTCTGTTGTGTTGTATTTGATCTATGACGTATGCAAGTTTTTTTTCATTTATTTTGTGCTGGTGTTGAGTACTAAAATGCAAATATCTCGGAGAGTTTTCTAATTTTACGTAGGATCCTCCTTTTTTTCCTAGCCAGTTTAGAAGTCTCGCTGCTGTTCTGTTAGTCTCCCACCAACTTGTTATTGTCAGGGTTGAGTCTCGACAGATCCCACCAAAAAAATATGTAGTTCGTAGACTGAAGAATTTCTACAGATTTCATTTTTAAAAATCTGTACTTGGTAAAATGAATCTCTATAGATTCTGCCCAAAAGATCTGTAGTTGATAAAATGAATCTCTACAGATTCCACCAAAGTAAATATGTAGTTGATAAACTACCAATGTTTCTAAGAAGTCCTTGGTTCTGTGCCGGATATAGATTTGGTGAGGCCCTACGCTGTAACTTGCTTAGCTTATGCCTAGATCTGGCAGTACTTTTACTTTTATACGCATGTATGTTCATAATATTAGTTATTATTATTTTGGCTGTCTTAATTAGAAAATTGCCGAAATTTGTATTCAAATATTCCCATGCTTGCTCCAGTAAATAGCTTGCTAGTGTGAGTGTATATGCACGAAATCCCACATGAAAACAGAAATAAAGTGAAGAAATTCATTCCTTCGAACTGGTTTCTGTGATTAATTGCCGAGGCATTACCGAGTCCTGCCGTGTTGTTAAGAGATTTCGCCCTAATCCCCGCCCCAACTCTTCATCCCTTCCTCGTTTTTTCTCACCCCTTTCTCATATCCAAGTACCCTATTCCCCCGTAGTTTCTGAATTTTCAATCCAGGGATTAAGGAGCGTTTTAAATTTTTCTGGCTCGTAATGAATCTGCACTGCGTCATTCAAGACACGACAATATAAAATCCAGATGGCATATAACAACGAACTCCGTATTCCAAGGCGACGATATCTTTTCAAAGACAGGGCAGTTCCTTTCTTCAGCACCCGCTGGCATTGACGTTCATGGTTATACAGGGTTAGTTCTTTGCATGTTTCTAGTGGTGCCTTCCCAAAATCAGTTAAAATTATAAGGAAAAGACAGTTAAAATTTCCTGAACATATTATGAGAAGAAGCTAAAAAGAGCACAGCAGTGACCCGAATATTAAAATGAAAAGGAAAAGAAAGTCAGGAGAAAAATGTCTCAGTGCACTGACCAAGTGGCATGGAAGAAGAAAAGCGTTTGCGCTGACTGGATTTCAGAAGGTGGAGAAGAATGATCGCTAGTGCTGTCCTGCATGGGCACATAATATCTAGTCACTATCTGTTCTTTTCAGAGTATCTAAATATGACCAAGATATCCTACCACAGTTTTCCACCAATATATGGGCATATAATGTCTAGTCACGCCTTCAATATCTGTTATTTTCAGAGTATCTATATATCACAAAGGTATCCTACCATAGTTTTCCATCAATACGTGGGCATACAAGTCTAGTTACACCCTCAGTATCTATTCTTTTCAGAGTATCTATGTATCACCAAGATGTCCTACCATAGTTTTCCACCAATATGCTCCTACTCCAACCCCCCTCCTGGATATAGGACGACAAAAGTTTTAATATAAGCATCAAATGTCTGGACATTATAACTGTCAGTGTTCTTTCCACAAGCAGCTGCAGGTATAGGAGCTCACCAAGAATCTCTTACACGATATTCCATTTCTGACAGTCAACGTTTGTGTGTTCAGTGTGATCCACAAATGTGCATAAAGGTATGAACGGTCATTGTCGAAACGGTATGGACAACAACTTTTCCGTATACAAATTATAAGAAACAGCCCTATTTAATAAAATATTCGTTCATTTGAAAAGCAGAACTTTGCCTCCCTAACGTCTTTCTTGAAGGCCTCCTGGTTATAACCAAGACGCCGCGCTCCCGATGATCCAATCGCTTATCATCAAAAATGTCTTGTTGCCACCTTCGCCAGTGTCTTCTTCTCTTTCTTTTTTTTCCCATTATGTACCTTCCAAGACCATTTCTCCGATCTCTCATGACGTTTAATATGTCTGAAATACTCAAGTTTTCTCTGTTTAGTCTTCTTTACTAACACTTCTTTACTAATCTTCTTTATATTCTGTTAGCATAGCTATATTTGTTTTGTTTTGGTTTTTTTTTGTGTGTCTATGATATTTGAAGAAATCTTCTATAGTATTTACAGTGAAAGGAACTTATGTATTTCTCAGCTGTTTTGCTAAATGTCCAGGTCTCATAGGCATTTATTGCGATAGGAAAAATGCATGCCCTTAAAAACAGTTTTTGTAGTTCTATTTATCCTTTTTCACTGTTTCTTTAGTTGTTTTAGCTTCTGAAGAGCGTTAGATATCCTCCTTTTAATCTCCCTCATTGTATTTCCATTATTAATAACGATTCAAGATATTCAAAACTCTCCACCACTTACAACTTCTCCTCGCTGATATATACAAGTATTTCAGTTGCCATATTTGTCTTCTTAGTTGCCATCAATTTAGTTTTCTTTGCATTAAGATAAATGTTTTGCTCTTCACTATTCTTAAACATGCAAGACAAAGCAATGTGATGTTTTGGCTTTCACCTTTAACAAACAGTAAGACTAGCAATGGAATATAAACGTGACGATGGCTGAGGTAAATGTAATAGTGGAATGTTTGGTATATACTGAGAACATAAACAGAACAGCCAACAAAACAGCCAGGTATACGTTTTTCAACTATGGCAGTTTATTTGAATATTCACACACAGCCTGTATATCTAGGGACCAATGGGATGAAGAGCTTTCTGACTGATGGTCAGCTACCCACTGTATCGTCAGAGCTGGCAAACCATAGCCGAACAAGAGCACATCCGTTGGTGCCTCTAGTACAAAGCTAGTCTGGCTAACGGGGCGTGGGATCTGCTAAAGAAGTATTGCACATACCCTGGTCTTTAGCTCCAGTCAGCCTGATCAAATAGTCGCCATAACCCGCTTCCAAGCCGACACGATGATGTGTCTCAACAAATTCGCTGCATCGGCTGCAAATAGCATCGGCTCCAAGTTTCAAGGAGATGGAAGAAGAAGAAGAAGAAGGAGGAGGAGGAGGAGGAAGAAGAAGAAGAAGAAGAAGAAGAAGAAGAAAAATCGTTTAGGGACCAATTCACTATCACCAGCGGTTCTAAGGACTGCAAACGCGCCACAAACAGCCTCTGGCAGTCAAGTCCAGCTCCTGGCCTTCCCGTGGCAGAACTGTTTAAACTGACAGGAGAAGGGGCGAGGGCGAATATCTGGCGCCTGAAAACCAGTTACTTAGGGTAGATGAGTGTCACGTTTGGTAGCTCATCTGCCGCTGTTGGCGAGATCTTCAGCTACCGTGCGTGGAGCGGTGCTCTTCCCGGCCAATGAAGAAATTTGCAAATGAGGTTGCCGCGCAGCATCACTGCGGAAAAGGTGGTTGAAAGAATAAAGCGAAGCAAACAGTCAAATCACGGCACCTCTGGTCTGGAGGTCGGCCACGTCCTGAGTGCAGTCATATCGTGTGAAATGCATGAACCGGTTTGTCCCAGAGGTTAAGTCACTGCTGGCTTGACTTTTCAAATGCCGCGCGTGGAGTGAAGCTCCTCCCGGTTAAGGAAGTAAATGCGGAAATAAAGGTTGCTGTGCGGCGCCGATGGGAAAAGGTGGTGGAAAGTGAAGTTTAACCAGGTATGTCCAGTAGTATCGCTACGAGAGCTATACCACGGCACCTCTGCTCTAGAGGCCGCCCACGTCCGAAATACACCTACACTGGTGAAATATGCCTAAACCGGCACACACCAGGGGTGGAACTCGATGGCTAGACATGTCATGCCACCTCCGCTCTAGAGGTCGGTAACGCCTGATAAACACCCATACTGGTGAATTTTGCCTAAACCGGCTCATACCAGGGGTGAAGCTTGAAGGCTATGAATGTCACAGTACCTCTGCCCTAGAGGTCGGTCCCGTCCCAACATGCCCATACTGGGAATGCCTAAACCGGCTCAACCCAGGGGTAGAAGTCACTAGTGGCGAGGATTCGTCCTCCTGGACAAAAGCTCCATCCTGGTCACAACTAGGAAGGGTAGCGGCCACGACCGCAAAATGCTGAAGTCGGAGACACTGGACCAGGGAAGTCTAGATAGGCAACCACCTCTCACCCGGCGGGGATGTCTGCGTATCCTAATGACGCTGAGGTTTTCCGGTGAGAAAGTCCAACCCTGGACTGGATGGGCAACCACCTCTCACCCGGCGGTGATACACGGGTATCTCATAACACGTCGAGGTTTTCCGGTGAGAAAGTCCAACTCTGTCCTGGGTGGGCTAACGCCTCTCACCCAGCGGGGATGCACTGATATTCCAAACACGTCGAGGTCTTCCGGTGAGAAAGTCCAACCCTAGACCAAACTGGTGCAATGAAAACCACGGTGTCACGTAATCCCGCTTCCGAGACCCACCAAGAATACAGGCTAAAGCACTGTGATACTCTGAACCCCTTGTGGTCCTTCGTGGAACTCATGTGGTCTATTTTGGACCACACAGGGGACCACCGGACCTAACGAGGACCACATGTGTGAATTCAGTAGGTTCACAGTGCGGTTTTTGGTGGTAGAAGTGAACGAAGAAGAAGAAGAAGAAGACTATCACCAGCAATTAGGACGTCCCTGGAAGAGAGGCAGACTACTCTGAACAAGGAAAAAGAAACAGAAAATAAAAAAAAAACTGTCTTTTGTCTTCTAGTCTTCTATAAAGCTCTTCTAACTTCCACACGAACTGTTTTTGGTAAAATTATCTAAACAAAGCTAAATATACAAATGCACACAAAGTCACTGCAGTAACGTTATGATAAAAAAAATGATAAGACTCATATTTAAAACAAAAAATGATCTCCTGTTTATTTGTGCTTATGTTTTGTATGATTAAGTTATTAAACCAAGAGGTTACATCTGTGTGCTCTTTAATTTAATAAAGCTGCTCCTACTTTGTTTTAAATAATCTTTAACATTTATTTTTCTAACTTCCATGAACTAGTACCACAAGAAAACTATGTGCTAAGTATATCTTTTAAAACATGCTGCGAGAGTCTATGTACATTAAAAGGCTGCGCTCACCTTCACAACGATGATCTTGTTTCGGCATATGTCCAGAACCCAACCTGGCATGTTATCGGGACTGCCGTAGAGTAGAAACAATCAAAAAGACATAACGTTTTACTGAAGACCATACTACAGGAAAAGGTGAAAGGAAAAAAGAGCGAGAGGTAGACAGAGATACAGAAGGAAAGATAACATACAAAAATGGACATGACATAGTCTGGACGAGTGCAACATCAAGGCTAGGGAGGGAGGAAACTGGAGATTCATTACCACCAATGGAGGTGGCACATGATGATGATGATGATTACAGTAGTACATGCACTGTTAGCTTGCACCCAAGGGACTTTTCCGGAATGCAAAGATGGATGATGTTCCTGACCTGACCAAACTTAGCTTTAGCTACTCGGAGAAAACAAAAGGGCTGTAGATCTACAAATAAAACTGATGAATTCCTTTATGCACCTCGTTAAACCTCCATAGACTCATTCCGCAAAGAATATTCCCTTGAGGTACATCGCACTTATATATCTTCACTAGAACATTCGTCATGGGGAAATATTTCCCAAGATGATGAGATTACAGCGTACCCCCATCCCATACAAGCTGTATAAACTCTTCTGCGCTTTTAGAGGTATCCCTATTCCCTACATAATCTTCTACCGTATCAAACGCCCGCACTTTCTGTTAGTTCACGCGATTACAATAATTTGTATAAAAGTTCCTTCCACTTACATCGTAGTCCCTGAACGCAGGAACTTCGTAAAATATAAATGTTCCAATAACAAAAAAGTACTACCTTTTCGAAATTGTGAAAAAAAAGTGTTTTAAAATATTGCACTTATGAAATTACTTATGGGATTCTCCGGCACGTTATTTGAACTGTACGTTCTTAATGTCAGTGTTCAAGATATATCATATTGTTTATACAAGCGACAAAACAATGCAGAACAAATACAGCGATAGAAACTTTATCTGATCATCAGTCGAGTAAACTCAAAGAACTAACTTAACTTGATTCCCCGAGTGCTGATATGGACATATAAAGATTGGATATTACAACGGGCAGGAACGAATTGTCCAAATAAACAGAGTAAATATCACAGTAGATGATAATACAGCTGTATATACAACTCAAAAGTTATAAACAACTTTCTTTAATCCTTTATACTGTGGTTAGCATAAATGCCACTATGGTACAAAATATATAGCGGTTTAAGAAAGCTAATTGGAACAATAGTCCTAAAAAAATATTAAAATGTTAAAAAGCTCAATATACGCACATTAACTTTCATCATCATCATCATCATCATGTGCAATGCCAGGCGGCGTGGGCGGTCATACTCCTCCACAAATCTCGGTCATTGACATTTCTGTCTAACTCATTTCCTGATTTCTTTCCATGCCACAGTGCCAGGCCTTCTAGCACCTGTTTCCTTTATCGTCCTCTGCCTCTTCTGCCTACAATTTGGCACATTGTTATGCTTTCCAGTTTCTCTATTTTCATCGCGTGCTCCAAGAATGACGGCTGCCTTTTCCTCATCTTTGTTATTGTACTACGTTTTCTAGTCAGCTTGTCTCAGACGCTGCTCATTAGTTGTTTTGGCTGTGCATGGGATGCTCATCTCAGTTAACTCTTTGGTAAGTAATAAAGTTCGTAACTCATAGTGACTTAGAAGATACTGATCTGTTGCCTGTCTGCTAATTTTCTCTCCTCATTGACGGGTTAATTCATAATAGAAACTAAAGGGCACCAAATTTATAGACAGCCAGGGTATTATAGTCACAAAAATTATGTAATAAGCATAAGAAAGAATGAAAAAAAAAACAGGAACTGATAGAGAAAGAAATGTAGGCACCATTAATTGATTAGTGTTTATATAAGTCCTTTCTCTCATCAGTTATCACGAATTAGATTGGTCATTTCTGTGTTGATTCCGAATTTACATAAACAGTTCTCGTCCTTACACACATCAGACAACATGAAACAGTTTCGACATGAAGCCACCTTCAGCATTCAGCGTCCATGTTCCAAGTCATGTTCCAAGTCATGTTCCAAGTCATGTTCCAAGTCATGTTAAATCTGGAGGACGATCTTCATGCTAAGGTCCACAGTTTTCTCTGCAGACTCACATCTTTTGTTTCTTATGCAGTACTCGAGATGAATCTTCTTCTTCTTCGTTCGCTTCCACCACCAAGACCGCCCTGTGATCCTACTAAATTTATTCCCGTGGTCCTCAGTAAGTCCCGTGGTCCCCGAAAGGACAAAACGAGATCCCCGACAGGATCAAAAGAGATTCAGCGTATCACAGGGCTTGAGCCTGTGTTCTTGGTGGGTCTCAGAAGCGGGATTGCGTGACACCGTGGTTTTCGTTGCACCAGTTTAATCTAGAGTTGGACTTTCTCACTGGAAAACCTCAACGTGTTTTGGATATCAGTATATCCCCGCTGGGTGAGAGGTGGTTGCCCATCTAGCCTGGAGTTGGACTTTCTCACCTGAAGACCTCGACGTGTTTTGGGATACCCATGTATCCCCTCCGGGTGAGAGATGGTTGCCCATCCAGTCCAGCGTTGGACTTTCTCACCGGAAAACCTCAGCATGATTAGATACGCATACATCACCGCCGGGTGAGAGGTGGTTGCCTATCTAGACTGCCCTGGTCCAGTGTCTCCGACTTCAGCATTTTGTGGTCGTGGCCGCTACCCTTCCTAGTTGTAACCAGGACGGAGCTTTTGTCCAGGAGGACGAATTCTCGCCACTAGTAAGTTTCACCCCTGGGTTGAGCCGGTTTAGGCGTAGTATTCCAGTATGGGCGTGTTTGGGAAATGATCAACCTCTGGAGCGGAGGTGCCGTGACTTGAGTACCCATCAAGTTTCACCCCTGGTTTAAGCCGGTTTAGGCATATTTCACCAGTATGGGTGTAGAACGGACGTAGCCGGCCTCTAGAGCAGAGGTGTCGCGGTATGAGTAGCTCTCGCCGCGAGACTACTGGACACACCGACTAAGCTTTACTTAATCCTTTCCATCACCTTTTCACATCGGCGCCGCACGGCAACCTTGATTGTTTTCCCTCATTTTCTTCATTGGCCGGGAGAAGTTTCACTCCACGCGGGGCTTCCGAAGAGTCTCGCCAGCAGCTTCTTAACCCCTGGGTTAAGCCGGTTCAGGCAATTCGCCCGGTATGAGTGTATACAGGATGTGGTCGACCTCCAGAGCAGAGGTGCCGTGATTTGAACAGTCCTGACCTCGTGACTACTGATTACTTCACTTACTCCTTTCCTTCACCTTTTCCACAGTGCAACCCATAATGACACCTTTCTTCACTGGCCGGGAGGAGCCCCAGTCTACGCACGGCAGCTGAAGAATCTCGCCAGCAGCGGTAGATGAGCTACCAAACATGACTCTCATCTACCCGAAACGTCTGGTTTTCAGGCGCCAGATATTCGCCTTCGCAC